>CM066733.1:118248170-121109420 GCA_033961575.1 Aselliscus stoliczkanus
TAAAAGTAAAAATAAAATTCTAAATGCAACATAAAATGTAAAACTCTTATTTGCCACATGAATCCAATGAATAAAAATTAAGTTTATAAGGTATAAGCCCAAGTGATATTTGATGGTATAAAACCCACAAGACTAACACATTTTTAAACTACCTTCTAGTTTAGCTCTCTTAAATAGGGAAGAAAAAAAGTAATTTCTAAATTAGAAATACGCGTTTGCATATTGGTAAAGTATACTTTCTCTCCCCTTAAATGATCATTTGTTTTATGAAGGTTTCTAGCTCTGTTAATTTTAAAAGATGAGCTTGGAATAGTTAGTTCCAGGTAAGATATATAATATTGTAAAATCTTTTTTCTATGACCACGAATTTAAAAATTCATTTTATAAGTCCAAAGTAGTTTCAAACCTTTAACAGAGATGATCATGAGTCGCAGTTATTGCTTTTTAGCTTTAAAATAACAAAACAGTTATTTATGATACTTTTCCCTGAAGGAGCTATTTCTCTAGAAGCTAAAACTCTCCTTTAGATGGGACTATCGATATAGTTGAATGATTTTTTTTTTCTAATTTTCTATGCAGATTGCCAGACCAGCTCTCTTTGACCAGCATGTTGTGAATTCTATGGTGTCTGATATTGAAAAAGTTGACTTGAATAGCATTGGATCCCAGGCCCTTCTCACCATCTCGGGCAGCGCAGACACTGAATCTGATATCTACACTGAACGTAAGTCTTCTCTATTTGTTCAAAGCAGGGTTTCCCAACCTCAGCACTATTGACATCTTGGGCTAGATAACTCTTTGTTGCGGGGTTATCCTGGGCATTGTGGAGTATTTAGCAGCATCCCTGGCCTCTACCCACCAGATGCCAGTAGCAGCTTGCCCCCCATTGTGGCAACCAAAAACGTCTCCAGGACATTGCCAAATGTTCTCCCCTTAGACTACAAAATCATATCTGTTTGAGAAACCTGGCTCATAGCAACATTTTTAATAAAAAAAAGTGTTCTGTATTAAAAAAAACGTTGTATTTACTCATAGTGGAAAACATGGAAATATAGAAAATATGAAGAGGAAATGAAAAACCATCCATAATCTCATTGCCTAGATATTACTACCAAAATAGAAATAACCTGGAAATAATAAGAACAGTCTTAAGTTTTATGGTTTCTTTCAGTTTTGCATTACATGCATACATATTTCCATGCATTAAACACTCTTGGCATCCATCAAATGGTGTGAACACATATCAAAATATCTCCATACAATACTGTTTTTTCAAACAGAGGATCTCTGATCACATTTGGACCATCTGACGGAACTAGCCAAGCTAATATGCATGACTAGGCAACCAGGCTTGATTTCCAAGGGATAACAACACACTATTTCTCCCTTTCTTTCTCTATAAAAAGACAAAAAAAATGCAGTCTCATATAGGTGATAATACCAACAGTGGACTGCTCTCTGGGGACAGTCCAACCTCAACCCTGCTTTTTGTTTCTTAGCATGAAATTATACTGCCCTTTGAGATTCAGTAAACCTTCAATTCTTTAATAAAATTATAATCCTAAACTGCCCCTTTAAACTTTACATGATAAAAGCTATTCATGTAAGGGGCTCAATTCTGCAAAGCAGAATTTAATTTTTGCTAAAGATAAAGAACATTTCATAAAGTAGGAAATCAATAAGCTTAGTTTAGTTCATTCTTTAGCTTTCAACTAAACTGCTGCACTCAATGAAAGCATTGGATTCAAAACAAATAATCAACTATATTGATATTGTACTCTTCCCTAGTATATACGTACTTATATAATGTATAAACCTATATTTTAATATATACCAAGGTACACACATTGGTGATTAAAATTTTGAATAGTAAAGTACTAAGGATACTTACTGTTCTCAGAATATAAAATTAATTTTTTTAGCACATCTAACTCAATCTACTTGTCTTTCCCTTCATGACATAATGTTATTAATGATTCCTAGTTTTAGGTTTTCTCTTACATTCAAAATAGAGTATAATATTCTGCCTTTTTTTCTTTCTGTTTTTACATTGTAGATGACTCTATCACAGTGTTCCAAGAACTGAAAGACCTCCTTAAGAAGAATGCCACTGTGGAGGCTTTTATTGAATGGTTGGATACTGTGGTAGAGCAGAGAGTTATTAAGGTACTTTTTAATAACAGTCATTACATTTTTTGTTGTTGTCATTAATAAATGCTGAACTGGCTGTGGTGACTTACTACAGGGTGTGAGGTGGCAGGCTATGTGTAAAAATGCTTTGAAAAGCTTTTGAAGCCATACAAATAAGGCAGCCCAGATATCAAAATTAGGAATATGCCAGATTTGAGAGCATTGGGCATAGATTCTATCCTATTTCCCCTTTTTAGACGAAGTGCTACTAGACACTACAGTAGACCTCCTTATCCATGGTTTCACGTTCCATGGTTTCAGTTGCCTGAAGTCAACTATGGTCTGAAAATATTAAATGGAAAATTCCAGAAATAAACAATTCATAGATTGGAAGTTATGCATGATGAAATCTTGCACTGTCCCACTCTGTCCTGCCCAGGATGTGAATCATCCCTTTGTCCAGCATATCTGCTCTGTACCTGCTCCCAGCCCATTTAGCCACTTAGTAGCCCTCTGGGTTATCAGGTAGATAATTGCAGTATCGCCGTGCTTATGTCCAAGTAACCCTTATTTTACTTAATAGTGGTCCCAAAGTGCTAGAATAGGGATGCTGGCAATTTGGACCTGCCAAAGAGAAAACGTAAAGTGTGTCCTTTGAAAAGGTGAGTACAGTACAATAAGATATTTTGAAAAAGTGAGAGAGAGAAAGAGAGAAAGAGAGATGGAGACAGAGAGAGAGAGAAAGAGTGAGAGAGAGAGAGACACCATGTTCATATAACTTTTATTACAGTATATTGGTATAATTATTCTATTTTATTATTAATGTTTGCCGTTAATCTCTTACTGTGCCTAATTTATAAATTAAACTTTATCATAGCTGTATGTATAGGAAAAGACATAGTATACATAGGGTTTGGTAGTATCTGCAGTTTTAGGCATCCACTGGGGGTCTTGGAATGTATCCCTCTGGATAAGAGGGGACTACTGTAGACCTTCCCTATCAGTCAGTACAGTTTTAGCTGAGCAACATTAGTAGTGAAAGATAAACTTAGAAATTGGAAAGATTCTTTTCTAAAAAGCAAGTGCTGACAGAAATATGGTTTAAAGTATTTACATTTTTGAATTCTAGAAGCTCTGCATTTTGTGTTTTCTATGTGGTTTTTTTCCACTCTTTCAATTAACCTTCAAGCTATCCATCATGAAATAAGACAATAAGAACAAATATATCCATCACTAGTTGATGTTAGCTATTTCATATCAAGGAAACTAGTTATAGTGTAGGGACTTTTTTTTTTTCCTGGAAGGAAAACAGATTATCATTCAGGACCAGAGAAGTCAAAGTTAATCATTCACAGAAATATATAACCCTTCCTACACACTTCACCTTCTGTTCTGTCAAAGGAAAATTAAGAGATAAAATATTTTGAAAACCATTTCATTTTGTTGTCCAATTCTATTAGGTAACAAATCCATACAGAATAAAGATCTATTAAACTTAAAAATGCTAGCAAAAATAGACTAAAATTAAAATCCCTGGAAAGATCCTTTGATTTGATGAAACAAATGGCATCCCATGCAGTCTGTCAATCTGTCAGTGTATCTACCCCTTGGTCTTATGTAGGATGCATATAATAATGAGATGACAGATCGGATAGTTCTATTTTATTTCTTTACTTTTAGACCAGCAAGCAAAATGGAAGATCATTAAAGAAGAGGGCTCAAGACTTCCTGCTGAAGTGGAGCTTTTTTGGTGCTCGAGTAATGCATAACCTCACCTTGAACAATGCATCCAGTTTTGGTATCCCATGTGCTTTATAAAACTCTTCTCAAATGAATTGTACCATTTGTCCCCCAGTCATATTTCCCATCAAATTTTAAACATGTGCATTGTCATCTCTTAAAGCATATCTGAGTATTGACCCAGTAGAGACGGGTAGTTATGAGTCTGGGTTTTGGAGTCAGACCACATGCAGAGTTCAAACCTAATACTGCTTCCCTTTGGCTTGGCCTTTACCCAAGCTAGTCTGCTCATCATGGCAAGGGGAGGATATTCCCTTTTTTGGGGTTGTGTAGGCATTTGAGTAAGATAATATGTATAAAAACACATTGGCTAGCACCCGGTAAACACTTAATGAATAACAGCTATTATCATTACACTCCATCAATATTGGGTAAATGTTGTTTATTAAACAAGCAAATAAACAATAATTAATACATTATTTTGCAATGGCACTACTCAGTGCCATATGAGAAATTTTTGCATCTTTTTTTTGGGAACCCACATAGTTGCCCTCCAGGAATCAAAGGGCAGCTTAGAAGACATGCTCTCATGTTCCTGAACCATCTTTCTGATGTATATGACTTGTGAAATAAATTGAGCCAAATTAGCTCTTTCAAAAATTAAATACGCTCTTTTTCCTAAAATTTCTGGATTCATATTAGTTTGTTTGTTATCATGTTATCTTTAGACAGTACTTCTTCTTTTGAGAAATCTTCACATTATAAAATAGCTTATAATTAACTAAATTGTTTTTACTGAATTTTCAATGGAATTAAATAAAATCAGTGAACTTGTATTGAGGGATGAACCAAATATATTGAGTCAATTATTTGAAATATCTTAGAAATAAGGTTTCTTAAAATATACAACATTGAAGCCCGACTTTATTATGAAGAAAGACTCTTACTTGGAAATCTGTTGAATAGTTTAAAAAAACGTTTAGGTTTTCCAAGATCGGTTCCACATGAAAATTACTCTTTTGCTTCTTTTCAAATCAAAGAGTATTTTGTTTCAGGCTGTAAAGACATCTTAATACTTTTTTCAGAACTTGTTGGCCATTGTCTAATTATTTGGTGTAAAGTAAACAGAAATTGAGCAGAATAGAGCTTATTCTCCCCAGGTTAAAGCTTATCACACTCCAGTGTGTGCCCTCTTAAAGCATAAAGCATGTCTCACTTTCATCCGTATTTTCCTTTGATGTAATTAGTGGCCAAAGAGCTGGCAGGACAGTACACACAGTGAGCTGGGCAGGCGGTACACAGAAAGATTAGAGACCCAGGTTAAGCATGTTGGTCTTAGCAGGTCATTTAAAGTCCAACAAGTATTTGTTTATTTCAGTGGCTCCTTGTAAAGTGTTGCGAGATGGTCACAAAGATAACGCGATTCTCCCTCTTTCTCTTTCTTTCCATTATTTCATCTCACAATGCTCTCTTTCCATTCCCAACCCAAAAACAAGGTTCTTTCCATTTGATTCGAATGCTTCTTGATGAATACATTCTCCTGGCCATGGAGACCCAGTTTAATAATGACAAAGAGCAGGAGTTACAGAATTTGTTGGACAAGTATATGAAGAATTCAGGTAATTTAAAATGTACACCTTGTTATGTATATTTCTTTGTATAAACCTAAGTTCTAAAATTTGTAAGCACATGTTAAGTGGGTTTATAACAGCCTCAGAGTTTTTTCCCCAAACATGTCACTGCTAACACAGTATAGTAACACTGTTGGAGCACTATTTTTTCTTTCCTAGGACCACTCTTTTCCACTCTGTTCCAGCGTAGTCAAAATATTTTACTGAAAACTCTAAAGGATACAAAATCAATGTTCTTTTTTTTCCTTTAACTTTTTTTTATTTTTATTGTTTTTTGAGGACCGTGTCACTGGCCCTCATATGAGGGACCGAACCGGGGCTGCTGACTTCCCAGGCCAGCGCTTAACCACCGCGCCACTCTGCCGGCCCCAAAATCAATGTTCTTAACTTCAGAAAATTTAGATTAAATCAGAGAGTTGACCATAATACAAAAAAAATAACTATAATTGAAGACAACACATGTAGTATACCACCTTATAAACAGTGTAGAAATAAGTTCTACAGGGGTTTAGAGAAGGAAGGGAACACATCTATTTGGGATGTGATGACCTGAATTTGAAGGCTGTTCACTCCAGAATGGATTATTTAGTGTCACTGAGAATGTACCTACCTCCACAAACACATGGTTGGAAACAAACAAACAAACAAACCCAGCACCACTACCAAGACCAAAGATCTGCCAGCTTTGTTTCCCATTGAAACCATTTCTCAGGAGTTCCCAGATTTATAACACAACCCTAAAACATTTCAGTTTCTTTTCTCAGGCTCATCTACCAGGAATATGGGAAGGATGTTAATGTCCCCATTTAAAAATGTCTTTCCAGATGCAAGTAAAGCTGCTTTCACTGCTTCTCCAAGTTCATGCTTTCTGGCAAACCGTCATAAGGCGAGCACTGTTTCCAGCGACACTGTGAAGAATGAAAGCCATGTGGAAACCACCTATCATCCTCTGCCATCCAGTCAACCTGGAGGCTTACCCTCTGCTCTGCACCCATTCCCTGCCGGGAATACGGACAACATGCCACTCACGGGTACGCTGAGAAACAACTTAGAAAAACACTTAGGCTTCAGTAGCTCTCACAAGAGCCTCTTCCTTTGTTTTCTTAAGACTGTTAACCTCCAGGCATTCCAAGAATAAAAAAGGCTTATGTTAACTGACTTATAATAAAAGTTTATAATATTTTGTGATTTTCAGCATTTGTTATTCACATTTTTACCAATACCGTTATTAAGACAGGTATCACACATTCACACACTCTCTTAGTTATATCAGAAGTACAAATAGTTGTCTTCATTAGTGGAATAAAAATTAGATTTTTGTACATGAAATCCTTAAGGTACTTTGAGAGTCAAAAAAAAAAAAAAAGAGCTGCTTATTTATTTTTGGCTTTTGAGGAGACTTTATTTCTCCTCCATGAAAAGGTGGATTTGGTCATTTTAGGATAACCATTATAATAATTTTCTTCTTTGGTCCAAGGTGCCCTTTGTGTCAATCTTAATGTTTATTTATTTTTTTATTATTATTTTATTTATTTACTTATTTTTTGAGGGCAGTGTCACTGGCCCTCATATGTGGGACCCGAATGGGGGCCACTGGCTTCCCAAGCCAGCACTTAACCACCGCGCCACTTGGCCGGCCCCAATCTTAATGTTTAAATGGCTTGAACTAGCTTCTAGATAATTTCTTAAGTCTTTATATTGACTTATGTCCTTTCTAAACCCTTTTATATATATTACTTCATTGGACACAAAGAATTTTAAACCTGGAAGAGTTTTATTGTTCAGGGGCTTAATTCCACCAATGAGTAATTGGAGGCCCAGGGAGTTGGAAGCATCCATAAGTCAGTGCTCAGCACTGGTGTTTGCATAATATTTTGAATTGGCTGAATTGAAGCCATGGTCATTTTGACATTATTGCCTTTTTCTTTCCCTTAAAATCAACCATTTAACATTCAGCTTGTTTTTTAATTATGGAGAAATGTGAACAGGAGACCCCTAACGTCTTCCCGAGTCTGAGCTCTAATCGTTTCCTTGGAAGAATGAAGCCATCCCAGACTTTCTTCCTCAGTCACTAACTCCAACAGGTTTCCCTTTTGTGAAATATACACATACTGTGATAGTGTTTTTAAGACGCTTTGATTTTTTTTTTTTTTGAGGGCAGTGTCACTGGCCCTCACATATGGGACCCGAACCGGGGTCGCTGGCCTCCCAAGCCAGCGCTGAACCAACGCGCCACTCGGCCGGCCCTGTGATAGTGTTTTTAAACCCAGGTTTTTTATGTTCCCCAGTTCTGTTATTTTTGGAGGGTAGGAATGAACCAAGTTGAAAAAAAAGGTAATTAATAAATCTCTTGAATAATTTTTAAAGATGTGAGCCCATCTATTTCAACATGCCATTGGTAATGCTGTGATAATTATTTCCTAGGTCAAATGGGGCTTTCCCAGAGCTCTGGTCATCTGATGACACCACCCATTTCTCCAGCCATGGCGAGCCGAGGAAGCGTCATTAATCAGGGGCCAATGGCAGGAAGACCCCCAAGTGTGGGCCCAGTACTGTCTGCCCCATCACACTGCTCGACATACCCAGAGCCCATTTATCCTACTCTCCCTCAAGCCAACCATGACTTTTACGGGACCAACTCTAACTATCAGACTGTATTTAGGGCACAGCCTCATCCCTCAACAGGACTCTATCCTCATCGCCCCGAGCATGGTCGATGCATGGCCTGGAGTGAACAGCAGCTTTCTAGAGACTTCTTCACTGGTACCTGTGCTGGGTCTCCATATAATTCTCGGCCACCTTCCAGCTATGGTCCATCCCCACACAACCAAGATTCACACAGTATGCAGTTTTTAAATACAGGAAGCTTCAATTTCCTGAGCAATGCGGGAGCTGCCAGCTGTCAAGGAGCAACATTGCCTCCTAATTCACCTAATGGTATTAAAATTTTTAAAGAATTTTCCCTGGCTTTTGAGTTGGCAATAAGACAAATCAGACACTGAGTTCTACCTTCACTGAGTAGTAAGTTAACCAATGTAAAGCTTCCAAAGATCATGGAATCTTAGACATTTGGAGCTAATTTCTGCCACATACAAACCTGTGTCTAATTCTTGTGGCTTTATTAAAGTTGCCCTTTTAAATACCACACATGATGAAAAAAATATGTCAAACCATATGTTTGAGACCAAACTTAATAGCCCCAAAGACAAATGTCTGTCCTTTGGAAATATTAGTAATGAATGTTGTTTTTTTGTTGTTTTGTTTTTTGTTTCTTTTTCTCCTGAGAGAACAAGCAGCAGATCTTAAAGATTAGGACCAAAACTGAGCCCCCTGTTAGGCTGATAAAACACTTGTAGCTAGTGAGTTGGAAAGATCTGTGGACTTCTTCAGTCACCAAATTATGCTCTGTGGCCAGTACTTCTCTCAGAAACATGAATCTATAAATAAAATTGGTAGATGACAAGTAGTGTAATCTTTGGGAGAGGCTAATAGTGCTTTTTTTATTCATAGGCAGATCTTAATAATTTAGATAAGGGAAACATGAAAGAGATGTAGTCCTATATCTCAGAATTAATAATAGAATTTTGTTTTCAAAAACCAAAATACAGCATAGTGAACCATGTTCATATGTAAGCATGAATTCGATTCTATGGTAAATGTAGATATGAGTGTAATATTTACAGTATGATATCTTTAGGGCTCTCTCCTAACATCTTGTTCCTCTTTTCCTTCCTGGGATATTTTCTGTAATAAGTTGACAGTCCGTTCTTGACATTTTCTGTTATAGGATACTATGGGAGCAATATAAACTACCCAGAGTCTCACAGACTAGGATCGATGGTGAACCAACATGTCTCTGTCATCAGCAGTGTTCGCTCACTGCCTCCCTACAGTGATATCCATGACCCACTTAACATTTTAGATGACAGCGGTAGAAAGCAGACCAGCTCGTTTTATGCAGACACATCACCTTCAGTTGCTTGTCGAACTCCAGTAGTAGGTAAATTATTTTAGTTGTTCTTGAAAACATCTTTAAAAGTTGTTAACCTCAGGTTGCAGAATTACTGTGGAGGCTGACTGCTGAGGTGAACTGGGCACTCATGTTCCTACAGTTGATTTATCACTTTGGATCTGACCTTATATTTTTGTATCTGTAAGTAATAGTTTTACCATTTCTCAGGATAACTATCACTGTAAAACCTACTGCTAGATCTGCTTTTCTTTCCAAAAAGAATAGCTGGTATCTGTTACTCGTATGTATGTGAAAATTAATATAACTTGTCAAAGGCAGTCTAAAAGATGATAAGTTTTACGAGGGCAGTAATGATGTCTTTTTCTCACTCTCTCTTGTTCATGGTTGGACCTAGGGGCAGTGCCCAGAGGTGTCTTTGGACCCCCATAATCTCCATCAGTACCCTAAAACCACTTCAAGTTTAAAAAAAAATGATGACTTGTGGTGGAGGCTACTATCATTTTCTCTATTGTATGCAAAATGTGACTAGATACCTCAGTAGAAAATGTTGCTATTTTATTGTTCTAGAACATACAGTTTAAGTAAAAATGAGCAAAACACTCATGTTTGCCATGAAGTCCCATAGCATATTTTTCTACCCAGGTTGCTGTCCCTAAGAAAATCCTGCAACTTGTACTAGATGCATCACCAGCACCCAGCAAAGTGTCTGCTATGTAGTGAGAACTCAAGAAATCAGTGAGTTGAACAAGGGGGAAAATATGTACATACAGATTCAGTTTCTAAAATCACAAATTAGGTATCACAGGGCAAATATACAGCCATGAAAGTGTCAAGGCCGAGTGTTAATGTTTCATTGATGGTTAAAATCTTCCAATGAAATTGTTGTTAGACTAGAATAAATAAAGGGCTTTGACACCCAACCAGAGCAGAAGGGAAAGTGAGATAAATTCCATCTCTCCCCACTCAGTGTGCTTTTCCAATAATTCGAGAGGAAGCACTTCTCTTCCTGTGACCATCACAGATGCTACCTGAGCAGAGTCTAACACTCATCTCATGCTATCTGCAGATGGTCATTGCTTCTAGGTTACTCTAATGAAGCAGAAAATTCCACTTCAGGAAGTTTCCTCTCCATGAGACTAAAATCTACTGTGTTGCTATTGTTACTATTAGTTCTGTTTACTTGTAGAGATAATAGGAGCTTTGACTGAAATAGCTTGGGTGTGGGATGGATTCAAAGCTTAAGTTGTTAAAGCTGGCTTACAAGTCAATTGCCTACAGGGCTTCACGGTGAAAAGAGGAAATAAAGTAAGTGGGCAAGTAGTATAAGGGAAATCATGGCCCACCTTAAGTTTCCTGAGCTATAAAGCCTGGTTTCTGGTGACAGAGAAGATGGAAAAACAAGAAAAACAGCAATGAGAAGGCAGCAACCATAAATGCAAGAAATGTAGTGTTAGTGATCTAGTTCGTCAAATTTTTTGAGAACCTACTGTGTGCCCAACTTCATTCTAGGTGTGAGGATGTGGTAGCTATCGGGCCAGAATTCCTGCCTGTAAGAAGTTTACATCTTAGTAAAGGGAGTTAAGGCAATGAAATATAAACAAATTTATTAAAAAGATAATTTCAGGTACTCTGAAGCCAACTAAATAGGGTAAAATGACAGATAGTAATGGAGGAACTACTTTTAGGTAATGTAGTTGGAAAAGGAAACCTGAGGTGGAAACAGTAGAGTTGAAAGCTGAATGATAAGGAGACAGTGACAAGATCTGATAGTGCAGTTGTAGGCAGAAGACACAGCAAGTATGGATCTCTGAAATGGGAATGAGATCAGGAAGCTTAATGTGCAGAATGAAGCTCAGTGTATTTTGAGCATGGAGATGAAGAAAAGAATGAGTAGGGGTAAGTCAGAAGGCAGAGATCCACTCACAGAGCATATTATGAACTGGGGCAAGGAGCCTGGATTTTGTTCTAGAAGTAATGGGAAGTCATTGTAGCATTTGAGAAGAGCAACAATCTGATATACACTTCAGCAAGATTGTCCTGGCTCTCTCTGCTGGGTGAGAGGATGGGGCAAAGGTGAGAGTCACAAGACTAGTTAGGAGTTTGCTGTGTTGATCCAGGTAAGAGAACGTGAGGTAATATGGACAATTGTGGAGATGCAGATGGAAAGAGGATGTGTATTGAATATACCTTTTGGTGGTAAGTTATGTGAATTTAAGTTTGATATTGAGTTTTCATTGTAAACTGTAGAGAAGAAATAAGTTCTGGAAGAATTGCCAGGGGAAAAGGTAGAAGAAGAGGATGGCTTTGAAAAACCATCCACTCCCAAATCTAGCACAGATATGGGAGCTAAATGCAAAAATAAACACAGAGGCTTAAAGAGAGTGGCACTTGAAGAGAAAAGAAAATGTCTATTTTCAATTGCTGATTATATTTTCCCTTACAGCATCCAGCTTGCAAACCCCAGTTCCTTCGTCCTCATCCCAGTGTATGTATGGGACTTCCAGTCAGTATCCAGCTCAAGAAACCCTGGACTCCCATGGAGCAAACGGAAGAGAACTGGTGTCTTCTTTACCTCCCATCAACACTGTGTTCATGGGAACAGCAGCTGGAGGCACTTAAACCAACAGTGTTGGAACTCTACAGATCTCTACTGCTAAAATATTCACTCCGACTGCCACCAGAGTAAGAAAAATGGAATATGCAGTGGCAGGACATTGCTTTTCATTTCACTGGGACAAAGCTATGGACCACTCCACAGTGAATAGAGATACTTGCAGAATTTCCCTTGCACACAAATCGTTTAAAATGTGATCTCATTATTAATCATAGTTTCAAATATTATCGAATGGAACCAGCGGAGCTTTGAAGATGCAAACATTTCAACTATGAAGATTTAATATTTCACTTTCTAATTTATTGAAAATCTGTGTGCTGTTTCATCTTTAATTTCTAAAAAAAAAGGAAAGTTTATTTAATGCCTTTAAAAATACCTTTAATTTATTAGGATCTCAGATTCATTGTTTACTACCCCCTATTTGACAAAAAGTCAAATGTGTATGTTCTACCTCCTATGGAAATGTTTACAAGGTCAAGACTTAATCCAATTCAGCCTAGACCAAAGTTGCTTGACTTTCAATTCCTGTACATTAGTGTGATGATTTGGTACATAGCAGTATTCCAATTCTATGTAACTGAATGGAGATGATAAATGCTTTCCCCCTTTATTTAAAAAAAGATAAGAAGAGATAAAAGAAATAAAGTATGAAAATATTTTTCAAGGCTTGGTTGCTCTCAGGGCAGGAATTGTTTCTGAAGAATGCTGGGCAAAACTCCTTCAAATACCAAAGAGTAAAGCTGGTTGGTCAAAACACCATAATTTGAGATATTGCATATGAAATCTATGCATATAAATATAGAGAAATTGTAACTTGTAGACTGTTTGAACTTCTAAACATTTGGAAAGAGTCTTTCATCAAGTACTTTGCTTATAAACTGAGAGTGAATGAGTATTCAGGGATTATCTGTAGGCAAAGACAAATTCAGAAGTGGAGGATTCATTACATATAAATTAATACAATTTGATACACCCTCCCATCTTGCTCTTTTTTTTTTTCATATGTCTTAGCTGAAAGGTGTGTTGTAAGACTAATGGCCGATAGTGGGAAACTTCCATTAACTTACAAGCTTCTCTTACAGTCTTATTTTTTTTTTTTTTTGAGGGCAGTATCACTGGCCCTCATATATGGGACCGAACTGGGGCCGCTGGCTTCCCAAGCCAGCGCTTAACCACCGTGCCACTCGGCTGGCCCTATTACAGTCTTATGACAGGCCTCATTATTTGTATTAAGGATTTGGTTATTCTATAAGCTCTGGGTGCATTATAAAAACGTCTGTAAGCCCCAAATACCCATTATACATCATGATGTAATTTGGTAAAGACAAATTGTAAAATTGTTTTCAGCAAACAATAAACAATTATCTGTGGACATGGAGTATTGCTACCACTTGCTCAGCAGTGTGCTCAGTGGTATGTAGTTCATAAACTAATTAATTGAGAAAAATTTTTCAACAGTAACAAATCATGACAAATAGCAAGCTAAAGCTCTATTCTTTGCTATAATAATATTTTAAGAGTACAAAGGGAAGTGAAATTAATAAGGACTTGGACTGAAGTAGAAAACAACAGCTTTAAGAAGTGTTTGGAGAAAAGTCTTGAAAATTAAGATCCAAATTTCCATTATTGTATAATAATTAAATATATATTCAGCATCTATTTGGTCTCAGGCACATTGGAAAACACAAAGATGTAAAAGATGAAAATGAAAATTCAAAGATGAAAAGACACTACCCAAACCTATAATAAACGTTGATATAATGATGAAGGAAGTGGAAGATCATAGAAAAGCAATGTGGGAAGAGTAATGTTTAGGGACAATCTAGCAGCAGTTGGAGGTAGGAGGTGGACTGGATAGGAGAGGAATTAGCCTGAGAATGGGCCTTTGAAGGCTGTTTCTCCCATCCAGTTGTTCAGCACATAAGTAAGTACAGAGACTATGTGGAAGCAGAGGGAGTGAGGAGAGGAGAGAGAAAGAAACAAGAGAATTTTTAAGAAAGATGAGTATCATTTCAAAGAATACATTGAAGGATTGGTGAGTGATTGGATGTAAGGGATAAAAAACAAAATATGTAAATAGTGGCTCTGAAAGTTTTCCTTAACCCTTTTTGTAAAGCATTTCAGCATAAATAGTCAACCCTATTATCAACATCCCCTTTGTAGATAAGGGAAAATGATCTGGAGCAGAGAGAAGCATAATTATAAGACAAGTGACCAGTGTCTCTGGGTTTCATATGCATCTGGCTGATGGGTATTACATTTTGACCTTGAGAGGACTAATTCACTGTTTTCCTCAGGCAGTGCAACTTGTATCTCTGTTAGATGTTTAATGCTTTCTCGATGCAGGCACGATTGGCTTTAAGGCATGACAGTTCTTTGTTTCACAAGACTATTCTGCGTATTGCATAAGATTTAGTATCCTTGGCTCTCAAAGCAACCCCCACTGCCTCTGGCCTTGTGACAACCAAAACTATCTTTGATGTTTCCAAATGCCCATGGAGGGGTAGTATCACACCTGGATGAATGAAAGGCGACAGCACCTTTAATTGTTCTTAGAAGGAGCTTGAGGCTTATACCTCTGTGCCTTTCAGCTACACTCATCATTTAAAAAGCATTTCCCTCATGAATCTAAAGTTTGGATGCTCAAGGCATTTTCTGATTTTCTTAGTATTCTTTAATTTAATATCTTTAAAGGATCTGGCCTAGCTTTTTAGTGTTTCTATTTTTAATAGTCTCTAAATTATTCTTCAAGTAAGTTTTAGAAGTTGTGGAGTATCTGTTATAAAGAAGTGACCTGTTCAAGCTAATGCTTATGTGAAATGCAAAATTAAGGCTAGACATAAAAAATGTTAGGTTCACAATTCAATTCTTAGGGTACTATCTTTCCAATCTTACGTTATGGTGATTACTACAGATAAAAGACATAATGAAAACTGAATGTTCCAATTAATTCAGTGGATTCTTAATACAATTCAGAGACCAAGAATCTGTTTTGCAACAACTGGAAGAAAAAGTAAAACCCAGCTATGTCACCAACATAGAATCACAGATCAGAAGGGATCTGGTGTATTTTCTTCCTCCAGGCAGTGTTGCAGTAAGAAAAGTGAGAGTTCTCCTCAGTTATATGTTCCCAAGTATGCTGTCAGGACAGAAAGGTATTTTTTTTCTTTTAATTATTTCAGCTAAATTTCAATTACAGTTGTGTTATAAAATCTTTCTCTTTGTTCCTGCTTTGAGAGAGAAGAGTCCATGAGGCTCTCAAAGTCCCACATGTCGAGTCCATTCTGGAAATAGAAGGGGGATATTTTTCACTGCCGTAATATCTACAGGAGGCAGGTGCACATGTCAGAACCAGGGATGTGAATATCTTGCAACGGATTTGCACAATGAAGGATTGTTCCACTTTAAAAGCCAGAAACATTTGTATTGTATTAGAAAAATGGAGGTAGATCAGTGGGCTGTGAAGTGATTGTCCCAAAACTTTGTCCAGTAATGGTACTCTATATTAAATGGTATCCAACCCAATCAGATAATCTCTTCAGGAACTGTGACTGTGAAACTCATACACACAGCCTAGAGAAACAAACAGGTGGAGAACCGGTGGAGGGATGAGGTGGGGAGAGGAGAGAGAGAGAGAGAGGTCTGAGGGATAAATGAATTCTGAAACCCAAAGCCAGAGTTCCAACTTTTCAAAAAATCAGAAGGCAAGTGAGAGTGATATGCCTGAAGTCCCTGGAAAGGGGTATTTCAGGTACTCAGATCTCTATGCTACAGGTTAATATAGAAAATCAGTTGTCCTACAAGTCTAACAATAAGAATTATGAACTTCTCTAAGGTCTGGAGTAATAAACTGTTCATACTGTATTTTGAAGGCAGATTTACAATCCTAGGTGAGTTATAGAAATTTAAACAAAAACCTTCCAAAAGAGTAAACAATAGAGATTATGGCATAAAGGACATTTTGTGCTTTGGGAAAGATAGGAAATGATAAATTTATATAAAAGGTTATTGTACTATCTCATTCAATTATTGAAATCTAAATTAAATCCTCGAGTTTGTAAATGGCGAGAACACAAATGGTCTGTTCCAAAAGCATAGTGATTAAGTGAAAATAAAATCAATTTCAGTTACTCCTTGATTATAGGCATTAACAATGGCTGGAAAAGTTGGGAGTTGTAAGTAGACTCCAATGAATAATCTATGCACTATTTTTGAGATATCTGATTACAAAATAAGGTCTTATCTCTGTTCTGATTGGTAAAAAGATTTTCAATTAGTTTTCTAATGTCAAAAGCCTTATAAATAGTGCTTAATTTCTATTGATATTGGCTACATGATACTATGGCAGAAATGTTTTCCATTATAAAACTAGTTTATTTCCAAACTGAACAAAATAATTTATTTAATTACTTTGTATAATCTAATCCAGTTGGAGAGATCTCGGATTTTTTCCCCCAAATTTCTCTTCTAGTGTCTATAATTTCCATCATCTTCATGCAGATGCTTATGAGAATAAAACTGACCACTCATTAGTTTGGCCTTTTTACTTCTTGTCATATCAGAAGTTCTAGTAAAAGCCTCTCTGTGCATTCAACGGTATGGGAAGCGTTGGACATATATATAAATGTAGACTACTTCTAGATTCCTTTTCCTATTAAAAATTTTATCTCATTTTATCTCAAGACTTAAAAGTTATTTATGGCTTGAGTATGCTTAATGATAATGTTCTTAGGTTTGGTTAGGTTTTGTTAAGGAGTTCATGTGTTAAAGGTCCCAAGAGATACTCTGTGTAATCTCACATTTTAACAAATATATCAGCTCACACTGGTGATAATAACAACAGACAAGGTCCTTTTTCTTATGGAGTTTACAGTTTATGAGGTAGGGCAGATATTAAGCTATGAACATTTATACAATTAGTGACAATAAAGAAATAATTAATTAAAATGGTAAAAAGAAGTGAAGACTGCTCAGAGAAATAATATAACAAGAGTTGAGCTCATGGAGATGTGTCCAGGACAGGGATGGGATCAGGAGAGGAAGAAGTGATGTACTGAGACCGGAAGAGTAGGTGGAAAGTAGGTGATATTGGGGAACCAAGTTGTTTGGGGAGCGGGGAGCAGGGAGGACAAGTGTTCAGGACAGGAATTCAGCATGTAAGGAACTTAGGACTAAAAGTAAAAGATGAAAAGATCTGGTGGAGCATGGAGAATGTTGAAGAATGGCCAGAATGAGTCTAGAAAGATACTCCTGAGGCTTTCAAACTTCAGTGATGATTATAGGGATTTGTTGATAAAACATGAGAAACTATATGATTGTGAAGATCTATGAAGTATTAGACAGGTAGGTAAAAACGTCTAATTGAATGTTTTATAAACTCTGAAATGCTGAAATATTTTCATGATGACATCAGCATTGCTTTCCTAGAATCCACTATTAAAAATAGCCTTTAAGCTCCTTTAATGTGTTTGATGATAATACATAATTAAGAAAATTAATTTCTTGGTTTTCATTATTTTTATTGAGATATAATTGACATATAACATTGTATTAGCTTCAGGAGTTGGTTTTCTTAATTTGGAATGCTTTCAAAATTATGATGTTAGCCAATAAATTGTTTTAATAGAATTCTCAATTCTTTCTCTACAAATTCAATTCCAGACTTCCTCCCTTGAAAAATGCATTTAAATATCAGGGAAAGGAAATATATGTTAATTGCTGATGTGATTAATATTAACCCTAAGGTTGAAGGGAGCTAAAGGTGAAGAGGTCAAAACCAAGATTTCTCAGTGTGATGTGGGGACTTTACCTCTTTTCTTAAAATAGACATAGAGTCTCCAAGTAAGAAATGTGGCGAGAAGCACATTTACCAAAGTGAAAAATTAACTACTCAATATGATACCTGTTCTAAAGTAAAGAGAAACCATTGTTTTTATTAGTTAAAAACAAGGGTGGTGTTCTTACCAATCAATAGTCAGAATGAAGGTCAGAGATTTACAGCCTTCAAGCATCTTTAAACACACGGAGGCAAATATAAGCTACGTGGGCAGTTTGTTTATCTAGATTTGTCATTTAACTTTGTGTACTTTAGCTTATTAATGCTTTACACATGACCTCTATGGAAAATAAAACTGTTTCCATATTTTATATTACAAAGTGGCAAGATTTCTTGAATTTGGGGGTAATATTTTTGTCCTGTTTACCTTCCCCTCTCTCCACACATACACTGGTTTTAACTCATTACTCATTGTCTGGATACTGCTACAATTTATAATATTCATTTTAATTCTCCACTTCCCAAAGAAACTTCACCTAGAAAATGTGCCTGAAGATGATATCAGATGTGTTTTCACCGGAAGCTGAGTTCAGTTGCCTAGGAAGTTAGAGGCACTTGGACATCCAAGTGGCAGAGAAAGCCCTCTAAGAGCATATTGATTCGTCAATGAAAGATAATCCCCAGATATATCAGAGGCTTTTTCATGTCCTGATGCTCTCCGGGGAGTGTCAGGGAAAAGTGGACAAGAACTGACCAGTGAACCCTGGAAACCAAAAAGAGTAGCTTGTCTTTCACACATGCTTCAGTGCTAAGTAGCTTGTCCTAGTGAAACTCTTGTCTTGTTTTTCCTGAGCTCCCTGCATTTAAGAACATGAGACCATCAAAGATTCAGAGAAGGTACGGCAGGGACTAACAAGTAGCAGGATGATATGAGTTAGTCTTGAGTTCTAGGAACGGCCTAAGACTTGCCTTTATATAACAGCATTGAAGTGGTTGTTCAAATTTTTGTTAAACTATAAAGACAGGTTTAACATAAAATGTGATTTCAAAGTAGAGACAAAATATATAGCAATTTAAAATGCTTACTACAGAATCAGACAAATCTGTTTGAAACCACATTTACTGTGTGACAAGTTAAATAACATCTCTGAGACTCATTTTTCTTACCTATAAAATGGGCTTAATGAGAGTTATTTACCACAAAAGGTTTTTGTGAGGATTAAGTGAACTAATGCTCATAAAATATTTAAGATTATGGTTTCTGACACATGGCACAGGCTCAATAAATGGTAACTGTTATTAGTTTTCATTATTATTCAAATCCCATGCAATCAGTAGTATTATTGAAAGCTTTGCAAACTGTTCTTGTGTGCCTTTGTGTATAATGTATACTGCTCTATTGCTAGGGTTGTCTAGAAAGATAACCTAGGCTGGTGTAATTAAATAAGAATTTATTATGTAAAAGTAAAGGAAAAAAGCAAAATGTAGTAAATCATTAACTACCCCAATATGGTTTCATAGAAGTGACACACACAGGATACAATATGTTCTGGTTATTAGACATAAAAACATGATTACAAGCAATATTTAAAAATAATTTTTGTTTATATACATTTTCATGATTTCATATAACGATGCAAATTATTCCTCTATTAATAAAAAATATGGGAGGGAACTATCAATGCTTATCTCAGTTTGATTGTCTTTGTTTCACAAACCTGTCATAAGTAGTCATAAAAATATGAGATTTTCTATGAAAAATTCTATTAGGAAGAAAACATTTTTAACTAATTAAATTATTCCTCCTTAAAAGTCAGGTAAATTCATATTTAAAAAATATAAAAGTTTCAATTTATAATCAGAAATTATTAATATGCTGGATATTTCTAAAGCTTTTATAACTGCATGGTTAAAGACAAGGTGCTTTCTGGTCTTTTTATTATTATTTAAGGTAAAACCTTTACCCTAGACAAAAGCACTCTCAAGCTACTAAGCTGAGCAGCTGCTGATGATTGAACATCTCCTCCAAGATGTACTGCAGGCGCTGAAGGTAAGCATGCACACACCTGGAGCCATTCGCTCTATTCTCAGGCGGTAGGTACTCTCACTGTTTTCCTTTTTGTCATTATGATTCTATGGGAGCCAAACCCCTGGAAGTCCTCCTAAATTCCCTTACTGCCCCCTCTCTCCCAGCTACTCTATTCCTTCTGATTATCCTTCTGAGTTCCCATCTCATCCTCCTCCTCTTCATGTACTAAGCCCCAGTATACTCTCATCTCTTGCTAGGATGATGGTATTAGCCACACTCAGTCAGCTTCTCCATCACTTCCAGAGGGATCTTCTTTAAACACAAACTACATCTCTGCTCAAGATTCTTCTCTGGCTCCTATGTGATCTCAGAACAAGGCCCAAACTCATTGGCATGGGCCTAAGGCTTTTTTATTTTTCTTGCTTGGATCGAATGTTAATCAATATAATGTGTTTGCTCTTTGGAAATCTGTCTGCACTTGGAAGGTTCATAGGGTTTTTAAGTGTCAAGAGTAATCAGTGTGTACGTACTGGGATTTCCTTTACGTGTTATAGTCAGAATAGAAACTTAGGAATATGAATAACTGGTCATAGAGATGAAATGCTTATAAAAATCAATGGCTGTAATGGCTCTAAAATATTTCAGGACATTAGCATGTGATGCAAACAACATTGAAGGAAACATTTTTTAACTAAGAATTTTGGCTCAATTCTCAGCTTTTCTAAAGTGTGACAAATTGATATTGAAAGACTGAGGAAATGGACCTTGACAGAACAATGCATATAGGCAGATGGAGGCTTAACTGAGGCTAAGACTGAGATTTTAAAGAAGTTAATACACAGAAATTCAATACATGTAGTGAATTCTCTTATTTTTCATTTTGTCTCTCCTATGTTTGGCTGATTCTTACTCAGACTTCCAGTATAGATCTTGCATTCCCTAAGAAGTCTCTCCTGAAACCCCGAAGTCTAGGTTAGTGTCCCTCCTAGGCTTTGTTTAGGTCCTATACTTCCCCAGCATGACACTTATCATGTTATTTTTCTGTCTCCTGAACTAAACTATAAGCTCTGGGTTTGTTGACTCAATTGTTAGGTTGATGTATTCTCACAATAAATACATGTTTACTAAAATTGCATGTAAAGTAACAACCTTTGGGCCAGCAGAGTGGCGCGGTGGTTAAGCGCTGGCTTGGGAAGCCAGAGGCCCCGGTTCGGGTCCCACATATGAGGGCCAGTGACACTGCCCTCGAGAGAGGAAAAAAAAAAGAACAACTTTAATTCAGAAAGAATAATCACCTTTGGGTCCATCGCTCGAGATGTTATGTACCAAACAACGTAATGACGACAGAGCAAGGCTGGATCAACAATCGCTGTCACCTAACAGAGGTCCAGAACTGCCCAAAGTACGATAATGAGTAATAGAAGGAAATTAGAATCAACTTTAATTACCATAAGTAGATGGATAATTTAAAAAAATAATTCATGCAATGGAATATTTCAGACAAAATTAATGAATTAAATCTACATGTGTTAACAGGAATAAATATTGAAAAGACCATGTTGAATGAAAAAAGCAAGTTCAAAGAATAAGTCACCCCAATAAACTTTAAAAAAAAAAGAAGAAAAAAAAGAATGTCTAATATTTATGTAAATTTTAAAAATCATAAAACAAAACTATTAAGTGTTTATGGATATACACATGTGGTAGAAGTATAAATATGTGGTTGGGAGGTGTATATATTACCTTCAGGATAATGATTACCTTTGGGGAAGGAGGTAGGAGAATGAAACTGGATAAAGGTTCCTTTACATTTTAAACACTTTAAATTTTTCTTAAAAAAAAAAAGAGAAACAAATATGGCAAAATGTTATATTTTAAAGTGTGGTGATGGATATATTGATGTATATTATATTACTCTTTGTATTTTTAGTAAATTTAGTAAATATTTCATAATTATTTCTAAATTACAATAGAGAAAAATAAGCCATTAAAGGGAACATCCTATTTAGTTTTAAAAATTAAAGTTTTACTCATAGTCATTGGTTCAGCAACGCAGTAGTGAGTGAACTAAAATACGTTATTGAGAGTTAAAAGTTTATTTAGGTCTCATTAGCAAATGGTCATATTTCTTGGAGGTCAGTGAAGCAGCAATAAATTAATTTTTAGATAAGATGAAGAAGAATGTCTCTCCTTTAAAATATATATATATATCTATATATATATATATATAGATATATAGATATTCCTAATTACAAAAGCAAAAAGTACTTGAAAATTCCAAAGAAGAGGGGTAATCAATATGCTCATATACCCCTGCCTATTATAAATAAAATTTATAAATATAATTTTTATACACACCCATATGCCTATCTGCATGATTTAAAGACACACCTCTGTGCATACTGGTTTACACTTAGCATTATATGATGGACAATTTTTTTCCTGTTATTTAATTTACTTTGGCAGAAGATTTTTAGCAGCTATGTGGAATTTCTTCATATGGATATGCTATAGCTTACTTAACCAATTCCTTACTGTTGGATATTTAAGTGGCTTCTAGCCTAAAAAAAAAAAAAAAAAAAAAAAAGAAATAGTAAATTATTTCCTGGTTCACTAGAAATAATATGAGCTAGACTATTTTCCAAGCTCAGCATTGTTTTCACTGAACCCCAACATGTAAACACACACACTTGATAATTTTTTTTAATATAAAAATTATTTCAGGGCCGGCCGAGTGGCGCGGTAGTTAAGCGCTGGCTTGGGATGCCAGCGGCCCTGGTTCAGATCCCACATATGAGGGCCAGTAACACTGCCCTCAAAAAAAAAAAAAAAAAAAAAAAAACTTAAAAAAAAAAAATTTTTTTCAGATCACTGACTAAATTTCCTGGAGGCCGGCCGAGTGGCACAGTGGTTGAGCGCTGTCTTCGGAAGCCAGTGGCTCCGGTTCGGGTCCCACATACGAGGGCCAGTGATACTGCCCTCAAAAAAAAATAAAAATAAAAAAAATAAAAGTGTTTATAATGAAAAGCAATGGACCCTTGTTTCACCCTGTAGCCCAATGCTCAAAGGCAACCACTTTAATAGGGCCGGCCGAGTGGCGCGGTGGTTAAGCGCTGGCTTGGGAAGCCAGCGGCCCCGGTTCGGTCCCACATATGAGGGCCAGTGACACTGCCCTCAAAAAAAAAAAAAAAAAACAACAACAAAAAAAAATAAAATAAATTTCCTGGATATTTTCTTATGCTCAGGAGACAAAACTACTCTAATATACTGGTCAACTATGAGAAAGTCTAGGAGTTGACATGCCTAGGCTATGAATATATCCCTACAACAATTTTCACTTGGCTACTTTAGAGGAGGGGGAAGGGATGTCATGCTAAAAATGTTCACAATAAAATTCTTAGGGGATGACTACATTGTTTAACTATTCTTAAATGGGAATTATTTCCAAAATATTAATACAGTTGATCACTGGATATGTTCTTTTTGTCCTCACAGCAACCTTATGTTATATATTACATTAACATTCATTCTGAATGTTAGGAGGAACCACTTTATGATTCCTTTAGGATAGACTATCACAAAATAGCCTTCTTGGCCTAAATGCCAAAAATGACCTTCTGAAATATACACATTCATGTTCATGTATCCATGAGAATATGACAATAGACTAGGCCAGAGATGGTGAATGAAATGTACAACGGAAAACACAAACAAGTAAGGATAAATACCATTAGGCAGCCATGCTTAGTGAAATTCAGGCAGTATGGAGGTCATGATTTGATCCACTATCAATGTCAGTGTTACAGTTCATTCTTTCAAATTCAGTTAATATTGATGAGGTTATAAACACATGGTTTCCTCCCCTGAAATTATTTCTCCATGCAAACACACCTCTCAATAGCCTAGCAACTCATCTGCCTCTGCTTGCAAGGCTAGATGCATCACACATTCCCTTAGATAAAAGACATGATTCAGATCGATCTTCCATGTATCCCTGTGAAGGAATAAAATCTAATTTTCCACCCAAGGTCAATGTGAACAACAATGCCCAACAATCAAAGTCTTTTCTAAGTTATGTTGAGACCAACTCCTGCTCGACTGAGGCAGGTCTCTGTTTGTGTTTCTGCTGAACTACAAGTTACTCATGGGTAGAAGCCCCATGTATCACATAAAAGCTGTACCTGGAATTCCTTGGGTTCCTACAATATGTATAAACAGTGAGGAAGATACTGCAATGTTCCAAGTAAAAGGTGGTTAAAGCCTTGACTTATGAATTTGATAGATGGAAGGAGGACTGACTCTGAGTGGTGAACACACACTGTGATATATAGATGATGTATTACAGAATTGTACACTTGAAACCTATGTAGCTTTTCTAATAATTGTCACCCCAATAAACTTCAGTTAAAAAAAATTTAAAAAATGAGAAAAGAAAAGACTTAGCGAATTGATGGAGGGATGGAAGTGGTGGTAAGAATGATGGGATAGAAAAGAGCTGATCTGGGAGACGTGGTATGTGACGATGCCAATAACTGATTAAGAAATATAGGAAGAAGTGTAGTGTTTCTGTCAGGGATATATGAGTGAAGAGTGACAAAAACAATCATTTTATGCAAATTAATTTTGAGGTATTTTTGAGGTATGCCTGGATTGGCTTACTTCTGGTCTAAAACTCAGGGGAACCACAAAGGCTGGAAATATACACTTGATAGTCATTAAGATAAGGTGTTAGTTAAGACTATAAATGTCAAATTTATCATCCAGGGAGAGGTCGTAGACTAGGCAGAGCAGAGGGCCAAAAGAAAATCCCCCCAAAATCTTGTGTTTAAAGAGAAGACACAGATTGGTTAAGTGCTGGCCTGGGAAGCCAGCGGCCCGGGTTCGGTCCCACATATAATGGCCAGTGACATTGCCCTCAAAAAAAAAAAAAAAAAAAAAAAGAGAAGACACAGAGAAGGCTTCCATGAAAGAGACTGATGGTCAGAGCTAGGAGCAGAAAATGGAGAAAGTTGTGACTTGACATAAATGAAGTAGAGATTTTCAAGAGTATACAATGGTCAATAGTGGCAAATGGTGTAAGTTCCTCCTAAGAAAAGGCTTGAAAAATATCCATTGGGTTTGGCAATACAGAGATTGGAGGGCTTTGCAAGGGTAGTTTGAGTGAAGTGTTCTGAGCAAGAGAGTTTGTATGGGTTTGGACTGAGTTGTAAGTGGCAAGTGAGAAAAGGAAGACAATGAGTATAGAAACCTTTACAAACTTTTCCTGGACTCTCTGCTTTGGAGAACATGGGGCTACAGGGTTAAAAAAAAAAGCTGTTTGTTTTTTTTCTTTTTGACTGAGAAACATTTAAATGTACTCATAGACTACAGGGAAACAATTAGCAGAGAGGGAGGCATTGAAAGCACAGGAGAGAAGGAGGTATGGATGGGAACGACAGACTGAAAGAGGTCTTTATCCAGGCGAGACTGCACCAGTGGGATGCACTGATTACTATTGTTTTTCTTTTCACTAACTTACCATGACTTTCTCTATTCATACACTATTCATTTTCTACTCACATACTCTGGCAGGATCTACAACATGGCCCATGCATTTATGAGCCTGTTCTTCCCAGTTCTCCTGCAAAACCTTGGAACAAGGAAAATGGAAAAGGCCTGGTGCTTAGTGAGTATAAGCAGAATCTAACCAAAAAGTTTTCTCCATTCAGTTGTATACTTCTTTCTTAATTGCTTAATCACCAATAAAATGACCTCATGATTTGTTTTTCCTCATCCAGAAAACAAGCTCGGTTATCAAACAACATAGCCATGAAATCTTCATGTTAAGGTAAAGATTTCTGCAAAATCCAAGTAATGGGCATATCTCAGGTGATTCCCTGACTGCCTAAATTGAATTAGGGTGGGTTTTAAACCACTGTATCTTACACACACACACACACACACACACACACACACACACACACACACACACACACATAAAGACTATACAAAGATACATTATTCTTTTGGTCCTTAAGTGAAGTAGGATGTTCTGATACCACGATAACAAGCCATAGACACATTTTGATGAGTCTAAAGGCAGATGTCAAACTTCCAGGTTTTAATTACCTAGTAAAATGCACAGTAGACATGCCTCCTCCATTCCTGAATGCCAGCCCACCCCTCACTCACTCCTCCACCCCAATGTGTGACCTGGAGGACAGAGTAAGGGTTAGAAATGTGGTGAAAGTGTCCTGCTATGCTTATTACATGGTAGTTCTTACAAGCTGAAAATTAAAGGCTTTGTCTTTTTAATTTCAGGAATGTACATAAAATTTAAAAGTCATAAAGTATAGCCCTGTTATAATGACATGCGACTTCCTTAGATTCCTTTGTTCTGTCTTCTCCTAATTCCTAGTAATCTCATATTCTATAAATGACTATCTCTTGCTTCTCTTTTCCCACATTTCCCTTCTGAAGTTCATAGCCAACATGCCAATTCTTTATCCACTGCCCTCACCCCAAAGCTAACTATCACTCCCTTCCAATAGCAGTTCTAGAAGGCTTTTCTTTTTTTTTTGAGGGCAGTGTCACTGGCCCTCATATGTGGGACCCAAACCGAGGCCGCCAGCTTCCCAAGCCAGCGCTTAACCACTGCGTGACTCAGCCAGCCCTAGAAGCCTTTTCTGAAGTAATCAGTCAATATATCAACCAGCAAGTATTGTTAAGCACCAGGCAATATTATCCTGATGGGTGGGAATACAGAGTTTCCAGGGCCAACAGCCATTGGCAGGTATACATACCTCATTTTTTTTTCTGGTGCATATCTGTACAGAGAGCACTAGTAATAATTAAAATCTGAGTCCTAAACCCCAGAGATGGCATAAAGAGTCAGATATAGGCAAGAAAGGTATGTGTAGTATCAGAACAGCCTGGAAGCTCAATGGTGTTTAATATGTTGTTCCATTAGAAACTTGGGAAATTTGATGTAGTAACATCATTTATTTGTATGACTTGTAACTGAAAAATAGTCAGGATTCATAGAAATTCCAAGAGACCCTATAAAATTTCCTCAAGTCTGGAAGAAGCTATTAGTGTCACAAATGCATAGGGAGCCCTTACTGTTCTTTGCAAATGAAGGTCATTTGTTCTGGAAACTATGATTAGCAAACATATTGCAGGGGACATATGCATGTTTTGGCATTTCTTGGTTTAATCTTGAGAATTCTGTCCTCTGCTTGAAATATAAAAAAGAGGGCCGGCCGAGTGGTGCATTGGTTGGGAGCTGGTTTTGGGATGCCAGTGGCCCCGGTTCGGATCCCACATATGAGGGCCAGTGACACTGCCCTCTACAGCTAACAACAGCTCCACGTGGAGCTGGGCTGTGCGAGCCCCCATGACAGGGTGGGTTGTAGCCCCTGCTGCAGTGGGCTGCTAAGGCTGCAGTGAGTGGCCGGCAGCCAGTGTGAGCGGCTGGCAGCCAGCACAGGCTGCCAATAGCCGTGGTAAGCAACCATCCAGAGGCTGGCGACCAATCTGCCTCATCCTGGAAGAGCGCAATGACAATACCAACATGAGCCAGTGAAGCAATGTCCTCCGCAACTAGACTGAAGAACAAGAAGACAGCAACTTGTCTGTTCCCCTCCCCCAATTCCCCAATAAAATCTTTAAAAAAGAAAATCTAAAAAAGATAAAACATAAATGCAAAGACAAAAATGATGATGCAAAAGAGAAGTAAAATTAGCTAGGCAAGCAAACAAAAGCAACTAATCTATGGCTCTTTTGACTCACAGGAATGAGTAAAGGACACATTTCCATTCATAGAGTGGCATATTCCATTTATACGTATGCATATTCAAATCAACTTTAAATATTCAATTCTTGTTGTATTCAGTCCCTTTATTTCTGTATACTTTTCCTTCTTCATGGCAGCACAGATGGACTCACAATTGGAGAGCACGTAAAAAGATTATATTTCGCAGGTGAACTAGGAAAGCTGACCTCCCTCCCTCTAGGCTTGGTTGATTATTATCCTTGATCAAATAAAGGGCCACATGTTCCTGTTGCCCTTATGCCCTGGTTACCACAGTGAGAGAAAGAAAGGAGAGAAAGAGAGAAATAGAAAGAAGGCTTAAGACAAGATAGCTATTCTTACATAAATTTGCATATCATCTGACTACAAGCATGCTCCATGCATTCAAATACTTCATGTTTTTGAAAAGAATATTTAACTGGGATGAAAAGAACTCACAATTAATCATGTACTCTTGGTGTAATGGAAACAATAATTTCTTGCAACAAATTCAAACTTTTAAAATCAGACATGTCATGTGATACATATATAGAAAAAAATCTGACTGCCTGGTTAGAAGTGAAGAAGAAAAGGGAAAGGGGTAAAAAGAAGAGATATGGAACAGAATCAGAGAACAATTATTTTTTCTGACTTCATATTGAATCCCTGTAGGACACAGACATGCAGGGATCCATACGACCTCTGCAGTCTGCCCATTTGTACAATGATGAGAGAATTCATGGTTTTCTCCATCTTCTTTGAGCCTTTGGAAATGCTACCATTTAAGAAGGATTAGATACTCACTGAACAAGATCTTTTTGTTTTCCACCCAAGCTTACAATATGATAGATATTTGAATTTACGTAAGATATTCTGAAAGCAAACACTACAAAACGAATTTTTGCCCTCAAGTGAGTTTTAAAATCTAGTTCTCTTCTAAAACACATGGGAACATGGAATGTCTCTATGTGTTGGAGGGTGGGGAAGCAGGTTACAAATTATTATACATGACATAACACTTTTGTTGACATATTTTTTTGGAATTTTTATGGTATACATACACCATAAAATGGTATACATATTAATAAAAAATATTGGGGAGGAGATTAGGCCTTGAATTTTTGACAGTGACTTTCCAGGGTGGGAAAATTAAAGAGTACTTTCTGTTTAATGATTTCTGTTTAATAATAATAATTAAATTTTGTTATTATGGTAATTAGAAACAATGTAAAACATCTTGTATTATAATGTACACATTATTAAGGTTTAGGAGTTGGTGATTAAAGTGTTGAATATTGTCTAGTTGACCAAGGGCTAATGTGTGATTTCTTGAGAATTCTGCTACTGAAAAGATCCTGTTTAAACTTGATAAACCTGAAAAATCCCAAATACTTGCCTTGTTTTGAAGGAAACCTCTTTACGTTATCCCATTTTATTGGTCCAAAATTAAGAAGAAATAACAGGCATTCAATTAGCTGATCATATTGTTGTAATTACCCAAGGCAAGGTGAAAACAAAATCCAGTAGGCCATTTGTAACTTAGCAACAAAAACCAAAATTAAAATGATAGCTGTTTAATTTAGACGAGAGAAAGTTTTTTTAGGAAACATGTCTAGTGAAGGTAAATAAACAAACTTACAATGTGAAAAGCTCTCAAACTGAATGACAAGAGGAGTAACTGGAATGATGTGAGAAGCATCAAGCGAGCCCTAGAACGACATCACCCTGAAAGTGAGATTTCATGTCTTAAAGATAAGCATATCTTCTTTCAATTTTTAAAGGGAAGTGAAGCTGAGACAGGGCTTCAGTTTCATTCATTAACTTGAAAAGATTGAAGACTAAGAATTTCAAGTCTAGCGTGAAAGAAATGTGATTGGAACACAATGACATTTTATTTGACACATCTAGGGCTGCTGAGATAGGGAAGACTTGACCACTCGGCAACGTACCAAGTTAAACATGAAGGTAAAACTCACAGTCCGTTCTTTTGACAACAAAGTCATTTGCCCAATTCTGATAGTATAATTTCAAACTATAAAGAAAAGGGCTTTGCACTTTAATGGCAACTTAAAGCCACATGTATCCTGTAGTAAAGATTACTTTGAACTACATTGTTAAAATGGCATTTTTGCCTTCCACAGTTATTGGTCAAAGTGAAATGGGGTAACTAAAGGTCGGTATGGGTTCTGAAGATTTGTATCATGTGCCTATGAGTTAACTGTCAATCATCTGATTCTATTATTATTGCTCACTCTCAACAGCTATAGGTGGATGTGTTCTGGGGAAAGGGGGAGCATACTTAGCTGCCCAAGTTCATCATCAGTCTTTCTAGCTACTCCTTGAAAATAAATCTATTGATTTTATGGCATATACAATTGTTGCTCAGCTGTTCCTGTTAAATTTGGTCTTTTTCAGGGAGATTTTGTAATTCTGACAAATAGATGCCTTCCATTCCATGGTCGCCTCATTTCTGGAACTCCTTAGAACAAGCAAACCCCAGGCTAAAGATATAGCTTTTAGTGTATCCATGGCTGGGAGATAGCATTTCTTTAGCATGGTATTGTCTGTAATCTGCTGTCTCCATGAAGAGCATCTGAAACTGGCTTTGTCAAACAGAGTCAGATTGAGATCAAAGCTGAGGCCTTTGTGACTGGTTGACTGGCAAGATGAGCACAGCCACAGAACAACAATCAGGTGGCTGATGCACAGCTGATGGTTCCCGTGCTTTCTCTCACGTCTGGTTTACCTCATTTTATCTATGCTGATAAGAACAAGTAAAGTATGTGAACTGGACAGAGGCCAAAGCATATTATTAATATATTCACATAAAAATCTAAACGAATACTTGTAAATCCCAGGCAGAATAAGATTGATCTTTTAGCTGTGATTTGTGTTGGCGACAGGTTCCCCTCTAGGGAAATTTTAAAGCTTTCCATCCTGCCTCTCCCCACCTCTCTTGCTCAAGGAGAAGGAGTTTGTCCACAGATCAAGGAGGCACCATTGATCTGTTGCTAAGCTATGATAGGAGGCCAGACACTGCTTGGTAAAAGCACCTATTTCTCAACCAAGAAGAATCTCCGCTTCCATGAGGATTGTAAACCAGATCAAGTTTTAAGGAAGATGGGAATTTTCCTGTAATATTCAGGGTTCTAGATAGGAATACTTTCTGAACTGATTATGAGATGTGAAATAGGATTTTTTTTATTATGCAGAATAAAAAAATTTTTTTGTCCAGGCAGTTAGAAATTTCTGTAGTTTTCAAAATATTTCCATTTTTTAAAAAAAATTATTTTCCTCATTTCCCTTTCAAGCTATATTCTTTTACGGTTTTTCATAGATATTCTATAAATTTCCTACCAGTTAGAACAGTTACATGTCCTAATGTGCCCTTGGATTATGACTTTACATAATACTTTTATAAGTACCAGATTTTTTGAAATTACTATTATAAATATTTATAAGCTTATCATAACAAATTAAAAATAAAATTATACGTATCATGTGTTTCTAAACATAAATAGCAGTAAATTTTATGAAGGTTTTCCTTGTCTTTACCTGTAAATTTTAATCAGAACCACTGTGCAAACATCCATTGCTTCAAGGATCAATTACACCATTGATAGAACAACTGAGTGCACACTACTTAAGTAATTTTTATGTGCCTAGCACAGTGTGCTGCTAAAGGTAAATTATTCTTTATCTTCCATTTCAGGGCAAAACGGATCATTTACCTATTGGTTATCTGGCATAAACATGGTTTTTGCAACAGCTCCTGTGAATGTGGTCACAATAACATCATAAAAGAAAAATAATCCATGAGTTTGGCAGAGAATGAGTTAAACTTGTAAGAGAATATGGTGCTCTTCACTGTGTCTGAACATTCACGATGTCAGTGACAACTCTCTTGTTTTGAATCCCAGTGTTCGATTGGCAGCCATCATATAATTATGGTGCTCTAGTAATGAAAATAAATCTGAGTGACTGCTCTTTGCCAGGACTGCGCTAAGGAGTTATATGCATTACCTTAGTAAATCAGCCCTAAGAGATAGGTACTATTATTAGCTCCATTTCATTATTATTAGCTCCATTTTAAATGGTGTACTGGAGATGGTAGGTGGGTTCCTCAAAGGTACACACCTAGTAAGCCGGCAGGGTTAAAGCCTGCCTTCTGACCTATTACAACTCGGCCTAGGATTGACACTGTGCCCTGCCTCTGCTCGCCGCCGTCTGCTCATCTTTCTCCCACTACACTCCAGACCCATGTTCTAGTCAGCTACTGTTGCCTTGCATCGAGCTGTTAGGAGGAATCTCTGAATTGGGTTTCAAAAGTCTCCAAATTATTTTCTAAATATTTTCAATTAATAATGAATTTTATGATAGTTGACAATTCTTTTCCTGTTTTGCGTCTCTCCCCACATAAGCATGTAAAATAGATGTCAAAAAGAATTTTGAAATTGCTTTACAAATGCACTTTAAACCATATGTCCAGTCATTTTTATTGATAAACTACACTGAAACTTAAAGGTGATATACTTCAAGAATTTGTTCTTGAGTGGATCAATTGATTGAGATAGAGAGATAATTTTTTTATGCTTCCTATATGCTGGGCATTGTGCCAGGTACTTTACCACATTATCTCATAAAAACCATACAATGGCCCTGTGACAGAAGTACTTTTATTTTCAATATTTTATAGGTGAAGGGACCTTGGTTTAGGGACGTTAAGAGACTTCTCCAAGTCCATGAGCTTAAAAGTCACAGGGTCATGACTTGGGCCTTGATCTGACTCCAAAGTTCGTATTTTTAAACTCTTTATGCCACATCTCCCAAATGCAAAAGGTGAGATTTATGGTATTTCAGACATTACTTATGTCCACGGTATGGAGGTAGGAAATGAGATTGATTTCATGCCCTTTAGAAAGGTTTCAGAGAGGTGCAAATTAGGCCACTCTTCTGCCTCTTCCCCCTGGGAACATAAAACAGGGTGGACAGATTCTACAGCACCATAGAGCTAATACCTTTCATAAGAGACTTATTTAAAAAATATGTCCCCTTCCCTGAATATGCTGCTTGTGTTCATGGGCCCTCTCTACTCACTGTAATGAGTGCCACACTCCCCATGGCAAGTGCACACACTACGAGTCCGGACCATGTCATGGCAAGTTAGCAAGAAAACTTTCCGATACTATGAAACATATCAGAACCTGTCTTTAAGATCAGCCTATTCATCCTCTAATAAATTAATAATAATCCCGCATGCACAAGAGGAAACAATACACCTTTGAAAAAGAGAAGCAGGTAAGAAGGTACTTTCGTCTACATTTATTTTGAATTCTGTGACAGGCTTCCTTTTCCATCACTCAGAATTTCCTCCTTTTTGCCTACTGATTATGTTAGCAAATCAAAGCCCTAAAATCAGGACTGTGAAAGTGAAAAAAAAAAGCCACTGTAGATTTTTTCTTTACCTTGAAAGGAAAAAGAGTTTACCCTCTTGCCACAACAGATGGTTTTAAATGCAGTGATTACAAAATTCTGAGGGTAAAATGGTTTAATTACAAAGTCAATACTGCCTCCAACCTGGGCTGAGTCTTTAGCGTTAAAAACAACAGACGGAGCAGTGCAAACGCTAGGACAATGTTTAACCAGAACTTTGCATAGCTACTGCAGTAGGGTTTCCATGCGGCTTTAGTAAACGACACAGCACATGATTCTGGGATCTATTCATTGAATATTCTCAGAGGACGAAGAGTTATATACCTGTGTATTCATTTCACTATGTAATATTTATACATATACCCAAAGAAGACTAATGAGTTCTACTGAAACCCAGTATTATGAGATCGGGTTCAATTTCAGTGAAAAAGAGCAATCAGGGAAAGTTAAGGAGACACAAAGGAGTTTGTCACAGAAATGAGTTTGCAATTCATTTAAAAAGAACAACATCCTGAAATTATACATTACAAACTCATGTTTCCAAACAAGAAATCGCCAGTTATACTAATAAATGATTTAATTGCCAGATATTTATAAAGTTGTTATTTTTATTGTTTTGTAATCGAATAAGAAGGCAAAATTTAAGTTCATTTTCTTTGTAAAAATTATCATCTTTTTTCTAAAACAAAGGATTGGAGGGAAAAAATTATTCATGGATTAAATCTTGATTCTAATTAAAGGTATAATACTGAAAAATAAAATGAAAGTGTCTGGTGAAAGCTTTCCTATATGCCTAGCAATACACTCATTTAACAAACGACTCAATTAGTGAAATTCTTTTCATTTTATCCATTAAATGGAATTAGAACCATCCATGAAAACTGATGTAAAACAAAACTGCATGCGTTTTCCTTATACTGGTCTATTCTTGCCTCATATCCTCTAAACATTTAATATAGGCAATTACAAGATAGGGTCACTGAGCTAAGCAGGTGTGGGAGGATCTAAATAGTTAAGTAAAATAAACATTTCTGATGGTCTTATCTCTGCACCTTCTGATCTTAATAAATGTCACCAGGATAACCTAAAACAACTCTTCTTGCAGCTCTCTGTAGGGAATTAAAATCAGAAGCATTTCTAATTTGTTTAGGTTTCTCTGGAAGGAAAAATGCCTCATTCCAGCAGGAAGTGCTTGGGATTACATTCAACAACATTTGGAAAGGTTGGTGTTGAGGTTAAAATGTGGAGAAGAGAAAAGTAAAGAGAAATAAATACTATGGTCTAAAAATAAATATGGTACAAAGATGTAATTTTTAAAGCATTGCATTTTAAGGCAAAGTAAGTAACCTCTGAATCATAATTACCACACATTAATTTTACTTTTGGAGAAGTATGAAAATTTAATTGCCCAAATTCATAGTAACAAAACATATCTAGTCGCTTACCTAAGTTCATTCTCTGCCACAAGTTTTCTAATAAGCCCTGAAACAAAAGGTACACATCTCACTCTTCTAAAAGTCATAATAACATTAAGAAATTCTTTGGTATTCTTTAGTGATAAGTTCTTGAAAACCATACATATGAAATTTATTCTTCCATTTACTCTCTTTCATTTCTCCTTTGATAGGTAACCATTCTCATGTATTTAACATATAGCTTTAAAAAACCCTTTGTACTGCAATATCATAGAAATATAGACAATTTCTTTTATCCCGAGTGTACAACTTGGTGCAATCAGTCCCTAGGTCAAGAAGTAGACATTGCTAGCCCTCCATGAGCTTTCCTTGTACCCTCTTCTAGTCACTATGAACTCAGGGGAACCACTATCCTGACTTTCAGCAGAAGAGATTAATTTTGCTGATTTTGTACACTACATCAACAGAACCATATCATTTGCACTGGTATGTGTCTGACTTATTTAGTTCAATATTATGTTTTTAAGATTCATGTATGTTTATATGTACAACTGAAGATTTTTCATTCTTACAGCTGTATGATATCCCATTTTATGACTATACCACTGTTCATTTTCATTCTGTTGTTTATGGCATTTGAGTAGGTTCCAGTTTGGTTCTTGCTAATAGGGTTTCTAAGAATCTTCTGGTGCATCTTTTGGCGAACACGTGTCCATAATTCTATCAGGTCTATGCTTAGGAGTGGAACTGTAAGTCACAGTACATACCTTTACTTTTAGTCAATATGATCAAAGATGTATCACAAAGTGAGTGTGCTGAGCCCTTTCCTTCTATGTTCTTGTACAGAGTAAATTGTTGTTTTGCATGTACACACTTTTATTCATTAAAAATGGTTTTATGTTATACAGCTTGTTGTATTTCCTACTTTTATCCCATTCAAGATTTATCCCATAAATCTTAATGGATTTAAGATTCATGCATACTGTTGTGTGAACATCTAGTCTGTTACTTCTAGCTGCACATTACCACATGAAGGGGAAAGTTTCATTCAGATAGCAAAATACTATAGGCCCACTTAAAAACAAGTTTTTAAAGATTTGATTTTGTGGGAAATAGTCACAAAAATAAATATTTTGGGAAAAGAAGGATATAAAACTCTATAAAATCTGATCCAAATTTTACTTTTAAATGTACGTATCTGAAAGGAAATATATCAGGTATAATGTTTACTATGGTAAAGGATGTAGGGTGCTTTCTTGTTTCTTTGTATTTTTCTGTATTTTCCAAAGATATTACAACCAGGAAAAGGTAAGTAAAAAAAATTATATATATATCCAAAAAAATGTATACAAATGGACATTTTGGTCAACGTTGCTCAAGCAGTAGTTTGCCATAATCAGAAGTGTCTGGATGCTGATAGTAACCACTTTGAGCACCTCTTGTAATTGCAGAAGTCAAATGTGACTTCTGTTCATCTTTTGCTATTGGTATATATTGAGTATTATAATTTTAATACAGTTTTCCTTTCTTAAAATTTGTATACATTTTTTGGCACCATATATATATATATATAGCCTATGAGTATCATTTTATGTGAAGGGTTAGAAAACACTCTTACTTTTTTATATCTTACTTTTTTATATCTTGACCACTTGTTTTCACAATCATTATTTGTTGATTCTAATTTGTCTTAAGTCAGTCATCTTCTTGAATAGTACCTTGTTTAAATATCTTCGTCTTCTCTCTCTATTTAGTTTCTCTTATTCTGCATCTTTCTTCATTAGAAAGTCCAATTAGAAGTCAGCACATCCCTCTCTTCTCAAGGGAGCAGACTTCTCCCTCCCAAAGTTAACACTTGATACTTTTCTTATTGTAGAGTGTTATGGAAAAATGTACATCCTGTAGTTTTAAGATGTCTTTTCTCTTTTCATGTCCATTTGTGAATGAACTCAATCATTATTATCTAACCCATATTGTGAATAATTTAAATTATAATTATTAATGTTACTGAATAGAGATAGGATCTCACATAAGACAGAGCCCTTCTCCAATTTTAATCCGCATTGGAGCAACAATTCGTGTTATTCAATTTTGCTTTTACTTTAACCTGTCCTGTGTTCTTGGATACAAACCAAGGTGTTGGTGGACATTCACTCAGGCAGTAACAAATCCAGTGCTTAGGTTTAGAGAACTTTTCATAGCTTAGAAAGGGCAGTTGTGATCATCGAATTCCACTGATGAATGCATAGGTTGAATGACCTGCCCAACCTTTCATAACGGGGGGCCTTGCCAGGAATAAACTGGAGATAACATCTTTCCAAAACTCTTTCTTTCCAAAACTCTTTCAACCATCATATCGTCTTCACATTTCAGTCTAATTTTAGAAATGCATTTGTTCTTCTATTGTTGTTGATATCTAACTTACGTGTTATAGAAAATTCATATCTGGCAATTTTGTTTTAAGATGCCTTTTCTCTTCTTACATTTATTTACCAATTAGCCAAATCATTTTATCTAACCCACACTGAGAATACTTTATAGAACAGATTAAAATTTGTCAAATGAGAATACACAAGCAGAGGTCATCACGATTGTCATGAGCCTGAGGCACTTTTCTCTTTGTGGGATCTTTCCTCCATATGAAAATCTGATTGATAGGATGGGGAAAAGAGATAGAGGAGATAAAATGGGAAAACCAGGACAAGGGACATGACAGCAATGATATTTCCATGTACCCAGCAAGGTAGAAGGATCCTCTCATGGGCTAACTCACATGTATTCACCCTCTGTCTTGCCACATTCCCTTGGAATTGCTCTAGGGAGCATGTAAAGGCCATGACTAACTACCATGCTTCCAAACTATCCTCCCTGCTTCCCTTTCTCTCCGACAGAGCTGTTTCTGCCCTGTTCCCCCAGGCCCCTGTTCTCTGTATCTAGCAACCTGGAGACGGGATAATCATATACAAACCTCCCAACTGAAGGTGAGAGTCGCCTTTTCATTAATTTTGCCACTCTAGTAAAAGGCATGCCCTGGTGTTGACTTGTGACACCTTAGAATAATTCACCTTGGTTGTCTGACTTACTAAATCAACTAGAACTGAAAACTGGACAAAAAGCAGGGCTCTCCTTGGCAGACCAACACCCTTCTCACACACGGCGAGGCGGTTGGCTAGCCTGAATTACCTTCACCCAAGGCTAAAACATCACTGTATAGCATTTCTATATTTTTGATTCACTGAAAAATAACTTTAAAGCAGGCAACCCAAGGATAAACAAAGGAGAAAACCTATACACTTTTAAGGCTTCTCTTGGTTAACAACTTTTACTAATGATGGTAACAAAATTATTGGAGCCTGCAATAAGCCATCCAGTGGTCAAATAGGTCACCTTATGACCAGTATTAAGATTTAAATATCCTTTAAAATTAAACGCTTTGGGGTTATTAATGTTTCCTTTCCTCTCAAAATTTTTGTGTTGAGAGGAGGTATGGGAGGAAATGTATTAGCAACAGTAGGATGTGGAGAATAACTCTAAGTACATTAAACATCTGTTGATGGAGCTATTAGCACAGCTTGTAGATACCACCACCTGGCCCTTATTCCATTTTGCTCGAACTTTAGTACCTGAAAATATACTGCAGCAATAGTGTTCCACTTCTATTAAATCTTTTACTACTGCATTAGGTGGAACGTAAGTGTCAATCAGTTCTCATTAAGAGAAAAAAGACCTACTTATGGCAAAAATCAAATGCCAATAAGAAAATGCCAAGGGTTAAACATCACTTAGCATCTCAAACTGGCTGTGTTACTGTCTGTGTGAGAGGAAGTCCTTAAAACAGCAAATGGAGGTGAAGGCAGCTAGAGTTTGTATAATCATGTTACGCAAGTGAGAGAATTTTAGCTCCTTCCTCTATCACTTCTATAGGTTATTTTCAAGTGCATCATGAGATTTATCATGGACAGGGAGCTAAATAAAATAGGATCTAAAAAAAAAAAAAAAAGTCTCCATCTTCCCTGAATGTTAAACTGATGGTTCTTTTCTGGAAAAAACATGTGAACAAGTGCTTGTTCCAAAGGCTTATCAGATTTACAGAGTTCAAATAAAGGCATAAAAAGTTCTCTACTGAAAGGATGACTGACTTTCCTGATTTAAGACCACTCATTCTGGGTCTTCTACAAAACATGGTCTACAAGCTACAAAAGCATTAGTTCTCACTTTGTGACTGAACCTGGCTTCCTTGTTTGTTGGTTTCTCGGCTCTTCCTGTATTACCTTTTTTTTAAATGTATATGAGGGAACTCGACTGAAGAGATTCACCCTGTTTGCAGAAGTGCTTGAAGGGACCTAAGGCTGGAATTTCATTTTTCAGCTATTCTATGAAGTGTCCCTGCTGTCAGCTTGGCCATTTGAGATTAGAGGACTCAGTCTCTTAATATTTATAGAATTAATAGACTCAGTGATGTAGTTGAGCTTCAAAAGTGACCACTGTGGGCTATCCTCACCCATGCCAAATTGTTCTGTACAACTTCTCCTGTAATTTCGCCTGCCATAGATGTGTAATGTTCCTGGAAAATGTTCTTCTCAGTTCCAAAAAGAAATGTCCTCTATCTGTTCCCTCTGTAGGTCCTCTGTATTATCTACTAGACGCTCTATGGCTGGACATCTGTCCCAAAGATGTGTCTCGGGCCAAGATTTTATGTAGTCAGAAAAGTTTACTGGTCATAACAATATCAAAAGCATCTATTTTCCATTCTTACTGCAAACTAATGGTATGTCTAGTGGTGATGTTTATGTCTTTGGTATTCTTTGACAATTCTATCTAGTTATTGCATTCATTTTCATACTGTTTTTGTTGGATAATTTGTACTTCAGTTTCATTCTCTGTAGAATGAGGAAAATAATGCCTGATTTATATATTTCATGGATGATAAGTATAAAATTTTAAAAAAGATATCGTGAAGCTTGATACAGCTATTGATAGCATTAGCTCAACAAAAACACAGTACCTAGCACAATGTCTTGAAAAACTAAAGTTTCTTGAATTAAATTGAATTGAATTAACTAAATAAGGTTGATGAAGAGGCCTGACTCTTCATTATATTAAGACCAAAATATATCTCTTGCCAAATTCTATGACCCATTCCCTTTATCTTCATATGAGGGACCTCTTGGTAGCATGACACAGATGATCACTTTCCCTTGTGAAGCAATTTTTTCCTGTAGGTTTTAGGGACATAACATTCATTCTTTTCTCTACTAATTTTTCCATTTTATTTTCTAACTCCCCTTCCTCTGTTCACTTCTAAATGCTAGAACATTCCAGACCTCTGTCCTTAACCCCCACCCTCTTTACTAACTCTCCCTACATAATATCATCCTGTCTGATAATATTAAATGCCACTGATATGCCATCAATCTCATGTTTATATCTCTAGCTCAAAGTGCTCCCCAAATTCTTATGTATCCATTTGTCTTTGAGATTTCCACTAGGATGACCAATTTTCATCTTGAACTTAATATGTCCAGCACAGAATTCTTAATTCTCTTCTATTCCTTCCTAAGCCTGATTAGTCTCCCAGTTTATCCACCTTCCAGTTGAGTAGACCAAAAACCTAGGAGTGAGATTTTATTCCCCTTAATCCTTCATATTTTGCATCTAATATATCAGCAAGGCTGGTCACATCTACCTGCGAAACATATCTCATGCCTGACCTCTCCCCTTCATCCCCATAGCTACAGTGCTAAACTAAGCCTTCATTGCCTATTGTTTGGACAGAGTGGCCTTCTAGCTTCCAAATGTTCTCACAGTCTCTTTTTCATACTAGTGTCAAAGTAAACTGTTAAAAAGCATATACACGATCATGTAAATTAAATTCCCCAAAGGCTTCTCATTTGATTAGAAGATAATCTAAACTTTTCCCTCATCAACTGGAAGGCTCTGAACTCTGCCTAAGTCTCCTGGTTCACCTTTTGCACTTCCTTCCTTGAACACTTGACTCCTGCAGGCTACTCTCACCATAAACTGCCTGGGACGCTCTTCCCTCAGATTATCATATGGTGCCACTTCGTCATTCAGGTCTCAGCTCAGTGCCCCCCTCAGAGAGACCATCCCTGACCCCTCTAGCTATGGTAGCCTTGCCTGTTACCCTTTAATCCTTTACCCCATTATTTTATTTTATATTCTTATTAAAAATTATCAATGTCAGGATTATTCATTTATTTATTTTCACATTTTGTGCTTGCCTCCTCCACCCCTTCTTTGAATCAGGGACTTATTCTTATTTGCTATTGTAACTCAAGCATTTAGAATAATGCCTAGCATTATTCTAAACACTGCAGATGCTCAACGAGTGTTTGTTGAATGAGTGGTACATGTACTTTATTTATTTAAAAAAGCAATCATTGAGTACCATCTATGTACAGGCCCTGTATATGTGCTGATTATAGAAATGTGATGAGATATGGCTTCTCATTTCAAGAGTAGTAGAGACGACCAAGTAAACAGAAAAACAAGCAGGGTGAGCCATGTGGGCCCTACAGCCAGCATCTAGGTGAGATGCATTATATAGGCTTGGGGTGGCTGTAGGAGGTTTGGGAAAAGACTTTCTGGAAGGGTGTATTAGGTTTCTATTGTTACCATAACAAATTACCATAAATTTAGCATTTTAAAACCATATCCATTTATTATCTCACAGTTCTATAGCTCAAAAGTCCCACCATGCTCAGTTGATTCTCAGCTTAAAGGCTCACAGGCCAAATTCAAGGGGTCAGCAGGGCCGTTTCCTTTCCAGAGGCTCAGCGACATCACTCTTAAGCTTACTCAAGTTATTGGCCAAATTCAGTGTCTTCTGGTTGTAGGACTGAGGTCCACATTTCCTTATTGGCTGTCAGCCAAGGGCTGGTCTTTATCCCTAGAAACTACTCATATTTCTTCTCAAGTTTTCCATGTAGCCTCCCTAACCTGGGAATAGTACTGGTGGGTCAAGTCTCTCTCATACTTTAAGTCACTGCAACTTCCCCTTCTGCTGCATCTCTCTTCTGACTCCAGTCAGAGAAAATTCTCTGCTTCTAAAAACTTCGTGATTAAGGTGGACTCACCTGAATAGTCTAGGTTGACTTCCCTACTTTATAGCTGGTAATGTAAATTATATCTGTAAAATCACTTTCGGCAAGTAACATATTAGGATTAGAGTATGGACATCTTTGAAGGGATATTGTTCTGCGTATCATAGAATACATGCCTAATCTAAGTATTTCATATAAATCAGGAGTTCTCAAGATAAGAAAAGTGAGAAGAACATTCCAGGCCATGAAGAAAAAGTCAGAGAATCACAACACCTTTGCGAGTCATTCCACATGGCTGGGACACTGGGATGGCAGTATGTGTGGGAAAGGTGTGGGACAAGGTAAGGCTAGGGAGGTGGCAGAAGTTAGATGTTCAAGGTCTTGTGTGCCACATGGAGAAGTGTGAACTTCATCACAAGGCCAATCAGGAGCTACCAAGGGCTTCTGAGCTGGGAGATTATGATGAGATTTGGGAAGAATAGCAAGCCTGACAAGTCTGGGTTTGCTGCAAGAGCTATGGAATTTGTATATAAAACTATGTGCACTCTCCCGTGACTAATAAGCGAGGAAAAAGTGGCTGATTATGCAGAAAACTAAGGGAAACACTCCAAGAAGCCTGGAAAGACTCCAGTGCTATGATTTGCTACTTCTTGGTAAGGTCCGTGAAAGGATCTTCAATACCAAATTATCTCACTCACCTATGTCTGAAAATCTTCATTTACTTTTAGCATCCAAAATTTCCCCGGATAGAGATCAATATTGATTAAAATGCATCATTCTTTTAAAAACATGTTCACTCCCCCCATCACAGTTCAATTCATTAAATTGGTGGTTAATTTAACAAAACTACATTGAAAATCTACTCTGCCAAGAACTAAATTAAGTGATGTAGAGTGGCCATTCACACTTGTGAATTAGTATTACCACATGACCTTCTTAATACAATCCTTGACTTAGATCAACTATGCTAAGAAAAGCACTAGAATTGAAAAGGTAAAGCACATTCCAGAAAGTAGCTGGAAAGATTGTCCCTAGATGGAAGGAGGGTGGGGGAAATCAATGAGGTGTTCAGGTGGGGAATTGGAGACAGCTTGAACCTGAGTCAGAAGTTAGGGTCCCAGTGCAGTCACAGAAGTAAACTTACAGGTCTAGGATTTGTCAAGGTGAGGTCCAATGACCAGTTTTTAGCAGGGGTGTGTGTGTGTGTGTGTGTGTGTGTGTGTGTGTGTGTGTGTGTGTGTGTTTACTTAAAAACATCTAGACCTGGAGAATTTGCAATTTTTCCCAATCCTTGGGATGATTTTTATGCATGTTGAAGTAGAAGAACCCCTGAGCTCGGCCTGTCTTTGTTTTTTTTTGTTTGTTTGTTTTTGATTGTTTTTGCTTTTTTTTTTTTTTTTTTTTTTGTAGCTGAGCCATCCTGCCACCTGTTGGCAGCTCAACGGCAACTCAGCTCGGGCTGGCATCGAACTGCCGTTGCTCAGAGCTCAGCTCGCATCCTTGAGCGAGCTCTTAACCAACTGAGCCATTCTGCCGGCCCTTCGGCCTGTCTTAGTTCTCCTCATTTGACAGATGAGAAATGGAGCCCAGGAAGGTCACCTTGTCAGAATCACCAGGTTGATAAATGGCAGAACTGATGCTACAGCCTTTGGCTCAGGGCTTTCCACTGGGTGCTCTGTTCAATGCCTCACACTACCTGTTCAACAGAATTAGGCCCAAGGTGTCAACAGAAAAGCTAGTTTCAGCCAAGAGGACCTAAATAGAAGCCACAAACTGAGCTGAGGTGGGAGAAAGAATTCAGGAATGTCCTTGAAGCATAAACCAGAGATGACACTGATGAAAGTAACTAAACAACTAAAGCTAGAGTTGAAGTCTAGTCTGTATCAGAACAGATCAGAGGGTCTGTCTGTTCTCAGAAACCCCAAAGGAAGATAAACGGAGGCTCAGCCTGGCTGGGAATAATGTCTCCATGTATTAGGGGATTATGACGGCATTGACAGAAACAATCATTTCAATTGCTAAGGGGTAGAAGAGAAAATTATGATGGCACATAAGAGGAGAAAGTCATGTGGAGTGACACAGGTCTTGTAGAGACACAGAGAAGGAAGCTTAGGTCAGACAGAAGATCAAAAAGTCCCTGGGAGACAAGAGCAGGGCTGTCTGTGTTCACCTCCCAAATCTGGAGCTATGTTCTTACTGCTGGCTTCTGTCCCATTGAATCCAAGACCAGAGGTGATGTACAATGGAAATCCTGACCATAGTACTTCATCTGGGTAGTGTTCTCAGGGGCTGAGACAGCCTTACTCTCACTGCATTCTCACCACACCACTGGCCCCAGAGCAATAATAACTAACTGTGTTGTTATGAAACCTGCCCCATCTTGAGAAAGTAGACCTGCAAACACTTTCCGACACTGTGGGGAAACTCTGACAGAAAGTGAAAATATCCTTTTGTATAAGCTGGTACCAGTCGGTTGATCTTGTTTCAAGTTTGAAGTGGAAGAATTCCGAATTGAAACTGTCTTGGTAACATTTGCCCTGCAGAGGCTGATCAGTGGTGGGGAGGGCTGCCCTTCTCCCTGAGTTGCTCTCTGTGCTGAGACATAAATAGATGTGTTCATGGGATCCTACAGCAATCTGATGAGGCAGGTAATAGAGCCTCTACTTTATGGGCAAGGAAAGTGAGACCCAAGGAGGGGGAGTAATTTAGGCTTGGCAGAGGCAGCACCAGGATTCAAAGTTAGATCTGGAACCAAATCTAGGGGGGTTTCCAGGTTATTTAACCTCAACAAGGTGAAACTGCATTGTAAGGAGCATGCAGAACAATTCAGCGTGCGCTTCAACGCCTTACGGCAGTGACAGGCTTCTTTAAAGCAACTACACTGTGCTCCCATTTTACAACTGAAAGGCTAAGGGAATGCCAAAAAACGTAGGAAGCAAATGATTTCAGAATAAAGGGCCTTCCCTGCCAAGAGTAAATACCAAATCAGCTGAACTGAAATATGTCTAAACAGTCATCACTTTTCTAATTTCTCCAAAGACATAAAATTTGTAAGTTTCATCTCACTCTTCAGGCTGGCTTTATGAATCACTGACTAACCTCTTATAGTGCATTTTATTGCTTTCTATTATTTCAAACTGGCAATTTCAGACATGGTTTCAAAGATTTCAGACATGGTTTCAAGTATCAGTAAGCTCACTATTTTTTAGATATGTATAAATATAAAATTATCCATAAACATATATATTTCCCTTACATATTTATATTTGTATATAAAATTTTATATATTTATGGTTATAAAATCATACATATAATTTCATATACACAAATTATACATAGATATAATTATATGTACATAAATTATAAATTATACATATATAACTTACATATATAATTATAAATATAATTATATAATAATGCAATTATATAATTATAATTATAATTATATAATAGTATTCTTATAACATAATTATATATGATACATTATACCATATAATTATATATTTATATATTATAATTATAATATATAAGTATTTATACTTAAGTATATAAAATCATATACATAAATACAATTATATATACATGAAAAATTACATATAATTATATGTATACATATAATAATTACAATACATATATACATCTAAGTATACACACATGAAATTTTACATATAAGTATTATAATAATATATTATATATAATTAAAATTTATATCATATAATTTTATAACCATCTTTAAAATCTAATAGAGAATTATCCTGACCACAGCCTGGTTGTTCACTTTTTAATCAAGGTTGTCTAATCCAATTGTCCTTGAATTTTTGTTGCTTACAGCTGAGTTTATGTGTATAATTCCATGGTTTATGTCTTAATGAGAAAAAAAACAAAAGCAGATCTAAGTGATTCATTCATGTCAAGTGATGTATGCGCTGTATGAACGACAGTATCACAACAGGTCAAAAATGAAAAAGTGATGGGAAACTCAGTCTTCAAGTTGTACTCAGCAATGAGAGCACAGCTAGACTAAGAACCCATGCCCCAGCGGTCAGCATCATTTCATGTTTCAAATAGACACTGGTTTTGGCAAAACTCAATCATCTGTTACATTAAGTTAAATGTTAATATGAATAGTGTTGGTTTTGTAGATTTGTTTATATATAATTTAAAATTTTCATTTTGTTTAATAACAGTTATATCTAGTTTTGTGGCTCTACATATATAAGTAACATTATTATATACAAAGTTGATGTAAGTTAACACTGGGGAGGGAGTCCTTAAGGATAATATTTATTTATAATTTAATTTCAGAAATGCAACTCCATTGTTTGAGTTATTGACTGCCACCTTTCACAGGATATGCCAGTCATGTGCCTGAGGAGAAGATGGGGGTAAAAGTGGGGTTACTTAGAGAATTGTAGTATCAAAACATTTCTGAATTTGAAGGAGAGATTATCTAGGTTCTTAGTGGCCTTTCTGTATTCTGAAAGTTCTGCACTACAAGTGTGCATATTTCTCTTCATCATGTTGTATGTTAACTTCACTTTTACATACAAATGAAAAACATTATAATTTTTCTTTAAAATAAAAATCTATATTTATTTTTGTGTTAAAGCTCCTGTACAGATATAAGAACTTTCAGAGTTAAAAGGACTGTTAAATTCCCATCACACACACACACACACACACACACACACACACACACACACACACACACATCTGTTATTAAACACAAACAACAAAGCCTAGAGAAATCGAATGACTTGTCACACAACTTTCTGGGAGTTTAATCAGGACATATGTTTTCTACACCATAGACCCAGACTAAGTCAGGTCTGCTTATGGCTTGTGCCTATCGTGCCTTACACTTCTACACCCAACTCAGAGCAATTGAAATGATGAAGGTTTGCCTTTCCCATTGGAATCAGAGCCCTGCAGAGACAAGGATCTCTCATGCCTGATTCCTGCTGTATTCACAATTTTGAGCATGTATTTAATGAAGAAGAGAGGAGAGGCAAGGGAAGTGCAGAGGAATGAGATGGATGAAAGAAAGGAGGAAGAAAGAAGGGAGGGAGGAAGGGAAGAAGAAAAGGAAGGGAAAAGGGAGGTGGTTCAGGTTTCTAAACTCCCAATCTACTCTTTTTACTATACCATACTCCATACAAAACCTTTAATCTCCAGTCTTTACACTTGAAATTATAATTCTGCTGTCATGCAGAAAGGTCCACAAGAATCGAAGTCAGTTTACTAAAAATATCATGATTGAAGAGAGTTCCGTGGAGGCAAGGACCATGTATATTTTACTGCAACTATATATATTCCCAGGTCTAGCACAACATGTGGCATATAGTAATACTCGAAAAATATTTGTTGAATAAATGTATGTAGGCACTGGGGGAAAGGCTAGGGAGATTGTAGCTAACCCATAAGAATCTAAGTTTCCAGTCAAGCAATTCATCTGTCTATTTTTACAAGAATATCAAAACACCTCCTCAGCAAAGGGGTTACTGAAAAACTGACTTGAATCTGAGCTTGCAAGATGAGAATTTGCCTTTGTAAGGGAGAATACAAATAAAGGGAATTAAACAGAGTGTGAAATAAAATAAAATGCTTTAGTAAAACACTAGAGAAAGAAACTAAAGATTAGCCAGTTGGTAAACTCCTTAAGAGGACACAATGATCTCTCCCAGTTGAGCCCAGTACAGAGAAACTACCCCCAGGAATGAATAACTGCTTTAAACCTACTGTGTTGCTTGCACAAGGTCACATGCAGATGTTGCAGACAAAACAAGTATTATGAGAAAAGAAAAAGTGGGAAGAGCAAGCAGTGGATGAGGCCAGAGAAGCAGTCAGGGAATCATGTGGGAAGTCAGTGATGAGAAGAAGGAGCTCAGTTACTGTAGAATGAAGTGGCAAAGAGGGCTCAGTCGTGGGGTTGGTAGATGTGGATGGGGCACTTACCAGCTATCTGACTAGGGACAAGTTACTTGTCCTCTTTCAGCTTTAGCTTTTTGGATGTAGAATAATGACAATGATATATGCATTAGAGTTGATATGTATATAGATGCTAGCAGGCAATACGCACACAATGAGTGGTGTTTTAAAATAATAGCAACTGTCATCATCATCACCAGATATCATCATCATCATCATCATCATCATCATCATCCCCAAATCAAGGATCATCATCATCATCATCATCATCATCATCATCCCCAAATCAAGGATCTTTGCACATACAGCGGAAGAAAAAACTGGTAGCACTACTTCACTTTTGCATTTCTACCAAGCTCCTAGGTCATACCAGTGGGGCTGGTCCATGGACCACACTTCGAGATGCCAAGTTAGACCCTTTCAGAATCTCTGGTCTTCCTCTATTTCCCCCCCACCCCCCACTCCAGTTTCTTGTCTCATCTCACTTCCTGTCAATACCACGTTTTATACCTTTCCTCTGCATCTAAATGGGCACTAACATTGGGACATGAAGGGGTAATGTGTGTTTGCTCCTACTGCACATTTTTTCTGGCCCTCCTCTAGAACTGCACTTCAACAAGCTCTCCTAATGGATCCTTATACATTAACATCTGAGAAGCGCTAATCTAGAACGGAGATTTTCTGATGCAAAGAGTGTGTTTGTGTGTCGGGGGGGGGGTGAGGGGGGAGTTCTTTTCACACTACTTTACATTGCTCTAACTAAAAACAACAAAATGCTTTTAATGGGGAACATTGTCTCAAGTTTTCTTCTTCCTGGGTTCTGTCGGAAGAATGGTCACTAGAGGAGGAAACTGATGCTTGGGAGGGGCTAATCTGTTCTCACCCAGGAAAGCTAAGCTGGTGCCCATCTCCCTTGCTTTTTACAGAATGAAGTTTTGATAGAGCTGGCTAGTGCATTCTTAGAATGCTACCAGTTGTTACTGTGTCCCTTTAAGCCTTTCATTCTGTGGCCTGGTTCATTTTCAAAGGTAGCCAGTGAAAAAGATGCCTCGTGCTTCAGCCCATCCACCGGAGCTAACTGACCCTCAGCTCTGCACAAAAAGCACCCAGTATGGCCTGGTCTCTGCTGACTGAATGTATTTGAAGGAGCTACTAGCCAGCCTACTTGTCTGGAAGGGTTTAGACCTCCAGCCTTTGTCATGGGGGCATGTAAAGGGCCACCTGGCTGGCGAGAGCAGAGGCTGCTTTCCTGTCTGAGCCAGTCCTTAACCTCAGGTGGGCAGTACACAAATGTAAAAAGGCTCCTACCTCACTACTGACCAGGCTTTGAGGAAATGGGGATAGAGGAGACCAAAAGGGTATGGAAGAATTAAATAAGGGTAGATAATTGACTGGAAGTTTCTAGTTCTGAAGAAGAATTAAAATCACAAAAGGAGGAGCATTTGGGATTCATGACCTTGGCTCAGCATGACATGACCACAAGAACCTCTGTATGACTGTGGGGTAGGGACTAAATAGGATCCGTTTATGGATACTCACTTGCCCACCTGGAGCTCCAGGGTCTGTAAAACAGAGGCGAAGTGGGAAACAGGCGATAAAAGGAACAGTACGTCTAAATACAATCTGTTTTACTGAACTGGCCTCATGCTCTTTTGAGTCTGCAAATCCATGCTCACTGCTCCCTCTGCTGGATCTAAAGAGCAGTTTATAAACTGCAAGTCAGTCATTCATTTGATCTGTCCTCTGTGGACCTAGTACCCGCTCTGAAGGATAAAAGGACATTTTGATAGGATGGGAAGAACAAGGCCAACTGACATTTCCCTGACAGTTTATGATACTGGATGGAAAAAGAAAAAAATGACAGCATAACTTATTTTCCACGGGAAAGAAAAAATATAAGCAAAGGTCACCACTGGCAGCTCAGCTCAGGCTGGGGATTGAACTGTAGTTGCATTATTTTCAAGTAAATTTCACATATGTTATTTTACCCATAAATATTCAGTATTTATTCTAAAACCTAAGGACAATTTTAACATAACAATAATATTATTTGTATACCTGAAGATTAACTATATAAAGTTTTCCTGTCAAATATCCAGTAAGTGTTCAAATTCCAGTTGAACATAAATGTCATTATTTTTTTAATAGTGTGTTTGTTTGAATTAAGTTCCAAATAAGGTACACACATTGGACTAAGTTGATATGTCTTTCAAGATTTCAATTTTGATTCTAGATTCTAGATTCTTCTCCCAACCTGCCTTTTCTTGCAATTTATTTTTTATGAAACCAGGTTGTTGATCCTATAGAGTCTCCTTTATTCTGAGTTTTGCTGATGGTGTAGTTTAATAAGTTTGGGTGGGGTTTTCATGTTTTTGTTTTTGTCTTCTTTATTTCTACATATTGGTATTTTGGCTTAGAGGCTTGCCATACTTAGGTCTAACTTTTTCATTTCTTTTCTTGTCTTGTCTTGTCTTTTCTTTTCTTTTCTTTCCTTTCCTTTCCTTTTTCTTTAGCAAGACTGCTTCATAGGTGGTGATATTCTTCCATCCAGAGGCATCTAATGTCTGATTATCACTCCTCTTGTCCTGTGAGCAGCTGTTGATACTCAATGCCTAACCATTAATTCAGTGTGGGTTGAAAAGTAATGATACACTAATTCTATAATTTTTTTTTCATTTATTAACTAGAACAGTTCTATAGAAGTATATAGTATTTTGTTATCAAGTGGTGCAGTTTGGATAGGAAAGGCACAATAAATGATTGATTATTTTTGTCTTTATTTGCCAGTTATCAAAATAATGAGTTGGTTACCTAGAATCCTCCAAAGGTGACCAATTATTTAAAAGGACTTTTAGAGAAAAAAAACAGTTTTTTAAAAATCATGTGTTTTTTTCTGTTTTTTTTTTTGAGGACAGTGTCACTGACCCTCATATGTGGGATCTGAACCGGGGCAGCTGGCATCCCAAGCCAGCACTTAACCACCGTGCCACTCAGCCGGCCTGAAAAAATCATGTGTTTTTAAATAACCTCTAAGGCCAGTCTTAGAGCAGTTGGGTCTTGACATAACGCACATTTCCAAAAATTAATTATAGATTTTTTTCATTATTCTCATTCTATCATTTTTCAGCAGTGATATATATTTTCAGTTTTCAGTTGGATTCTCATTGAGTTGGATAGGTCTCTTCTTTTATTTAGCTTAGGTTTACCTGTTCTAACTTGCCTTGAACATTTACATATAATCAGACTCTCTCTCACCCAGTCTTACATGTTAGCCTACTCATTCATGCATTCGTTCATTTATTTGTTCATCTATTAAACAATGTCTCCTGAGTGCCAACTATGTGCAAAGCATTGTCCTCAAACAGGTAAAAATCCCTTTCTTCTTGGAATTACATTCCAATAGAAAAGACAGAAAACACAGACGCATAGATGCAAACAGACCTGAACACAAACACATACATAGACATAGACACACGCACACACAGATCAAAAACCTCCCACTCCTGTGTTCAGCTTTAATACCATCCTCCATTTTTGTTCCTCTTTTTTTGCAACGGTGCTGCCATCTAGTTTTGAGCCTTCTGAGTTATAGTAAGGAAGCTGGTTTTGTTTGGAAGTTGGCAGGAAACTGAGGTGTAGAGGAAGCAGGAAGAAGAGCTGGCTTCCGCAGTTGTGAATATGTAAGTGTTTCTGCGTGCACGTTTGTACACACTACTGTGCTGATGGAGCAGCCTGGCCTATGGTTAGCCAGGGACATTTTGGGACCCGAAACCGTGTCCCTGAAAATGGCAGTGCAGAACAAATGACAGAGACTAGTGCTCACCGGCGTGCTAAACGCCCTGGGCACAGGGGTACAACTTTTTGTTACTATAAATACGTGATTTCTGTGTCTTAACCAACATTTCTTAATGTTAAAGCCATAATTTCTTAACTGAAAGCTGCTTACATCTTTGGGGAATCTTATAAAAATGACTGATGACAGTCCATACGTAAGTAAATAAAAATCTTTATCAGGAGTGAGTCTGAAGTGCAAACATGAACCTAAATTAAGACTTTGTGCTAGGTTCTCCAATACTATCAGTAGGGGGCAGCACTCCCCCAATAATTAAATCAAATCTGTCATTGATGTCCCATTGTTCTAGACTGGTAGATAATTTTCAGCATTTTAGATTAAATATTCTACTTCCATAAAATTGTGATTATGATTCCAGAATTCTGTAAGCCTCGACTCTACTTTATAACTCTATAAAATTTAAATTAATTAAAAAGTTAAGTTTCTAATATAGATTATGAGGATAATCAGCAATTTCAACAACATCAAGAGATCATTTTAAACTATTTTATTTTAAACCAACATTATTTTAAACTACAGGTGAACAACCAAAAAATTTACCATAATAAATAACATTTATGTTTTGATGAAAATTAGAAGAAATATTTCTGGATTTGGTAAATGATATAAAATTTTTTAAAATAACATGAGTTTCCAGTAGGATTGATTTTCACTCCTAGAGACTCAAAGTACAAAATCCAACAACAAGATCTGGAAAGAATTCCTGTAAATGTATTTCACAAAACTGCATTGGTGTCTTAGAATAATCAATAAATGTTTGCTGTATTATTTAGATTCAGCAGATGGGAGAATTCGTGAGCCAATAACCCAGTCCTATTTTATGCAAAGATTCTTATTTATTGAAAATACATGGTATTTTAAAAATACCTTTAGCCTCACATTGTATTTAATGTGAGTGGGGTCCAATAATAATATGGTAGAGAGTGCAATCTGATAATGATTACGTTGAAAGTGATTATTCCCTAAATCTTCTTTGAGAGGAGGTGTGTGACCATCAACTTGGTGGGGTACTGTTTGAGAGGTAGGATTAGGTTTACATATATAAATTTCACAGCACCAAACGAATCTTCCTTCCCTCTTAACTTCACTCATTGTGAATATATAATAATTTTAAAAAATAGCATCATTTCTAAAAACTAAAAAGCCCCATGACAGAAGTTTAAAAATCCAGGGGCTCATTTTATAATGGGATCTGTTATTTGCTTCATTGTTCTGTACTTTGTGACATTTTGGTACCATTTCAGGTGAGTACTAAGTAAATCTAGTTGTCTGAAGAATTAATAAAGCAAAATCCAGCAAAAGTAACGCTCTTGTATATTAATATATGTACATATACAGTAATTTGCACATAGAAACCATCCTCATACATACACATGCACACCCCACACATCTTTTTCTTTACCCATTGGACTTCAACAAAATGACGTTTCCATTTCAATTTCAGTTCCATCCATAGGCTATACTCTCATTAATGTAAAATTCCATCCATAGGCTAAAAAACTCTCATTAATGTAAAATTTATCATTCAACGACACAGCCTTAAAATTTACATAAACTCAGGCTGGCCGAGTGGTGCGGTGGTTGAGCTCTGGCTTGGGAGGCCAGCGGCCCGAGTTCGTGTCCCACATATGAGGGCCAGTGACACTGCCCTCAAAAAAAAAAAAAAAAAGGGCTGGCCGAATGGCTCAGCTGGTTAAGAGCTTTCTCAAGAGTGTGAGCTGAGCTCTGAGCAACAGCGGTTCGAGGCCAGTCCGAGCTGAGTTGCCGTTGAGCTGCCAACAGGTGGCAGGATGGCTCAGCTTAAAAAACAAAACCAAAAACAAACAAACAAAAAGATTTACATAAACTGCAGGGTGTTTTGTTTTGTTTTGTTTTGTTTTGTTTTTACCACAGATGTCCTGACAAATGCAAGCAAAAGTTAGGATGTTTTGCTTCATCCTTACTGCACTTGAACTATCAGATAGAAGATTATAAGAAAACCATACTAACATTTGTTTGGTGGAAAGTTTGTTTAAAGCACAATAAACAAGGTGGCAACCATCAGAGACAGCTCCCCTCTTTCTTATAAATAATATCTCTCTTCTTGAGCAACATAACTTTGTACCTCATATTATAACTCTAGTGGAAAGAAATACCACTCATCTCCAGAAATGCCACATCGTCTGTCTGTGTACACATAGCACTCATGTTTTATCTTGTATAAATGAAAACAAGATAAAGTGCAATTGAAACAGATAGCAAAAGGGACTTCCACATAAGGGTACAAGGACAATGAGCATACGTAACACCACTTCTGGAACATTCTGCCCCTCCCAAGTTTGCTAGTCTCTTTTCCTGTAGTCATGGAAGTTCTTTGGTCATTTTGCTTCAGCGTAGGAGAGTCAACTGACTCCCCACTCCCTTTGCCACAAGCCTGTAAGCTTAGGACGGAAAACAGTTTCGACATTAGCCACTTGGACTCTTGACCTTAGCGATTGTATTTGTTGTTCATACGTGGTCTTCTGGTTGCCTTCTCTCCCAGCCATCCGTTAAGGAAGGCATTATGCCTGCTCAGATGGGATGGTGCCACTATTTCTATGAGGTTCGCACAAAATATGTGTCTAAACTACTTTGGTTTCACAAGTTTCAAAGTACATTTACTGACTGGAATTGCATTTTAAAACCCCCGGCAGAGCTGAGTAGTTAAGGATTGAATTCTGTGTCCAGATAACTTGTGAGATTCCCAAAAGAATTATTCCAGACTTACTTTCAATGGGTGGACAATGAAATTGAATTGAATGCTACATTTTCCATGGTTAAATACAGGATATAAATACAGCTGTACACATCATTGCTTTCTCCTTCCATGTGGCCAGCTCTGAGAAAACAGCGACTATACACCTGTTATCCTCTCTTCCTCAGGGCCGCACATGTCTCATTGATTCAAAAAGATTTTTATACAGTTGGAATATTTGATTTGTAAATAATTGGCTATGGCTTAGACCATATGAGCCCCATTATTGTTAACGAAGCAGTAGTAGTGATGATAGATTTACTCTGAAATCCTCGAAGACATGGATTGCTTTCCCAAAGAGGTTCGGCTGAACATTTTGCACCTTTCAGCTAGAACACTTTCAATGTTCACCATTTCTGCTCCAGGTTGAAATGGGCTTCTCACTAGATTCTTAAGCATCCCAGGTGGAGGTTGAGCCTATCTCCAGGTCTTTGTCAAGTATCATCTTTCCACTAGATAGGTCATCATGTTTGCAGCCAGTTTGTGTATCCTGCATCTGGCTGATGACCATTTCACATATCTACATGGATCAGAAAGTTAAGCTAATTTGGGAAGCAAGCCTAACAAAGCCAGATAAATACCACCTGAATGAGCTCTAGCTCTGAATCATACAGCAAATATTGCTGTTGTGTATGAATATCACCAGATCTAATCATTTCTAAGTCTTTTTCCTCCAAAATTCCAGTTAGAAACATAATAATTATTTAACCAGAAACTAACATTAAAAAGAAATACTTAAAATGGTGTTTTTTTTAAGGATTACCAAATTTGTAGTATCATGCCCCTGCTCCAGACTAAATGAATATTAATACCTTGATTTTATGTAGAAAATAGAATTTATAGTTTTTTTCCCCCAAAGGATGTGGTAAGTGATGAAGAAAACTATGTCACTCAATGCAGGGAGGATGTGGGGCAGGGGATGGACAGCTTTGACTGAAGCGATGGCACTGTGTGTCAGGGGCATTGTGCACAGAGTGAGGAGGTTGTGCAGGTGACGTAATGAACATGGAGAAGAGGGATAACTGGACGGAAAGGGCAAGGAGCAGAAGGAAGTTCTCATAAGCAGAGCAGAGGTAAGGCATAGGAACACAGTGAAATGAGTTAATGGAATCATTCAGAAGAGTGTATGATAGGGGTCTTGTCGCTGAGGATAAGGAATCTGGTGCTAAAGCCCATGTGATGGGGAACCATGCTGGTTCTGTGACCTGGGAGGTGGTGTGGTGATCCAGGCCAAAGCTGAGGTTGAATCTAGCCTAACGGATTAGTCACAGTGGGACAGAGCCTTGGAAGGTCGACTGTTGACTGCAAATATGAAGTGTTCTAGATAGAGATGGGTAGGTATTACCATTAACTCTAAGCTCTGTGAGGGGAAACACCATGTATATCTTATACATCATTGTATTTCCAGGGCTGAACACAGAACCTAGTATATAGTAGTGGCTCAGTAAATATAATTGATCAAATGAGGGGATAAGAGAAAAGAGTTTTGTGTAATGGTTTGAAGCAAAGAGCACTAACATTTGGCCATGGGATGACTTTTATGCATGAATCACTGTTATGATTACAAAGCTTCTTTAGTTAGAACCAGAAGTGTATTTACAACAAACTACATTAGCTTAAATTTCAAGGCCCGTCATTTGCAAAGTCTCACTTCGAAGATCCTGGGAGCGGACCCTGCCAATGTGTATATTGCCCTCTGGTTTTATAAATTATCAAAAGAACTATATTTTAACAGCAATTGATAAGGCTACTATCCTTTTCCACTCTGGCTTTCCATTGGTGACTCTTACCTTCACATTGGGGATGGTAGGGCAGAGTAACTCAGCCTTTTGGGAATCTGGCTACCAGGAAGTTGAATTGAAGATATAGTTTCCGTCTAGTGAGATACAGTTATGTGGTTTGCAGTCATTTTTGAGGGTAGCTAAGTTCTAGGAATACTCTTTCTGCCTATGGGATAACTCACCACATGTTGTAACACAAAGGCCAGGGACAGAGGAAATATCAAATCAAAATAGCTGGCTATCAGAGGCAGTTCTCTGACTGTGTCTTACCACAAGCACCTGAAGAATGTGTAGCCGAGGAGAAACAAGGTTTGGAAATAGAAGCTGGTTTACGGAAAACTTCCTCTTATCTGATGTGTAAAACTATAGGCCGAGTTTTCAATTTTCATTAATGTCTAATCAAAAGAGAAGTTATTCCCCTGGAGAATATGTTCAGTAATGCAGTACAGAGCATTGCAAATTCACCATGTATTTTTTTTTCTTTTCAATGGGAGTCCCACAAAATAGAATTTATCACAATTATTATATATTGGTGGGATATAAACTTGTCAAAACTGCAAATAGTGAATTTGTGTATGAATTCATTGTTTTATATATCTCAATTATTGATAATAAAAAATAATTTTATCATTCATGTTAGAAAAAAGACCGAATTACTTTTCTATTCTCTTTATAGAAAATATCTGAAAATTGCTTGTCATCGGGCAATGGAATACAAAATAACTTGTTATTTTTCTTGATTTTTGTAGTGCTTGTGATATTTGTCAGCTTTTTAAAATATGTAGCTTGTTGTGATTGCTTTTTTCATTCTGAATACTTGAGTAATTTTTCTTCCTAAGTTTGCATTGTGTCTCTTAAAGAGCCCCACTCCCCAAATTGTACCTATAAACTTCAAGACACACAAAATCTCAAAGAGAGGTATTGAATTTGACAAAAAGTTTGAAAGAAAGACAAAGAGAAATGTTTCTGTATATTAGAACAGAAAGAGTCAGTTCAAGATATCTGATGGGCATATTAGGGAGTAGATTAGAGCAGAGAATTTGAAGATCAGACCATGTAAAATCAGACAAGTCCCTCATTTGCATACAGAGGAACCAAGACATTGAGGGATTTAAAAAAATTGAATTATGGAATGTAGAGACACAAATAAAAATGAATACTAATAGAAATAGACACAGGTCTGAAGTTGAAAGACTTTTATTTTCAGTGAACAGTAGCCCTTTATTGTCCTCATGATGAAATTATCCTAATGATATAAGGATAATAAGAAATTATCCTTATAATCCTTATGATGAAATTATCAAGATAGAAAGCAACAGGAAATTTCTGGAAGCTAGGATAAAAAAATACAACACTGAAAGGCATTATAGAATATGCAAATGAGTTACACATATATTATCTACTATAAAGGTGATTTAAGGTGAAAGTAAATTTTTTCTTCAACATTTTGTTAATACTAATGACCGCTATAATAATAATACAAATAAGAATAATGATCTATTAAGAGGCTTTTTGTGAGGAATAAAAAACACATTCAACATGTTGAGCAGAGTGTCTAATGTACAGCAAATGCAAAAATTAAATATTTGAATTATATAACATAGTATTAGAGTAAGTAAAAATTAAATCAGTGAAGTCTGCAAGAAATAAGCACTCATTATAGAGCAAGCTAAATTGATGTTTACAGCCTTATTGGTTAAAAATATCCATGCAAAGTAAATGTGTGAACATATACTTAGTATGTTTTCACTTTATGAAAATGTTTATCCTTGAAGAAAGTTTGAAGAGACTGAAAGGAGTGAAAGGTTAATGAAAGAGCTGATTTTAACAGTATTAGTTGTTTGAAACAGCAAGGCTTTATTTCCACTAAGATACCACTTACTATGCTATGCCAAAGCTTAAGGGAATTTCACAAAGCCTATATTTATCTTATGGGTACTTTCCACTCCTAGATAATATCTTAATTACATCAAGGACAAATCTTGATAGACAAAGTGTAGAAATTCCGTAAAGACCCTCACACACATAGACAATTTTCAAAACTTCCCACTATGTATCTTGTCAGTATGCTAAAGCTGTTGCTAACAGAATCTGCAGAGAGGTAGCTTCCATTTTTCTTCATCCTGATTTTTCATATCAGAATATCGGAGAAACAAGATCATTCCAAGACAATCCCTAATATCTCAAGAATTAGATAACTGTGCAGGATGAACAATTTTTATGGATTCATTAAAACTATTTCTCATATACTTTCTTTCCAGTTTTTAGTTCAACTAAAGCAGGTCTATATTTATCTTTTATCATGTAGTTTTAAAAAAGAGGAGTCAGTTTCTTTCATTAGGCTAGTGTTTCCTAACTGGAAGTAATTTTGTACCCCAGAGAACATTTGGCAATGTCTGGATGCTATTGATACCTAGTGAGTACAGGCCAGGGATACTGCAAACTATCCTACTATGCATTGGACAGTCCCCATAGCAAAGAATTGCCCAGACTCAAATGTCAATATTACCAATGTTGAGAACCCTGCATTGGACATTGTTGGATCTAAATGTGTTGGCCGCCTTGTAATCAGGAGAATGTGCTAAATGTGCTAAAGATGAAAAAGTGAAAAAATGGAAAGATTCTAGGGATGTAATGATATCTTGGAGCTGCTAAATCAATCAACTTGTTACTTATAACCACTTTACCTTAAAACTACTTGTTATATAAACTATTATAGTTGTCTATAGTTTAGGATATTTTAAGTTAGGCATATGGGAATCTGGAGTCCAGAGGACAGAGAATCTGTATTTGAGGTCATCAACAAATAAATAAAATTTGAAGCCATGGGACTGGAAGAGAACATAGGTAGAGAATGCCAATATTTATAGGCTAAGTTGAATTAGCAAAGAAGACTAAGAAAGGGCAGTTAGGAACAGCTAATAATAATAATAGCTAACATTTTTATAGCATTTACTATACTCCAGGCACTTTTCTAAATTCTTTATAAATGTTAACTCATTTAATTTGTATAACAACCTTATCAGGTAGACACTATTAGCATCCCATTTTGCATAGAACAGTGTGAGTTATAAATCAGTTAAAACTAATTCACCCAGGATGGCAGTCAGTCAGTATATGAGCTGAGATTCAAACCCAGGCAATCTGGCACCAAAGTCTAAACTGCCTTGTCATATAATATGTCTAGAATCAGAAGCATATGGTTTCATAAAAGTTACGAGAAGAAAGTGTTTGAGAAAAGAGGGAATAGTCAACTGTGTTGAATGCTATTAATAAATCAAGTGACATAAGGATGGGGGAGGGTGTCACTGGGTTTGGCAACATGGAGAACCTGGGTGACTTACACATGAACAGTTTCATTTCCTCAGATGAAAAAATAAGCTCATTGGTAAGGATTGAAGAGTAAATAAGAGGTGAGAATTCTAGACCTAAATCTAAACTTTAATGGTTGTTGTTGTTGCGTGTGTGTATATAGGAATTAAATAAAATTCTATACTTTAAGTAATTAAGCCTAAGATGAGTAATATAGACAAGTATAGTCAAATTAGTTAGATACCCACTAGGATACTTAAATTATGTGTAAAACTCAGAACAATTATAGAATTGGTATGTGATTGGTTTTGTTACCACCAAATATTAGCAATAATTTTTCATTTGACTTTTTTCCTAGATCTTTCCTTTCTCTTCTTTCACCTTCTCATTTTTGCTGGTTTATAATAGAGGCTTGAGCCTCCAGCAGAAATACACTCATGTCTGTCAAATTATGGCCTTGACTGTCACTGAGGCATTGAATTCCATGTGTACATGACTCTTAACCTGTAATGAGCAGCAGGTTACTGTAATTCTGTGTGAATTTCTGGGCTAAACATTACAGGCATATTTCTCTCATTGGTGATAAATATCTAGGAAATCTCACTGCAATCCTGGCATAGTAAATCTTAAATCTGAGTATATATTAGAGACAAATTATGAGGCATTACAAAGGTGTAATAAATTAGATAAAGTTTTGTTTTTATCTACCAGTTTTAAGAAGGTATCTTATGGAGTCAACATATTCTTTAGAGAATTGGCTGGTCCTATAACATTCTGCCAAATTTTTATCATTGAAGTGGCTGGTGGTTTCAAATTCTTAAACTGGACTTTAAGCATGATGGATATAAAACTCCACTTTCAGAAATAATGAAGTCATTTTGGGGGATTAAAAAGAATGTTCCAACTGGGGATACACAAAAGATGAATAAATTAAGCATATTATGTTGATTATTATTTCCTCTGAATAATATTTTCTCTGTGGATAAAGTCACAGCCATGATTCCATAGAAGTGGCATTATGATATGATGCCAACTATATACTGAGTCTTGTATTCACAAAGGCAGAATTATTATATTTTTATATAAATAAAATGTGATTATCAAAATGTGAGGTATTGACTTCTTTTGTTGTTTTTCTAGATTTTCATTTAATAATCACAAAGGAAAAAAAATTAGGCTACAGACATAAAGCCTAGAGAGAATGTTTGCAACTGACTAGTAGTGGTATGACTTTAGCTAGTTATTAACCCATCTATGTCACCAATGCTTTCTAATCTCACCTTTAGTGGGCTGGTAACATCACATTTATGTACAAAAATCAGTATATTTATGTACAAAAATCCATGCTGATTTTTGTAATGATCTCTACCATTTTGGTGGAGCATGGCTATGGGCAGTAGTTCTGGTCCAGAAATCTTTCAGCACTCAGAAGATATTTATTTAGACACATACCGATCTAGGCCTCAATTAAAAAAAGACAAATTAGATGTTTTATCAGACCTCTTCTTTTTCCAACTGAAATAAAAAGATAAACATCTTGCCTAAATAAATTTTAATCTAAGTGCATAAGGATATACATTGAGATAAAACTGTTAAGACTTGACTGACCGTTTAGTTCTGTTGTGTTCCTCACATCAGTCAACATAGCATGACTCTTTGGCTTTGATTTTTGGCACTAATCTTTAAAAAAAAACACCATAAATTCATCCAAATGAGTGTCCATGGCACAGATCAAGTTTTGACTGGTAGAGCCAAGTCATGCTCTTTTCTTCTTTGTTTCCTTGGCTCCCTCACTGATGTTCCTGCTGGTCTTCTCACAAAGGACAGTGACTTGCTTGGCTTCTAACACACATGGAGCAAGAGGCTTATTAAAGTCCAGATGCAGGTTTGTTTCTGACAAAACCAATGCCCCCAAATGAAGAACTCATTCTGTCTGACTCTTTGGTGACAGAAAACAACTGGTGTGATGAATGTTTTCATTAAATTAATACATGTTTAATTACGTTAAATATAATACACGTTGTGGTTGAATAGGAAGACTATAAACACAGGAATCAGGAAGACAGGGCTGAAAAAATCTGGTTCTACTCCTTATAAATGCTTTAACCTCTCTGATGCTCAGGTTCCTCAATGATAAAATTGGTATAGTCATATCCACACCAGAGTGATTTTAGGACGAGTGAAATGAGGTAGCCTATGTAAAGTGCTGAAGTTTTAAAGAAAGGCAATGAAAAAAACTATAAAACAGGAGAAGAAAATGGGAGAGGGGTCGCAGTTAAGGAAATAAGTAATATACAGGTGAGAGAAGATAAACATGTAAAAGCAGTGGTGAGAGATTAAAAAAACAAACACCACAATGTTTCTGGGATATACTTCAGTTGAGGAAGTAATAGGGTGGTCAAGAGAAAATGGAGCCATAAACTGGAGGATTGTGGGAGAAACATGAAGGAGTTAGTTTTGAATATGTTAAGTTTAAGGTGCCCTATGGATAGCCAAGTGGAGTTCAGGGAAGAGATACAGGCTGGAAATACAATCATGGGAGTCATCAATATGTAGATAATATTTACAGTCAGGGGTATGAATGAAGTCACCAAAGTATGTACACAAAGAAAAGAGCAGAGGACCAAGGACTGAGACTTAGAATCAGCCGTGGGAGCAACAACATTTAGAGGTCAATAACATTTAGACCAATGAGGATGTACCACAAAAGGAGACAAACTAAGACTAGCTACTTTTCTGAATCCATTTATATTATCAATGTCCTTGAGCATCATTGTATTAGTGGAGAGTAAGTAGGTATTGCCATACATTCTTCCAGAAAAATCGAGAAAAGAAATAGCTCTTATAAATTATGTTATAAATTAAAGGAATAAAGAATAAATACGTGTATTGTTGTCATAGTAATTCCTGTTTCCTTTTGTGAAAAAGGTTTAATTTATACTGGAGTTCAAAGAAACAAAAAATAAATCGTCAACATGTATCTTTCACATCTCAGTTTCTGTATCCTTCATTTACAGCAAAAGTTACACAAAAGCAACAAGTTCACCTCAGAGTGTGTCCCTCCATGGTAGCTTAAACACACAAAGGTTCTAACTTGTGTTCAGAAAGACAGAGTCTATTTCAACAACTTTCATTTTCCTAAGGACACTCATTCAAAAAAAATCACGTGGTAGACAAGGAAGACTTTATGAAAGATTGTATTTTGTAGAAGGGTGTCCAGCTTTCTCTCATTTGATTCCCTTATTGGCAACTATTCATAACACAAATGCTTTTGTCCTTCTTTCCCTCTCCCTGCCACAATAGACCAAGTAATTAACCAAGTGAAGAGGCTGTCAATTAAACACTGATACTAATCTAGGCATAAAAGCTTCTTTAGGGAACATTGGTTTTGAGCATATTTTCAGCATTATCAGCATTGATTTTATTCAATCCAACTCTCATACAATTGAGTGCTCCAAATGTTTACATGTCATCCAGGCAACGCTTGCAACATGGATGACCCACACTGTAGAAACAGCGTGGACAAAGAATGCAGGGAGAATAAGCTCTCTATTGTGCTTCCAAGGCCTATTTTTCCAGGAATAGATGTTCCATCATTAATTAATGTCCCACATCTTTAATGATAAGATTGTCAAGAACAATTAAGGAAATGATTACAAGTGTCCTTGGCAACTGGAATGCCCCACTGATTTTAGCTTACTTTCCCTAAGAGTGGCTTAAAGGTCATTTCTTTGAAGTGTGAAGACTTAAGCATGCCTTGCATTGGTGTCATTATGTACAAATGTTATACAAAAAAAGAGACATCTTTTAAGCTTGATTTCTTCAGCATGTCTAAGAAGATATTTAAAAATAGTTAAATTTTGAGTCATTGCTTCAGCAATTAACTAATAGCTAAGAATAAATGATTTTCAGGAATTGCTATGGTTTGTTACCTGTCTTGATAACCTGTTTGATTAATTGCTATACTGTACACTGTAATTAGTTTCCTTTAAATAAATCTATATTTGGCTACCTTTAGGTATCAATGATTTCCTCCTTTTTCTTACTTTCACCTCAGACTGTTGATGCATCCATTCAAACACATAGCTTTCTCCAAACCTAGGGGCTTCAAGAAAAGCCCTCTCTTCCAAACCATTGTCAGAAACTGTGAAATGTCTGAAATTTTACCCTATTTCCAAGCTTATAAGTTAGCATGCCATTTCATGGTTGCTGGCAGAAGACATGAGTTCTAGGTAGCACCCAAGAACTGTATTACTAATGGCACACAGGCTGCAGAAGCACCTTGTCTACCACTGTTCTCATCTCTCAAGTCCCACAAAGGTGCCATAAGAGGCTCAGGTGAATGCCACACTTACAGTGAATTTGAGTCACAGCAGAAGAATGCCACATTTAAACAACCTGAACCTTTTATAATGGACAGAAAGCAAACCTGTGTGACTTTTGCTCCAGAGGGAGAAATTATCTTTAACATGCTGGACAAGAAGTAGACCTGCCCTCTGCTCTGGAGGAAGACACTGTCCTATCTGCCAAGGCTAGCCAAGCATCCTGTTAAAGCTAAAGATAGTAGTGGAGGACATACAGAAACATAAGAGAAACATGGAGAGTATTCTCCCAACACCCATTTCTAGAGGCTGTAATTCTGTGAGAATTTCTAGCAGAGAAGTAATAACCATAATCACCTTTTGAAAAGGAGTTCAAACTACACATGCTCCATTCCCCAAACATTCTAATAACCCTTTCTCCACTCACTCCCTTCTCCTTCCCAAGCCTCACATTTCCTTCCTGATAATGAGACCCATAACACTTTCAATGGTTTTTCTTTAGTGCTAGCCACAGACATACATATGAGTCAAGTTTAATGCTCAATCACGTAAGTTATGGTAATGCCTATTAATAGCTTATTTGCATCTTTTCTTTTTTACTAGCCCTGATTTTTTATTTATATTTTATAACTTATTACACATATTCTGTATTGTAAACTGCCTTAAGTTATTTTAGGAAAGGAGTTGCTATTTATTTTTAAAATAAATAACCAAATAATGGAAAGATTGCACAGGTCAAAATAGTAAACCACTTTAAAAGTTTCAAAAACAAATAAATTGTCAATGATCTCTCCAAAGACATTTCAAAGCACTTCTCTATATTCACTCTTTCCATAGCTACTACCCAAACTACTTGAAAAATATTGAAAAGGTAAGAATAAAGAACATTATGACAATTAATAAAACTGGCGATGTAATTTAAAAATTCATATTGTTTACTGATAATAATAGTGACATATTTTTATTATATTAAAAATATGAGAGATAAGGGAAAAAATTACATTATTCAAGCACACCACCACCTGCTATAAACAATGCTTTTAAATGTAGTTCCATATCAACCTTTATAACCTTTATATATATAATATACATATATATTACATATATAATTGAAATTGCATTTGTATTATTTAATAATTTTTCCATTTAACATTTTATCACAAGCATATTAAAACTATGCCATTGATGTTATTTAAAAATGTAAAATTTTAATGGCCTCATATATTTTTGTATCACATGGCCAGACTATAATTTATTAAAGAATTTTTGTATTTACTATTTGAGTTGTTTATAATTTCTCCAGCAAAGATTCTGCATCATATAAACTTGTACTCAAATATTTGTCCATGTTTATAATTATGTCATTGGGGTAGATTTTTAGCAATAAAATAATGAGGTCAAATAATTAGGCTTTAGGCTCTTGAAGCATATTAGCTAGCTGCTTTCCAGAAAAATTGAATCAGTTTACATTGCCAACCGTAAATAAGAGTGTTTGTTTCACCACCGCCTGGCCAACATTGAGAATTATTTTGCATGTTGAATTAATAAATTAAAAATGGATTCCCAATGTTTTATTCACCTTTCTTTTCTTATAAGTGAGATTACTTTAAAATATACGTACATATTGGTTATGCAAATATATACTTGTGGTAAACCATTTAATTGTTGATTTAGTTCCTATCTTCTTTATGGATAATCATGTTTTATTGCATATGATCATTATTAGTAATGACATCTTGCCTGCTTAATTTGTGATTAATGCATTTTACAAGTTTTCCATTTTCCTTTGAAGTTTGGTTTTGATGGTTCAGAAATATGAAACATGTATGCAGTCAAAATGTCTTTTATTATTTCTTGTATTTCTTTTATGATTTTAAATTCCTTGTCAATTCTGAGATAAGTTAAATATTTTCTGATATATTCCTCTAATTTAGTGAGTGGTGTAAGTACCATGTTTTATGTTTAAATCTTTAATTCATCCTAGGGCTGGACCCCTGAAACATCAAGGAATTATTCAGCCAAACTCTAGGAACAGAAGAGTTGAATCCAGCACCAGGAGGAGTAAAGGACGCTAATTCTGAACTTGAGTTCCTTTCTTGACAGTACTAACTTCTACTGATGTGAGATCCTCTGCCTCATCCAGACCTTCACCTGACTCCGACTTTAATGCGTGATGTGATCTAGAGTCCAAAAACTGTATTTGGCACAAAAGCAGCAGCCTGTGCATTGAGACTTGGCAAAGGTTCTCCAGGTCAAGCACCTGAACATACTTTAACCACATTTCCAGCCCCTCCCATGTTCAATTTACACACAGCTAGAGGGAGCGCCTCCCTGCCACAAGTCTGAGGCTGCACCTCCTCACCATGCCCTTTCCTGAGGAATCTGCATCAGGAATATTAGACTTCTCTACAGAATCTCTTAAAGGCAAGTTTGGAGTGTGCTTGGCATCAGCATGCCTAATGAGGACTCTACAGCCAAACTGCCTAGGTTTGAAGTCCATTTGCCTCAAGCAGGAACTTGGCGAACTTCCGCAAGTAAATTAACCCTTCACCCGGTTATTGAGAGACTCCTCTGCAGCGGGGTCCACATGGAAGACAGATGGCCATATTGTACATCTATCCAAAGAGCTCCATCCACAGACCTTTTCATTAGGTCTTCTTGTCACCCATCCTCCAATACTGCCCTCTCCAAACCCAGTGGTTAACTCTTGGTCATGAATTTGCTATAGATTTGTACTTCAGGCCAATTCTTCTCCCGGAAAAGTAAATGCCCAGATATATAGTCATTTTCTAAAGGATTTAGGGCAGTGCTTCTAAAACTTTGGTGTGCATAAAAATCATTTGAGAATCTTGGTAAAGTGAAGAATCTGATTCAGTAAGCCTGGCCTGAAGCCTGAAATTCTGCAATTCTGCATTTCTCCAGAGTTCCCTGGGGGTGCTACTCCTGTTGCTGCTGGTCTGAGAACAACATTGTAAACAGAGAGGGTCAAAGATACCATCTACTTCTTGCTCATAAGGTTCTGTCATCATGATGCTGTGTGGAATGGCAAAATGATCAAAGTCCCTCCATCTAGACTACTTAATAGAGCCACAGTGTTGGCATAGCCCTGAAACAATATGGTAAAAGTATACAAATCTCCTTGCCATTTGAAACAAGCCACTTTTAGGATTATTTGGGAATTATCATTAGGGCTATTTAGGTTGATTGATATAGGGAAGATACAGTCACCATATTAATAGCTATTTATCATGTACCAGAGTCTCTAAAGTAATAGTAGCTATAGTTGAAGTCACATGTGAGTAAGCTTGTGATAATGCATAGCTACTGTCTAAGAACAGTCATTCAAATATTTCACAAGGTACTGTCACCTGATTTCCTCAGGGATAAGTATTGCTTTGGTTTACTATTTTGTTAATTAATGGGAATCAAGAGACTTCTAGTTCACACCTTCCACCATCTATTAACATGTTAGTCCACATATTAGAGAGACAAGAATGCGAATTGGGGATTCTGCCAGATGCTGAAAAAAAAAAACTATATTCCAATTATACACTCAAGAACTAATGAAAACGAACACTGAATGGCTTCATTATGAGACAAACTCAGACCCAAACTCCACCTATCACCTGAATTTCATAGGTTACAGCACAGGTAACAATCTGAATCCCAGGAAATAACACCAAACCAAGGTTCCATAATCTTCCAAAACTCTTACTATTTCCTCCTCTAATCTTAACCCTCACCTTCAATACCTTCTTATTCTTGAGGGAAAACTAGGAGAAAGATTTACTGAAATCTCTGAGTCCGGGGAAAAAAAAAAAAAAAGAAGTTCCCATTTGGGCCGGCCGAGTGGCGCGGTGGTTAAGCGCTGGTTTGGGAAGCCAGAGGCCACGGTTCAGGTCCCACATATGAGGGCCAGTGAAACTGCCCTCAAAAAAAAAAAAAAAATCTGAGTCTGTGCTAATCACATCCATCTTGATCCTTGAGGTTAAGTGTTGATTCCTGGCTTCTGCTACCCCAGGATCCCATTATTTCCATTGACACCAGGGAATGTATTTATTTATTTTTATTTTTATTTTTATTTATTTATTTATTTTTAATTAGTTTCAGGTGTACAACACAGTGCAATAGTTATACATTTTACCCCTCAAAGTGACAACCCCCCACCCCCAATTCGCCACCCCACTCCCCCCGATATCATATATATCTATTACTCTTCCTCTGACTCTCTTCCACAGTATAATCCACATCCCGTGACTATCTATATATATTCAATTACAGTAGGTATACAACCTCCGCTTTAGTCATACAGTGCAGTGATCAAACCTCTACTCCATCCATGAAATGGCCACAAAACAGGGAATGTATTTCAACTGCAGTATGTCCCTTCATTCTAGCCTCAGAGGACACTTGAGAACTTTTCTAAGGAACTGGCACTCCCCTTATCTAGTGTATGTGTCCATGTCTTGACGAAGGGTGTGTTTTCTAAGACCTCTCAGGAAATAGGTTGGAAGGGGAACTGGTAATACAGAGTGAATCACCTTATACCCATCCTTATATCCCTAATCATTTGTATTTTGTCTCTGCATTAAGGCAAATGATGTCTGGTGTCTCAAGTTTATTCAGGCTAAGCCACTGTTGAGTCCAATTTTGATTTACCAATTGAGTGACCAATTAAGATAATTCCAAGCTCCTCAACATAGAATACTAAATCCAAAATCTCTGGTAAGTGTAACTATATCAATAAACTCTAAAATAATATTATATTCTATCTGGTCTAGAATCCTGAGAAGCCACTAACACATACTCCTCAGGTATGAACAGGATAAGTTAGAAAAATGTTACAGTACCTATAAGCCCTTTTCTCCTAGTTTGGTTTATAATTGGCTCCTTGGAATACACTGCTATGTAGCTCTCACAATTGACCTGGAGCAACTGAAAGGTGGTAAAGCTGGATTAATATGGAAACTTGGCACCCTCTTCCAAACTAAATACCTTGAGTGAAGTCATAATAGAGTCCCCAAGCAAGGCAAGGCCAGCCTCTCAAATAGAGACTCCTTATATTGGTATAGGAAGCTCAGAGGGATTTGGGGGTCTGAGGTACTTTGAGTTACCCACATCCTCCAAAATGTAACCACATCAAATTTCAACCTTTCATTCTTTCCAATCAAAGCCTTTATTTTTTACTTAAGACCCTACAAAGCTATAACATCCATCAATTATGTAACTCATCAACTGTAGGATCAGACTCTGATTTAAAGCAACATCAGTGGTGTGGTCACAAGAAGACAGTCTCATATAGGTCCAATATAGAGACTTTACAGTTTTATTCTGTTTCCTTCACCTTGTTTTCAGCTCAGAATTTAAAGTCCTCGCACAGTCATTTTTGCCTGAAGCTTTCCAGTGCAATTTTAAGTATTTTAAGTGAATTTAAAATCTTGCAATTTTTTTTTCAGAATTATGCTCCTATACCAAACCTTCAGTATGATATTTCTATTATTTACTTTTCTATAGGATTTTTTCATATTAGTCAAGGTGGTTTATTTTTTTTACTTGTCTTTTTTCTCCACTCTTTAATTATGTTTGAATAAGGAGAAATCTTTCTGGACTTGGAATTTGTCAACAGAGAGAGCACATGCATTGCCCTTAGTTCTTACTCTTTACCTGAGAGCTGATAAACCCACTCCTTGGATCTATAGTTAAAAAGCAGATTGAAAGGTATTATTCCCATTTTACTCCCCATTGAATTACAGTGATTTATGTAGCACAGCTCTGGTTCTATCACCCTACCTGGTTCTCTAACGTGCTACAATGATGCTCTACATGAAAAACTGCTATTTTCAACATATTCACTTCTATTGGGATTCTTTTCTTGTTATCCGTTTCCACAAATTTCCAGATATGATAAACCATAAGTAATCACCACCTATAATGCATCCTAATGTCTGCCTTGGTTTCTGAGAACAATACATTACACAGGCATAGAAAAATAAGGAGTGAAGAAGGAAAGTACTCTAGCCACTTCAAACGGAAGTTCCACCATGTAGAACTTTGCTGTGCAGTTCTACGGTGAGTACAGACTGTGGCTATCTGAGCCATGATATAGACCAGCAACATCTATGTATATTGAAAGCCACACATGCAAGTCACACATATAATTTTTAATTTTCTAGTAACCACATTAAAAAAGTACTCAATTGTCACATGTGGTTGGTAGCTACAGTATTGGACAGTGCAGGTCCCAGTAGGCAGGGAGTGCATATGTTCATCTTCAGGAGACCCTTTTTAAAAAAAATTAAAGTTTATTGGGGTGACAATTATTAGTAAAGTTACATAGGTTTCAGCTGTACAATTCTGTAATACATCATATATATATATATATATATATATATATATATATATATATATATATATATATCACCTCGTGTATTCTCTTTTTTAGGGTGAAAAATGGGCAAGTTTCCAACTGTTTTTCCTAATCCTATGCCTTTCCCCCATGGAGTAAGGCTTCTAATTACTTACTGGAAGTGATTGCTTGATTATCAGTCTTAATATTCAGTGTTCCCATGATTTTAAAAATCTTTCTCTGTATATTCACAAGTATTTTGTTGAAACATTGGCAGATTGCTACACAGATATACCCAGATATCATTTTAAACCCTAAATCAAAAATTTAATTTTAAACTTTATTTTTTTCCATTAGTACGTCAAACAAGCATTAAAACAGCCGTGAAAAAAAAACCCAACAACTACCCTTTAAAATAAATTCAAAGCCTAATGAGTGCTAATTCATATCAAGAGATCTTTTCCATAATTTTTGTGTTTCTAACAAATGTGTGTGTTTGGACAGGTTTTAAGTTGTTGCTCTCATTTGTATTTTCTCTTTGGAGAGATGATGTGCAGTCATGCATCTAAAGGTTTTTCAGGAAGCTGAAAAAGGTTTCCATTCTCTTCATGTGTTTACCAAACATGCTGCTTCACAGAAAACAAAACAATCTTGATGTTTCTGTTTCAAAAAGGAGCTATTTTACCAGAATGTGAATAGCTTACAAAGACAATCCTGTTCTTTTAAATGCTCAAGACTAAATACTCCTTCTCTATATTAAGAGAACAAAATTTATTCTCAAAATTTCCATTCTACTTGAGGTTGATAATCTTTCTTTCTAGTGAACAACCTCAATACTTTTTCTTCTAAGAATTTTATTGATGACAAGAAACTCAAAATTCAGGAAACTCAAGAATAAAATTAGAATAGAAAGGTCAAAACTTGAAATGCTTGCAATGTAAAAATCTATTAATTCTTAATATTATAATTACTGTGAAAATTCAGGTAGAGAATACTAATAATTTAAATAATAATCTTACTATGAGTCAAATAAAAATTAACAACCAAATGCATATTTAACATTCTTAATAACTAAGTTGTGTTCTTTTGAAAAGTAAATTTAGTTGATTAAACAAAGTTAGCCAAATTTGACTACATTATGACATAAAATCTTATATATATAAAATGCTAACAGTGATTTTAAAAATGAAAATACAATTAGAGCTCTAAAAATATATTATAAGGTATACTTGCTTCATCCATGATGTAAGGCCAAAAAGATATTGAAAATTTTGGAGAGGAGGAAGTTTTGGAAAAGCTTATTTTTTTATTTTTTTTTTAAATCACTCTAAATCTTCAGATGGAACAAAAATATAGAATCCAGTCAGTGTCTTCCACTAACTCAGTGACACTTGACTTTAATTTTGTAGGTAATTAGACATTTAAAAAAAAGATATTTGTTGTAATTTAAAATCTAGTACTAGTCAGCATTTACGGAGCATGTGCCATCTGCAGGGAAGTGTTTTAATGGTTTACATGTATTAATTTTTCAATAACCTGCTAGGCACAGCTATTATTCCATTTTACAGAGGAGAAAACTGGGGCACAGAGAGTTTATATAATAATGAACATTTAATGAACATATCCTCCCTGTTAAAAAAAAATATTTAATCAGAAAATAATTGTTGTAAATAACCAGTAGCTAGGAATAAACACAAAAAAAACCCTTGTGATTTCATAGAGTAGATAGATGTGTTTATAATTAGATGGAGGTTAAGAATTAAGTGATTACTTCTGATCAGCAATGGAGGACCAGGGGAATCTCATGACAATCCTATTAAAAATTTTACAAGGAAGTAGACAACAATTTTTTCTTTTAACTCAGGAAACTCAAAAGTCCATGGTGGGAAACACCTAGAAACAAACAAAAATCCTAATTCTGTGGAGGCAAGGGACTTAATTTTTCATGTAGGAATTTCCATTGTGAATAGAGACAACTCAAGAAGAACCTGAGATCTTGGCAGAAGAGCTCCTGTACTGAAGAAATGGTCCATGGCTCTCTTTCATCCCCTTTTCCTTACACCTGCCCTATTCAAGTAACTGGAGAAATAAACATAAGTTATAGCTATTGATGCACCTGTTATAACTATTGATACACTTGTTTCCCATGTCGCTACATTTAAATTTGTTTTTACTAGTTTGTGCTTAGTGCCCTTTGAATGACTGAATAAATTAATTGAATGACCTAATAAAAGTAAAGTAAAATGAAAGAAAAATCCTTATTTTCAGCTTTCAAAACTATTCAAGGATGAGAAGAATGAGAAGAAATTAACACCTTCCATAAGTATTCCTTCAACACTTGACTTTGTTCAGAATGTGAGTACGTCTATTTATTGTTTGTTTTAAATTGCTTCAATTGGTGTATTCTGTTTACTTTGAACTTCTTGGAATTCCAAATCTGTAAATTGCATTCCAACCAAACAGCAATACACCATTCACAGAGTGAAATCCCCTAAGAAGAATGAGATTAGCTCATTTTAGTGAAAGACAAGTTCATTAAGACACTTTAATGGTTGGTGGAATGTCTGGAGTTAGAGTCCTTTTCAAGTACCTTGAGCTCAACAATTTAATTTATTGAATGCAAATTTATTGAACACTTCCTATAAGCAAGACACTGGGGGGATACATACAGGTAAAAGTTGCTGCCGTTAAGAAACTCATGATCCTAAAGAGTAAATATGTCCACTGTTAAATATAACAGAAGGAAGAATGTAGTTAGTTCTCTGAACACAAAGGATGGATAAGTCAAGTTGGGACCAGAGAACTGGGAAGCTACAGAGAACTGTAGCTTGGCATTCCAGCAGCCATTTTTTTGACCATTAGGGAGATTTTACTGATACACTGAGAATGGCAGAGAAGGAAGATAGCAAGAGTGTGTAGGTCCTTGATGACATCGTTCAGCTGCTAACCAATCTAGCAACTGCCTACCTCTGGACTTCTTTCTTGAGTAGGAAAATAAAAATTTTAATTAAGATAATGCCACTTCCAGTGCATCATTCGTTCTTGCAGCTGAAATCATTCTACCTTTTGTATCAGGGTCCAGAAATCTGGCTGAGTTGTAACAATGAGTTGAACGAAACTTAAGGGTTGCAATGAGAATAGAAATGCGGGAACAAATGCAAACATTTAGGATAGAGAGGAATCCGCATTTCTGAACACGGAGGGTTGGAGAGAAGGAAGAGCCAAAGATACCTTTTAAGATCTGATGGATTGTGTGTATGATTGCTATGCACCTTGGTAGGGTAAGAGGGGAGGAATAGGTTTGAGGGCAGGACAAGCTGAGTGTAATTTTGCTGTTGAGTTGGGAAATGCAGGAAAAACCTGACATAAATTTTGCTAAAAACTTTTGAGCCAAATTACCATAATTTATGAGGAAATCAGCATGATATTATGCCCAATAGAGGTTAAGTAAGCCTTGTTCACTCCACATTGAAGTGACATTTATTCAACACTGAGTTTAGTGTCACAAATAAATCACTTTAGTGGTCTGTGTCTTACTGGTTGAGCAAAACAGATTAAATAGATACGTTAATCTCTGTTTTCTTCTGAAACCTGACTAAACTGAGAGCAAGTGTTTAAATCTACAAGGGCCAAAAAATGGGCATGCTTCCTCAGGGGGTTACTTGAGAATGTTAATTAGCAAAATTAAGGAATGATTCAAGAGGACAAGATGGGATTCTGGAATCAAGGTGCCCAGCGGAAGAGAGAGGCATGGGAAATTCCTAAATTGATGATGAAGGAAGACAGCTACGTGCCTAAAGAGCAGCAGCCAGTAGCTACTGGAACAAGAGCGTGGAAAGCAGGATTTGTTTGAGGAAAAAGATTTCTAGGTAAGTGCAGATTTCTGTGCTGGGTCATTTTCTGCTCACATGGGTAGACCTTTTTTGGCTCTATTGTAGCTCTCAGGGAGACTGGGAGTCTTCCCAGGTACCCTGGAAGGAGGTAAAGTTGAATAATCATGGTACAGCCATAAAAGCTTGGATGGAAACACACAGGTAGATGGCAGGGGAATAAACAGAGTTGAAAGCAATTGGCTTCAGGAGTTGGAATCAGCAGTAAGATGGGGGAGGGGAGCGGGCAGGGCACCAGGAAATGCTGTACGGTTATTTTAATAAGCCTTCCAGAGCAATCTGATCTCTTAAACAAATCATATAAATAGCTTTGATGAAAATTAAAATTTAAAAGAAAATGAAAAGGTAGAGAACCCATCCAGAGAGCTGGCTCAGATAAAAAGAACAGTCATCATTGCTGAGCCCTTTACTTAACCCTTCACTCTGCTGCTGGCTAGTCTAGTGATTTAGCTGAAATGCTGATCTCCTCTCTGGAAATCTTACCAGAACAGACTAAACAATGGAGAGCATCTTGCAGGGATACAGGAAGGATTTGCTTCCGGAAAACAGCTCAGTCACAGTTTCTCAACGTGTGGACGACAAAACACACTTTAAATCTCCATTCAAAACTATCATTCACATTTTTGATCCGAGTATTCTGGCCAGGGTAAACAATTCTGGAAATCAAATCAGAGCTATTATGAGCTAAATGAGGCTTTGCTAAGTCATTGCTAAGTTCTTGGGAATGCATAAAAAACACACTGCACACAATTAAAATGTTAAATTACACATGAACAGAATCTGGCTCTTTAAAAAAATAAAACAACACATGGAAAGTTATCTTCTTCCATGGAGGGATGTAAAAAAGCTGCCAAAAGGAAAACAGATTTCGAATTATAAATATTGCCTACTGATACTGTTTTGCCATGTAGAACCTTAAGTTATAGAGAAGGAATGTACCTTAGAAGTCAACCAGTCCAACATCCTTGATTTATACATATAGAACCAACATCCTTGATTTATACATATAGGAGCAGAGGTCTGAGGCAAAGTGACTTTTTTGGTACAAAAAACTATTTATGGAAAGGCAGGGAATAGAACTGAGACAGGCTGACTAGCAATCTATTGTCAATTCACATTAAGTGTCAGGTTCACTTGCCTCTACTGAAGAGCTGTTGCCAGGCTGGAGAATGGGGTTCCTGTCACAAAGGGCTCACACAAGGTGGACTTTTCAACCAGGCAACAGATGAAGTACAGAGCAAGTGCTGAGTTAATGCACTGCACACAATTCGACTCAGATGTGTGTGTCAGGAGGAAACTTCACAGTGTTTTCAAAAAACAGCAAAGTGCTTGGGAGCCTGTTTTAAAGGATCATAACATTCCTACCTTTTCTCTGTTCCTTTCATGTGCACAGTAAAAGAGCAGAGGTATCCTCTTTCCAATGTAGGCTTTGGAGTGTGAGACCAAGAAAGCTATTGATGCAAAACTGCTCTTTAGTAACACAGCACTTCGGCAAGGCACCCTCAGCGGAAACTGGGATGATGGCCATTTTAGCCTCCTTCTTAGGAATCTGACATCAGCTTTAAGACAGCCTCTCCCCAAATGCGAGTTACAAATGTTGCCTGTAGACATGCTCCGATGAAGGAAATCTGCAGTTGTAATTTGTATATATCCACCACACTCCTTTTCCAACATACCCTCTTCAACCATAACTATAGACCCTGGCTTTCCCCTCTTGTTCACATCCCAAAGCATGAAAAAAGTCATTCCTCTTCATTATGTATCAGTACTGGCTCTTTGCCCCTTATCTACCAATTTCCCTTTCATTCAATAAGTGCAATAAAAATGTGTTCTGATATTTGCTTTAAATCCTCTGGTTCTTAGGAATGTTTCACTGTTAAGGATTTTCCTTCACCTCTAAAGTAAATGAGCTTACCATAGTCCATTACAATTGTCATTTTGTCTGAGGACCATGGACAAACTCTGTCAGGTAGTATTTCACTCTTATCTCTCTGTCCATCAGAGAGGAAGTCTTGCTAGTCCCTCTTTAATGTGAAGCTGATTATTGGCCTCACAATCACACAAAAGGAGATGCAGTTCTTTCCACACCTGAAGGCATTTGAGGTGCAATTTGTGTGGTACTTACCCGCCCTGCTAAAAGGAATAGCTGCCTATTTTCCTAATCTGTCTGTTTGCATTTGTGGGCATTGAGAATGCACAATGAAGAAGCTAAAGTGTGGATGCTTTCACAGGTTTATGTTGGGCAGTAACTACTGGTAACAAAGAAGAGAAAAAGCTCTTCCCAAATCCATCTTTCATCGGGTGATGTACATATGAAGATATTCTTGGGTAGATTTTCTAAAATGATCAAAAGTTGCCATTTCCACAGACATGGACTAAAATTAACATAACTGGAAAAAGGCTTTTCAGCTTCTAATTTCAAATATTCTGCCCTTATTTGAAAACATGTAATGTGCAGTATATAAATATAAGATGCTAATCTTAAAGTGAGTGATAGAGAATAAGGTAGCCTGTAATGAGAAACTGGTTAATGAGTTTTTATAGGACTTAGAAAAGGGAAAGAGTTTTAACTCTCCATGATGGCTTAGTTGTTAGTCTGCTTGAAATTTGAGATGAATTAGGTGAATTTGAGCGAAGTCCTCTTCAGTATTATGATTTTATTATTTTCCAAATCTCCGTCTTAGATAAATGCTTTAAATATATTTTAAAAATCTGTGGAATCTTTTATCAGAACCTCAGCAGATAAGACCTGAGAATCTACACTGATATAATGCTTCACAGTGATGACCAGCTTCTGAGCACTCCTAGGTCCATCAATAGTGTCTGCCATGCCCTTGACAGTTTGGGATGGTTAAACGCTTGCAAGAAAGATGTTCCTGCTCTTCACTAAACAGCTGTCTATAGCTTTTATATTCCAGGTGACTACAGGAAACATAGAAATTTTGTTACAAAAATAAACTACTTTACTTTATATCTTTGTTACAGAAACAGATACAGAATGGATCAAAAATTTTCTAAGGAATATTTCTTTAGGGATCTCCTCAAATGGTTTAGCAAATATTCTATTGAAATTCCAAGTTCATATATCAGAAAGCAAAGCACACTTGACCTTGGCCTGGACAACTCTGAGGGCTGCAGAAACTAATCAGCTCATTCTACTATAAAAACTTTGCTTCATGCAAACAAATTAATTTTTGAACAGGAATATGATTAAAAGATGAAATAACATGTTAGATAAGTTGCTTGAAATTGTCTGTAAAGGCTCGGCCGAGTGGTGTGGTGGTTAAGCACTGGCTTGGGAAGCCAGCGGCCCCAGTTCAGGTCCCACATATGAGGGCCAGTGACACTGCCCTCAAAAAAAAAAAAAAAATTTCTAAGTTTTATCTCCTTAAAACAATGACTTGGATTTTCATATATTTTATATGAAAATCTTGTTTCTGAAGTAGTCAAATATCCATTATGTTCAGTTGCTCTTGATAATCTTGTAATGCTGACAGATTAAAGTGAGATTCTCATCTTCATTGTGTTAATGACCAGAGGACCTGTATTTAATACTTTCTCACTGATTTATTTGTAAATTCAACAAAAGTATACTGTGAATTACTATATGCCATGCTCTGAAAAGTTCTGGGAATTCAGCAGTGACTATGACAGGTACAACTTCTACTTTTTTTTAGAGCACTGTAAGAATTGAATATTTCTGGCATGGATTTTCAGGTTCTTGGATCAGAAGTTGTTCCTCAAGAGTATAATTGTATTAATTTCTTACAAAGATATTAGGAAAAGGGCTTGGAGGGAGTCCTAAAGTAAGTGAATCTGTTACATTCAATTTATAAATGGATCCTCTCTAAGAAGGTAGTGTCTCATGACAAATTCTGCAAAAAAATTTGAATTGTTTCCAATAATATTATTAATTAGGCAAAATAGGGCACAGCAATTCTCAGGGGCAAAAATGTTGTGTATAAGACCTACTTGTTTCTCATATAGGATGCTAAATTGAAAGGTTCAGACTTGCACTATTTTTAGAAGCAAGATGCTTTTGAATTTTGATGGATGATTTAAATTAACTATATCGGGTAAAATTAGCAAATCTAGTTAAGGAGTATTCTGAGTCTACAAGTCATCAGGTGACTATTATAGAGCTATAAAGTTCAGTAGAAACAAGTTCATAAGTTGGAATAGAAATATCAGTGGAAATGTGTTAGTTTATTCAATGAATATTTATTGACCTTCCACTATAAGCCATGAAATATACTAAGGTACTGAGGATATAAAGATGAAGATAGTTCTTCCCTCAAAGGCTTTGCAGATGAGTAAAGTCTCTAGTGGAAGATAATATATATAGCTGTGAAAAAAATGTGTACTGGGTATAAGGACAGTTCAAAGACAATGACTTATGGGATTGGATTCTCAGAGAAGATACTAGTTACCCTTCTTAAAACACAAGTACTACATGTTTAACAATCAGGTGAACATGTTGGCATAAAAGTTATCTTAGAAGAGTAAAATACAAGAAATGTAGGGAGCATGTTCAGGCAATGGGAAGTAGTAAGTTTGTCTAGAAGGTACAATTCAAAGAGAACCATTATGAATAATAGATCTGAAGAGAATCCAAGATACAAGAGAAAAGGGCAGAAGAGACAAGTAAGCCAAATAATCTGAGCCTGTTTATCCACTGAAGCATTTACTGAAATTAATTGAATACTACACTGACATAAGAAAAGATGAAATGGTATCATTCACGACAACATGGATGGATCTTGAAATTATTATGCTAAGCAAAATAAGTCAGACAGAAAAAGTCTAGAACCATATGATTTCACTGATATGTGAGATACAAAACTGAAAGCAACAAAGGAACAAGACAAACAAATAAAGTAACAAAAATTCATAGACACAGATAAGAGTTTAGTGGTTACCAGAGGGGAAGGGGGAAGGGGGTGGTGGTAGATGAGAGTAAACAGGGTCAAATATATAGTGATGGAAGGAGAACTGACTCTGGGTTGTGAAAACACAATGCAATATATAGATGATGTATTACAGAATTGTACACTTGAAACCTATGTAATTTTTTTGTATTATTTTTATTATTATTAATAGTTACAGATGTACAAAACTATGCAATAGTTATCTTTTTCACCCCTTACAAAGTGACTACTCCCTCCTCCCTATCCCCCACCCCCAATAGCACACATATTTATTACAATTTCATTGACTCCATCGCCACACTATATTCCACATCCCATGACTATATGTGTTAAAGTATAGTCAACATCTGATATTAATCTGCCTACAGAATTATACACTTGAAACCTATGTAATTTTATTAAACATTACCACCCCAATAAATTTTAATTAAAAAAACAAAACAAAACAAAAAGCAATGCAGACTGAGAGTCTGAGAAACAAAGCACCTGAAGAGCTACTAGAAATATCACAATGCTGGGGAGATAAAAACCAGACTGCCTATCAGGGAAGGGGAGCCCTAACGGACTATTCTATTCTCTAGCAGTAACGGCAAATCAGAAATATAGATAAGACCTTACCAAGACTGGAAGCAAGTCTTGAACTGGCTCAAATCTTGATTAGATTAAAGCAATATATAACTATACTAAGTGCCTGCCAGAAATTAAACAAATCCATTATGGAGGAAAATAAAACCATTTAGAGATTCTAGGATTTTTCATACACAATGTCTGGGATTTAATAAAAAATTACCAGGCAAACCAAGAAATAAGAGCAAAAGAAAGGGGAAAAATCATTCAAGTATTAGAAAATTTTATATCTATGATTAATATATTACATAAAATACAGGTTTCCTCCACTATCCAAAAGTAGAGCATTTCTGAAATGGCGTTACAGTGAAGAATATCTCCCAATTTCCAAAAGTTTGCCTTACCCCACTTCACTATTATGAAAGACCTACATTAGTGGGATAACAGCTTTTTCATGAAAGCAAAAATTCTCTTCAGATGTCTTTCAATTAGTGAAAACAGATATTAACCCTCTGTCGGGTGCAACTGATCTCACAGATTCATTGCACACAAATTTTCAAATATCTAACAGTTAATTTAAGTATCGTGACTCATGGCTTCCATATCTTCTCCATCTACTGTAACCTATCACCACTCATGGCTTCCATATCGTCTCCATCTACTGTAACCTATCACCAGTCGTGTTTGTGACTTAGGGCAATAAAGATGTATTTCATAGCAACATCTTTAATCTGGCAGATTCATTGCGCCTGTTTAGGGTAATATTTTTCCTTTGTAGATTTTACCTTCTAAAATGGTTCAAACTCAAAGATTTTATAATCCAGATGACCAGGAAGATGCTGAGATATTGCTACAGATGTTGCTGGGTCTGATAATGAACTTGAATTTGAAGACGAAAGTGACACAGATTTTTTACTTTGTGGCAAATTCAAATTTTATTCTGAGTAAATAATAAGCATGCTTACATGTTATTTTCATTCATTTTCAATTTAAATAAATAAATGTCATACACACATCTAGTAGATGCATTGTGCCAGAACTCATAGTTTTTGCATTGTGCCCGATGGAGGGTTAATGTAGGTGTTTTGTATAAGCAAAGTGGCATAATGTGAACTTTTGGAGAGCAACAGTTATCTGTAGATGGGAAGAAGGATAATTTCATCAAACAACTGGTGTCTACAAGAAAACATCAAATGGAAATTCTGTACTGAATAAAACCAAAACTAAGTTAAGAAAGCAAAAGGTGCTTAAAACAGGAAACTGAACACAACTGAAGAATATTTATGACCTTGAAAATAGAGCAGTAGAAAATACCCAGAACTAAATAATGAAAAGAAAAAAGGATGGAAGGGCCGGCCGAGTGGCGCAGTGGTTAAGCACTGGCTTGGGAAGCCAGTGGCCCGGGTTCGGTCCCACATATGAGGGCCAGTGACACTGCCCTCAAAAAAAAAAAAAAACAGAAAAGAAAAGAATAAAGAAAAAAGGATGGAAAGCACAGAAAAGATCATAAAAGACATGTGGAACATAGTGAAAAGAAAAAGCATACATGCAATTGAGGTCCCAGAAGAGGAGGAGATAGAGGGGAGCATAGAAACAATATATGAAGAGATTAAGGCCAAGAATTTTCCAAAACTGAAGAAAAACTAAAGAAAGTCAAAAACTCAAGAAAACTTATCATCCATAAGCAGAAAAGGACAAAGAAAAACACATTTAGGCATTTTACAATGAAAAACCAAACAAGAGAGAAAATCTTGAGGAGTAGGAAAAATTACCGAATAAATAAAAGAAAACCAACAATTAAATTTTTTCCTAACGCAACAAGTCAGAACCAAAGGAATGATGTCCTCAATTTGTTGTATGACAAATCTGCCATCATGAAGCAAAATTCTCCTAAAAAATAAAGGTAAAATAAAGACATTTTAGATGAATAAAAACTGAATTTGTCTCCTCTCTAAAAAGAATATTAAAAAGAGTTGTTCAAATAAAGGTAAATGATTCCTAACAGAAGATTTAAAATGCAGAAAAGAATGAAGTCAGCAGGTAGACCAAATACAATGTTCTGTGAGCAGCTAAAACTCTGAGAGAAAATCCATAGGCTTTCTAGTTTGAAAAACCATAGGATAAAGTTCAGGGCAATCACAGCCAGTGGAAAATGAGATGAAAATCCCATAAAGGAGAGATCCAGACAGAGGGAGCCCCAAGTCCTGTCTATAAACTCTGCCTAAGTCTCTCCATGATCCCTGAACTATACACACATGGGACAAATTCCAGATAAGAATAATAATAATAATAAAAAGCTGATCTGAGACTTGAGCTGTCATTCAAGACAGAATATGATGGTAGAGTCCAATCAAGTTAATTGTTTTATAAAACACTCTTGAAGGTTAAATAAAACAAAATTCAGAGTCTCCACAAGATAACACTCACATTGCGCCAGTACAATAAAATATATTTCAAAATATGAAGAAATCTTGTTTTTGGGCTTGTTCTGCCCTCTACAAAATAGCAGTTTCAGAATCTGTTCTCCAATAATGAATGCTATTTTAGTTTAAGTGAAATAATTTAAATAATATTGGTAATCTATTTTTCACAGCATTTCCCATCCAGTTCCAACAATATAATTTCTTAAATTATGAAAACTGCCAGTAACAATTCACATAAACATAGACCCCCAGGGACAAAGTGTGAAAAAATACTGGGGAAGAGCTACAAGGCCATCCCCAGCGAATAGTGTTTTTGAATCAATAAATAGAAGCTCCCTTAACAAAGAACTGAAGGGATCTATTTGCGGTTTCATGTCCACATTTTGAAAGCCCCCAATTGTGATTTCAGTATCAAAATAATGAAGTGTCAATGGCATTCCTCCTCACAGTAAAGAATTAATTAAACAGCCTCTGTAACAATCTGGCTTCTAATAGTGCTATTTCTGACATCAGACCCTTTTACCTTGGTTCTGAATTACACGAATCCTTGTAAATGCTCTAGTTATAAGTACTCATCTTGCTTCCTCATGTGTGATATGAATTTCTATGATCATAGGATCACAATTATCTCTTTAGTCCTTTCAGAGAATTTGTATAGCCCCTTTGATAAGAGAAATTCAAAATGTTTTGCAAACACACTGTTTACCCGAGCCAATATGAATCACATTTTGCAAGGATAACAATATCACCTTTCAAATTGTCAGGCAAAAGAAAAGTCTTAAATCACATCTAGGGATCCGCTACAAACACAGCAAGAGAACTAAGTTCTAGAAATCAAGTAATTTTTCCATTATCAAATATACCTTGCTTTATGTAATAGATAAATTTCCTTAAACATTTTTATAAATGAATTGTTTTCAAATCAAATCTAACTTTAATGCACTCTGAGGACTTATTCCATAGCAATGAAGCTTGCTGATTACAGCCGTTAAATTTTCCAAAAGGAGAATAAAATGTGTACTACATATTTCAGAGAAAAAAATTCACTTTGAATATGCCAAGAGAAATCTAAATTTGCCTGAAACATTGCACAAGAGTCACAAAATCCAATGGTTATAGGGCAAGACAGGAAACATAGAGTGACACTAAGTATAGGGTAATAAAGTGGGGGTGGGGGTGGGGATGGGGTGGGGTAGACACTGAGGCACACAAGTAAGGTCACACCCCATGTAAAGGGGCAACCGCTACTCAGATCTCAGCTTGTGTATAGTATTTAGGAATGCAAGCTCATTTGACCATATTCTCTGAAATTTCAAGAGACAATGGAAACCTACAGATTTATGTGAAATTTTTTGATATCCGAATTCCAAATCTTTTAAAGTCACTGGACAGGACAAATAGACAACGCATGCTAACTAAATTAAAACTATAGGACAGGGGCCGGCTGAGTGGTTCAGTTGGTTCAGAGTTGGCTTAGAGTGTGTGCTCTGAGCAACAGGGCCGCTGGTTAGATTCCCACATGGGCCAGTGATGCTGTGCCCAAGCTGAACTGTTGCTGAGCTGCCAACAGGTGGCAAGATAGCTCAGCTGGTGTAATAACAAGATTGTCTGTTCAAGGGTGGGCTATGCCCACCCACAACTAAGACTGAACTCAGCACCTTGAGCTGAGCTGCCCCCAGGATGGCTCAGTGGATAGGGTGTGCACTCTTAACAAAAAGGCTCCCCGGTTTGACTCCTGCATGGGATAGTGGCTACACCCACAGGCAACTAAGACTGAACTCAGTACCTTGAGCTGAGCTGCCACCCGGATGACTTAGAGGATAGAGCGTGTGCTCTTAAGAACAAGGCTGCTGGTTTGACTCCCACATGGGTTGGTGGCTCTGCCCTCCTGCAACTAAGATTGAACACAGCACCTTGAGCTTAGAGGCCATGAGCTGCCGACGGAAAGCCAGGTGGAGACGGGCATCCTCCACAATGAAGACTGAAGAACAACAACTTGGCTGGTCCCCTCCCCCAATTCCCCAACACTGTTCCCCTCTCCCAACTCCCCAAAAAAATCTTTAAAAACAAAAACAAAAGGAAACTATAGGACACTGCATTGTGATCTCTATATACTGACACATTCTGAAAAAGAAACGTAACCACTCAGAAGTTAACTCTTTAGATCATGACATGGAAAGGAAATCCCAAGGGGTCATTTGGCACAGATCTTCTACGAAGATAGGTCTATATCAAAACTATGGAAGATGTTCATTCAATGAACATTTACCGTAAGTATCAACTCATACCAGGCATTATGCCAGGTGGTAGAGATATTACACTGAAGAGGATGCTGTCGTCCCCTTATTGAGGAGGTTGGGGTAGAAGAGCCACCCTATCCCATGGCTTTATGTTGCCAAGTGGAATGGTGAGATCTTCACTAGCAGAACACTTCTGGCCTCTGTCTGGCCCCATTCTCTCTCTCTCTTTCTCTCTTTCTCTCTCTCTTTTCTCTCTTTCTCTCTTTCTCTCTCTCTTTTCTCTCTCTCTCTCTCTCTCTCTCTCTCTCTCTCTCTCTCTCTCTCTCTCTCTGTCTTTTCCCAGAGGAATAGGAGTGACTTCCCTGATTGGTGAGTTTTTGAGAAGGACCTGAGAAATGATAGGTTGGCTCCCGCTACTCAGTCCTTGGAGATTCAACTGCTCCTGGACTCACCGGGGTGGGCTGGGGGCGGGGTGGTGGTGGTGGGTGGGGTGGGGGGACAAATAACATGCTGAAGGATATGTTCAGTTCAAAGTAGAGTTAGAAAACCACTTGTCCTCATCTAAGCCATGCCTTCCAGTAGTTTTGGAGGTTAAAAAGTTTAGGACACAGAAGTTTGTCTCTTCTGTCTTCTTTTCTCTGTAGTTCCAAGTCAGGACAGAATAGAGAGATGTTATAAATTAGTGAGTTTTATCAAAATTTCAACAGTCTTCCCAGTGAACCCCAGTGCAAAGTGCTGGTCATTGTGGTAAGGAAGGTATATTGTGCTATGAGAATACATAGATGGAGGATCTTAATCAGGACTCAAAGAGCCAGAAAGGCTTGTTGTAAAAATCATGAAGAATATTATGTATTTATCCAGGTAAAGACATGAGTAAGTATGGAAATACAATGTCCCTAGAAAAGGAAACAGCATGTACAGAGACACTAGGGGTAGCATGGCGTATGGCAGAGTCAACAGTAATTTGGTAGGGTGAGAGTGTGGAGAGGAACAAAGAGAGGCAAAGGGGTGAGGCTGGAGGAGCCAGCAAGTTTTGAAGGGTCCTATAAATCACATCAAGGAATGTGACTTTCTGAGGAAAATAATGGATGCCTCTGAAGTGTTTTCAGTGGGAAAGTCACATAATCAGATTTGTGGTATTAACAGTCTGAGAAAAAAGCTCACTCAGTCTGGCCACAGTATTATAAATGGGTTGCACCTATTCTTTGTTCATTGCAGTGTTATTTACAATAGCCAAGATACGGAAGCAACCTAAGTGCCCATCAACAAATGATGGGATAGAGCCGGCTGAGTGGCGCATTGGTTAAGAGCTGGTCTGGGGATGCCAGCGGCCCTGGTTCGGATCCCACATATGAGGGCCAGTGACACTGCACTCTACAGCTAACAACAGCTCCACCTGGAGCTGGGCTGTGCGAGCCCCGGCGATGGTGTTGGCTGCAGCCCCGGCTGCAGTGGGCTGCCATAGGCTACAGTGAGTGGCCAGCAGCCAGCGAAGCAGCTAGCAGCCAGCATGAGCTGCCAATAGCCGCGGTGAGCGACCATCCAGAGGCCTACGACCAATCTGCCTCATCCAGGGAAGAGCGCAATGACGATACCAACATGGGCCAGTGAAGCAACCAACGTCCTCTGCAACTAGACTGAAGAATAAAAAGACAGCAACTTGTCTGTTCCCCTTCCCCGGTTCCCCAATGCTTTTCCCCTCCCCCAATTCCCCAATAAAATCTTTAAAAAATAAATAAATAAATAAATAAATAAATAAACAAACAATGGGATAAAGAAGATGTGGTACATATATACAATGGAATATTACTCGGCCATAAAAAAGAATGAAATCTTACCATTTGTGACAACATGGATGGACCTGGAAGGTATTTTGCTAAGTGAAATAAGTCAGATGGAGAAAGGCAAATACCATATGATCTTCTATATGGAATCTAAAGAACAGAATAAATGAGCAAACTAAGCAAAAATAGACTCACAGATATAGAGAAAAAAACTGATGGTTGCTAGATGGCGGGGGACTGAAAGGATGGGCTAAAAATTTGAAGGGATTAAGAAGTACAAAGAAATAGTCATGGGGATGTAAAATAAGACATAGGAAATGCAGTCATGATATTATAATAACTATGTATAGCACCAGATGGGTCCTAGAGCAGTGAGGGGGATCACTTTGTAACCACTACGCTGTACACATGAAACTAATATAAAATAATATTAAATGTCAACTGTAATTGAGAAACTTTAAAAAGAAGAAGTGGGATAAGAGGTTCAAATTTCCAGATATAAAACAAGCCAGTCATGGGGACATAACGTACAGCATGGGGAATACAGTTGATAATATTGTGATAGCATGGTAGGGCGTCAGGTGGTTGCTGGACTTATGGTGATTACTTATTTAGGTATATAAATGTTGAATAACTATGATGTACACCTGAAACTAGTATAATATTGCATGTTAGCTATATTTTAATAAAAACCTTTTTTAAAAATCCCCCAAACCACCAACTTAGCACCAGCATCTTCATCCTCTTTATACTTCAAGAAGTAGAAGCCAAGGGGGTTCAGAACTACACATAAGAGTTTCCATTTGATAAAATACAAAGTTCAAGGCAGGCTTTGTTTTGAAAGTTGTTGTTTTCATGTTCTAAAAGATCTAAGGCTATTAAACCTAATGGAGATATGCAAGGAGGGAAACCACTTCAATACTGTTATAGTTCTCTTAATGGAAGCATTGTTCAAAGCAAGTGCTTTGAGTTTTCTCCCAAAGCAGTGCTTACCAGAGAGAAAAAACATTGAACTTTTTGCTCATATAGGGCAAATGTTATATTGCATTTTAGCAAGGCCTCAATGAAAATTTCTCTAGCTTTCTTTTCTTATTGTTTAAGGCATGTGGTTTGTCATTATTATTTTTCTATTCTAGTCGTATGGTAATTTTGAAACATTGCCAGTGTACTACAATGGTGCAATATAGGTATTATTTGTAAAGCAAGCCAAGAAGGTTTAATGTAATTTATAGAAACTTCTTCAAGAAGTTATTGTCCGATTGCTCATATTACTCTTAGCACTTATTGCCTTAAATTCTAGATATTTGCATATTTTTTTGAAAAATAGATTTCTCTTTATGTCCCACCCCATACATATTTTACATAAAATACAAATATCATAACTGAATTACTGGTTTTTAATTCCTGCTCTTTAGAAAACACTAATAGAATAGTTTTATGTTTTATTTATAACTTCCAGGAAAAATAATCTTAGCCAAAAATGGAAAATAATTTCTTAGGATATTCCACAGAAATTGTATACTATTTCCTGCCTAATAAATACTGCTCATATTCTAAATAAATATGGCTCATATTCTAAGACTGTCTCCACATTTCTTTGTCTATTTATATGATGATAATTTTGCCTGTCCCTCACAAGTTGCAGTCTTAAAAAGAATTTAACCCCTACTATAAAATTTAGACTTATGGTAATTTTCTAACATTGACCACATCTTGGAAAAAGCCTGTCCACTGAGGACAATATTTTGGGGTCTGCCTTGCAGCTGTCACATGGTAGTACAACGGGCATGAGAAATTCAAGGTCTCCAGGTGGGCAGACCTGCTAATAATGACTCTGGCCAACATAAATAAAGAGAAAAACAAACCCATTCTCAATTCAAGACCTAGGATGAAACCATACAAATTTCCATATCCATGCTAAAAAAATCTGTCTTTCCAGCTGTATGGCTGAAGGAGTAAAAAGTCATCAAATATGAAGAATACTTAGATTGGTTCTCTCACATGCTGTTTTATTGTGTTTCAACTTGGAGAATAAGCCAACCAGGGGCCAGTCAGGAAATACATGGCACATTCAAATTGAGTAATTTGAGGAGAGTTTACTAAAGGAATTATTTACAAAGGTGTGGGAAGGGGAAAGGGAAACCACAGTACCACAGAATTACTAACAACTGGGTGATATTACAATTCATAAGCCTGAAAGTGAGGAGATGGAGAAGTTATCAAAATTCAGAGACAAAAAAGAGCTGTTTGGAGAGAGCCACCAGCTAGGAGTTATAACCTTTGGTTAAAAATGATGCAGCCAACTTCTGACAACTTCACAGAGAGGGAGTCAGGGGAATAAACACCCTGACCTCACTACCTTCCCTGACTCCTATCTACTCTTGTCACCCCTCTTTGTCCAAATCTATATTTATAAGTCACTGGACAAGGGAGCTTATTAATGCAGGTCAGAGTCTGAGGATCCAAGGCAGGGTGGAGAAGGTTTTTAGCCCAGAGAGGTTGGAAAGCTAAAAACTGCATTTCACTAAATTCCTGGCTCTACCAATTAGTTGCACATAAGTTATAGAAGAGAGGGGTAAAAATGTGAGTTAACTCCAATAGATGTGACTCTTCACAGCAGCTGGATGTTAGGTTCCGTTATCTGTCACCAGCTTCATGGATGGAAGGCAGCTAAGGTGGCAGCACAGTACAGTGGCAGCAGCAATAGCTACCTCCTGACTTTGCATCACAGTTATGGTGTTTCTACTATATACTTACCTAAAGCCAAAACCCACAATTTCCACTCCTCTAAGGATTGTATTTGCGCTAAAATTTCTAGAGTGGTTTCTGTTTACTGAAATGAACTTTGACATCATATCATGACAGTAGGTGAAAACACTGTAATTTACTTGCCTCAAGGTGTTTTCATGCATATTTCACTTTCCCACTTGTTTTTAGCCTTTTCAGTTGCCTAGATCCATGAATGCCCTAGAGGGTTTGTTATTAAATCAAAGACTTGAGCAGAAGGTACACACACCAAATTAACATAAATGGACATAATCCTAATACTTCATTTGAGTGTTATGATAAGCTGATCTTAATTGTGGCTTACTTTAAGTGAACAGGAGAATTTTGTAAAATGTGGGGGAAAAAATATAATGTTTGAGAGAGATGAATGTTGACATGAATTTGTAATGCATGATTTATTCACCCATCCTCTATGTTCCTTAGGAGGGACTAGAATGTATATATATTTTCTTCTCCAGGGCCTTCAGTGTACATTTGCATGGGATAAACAGGGATTGCGGAAAAGTTTTCTAATTGGCTATTCTATGTAGTTCAGAAATTTAGGTAAGAGATACTGCAGTTCAAATGAGCTGGTTGATTACCATGGAGATTGTCTATTCTCCATGTGGCAAAGGCAAAATAGTGTCACTCTTCCCGCAGAGGCTAAATTAGTTTGGTACTATAGTAGATAGCAAAGCTATGCAGTCATCAAAATGGACTGGCCCAGATAGATCTTTACTGTTTGTGAATGGATCATTTTAGAAAAGTCATATTTATGCTGTCTAATAAAACCAAACAAAATCTCCTGATGAAGAGACTGATGTAATGCATTATAATAGAGAGTTTCATCTCTTCACCCCATTTCTAGATCCGAGTCAATTCACAGTCCCAATATCCCTTGAATAAAGAGGAGGCTGTGTATCCTTGAGGAAGGACCCTGAAATACTATCACAAGATACCTGTCTATATACCTTTTCAACTGGTAGAAATAGATTGCAGCCATTTATCAAGGTAACTGTACACTAAGGAATATGGCAATATAAATACACTTTAAGGGACATTAAATACTGGCTCTGAACCAACATGAATCCCTGAATGTCACTGTAGTTTACCAGTCAGAGTAAGGTCAATAAAATCCATGGAATAAATGGAATTTCAATTTGGGTATACCTCATTGTAGAAAACAAATCCATTTCCAAAGTTACTTACCAAGTATCTGAGCACATAATTGGAATAGAAACACTCATCAACTTGCTAGAATCTTCACATTCATGTTCCAACTAATATGGTGGGACAGGCAAAAAGGAGACTGAAGCACCAATGTCCCACCATAATTGTAACTCAATAACAATAGCCCAATCTAGCCCTGGGGTAATTTCAGACTTAAACACTATCATCAAAGACTTAAAAAATTCAGATTATAAACTACATCCCTATGTTGTTCTATAGTTTTCCAAATGTGATAGATTGATGGGTCTTTAAGTACAGTGGTTTATTTTACACTTCCACAGCACCTATTAAGTGATTAATTTGAAATTCTAGATGTGGCCTCTTGGAGCAAGTTAATATAGAATCTGTCATCTAACATAGGAGGTATGATCAAAACATATGGTAGGGCTGGCTGAGTGGTGCGGTGATTAAGCAAATGCAGTGGTTAAGTGCTGGCTTGGGATGCTAGGGGCCCAGGTGCGGGTCCCACATATGAGGGCCAGTGACACTGCCCTCAAAAAAAAAAAATGGTGAATGCTGCTGCCGAGTGCCATAGAGATGATGTTAATTGTGTTTTTTGAACTTGATGGAAATGTGCAAGCGGAGGTTGTACAAAGGAGGACTATGGTGAACTCTCAATATTATAAGGGCCTATTACAGCATTTAAGAGGGAGAATTTTTTTTTTTTTTCTTTTTAGCTGAGCCATCCTGCCACCTGTTGGCAGCTCAATGGCAACTCAGGTCGGGCTGGCCTTGAAGAGCTGTTGCTCAGAGCTCAGCTCGCACTCTTGAGCGAGCTCTTAACCAACTGAGCCACTCGGCCGGCCCTATTACAGCATTTAAGAAATGATGTGTCTAGAAAGCGTTCTGAGAAATGGGCCAACAATTTCATCCTTTATCATGTGAATATTCCGTGTCACACATCGCTTCCAGTAAGGTAATTTCTGTCAAATTAAAACATTACGGTGTGTCCTCATCCACTTTATTCACTGGATCTGGTACCATGTGACTTCTGGCTCTTCCCCAAAGTCAAAATGACCATGAAAGGTAAATGTTTTGAATTGATTCAGGTTATCAAGGTAGCCAGGACAGCACAACTAAAGACACTCAAGAAAAAGGACCTCCATAAAGTGGCAAGAATGATGGGCTAAGTGTGTTTGCAGTGAGGGGGAGTATTTTGAGAGAGATTAATGGCAATGTGTCTTTTACTGTTACAAATTTTTTTTATTTAAACATTCACCATATTGCTTGATCACATTTTGTACCTCTCTGATCTTCCCCCCATAAATCCATAACCCTGGTCTAATCAAGAAAAAAAGATCATAAAAATTCCAACACAGGGGCATCCTACACAACACCTGGCCAGTACTCCTCAAAACAATCATGATCATCAAAAAGAAAGTCTGAGAAATTGTCACAGCCAAGAATTGTCTAAGGAGACATGACTAGTAAACATAATGTTGTATCGTGGTTGGCACCCTGGGACAGAAAAAACAAAAAAATACATTAGGTAAAAACTAAGGAAATGTGACTAAAGTACGGACTTCAGTTATAAATAAGGCATCAATAATGGTTCATTAATTGTAACAAACGTGCCATAGTAATGTAAGATGTCAATAACAGGGCAAACCAGGCGCAAGTATACGGGAACTTTGTATTATTTTCTCAATTTTTCTGTAACTCTAAAACTTTTCTAAAAAATAAATTATATTACAAGTAGTCAACCCCAAAAGCCTAGACCAAAAGAAAAAAAAAGTTAAGAAAACATAATTTGAAATCAGATTTTGATATAGGTTACCCCATTTTTTTGTCACACTCAGTTACTCTCGCTTTTTCAGTTTGACTGTAATATCCGACTTGGTGACTTCCATTATCAGTTACTTCTACATCCATGTGGAGAACCCCTGAAATGTGCGGATATCTCTTGGCCTTCTGATCTGCAAAGATTACTTTTTACATCACTCCATCTCAGCCATCCATTCTAGAGTCATACCTTTGACTTTGCCATCATCGAGGATAGCACCATCTCCAAAAAGTTTGTTCAGATATCCCATTCTAGGTACCCTTGACCCTGTCCTTGAAGCCCACTTACTTTAGAACTCCTACCTAAGCAATTCTTTGCTCTCATCTACAATCGCCAATCCACGAACTCTACCATTCTTTCAACAGGCATTAGCACTTTCTGTCCCTAGTTCCCTCTTACCCAGCTTAGATTCTATTTCTACCATAACAACAGTCTTAGTTCTCTCCCATGCTCTCCTTCCATCAGTCTAACCTGCCAAAGGGCTAAGCACATGTAATCCTATCTGCCCATTTCATTGCAGGCCTGCATCAATGGCTAAACATTGCTGGACAAAATATGCAACTCTTCTCACTTATTTTAAATCCAGGACCCCTATCTCAAAAGAGTCCTCGATACTATTTATCAAGTCTACCACATTTGACTAGAATTTTAAAAATTTCTACTTTCCAGATAAACTATTTCACACTGTTCCTCCCTCCTCAAACCTCCAAATCCCCTCCCCTCTGCCCCATTTACTTCTGAGGATCTTAGGCTTTACGCTTTACCACTCATTAAAGTCAAAGCGCACTGCTCTTCTTTCTGTTCCGTAAACACCAACTCAATTTCAGCCTTAAGCCTTTCTACTGCAAATGCTCTTGCCCTTGATCTCCAAAGAGCTGGTTCCTGGACCTTCAGGTTTCAGCTTTACAGGTACCTCTTTAGAGAGAGCTTTATAAATAGCCATTCAATCACTTTCTATAACATTATACCATTTTAATAGCACTAATCACTATCTGATGGTCCTTTTATTAATTATTCATTTGTTTGTTTGGTATCTATCTCCTGCCCCTAGAATGGTAGCTCCATGAGAGGAGACCTTGTTGGACTTATTCACCGGAATGGACCTAGAACAGAACTAACACAAATTAGACACTCAAGAAAAATTTATCAATGAATGAATGAATGAATGAACAGATTCACCAAGTGTATTTAAACATAATATGAAAAGGCAACATTGTCATAGGTCCCATTCCTCAAGAAGAAGACTATGGCACGGAGATTAGTGTGCAAGAAGTATGTTAGAGGTGCTCTTAGGATCAAAACCTGTGAGAGGAAAGAAGGAAACAGGGCCAGGCAAAGGGGAAGTTGGCTGTGTATACTCATAACAAGGGCCTCAGTCAGTCCTGTGGGAAGCTCTGGACCTGGGATGACCCCGGGTTGGGGCAGAATGGCCGTGCTTTTGTATCCAGTCTCCCTCTCTTGTATCAACCAACCATTGGATGCAGATCCTGGGAAGGGGATGTGACCTCAGTCAAATGGCTCTTTTCAGCCAGGGGCAGTTTCCAGAGAGGGCTAATGAGCGAGTTCCAAGAAGGCTGAAGGCTGTTAACGGGCAGCACTCTTGGAACTGCAGGGGACAGGTCCATAACACATGATGAGAACATGCTGCACATAGATCCATCTCTTTCTGTAAATTATGAGAGTGGTTTCTCCAGAATGCAAGGGGAAAGGTAGTTGGCCAGCTATATAGTCCTTTCTACTGCAGTTGCTCTCAGGGCCACAAATGATACTTGTCATCTTCTTCCTTTAATATACATTCTAGATTCTCCTCCTCATCAGCAGAACCTCTTGGTCTTGGTAGTTACCTGGAGAGAAGAACCAGATACTCAGATTTTAGGTATCTGAGCTCATGGTCCCCATGTTGTAATCAGGCTGAGGTTGCTGCATTGGTCCATTTATCATCAAAATTAGGCAAAAGAAAACCCCAAAATGCCCAAGTGGATCACTGGGATGCCACATGTATTCCTCCTGCTACCCCAATATAGCAGCAGCCTTGCCTCCTCCTGATGATAGGGTGCTAGCGTGGTGACTCCTCTTCTTGTCTGCTAGTCCCTGGCGTAAGGAACCTGAAATGCCTGGGCAGCAGCCACAGCTTCAAGTTCAATGGGTATTTGCTGAGTCCTCTCTTGGAAGCATTCCCTTTTTGTGAACCAAGATCTTAAATCCACAGAGCCCAGAGCTGTGGAGCTGTCAGAGCAGCCCTGTGATTGGTCCTCAGTCACCAATGCTCACGACTTCACTCACAGTGGGCCATGGGGTAGTAGCCACTGCCCACCGTGCATTCCGTGCCTAGAATCTCTAAAATGTAAAGAGTAAAGGATTAGATAGGGTGCCAATTGCAATATCATGCTTAGGGACACACCTCCTTTGAATGGCTTTTCTTTCTTTAAAATCAAACTTTTATGTAGAATTGTTCTCATCCAATTGCATCCTCACAGAGGCAAAATTTGCATGCTTTTTTTGTGTTTTTTTTTTTTTTTTTGAGGGCAGTGTCACTGGTCCTCATATGTGGGACCCGAACCGGGGTCACTGGCTTCCCAAGCCAGTGCTTAACCACTGCACCACTCAGCCAGCCCTTGAATGCTTTTTTAATTGCATGTTGTGTTTCAGAGTCCCCATGAGAAGGTCTGTTAGTTTCCCAGGGCTGCTGTGTAAAAGTACCCCAAGCCAGGTAGCTTAGAGTAATGGGAATTTATCCTTTTATAGTTGTTGAGGCTAGAAGTCCCAAATCCAGGCGTCAACAGAGCCATGCCTCCTCTGAACAATGAAGGGAAATCCTTCCATGCCCTCTTCCTAGCTTCTGGTGGTTGCCATTAGTCTGTGGCACTCCTTGGCTTATGGCTACATAACTCAAATCTCCACCTTGTTGCCTTGTTCGTCACATGGCATTATCCCTGTACATCACTCTGTCTTCACCTGACTGTCCTCTTACAAGGTCACCAATCAGATTGGATTAGGTGTCCACCATACTCTAGTAAGACTCCATTCTAATTACATCTCCAATAAATCTACTTCCAAATTTAATCACATTCTGAGGGATTAGGGGTTAAGACTTCAAGATATATTTTTCAGTGGAGTAGAGTGGGGTGAAAAGAAGGACATAATTCAACCCATAAGCAAGGGAAATTGGTGGAGAAGAGGATTTGATTATTTATTACTCTAAACTGTACCTCCCATCTGCCCCCCACCCCCACACAATTCAAAATAAAGACATCTAAATTTATTTTTACATATTGGGGCTTTCCCCAAGCTTTCATTTGAAAAAAGGGTCCCTAAAAATATAAATTACTGGACTAGATAAATTAGTCTATAAGTAGTCTATAAATTTGTCTCCCAATAAAGCCTCTTGTTTAATAACTCAGAAACTAGGGTTATATAACCTAAGTTTGAACCTCAACTTAACCAATTATTGCTCTGTGTCCTGGGAAAGTTGATGAACTTGTTTAAAACTCACTTTCCGTTTTGTAAAGTGAGATCACTAGTTACTTACTTCAGAGAGTTGCTGCCAATATTAAACAAAATAATCCAAATAAAGCGCTTAGCCCTATGTCCAGCACATAAAAAGTGCTCTGTTACTGTAGCTCTTATTAACCTTTTAACTCTAAATATTGAAATGTCTGGTCAATATAATAAACTACAAGGAGTCTAACAGGGATGTATTAGGTGGCAGTGAAGCCGCAAGTAAATTTCCCTTGTGGTAACTTAAAAACTGAACCATACTAACAAAAAGGAGAGTCCCTGACCCAAAAAAGGAACCCCATAAGTTTTGTAAGGCAGAGTCTACACACATTGTTTCATTCTCCTGCAGCCAAAGACACCCACCAAATGCTGAAAAACACTACAAATGTATTGGAAACAAAAGGGAAATCACTCTTACTGCCATGTAAGGGAAGTTCCTTGCTTCTAGGGAAGGAGATGGTAGACAAGGGAGGAGACAGTCAAAGCTGGAACTATGGTGAGGCAGGTGAGGGGTGTAGAGTGCAAAGCTGAAGGCAGCGCTCACTGGGGTCTGCAGCGCCCACCCTGCAATTGCACAACCCTGAGAGTGAGCAGCTCCTAAGTGCAGGCACCATCAAATTTTCTGCGGATAAATACAAAAGTGTGGTTTTAAGTAGTAAGAGGGAGAATGAAATTGTTTAAAGAGAGAGGAGAGAATGTAAAGCTGAGGAGAAGCCCTGTTTTTAACAATGAGGAACGTGAGGCCAGGAGAGGTGAGTGAGCCCTTCCGGCTCACGCAGCTGGTGGTGTGGTCAGAGCCAGGATCGGAACGCACTCTTCTCACTGGCAGAGTTCCTTCCGCGGTAACATGCAGACACCGTGAACCATCAGGAGAGTGTACCAAGTATCCCAAATATTTTATGGGGAAATGAAATGTATTTATAAAAGGAGTTTAAAGTTATGAATGTTGATAACAGGTAAATATTAGTGGAAAAAGATCTTTGAAAAGAACAAGGTTTCGGATCTACTAATGTACTATTGATTGGATAAATTACGTTTTTTTTCTTTTACTCAGTCACTTTTGTCTATGTCAGGCACAACAGCCTGGACATTCATTGCGATCCTTACTAGGTATTGAGAACATATGGCAGGACCTGCACATGGATTATCTCTTTGGTTTCTCAGTACAGATCTAGGAGGTAGGTGTTATTACTCCCATTTGTTACTAACAAGGAAATAGCAAGAAAGCAATAGTAAATAGTAAATAACTTGGGGAAAAAAAAGATATTATAATTTGAATTCATTCTCCCTGACTCCAAAACCTGTGCTTTTACCAAAGATGCCCCTTTGCCTTTTTTTTTTTTTCTTTTCTTTTGCTTTTTAGCTGAGCCATCCTGTCATCTGTTTGTTGGCAGCTCAGCAGCAGCTCAGGTCCGGCCAGGAATCAAAACGGTGACACTTTTGCTCAGAGCTCGCACTCTTGAGTGAGCTCTTAACCAATTGAGCCACTTGGTGGGCCCACCCTTCTACCTTTTTAACATCCCTGTTCTCCTCCGCTTCTCCATGTCTGGGCAAAGGTCTTTAAAAATACCACCAGGCTCATTTTATGACCTCCATACTATAGTGTTCTCTGCTCTCCTTGGACCTTGAAATCTTTCCAGCAGCCAGTCTCATTGCTGTTTCCATTCTATACTCTTCTTCCTATCCCTTCTGGTTATTGCTAGTGCCCCACTGGAATGCTCCATGGGTTTCTTCTGGTGTTTTTTATTATTTTGTTTTGGGTTGTGTGTTTTTTATTCTTAATAACACACATTAGGGTTTGCAGCTGGATACCTTACTTTCCCTGGCTGCAGAGCGTCCTCACTTGTCTACCATCTCCTCCCTTAGGAGTAAGAGACTTTCCATCCTTGGGAGCGAATCACCATTTTTAATACTTTTCCAGCATTGTAATGCAGCATTTTGTGAACCTAGGAGAGCCACCGAAAGAGAACCAATGCTTGGATGACAAATGAGAAATAAATAGAATGAGTGATGAGTTCCTGGTAGGAGGGATGATCAGGAAAGCCTTCATGGAGAAGGGAGAATTTACATAGACATTAGGAGAAAGAAACAAACCTCTAGGAGGGAGAGTGATGAGAGGTTGAGTAGTTGGTTCAGAAGACAACAAGCAAGTTATTGGGTTGTCAGAAAAGTCATGATGCATTTTTACAATGGAAAATATAGAAAAAATACGTCATGACTTTTCCGACAACCCAATTGTAGGTCTGAAGCAAAATATTTACACAGCAGAACTGCAAAAGACAGGTCTGAAAAAGTAGGTTGGGCATGGGGGTAGAGTGCCCTCGAATGCCAAACTTTTATTACTCTAAGTAAAAAAGTCTAGTTTCACACTTATTTTTAGAAATAAAGTTTTATAAATAAAGTGTGCCCATTCATCTAGATGTTATCTATAGCTATTTTCTCATTATGACAGCAGAGTTGAGTAGTCTCGACAGACATGGGCATGGCCACAAAGCCTAAAATATTTACTATCTAAAAAGGTTTACTTAACCCTTCTCTAAATAACTAAAAGATTCTAGCATATTTATTATCAGTATAACACATAACAATGACAGAAAATTGTGCTTAAAGTTTTATGAATTACCAACTTTATTGATAAAAGTAATATCAAGGGCAAATAAAATACATGTTAAGACTTTTTTATTTAGAAACAAGAGCAGAATTTCTTTATATGTTTTAACCATTTCTAAATGATTATTGACAAGAGAAATTTGTTTTTCAGAGCTCTGCGTTTTGTGTGTGATCTAGAGTATTTGGTAGAGAAGGGGGAGGGATATATTTTAACTGAAGAATAAATGCTGTGCATAGAACCAGTCACTGAAGAATGGAATGACCCTAAGATAGGGTGCAGTTCCTTTGTTTTGAACTGAAAGCATAGGAATTTTAGGAATATATTACCTAACCTGGCAACTTAATCTCTCTCTGCTGCTTCTTAAAGTCATTCTTCTTGAATTAGGCCTTGGTAACAAAAACAAAGGCTTTTCCTTGAGGATCCGTAGTTAAAGCAGGGCCGAGTTATGTGACAAGGCTAACCAGGTAATTCTGTGTTTTGTCTGCCAAGGTTTTCTCCTGACACAAACAATTGGGTGCAATTGACTCAAAGGAGAGATGGTTGAAAGGGATTGCATTCTTTTCCAAAACTCAGCACTCATTTATTAAAAAATAAATGACACTTTCAAAATTAGTTTGAATTTTATTTTCTTTAAATCCTCAACCCAACAAAACGAACAAAACCAACAACAACAAAACTAAGAGAACATCATCATAAGATAAACATGCTAAAAGTGATCAACATGGTGCAATTTATATTTTCTCTTTTCCAAGGTTGTTACAAAGATGAACTAATGATCTGCTAAATGATCCTGATAATTATAGCAACTTAAAGTTAATATGCTTTAAAGTCAGATTACAAAAGGTTAAAACATAGGACATCTTTTTGTTATAAGAAATTAAATAATGAGTGCTAAAAGAAATAGAGAAAACAATGAAAGTTGTTTTAAAAAATAAATTTGGTGGATTTTTTCTTACTACAAAATGTTATGTGTCATTGTAAAAATTTAAGGTTTGGACAAACAAAAGAAGAAAATAAAATTTTACCCTTTAAGTCCACACTCACAGGTAACCACTGTGCCAATCAACCTCATATCAAGTGATAGGGAATGAACGATTAAATCAATATAACATTTTTGTAGTATGAAAAGTTATACCAACAAGGAAGTGATTTTTTTCCAAGAGATATTTAATAACACTGACAAACTTTCATGATATAAAAATAAATGTTAAAAGCCTGATATAAAATTGTGTATACAGTAAAACCTTGGATTGTGAGTAATGTGGTTTGTGAGTGTTCTGTAAGAAGAGCAAACATTTCTAATACATTTTAAAGTGGTAAATGAGTGATGGCTTGCAATATGAGTAGTTTGTTTCCGGAACGAATTATGCTCGCAAACCAAGGTATTACTGTATAGTGTTATGGGTTGAAATGTATCCCACTAAAATTCCCATGCTGAAGTCCTAACCCTCAGTACCCCCAACGTATGAACTTATTTGAAAAAAAAAATGTTGTTAAGATGGGGGTCACACTGGAGAAGTGTTGGCCCCGAATCTAATATGACTGGTGTCCTTATAAAAAAGAGGAAATCTGGGGACAGACTTGCATACAAGGAGAATGCCATGTGAGGATAAAGGCAGGGATCTGGATGATGCTTCAGCAGCCAAAGTGCCCAAATTGCCAGCCAATTACTAGGAGAGGAGAGACAAAGAACAGATTCTCCCTCACAGTCCTCAGGAGGAACCAACCCTGCTAACACCTTGATTCTAAACTTTTAGTCTCCAGAATTGCAAGACAATAAATTTCTGTTGTTTAACCCGCTCAGCTCATGGGAGTTTCTTTAGGTGACTAATATACACAAGATCCAATGAATTTTGCTAAATCGTGTGTGTGTGTATCTTTCTCAAGGGTCATTTCTTCCTTAGTGAGCCTATCTGAAACTGTAACTCTCACCCCATATATTTTTTTTATTTCATTTACTTGCAATGATAAATTACTAACATACTGTATTCTTTACTAATTCATTTTTCCCATTGTTTTTCCCATTGGACTATAATCCCCATGAAAGCAAGGATTTTTGTCTTTTTGTTTTCCGCTTACAACAGTGCCCAGCATGTAATAGACACTCAATAAATATTAAATAAGCAAATAAATGACTGGGAAATATTTTAAATTGGAAAAAATATATAATGTAAACAGCAGTCTTCTCTGAGTAATGAGCATAATGTATTGGTTTGTGTGTTTTCCAAATAATCTGCATATATTACTTATAAAAGCCATAAGTTTCATTACACTTTATTGTGCCTAGCTGTGAATACACAGTATCTTAACTATTTTGTAAAGAAATAGTTGTGTCAGTTGCACTATTATTTGCATTGAGACAACACATTTATTTACATGTTTCCATATTCTAGAAGTACAGAAGTGCACATTTTTGTGTAGAAGCTGTAGAGAACAGTTATTTGAGAAATTAAGTTAACTTCTGGATTTGAAGCCCTGTTGCATTCATCTTATGTCATGTAATTGCCATCCTTTATCTGATGGGGTAGCAAAAAAAAAAAAAAATCTGAAGGGGCTGCGGAACCTACATGTATACACCTGCCCACATGCACAAACTTTTCTGTTCTACACGCCCACTCACCTATGTATGGCCCCTCTGTTGGCATGAAGCCAGTGACAAGCAAGGCACTGAACCAAGTTCTCAGTATACAATGAGAGATGTATACTTAGCCTCCAGAACAAATTGAAATAGACTGGAATCATTACACAGATAATCACTAAGCAGAGCAGCATGTGTGTGTTAAATGCCATGAGAGAGGCAGAAAGAGAACAGTTTGTTAGACAGAGGGAGCCATCAGAGAGATCAGACAGTACTTTTTGATATTTCTACACAGAATTCTTCAGAGGCTTTTCCCAAACTTTCCAGCACCAGCCTGGCATTCAAATTTATTCTCTGGTCTCAAACCAAACATTCCATCATTATCTCCTCTAATTACAGTAGTCCGCCCCCACCCTTATCTATGGTTTTACTTTCTGCAGTTTCAGTTACTTACAGTCAAACACAGTCCAAAAATACTAAATAGAAAATTCCAGAAAAAAAAACAATTCATAATATAGTGTCAGATGGGTACTAGACTTATCAGGATAATCACTTTATAACTTATATAAATGTCTAATCACTGCCTTGTGGATCTGAAACTAATATTGCATGTCAATTGAATGTCAACTAAAAAATCAATTTAAATAAATAAATAAACATTTCAAAAGTTTTAAATTATGCACCTTTCTGAGTAGCGGGATGAAATATCTTGCCCTCCTGCTCCAACCCACCTAGAACATGACTCATACCTTTGTCCTACTGTATACACTACCTGCCTATTAGTCACTTAGTAGCCATCTGGTTATGACAGAGAGAGAAAGAGAGAGAGAGAGAGAGAGAGAGAGAGAGAGAGAGAGAGAGAGAGAGAGAGAGAGAGACTAGAGAGGGAGAGGGGGAGAGAGAGAGAGACAGACAGAGAGAGAGAGGGAGAAAAAGGAACCACATCACATAACTTATTACAGTACATTATTGTAATTGTTCTACTTATTAGTAGTTATTGTTTTTAATTTCTTACCATCCTTGATTTATAAATTAAACTTTATCCTAGGTATGTGTGTGTAGGAAAATCATAGTATATATAGGGTTTATGTTATCCACGGTTTCAGTCATCCACTAGGGGTCTTGGCACATATCCCCATGGGATCATGGGCACCTACTGTAGGTTTTCTGTTGTTCCAAAACATTATGTTTTCTAGACCCAATGTCCATCTTGTTTCCTTCTTCATTCTATTTATACCTCCTGCAACTGCCCTTCTTGGGTTTTCTCTGATGATTCCAATTTTATTTATTGCATTCTATTTTCCTCAGAAGTAGAATTCTGCTTGTCAGGTCATGCACTTGACTTGAGGGTCCAGAAGTGAATCAGTGCTCATGGCTTTCCTGTCAGGGTCTGATCCTCTAGTTTCAAAGCCCAAAGGCTACATATAATAAGGCCCTGGAAGGTTGGGTAACATCATCTCCCATTAGGGCTATCACCACAGAATGGCAACTGCCTGCAGAGCTGATACATCAAATCATTCATTCAGAGCCTGATATGGATAGGTGGTTGGCATGTTGAAGGACAGGGCAGTTTGGAGCAGCAGAGATGGAGAAAGAGTCAGGCAGCTTGAGGCTTAGGAAGACTCCCACGAAATCTGTCCTGTGCCTGCTATTGCATTTTCCTCACATGTGGTTTGTTTACCCCTGTCGATTGGCAATGGGGCCTTGCAACCACAGGACCACTACTGGATAGTCCATTCCTTCAGAGGCTCAGCCCAGGTGGAACTTCCTACTTGAAACCTTCTCTAACCGCACCAGTCAGAAGTGACTCCTTCTCTGGGCTCCTCTTAGATCTTTGCACAAATCATCTCTGCTACACGGGCTTATGTGCACCTTCGTAAATTTAAGTTCCTTGAGGCTAAGAACACGTTTATACACTTAGTGTTTTCCTTGCTGCCTAGCACGAGGCCTTCTGTGCTTAATAAATTTTGGGGGTAGGAATTAATGTGTGGCCATTTTCTGGTTATACAGGAAGGGGTCATTCGGTGTCATAGTCTGGAATTGCTTGGTTTTACAAAACAGAAGACCATGGAAAGATTCTCATTTAAAAAGATCTATTAGAAGGATACCAGGAAATCTCATGGAGCCTAATCGCAGCATGACAGTCTGGGTTTAGCAAAGAGTACTGAGTTTTCAGTAAGCTCCTGTCAGCACTCTTTTCTTGGGACTGCGGCTCTCTTCAGTCCAGCTGCTGGTTGTTCCGTTGTCTCTTGCAGACCCCTCAAGGCTGTTTCTGCTCCCTCATCACTTCAGCTTATGTGCAAAATTACCTTACTGTGAAGCAAACTCTGGCCTCCACTTGATGTGATCTTACGCTTCCATGGATTCACCATCATTTCCCTAACTCTAGATTCTCAAAGTCTTTAAAAGTTGTCATGGGAAAGAATATGGTTGGCATTGGCTAGCCAGGGACAGATTAAGACATATTGAGGCCCTAAGCACTAACAAGGTTATTATGCTTCACATACATCATCAAGATTATTCTAAATAATGAAACAAGTGTGAGAAAGTACACAACATTCTGATTTCATTCCCTGATGACTATTTTCCTTTTTAAAATATCTCCAACCATAAATATTTTAAAAATAAATGTGGGATTTCCTCAATTTTGCTGGTGCCACAATCATCCCCTATTGGGTAATGTGGCTCAGGGTCCACCCCATGGATTGTCTCCCCCAGGTCAGGTTGCCATTCCTGCACCAATCAGCTCTGGCTAGGAGAGAGCCTTAGTAAGGAGGGCTGCCCCTCCAAAGGCTGTGAATCAGTGACATTGGTTTAAAGGCAATTAGGTGAGGCAGGCAAAAATAACACATGCAGCACATCAAGTGGTCATCACTGTAGAAGGATGTATGTATGCCCTGACCTCAGCTTCCTTCTTCTGGGTAAACAATGTAAGGTATTCATTTATCAGGTATTCCAAAAAGTCGAAGGACCTACCTGATATCATTTTATTTGTTCATGTTATAGAATAGGATATACTTCTGTCTACTAAAAAATGCCATGATCAATTGTAATTTAATTTTTTATATTTATCTTAGTACTTTACACCTCATCCAAAGTTATTATTGAATTTTCCTTATGCTTTATCTCTGGTAATCTTCAAACTGACCACAAAGACTAGTCTTTATATTTTCAGACTAGACTTTTGTCATTTACAATATCCTCCTAGTTTTTAAAGGTTATTTCTCTCTGTATGTCTAAATAAACTATATCAAGATCTGTCCTGTCTCTATTGCAAATATAATATTTCTAGGATATAAAATCCCCCAATAGATGTTTTTGGAAACATCGACTAAAATACTACAGAGTTGAAAAATCATGATAATAGGAGTGGTAGACAGGATTATGAGAATCTTGGCTCTGTTATTCAATTAAACACTAACCTAGGAGCTCTTATGAAGGGATTTTTGCATGTGTAACTAAAGCCCCCAGTCAGCTGACCTTAAGATAGGAAGATTATCCTGGGAGACCCTGATTTAATTAGAGGAAGCCCTATAAAAGTAGACCTAAGTATTTATTTTCTGAGCCAGATACCAAATAGCAGCTGAGACTATAAGAGCTGGGTTTGTCTTTTTTCTGGATCTTCCTTTTTGGACTATTGACTATGGACAACAGCTTTGACCTGTGCCCATAGCATGCTTGTGATCTGCCCTTCCTGTCTGCTGGCAGTCCTATGGATTTCAGACTTGCTTTGCCAGATCCTGCAGTTATGTCAGTCAATTCCTTAGAATATATATATAAATAAATAAATAAATAAATAAATAAATAAATAAGTAAATACATATGTAAAATGCGAGTTCTGGCAATCAAGTTCACGAACTTGTTGCAACAATGTTGCTGACCTTTTTTGATATCAGAGGGATTATTCATTATGAATTTATACCAACTGGACAAACAGTTAACCAAGTTTGCTATTTGGAAATGTTAGAAGGGTTGTGTGAAAAAGTTAGACGACCTGAACTTTCCGCAAACAATTCATGGCTCTTGCATCATGACAATGCACCAGCTCACAGGGCATTGTCTGTGAAGGAGTTTTTAGCCAGTAAACAAATAGCTGTATTGTCACCAGACAATGAAAGGCCTTCGGTCTATGCCTTCTATTCCAAGCAACCTGATTTCTCTGGACACAAATATGGCCCTTTGGCCCTGAGACGACCCTAAAAGCATTATTGCTAACCTCACATGTAAAAAACCAGATGAGCACTTTAAGCCTTACATGAAGCAGCACCTTCCCAAATGTTTGCACTATGCCAACAACAGAAGAATTGAGAACATCTAACTACTGGTGGACCACAGATGGCATGTGGCAAGGAAACCTTTGGATGTTTATAAGAAACCATCAACAAATGCTTTTTCCAGGGAGACTATGGGTTTGATAACAAGGTCAACAGCATGCAGACTGTTTTTGTAGGTGATGGCCCAACGTTTAAGCACAAGACTAAAGTGCCTCCCTTTGAAAACATTGAACTGTACAATGTTATATGTGATCTCCTGGGATTGCAGCCAGCTCCCAATAATAGGACCCATGGAAGTTTGAACCATCTCCTGCGTACCGGCACCTTCAGGCCAATCATGCGAGAGGAAGTCACCAGACCCAGTTATCCAATGATTATGTACCTTTGGTCTGATTTTGACCTGGGCTGCACCTGTGATGATAAGAACAAATTGGATGAACTCAACAAACATCTTCATATAAATGGGTCCACAGAAGAGAGACACCTTCTGTACAGATGGCCTAGATACGATATCTAATATCATACTGACTTTGAAAGTGGTTATAGTGAAATATTCCTAATGTCACTCTGGACATTATACACTGTTTCCAAACAGGCCAGAGGTCTCTGGCATCCCTGAGCATTTGACCCATTGCGTTCGGTCTGATGTCCGTGTTTCTCCGAGTTTCAGTCAGAGCTGTTTGGCCTACAAAAGTGATAAACAGATGTCCTATGGATTCCTCTTCCCACCTTATCTGAGCTCTTCACCAGAAGCTAAATATGATGCATTCCTTGTAACCAATATGGTTCCAATATATCCAGCTTTCACACAAATATGGAATTATTTCCAAAGGGTATTGGTGAAGAAATATGCTTCAGAAAGGAATGGAGTTAATGTGATAAGTGGGCCAATTTTTGACTATTACTACGATGGTTTACATGACACACAGGAGAAAATCAAACAGTACGTGGAAGGCAGTTCCATTCCCGTTCCCACCCACTACTTTAGCATCATCACCAATTGCCTGGATTTCACTCAGCCTGCGGACAAGTGAAATCCTTCCTCACAGACCTGACAACAAGGAGAGCTGCAATAACTCCGAGGATGAGTCAAAATGGGTAGAAGAACTCATTAAGATGCACACAGCTAGGGGGTGGGACATTGAACATCTCACTAGCCTGGATTTCTTCTGAAAGACCAGCCGCAGCTACTCAGTAATTCTGCCACTAAAGAAATACCTACATATGTATGAGAGTGAGATTTAACTTTCTGATCACCTGCAGTGCAGTCTTATCAATTGGTGCATATTTTTATATTGTTTTTGGATTTATTAATTCGAAACCAGGTCATTAAAAAAAATGTTAGTATTTAAAAAACAAACAAACAAACAAAAAACACACAAAAAAACAAATAATGACTTCTCTCATTAACTGAAGGTAAAGGAAATATTGAAAGGAAGACATTTTGATGACATTAAGGACATCCAGGGTAGTATGACAACGGCTCTAATGTCCATTCCAGAAAGAGTTCCAAATTTTCTTTGAAGGGTGGACTAGGCACTGGCATCAGTGCATAGCTTCCCAAGGGGAATATTTTGAAGATGACCATAGTGATATTTAGCAATGAGGTATGTAGTACTTTTTCTAGAATGAGTTTGTGGACTTAATTGTTCTACCTCATATATATGTGTACATGGGAGATTTTATATATATATATATATATATATATATATATATATATATATATATATCCCCTTTAAATATGCATCTAGAGGTCAGAGAAAGAAAAAATCAGAGATCTGAAGCATAAGAAGATCATTGTTGCTGGGGAACCACATGATATGTCAAGGAACAAGGACAGACTCTAGGAGCTGAGAGCAACAAGAAAATGAGAACCTCATTCTCACGACCACAAAAACTGATTTTGGCAGATGACTTGACTGAGTTTGGAAGTGGGTTCTTCCCCAGAGCCTCCTGATGGGAACTCAGCCCTCCCAACACCTTTATTTCACCTTTGTTATACCCTGAGCTGAGAACCTAACTGTGCCATACCAGACTTTCAACATAAAGGTCTTGAGCTAATAAATGAAATTGTAAGATGCTATACTTATAATTTGTTACATATATATATATATACATATATATATATATATATTATAAAGTTTGAGGAAATAGGCAAAAGAGGCTGGCTCCAGAATGTAGTGAACAAGTGTGTTTTGCTTGTCCACCATCCATTTTTCCTTTTTGTGGTTATCCTAGGAAGGTTATGCCCTTACCCTTTTCTCATTGTGATTAGTGTGGGGCTGACCCCTCCCTTCACCTCCAGAAGTAGCCACATGACCCAGGTTAGAATTCTGTCCTGGAGCTCCCTTTGGAACTAAAGGATAAGAGAAAAGTTATCATAGAATAGAAGAGACTAAGAGATGGAGATACCTAATACTGACTGTATCATTTATACCAATATGTGACCATACCTGAAAACACAGCCCCATTATTATTTAGTTATGTAAGTCAATACATTTCTCTCTTTGCTTAAGTCAACTTTGAGACCCCAAAGAAAGAACCAAAAGAAGTCTGCAACCAAGAGAAGCCTGGAAAAAGTGCAATCTATAACCTCACTACAGCTTAAAAAACAAAACAAAACAAAACCCCTCAAACCTTATATTTTCTAGTGTACAAGTGTCTGAAAGAACAATAAAAACACAATTCGAAAATATAAACCACAATCCACCACTACAGGTAAATATGTGTGACTTCTGTTAGATGAAAGACTATAATATTTAAATGTCACTTCTTCAGGGTAGCCTTGGTGACACCTCCCACTGGGTCAGGTACACCTGTTATATGCTTTCATGGCATTATATGCTTTCATGGCACTTATACTTCCTTTTCCATAGCACATAGCTATGATAATCACCAAACATTTGCTTACATTGCCTGCTTAATGTCAGCCTTCGTTAGGCAGCCTGAAGTTCCGTGAAGGAAAGAACTATATCATGTTCACCACTGTGTCCCTGAGACTGCGACACAATACATGCCCAATATTACTGGTTGAGTGAATTAGAGAACACTAATGTGACTAAAGTTCATAAAGGGAAACCTTATTTTTTTAACCTACTTGAGAGCATTCATGTATATACTGTGTGTCTAAAGTATAAATTAGTTGTTTTTACTATAAGCGAATTTTGTTTCATCACCATTCTTGAGGTAATCTTACACAGATTAGCTTCAGATTTACTTCCATAAATTTAATTGAAAGTAAGAGTGAACACGTGTAAACCGTTTTACAAATTACAAAGTGCTTTTATATACATTAGCTTCCTTAATCCTTATAAAGGTCCTGAGACTAAGGACCCAAGGCCCAAGATTGCTAAGTGCCTTGCCCCAGGTCACACGCACATGGTAAGGTAGAGTCAGGCACAAACCCCAGTCTCAGCTCAAAATTTAGTGCTATTCTTCTGAAGGTAATGAGCAGAAGAGTCCACAGTAATTCTTCTTTAGCATTAGTCATTTCAATATTATTTTAAGCTGTATGTGTGTGTGAGTGTGTGTGTATTAATTCAGACATGACAGAAGGCTGAAAAATATGGAATGCACTGGAATTATGTTACCCTAAAGGATAGTGTTACATTTTATATTTTAGCCAGATGGGTGAAGCAAATATACACTCAAGTGTGTGAGTGTGAGTGTTGAGCATGCATGGGTGTGTATTGGCTGAAAATGAGAGAATTTCATTTTAGTTGTTGAGATCTGTCAGAATTTTCCAGTCTCATTTAGCCTTGCCCCAATAAAAATGTTTACTTTCACTTGCTACTAGTATACTTAGTTGCTATATTATGGGAAATGTAAATTATTCTTTAGGAAGAAATTACTTTTGAGTAACAAGCCATTGCTTCCTTGGAGTTGCATGGTTTAAAAAAATCTTCATGGGGTGAGGCCTGTATTCTTCCTTTTGTAATTGTCATAATCCTCCAGAAATAATATGTAATTCCATGTAGCTCTACGGCTGTCTCACAGATGGATAGTATAATATGTCTCTGTTTCCTCAACTCTAACCCCAATCCCCTACTTCTGTTTTCTGCTCTCACAGTCCCTGTAATTGTCACTTGGAAATGTATCTGAGTGAGCACGGACCAAGAGTTAGCAGGGCCTGCTCACATTCTCCTGCCATTGATGCACTGCCTTATGTCATAAACAGTAAATCCTTTATGCTGAAAGCCTGTTCATTTTCACACCATTCACTTGTTCACTAACAGTTGTCCAGATTTTAAAATTCAGCCTCTTACACTAATCCTGCAACTGCTGGTCCCAGACAGGTGCAGGGATCAGGCCGGCTCAGTTAAGTAAAACATCTGGCCTGAAAATGATAATAGGCTCTTTTTACCCCCTCAAGTCATAGGAGGAATGTGAAGTTTTCAAATGTTAAATCTCACCATTAGATTTTAATTTTCGCTTAAACATACACACAGCCCCAAACACACAATGAGCACGAATATTCACTATTTCTTTTATAAAACAAGACCTTTGAAGGGAAAAAGGCAAGAAAAAATGAGGATCTAACTCTGGACAATGTTATATCAGCTTCGTCTCTGAGTTTCAACAGGTATTGTGGTGGTGTTTTCACAAAGGCCTAAAGATAACTTTTTGCAAGAAGCACTTTACTAGTTTCAGTAACATTCTCAAGTTTTATGACTTTATGAGTTCAAAGCAAATTATAGATGATTCAAGTTTAGAAAGATGATACCTTAAGTGGAAGGAGGCCTTTTACCTCACCAGTCCCATTTGGAATCTAGTCGTGGACAGTGGTATGATAAATTACTGACCCTTATGATTTCTCCCAGCTCTAACTGTGTGACGATTTTATGACCTCACTGCTGGGTGGTAGTAGATGTGCTGTCCAGTTCTCAACAGGAAAAAGTAAGTATCACAAGGAGTCCTGTCTTCAGCACAGTTGAGAATTTCTCCACAGAGCCTACAATTAGGTGGCACCCATAAGTATCCTTCCTGGGGCTGAAGGGAAATTCTGCATTCATGGCCAGAGGCACCCAGTAGGATTTTTACCACCAATGTTGCGTAGTGGAGAACAGTGTTTTTATGAATCCAACTCAGCAAAATTTGATGAGGCTCAACCATCAGGGAAACCTGAGTGACACATAAAATGAAAGTTCTGACCAGGGTCAGTGTGAGGGCAGTACAAACTGAAAAAGTAAATTTGCTTAGGATCAGCCTTCCTGCCACTGAGGATTGGTAGATAATTGTGGGGCCCAGTGCAAAATGAGAATGCAGGAACTCTTTAAAAATTAAGAACTTCAAGATGGCAACAGCAGATCATTAAACCAAGCATAGGGCTATTCTAAGCACAGCACCACGTGTGGATGCACAGGTTGCTCGGCCAGGAAGCTGGCCCTTCCGCCCCTACAACTTCATGGCATATCCACTAGACTGTGCACATTTTGAGGTAAGGAGAACCACTTGTGCATCTCTGGATCCCCAATATTATTGAGCATAGTGCCTGCTCCACTTGCACGCTCTAGATGTGGGAAAGATTGGATATTGGTAAGAACCTTGCATTTTAACTGTTAAGTAGCTAGACAGCTGTTCTAGAGGATGTGTGGCTCCTGAACCAGCATCCTCAACATCACCTGAGAATTTGATAGAAATATCAATTCACTAACCCCACTCCAGACCTACAGAATCAGGAACTCTGGGGGTAGAACCCAAACTCTGTGTTTAAAGAAACACTTGAGGTGACTCTGATCACACCAAAGTTTGAGTACCACTGCCTCTGGCAAGAGATAAAGGGGACCTTTACTAGAACAGTGCTAGAAAAGCTGGAGATCTGCAAACATTAAGGAAGGCATGACTGGACAGATACAATGGCTAATTGTGAGAAAAGGGGACTCTCAGCATAACTCCCAGGTTTGCGGCTATAGTGACCACATTGTGGTACCACTTACTGAGACAAGAGGAGGAAGGTCTGGTATCAGGGAACAGAGGGATCTAGTTTGGGAATAAATGAAGACGTAGATGAAGATCCCCAACTCTTCATTCAGAGCTTTCCTGCTTTCAGCTATCTAGAATAATTTAATGATAAATAATTAAAACACATTAGAAATATTTGTATTTTGTCTGAATTAATCAATTGGATATAACAATTTCAATGATATCCCAATCTACACATACACACACACACACACACACACACACACACACACGCATATATAGCTCATTACTTTTGGGGTACAACCCTCCACAAAAGGAAATAAAAAACAGAGAGGGACAGGTAGTAAGAAAGGCTGGTTGGAACCAATTGTAACTATTAGAGGAAAAAAAGACAGGAAGAGAGAATGGGCTAAGATATGAATGAAGAGGAGACAGGAACTTTCTAGGCAGGGTGAACACAGTATATTGTATCATATATCACATCCCATCATTTCATATCATATCATATTATTTATATATATTATGTATCTTATATAATGTGAATAAAAATAGAAAATAAAATGAAATAATAGATTGAGAGAAAATATTTGCACAATATTTATAAAGAATTTGCCTCTAAAATATATAAAGAACTTTCTAAATAAGATAAAAAATTCAATTCAAAAAACAGGCCAAAAAAGCACTATTAAAGAAGAGAGAAAGATGACAAGTACTTGAAAAGTGTTCAGTAGCATTAGTTATTAAGAAAATGCGATTAAAACACAATTAGATACCACTACACATCTAAAAAATGGCTAAATAGAAAGACTAATAATACCAAATGATGGCAAGAGGATAGCAAATGTTGATACCTAACAAGTGGAATTCTCATAAATTGCTAATGGGAATGCAAAATGACACTACTTTGGAAAATAGTTTGGTATAGTCTTAAAAAGCTAAAATACAACCCAGAAATCCCAGCCCTAGGTATTATGTGAGAAAAATGAAAACATAATATCCACACAAAGACCTATATGTGACTGCTTGTAGCAGCTTTATTCATAATTACCCAAAGCTGCCAACAATGCAATTGTACCAAGCACTGAATGGATAAACAAATTGTACTATAATCACACAATGGAATACTACACAGCAATATTCAGGAGCAAACCTACTGATACATACAACAAGGATGACTCTCAAAAGCATTTTGCACCCACAAAAGGCCGAAGGACCAGGAAAGGGGCAGCGTAACAAGACAGACAGATTTTATACAATAAAAACTACTCCAGCCAAACACCCAGATAAAACCTTGTCCCATCTCCACCCACTCTCGCAAAGACTATGTTAAGGGCCGAGACTTCTATCTTCACCAGGCTGTAATGAGGTGTCCCAACCTCCTGCTAGGGTGGTGCCAAGTCAGGAGCAAAGACTCCCCACCCCCAGGCAGTAGGAAGGCAGCTGCCAGTGGAATCAGTGGAGACCACATGAGGAGCCTGGACACCCACCCTTCCCAGAAGTAATGAGGTATCTCTCCTTCTCCCTGCTGGGATGCCGCCAGAGAACGCCTGGTAGAGGCTTAGAAATTCATCCTTACCCAGTGATGAGGCCACCCTTCAACATGGGATCAGTCAAGATCACCTGGAGAGCCAGAACTCCCAGGTTAAAACAAAAAAGAAACTGAAAGCCAGTTAAAATAGAGAATCTGGAATCTCATCACATAATACAAAAATGTCCAGGTTTTAATAAAAAAAAAAAAAAAAATCATTTGGCATACCATGAACCAGAAATATATCAAACAGAATGAAAAGACAACTAGTAGATGCTAACACCACATGACGATGATGTTAGAATTATTGACTGTATACACATGTTTAAATACACATGCTTAAATTCATCAAGCTCAAAATGGTGTCAATTTTACTTTATATTATGCCTCAAAAATCTGACTTAAGGGCCGGCCGAGTGGTGCGCAGGTTAAGAACTGGCTTGGGACACTGGCTCTGAGGAGCAGGGCCCCAGTTTGGATCCCACATGAGGACCAGTGACACTGCCCTCTACAGCTAAGATGGTGAACAACAGCTCCACCTGGAGCTGGGCTGCTGTGAGTCCCCGGGACGGCATAGCTGCAACCCCTGCTGCAGTGAGCTGCCATAGGCTACAGTGAGTGGCCGGCAGCCAGTGTGAGCTGCCAAGAGCCACCATGAGCGGTTGTCCAGAGGCTGGTGACCTATCTGCCTCAGCAGGGAAGAGTTCAATGACATACCAACATGGGCCAGTGAAGCAATGTCCTCCATAACTAGACTGAAGAACAAAAGGACAACTTGTCTGTTCCCCTCCCCCAACTCCCCAATTTTTTTTTTAAAATCTGACTTAAAAAGATGAACTTAAACTGAATTTCATGAAATTTAAAATGATTTTATTTAACAGTTAATAAAACCCCAAAACCTTTCCTCTCCTAATAAAAATATCTCAATGAATATGTTTCATTACTTTTGAAAATAATTGGTCTAATACTTTGTGATACAACAATTCAAAGGTCTTTTCTAAGTTCAGAGCATTCTATTTGATATTCTGGTTTTCATAATTGTCAGAGTTTTTCAGAACTGAATATAATTGTCGGCTCTGCCATTTATTTTCATATGCATTATCAGTATCATCTTCACTTTATGTTTTGGGTTTTTTGTTGGGGGCAGAGATCTTTTTAAGTACTGTATTTTGTTATGTATAATGCACACCCACATTTTTGGCCCAAACTTTCAGGGGAAAAAATCTTTCATTTAAATTTTTTAATTCAAATTTTTAGTTGTTTATATTTAGGTACTTGTTTTTTTGTATTATAAAGGAATTTTGGTATTTATCTTTTAATACATTATGGTACAAGCAATTTTATGTAACAAATAATTACAAAACACAAGAACAGATACAAGGTACAAGGTATTTTATGTACCGGTAACAAATATATGATATTTATGCATCACAGAGGGCCAAGAACTCTTCTTTGCAAGTTCATTGTAAGTTCAACAAAACAGATACAGGTGAATAATTTAGTGAAGGAGGCATTACTGTCAATCCCTCCATTGATGGAATTTTTGTGTTTCCCTTAGGATACCTTACACACCAAACGTAACTTATGGAATGAGAGGAGGTATTTGTGTCATTTTGCATGTTAAACATGAATAAAGCATACTTCTTTCTTATTTTTAGGTGAAATTTTAACATAAATATAATTTGTTCTTTTCACACCTCAATGGATATTGGCTTTATCACCACACACCCCCGCCCTGATTACATGCACTTCCACATGAAAATCACTAGATTAAACCATAAAAGAAAACAGATATGCTCCAAACACTCTATGACTTACTAGAACACATCAGTTTGAATCTGACACGATTATATTTTGAAGGGAAGGGCTTTCTGTCCATCTATATTTGCCTATGAAAGTTTATTTCTCTGAACGTTCTTCCGTGGGGATCTAAGGTGTCTGTATGTGTAGATCATGAGATAAGTCCTCACAACATGTCTTTCAATATGTAGCTGTATTTAGACTTGTCACTTCTCCAGTAAGAAGAATATAGCCTAATTCTTCGATTACTGTATAATAATGTCTTCCTAAATAACATATGCATATTCTGTCCCACAAAGTACAATAAAGCCGCGCAATATTCCTAGCCATGTATCACATTATAACCTGCCTGTCTGCCTCCATGCACCTCTCCATTAAGACAGATCATAACTTTAATATTATGCTTACTGTATATATCCCCACTTGGCATCAAAGGATGGCCGGTCAGTCAGAAACAAGTAAGTTCTCAAGAGAGAGACAACCCAAGACAGACGTGGTCACGTGGGTGCCAGTGGGTGCCCGTGGGTGCCAGTGAGTGCCATGGGAGAAATCAGGGAGAGGAGAAAAGGGGTGTAAACCCTTGCTTCAGGTTCTGGCAGCCTGCCTGTGAAATGACCTATTGATGTGATAATACCTGTCCTCCCTGCATTCTTATAAGTAAGCTTTGGCAGAGGAAGCTTCTGTCTCTTAGAGGTGCATGACAATAACCTCATGGGGCCACTGGTAATGGCAGTTTGCAGGCTTGGGAAATTAGGCCTGGAGGTTAATTCTTGGGTGTGAGACTCACAGACCACGGAAGCTACATTGACCCTTGCTCATGTGTAAGATAATGAAAGGAACAGTCAGGCCCGATTTGGAGCTCCAGTCCACGAGGCTGAAGTCTCCTGGTCCCGAACTGTTTTCTCTCCTATTTTGTGTCTCTCTCTCTTTTCCTTAACCTTTCACCATCCCTTCTCCACACCCACCTGCTCTGTTGTGCAGGAACGCGACAGCCATGAAACAGCAGTAGAATCATAGACTTACCAAGCATTTAGAACTGGAACAAATTTTAGGGGTCAGGAGTTTATGGCACTTTGTCATTGTCCATGTCTAGATTCTAAATGATTTTGAGGTGAAAGGCCCTTGCTTAAGTAAAAGCTCTCAAATAGCCTAATCCTCAGGCATCATAAACTTTTAAATCCTGAATCATCTATAATCTACAAATAATAACGGGTCAAATATTATGCATTTGTTTCTGCTATAGCATTTATTTTCAGGAAATCAAAATATATGAATTTTTCCCCTTTGCAAGTCAGAGGTTGAGAAGCACAAAAAAGGGGGTGAGGGGATTCCAACCACTGAGTGTTATGAAATATTTTCACTGGAATGTTTTAGTTGTGGCACCCTGGGGAAAGTCAGTCTCCAACTTGAGAGTGTGAAGTATTACAAACAGTGTAAAGAAAGCAGATGTATTGGCAATAAACCCTCTGCTTCTTCCAGCTGTGTGTTTTTTTTTACTCAAAAACAAGAGATAGATACTTTGGAAGCAACTGCCTTATCAATTTGAGATATAACACTGTTCATCTACTAATATATATTTTATGTATTTTCAACATATAATTATATTGTTAATTACATATTTTAAATGAATAAATGTTATTTTTAGTGATAGACATATATATTTTTTCTTTTTCAATGTGTATCTTTAACAATAAAAGATAAACTCCTACTAAACAGAGTAACATAAAATGGTAACATGTACATACACACAGCCAAGGCAATTCTCTAAATCTCCAATTTTACAAATTTGACATTCCAATTTTCCTGTTATACATAATTTAATTACTTCTTAATATAATATATATGTAATTCTGAGTTCTATTTTTTAAATTTATGTTATTTCATTCATCTACAAGTTGATATTTTTAATAACAACATGATCGCCCATTTTATTAACAACAATTTGCTTGATAAACTCTTTACCTTTGGGTATTTAGATTATCTGTAGCTCAGTGGCTGTTAAACCTTATTCAGCATTAGAATCATCTGAAAGGCTAGTTAAAATACAGATTGCTCTGACCTGCATGTGCACATGCTTCTGTGTGTGTGCGTATGTGTGTGCGTATGCACACACACACATACACACACACTTCCTTGATTCAGTAAATATGGGTGAAGCCAGAGAATTTCTGTTTCTAACAAGTTCAGAAGGGATGCAGAAGCTGCTGGTCTAGGGACCACACTTTGGGAAGAACCCATCTGGGGCTTTCTGTCATTATAATTATAGCTCACCTGCCTACCAGGGGATTTATTCCTAGACCCCACCTGGAAACTATTCCCCCAAATCCAAATATCCCTATTTCATTTCTCAAATTAAGTATTTTGAAACGCCTATCAAGAAGCTAGGTTCTAACTTATTAAATATCGATCTTGTATTGTTATCCTTTAAAGACTATCTTAAACCTTACAATTAGGCTAGGACTAAATTTCGTTCTGTTCAATGCAGTAAGATGGAAATTTCAGACCATCAAGAGGAGGGTTTCATAATCTCTTCCTTTCCTACAAAATACAATTATAAACAGCATTCAAATATTCCCTTACTGCTTCCAGTCCTCTTCCAAGGTAAAATTCTTCAGTTCCTGATCAGCTCCAGGCTTTCCACTTACATGGATCTATCTACTGATGATGGGAAAACCCAAAGGAGGCTGTGTGGCCCAGTCAAGTTCCATGAGAGAGATCTGCCAATTGTCCCAAAGGGAAGAGACAGTCTAATTGCTCTGATCCTATCCCCTCAAAGCAGATATTATGGGCTCTAGGTATTGTCTAATTTAGCATTTCAGACAAAAAACATTTTTTTCTATTCTATTACAATGCGTGAAAAGACAGCATAATTTCTAAATGAAGAGCAGTTTTCATTTTGAACATACAAATAAAATATTTTCCTCCTTCGTTGCAGTATAGAGCCTATCAGAAAGGAATTTCTTGGATGGAGCTTGCTTCCCATGAAAAAAGCAAATTATTTCTTGATGATGTCAGAGAATCTCAGGTCTACTGGGATTTTTCTAGGGATTCTTATAATAAAGGTTATGAAAATGTTACTGTAATATTAATCTTTCATTCATTTGTTCATTCATTCATCATCGTGGGAAGCCCTGGTCAAAAGAACTTTTAGGGTTTACTTCACATTTCTATTCCAGCTAGGGACATAATTATTATGGCTGCCCTTCTTCTTTTTATTTTCTCTGGAGAAATACTGTGCATGGTTATTTATCTTTCTTTGTCACATGCATTATTCTTCACAGTATCGGGCTGCAACTGGATATTCTCCTAAAATATCGGACATTCGTTTTCTCACTCTGGATTAGGTGGGTAAATTTGTTACAATCTTCATGTAATACATTCATCCTTCTGGAGTTTATCCTTTTGGAATAAACCAGAAACAAATCCATATTTTTTTCTGACTAAAGCCTTTTTAAAAATAAATCTAAGAATTCACTGAGGCTATGCCTAGAAGAAAAAAATGAAAATATTACTTGTGTTTCCTACAGTGTATCCTTCAATTTCCTACTCATGGACTCAAAGTTACTTTGTTCTCTCCACTACCATTTCAGGTAGCAAGTGAGCAATAATGAGATTAAATTTCTCACTACTCCTTAGAGGAAGGTTTACATCCATACCCATCTTGTGACTGGTTTGTATTATACAACCTGCCTTCATTCTTCAGTTGGGTCAGTGTCCACCACCACCCATACCTTTGTCCTGGGTGGATAATAAGACTCTTTTAGCCAGTTGGAGATTATATTGGGTTGTCAGGAAAGCCATGATGCATATTTGCATTGAAAAACATAGAAAAATACATCATAACTTTCCCGATGACCCAATACATTGGGGAATCCTGGACTGCTGTTGCTTTCAAAGACCAATTATAAGTGATGATGAAATAGCAAAGTGAAAATATCCTGGACATCTATAAATATGAGGTTGGAGCCGGTATGAGAAAATCGAGCTAAAGCTCTGAGAAATGTAAGCATAAAGATGAGTGCATGGCATAAGAAATTCTGAGATTGCTGAGGAAAAGAGCACACTCTTCCTTAGGAGGAGAGAAAAGGTCTTGGAAAGGAAGCAGGCAGATGAACTAGAGAGGTAGAGCATAACTAGGAAAACCCAGTGCCATTGCATCCCAGAGAAGAGGACCTTAAGACGATGGTGCACATTGTCAAAGAATTCAGAGAATCCATGTTAAGTAAAACACCTCCCAAAAACTCATCAAATTTAGTAGTTGGGACATCACTAATGCAAATTTTAGTGATGAAGTATTCATGAGTACTCACAGAACATTCTCTGCTGCATAGACAGATTGAAGAAAAAAGAAAGATAACTTTCTATTCTTCCCTTGAAAAAAACAAACAAACATTCAAACGTTACCTGAGTGAAGGAAACAAAGCCAGACCTAAGAGATGTGATTGATATTTTGCTCTGATCTGCCTTCTCTAGGAAGCCCTGCCTGATATCCTTAGGGACACTAAGGAGCCTGTTCCCAGAAACCCTGTGGCATTTTGAACACTGTCCTGTAAGCACTGACTGGCTGAATTGGGCTGGACTTTGAATGCCTCAGAGCCAGAGCCTGGGGGCTCACATCTCTTTTTTGATTTAACACAGTGTTTGATTCGGAGAAGAAGCACATTAAATATTTATGTAATAAACGAATGAATGAAATGCCTAAGGATTGGCATGGGGTGGGGGAAGAAAAGCATCAATGCTTATTGGCAAATCCCAGTGAGTTTTATAGAAAGCCTTTTTTAAAAATCATAATATATACACATTGCCAAGTGTGCATAAGATATACACACTTGCTCAAACTTGATAGGTTCTTTTATGAAAGATTTTCATTTGTATTCATAAAAAAACCCACACACATCAATAAGTGCTGAGACTGACCAGTCTATTTTCTCCTTTAACTGGCAGTATTCACAGTCACTTTATTGTGTGAAATAATGTTGTTTCCTTCTCCCTTTATCTTGCTTACATCTGACCTTCCATTAAAAGTTGCTTAGAAACTGCTTAACGAATAGTCAGGAGTGCTCCTCGCTGACATCTTCCTTTTGTGACTTCTCAGCTATTCTGTCAGTCCATTCCTTTCCCATAAGCATTTTTAGGCTTCTTTTCATCTTCTTTCAACAGACAAGACTAAAGCCCAACATTTCCCCTCCATTGAAAGGAAACATTCGCAGCTTCTGAAGCCTCGCTGCATACAAGCAGCTCCATACACCTGCCAGCTAAGAGGAAAGTAGATTAGCAAGGCGTCCATGAGCTTTTGATTTTTTATTAATGGCTTTGCACAGTGTGTTAAGCAAGTCATAAAGTTAAAAATAATAATGAAAATGCAAAGTCCCTGATGCTCACTGAAATCAAACAGACTTGGAGAACATGGAATGAGAGGCCATGGGGCTTCCCTTCACAAACAGCAAAGATCGGTCCACGCTCGCCTGTGAACACAAGCCAACCTAGAATCTTAAAACAGAATTCTAAAATACCCAAGCAATGGAGCCCTCCCCAAGACCACGGCAGGCAGAACCAATCATCCCCCTCTGCTTTCCTCATCTCAACATTTCCTGGTGGAACTGACCAAGTTGAACTGTGCACCAAAGACAAACTGAAAAAGATGATTCGATGCAACCTTTGTCATATACCAACTATGGGTTAGGTATTATTCTAGAGTCTATATGCAGTTGGTTGCAGTGGACTCGGTGAACAAAGGATTGCAGTAGCTATGGGAGCAGCAAGATGAATTTTACCCAGACAGGAAGAGAATGTGAAAGGGGTTAGAAAAAACTTCATGTAGATAAAGAATACAAACCAATCTTCCATAAAGGGAAAGACATCATGGATACCTGAGAAGTGGGTGTGTGTGGGAGAACAGAGTGGTAAACTCACCATTTTTCTTTTGGATTAGATCATGACAGTGGCAATGCTTTGGTGGTCAGCAGCTGAGCCCACTTTTCCCTGACCCACTGCCTTCTTTAGTGGTACTGTGGAGTCTGGGGAAGTCACTCAGAAAATGTATATGTTGCTAACATTTTTGACCCTCAAACCAGGACAGATAATATGACTGTGATATTTTTGTCAGGTTTGTGAGATTCTTTTTAAGAAAATCTGTAGGGAGATATTAAACAAGAACACGCAGTCCCATTGCGAGAACCCTGGGAAGAAATTTCTTCCTGATCTTAGCATTAAGAATGATTGTCCCCTGAGCAACTGGGCACTAATTTAAATTTTTTCATTGACTACTAAGAAGTTGAAGAGAGGCACTGTATCAAATAGTAGCAAGTATAGAAAGCTATTGTATACATTGTCGTGGGAGTAGCAATCCTGGCTGCATTTTTAACTTTTTATCTCCCTATACTTGCTTGTCCTGTTCTTTCTCATTAATCTTAACTTTATTTAATTTTCTATTTTATGTATCATTTAAATCCTTTTTGGAAAAAGGAAATAAATATATTTAAAAGGATACACACGTGATGAATCATGTGTACCAAAAATAGCTAAGTTCAATTAAATCATAAATGCCTAGGAAAATTGAAGAGATGGAATCAATGGTTTAAGCCCACCTGCTGAGAAATCATCAAACAATTAAACTTACTACTGTTGCTGCTGCTTTATTACCCTAAGATAAATAAAATGGGAAAGTCAAGGTTAAAAGTTGACTTTTCATGCTTATAATTCGAAGTTTCTATTATATATAATAAAACTTACAATGAGGTAATTATAAAAACTATTATCTGAAGAGAGTAATTTTCAACAAACCCGTCTAAGAAAAGGAGTGAGCTTTGAAAAACCTGTTATTATTTTTTTAAATTCTGGATCCTTTATTCCATAGAAACCAATGCTGGCAAGTCAGCATTTCAATATTTAATCAGATATTAATGTTCTGCCATTATGTCAAATCCAACCTCATACTTGACATTTGTCTTTCTAAAATTGAAAACGAAAGCTACATAAATTTGGATAAACATAGCATTCTTCAGAATGATAATGAAGATTTTCCAAAAATGCTCATGTTTTTGTTTAAAGTCCTGCTTTTTCCACATTTAAAAAAATGCGGTTGCCACTCAAATCCTTCTCTCCTCTTTTATCTGTCCATAATCAAGACAGCCAAGGAATAGCTCTCCATAATTTCCAGAATCAGAAGTGGAAGAGTTTTTCTGTGCAGAGCTATGCTATATATACACATTGCCACTGCTATCGTTTTTTTTACTTTCTTGCTGAAAAAGAGCTGGAAACAGCCATTCATTAAGTAAGCATCTACCACACAGCAGGTGTTTTGCTTAGTGCATTGTATAAGTTATCTCTTTTAATCCTCACAGTAACCCTATGAGGAAGGCAGTTTTATCCCCATTTTATAGCACAGGAAACCCAAGCTCAGGGAGGATAAGTAACTTGCCCTGGGTCACACAACCACTGGATAGATTATGACCTTGTCTGCCTGACTACAAAGCACTTGGTCCTTCCACAGAACATATCACCTGTCACCTTGCAAAAGCTTTACAAGACCTTTTCTCATTTTACTCTGATATTTTAACCTTGTTCATAAATTTTCATTTTGACTTATACAAATCTTTGATTAGGGTCCTTTTTGATGAGGTTCACATTTTTTAAAAATTTATTCTAAGGCACTATTATTCCTAGGGAGATGGGTTTCTTTCCTTATGGAAAATTTTAGATCATAGTGTCACTATGAAAATACATTTCAAGGGTTATTATAACCTAATTTAAAACTTGCTATTAATAAAAATTAGCATTAGCATCAAATTAAGAAAAAAATTACACAGCAATAATTGAACAAATGGAGAGGTATTTATCCCCCTTTTATTCTTCTTTTCTGGGTATCTATTGTTGTATAACAAATTATTCTAAAACTTAGCAGTGTAAAACCACCACCATTTTATTATATCTCATCATTTCTGTGGGGGCATTTGAGTAGGGCTTGCTTAGCTGGCCCACTTTTCTGCTTCATATGGCTTTGATTGAAGTCACTGGGTGGTATTCAGCTAGCTGATTGGCTGACCTGGAGACTCCCAGGTATCTCCCCTCAGGACTGGGCTTAAGTGAGTGGGTGGAGGGCTGGGCTCAGCTAGGCCTGTCAACTGAAGCACCTATACTGGTCTCTGAAACAGGGCACCAGTGTCATCAGTCTTTTCACAAAGCAACTTGGGTCTTCCAGAGAGTGTTATAAGAGACAGAATCTTGTAAGGCCTAGGCCTGGAAGTTGGCACAGGATTGCTTCCACCATATTCTATTGTTCAATAGTCACATGACCATCCCAGATTCAATGTGGAGGGAGCTAGCTGTTCATCCCACTTCTCAATATGTAAAGTGTTGAAGATTTTGTGGCCAACCTTGTCACAAACACTTTTGATGTACAAAAATCTACTCCAAGAGCCTCCTTTTGTGATTAAACCTGGCCATGGGATTAAGGCCTTGCCAATGAGTGGAAGTGGTGTGCCACTTAAGACTGACTTCTTGGAAAAACAAGGAGCCTTTGTCTTGCCAGCTGCACCCTGATATAACAGCAATTTACTTTTGACCCGTGCAAACAATGACCTAAGGGATGGCCAAAAAATAAAATCAGAAGAACCTTGGTCCCTAAAAGACCATGTGGAGCAGAGAGATCTATCAACCATGTGGAGCAGAGAGATCTACCAACTTGGATCACCTTCCCTGAATACTCACATGAAAGGCAAATAAACTACCAATTTTAAACCACTAATATAGTGCTAGTTTCTTTGTGTTAAAGCAATCAAGTTTTATTCTAAGAGAGCTTCATAATTTAAACTACCAATAGAACATATAAATTAACACTTAAAAATTGATCAAAAAAGTAGTCATTAAACCCCCCCGAAATTTCATCCAACTCATTATTTTAATATGTCCAGTAGGTGAAGTTGAGGGGGTCTTTTGTCTTCATGAAATGGTATATTGAATGAAAAAACATACAAAAACCAAAATCGTAATTAAATATTGCTCAGAATCCCATTACTTTGAAAATGCAAATGAGGTTTGTTTCACTTAATTGCATTTCATAAAGAGGCATTTATAGATCAGAGCCATACCTTGTTTTAACAGAAGCCCCTCCAGCTATTTTGTGAATATAGGCAAAACAAATCCCAGGGGAATCAGTTTAGGCACTTACAACTATGTGATCACATCAGGTTCAATGCCTTGACATTCAACTTTTGCATTCTTCCCACTTTCTCACATACAAGTAAGGAATATATCTCATTCATAGGTAGTTGGCATGATTTTATCGCAGAATGAGTAATATTTTGATCATTTGGGAAAAACATTGAAGATCCTCTACTACAGTGCAGGGGTTAAAGTCAAAATTTCATGACCAAATGTTTCTGAAATAGCAAACACTCCATGTCTTTAAATTTTTTTACTTGTAACAGGTTAATACTTAAACTGCCCTTTGGTTTACCCTTTCTGGTTTGATGCATTGTTCTTTTTGGGGCATTGGTAAAAACATCAGAGAGATAAATATATAAATAGATCTTAAGAACGCTACCATCAAATCTAAATCGTTGACAAGTAATTAGAGATCCAACTGGAGCTCAGAAGCCTTACTGGGTAAATCAGTAAGAGCCTGGACATCCTTATGGTCTGTAGACTTTATTCTCTATGCCTTTATTGTTAGACTTCTGCACCATTTCCTTGAATGCCAAATTTAGGTGTCCTTCCTAATTAATGATCTTTTCAAGCCTTTTTCAGAAGCCACTGGATTTTGATTAGTCCACAAAAGAAGGTTTTCTCTCCTGGGTACATAGTTCCCTGTCTCCTTAGCAGTTAATTGACTAGAAGAATAATAGTTTCCTTACAGGGAGGAAATAATAGTTTCCTTACAGGGAGGCTTACAGGCTGCACAGAGAGGTTGATGCCTCTTTAGTCTCTGGGAATTGTAGTGACATTCAATAATGGTTAGTAAGTTTTAGCCTAGAATTAGAGACCAAATTGATGTATTTGGACATATCTCAATCTGATGCTTCCTGAGCAGCTGGCTCAGTGAAAGAATACATATGCTGGCCCAAGGCCCCTGGTTTTCTTCTGTGTGGATTTTTCATTGCATTCCTCTTCCTTACCTCACCAAGAAGAAGCCAGAAATAGCCACTTTTTCAATAAATTAGGTAATAGCTGCTTCTTCAATAAATTAGATAATTTCTATTTTTATAGACCAAACTTTTCTGTGCAAAGCATAGAGACTACAAATATTTCCAAATTCTCAGAAAAAAATTGGTGTATGTGCATAGTGTGTGTGTGTATGTGTGTTTATATACATCCCTCTTCTTATCCAATTATAGCTAAAATTAAGGCTTATTATTTGCTTGTCTTTCAAGCAGAGAGAAAAGAGAATCAATAGTTCCCCCTTTTAATTTGAATAAACTATGCTGGCTATTCTACCTATTAAGAAAGTCTGTAACATAGAGGACACAAATATTTAGATGACTATATGATATTAAGAAAGAATATAGTCATCCAAATATTTGTGTCCACTAGGTCATGGGAATTAAAGAGGACCAGTATCTCTTTGATGTATACTTCAGACAAAATGAGGACTCCCTGGCTTAACACCACAGAAAAGCTCTCCTCTACCTCTTTATATACCTATATTTCTATCTATATCTACATACAGCTATATTTATATATTCTACCTCTGCCCTCTCCCTTAGCCTCACTACATAACAATAAAAGAGATTTTTAAAATTAACCCACAAATGGGAAAATACAATGATAGTTATGAGGCGCCAACAACATTTGAAAGGCAGAAAATGAATGGACAAATGGGCAATGTCTTAGTATAGCTGAGAACATCAAACTGAAGTGCTAAGAGTAAAAGGCAGATGGAATGCAAGCCCAAGAAAGTCTAGGAACTTGGAGCACCAAGGAATAGGGAAGGCACTGTAAGTGAGGGGCGGAGCTGGACACTGGAGGGGTTGGTTGAATATTTGTATCAGAAGCATTTTTGACTCAGGCTCTTCTCCTGCCAACCAAACACTCAGCTATGTGTCTCCCACTTTGTCAGGAGAAGAGATTTTATTTTACAGAGGCTTAAAATAGTAAGTATCTACATTACTGAAAAAGAAAAAAAATCAAACAATGCTTCAATTATACTAGTTTATATCCCAAGGGAAATAAAAGAAGCTATTGAAAATATGAAGTTATAACAAAATACTGTAAGAAAGGCATAATTACAGAAAAATACTAGCATTTCTGTCTCTAAAGAAATATTTTTCAAATATTTTTTAATCTATATAATCCCTCCCAAAGATGAAAGTATTATCAGTAAAGTACTATCAGTCATGATTGTAACAGTCTTGTTTATAAAGGTTGATATTTTCAATACAGTAGAAATTAAATCCATTGTAAATATTTAAACTTATAATTAAAGTCATAAATATGAGGATTATACTTTTTCAGAAACTTATAAGATATAACCAAGCAAAAACATTTGAATATTAACCTTTGACTGCTAATCCCTGTAGTTGGTGGAATTACTGACCTCAGAGAAAGTTACCTAAATCTCATGTGTTGTTAGTCTGGAGGACACTAGACATTAGTGATGCAAGGACTATTTTTACTTAGCAATTTCATTTGGTTTTCAAGTAATCAAACAAAATTCCCCGAAACCGCATTAGCCACACTCTTGCAAAAAATTTTTCTGATGCACTGAAAAGATCATCTTTAATCTTTAGAACACATACAAATACATGTGTATACATACGTGATAGACATGTGCACAAACACTCAAACGTCATCTAATAGGAAAACCTTTGTGTAGTCTGTATTTCTAGAAGAAAGAACATGATTTTTCTCTACAAATTAAAGCACTCTCAAAAAAAATACAAAAACAGCTCAAACATCTCATTTGATTTAAATGAACTGATAACTTCTGCATTTGTATGAGATCCTATAGGTGTCCTGCCCATCTCCCACCGGTGCTCAGAATCCCACAGCATGCCCATGTATCTGAGTGCAGCTGGCTGTCTGTGGGCTTTCTCTCAGCTAGTGCACAGGGCAGCTGGAAGTTCCAGAGGTGATACTCCCAATCTTCCAAAGTGCCCCGGAAGTATTGAACCCCAGTTGCCCTGTTATTGCTCAGTGGCATACCTTTTGTTATCTTCTTTCCCATCCCTGTCTCACTTCCCAAACCCCCAACTGGCATTTCCTGAGATCGACACCTAAATATGTTACTTGTTCTCATATCTTTGTCTCATATCTTTGTTTATGAGAACCCACCTAAGATATCAGTATTTTACTCTCAGAAAGAAAATATCTCTTCCTTTGTTGAATTTTTAATGTGCACCTACAGTGACTTTTGTATATTTGAATTTTATATATGACGTTAGTGAGTTTACAAAGCTGGTTAGAAAAGGTGAACAAGACTATATCTCTACAAATCCATTAGAAATCTATAAACAAGAATGGAAATAAGAAAGAAAAATCCTTTTAAAGGGGAGGTAGGAAATGTATGTTTATGTACTGGGGAGATTTTCTGGGACCCCTTCATCAAGGTAGTCTGCCTCCCTTCTCATTGCCATAAGCAATACTCTAAATTGCCTGGAAGCCAGGTCTAGCAGCCTTTGAGAATGTCTGGATAGGAGTGTGGGAAAGGTGGCTTTGAAGATGTAGAGATATAGTTGTGTCCTCTATGAGCTTAGTGTCTGTCAGAGAGTATCATATGATAGTGTATGACTGATTCCTTTTTTTATTTCAGAAAAGTTGTAGGGTCATCAAGAGAAAAAGTGAAATTTGAGAAGGTCTAAAAGGGTGAGTAGATTTTTTAAGTCTCTGATGATGAAGGAGAGAATAATATTCTAAGAGTTACAAATATCACAAAACCATTAAGGTAGCTAGGTATCATATGGTTGGACTACTAAACATGTCATATTTTATTCAGCCAGCATCCATTCAGACATTCTCTCACTCCTAATTTTCAATTTCAGAAACTTCTCATCCTCATTGTGTGTTTTCATGGCCGAATAGTGAAACTTGGTGTTTGCTATCCCAAACAAGAGGTCTTAAGTCCTATCTTTGCCAGATTCTACCTCTTACCAACACAAAACAGCATAAGAGCAGAAATAAGACCTAAAGCTGGACAGCCAATACATAATTATAGTCATTTGGGAGTATTTTGGAGTGAAGTCATGCACATTTTTATTAACCAACAGTTCTCCTATTGCAAAATAATTCCCAGCTAATTCCAGGACTGTGGTGGAAATGGAATACCTGAACAGAGGACACAAGACAATCACAACACCCAGTGCAGTCATCAGAAATCAGGGGTTTTCTGATTCACTCTGACAGCAGTGCTTCATCATCAATGCTTTTCATTGACCTGTACTATGAGGAACCTTTTTTTGCACTTTCGCATACCTAGTACCCAGCACAGTACTTGACACTTAAAAGGCACTCAATAAATATTCATTTAATCAGATTGAATACATGAAACTCTTTGTATTATTTAATAACAAAATGAATAAATGCTGAATCGGTTACTAATGTACCTTTTGTAAACAAATATATAATCATTGCTTTTCCTTTTGACTTTTAGATTAATATTTTTATTAATCAGACTTTCTATAATAGGTGTTAAACTTTGAAGGATCAATATTCACCATTTTGAGCATTTCTTTTGTGTCAAGCAAAGTACAAGAAACCAAAGAACAGGACGATACCCGACCTAAATTTAATAATGGTTTAGACTTGCTCAGCGGTTAATGTTTCCAGTTGAAATCATGTGTTGCAGAGAAAAAGGCTGGAACCAAGGAAGAATGTTGAACCCATTGACCTTGAATAAAATTTCCCAATTTCATACCAAGCAATATAATGGTATTGACCTGAGATAGCTTTCTTTCTGTTCTCCCTTCACACAAGGTTACTAAGCAGCATCTTCACATAAAACAAAGCACGTGAGATCAGACTGTGTTCATAATGCCTGGCGAAGACTGTATTATGTTATAATAATGATGAATTGTGCTTTTCACTGATTTTGTACAATATGAGAACTTTCTTTTCAAGACATTTCAAAGTGATTCTATCTTTGTATATCTTAATCAGTTGATTCATCTCTGAAATATATCTATTCTACTACTAAAATATTTTCAGTAGCCTTATATAGGCAGTGAGAGTGTTTATGGAAGTCTAGAGACAGGAAGAAGTTAGGAAGGAAGGAAAAAAAATAAATGTTGAGAATAATTTTGTGCTAAGTACGTGAAAGGACTGTATATTAATTATTTCACATAATTCTCACAGAAATCCTATGCAGTAGGTATCATTATCCTAACTTTACAGATGAGGGAAAACTGAGACTAAATAGGATTCACTAGGGCAGATCCAAGATGGCAGAGTAAATAAACACTGTGCCTGCTTCCTTCTGTGAACACAATAAAATTACAACTAATCAAATTGGAGAACCATCTGAAGTCTGACTGAACAGAAGTTTTATAACTAAGGATACAAAGAAGAAACCACATCAAGACTGGTAGGAGGGGCAGAGACATGGAACTGGCTAACCCCAAACAGCCGTCTGGTGGTTGAGAACCGGGAAGGATCTCTCGGCCAGAGAGTTTCCCCTCAGAGGAGCAGAAACCCTGCCGCACACCTGTCTCCCAGCCCAGAGTACCGGTGTCGGGAAGAGGAGCCCTGACAACATTGGGCTGTGAAATACAGTAGGGATTCCAATAACCGGTGTGGGATAGAAGGCTGCAGGAAACCCAGGTGTCCTTTTAATGGGCCTGAGCACAGACTTTCTCACTCCCAGTCACTCACCTTGGGCTCCAGCGTTGGGACAGTAACTCGGGGGGTGTGGGAGACATATGGTGGGAAGACTGAATTGTGTGGCTGCAGGATGAAGGCTGGAGGACAGTTGGCATTTTCCCTGTGAGGAGTCCTTCTCCTATGCAGCCAGCAGGTAGCCATAATCTTTAATGATCTGAGCCCTCCCCCTATGCTTACGTATGGCCAATTCTGAATCTGATTGGTCTGGTGAACTCTGCAGCTTCACCCTCCTGACTCATTGTAACTCTGCCCCCACCCAATTCCCCCAATGCTGGAAGCACTTTCTCCAAGAGCAGCCAGCCTTGCCCACATTGCACTCTTTCTTGGAAAACTATCAGAGTCTGACAAACCCCAGGCAGGCAAAAGACTGGACTCTGTGCTCTGAAACTTTTGCTGAGTAGTTCCAGGCTCAGCACTGGCACCAAACCAGAATTTACATTAACATGGTGACCACAACTCTTCCCACTCTAGGGACTCTCTGAGACCCTGCCTCACCCAACTTGCAGACTGCATGAGGCTTTATCAGTGTCTGAACCTTAAGGGAGCCTGCAGGTCTCAGGGTGTTCTGGCATTTTGTGGAACTACCTCTGACCCGGTATTGATGGCAGACATCCTCAGTTCACAGTGTGGTCTCATGGTGATCACTTCTTTAAGCATATACATGTTGAATAACTATGGTGTACACTTAAAACTAATATAATGTTTTATGTTAGGTATATTTTAATAAAAATCTTAAAAATAAAAAAAGGCCAGGGCATTTGACATAGCTTAGTCTTTTGTTATAATATTCTATCACATTTTTTTCTTACATTTGCTTTCTCACTTTTGACTTGCTCTCTGATACATTCTTGAGATTCCTCTCAAGTTCTAAAATATTATAATTCAGATATGTTCTAAATATTTATTAACTATTTTTCTACAGACCCAAAAAGAAAGGTAAATTGAGACCAGTCTAGAAGAGATTAGAGTCTGAACTTTATTCCACTGATAGCAGGGACCATTGTACAGTTTGAAATGGGGTCAATGATATGATCAGATCTGAATTTTAGAAAACAACTACACTGGAGAGACCAAATGTTTTTCCACTTCTTTTATCCCAAACTACATCATCAAAGGCTAGGTTCATAAGTCCCTCTCTAGGAAAATATTCTTTTTTTTTTTTTTGAGGCCAGTGTTACTGGCCCTTATATGTGGGACCGAACTGGGGCCACTGGCTTCCTAAGCCAGCGCTTAACCACCGCACCACTCGGCCGGCCCTTAGGAAAATATTCTTGAATAATTCTACAATTTTAGGATTGTTTTCTTCCTTATACTCAACTTAGTGTTTTACTTAACTTAGATTTTTCATTAACAGTACAATAAAACAAGCATTGCCAGACATAGTTAGCCTGAGACTAACAAAGTTAAGGTGATCAGCCTTGGCATGTGAAGCTGGGCAAATAATCCTCTACCAAATGGATTGAAGCTCTGCTTTTTACACCTCTCTCCAATTCATACGCAGGTTATCTTTCTTCATGTGCTGCTTTGTCTGCTGTGAGATGCACCCTCTAATCTCAGAGAAGAGCATAAAATCATAGCAAAATATAAGTATTCCCATCATTAATGTGATATAATTGATATGGAATAAAGATTGATTAGAGAGAGATACACACACGTTCTATAATTCATAAAACAGCTATTTCAGTAAAGTGTAGTAGTGCTTTAAGAAAAATAGCCTCAGCTTTTCTATCTTGTAATTCAATATTTCCACTGGCATTATATGCAATTCTGTCAAGTTTCTCTGTTCTCTAAGGGGGTCTAGAAGAATTCTCTACTGTTTTTGTAAAGTTCTGTTGATTCCTAAGGTAGGCACTGTTAGAAAAGACTTAGGGTCTGCAATGCAACCAGGGAAGCCTTGCCTTGAATCAAGGAGAGGCTAGTGGTCCAGGATGCTGCCTCAGAAATGAGAGGGCATCTGTGAATGTATCGCTCTTGCTTTGGTTCATTGATCTGCTTCTTTCTGTAACTTTAGGGAGCCTATAAAAGTTCTCTTTGAAAAAAGTCTATTGCATCAAGAAGCTACAAACCATTCTAGCTGTCATTAGAAGACTTGTAAGGGACTGCTCTTTAGAGACTGGGAGAATTCCAATGGTCCCTGGAATGAGGAACTAGGGGAGAGAAGATGGGAAGCCTAGAGCATCCAATCCAAATGTAAATGGGGAGTGAAGCAAGGAACATGGATGAGGGAAACTGCACAGAGGAGGCCTGTGGCAATCTCTAGAGTGCATACCCGATAGAAGGTGGAACCTATTCCTGAGCCCAGCAGATTATAGCCAAGCAGGAATATAGGTTGCTAGATATTTCAGTTTTTTGGAGTGAAAGGGGACTTTTTGTAAAATATTCCAATATCTAGTGTTGACGATTAATTCCACTGTTAAACATAATGTGCCAATTAAAACATTTATGAGTGGCATATGACCAATGTGTTGCATAATTTCCACTTCCAGCCTCAAGAGACAGATGACAAATAGGGAGGAAAGGAACCCCTCATTATGCCCAAGTTATTTAAGACAATAAAAGACCCCTGGGTTTATAAAAGCCAAGACCCTGCCCCATTGTAAAGTGAGGCACTCTGGAGAGGAGTGCTGAAAGACCTAGAGTCTCAGAAAGTTAGCTAAAGACTTCAAAAGCTATAAAACAGAGTTGTCCAATAGAACAATACAATGAAGAATAAAATTCTCCATATTTGTGCTATCTAGTACAGTAGCCACTAGCTACCTGTGGTTATTGAGCACTTGAAATATAGCTAGTGTGGCTAAGACACTGGATTTTGAATTTTATTTTATTTTAAGTAATTTAAATGTAAAGAGCCACATGTGGCTAGTAGCTACCATACTCAACAAAACAGCTATAGAAGCTCTAAATGAGTGGTTCTCAAGTTTTAGCAGGCATCAGAACCACCTGGAGGGCTTGTCAAAACACAGATTGCTGCTCCTGCCCTATCTTTCTCCTCCCCCCCATCCCCAGAGTTCAGATTCAATGGGTATGGAGTGAGAGATTCAGAATTTGCACTTATAACAAGTTCCCAGGTGATTACAACACTACTGGCCCACACAATGAGAGTCACTAAACTGTCACCCAACTTTCAGGTTTCCGGGACAAAGTGTGGTCCCAGAGAAAGAAGCACTGACAACTATGTAATTACTGGTTTGAACGCACGCGCGCGCGCGCGCACACACACACACACACACACACACACTTCCCTAGGTTTCCTAGAATTGCCTCCGCTACACTAAGAGAATAGGGCTGGTGGAGCTCATCAAGGCCATGACCAATTTTGCTCTGTCTTGGAGAAGCAGAGGTTTGCTTTTACCTCAGAACATAGTGCAGGCCTGCCTGTGTGGCCCTGAATCTTAGTTCCACTCCAGCAGGGGGCAAAAGAGAAAATCCTATATCATCATGACCAAACTAGACACCTGGTAAAATCCATATGTCAGGAAATTTGATTCGTTTATTTCCTGCTAGGCATAGCATCAACAAAGCACCTAATTTATCCTAGGAATGTACTACCAAATATCAGTACAGGTCAACTGAAGCCTCCATCCCTGGAAAACACTTAGTTAAGGTCAAGGAAGAAAAGAGAGGCTTCTAGTCTTCCTTCTAACATTTTTTTTCTCATTTAAAAAAGAAAAGGAAAGAAAAGAAAAAGAAAAAGTAGACTCTGCTCTTGTAATACATCTAAGGAATTTCAAACACATGGCCTTTGTGACTTCATCTTAATATTATAAACTTATTCTCAGTGAAGGAATAACACCTCCAGGTTGGGAGGAAGGATCGGAAAGAGTCTTTCAGACTGCCTCCATATTTCTTTGTCAGTATAAAAGTTTACGTGCTTCTTTGAAGATTCTCAGTGTTAACAAGAGCAAAGTATTCTTATATCATTATCTACAGTGGATTATTGGCATTTTTAAACCTGCAAATTAACTTTTGAATGATTTTGGGTGAGTGATTTTCAAGGAAACTGACTACAAATCAAATACTTTAAAATAAACCCTAGTTATAACGTTATGTTGCATCAGTGATTCAGATGGAAATTTTATGCTGCCACGTCTAGAAGACTGATTGCGTGTACAGCCCTGATTTTTCATGTCTCCCTGTATCCACACTTGTTAGTGGTCTCCTTCCATACTGACTCTGGGGTTCGCCATATGACTTGCTTCAGCCAGCCAATGAGATGGTAGCAAACTTGACATAATCAGAGACTTTATAAAGCTTTTGCACATTTCCAATTTTCCTCATATTCCTATACTTCACACAATAATTATATGCTCAGGGCAGTTTGCTACAGGACGTACCATGTAGAAAAGAGCCAATTCTGTACAGCTGTCCCAGCTGAAGCCCTAGATATGTGAGAAAATTCAGCCAAGGTTAGCAATGCTGACTAGTGGATCTGCTACTGACCATAGGTTCTTGAGTGAGTTCAGACTAGCAGAACTGCTCAGCCAACCTGTAGGCCCATGAAAAATAATAAATGGCTGTGGTAGGTCACTAAATTTGGGGGGTGATTTGTTACACAGCTCAGAGAAAGTTTAAAGAAGGAGGAAATTTAAAATCCTTATTTAGTCCAGAAAGTCATCATCAGTTTTCACAAATCCAATATGTTTTTAAACAAAGTGAGGATGCACACTTGGAGTTTATTTTTTTACCACATGATCATAGTCCTGGAGATTACCCTAGAAAGGAAAAAACCAAAAAAAAACAAAAACCTTTATTTCGGATACACTTTCCATTCCCTCTGCCGCCTGGCTGTTGCTTTCCATTTTATAACCTGTACTAAGTTTTCCATACAAATTGGACAAATTGTCCACCAGCATCAGGCAGGCAGCCTGATAATATCTTAACAGAACCCCTGCTGATGTGCATCTCTGTTCTCTACTCAGCTGTCCCATCGTGCAGCTACAGTTCTAAGGTTACAGGACAGTTTCTAACTTTGTGCCTGTCCCAAGGCATCAGGACCAAGGCACATGATTTGTAATTTATGAGGACACCCACAGAGCTGTCACTTGCAAGGCAGGTGTTGAGAAAATGGCAAGCAGCTCTAGGAAAGAAAAGAACTCTGATCTCACCCCTGAATAATGGTGGCTAACCTAGTCATGGATAGAAAGCGTTGACATAAGCGAGCTTTAAAAATAAAGCAATGGCTCATCTTGCAGAAGGCACGCTCTGTCTCTACACTGTTGAATATAACAGGATTTAAGTAATCTATGAAAAACATGGTTTTTATTCTGAGGTTGCTTATAAGTTTTTGAACTGTGCTTTTCAATGTAAACTACCACCAATTTCAGGTACCCTATGGATAAACAGGCAAGTCAAAATTCAAACTAAATAATCTCACAGGATATAATGGATAATGATCTTCCAATCTCCCTAAAAGAAAGAGTACAAAATGGAAACCAAGACAAATTAACTTGAGTTAAATGAAAAGGAACTGATATATATCTAATATATATATTAGATATATAATATATTAGACATATAATAAAATACTTTTATATTATGTATTATATTTTATATTGTATATTGTATATTAAATATATATAAACATATGTATATATGTATATGTACAAATATATACACATATATACATATATGTGTATATATATACACACATATATGTATATATATCTCCAACTATTATTTTAAAATTGAATAAACTATAACTCAATAAGTTAGCTGCTTAATATATTCATGTCCACTGAGTTTGGTCTCATTGCAGCTTATTTTACATTCCAATTTATGGTAATATTTCAGACTAATACAGAATGACCTAATCTTAAATTGGTTTAGATGCTAGTGGAAGTCTATTTATAACTAAAAATAGAATGAAAGTTTCAAGGCATTTCCAAAGCACCACAAGGCACACATTGCAACTTTGGATGGAAAAAAAATATCAGCTAGGAAGCAATCTGAGCTGTGAAACCAAATGATGTCATGATGAAAAGCCTCCAAGATTTAAAAAATACTGCTTACTGATAGACAGCTCAACTTTCCACCTTGGGCCTGAGAGTTCCAGTGGGATGGATGTCTGTGTTACAATGCCAATCCGGCGACTTCACACCATGTGAAAACCACAATGAACAGAGAGGCTCAAATATCAGGCTGATTACTGGTTGCAATTGGAGCTTAATGATTGGAAAAACTAGAGGATTTTTCCTTCCTTTGGTGAGGACCAATCAAGTTGGCAGGTATTTTCTATTACTACATTCTTAAAATCTTCCTTCCAGATATAACTTGCATGCTGACATTGAAGCCCCCATGCTTCTTATAGATTTCTATATGGTGGCTATTAATAAACAGTCAGGAGAACACTATATGACATGTGGCATTGTGTCCTGCACCCTCCTTCCTCTATCACAAATGCTCAAGGCTGAGAAGAACAGTTAAGGAGGTTCTGGACAACCACAGGCCACTCTTTTGGCTCCTAGCCTGGAAAAACTCCTGACAGAAAGCTTGTCTGGTGCCCTTGGCAGGGGCCCACAAGATCCAGCAAAATGCCAAAGAGGAGGGACTATGACATCAAGAGGGAAACATGCTGTAAGGCAAAAGGGCTATACCTAACCAAAGGAAACTTTAGGAATTGTTATTATTGGCTTGTTAAATGATTGTGATAATGGTATAAAAACAAGGATACTGCATTCTCTTGTTAATTTTTGCTTGGTGGTTTTATACCAAACTTAGTTTCTATTTATTTGGCTCTTTCTGGCAAGTGGGAAACAGAAGCTTGGTGGAAATCAAGTTGTCTTTTCTTTTCTTTGCAAGAATCCAAGCAATCATTCATTTGTATATTGTTGGGTTTTGCATCTCCAAGGTCCCAGACATTTCTTGGTTGGCTCTTCAGCTACATCATGGGAGAGAGCCTGGGAAGAAAAAGGGTTCAGAAGTTCAAGGAGTAGGTCACTCAAATAGCTGGAGATCATCAGATATGTCACTTTCAATCTCAGCTCAGCAACTGTGCTGGCCAGCTTGATCTCTGTTGTAAGGTCCTCTGAAATTTAATTCCTCCATTGTTGCTCTCCTCTGCCACCCATCTACACCATCCCACAGACTGGGCTGAATCTAGAAGTGTGACTTGCTAAGGGGACAGTGAAAGGAAGGAGGTTTGTTTAGAGCACTCTGCTGTTGGACAATCTCTAAAGATCCACTGGCAAGCAAGCGTTTTAGAAAGCTCTGCATTTCATCAGAATGCATGTTTGTGAACAAACATCAAGAAGTGTCAGCTTTGTGAGCATGAATGAAGAATAGAAAATGGCAAAAACTTCCACGAGTGTAGACTCAGACCAAAAATCTCTGGGGCCCATCTGAAAGCCTGCTTCACACTGAGGAATAAAAGAACACGTTAAAAACTGAATGTCACAGCTCATTATATCCCTTACTTTTACAGATACGATGACAAAAAAAATAGGTCTGATATCTTGACTTGTTGAGGAAAGGGGCTAGAGACGCACAGATTTAGGTTTCTGGCCTTATAAACCTGGGTATAAATCTAGCCCTGGCCACTTACCAGCTATGTGAATTTGGGCAAATTACTCTATCTCTCTGAGCCTCATTTTCTCATCTGCATAAGCAGGAAAATGCTTATTGTATGGTATTGGTACAAGCACAAGTCAAGGTAATATATGTGAGGCACCCAGCACATAGCAGTCTGTTTTTATATGAATTGATTTACTGATGGCAACAAGCTGCCCCTTAGCATGGCTAGGTATATTGATTTAACAAATGTATATTTCCTTCTTCTATGTGCTAGGTATCCTTTAAAATAAGTTCTCACTCTCCCCCACCCTCATATCCCCTTCCCCCCAAAAAAAGAAAAAAAAAGAAAAGAAATCTAATATTATTGAAAGATCCCAAGAAAATTTCTGGCTCCATTCAAAACATTTGGGGAATACATGAATGGGACAATCAAATGGGCAGATAACACACATCTATAAATACATTGAAAAAGACAGTGTGTGCCTAAGTGCCAAAACCAAACAGTACAGATTTAAATAAGCTGTGTATTTATTCACTAGAGCACTCTAAATATATGATAAACTTAGTTTTCCCAGAAAAATATATATAAAAGTTTTCCCCAGGTGCCCTAGCCATTTCTAATGTATCTTATTTCAGGGCTTAAAGAACTCTCTCACATTATATCAGAATGGTAATCCTTCCATTGGAAGTTCTTGCGTAATTCAGATTGAAGAATTGCCTCAAGCTTTATCTCCAACATTTATGTTAAATAGAAAAATGTCAATGTGTATATCAGTACCTGGATTCAGAGCCAGAAGTAAGGGGGTCCCAAATCACTTAACTTCTTTGAGCCTCATTTGCTTTAGTAGTAAATAAGGAATAACAATTATCTCAATGATATTGTAAATAATATATGCTAAAGTACATTATGAATTAAGAAGGGAATACATAAATATAAGCTATTTTTGTCATATTGATTCCATTAGCTCATATTTTTCATGTTATCTATATTGTACACAAAAGAATTAACACCTTTCCAAGTTCCTAAATTCCTTTCATTTTTATGTTGTATAAAAAGCTTTTACCACAGGGTCCCATTCAAGCCAACTTAACTACCATGGATTTAAAATTAAGTTCTATTTTATCTGAGCAAAATACCTTCAATCATAACTATTTTATAAACTTTTAACCCCTAGAAATTAGCACTCATTGGATTGAATAAATGAGTTACTATTTTAAGTAAATTTTTCAACCCCTCCAAAAAAAAAATTAGCTTAGTTATTTAAAAGAAGCCTGAGGATTTTCTAGAATCCTTCGGACAGTATTCCTTTCATGTCTATTTTGTATTTGTCCTATATCTATTTGTTCAATGATATGTGTAATTTTGTCTTACCTTTGATTCATCCTTGTATATTTGAAAGTGGTCTCTAAATATTTTGTTCATTTATTTTTCCTTTTTTGTAATACCATTCCTTTTACTACTGAAATATCTTTTATGCAGAAGTGTATGAAATGTTTCTTTCAGTTCTCCACACAATTTCTATTTCCTGTTTGTCAAATGTTGGTGATTTCTTTGGCATCAGTATGTATCAGCTAGCTATAGCTGCCCAATAAACAATCCCAAGGCTCAGTGGTTTAAAAAAACAACTATCTATTATAATTTATGCACCTATGGGTTGGCCAATATTGGCTGACCTAGGCTTGGTTCATTTGGGAGTCTCATCTGATTACAGCTAGGCTTACTCATCCATCCACAGGTCAGCTGGAGATCAACTGATCTAGGCTCAGCCTGCTCGTGCTCCTAAGGATTGAATGGTGGCTCTGCTTTAAGCTGGATTTGGCTGGTATACCTTGGCAAGGGAAACTCTAGTCCATGAGTCTCATTCTCATGCTGGGACTAGCAGGCTAACCAGATATGTTCTTCTCATAGAGACGGGAGTTGCAAGAGGACAAGCAGAAGCATTTAAGATGATTCCCTTGAGGCCTAGGTTCAGAGCTGGCACACTCTCACTTCTGCCACATTCTATTTGCTTAAACAAGTCACATGCTAAACTCAAAGTCAAGATGCAGAGACACTCCTCCTGTAGATAGAAGACACTGATAGTTACATGGCAAAGGCTGTGAGTACCTGGAGGGGTAAAGAATTAGGGCAAGTAATACAATTTAGCATGATAAGATCCCAGCAGATGTCAAAACAGCAGCATTTAACCCTTTCTTTAATAGAACATCAAAATAGTTAGCCTTTTGTTCCCAGCAGCCATTTTGCAATGCAAGGTGAGAATAAGAGGAACAGCTGCAGTCCATGTGTAGGATTTCATAGCCAGTGTAACACCTCTCGTGATGACTGACAGAATATTTACAACAGAGATTATGGTACCCAACATAGTCTTTTCCCTATAATAACATCATTTAGAAAAAAAAAAACTTGGTTTTTAAGGTTGAGTTCTAATTACTCAGTTCATTTTCAGTGAATCAAATTTGGGTGACATTTGTGTGACCTTGGGCCTGACTGGGAAGGCTCGCCCTAGGTTATATAGGATTCAGGAGCCTCTTTTTGTACCACCCTGTGGGTAACGGCCCTGTTTAACTTGTTCTGGCCTCTCAAACTAGTAAATTTACATCCTTAAAATTTCGCACACATCAGTATAATGATAAAATATTATGAGTAGATGTCTCCTCTACCATTTCAGAACCATATACAATTGGCAAGTACCATGGATCTGGCTAAAAAGTTAATGAATAAGCAGTGATTCTTTCTTCACCACACACCAGGAAGACCTGTGAATGTTATCTCCAGGGCGCTCTGACTCTGCAGCTATCCAGTAGTAGCTAAGGAAGAACCACATACATACACAAGTCTAGGAGAATGAAAGTTCTCTTTTCTAAATGGTGGCACACATAAATGACAATTTTGATCACCCACTTAAATTTAAATATGTTATATTTAGGAATGTTAATGCAATATTAAACTGTGTTTGCCCAGTTATATCTGGATTATTCAGATGATGCTCAATCTTTTGTATTTCTTAGGCCAAACAAGGTCAAGTGCCCTTGTCTAAGTTCCCTAGCACAAAACACTTCTTAACCTTTACCTCACCTCTAATCATTTGCTTAATATCTGTCTCCCGCACTGCACTCTAAGTTCCATAAGTCTGGGACAGTGTCTGTTTTCTTTTTCACTGACACTGAAGCCATACCCAAACCCAGCACATTCTAGGAACTAAACAATTACTTGCTGAGTGAATGAAAAAAAAAATGGATGATCTATAAGTATGGTATATGCTATTACTTACATCTAAAGTCTGCTTCTAACCAATTGCATATCATTGAGCAAATCACTAACCTCTCCAAGTCTCAGTATTCCAGGACGAGCTACCTGTTCTGTTTCCCATGTAGGGTAGTAATGATATCCAGACAAGAAAATAATTTGTGAAAACACAATATTCCAAATATTGTTATATAAACATGGTGTCTAAGAAATGTGTCTGTCTTGTGCCTTAATACATTGTGAATAGTATAAATTTAACGAAGAGACAAATTTGCTTACATTTTAAAATGTATTACCCCAAAACTGCCTCCATCCTTTTAATCCTATATTTTTTCCTCCATAGTATTTATCACTATTTGTGATAGTGATAGAATAGGGTATTTGTTTGTTTGTGTGTTTATCTGTGGTCTGTCACCACCACCAAGAACACCAGCTCCTCAAGGGGAGGCATTTTGTTTGGATCACAGGTATACCTCTGGTGCCTGTAACAGTGCCTGTCTACATAGTGTGTTCTCAGTGTATATTTGTTGAATAAATAGATAGAACTTTGAGAGAAGCATGGGTACCACGAAAGATTACCAACCAAGTATCTGCAGACTTTTCCACATTTGCAGTCGGTGACTTATGGTGCTGCTAAGGTACAAATTGACTCCTTGTTCCCAATTTGATTTCTATTTCAGTTGCTTAGAACCTTTTAAATTCTAAGTCACATAAGGAATCCTCTTACTCAGAGAATGACCTTCTTGCAGAGAACAGCAGAGCAGGTGTCTTTGCTCTTCTCTGACACTTCTCTGCAATGCCTTTATAGCTTATACTCTAGTGGGAGCACTCAACCCTCCTTCAGGCTATCAAAACCCTTTGGGAGACAATTTCTCACTCTTACCAAGTCCCAGCCACCCAGCTGGGGGGCCCAAAAGCAATACATTTGATCCATAAAAAACACTGGGGTTTGAAATGTCTCCTATTACTGGGAGTCAAACACAAAATCAATTGACTAAATCCTTCTGGAATTCTGCAAAGTAGTGATTTCCCTAATTCCTAGCTAGATCACATTTGCAGTATTTTATGGCTGCAAAATGTCAACTCTTTAACACCTCTTCCCATTCTGTTACTCAGTCCTTCAATTCAGATCAAGGGGTGCCAGGGAATTTGAAAAAAAGAGGGAAAAGAGCTGCATAATATTAAAACAAAATTGTAAAACAATTAGTGAAAAATTTTGCTTGTGATATAAATTTAAAATAACATATTATGGATGAATATGGTAATATCATAGGTCCTTAATTTAGGTTTATGGTCACTTTAGATTTCAATCATTCCTGTAAGCTTGCCACATTATAGAATTAGTATGCTTTAATTAGACTCTAACTGTACCACCAATATGAGACAAATGGACACTCAATTTAGAAAACACCTTTAGGCTTTTTAACATTGTATTTTCTCCTCTCCCATGGTTTGAAATTAAACCCTTCCTCCATCCTCACACCCATACACAGCTAAATTTTTTTTTTTTTTTGAGGGCAGTGTCACTGGCCCTCATATGTGGGACCCCAACCGGGGCTGCTGGCTTCCAAAGCCAACGCTTAACCACTGCACCACTCGGCTAGCCCCACAACTAAATTTTTAAAAAATGTTTTCCTTACCCCCAGTTTTCAGCACTCTAAAATGGCAACTGTTGCAGTCAAAAGATTCTTTAAATGCAAAGTGCTTTGTCCTGACCAGGGCAGACAAATGTATTAGAAGTGCAACCTGCTCTCACCAGGGCTGTGGTTTGGGTGAAAAGTCCTTCACCCCTCTGCTCACTACTCTGTGCTGCTCCCTACCCACCTTCCTTATCTCTGCCTTCCTTTCTCCTCCCCCAGGCAGAGGCTATGGATGTGATGCTGACACACATTAGCAGTGAATAGATGTGGAGGAATGGATGAATGGCAGCCTTCCAGGGCATTGCCCACCAGTAGGAGGATGCAAGGCACCTGAGAACTTAGTGATGGTTTGCCAAATGAGTCAGTTCATTCAACTGCCATTTTGGTTGAATTATTTGAATTTAACTCAAATCTGCATATTTAATTGTGCTTAAAATAACTTTAAAATATTATGATGTGATATAACACTGTGATGAAAAATATTGTGCATTCCAAAGCATAGAAATAGGGTTATAGAACATTTAATTACGGAAAATGTAGCAAGGCACTGGAGGTACAAGTGAACTTCATGTTTACTCAGGCCATAAAAGACAGAAATCTTAAAAGAAAAATTGATGTAGACTTTATCAAAACTTGAAAGTTTTTTCTCTTCAAAAGTATGATTAAAAAATAAAAAGTCAAGCCACAGAATGTGATACTATATTCGCTATATATGTAATATTATGTATAACATATAATACGTAATTATATATAAAATATATAATATATATTATATATACATATCCATTCAAAAGATTTGAATAGAGAAAATAAGATACAAAAGGCTAATAAGTGGCATCAGGGAAATGCAAATTAAAACCACATTAAGAGGGCGGTCAGTTAGCTCAGGTGGTTAGAATGCAGTGCTCATAACACCAAGGTTGCTGGTTCGATCCCCACATGGGTCACTGAGCTGCACCCTCCACAACTAGATTGAAACAATTACTTGACTTAGAGCTGATGGGTTCTGGAAAAAGCACACTGTTCCCCAATAAAAGTTAAAAAAGTTAAAAATACTGGTGATAGTACATTTCAGCAGAGACAGAGAACTGGAACTCTCATACCCTGCTGTTGGGAATGTAAAATGGTACAACCATTTTGGAAAACTATTTGGCAGTTCTTAAAAAGTTAAACATATGTCTCAGACATTGCACTCCAAGATAGTTATACTAAAGGAATGAGAATGTATGGCCACACAGAGATATGTGAATATTCATAGAAGCTTTATTCAAATTATCAAAAACTGGGTGCTTTAGTTTCCTAGGGCTGCTGTAACAAATTACCACCAACTGTGTTGTTTAAACAGCAGAAATTCCTTTCTCTCACAATTCAGGAGACCTGAAGTCCTAAATCAAGGTGTTAGCAGTTCCTTCTGGAGGCTCTAGGGGAGAATCTGCTCCATGCCTCTCTCCTGGCTTTTGGGGGTTGCTGGGCAATCCTTGGTGTGTTCCCATGGATTGTAATCTCTGCCTCTGTTATCACATGACTTTCTTCCCTTTGTGTCTCTCTGTGTTTGTCCTTTTATTTAAGGATACCAGTGAATGGATTTTGTGCTCACCATAATCCAGTATGACCTCATATGAACTAATTATATCTGCAAAGACCCCCTTTCCAAATAAGGTCACACTCTCAGGTACTAGTGGTTAGGATTTGAACATATCTTTTAGGGAACACAATTTAACTCACTAAACTGGGTTGGTTGGTTGGTTGGAAGGTGAAATGTTCAACAACAGGTGAATGAATGACAAGATGTGGTATATCCATACAATGGGATTGCTATCTAGCAAAAAAAAAAAAAAAAAGGCACACTATTGACACAAATATGGAAGAATCTCAAAATTATGATGTCAACTGAAAAAACCTGGACCCTCAAAAAGTATATACTGTATGGTTCTACTTACAAAATATTCTAGAAAATGCAAACTAATATACATTGACAGGAATCAGATTAGTGGCTGCTGCCTGGGGCTGGTGGCTGAGAGAGAGAGAGTGAAAAATCATGAGGAATATTTTAGAGGCAATGGAAGTGTTTACCATTTTCATTGTGGTGATGGTTTCATGGGTGTATGCTGTCAAAACACTTTAAAAAGTGTTTTGTACATTTTATTAGATGTAAATTATACTTCATTAGAAAAAAGAATTTATGCTGCCTTTTTTTTTTTTTTTTTTTTTTTGAGGGCAGTGTCACTGGCCCTCATATGTGGGACCTGAACCAGGGCCTCCGGCTTCCCAAGCCAGCTCTTAACCACTGCACCTCTTGGCCAGCCCTTATGCTGCCTTTCAAATGAAGGAGTTTAAGTTTTAGCTATTTGTAACTTAATTAAGGGAGGAAAAGTGACTCTAGATTTAACTAATCAGGAAATGAAGACAAAAACACCAGTATTCTTTGGTATGCTTCCAATTCATGGCACCAACTTTAAAAAGGCTCAAGAAATCAGAATCATCCATGGAGATTATGAAAAGCGGCATGTCATCAAGATGCTATATATGACTGCCAGCACCCAAATAATTCAGAAATATCTTTAGACTATGAAAATGCAAAAGATTCAGACTCAAACTGTGATTTTGAAGAATGAATAAATAAATGGCCTGCATTCCAGATGGAGGTTTTGTGTGAGACATTACAGCATCCACCACACCTTCTTGTATATTATGTTTGTTGTCCTTTTCTCTTTGCTAGAATGTAAGCTCTATGAGAGTAGGGTCTTTTACTTACTAATATTTACAGTCCCTGGCACATAGTAGGTACTCAAGAAATATTTTAAATGAATTCCAAAATACCAGGGGCCCTACTGACTCTTCCACTTGAAAGTATCTTTCAAGCATATTGTTTTTGGTATAAATTTACAAAAGTCTACTTACTGGCTCAAAAACCAAGAATTTGGTTCTTTGTTACCTTCAAGGATACCCTCTCAGGGACCAACAAGGCTTAATCTTTGTCTGTTTTTAGTGGTGGAAGGACTGCAGAGTTCGTTTGCTTTTTTAAAAGATAAAAGTATTTCCAAAAAGGAAAAGTAAACATTTCAAAATAATATACTATCATAAAGACAAAAAAATAAAGAGAATATAATTGTGTGGGTAAACATATGCCATTATCAAGTCTTAATATTTAAGGTATTGTTTCTTCACTCCTCCTCCAAAGCTGTTACTGTAAAAATGTCATAATGTATGGCTATTTAAACAGGAGAAATATGGAACAAGCCGGCCTTCGGAGGTTCTCAAAGACCATTGTATTTCAAAGACTCTGAAAGTCTTTTGAAAAGATAATTAAAGAAACCTGATTAACCATATTTAATCTCTTTAACTCAGTTTACTAATTTTTCTGTTGACAGAATCTCTTAGAATTTAATGTCCCAAGAAACCACTCTGAAAAGTGTTGTATTTGACTTTTAGCCCTAATGCCACACAGCTGGAAAGCTAAAAGAAGTAAAATCCAGTACATAAAACACCACTTAACATCATCTGCCAGTGATGTTACTCCTCCTTGAATTCTTTTCCCTATTGCCATCACTTAGGACGTCTTCTTTATAACATTATTTTTCACAGTCATATTAGATATTCCTAAGTTAATGGGAAAATATTAGGAGCTCTGAAATCTAATGATGTGCTATCAATTTTTATACAACCCTGGGAGAAGTAATGGTCATTATTGAAAATGGGTTGGACTTTAATAATGAAGGTTATTGAGATTGGCCAAGTGCTGCTATTTTATTATGATTAGCATGGCAGACGCTGTTGTCTAGCCCATGTGTTTGTTTGTTTGTTTTTCCTTCTTCTTTGCTAACAGAGCCCTGATTCTGCTATTGAGGCAATTTACCCAGTTGAATACCCACTAGCCTCATCTTTTATAAAGCCTGGCATAGTGGCCACATGACACAGACCTTACATCTACAAGAGGGTTCAGGGAAATCTTTTGCTTTTCTAATATCCGGGTACAAACACTCCTGGAGTCGATATCCTCCCTTCCTTCTTCCTGCCTTTATTGTGATAGAATGTCTGGTGCTGCAGCCGCCATTTTCATTCCATGAGGTAACATGTAGGAAGAAAAAAATTTACGTGCTAAAAATATCAGAATGGAAAAGATAGGGGAAAGTCTGGTTCTCTAATGCTATCACGGAGAAACTGAATGTATACCTACACCATCTACTTTACAAATTCTTCTTTCTGCAGCAAAAAAATCTCTATCGGGTATTTATGTTGCTTGCATCCAAACATGGCCGTGATGGATACAATACAAAGCTTCCACCATCTAGAAGAAAAACATTAGAGAACAAAAAATACAAATGTATGCAGGTAAATAGAATAAAGAAAAACTTATCTTAAGTTCCTTTAATTTATGCATATATCTGAAGTAGCCCAACAGATGTGACTTGAGAAAATCTATGTACTTGGACCCAGATCCCAATATAGCTACTCCATACAATATAAACTGTACTCAGTGACAAATATATACATATATATTTATATTCATAGTGCTCATGTATAATTGTGGCCTCACTACCCCTAGTTCTGCAGGGACATATGTGTTAGAGTCTCCTTATTTCTTTTCTAAAACACAAAACTTCTAGTTTTAAATTCCAAGCCAAAAAAAAAAAAAAATTCTAAGTGAAATAGTATTTCATATTGGAGATTCCCAAAAATCAAGCCTGGAAAAACCACTACATAGCATAAATGAAGGCTGTCCAGTTCAACAGCATAACAACTCTTGGAAATTATTTTCTTTCCAAGTACGATAATGTGTATATCATGAAAGCAAAATAAAAAAGTTGACTTTGACATAAAAATAAAATATTATTCTTTCAGAGCAAAGGCTCAGTGAAACAGAGTAAAGAAATCTGAGACCACTGAGACAGGACAGATTTCCTCAAACAAATGCGCATCCCAATCCCATCTTATTTTTTACTTCATTTATTCTAGCTTCAACTTCTGTTTCGCTTTCTGCCCTCTCACATTTACTTTATTCCCTTCAGATTTCTTAAGAATGGATTTCCTTCATAGGGCATTGGTGATTTAAATCACCTGGTCACAATTATAGTTTCCTGGATTGAAGAACATGCTTGACAAGGAGGCCTGACAACATCTCAGTCCAAGCACGGATGGACTGAAATGTCTTTCTGTGTCTCAAATGCTTGTCTCTGGCCATCAAGGACACCTGGTTGATACTCAACCACTCAATTAGAAACAAGGTCATGTATATACAACACTAATTGGATTCGTTCATCCTTATTCTGTGCCCATGGTCCACAAAGTCTTTTCTAAATTGCAATTGGATGCTTGACATACAATTCTTTTATACTATTGAGATTATATCTCTTTGACATTGGTACCTATACTAGGTTGAAGTCTATTTACCCCAATCTCCCAGGACTCTCAAGAGGTCTTTGAGTTAAACAGCCTGCTCAATTGCAATTGGAAAAAGGAAAACAAACATGAGACAGACTAATAGAATCATACTCTACAATGTACACAAAGAAATAATAGATTTACATGAAGGTTTACTGGTTATAAGTCCTGTTTTATTTTCATGAGGAAAAGCCTAAGATTTCTGGAAGCTCAGATTTCAGTCTTTCTCCATTAGTTCCACTTACCAAGTGAGTGGGTTATGCCACCCACTAAAATGGACTACCTGAGTCCTTCCCCCACTGTCAATATTTTTGAGAGAAGTGATTATATCAATTGTATTTTATTTAACTGCGTAATGGCTTTTTCCACTGTACGATTTTCCTAAAACACAGTGTGAGAATGGCAGAAATAATTTTAGAGTATAGAGATGTTCACATTAATTTATTTAGCTTCACAGTGCTTAACATACTGTCATCTTCATATTGTTAAGCAAATCAAATTTGCCAGCTTAATATCAATAGTAAATTCTGTCTCAAATATTTATCTCCTTGCTTAATAATCTTGTGACTTCCTCTGAAAAAAAGAAAACTTACTTTAATAATAATCCTGTCATTAAAAGACACTCAGAAATACCAATCACAATCTTTCCCAAGAGTATTTTGGAAGAGTGTTTATTTTATTTTAATGGCTTGATTGCACTGGAAATTGTAAGATGTTTCTCTTTATGTTCACCAGAGCAGAATGGCCAGTATGCTGCTCTCCTGACATCTAGAGAGCAACTGGCCCAGACAACTTATGGATTAACCAGTTAAGCTTGCAGTTGCTGCTCTGCCTTGTTCCCTCCCCTCACCCCCCCACTCAGGAAATACTGACATCATTGTGGAAGTATAGAATTTAATTTCACCAATAAATCAAATTGGGCTCAAGCTGTTAGTAAAACTGGCACATTTACAGAGTCAGGCGGAGACTAAATGACTCAATGGACTGATAATAAGATATAAAGCTTTTCACCTCCAAGCCCCTGGTTTTAACCAGGTCAGGCCCAGCACAGGAGAGAGCAAAGCCAGTCACATTGCTGGCCAAGACCTTGAAGGCCCAGTACCAGGGCTCATTCTCCGGATTAGACTAATAAGAATCCACATCAGCAGAGCCAAGACAGAAAGACGAAGTGTTGGGTTTTCATAAACAAAGGGCCAAAGAGCTGGGTGTGGTCAATGGAGATGGTCAAATAGCTGGGGGTGGGGGGGTGAGGGGAGTGGGGGGAGTGGGGGGGTGTTGGGTAGAGCGTAGAGTTTGTGAGGGAAAAAGAAACCTTTAAAATGCCCACCCTACGGCATGGCAGAAAGGTTACTATACCCACACTAAAAAGCACTACTTTGTTTCTTCTTTGACACCAAGAGTTGGTGATAAATGTCTAGATAGAGGTATTATCAACTGCGATCATTAATTTTATGTGTCACTTCAGCTAGGCTATGGCACTCAGATATTTGGTCAAATACGAATCTATATACTCTGTGAAGTTTTTTGTTTTTGTTTTTTGAGATTGACATTTAAATCATTAGACTTTGAGTAAAGCAAATTACCCTCCATAATGTGGGTGAGCCTCATCCAATCAGTTGAAGGCTTTAAGAGAAAAAGAGTGGGGTCTCTCAGAAGAACAGGGAATTCTGCCAGCATACGACCATTGGACCACAAGATCAACTCTCAGTTAGGTCTCCCTGTAGATTTTGGATTTGCCAGTCTCCACATGAGCCAATGTCCTAAAATAAATCTCTGTCTTCTCTCTGTCTCTCTTGAGATATATATAAAATTGGTTCCATTTCTCTGTATATAGATACGTAGATCACATGTTAACCTTATATCCTTTTCTTCTCTTGGTCTCTTCTGCCCTTGCTTAGGCTTTATTCTACCTTACTTGGTTTGACAGAAAACACAGTAAAGATGTTTGAGATGAAAGAACCACATGACAAGAGCAGTACTTCAGTAAGCTAGCTCAGGCAGAAATATGGAGAATAGACTGGAAAAAGGTTGGAACAGTTAGAATAATAATGTCTGTAGACCATGCTGTCCAATATGGTAACCACTAGCCACAGTGGCTATTTAAATTAAATTTTAAATTAATTAAAATTATGTAAACCTAAACCATCAGTTCCTTAATTGTACTAACCAACATTTCAAGTGTTCAGGAGCCACCCAGAGCTACACAGTGGCTACCATATTAGAAGGTGTAGATTATAGAACATTTCTGTCATTTCAGCAAGTTCTATGGGAGAGTGCTGGTATGGTGAAATCAGGAGGGCCTCCACTTTGGCTACTGTTTAGAAAGGGAGAAGCCAGAGAAAGTAATTTTCAGTGGGTGTCCAGTATGTGCTCAGTAATGTAATGTTTGCTTTACATTTCTTATCTCAGGTCATCATCAATTGTGCTTTACAGTACATAGCGTTATCCACATGTCCACAGATGAGAAAACTGAGTTTTTGTGTAGTTTTTTTGTTCAAGGATAACAACCAGACAATTGTGGAAATGATATAAATCCAGACAATTTTAACTGCGAAAGCTCCCATTGACCTAGACAACTGTCCTTACCACACCTGGAAAAGAGAATGTTTTAAAACTAGTAACAGAATGTTACACCAAACTTTCAGTTGGAATCTTAAAGCCAATACACTCGATTGATGGACTTTCTCGTACCTACCTTCCTGCCTTCCTAAACCTATCGCACCAAGAGCACTCCACAAGTCTTCTGACATTTGGAATTCTAAAATTTTTTTCTTTAACTACAATTTGCTATCCTTCCATTTCTTCTATTCCCACAAAACCTGATGTATTGGTCTTAGTCCAATTGGACTGCTATAACAAAATACTACAGAAATTTATTTCTCACAATTCTGGAGGCTGAAAGTCCAAGATCAGGGCACCAGCATAGATGTGTTCTGGTGAGAGCTCCCTTTCTGGTTTATACCTGGCTCTTTCTTGCTGTGTCCTCACATGGTGGAAGGGACTATGGACCACTGCGGACCCTCTAATAAGGCACTGATTACACTTATCAGGGCTTCACTCTCTGACCTCTGCTCCTCCCACAGGCCTCACCTCCTAATACCATCATCCTTGGAGGTTAAGATTTCACAGTATGACGTTGGAAGGACACATTCAGATCATAGCAATTAGCTAGGTCAGTCTCAGCTGTTACAATTAACAAACCCCCACCCCTACCCCACCAAATTTAGGGCAATGCAACTCTAAGTCGCTAATCCACATGGCTGAAAATGCTAAATATGCATTAACCATTCTGTGACAAGACAAGGAGCTTGCCCCAGAATGTTAAAGAACACACTCTTGTTATCACTGAGAAGGTTTTGCTAAGGAAAAAAAGGACGGCTGAACTAAATAGTGCCCTTAGCGATACAACTGAATTGCATTCTGGTGTAAGCTCCTTATGTTGTCTCATACAGAGGACAAACACGTTTTGGACTGTTGCTGGCCCCTGGATATGAAGGCTTATGGATTTGTCACTTTTTAAGGCTTTGTTACCCTTCCAAAGGCCATGATCCTATGGTCACTCCAATGCTGTCCGTAGATCAGAATCCATTAGTCATGAATCTCTCCTGAAAATGCTCTTAATAACAACTATGATAATTAATACTCTAAATGCCTATTATGAGCCAACATCACAATATTGATCATTCCATTGTTTTTAATTACACCTTGTAAAGCAGATATTATTAACCTATCTTTTTTTTAAAAAAAAATAAGGCTCAAAGACATTAAGTAACTTCAAGGTGGCACAGCTACTGAGTTCAGGTCAGATAGACTCCAACTCAAGTCTACCTGACTTCTTTTCACATCCAGTTGTACTTGCTCTCTCATTAACACTTCCTGATGTTCACTGACTCAGAGATCCTATTCGCCCATTTCTTCCCTCTTTTTCAGGCTCCTGTTTTTCCACTAGGGGAGCCTGCTTTCTACCTTTTCTCTGTTGGTGACCCATAGTTGTTGCCTTCTGGGCAGACCCACCAGCAGAACGGCTTCAGGGAATCCGCTCTTAAATTGCCACACTGTTGGTGGGCTGCCTGGGAGGCACAGGTCTATGGCTGTCTGCACAGAAGGATGTTCTAAGTGAGGGAAGGCGGCGGCCTGCATCTCTGGTGGCATCTTCCTTGCAGTGAGGCTCTGAGCCATGCAATAAGTCCCTATAAGAAAGTGAGGAAAGTATAGGGGTACATGTGGGCAAGACTTCCACACCCGGCAAGGGATGCAGAGAGAGAAACCAAGACCAAGAAAGAAGAGAACCAAAGCCAGAAGAGGAAAGTAATCCCAATTACCATCCTAAGAATTTAGTTTCATGAAGAAAACATGTGACCCTCTAACCACACACAGTAGAAAGCTGGCTCCCTCCCCAGCACAGGCTGTAGGGTATGAACAATAGTTCCAGTGCTTGGTGAAGAATGTTCTTCTCACACACAGCTGCAGCATACCAAGCTTCCGAGCTTTCCCTCAGGCTATTATATGAGTTGGTCTCATTCTCATGAATGCTCTTAATTCTGAAAAATGCCTGGTTATCCCTGAGAACATGTTTATCTTTGAACAGGTGCCTCCTACACCCAAAGAAGTAATTCCCGCGAAACCCTCAGCCATCTTCCCTGACCAGTGACAGTATTCTGAGTGCATCAAATTGAGCTCAGTTGACAGTTGCCCTCTTCCTTTAGAGATAAGGCCTGGTTATGGGTGTAACCCAAGCACTTCCGATTCCACATTGGAGCCATCATCCATGAACTTATGTGCACTTCCATGAGACCATTTGTATTTCCACATTCCTCTAAGTATCCAAAGTCTAGCCTTTCTATGACCTGGGACAAGGGCATGGAGATGCCATCACTGCAATGATTTGGCTGCTCCCATGGATGCCATCATGCTCCTGATCCAGAGCTTTGTGGCACCCATTTCCACCACTTATGTGAAGAGGCTGTCAAAAAGCTTCTCTTAGCAAGGGAGTGTTGGGTTACCAACAGCTGGTCGCTGTTCTCTGCAGCCAGATTCCAGGCTTATGGGCGATTACGGGTTAAATGTGTGGCGTTGCCTATGGGTGCCTGTACTGTGACCTGAACTTTCTGGAGACACAATGACTTTAACTAGAGGATAGCTCTCATGGTGAGAATTACAGAACCTGGCAAGATGGCACAGAGAGATATTTCAGGGCAGGCAGGCTTTCCAGCACCCAAAATAACCACCAGTAGGAGACTGCCTAGTGGCCCCCACAGAAGGTCAAGCCACCCCTGCTCTGTCAGCATGAGCCCTTTGAATCATCTCAACACTTTCCATTTAGCCAAGCTCTTCCCCTCCCCCTACCACCTCTGTCCTTCCCAGGTTGTTGAGCTATCTTTGAAATGGAGAGGCAAACAGGGATCGTTTCTCTTTTTATTCAGATTTGATAAAGAACATAAAATGGGTATGGTACAAGGAACTGGGAATTCCGCACTCTCCTCTGATCTGCGAAACCATAGAAATTCAACACTGGGGCAGCCTTGAGATCTGGCTGGAGCTCACCCTGCCAAAGCTGCTCCCACAAATCCCAGTTACCCCAGAGATACCTAATCTGTTTCTAAACACTACTCCTTTTCCCTCAAAATGAGAGAGATAAGTATGACAATCATCTGCACGCATAAACTCCTTCTGCACTTCTCATTATCCATTCCTCCTAGAGGCTCCAAGGCACAGCGAGTTAAGCTAAAGATTCCCTGGATGCCCCACGACATAGCAGCCATGCTTCAGAGAGGTGTTGCAGCTTGTTATGAGAGATGCCACGCGTGGTTCCTGGAGGGGGTATTTTCATTTAGTCTGGATGTTTGGCACACTCACACCACAAACAGAAGCCCAAGGTAGAAATAGATGGTGTGACTGGTTTACTCAGAGAGTGTTGAAAATGTTTAATTAATTCATGGTGATAATAAAGTGTCTGGTTAGAAGATAAAATGACAATTCCTCAAGCTACAACACATTGGTGTCCAGCCTAATAGCTTACAGGCATTTAGGGTGACTGATGGATAAATACGAGAGCTATGCAAATTATGAGCTCCTCCTTTTGTGTTTACATTTGTGCATATTTCTGGTTATTTTTGCAGATAGGCAGATTAGCAGCCCTGCTGATGATTTGATCTCTCTGACAGAAGTGAAAAATCATTCACTCATCCCAGAAACCCATCCTCCTAGCGTATGCATGTAACAAGCTGCCTGGGTATTACTGTGCAGATAGCAGCCACACACATGACCAAGCATGGGGATTTCTAGGGCAAAATCAACCTAAAAAGGGACAAAGAGTAAAGCAGTCAAAGCAAAAACAGCATCTGGTGAAATAAAATTTCAAACACTTCATTCAAATAATTTAAGACCACAAGAATTTGTGACATGACCATAAAAGAATGCTGTAGTATTTACTCATTCATTCATCCTCCAACTTCATTTACTGGCACAGAAGCTCCGTAATAGCAGGGATCTTGTCTGTTTTATTCATTGCTGTGTACCAAGCTGTCTACTACATAGGAACAGCCCCCAAAATATTTGTTGAATTAAGTGAATGAGCCCATTCATCATTCAACAAACCTTGAATAAATAATGTGGTACACAGGCATTTTTCTGTTCCTTGGTTGTTGTGCAATTTCAGTTCTATAGTATTTCCTTTTTGGAAGGATATGTAAATACCTTGGATTCTTCCCCCCCTCCATGAGTGTGGTATTTAAAAAAATTAAACTTGTTAATATAAAAAGAAAAATAATAATTACTTAAGCCTCTCAAATAAGTTGAACTATCAACATACCATATAAGAAAATTAAGAATCAATCTTTGCATTTATAGGAGGCAAATTATCTAAATACATTTACATAGAAGAATTATGTTCTTTTTCCTATTATATAGTTATCACGAGTGTTAACATTTCATTGAACACATGAGATATATGTATAGATCCTCAAAGTTAAATAAGTAGGATATTTAAAAAAATTCAGTCCAAGTTATTTTAAAACAATCAAATGTTAATCTGCTATGTCAGCTAATAAAAGCGAATCAACTAACACAAATGGTTATTTGATTTAATTCACTATTTTAAACCATTTTAGGACAATAGTGAAACACTACTACGCACCTATTAGAATGGCTAACACAAAAATCAACTTACAACACCAAATGCTGGCAAGATATGAAACAACAGGAGCTCTCATTCAGTGCTGTTTGAAATGCAAAATTGTACAGCCACTTTGGAAGATAATTTGGTAGTTTCTTACAAAGCTAAACATAACCTTACCATACAACCCAGCAGTTGAGCTCCTGGATATTTCCACAATTGAATTGAAAACTTATGTTCTCACCAAATCCTACACACAATCATTTATAATAGCTTTGTTCATAATCTCCAAAAACTGGAGGCAACCAAGATGTCCTTCAGTGGGTTAATGGATAAACAAATTATTTCACATGCATACCAGGGAACATTAATCAGCCCCCCCCCCAAAATTGCTATCAACCCTCAAAAAGACATACATGAACCTTAAATGCATGTTGCTAAGTTAAATGAAGCATCTGAAAGGCTACATACTATTTGATTCCAACTAGATGACATCCTGAAAGAAGCAAAAGTAAAAACATCAGTGGTTGCTAGAGGTTTGGGGCTATGGAGGAGGGGTTGACTCTGAAAAGCACAGGTAACTTTTAAGGCAGTGAACTACTCTATATGAAACTATAATTATAGATGCCTGACAATAGGCATTTGTCAAAACCCATAAAACTTTACAGCACAAAGAGCGAAGAAACCTTAGTGTGTGCAATTTTCAGAAATCATTTAAAAGGTTGAGGGGAATCACAGGATGAAATGTAGAAAGTGACAAAACAATCTATTACAAATGTATGAAACAGCCTCACTGAAGTTGGCAGGGGTAGAGAGGTGGGGGGGAGGGGCGCTGCGGTCAGTAGCTTTAGAAATGAATGAAGTCTGTAAAACTAAAGGCAAATGGAACAGCACATAAGCAATATACTCTATTGATAATGTGATTTTCCATGAGGATACAAATTGACAATTCTGATACTGCTGTATATGAATTTTAGAATTAAACAAATAAATAAATGGATGGCAAAGGGTAAGAGCCAGATATCTTACACTTGGACTGATAATTAACAGATAAATAAGGGTAGGAAGTTAGAATGATCCATTTCGTAATAGATTAGAATTGGAGTCATCAGTCTGAACTCATGTTTAACTTAATATTGATACAAATGGTTATAGACACGTGTATATACATAGGTTTGCATGAATACACACGTATATTTCTTTGCTCTGTCAGCTGAAAAAGCCTAGAAGTAATGACAACCTGGTAGCAATGAGTGCTCCTACTGCCCAGATATTGGTGTGAAATACCATTTTCCAATAAAAAGAAACAGAGCTTCTTTGACATATGACTAATGCTGGGACTGAAACTTAAAATATACAAATAAGCATGGAGCACCTTATAATGCCACAAAGAAAGGAAGTGCTCAAAACCTTTAAAACTTAATTAGAAAACTATAAAGCTATCAAGGGACATAGGAGACAATTAAAAAAAAAAACTCCAAGTGGTTAAGCTCCAAATGACTAAAGATAAAAAAAATTAAGCAATAAAATAAGTAAAATAATATTGGATTATAACACAAACTGTAAAATAAATATTCATACTAAAATAAATAAGTAAGTAAGCAAATAACTAATCTCCCATGAAGAAGAATTTCAGATAATATGTGTCTATACTCTTCACTCAAGGAATGGAGCATATCTCCCCACTCCTTAAGGGTGGATTCTACATCGTCACTTTCTTCCAAATAGTACAGCATGGAAAGAAAGGGAAAGGACTAACTTTACATTGGAGAAAACTATCTCAGCCACGCCATCAAGGTCAATGTCACTAGTGATAAATCATGATGGTAGTAGATGTGATGAGAATGTTATCACTGTCATAGAAAACAAGGGAGGTCTGAGAAACTGTCACAGCCAAGAAAAGCTTTAGAGGATATAACTACTAATGTAATACTGTATCCTGAATGGGATTCTAGAACAAAAAAAAACAGACATTATTTTAAAATCTAAAAACTCTAAATAAGTTATGGACTTTGGTTAACAATAGTGTGTCAGTAATGGTTCATTAATTATAACAAGTGTACCATACTAGAGTAAGACGTTAATAATAAGAGAAACTGAGTGTGAGGTATATAAAGACTCTATGTACTATTTTGCAATTTTTCTGTGAATCTGAACCTGATCTAAAAAATAAAGTTTATTATTAAAAAATTTTTATGATGTAGCAGTAAACACTGAAGCATTTACATGTGAAATAACATGAAGCTTTGGATTCAAACTATCCTAAAGAAACTGCTTTAAATTTACACCATGAGACATAGTATGAAAATGCACAGTTTTCATAAGAACAAATATAGAAAGAAAATCTAAGTGTACATAAACAGAACAGATGAATAATTTGTGGCACAGACAAAACGTTGGAATGTTATATAGCAGTGAAAATAAGTGAATTACATTGAAGAATTACAACTTCAATGAATTTTAGAAACAATGTGGTACAGAAAAGAAAGGCTCAAAAGACTCACTGTAATCAATTTATAAAGCTCAGTAACGAAAAAAAAGAGTTTTTAAAAATATATTTCCAGGAAGACATACATGTGTGATTAAAAACTGTTACACAAGGCCTGGTAAACACAAAATCAAGGATGGTATTTACCTCTGGTTTAGAAAAATGAGGCAGGGAGAGGACATTTGGAAAAGAAACACTTGTACTTTCAAGCGTCCTAGAAATGTTGTAGTACATACATTAGGAATTAGAGCAAAAAAAGCTAACTTTATTATTATGCCAATATATATGTATAATGTATATATATATAACATCACATATATAACATATTTATACATATATCCACATATATATTATATTCCTTCTTCTATATGAAATATTACATAATAAAATGTTTTAAAATACCATTACCTCTGTTTCATCTATCATATTGAAATACAATCCTAACACTTTTCAGATAAATAAAGGTATGGACATCTTTCCCAAAGTTTGTAACCCGTTAGCCTCTGGAGCATCACACACACACACGCACGCACGCACGCATGCACGCACACACACACACACAATCACCTGAATTTTTGTGGCAATGTAGAATTGATGCTCTGCTGATGCTTTTCTTCTCCATTAGGTAGTACGGTTAATAGACTTTTTGAAAATGACCTTGGAAAAAAGCAACAACTGCCATTAAATCACTCATGTTGGCAGGAATTTAAAAGTGAATAAAATTTTCTATTAAAGAAAAAAAAGGAAATCTTTCACTCTTTTTAGCTCCCTCAAGTGGCCACCAGAGAAAAAGACAAGTATTGTTTCTAATTAGAGATACATTACCTTCATAATAATGTCTACACTGGGATTTCCATATATCAGTATCATGCTGCATTTATTTGATAGTTAGAGAACTAAATATTTACAAAAACAAACTAAAGAGAAAATTCTTGATTTTCCTTACAATTTTTTACTGGAGTATCCAAGAAGAAAAAAACATAGCATGTCAAACAACACAGAAAACAAGACAAAAATGAATTCTCAAATAAATCAGCAATGCCAAGTATTTTCCACAGAACTTTGAGAAATTTGGCATACTTTCCCGACTCACTGGGACTGTAACCGTGAACATGAATTTAATGAAAGCTCTGAATAGTCCTGCAGGAAAAAAAAAATCTGTTTAGCTGTTTCACTCAACATTACTTTTCAAAAGGAGAGTTCTGTGAAAATACTGTTATACAAAACTCATCTTAGGACATGCTGAAACAAAGTTTTGCATTCTAGTAGATTTTTAAAAGGTATTCAAGAAATTAATAATGACTTACTATGTGACAGCTATCACACAAGTGTAGAGTGTAGAACTACATTGTTTATGAGTATTTAATGCTAAATATCAGATAACAGTTGAGTAGGTTGTGGTTAAATGAATAAAAGAATGACTCAACCTACTATTCTAGTGCAAAGAATAACAAAACCTATTCTTTTAGAATCCAAGTTACTTTCCAGAAAACATTTCTAATTGATTGTTTGTGTTTTTGTTAAGGATATTTTAGTCAGAGCCTCGGGTTCCTCTAGCTATAAGTTGACTTTGATCATCTCTGCTCTAATAGTTGTCAGTAAGCATATCAATAGTTATATATTTCTGGTCTTCTTCAAATTAACTAGAATAAATGGTATTTTAGAAAACTTATGTTTGCAATTGCTGGGAGTTTATATTTGTTCATGACATTGTTTGAAACTGCCATTATGTAAATCATATAGCAATTATTGCACATGTATTATTGTTTTTTTGTAACGAATAGTATTATAGTGCCTATCTTAGTCTCATCACCTTTCTCCAAAAATCATGCTTTCAAAATTTTCTCTGACAGCCTTACTATTAAAAGTCCTTAAGGAAGTTGACCTTTCTGAGATGCTTGTTCAAATAATACAGCAGATTTAGTTCCTGCCTTGATGAATAAACTTGAGTTACTAAGAATTTCCCCTAGATCAACAACATCAAAGAATGGTAAGAAATTACAAACTTACCTTCTCCTTTCTGGCATATGCAAATGTTCATGGTTTCGCTTTATATATATATAAAAAAATCTATACAAGTAGACACTTTAGTCAGTGTTGCTCAAGCAGTAATTTGCCATAATCAGAAGTGTCTGGACACTGACAGTAACCACTTTGAACACCTTTTGTAATTGCAGAAGACAAACATGACTTGTATTCATCTTTTGTTGTCAGGATATATTGAGTATTACAATTTTAACACAGTTTTCCTGTTTTAAAATGTGTATACACTTTTTTGCTATATATGATATATCATATATCATATATCACTAAACAGTTTTATTAGAAGATGAACGTTCTCAGTTGTCATACTTTCCCTGAGAGGAAATCACATTCCAAACATTTTTTAGAAGTATAAACTTAAAGGTACACTGGCCAGATTCAGGCAGTGAAAAGCCAGTTATTAAAGTAAAACAATGATGCTGCATTTAAAAATATATATTTTAATGCTCTAAAATTTATTTTTTATTGTTTTCAAAGTCACAAAGTAATATAGATTTATTATCAAATAAGAATAAATATGGAAACTTAGCCCAGACAGGTAGGGTGAAATTCCAACTAGCTGTTAAACCCAGAAGAACAGGGAACACTCACTCAAAGAAGCTATACACATTTGATACCACATCCAATCACATCTGCAAATCTTTTTTTACACAGAACTAGGAGCTATGAACACAAGAATGAGAATTATCAAGTACAAAATTGAGTGCACAACTAGAAAGTACCAAGTGTCTGAAGAAAACAGAACGGACTAATAATCTAGGGAAAAGACATAATAAATATACTTTTAAAAACACAGGACAAAAATAATTTAAAATAAGTATTATTGACATCTTTAGAGAGATTTGAAAAAACAAGACCTAAAAAATAAAGTACTAAAGAGCTTTGAAGTTTAAAATCCAATTACTGCATTTTAAAAACACTCAGCATATGAGTTAACTAGTGGGACAGCCATAAATTAACAGCAAATCAGTAAGCTGGCCATCAAAATTGGGTAATTATTCCAGAATATTATGCAGAACACAAATGTGTATAAAATTTTTTCATTAAGACATACAGAAATAGATTTTTAACTTCCATTGTCTGTACATGTATTCATAGATATTTCATGAAAAAAGAAAGAAAATACAGAATTAATAAAAAAAGAATTCCCAGAACTGTAAAAAAGTATCAGCCTTCAGTTTGAAAGTTTCTATCAATGCCAGTCATAATAAATAAAACAAAATTTATAAGTGAACATATCATTGTGAAGTTTCAAAATACCAAAGAGAAAATTCTAAAAGTTTCCAGAAAGAGGGGGAAAGTCACTTATAAATAAAAAAAGATTCCAATTGGTATGATACTTCTAAATGAGCAATAACAGATGCTACAAGACAATACAGCAATATCCTGAAGACATGAGGGAAACTAATTTTTAACCTATGATTCTATACCCAGCAAAACTAGCAAAGTCAAAAATCATTTTAGATATGTAACAACTGAGAATATTTATCTATCACAAAACTGTCCTAGAAAAAAATCTAAAGAAGAGAATGATATAGGATTAAAGAAACTGTAGTGAAGAAAGACATAAATCAATCATATAATCAAGTCTAAATAATGCTTCATGAACAATGTTTAATAAAGTCATTAACAAGCTGAATCTAAAAATCCCCATGGCTGCAAAATGTGAGACATGAATGGTGATGCATATAGACAAGTAAAACTAAGCTAATATATTTTGTTTGTTTATAGAGAAAATGTAGATATAAATTAACATTAGACATCGATTTTAAAAATATGCATTATAGTAGTAAGAGTAATCATCAGAAGAACAAAAATAAGATTCAAAATCACAGATAATAGGATTCAAAGAACTAGATAAAGGAAGAAGCAAAAACACACATCAACAATAAGAAAATGAGGAGTCCAATTAGAAAATGAACTAAAGAGGGGAACAGACTCCACACCAAAGCTATACAGATGGCAAATAAGCCTATGAAAACATGTTCCACATAATATGTCATCAGGTAAATACAAAACAAAACAACAAGATACCATCACATGCCTGTTAGAATGGCCAAAATTCAGACCACTAACAACACCAAATGCTGACAGGAAGGTGGTGGAGCAACACGAACTCTCAATCATGATAGTGGGAATGCAGCATGGTACACTTAGGAAGAAAGTTGTCAGCTTTTTACAAAAATAAACATACTCTTATCATATACCCAGCAATTGTACCGCTTGGTATTATATTTACCCAAAAGAATTGAAAATTTACATGTTGAAGCTCTAACCCCCAGTGCCCAGAATGTGACTGTATTTAGGATTAGGGCCTTTATTGAGGTGATTATGCTAAAATAAGGCTGTTTGTGTGAGTCCTAATCCAATCTGACTGGCATCCTTATAAGAAGTGGACATTTGGACATACAAAAGAGAAACTAGGGATGTATAAGCACAGAGAAAAGACCAGGAAGACATGGCAGTAAGGCGGCCATCTGCAAACCAAGGAGAGAGGCTTCCAGAGAAACCAACCTGCCAAGAGCTGGCTCTTGGGTTTCTATATTCCAGAACTGTGAGAAGGTACATTTCTGTTGTTTAAACCACCCAGTATGTGGTATTTGTTATGGCAGCCTTAGCAAACTAAGATACCCAAACCCAACAATTTTCAACATTTTCTCAATAGGATTTCATTAATCACATACCTACATAGCTTTTATTCTAAATTGCTTTTAAGACAAACCCTAGACCATTATGCCATTTACTTATAACTATTTCATTTTGCATCTCTAATTAAGTACTTCTTTTTACATATTTATCAGCTATATCACAACTAACAAAATTAACAATAATCCCCTAATGCCATTTAATATCCATATTTTAGTTTTTATTAGTTTCAGGTGTACAAAGCAATGTAATAGTTAGACAATTACACTCTTTACAGAGTGATAACCTCCCCAAGCTATTACCACTCTGACATTGTATATAGCTGTTACAATACCATTGACTATCTTCCCAATGTTGTACTCCACATCCCTTGACTATATATTATATATAATTACAGTTGACATTCAATATTATTTTACTTCAGCTTCAGGTGTATAGTGCAGTGCTCAGGCATCTACACAGTCTATGAAATGATCTCCCTGGTAAGCCCAGTGCCCATCTCATTATTGATTATATTCGCCATACTGTAATATCCATATTTTAAATTTTCCCAATTGTCCCCAAAATCTTCTTTTACAGTTGGTATGTCTTTATAAAGTTAAACCAAACAAAGTCCTTATAATACATTTTGTTATTTTTCCACAGCCACTTCAACATTGGATATATGTTTAATAACCTCCTAACAATGGGCACAAATTATCATTTTATATTGAAATTTCCCCCAATTACTAATGAATTTAAACATATTTTCATATACTTATTTGCCTTTAACTATTCTTTTGTGAATTTCCTGACCATATTCTTTGCTGATTTTTGTTTATTTTATCTTATGTTTTTGTAGGAGCTCCTTCTAGACAGGGAATTTTTCTTTATTTTTATTGCATTATAAGTATTTTCTCCTAATCTGTTTCTTTTAATAACTTTTAAATTTTTTTCATGTGTCTATCAATATTTCCCTCTATGACCTCTGAGGTTTGTTAATATTGTATTAAACAGTCATAAAACTGAGAGTTGTTTTCTCACCAGTTAGAATCAAGCATGTTGATTAGTTAACTTCTTCTCCAAATTGGACTTTAGCCTAATTTCTAGCCTAAGTTTTAAGAAGACATTTTGCAAATGATCTTAGGTATATAAAGTTTTGCCTCCTACAGCACACACAGAGAGAAAAATAGAATTAAAATTCCTAGCCCAAGTTTCTACATTATGCATCGCCAAATCACAAAAAGACATTTCTTCTATGAAAAAGTAGTTCACTTATTGTGAGCAGCATTGGAGATGATAAAATCCCAGATCAACCAAAAACAATTCCAAGAAGTTTATTGATTTCTCCCTAAAATGGAATGTTAGTTTTCCAGGAATATTCACAATAACCTCATGCTTTTTTATCAGAATAACATTTCCAGGAGATTGTTTTAAATGTATCATTGAAATCTTACCTCATGAAACCTAGACCTCTAAAACCTAAGCTTGAGTACCCTTTAGCATCAGTGCAAGAAAAAAACCATGACAATTTTGATGCATATTTGTAGAATACTCTTTTTATGCATATTATTTCTAGTGAGGGTAGAACAGCTGCAGTGGAGAGAGAGAGACAGAACAACACTGGGGAGTAGAGAGAAGAGGATCTTGTGGATGTTATCATAAAAGAGAATTGTCATGTCATAGTAAGATGCAGGAGAGTTTGTGTTTTCATCCTTTCTCTGGCTATCAGGAACAACCTATTAGCATCTCTTTCTCTCCATTTACTCAGACAACTGTTTCATTGTTTACAAGCCCCAATACATGTGGATCAAGAATTATACCCATACAGCATAGAATTTCAAGACAAAATGTAACACAAATAAATATAGCGCTTTCCTCAAATAAGTTGACATTTCTAAGTTTCCATCTACCTTTAGCTTGTCTATAAATTTTTCTGTTTTTTTTTTCTGCACAACTTCAGTGCCATAAGTCTTGAATCCTTGAAGCTACATAAACCCTGTGTCCAAGTATGGTCACTATGAGGGAGCTGTCACTGAGAGTCCTTGTGGAAAATTAATGGCTGACTACAGAGGGCAAAACGATAGGACAGATGGTTCTGTCACCACTGCCAGTCTGAAAGGCTGAAAGAAACTCAGTGTCTGGGCAAATACCACTGCATTTCATACACTTGCTCCTTTGTTAATCCCATCTCCCTGTCAGCAGCTGTCCTTCATGGTTTGGTTTGGGGGGGAAGGTTGTTTCATTTTCTATAGACATTTTCTATATTTTCAATCTGTTAAAGACTCAAAGAACACGTTCAGAAATTCCATGAGACCTCAACCCAGAAAAGATTCTTCTCTGTCATTTCTCTAAAAAACAACAGTAAAATTTCTATTTTGTACAATGCCAAGAAAATATTGTTTTCATCCTGCTGTGAATTATTGGATTTAAATGCTTTTGAGAAATTCTGCAAAAATCAGCTAGGGATACATAACATCCTAAGGGTACATCCACCTAATACCAACACATAATTAGGTTAATGCAATGAGAGGGGGCAAAGGGGTCAATATCAAAAAGTCAGGCACATTAGAACAATTGGATGATTCATAAATTTTGCACTTTTCAATAGTGTCTTGGAGTCAATTAAATATCCCTTATTTTCCGATTGAACTTTCAGTCCAGGAAAAAGAAATGCAAAATGAAGTCATAAGATGTTCGTAAAACATTTTCCCTCTTCCTCCATCTTCTTGGCCTGCCTTAATTCTCATTTAGAGCACTTTGGTGTTACCAGTAGGCTTCATAAAAGAAGCAGAATGCTTTGGCTTCTCAAGTGTCAAGGTCATGCTCAAATTGAGCCAACACGAGAATGTGCCTAAGGAGAAACACTCACCTGCATTCTAGTTCCTTTACAAAAGGGCAAGCATGCATTCTTTCCAGGAAAATTCTTTGACACGGAAATTCTTAATAGTCTTAATCAGTGGCTATCACTCCTTCCCTTCCCTTTACTAATGTCTCAATTTTAACCAGAAAATGATCATCACTTTTGTGACCCTGAACAAGTGCTGGTCACCAATTTCACTACAAACATCACTGGTGCCTCAGCTTTCCTCCATAGTCTTTTCTGATATTTTTTTCTAAACAATCCTGGAGCTTTAGGGAGACAATTGGTACTTTCATACATTTTTTTAAAATTTAAGGGGGGGTAGGGGTCTTTTTTTTTCACATGTCCTCCCTCCAAGCTCTGTAACTAAAACCCTCCATGGCTTAGAGCTGTCATGCTCCATAAAATATTATGGAGCTTTTCATTCCTATTTATAGAAATTTAGAGAAAGTGCTCTCAAAGCAACGTATCTGGTTAGCAAGTCTCTCATCAGCCTTGTTAAAAGAAGTCCATGCTGAGAGGCTTCCTCTAGGGCACAGCTCGTAATGTGAACACTGCCGTTATCCTCTGATTACATGATTCTCTCTCATTCCCAAATCTGATTGGTAAACTCTTCTGCAAAGGTCATTTGTGAGGGGTTGAGAGGTGCCCAGCTTCTTGATATACCTATATGTCCTTCATTCAACCTTATTAGATACTGTGGTCTGTGCCGTTCAAAGTCTGAAAGTACTTCAATAACAAATCAAATCATTTGAGATTGATGAGTGATTAGGGAGGAAATCATTGTCGACAAGGTTTCATCTGAGCCTGGTGAGTGGGGTCTCATGACCCATGAAGTCTCACCAACACCATGTTCTTGAGCATTAAAACCACACTGACGAAGCACCTCTTGTATTAACGTACGAAACGCTGGCTCCATAGCCACCCCTCTCTGTACGATCTCAGGTTCCTGAAAACCCTGTGCTCCTGGCTTTCTCCTGCCCAAGTGTGCACTGCCATCCTCAAGGGACACTGTGCAGCGTGTGTGTTCCATATTCTTCCCACCCCTCCAGATGCTTACATTGCATTGCTTCACAAAATACACCATTATAACTCTGAATTGGCTGAAATCTGTTGGATATCAGTATCTTTTGGTGTGCAATAAACAAAGTTGCAGGCAGAATTCTGGGAGAAATAAGAGAAATTTAAGGAAATGGTTCTCAATATGTGCTTCAGGGAACTCTAGGGTTTTCAAGCCATTTCAGGAGGAGTCCATGAAGTTAAAACTATTTTTATAACATTACTAAGATACTATTTGCCTTTTCCACTCTTACTCTTGGACAAGTAAACAGTGGGGTTTTTCAGGGGGTATAGGAAATGTGATATTGCAACAGACTGAATGCAGAAGCAGATATGAGAATCCAGCTGTCTCTTGTTAAGCCAGATATTAAAGGGACTTAAAAAAATATAGAACAATACCACTCTTCTCACTAAAATAATTTTGTTTTGAAAAATATAGCTGTTTTTAATAAAATATGTTAACATGTAGTAAATTTATTATTTTAATATATTAATAAATGAATATTTTTTAAATTTCTCAGTTTTAATTTCTAAAATGATAAATATCAATTGATATCACTGCTTAAAAATCTCTTTGGAGTTTTCAATAGCATTTAAAAATACTCAGGGGTCCTGAAACCAGAAAGCTGTAGAACCACTAGCATGGGACAAAGAATATAACTTAAAGTTGAACTGGGAGAAGGAACCAAAAAATAGATGAAACAAGAAAATAACTAAATGTCATGTGACCAAGTGCTAATCAGTGTGGTATGGACTGAAAGAGAAGAGTTCCATAGAAAAGGAGGAGGGGGACAAGATGGCAAAAGTAATTGGGAGGAGAGGTCATGAAAATAACTTACTAACCAGTTTGTACTGGGCACTGACTGACCTGATGGACTCTAGTTTATCAGCCTTGTGTAGTTGGGTGGCCTCGTAAGGGGCATTGTGTTTGAGCAGGGCCTTGAGGGAAATGCTGATTTTGAGAATGTAGTGAAGATGGGGATCAAGTCCCTGTGATGGAGAAGCAGCATGAGCAATAGCATCAGGGAAGAGTCAATACATAACATGTCAGGTTTAGTGAAAAAATGGGTCTGGCTGGAGGGAAGGCACATATTGGCAAGAGTAGAAAACAGGATTGGGCCAGCAGAGTTGCTATATACACAGGAAGAATAAGCCATACTCCTAAACTCCACTTCCTTACACTGCAGTTGACATTCTTTCTCTTCCATTCTGCCTGCATGAATTTCCACAACAAGGGACTTGTTTAGATTCCTGAGCTATATAATGGATATTTTAAAATTTGCTATGGAGAGTGAGCTTTAAATGAGACTATTAATACCAAAAGCACTTTTGGGGCCGGCCGAGTGGCATGGTGGTTAAGCGCTGGCCTAGGAAGCCAGCAGCCCCGGTTCAGGTCCCACATATGAGGTAATAAAAAAAAAATTAAAAAATTAAAAAAAACTGAGCAAAAGCACTTTTGAAAAACTCTAAAACACTGGACATATCCTGAATAAAATTCCCCTTTTAAAATAAAAATACCTTTTTAGATAAAAGTTATCACTCACAACTTTGTGAGAATTGGATTAATTAAATTTTCTCCAGCGTGGTAAAAGAATGGGAGCTCCAAGGACAGAGAATGGCATGGTAGGAACTCAGAGGCAATTTTGGATCATAGGACCCTTCAGTATGACAGACAGCACCCTGGTCCCAAGGGTATACAAATGTCAGACACCAGTGGCAGCAGCACAGATTGGTGGTGAAATAAAAAAACTTTCTAGCCTGGCTTTCACGTTAGTTAACTACATGATCTTGAACAAATTACTTAACATTCTCCAAGTGTGTTTCCTCATCTATAAACAGAGATGAAAAAATAGCACCTACCTCTTTGGTAAGAGATCTTGCTCTTGCCTCTGCCTGATCTTCCCCAACTTCCCCTTGTCTTTCAGATTTCAGCTCCAAGACCATCTCCTCAGGTAATAGTCCTTCAACCCCCACTCTCTACTATACTGCCCTACTATGTTTTATTCATAGCACTTATTTAATAAAATTATTTCACTTATATTTATTAGTTTATTGTCCATCTATCCCCACTAGAATGGCAGCCCAGTGAAAGTCCAGATAATAGCGAGCTGAAAAATCTTATTGAGCTCACTTCTGTTCCTCTGCTAGAACAGTCTAGCATATGCAGGTGCTCATTAGAACATATGAACACATAATTACAATTGTTCAGTGTAGCATCAAATATACAAGATCAGTAGAAGGAGTTTACACCTTACTTGAATCCTTTGATTTGGTTATTTTAATTATTGTGTAGGTGTTTAAAATACCTTAAAAAGTGTTTAAGATTAATTATCTTAAAGTTCAACTAAAATAGTTTCCATTTTGTTAACAAAGTAACTAGTGGGGATTTAGTAGAACAAGTGTTCATTCATTATGAGCCAGGAACTGTGGTTAGCACTAATATACCATAGTGAGCAAAATATCATGGTCCCTGACTTCACAGAGCCTATAGGCTGGTGGAGTAGACTACCTTAAAAATTAATCTTAAAACAGGTACGGATACTATCAGCAGGGCTGTAGGGTGGGACAAGTTGCTATGGAAACAGGACCATTTAATTTAATGTGGGGCAGGGAGTGCAAGGCATTAGGAAAGAGTCCCAAAGACAGTTGCAGGAATATATGGAATATACCTGACAGACAAGTTGGTGTTCGTGAAGTAAAGACAGGGGAATCATCCTCTAGGCTAAAGAAGGAAAATGTGGAAAGTTTCTGAGAAGAGGAAAACTAAGAGAGTGCAGTGTCACAGGAGCCAATGGAAAAGAACATTTCAAAAAGGGCAAGGGCTGGCCGAATGGCTCAGTTGGTTAAGAGCTCTCTTAAGAGTGCAAGCTGAGCTCTGAGCAACAGCGGTTCGAGGCCAGCCCGAGCTGAGTTGCCGTTGAGCTGCCAACAGGTGGCAGGATGGCTCAGCTAAAAAAAAAAAAAAAAAAGGGCAGAGTCACATAAGTTCAATGCAGCTGAGAGATCACATGAAATAAGTATGGAAACATGTCCACTGGTTTTAGCAAGAAGGTCCCTGAGCCTTGACCGAAGCAGTTCGGTGGAATACAAATCTTTTTCATTCAATCTGGGTATGTAATAAAACTATGAAATTTTGGTTAATGAAAGATGCCTGGGAAAACCTTATTCAGTTTCCTATCCATATATTTCTTCATGCATTCAACTAGAAATACAAAGGGGCTTTTAAAACATGGTATGTTTTGAGCCCAACTTATTTAAATGCCTTCTTTCCTTGTTGTTTACTACTGAATAGGAATTAAATCCTCTAAATGGTAGAATATTGAAACACTTTCTTGCAAGTAGAAGGTACCTTCAGCCTTTAAGTTCCAGTAGAACAGAAGTGTTGCACACTAACAGGAAGGTGTCCATTCTAGAAACCTAGACACAGGAAGTGCTTGAGTTGTTAAGAGAAATGGGATGGATCACACAGCTATGACTGAAGGAAGAACCAATCTCGCATTATCAGGGAGAATGGGTTCCCTAACTCTAAAGTGATATTTTGAAGGGGTGAAGAAGTGTTATCTGGTTGATTTTTTTTTAAGTTAAAGTTTATTGGGCCGGCCGAGTGGCACGGTGGTTAAGCGCTGGTTTGAGAAGCCAGCGGCCCCAGTTCAGGTCCCACATATGAGGGCCAGTGACACTGCCCTCAAATACAAAAAATTAATTAATTAATTAAAGTTTATTGGGGGTGACAATGGCTAGTAAAGTTACATAGGTTTCAAGTGTACAATTCTATATATCACATTGTGTGTTCACCATGCAAAGTCAGTTCTCCTTTGTTTGATTCATTTGTTGTTTGTGTTTGGACCCTAGTTTGAAGTACTGTGTGAAGAAAAGAATAACGTAATTATCTGGTTCCCAGGCTGGAGTCCCTGCACAGGTGATAAAGAACTCTGTGTCTTCAGGCATCTTCTGGACTTATAATGGCTTCATCTCTCAAGTAAGTGCATAGCTGTGTGAAAACAACTACTTCCCTATAGAATCCCAAACTTTCATAAAAATATACATATATATACCATCCCCTCAAACCTTTCTGGCATTTGTAGTTTCTGAATTTGCTTCACATCAATCTCCCTCCACACCTTCTTGAAAATCTCACCTTCATCATCACTGAAAACAGAAATGATTTTTCTCTAATTCCTTAATAGAAAGTATGTGAGAGTAAATCCTGCTCTACCATATAAATATTTCTTCTATGATTATCTCAAACTGCTATTGAATTCTTTTTTGTTGTTTCATGTTCCCTTAATTTATTTCTTACCTCTAAATAGATCTTGTGCTCCTTGATGGGAAAGAAAAATCTCTGATTCATCTCTGAATCTCCCACAATACCACACCTATAAAGTGGGTGGTCAAAGGATATTGGCTGAGATGTTTGGAAAAGAATGTGTACAACTATGTAAGGCATTATAGTTAGTATCCTTTGCTTTGGTTTTGATGACAATCCCTCTTCTATCAGATACTTGTTAAAAGAAAAAGAATGCTGTAACTCTGACTCCAAAACACATTCCTTCTATGAAGCAAAAGACTGTCAAAGTTTGACATCTTTGAAATCACAAAAATTACATTAATCCAAAAGATATGGTCATATCTATTCACTCTGCTTTTTTACCATCCATGTCAATAGTTTGTTATTCAGCTACTACTCCTTAAACTCTCCTCCAGCTAGACCAGACCATTTACAGCAGAACTGTGACAATACTAGAAGGTTGGAAGCCAGAATGCAGACTAATTAGTTGGTCTATTTTAGTTCAGAATTTGCATAATAGAAACAGACTATTAAGATGCATGTGACTGACATTGACCCATGGATAGATCCATTTTTTCTTAAACAGACATCTCTTCTTTGTTGAAGACAAGTATGTCTTGTCACAATTTGGCTGCCTAATTTTAGCTCCAACTAGGGTTTGCTTAGCCACCAAGCTCCAAATCCAGGCCAGAAATAGGCAGAAGAGTGATGGTCATGTGTTTAACAAGATCCCAGGCAACAGGCCAACACATTGGAGCTAGAGTGGAATTTCTTGCTCTGTGAAAATGCAGTGCTAAATCTTCCTCTCCCTCTTCTCTCTTTCTCTACAAGTGGATCTCTCCTGTACAGTGAGCTGAGCTGTCACCTGAAACTAACAAGGAAGATGTGTCTCCCAGAAATCTGAGCTACAGTCAAAAGTGTGTGACCTACCAGCCTTGATATGCCAACTTGGACCACTATTTCTGGAATGGTTGAAAACAAGATTTTAATATAGTTCACCTTGGTATACTATTTCATCAATAACTTCTAAAATTTCACAGAGTACATCTTTCAAGTCCTAGACATCCTCAGCATATAATACAGAGGGTGCAAAAAATGCACACATATTTTAAGAAAAGGAAAAACTGTATTAAAATTGTAATACTCAATATATACTGATAACAAAAGATGAAAATAAGTCATGTGTATATATTTTTTTTGGCACCCCCGGTACACGGTAGTACATTTTTTACTGTAGAAAATAAATTTCTTATTCTTCCTGTTTCAGTCACTCCCTTTCACTTGGACTTTTTTTTATATATATAAAATACTCATTCCTCTCTTTCTCCTGATTATAAGTAGTAGTTGAAGTATATTTACCAAGAAATTATTTATAAGCTTATAAACATAACTTATACTTTATAGATATCTCAATTTGGCTGTATGTTAATGTCTCCCATACTTTCTAGGGCATTTATACCCACTTTCTCAGAAATTTTGCCACACGTTAAGTCATCTACAGAGCAAAAATAAAAGTAGAATATTTACAAGTTTGGGTTGGGTTTTTTTTAGGACTCATTAACTAGACTACTTAAGAAAGAACATATAAAAACAAAACAGTCTCAAGGATCAGGAAAGGCAGAGAAGTCCTATGACATTCAGCATAATATCCTTAGGGCATTTTCAGAAGTTTTTTGTTTTTTTTTTGTAGTTGTGAATTGCCTATATTTGCTAAAAATCAAAGAATCAACATATATTACAACCAACTACAATATTTTAAGGCATAATTAAAGTTCTGAACTCTAGTAAAAGATTTTACCTTAGAGAAATTTTAACTATGTCCCATTCAGGGGGATATATGACCTTCCCATTGGTTTTAGAAAAACAAACTTGGTGTTACCCTTTGTATGCAAAGGGCATGAGCTTTAAGAAGTTTTTTCTATTCTGTGCTGGTACAAATGGGTTTGCCATGATCCTTCCTTCTTTTCTGTTTCTCACTGTGATCTAAACACCAAAGGTAGGGACTTTGTATCTGACTACAGACTTAAGTGATCCCCACCTTCTCCATACCCAGAAATGAACTTCTGTGGTACAGGCTAATTAATTCAATGAGCCATCCAACAGGACCAATAACTCTGTAGATTAGCTAATGAGCTGGTAAATGGAGAGGATCCAGGGACATATGTAATGAGAAACTTTAGTGATAAGGAAAGTTTTATGCATTACATTAAATATTTTGTTATATATTTTGACTCATTATTGACCTAGTGATGGAAACTAAAAGCTTATTTGGAGGTCCTGGATGGGAAGAATAATTCTCTTATAATTCTTGTTTAAAACATGTGTGTGTTTTGTTTTTTTTTAAATCTCTGTGAAGGTCGTTCTCTCAGAATAAGGACGCATCTTGAGGAGGGGATCCTCTTCTGTTCTTTGGATTTCCCATGTTCTGTCCTGCCTCTAGGACTTTACACCTGGCATCCCTCTGCTTTTGGTGCTGCACTGCTTTCCCTGGTTCCCTTTTGTCTGGCTAACTTCCACTAATCCCTTGGATTTTAGATTCTTTGTTACTTCTCCAGGGATAGAACATGAGAGGCAAGGACACTTGCTGATCAGTTAAAGAAGCACTGATCAATACCTTAGCCAAATTATTAGCATCTCATTATTATTAATTTTGTTGACTGGTGTTCTCCTTAGTACTCTGTTAATCATATTCATTATGAATATGATAAAATATGAAAAGCACAGTATTAGGTACTAAAAAATCATATCAGTTGCAGTAGTCTGCCCTCAAGGAGATCAGAGTCTAACAAAACTGAGACTTACAAACAGCTAACTAACTGCACAAAATAGTAAGGCTATAACCAAAGTATGTGCAAAATGCTACAGGAATATAGCATTTCTATAGGTAGAGCTGAGTATGAAAGGGTAAACAGGATTTTTATAGGCAAGAGGGCAGGAAGGGCATTGTAAGCAGGCTAAACAGCATAAAGGAATGCCAAGATGGAAGGACGTTTGTGGGTTCAAATATTGGAAAGAAGTGCCTAAGAGGGAGTCATTGACAGTAGAGGCAACGGGCAGGGTCAGCTATATATTTTGTGCATCCCAGTACAAAATGAAATACCCTTAGTTCAAGAATCAAGGGGAAAAGTACAGTTAAAGGCACTAAAATACAAAGCTTTTCCTTTAAAAAAGAAAGTAATAGAGTAATAGTGATACATGACTAACATCTACTTGTAAATTGCCAACATAATTACACTTGAAGTGTTATGGTTTTAGGTAATATCATAAATAATAATACTTTATTAATGTGATATTGTGGTTTCTGGTTCATTTTTCTATAAATTCACTTACAAGGAAAAAAATAATTTGTACTTTTAGAAACTTAATTTTCAAATAGTATAACTATAACTAAAAGCAATGTCAATTGCAAGGCCACAAATAATTTTTTATTTTTAATTTTCAGAACAATCTTTCTGCTGGTGCAAATTTCCTGGAATTACTAAGCATATTTTGTAGGCTGTCACAACACTGGGATACTTTTCTGCTACATTATTTCATAATATAAATTTTAGTACACCTAGTGATGATGACTCTTGCAGAACATTTGTTTTAAAGATTTAACTTTTCATACAAAGCAATTTTATGTAAATCTGAATTTCATTTTAAATGTAAGTCCATAAAATGGCATTTTACTGTTTCCTGTGAAACTTGTGGAAGCTGTACAAGAACCAAAAAGTAACTTCATGATTTGTATATAATTCAAAATACCTGTTTATGCATCCCATCTCTGTGTCTGCAATTACAAGGAAAGTATCAATTTTAAAAATGCCTCCTTATTAATGGTTCATGTGAAGTGTCATATAAAAATAGCATTCTTTTTTCTATCAAATCTGATCATCTTTAAAGTTAATTTTTATTTCTAAGCCTGTGGGTATTTGCTTTGCAATGTGGCAGCAGTTTTCAAACCCAGAAATTCAAAATTCTTTGAAGATGTCTAATAACTCTTTGATATGCTTTATTGCAATATCTGTGTGTATGTTTTGACTTTTTTTTTTTTTTTTTTTTTTTTTGAGGGCAGTGTCACTGGCCCTCATATGTGGGACCGAACCGGGGCCGCTGGCTTCCCAGACCAGTGCTTAACCACCGCGCCACTCGGCCGGCCCTGTTTTGACTTTTGTAATAATTTGCTGACAAAGCTTACTGCCTGATCTTCAGAGTCCCTGGCCCTGCACTCAGGCTGAGAGTTCATAGCTGTGCCAACGCACAGGGGTGGGTTCTCAGGATGCGCGGGAAGCCCGCTTCCCACCACAGTACAGGTATGGACCCATGCAAAGCCCCTCTTCTCTCCCAGGGATGCCATTGCTGCCACTACTGCTGCTTCACTGCCACCATTGCCACTGCCAATCTGGGTCCAGGTTCTAACCCTGGATGCCTCCTTGGGAACCCCTGGCACCCAAGACTGTCCCAGGTACTTGCATGCCAGGAGGCCAGGCCAACTGCTCAGCTGTTCACCGTGGCAGTGGCTAAGCCTGCAAGCTGCAGCCTGATGTATCTCTGCTGCTCATGCCCACGCTCTATTGTTACATGTCTGACAAAACACAGGTTCAAAGATAAAATCATTAAGAATTTCAAACAGTCCATCACAGAGCATTAAGCCAAGGGTGGGCTCCTTTTTGAGAGCAGGGCCCTGTGTGGCTGCACAAGCCAATACTTAGGAAGCCTGCCTTGGGGATGGAGAATGCAAATAGGAAAAAGAGTCTTCTTAAATAGTATGGGGACAAGGTTTAAAGTTCTTTAAATACCTTAAAAAAAAGAACACTAAATATTTAGGCACTGAGGATTCTGAAGTAGGAAAGGGACATTATATTGGTATTTTGTTTTATTTTATTTTATTTTTTGAGGGGAGTGTCACTGGCCCTCATATGTGGGACTGAACCGGGGCCGATGGCTTTCCAAGCTAGCGCTTAACCACCGCACCACTCGGCCGGCCCTACATTGGTATTTTAGAAAGATCACTCTGGTGCCTAATCAGATAAGAAGACTAGCTGATCGACTGAAAATTTTATGTTATCTAGTCAAGCAATTTTGAAGGACTGCATTTAGTAGTAGTAACAGATACAAGTATTTTAAGTAACAAATGTGTGCTAGGGATTTTACAACCATTATTTCTAACCCTCAAATGACCCTCTAAGATACATGCCATCCTCATTTTGCACCTGAGGGAGCTGAAACCGTTGGTGTCTAGTTGCCCAAGGACACACAGTAAATAGAGTACAGCTAGCATTAAGCCTTAAGCTCACCCTCCCCTCACAGGGCAACATTTCTGAGCTTAAGGAGGACACCCCAGAATGTGGTGACAGACGTATGTAAAGCTTCAGGGAGAGGAAAGAGTCAAAAATTCTGTTAACATTTATTTCCCTCCTCATTCTGCACCCTTTAAATTCCTCCAACTTGTCCAAGTTTACTTCAATCAAAAGATTCTATGAAATAAAGAGGACCAAAGTCTAAAAGGAGAGACACTGCAGTAGATTCTTTTGAGGCTGTGGGTGCAGAGTGCCTAATGCATAGTTGGCATTCTATAAATATTCTTGTCCTTTCCTTACTCTTCTCTAGTCATGGTCTCACGGTGCTCAAGTTTGATTTGGTTTTTGGTGTGTTTTTTTTCTTTTTTTTTTTCTGGCTAAACTGGGGCCCCACTTAACTCTTGCCACCCAATGATTGGATGGTTGTAAATCTGCCCAAAAGGCCATGGGGAATGTGTGCATTTTCCAAGTTGTGGAGACATTGCGCTCTTCAGTTCAGGAATAGCCCATGGGGAGGCATGGTTGAGAGAATTGAAAGAGATAAGGATGTAAATGAGTGAGGTGATTAGCACCCAGGCAGCATCCAATAAATGTCAACAGCCTGTCAGCCACAGAGAAGGATTTTTAAAGGGCTCTTCTATTACCTCCCACAATGAAGGTTCCCCAGGCTGCATACAGGGAAACAGAGTCACAGGTTCCATCCTGAAAAACACTATGCACACATCAGTCAACAAAAATGTACTAAATGTCTACTATGACAAAGACACCATGCTTGATATTTCTTATCTATTTAACCATTAAGATCTTGGAAACTGATAATGTTGAAATATATTGTATCTGGTCATATATGTAAAAACTAAGACAGTGAGACCCACTGCATTATTTCATCAGGCCTTGGGCCAACTCTCCACAATTTATGACATTCATTTAATATGAGCTTGAGTAAGTCAGAAATTATTTTAACAGAAAGTTTTAAGGAGCATCTCTTTCTCATTGTACCAATCCTTATGGTTATTATTCCTTAAGACATGAATATTGACCATTTTATCCATTTTTTAAGATTCAAACAAAGTTCATCTACCTATTCAAGTCCATAAAACAGGACATTTACTGGCAGGAGGGACACTGAGGAGCACACACTGAAAAGACCCTTTACTTACATGTCCCCATTTACTTCCACAAGGACTGTTACTACCTCCATTTTTCAGATGAGGAAATTGAGACTCAGAGAAATGAAGCAATTGACCACATATCACAGCACCAGTACAAAGCAGAGCCAGAATTTGATTTTAGTTCTATTTAATTTCAAGTGGCTGCCTTGTGTCAGAGGTCATAACTTGTGCAGGCATACACAATTTACTCCAAGTCGCATAAGTAGAATAAAAAGCTAGCATGTCAGTACAAATCTGTCCCAATCCAAAATGTGGTCTTAACTATCTAAGACAGGCTCAATGCCATCTATTTCTTATTTGACTTCTTATTTTCTTGCAGAGCTAATCACTATGCTGCAAATAACATAAACTGAATAAATGCCTGCTTCTTGGGGTTGGAGTAAATTTAAAGTCATAGAACATAACTATCATTTTCATAACAGGGTCATCCACGACATCAGCTTTTGTAGTGAACTGAAAAATCATTGCTTCCCCTACTGATAATCTAGGCAAACTGAGAAATACCATGAATTAGCTTGAGTTAAACAGTTGGCTACAGTTGTGCTCTGTATGCTCTGCTTAGCAACAGCCGCCTGGTCTTCCAATGATGAAAGAGCCCTGGGCGCTGTGTACTAACCCAGTGGAATGTGTGGAGTGCTGGGTGTGCAGGGTGCTGGAAGGCAGGAGATTAAAGGAGGGCTGGCAAGCATGGGCTGGAAGGAGAGGGCAGCACTGAAAGACATGCTTGTGCCCTGTTCAGAGAAGAGAGTTGGACCACACAGAAGAATCTGCAGGGTGAAGCAGAGTCAGAGGATACCTGGCTGATCTTTTTGAAAGGATTGCAGGTCATGGGTGATATCCAACCCCTAAACCACACATCTTATTCACTTTTCCCAACTCCTTATTTCCCACCAAACTTGGTGGCACCCCTATAAGATCATTTTCTTACATATTGGATTCCACATTTAATTGTGTTATAATTACTCCTGTTGATCTATGACGGCCCCGAAGGGTGTCAGAGTCATCCTTCCTACTCTGCTCATCTTCCTCTTCCTTTTCCTCTCCTCATGTGTCATGGTCTCTCTTAGGCACACAGAGAAGGTTGACAGCAGCAGGACTCTGGCAGGGTCGGAGAGGTGACCACAGGCTGCCAGTGGTTGGGTGAGCCTCATTTGAGGGAGATACTTTCTTCACATGAAAGCCTATGAAAATGTGTACATATGCAGATATAGCTATAGCTGCAAATAGTTGTATGCCTTCCTTTTTCACTTAAGATTATATAACTGGCATTTTGTCATGTCAATGAATATTCTTTGGACACAAGATTTTTTAACAGCTAACTCTCGTCTGATAAATATTATATAACTAAATTTTTTTTCATTGCTAGACATTTGAGTTGTTTCAGGTTTTTATTATCAAAATAATACTAAATTTATTGGTACATTTATGTTTATTTTCATAAAATAATAACAGATAACATTTACTAATTTCTTCCTATGTGTCTGATCCTGAACTAAATGCTTTACATATATATTATCTAATTTAATCTCCACAAAAGCCCATGAAGTAGCTTCTACTATGATTCCTGTTTTATAGATGACAGGTGGCACAGAGAAGCTAAGGGAGCTGTCCAAGCTCACACAAAAAAGAAAGCAGTGCAGTCAGAATTCAAATACAAAATGTCTTACTCCAGAGCCTAATGATCTCAAAAGTCTGCTTTAACTTTCTACACGATGGAATTACTTGGAATCAAAGGCTATAGAGATGTTATTTATTAATTCGGGTGTTTGTTATAAAAGTAATGCCTACAAGTGGTAGATGAAAAGTCCAGACTACACAGAGTGGTATTAATTGAAAAATAAAACACTTTTATACCCCACTCCCCAGTTCTACTCCCTAGAAGTGTCAGTTAAACACTCCTGCTTTCTCCTTCCTCCTTCTATCTCTGCCTCTTTCCCTTTTACTTCCACTTCCTCCCCTTCTCTCCTTCTCTCTTCCTCTTCCTTCTCCCCTGCCTCCTTCCCTTTGCCTCTTCCTCTTCATTCTTCTTGTTCTTATTTTGATGATTACCACTATAACTTTTAATACAGTAGAAGCTTTTGGACCAGTATTTGATCAATTAACTGAAAAAGGCAATTAACATGGGGAATTATAATGAGATGTACAGATTATTATAGTGGGTCGAGGTCTAAAAACAAAGCCACCACTTTGAATATCATGTGGTCTGTCATGTATCAACCACAACTGGAATGCCTGGTCTATGATTTTTTTTTTTTTTTGAGGGCAGTGTCACTGGCCCTCATATGTGGGACCCGAACCAGGGCCACTGGCTTCCCAGGCCAGTGCTTAACCACTGTGCCACTCAGCCGGCCCTATGATTTCTAATATTCATTTCTTTTTTAAGTGGAGTGAGGAATTAAAACCTCTTACAAAACAACTCTGTGCAAAATCAATCCAGATTGCTTTGCATTTTCTTCCAATCATTTAATATTGCCTTCCCATACCTATTTCAACTATAGTATTTTTAGTGACTTGCCTTTCACAACCTATTTAACAAAGCATTTTGAAAGCATTCAACTGACTTTTCAGACAAAAATGCCTCTTATCTCACACTTACTTTTTATTAGTTTACTTAAAATTTAATTAAGTTACATAATGACAATATATACTTCATAATATGTATTTGTATAATAATTGTATTTGCCTGCTAGGGTTGCCATAACAAACACCACAGACTGAGTAGCTTAAACAGTATAAATTTATTTTCTCACAGTTTTGAAGGCTACAAGTCAAATATCAAAGTGCTGTCAAAGTTGGTTTCTAGTAAGACCTCTCTTCCTGGCTTGTAGATGTTTGCCTTCTGGCTGTGTCCTCACATGGCCTCGTGTGTGTGTGAGTGTGTGTGTGTGTGTGTGTGTGTGTGTGTGTGTGTGTGTGTGTAAGACAGAGACAGAGACACAGAGAGATTGAGATTTCTGCTGCCTCTTCCTTTTTTTTATAAGGATATCACACCTATCGGATTAGGGCCCCACCATTATAACTTCATGCAACCTTAACTCCTAAAGCCTTACCTATAAAAACAGTCACATTGGGGGTTAGGGCTTCAACATATGAATTCTGGAGGGACCCAGTTCCATTCATAATAATAATGTATGCATCCATATGTAGGTGTGGGATTTTTCTCATCTTATTTTGCCATAAACATGCTTGGAGGTTCTGGTCAAGATGGCTGAGTAGGTAAACACTGTGCTTACCCTTCTCTCATGACCATGTCAATATTACAATTAAAAACTACAGAACAACCATCATTGGGAATCACCTGAAGTCTTGCTGAACCAAAACCCTACAACTAAGGACAACACAGAAGAAGCCACCTCAAGACTGATAGGAAGGGCAGAGACACAGAACAGGTTGGTCCCACACCTGCATGTAGGGAGGGATATCTCAGCTGTGGAGGTTCCCCCCAGGAAGCAAGGGGTCCCAGTGCCATACCAGGCCCCAGACCAGGGTTCCAGTGTCAAGAAGAGAAGCCCCCATAACTTCTGGATGTGAAAACCAGTGGAGATTGTGGCTGAGTAAGACAGAGGGTGGCTGAAGTCCCAGGCACTCCTCTTACAGGGACTGTGCATGGAGTTACTTGCCAACAGACTCACTGGGGCAGCAGCTCAAACAGTGCCAGAGACATACGGGGAGGAACTGAGATACCTGACTGCAGGGTGAGGGCTGGAGTGGTAGCTTTCTCCTGGTAAAAGTGCTGGCAGAAGCCATTGTTCTTTTGTTGAGCCTTCCCTCCTCCTGGCATGCAAATGCAGATGGGTGCCATATCTGTGTCTCCATCAATCTGGCTAACACCATTGGTTCTGCTCTGGTGATCCAGAGACCATACCCTACCCAACCTTCAGGCACACCCAAGCTGCTTCCAGTGGCTTTTTTGTATAAAACTCCTGCCTTGGCTCATGCTGTAGACTTTCCTAAAATCTCTCAAGGTTCACAGTATCCAAACAAGTAGCATCTGGCTTCAGTATGTCTCATATCTCTGGCTGAGCAGCCCTTGCACTAGTGGCAGTCAAGCTTAGTTTGTGGCTTGGCCCCTCAAGGAATTTCCAACACAATGTGGACAGTGGCCATCTGCAGATTGCTTTATGGCTCATGCCAGGTGGTTCTAGGCAGAGCACAGGCTGTGGTTAAACTTGGCCTGCAACACATCCCCTTCCAGGTGGCCCTGGGGCTGGCACACCCAGTGGCCAGCTTGGATCCAAGTTGGAGCATCACCTGGCTGCCTGCAAAGATGACACAACCAAAGGACACACTGGGCAAGCACCAGAGCCCTGCTAAAGGGAATCCTGCTCTGTACGATCAGCTCCTGCACAATAGCTCCTTCACTATACTCAGGGACAGTCCTCACAGCCAATGAGCACAAGGGTCAATCCATCCTATTTATGTGCAAACAGCAACCATACAGGCTCAACTGTAACAGGAGGACACACACAATCCACACAAGGAGCACACCTGTAGTACCCAGCTCTAGTGACCAGGGAGACTGCACCACTAGGCCCACTATATAAAGCCACTCTACTAACACTGGGAGGCATAGAAGTCCTACCTAATATACAGAAGCAAACACAAAGAGGCTGCCAAAATGGGGAGCAAAGAAATATGTCTCAAATAAAAGAACAAAACATATTCCAGGAAAAGAACTAAATGAAATGGAGATGAGCAATACACCAGATGCAGAGTTCAAAACACTGGTTATAAGGATGCTCAATGATCTCAGGGAGAATTTCAACAAAAAGATAGAAAACATAAAAATGGAGGTAGAAAACATAAAATAGAACCAGTAAGAAATAAAGAATACAATAAATGAAATGAAGAATACATTAGAGGGAATCATCAGTAAATTAGATGAAGGAGAGGATCAAATCAGCAATTTAGAGGATAAGAAAGCAGAAAACACTCAAACAGAACAGCAATAAGAAAAAAGAATTTTAAAAAATAAGGAGAGTTTAAGGGGCTTCTGTGGCAATATTAAGCACACCAACATTCACATCATAGAGAGGTACCAGAAGGAGAAGAGAGAGAGCAAGGAATTGAAAACCTATCTGAAGAAATAATGATGGAAAGTTTCCCTAACCTGGCAAAGGAAATAGACATAGAAGCCCAGGAAACACAGAGAGTCTCAAACAAGATGAACCCAAAGAAACCCACACAAAGACACATCATAATTAAAATGCCAAAGCTTAAAGACAAAGAAAGAATCTTAAAGCAGCAAGAGAAAAGCAGCCAGTTACCTACAAGGGTGCTCCCATAAGACTGTGAGCTGATTTCTCAACAAGAACTTTGCAGGCCAGAAGGGATTGGCAGAAAATATTCAAAGTGATGAAAAGCAAGTACCTACAACCAAGATTACTCTACCCAGCAAAGCTATCATTTAGAATCAAAGGACAAGTAAAGAGCTTCCCAGACAAGAAAAAGCTACAGGAGTTCATCACCATCAAACTGGCATTATAAGGAATCTTAGAGGTACTTAAGATGAAAAAAAAATTTAAAATATGAATAATAACTATATATCTATCAGCAATTACTTTAAATGTAAACAGATTGAGTGCTTCAATCAAAAGACATAGGGTGGCTGAATGGATAAAAAATCAAGACCCTTACATATGCTCCCTACGACAGACTCACTTCACATAGAGACTGAAAGGGAAGAAAATGTTATTTCATGAAAATGGAAACAAGCGAACAAAAAAAGCTGGGGTAGCAATACTTAGACAACACAAAATAGACTTTAAAACAAAAGCTATAATAAGAGACAAAGAAAGATCCAGTAATCCTACTTCTGTGTATTTATCCAAAGAAACCCAAAGCACTACCTTGAGGGGATGTGTTTGTCCATACATTCATTGCAGCATTATTTACAATAGCTAATATATGAAAGCAACCTGGGTGTCCCTGAATGGATGAATGGATAAAGAAGAGGTAGTACATATATACAATGGAATATTACTCAGCCACTAGAAAGAATGAAACCTTGCCCTCTGCTACAACATGGATGGACTTGGAAGGTGTTGTGTTGAGTATAGTAAGTTAGACCATGAATGACAAATGTCATAATATTTCACTTATAAGTGGAATCTAAAGAACAAAATAAACAAACAAATGAAACAGAAACAAATAGATACAAGAACATTTTGATGTTTGCCAGGTGCAAGGGGGTTTGGGTGTCGGTGAAAAAGGGGAAGGGATTAAGAAGTATAAATTGATTGTTATACAGTCGTCATGAGGATGTAGGGTATAACATAAGGAATATAATCAATAATATTGTAATAACTATGTATGGTGTCAGATGGGTACTAAATCTACTGGGGTGATAGATGGGAGGGGAGTTGGGGCAGGGTGAAAAAAGGGTGAAGGGATTAAGAAATACAAATTGCAAGTTACAAAGTAGTCAATAGGATGCAAAACATAGGGAATATAACCAATAATATGGTAATAACTATGCATAGTGCCAGGTGGGTACTAGACTAGTCAAGGGGATCACTTCTTAAATTATATAAATGTCTAACCACTATGCTGTACACTTGATATAATGCACAGCACAGGGAATATAGTCAATAATATTCTGATAGCATGATATGGTATCAGATAGTTGTTGGACTTACCATAGTGATCACTTCTTTAGGTTTATAAATGTTGAATAATTATGTGCACATCTGAAACTAATATAATATTGTATGTTAGCTATACTTTAATAAAATTTTTAAAAAATAAAAATTTGGGAATAAAATAAAAAGCATGCATGGGGCAACACAACTGACTCTTGGGTAAATTTACAAATTGATTGGTACGCACTGAAGAGTAGGAATGTCTAGACAGCGGCCTACTCACCATCAGTCAGTATGTTAGAGGAAGAGGAGAGCATTATTCATCCAACCTAAATGAGGTCACTTACGGGAACGTCTGCAATATTATGCTCATAGATCTAATTTTTTCATTGTGTTAATTGCTAAAGTTCCTAGTGACTCTTATGAACCCTATACAATATCTTACCTTCTCTCTTCTCTTCTTTGTCTAATATTTTAATTCTGCTATTTATTTTTTTAACTTAAATGACATGTTAAATTCTATTTATTGTTTCAGTAATTTTAGAAAGTATATCTTGACATCATGCTCTGTTAAATGAGGAAATTAGTATCCCTATAATTCTCTCCTCATCTTTTCCCCCATCTCTATGTCCCATCCTCTGAAAATGATATCATTATTTTTACAGTGTCTGGGTTTACGATATTTGCTTTCTGATCTGTAACTATACTTAACTCATAGGTGTTTTGTTTATAGATTGACTCTAAAAATTAGCCTTTCTATTTAATTCTTCCCATTTCAGGAATTGACAATTTTAACTTCTAAATGAAACTTTTCTCTTGTTCTTGATTTGTTTCTTCAAGAAGAGAAGAAGCAGAAGCTGATTGATATGCGTAGAGTTCATTGAAGAGTATTTGCTGGATCAACATCTTTTGAAGGAAAGAGATGGGAAGGGGTAAAAAAGCAGGATGATAAGATAACTCTCTTTAACCACAGGCAAGTCCTAAGGGGACACTCAGCTGAGATAGCAGCCACCTGTAGTTGAGGAAACTAGAGGAATGAGAGGGTGGCTCATTATTGCATCCACTACTGGCTATGCCTTATTCTATTCAAATCCACTTGTTTCATATAATACACTACATGAGCAGCTCCTTCAAGACTCCACTGGGTCTCTTCTCCTGGGGAAACTCAAAAGTGAGAAGTTAGTGAGATGAAATACAATCTCCACTGCAACTACTGATCTCCAGTCCATAACTGATACTCATCATCTTCCTACTTCATCATGCAAGACCTCTTGACAAAGACTTCTGCTGGTCTGGGTGACTTTTCTGCTGGGATGACCCAGATGCTCATCTTTGAGAGTTTGAAGCTCCTGGTCACCATTCTCTTATCAGACCATCAAATTAGGGCAAGAGTATACCAAGAAATGGAAAGGTTATCACTTGGGTGCCTAAAAGTTCACCCTTTGCATAACAGCAACACTATTACAATCAGTGTCAATTTTGCAAGTTTGTTGATGCCTCTATGGCTATTGGTCCCTTAAGGTTTAACAAGACTTTTATTATGTCTCTTTCTGAATTTTACCCCCCTGGGAACTGAACCCTCATACTCACAGAATTCAGAGTTGTGCCTTCATGGAACACAGATTTCCTATATGCATCACTAGGACTTGTGGTAAATAATCTCACTCTTATTTCTACTGTTTGGTTCCTAGATTCTTATATTCTACCTACTGGGGACAAAAAATAAAAAATGACCATTCATTGAGGAGGTATGCTTCTTTCTGGACTCTCGTGCTACACCCTCACAGAGTAGTCTCTCTAAGCTGGCACTTCAGGTGCCTTTACCAAGCATTCCATTGTTCTCTCAGTTTGGGAACTTCTGGATATCACATCTTTTGTCAAAGAATTAGATATTCTCTGGTACCACCAAAGAGTGGTACCAGCTGAGATCCTATGGGCAAGAAAAGCAAATTTATACCCAGAATATGAATTGGTTCCAGGCAAGGTGAATTGTTGCCCCTTCCAGGAAAAAAGGTTCAATATAGTCACTTGACATCAAGTGTTCAGTTGTTCTGTTTATGGGATGTTGCTCTATCTAGGGCTCAGCATCGCTCTCTGATACCAGTCATTTAGACATTCAGCAGTAGCAATCTGGAGATCAGCCTTGGTGAGTGAGTGAGCCCACGTTGTTGGGCCTATACACAGCTCTATAGTCCTGCCTCTATTGCTGCTGCAGTCATGACTTCATGAAGGAGATAACTAGTGACAGACACTGGTTTATGTCAATGGAGTCCTGTCATTCTGTTATTTGAGGCCTCTTCTGGAATAGGTTCTCTTTGGAGGGCATTAACATGTAATCCAAGCATCTTCATATTTCATACCATTGTCTGTCCTCATGCCTTGTCTCAGAATTCTCAGAATGCCTTGTCTCTAATCTTCCAGTCTCTCACCATTTGGGCCCCTCACCAATGTGGCCAAGCTGCTCACCACTGCCCATGAGTCCATATATATGCTAACCTTGGGCCACTTATTTTTACAAAAGGAAAAGGAGATGACCCAACTTCTTCCCATTGAGAAAATGTTCCCTTAGTGTTGTTTTTCATGACCACCTCTAAGTAGAGCTTTAGCAACTACAGTCCATTTTTGCCTTATACCCATACATAGAATAAATCCATTCATGAACCAGACTCAGCTTTTTCTCAGCACCTCCTACCCAACTTCCAGCTATATGTGTGAGCTAAAAGAGATGAACAACATTGCACTAGTGTGGATGACATGGAGCTAAAGGCACCTGATTGTGTGACTTATTTGTGCCCTCTAGCCCTGTTCAGGCCCAATCCCAGATGTACCAGTTCCATTTTACAATGGATTCTGCAAGGCATTCCTGACCTTATAATTTGGTGAGTTGAGCAAAGTGCAGCTCATTATGGATAGTCCTAACTCCATGGCCATTTAATGTCCCATGGTCAGGTGCTCCATCTTTACTGGGGCTCAGCAGCATATCAGAAGTTATTTTTGAAAGATGTATAATTCTTCTCTGCAGATATCGTGGTCTTGTGCCAGAATGTTTTGAGTCTGCATTGTGATTTTTCTATTGCTGTTTGTCAAAAACTCTACATGGTATGCATTCTTACTACAGACACGTCTAACACACTAAGTAAGGTCTGTCAGGTCATATGGCCCAAGAGGCAAAGCCACTTGCAGTACATTCTGGAACTGATGAAAGCCCTTTTCTGCTCTAGACCCCACTCAGATCTGGCAGCTTTTTTTTTTTTAGTTCAGATCAGTATTCAAAAGTATGATACATACTATCTTGAGAACCTAAAAGGCATTCAAGACATTGCCCTTCCTACTTAGTGGTAGGAGGTACAAAATGCAATAATTTGTTCTCTTTCTTGGATGGGATGCTGCAGTAAGCCCCACACTGGACTCAGAAAGTTCAATAATGTGTCATGCCTCTGAATCATCATAGGGTTTATCACCACCCAGCCTCTCCTTGTCTCTAGTCTTCCAGTCTCTCCACTCAGGCCCCTCATCAATGTGAGCACAGTTGTACTTGCTGCTTCTTGCTGATCTTGCCTGATGAACCTGATATCATCAATATAATGAACAAATGTGGTGTTTGGTGGAGTTTCTAGATGATCCAGAACATGTCAGACTATATTATAACAAAAAGCAGAGAATTAACATAGTCCTGGGGCTAGACTATAAACAGATACTGTTATTCTTTCTTTCACTTTCTGATAGGGACAGGAAAGATCACACACATCAGATCAGTGACCTCATACCATGTATCTCAGGCTGTTTTTCTGCTCTCCATCAGATATAGATATTGCAATTGGGGCCATTAATTGGTGAAGTTCATCATTCTTTTCCAGGATTTACTTAATTTTTCTAGAAATCAGTCCAGTGAATTAAATGGGGATATAATGGGAACCAACACCCCTTAATCCTTTAGGTCTTTAAGGATGGCAAGAATCTCTGCTGTTCTCCCTGGATTCAATATTAGTTTGAATTCAATCTCTTAACCAGAAGTTTCTATTTTTCCTATTTCACTATGATAACTCTTACCCCAGAGGCCAAGGAACAATTTTACAATTGTATATACCTAATAATTGTACGTCATGGAACAGGGGTTTATTTCTGACCTCCATTCTAATGGGGGATCCATGATGATACTCCTAGTCTCCTGGTATCAACATCACCTAGGACCATCTTTCCAACAATTCTTGGTAAAAGTAAATATTTCCCTTTCTCCATTGTATGGTTACATAACTGAATGGCCATTGGTTCCTCTGAGGAAGGGCTGAGGAACCATTTTCTATAATGTTGTCATCTTTCCTGCTGGAGACCTGACTACTTCTTCAATCTAAGTGATGCCAGGTCTGCAAACCAGCTCATGGTCAGAAACTGGGCAAAGCTTCTTTATCTTGTTTGTTTTTTTTTAAAAGATTTTATTGGGGAATTGGGGAAGGGGAACAGACAAGTTGCTGTCTTTTTGTTCTTCAGTCTAGTTGCGGAGGACGTTGCTTCACTGGCCCACGGTATCGTCATTGCGCTCTTCCCAGATGAGGCATATCGGTCATCGGCCTCTGGATGTCACTCACCACTCACCACGGCTATTGGCAGCTCATGCTGGCTGCCAGCCGCTCACGCTGGCTGCCGGCCACTCACTGTAGCCTATGGCAGCCCACTGCAGCAGGGGCTGCAGCCTACACCGTCTCCGGGGCTCCCACAGCCCAGCTCCAGGTGGGGCTGTTGTTAGCTGTAGAGGGCAGTATCACTGGCCCTCATATGTGGGATCCGAACCGGGGCCGCTGGCATCCCAAAACCAGCTCGTAACCAATGCGCCACTCGGCCGGCCCTCATTATCTTTTTATTGGAGCAGTTTCCCTCCACTTCCTGGTCATCCATACTTGATTTATTTTTGTTGTATAGATTGAGCAATATCCTTGGTAGCTGCCCAAATATTTTGCTCCTAGGAACACTATGCTCCAGAAACCATCTTCATAGCTCTCTAGAGGTCAGTCTCCTGTGGCTGCCAGTCTGAACTTGTTGCTCATTACAATAACTGCACCCACCTTGCTTCTGATGGTTAAGTGCCACCATTTGACCTTTATTACTTTGGCATCCTATTAGCTACATTACCATCAGTTAGTAGAGTTCTGATATAACATCTTTCACCATTCATCTTAGCCTACAACAGCCATAATAGAGCATCTCTTTGATATTGTTGACTCTGTCATCAACACAAACTTTACAGCTTTAGTAGCATTCTGCATCCAAAGATGGGTCAATAAAGAAGTGTAAAAGACCCAGTTCCCTCCCCAAAATTTTGTACAGTTTTGAAGGGCTATCCTAGCTCCAAAGATTCCTCTATGATTTGCTATTTTTTCCAGTCAGGTTTAATTTGTAATAATTTATGTTTCATATCTCAAATCCTCACATTAAGGAGATAGTTAGGCAGCTCTATGAGCTATATCATTTTCCCCAAAATAACACACTGAGACCCTACACCATGCAAGCAGGTAATAAATAATTACTATGCAACAACACACTATAAACAGACATAATATTTTGGAATCGGAAAAGTGTTTGACCTATCAAAGGAGCACTGTGATATTCATATGTTCCATCATGACATTGCTGGGTTTCTCTTGCAAGCCTGAGTAATGATCTCTTTATTTATCAGTCAGCAGTCAGCTTATCCTGCCCACAAGCCAGTCCTGCACTCTTCCTATTGACCAGGGAGAGAGTGATGGATGGCAGCAGCTGCTGACTCAATCAGCCCCAGGTTCCACCTTCAGCCTACAGAGATCATTGACTGAAATGCATCACAGACCACTCAGCTGTTTGTTAAGGAGTCCACATAGAGGGCCAGCATCTTGTACACTTACACATAAACTGAATTTAGGAGTGTCTGGTTCACAGAAAACAGTGTCCAGCCCCATCCGCTTCCCCGCCCCCCACCCCATCCTACAAACACAAAGCAAAAATTAGGGCCTAGTGCTGCAGGAATGTCAGAGATCTGTGTGAAAACTGGAAGGTAGTAAGCCAGCCTTAGTTCTCAAGACAAAATAAAGCAAATGAAAGAGTTTGAACAGACATCCTGAAGCCAGATCAACACTAATCTGTGGTTAGTGTTTCACAAATTGGTGTTTGCAACATTTGCCAGGTGTGTTTTAGGAACTTGGCAGTCACCAAACCTGGAAAAAGAGTGAGGTGATAAGAGGAAGTAGGGCAGGGATGAGGCAATTGGTGCAAGGCCCTCTCAGGGAATGGAGAGATCAGTGAATTTTATACAGCTGATTTTCTGAGAGTGCAAATTTTCGGGGGAACGCTTAACCTCAAGTTTTGAAAAGATGACTATCTGAATAGTAGTATTCTGTGCATAGCGCTGTGAGGAGTGATTGCTTTCTAAGAGTCTAATATTCCTGGATTTGGGAGCTATACTGACCCTAGGACACTGCGACTGAACAGCTGACTGGCCTCTAGTGAGTATCAATAAACTCCAGAGACTGAGCAATGGAGCTGGGCTGACAGCAGCATCTGCTGCTCGTCCATCATCTTTTCTGGCCAATAGAAACAGGGCATGGCTGGTGTGGCCTGGGAAGGCCCTCGCTCTCCCTCTTCAGTGGCAGTGCCAGATGAAGAAGTCATTACTACTTGGGGCTGGAAAAGAAACCAAGCATGTCTGAAGGGAATAAAAGAATGAGAGAACAGGATACAGTCAGCCAGTTGGTCACTGGGACGCATTACAGCCTCTGGGCACTCTTTCCAGATGCCTTGCATTTTTCAGTGTGCAGCCACTTTCCCCATCCCTTCACTGGGGGAGTTCATGGTTTCAGCATCCTTCTATCATGCAGTCTTTGGGAGAGTGTTGGAAATGTCTTGAGAAAGAGAAAGCAATGTAGCAGTCCAAAAGTAGTTTCAAAGTTTCCTCATTGTTTTGAGACTAATTCAGGAAGCTCAGTGAGGAGCCATGGGTTGGTAGGAGCCATGAATGACATTTAGAGAAAGTGAGAAAGGATGAGACAAGCAATTATTCAATGCTTCTTCAACACTGTCAACATGACCCAATTCTCCCTGAATTCAGGTGTGTGTTTTTCATGGTTGCCCTTTATCACTATTCTCATGTCCTGTATTCTCAAAAGCTTTCTGGTTAATAGTGATGTTAGTACTAATAATATCTTCCTTCTGAACCATGTGCAGCATTGACAAAGACTTTTCATATTCGAGACTGTATCTGAAACCCTAGAAAATGAGAAAAACATGTAGTATCATGCCCATTTTAGAGACAAAACACAAAAGGTTAAAAAAGATGTGAGCAGCCCCAGATAGAAAAGCTAAGAGGCCAACGTGGAACTTAACCTCACATGTTATATTTCCAAGTCTAGGGCTCTTTCCACACCCTGGATGACTCACATTACATTCGCCCTATCCACAACTCAAGTAACACCAGTCAGCTGTGATCCAGAAGTAGCGGCAAGGTGAAATACATAGCACGTGGGAAGTTTGTCTGGAGTGTGTTTCTGCCATGAGGTCATTTCCCTAAAGGAAGGTACATTCATGTCACTAGTGTGTTTGTGTGTGTGTGTGTGTGTGTGTATGTGTAATAAAATTGTCATCTTTCCACTCATTAGATCAATGACTAATAAAATGAAGTCATTGAATAATCTCAGTCATGTTATGAAGAACATCCCCTCTTATTTGAGATTTTGTGTCATTTTCTCAAATCCTTGGGAACTGAAAAAAAAAAAAGAAATAATTGTCAAAGTAAATCAGTTGATTTACGATGAGATCTGATAAGTAGAGGTGTGTGTGTGCACATGTACACGTATGTGTGTTAAAAGACAGTGTAATTCACTTTGCTAACCCATAGAAAACAATTCTTAATAGTTAAGAGTAAAATTTACGCACGCACACACACACACACACACACACACACACACACACAAGTTTAGATATGGTAGAATATACACAGAGCAGAAAGCTGTCCTCAAACTATTAACACCTTCCAATAAAGGACATGTTTCAGTATCCCTTCCTCAGTATCCACACTGGTGAATGTCCCTTTGTTTGTCCTTTTCTTCTTTTCATAAAAATGGAATATATTACAACAAAATCTTTTTCCCTGCTTCCTCAAAAATATGTAAGAAAAAACAACTCTATTGCTAGCTTAAACCAAATAAAGTTCAACAGCATTACCAACTTGTATCTCATTATTTCGAAGATAATCTTTTTGCTGTTTTAACTGTTTTAAATTGAAAGATTTGGATTAGACACTGAAGCTTGGACATATTTTTACAGGCCCTCAAAGTAACTCTTAGCAAACTTTAATTCATAAACCCTCACAAGCATGACACCAACAAAAACAATCCACAAAGCACATCAGTTAAGAAAGAAAAATAACAATTCTTGATCTGTTTTAGATAACTTTCAGAAAGATTAGGGATATGGGATGAGACCATTATGAATGTATAAAAATTGAAATTCCATTAAGCTCCTAATTATTCTTTATACTAGAAGAGCAATGAAAGCTTCTATCTTGCCCTCACTTTATTCCAGGACAGACTTGTCTTCTACCCTCAAATCCATTTTCCTTTCACGTTTTAAGAACTGAAACAAAAAAGAAGAAGGAGTAGAAAAAAAATAGGGAAAAATAAAAAACTATAGCCCTGAAGCAGACAGTCACCATCTGTGAATACAAATAAACTATAAAATGTATTGAATCAATTGCATCATTTACTCTCTTATTAAGGAACAAGCAGGGGGTTATAATTCTAAGGTATTCCTTGAAGTATAATTTTAAAAATTGTCTTCATGTTTGATTCTTGCATATGATTAAGTAAGTGATTTAGAATAATGATGAATGTCATCCAAATTGTCAATATGAAAAAAAAGAATTCTAGCAATATGCCTTTAAAACTCACTGTGGAACTATAAAATGTTAAAAGTAATTCACAATGCCAACTCCTATAGTATATAGAGCAGTGGTTCTCAAACTTGATCATCTATCAAGGTCACCTAGAGGGCTTATGAAAACAAGATGGCTGGGCCCTGCCCCCAAAGCTTCTGATTCAGTAGGGCGGGGATGGGGCTTGAGAATTTGCATCTCCAATAAGTGTCCAGATGCTGCTGATACTGCTGGTCTTGAGGGTCACTGCTATAGAGGAATTAAGATAATAGGAAATAATAAAGGGCCTTTGGTTTGGGGCCAAGGAAATTCATTGATGAGCTAAAGAAATAGAGACCACATGCATTCAACAACTATTTAAGTGTCCCCTATAGGCCAGTAACTGTTGTAGATACTAGAGACACCACGGTAACAAAACAACCAGGTCCCTGTCATCATGGGGCTTAAATTCTCATGAGTGAGATGTGTGAGAAACAAGTAGTCATGAGTGTCATAAACAAAAATGAAGTGGAACAAGGGGATAGAAAATGATGCGCTTGGGATGCTATTAGATCTTGTACTCAAGAAGAGACTCTTTGAGGGGCCATTTGTGCAGAAGCTTAAATTTTAGATAAGGGTGAGGGGGTAAGCTGTGACAAGGAGTGTCTAGCAGAGAAATAATATAATTTAAAGACGAAGTGCTTTGGCATTGCTATTCCATGTTTCCTAACCAATCTTCAAGATGAGCTTTGGCCAATGATGGTATCTTTGACAGAAAACATCTATGTTCTCAATGAAAAGAACACAAAACATCAACTGAATACACTAAAAAGCACACAAGTAATTTCTAGAACTGAAAAAGGAACTGAATAAACAGCCAAACAGTGGACTCAACAAATCAATTAAATTTCAATATAAAACATTAATGTAATGTTATTTTTTAAATATTGTGTGAACATTATTTAGCCAAGTATTAGAACTTTCAGTATTATATACACAGAAAACTAGAAATTTTCTAGATTTAAGAGAAAGGATTTCAAAATTTGATGCTAGAACTGCTGAATATTTAAGATAGATAAAAAATAATAATAATAAAGCAAAGAATCACTGTCTAGTGTGGAGAATTCAAAGTGAGATTATTAATTTAATGAATAATAAAATGAAAGCAAATTACCACAGATAAAGTTTGAAAAAGCAGGTGTTACTTAGTTAAACTAAATTGTACCAGAGATGAATGTTGAAAAATTAACATTGATTTTATATATTGTTGAATTATTAGAGAAGAAAGCAAGGATATCACAATTAATGAGTATTTCCTTGATTTTACACCTAATGTAAAAACTAAAGGTTTTGACTTGAAGAATAACACAACTTTAAATTTTAGACATTAATTTTAAAAGCTTTAGAGGAGAATCCTAAGATTATAACACTAATGTTGTTGGTGAAGAGAAAAGTATACAAGACACATTTTTAGCTGAAAACCAAAGAGTATTCTCTCTGTCAAATACAATGAGCACTTTGAATTTGTTAGTAAGAGACAGAGCCTCAACTGTGCAAATAGTAATGACTTATGTGGAACAATTTAAACATTATAAGCAATATATTCTGAACCCACTCAATAATAGAACTTCTCCATGAAACAATATATTTCTTTAAAACCACTCTTGGCCACACAACAGGAATCCTAAGTGTGGTTAAAACAATTATATTTAATTTAGTCGGGATATGAGATGCACAAAGAGAGTTAAACCAAACCACAAAACATCTTCAAAGAGTGAATCATGAACATTGGCAGGAAATGAAATTAATGTTGACCTTGTAGTAGCCACAGTTATTGGTATGAATTACTGCTTGCTATTAATATTTAGCAAAATTTACCCAAAACAAACAAACAAAAAACAGGTAGAACTTCAGCACTTTCAATTTGCAAAGAATTTTTTAACTTTATAAAAATTTAAAGACAGTATTTAAATTTAAAAATAAATAAAATATGCTGTAAAAGTATCACAAGACTGTGAAGCTGATTCACAATTAATAATTCTGAAATTAATTTCCATTCGTACTACTTTATGGTAATTATAGATCAAATTATTTGATCAATATTTTTTGATCACAATATAGATATAATTTTTTAATATATAGATATTAAAAGTTTTGAAAAAAACTTAAGAAATATTGTACTTGATATACTTTTAGAGATACTGAATATTATAAGTGATAGCAATTTACATGATGAAATTAAAATACTTTGAAATATTTTCTGTAACGTTGGTAATTTCTCAAATGCTAAACCATAACAATGTTTGAACCTGATATATAAAATTCATGGATCATTTCTAAATGTAATTATTCCTTTAAGAGACTTATTGACAATTCCAGTTGCTACTGCCTCAATAGAGCAACATTTCTCCAAATTAAAATTAATAAAATGTATCAAAGAACTACAAATGCCTCAAAGAAAGTTAAGTTTGACATTATTGTTGATGGAAAACAAATTTTTTAAAAATCTTCATTATAACATATTTAGTAATTTTGCTGAAATAAAGGCAAGAAAAATACATTTTGTCATATTTTGGTATGTTGTTACTCATCCAAACATCACCAACCCATCGGCAGAAGACCTAAACAAGCACAATAATAATTAAATCCAGTTGTTATTTATTTTTGCCTAATTTATGTCAGATAAATATATGAAGTCACACATTTTTTATTTGCTGTCATACAATATATTTGCAAGGTAGAAAGATAGATCCTATTCTCTTTAAGTTTGTTAGCATTTTAGACAAAGGCATGTGGGCTTCCATTGGACTCTCTCCCCTCCCACCCCCAAATATTGAGAACAGGCATAGTATTACTCAAAGGAGGGCTGAGGCTAAGGCTGGATCCTTCCACCCTTGCTGCTGCTTTAGACTGAGAAATCACATCAATAATCTCCCCCAAGTTTCTTCTCCTTCAGATACTGCTTCTCAAATCACCTAGTTTCATGCCCCTCCTGCACCTCCTTACCTACCTTCTCACCTACACACCCACTTATCCCAGGCTCTGTGGCTTTCGAGCCCCCAATAAGCACAAGCTAAGTGAGTATGGAAGGAAGATTATAACATGGAGTGATGACCCATGGGGCACTGCGTGTTTCCAGGGCCAAAGGAAGCAGTAATTGGAGGGAGAACAAAAGAAAAGATGAAAAGAAAACTGAAATGATTTATACAACAAGGTACCAAAAGCATTAAAGAGAGTGTGAGAATGGTTATGAGAGAAGAGGTTAGTCATGGAAGGAATGATAGGCATTTTTTCCTCTGAAAGAAAGATAAATAGATGATAGATGAAAGATAGATAAATGAATAATTTTGAGAAATTATTTTAAGAATTTTCAGAAATTCATGAAATGTTTATCATCTGCATAGGGTAATAGTATATAAGTAATAATACATTCCACAAATGCATTTTGAGAGCCTACTGTGGGTTCTGTAATGTGTTGTGTCCTAGGATAATAGTGGTAAGCACAAAGTCCCTCTCATGGAGTTTAAAAACAAGTGGAAAGCATAGAAATCAATGAAATAGTCACACCACTGAACATATTATTTCAAATTAGGTCTGGGATAAAGTCATGATTCCATGAAAGGAGGATTAGTAATTTTGATAATATATGCCAAGGTTTGAAAAGGCAGTCTCAAGTATAGTATAATACAGCAATTCTCAAACTTAGTTGCAAACGAAGGGAAAACACAAGTGAGAGATAGGTCCAGAGCCATATCTGAAGGCAGCTCACAATTCAGGCCTAAAAGAGACACACAATGTGACCTATTAGATAGTTTTATTCTTGCATAAATTTTGGTTTACTGCTTGATCTTGAAAAAAAAAAGGAAAGTAAAAAGGAAATATTTAAAAACTAGAAAGAACCCCAATTTTCTTCAACAGATGAATGGATAAGCAATTGTGATACGTCAATACAATGGAGTACTATTCAGCAGTGAAAAGGAACAGGCTATTCATTCACATAACTACTTGGACAGATATCAAATGCACATTGCTAAGTGAAATAAGTCACACCAAGAAAGGCTACATAATGCATGATTTCATTTATTTGGCATTCTGGAAAAAGCAAAACTAGAGACAGAAAAGACATCAGTGGTTGCCAAAGTCTGGGAGTGAGAGGAGTCATGAGTTGACTACAGAAAAATTTGAGGGGATTTTTTGTGTGTGTGTGATAAAACTAATCTGTATTGTGATTGTGATGGAGGTTATATTCTTGTATGCAGCTGTCAAAATTCATATACTTGTAATTACACTAAAAAGAGTGAACCTCTCTGTATGCAAATTATACCTTAATAAAAAAATGTTTTAATGTGCCCAAGCTTTCCTTGGGAAATTAAAAAAATGAAGAAATGTTGCAATGCTGCAACTTGGTTGGTGATTTTTCCCCAACTTATTGCATCTTCCATATTTGACATCCTGTTCAATACCTGTGAAATTTAGTTACAACATAATTGCAAGTTAGAAGTCAAGAGTAAGTGAGTAATTGTATCTGAAACTCTCTTGATAAGCCTCAGCAGTTACACTGAAAATGCAAATGCAAGTTAGGTCACTCTTGTATGGTTCACTTATTTATTGCACTCCATTTAAATCCTGAAGTGCACTTACATCTCAAATTTAACCTAGACTAGAAAGGCACCTCACTTGAAGCCCATCTTGTTGATGTAGAAATGGTATGGCTTAAGTAAAATGTGTTAAAAAGTCCTTTTTATGAGACTGAAGAACATAAATGAGCAGTTACTACAAGCAGTAACCTAATCTTCTGGCAGTTGTAAAGGAGCTGAACTTTTACAATAAAGGTTTTATGGGAAATGTGTCCGGAATTGGTTGCCATGATAATCCATTGGAATAAATTGGCATGGTGACCCAATTTAACAACCGTGGGCTTCAACCATGCAATAGTTAAACAAAGAACACTTGTTTCTGAAGAAGATAATTACTCTCTGTGCTCCTTGACTTTCAGAGTAAAATGTATTTGATTACCTATGCTGAAGTAGATTTCCTTCCTTTTTCAACAACTGAGGAACATAAGACTTGAGGTGCAATTGTTATTTACCCAAGCTACTTTCCCAAAGAGCTTGCAAGTCTATCCACCCTCCCCAGCAAGGAAATCCTCAAATTTTAATAAGCAGGCTTTTTTTTTCCCTCAAATTGCTGGATAATTTCCAAAACTACCTACCAGTCAGGAGATGGTGAATTAATATCTCCCATTTTTCCTGTATGTCACTTTTATTAGACTTCATATACAAATGTGAATTGCCTCATAGCACAGATATATATTACTTTCATCATAAAGAAGAATCTAGATAATAGAAACAAGAAAAAGATAAACCATGCTAGATCCAACCTGTAGATATACTTTCTCTACTGCTATAATTTCCCAAACTCTGATTTTCATTAAATTTGTATTATGCAGGCATATACATTGTCTTTTAAAATGACTGCAGGAATAGGTTGGGATGCTTTGTGTTGACTTCTGCAAGCAATATTTGCTAGAATATCCCATCATAAGCAAATTTTTTAGAAAATAAAAAAGAGGGAACATATCGGCTAATTTAAAAATTGACAAGACCACCTGCTAGCAAGAACACTTAGAAATGGGAACACTCTTATCCTATTTTGGTGTGCATATAAATGGGTATAATCAATTACAAAGCACTTTGGCATTAGTAAAGTTAAACATACATAAACCCTATGAGCAGCAATTTCATTCCCAGGTATAAAATATACTTTAGAGACATTCTTGTGCATGTATCTATCAGGAGTCATGTTTTTAGTTGCCTTTTTTACAACATAAAAAAAAATTATAAACAACTCAAATTCCCCTTAACAATAGAATGAATAAACTGTAGTTTTATTCTCTACAACAGAATGCTATACAGCAGTGTACACAGCAAAAAAATAAATGGACTACAGCTTTACATACCAACATAAATGAATAGCAAAAATCACCAACCATAAACTTTAGAGAAAAAAACAGGTCAAAGAAGAACATATGCAGTATGAATCATTTACATTAAGTCTATAAAACACAAAAAACAATATGCTGTTTAAGAATGTCCATCACAAATGATAAATCTAGGGAAAATAGACAAGGAAATGCTTTATTTTAAAAGATTCAGGTACTTTTCTTACTGTTAAATCTCTGAATTTTATAAATCAATTCTTCATTTCTGCAGTGGTCAGGGCTGAGATTATTAATTATACACTTATCTAATGGAACTCTGGCCCATAATATTATTTACAAGGTATAAGAATATCTAGTTAAAAAAAAAATCTAAGAAAAATGGCCATAGTTTCTAACTTCATATATTAGTAGAGGTAATTTATAAATTTAGTTTCTTATTGTCTGACTCTAACAAGGGTATACTTGTTATATAGAGAAGAAAATAATACAAAGAACTTTGCTATGATAAACCTGTTGTAATCTAATTAGTATATTCAAAGTTATTTGTACATGTTTCATAAATGTTTATCAAGACATAAAATATGAATAGATGCTTAAATCCTAGGCCATGCTAAGTTAATATTGGAACATTATACAACCATTAAGATCTTAACTGAGCACTTATGGAGCAATTCCCTAGATAAAACCTAAAACTAAAAAATTCCTCTTGTGACTCAGTGAGAAGCTGTGCTAGCCAGCTATTAGAGAAGAGGTTGTGGAAATCAGTAAAATGCAAATATGAGTACTGGCTCTCCCACCTCAGAAGGCTCTGTGACCTCAGAAGGATTATTGAACTCCTAAAATCATCTCTCTAATATGTAAAATGAAGATAATAATAGGTCTGTTAGAAAAATGGAATAAAATATATGTAAATGCAGACTAAGTATTCAACAATGTTACCTATCATTAATGCAATTATTAAAATTAGTATTAGGGAGGACATCCAAGATGGTGGTGGTGTGAACTGTGCTGCTTCCTTTCGTGAACACATTAAAATCACAACTAAATCATAGAACAACCAACCTGGAGAACAACCTGAAGCCTGACTGAACAGAAGTTTTATAACTAAGGCTATAAAGAAGAAGCCACATCAAGACTGGTAGGAGGGGCGGAGATATGGAATTGGCTAACCGCAAACCTCTGTGTGGTGATTGAGAAGCAGGAGGTATATCTCGGCCATGGAGGTTTCCCCCAGAGAAGTGAGAAATCCCGGCCTCCCCAGCCTGGAGTACTGGTGCCAGGAAGAGGAGCCCCCACAACATCTGGCTGTGAAAACAGCGGGGATTCTGACCATCCGGGTGGGATGAAAGGTGGTGAGAAACCCAGGTGTTCTCTTAAAGTGCCCGCACAGAGACTTTCTCACTCCCAGGCACTCACCTTGGGCTCCAGCAGAGGGACAGTGACTCAGGGGTGTCAGAGACATCTGAGGTGCAGACTGAGTTGTGTTGTTTTGGATTGAGGGGTAGAGAACGGTTTCCATTTCCCTGTGAGGAGGTCCTCTTCCCATATAGCCAGCAGGTGGGCGCCATCTTTCTTCCTGTGTTAAGCCTGCCTTCTCTGGCCAAATTTGAATTTGATTGGTATGGTGAGCTCCACAGCTCTGCCCAGCTGACTCACTGGGACCCTGCCCCACCCCACTCCCCCAATGTTGGTGGCACTTTCTCCAAGAGCAGCCAGCCTGCCCACATTGCACTCTTTCATGGGAAACTATCAGAGTCTGACTGACCTCAGGAGGGCAGCGACTGGTCTTGGTGTGCTCTGAGACTTTTGCTGAGACTCAGCACTAGCACAAAACCAGAATTTACATTAACATGGTGACCACATCTCTTCCCACTCTAGCGACTCCCTGAGATCCTGCTTCACCCAAGTTGTGTATTGCACAAGGCTTTATCAGTGGCTTAAGGAAACTGGCGGTTCCCTTAAGGTGACAGCATGCCTCTGGGGTCCTGGTATTTTGTAGAGCTACCCTAGGCCCAGTACTAGTGGCAGATATCCTTGGTTCTCAGCATGGCATCTCCCACATACCTCGAGGGTTACCAGAGGCAGAGAACAATAATGGATCACTTTGCAGCTCTTACCAAGTAGTCTCTGACCAGTCACAGGCAGTGAGTGACCTGCGCCTGCACCAGAGCCCCTCCCAAGAGTCCCCAGAACCAACATTCTTGGAGGTTGGCTTCAGAACACAGCAGAGAACCACCCAATTAGCCTCAGAAACAGTACACACAAAGGAGGCAAAAGGTTCAAATTTCCAGGTATAAAACAAACAAGTCATAAAAATAAATAAATATATAAATATATAAATAAATAAATAAAACAAGTCACAGTGATGTAATGTACAGCATAGGGAATATAGTCAATAATAGTGTGTGTGATAGCTTGGTATGGTGTCAGGTGGTTGCTGAACTTATGGTGATCACTTCTTTAAATATATAAATGTTGAATAACTGGTGTACACCTGAAACTAATATAATATTGTATGTTAGCTATATTTTGATATCATTCATATATATATATATATATATATATATATATATATATATATATATAGTTAGCAACATAAATTAATCTGGAGCCCTGACAATTTAGAAAGCCCAAAATACATTTTGTTGTTTTCTGAGTTGTAAAACTTTTTGTTAAGTAAGTTCTCACATACACACACACACACACACAAAATAGAGATATAAACAACTTATTGATTAACTGGAAAATTCAACTATTTCTTTTGCTTCCCAAATAATTGATATGTGCAGGTATAGCTTGCAATTGTAGGGTATAAGTTTTCAGAAACTTCATCTCTCAGGAAAATGCATTTCAAACCTTATTCAATAGTTAAGACAAAAAAATTACCTCGTTTTAAGGAAGCACCCAAAACTTCCCTCTAAAGATATATAATAATTTTTTTTCTTAAGATTTTATTGGGGAATTGGGGGAGGGGAACAGCATTGGGGAACCGGGAAGGGGAATAGAAAAGTTGCTGTCCTTTTGTTCTTCAGTCTAGTTGTGGAGGACGTCGCTTCACTGGCCCATGTTGGTATCATCATTGCGCTCTTCTCGGGTGAGGCAGATCGGTCGCCAGCCTCTGGATGGCCACTCACAGCGGCTCTTGGCAGCTCACACCGGCTTCTGGCTGCTCACACTGGCTGCCAGCCACTCACTGTAGCCTATGGGGGGATTCACAGCAGCCCAGCTCCAGGTGGAGCTGTTGTTCACCATCTTAGCTGTAGAGGGCAGTGTCACTCGCCCTCATACGTGGGATCCGAACCGGGGCCACTTGCGTCCCAAGCCAGCTCTTAACCAACACGCCACTTGGCCAGCCCTAATAGTTCTTATTTATATATTTTGTTGTAAAATATTTCAAAAGAAAGATAAAGAAAAATACAAAACACTCTTGTACCCACTCCCCAGCCTTATCAAATTTTGCTGTATTTGACTCAGATTATTTTAAGTCATAGAAGTCCCCTATGTGTACTTCTCCTTATTCCCATCTCTCTTCCTTCCCAGTGGTAACCACTATCCTGAAATTACCGCTTATACTTCCCATGCAATTTTCATGTTAATGATATCTGTATATGTGTCCATAAAAATATACAACATTGTTTCACAGGTTTTCAAGCTGTATATAAACAGTATCATCCTGTTTTGGCAACCATTTTTTATTGTTTGACTGTGCTGTTGAGGTTTAACCATGTTGATACATATGGTTATGAGTCATCAGTTCCACCCACTGTGGAGCATCTTTGTACTAACATATTACAATTTATTTATTCCTCCTACTTTTGTAAGTTTGTTTCCTGTTTTGCTTTGTTTTATTTGGGTTTTTTATGATTTATCTTATTTTCACTATTACACATAATGCTTTAGATAAACTGCTCTTCCGTATTTCTTTGTGCTCATGTGCATGAAATTCTCTGGGGTATATATTTACAAATGAAATTGCTGGATTGAAGGGCATGTGAATCTTCAAGATATTTTATATGTATGTGTTTTGAGAAGTATGTATCTTTACTCACATAATGAGTTCTGTCTAAATAATAATAATGTGTTTTAGTATATAAACGTTTATTCCCTTGCCCTCCCTACTAATCACCTTTCAGTTTGTCTCCACCTGTCCCTCCAATCACCACAATCTCACACCTTAGTCTACAACTTGGTTTCATGTGTATATTTCAGAGCTCCCCCTCCACTGTGATAAGATGGACAATGCAAACACAGGGATGGTGTCAGAAGCCATCTAGCCTTGTTCTTGGTCTTGAGGCTGCCCCCCCATCCCCCGTCTAGCCAAAATGAGAGCTTTAATGAAAATATAGTCAGGGAAGCAGATCAGCAGACATTCTTTCAGCCTCTTTTGAGGGCATGAGAGCCCCGGAGCAAGCCCTGGTCTTAGGTAGTGTGTTTAACTCAGAACTTCCGGTCCCATCCACCTGCAGGAGCCAAGAGGCTCCCACCCAGAGCCCAGCAAGACCATAGCATCAGCCCTCTTCATGGCTTTGAGTTTCTTTCTTATTTTTTGTCTTAGAATGTTTATGTTGCTTTGGGGCTCAGTTACATTTTCTGGTTATCTCTTTCTATATTTTCTTTATGATTTCTATGGGTTTGAAGCAAAAGGGGTGAGTCGAAGAGTAAACTCACTGTCTTCTCTGCAGTAGACAATTCTCAAACATTCTTTAGGATGAACAAATGACAAAATTTCTATCTAAGCTAAGACTTGTAAAATAATATGTGTTACTGCTCATTTTCTTTCAGAAATCTACTATTTAAGCATTCACCTGTCTTGGGGAGGGTAATTTGCGTTACTAATCACCAAACAGGACATTATGACTATTAATAACAAATTTATTTTCTCTATTGAATAAGCTATATATTACTGTACGCTGAGATACGCAGTAATTATACAATGTGAATGTAATAAAAATGAACAAGTTCTTGGGCCGGCTGAGTGGCGCAGTGGAGCAGTGGTTGGGAGCTGGCTTGGGATGCCAGTGGCCTGGGTTCGGATCCCACATGTGAGGGCCAGTGACACTGCCCTCTTAAAAAAAAAAAAATGAACAAGTTCTAGTTTCAACGTCTCAACTTTACCAAATTAAGACTGGTTATCTTCTCTTCTTGGTCTTTTGAAATTTCAGAAAGGTTGAACTTTTATTTCCCAAGGAGCAGACACTGGATGTATTACATGTACTCAGGCCCAGAGAAGGCAAATGTAACGAGCATCTTTGCAGCCAGTACTGCATACCGGAGATCTCAGCTTCACTCATCCCATGCTTGGGAGACGTATTACATTTCCTTGGAATTCTAAAGGATCTCTGGCTAACTCTCTTCAACATTTAAGAATAGGCCCCTGCTCAATGAGAATTTGGGAACACAAAATTATTTGTTTTCAAGTAAAGCTCATAATGTACTATTCCTCAAGAAGGATCTTAGGTTGGAAGTAATACTCATCAGAAATGTCTAGAAACATGTACACTATTTTCAAATCAAACATGAGTTTGTTCAAAGATTGGAGCCACAATCATCTTTAGATAGAAATCATCTAGTCCAGTTTTTTCACTGTATGGATGAACAAACTTGAGAACTTAAGGGGTGACATCATTCTACAGCAGCAGAACCCAAAGTCTTACTATCCAGTCCATCAGTCTTTTCATGCTACTCTTCAGCCTCCTTCATTCTTAAGAAAGTAACTAAATAATATCAGGCAATGTCCCATGAAATGAAGCCTGTGGGCTGAGATCCCAAAGTATGTAGCCTTTTAAACTACAGGCACCAGGGATTAAGTCTGCCACCTCACCTCAGGTGCATCAAAGATGGCAACCAGCAGCATCCACCTTTCCCCTCCCATTATAAGAGGTAGGGGTTCTCTCCAGCCACTTGACAGCATAACCATTGGACAACATGTGCTATGAAATGTCTTCTTTTGGACATCTACTATTGGGATTTTTATTTTTACTGAAATAAGTCTCTGTAGTTTACAGGTCTACTACACAAGGTGAAAAAGGACCTTTGTTTCTTTTTGTCTTGTTGGTATGGTTGCCTAAATAAAGCACTTTATTTTAAAAGCACAGATAACAGCCTAGTTTTCTAAGAATAGTTGTTTGGTAATAGGGCTATTGTGCTGCATTACTGAAATGCTGTTTTACCATGTTGATTACACAAAATAATAAAGGGTAGGGCCTTGCGAGAGCTATTCCTTCCTATAACCAGGAACAAAGCTCTACTCATACATTGATGCAGTTTAGGGCATCAAATTCATTTTGCCACTGAATACCCACAGAGGAAGAGACAGCTAACGGGTAAAAATATGTGTTCATTTTGAACCATTTCAGAATCACTGTCTTCTGAAAATATTTTCAAACACCAACAAACATTACCAAGGTCATGGCCATATTCTGAGCATACATATGTTTGGAGAAAGAATTAGCTGTGTTCAGGGGTATAAGCATTAATTTGCTAACATAGGAAGAAGTTTCCTTGGTGAAAATCCACATTGAGACCTGAATCTTTCAGTTTGATTTCTGACATGGTCATATTTAGCTAGTTTTTATTCCAAACTTTATATACAACTGCTAAATTACTACTTGGGCTCACTGTGTGGCAATATCCTGCATGAGGCATATAAAATGCTATATGATTCTTTTAATTCACATTTCAAATTTTAAAAAATTTAAAAATTTTTTTCAGGTAACGTTATGGGGTTGGATTAGTTTACAAATTGATTAACTCATGCCTCTCATGAAGAAAGATGAAAAAAGAAAAAATAAACAGCTGGTGAAGTTTAAATTTCATAGTCAACAACTGGACTTTCACCTTAAAATATGTTGCACAGTGTTTATAGTGTCAAGTTAAGAATAAAAGTAAAAGGTGTGTTCTGCTTTTGGGTCTGCTAGGCTAAGTGTCCAGATGCACCAACAAACCTCACACTACATGTAAGGCATAGCTAAACCTGATTTATTTATGTTATGAAATGTGATTAAAAATTAGTCACAATAACTGAAAAAAATACAGACAGACAATGCCAGTCTAGCAGGCAGTGCTGCTGGAAACTCTTCCACACATGCCAAGAGAATCTTCCTATGAGAGAGTTTCTGAGAAGCTGTTTCAAGGCCTCATGAAGCATGTGACAGGACATCACGCTCAGATGGATATCTTCACCTTCTGTCTGTTATTGCTGTGGCCTCCTTTTAATCCCTTTAACATCCTGCTAAAATGAAGTTTATAAACAGAACTTTGGGAATGGATCAACAACAATACTGTCAAATATCTAAGTCAACAGCTTAAATCCTTCAGTCTACTTCCACCTTCTGAATCTGTAAATGCCTCTATGTCCCTGCATCTTCCAAAAGGAGTTTCACACATGTGTTAGTTTCTAGGCTGCCTCCAGACAGTGTGTCTTTTTTTAAAAAAGTTTTGAGGTTTGTTTCACTGTAGTCAGAAATTTAAGGCAAGTAAAGTGAGTTTTCTCTCCAAATAAAGATGAAAAACATCTTCTCATTAATAAATAAAATTGATATACGCTCTCTGACTTAACTCTTTGTGTCCAGGTAAATATCAGAAAATGTAAATTTCCTTCTAACTTTTCCTCTCTTGTAAAAATGTAACAAACAAAAATATTTTACACACATGTATGCCAAATCTTTATTTTTTGCCATTTGTTATTGTTTTTAAAGGTTTGGGTCATGTGAATTGTATTTGTATGATAACATCTTTATACTACACATTTCATACAGACTCATTAAAAACAATTCATTTCTGGCTGGCCGAGTGGCTCAGCTGGTTAAGAGCTCACTCAAGAGTGCGAGCTGAGCTCTGAGCAACAGCAGTTCGATGCCCAGCCCAAGCTAAGCTGCTGTTGAGCTGCCAACAGGTGGCAAGATGGCTCAGCTAAAAAAAAAAAAAAAAAAATTCATTTCTGAAAGACAAATGTGGTATTAAATATACTTCCAATCTTAGAACTGGACATTAACGTCAACATAAATTCAAGAGAAAATCAAATTCAGAAAGTTGGGATTATTTCACCTAAGCTAAAGTTGATTTGTATATAACATGAAAATCATCTTTAAAATATAAAGGGGGAGGGCCAGCCGAGTGGCATGGTGGTTAAGCGCTGGCTTAGGAAGCCAGTGGCCCGGTTCGGGTCCCACATATGAGGGCCAGTGACACTGCCCTCAAAAAATAAATAAATAAATAAATAAATAAATAAATAAAGGGGGAAATGTTTAACATTTTTATAATAATCAAATACATGTCAATAATTATAAAGTAGTCTCATCTAGTCATTAGGTCAGACCGTGAAGAATTTTTACTTGAAAACAATGTTAAGACCTAAAGTAAATTTGGTATGAAAATAACTGAATCCTCTTTGTCTTGGTTTTTCACGAAGTCAAACTGGAATTCCTCCCCTTAGCTTTTTAGTGAGATATCAGAGTACAGAAATTTCTCTTTTTTCCCTTATTTCTTTAAAATAAAATCACTATTCAGACTCCTCATTAATTACTAGAATACCATTTGTTAAGTAACACCCCATGCCTGAAAAAGCTGGCTTTTGCGGACATATTTTCAAGTAGTACTGTTAATAGGTTGAATCCACAAAACCTAGTCAGCTACTTTCCAAATTCCAAACACATCTTTGCTCTGTAAAACAGGCAAGGATGAGTTTAGGGGCAAAAAAAAAAAAAAAAATTGTCTATGGGATTACCACCATCTTCATCCCTTTTAGCTGGCAGGATAAGGCAGAATAAAATATCATTGCTCAATGATCCAAATAAACCATGGGTGAGGGAGGCCTGGGCTGGCTGCAGCTTAGTTCTCCAAATTAATTTTATTCTTCATCCTTCCTTTAAAGCTGCTTATTTGCAGTTTTCAGAATAAGAAGATACAGGCAGACAGAAAAATTCAGAAGATATTGAAATCAGTTAGCTTAGAAAAATGAAAGGCAATCCTTCTGAAGAGAAAGAATTTCATTGTGATGCTATCATGAAACATTTATTCATTCAAAAGTAATTTAACATCATTTATTAACTTTGAGAATAATGACGACTCTTATTTTCACAGTTCTAGGTGTTGTTAGAATTGCACACTAGCGCTAGGGTACTAAAAGGAAATTTTGGTGGAATTAACTTAATTTTCATATGGTAAACTCCCTCCAGCAGCTCAATACATTTTCATGAAGCTATAAGGCGGAATTAACTTCTAAAAGAAGTTTTGATATTCTTTCTACCCAATTTGGAAGCTAAAAGGCATTTAGATTAGATGCAATTGGCAATAGTTCATCTTTCTGGGGGTGTTGATACATTTGTCCACTGGACCCAAGTTTCAGGACATTTAACTCTTTGATTTACAGTGTCTTCTCCTAAAATAAGTGGGGGGGGAGGAGAAGGGAGACTTTTCTCCCAGTTTTCTCCTTCAACCTGCATCCCCTTCCCAAAGCTCTGAATCAAAATCTGACTTCCGTCAGATTTTCTGTCCTGGTGGTTTGAATAGCTGGGAGAGTAAAGGGGTTTAAATTTAGTTGTGTTGTATCTTCTACTTTAGGATAGAAACAAGTGGTCTCATCAGATTGTGAAATAACCACGCTCGTGTAAATGACAGCATTTCAGATATACAGAAAAGACTGAATATGCTCCAATCTTTGGGCGTATTTTAGACTACAGACTGTTTATTTTCTTCCTTCACTTTGGATTTGAGGGGAGTGAAAGATTTCCTGCCTACATTCAAGGTTGATGTCTACTGGCCCAATTCCCTGTGTTGCTTTAAACTCGTGTGCAGATGATACCCTTACTTGATTTCAGTGAGGTTTTAAAAAAATTGCTTCAAATAAGAGGAGATTGAGAAATGTGAACAGAAAGCAGCCTTCGGCAACTGGAATCATATTCTCTTCATTCAAAATGTGGGAAATCGCTGCTCTTATAGTCCATTTCAAAAATGATTAACATTTTACTGGGCTTTGTTGGCTTCAGAGAGGTCGTCGTTATTTTTTCTTAAATTTGTGGGGGAAAGCTGAGCTCTTCCAGTGCCATGGCCAAGGTAAAATAAAAATGTCAAAGTGAGCGGGTACATAAGACAGGAGGTGGCTACTGGACGGTGAGCGAGGACGAGTCGAGCTTCCGAGTATTGGCTAGACTGGCGATCCCATGCTGGTCTCCTGCGGCTTTCCACGCGCAGGATTGCGGGCCACCCGCCACGTGCTACGGAGCCTCGGCTTCGCCGGAAGGAGCGCTCTCCAGCGACAGATGCCCTTGATGGAGATGCCCTAACAGGAGGAAGCCAACATAGAACCACTATATCCAAGGATGGACAGCGAGACCTGCGCGAAAGTGGGGAGTGTGGACCCCGGGGGCCGCGCGTACTGGCCTGGGCGCTGCGCTGCGTGGGCACCTCGGCTCCTGCGGTGTCCTGAGACCTGACCCCGCGTGTGCGGACCCGGCCCATTCAGACGTGAGCGGGGTGTGGCGGAGGGCGCACTGTGGCTCTTTAAGTGACAGTTCCCTCTTTTGTCCCCAAAGGAAAGACAGTGAAGCGATTATCTCCCTCCTCCGAAACTTCTGGGCCCTCGGGTTAGGGTAGGAGTGGGAGAGATGTTCCGCTTCACCTGTGCGCCTAGTGGGAGACTTCAGAAGCCAGCCGGGCTCAGCCTCGCCTCCAAAAAGAGGCTCAGGTAAAACTGAACTAAGGGGTGTCTTTATTTTAATTTTCTTTCAAATAGATTACATCATAGTTAATTAAAGAAACTTTCCAATCGCTCAGGACGGCTCAACGAATTGGAGTCATTTACCCATTTATAATTCCAGCAAAACCAAAAATTGAACTTCGAAACAATTTGCTGAAAATAGTCACATTTTATAAATAAATAGATCTTTAAGAGTGTATTTGTTCGAAATTTTACAGCCTCAGAACCGATGTCAGACATTTTGTTGGATTTAATCTGGGGAATAACTATGGAGTTGGCTTGCATCAGTAACCCACGCTGCCTCCTCCGGGTGTCTGGGCTCGCAGTGCTCCCAACCTCTGCCCCGACCCATGCTCCCAAGTCTGGCCCATCATTATTCCCGCCCGACACCTGAGCAGCCATACAGAGTGCCTTTCTAAATTCATTTCCAAATTTGTGGTTCGGAGGACTCTCTTGTGACACCCCGCCTCCCCAGGAGGCTGGGGGTGGTGGTGGTGGTGCTTGGGGCGGACGGAGAACTGCGAGCGTCGCCTGAAGCAGGTGGGAGCCAGGAATGCTCTCTGAGCAGGGAAGAGAATGTATGTCTCACAATTCAAGTGCATTCTCTTTCACCTCTCTAAAATGAAACAAAATCCCAGCTGCTGTATAAAGGGCTAAAGAGGCTGCGAAAGACCTCTGCGACCTCCCTGCGGTTCCTAGGATGACTCCTCTTGCAGCCAGAGTCCTTGTCTCAAAAAGTTACCGAAACTTTAAAGGGCGCCGGAGTGAGGGGGGAAACCCAGGGCGGCCGGGGACTGGGTAAGGATTCCTGGACTCCTCGAAAGCAGCTCGCTCCGGGAGGAGCCAGAGGCGGGGAATGAGAAACCCGGGCCCAGCGGGTTCGGATGGAGCACATCAAAGAGAAAGGGGAGGGATCTCACTCCGGAAGAGCAGAAGGGACCGGCCCCAGAGAGTGGAATTGAGGTGTGGAAGCTGGCGGCGGGTGAATTGGACCCGAGAAGGTGCTAAGAAGTGGAGCAGGGCAGCGGTTACAAGCTCCAGTCACTGCCATCTCCCCGCAGAGGGAGCTCCTCCGTGCCCTGGAGGGGTCCCGGGACTCCTTAGAAATCCTGTCTGAGATGACTGGGAAGTCCTAGGGGATTCCTGGGGATAGCGCAGTCCCTCTCCGCCCATCACCAGGAACCTAACGCAGAGAATCTGCCCCACCGCGCCACCCACGGACGCACACACTCAACTCTCCAGTGTGAGGCCGTACCCACAGTACCTTTCCTCACCACTCATCAACTTTCTTTCTCTTTTCAAGTGGAAGAGTCCCCATGTCCCTCCTCCCCACTTCTCTCTGCTCCTTTCGATCTCTCTCCAGCTTTAGCCTGGGAAATCCCTATACCTCCGGCACGAAGCCTCAGGGCTCAAGCTTCGGGCTGCGCAGTTCGCCGCACCCTTGGCACTGCGGAGCCCTGGGAAACACACCCGCATCCCCTCGGGCCCTCGTGGTCCGCACCCCATTGGCCCCCCAGTCCCCGCCCCCCACCCTACCCTCTCTCTCCGCCGCCTGGGCGTGGCGTCAGCACGCCCGCCCCGCGTGGGGTTTAAATGCTCCCTAGCCTGAGCCGCGGCGCGTCTGTCCCAGAGCGCGGTCGGGGCTGGAATTGTTGGGGTGGGAGGGGAGCGTGCGAGCGGGATCCCCAGCCTTCAGTGCGCTGCCCCTCGCTCAGCCGCAGATGCTTCGGGAGCTGGGGTCCAAGCGCCGCCCATGCAACATCCCTGCGCTTCGCCGGCCGAGAGTTGATGATACAACTCTTAACAGTCTCCGCTGCCGGGAGCCATGAGCTGTCTGGATGTTATGTACCAAGTCTATGGTCCTCCCCAGCCTTACTTCGCAGCCGCCTACACCCCCTACCACCAGGTACGTGTCTCCTCCGGGCCAGGGCCTCGGAGACGGGTGGCGCGCTCAGGCTTCTCAGAGCACCGCCTATACCCCGAGGTCCACGGCTCCTCCGCGCGGGCCCAGGGCGTCCCACCAGCGGCGGGCGCCGCCCGGATGCCGGGATTGCCGGAGCTGCCACCCGTTAGATTGAGCTAACTCCTTTAGCCTGCCCGTTGGCTCTCTCGGGAAGGCAGCTAAGCCCTGCTAATGCTTGCTCGGGTTTTGCTGGGAATAACCAGACGAGGATCGTGCCTGCAGGATTTTCTTAGTGTCTGTCGGACTCCAGATTTGCCCGAGTCCGAGCCCAATGCGGGTGTGGGAAGATGGGCGCAAAGCTCACGCACAGAAAACCAAACTCGGGTCCCAACAAAAGCAAAAGCCTGTCTCTTTCTTTCTGTTTGCGATCCAAAGACCCGCGTTCTCATCTCTGCAAACTTATCCAGGGTATACATTTTTTTTCCGTTTCAATTCTCAGGCCATCAGGCCAAATAATTCCAGAACCAGAAAATTCGTTACAAAGGGAACCTCACGAAACGTATTGGTTTTATAGTCTTTAGTTTGCAAAGTTTTGGAGAATATCAATACAATTGACTGAGCAGTGACAGGCTTCACAGATAATACTTCACCTTTCAGGAACTTGTGTAGGTGAATAGTGCTTCCCTGCCATCAACAAACGCACTTTTAAGAAGACCACTTAACCCCGGTTCTGTAAACTCTAAGTTTCGTTTAATGATTCCTATTTACTTCTCTTTTCTCTGGGCTGTTGTCTGGCGAACAGTTCTTTCCATTTCCTCAGCTGATGTAGTGGAAACCGAGGACAGTAGTCCAGGAAAAGAACATCGGGGGGCGTAGGAGGTCGGACCAGGTTGGAAAGCGAGGGCCTGGATTCTAGTTTCCGGGAAATTGAAAAACACATCAACTTCGGACTCCAGGCTTTTATCAATTTTGCAAAATTCAAAATATCTATGCAGCTTCTCCTTTACGCTCCTCCTCCTCCTCTTTTTTAAACATCCCAAACAGGGGTTTGTTTATTCTCAATGTTAATTTTAGAAATCATTAGAGTCCCTCATTGTAAACCTAGTGGGAGTGTGCTAGAAATGACAATATTGCTAAATAACTCTTTTGGCTTCAGTGTCTGAGATGAGCTCCTTCCCATGCTGGGACTATTTGCAAAGAAAGGTGGGTTGATATTTTTCTCTGTTTGGTTCTTTCTCCTCCCTGACCCTGGACCAATCTATTGCATTAAGAGCTCTGTTCATTTTTGTGTGGCCCGTCGTCTCTCTTGGAGGCCATTTCTGCCTGCATAAAGTCTTAAAACTGCATTCAGTTCATTGTTCATCTCTAAGAAAATGTTTTCAGCAGGGACGCCTGGCTTTTCTAAATTACTATCAGACAGTCATAATTTACCCAACCTCAGCCAAGACCTTCAGCTGCTCCTTTTTATTACTTATTACCTCAATGTGTACAGAGATGGTCAGAGTGGAAATTCTCATAACCCACTGGCTTTTCTTTACTCAAAAGATCTCTTTCAAAACTGAGATGCACTTTTACATGGACAGCGGGGGGGTGACCATCAACTTGTGTTTATTAAAATGATCCATGTCGCGATGTTATTCCACCTTTTTACCCCCATTGAACTATTCACTATTCACTATCCTAAGTGAACTATTTCAAACCTTGTGTGGCAGTTCTTCCTTTACAGCCTGGTTGTGTGCAGTGGATTTTTGATATTTTCTTGTTTCGTCATGAGGATGCTTAATCCTGCATCTGCCCTGGATTCTCAGGCAGGGAACAGTCAGACTCTAACTGGACTTGGGTGCCCTTTACCTTGGAGCCTGACTTTAAAAATATGTCTGTCCTGAGCCTGGCTCTGCGGTCAAACTCAATTCATAACTGGCCTGCTTAGGTGTCTTCCCGGACCTTGACCCTGACACCTTCAGAGAGCTTTCCCTGTGGCCTTGCAGTAATTCCTGGGTGACAGACACACCAAGAAGGGCAAAGTGCCTCTTAGTAAACCCGCCCTTGTTCACCTGCAGGTTGAGAGGCCTGCTGACTGCGCAGCCCTCGTTATTCAGCACCCTGCTTAGGCACCGATGCCAGTTGCCCCCTGGGTACCTTAGGGGCCATTTGGGGGAGTGCAGTATGAACCCAATTTGGCATCTCTTTTGAAATTAACTTCTTTATTCTTTCTCTCTTTGAGCAGAAATTAGCCTACTACTCCAAAATGCAGGAAGCCCACGAGTGCAACGCCAGCCCCAGCAACAGCAGCGCCAGCGGCAGTTCGTCCTTTTCCAGCCAAACTCCGGCCAGTATAAAAGAGGAGGAAGGCAGCCCGGAGAAAGAGCGCCCACCAGAGGCGGAGTACATCAACTCCCGCTGCGTCCTCTTCACCTATTTCCAGGGGGACATCAGCTCCGTGGTAGACGAGCACTTCAGCAGGGCCCTGAGCCAACCTAGCAGCTATTCTCCAAGCTGTACAAGCAGCAAAGCACCGCGGAGCTCCGGGCCCTGGCGGGGTGAGTATGGGGCTCCACTGGCAAGGGCGGATAGGGAGCCCTCTCAGCCTGAGGCTCAAGGAGGTGCAGCTGAAAGAATACTAGATGTCAGAGAAGAGGTGAAGAAGGGCGTGTAAGGAAAGTGAGGAAATTGAAGGAAGAATAGGCACAGGCATAAGATCTCTTCTCTAAGAGGTAGAGAAAAGCAGAGCTGTGCAGTGACCTAAAAAAAAGCTTTCGCCTTGGAATGGGGAGGCTTGGGTTTGCATATTGGCTCCACCATTCCTCAGCAATATGACCTTGGGCAAATCTTTTAACCTCTTGGAGGTCACTCTATTTACTGGTCTCAAATTAGAATAATACTTGCCCTCTTGACTATCCCTGGAGATGGCAGTGAGACAAACAGAAAAAAAAATATATAAATGGGCTGTGCAAATGTGAGCACTCCCCTAAGCCAGTGGGGAAGAGAACCTCTACCTACTACAACTTACAGGGCACTTAACCAGTTTCTGAAAATTTACCCAGAATGAAAAGTCTTAGCCCCCACTGCAAGCAAAACCTACTGAAGAAAGTCTCCTAAAACCTACCTATGCCTTTTGTCAAGTTTCAATTACTTGGGAAATCTTGAAGCAGAGAACATCTTTCAATAAGCAAGTAAAGTAACAAAGAAATAAGAGTGTAGGTACAGCCAAAACATCTCTAAGGGTTTTCCTCAGAACACATCCCTCTTTTGTGTTCTTCACTTGCCACAAAGCACAGCTTTACCTAGCCCCACACAATGATTTCTTGGACAAGACAACTAAATCTCCCTCCTATTCTGAAATTTCAACCTCCCTTTATTACCAAGAGAAGGCTGGGGTTAACTATTTGGTCAACCTTCTCACTAAGCTTAGTTTTTGATGTATACCAAGTAGAAAAATTAGGACTTTGTTGTAAAAAGGAAAACAAATATTATATTTTGGGGGAAATGACAACCCTCACCCTCCCTTTTTTTTCTCTTGAGTTAGACAGATTGTACAAGCCTTGCCTAGACAAGCTCCAAAAACATTAGTTTTAAATACAGTACATTCTTTTTATTCTCCAGTTGCCTAAATATTTTTAATAGGAAGACTGTTCATTACTTTGAATGCATTTTAGATTTAAAATTCTCTAGTATGTGTGCAGATACCTTCCCCAGAGGTGCTCAATAAACGCCTCTTGAATTAAATGCCTTTCCCCACCGCCTCACAAAAGGCAACAAAGTAGATCTAAATGCTGTCTCTTAAAATGCTTTCAGGCACTAGGGGTCAACAGTGATACTGACAGTACTAATAATTAATAGTAATAATCATTTATTATGTGTAGCACCCACACTTTGATGCGGAAGGTTTGTTAATTAAAGCCTAAAAGAGCTTTCCCTTCGTGTCCCTCTGTGCAAATAATACAGCTGTCCTTTTAGTATGTCTAGTTTATCTTTTGCTTGAGTTTTTTTGCGGGGGGGGGAATTGAAAGGTTTCTAGAAAGGAGGCTAATAATAGCAAGACTTTGAAATATGTCAATGGACTTCTAGTCTATCAGAGGCACATTTTCTAGAGCAAGGGAGGCTGAAACGCGAGAGGGGGTAGTGAGATTGCTAGGCGGCCGACCAAGAGTGGGAAGAGGTATCGTTGCTTGAGGAGAGGCTGCGGGTTGGAAAAGGGAGGCCGTGTCTGCCCCGAGGCCGTGGAGGCAGCTCAGCCTGCACTCAGGTGAAGTTCCCTGCGCTCCAAACCTGGGGCTGGAGGAGGAGGGCTCTCCGCTCTTCCTCTCCCCTCCAGTCCCAGGGCTTGCGTATAGGACGTGTTTCCAAAATCCGAGGAAGCGGATCTCCTTCCCAAAAGGTTCCCTCATTTGTCGGTGCCCTGACCTCGAATTCACAGGCTGCAGCTCCTTTAGAAAGACGCCGCCCCAAAGACAAGGCTGCGGGTCCGTCCCCAGCCGCTGCTTTCCCGCCGTTAACCCTGTCCAGAGTTTTCAGTTCTCCGGCGGCCTTGCGGGGTAGGCATTCGCCTCTCCAGACCGCGACACGACGCTCGTTTCCTTTCCTCCCTTCGGGCTCGCCCGCCTGCAGATGGCTCCTTCCCGATGAGCCAGCGCAGCTTCCCCGCCTCCTTCTGGAATAGCGCGTACCAGGCGCCAGTGCCCGCGCCCCTGGGCAGCCCGCTGGCCGCCGCGCACTCGGAGCTGTCTTTCGCCACCGCGGATCCATACTCACCGGCCGCGCTGCACAGCCACCTGCACCAGGGCGCGGCAGAGCCCTGGCACCACGCGCATCCGCACCACGCGCACCCGCACCCGCACCCACACCACCCCTACGCTCTGGGCGGCGCCCTCGGCGCCCAGGCCGCCACCTACCCGCGGCCTGCCACCGTGCACGAGGTCTACGCGCCCCACTTCGATCCGCGCTACGGGCCGCTGCTGATGCCCGCCGCCTCCGGGCGCCCAGCCCGCCTCGCGACCGCCCCGGCACCTGCAACCGGCAGCCCGCCCTGCGAGCTCTCGGCCAAGGGCGAACCGACCGGTGCAGCGTGGGCCGCTCCCGGGGGACCCTTCGCGAACCCCGCCGGGGACGTGGCCCAGGGTCTGGGCCTCAGCGTGGATTCAGGTAAGCCGGAGAGGGAGTCTGGCCTACGCAGGCCCTTCCTGCCCTATGCCCCACCCTGGGCTGAGCCCTGGACGCCCTTAGTTCTCCGTGGAGACCCCAGTGACACTGGGGCCCGAAGGTCTGCGTGGCGGGGCGTGTCTCAGCAGGTAGATGACCCTGTGTCATCGGTGGGGGCAAAATGAGCAAACAGGACCCTGCCCTACCCTGGCTGGTAAATATTACACAGGACTTTTAAAAAAATAAAATTTGTTAGATTCTAGCTCTGTGCTGTTCAGTTCTGTAGTCACTAGCCACGTGTATCTGTGAGCACTTGAAATGTGGCTCGGCTGAATAGTATGTTCTTTTAAGTGTATAATACATACTGGATTTCAAAACTTTGTCCAAAAAAAAAAAAAAGAAGGAAAGTAAAATTCATCTTACTAATATTTTTATATTGACTGCACGTTGAATTATTTTCAACACATTGAATATTGAATTATATTGGGTTAAATAAAATATGTCACTAAGATTCTCACCTGTTTCTTACTTTTTTCAATGTAGCAGCTAGAAAATTTAAACTTATGCCTGTGGATCCCATTGTGTGTTTCCTTGACAGCTCTGAGAGTAGTTTAAAATCCTCTACAGCTGGGGGAAAGGGGTGTTTGTCACCTAGTGACACTTAGAAGGAAAGAAATATATGACTCTGAAACCAACTTAATTGCCAAATTAGATAGATCTCTTAAAAATTAATCTCTGAAAAGTTTAAGAATATAATTTAAAAGATAATATTTTGGTTAAAGAGTTGAATGTGAAAAGTGCATTCAAATAAGGGTTTTCCTTTTTGCTTGCTTTAATTTTAGGACAAATGAAAAACTAGTTATGTTGTAAACACAGTTATTGGCGGGTAGCTTGCCCACTCCCCCTTCCCGCAGATGAAGGTTTGATATTTCTCTTGGCTTTGCTTTTACTTTCATTCATGCCCTTTAGATGAATTCTGTGACTTTTACAATAAAACAGTGGTGTTTGTCTTTGTCTTTCCTTAAATATCTTGTGCCTTCCCTCCCCCACCCCTTCTCTTCCCTCTCTCTGTCTCTTCTCCCTCTCTCTCTCTCTCTCTTATTTTCTCTGTGCTTTCAGGTTTACAGCCTCAGGACAAAAGCAAGGATCTGTACTGGTTTTAGACAACCCACCTTCTTCCCTGTAGGTCTCTGCCTAGCATACTTGCTGACACTCAGAGCTGAATCGAGTGGGTTTGTAACAGCTTCTGATCTTGGTTTGCAGCTCGTCGTTATTCCCTCTGTGGTGCATCCCTCCTGAGCTGATCTGCTGACCCAGGGTTCCCCCTTCCCTTTCCCTTCTGAGCAGCCAGGAGGCTCAGCATCTGTGCCTCTCACTTCAAGGATGAGGACACGGGGGAAGGCAGAGACTTCAAACTTCTCCATGTGTCGGGAAAACCAAAACACGCACCTCAGAAATTTCATCTAAAAATAATTCCTTCTGCTGAAAGAGCACATCCAAAGACTCTGAATTATGTTTAATGACTGTTGGGCAAATCACTGGAAATATCTCTTAGGTGATATAAGTTTTCTTGGAAGGAGGGAAAGCAAGAGACTTTTTGGTGTGAATATTTTTTATGCTGATGTGAATTATTTCATTAAGTGGTGTGATCATAGCACTACTGATGTCAATATCCTCAGATTTAAAGTGTATTTGTATTTGCATCGAAGACTGTGGTACAGAAAGAGAAGCCAATTCCTTCTTCCTCACCTATATAGCCTCCAGCTCCCTTCCTGCTCATTCCCTCCCTACAACCCCCACTCCAGACACAAAGACACACTTTTTTCTTTGGATTGTGAACATGGAAGCCTCAGCCTGAATGTGAGTGGCAAGTGGCTTATCTGGAGCCACCTGCCCAAGTCTTACTGAAATGCAGCTGTTGTAGGACAACTGTTTAAAACTCCAGAAATACATCGACCAAGGTGGCACTTCCCAGTGTTTGGCACAACAATTGCAATTGCACTGGATATATTTTATATGCGTGTGTGTACATATATCATATTTTTTACAAGGAACATTTTACGATGAAAGAAGAAACCCTTCTCTGCCTTCTTTCCCACAAATTCTGATCCTTGCTCTATCCTCCTCTGGGTGAAAAAAAAAAAAAGCAACAAGAGACCCCCTAACTGTTTCCATGAAGAAGAACTAGGAATCAGCCCAAGAAGAAGGAATGTTCCATGGAGTCTCCAATACCTCGAATATTTTTCTCAGTCTCTGTGGTCATGATTTTGTCACTTCAGTGTTGGGACAGGGGAAGGGGTCTGTGCGTGGGCAAAGCTGAAGGTGATGAGGAAGAAGAAACAAATATTAAAGACGTCTGTTTACTACAAGGTCGCTGTGTTGTTTCATAAAAAGAAAACTGTCTTAGTTTTTCTCTAGTAGAATAAAATAATTTATAGTAGTATGACCTGATGTCAGAAAATAATATTACTTTATCTTTTATATATATATAAATATAGTATGTATATTATATAAAGTCATAATAATATTACATATATATATATATATATATATATATATATATATATATATATATATATATTTACATTTTGTTTTTCCAAAGTGTTTGCTGTGCTGTGAAACCTGTTAACCCCTCTACCTCTCACATCAATTCTGGAAATGAGAAGTTTGGTATCTCCCTTCTCTTTTACCAATGAGAAACTTGTGGCCCACAGAAGCCCAGGGCTTACCTCTTTCTTAGCATTAATGGAGTTAGAAGCAGAGATGGTACCAGAAGCACTGTCCCATACATCATTTGGTCAGATACACATTTATTATTTTTCAGAAGAGAATTACTGTTACTTCTTGAATTCTAGACTCTTAAGACAGTAGAGTCATCAGTTAAAAAGTGTGTTTGAAATATTGGTTATTTTTATATCTTAATAAGTTAGGCTAAGAAACCAAACCTACCACTAGGGTAAAAAAGATTGTTAAGAAATCAATGGCTTTCTCTTTATTTTCTCATGAGGCCAAAGTTATTTGTGCATCTCTGAGGGAGATACTTTGTGTTACACCCAAATTGCCCTTATAGATTGTTAAAGCATAAAAATATTAGTTCAAATCTTGACCTTCATTGTAACATGACGGGCAAATATAAACCATAGTCTCCAGTGTTGGGGGCAGTTAAGGGGCCTTACTCAGAGCATGGTTTAGCAAAGTTACCCTTCCCATCTTCCTATCATGTTGGTAGCTGTGAATTAGATTACGATCATTACAAGGACCTACTACTGTTTTTGCTCAGATGGAAGATACAATATGATTAAGTTGCACTGGATGTGATAACAATAATAATAACTAATGTTAATTGTTTATGCTACTCCAAGCACTAGTCTGAGGGCTTTATATATAGGTCAACTCATTGAAGCCTCACAAAATTCCATGTGATATGTATTATTATGATCCCTTTCATACTGATGACAAAACTGAGGCTCGCAGAGGGGAAATAATTTTCCTGGTCGCATAGTTCATAAGTGGCAGAGCCAAGATGCCAACCCCGGCAGCCCGGGTACAGAGATTGCACTACAATTTACTGCAATAAGGGCTTGTCCCCCTTGGATTTGTCTTTAGCTTCTCAACTTTGGGCTTCAGTTCTCCTCCCCATTAGATGAATAAGGAAGGGGAGAGGCAGGGCAGCAAACACTGACACACTGTAGAACTTACAGTATTCCAGGTCTCAAAGGAACCATCAAAGGACATTGTCCACACTCCTTCATCAGATGCCACTACCTGTAGACCAGTCAGCCTGAGGAAAGTTCCCATTTTTTCCAAGAGGGAATTATTATTGCTTCTCTTATTAATTCCTTTCAGTATTTAATTAGCCTTCAGTGCTCTGAAGCTCTTCATACCCAACCCAACCAAGTCATGTAAGAGTTAGCCTGAGGTTTGGACATTGAGGCAATAACTAAAATTAACTTTGGACTTCTCTGTGGATTTTTTAAATCCATGTTCCATTGGCATGGATTACTGCAATGTACAAGCATAAATAAAATGCATTAAGTTCCAACTTGCTTTTTAGAAGTTGCCACTGAGTATGCAGTGGAAGCAGGAAACACAGCAGTGCATACAAGTAATCTGCTAGACATCTTCCCCAAGTAGTCCCCACGGAGAGAAAGTGGCTTTTTCCCTGTGTTCCACCTGCGGTAGCGCTCAAGCTCTCTGATCATCACCCACAGGGAGAGTTTTCCCAGCCGTGCAGTTCTGATTATTGAGACCTGTCTCCTGAGCTGCATCTGACCTGGATATCAGGTTGCTGGTGAGGAGACTCATTCACTGGAACTGGCATTTGGGGCAGTCCTGGACAGACCGTCCAGGCTGCTGAGTGGGGCTCCAGTGACCTGGCACATAGGACACGTGGAGAAGAGCATTTCCCTCCATGTCATATGTTCCTAAAGCAGAAATGCAAGATGATCTCAAACTCTAATGATTCTGCCTGTGTGAGAAGAGCATGAAAGAGAACTTTGGTGAACTGATAGCCCTAACTGGCATTCTTTATGCCCACCAAGTCACGCAAAATATGAATTCCCCTACCTGTCTTATTAATATTCATGAAACTATACAGATTAAAGAAGGCCCTCATAGTTGAAAAACAGGACATTCAAGGAAATGAGACGGGAGAAAAGGATGGTATCAGAAAAGGCAAACATGACATTTTTATGGACATTATGCCTGGTTAGGGGCCTGAGAGAAAGATTCGAATCTCCTCTAATCATCCCCGTTGGCACTGGTGTCCTCCTCACCCACCGTTTTTCCTTTGCACTTGGCCTCCACTAAAGGAGAGGTGATGAAAAGGGGAGAGACAAGACAGCTCTCCACCACCAAGTAATCCTTTTGCCGATTGCCCTCTGGCTGAGAGCGCAGTCACCCAACTACTGGGAACTCTAACTGTTCTACTGCTTTAATTTAAAAGGCGTTGCCATCCTGTCTCATTTCCCCTTTGAAGTTCTATTTCAATGGGTGGCAAATTCTAGCACTGATTTAAGATTGATTTGGGCCTAGATGGGAGGGAAAGCAAGGTTGGTGAGTGTTGGGACTCAGTCTCCCAGACTGATATCTCCTGCCCCTCTTTCTGGGTAAGTACTGCATTTTCTCTGCCCTTTTGCATCAGAGGGAAACAACTCTTATGGTAACCTTAACCTATGGTTTGTTTGAAATTCCAAACTCTGCGCCTATGTGCATGTACCCATACATCTATCAAAATAAACAAGAAGCTTTTTTTTTTTTTTTAAGCACTTAGTGTCTGGTTACTTTGGAGTTTGAGGAGATAAAAAATAAAATTTAGACAAACTGCTTTTCATATAAATGCCATTTTCATAAATTGCATTTTAAAATATAATTCATTAGGTGTCAAAACATGGAAGAAAAACTAAAAGATATTTGAAAAGACTTTTAAATGAAACTGGAAAACATACGATTCCCTTATAAAACTGCTTTAACAGTCTGTTGATAATTTGCATGCAAAGAATTCACATTTTGATTGTACTTGTCAGTCTTTGCTCTATATTCCATTCCTCCTTGCAAGATTTTGGGGATTTATTATTATTTGTTACCTTACATATTCCTAAAATCTGTAGAAAAGGAATAGCATCATGGTTATTAAAGGCAGTTCAGTTTTTGCAGTTGCTGTTTGTACATAACTGAAGTTTTGATACTTACACAAACCGCCACGTTAAGCAAATGTAAATTTTGCGTTTTCTCCACACCAGCTCTCCTTGGTCTCATGAATAAATGAAACTCTAATAATACAAGTACAGTATCTGCACACACAGTATCTATCTACAAATCACACACACACATACACACACACACACAGGCCTAAAGAGTAATCAGAGACACATTGCCCTCAGACAGGCACAGACATAAATGATTATTCTCACTTGACAGACCAACTGTACTGCTCTTTCCTTGTATTTCACTCCAGCCCGAGAGGGTTGGATCAGGAAAGAGACACTTGATAGCTGCTGTTTCCGTGGTTGAAATATTTGTGAAGTTAACGCATAACCTGAAAGCAGAAGCTAATAAATTATAGGGTGCTAATTGGAACTGGAGTGGAGTTGTCAATCATGTTATCCTAAACACAGAGAGACCCTCACAACCTAAAAAGGCAAAGCAGCCTTCGGGAAAAGCTCCCAGTTGCTCCCAGCGTTGACCTCCACAACAGCAGAAACATCGCGTCCTGACCGAGTCACCAGAGGTGATCCTGCTAATCGAAGCTCGTTTTAAGAAGACAGACACATTCTCTTTTAGGGAGAAAGAGTAAACTATTTTACTGAAGAATTAATGTTTAGAGAAGCATATCGTTTAGTGAAATGTATATTGAATTTACTAAAATAATTATTACTTTGGGAAAACATTACCTTTTATTTGGAATTGCTCACTTTAAAAAACAAGCATTGGGCCGGCCGAGTGGCGCGGTGGTTAAGAGCTGGCTTGGGATGCCAGCAGCCCTGGTTCGGAACCCACATATGAGGGCCAGTGACACTGCCCTCTAAAAAATAAAATAAAAAAAAAAAACAAAAAAAAAAAACAAGCATAACTCAATAAGAAAAAAAATAGAAATTTCTCCACAATATAGGCTCATGTCTACTTCAGGTTACAGTATTTCTATGAGTTTTCCAATGTACTCTTATGAAACTAAGCTTCTCTAAAACAAAAATAAGATGTCCACATGTCCTCTGCCTGACTGGAATTCACTTACTTCACCTTGAAAAGCAGCAGCAGCAGATTTCTTATTCCTTTGTTTTGTCCTTAGAATCTCCTAGTAAACTCATTCTGCTTAGCTCCCAATGTCTCAAAATGGTTAAAGTGATTTTGCTCAAACTATCCTCCACTGTTATCATTATTTCCATTTCCTATCAAAACTGTATAAATGAATAAGTATATAATTATAACCACATAAGAGAAATTTAGGTGGAAGGTAAACTAAACTTTAGAAAACAAGACTAAGGAATTAAAATTTCCTGAATCCTAATCACTATTTGCATGACTCTATTGATCTAGTTACCAATTAAAAATTTTTATCAACATTTATTTTCAGAGTACATACTTTAGTCTCTGCATTATTTCCAACTTCCAAATTATTCTATTTAGCTTATAATTTGGAAGCTTCTTTAGACTACTTCAAATAAAAATAGTCTTCACTTAGGAAAACCAAATCAAGTATCTTAAAATCCTAATCCCACACTTGCTCAAAACAACAGTTAGAATTGCTGGGAGTGTCACAAGCTTATTTCTTTTCATACTACTTCTCATTACTGCAGGCTTGTCCTTATTTTTGGCAACTACTTTAGCGGCCCTGTGCCAATGGTATGATTGAGAAATGGGATGGAAAACAAAACAAAAGTACATTTTTTGTTATTTCTGTTTGTTTTTACCAGGTACAATCCTATTTCTTTTTTCTTCTAGTGCATTTTACCCAATGTGTAATTTATCCCAGAAAACAATTGGGTGTTTTTTTCCTTTAGTATCATGAGATACTTTTTCATTGTACCTGCTTTTATATAGAACTTTCTGGTATCTCTGGAAGCACTGCCTAAAAGTTCTTTATGATTCCACTTTGCTTTGTGAAGTGTGAAATCCCTTTCTTCCTTGGGCAATTTCTTTGCCACATGAAGAAACTGGGAGAAGGGCATTGACAGACAGATTTTGGTAAAAAATAAAAAAACATACAGAACAGAGCTTATGATATTTGTTCTTCCTTGTTCAAAGACTTCTTCTAAAAACACATTTTCACTCATACTATTTTGAAGGAAAAAGAAAGGATCTAGGGAAATGTCAGCCTTCTACCCTGAGAGAAAACCATGGTGAAGTTGTATTTAATTAGAATTGGTGAGAAGGAAAATTATTCATAATTTTACAATTAACAATTCCAAACTACCCAGTTAATAAGTAAAAAGTTAAAAAGCTGGCACCATCATCCTGCACTGAAGTTTGGGATACCTTGTTATTTGATGTTTAAGTAATGGTGTTATAAATAGGACTGAAATTTTAAAAATTCCACCATTGGGATACTGCTATCTCCCTTTTTTGCTTCAGATATAACATGTATTGAAATTATAAAACAAAATAAAACAAAACACAATGCTTCACAGCCATAAAGTGTACCAGTCTGCAGGTAATATAGGCTTTGGGTTTTAGAAGAATGAGACAGAGTGTAGGTAACACTGAATCTCTCAATGTCACAGAACAGCAACAAGGCAAGGCATTAAATATTAAAATAAAATTGTATAGTTTAATAGTATATAATTTTTCAGATTATAAAAACTACTGAGAAAGACAACTACTATATGATCTCACTTATATGTGGAATCTAAAGAACAAGATAAACAAGCAAAACAGAGACTTATAGATACAGACAGCAATCTGATGGTTGCCAGAGGGGAGAGGGATGGGGGGATGGATGAAAAAGGTGACGGGATTAAGAAATACAAATTAGTAGTTACAAAATAGTCACAAGGATGTAAAGTGCAGTTTGGGGAGCATTGGCAATAGTGTTGTATAATTATACTATGTATATTGCCAGGCGGGTACTAGACAAATCAGGGGGATCCCTGCATAAATTATATAAGGGTCCAATCAACATGCTGGACACCTGAAAGTAATATAAAATAATATTGAATGTCAACTGCAATTGAAAAAAGGAAATAATTTTTTAAAAGAAATTGAAAGGTATTTAAAGGAAATTTTAAAAATCCTGATTATATTTTTTTACAGCTATTTGAGAGTGCGTATTTAATTTCCTTTACTAGAGGAATTTCTAACTGGTAGTTGCACACCCTTTACTCCCCTTCTCCTTGTTACAAACAGAAAAGTTCTAAAAGTGACATTATAACAAGTGCTTTGCATGTTGTCTTTTCGTTTTCTGACTGGTCCTTGTGACTTCTTGTCCTGTGTGTCCATATCAATGCTCAGAATGACGTTAGAACTATCTGGACTCAGTTTTCAAGAGGACATCAATCTAATCTTCAGTTTTAGCTCAACGGTACACAATCTAGAAATTACAAGAGTACCTGAACACAATTCTCCCAGCTGACTTTCCTCTAGATTTGAGCCGTCCACAATTGTTTGTCTCATATCCCACGGAATTTTCCTTGTAAATCCCTACCTCCCACAGCATTAGAGAACCTTTATCATAACTGCCCTCTTATCCAAATGCTATCTGTTCTTCAAAGTCTAGCTTAAGTTCTGCCTCTTCCACAAAGCCTTGTCTCCACACACAGTAAGTGGTCTTACCCTTAGTGGAACTCTTACCATCTAACGTGTACACCCTAAATTTGCATTTATTATATAACATCTTGTGACACAAGTTCAGGAGAGGTTGCCGTAGTCCTAAAAATCATCCTGCTCACTCTTCTTGACTTACAATATTCTTTACCCTTAACTAGATATTAAGTACATTAAGCAGGTACCACCAACTATTGTAAAGAAAAACAACGCACAAATTATTGCATTAAATTATGAAATATTATGTGAAAACCCAGGTTAAAGTATATATTGACTTGAGTTTTGTAGTACAAGTTAAACTATCTGGAAGCCCATGTCAGTGAAGAAAATCTTATTAAAAGGAGTGGGGAGAGGTTCTGTCACTCATAGTAGCAGCCAAATAGTGTCAAATATCCTTTTCCCTGCACTTGTGTCTTGACCCTCAATCTCTGTCTTCTGTTCAAGGACATTCACTGCAACAATTATCTTCTCATCTTTCTATACCATCACTTCTCCCTCTCCACTGAATTATTCCCATTAATATAAAACAGGCTGTAATTCCTGTCATAAAAAAATAGATAAATAAAACCTCCCTCAACCCCATCTCTCCAGTTACTAACTTATTTCTCTATTGCCTTTAAATGGCAAAATGCCTCAAGGGAGTCATATTCTTGCTTTCTTCACTTCCTTTTCCATTTTTTCTGTACCCACTCTAATTCAGCTTCCATCACACACACATTTGTCAAGGCCATCAGTTAGCTCCACATGAACATCAATTCTCAGCTGTCCTTTCACTTGTTTCATCAATAGGGTGATACATTAGTTAAGATCCTCTGATAAGCAGATGCCAAAACACATACCATGCACTTGAGGCCTTATTCACCTGTTCTAGCAGAAATACTGCATCTGGCACTAAGTGGAGCTACTATTTTGTTTAACTTGTAGTACTCTAGAGTCATCTCCAGGCTCCATCCCATTTCTACAGGATCCCAGTGAATTAAATGGAGCTATAGAAACCATGAATCCTGCAACCTTTGGATCTTTAATGATGGTACTAATCATTGTCATCCCCCTGGGATTTGATTTTCTTTTTGACTTACTGTGCTGCCGAGGGGAGGGAAGGGAGGAGGAGGTCAGCAGTTTCAGAGGTTTCCACTTGGCCTTCCCACACTATGATATATGTTACGCCACAGGCCAAGGATCCAATGATCCAACCACCAAGTATGTTGATCCCAATTACACATTTGAAGAGTAAGGAAGTGGCCACCAGTGGGGCCATGGATGCAGTGGACATGCTGTAGTTTCGCCTTTATTCAAGACTCAATTTAATACCTAGCTCCATAATCCCGACTCTAATGGGGGATGGTATGGTGATGCTTCAGGTCTCTGGATACCAGTGTCAACTCAGACTCGGTGTCCAATAGTCTGAAATGTCTGGAAATTCTCCCCTTCCCCAGGGCTCAGTCACTAGAGTACATGGCCATACTTCCCTGTAAGGGGGAGGGGAATCATTACAGTATATACTGTGATGTATATACTGTGTTGTAGGATCATTCTACCTAGAACCTGTCCACTTCTTCAATCAATGGGTTATAGATCTAGTATTTGAGCAAGAATCATAATCTTTATTGGAGTGACTACATCAGCCTCCTACTCCTCCATTTTTCAGATTGTAGATGTTAAACTGGTTGCCCATATAGTTTGTCCTACAGACAACATGCTTTTTTTACTGTCTCCATAACTCCCTATAGTTAACCTTATTGACTGCCTCTCCATCATTATACTGATGACAATCTCCTGGATTCTAGTTGTTAAGTGCAGCCATCTGGCCTCCCATATTTCAGGGATGCATCATGTCCTTCGATGGTAACAAGCCGAGATCTGGGATGCCTTCTCCTACCATCAGCTCTGGCCTGCAGAGTAGGCTATTGCTGAACAGTAGGAAGAATGAAGTTACCACTTATTGAGATAGAGAGGACTGCAGGAAAGATGATCATTTTGAGAGGTGGGGTGGCAATTGGAGGTTCAATTTGGGATATGTTAGTTTTGAGATGGTTGTTACAGAACTAAGAGGGGAGGCTGAGTATGCAGTTGGAGAGGGGTTAGGGAGAGGAGTCCAGGCTGAAGGGCTGTCAGTGTGTAGACAAGGCTGAGACTAGCCAGGAGACTGGTTCAGCTCAACCAGGGGTGTGTATAAATACAGAGAGTGTCCAAGGATTGAGACCAAAGTCACTCCCATGTCTGGACATTAGGGAGCTGAGGAGAGACCTTGAAAAGAAGACTAAAAAGGAGGAGTTAAAAAAAAAAGTATTACAAAATCAAGAGAGACTGAAATTCTGGAAGCCAAGTGAACAGCATTTGAAAGATGGAACCATGAATTCTGTCAAATATTACTCACAAGTCAGGTAACAGTATGTCCCAGTTTGTCTGGGAAAGTCCCAATCTATGTCACACAGTTCATAATTCCTTTTTACCCAATAGTGGCCTGCATGATATAACCTCCAGGACCACTCTACTCTCCCTCACGTCACTCCTGACCTTGGTACTGTTGCTTTGCAGGCCCAGTATGTTTGCGTCTTAGAGAAGGCTTCTGAAGTTGCTTTTTCCTCTACTACATATTCTTATGACCCATTCTTTTATTATTTCAGGTCTTTGCTAAGTATCTCTTAATCAGAGTTGCCTTCCTTGGCTACTGTAGTGAACATGTATGCCATGTTCCCTGATTCATATTTTGACTAGCACCCAGTGTTTGTCATATGTATTTTTGTTTATTTATTATGTCTCCTCCCCAGCTATAATGCTAGAATGTAATGTCCATCAAGACATACTTTGAAAAACATAAATAAAATCCTCCAAGGGGGGAAAAAAAAAAGACAGACTTTGCTGTGTTAATTGCTCTATTCCTAGTGCCTATAACAATGCTTCCCCCATAGTAAGCACTCAATACATAGTTATTGAATGAGTGAGAGAATGATTAAATGGGTAGATCTAAAAGGGAGCAGTAGAGGAACAATCCATGATGGCGGAGTAGATGCACACTGTGCTTGCTTCATCCCGTGAACACATCAGAATTACAAATTATAGAAAAATCAACCTGGCAAACCATCTGAAGTCTAAGTGAATAGAAGTTTTATAACTACTGGGTTGTCAGAAAAGTCATGACGTGGGCCGGCTGAGTGGCGCGGTGGTTAAGCGCTGGCTTGGGAAGCCAGCAGCCCCGGTTCGGTCCCACATATGAGGGTCAGTGACACTGCCCTCAAAAAAAAAAAAAAAAAAGAAAACTCATGACGCACTTTTACAATGAAAAACAGAAAAAATACATCATGACTTTTCCGACAACCTAATAACAATATAAACAAGAAGCTGCATTGAGACTGGTATGAGAGGCACAAAACAAGCTGGCCCCAAACATCTGTGTGGTAGATGAAAATTGGGAGGGCTATCTCAGTCACAGAGGTTCCCCACAGAGGAGCAAGGGATCCCAGCCTCACACCAGGCTTCCCATCCTGGAGTTCTCGTGCTGGAAAAGGAGACCCCACAACATCTGGCTATAAAAAACAGTGGGGATTCCAACTGTATGGTAAGATGGAAGGCTGCAGGAAACCCAGACATTCTCTTAAATGGGCCCATGCACAGACTCGCTCACAGGTACTCACCCCAGGCTCCATCGGATGGTGACTCAGAGAGCATCAGAGGTACATGGGTGGAAGACTGAGGTGTGTGTCCTTGGTACATGTGTGGAAGGGCAGCATGGTCTGGATGACAGTCGGCAATTTCCCTGTTTGGGTCCTTCTCCCATGCAGCTGGCAAATGGGCGTCATCTTTCCTGTGCTGAGCCCTCCCCCTATACTTATGGGGAAATCTGAATCTGATGAGCTGGTGAACTCCCTAGCTCTGTCTTGCTGACTCACTGAGACCCTGCAACACCCAACTCGACCACAGGAGGCTTTATTTGCAGCTGAACCCTACCAGAGCCTGTAACTGGCAGCACTCAGCAGCAGGCCTCAGTGTGTCCTGACTTTTTGCACAGCTTCCCCAGGCCTGGTACTGGTGGCAGCAGTCCTCAGTTCACAGCATGGCCTCTCCCACATGCCTCCATGTCCAGCAAAAACATCGACCAACTGTGGATCACTTTGTAGCTCCTACCAGGCAGTCCCCGACCAGTCACAGTGGTTGACCTGGGCCAGCACCAGAGCCCCTCCCAAGAGGTTCAAGTACCAACACACTTGAAGGCTGTGTTCAGACCACAGCAGAGCACTGCCCAGTTAGCCCCACAAGTGGCACACCCAAAGGGCACTCTCAACAGGCACCAGAGCCCACTGGGGCAATTCTGCTCTGCGTGGTAAGCAGCCCATAAGCTGTGGGTGTGGCCAAACCCCACAGCTAGTCAGCCTGAGGATCAGTCTACCCACTGATATACCAATAGCAATCAAGGTTCAAAATATAACAGGAGGCACACACAACCCACACAATGGACACTTCTGGAAAACCTGGCTCAGATGACCATGGAGACTGCGCCAGGGTCCTATAGGGCACCTACTACATAAGGCCATATGACAAGAGACATAGCAGAGCTACCTACCACATAGAAACAAATAGAGAGGCATCCAAAATGAAGAAACAAAGAAATATTAATACATCCCAAATGAAAGAACAGGAGAAAACTCCAGAAAAAGAACTAAACAAAATGGAGACAAGCAAATGACCAGAGACAGAGTTTAAAACACTGGTTATAAGGATGCTCAAGGAACTTGGTGAGAACTTCAACAAAGATACAGCAAGCATAAAAAAAGACATAGAATCCATAAAAAACTAAAAAACTAAAAAACTAAAACCAGACAGAAGTGAAGAATACAATACCTGAAATGAAGAATACACTAGAAGGAATCACTGGCAGACTAGATGAAGTGAAGGATTGAATCCACAATTTGGAAAATAAGGTAGCAGAAAACACCCAATTGGAACAGCAAAAGAAAAAAGAATCAAAACAAAGTTAGGATCATTTAAGAGACCTCTGGACCAACATGAAGCATAACAACATTTGCATCATAGGGAGGAGAAGAGAGAAAGCTAGGGATTGAGAACCTATTTGAAGAAACAATGACTAAAAACTTTCCTAACCTGGTGAAGGAAATAGATATACAAGCCCAAGAAGCACAGAGAGTCCCCCAAAAAGATGAACACAAAAAGGCCCAAGCCACATTATAATTAAAACGGCAAAGGTTAAAGACAAAGAGAGAATCCTAAAAGCAGCAAGAGGAAGGCAATTACTGGGTTGTTGGAAAAGTCATGACGTATTTTTTTTTAATGTTTTTCATTGCAAAAATGCATCATGACTTTTCTGACGACCCAATAGTAACTTATAAGGGAGCTCCCATAAAATTGTTAGCTAATTTCTCAGAAACTTTGCAGGTCAGAAGGGATTGGCACAAAATACTCAACGTGATGTAAAGCAAGGATCTACAATCAAGACAACTGTACCCAGCAAGGCTATCATTTAAAATCGAAGGACAGATAAAGAGCTTCCCAGGCAAGGAAAAGCTTAAGGAGTTCATCACCACCAAACCAGTATTATAAGAAATCTTAGAAGGACTTCTTTAAGACGAAAAAAATAAAATAAAATAGGAATAGTTACATATCTATTAACAATTACTTTAAATATATATGGATTAAATGCTTTGATCTAAAACATAGGGTGGCTGAATGGATAAAAAAACAAACCCCTTACATATGCTGACTACAAGAGACTCACTTCAGATTGAAAGACACACACAGACTAAAAGTAAAAGGATAGAAAAAGATATTTCATGAAAATAGAAATGGAAAAAAATAGTGCTGGGGTAGCAATATTTATAACAGATAAAATAGACTTTAAAACAAAGGCTATGACAACAGACAAAGAAGGACCCAGTAATCCCACTTCTGGGTATTTATTTGAAGAAACCCGAAATGCTACTTTCAGGGGACATGTGCATACATATGTTCATTGCAGCATTACTTATAATGGCCAAGATGTGGAGGCAGCTTGGGTATCTGTCAACGGATAAATGGATGAAGAGGAGTTGGTACATATACGTAGTGGAATATTGCTCAGCCATGGATGGGAATGGGTTCTTGCCATCTGTGGTGGCATGAGTGGACCTGGAGGGCATTATGCTGAGTGGAGTATGTCAGACAGGGTAAGACAGATGCAGTGTGATTTTACTTATATGTGGAATTTGAAGAACAAAACAAAGAAATAAACAAAACAGAAACACACTCATAGATACAAAGAACATTTTGATGGGTGAAAAATGGGAAGGGATTAAGAGGTGCAAATTGGTTGTTACAAAATAGTCATGGAGATGTAAGGTATAGCATAGAGAATATAGTCAAAATATGGTAATAGCTATGTATAGTGCCAGGTGAGTACTAGACTAGTCAGGGGAATCGCTTCTTAAATTACACAAATGCCTAACCTAACTGCTGTGCTGTATACCTGAAATAAATACAAAATAATATCAAATGTTAAGTGTAATTGGAAAATTTTAAAAGGGGGAAAAAGGTGAAGGGAAACAAGAGTTTCAAATTTTCAGGTATAAAACAAATAAATCTTGGGGATGTAACATACAGCATGGGGAATGTAGTCAATAATATTGTGATGGCATGGCATGGTGTCAGATTGTTGCTGGACTTGTGGCGAGCACTTCTTTAGGTATATAAGTGTTGAACAATGATGTATCCCTGAAACTGATATAATGTATGTTAGCTATATTTTTTAATAAAAATAAATAAATAAGTAAATAACTAAATAAATAGGAGCAGTAAACTACAGCTTATCCATCCTAAGAGATGTTTTTGCAGCCCTCAGAAACATTAACAAAGAATTTTTAATGATAAGGGGAATGCATATGCTATCATATAACTATTCCTGCCATGAAAATAAGCTTACATTTGGGAAGGAAACAAACAAACAAAGCAAGAAGAAAATATTCTAAAATATTTACAATACAGTTTGGGTGGTATATTTTGGCCTCTTGATTCTTCTGGTTGTGAAGAAGGCTAGAAGGATTGGAATAAGTCACCTGATTCAGGCACCCCATAGCCCTGACCAACTACAAAAAGCAAAGTTGTATTGGCTTCCTTTTCCTAAAAAGAAAAGGTCAAAGACAAGTCAAGGGCACCTTAAAATTTATCTCATGTCCCAAAAGGCCATTCTGAGGATAAAAAGTGGGCCTGAGACAGGAGAAAAGGATAATGATAAAATAAATTTTTACCCCTTTTAGCATATGTTCACCAGAATTTTGGGCCCCACCTAAACCTGATCGGAAGCTCAAAGCAATCCTCCAACTTCTATAATCTGCCTGTCTAGGTCTTGCAAGATAACTCAGCATCAAAAGAACTCTCTTGAGTCCCCCTTGGCATTAGACCAATTTTCTGTCATCTCTCCTAGAAGCAACAAGTGAGAACTTGTTACACAATGTGTTGGAAAAGCATGATGAGAAAATCAGCCAATTCATCCATTAAACATGAATACCTACGTTGGCTTAGAGAAGATACGAAGGGTTAGAAGATATCACCCTATCTTCAGAAAGCTTGCACTTCACTTAAGTAAGTAAAATAACATAGAAATAGGATGGAATTACATGGTGTTATCGCCAAATGAGATGTAAAGACAAGAAAGGCAACAGTAATTCTGAGAAGGGGAAGGGGAAGGATTTAGGGACAAGTTTTCCAAAACATTGGAATATGAGCTGGTCCTGAAGCATGAGTGGTAATTAGATAAACAGAGAAGAATGGGTAAGGAGATTCCAGTAGGCCAGGGAAAACCAGGATGGATAAGTGTATCTGGGGCCAGGGACAGGCTCTTTTCTCAAGGGCTCTTTCAGTAAAGCATTTTCATTAGAATTATATCAACATATTAATTTTACCTAGGTAAATCTTTGTTCAATTGGCAGTGTTAAACCGTGAACAATATTTTTCATTTTCAACTAAAGTACTTTTCTTATGGATTATTACTTATCCTTGAACAATTTAAAATGAAGATTAGATTTACTCATTGGCTTTTATATTGTTTTGGTTTGCTTTTACCAATTATAGCTTCTGCCCTTGGGAGCCATTATTTCTCCCAAGTTTAATATTCCCAGGTTATATTTTGCAGATAAAAAAAGTCAGTAAGATTTTATACTTCTGTTAAATGTTAGTGAAAAAAAACATTTTACAAAGTGCCGTTTTTAGCCACCCCCAATTTTTTTCCAATTGATTACAAAATTTAATTTTTACAAAATTAACTTAGAGTTTTTACTATTATCAGCCATTTGTATTTTATCAATTCATTTTATCTGTAATAAATTTTACCTGTGAGATTTTAGCCACTGTCTATTTTATCTTACATTAAATATTTCTACCAATATCATTTATTATGAATTATAAAAAAGACTACTAATTTGCACTTACTTTTTTTTTTTTAAAGATTTTATTGGGGAATTGGTGGAGGGGAACAGCATTGGGGAATCGGGGAAGGGGAACAGACAAGCTGCTGTCCTTTTGTTCTTCAGTCTAGTTGTGGAGGACGTTGCTTCACTGGCCCATGCTGGTATCATCACTGAGCTCTTCCCGGATGATGCAGATTGGTCCCTGGCCTTTGGACAGCCACTCATGGCAGATTTTGGCAGCTCGCACCAGCTGCCGGCTGCTCATGCTGGCTGCCAGCCACTCACTATAGCCTATGGCAGCCCACTGCAGCAGAGGCTTTAGCCCACGCCATCGCAGGCCATCTTAGCTATAGAGGCAATCAGGTGGAGCTGTTGTTCACCATCTTAACTACAGAATGCAGGGTCACTGGCCCTCACATATCGGATCCGAACCAGGTACCACCACTCAGAGCTGGCTTGGGTCCAGCTCTCAACTAACGTGCTACTTGGCTGGCCCTGCACTTGCATTTTAAGTGAAACCTATTTTATGGGCTGTTCTCAGATATTCTATAAATTTCTTTATTGTCCAAATTGTAATACAAATGTATTGTACTAAAATTCAATTCTTCTATACACTTCTGATCCCTTTGTGTTCTTCAGAAAAAGGTCCATGGCCCTGGCAGAGCAAAAATCCTGTCTATAAGCAACAGAAACTGACTCTGATTTAACATTCCTTAAAAGGAATATGAAGGCAACTCACAGAATCCCTGGGAGAGCTTGAGAGCCAGAGTGGGGCCTATGGAGCCGGAAGCAATGGCTGGAAGCAGACAGCAGAGCTAGTCAGCCTCGTTCCCCCAGCTGCCAGGGACACCAGGCCCCAGATTCTGCCAACTCTCCTGGCCCTGGGCTCTGCAGTCCTGCCAGACTGAACTGCAGTTGCCACCATCACCAGGAAAGACTCACTGTGACCCCTGTTTCTTTGTATCTTTAGCTCTCAGTTAGAAACCTGTGGTGAGTGTGTCTGAGTGGTGGGGGCCAGCTCACCCGCCTGACCTCTGCTGCCAGAGATCCTGGAGCAGCAAATGGAACATAGGTGGAAGGATTCCCTAACTTAGGAAGGGGTATCATATGCTGGACTATCAGAAAGAAGGAGATGTCCATTAGAGGGTCAGGCGCTCAGAGAAAATAGCCTGCCTTGTTCAGTGGAGTAACAGATGTGGCAGAGTGGCCATAAATCCTGGGCCTTTACTTGGAGGCTGCTCATTACAGAATACATTGACTTCCCCATGTTTCTCATCACACAACCAATCGTCTATGAAGGTTCTCAGTCAGTAGGCCAGTATAAAAATGAATTAAGTTATACAAGGCAGAAGCAGATACGTGATCCTCTTCCATGGCAGATTTTAGCAAATGTTATATAATCGTCTCTATATCTAGCAAACATCCTCTACACTGCTACGGAAAAACACACAGAATGCTTTCATTAGAATGTTTTCATTGCTATTAAAACAGTTGAGGCTTTCAGATTTAAATGGGTAGGGGAGAGAGAGAGAGAGAGAGAGAGAGAGAGAGAGAGAGAGAGAGAGAGAGAGAGAGAAGAAGAAGAAGAAGAAGAAGAAGAAGAAGAAGAAGAAGAAGAAGAAGAAGAAGAAGAAGAAAAGGAAGGAAGAAGGAAGGAAGGAAGGAAGGAAGGAAGGAAGGAAGGAAGGAAGGAAGGAAGGACGGAAGGAGGGAAGGAAGGAGGGAAGGAAGGGAGGGAGAAAAAGAAATGATTGGCTTTAAATTAGTGTTTCTCTCAAGAATGTTCTAAATAGTTCTCATTTAGGTATTTATTATTTCATGTAGTTGCTAAAAGTCACAGACCTTGAATTAACATTGAACAATCATTTATATTTAATTTTAAGGACAATTTGATACTAAATGTAATCTTAACTATTTTATATATACAATAGATATGGCTAATAGAAACAATCTTCATATTAGCTAATTTCCATAACAGCACATAAGTCACAGATTGAATTTTTATACAACCCAGAGATCATGGAATGCTAAACTTGAGGATTTAGAGATCTTCATGGTCCTATTTTCAATATGACTGAAGCTGTTGTTCAAAATCTCTAAAATACAAAATATTTTAGAGTAGTCATTAAAGACAATATTTTATTATAGCAATAGCTTTCCATATGATTTCTCATGTCTAGGTGCTTGTTCCTTTGTTATGTGCCTTTGGTATGGAAATTTAATAATTTCCTTGGTCTCTTGGGATAAGCTGTAGTTCAGTCAGACCCCGGAGCACAATTCTCAACCCCCTCCTTCAGGTCCTTGAACATCCCTATTTTGTCTCCAACTATCTGACCAAGATGTTTCTGTTATAGCCCAGCCTGAAGGGTGGGCAAGGATGTAAGAGGCCTCAAGGTTGCGGAGGAGCAGTTTCCCTTCCAGGCTCATGAGTCGTCCTCAGGTTTCCAAATGCTCAGTGGTTCACCTCAGAATTCCGCTGAAGTTGAGACTGTTGGTATGGGGATTGTCAGAACTGAAACCAAGTGGCTCTCAGAGCCAAATCAGAATTCAGGCACTTTTCAGTGTTAATTCAGAGTCACAGACCACCACAAATCTATCATTCTATTAGGGTTTTCTTTCAGTAACTACTTAATGGGAGTGTTCATCTCAACTGCATTTCCCACACCAAGTTATTAATCAGATCCATCTCCATATCCACTGTGAGTGAGGCAGGCGTAGTTCAGGCCTTCGGGCTTGCCAGGAGGGCAGTAAGCCACTTGTTTTTCTTGGCAGATACCTTTGTCTGCATGTGGTTCCTTCTCCTCTTTCCTCCGACCACAAGATTCAGATTCCTTGGAGCCTAGAGGACCCTCAGAGTTATCTTCACCTTCGCTACATTTTGTAGCAAGTACCATATAGTTTAACCCTTCTTGGTTCTTGGATTCCATTAAAGCAATTGACATACTGTCATCCACATTCAAACAAATCGTGTTGCCATCTTCATCTGTGAAAAAAACAAATTTTAAACTTATTCTAGCATCTCTTTAATTTCCTTTATGTGTAATACACAGGCTGTCTGAGAATTATAGTGACACAGACCTTATACACTGGTTCAGCAAACATATATGTATAAGGATTATTTAGGGAATATAGAGATAAATCGGATATGCTCCCTGTCCTTGAGGTTACTGCAATTTAGTAGGGGAACAGATAGAATACCATAGGAGGTGCTGTGTGCTACAATAAAGGGATACATAAAATGTGGTGAGAGCACAGAGCTGATTGATTCTTCCATAAAGATGAAGGAATTAATTCCTTTATGATAGAAATTAAATGGCCATAGGGTTGACCTTTTAGTTTAAATTCTTTTTTTTTTTTTCTTTTTAGACGGTAGTGTCACTGGCCCTCATATGTGGGATCCGAACCGGGACCACTGGTGTCCCAAGCCAGCTCTTAACCACCGCGCCACTTGGCCAGCCTGGCCTTTTAGTCTAAAGTGCTTACCCTTCCATCTTGCCACCCCAGCTAGAGTATCTACCTTTATTTATTTATTTTTTTGAGGGCAGTGTCACTGACCCTCATATGTGGGACCCGAACTGGGGTCGCTGGCTTCCCAAGCCAGCGCTTAACCACCGCACCACTCAGCTGGCCCCTAAAGTATCTACCTTTAAAGATGTATTCCTTTAGATTCAGTAATTTAGTCATTTAGTAAGGTACTATTTATTTGATGCCTAGTACATGCCAGGCTGTGTTCTGGGTATTGATGGCACAGCGATGAATGAAACAAACTTGTTTGTTCTTTGGGGTTCACATTCTAATGGGGGGAGACAGACAATAAATGAGTGGACAACTAAATCTATGTCAGATGGTGGTAAGGGCTATGAAGGAAAATTCGGCAGAAAAGGGGGTAAGACAGTACTAAAGGTGGGGTGGCTGCTAATTTATATGAGGTGTTAGCAAAATCCTCTTTAATGAGGTAAAATTTAAGTAGAGACCTGAATTAAGTGGGAAAATTCACGATGTGGATATCTTAGGAAGAAGATTCAAGGGAGAGGGAACAATAAGAACTAGAGTCCCGAGGCGGGAGCATGCTGAGTGTGAATTGAGGAACAGGTAGGCAGCCAAAGTGGTGGTCCGCCTCAGCCATCCTCCTGGGACAAGAAGCATATGAAACCATTAACGCTAATTGGCAAACTTAAAACTAGCTTGATTATGACCTCAAAAGGCTGATAGGGAATGGACACAAGCCTGGCAAGTATTGATGGTAAGACTGAGGTAGAAGGAAAGTGACATGATATGTAATAGTAATAATTGCTGTTGTTAACACTTACAGAGTACTTACTATGTATCAGGCACTATTCTAAGCTATATACATATATTAACTCATTCTTCTACTAAGTAGGTACTACTATTATCCTCATTTAACCGATGAGGAAATTGAGGCACATAGTGGTTATATAATTTGCCTGAGGTCACTCAGCTGGTATTTGAACCTAGGCTGTCTGGCTTGAGTCTGTGTCCTGACATTCACCCTCAAGGGGAAGGTGGAGTTGCTATGCTGGGGACCTATGTGGCTGGGTAGTGTGCCCTACAGGAGTCCAGGAGCACAGACTTGGACACACATGCGTATGGCAGCCAGAGGGTAAGTACCCTCTTCACGTTTATGCTCATATTATTTTGTCTTTCTCTACTTCAAGGCTAAATTTCTTACATAGAAAAGGATAAGAATCCTGTTGAAACCTACTAGTAGAATTTCTGAAATATTTCAAAAAATTCTAGGTAATTAAATAAGGAGGAAATACACAATGTAAGATAAATACACAAATGTATATTGTGAGAATTGTTTTTTAGCCATACTTTCCAATTTCTGGGTATTAGTACCTGGATTAAAAAAGTTATGATCAGACATATTTCTGTCCTTTCATAAAGTATATTTGAAAACTCAGAAATATTTCAGTAGTGACATGATGGTCTTTTTCTTCCTCATCCTTCCAGCATGAGATGATCCAATCATGTAGGTGAGGCCTACCGGCTGCCAACCTTCTGCACTCAGCTGGATCTACATCCAGCTGGGGTTTGTTTGGAATAAATTTAAATAGAAATATGGGGAAAATTAAATAATTTCAGAGGACTAAGGAAAGCATCACTGTACCTATTTTTCTTGGTGGAATTTAATGGATCTACCTATTTACCAAGTTCCAAACCTGATACAAAACTTATCTTACTATAAGAGCATATGAACTGCTATCTCTACTCTGTATAATTAGGTGCTTATTTCTTTAGCAGACCCTACCCCCCACACACACACACACACACACCACCCCATTGACAAACAGGATGGCCAAGCTGAAGGCTCACAAGCTCTTTGGCATCATTTCATGTTCATCTTTATTGTTCAAATATTATTATAGCATATTTCAAAACACATGAATAGTCGGACAGTGTTGCAAAATATCTCCCCATGATGCCTGATGCATAATGCATGATGTATGATCCTCAGATTCCATGTTTGGTTAGTGCCTAAGTGCTGAATATCTATGGAAGGATCTAAATATTATGATTATTGTCAATATGTGCTAATAGCCATTGAGAAATTCATAAGAATAGCTCACTATGTATGATACTAGCAATAGAAAATATCAAAAAGCAAGAGAAATAAATAATATATGTAATTTTAAATAGCCCAGTGGCCCAGATTATTGAAGCAATTAGGCTGTTCCTAAAGGGTTTAAAGAAATTAGGCTAAAGAAAAGTTTAAATTTTCAACAAATACTTAAACCTACGATATAGGCCTACTACTCTTGTTACCGGCTGCTTCACTGCCATAGTTTTATCCCATCAAATAACATATTGGGAAGCTTTCTAATTAAATGAGATTTAAATTTTTTTTTGCCTGTTGTTGAGTTATTTGGAGAAAAATATTTTCTATAAGGCAAATAAATGCTGTTTTACAAATTCTGGTGCTGTATGTCCAAGAAAAATCATTATCTAACTGCTTCATTGGTTCATGGTACTTAGAGCAATATTTAGTAACTTGACCCTAGCAAGCTTTCAGCAATTAGTACATCTTATTGCATAAAGAGATTGGGGGCAGGGGGCTGTTTGTTTATTTTTGTTTAAAAACTGCTGAATAGAAAGCCTGCAGGTCAGACCTTAAAGCGGAGATCATGAACAAAGGCAGCATGCACTCAGCAACCCTCACTTTAAGAGGGAAATATTAAAATAAAGACTTCCAAGTAAGACAGGGTATTAACAGACGAGACATACGCCGGCTGACTGGCTATGTTTAGAACAGCAGAGGAGCATTTAGATTTGTTTCCTGTGGAACTCTCTGGGACTGATGAGGTGATGTTTACACAAATGTTTGGATGAAGTCACTGGGATATTTTTACTAGATGCCCAGATATGTTACTAATCTTCCTTCTCTATTCCCTCTCCACCCCATTAGGTCAGTAGGACCATGGGATAGGCATGGAATTATTGCTCCCTGCAATTCTAATATCCTTATTATTATTATTTTTTCCAAAAAAGTCCTTCTCATGGCTTTCTTATCTTCTTACATATCTCCGACAATAACTCACTACTTTGCTAAATATGCCCACTGGTTCGTGAAGCAACCAACTATTATTAAACCCATTCTCTTTTATTAAAAAGGTGATTAAGTTTAGGCTTGCCTTAAAAGGACTGTCTCATGACTTCCATCCATTTCAAATATGCAGATTGTACCTTTCATTCTATTCTCTCTTCTCTGCCACTTTTGTTCAGTCACATCTCAATTGTCAAAATTTTTAGTGATTTTCATACCTTACTATTCCTTAACTTCAGGAATTACATCCATCGTAAGTGACAGAATGAGAATTTTCTTTTTACTAAAATTACATGTCTGTCATGGCACAGAATTGCTTGTTTCTATCTAAATCATCAAAATGTGGTTATATTCCCTGTTAAACTCTTCCTGCATCATTAATCTGCATATTTATGCCTGCTTCTCTAAGTTTTTAAACACTATTTAGACTTTTAATTCAGTCTGCCAAAACTTGACACCATAAATAAATTTGATGTAACCAGGACAAATTGGTGTAACTTTTCTAATAGGCCATGAGTAGTGTTTTTGCATTATACCTAGCTGTGCAGCACACTACTGATAATGAACTGGGGAGTTTCCCTACCCTAGCCATGCATCTGTGAAGGCTGAGGGCACAGGCTATAGAATAGAGTCAAACTCCAATACCACCTCAGCAGTATGACCATGAGAAAGTTGCTCAACTTCAGTCTTCTCATCTGGAGAATGTGATAATAAAACTGCCCACTTCATAGGGCTATTGTGAGGATTTAATGAATTTACCTACATAGCCCAGTGAGTGGCACAGAAAAAAGTGCTAAAATAAGATGAGCTATGGTTGCAAGTAAAAGCCATTTACAAAAAGAGCCTTGTTCTGTATATTTACTGTGACCATTGTTTCTTATCTCAGCCTCTTAGGTGAACTAGGTAATGCAACCTGGTAAAAGATTTTCTCAAGGGTTTATGGAGACTTCTAGTAGTGACTAAGGTAAAGCTGAGATCTCAGACCCTCTAACAACCAGTATGGCAGCCTCTGTGAATTTTATAAAATGTCTGCACACATTAGAAGGAAAGGATTCTATAAGCAAAGAATTAAACTTTAAAATGTAATACAAGTCAACTGTAAAATCCTTGCATCCCTTTGGAACTCTTCTTCTGCAGCATTTGAGCACTCCCTCCTCTGTGAGCCTCTCCCCTTTGGGTTGCCATGACAATACTCTCTTCAGGCTTTCCTCCTGCCTTTCTGGCTCCTCCTTTCCATGACCTCCATATTCCTTTGTTTGTCCCTCCAATAATTGGCTGTCCTCTGGTGCTAGCCCCTGTTCACTTCTCTTCTTATTCTATACAGTCTAATTCAATGATTTCATCTATACCCTCGAATTCAATTACCTATATTTATACAGCACAGAACTTTCCATTGAATACTGGGATTCCCTACTTATCCTGAACCCAGCTAAAACCAAACATGGGGCAAGGCTATTCCTCCTCCTATTGCCCCATTTCTGGAAGGAGCACTACTGTTCACCTAGCTTCTCAAATCACTGGGATTCACCACTATCTCCTTGCTCTCTTCACCCAATTAGATGCTGCATCCTGCAACCTACCTCTGTGATAACTCTAGGTTTCGTTTCTTTTTCTCTATACCTGTTACCATTCATTAATTCAGCTCTCATCAATTTTAATTTCTAACCTGACTAGTGTAACTACTATTCCTCCAGTTTCGTCACTTGCCATTTTCCCCCGTGATGTATGACAAACTACATGCAGTTCTATGCACACCCCACTCTCTATTACTACATACTGCTTTCTTCTATTCTGAAATACTATTTTTTCTCACCTCCCTGCAGAATTCTGCTTAGAAGTTACTGTGGCTTTTATTGGCTCTCCCTCTACTGCACAGTGTGGATTTAGCATCCTTCCTCTGGACTCAAACAGAACATGGATTCCCTTTCAGTGATAACATGAAATGCCTCGTAGCTGCTGACAGAAGATATCGTATATAACCTGCTCACCAAATGTTTAAAAATAAGATCATTCGTAATGAAAAAAAATAGTGGGAAACTGACCAAGGAATCTATAACCCACTCATTCCTCTAGATAACTTAGATTTGATCTTTAAATCCAGCCAGTATGTATACAAACATATGCAAATGAACAGTTCTGTAAATGGTAAATGCATATAATATACCTAGAAGCATGTAACTAAATTGCACACTATGGCTAGCACTAGGAAGCAAGGATAGGGAAGAAACAGGAAACTTACTTTTTACTCTGCTTAGATACTTTTATCTTTTTTAAACAATAAATATAAATTAGTTTTATAATGAAGATCTTTAGATACAGTTATAAACAATATAGCAAGACTGTTACTGATATTAATTACTGGAAAAGTTAGAAGGAAAATCAGAAAGGAATCAGGAATCATTTTATGGTTGATACAAAATAACATAAAAAAATTTTAAAAACCTTTAAATAATGGCTGTGTTTAATTTCATAAGGTCTACAAAATCATATTCACAAGAAAATCTGAATCAGAGTCTTATCAGTGAAGTGTGGCTTTCTCGAGTAAGAGTAGTGAGTTAGTAAGAAATACATGCTTTCAGTGCCAGGTAAGCAAAACCACATTTTGCTTGCTTTTGAGATTTGTATATATTCAACTCAACCCAGTTACTGTTAAATTAATCTATTTTAGAAACGAAAGATTTCATTTTACATATTGGCAAAGCACCCCAGATTGTGGTTCCTCTGAAGTTTCCATACATCAGGTTATGCAAATAAGAACCACGTCAAGCAAGTGCCAACTCAAATGGCTGGAGCAAAACAGTGTCACTCAACAGTGAAGTGGTGACATTCACCTTTCCTGTGGCTAGGGACAGGGTCTTATGACAAAGACAACTTTCAAAATCACCAGTAGAAGCAGAGCTCACTATTAAACTTTACATCCAAAATTAAAGAAACTGACTCTAGTTTCTCAAGGATAAAAAATATCCTCAACTCTTTTTTTTTTTTTTTTACTTTAAAGTAGCCCAGTGGAACACATTAAACTCAGGTCCTTAATACTATATCTTGGACAAAAGTCAATAACGATTTGCTGAGATAATTAAAAACATTTTTTATCAAAATTTTATATAGAGAAATGCATTGATTAAATGTTTAGAAAATGAGAAGGACTTGATTGTATCTAGAATGGCTTACAGGTTTGTTTTCCCTTAACCTGTGTGATTTCCACAGAGGCAAGTGTATGTTTAGAACCTTCCAAAAGGATGGGGTTGCAGTAGCAGTTATAACTCCTAAGGGCTTGGCCCTTGGCACTCTTAGAATCAGCTCAGTTCCATGATAGAAGGCAGGTGGAGCCAATGTGAGACCATTAACAAGGCTTATCTGACGAGTGTTATGATGCATGCTGAAGGAAAGCCCTTTCCAATTTGCCACTTAGCTGTTTATGTTAAAGAAGTCACATGTACAGAGTCTTATCTCCATGCATGCCATGGATCCAAAGTAGCTCCATATATGTAATCAGAAACACTGCAAACAGGGCAAGCAGATATTCATCTTTGGGCTTAGTTTTTCCTGCTATTAACCAAGTGCATCATTCAAGGTGAAGGTCTCACCATGGGCCACAGTAGAGAAATGACTACACGACAACCATTAACCAATCACTGCAAAGACCAAGAAGCCTAATTTCTGAGCAATTTTGAGTCATAATCTATCTTTCCAGGTTTATTTCTAAGCTCTTGCATTTTAAAAACAAACAAAAACCAAAAAAAAGCAAAGAGTCCTGTGAACTTCCAATAACAGGAATGATTTCTAAAGCAGCCAGAAAGGGACATTTTAAAATTCATTTCTCTGCAGGCAATTAGGCAAATGTATTCTAAATCTGCTTTTGGAAATGAATTAAGAGACTACTGTGTTTTAATTCTGTTTTGTACTCTATAGAACTACAAGGCTTAGTCTGTCGAGCACTAAGATTGGCCCCAGGAGATTCTTCTCGTATTTACTAAAATTCTGAAGTTGTGAAATCAGACTAGACTGTAGCAAGGTGTCACCCACTACAACAATCATAGCGAAATTATTCAACAGTTAGAAGCAACAGGTTAGATGGGTTAGATGGATACACAGCAACATGGATGACTCTTAAGAACCAGTGCTTAATGAAAAAAGAAAGAAGCATTGCATAACACAATAGCATATAAGGCACATTTTGTTAAAAAATATACAAATAAAAGATACACTTTAAAAACATTAGAGTGGTTGTCTGGCAGGAGGAGAGAGAATGTAGAACAAGAGAGGAATATGGAAATAAAGGAAATTAAACGAACAAAGTAAAAGAGAAGCCCTGCAAAGACCAATGATAATAATGGACCATAAACTAAGAGTCTATAATTAACTCAACTCTACACTTGAGGCCCTAACTGGTATGAGAGGTGGAGCCGAAGGGGAAACAGGCCTCATGAAAATAGAAGTATAGTCTAGCAGGTTAATTCTCCTCCTTACTACCTGAGATTATAAACCCAGGGGCCATATCACTATTTTTTTTAATTTAAAAATTTAGTACACAAATCAAAATTATTTTAAAAGAAGACTACAATAAACTCTTAATTATTATGAGGATGGTATTAGCATATTACTCTTCTTACCCACTGTAAAATGTCTTCTGTGTATAACCCATTTTCTGCATATAACCCATTTTAACCTTGTAAAGTTAACACTGGAGAGAAAACCAGAAAATTTTAATGAAGAATCAAACTTACCTTCAAAGCCTTCATTTGTGACTCCGCTGGGATTTGCTTCCTCTCTGCATTGAGAAATACTACTTAAGGAAAAATTTCTGAATAACTGAAGCTGGTCTTGAATTTTATGGAAAGTAGGTCTTTGGTCAGGTTCTTGGGCCCAGCATTGGGTCATTAAATTCCACCTGGATATGTGAGTAGACATGAAAATAAGTGGTGATTGGGTATCATTCATCAATCATTGCAGTCTGGGTCTCTTTACCTTTCCTTTTGGCCCTTCCCCACTGAACTGGTCTTCCCTTTTCTCTCTAGCCATAGCCTTCTCTGAGACTTCCTATATCGTCACCATCCTATATCTGCTGACAAGACCCATTCCTGTCTCTGTTGCATGTCCAGAGGGAGCTCCTTGGCCTAATCTCTAGCTTTCAACAAAATGTTCGCACTATTTGGGAAACAACAAAGGCTTAAAAGTTCAAGATGATGCTCTCTGCCTTGACATGTCAGTCTACCTTGTTCATGATGCAGGGCTTCCATGTCAATGTGGGGACCCCCTATTCAACCATCTCCTTGCCATTCTCCCACACACAGAGGAATGGGCAGTTGCCCCATGCCCTTGATGTTGCACACACCTAATCTGATTGAAGCCCACAGAGGGGGAGCAGGACCTAGATAAACAAGATCTTCACTCTCCTGCCTCATCAAGGTCTCTTCTTACACTTCTCCAGGGCTTAGAAGGAATGGGGTTTCTATTCACTTCCTCTGTTTTAAATTAAGCCATCCTTATATAGAATTGTAAGTCCTAGTCACTCAAACTTGGCATTTAATACACTAACAAGGAGCTAAAGGCTAGATAACTCTCTCTCTTCCAGACTTGGTTTTCAAGTCTACTGACATACTAAAAAGGTCAAGTATCCACTCTCTTTTGTTATTTTCTGGAGCTGGGGTCAGGGAGAGAGAAGCTGATAAAAAAAAAACATAATTTGGGAAGTATTTTAAAATGTTAGTAATACTGTACAAACAGATTAATTTACAATTACAAATTATAAGTTCTAAAAAAGTGCTAACAAATGTGAAATCTAGTAAAGATGGAACATTTTTGGTAAGTTGTTCACAGAAGGCCCCTCTGCAGAGGGGACATTTAAGCCAAAGAACTTTGTGGGAAAATAAGATGCTAGTCATGGGAGTAGGGTGGGGATGAGAGTCAGGGAACACACTAGGAGAGGGAAAAGCATGTGTAAATTTCTAAATTTGGAAAGAGCTTGGCACATTTTAGCACCTGAGAGAAAGCCAGTGTGGCTGAAGAGCAGTCACTGAGGGGAGAGCATTAACGATGAGGTCAGAGGAGGAAGGCGAGATCATGCAGGTTTCGTAGGCCAGGCTAGGGGCTAGATTTTATGTCACTACAATAGAAAACTGCTGAAAGTTTTTAAGCTGGCATGATGTTTATATTTTTAAAGGATTGCTCTAGCTGAGATATGTAGAGATTGGCTTGTAGAAGGGCAAGTTGGAAGCAATGAAATCATTAAAGAAGACTAAGTGAGAGATAATAGTGATTTGGACTAAGATAAAGGCACTGGAGCTAGAGCAAGAATATATTCAGTCACTAGGTGATGATGATCCAGGAATCACTATGGATATTGTATTTAAAATAGCTACATCTATTTTAGGAATTATAATCTTCATCCATTATAACATGGCATGCAAATTCCACTTCCATCTCTTTCATTTTTGATAAACAACTCAGGTCAGAGTTAGTACTTAATATCAGAGTACTATATTGAAACCTGATATTGGCCTATTTTCTAGTTTTGATCTAATGACTTTTCATATATATGATAAGGAATTTACATTCAGGATATAGAGTACCAAAATTGGCTCTATTTTTAAAAAATTAAAATTGTAGCTAAGAACCTAATCTTTTAATATATATTTTATAACATGTGGTATTTTAGACACAGGGATGATACAAAGATCCCAGTGAATGATGATTAGATTTGAAATTAAATATTGTTAAACATTTTAAATTAAAGTAGAATCTTGATAACTAACCTAAGTATTGTCTCAGGAGGTGAAAGGACAGAGTAAAGTATAATTCTCCATAGGAAGCATATCCTGTCTGGGAAAAAGACAAAATAAAACTATGATTCAAAGGTTTTGCCAAAGAATAGATAGAATCTCTCAAGACTTGTCATTTTCAATTATGAATTTTTCACTTATTTTATTTATTTAAAGCCTGCCTCATTCTGCAAAGGATTTTAAGATACTTAATGGAGATTATTCAGAAGGAGAGAAAGAAAAAACCAGAAGGAAGAGTGGGGAGGAGGGAGGGAGGAGAGAGAAGCCATCTTTAGTTGCCACACAGCCACTCTGCACTTCACCCCTTCACACTACCCACCAAAAGTTCAACCTCTTGTTTAATCTATGTGATTTATTTAAGCAGGTATTCCTAAATTTTTTCATCTACAGAGGCTTACTTTACATTGAGTCTAATCACTATTCTTAATCTCCTGATGGCAAAAACAAAAAACTTCTCTGTCTCACTATCCAGAGACAAATGAACATAAGTTGCCTTGATTAAGAATATAGGGACTATATTGATAAAGCAACAGTCATTTAGAAGTAAAGAGTATAACTTGGACTCTTAAACAGCATTAAGCTGGCAATGGAATAAAATAAAGAGGCTTTTAAGAATTGAATCCTAAAAAAATGCATTTCTTATAACTTTTGGTAAACTAGTTTGGAAACAACTATTCCTTTGGCATAGGATTCTTTCTGTACAAATATGCCCTTGGCACAATTCAGTATCATGCATTAGATACTTGCACTAACTTATAGTTACAGATATTCAAGCATATTGCTCTAAATAAACTTACAGATACTTCACTTTTGTCAAAATTTACCTGGGCTGGCTGTTCCAGCTCTAAACAGATACATACTCATTATACTTGAAATATCTCATTTAGCGCAAATGCCTTCATTCACCATGCCAACCCTTTACTCCTTTTTGCTTCTTGTTTTTCTTTTTCAAAATCACACGAGACTCATTAATCATGTTCATTATTAGTGTCTCTGAGTAAAGTCCTTGAATTCAGAAAGCAATTAAAATTCAACACATGAAAACTCCATGACATATTTCAGAATTAAGGAGGTGTTTCTACAGATATTGAAACAAAGCATATAAAGTACAGATTTTAAGAACTCCCTTACATATTATGCCAATCCAGGAGAGACTCAATTGGCATCTAAGTGCACGTATTTTTAAGGGGCAAAAATAAGATGGTGAACCTCCTGTTCTCCCATTGTTGCTCCCTCCATTTGAGAGACTTTCCAGTAATTCCAGTTTCCACTGTGATACATCTGTCAGAGAACCCCAAAGAGCTCTCACTTGAAGTAGATTACCCTTTGATCCCTTTGCTTCTCTAGAGTAGTGTGGTTGTTGTGCAAACTGAAAGCTGAAGAGAATACTGAGGACTGAGCTTTCCACCACACATCCCAGGCTATGGAAAAAAGCAAGGAATGCTCTGAACTCCTGCATTCCATTAATAGCTGAGCACAGTGTAGCCATCTATGGCTCACCTGACCCAGAGTGCATCCAGGTGTTGAGTATTTAAGCAGTGAATAGAAGGTGAAGCATGGCTCAGTGCAGACTTTCAACCCTCTAAGCTGGGCCTGTGATCTCAGAGAACTGCTTCAAATCAAAACCAGTTCCCTCTGTACTCTAAGGAGAGTAGTTAATCTTTATCATGACAACTTAAGGCTGTGACCAGATTGAATGGCATTGCTCAGAGCTCCATTTCCTAGCACAGCTTGTTTTCCTGGTTGGCAATGAGTTAACCCTTCCTGGGGCTCTGAGAGTCATACATATAGCCCTTGGAGGGAGAGATGGGAACTTTGTTTACTGTTTAATTACTGATGTTCAAATGAACTTCAAAACCACCAATAGAAAATTTTGGTTTCATGGAAACTATATTTTTATAAACTTAGAGCAATAATATATAGAACTGAATAATTATTCAAGGTAAAATTATATAGAATTTTCTTTTTTTCTGCTAATGATCAGGAATATTTTTCTAGCACTTTTCTAGCACACCTTCTCCCTCCTTCCAGTTGCATTTTTGAATACCTTTGAATAGAGCAAAGGTCAACATACCTACATTTTTCTGCCCCACAATAGGGCAATTAATTATCTACCTCTCTCCTCCTCAAACAACATAAGTGAACACATCAATCAAAGTGTATAATTCAGTGATTGATTCTCAAAGTGTCTATCCAAAACAAATGCATAATTGTGATGAGGTACATTAAGCCCCAGGGGGGGAAATATGCCAGATCAAATTCTAACAGCACAATGAAAATTTCATGTGATTGAAATTCTGGGGAAATTTTCTGAGTGTTTGATATATTGTAAAAGATGTGAAGTGGTGATTAGTTTGCTAATTATTTAATAAAAATGTATTTCATGCTTATGTGTGCTGGGGTTTTTCCCTCAAACCCTACATCAAAGGTTTTCAAATTTTGCATAATTTCTTAACCTTAACTTACAGAAGGTTTTCCATCACCCCCTAAATATTTGAATAATATTTTTAAGCACTGTCACCAAACTTACTCAGGTATGTGCGTGTATATATATAACCTCCCTGCAAATATCCCAGAGACTATAAAAGATAAATCAGAAACAAGAAGTGATTCAATTATTTTTCTAGCTGGACGATTTAAATAATACAAAAACATTCACCAGGAGAACACCCAACCAAGGTGCCCAGTTCTTAATCATCGTTTGGCTCCAGTCTGAATAGTCCTCTAAATAACACAGCATAGTCAAGGCAGCACAACCATGGTGTGTATCCGCATACTGCTAATTCCTTTTGCACTTGTCTGTATCACACAGTTTAGCACTTTATTACGTGTTGGCTTGTTATTCAGCTGCTCCATGTGTGTGTCTTTTCTTTCAAAATACATTCTGAGATGTTGAAGAGCCATGGCTCTGGTTTAAACAGCACTGTATACCATACAATCCTTAGTCTGGTATTGTGCACATAACAGAGGAGTTTATACTTGTGGCTTGTATGTCCTTTTAGAAACTTCTCAGGTAAAATACCTCTTGGAAAAAAGTTTCAGGATTCAATATTTCTGCTGAAGTTCTTCACAGAAAGGTAGATTGGTACTCAGCAAAATAACTTGACTTGCTTTTCTTTTTTAATGAGATCAAAATCACCTACTCTTTTTGAGAATCACAAATTTATTAGAATTTAATAGTGGCCAGGATCAATTTCATGGAGTCACTAATACTTAGTCACTTCATGTTAAGTTCATAAAAAGATAACAGCCTATATGGTTTTTAGTAGTACTATATCACAATATTAGCTATATCAACAACTGCAATACAACTTTTAAACAATAATTTCTACTTAATAGAATCTGTTAATTTGCAGATTAAGATATTAGTCAAATCAGGTCTTCCAAAATAAAATCTCTCTCTCTCTCTCTCACACACACACACACACACACACACACACACACACACACACAGCTTTTATTTATTTATTAGAATTCACTTAACCAGAAGTATAAATATATTCTACTCTTCCAATTTTGTTTCTGAAGTGAAATATCATACATATATATGATATAGGATATATATGTGTGTGTGTGTGTGTGTATATATATATGGAACGATCACATAATTAGTAAATTCAGTGTGACAATCAATTTATATCTTATGTAGGATAAGCAAATACATAAACTCCAGTTTTTATTTTAAAATACCATACCAACTGTATGTGCACATGATTTTGTTATTTGGGTGCTTATATTAATGTAATTAACTTACAGAGCATCAGGGCAATTTCTCGGTGGCTCCAGTCTCCCTCCTGTTTGCACATAGTTTAAAACATCCAGGTTGGAGTGAGCTGGATAAGGCTGATGCCCAAGAGTTAAAATCTCCCAAATCAGAATTCCAAAAGACCTAATGATATTAGAGAGTATGCTTTAGTTATACTTATGACAATCACCGTGTTTACAGTAGTTTCTCCCACAGAATATTCCTGGGGCTATGGGGGTCTACTTTATGATCGGCATTATTGGCCCTATAAAATGCAAATGGGAAAGTTAAAAGCAAGTTGACCCCAAGAAAAAGTAGAATAAACAACTGCATATTAAGCAACACTTCAAAAGTGATAGGCAGGCTTAGTAGGTGCTTGTGCATGGGTGCACGCGCACACACTCATACACACAGGCCTTTTTCCTCCTTGCTGGCTGAACCTAAACTGCAGACTTCCATTGCCTAAGGCTTTTATAGTGTCAACATGTAGTCATGCTTATGAGGGAGCAAGGAAGAATTTCAGCTTTTGTTTCTGAGTTTGAGTGCTAGTAAATGTAGAGAGGGAAGGCATGAATAAAAACTGGTAGCACTGAGGACTAATGTTATCTCATCCCTAATTTTGCCTAAGGTCATTATTGAACAAATCTACATTTTGAGCAGCTCTAATTAAAAGTTTGAGGTCAACAAGCAAAAATGAAGGGCCCTATTTAAATAATAAAGACCTGTCCAAATATCCTCCATGTCCTAATCTTTTCCAGATTCATGACTTAAAGTCTACTTATAAATTAATGACCAAACATCTCCAAATAATTGGCATTTAGAGATATAGTTAGACATTCATTCATAGGTATCAATTCCCATTATTACACTTTAGGAGACTAATAAACTACCTGAAATAAATGCAACTATTTCATATACACTAGTGAAATAAGGGATCAAAACTGATTAGAGGGAGGTATGTAAACTGCTGAAACCCAGGAATAATCCCACTTTACCCCTCAACTTTCACTTAGCTTAAGGCAAATCATAATCTTTTTGGTCTGTTTTCTCACATAGAAGACAAGATTAGATGCCATTGGATGTTTGTTCCCACATTTCTCTGTCCTGTTAAGCTCACCATACATCAGACTGTGTAGTGAAGATGCCATCCATCAAACTTTCTGGAGCCATCCACCGAACAGGGAGCAGGCCTTCTCCTCTCTTCCTATAGTAATCATTCTTATAGATGTCCCTTGCAAGCCCAAAGTCCCCAATCTTCACTATCCGAGATGCACTGCTGTAGTCTTTCACGGATACAAGGCAATTCCGAGCTGCCAGATCCCTATGGCAAAAACTTTATTTAATAATAATAACAATAATAATAATAATAATAATAATAAAGTTCCAGAGATCAGACAAGTTACACTAGTAGGTCTGGAGAGAAGAGAGATTTTTTTTTACAGAAATTATTGTTATTTTGAAAGATGAACATTTTTAATTACTTCATATGTTTCACTCAAACTACAGATGGTTATTGTGCCAATATCCATAAGATCCTTGTATCCAGGATATTCACCATACCTGTGAATGAAGTGCAGCTGCCCCAAGTAGACACAACCTTTCGAAATATCTACACACAGGTCTACAAGGTCAACCAAGGTGAGTAAAGGACCATGAAACTGTAAGAAATGGAAGAAAAATTATAGGCACTTTTCCAATTTGCACAACACACACACGCATAGACACATGCACACACATACATAAATGGGTACATATATATACATGTACACACACATATATATGATGCTTTAAAGGAATTTTTAAATATACATAAATAAGACTATATTTAATAAGCTGAGGCAATATGGGGTCTTTGTTGGAATGACTTTAGGTTATTAGTTCAGACAGACAAGATTTGAAACCTAGTTCTACTTACTTGTGTGAACTTGCTCACTTTGCTTTATTCACTCAGCAACTTTCTCATGGGTAAAATAGAAATAAGAATCCTGACTGGATAGGATTTGAGATAAGAGTGTAATCTGGCTGGTATATAAAAGGCACTTCATAAACAGTAGCTGCTCTCCGAAGTAGTAATAATGATAATTTAATCAGTGCTAGCTAGTTTAGTTATTGGCCCAACATCACACTATAATGTCAGTCATGACAATGGGCTTGTTCCTCATATGAGTCCCATATAAATTGTTAGCAGTACAGATTCTATTTCAAGGTAACAGATTACTCCTCTTACCTAAGAAAGCCGGGACAAATAAATTGAGCCTATACTGGCTACAATGATTTCCACGTGAAAAAAACCAGTTGAAGTTTTCATTAGTACCAATTGGAAAAAAATTGCCCGGAGGCTTCATTCACATACTGTCTGTCCATTGCCATCTTCCCTGCAATTACCCTGGTTCAGGCCTTTATCATCCCTATCTGACTCATCCCAAACTCCCATGTCTACAGCCTCCTGTGCTTTAATTAGCTCACCCCGTTATGACCCACTGCCCGTAGGGTCTGTTCCAGATTCCTGAGCACAGCCTCCATGGCAGCCCCAGGCTGCACCAGCCTCTCTTTATGTCCGTTTATTTCTCAGAGTTTCTGTTCTCACAATCTGCACTTCTATCACACTGGACCACTTGCGTTTTTTACACCTGCTCTGCATTTCTCCACCTCTTTTCCATATTCCTACTATCATTGTTTCCTGGAACGCCCTTCTTATTCTTGATTTCCATCCACATCCTTCAGTGAATATCTATAATAATTCCCAACCTTGAAATCCCTCAATTCCTTATAGATGGATGCTCTTAAGTGCTCTTCCCTCTGCCTCCCCTAACAAGCTCACACCTTGTACCCCAGACAGGAAGAATTCGGATATTCTGGGACTCAACACTGCCATGGTCCTGGCTCAACCACACCAAGGTCTGAGAACTAGGTGAGACCTTACTCCCCAGAATCAGTCTCCACAGCCCTGCCCAGGTCCAGTAGATGCCGGTCTCACAGTCTGGTCTGAGTATCTGCTGGGTATCCTAACTGGCCCACTTGTTTCTCTGCTTTGCTGTTGGCAAACCAACCCTACTTGTGAAGACTCTCTTCACAGAGAACCTTGCTCCTAAACTTTGGTCAAGCAGCTAGTGTCCTGGCCCTGTGCACAGATTTTCAGAATGCTACCTGCCCAGCTGCCTGCCTGCCTACATCTCTATCACTTGCTCCCAATAGCCTCTGTGACAACCTGTTGGGACACCTCACTACCCCTTGCTGTCCTTCCTTGACTCCAGATGCTGCACTGGGATATCATCTATCATCTTTTATTAAACCCTCCGGATACATTGAACCTCCCCCTCCAGGTCTATCCCCAGTCAAAGCCTTTCACGACTCATATGGCTGTTGTTTCGGAGACTGTTCTGTCTCCCACCTTGGTTATGTCTCCTCCACAAAGACTTCCCAGGACTCCTCAGCTGGAAATCTTCTCTCTCCCTCCTATATTTCAGTAGTATATTCCCCACTCCACCTTAATGGGCCCTCCCACTTTCCACCATAAATGGGTCATCAATATGTGACTTACCTCTCTACCATGGAGAGTTCCTTAAAAGGAAGAGCCACATCCTTCACTTTTGTATAATAAACACCCAGCAAATATCTGATGAATTAAATTGTTTCTGGATATATATTTGTATTATTTTAATAGCTTGGCTTTGTTTGCTTTTAATTTTTCGTACCTTAATAAAATTGCAAAACATCGAAGCCAAAAGGAGCCTGAGGAAGTTTTTGATTTAATACCCCATTTTATAGATACAAGAAACTGAGACCCTGCGAATGAAGGACGAGTCTAAGGTTTATAGGCCTAGCTGCAGTCAATTTCTATGCATTCAACCCCACAAAACAGTCTCAGCATTGGGATAGGAGCCTTCTAGCCCTTGTGGTAGCTCTGCTGGGATGCTGCCTCTGAGCACGCTCTGTGGGGAGATGACTGGCCCCAAATGAGCTCAGCTTGATGGGGGTTCAGAGCCTGTGGTGTTCCACTAAGGACCTAGACCTTAATTCCGGCACCTAACTCAGCACCTAACAGCACGCTGTCCTACATGGCTGGAGGGAGGGAAACGAAGCACAGAAGAGGTCCAGGGCCACTGGCAGGAAAGGCAGTGGAGGAAGAGAAGTGCACTTGAGAACTAATCATTATAACCATTAAAACCCTAGAAAATAGGAATAATTTGGAAGAAGTGGATCCATGTTTTCTTCCAGTCTATCTCATCCTCTCATCTCTCCTCCAAAAAAAACCTCTTAAAAATCTACAGATAAACTTTTTTATTAAAGATGGGGGATTGATGCATTTTTGGGTCTACTCTCTCCCCAAATCTTACTAAAATGACAGTACAGGGGGAATTTTTGTAATCTCACAAGGACAAAGAGATCATGAGAATAGATATAGCACAACAAAACCTTTTTGGAAGAGGGAAAGCAGATGGAGGAATGGAAATTTAACAGAGCCAAGAGAGATGAAAGCTGACTGCCTGCAGAGGGAGAAGACAAGAATTAAGCTGTTTTCGCTTTAGAACCCCTGTAAAAGCTCTGGAATTAGAGATAGCAAGTATCTCTGAATGCATGGGTGAGGGACAGAACTGAAAGCAAGAGGAATGTTTAGAAGTTTGTTTAGAAGTTTATTTTAAGGGCTAACTAGATCCTAGATCTCCCCACTGCAGCAGGAAGCATTCCTCTTCACAACACACACACACACACACACACACACACACACACACACACAAACACACACAGAACCAGAACAACACCAAGTCCAAGGATACCAAACATGTTGAGGCACTGTGTTGAAAACGGAGAGGGAGATTAAATGAGCATCCACATATTAAGCCTTGAGACCTCCAGCCCACTTCACCATCTCGACTCCGTGAATTGAGACTCAGGATTTATTGCCCAGGCAGAAGACCAACAGATTCCTCTCTGGTGAAACTCGCATATGCCAGGGAAGACATCCAGATGTTGTCATTAGGACACCCCCAATGGAACTGTAGGTCTCACCTGACAACCAAAAGGAAGCTGCCACAGACACACAGTTTTCAGGGTCAGCTCCTTAGGCCAGTGAGGTTAAATATGTTAAATATATATATATACACATATTTATATAATAAGCATATATATAATAACACATATATATATAATAGCATATATATATATATATATATATATATATATATATATATATATATCACAAATAGGGCATTTGTGTTAAATATGAAGACCAGCCACAGATTACCAAACCTTTGATAAAAGCTTCTCACATTACGAACATCTCAGAACAATGAAGAAAGGAAATCAGGACAATGCAGGAAGCAAATTAACTACTTTAAAAAATTATAATTAGTATCCTAGGAAAAATAAGAGAAGATTTTGCATGTATGAAAAAAACTCCAGAAAATTATTTTAAGATGTAGTCAATGTATAAGAAAAATTTTGTGTAAAATTAAAATTTTAAGTTCTATAAAAAAGTTGAGGAAATCTACCAGAATTGAGAACAAAAGGACAAAGAGTTGGGAAACAGGAGAGAGCAGCTAATAAAACAAAATGGTCCACTATTTAATAGGATTTCTAGAACAAGGAAATAGAGGGAACAAAGAATTATATTTATTATCAAAGAAATAGTATGAAAAAAAATCCCAGAAATGAAGGGGATGATTTTCCAGGCTGAGTGTTGTGATGGTTAAAAATTACCACAGATAAGAAGTTCCTAAAATTTTCCAAAGAGGAGAGACAGAAACCAGATCACTGATCAAAATGGCATACGAGTTCTTAAAGGCAATTGTAGAAGCTAGAAATAAGAGACATAGTGTATTTATTTTTGAGGAAAAGCAGTTTTCAACCTAGAATCAGCCAAATTATTAATCCAGTGTGAGGGAAGAATAAAGGACATTTTCTCAAACAAGAAGAAGTGGGAAAAAAAAAGGAATATTTTGCCTCACATGCTTGCTTTCTCTTTTCTAAAACAGAACAATGAAGTCATGGTCAAGAGTGCGAGCTGAGCTCTGAGCAACAGCAGTTCGATGCCCAGCCCAAGCTGAGCTGCCGCTGAGCTGCCAACAGGTGGCAGGATGGCTCAGCTAAAAAAAAAAGAAAAAAAGAAGAAGTCCTGAAATAGAGGGAACAAAGGTCCAACATGGAAATTACCAGGGTAAACATGAAGGAAACCCCTAGGATAACAGCTGATTAGATACCCCAGAGGACAAGCACCTGTACTGGCCCCAGAACAGGAAGTGCCCTTCCTCTCCCCCACAAAAAAATGGTTGGGTGCTGGATTAATTGATATATTTAACCATATTGAGAAAAGTGTTAGGCTTCTGTCAGGAAGTTTAGGTATACAGAAAACTCAGCAAAAGAGACATTTATTAAACTAGCTTCAAGGGGTAAAAAACACAATCATAGCATTTGAGTAACTTAGCTACAAATGATAATTGAGTAGTCATAGTAATGTAAACTTGCAATACTGATTTATACAAAAATTGTATTACTGTCAGAGAAAGGAGGAAACAAAGTTTTTCTGTGTGTAGAGCTGGTGGGGTTTGGGCTGGTACATAAATGAGTCTAAGAGAGATAAATCTTCATTTTTCATAGTGGGCAGTCAATAGATTTCCCCCAAGATTAAAAAGTCAATGTGCAGTATAAGCAGAGTATTTATTTAGGAACCTGGAAGCATCAGAAGAAACATGTGGATGCTTGGGATGTGGGGATGAGATAGAGCGTGGGATGAGACAGTGAAAAACACTATACACCTGTCATATATTTAAACTTTTTAGCCATACACTGTATACTTCTACAGAAATGAAAACCATTTTTTTTATATCTCCAGATTTAAATTTTAGTTACTTGTTTTGTCTCATGCATTTCTCATCTAAGGTTTAAGTAGGTTCCCCTAGGTATTGGCATCCCCTAGCACTCATTTCACGCATTTCCAGTGTCCACACTGTGCCAGGCACTGGAGAGAGAACAGAAAATGGATCGAGCCTGCATCTCGTGGGCAGAACTGTAGATCTGACGGGAATCGTTAGGGTAGGTATAGGAAAAGAGAAAGCAAGGACTCGGATGGGTGGCTTGGGGGAGGATGTATGAAATCAAGTTTTGTTTTGCCCCCAGTACGTGGAGATATTTATTAAAATCCAAACAGATATGTCAACTGGGTGGAGATATATACCCATAAGTCTAGTACTCAGTCAAGACATAGGGCTGGAAATATCAATTTAGGACAGACATGTAGATTAAGTACAGAGAAAGATGTACCTTTTTCAACTCCACACAATCTCTGTTCTCCAAAAAACATGATTCTGGCAGTGAGGGACCTATTTTCCTGTAAAATACTGAAAACAGGCTCAAATCACAGAAAGTGCCAGGAATTAGTCCAGAGTGCTGATTGCCCTAATCCAACATGAAGAAAATATAAGCATTTTCTCCAAGGAAGCCTCCTAAGTTTCTACCATAGGCCAAAACTGCAGCCTATTGAATTTAAAGAAAATTAATAGGACATTACAGAGCATTTGCATTATAAAACCAATTCTGTGGACCCCATGTCCTACCGTGTTCATTCGGGCTTTACGCAAATAGGTGAGAAGATCTCCTCCTTCCATCAGTTCCAGGATAATGTACTGGGGTTCGTTCAACAAACAAACGCCAAGCTGCTTCAAAATGTTGGGATGATTAAACTTGCTAAAATGTGGAAAGAGACAAACGCGATGACATGCCTGTGACAGAAGTCCTAGCTGAGGGCCTTTATGGAATAGAGCAATTGTTTTTCTACAGTCCCTGTCAAAACAAATGATTTTTTTTCTACCCTCTCTAATAAATGAAAGCCGCCTTTTCCAAGTGCTGGTCAGTGTACTTTCTTTACAAAGGTAATATGGCAACCCCTAGTGGTCAGTGCATATGGATAGAATATGGTGAGTTTTAGAAGAAATCACATTTGTATTAAGTATTTTATGTTTTGGAAAATAAAGTAATTTTAATTAATATCCTTCTTCAAAAGATAGTTGAAAATATTATGTTTTCGGTCATCACAAATATGAGATTATTCTCTTTTTTATAGAAACAAATCAGACAGGCAGCTTTGGCTACAACTATTTTCTCAAGATGTCAAAGTAAGTGAGCCCTGATCTAAGGACAGAGCTTGGGACCCCATCAACCACTGCCTCAGGTCTTCCCTTTAAGATGTCTTTGAGTAGTTTTCATGACCATTAATAACTCTAACCTTGAAGATAAGTTACCAAGACAAGGGATGTTTTCAGTGATATTACTGTACTTAAGAGAACTCTCCCTTTCTCAGTCTACTTGACCCATTATCACACATTTAGAAGAACATAAGCATGTTTAAAGCTGAACAGCTTCAGAAATCATTTACTAAACACAATTCTTATTGAAGTTAAAAGAAACGAAGACATTTTGGTCTAAGGACTATCTGTGCCCAGGCTTAAAAGATGAGCTTCTATAGAATACTTGTCACTACAGACATTTAAACTTCAGACATGTTCATTTTGGGCATGATCTGTTATGCCAGGTCAATTTAAATGTTAAGAACCTACCAGTCAGCTGTAAAAGCTTCCAACCCATCCATACCAAGGGAAAATTCTTTCAGAGCCACCCTGATACCTCATCAAATGTGCCTCCTTCAGGAATTCAATCTTCTCCTGGTCTGTGGAGCCCTTCTTCAAAGTCTGTGCAACATAAAAATGAGCCAGGAGTCAGTATAGCAGACATTTCTGTGAGTTCAGTGGGTTAATGGAGATGATCTTTGTTTTGTTTTGTAATATCCATCCTGAAAGCTCAAAATAGATAACAGGTAATGTATGTGCTCTGTAAACCTCTTCAAAAGGTAGCTCCTATTATTGAAATGTTTAAGTAGGAAATTTGATAAATAAAAGATCTAGTATTATTTACACAAAATCTCTCCAAAATGTAGAAATTTTAAAAAGAGATCAAATGTAGGAGAATTTCTTAATTTTCAGTTTTCTACTCAATCTGTTGTCCCCTACTTCCTTGCTATCACTACCCTAATTTGTATTTTAGAGACAAGGTGTCCAGCCCCAGACAATTGGTCTAAGCTAATCATGAAAATCATGTCCTACAATTCTCTAGCCTTCCTTGCAAATAGAGGTGGTCATATTGCTCAATTTTGGTCAATGAATGTCCTGGCCTGAATGAAGATGTGATGCCTAGTTCTTTGGCAACCATCTTAGGACCATGAGGCAACACACATGTACAAAGTCAAGAGGATTTCAGATATAATGGCTCTAACCTGACACAACACTGCACTAAAGCCAGAGGTCATCTTGTCATATGAGAAAAATAAACATTTATGTAAACCAGTTGAGAGAATTTTGCCAGCTTTTCTAGTTATATAGCACATCCTCAAAGCAATAAATTCCTAACAAGCTGTGATCAGGATATTGCTCAGCTGCATAAAAAATTTATCATCCCTCAATCAAAGTTTTACACAAATCTGAGAGTATATCCAGTGCTTCCTTAAAGCTATATTAAATATAGCATGATGAATAATTGTGTAGTACAAGGGGCAACAAACTACAGCCTGTGGACCAATTCTACCCTGTCACCTATTTTTGTACAGCTTGCAATCTTAAAATAGCTGTTACATTTTTATTTTATTTTTTCCAGTTTTATTGAGATATAATTGAATGTTATATTTTTAAGTGGTTGAAAAAAATTTTAAGAAAACAAACAAATAGTATTTCACAACACATGAAAATTATATGAAATTCAACTTTCAGTTGTCATAAATAAAATTTAACTGGAACATAACCACACTCATTGGTTTGCATATTGACTATGGCTGCTTTTGCACTGCAATGGTTGTATAGTTGCAACTGACATGATACGGCCAATGAGTCTAAGATATTTACAGTCTGTCCCAACACCTAGTACCTTGAGAATGTGCTAAACAACCACACTTCTCTTATAGCATATCTGAAGGGGAAAAACTCTCTACTAATTAGTTACTAACTAATTAGTAACCATAGAGGTTACTATGAATTACAGACCTTATGTAGGAAATGGAAGAAAATAAAATTGTGATTTCTGTATTCATGGATAGGCTCCTACCTTCTACCAGTTCTCTTTTCTATTAAGATCATTTATCTTTTATTATAGTTGTATCCATGTAAATCCATGAAATGTGCTGACATAACATGTCAAGGAGTTAAAAAAATCCACATTACCTTCACTGCAACTTTGGTTTCTCCACTTCCAACTCCTAAGATGTCTACTGCTGTCCCTTCATACACTTCCCCAAAGGCCCCGCTTCCCAACAAGAGACGCAGAGTCAGTTTTTCCCGAGGGAACACAGGAAGACTTTCAATCTCCTCTTGGGTTGGAAGCGTACTGGAAAATAACAATAGTTTTTGTCTCTCAAAATACCTATGGTTCCCAAGTTGGTGTTGGTGTTAATGTTTGAAAGAGAAAGAGTATGAGGAAAAAGAAAATCTCATGGCTTGGCAACACTGTAGTATTCTATGTGATTTAGAGACATGAAATTTTGTGTTCCTATTCCTTCTTTATCTACCATATAGAACATTCCTTCCCTACTCCAAAACCCAGGCAGACCATGTCACTTCACTTCTAGGCACCTTCATTTTGATAGAAACATACCTGTAAGTTCGTTGCCTCAAGAATTTTTACTGTAGCTAGTTTTGTAAAAGTTATCAATTATTTATTTCTTCAGGCTACCAATTGTGTAAAAAGCTTTGAAAACTAGTAATAAATACATCTGGATTTATGTGCTAAAAAGCTTTTACTTTATTTCACACACCTGATCTCTTATGTAAAACAAAACTTACTATGACCACAGAAACCAACTCCATCTCTATTAGGTTAATTTTTAGAAAGCCAAGCTTCTCGCTTGGAATGTTATGAGAGGGAAAAAATACAGCTGCATTTAAAATGCTCTGAGTTTTTATGAGAAACTTGAATGTAAGATGTGATGAGTCTTTTCTCAAGGAAAAGTCAAATCCTTCATTTTTATGTCTCGAGTTATAAACTTCAAGACCTATGACTATATAATTCTTTTTTGTATAAACCGTAGGATAGTGTCTTGTATAAGACATGTAAATATTTTTTTAAATTCTGATGACAACATAAGTTCAAAACTCATCTATCTTAAAGAGCTTTTGTAGGCAATCACGACACAACTTCTGAAAAAATTAGAATGGATTAATAGCACACACACACACACACACACACACACACACTCACACACACACAAGACCCTTGGAATTCCTCTCCCTGTAGTCTCCAGTTGAACCAATCATGTTAACAACTACTTTCTTCAACATAGTATTTACTTACTTATATGTTTATATGTTTATTTACTTATATGTTTCATTTATTTTGAACTACTTGATAAAATGCTGGAAAGCAACTGATTTTTATTTATTTTCCTTAGGATAGGATAACCGCGTTATTTGCTATCCATCCCAGGTCACATTTGAAAGTGGAAGGGTGTGTTATTAATAATTATGCCAGGATATTGGGCATAAACCAAGGCGATCACTCTTCATCTAGGTGTCCCATGGTAATGACCCTGGTTACGTACTGTATCGCATAGCAGGCATTAGCCAGTCCGACTCCAGCAGCCAGATCTCGCAGCTCAGCTAGCTCTTTGTCTTCGTTTATGAAAATTGTCAGCCCTTCCTTGGGAGTTTTTTGATTCTTCAATCTTCGATGCCAGACTATAAAGAAAAAAGACATAATTTAAAAATAAAGCATTGCTTCCTTTTTCCTTTAGGAGAAGTTAACAATACATTTTAGTGTTTATCTATCAGAACACTGTTGGTATAACAATAACATTTGATTGAAAAATATGCCCATAATAGAAAAACTAATTAAATCTAGGTACAAAGCCATATAAAAACACATAACTTATACCATCTCACTTTCTGTCTCATGTCTCAAGAGTAAATTTTATTATATTTCTTTTTTTTTTCTTTTAAGATTTTATTGGGGAATTGGGGGAGGGGAACAGTGTTGGGGAATTGGGGGAGGGGACCAGCCAAGTTGTTGTTCTTCAATCTTTGTTGTGGAGGGTGTCAGTCGCCATCTGGCTTCCCGTCCGTGGCCTCTAAGCTCAAGGTGCTGTGTTACAATCTTAGTTGCAGGTGGGCAAAGCCACCATCCCACGTGGGAGTCGAACCCGGCAGCCTTGTTGTTAAGAGCGCACGCTCTATCCATTGAGCCATCGCTGGTGGCAGCTCAGCTCAAGGTGCTGAGTTCAATCTGTACTTGCGGGTGGACATAGCCCAGCATTGAACAAGCAATCTTGTTGTTACACCAGCTGAGCCATCCTGCCACCTGTCGGCAGCTCAGCGACAGCTCGGCTAGGGTGCAGCTTTCACTGGCCCATGTGGGAATTGAACCGGCGGCCCTGTTGCTCAGAGCTCATCCTCTAAGCAAACTTTTAACCAACTGAGCCACTCAGCAGGCCCTAATATATTTCTTATTGAGCTTATAAACAAGTTGAAGTACTTAATATCAAAATTTATTTCTCAAAATCACTCATAAACCAAAGTCAAAATAAACTAAAACACTTGCATAACAATTATGAGTGAAACAAATTCACTTCTGAGCCCAGATATGTCTGGGTTATATTCCTCAGAAGACCCGAGGAATGCTTTCAATATAATGGCATGCTTTTTAAAAAATGTGGAGTACAAGAGTCTATATCCATTACAGACTTCAGGATAAAAAGGTAACAAGAGACAAAGATGGACATTTCATAATGATAAATGGGACTAGACAACAAGAAGATGTAACAGTTATCAATATCTATGCCCCAATCAGGGAGCACCAAAATATACAAAGCTGCTACAAACAAATCTAAAGGGAGAAATTGACCAAAACACAATAATATATCATTGGCAGCTATGGATAAATCATCCAAACAGAAAATAATGAGATATCACCTCACACCTGTTAGAATGGCTATCATCAACAAGACAAATGATAACAAGTGTTGGAGAGGTTGTGGAGAAAAAGGAACCCTCATACACTGTTGGTGGGAATGCAGATTGGTGCAGCCGCTATGGAAGGCAGTGTGGAGGTTCCACAAAAAATTAAGAATAGAATTACCATATGACCCAGCATCCCTCTCCTGTGTATATACCCCAAAAATCTGAAAGCATTTATCTGTAAAGATATATATGTTCCAATGATCATTGCAGCTTGATTTATGGTGGCCAAGACATGAAAACAACTAGTGTCCTTCAACAGATGATGGATAAAGATATGATATATATACACAATGGAATACTTCTCTGCCAAAAGAAAAGATGAAATAGTGCCATTTGTAACAACATGGATGGATCTTGAGATTATTATGCTAAGCAAAATAAGTCAGACAGAAAAATTTGAGAACCATATGACTTCACTAATATGTGGGATATAAAATGAAAGCAACAAAGGAACAAGACAAACAAAGAAACAAAAACTCATAGATACAGACAATAGTTTAGTGGTTATCAGAGGGTAAGGGGTGAGGGGGGCAGTAGAAGAGGGTAAACAGGGTCAAATACTATATATGGTGATGAAAGGAAAACTAACTCTGTATATCACATATAATGTGATATGTAGATGGTGTATTACAGAATTGTACACTTGAAACCTATGTAATTTTACTAATCATTGTCACCCCAATAAATTTTAATTAAAAAAAGAGTATATATCCATTGTTTTTCATATACACATACTCAAATATGCAAAAAAAATATTGGAATGAAACCTACAAAATATCAGCAGTCGTCCTCCCTAGTCATGGAATCATGAGTAATTTGCCTTGTCTTCTTCATATAATGACAAAATTTTATTTTTATAATTATAAAAATAAATAATATTTTTGAAGATTAAAATACAATTATGCCAATAAGATCACCCATCACCTATCTATACTGGAATATTGTCTCAGAAGCTGAAAACAGCAAGAATGCTTTGAGAGATGATCATGAAAATTCAAACTATTCCGTAGTAGCTTCTGTATGCACCAGGTTAGAGTTTTATCCAAGTGACATTCCATCTGAGGGACTACACAGGGAAAGATCTTAAGTACTTTTGCTAATGCAATTTTTCAGACCCCAAATGCTGTCACCACCCTTCTTCATTTTTAAAGGCCCAGGTTAAGATTCCCATCTTCAGTGATGCCTTCGGAGACCTCTGCAACCTCTGCAACCTCTTAACTTCTAAGATTAACTGTGCTCTCAGTGAGCACTTCTATGTCACTGCCTTGTGTATTTCACGGACCATTGCCTTTTATTGTTGTTTAACACATATCTCACTATTTTTCTTTTCACACAGGTAGGTATTACCTCCCTCATTAAATGGCAAAACCCGAGGTCAGCAATTGTATTTTATTGCTCTATCTTTTGCTCTGCTCCCAGCATATGGCTAATGTTGCACACTAGATATGACCACTCACAAAAGTACAGGCTGTCAATGCTTATTTGCAAACCCTTGTTTCACTTTTATATTTGTAAGTATCAGATTGATGAGAGCCCTCTCAACACAGCACAAATTTTAAAACAATTGCTACTTTACATTGTTTTAATTACTCAATCTTTTTTTCATGCACTTACACACTCCTACTAGTGAAAGCACATGCACTGCTACTTAAAGCAAATAACCAGATTAGCTTAGCTATACTCAAAAATCTGTGAGTTCTGAACAGAATAAAGACCTTTAAGTCCTGAGAAAGTCAATATCCATAGCGTATCTTGAAAGCACAATCAGTTGTCTGAAATTATCCCATGGTCATCCACTGGAGTTATCGGTTTAAACAGTGGTGATGTACATACAGTAGGCAAGCAAAGGTCAGGTGGAAGATTCTTCATGTAATACTCCTTCCCAGTAGGAAATCAGACAAGCAGTCAGGCCTATATGCCAACTGCCAAATATACTGCAGTCATATGCAGAATTCTGGAGGGGCTGGCTTAGTGCACAAACATCAGCTGTGCAATCCTTAGACTCCCTGGAACCACAGGTTAATATCCTGGCAGGGTCAGCTGAAATTTTTAGCTTTCCAAGTTAGCTGAAGGTCTTCCATGTACTATCTGGGTGGAATATGTGAAAAAATATCTCAATTCAAGTTTCAACATGCTCTCCAATAGCTTATGATTCTAATCAGTTTGGGGAGAGAATAAAGATTCAGAACACTTAGTGAAATATTGCCTTTCTTTAGTCTGAGAGATTTCAACTTTATGTTTGTAACTTTTCCTTAAACTTTCTCTTCTAACTTTTCCCTATTTATGAAAAAAAACAACCCCACAATTTCTTTAATTTGTGTGAGTCTTCTTTTCTGGTAAATATCATGTCTTTTCAGCATGTCAGGGACCCATAATATAAATAATGATAGGGTAACCATACATCTTATAATCCAAACTAGGAGCATTTTAGGGACTGAAAGAAAGTGTTATTAATGTTTATGCTGAAACAATAGGAAAGAATCAGGCTGTATGATTACTATAATTACCCTATAGGCCCAATATTTGACCAACCCTTTTGAGGTTGTCACTATATTTTCTCATCATTTAACTAAATCTTCTCTCTCTTTTTTTAAAAGACTTTCAGGATGAGCACATTAGTGTATAATATATAGTGGGAAATCGCTAGTTTTCTCTCTAACTTATTCTTCTGCTTTTCTGGTCATTCATAGATGAGCAGGGATTTCAAATAGGCAAGTCAGACATCTGAAAGTGAGAGTGGATCCTACAAGCCAGAAATGGACCTTCTGCAAAACAGGCCCTGCTCGTTCCAAACCAGGCTATTTGCCAAGAGACCCGAACTATTCCGACCAAGGATTGCCACTGGTCTCCCACTAATCCTACACTGTCTTTTTATACCCAAATAAATTTTTAAATTTACTTCAAAGTATAAGCCACAAAACACTTGTTACATAGCCAATCAGAAACAAACACTGTCTTAAAGAAAGTTAAAGTCAGTGTCCTTGCAACTAGTTTTATCCAAAACATATCACGGAGTATAAATACAGATATATTGTTCATAAAATAATTATCACTAGATCCAGAAAACAATTCACAAAAGATAATGGTTACAAACATATAGTCAAAGGTAACACTGTGAATTTTATGAATGTATTTCATGTGTAAGAGTAAATAAACCAAGAGACATATCAATTAGTATAATCCAAGTAAACCATTTATTACTTATTTTTTAAAATTGATTTTACTTACCAAAGATCAATGGGATGATAATAACCAGGAATATTCCAATTATAATAGTAAGTATAGCACTTGTTTCTGGTATCCAAAAACCATCTAATGAAATGAATAAGAAAAAGAAATTAATTCACAGAATAAAGCTAGATAGTCCCAGTGATCTGCCAGATACACCAGAACTAGCTTCTACAAGATTTTTGCAAGCCAATTAAACCAGGTAGCTTGAAGTCATCTGTCTGAAGGGTATTTACACCATGAGAAATCAAAATCAAGGTTTTTTTACTTTTTTTCCGCAAAGAGCCAGTTTACCAACCCACCATAGAGATGTAGCCACTTAGTTTTATACTTCTTTTTTTTTGAAGGTTAAAAAAAACCACTTTTTGGGCTGGCCGAGTGGCACGGTGGTTAAGCGCTGGCTTGGGAAGCCAGCGGCCCCGGTTCGGTCCCACATATGAGGGCCAGTGATACTGCCCTAAAAAAAAAAACACTTTTTATTTAGAAAGACTGAAATGATTGCGTGTTAATTTGAATTATGTTCATTTAAATTGTACAAAAAATGACTTGAAAATTCCCTTTTTGATGTCTTCCAAGTGTTGGATTCCATTATACATGCTTTGTTTTTTCTTTAGACGTGGAAAAAATATACAAATTTTCAACAAGTGATTTAACATGGGAGGCCTTTCCCATGTTCAGAAATCCTTATAATCCATCAGACAGTTCCTTCTGGAACAAACTTTCCTCTTCTCCCCTAGCCAGCCCCAGAGGGTTCACCTTTACAAGCGCTGGGACAAGGACAAGAGGTAAGACGTGTGAATGTTTCTTCACTGGGAATAGTTTTATACTTTAAATTGTCCAAGAAAACATGTATAATCTTTTCAATGAATTTGGGACAAAGAAGTCTCAGTCTTCATATATTATATAATCAGGATTTTTATTTCTTCTATAACATCTTCATATATATTTAACCTCATGGGTATTAAACAGAGGAATATAAACACAAAAATATCACACTTTCTCTTAGATAGCTTCAGTTGAGTAAAGGAGATAAACATGTAGACAGAGCTTGGCAAACTATGGCCTGTGGGCTAAATTTGGTCACAGCCTGATTTTGTGCTGTCCATGAGCTAATTATTATTTTTAAAGTATTATTTAAAACAAAAGAAAAGAAGGAAAATATGCTACAGAGATCAGATGCAGCCTGCAAAGCCTAAAATAGTTAGTAAAACTTTACAGAAAAAGTTTGCTGAGCTCTTATCCAGATAACTAACTATAATACAAATAAGAACAATGTAAGTTTTACATACAATAATGAGCTGAGCGTGTATAAAATGCAATAATTTATTTGCCTAAGGAGTATCAGTTAAACATCATGATGGGTTCATTTCTCATCTTGAAGAATGAAAAAAAATTGAATTGACAGAATGTGAAGGAAAGAAAATCTCAGCTAATGGGGTAAGAGGCAGGTTGTGGGGACCTGCATTGAATAGTGAAGGAAACAAAGGCTAAAGACAAAGAGTCATAAACCTTTTTACCAGTCTGATATGAGTACAGTTTAGGGATAAATATTGGGAGAGATGAATCACAATTTCTAAGACAAATCACGGAAGGCCGTGAATGTTACACAAAAAATTGTACATCGTTCTGAAGGCAGGAAATAGAGAGCCATTTCAGGCACTTCAGAAAGGGGTTAAGAGATCCAGCTGTGCTTTGGCTAGAGAACTGTCAGCATGTGATTAAGCCAAGAGCAATGGCAAGAAACTGACAGCTTAAATTAGGAAAGCCAAAGTGGAAATAGGAAAGGGGTGTGGACTCGTCAGGCAGAAATCAAGATGGCAAATCAACAGAACTTGGTGACCAAGTAGAAGGAAAAGTCAAACATGGTACTGAGATTTCTAGCCTATGTGAGTAGAAAGATGATGTGTCATAAACTAAAAAGTAAGATACACAGCAGAAGATGTAAATACTGGGAAAGAGACAAAGTATAGTTTTAGGTCTGTTGTGTGGAAGATTAGTATAGCAGGAACAGAATAAAAAGGTTGGATAAAGACAGACTCTGGACAGCCTTGGAAGTCTATCCAGGAGCATGAACTTGCTGAGGTGGGTATTAAGGAATAGCTAATTATTGCCAAGAAGAAAAATGACATGATGTTTTAAGAAGATCACATCAGATAAAATGAAGCTTGAATGATAAGTTATACAGTCACCCAATTTGTTGCTAATGTTGGAAATGTACTATCTTTATCTGTGAACTTTTGTGTAATAAGTTAGTATACAGACAGTCATGGTAACATACCTCCAGTTAATATAATATCCTCGCTAATTCCACTATATTCACCAAAACCCAGATTATTTGCAGCTACTACTCTGAACTGATATGTTCCTTTCAGGTTTTTGGACTTCCACATACAAATGCTACTGCAGGATCCATTAAATGCCATCTTCCACATTAAATTCTGGTCCTGTGTATAGTTTGAAGTACCCTTTCTGCAAAAGAAAGAGCAAAATAACGAATGCAGAAAATATATGAGACAACATATGTGTTATTTCTAGGTGCCCGTATATCATTTTAATGACAGGACTCCAGAGCGTCTCCTATTGCATACTTTACCCTTGATCTCATTCCTCACACATGATTTGGCCACAGAATACAGTATAGTCTTATAAAGTCATCCCAGCAATGCATGGAGCCAACCAATGCAGGAAAATAATGAATAATCGATGGCCAAGAGAAAGCTAAAGCACCTTTTCCTACAATTGGGGTGTGTAAACTTTCTTCAGAATTCCAAACACATAAGACAATTGTTCCATAATCTTTAACTGTGAATTTTTTTATATTTCTTAATTCTCAGTCTCTATGCCATCTGTAGTTTACATATACCATACCTGGATAAAATAATATACAAAATATAAAATTGATAAGGAAAGTGCAACAGTTCAGCTACCAAAGTTATTGTAATGTCTGAGGCTCCATGGTTCATTTGTATTTGTCTACACTCCTCATTTGTTATTTGTATTGGTCTACACTCCTCAAAGTCAATCCATGCTACTCTTCCTATGAAACATGGAAAGAGCACAAGAATTGGGTTTAAAAAATGTAACTGGAATGGCTTAACAAAATCACAGACTGAAGGTCTTCCTATGTCTTCTCAGCTATCGGCAATGAGAAAGAGAAGGAGGAATTCTGACATTGGTTGAACACCTTCTTTTTACAACACACCAACCATACTGGTGCTTTTCATGTTGTTTGATTTCACTGAATCTTCACAACAAACTAAAGAGGTCGATATCATAATTCCATTTTGCATGTGAGAAAACTTAAGTTCAAAATGAAATAAAGCAAGGAGCTAAACATCATCAGTGTACTGGGTTAAACAGTGTTTCCCTCCCACCTCAAAATTTATGCCAATCCAAACCCTGTGAATATGACCTTGTTTGGAAATAGGCCTCTTTCCAGATGTAATTAAGTTAAAGAGATCATATTGAATTAGGATAGGCTCAAACACAATGACTGATGCCCTCTTAAGAAGACAGAAATTTAAGCACAGACACACACACATGAAGAACACCATGTGATGACACAGATGGAGACTTGAGTGATGCATCTACAAGCCAAGGAATGCCAAGGATTGGCGGCCATCACCAGCAGCTAAAAAGAGGCAGGAAAGGATTATTTCCTAGAACTTTCAGAGGGAGCCTGGTACTGCGGCACCTTGATTTTAGACTTCTAATCTCCAGAACTATAAGAGAATAAATGTCTGTTGTTTTAAGTCACTCAGTTGGTGGCACTTTGTTACGGCAGCCATAGGAAATTAATACAGCCTGCTCAGCTCCCAAGTTCATACACTTAGCACTACCATTAACACTGTCCTGTCTAGGACACGGGATGGACTAACATATTGTGACTGAAGAAGACGCTTCGAGATACTAAAAGTATAGAAGCTCATTCCATTACCCCATCGTCCTCAGAGTAGAAACTTGGGGCAAGGAAATGCCAAGTATTTAGGGAGCTATGCACTTAAGGTGTTACTGAGGGGAACGTGCTGAAGGGGTCCTAGCAAGATTGTGGTGAGGCCTGGTTGGTGGACATAATTACAGTCACAGTTCTGTAAGTCAGATTGTATTTCGCTCTGCATGAAAGATAGTAACAGAAATTTCAAGAAGGTTTCAGTTAGAAGTACGGCTAACATAATTCTCTAGCATGCGCAGAAATTTTTTTTAAGGTTATAGAAATGCCAGAACAAGATAAAGCAAAAATAGATCTAAAGCTCAAGTAGCCAGAACTATAATTATGGAAGTGACTTTTGTCCTTGGGGTTTCTTAAAAGGTGGCTTCATAGTCCTGTGAGGGGAGTATCTGTGGAATTTGGAATTCTCTCCTCATGTTGGCATGAAAGCGGTTCGCCTGAGCCAGTTATGATTCACAAGCTCCCCATACTGGCCAGATCCGAGATAGCATATGTGCATCAGCTGCTTAGTTTTCATCGAAGGCATGTTTTCAGTCCCTGGGAACATACTGCAGACTATAACCTTCACAGTGGATATAGAATCCTGCGTGACCTATACACTTCAGAACATTTCCAACCTTGACCTGATTTTACACTCTGAAAAATACCTAGCTCATGGTCAATTTTCACTAGATACTATTTCTCTTGCTAAAACAAATTATCATCAGAAATTTACATGCATACAATCATCTAACATCAAACATCAGCTCAGCTTCTTGAATATACTAGATATTAAGTAAATATTAGTTGCATGTGCCAATGATTGAATTATTTCCATAAAATTCTGCCAAGCAATTGCTGATCTCTGAGAAGACAGATGTGATCTGCCTTATCATTGGAATGCCAAGGTTGACTTCTAGGAACTGAGCAAAGAATGTAATGATGCACTTAAGGTCCTTAAACTAAAGATCCTTTGGGTTTATTTGTAAATGCACATTGATAAAGATTGTTAATTTTGATCTAATAATACCGTACAATTAACTGCTTAGCTCTTTGTGGTTTACAAAGCACTTTTGCAAACAGACATACCTGATCTCAAGGATGTAGTACATAAGTCTGCTTCCATTATCATCAGCTTTTTCCCACTGTATTGAATTTTCACTCTCTTCTAGTAGTTTTGGAATGCCTGGTTTACTTGGGACTCCAGCTTTGGAGACAAAAGAAAATACTGATTGATGTATTAGAAGTATAAAAGTATAAAATATTTTGCATAACATATTTCTACAGACTATATTTACTAAAAGTAAAGCCAAATACATTAAGGAAATATTCATAAATATTCTCATATGAGTTTATACTTTTAAATGAGAATCTGAAGTTTTTATTAGTGATAGATTAGATGGACTAGTGATGGGAGTAACAATGTATTTTAGCTTGTCACAAAATAAGTGATACAAATAAAGCAAACATTGTAAGTTTTGGAGTCTTTTCGCTCGATTCTTATAGGGATCAACTTGGAGTTAAGGTATACCTTTTAGAACACTAATGTAATGTACTTTTTAGATATTTTATTTTTAGCATGTGGTGATAATAATACTTAAATATTTGTTGAACACTCAGTAACACTGTTTTCATTTAGTCCTTATTGCAAAATAGCATAGCTAAACAAGAAACCAAAGTACTGAAAGGGGAAATAATTTTGTCCAGTCAGGATCTTACAAGACCAGATGAAAATTATCTCATTCCTGCCTAGAAGGACTTCTAACTTCTAACCTCTAATTTCTTCACTCAAGCTCTAGAAACAGTAATTTATTCTTTTAAGAAAAATTTCAGCCTCTAGGATTGGTGAAACAAGTGATGAAAAAACAATTAAGAAATTTACAGGATTTTCTGAGAGCTGTATGTTAGTACTCACCTTTTGTCTTAAAGCTTTCTGGGAGTGAGGTGCTATTTTCTCCTGTCTTATAAACCACCACTACTCGGATGGTATAAGAAGTATAAGGCTGTAGATCTGTGATGTTACAGACATAAGCAGGACCTTGGCTGCATGAAGCTTTTACATGGTAAAACTCATTGTACTTCCACTAGAAAAAGAAGTCTCAATTAACATTTTTGTTTCTTTAAGAAAAACTTAAACATAGAAATTCATAAGCCAAGGCAAGCAATGAAACTTTAAATAAAATTTATTTTCTGTTAAAGAATCAGAACTTTTCTATGTGTGTCTGATCCCAAACATCATCCCCTCCACCAACAGCCATTATGAAAGACTGACTTGAATGATGGTTTTTAGGATAAGTCTAAGGTAGAACATCTATCTTCGGGAAGATTTAGAGTTTGATTTCATGTTATCATTAATTGTAGACACCTGTGTTAAATCAGGATGGCTAAGACTATGACGAATATAAATAATGATACTTTTAATTCCATGGATTTGTTAATGTCAAACTAATAATATTTTTACATATTCTGATTCTTTGCAAAAGTCCACAGTGACCTTTTAATTAAAACATTTAGTTTCTACTGCCAAAACTCTCTTCAGACATCTAAGCAACATTTCTGAATTTTATATATAAGAAGACTAGATCTTTAAAAGGGAATTTTACCCACCATCACTCAGCCACTAAGTAGCAAGGTTAGAAGTTAAATATAGGAAATCTTACTTTCACTCCACTTTAGATATTTGGTCTCTAACTATAGCTAACTTAAACTTCTGTCTCTGTGACACTGATTTTTTAAAAATCTGTTTATTTCGACTCTTAATATAATTATTTTTAAATGATGGTTTTTTTTTCAATGTGCAAATAGAAATAGGAAGAGGATGTGGCATTTTGTCAAGGGCTCTTAGTGTATTTTTCCCAGTAGAGTTTCCTAGGAAGGTCAGCTTCCATAAATAAACCTTACTTTACATCTCCTTTTTCATTTAGCATTCACAAGGTCACATCATTTCATTGGATGGACACTTTATATTAGTTTTCTATTCAGTTAGGAGTGATTCTCCTTAGTACCTTGGGGGGTAGGCCACGTTGTCACAAAAAGAAAGGGGAAAGAGGGAACGAACAGAAGGATTGAAGAAAAATAGAAAGCTGATCCCAGGGACATTGTCTGATAAACTCATAAATGTATCAATCCCACTGAGACATACAGTCTAAGGAAACAGATGCATTGGATCCACAACATTTACTCTGAACCTTCCGAGAAAGGCGGGGATGGAATCTACTGGCTCAAAATTGTTTTCTTTTTTTGGTCCTGCTTCCTTTATGATCTGTTATAGGAACTACCTTAGGTGACTAGTCTAGGTGGCCCAACATTCTACTCCATCCAGAAATTATCAGAGCTCTTTGAAATGTAAGGGACATGTTGACCAAGGCTATTGCATAGGCCTTACCATAGCAATGAATGTTTGGGGCAGACTGCCAAATTGGAGAGGTGCCACAGGCTACCCCAGTAAATCACAAGGGAGTCAGGACTGTCCATTTGTCATGGGCCAACAAGTGCAGGGGTGAAATCTACCACAGAGGGATTTTCAAGTATTTGGGTGGGGTGAAAGGGAAATGGTGCAGACAATGATGTCGTAGGGACTGGAACTTGAAAAATGTTTTGTGGTGGTGGGGATTGCCCTACATAGCTGAGGAAAACACAATTTTCATGAGCTTCCATGAAAAAAACAATTGCCAAAGCAAAATTACTTCTTTCTCTCCAATCTTAAGTTGACTGTGTTCTTCTTCTACATACTGTTGCAATAAAGATTCTATGGAATTTAAGACTTAGATAGAAATATAACCTTGTGGTCATTTTCCATCATTTCCCATATAAGGAACTTGGACAGAAAAGACAGAGACTAGAAGTTTATCATTTCCCCCTTCTTTCCTTTCTAATAAATATTATTAATTAAAAAGATACATATTCACCCTTATCACCCACTCCTCAGAGTTTCAGCATAGAGCTGTAGGTTTATTCTCAACTGTCCTATCATTCTGACGTAGGCTCAACACAGCTAGAGCTTTCTGACTAGATATCACTCATTAACCCTCTTAGAACATAGCCTTCTACTGTGCTCACTGGTTAGTATTTATAGAGGGTCACACATGTAGAAATTACTGTATCAAACAATTTCAGCTTCGTGATTCTTTAAGTGGTCTTTCTGGAACCTGGGTCAAGCAAGCGTAAGAATAGAGGAAGTTGTGAAACAAAAAGCATTGCATGAAAGTCATGAGGGCTGAAGCAGGCAGTCGCCGTCTGCTGTCTTGAGGAGTGGGGTGGGTGACTTAATGACTCATATTCCTTCTATGGATAGCATCCAAGTAGGACTGCTGCAGGAATGAGTCAGCCCCTGAGGTCCTCCTGTGCCTGGCTAGTGATATCTGACTCATCTCGGCGCCTGTCTGGGTCTCTGACTTCTCATCAGTAAAATGAGAGGCTAGAGATCACCATCTCTAAGGTCCTTCCCCATTTCATTTCTTTGATCTAGGAAATGAACTTTTCATCCCTCCCCTTGACTTTAAACTGAACTGCATTAATTGTACTTCAAGAGATGTCAAAAAGTGGTGATCCTCCAATTTCTCCAATTTCGCTGTATTTTCATAAGATGACCTTTTTTTTTTTTTTTTGAGGGTAGTGTTCTGGCCTTCCTATGTGGGACCCGAACTGGGGCTGCTGGCCTCCCAAGCCAGCACTTAACCACCGCGCCACTCAGCTGGCCCAGGATGACCATTTTTTAAATAGGCATCAAATCATCATAAACACGATCAATGGAAAAAGTCCAATTAAACTATGGCCTTTGGTTTTATCAACATTCACTGTTGTTTCATATTTTACATAGTTTTTAATGCAAAAAAGTACAGATCATAAAAAGTCTTACATAGAATATTTAAAAACACCCTGAGGAGCAACTTCATTTATTGATTTGTTTTGAAGTTACCACTGAACAAAACATTCCTAGCCAATATTTACAAATGTGGACACACAAACATATAAGAGTATAAATGAAATGTAGCTATTATAAAAACTAAATAATCCATAATCCATTCTAAGCATATCGATATAAAAATCCAAGTTTCCCTAGCAGTGAATTAATTAGATTAATTGATGCATTAAAATTCAGTGGATATTTTTATGTTTGTTAAACCATGAAGATTTTTAGATGGGGAACCATTTAAGGTTTATAAACCAAGATCAAACTGGTTTAGAATAAACTGGTTTTACATTTTACTTCTCTTCTGTTGCTATACAGCCTTTAAATGGTTGAAAACTCATTTCTAAACAAGGTATTAGTTTTTTGCCCATTCATTTATTTATTTTTTTTCAAAGAAAACACCATGCTAACATCTCAACTAAGTAAAATATTATGAAATCAGTAAGCCATAATTTATACCCTTTTTCATGAAACCTTTTAAGAACAAATTAACCTCTAGGAATTCTTTGTATCAGAAATTAGTAGATAGCTTACTGCTTCTATATGGCAAACCTGAATCAATGAACGTGGTCAAATATATTGTTGATTTATATAAGAGAATGCTCTAGAGATATGCAAAAGGACTTACAATTTCTTCTATAACAAAACAAAGATTTGCATTAAAAGTGTATGGTGTGATTTACCTTCTGGAGTTCAAACCAAAACTTGATGAGGTTAACATTAGATGGAGCCTTCCAATCTAATTGCAAACTAGTGTTCTCTGGGACCAAGGCATAAGGTTTCCTTGGCGTGTCAAATGTTTCAACAGTGACAGGGTGACTCTCAGCACACCACATTTCCTCGGCATGGCAGGCCAGAACCTTTTTGTAATAAAGAACAATTGCTTAACCTTTTTCAAACCTTGTGCTTGAGAATGGCAATAAAAGTACCCAATACACTCATTGTACCTTTAACACATATAATTTTCCACCTGCTAGTCTAATAACAAGGAGAGCGAGTCTTCCATTTGGATATTCACTTTGTCTTAGAGGCATCTCAGGAATTAGCGCCAGATGTGAGATTGCCAACTGATAGCGGACTGACTCCTTAGGTCCATTTGGCTTGTGAGATTCTCTCCAGGATACAGCGAGGCTGGTGTCTGACTGCACAGTGGTATTAATGAGCCAAACTGCCTCTGGTACTGAAATAAACAGTAACACATGACAAGGGATGTTGCAACAGCACTGAAAGATGGAAAGAAGTAATGGGGTTTGGGTTGAGGAATAGTCATATCATGTGAGCAGAATGAATGACAGCTGTTCCAAAGGAAAGCCAGTCTCTTATGTAATAGTAAGTTAACAGGCTGCCTGAAAGGCTCTTGCTTATTTTTGCCTAATGACTAAATCATTCTCTGACTCCAGCTCCAAGATATGGCCAACGCTGATGAATAACCCAATTTGGCTGAGTTTTGTGAATGTCATCAGAGACATCTGAACTAAACGGTATCACCTCATAATAATCGCCACTGCTTAGAACACCTTTCTAGGTTCTAGATCCATTTTCTTTAAGGCAATGATGTTATATCACTTTAAATCTCAGTGGCCTCAATAAAATTCACACACAGAAAAGGCTTGATTTTACTGTCTCACCACATGTACAGAAGCCTACGATTATATGAGGAGAGAGTGACACTGTGTGGTGAGATCAAAGAATGTGTTTCTTGGTCAAAACAGTATTAATTCTGTTGCTTTTCATTTTGATGGAATATTATTCATCTTCTGGTATTAGAGCAAAAATCAGGTCATCAAAATATTTTTTGACAAATGCATTTTTCTTATTAATTTTTAGAAAGTTTACATAATAAAGATTACTTAATACTGAGGTTAAAAAAATAGACATTCACATCACATATATCACAAAATTCCACTCCAGCAACCCACACCAAGCCCATAACTCACCTCCACTTTTAGTTTTTCCCCAAATCTCTTTTCCCAGAGGTAATTGTTCCAAGGGATCTGAATAATAATTCTTTACAGTTATCTGTATCATATATGTTGAAAATGGTTGTAAACCTTCAATAAGGGCTACATGCTCCTGAAATTCCTGTAATTAATTTTTAAAAATCAATATCTGATTCTTGTTTTTTGTACAAATGGGGAGAAATTATTTAATGAAAAAGAGAAAAAATTAAAAGATTCAAAAAAAATTTATTTTTTGAACTTGGATCATGAGTGACAATGTTCACTGTCCTAACCTGCCCAGACCTAAGTTGCTTAATATATACAAGAATAAATGTGAAATGATTGTCAGCCTTCAGTCAATTCTGTGGCATACTTATTTCACATAGGAATCTACATTCCCAGGGAACACTATTTCATTATCATTGCATTAGAAATTCAGCAATATAGCATATAATAAGGATGTGACATATAAGTAAATACAATAAAAGATTAAGCTACATTACCTAATCATCTTAGAAATAAATTTTAAGTAAAAAGACTTTTCTTAGACCAATGGTCTTAACTTTGGTTGTACTTTGGAATCATCTGGGAAACGTTAAGAAAATACTGATGCCTGAGTCCCACTCCCAGATATTCTGACTGAATTGGTCTGAGGTGACACCTGGGTCCCAAGAATTTAAAAGCCCCAGTGTGGAACTGACCGAGCAGCTCAGTTGGTTAAGAGCTCGCTCAAGAGTGTGAGCTGAGCTCTGAGCAACAGCAGTTCAATGCCCAGCCCAAGATGAGCTGCTGCTGAGCTGCCAACAGGTGGCAGGATGGCTCAGCTAAAAAATAAAAAATAAAAAAATAAAATAAATAAAAAATTCTAAAAGCCCCAGTGTGCACAAGGTTGAGAACCATGGCTTTTGGCCCATAGTAATCGATGGGAAGACACTAAGATAGCTCTCTAATAGAAAGGTCCAATGCCACAAGCCCAATCTTGGTCAGCCAAATGATGCAATCTGTCTTTGAAACAACTCCTTTTAGAAATGTATAAAGAAAGGTTAGAATAGACACAAATAGACAAAACAAAGGAAATAAGAAGAATCAGGTGTACTTTCTGACAAAGTATACGGTGCTTAACAACTAATAGATACTGGTCAATTTTACCTTTGGACTTGGTTAAATAATTAGCACAAAGCATAAAATTGGATGAATATGATTCCATCACAAGGACAACTAAAACACCAGTCCCAATTCATCCACTCATTCATTCAAGAATAATCTAGTGCCTATAAAATGCCAAGTACTATGGTAGGTGCTAGAAATACAATGATAAAGAAAAACATAGTCCCTGCATAATGGCACATTTCACAACATACAGGAAATAACAAAAATATATAGTGTACAATTTTTATATTAGATATATGCTATGGAGGAGAAGTATACACATGTGCAATCCTCTTTTTGTCCAATTCATTTCCTACCCCCAATCTTCAATCTGCTGGCCAGGCCACAAAAACAAGTCTCTATCACTTCTAGGGGACAACTAGACAATCAGGCAGGACAAACCCAGTCCTTTCAGGGCACTCCGGAAACTGTTACTGTGGCAACCCACCAACTGGTCAGAGTTAATCTACTTTCTTGAAGCTTTTCTCTCTCCCAGGCAAGAAAACTAGCACACAATATGTTCGGATGAATCAGCTATAATAGCATGTTTCCAAACATAATATAGAAAATATTTTATTGTGACTGAGAATTTCATATCAAAAGAGGGTATCTTGTGAAAAGACGAAAACCACCAGTTCCAATCTTACCAGCATTCTGTATTCCGGTTTGGAGCTATCTTTCATGCCGTTAACTTCTTTGTAATAAACCAGGTATGTTGGAGTAGGGCTGGTGATGCCGTACCCAGTGAGCTTTGTCCTGGTCGGTGGTAATTGGATTGTGAGGCTGGTGTTAGTGGCGTTCAGTATAGTTGGCTCTGCAATATCTAAAGCTAGAGAAAGAAATTCCTTATCTAAAATAATAAGAAAAAAAGATTAAATACATACACACATATATAAAAGAGGAACAACAGATTTATTTAACATCTGGGGTAATACAATATTTTATTTTTTATTTAACTTATAAGGTATGATGTATTGAAGTGCTGAATATGTTATTCAGGACAGGAAGACAAGATTTTTTTCTATGTATTTTGAAGATGCTGAATGCCTCAGAAAAAGGGAACCAGGCAACTAGTAATTAGTTAATATTTCCAGCAGATGGAGCCAAAGTACCTTAATAATGTACCTGGGTAGTGGCAAACTAAAGCTGACCGTTTTAATTTGAACAAAAATAATGGTAGCATTATATTAATCATATTTTTAAATGAATTCTAGTTAAGAAAATTCATACTAGCTTTAGGACTTTTCTTTTTAGAGCTGTGCATGTATGTGTGTGTTCAACTTCAAACAAATATTACATGGAGTTTTAAAATCTCAAAGTGGAAAATGCATTATTTTACAAAAAAATATGCACTCTGTTTATTTACAAAATCTTCCATTTTTAATATTTTGTAACTTACATATTTTCTAGATGAATGCATTAAGCAAAGATTATCTGACTTTGTTTCATTCACTTCTGTCCCTCTCAAGGGAAAATTATGCTTAGTTTACATTGACACAGGCATCTTAACAGCAAAGAGAGCTTTAGAAAAAACTCAGGAACCACTTTAGGTTTCAGTGTTACCCATGAGTCTATATAATGTTGTTCTTATTTTTTGGTGGGTTGGTTTTTAGATTTCAAACATTTTCTTTAATTATGACTCTCAGTAGAAAAAACACAGTCAGTTCTGCCCATAATGTGATACATGCATTCCCAAAAGTCATTGCATTACATAAAATTGCACAATAAAATCCACAGGGTTTATGGGGAAAATAGTTAGGGGCACAACATTTAAAAACTTCATAAGTGACACATTAAAAAAAGATAGACACGGGGCCGGTGAGTGGCGTGGTGGTTGGGTACTGGCTTGGGAAGCTGGTGGCCCCGGTTCGGGTCTCACATGTGAGGGCCAGTGACACTGCCCTCAAAAAAAAAAAAGATAGAAACGTAATAAAAATGGTAGCACAAACGTACATGTTAACGATTGACATACTTAATATTACTATAAGGCACTTTGCCTTGAAAAAAAATCTGAGTGTTTATGCAATGCTCTGTGACACCACTGGAGGGGGTCTAAAAATCACCAGAGGAGAAAAATGTACAGAAAGGGAAATCTCAGGACTGAGAAGAGAAAGAGAAGAGGCAGAGAGAATGACAGGACAAGGGTTTCCCACAGCCTGAGCTATGTACGTATGGAAATACATTGTGATCCAGGGCAAACAGCAATCGCAGCACACACCGAATCCTGACGTTTTGAACCAACACTGAGAGCACAACAAAGGAGTTGGAGAAACATCCTAGAGAAGGAGACATGATGAGACTTTCCAGACCCTAACTTAGGAAAACAAGCTGATTAAGACTGTGACTTCGTTACCTGGAAAAGGCTGCAGAACTGAGCTATAAGCCAAGATGCGCTCACTCGTTTGGGCCTTCACCTGAGACAGGATGGCCCCGTGGCTTTTCTTTGCTTGAGAAATCTGTGTGCTGTCCTTTGCTTTGGAGATCCAATACAGAAATTCCCCATCCACAGTTAAGCTAGCAAGAGTTTTTCCTGTTATTAAAAAACATAACACAAAGAACAAAATATATATCTTATGTTTTCTACTCTAAACAATATGTGAAATTCTTTCTCTGTATTATAACTGCTAAATTTTGAATCTTTCTAATCTCAATATGAAAAAAATAACATTTTTATCTTATGTCATCAAGCTAAAAACTTTACAGATATTTTCTCATTTTAACTCCATATCAAGCCAACAAGGTAAATACTGTTGTTATTAGCCTCATTTTGTAGAAGTGGAAACCAAGGCTTTGAGGAGTTAAATCATCTTAAGGCCACAAGGTTAGTAAAGGCAGCGCCAAGATTTACAATTTACCTGTGTGACTCCAAGTCAAACAATGCCTATCTGAAAAAGGTAGTAGATGACAGGTATAGGGCTCAGTGCCTAGCTCAATATTTGTATCAATGATTTGAAATGAAGGCATAGTAAACATATTTATCAAATTTGCAGATAATACATGATTCTTACTGTCACTAGTAATTTTAGTTACAGACTTAAAACTCAAAAATATCACAACAGAATCAAGAAATGGATTGAAATTTAATAGAAACAAATGTAACAGCCTAAAATTAACTCCATAAATAACAAATGAAAGAAATCTGTTAAGTTAATATGGAAGAAACTATGGGTTTTCACGTGGCAGGCAGTCCTAAGACCTGATACCACTTTTACCTGCAGTAAAAGAAGACCTAGGAAGTCAGAGGCCCCTTGCACTGACCAGAACACATGGAGAGTATAGTGAGTCATTATGGAGGGACTTTTAAGAGAATATTAAGTAGCTGAAGTGAAACAAATGGAGGGTGACTAAAGAAAAGAAAGATCTAGAAGGCACATTACCTGAGGAGTGATTCTGATACTTGAACTTTTCCTCTAAAGGAAATGCTTAGAATGGGCTATGATGACTTATCTCTACATAGTTGAATGGCTACCATGTAGAAAGTGATTGATTGATTTGTTGTAAATTTAGAGGTCAGACTCTGCTCAATGAATGGGAGGACTGGGGCGAAGACTGGATAAATATAAGAAAAAAAAATCTAATATTCAGAATTGTCCAAAAAATTAAACAGATTTCTTATTATGTAGTATATTTTTTATAAGCATATGTTTGAGAAAGACTGTTTTTAGAGGGGATTTCTTCCAATTTAATGTCCGTTAAGTGATCTCTAAAATCATTATTTTCTAATTTTAGAATTATGGATTTCAATTATGGATTCATGAACAACTGACCAGTTCCATACCTATAAGAAAATGACCCATTAGATAATTGTTGTGTATCAGATGTTAAAGAAAAATCATTCTGACACTTGTTAAAATGGTAAGGAAGATTTTAGTTAAGACTATTGTAATATTTCAATAAGGGAGAGAGATGTGCTCAACTCTGAATATATCAAAGGCAGCTGGGGATTTATAAACAACAAGCAGAGTGAGGGGGTCAGTGGATAGAAAATTACTAAGAGGAGACATCAAGGGTAAGGGGATTCTTGTTAACCTGGCCTAATAGGATTCTCGCTAAAGGCAAGCTAAGAATATCAAGGGTGGGGAATGAAGAACTTAATCAGCTACAGAATGGGGGGATTGGTGGTGGAATTCCTCTCTAAACTTACTTAGCAGGATTCTCACTAAAACTGGACTCAGCAAGAATGGACATAGAAGGCATAGGTCCAGGCCTAGTCAAGAAGAGGGCTCAAAGGAGCCTACCTAAAGTTTGATCAAAGAAAGAGTTTTTGTCACAGATTTGACAAAAACAAGTAATTTTCCTAATAAGAGAATTTCAAAATATTATCTCTACTCTTAAACCCATTAAGAGTACATTGGAATTGTTTCTAAAATACTCTGAAAGGCATGTCAACAAAACTACATGTGCAGTTTTAAGATGCACATGCAGACACACACACACACACACACACATATACACAGACGTTTGAAACTTTACTATGACCACTGGTGGTATTTGAGCACTTAAAATGTGGTTAGTGTGACTACAGAATTATATTTATAGTTTTATTTTTATTTGGTTTAATTAACTTAAACATAAATCATCACATGTGACTAGTACTTACCATTTTGGACAGTGAGAAATAGACTTTTAAGAATATATGAGGGTGTTTTGAGTGTATTTTTTTCTAATTAGGAGGCTTCCAAATCACTTTTGATTTTCAAATATTTCCTCCCAAAACATGTAAATTTAAATAAATAGATCTGCCAACTAATGACCAACTCATGCTAAATGTGAAGTCAATGGGATCATCAAAATTGAAACAAAATAGCGTACTAATAGTGAAATGATGAGTGTTATAGTTAGGCTCAGTTTCAAACCCCAGTTCCTCTACCAATTATGATCTTTAGAAAAGTTACATTACCTTTCTCAGCCTCAGTTTCCTTATCTGTAAAATGAGGATACTAGTACCAACTTCATCAGGGTATTGTGAAGATTAAATGAGATTAGGCATTTAGTAGCATGCTTAGAATATATAGTTAAGCTCAATAAATTATAGCTTTACTGCTAATTATAAAAGAACAATAAAAAAATCACTCAGCGATCCAGAAAATTATGTGAATATCTATACACAATTTGCCTGGAAACAACTTCAGGTGAATTCTACAAGAACATTTGTCATGGCCCAGAATAAATACCATGTACATATTCTTTTGAGTATGTGTGGGATGTAAGCCCTTTTTAATGGGACAGGAGGGGCTCCCATTACTAATGAAGATCTATGTATACACATGGATGTCTTACCAAACAGAGCAGGTACCATGATAACTTGCCAACACTGGCATCCTTCTAGATCCATGGCCCAGATCTCTTGCCCTTTGACAAAGTATATCCGTGGTTTCTTTAGGTCAGAGGTATCAATAGTCATTGCTCCACTTAACTCAAATTCAGTCACATTGCAAGAACATTGGTTCCTTCCATTTGGATGGTTTGTGGTTGTGGGTTGTAGAAGGTGGTGCAAGGTCTGGTTGATAATACTATAGTAAAACATCTGAGAGCCAAAATTGGAAACTTCTGTCCAATACAGGCGACTATTGGGGGAAAAAAGATACTCCAACTTAATGAATAAAACACATAATTGAAAATATTATTTTCTAATGAAGATCAGTCATTCCTAATGATTGGGGGGACAAATGGGACCTTTGAAGAGAACATGTCTGAGTGTCCATAACCTTCTTCTGAGATGGAGGAGGTCACAAGAAATCTAATTTGTACGTTTTCCAATGATTTCTCAATAAATGTGCTTACAACTAAAGCCTTGGACTATAATGACCCTACCCACTGTATTATGTGGCTCATTAATGACTAGATATAAATATATTTACAACCTTTCATCAACACCCATCTCCATTCCCCTCTTCTCAAGTTTGTTTCTGCTTCTTAATACTAGTTAACAATCTATTTTCAAAATAGACTATATCCATGCTATGACACAAACAAAATATATCTTTTCAGCATGAGAAATGGCCACTCAGTTGCTGAATAAAGGCCTTAAAACTCATCTTATGAGGACATTAATTAAAGATGGATGAGCCCAGAATATCTTTTGCTGTGCAAGACATGCTGCCCATCTGTTTCCTGCCCATCTATTTTCTGCCATTGTCTCAGTCCCCTTCTTGTCCTTACCAACTGAGGATATTATTAAATTTACTGGTATAAAAATCTGCTTTGGTTTCCTGCTGGTAATTAACCTAACTTTAGGTTAGTCAAATTGTCAGTACGGATTTGGTCTATATATTTGTGATTGTGGGTTCATAATTTATATGTAGAATTACTTACTATAAGTTAATATAGTGAGTCAAGAACTCCAAGCATCTTATTTTCCCATCATCAACTTCTAATATCAAACCAGATATTACATTAAATGTATCTATTTCATCACAATAGAAACAGATACTCATACTTCACATACCTTAACAGAGGATATACGGAAAAAGAGATTATTGTTGAATTTCTTTCGCAAATTTTCAGCTTCCTGGGATATTTCACCTTGTGTTCAAGATCAACATCGAATATTTGCATTCCATTTTGTGATTCTTTCACCACAAAGTAGAGGTGCCTTGAAATCCAGTCAATTGTAATAATTGTGCTATCAAAAATCAGTGCGTCTCGGAAAATCTTAACCAATGGGTAGAAAACACAGCCACAAAGATAGTGGTCATTTTTTTCAAATTCAAAGACATTTCTGTAATCACTCATATTATTTATGTAATGCTCTTCTCTTTTGTAATCCAAGATCTCAGTATCTGGATTGTGTGCCATTACAACATTGGTCCTCTTTTCTCTTCCATTGTGTATTTTCCCTGGTTAATTCCAACTACCATGGCTACAGCTATAACCCACAGACCAGTGCTACAAATCCCCAGCTCAGGCAAGACCCCTCGTGGAGTTATTGATTTAAATATCAAACTGCCTAAACCTATGAATGATCCCAGAAAACACAATTCATCACCCTCTGCCCCAAACCTCCTTTTCTCCTGCATTTATATTTTTATGGGTTCCCAACACTGACCCAAGGAGCAATCACATCAAATGTGGCTTATCCCTGACTTCTTCCTCTCATTAATACCCATAGTGAATTAGCCCCATTGTAAATATCTCCCCAATTGTCCTCTCCTTTCTCACTTCACCTCACTGCCTCTCATTTCCTGCCTAACATTTCCTGTTTGGATTTCTGTGATAGCCTCCTAATTGTCTCAGACTTAACCTTCTCTAAGTCATTATTCACAATGCTAACACAGAGGTGTTTCTAAAACAACTTGATCATGTTAATGACCCAGTATATTTCTTTAATGGCTTGCTGTTGTCTTCAAGGTGGACACACTTGACTCCCTAGCAATAGTAACGGAGGCCCAGTATTTTCAGGCTTCTGCCTGCCTCTCCAGCCTGCCTTAGACTCACCCTCACCCCTACTTCCCTTTCAAGCTCCCTCTATTTAGCTCCCTGAACATGCTATGGCTCTCTTGTTTACCTGACTTTGTACTTGCTTCTCCCTCAGCTTTTCCCCATTTTTGCCTGGTTCATTTTGGTTGTAACCAAGATGTCTGTCTTCTACCACCACCACCACCACCACCTCCAACCTGGATTGAGCATCCATTCTCTGTGACTCCACCACATCCTGCCCTCAGCATAACATGTACTGTGCTCTGTCTTCTTTCTCCACTAGCTAACCACATGTGAATGCCTACCACATGCCAGGCATTGTGCTAAGTACCTTAAAAGTATTATCTCATTTAACCTTCACAGGAACCTTATGATGAGGTACTATATAACCATAGCGGTTAAATAACTTGCCAATGGTCACAGACCTAGTAAGTGGTGGGGTTAAAATTCAATTCTAGGTTATCAGTTTTGAAAATCTCCCCCTCTTAATCACTGTGCAATACTGTCTTCCTAGTGTTACACTAATACTAAACTGGGTTTGTTCAAGGACTGTGATTTTTCTTTTTCACCTCCACCCCAAGAACTAACACTGTGCCTTGAACTCAACAACAGTTTGCTAAATTAATCCTGAATGACATTTGCCCAAAATTTAATCTGAATTCATTTGTTACTAAATAATACAGAATCTGTCCTTTGCAACCACTCTAATTTTAGTGGCTCAACCACAGGCCAGTCATTTTAATTAGAGATCAGTGTGATATGCAAATGATCTACTTCCTTTCCAAAGATTTACATAGTGACATACTTCAGAACTGGATCGATTGTGCATGTTCAGAAGGAAGAGCGAGTCTCCTTGAGCATAATACAGCATTTCATTATCAGCTGTGTAGCCCATGGCACTGATGTCTCTTTCTGCTGAAAACATCCATACAACTTGATTTTGATCCATATCTAACAAAACTATCTTGTTGCCAAAAAGAGTTAAGAGATGTGGAAATGGGTTGATTTCTGAAAACAAAAAACAAGTAGATAATATGTATGAAAAAAATAACTTCATTTTACCAAAATTCCTTGATTCAATATTAGATGGGCTTGAAATCCACGGGTCTCCACTGGGTTCATCTATTACATCAGTGTCATTCAAGACAGTCTAGGTGTTATAAGTCTAGGTCTATTTAAGCAAGTTTGATGATGATAAAAAACTGATTACTTTATTTGACTTTAACTTCAGCTCAGAGACAGCACTCATATCCCTGAGAATACCAAGGGTCAAAAACACTAATTATTAAGTACATAGGTTATAGATAGTACCTGAGGTTTTACACTTCACTGTGTCAGAAAATGGTCCAGGTCCTTTGGATGTGAAGACTCGAACCTAGAAAAAGAAAAATAATACAAAAAATTCAACAATGTCCACAGTGACAATAATTAAATTCAGACACTGATAAATAACAGTGTGTTTCATTTCACACTCTTGATACACACATTATTAGACATTTCAAATAGTTATTTACATCTAAGTATAAAGCAATAAATCACTAAGAAGAAAAATATTGCCCCATGCTCATACTAGTGGAATTTTTTTGTCTAGAAAAGCACAAAGAAATGGCAAAAATCTACTTCAAATAATTTAAATTAAAAAAAAACATATTTTGCTAGTTTCAAAATTAAATTATACAGAACATTTAATAGAAATAAAATTATACAGGTTATGGCAAACTTCCATTTATCTTGATTCAACAACTAGAAATTATAAATAAATTTACATACTTTTAAAAAGGAGATTTAGAAAAGAAAATAATTAAACCTTATATTGAAAATTAATTGTGTATTTCAAGCCATTTTTACATACATTGTCTATTTTGATCCTTACAACTATGAGAGTTGATCCTTACAACTACGAGAAATTGGGCAAGGATCATAATTCAGGTAACTCATTCACAATAGCACATATGGATGGACAGAGAACTGACTTTGGGTGGTGAATACACAACATGATATATAGACGATGTATTACAGAATTGTACATTTGAAACCTATGTAACTTTACTAACAATTGTCACCCCAATAAACTTTAAAAAGAAAAAGACTGGCAGAAGAACCAAGACTTCTGAGTTCTGTATATTTTCCTTCCCACTGTGCCATGCTACATCCTAAAAGCAAAGTTTTTTAAACAATTTTTATTAGAAGTCTTTCATTGTGTAAGAAATCATTTCCATTTCCAAACGTTGCATACGAGGACTGACAATTATGTTTGCGAACTCATCCTAGAAAAAGTGCTACATATCTCATTGTTGAATATCACTACAGTCACCTTTGAAGTACTCCCCTTCATTGGAAGCTATGCACCGATGCCAGTGCCTAGTCCACCCTTCAAAGCAATTTTGGAACTTTTTCTGGAATGGTCATCAGAGCTATTGTCAGATTACCCTCGATGTCCTTAATAAAATCAAAATGTCTTCCTTTCAATATTTACTTTATCTTCAGGTAAATAAAGAAGTCATTTGGGGTCAGATCAGGTTAAGAGGGAGGGTGTTCCAATACAGTTATTTGTTTACTGGCTAAAAACTCCCTCACAGACAGTGCTGTGTGAGCTGGTGCATTATCGTGATACAAGAGCTATGAATTGTTGGCGAGAAATTCAGGTCGTTTAACTTTTTCACACAGCTTTTTCAGCACCTCCAAAGAGTAAACTTGGTTAACTGTTTGTCCAGTTGGTAAAAATTTGTAATGAATAAACCCTCCGATATCAAAAAAGGTTAACAACATCATTGCAACAAGTTTGTGAGTTTAATTGTCAGACCTCTTTGTGTGTGTGACGTGTGTGTGTGTGTGTGTGTGTGTGTGTGTGTGTGTGTGTGTGTATACACATACCCTATGGGGCATATATATCAAGCAGTCTTTACTTTTGCACAGAATCATGTTAAGTGACTCATGCATATCCATGCATATCATTTTGCACAGTTTTGTGGTGACTGATATTTGAAACTATATATTTATATAACCAGAATATTTAACTAGAACATACATAATTCTTAGCAAATAAGAATTTGTATTATCTTTAACTTCCTTGTACAACTTTTTGATTATTATATGTAGACCTAACATATTATCAAATAATCGTTAAATTAGAATTTTACCCAAAGAAAAGATCTTTAGGAAACCCAAATCTCTAAAACATTCCCCAAAACATTATGTTCCCCCAAAAGAAATAGAAAATATCTCTAAATATATACAGTAAGTCCCCCACTTATGAACAAGTTCAATTCCGGGAGAATGTTTAAGTCAGATTTGTTCGTAAGTCAGACAAAGTGAGTTTTATATACCTTTGACACAAATATACAATGTAAAGCCAATGGTTGAACAATTCATGCTATAAGATGAGTGACATCTACCATCTTTTCGCCTTGGTCCAATCTCAATTATTTTCACTTTTGTTTATTGCTTTGCGCTTCCTAGTAGTTCCCTCCACATCACCACTGCTTTTCCTCTTGCTTCCAGACATCCTGAGCTCTGACTGAGCACTGTACCACCGTCCACTATCGCACTGCACAGTAAGCACACAGCAGCACAACTGTGACAATGTCTGGCAGACACGTGAGCTACTTCCACGATTTGTTCGCATCTATGAGTGTTCGTAATGCGAGGACCGTTCATATCTGTGAAAGTTTGCAACTGGAATGTTTGTAAGTCAGGAACTTACTGTACAACATAGTGACCAACCTGATGACAAATCCTTAACTGAGGATATAAAAATCATCCAGCCATCTATCGTAAATGGAAAGCTATTTAATAGAAAATCTAAAATGTCAGAAAGGGGTGGCAGTAGATTCTTATTCTTGATTCTTATTCTCTCCAACTTTTTCCTCTATCAGCAGCCAGGTGATAACTGTGAGATGTCAACCACTCAGACCCTCAGTTTTTATTTCCATTGGTAGCTCCACATCAGTACATCTGGATGTCCTGATGTGATATCGTGGAAAGGACTCTATAGAGGTTAGATTGTAGCACACCACTTCCTAGTCATACACCTTTGATAATTCACAGGTACACCCAGGTGCATGGCTTTTGCTTTCCCCAAAAAAGGATGAGGAGAAAATGAGATAATAAATACAAAAGCACCTACTGTGGTACATGGCCTATGGTGATCACACTAAAAAATAATGGTTTTTCTGAATATGAAAGCAAGAGAGTTGTCAAGGTGTCCTTTACCCCAGTTGTCCCCTCTCCTGTCTGTCCCTTTGCTGCCCACTTGATTCCTGTGATCACAGTATACCTCAAATTATTAACAGAGTAGCAGAAATAACTTATTTCTTTAATCAACCTTGTGTTTGCACTATTAAGATCCCTGTATCCCTGTTTTGTTTGTTTTTCTCATACCTGAAAGGCAACGATGTACCCAGGACTCATGACCTCAAGTTGAAAAGACATTACTGAGGGAGTGACATTGACAGCAATCCAGTCTTCAAATGTTTTGTTTGTGTCACCTTGGTTGGATAGTTGGTACAAAACTTCAAATCTTATTAACACACCATTTTTATGCTTCGGGTTATTCCACCTAAATTCCACCACAGCTTCATTCTTGTTCTGGTATTTCCCCTTTGGTAGTGCAAATATTCTGGGATTCTCTGGTGCTGATGGAACTAAAAAGCAAAGATACAGAGAGGGTAGGAAAGAATATAAGGTTGACTTACACCACTCATGATGAGGGTGTGGAGCAACTTAGTAATAAATATTTCTCATTCTAGACAGTTGAGGTACATCTATCTTCTTAAAGATCTTCAGGAAACAATATTCATTAGACTTCTTCAGGAACCTATCCTAATATTTCAGCAAATTCTCTTTATCTCTAACCCAAATCCCTCTTACTATCACTTAGGCATATCTTTCTTGTCTGAGCCCTGTATAGATGGAAGGTGTCTGGTTCTGTTATGAAATACAATTTTTACTCCCACCCTGATAGAGTGATTTAGCACAAGGTAGAAATAGCAGTAGCCAGGAAGGAAGACAGTCCCTCTATCCAGCCTTCAGCCAGTTCAAAGTTATAAAATATAGCATATCAGGAATCCTAGGCTCTCTCACTTTGAGCCCTCCCTAGAGATCCCAAGAGTTTTGGGGGGGTCATTATTTATTTCAGAGACAAACCCAGCAAATTAATCTTTCCCAATACTTTAAGTAATTTCTCTTTTTTTAATCAAGAGAAATTTCTCTGCCTGATTTTCAACTCATTCCATCCAAGAGTCCTCCTTCTTCCTTAAGACTCCTCAACAAAGTCCACTTCCACTCCCCTCTTCAAACTCACAGTCACATCATTATCCAATCTCCAGGCCTTCTTACATATTACTCACATGGGATACCTCTTCTTGCTTCGTCCTTATAGCCCAGCTAGAGTTTCCCACGCCCTAAAGGCCTCCCTTGGCCATACCAGTCTGTGTATATTGCCCTCTCCTAAGAGTGTTGAGGCAGCTTGATATAGGTGAAGGTTTTGTAGTCTTGCCTATTTACTCTATGTTATTGCTACTCAGTTCTCAGTCTTATTTCTATTATCATTAGCAGAATGTGTTTATCTCTCTACTGTTTTCTGAGCTCATCAGAGAAAGCACCTTTTATTATTCCTTGCTAAATCCCTCCAAATCTAGTACAGGATTGGCACACAGTAAAAGCTTAATAAACATTGGTCTATTTGAATAATTTCCCAACTATATTGTAGATTTCCTGATAGCAAAGGCCAAGTTTTATCATTCTTCCTTATTGCCCCCAACATTCAGTAGAGTGCTCAATGAGGCTAGCACTCATCTCCTGATAGGTGCAGTCAAGTCCATTTCCACAGAAGAATCCAACCAAGGATGACATCTCAAGACAATCTCAATGATGGTATACCTGGATCCAAACCTGCCCAGGTTCCACTATGATCCTGTTATGAGACTCATGGGAAATATTGTTGAAAGAATATTAATAGCAAAAAAATGCAATGGTGAATGGATGTCCATATTTATTGAGCTCTTACTGCCTGCTGTGCTAAGAAGTTTATAAATTAAATCAATGTTATACTATCATTTTCCAACATTTACAAAAATGACTAAATTGAGATTCGATGAAGCTATGATAAAAAGTCCATATTAAGTCCCAGCCCTGTCACTTATTAGTTATTTTACATTGGAAAACTACTGGGCTGCCATTTTCTCATTGTCATAATAGAGGTACTTACACCTATCTATGTTTCTGATGCATGATAGCTATGTATTGGGTTGTCGGAAAAGTCATGAAGTATTTTGTCTATGTTTTTCAAAGGTCATTTATTTATATAAAGAACAAATATCAATCAATGATATATTGCCAATTTTGTTTGATAACCTTTTGCCATCTTTCAGTGAGCTTCATAATTCCTCGTTCACAGAAGGGCCTCTCTTTATTTGCGAAAAACTGAACAAGGTGCTGATTTACAGGCTCATCTGAATTAAACATTATACCACTCAAGGAGTTTTGAAGAGAGCAAAACAAGTGGATGTCTGACAGCACAAAGTCAGGCAAGTATGTTGGGTGTGGCAACACATCCCATCCAAGCTCCAATAATTTTTGACAGGTGATCAAACTTGTGTGTCGTCTCGTGCTGTCGTGATGGAACACAACTCCTTTACAATTAACAAGCTCTGAATGTTTCTGGATGATGGATTCATTCACATTGTCCAATTTCTGACCGTACACATTCGAATTGATTGTTTGGATCCTTGGTATGAGCTCAAAAAACACAACACCTTTAAAATCCCACCACACTGAGAGCATAACCTTCCTCTGATGAATGTCTGTTTTCGATGTCTTTTGAGGCGAATCATCATATCGGGACCAAGACTGTTTTGCACCACATTGTTGTAAACAATCCACTTCCCATCACCAGTTATCAGTCACTTCCAAAAAGTGTCGTTTTCCTCACGTTTAATGAGCATATCACAGATGTTTATATGCGCCATCAAATGAACTTCTTTGAGTTCATGCAGAACCAAATATCAAGCTTGCTTACATACCCCAGCTTCTTCAGGTGGTGGCAAACACTTGAATGATGGATGTTCTAAGTTTCTGCAATCTCTTGTGTCATATAACATGGGTTTGACTCGATCAATACCTTTATTTTGTCATCATCGGCCTCAGTGGGCCTCCCTGACCAAGGAGCATTGTTCAGATCAAAATCACCAGCACAGAATTTCATGAACCATCGTTGGCACTGACATTCTTGTAGAGCATTGTTACCATAAACTTTATGCAACTTTTCACAAGCTTGACGCGCATTCTTTCCTTTCTGGAAGTAAAACAGTAAAATATGGCAAAAATGCACAGTTTCATCTTCCATCTTCAACTTGTAAAATCTCCAAAACTCAACCCAATCGTTCCATTTTTTTTTAGAGTGAAGCCAGACAGCTGTCAAATGACATAGCAATAACATAGATGCAAATGACTCAGTACTTCCAAAAATGAACTAGTGCCATCTGTTGCAAACATGCAACATGTCTTTTCCGACAACCCAATAATAAATGTTTAATAAAGGAATGGTACACATAAATATGCTTTGTACACTTTAAGGTGATAGACACATGTAAATATATGGCTAGTATCCTTTTTAAAATATATTCCAAAGAAAAAACATTAAATGTAGACTTCAGTTATTCACCTACAGAAGATTCTGAGTTACCATCTATAACATCTCCCAGTGAGACTGCCTTCCATGAAAGTGTCTCTGCTCTTAAATGCCCATTTTTCCTTATTAAGCATTTTCACAAATTACCTGAAACATGTTTGTATATCATTACAATCAAATGAAACAGTCTTTAAGAAATCTTTGAAATATTCTTTTGGAATAAATTATGCAAATTTATTTTAATAGTACTATTCTAATCTCCATAGAGTCATTGAAAGAGTATTGACTCTTAACACATTTACAAAACAGTTATTTAAAAAAATTATTAACTATCCATTCCAGATCATAGAAAGTGAGATTCTGGTTGTTATTGTTTTTTCAGATTTTGTGCCCTGTACCTGTTTCCGGTGCTCGAAGTGTTAGAGATGTTTTGGGACCTTTTCCCCAGTAGGTATAAGGAATGACAGAAAGATTAAATAAGGCATAGGGCTTCAGACCTTCCACAGTAAATAAAGGTAAAGACTGTTGCTCACTAGCCAGGAACTACAAGATAAGCACAGAAAATTATTTTCTTAGGGAGAGAATCATAACATATTTTATTCCTAATTAACTAAATTCTCCAAATTTTGGTTCACGTGTGAAGTCAAGCGTTGCAATTTTGAAAGTGCTAATGTTGGTAAGCTCCAGGTTGTTCCACACAGACCAGTTAAAGTGTCAAACATACCAGTTATCGTCTAACCACAAAGCGGTCAGACTGGCTATAGACAAAGGTTCTCAGGAATAATCTTGATGACCAGGCGCTAGCAGAACAACCAAGGAGATGGGCTTGGCTAAGTGAAGAAAGTGCAAATCAGTGTGATCAAAGCTGATGCAGATGGTACAATCTGTTTGAGAAATGAAAGTTACTAGAACCAATGCCATACCTTAGCATGAGCAGTAAATTCCACACTGTAGAAAATTTCACCCCAATTCACTTCTGGGGGAGCATTCCACAGTATTTGAAACCTTGAAGCATTTCCTTCAATCCTAAATGAAGACTCTTGAATGGAATCTGGGATAACCTTAGGGGTAGAGGAAAAGTTCCCTAGGGGATGAAAGAAAGAATAGAAGGAGAAAGAATTTAGGGTTATCCATCATCATAGAAAACATGGAAAATTAATAGTAATTACTAATAGTACCAACATAAATTCTTTATTTCTTTAAATATATCCTAAAAATCATCTTTTTCTGGCCATTTCAGGCTGTAAATTTGGGTTAAGAATAAACTGACTGCAAGCAAACCAACAGAAACTACTGAAGCCCTTTATTCCTTAAAACGTAAGTCTTAAGAAAAAAATCCTAAACTAAATACTTAGTTAACAGAAAGCATAGAGGAGGATAAATGGGAATAAAATACTATACCTGGCAGAGGCTTGAGGGATGTCTGAATAATTGTGAACTGATTAAATTTGGCTGATTCCAAAACAGAAACACTATTTCGCTGACCTATTTCCTGAGCTGTGATAATCCTAACGCCATTGATCCAGAAGAGCCGACCACTATAGTACATCAGTGCATTCTGGGAAATTTCAGAAGTACTCCAGGCTGCAAATTCTGTGATAGCGATATCTCCAGCGCTGCTAAAACATGACACCAATCAGTGCGTGTATCTGGAGTAGGGGAAGGGCAGCCACATTCAAGGACTGAAAAGAATCTGTATTTGTGAGTGTGTGTGTTTATGTATATGAAAACAAAGAGAAAATACTTTGCAACAATAATTGTCATTCTTCTTAGTTCCATATTAAGCTGATTTTTTACATTTTTCTCTTAAAGTATTCCTAAAGTAAATTTTCTAGGGCTTTTCTTATTAATATGATATTGCAATGGCAAGAGTGTTACACAGGTTTTAAAAAATACTTGTGTTTTGGGGTCATACCCTACATCAAAGGCATAATCCCTTGATTGATTTCTCCTGGTTGAGTCACAGCTCCCTTCTATTCTTGGTCAGTCATCTTATTTACTTGCTTTCATTATTCTAAACTGTTGGGTCCTTCACTTTATACTACTGACAACGGTCTGTTGCTTCAATGATACTTATCAACTTCTATAGTTCACTCAAGCTGCTCCTCCTCAGACTAGGGAACTCAAGTAAACAGACGATTATTTAAATTGCCTTTAGTTTTTTCCTCACTGACAGGAAATTTTATAAAAAATTTTTACTTTAAAAATCTGCTTGGTTGTTTCTAAAATTATTCCAGTTGCCTAGTACTCAGTAAAAACTATCTCAATGATTCTCAGCCTTTTGAAGTGGATTTCTCTAAATATTTTAAAGCATTGACATTCCCCTCATTAGAAAAGTATGGCATTTAAAATCAAAATAAATAAAAGTTTTGCTTTCAGAATTTCATAATCTAAGAAAAAAAATTGGAAACTACCAATTTTTTGGAAACTATCAGAGGACCATAGCTGGGAGTTGTAACAGGAAGAAGCCTGTCCACTAGTTTAATTCCCATAGTCCTTTGTCTAGTAAAACACTGTTTATATATACCTGCTCAGCTGTGAAGACAGCATCTTGTTTACCTCATGGACTTTCACCCACCTGTCAGTGTCTCCACTGTACTCCTTTATGCCCCATCACATTATCCACCATATTCTACTGTAATAGTTATTTACAAGCCTATCTTTCCCCACAAGCCCAATGTCTGCAACAGTGGAATAATGTTTATTGAACACAGTAAATGTTTATTGAAAGAATGCATGCTCAGGCATTAGCATTTATAACTGAAGGGCAAATCAACTTCTTCTTGTCAGTCAATTGCCTTTGAGGGACATTACTTACCTCTGGCCCCGAAGAACAGCTGTGTACAGGTGAACACATTGACTGTCTTGAACCAACCAATACAGGAGCCCATCGCTGAGATCTAAAGTTAGAGCAATTACCTAAATTGAAAATAAGGTAAGACAACAAATCAAATACATGTTTGAAGGATAACTTTTTGAATAAGTCACACTAAGCTATAGATTTCGCTTTAAGATTCTCTTTAGAATAATAAGCTCGGTTATTTTTACCTTTCATTGAATATAAAATTAAATGAATATGCCTATTACTATATCATATTACTATATAATTTGAATATAAGCACTGGTTTCCTAAAAATCCTCAAAAGGCAGGGATTACCTGTTACTCACTTCAAGATACTTAGTTCTGGTGGTTTCCAATGTATAATTTGATTCTTAGACCACAATGTCAGCCTCACCTGGGAACTTGTTACAATCACAAATTCTTAACCACACTCCAGATCCTACTGACTCAGGAATTTTGAGCCACTGTGTCAAGACTTGCTTAAAGCGAGCCATAACTTTGGATTCTCCAGCCACATAAGCCAATGAATATCATAGTTTAAAGCAATTGTTTTCAAATATTGCTGAACATTAGAGTTGCCTATGGAGTTCTTTAAAAAATCTCAATTCGCAGGCTGCATTCTATTAAATTATGGTCTCAAAGAGGTGAAAAGCAGTCCCCAATATGTTTTTCAAATTCCCAGATAATTCCAATGTGTCACCAAGTTTGAAAACCAATGGTTTACAATTTTTGATTTGCATTTTCTGTTCATTATAACCAAAAACATCCTGACATGTTTTGAAAATATAATACACAAAGGGTTCTTATGTGTTATCCTTGGATAGGGATATATATATATATATATATATATATATATATATATATATATATACATACAGTCCTATTTCCAGCTGACATTTGAAAACCACTTCTTCCTACTTTTTCTTTGTCTTCTTATTACCATCCTGTCTTAATTTTATGTCCAGTTGTCTAGGTGAGGCCTGAGGAAAGACTGCTTCTCCTATGAAATAGAGTGCATGAGATACAAGTTATAATTTAAGAGATCTTTTTTTCTTTATTTGGCTTCATAGGTGTTTTTCAAGTCAGCTGAGTGTGCCAGGAGTCTGAGCTCAGAGTAGTAGATTCTCTATAACAGACCTAGAGACTGACAGGTATCAGATAGGATTAAAGTTAATGACTACATCTTTAAGAAGACACAGAGCATATATGTTTCTAAAATTATTCCAGCTTGATGAGCCGGGCAAAAGATGTTCCAATTGATGAGCCAGGGAAAAACATAAAGAGACTACAATAAGGTATCCAATTACTAAAAATATATGCGAGCAGGTTACCTATGGTAAGAAATCATTCATGTTGTCACAAATACTACATTTTTTAATCTCTTAAAAAGGATATTGCACAGCACCCTTTGCCAAAATATAACAAACTATTCAAGCTATAAATAAAATTTAGGTGTTGGATTATTACCTCCTTCCTTTACATCATTTGGGCCCATATTTAAACAGAGCTATAGCCACTAGCCAATAAGCTCTAATGTACCCAATCGAATTCCTGACAACTATAAAATGTCAGGAATTAAAATGCTTTTGGGTCCATTCAAGATGAGGCACACTACAAAAATCTCCATACTATATTTTAATTTTTAAAATCAATTTGGACAATCAAATAAGAGTTAGAGCAATTTTGGTTATACCAAGATCATACTGTAATAGTATTTCCTTTCAGATTCTACCTTGAGCACCCATGCACCCATGATAAGCAGAAACAGTATTATCCTAACTATACAATAGTACTATTTAGAATTAGGAAAGAATCAAGTCTTCATTTTGAATTTCTCACCTGTTTCCCAGAAAACCAAGGCTGTGCCTGTAGTATGAGGGAACTTGCCCCATTTAGCCTGGTGCTTTCAACTGAGTATAGTGTAGTCCAGTAGAGATAGCCACCAACTGAATCCACTACCATATCATTCACCAGCAACTTCACATGAGTCACAAGATCTGTGTGTCCTGTTAACACAGACTGCCTTTGTATCTATAAAACATAATCATATGGTCAGTTCACAATTTTCAAATGACATCATGATTTCTGAATAGTTTACTGCAATCATTAGTAAATTGCTGTATTTATCCATTCCTTCAATCAACCACAGATGTTTTTTGGCACTATGTGCTAGGTAGTGTGCTAAGCCTTGAAAACATAATAGTCATAGTACCTGCCATTGTGGAGCTTATTTCTTTTCATGTCTCTAAAGAGAAGGCAGATAGATTTATTCTGAGTTAAAATACTTGCACTTCTTCACTGCATTGTATACCTGAAGCTGAGGTTGTATAATATTGTATACCAACTGTAATTGAATATATAGATAGTCATGGGATGTGGATTATAATGTGTAAGGGAGTCAGAGGAAGTGTAATAGATATATATGATATGGGGGAGGAGTGGGGTGGCCAAATGGGGGAGAGGGGATTGTCACTTTGAGGGGTAAAAAGTATAACTGTTGCACTGTGTTGTACACCTGAAACTAATTAAAAATAAATAAATTAAAAAATAAAATAAAATAAAATACTTGCACTTCCTAATCATATATCCAGACAGTCAAAACACTGCTGGATAGAATTATTTAATTGGACTCCTTAAGAAGAAGTACATACCCTGGGATGTAATGTCATCTCTCTTTACTCCTTTCTACCGGTATATTTCCCTAATATTAATTACTGCCATTATTGAGTGAACACCTATTATGTGCCAGACACTATATGTTTTTTTAATCTTTAAAATATAAGATCTTGCCTATGAAGGATTTCTATTCCCTATTTTTTCACAAGTAAACTGGGTTCAAAGAAATTAAGTAACTTTTCCTGGAGTTTAAATAGTTTTATAAGAGACAGAGCAAACGCTTGAAGCTAGTTTTTATATCTACTCTTCTACTTCTCCTTCTATTTTCAAACTAACCCATTTTCGAGAGCATTCTCTGATTAACCCTACTCAAGTCTGCCTACATATCACAGACATGTATGATTTTAGACTATACCATATTATTTTGCCTTTCAATACATTGCTTTGTATGCTTCTTCTATTATTTTAAAAGAGCAGGGACAAATAATGATGGTTGCACAACACTGACTATACTAAAACCCACTCCATTTTAAGTAATAAAAGGGTAATTTTATGCTATGTGAATTATATCTCAATAAAGCTGATATTTAAAAAAAAGAAAGAAAATAGGGCCATGTCTATGAATTACTTTATATTCCCTGCTATGTCTGTTCTCAAGGCAAACATATCGGTAATAGATAAATGATTGTTGAGTGAATAAAAACATGGACAATTGCACCCTCCTGATTAGAAAATGATTCCAGTACCATATTTCTTGACTTGTCAGCCCAGGGTTCTCATCATTAACCATCCTTCTCTTTAAAGGGTTCAAATACACAGATGCACAAGATGTTTTTGTTTTGCCTCCTGGTTCACTCTCAGCCCTCTCCACCCTCCTTTGAGCCCCCGGAGGCCGCCAGCTATGGGCTGCATCCACTGGACTCCCTTGTTCTCTGGATTCAGTAAGGTTTGACCAATGGAAATACCGGCAGAACGTAGGAGGGCAGAAAGAGATTTGGGTAATTAATCCCCCAGATAGCTCCTTGACAGACTATACATTTTGACAGTGTCTGGGTTTCATGTCAGCAATTCTCCTAAAGCTACCGCCTTCACAGGTTCTTCTTCCCCTTGCCCCTTTATGCCTGGAAATAGCTATAGCTTTCCACACATGCTAGCCCAGGGCAGGCTCCATCATCCTTTGCTCGTTTCCCTTAATCCTGTCCATACCTTTGAAAATATTGGGTTGTCGGAAAAGTCATGATATACTTTGTCTATGTTTTTCAAAGATCATTTATTTATATAAATAACAAAGGTCAATCAATGATATATTGTCCATTTTGTTTGATAACCTTTTGCCATCTTTCAGTGAGCTTCATTATTCCTCATTCATAGAAGGACCTGTCTTTATTTGCGAAAAACTGAACAAGGTGCTGATTTACAGCCTCACCTGAATTGAACGTTATACCACTCAAGGAGTTGTTTGTTTTTTTTAAGATTTTATTGGGGAGTTGGGGGAGGGGAACAGCGTTGGGGAATTGGGGAAGGGGAACAGACAAGTTGCTGTCTTTTTGTTCTTCAGTCTAAATTGCGGAGGATGTTGCTTCACTGGCCCATGTTGGTATCGTCATTGTGCTCTTCACGGATGAGGCAGATAGGTCGCCGGCCTCTGGATGTCGCTCACTATGGCTATTGGCAGCTCACGCTGGCTGCCGGCCACTCACTGTAGCCTATGGCAGCCCACTGCAGCAGGGGTTGCAGCCTACACCATCGCCAGGGCTCACAGCCCAGCTCCAGGTGGAGCTGTTGTTAGCTATAGAGGGCAGTATCACTGGCCCTCATACATGGGATCCGAACCGGGGCCGCTGGCATCCCAAACCAGCTCTTAACCAATGCGCCACTCGGCGGGCCCACCACTCAAGGAATTTTGAAGAGAGCAAACAAGTGGAAGTCTGATGGCACAAAGTCAGGCAAGTATGTTGGGTGTGGCAATACATCCCATCCAAGCTCCAATAATTTTTGACAGGTGATCAAACTTGTGTGTCATTTAGTGTCATCGTGATGGAACACAACTCCTTCACAATTAGCAAGCTCTGGACGTTTCTGAATGATGGATTCATTCAAACTGTCCAATTGCCAACAGTACACATTCAAACTGATTGTTTGGTTCCTTGGTACGAGCTCAAAAAAACACAACACCTTTAAAATCCCACCACACTGAGAGCATAAGCTTCCTCTGATGAATGTCTGCTTTTGATGTTGTTTGAGGAGAATCATCATGTCGTGACCAAGAACGTTTCCACACCTTATTGTTGTAAACAATCCACTTCTCATCACTAGTTATCAGTTGCTTCCAAAAAGTGTCGTTTTCCTCAAGTTTAATGAGCATATCACAGATGTTTATATGTATCGTCAAATGAACTTCTTTGAGCTCATGCAGAACCCAAATATCGAGCTTGCTTACGTATCCCAACTTCTTCAGATGGTCATGAATGCTTGAGTGATGTATGTTCAATGTTTCTGCAATCTCTCATTTCATGTAACATGGGTTTGACTCAATCAATGCCTTTATTTTGTCGTCATCAACCTCGGTGGGCCTCCCTGACCGAAGAGCGTCGTTGAGATCAAAATCACCAGCACGGAATTTCGTGAACCATCGTTGGCATTGATGCTCTTGTAGAGCATTGTCACTGTACAATTTATGCAACTTTTTACAAGCTTGATGTGCGTTCTTCCCTTTATGGAAGTAAAACAGTAAAATACGGCAAAAATGCAGTTTGGTCTTCCATCTTCAGCTTGTAAAATTTCCAAAACTCAATCAAATCACTCAGTTTTATTTAGAATGAAGCTAGAACTGTCAGCTGTCAAATGACATAGCAATAACATAGATGAGAATGACTCTAGTACTTCCATAAAATGAACTAGTGCCATCTGTCGCAAACATGCATCATGACTTTTCCGACAACCCAATAGTAGTCCCTTCATTTAGTTTCTCTTAATCATGCCTTTGGAGTGTGGCATCTTCGTTCAGGACACTGACCCACTCATGAACATTTTCATATATTTATTTGAAGGTATTATTGAAAATAGCACACCAAATAGTGATATAAAATCTCCTTTACACATAAATGCATTTTAATTAAAAAGTGAATAGGCTTACAGGTAAATATTAAATAAATAACAGCATAGGTGATAATGCAAGTATGAAAAAAGCATGAAAATGACATTCATGTCACTGAAGTGGGTTCTAGAGCACTCAGAATGCAGGCTTTAACTTACCACATATGTCTTTCCAGCCCAGTAGAGATAGTGACCCAGCCACTCAAAAGCTAATGCCCCTGCTCCTGCAATGCTGGGTATGTGATAATTCTCTGAGGTATCCGTCCCATTGAGCAGCCAGACATAAACATCACCTTTCATGTCACTGTAGTAGAGGCTGTTGTTATACCAATCCATGTCTCAAAACAAAGTGAATTGGTAGCAATTATTTTTTCACGTATGCCAACATTAACATGGAGCATTAACAAATCACACATGTACCTCAATGTAATTTTAAAGCACATACTAACAGATATTCATTAGACTTCAGGGATCTGTCAAGAATATTTTCATAATGTTATCCCAAAATCTTAATCCCTGAAACTAGAGAGGGGAACTATTATTCATTAAGCATCTCCTCTTTGCCAGACATTGTCCCAGGCACTTTTACATATCTCACTAAACTCTTAAAACAAAACTATGAACTAGGAATTATCCCCACTTTGACATGGTGAACCCAAGACTCAGGGAGATAATCTATTCTGTCGAAGTGAAAGAGGGAGAACCCAGATTAAGCCAACTCCAAAGTATCTATCTTTCCATTAATACCACACTACCTCCTAAACCCAGCTCCTTTGTGGGTCAGAAATGAATGCTTTTGTATTTTTAATGGCCAAGCAAATAGATAAAATAATTAGATAGTTATAGAATATGCTATTTTCCAGCAAGATCAGTTATATTCCTAAAATGAAGACTTTTCTTCATTTTAATGTTTCCAGACAAAATTACCCATTCATTACTTAATAATCCTCTTTGTCAGGAAATTCTTAGACTTTATTTAGAACTTCATGCATCCTTTCCATGATCCAGTCTTACAGCAAACTCATAATAAATACTTAAGTATAGCTGTCTTAGTGGAACAAGATAGACCATTATTGTGAGATGACATTGATAGATTAAAACACATGAGAAGTATTTCAAAGCCTTCCTGAAACGGGCATAAATCAATAAGCAACTTCACATTTTGTGAAATAATAGCATTTTTACTTGAGAATCAACATTTTCTGAGTACTATCACTGGCAGTATAGTTCAGTTAATTTTTTCCCCTTTCATTAGTAACATAATACCAAAATGCTCAATTCTTTTGATTTATTGAATAGCTTAGGAAGTCTTATGAGTTGAAACCTGTCATCCAAGTGTAAAGGGACTTGATGTTTACCTGACACATTTCTTATAGCAGAGGACAAGAATTCTCCTGGGCCAAAGCTATTTAATGGTTTACTCCAAAGCCCATCTTCTTTCACAGCCATGATAAAGGGTGGTTCTGTAGCTGTTTGGTGAAATAAAAAAAGAAAAGAAAGAAATTGAAAGAAATATAACAGAAAGCATACTTTTTTAGTCACAGAGCTTATACCTTAAGATTTCCTTTATAAAATAAAAGAATATCAACATTTAAAAAATACTGTGGGGGTGACTGTTTAGCTCAGTTGGTTACAGCATAGTGATAATATAACCAAGGTTGCTGGTCTGATCCCTGCTTGGGCCACTGTGAGCTGTGCACTCCCTAAAAGAGTAAATTATGCCATTGTAGCATGAAAGCAATGTGAAAAAAATGATCATGGCTGTCCCTCAATAAAATTTTTTAAAAAATACTGTGGAAGGATATGAGTAATTGTATCTGCTTAACAGAATTATCTATCATATTAAACCTACTTTTATGTAAATATTTGAAATTCAATGTGAAGAGAATGTGTGGTAATATTGCCTCTATAGCAATATCATGGTCATGGCAGAATTTTTTTTTTTTTACTTTGGCTATTGGTTGCCGTGGTCCCATTCATAGCATCTAGCAATTGTGATAACAGCAGTATAAATAGTACAATTATCTTCCCATTTTCTTTTAGCCAAGAAAAGAGAATTCAGCATAATTCATAGTCCCTCACCACAACCTTCAGAGTTCAAGGAGTGCTATTGCTTAACAAACCATAAGAAATAAGAAAGCCATGAAGAAGAAAATGATATTGTTTCCTCAAAAGTATCTTGGACAGTTTAAAATAGCAGGTTAGACACATAAATTAAATATCACCCAGTGCTTTATGTGTTTTCCTAATCTCAGATAAACACATGCTCAAGAGGTCATCACACCCTCATTCTAATACCTTTACCATACTGGGGGTGAGGAATTTTAAAGGACACAGGGAATAAGTCCTTTTTTTTTGTCCGAATTACTCCCTAAATCAAGAATATTTTCTCACCTGGTACCAGGGTAGTACCCACTGAGGGCTCTGACCAAGGGCCTGGCCCCTTAGGAGAACTTGCTCTCACAGAAACCTTGTATTTCGTAGCACTCTTCAGTTCAGGCACATTAAGCATGGTTCCATTTAGGTTAGAGAAAACATGAGTGATTTCAGAAAAGTTTTGGGTTGATATTTTCACCTCATAAGTCCAGTTCTGCCAGGCAGAAGGGCCTAATGAGAAGAGTTAAACAATATTACTGAGCAGGGTGACATCAGCAAGGGCAAACAAAGGATTGTCAGTAAATGCATCTACAGCCTCACCTTGAAGGAAGGGTACCACTGGGCAGTAACAGCTGCTACCCCGCTGGCCATCAGGGTTAGTGTGATGATATGACCATTACACCCACGCCACTCATTTTGCCCCATCAAAGAAAATATTATTCCCAACAAATCACAGGACACTGTTCCTCAGTCAAAGCTGTGTGCTTGGCTGCATAGAATTGTCAGAGGGGTGCTCTGTGACACTGCCAGGTGTAACCAGGCCCCTAATCAACAAATGCTTCCTGATGAATGTCTAATATAACTCCCAGTGCTTGGAAAGCACCTTTCTTCCAGAAGCCCAAACAATGCAATAAAATATGCCTATTTATTTTCAGCTATTTTTGAGATGTCCCGCAAACAGGCATAACTAACTTTCTTTTAAAGTAGAAATAGCCACTGTCTGCTAAACACTCTAGGGGACCAGGGGTTGGCAAACTACAGCCCCCATGACAAATCAAGCCCACTGCCTGTTTTTGTAAATAAAGTTGCACTAGACCATAGCCATGGTAACCCATTTACATATTATCTATGGCTGTTTACATACTACAAAGGCAGAGTTAGGTAGTTCTCAGAGACCATCTGACCCACAATGCTGAAAATATTTACTATTTGGTCCTTCATTTATAGAAAAAGTTTACTGATAGAAAAAGTTCGCTGACTGCTGTGCTACCTATGCATCTTAATCTGTATGGCAATTCCATAGAAAGATATAATTAACATTCCTATTTTTGAGTAATGGAAACATCTGCATGGAGTGCTTAAGTAACTTTCTCAGAGTCATTTTGCTAATAAATGGCAAGACCAGCCTTTGAATCCATGCCAGCTGGCTTTAGAGCCCACTTACTTACCCACCCAGACAAACTGTCACTCCAGAGATAGAAGTTCAAGTTCAGAGAGTTTTAGGGAGTTGCTCAAATTCATGCAAGATCATGAGGTAAACAAAATCTCAACGCAAGCACTCCGTCCCCCTGGCTAATATATTCACTCAGACTAGAATGTCAGTGCCTGGCTCCTAGTATACACTCAATAAATGTTTGAACCATTCTGCTGGGATATAAATAGGAAATATAGAGATCTCCTTAATGCAAACCTAACAAATGCAGAATGAACGTGCAAATATTTTTTTTTTTTTTTTTTTTAGCTAAGTAGCGCTTCTGGTTGATGACTGAATAATCACAGATGGGCTCTTACAATTGAGTCACAATATCAAGCAATTCAACCTTTCTTCTCCCTTCTCCTCCCAGGGAGGCCATCACGAGACTGGGGAGAGGGCACTCACTGGCTCCTATGGCGAGAACAGGAGGCTTCCACTGAACCAGGGCCTGGTGGGAGCCAAACAGCACCGAGAGTTGCTGTGGGCTGCCCGGCACGGGGTATGGCTGGGTGTGCATGCTAAAGATGACCAAGTTAGCAAACCCAAACTCTTCTATGTGACTCAGGTCACATCCCACGATGAACTCATTAAAAGACAAAGCGTCCTGTTGAAAAACGGCCTTGCCATCTGTGACGAGGAAGTCATTGTTTTCACAAGCAAAGCTCATCACATCAGCAAAGGGGACATGAGGTAGGACAAGGTGAGAAGCAGAGCCATCCAGAAATGTGGACATGAAGACTTGGGCAGTGTCATTGAAGTAAATGATTCTCTTAGACTGTGGTTTTACTGCGAAGTCCTTTAATGTGCAACTCTCCACAATACGCACGGCTTCCCAGTCATGACCAGGTGGCACTAGGAGATTTACCCTATAAATGCCATCTCTCAGGAGATAAAAGACATACCTGATGTGGGAACAAAAGAAGCCCAGTGTGATTCAATGCAGAGGTGGATGAGCAACCTCCTCAGTCCATTGCTTTATCCTGTTGCACAATCAAAACCATATACCTCCGGAGTTGGTCAGTACAGGGTTTCCCAAAGGGCAAAACGGTAAAGGTATTTACCAAAGATATCCTCTATTCATTTAAGTTAGAAGTTGGAGCATTGGAGGATGTCAGCCTCACTCACAATGCTTAGTTTCCTCTCATTACATGTGACTTTTTGAGGAATCATAGAATTTAAGAACAAAAAGGGACTTTAAAGATTTTCTAACAAGCCTACTCTTAAAGGAAAACATTATATAAAAGTTACACAGATAAACATGTTATTTATTATAAAACACATTTCTCCAAAATACACACATTTTTAAATCTAATTCTGTCAATATATTTCCCCATGCACTGTGAATGATAAAATGGAAGAAAGCAAAACATTTTAAACCATTTTTGAAAAACCTCACAGTATATTATTTTGCTGTAAATATCTAGCAGAACTACTCTGCATTTGTGGTAGATTAAGTTTTTCAAAATACTAACAGTTGTGTGAGGCGATAGGGCTACCATTGTACAAATCATGAAAATATACCCCACAAATGAGCAAAACAGCTGAGAAGGACCACCCAGAAATCAGGAGAAAGAATCCAATGGGAGAATTTTGAAAAATCACATTATTTGAAGCCAAACATCATGGTAGTCATGCAGGTGAATTTTTAATAATGAAAAAAGAAACACTGTCAAAATATTACATTGATAATCAAATATGCAAATAGAATTTTAACTAAGACATAAAACTATTAATTTGGAGATGGCTAATTTGAGATTTGTGATCATGGACACAAATGTTAACAAAAGTATACTTTTACTTAGTCTTTCTTATCACAACCCCATGGATTGGCAGGATTCGGACCTCTCATCACAACTCTCAAATCATTTCCCTTGTCCTATTCAGTCCCACTCTTGTTCTCTTTGATGATTATTCCAAATCTTTATCAATTTTCTCAAGACTCCTGTGCTAGAACAATATCCTGAGATATAAACTCCATATTGAAATATGAACCTATGTTCTTCTTAAGAGAGGGTTGTGGCAGACAAAAAGCAGAAACAACTTGGTTTTTCACTTTCTGCTATTGTTTCCCAAATTCAAATTGAGAAGGAAATTTGGAGGGATTTCAGACTAGATAAAAGGAAAATATCTGGGAGAAAGATTACAATTCTTACACTGAAGCAGGAAAGAGGGCATATCTCTAATGCTCATCCACCACTTTGGAGGGGAAGGAAAAAAAGGAAGAAAGATGAGGAGAACTTGGGTGTGGGGGGAAGACAGAGGTGAGAGGGGGAAGAAGCAGGGGTGAGAGGAGCAGGGAAAAGGTTTCCAGTAAGTACAAACTCAATGAGGGATTAATTCAATGGTGCAAAATGTCAGCATAAAGGAAACCATTTTTAATAGCAGGAGAATTAACTATTTCACTCATCTGGACTTCTTTAGGAACATTCCATAAAAATGCTGCTAAAAGTTACATCTGATTTTTATAGAAACTCTATCATGGGGAGATGATTAGGTCCTGGAAGCAGGAAGTCACATACTGGCTTCATTGTAAAATAGCTGTGTGCTCTTGGGTAATTACTACCACATCAACCTGTTCTTTGCTGTCCTATTTATAAAATTAGGATATTAAAAGTACCTACATTATAGGATTGAACAAGGAGTAAATGAATTATTGGAAGTAAAGCACTTAGAAGCACTATTAATTATCATTGTCATTCCTAGTTACATTTCAAAGCTGAAGCACAAATCCATTTTACCCTAAAGGAAAAAAACAGCCACCAAAGACCTCATAAGATGCATTTTGAAGGATTAATTTAATGGGTGAAGTTTATTATCCTCAGAATGGGTCATTTTGTGTAATCACCAGCAATGAAGTTTCATTTCATAGGATCTTAGACTTTTACAAATGAGGAAAATAAGATCCAGAGGGTCCAGAGGACTTGTCCTCCATCACAGGATTAAAAAAAAAATTCTATAATTCAATAATTCATTCAAACCTAAGATCTTAAAATAAATATTTAGTAAATTATGAATGAATATGAATAGAAAAGCTTGATTTTTAAATCAATAATGAGCAATCATTTTCTCAAGGTCAAACTGCAAAAAAAAAGTGTTATGGGCTATATTATTTTTTATTCAAAATAAAAACAACTTTATTCCTATAGGAAAGAGAAAAGTTTAATCTTATAAACATTGGCTTTATTTACTTGTTACTAAGTTGTAATTGTTTGCTCAGAAATAACCCCAAAATAAAGTCTTATGTTCTCATCCTTTATACTTATGTGCATTCAGAGATTACTAAATACATTCACAATGAACGTCTTAGCCCATCCTCAAAATAAACCAGCTGATAAGTATTATTCTCCTCCCCATAATGATGGACCAAAAAAAGGTTACAGACGAAGTTACTTGCTTGAGGTCCTACTGCAATTTAGCAGCGGAGCTAAAGTGTGTCCATTTCATTTGTAGCAGGAGGGAAATAGTAATGGGAAATTTGTATTTGTTATTAACCATCAATTCCTGTCTCCTAAGGTGGGTGCTGGCAGCACTCTCCCTAAATCAGTCTCTTGATAGGTGTGAGAACCAAACCAGAGAAATGAACTGGCACTGGACTGCTTAGCAAAAGAAGGTGCAATGGAGGAAGGAAACAGGTAGGAATGGATTCTCTCACTGGGAGCGCTGAGGAGGCAATGCGTCCTTGAGCCATGCCCTAAAATAGTGACAAATCCAGGACTAGAACCCAAGTCTCTGAGTTCCAGACAAGAGATCTTTCCCACATACCCATATTTTACTGTGAAGGAGAGAAGGAAAACTACCTAACTAGAGAAGCTGTGGATCAAGGTTGAAAGCACTTTCCTCATGGCACCCAGAATGAAAATTTTGCTTGGATTTAATTATAATTGAAGTAAGATAAATAGGTTGGCTCATCTGGTACTGTGATGTTTCACGAGCAAGCCAAGTTTTCCAAAAATCCTTGCCAATGGAAGATAATACACAAGGTTAATACTTACCCATTGTACGAATCAGCCACAATTTTTTGAGGTGCGATAATTGAAGGAGGAGTAATTTCCTCAATGTTTGAGCAGTTCTCTAAGTCACAGACATATACCTAAAGAATCAAAATTACATCAGTAAGATTAGTGTCTGTCTATATTCAATTTAGTGAACTTGTATATCTTGAGCATCTGCTCTGTGCTTACAATTGTAGTAGCCACTGAGCACTTTTTGAAAATATAAAAATGTCCTTGAAAGTCAGTTTTATATCCCATATCCTGATGAGTTTATTATCCTATTGGCATCAATGAAATACAGGTGCTTATTTTCCAGGCTTGTAAAGGCACTCAGCTATTGTTAATATTTAAACTGTGTCCAAGCTTCCAGCCATAGTGATTGTGATAAGCCTGTCCCTCTCAAAGACAGAAACTTGAAACGCATCAAGACTGTGCCTCCTCAAAGATTTCATTAATTCTGTATTTTCAGAGACCTACTAAAGTTACCCCTGGTTATTATATAATTTATAATGTTTACAACCTATTTTGATCATGACCGGCAGTCTTACCTAGTGATAATACAATTACCACTACTATCTTATGAAAGATGATTTATCATTATCATAAACTCGTAGCTCTAAAAACTCACAAATACAGATGATTTTTTAATGTTAGTTCAGGACTACTACTAGGTAAAGTGTAGACCCTCCTGTAGACCAGATCTATGATTCGTTGCTAACCTAGTGTCTAAAACATAGTATATAATCAATAAGTATTTATTGAGTGAAAGAATTATGTTTTCTTGTAAATATACCAAAATATGCATATGAATATCTGTGTCTGGTTATTCACTTTAAATTCTCAGACTGACCAGTTCATCCATGATGAAATACATTCTCTGATAAAGCCAGTCTATGGAGATGGAAGAAATTAATCCTGATCCTCTGTAAAAAATTCTCAGGTCAGACACATCAGACATGTTGGCAGTCTCCTTTACCCATATGAGAGCTCCTTCAGAGAAATAGACAACTTGCCAGGGGACGTTAACTGATATTCCTAGAAAAGCCATTCAAATACATGTGTATTATTATAAAACACCAGACAAAACACTTACATGGAAGATAATTTATTTCTTTAATTTTTAATAAAGAGATTAAAACAGATGTCAACTTAGATCTTTCAATTCAGACTAAGGAAATATTTCTCTCTAATACTGACCTGTAATATTATGGTGTGTAACATCTGACTGAAGGCACTGTGCTTCATCTACTAAATGTTTTAAAGATCTCTTTCGAAGAGAACTTTTTCTGGATAAAAAGAGCCACTGTTCCTCTTCTTGAACTGAAACAACATGATTTGCAGACAGACCAACCATATGCACATTGACACAAAAAGATCATACCACCCTCCAAAGCAAGAGGTCTAGCACTTGAAAGAGGTTTGTCAGATTTTCTCTGAATGCACTGAGGTATTTCAACTTCAGTATAGATCACATTATCCTATGATCACATTATCCTATGATAGAGAGGACAGTGTCAATCAAATAGGTTGTAGGTGTATGTGCCCCTACATGCCCTCAAAATAGCATCACATGAGGTATCATCATTCTCAACAGCATGGGCCCCAGTTGGAGCTCAGCTCATTATCCTCAGCCATGAGAATCTGCTTGGTGGAGGTGGCCCGGCCCAGGCCAGACGGGGTTGTTGCATAGCACACAGTTATAGATGGATATTGGTGGTCTTCGTTTTGTCTTCAGTATTTCCCCCTTTGAAGCAGGAGAAAAGTTCTTGGAGGAATGAAATCTGAGGACTGCAGAACTCTGTTTGATGTCCCATTCAACTGGAGACTGATGAAGTGTGTGCTGGTGAACACTTTCAAGGCAATTAATAAATGTGATGCAATAATCACAATAACAACAACCTTAAGTCTGCCCTGTATTTAACTTGCCCTTTGGACATGTTGTTTGCATAGCAAAAATACCTCTCCTTCCCTAGGGTCTAGTAACAGCCAAAAAACACAAAGGCTGGTGATAGATGACATTCAATACACATTGGCATAGGTGTGTGCAGATTAGGGTAAGGTGGCAATCAAGTCAGCACATGCGGTTCTGGTGAAAACAGAAAATGGACTCCTAGAATTCTGAATCTTGCAAAACTCTTTTACTACTTTCTCCCAAATATTTCCAGTGTTTCTTAGAAAGCATTTTCATTTATTATTTTGCTCACATAGGCATCAAGCAGTAGGTATTCAACCTCTCAAGGCAATTGTAAAAATGCCAAAACCCAAAAGAACATATATAAAATAATAACAAAAGCCAATTTGATAGACTGAATATTCAAAATGGTAAAAATGCAAATTATTAAGTACCGATATATTTTAAAACTTTAAGGAGACTGGAAGAAAAGATATCTGATATGCAGTAAATGGCGATATACAATATAAAATAGGGGTTAGGGCAGAAAGGTTCTAAATATTACCTAAGTAGGTGAGTCAGAATCACTAGTGATTTCAACTGAAATCAAGGATTTCTTGAGGCCATTTTCTTTAATCCTTAAATTTGTTTCATTTTAATTTTTGACTTCCTAAATTCTAATATGAACACTTTTGATCTAAAAACTTACTTCTCTTTGTCAAACTGAAAGCATACTAAGTACTCAAAAGACTGTTCCTTTGGGCAGAAGAGATGGGGTCTTGAGGAACTCCACGTGACCCAGGACTCTGAGATCTGACATCACCCTTGCCAACCCCTCAGTTCCATGAAATAGAAGACCATCCCTGGGCCATACCTGCTGGGGATGAAGTGGTAATACTAGATTCTGCTTCTGGACCCTCACCAACTTCATTTACTGCTGCAATAGAAAACCTATTCCAAAAAACAATGTAGAGAGATGTGTTTCACATGGCATGGTGTGAAAAGAGATAAATATAGAAGGATCAATGTTTCTATTTAAAGGACATGTGACAACGTATGTATTTAGTTACTTGGTGCCACTCTTAGGCACTAAAATGGTTATCAATCACATCCTTGTTTGCATTCCCGATAGAACAATTCAGGGTCATGGAGGTCAAAAACTGAACTCTGCTATTTGCATGACCTCCATTCCTACCCTAATTTAACCAGTCTTAGTAAATGCTAGAAAAGCTGGCAATAATAAAATAATCCCCTTACTGGTTAATAAAAAATAGCATGAACAGGATTTCACTTCTTTATTTCTTCATGTTGGATTAAATAAAGAAATGATATTCATGGTGTTTATGATGTCTTTATTAGCTCATATTTATATGGATTTTCTGAATATAATAGAAATACTTGAGAATGATTTTGCTTAGGATGGTATAAAGTAACAAGCAAGCAAACTTGAGGAAAAACACAATGACTTCATCCCAACAGTACAGAGTGAATGGGAATTCTCAAAATACATTTAAGCTATTTTCTGGCCATATTGCTTAAATAATTATCATGCCTAGAGTCATGCCAGCTACATTTTCCTTGCACCACTTAATTCTTACCTGTAGGTGGTATTTGGTAGAGTAGAGTAAAACTGGAAACTGGTTTTCTGTGTTCCTGAATCTAATTTTTGATTTTTGCTGATCAGCCTTAAGTTATAACCCAAAATAGGTCCACCTGGGAATTGGGGTGGAGCCCAACTGACTTCCACAGTGTCAGGACTTGAGGTCTCAATATTTCTAATGAATGGAGCAGTTTCAGGAACTAGAAGAGATAATGGTGACATAGTGAGCAGAAATATGCACAGGGCTTATGTTTTTAAATAGGATAGAAAAAAAGTCTTATTTTTGTGAAAAGTTAACATAAATGAAATGTTTTTTATTAATATCCAAAATAAGTGATAAAGATGGCAAGATATCTACGAGATACAACTCTAAATCTTACCAGTTAGCTACTTTCCCAAGAGACATTTTCAAATGTTACTTTTCTCATTTCTAATTTATGAAATAAAATTAAATGTGCAAGTATACAAATAGGATAAATGTTCTAGAAAAAAGTTGTCAAAAATCTTCAGAGACTTAAATGAATTAAATGTGGGGTGGAAGCTGGGAAAAAGAGAATCTGTAACAAAGCTGGAGTCAATGATTAACATGAGTTGAAAGAATTAAGTCCTGGGGCCTGTTCACTCAACAAAGTGCTGCAGCCTGACTAGTTCCAGCTGAAGATATGGGTTCAGATAAGCACAAATTAGAACAGTCTGCTTCACTTTTGATGGCATGGGCTCTGCTGACCCAGACCAAACCTTCCTTCCCCCAGTTCCCAAGGTCCTGTGGAATCCAGGTTGACTGTGCTTTAGCTATACTCTTTTCCTTGCAAAGAATAAAGAAGCATACATTAATTAATTAAGCATCTACTCAGACTTTAGAAGCTACCTAAGTGGTAAAGAACAGGAAGGAAAACAATTTATCTAACAACCTGTCTTCCATCCATATCTCTACCTGCTTTGCTAACTCCCATTCCCTGAAACCAGGATTTTACTTCCTCATTCCATTGAAAGCTATACTTTGATGTCACTTTGCTCTTTAGTAGACTTCTCTCCTTCTGAACACTTTTGGCAAATGTTCTGCATCATCCCTGACTCTGGGAGAAATGAGAAGGTTCAGCACTCACACTGAATGAGTTTTCAAAGGGCCTCTTTTTTTTTTTTTTTTTTTTTTTTGAGGGCAGTGTCACTGGCCCTCATCTGTGGGACCCAAACCAGAGCCACTGGCTTCCCAAGACAGCGCTTACCCACCACGCCACTCGGCCGGCCCTCAAAAAGCCTCTTAATTGATCTCTCTGCCCTCCTCTGATACAATTCCTCCTCAATCCTCAGACTAATCTTTGGAAAACACAAACGTCATTTCATCACTCCTCTATTCCATGAACTAAGTCCCCTTGATGAAGAGGGAAGTAGGAATCATTTCCCACAGAATTACATCAGAAAACCTAATTCATTAGGGTCCATGCCTAGCCATGATCTGCTCCACTTCAAGCAAATTAGATGCCACTTACATGGTGACATGTCATTATTATCCGAATGTCCCTCACAAAAATCCTCCTTAATGGGCTGGTCAGGTTAGGCAAGGTATTCTCTGCCTAAAACCATTATGCTTAAAAAATTATCTTCATAAGGGCCCCTAATATCACCTAAAATCATATATCTCTCACAGCTAAAAGAGAATAGGGCCATGAGGCAATAGAACACAAAACAGATAACTTTATAAGTTTTGATGTGGCTAGAAAAGTGAGATAGAATTGAAGCATGAGATGTTCATGGCAAGGACACCCAGTACAGGTCTGAAACACCTGGAGAATGTGTGGGCTTCATCCAGGAGAAAGGCAGAAGTGGAAAGCAAAATGTGTTTTTTTCATTATTTCAATTTGACTAGCCATGGATCCTGGACCATGGTACCTCTCCAACATTCTTGAAGTATATGAGGCATCGCTCTGAACAAGGACGAATACATGTATTCTACTGTGATCTGGAACATTTCAAACATGGCCCTAGGCTAGTGTCTGACTAAGCTAGGTTCTAAGGATGGTCAGGGACTAATCAGCAAGGTGGCCACATACACCTAAAAAATAATAATAAGAAAGCACCAATCAGGGAAGGGGAAAATGCCCCAACTAACTTTATCAGCTGTCCAGCTATGCTTCCTTAGATCTAAGGCCTAGTTCAATCTGAGGGTTTCTGCACACAGCTGAGCGGTGGGGACATCTAAAATCTGGCCTGGAGTAGTTCCTCCCAGGTCCCCTCAGCATTAGCTGAGTGACTGACAATTCCCCCCCGGGTGTCTGCTTCAAGCATTCACTTTCCTGAAAGGCTCCGGGCTTAAATTCTTTGCCTGGTGTGGAAGCCACATCCTCAAAAGCAGAAATCAGAAAACTCTCTAATATACGTACTATCTTTTGAATCATCTCAGATAAAATGTTCAAGTGTTATAATAACCTCCCAGGTGGTCTCTCTACCTCTACCTTCCAATCTCTCTCACTCCCTCAATCCATTCTATGCATAGTTGCCAAATTATCTTTTTAAAGAACATGTGAAGCAACTACTCCTCCACTTTAAAACCTTCCATAATTCCTAACTGCTTATTGAGACTTATCCTGACCCCCGTCTTTAGTACTGCAACCTGAATCTACTTTTCCCCAGGACTGCCATTTCCAATCCCCTAAAGGACAGACTCTGCTTAAAATGTTCCCTTTACCACAGTGTGCAGGGCCTTCCCACTTACAAATACCTTTCTCATTTATTATGCTTACTGCTTAATTTCTCTTCCACCAAAAAATGTGAGCTCCACAAGAGCAGGGATTTTTGTTTTTTTTTGTTTTTGTTTTGTTTTTTTGTTTCTTGTTTGTTTTTAAATTTTTTATTATTATTTTTATTATTAATAGTTACAGATGTACAAAACTATGCAATAGTTATCTTTTTCACCCCTTACAAAGTGACTACCCCTTCCGCCCTCCCCTGTCCCCCCACCCACGATGTCATACATATCTATTACAATTCCGTTGACTCCATCCCCACACTATATTCCACCAGGGATTTTTGTTTTGATCATTGAGGTAGGGTAAGCGCCTAGAACACTACTTGGCACATAGTTAAGCAATCAATTATTGAATGGATCACTTAATGAAGGAATACATTTATTTCATTGTTTAAAATAAAAACTAGCTAAACCAAAGCTTTAGCATCATCTGCATATTTCATAAGCAATGTGCGCACGCCATACCTCCATAAGGATGAGTCCTGTAACTGGGACTCGGGGGAGAACACAACTGCAGCTGGGCTGTGAAGATCCAAATCACTCGAAAAATATATTCAGTGAAGGGATGCAGGGGCTCCACCACATATGAGAGCTTGGACACAGCCTAGATCAATGAGAGATCAACAGTCAGCACTTACAGACAAAGTACCATACATTGTGGCTCCACAGATTAATTTGTAGACAGTGGGTGGCCTTTTGGCTATGGGTGACCCAGGGCACGCCAGACAAGATGAGATGGAGGCCTGGAGCTTAATGCTGAGCCATACAGACATTGGTCTACATAATTCACACAAAAAGTTTCCTTCTTCAAAACTGCAAAATTATAGATTCAGTTATTTGGCACTTATTGCAGTGCTTTAATTTTTTATGTTAATATACTTGGTGTCCTGGGACCATTTTTCTCTGAACTCGCTCATGCTTTCCTAGATAATCCTGATGACCTCCCTGACTGCCCTCCATCCTAGTTAGAATCATTTTAAATGGGATGGCAGACAATGACCAATAATACGAGTAGTTGGTTATGTGATGCTATGCTGAAGGAATAATATATATGTCCAGTAATATATTTCCTCACAAATAAAGGGTTTAGCATTAATATGTTAAAGAGCAGCAGAGATTAAATTAATCTAATCCAACCACTCATTTTATACCTGAACCTTCCCCAGAATGTCTTTAGACCTATAATTATACGTACTAATTTGGCACTTCTAATAATTTGGGGGAAAGTCTGCATTTAAGTACATAGACAGATTTTCATACCTCAGTGTAAGTCCAACTCCCCTGAAACTGTGCATATTTCCACTGAATGATGTATTTTATCCGAGAGATGTTGGCAGGTTTCCACCGTAATGTCACACTCTGGTTTCCAATGGAAGAAGCAAAGGGTGCAGTGGGGAGGTCTGAATTCTCTAAGTAGAAAACAAGATTTCGTTCAGTATTCAGCCCACTCTGTCCAAGCAGGAGTGAGGATGCCTCTTTTATCCAGTGCTCTCCTTGCTACAACTACATCTTTGCCACAGTAATTCACCTAAATAATTCACCTGATGCGCACATTCACTTGGTTCATTTTTTATAATCAGCCAGTCAGTAGGGCAGTTTTATTCCCCATAGAATTCACTGTTATCTCTGAAGGTAGTCTTTTTTCTTTTTTTAACAGGCTAAAACATGAAGTGTTTATGAGACTGTCGGGTTCTCTCTTGCAATACCACATCTGTCTAGGCTGGAGGGGTGGCTGCCAGAACCATCCTTTGCCCCAGGACATTTAAAAAAAATTTATACTATAATTCTGCTGTTATTGTCCATCTTGTCAGCAAATTATTTTTATATATGTAAGTAACTGTACTCAAAAGGATTTTTTTTTTTTTTTAGCTGAGCCATCCGGCTACCTGTTGGCAGCTCAGTGTCTGCTCAGCTCGGGCTGGGCATCGAATTGCTATTGCTCAGAGCTCAGCTCACACTCTTGAGTGAGCTCTTAACCAACTGAGCCACTCAGTCAGCCCTCAAAAGGATTTTATATTCAGCTCTCTTGTGTTGTAAAATGTTTCGTGACTTCTAATCATTAGTGACATTATGATTATTTCACAGGTTTTTGGTGCTACTTATCAGGCACAGATCTAGGAGCAAGGCTTCTGAATGGTATATACACTGGGATGAAATTATTTTACTTTACTTTCGCTATGTTCCAAAATCATGACTAATTTATTGTTTCAGCTTGCTTTCCCCCGCTCCCCATTTTTGTTTCTTTTTTTTCTTGTTCTTTTGTTTTGTTTTTTCTCCCCCCACCACCACCATCTCCAATTTTTTATAGTGGTAAAATAAACATGACAAAGTTTACTATCTTAACCATTTTTAAGTATACAGATCAGAGGTATTAAGTATCTTTATATTGCACAACCATCACTACCATCATCTTCAGAATTCTTTTCAATTTGCAAAGCTGAAACTCATTAAACAATAACACCTCATTCTTGCTTCCCTTCCCCCTAGCAACTGCCATTCTACTTTTAGTCTCTATAATTTTAACTATTCTAAATATAAGTGGGATCAAACCATATTTGTCTTTTTGTAACTGGCTTATTTCACTTAGTATAATGTCCTGAAGGTTTACTTATGCTGTAGCATATGTAAGAATTTCCTTCCTTTTCAAGTCTGAATAATATTTCATTGTATGTATGTACTCATATTACATTTTGCTTATTCATTCATCCTTCAGTGGACACTTGGGCTGCTTCCATGTTTTAGCTTTTATAAATTTGATATGGGTGTATAATATGGGTACATAAATACCTCTTCAAAATCCTGCTTTTAATTCTTTTGAGCATATACCCAAAAGTGGAATTGCTGGATCATATGGTCATTCTATCTTTAATTTTTCAAGTAGCTATCTTTAATTTTTCAAGTATCTTTAATTTTTCAAGTAGTTTTTCTTGGCGGTTATACTATTTTACATTTCCACCAACAGTGCACAGTGTTCCAATTTCTCCAATTCCTTTTCAACACTTTTACTTTTTTTTATGGATATGAAGTGGTATTTCATTATAGTTTTGATTTTCATTTCCTTAGTAATTAGCGATGTTGAGCATCTTTTCATGTGCTTATTGGCCATTTTTATATCTTCTTTGGAGAAACATCTATTTAAGTCATTTGCCTATTTTTTAATTGGATTGTTTGTTTTTTATTGTTGAGTTTTAAGAGTTCTCTATACGTTTTGGATATTTTTCCCTTCTCAGATATAGCATTTGCAAAAATTTTCTCTCATTCTATTGGTTTGGTTTTTCCTTTTGTACTATGTCAATAGTGACTTTCTAGGCATACAAATTTTTAATTTTCATGAAGTCCAATTTGTCTATTTTTGTTGTTGTTGCCTGTGCCTTTGGTGTCATATACAAGATATTGCGAAATCCACTGTTGTGAAGATTTTGCCCTGTTTTCTTCTAAGAGTTTTAGAGTTTTAGGTCTTACATTTAGATTGTGGATCCATTTTGAGTTAATTTTTGTACATGATGTTATATAAGGGCCCAACTTTATTCTTCTGCATGAGAATATCCAATTTTCCCAGCACCATTTGTTGAAAAGATATCCTTTCCCCATTGAATGGTCTTGATATCCATGTTGAAAGTCATTTGGCCATAATATACAACGATTTATTTCTGAACTCTCTATTCTAGTCCATTGGTCTATATGTCTGCCTTTATGCCTACACTCTTTTGATTACTATAGCTTTGCAGTAAGTTTGAAATCAGGAAATGTGAGTCACCCAGCTTTGTTCTTTTCAGAATTTGTGATTCCTTGAGATCCCATATGAATTTTAGGTTGGGCCTCTCCATTTCTGCAAAGACCATCTTTAGGATTTTGATAGGGATTGCATTAAATCTATAGATAGCTTTGTTACTATTGGCATCTCAACAACGCTGTTTTTCAACCCATAAATATGGGATGTCTTCCCATTTATTTCATCTTATTTGTTTTAGAAATGTTTTATAGATTTTATTTGACAGGTCATTTACTTCCTTGGTTAAGTTAATTCCTAAGTATTTTATTCTTTTTGGTGCTATTGTAAATGGAATTGGTTTCTTAATTTCCTTTTCAGATTGTTTACTATTAGTGTATAAAAATCCAATTTGATTTTCGAGTGTTTAAATTATGCTACTTTGCTAAAGTTGTCTGTTAGTTCAACGGCTCTTTTTGTGGTATCTTTAGGGCTTTCTACATATAAGATTATATCATCAGAAAATATAATTTTTCTTCTTTCTTTCCAATTCAGATGCCTTTTATTAGATCTATCAAATTTGGATGAGTTTTTCTTGTCTAATTGCTCTGGCTAGGACTTCCAGTACTATGTTGAATAAATGTGGCAAAAGCAGGCATTCTTGCATGGACTTAAAGCATAAATTTTCTTTTATAGAAAAAGAACCACTACTCTGGTTGAGAAAACATGGTAAATTTTTGTTAGGAGCTTAAAATGGCTAAATACTAACACCCATGACTTCACTCTTCTAAAAGTTGGCACAATTCTAATCACTATAGATACTGAATCTGGGCTAATTAAAGTCCATACTAGAATATGCTGTGACCCAGAAAATAATACAGCCATTGCCATCTGAAGGCCTAGATTACAGAGAGGCTTAGCACAGCACTTCTCTGCTGCTTTTTCTATTTATGGTTCATTTTTGGCTACTATAACAATACAAGTAAAGCAGAGTTCCACTTTTCACCTTTTATGATGTGAAGTGCTTAACAGCAGGGATTGGAATATGCTATAGAATACCTTGAAGAAGAGTCCAATGGTGCAGAGTAAGAAAGAACCATAAGGCATCAGAAAAGATATAACCTGAGAACTGGGCAAAGGAGTTTTGTAAGTACAAGTAAGTGTAAACTTCATAGCTAAAAAAGACATGTTTCAAAGCCATGGCAATGCTTATGGAAAAACAGAGGTAAAGTAGGTTTACTCTGTAATATCAAGACAAAGGTGAACCAAATGAGAAAGAGAAGCTAAACTGAGCTACGTACTAGTTTTAATACAGTGCATAGCAGAATGGATAAGAAGAGGTGCTGGAATGAGATAACTGGGTTTTAATTCAAGTTACACCCTTCCCTAGCTATATGGCCCCAAGCAAATATTTACACTGGTGCCTCATTTTTCTTATCCGTAAAATGAAGATATTAATAGTATTTATATATCTGAGAACAAAAAAGCTAATACCTATAAATTACTTAGAACAATTCTTGATTCATAAATGCCTAATAAATAATAATTTTTGGTATTTCAATACATTATTAGCTATTATAATTAAAACAGTGGCATTTCCTGACATCAAGTTAGCTCAGGATTCACATTTGTCTCTCTCATTAAGATAGAAGTGATTGCATCTGCTGAACTGAGGGCCAAATCTCAAGTTCTAAACATCAGTCATCTGTTTCCCCTATTTTGCTTTGAAAGAAGTTTCACTGAGTCTATTTAAAAATGGCTTCCACATTTGAAATTATTGAACTATAGATTAGATAGATGATAGATAAATAGATGGATAGATAGATAGATAGATAGATAGTTGGATAGATAGATAGATAATACTGAGATATAGAAGTATAGATATTTTAAGAAGTGGCTCATTATCCTTACATAAGCACAGGTTCCTAGAGTGCTGTGGATTATTTTCAGGAATAGTCATATGTGTCTGCTTACCTTTCACTTCCTCTTCATATGCACCTTCAGAACTGCTGCAGCCGATCTCACAGGATTCTCGCTACGGGAGACAGGTAGCACATCAGTCAGTGCAGCCTTTGTCCTTCTTTGGCTGATAAGCTTCATTAAATTTTGAAGTCTAAATGCCTGATATCTGATATATAATTATACCTGTATGTCAATTATTTCAACTGTATTACTTAAAATCCCCATTTGCCAGTGGGATTAGAATAGCACCTTTCAAACTTTTTTGGTCATGTCCCAAATTCCAAATTACATGTTACAAAACAACTTAGGACATACATACATATTGGGGCGGGGGGATTCCTGAAATAGTACTTACTTTTTTTGCCTTTTAAAAATAGTTTTATTGAGATATATCTTAGATATCATAAAATTCATCCATCTAAATCACACATTTCATTGTTTTTTTAGTATATTCAGAGAATAGTGCAGTCATCATTACAATCTAATGTTAGAACATGTTCATTCCTAAAAGAAATCCTGTACCTGTGATGCACTCTTATCTATTCTATTCTATTCGATTGTATTCTATTTCATTTTGTTTGTTTTTTTGACTCTTCCTTCACTACCTTGATTTCATGGCCCTCTAATGGGTGTTATCCCACAGTGTGAAAAAACACTGAGCTCAATAATGCAATTACATGTTTGCCATCTTAGTCAAAGTTCTGGTGAGCTAATAACCTAAAACTCTATCTTAAAATTATGTTTATTTCATATATTCATGCCTTCCTTGAAAAATTAAACACCGACTATTAACTTTTTAAGAAGTGAACATTTCAGTGGATATCTTAATAACAATGTTGAATTTTTAAGGTCTACAAAAATGTAATAATGATTAACATTTTATCTCATTAACCAAACATTTTGATGACCAAGACACAAACTTCCTGCAACTCTTAACAGATGCATTAACATTAGCTAAGAAAAGTGTTATTTTTTAACTTGGAGAAAAGGCACATTGTAAAACTACAACACAATCATGATCAATCTTCCTATTCTTGAATTTGTAAATAATACCTAGGACAACACGTCATTGTTTCTCATGATAGTAGTGGAAATCATGGCACAATTCATTTCCCCTCAACATCCCAGATAAAGGGCTGGATTTGCAAATACTAGCTGTCCAGTGTTTGATCTGTGCGCACAAAGGAAGTGGACACTGATAAGCCCAGGTTTGCTTAGTTAAGGATTAATTTAAACAACTCAGTTTTGGACTCAGGATTATTTAATTTAAGGGTTTAGTGTATTTTTCACATCTTCTTTTCAGGTTTCAGTAAAATACGTTCAACCCATTCACTAACTGCAGAGAATAAATATACCAAGTGGCAGCAAAATTATCGTGTAACATGGGATTTTTTTTCAAGAACGAAAACTGAGGAAGAAAAAAGGGGATGGAATAATGTTTATTTGGAAATATAACTTCTCCTGACTATTGGAGAAATAGTGAGCCTTTTTTGCCTGCATTTTTTCAGGAGAAAATAGTTAAAATTCTGATCTATCTAAGCATTTCATTATTTTGTTTTGCTTACTTTATGAAGCTTGGATTTTTCCAGGTTTATTGAGATATAATATGCATATAACACTGCGTAAGTTTAAGGTGTACAATGTGTTGATTTGATACATTTATATATTGCAAAATGATTACCAACCTAGCGTTAGCTAACACCTCCATCACATCACATCATTACCATTTCTTTTTTGTGGTGAGAACATTTGAGATCAATTCTTTTGGCAATATTTAAGCTTCTCTCTCTCTCTCTCTCTCTCTCTCTCTCTCTCTCTCTCTCTCTCTCTCTCTCTCTCTCCCCTCCTCCCTCACTCCCTCCCTCCCTCCCTCCCTATTCCTTCCCTCCCTCTCCAATCTAAATAATATTGGACTTCAAATGAAGTAATCCAGTGTTCCTCAAGCTCAAGTTGCCTAAAGAGAATCTGAAGGTAGTTGGATTTAAGCCCAAAGCCTCTGAATGGGGCATTTATACAACATATCCAAGCTACTGAGCCTCCATCCCCACTATGGAAGCCAAGTTCATAGTTCCCAGGGGGCTATGCCAGCCTGCTGTCTCTGTTCCCATCCATACTCTCATTTTTACGATAGTAAAACCATCTTTGTCATCATCCCTCTGACTCCACTCTTGTGTTTGCCAGACTGCACACGTGCTGTCAGTATTTCCTACTCCTATAACTCAAGGAGGACATACCCACCATCCTCCCGGGATGTCCTTAGTGCAGCCTCTCCATATGAGTTGAGGCTTCATTTTCTACGAGGCTTCATCATTCATTTAAAAAGTATTTATTGATACCTTTTATGTGCCAAGCACTGTTTCGGGCTCTAAGCATATAGCAATGAGCAAGATGTCTTCATGGAATCTTCATTCTCTTAGGAGGGAATAAGTGGACCATAACAGAGTAGCACATTTTTAAAATATGTTCAGATTATGAAACGTGTTATGGAAAAATAAAGCAACTGGAAGGCATAAGGCATGACTAGGCCGGAAGGAGACTTATTTTAGTTAGGGGGATCAGAAAGAACCATGCAGGGGTGACACTCAAGGCAAGACTCTGGTGGTCAGAAGGAGCTGGATTTGTGAAGATCTAGGAAAGGACAAAAGCCTTGAGGCAAGACTGCACCTCATACACTCAGAGAAGAAGTGGCCAGCACAGAAAAAGAAAGAGGGGGCAAGATGAGGCAAAGGAGCCAGGAAACATTGGTAGTTTGTGTTTTATCTCTTTTTAGTTAAAGCCCGCCACCATTCACTCCCAAGGAAAAAAAAAACTCGCTCAGGTACAGAGTAACCACCGGCTATTGAGAAAATATTCCAATGTAATTTTTTTGTTTTTATTTTTATTCTCCATTAAAGAGGAAATTTTCTATTTTACTAATGGATGGTCATTTGTACTCCTTCCTCAGGTGAGATAACATAGTTCCGTGCTCTGGTTTCAAGGATATCTGAATAGACTAAACATAGATTTTATACAGAAATGTTGTAGTTTTACGATAAGTAACTATTGTCAAATAATCTAAATAAATTCTGAAGGGTATGGAATCCAGGACAGGTAACTTCAGTTCAAGTAGACTAAGTAGGAAGATAACAAAATCCTAAGGTCATTCTGGAGGAGAAAAGCGAGTGCAGGGGACAGAGCTGGCACAGGGAGGGGAACTGGCGGTGGGAAGTGAGGAGGGACCTGGGCAGCCAGAGTCAGCATGAACTCCTCAGCTACGTTTCAAAATATTGTCAAAGGAATTTTTCAGTAAGAAAGAAAATTGCAACTAACCTTTTTATCCCTTAGTGCATTGTAGTTAATGATAGAGCATACGCTTTACGGGTAAGAAAATTAAATCAGCAAAGACAAGGCTGTTCCTAGATGGGCTGCTTCTGTTTTTCCCATCACCCTCTCCTGCCCAGGCTTCAGGAATTTGAAACTTTCAAACCAGATTAGAGCAATATATGTGTGTATATATGAATGTGTATATACATATACCCATCTATATACACTTATATATGCATTACATTAATGCACATATATATATATAAAACACAGCAAATATTCGTGTCAAAAATGGAATTACACAGTCATTTTTATACCAGCGTATAACACTCTCAGGAAGAATGTTTCTGTGCACTGAGAATGACTCGGGTTTCTTCATTCTTTTTTTAACAAGAGATAAAGACATGGGGTTTAATGACAACCTTGTTGTAAGCGATAGCTAACTTACCTCACAAACTGTAGCATAGGTATCACTCTGCCCAGAAAATAAAAAAAAGGAAAGAAAAACTATTTAAAATCTTTAAAGCTGTAAATAATTTTAATGACATTTAGCTATACATTTCATAATCTGAATGTCATTTATTTCTTACAAATTAATTTTTTCTGAATCAATTTCTTATCCCACCATTGACAACCAAACAATAAAATCAGTCAAAAGCAAGGGAGCACAGAGCAGGGCCTTCTGTCCAGACAGGCCACTGAGGGAACAGCTATAAAAATTGTATTGTTTGCATGACTGGAAAAATGGTGGAGCGTGGTGTTTACTAAACAACCTCAGTCAACTAAGACGTAATCTGTGATGGACCCAGTTAAGAGGGGGTGCTGGCAGATGCCCAGAGAAGACAGAACCGGAAATCAAAACCATCGTTAAGAAAGGCCAGCAGGTCCTCTGCCCAGACTGGCCACTCCAGTGTCCACCCTGCCTCCTGGACTGCTTCTGACAACAAATGGTGCCCCACCCACTCACTCAGCCAGTGTTGTCTGCGCACCTGCTATCTGCTCCTCACTGTGTCCAGTGCAGGAAACACAGTGTGAACAGAAAAGAGAGCATCCTGCCCTGATGGGCTTACACGTCAGGGCAAAAGATATTTAAACATATAACCAGAACAAATAATGATTTAAAGTACAATTTGTAAAAAGTGCCACCAAGGAGAGGTAAAAATGTTTCTAGGCTGTATAATAGTTTCAAGGTCCAGATAGCACCTGCCCCACCTTTTGGTAATTTCTGTTCTATGAAGCACATAGTCATAAACATGAGAGTGGGTGTGTGTAACTCCAATGACAGAAATCTGTGAGAACACACTGTAAAGAAAAGCTATGAGGATAGGTTAATGTCCTATAGAAATCTCAATGCTACAATTTGAGTCATTAATAAAAAATGACATTACCCAACATTACCATAGTCCTTACTGATTTAATCTCTGACCTAAACAAAGCAAGCTAAACAAGGCAACCCACTCTTAAATTACAAAATTCTTATCTATGAGATCAAGTAACGACAGTGTATCAGGTGCTATCCTTAGAAGGGAGATTCAATTATTATCCTAATTCATTGATGAGGAAAGTAAAGGACCAAAAGGTTAACTGCCTTAACTAAGTTACACACTCAGGGGCAAAGCCAAGAGAAAAGTGAAAAATAAAGTATTGGCAGATGTATTCCTACATAAAGTGGAGTAAACCTAGGTGCTTATGACCTATGGAATAGATTGCCACCATGTTCCCGGCAGAGAAACTTAGAACATGATCTTGGGCCCTGCTCTCCAAAAAGGGTCTGGAGGCCACCAGCATTGCATCATCTAGGAGCTTGTTACAAGCACAGACTCTCAGGTCCCACCCAAGATCTACTGAATCAGAATCTGCACTTTAACAAGGGCCCCCATTGATTGCATATTAAATTTTGAAAAGTGCAGGACTAGGAAATATAACAATATTCTACTAGAAGGCCCTTCTAGTTCAGAGCAATTGGGCATCCCTGGGTTTCATGGTTTGAATTAACCTCCCTTGGTCTCCAGTTGCATTAATAGTGTTGATCTCAGTTTATTTCCCATCACTACATGTGACTCAGTCTATCATACTTTCCCTTTAGAGTCAAGTTAACTAATTGAAAGACAGTGGAAATGCAACTGTGGGTCCTCTTAGACAACTTTTCTCGTAAGGGTAAAAGTTAATACCAAAGCAGAAAAATAATTAATACTTACACACTTTAAAGCACAGTTTTCCTGATCTAAAGAGTTCCAAAAATGACATCCTTGAATGCACTGTAAGAGAAAATAAGAGGCTGCAGTGACTGAAAAGGTGTGATGTTTTTGTCACCTGAAAATGCAATGTAGTAACAAAAAGTGTTTTGTTTTGTTTTTAAACTTTATTGGGGAACAGTGTGTTTTACCAGGACCCATCAGCTCCAAGTCAAGTCATTGTTTTCAATCTAGTTGTGGAGGGTGCAGCTCAGTGGCCCATGTGGAAATTGAACCAGCAACCTTGGTATTATAAGCCTGCGTTCTAACCACCTGAGGCAACGGCCACCCCAACAAAAAGTGTTTTAGAAATAGAAATCTCCAGAAACTGTGGCCTCAAAAGTATCAGAACCTTCAGGACTCTAAGCAGAGCTGTCCCATCTACAGACAGAGCAGAGCTTGGTGTGGTTCACTGCAGGATGGCAGGGGTGCTGAGTAGAGGTCAGCCTGGGCTGGGCAGGCTGAGAACCCAGAGAATACCCAAATTTCAGGGAGCATACTCTCCACTGGGTGGTTGGCAGCAGGTAAAGTCTAGGAAAGTATGGCATCAGACATATCATGGGTCCATGGCGTGGCCTTCCATGACAAGCAAAACTCAAAGATGGGAGTCAACCAGAAGGCAGTATATCAAAAACTAAATAGGTGGATAGTTTGGGAAGCCTGCTGCCCACGAGCATGCTTTCTCCCCATAGTTGCCCTGAAAAACTTTCTCCCAAAACTTCCCTGGCCTCCTATTGGACAGATTTGGCCCATTTCCCATCGCCTTACTTGATCTGCCTGTGTCTGCAGCTCTGTAGACCATTCTTGCCCCAGGCCACAGTGACACCTGGAGCCCCATTCTCCTTCCTCTTAGTTCCTTCTTTTTTGCTCTCTTTTTCCTCTCCCCACCCCTTTTGGGTTTGTGTCCTATCCTCAGCTTTTTCTCTCATTGTTCTTCAAGTTCTCCACGAGTGAGTTCATCAACTCCCTCAGTTTCAGCCATCTTAGGTGTCAGTAACCCCCAAATTTAAACCTCAGCTGAGGCTCCTTCCTGAGCTCCAGACCCAGATTTCCAATTGCTCATTACACATCTCTATTTGAGTCCCTACAAGCTCTGCAAATTCAGCATGTGAAATATTAAATTCCTCACTCTCTACCCTCCAATTTGCTCCTTCTCTTAATTTCCCATTAATATGCTACAATCTTCTGAGCTGCCTGAGCAGGAACCATGGCGTCTTCTCTTTCCGTCATCCCACTGGCCCTCTGAGGACAACCCATCCCCAAGTCCTATTGACTCACGTCTTCATTAACTGAAATCTATCTGGGTTCCTCACCCACTCACTGCCCCGCTTTTCTTCTGTGCCAACCACCACTTGCCAACAGCCTCTTGAGGGACCTCTCTTGTTTCCACATTTGGAATGATCTATTTAAAAACCTAAACACACTCTTCTCTTACCTAAAATTCTGTGTGTAAATGTAACCAAATTACCAACGTGGTATACAGAGCTCTCCACAATCTGACCCTGCCTAAATTGACAACCTTGTCTTCCATCTCCTCATCCTTCACAAACATACCCCGTTTTCCAAGCAAGCCGAAGTGTTCTTACTTTCCTGAACAAGTTAGGCTCAAACCTTCGCATCTTGGCACAAAGGGCTCCCTCTTATTGGCATACCCTTTCCCCTATAGGTCTTCTAGAAAACTCTTTATCATACTAGTTTTAGTTCAAAGTTCAGGCAGACAAGTGAAACACTTTTCCTCTTGTGTATTCTCCTTGCCCCTCACTCACACCACTATTCTGGCTCTCAGGATGCTTGTCTGGTCATGGTTTTATGCATGTATCTGTCTTTCTTACAAGATTGAGAGTCCTTTTTTTAAAGATTTTATTGGGGAATTGGGGGAGAGGAACAGTGTTGGGAAATCATAGAAGAGGAACAGACAAGTTGCTGTCCTTTGGTTCTTCAGTCTAGTTGTGAAGGACGTGGCTTCACTGGCCCATGTTGGTGTTATGATCATTGCACTCTTCCCGGGTGAGGCAGTCAGTTGCTGGCTATTGGAGAGCTGCTCATGGCAGCTCACGGTAGCTTACAGTAGCACACTGCAGCCCCACTGCAGCCTATGCCATCACCGGCCACTCATGGCAGCCCAGCTCCAGGTCGAGCTGTTGTTTCCCATCTTAGCTGTAGAAGGCGCAGTGTCATTGGACCATGTGGGAACTGAACTGGCAGCCCTGCTGCTCAGGGCTTGCTCTCCCAAGCCAACTCTTAACCAACGAGCCACTCGGCAGGCCCAGAGAGTCCTTTAAAACAGACACCTTATGAGTATTTTATTAAGTCTCTATTACCTAGCACAATGCCTGGTTTATACTTATGCTTTGAGTCACTAAACATTTGTTGAATAAATGGACACAGGTGCAGAAAAGAAATAAAACCATAAATGTAATTGTTAGAAGAAACATTAAAGACTATCTAATCCAACCTTCCCAGATACCATATTAAAAAGCTAAATCTCAGAAATAGTAAGTAATTTGCCCAAAGCCACACAGCTACATACAATCAAAATCATGGACTTGAATTGGTCCTGTGCTCTTTCCACTTCAAAACACTGTCCCTGACTTCATTTTTGAATATTCTGTAATTCAGATTTATCACTATTTTCGATTGTCCTTTTTCCAGCTTGGACAACTGAATGTTTTACTTAGGAGTTATTGTAATAAAACCTGACCATTGCTCCCTTTTTATCAATGTAAACACTATAAAGTTCTTACCAGTAGAAGTGATTACTCACCGGTTCACTCAGATTATATGGCATGCCGATGTCAAGCTGCTTTCCCTGAAATGAAGAAGAAGGTAATAAACACCAGCTCTCGATATTGTGTTCAGTATAACTACCATACCTTTTTATAAAAGAGGCTTCCTGGAATAGTGTTACTTCCTTGGTGTTTCCAAACTATAAAGCAAGGAGCCAAATGTTTTAAAGTCATTAAATCAGTCATGAAATCAAATAAAATGCCACTGCAAATTATAAGATGTAATGTCTAAGAATTGTGCAGAAATAGTAAAGGTGGGAGTGGAGGTGTGGCTATACAGACCAGTTAAGAACAATGTAGTGTCACACAGTATGAAATAAGCCTGTAGCATCAGAGGACTCCTGGATTAAACATGAATTATGTTCAGATTTTTCTTTTTAAAAAATGTCTTATTAAGAGCAGAAAAAAATACAAATTCAGAATTTTACATAGATTACACATCAGATTACTTGTTTTTTTTCCTCACATTTCCACAAATTTTAAGAACTTTTTTTGTGCTGGGGGAATATAAAAGAAATACGAACTAAGAGGGACAATCTATAAATTGCTCATCCACTCCCTGTTCCTTATTTGAATAGACACCTTTGTAAACAGGATGACAATACTGGGCATATGATAATCAGGTATGTACCCGAATAGTATTACATGGCTATGATCTAATTGTCCATCTGTGTCACTGATCATTGACAGAATTACAAGCAAAGGAAAACTAAGTGAATTTTTCTAGTTGGTACTGGTCAGAATCTCCCCTGTAAAGTTGCTGAATTTGAACCACTGACTTGGAGAGGTAATTAATCCAACAAGGAGCAGGACATGTGTCTTTAGCTGACTCAACACTACAAGCAAGATACATTCCAGGCGGAGACAGGAAATCCAAGGGGGCTCCGGAGGTGGTTTGAGCACCTGTTGTGGTGTTCTGAGCATCCCATGCTTTTCAGAGGGAAGAGAAAAAATGTCCGTCACTAAGTTCATTGAGCACTTTCTCTTTTCCATGTAAGCACCATCCATTTTTCCCTTCCTCTGTACCTAGAACTGTGTTTGAGGGATATTAGGTGTTAAATAAATATTTACTTAAGGGATAAATCTATGAATTTAAGATGGCTACTACTTAGGAGTGTTCCAGCATTTTTGTCTCAGCATGAACAAATGTTGCCTTTTTTTTCTTTCATTTGATGTGTGAATAAAGACTTCTTTCTCTAAGCTCCATTACCTAACCCCTTATATTGGGTTGTCAGAAAAGTCATGATGTATTTTTTTCTGTTTTTCATTGGAAAAATGTGTCATGACTTTTCTGACAACCCAATATTTGTAAAGAAGGATGCTTAATATATTTTGTTTTTAGATAATAGAGAGTAAGAACTGTATCGTTTATATTAATTGTGCAACCACGTGCTTAATAGTACTTTGTTTCCATGATTTTGTTCAAAATGAAGCTTTTGATTCTTCTTTATATGATTGAACCACTATCGTATAGAGTTAAGTGTATCACAGTGAATTTGCAATTGAAATTTTTCCTATGCCTTCCGAAATCTATTAGCTCATGAAAGCGAAAGGGTGGACTTTGGGTAGTTTTTGTGTTCCATTTTGAACAATAGGACAACAGAGGTGTTTCTTGACAACCATGATGTCACATTGTTACAGCACTGACTTCTTCTGTTGCAGCTCTCAAGATTAAATTTAACAGGCTGAATGGAGTGCCCATCAAGTGGTCTTATGAATCAGGTCTGTGGGGTTCTGAGGAAGCAGATTTTGTCAACACTCTTCTCGAATCAACACTCACCCTCCATCCTCCTCCCCATCATAGCTAACATTTAGTGTTCCAGGCACTCTTCAAGGTATTTTGCACTAAATCTCATTCAACTTCTCAACAACCCTATTAGGGAGGTACTATTATTAACTCTATTGTACAGTTGAGAAACAGGGAGGTTTCATAAATTGCCCAAGAGTTAAGATTTGAAGGGGTGCTGGGGGAGTTGCCTCCAGAGCCTGTGCTCTTCACCAAAGTAGGATGCCTCCTGTAATCTGCACCAAATTCATATTCCTCACTTGGGAGTTGGGGTTCTGCCCAGTTTACCTTAGTTTGCCTGCTGCAATCATCTGCTTAAAACACACAGTCCCAGTCATGGATCTTAAGTCCTCTTAACCCAACACCTACTTGTTGGCACAAGCTTTCCTATGCCACCCACCTCAGGCGGAACTAATTTCCTTCTTTACTTCCTACCCTAATAAACGAGCAGGATGCCCTGCATTTTAATCCCATGCATGACACTTGCTCCCAATGTGCTATTTTAAAAGTTACCTGTGCTGTCTAAAATTGGTATTCTCACCTGAGACATAAGTAAAATAACATTTAGTTCATAAAGTTCTGTGAGGGTTCAACTAAATCATATATTAATCATTAGATAGTACAGTGCTAGGCACTTAAAAGTCTATTATTAATATTATATGCAAACTTGCTATAAACAGCCTTTTGCAGACATAGCTTGGTTAGCTATAAAATAATCTCTTCAGATAAGTTTCTTGATGTTGAGGGTTAAAAGTATATTTTTCCTTTTAATTTTGATATTTATTAGCCCATTGTTTTCTAGAAATCTATCAGTTCATATCCTAACCAACAGTATATGAAAGTGTCAGTTTATCCAAACTTTGCCAACTATAAATGTTTTTATTTTTGCCAAAATAATAAAAGAAAAATTGATAATTCATTTTTACTGTGCATTTCCATGGTGTTTATGAAGTTGAGAGTCACATGCCTACAATTTTAGCCATTTTTATATATATTTTTAAAGGTCTTCATGTTCTAAATTTACTTTAAATACTGTTTTATATATATAAGGGTTGGTAAAATTTTGTTTATCATGATACTTTTTTCCATGTTTTACTTTGTTTTTACTGTATTCTGTTTATTGTCATATAGTTTAACTTATTAAGCAGTAAAATTATGAACAATATCTTTTAGGGAATCCTGATTTTTGAATCAGGCTTCGTAAAGCATTCCCACTCCAAGATTTTAGAAACATTTGTTTCTAATTTATTTTAGGATTTGTATGGGGTAAAGTCTTGTTTTGTTTTTCTTATTTGTCTGTATTTAAATCACACTTTTTAAAAATACCTCCTGGGATTTATTTGCATCTAATAGTGATGTAGGGAGATGGGGTTTTTTACCCATTTTTTAACCTTTTTTTTAAGGCTTTCTTTTTTTTTAATTGGGGAATAGGGGGAGGGGAACAGTGTTGGGGAATTGGGGAAGGGGAACAGAGAAGTTGCTGTCCTTTTGTTCTTCAGTCTAGTTGTGGAGGACGTCACTTCACTGGCCCCTGTTGGTATTACCATTGCACCCTTCCTGGGTGAGGCAGTCGCTTGCTGGCCGTTGGACAGCCACTCACAGCGGCTCACGCAGCTCATGCAGCTCACGGCAGCTTACCGCACCTCACAAAAGCACATGCCCACTGTGGGCCAGCCCCACTGCAGCCTATGCCATTGCTGGTGACTCACAGCAGCCCAGCTCCAGGTCGAGCTGTTGTTCACCATCTTAGCAGTAGAGGGTGCAGCATCACTGGCCCATGTAGGATCCGAACCAGAGCCCTGCTGCTGAGAGCAGGCGTCCTAAGCCAACTCCTAACCAATGCGCCACTCAGTCAGCTTAAGGCTTTCTTTTTTTTTTTTTTTTTTTTTTTTTTTAGAACAGTTTTAGGTTTACAACAATTGAGATTAAAGTACAGCAATTTTCCATATAATTCTTCCCCGACACATGCACAATCTCCACCACAATCTGACCAGAATAGTACATACTTTTACTAAAGATGAACTTACATGGACACATCAGTCACCTGAAGTCCACAGTTTATGTTAGTGTTCACTCTTAGTGTTGCACATTCTATGGGTTTGGAAAAATGTATAATGACATGTACCCATCATTATATTGGGTTGTCAGAAAAGTCATGATGTATTTTTTCTGTTTTTCGTTGCAAAAATGCATCATGACTTTTCCGACAACCCAGTAGTATTGTACAGAGTAACTTCATGTTGTAACGGTCCTCTGTGCTCTGCCTAGTCATCTTTCTCTCCAGCCCCCTAAACCCCATTGCTGTCAACCACTGATCTTTTTGTCATCTCTATAGTTTTGTCTTTTCCAAAATGTCATAAGAGTTGAAATCATACAATATTTAGCCTTTTCAGATTGGCTTCCTTCATGGCTTGATAGCTCATTTCTTTTTAGCTCTGAATAATAGTCTATTGTCTGACTGTGCCAGAGTTTATTTATTCATTCACCTACTGAAGGAGGGAGGTTTTTATTTATTATTCTAAGTAGATAGCCACACTTGAGTTTGTAGCATTTTTCTTTTTTTCTTTTCTTTTCTTTTTTTTTTTTTTGAGGGCAGTGTCACTGGCCCTCATATGTGGGCCGCTGGTGTCCCAAGCCAGCTCTTAACCAATGCACCACTTGGGCGGCCCAGCCACACTTGAGTTTGAATTATCATCTTTTTCATATTTCATATTCCCTTATGTAAATGGTCTTATTTTGAACTGTATTCTGTTCTACTGGCCTGTCTAACCTTACACTAATACAAACTGTGCTAATTTCTGGATATTTTATGGAATTTTTAGATTATAGATTTTTTTCAATTATCTTGTTTTAAAGTTATATATATTATATACAAGAATATATATATATATATATATATATATATATATATATATTTTTTTTTTTTTTTTTTTTTTTGAGAGGGCAGTGTCACTGGCCCTCATATGTGGGATCTGAACTGGGCCCACTGGCATCCCAGGCCAGTTCTTAACCACCGCACCGCTCAGTTGGCCCACAAGAAAAGTATTAACATTTGTACTTTTTTTAACAAGACAGCCTCCGAATGCTATTGTTTTGAATAGTCTTTTATTGACTTGAATTAATACTTCTAACAAAGCACTTCTCAACAGTAGTTTCTCAATTGTTGGGATGTATTACTCAAAAAAAAATGGGTTTTGTTGCCAAAGAAGTTGAGAAAATTGTGATTAAACAAAAGCATTTATATATTATTGTGCCCTGCCGTGTGGATATACAAAAAGAAGGTGTGGCAAAAAAGTATTTCCATAAATTAGTTGACCATGAATCTCTTTTGTTTCTTTTTCATACAGGATCTCACAATACAAGTGTTCTGAAGAATATTATTTTTTGTTCTCTGCAGCACACAACATTTATAATTCAAAAACATTAAGTCAGTTAATACACTCAACTGATACATACAGATCCCTCAATTAATGTAAAGTACCCATGCTCAAGCATAAAACTATGATTTGTGCACTTTTGGACAGCAATTTAAACATTCCTTCGTACAAGACTCTTCCGTGTTTCTTTTCAAAACAGCAAAGATGCTTTAATATCAAGAACCACCCTTTGGGCCAGCCGAGTGGCACGTTGGTTAAGAGCTAGCTTGGGATGCCAACAGCCCCAGTTTGGATCCCACATATGAGGGCCAGTGACACTGCCCTCTACAACTAAGATGGTGAATAGCAGCTCCACCTGGAGCGGGCTATGCGAGTCCCAGTGACCGTATAGGCTGCAGCCCCTGCTGCAGTGGGCTGCCATAGGCTACAATGAGTGGCCAGCAGCCAGCATGAGAGGCCGGCAGCTGGAGTGAGCTGCCAATAGCTGCCATGAGCAGCCATCCAGAGGTCAGAAACCAATCTGCCTCTCCAGAGAAGAGCATGATGATAATGCCAACATGGGCCAGTGAAACAACGTCCTCCACAACCAGACTGAAGAAGAAAAGGACAGCAACTTGTCTGTTTCCCTTCCCCAATTCCCCAATAAAATAAAATTAAAAAAACAAAGAACAACCCAGTGAAACCAAAGATGACCTTCTTAGCAAAAGTCCAGGCTAAAAAGGATGACACAGTAAAAAACAATTCAAACGGTATAATAAAGCTGAGCACTTTATATATTCTTTCCCCTAATCCATGGCTTTTCCTTGTTCATTCACCTAGCTTTTGTCCCTCCAACCCTTGTGTGGGAGGCCCAGATGGAGAACATTTATTACAGTCAGATTGGCAGACCCTGTCTCTTGCAGTCATCACTACATCAGCTGTGACTTTCTCTGTAGGTGGTGAACAGAAGGCAACTCAACAGAGGAACAAACTGTCTATTCCTACTGCCAAACCCTAAAATCAAGGAGCCCACACAAAAAGATAACATAAAACTAAACTTAACTAAAAAATAAAATAAAATTGACTACAACATTAGAAACAACTAACATCAATTTTGATAGTAGCAACATTAACCAATTATGGTGGTACACTCATATGATGGAATATTCTAAATATATTAAAGATCCTGTTTCTATAAAAACTTCAGGATTTAGGGGAAAACTCACAATATCATGTCAAATGAAAAGCTGGGTGTACAACTGTGCATAAAATATATACATATTGAGGAAAAACCACTGAAAGAAAATATAATCAGACGTTAATAGTGGTGGAATTGTAAGGCTTTTCTCCTTTGTTCTCTATTTTTTCTCTATCTTATAAATATTTTACAATAAATATGTATTCTTGTTATAATCAGAGAAAATTTTGAATGTTTTAATAAAGAAAACATTAAATAGTTCCATTCTTCCATTTTTAAGTTTGGATTACAACCACAAAAACCTAAAGTATACAATGGCAGTGACGTCTTCAGCAAAGATTTATAAAATACCAAAACTTTTTAGAGTGTTATTATCCAGAGCAAGCCTAAATAGTGTTTTGAACTGTAGTTTAAATTCAACCAAAAAGTGTATAACAAATAAATTCTTTTTTTAATCTACCCTAGGCTTCTATGTTCAATACGTTAGCATAATAATGAGTGCTATATTTGGTATTTTTATTAGTTTTTAAAGTATGACTAAGTAATGTCAATGTAAGCTATCATGCTATTTCCTTTGTTTTTAGTTGAATGTATCTTTCCTTGGCCTGATTGCATTTGGTTTTTAAAGTTGATTCAGTGAGTGTTTTAAGTACAACTAAGCCACAATAACTGAAAAGATATGAAACAATATATAGATTGGAGGGATGACATCTATAAATCAGAAGGAAAACATAAATACCCATATTAAAAAAAACTCACTATTGAAAAAATTACAAATGCACAGACAGAAATAAAGGAATATACAAACAATTCTTGCTTTTAAAATAAAATGTTCTATATGGCATTGATTGTATCTGCTTCCTTGGTTATCCACTTTCCCATATAATCATTCATCCACAATATAAATAGTACTGATGTCTGCAACTAGCAGGTATTGCCCTGTGGCCAAATAATTTCATGTTTCAAGACAAATATAAATGATTTTATAATAAATGAGTTTAAATTGATACTTTTAAAGCATGCAACACTGATTTCATTAAAGCCTCTTTCACACAAATCCCATGGCTCCCCCGAGCAGAAAAAAAATCTATGAACAGATAAGAAATAAAATAGCCCTGCCTTCCTTCTATAATTATAAATGGCCCTAACTTACTCTGGAAAAAGAACCTTCCTTGCCTTTCTAAGACTTCTCATGGAAAATATTCTCTAAAGCGAAAATAATTCAATCATTTATAACAAGCTGAATTCTGTTCTTACAAAGACAAATATTAGACTGGTAAAACTTACCAAGTTAGTTACACATGATTTTAGGCAGCTGTTTAAAACTGTACAATGAACCACAGAAATCCATATGCAGCCAAGAGTTGCAAAGTTGACGAATTTCAGGGTAAGCCAGTAAATGTTCTTCATCACTTCCCAATGGTGGATTTTTAGATGACTGTTCTCATTTTCTCCGTTCTGCTATATGAATTATTTGGGTTTCATCACTTCAGTTGAAAGAGTGGCTGGTAGAATTCCCTAAAAATAATATTTAGACCATTTAGTTTAGATCTTTGAATCCTAGAGAGCTTGTAAGATGAACATAAGTTATTTCATATCTTCACTTTGTTTTACTCCCATAAAGAAAATCACCCACTGACTAAAGGTTAGGTCTTAGAAGAGCGCTTCACATGAAAAGTAAACAAAGTGAAAATGCAAATTGCATTTCAACAAGCATGCAAAATGTGCGCAGCCTGAAACTGGAATGCTTCTGTGGATCATCCACCATTTCATTTTCCTGAGGTTGGTTCGGCTATGCAGGAAATTGAATTTTAACCAACTATACTTTAGCAAACAGTAACACTATCACAATAAAGAATAATTGGAAAAATATAAGCACCTCAATTAATGATGCAGCAGAGAGGAAAAACAGAACTCTTTGAAACCAAATGCATATTTTAAAATTAAAAAGCAAACAAAGCTGAAATTCATAGGCAAATACTCAGGGTGAATTAAAGACAAGGAAGTTTGTTAGAGTGCTTTCAGAACTTCACTACATATTAACTAAAATACAGCCTTATCAGGTCTATTGAGACAGAGAGCTGAAACTAGGCACCATAGAGACCACAGATATGCACAAGTGTAGCTGTCTTGAAAAGGAAATATTGTACAAATTTCAATTAGCTAATCATCGAGATAAAATTAAGCTGAAACCTAAAACAAAGAATTTGCGATCTGCAAGGTACAGAAGTGTCATTCTGGATAACTATTTTTTAGATTGCTGAGGGTTAACTCTTTAAGGCCAGATATTTTTGTGTTGGTGTTCTTTCTTCTGACAATCTAAAGTATCAAATAAATTTCCTTTCTTCTTAAATAAATTATACTAATGTAACTTAACCTTTTCTTTGTGGCATGAGGTTCTTATTATGAGCAACACATGCATATAAGTTTTGTTTTGAGCTAAACATCTTTCAGTAAATGTTGACAAAATGGTGTAAAACATAAAGATGTCAATAGACTGTAGAATTGACCCCTAAAACGTGTTTTCTTGAAAAATATGGTCCACTGACCACCTGCTCTTCGTTTATTTTCTACATTTAACGAAGGTAGATTAAAGAATATACAATGATTCTGTTTCTTGGTCAAAGGAATATGGTCTTCTTTTTACAAACTATACTTTTAAATCAGAGAATTAACCACCTTGTGTGAGGAATTTTCTCATCCCAACAAAATTTATTTCTTCACTGTGCTACCAGTTCCATTTCCCTTCTTAGCACAAATAATATTTGTAACTTTTACTTCACTAAGAAAATGGAATTCACTAACTACTTCCTTGAAAACCTAAGTACATTCTTTTATTTCACTTGACTGAACTTTATTGATGGGATGTGAAAAAGAGGTGTCCTTCCAAATTCAAGATTTTGTGCTTACTCTGGTTTTTGGAAATAAACCGGCATATAGATTCGTACTCAGGAGAAATGGAATGTGTTCAGAGATATTTGTTGCAGCATTACTTACGCCAGCAAAAGATTGGAAACAACCTAACAGCCCAATGATATAATACTGGACCAATCCATTCATATATTTTCTCCAGGTGATTTGTCCATATGGGTTTATTTGAGTTTCTCCCTTGCTGATGGTCTCCAGACAGTTACAATGTTTATATGGTGACTTATAGCTTTGGTGAAAGTGTTCCAGTGTTAAGCTGTATTGTCTTTTATGATTCAGCTTTAAAAATCACGCAGGTATTTTTGCTGCATTTTATACGTTACCAAAGAGTCACAAAACTGCCCAAATTCAAGGAGAGAGGAATTAGACTCCACCTCTTGATGTGGGAATGGCAATGTTCTTGAAGATCATGTAAAATGGGAGATGTCACACCACCTTTGGAATAAACAATCTGCCATTGCATAGGTAGTCATCATTGGCATGGTTCTGACATGCAGAAATTTCAGTTACCACAGTATAAATCATACCAGTCCCCAAACAACAGAGTTCAAACTTCAGTTACCACAATATACAAATTGTGTGTAATTGTATTAAGCACAAACTTTTCTGCTACCTCTGCAGTCCATAAATCAGATGTAAGTAACAAATGCACATCAAGATCAGAGACCAAGTGCGTCATTTCTTTCAAAGTCTTTCAGTGATGGCCACTGGCTGCACATGTCACTCGATTCCTCCACAGACAATAAAGCACAGAGTTCTGTTGCCTCTTTGTTTCCCAGTGGAAAATCCATGACATTTTACAAAATGAAGTTTAGAAAAATGGATAATTGAAAGAGGGAATTGACCAACAAAGATAAAAATACAGCAAAGAAAGGTGATAAAAGGAGAAGTGAAATTTGAATCAAATGTAAATGAAGGATTTGATGCCCAAAGCAAAGGTAACAAAGCCAAAAAACAAGTGGGACTACATCAAACTAAAAAGCTTCCATACAGTTAATGAATCATCAACAAAATGAAAAGGCAACCTACAGAATGGGGGGAAATATTTGCAAATCATATGTCTGATAAGGAATTAATATTTATAATACATAAATAACTCATATAACTCAATAGCAATAAACAATCTGATTAAAATATGAGCAGAGGAACTGAATAGATGTTTTTTCTAAAGAAGACATACAAATGGCCAGCAGACACATGAAAATATGCTCAACATCACTAATCGTCAGGGAAATGCAAATCTGAACCACAATAAGATACTACTTCACACCTGTTAGGATAGGTATTACCAAAAAGACAAAAAATAGCAAATGTTGGCAAGGATATGGAGAAAGGGATGTGAGCTATTCGTGGAAATGTAAATTGGTGCAGCCACTATGGAAAAAATCATGGAAGTTCCTCGAAAAATTAAAAATAGAACTACCATGTGATCCAGCAATTCCACTTCTGAGTATTTATCCAAAGGAAACAAAAACACTAACTTGAAAAGATATCTGAACTCTCATGTTCATTGTAGCATTACCTATAATAGCCAATACATGGATGCAACCTAAGTGTCTATCAATACATGAATGGTCCCCAAAATGTATACAAGTGGACACTTTGGTCAACGTTGATCAAGCAGTAGTTCGCCGTAATCAGAAGTATCTGGACGCTGACGATAACCACTTTAAGCACCTCTGGTAATTGCAGAAGTCAAATGTGACTTGTAGTCATCTTTAGTTATTGGTATACGTTGAGTATTACAATTTTAATAGTTTTTTTCTTTTCTTAAAATGGGTATACTTTTTTTTGGCACCCTGTGTGCATGCGTGCATGTGTGCGTGTATGTGTGTGTGTATGTGTGTGTGTGTGTGTGTGTGTGTGTGTAAAATGAAACATTATTCATCTGTAAAAAAAGAAGGAAATCCTACCATTTCCAGCAATATGAATGGACCTCAGAACATTATGCTGAGTGAAATAAGTCATGCAGATAAACACAAATACTATATGATTGATATGATTGCACTATATGTGGAATCAAAAAAAATAAACCCTCATTGAATATAGAGAACAGATTAGTTCTTTCCAGAGCAGAAGGTGGGTGATTGGCGAAACGGGTAAATGTGGTAAAAAAGTACAAACTTCCAATTATAAGATAAATAAGTCCTGAGGATGTAATATACAGCATGGTGACCACAGTTAACAAGACTGCATTATATATTTAAAAGTTGTTAATAGAATAGTTCTTAAAATTTCTCATCACAAGAAAAAAATCTGTAATTATGTGTGGTGATGTTAACTAACTTACTGTGGTAATCATTATGCAATATATACATATGGGGTCTGACAATTAAGTTTACGAATTTGTTGCAACGATGTTGCTAAGCTTTTTTGATTATCTGAGGGATTATTCACTATGAATTTTTACCAACTGGACAAACAGTTAACCATTTGGAAGTGCTGAAAAGCTGTGTGAAAACGTTGAACGACCTGAACTTTTGCCAACAATTCATGGCTCTTGTATCACGACAACGAATCAGCTCACACAGCACTGTCTGTGAGGGAGTTTTTAGCCAGTAAACAAATAACTGTTTTGGAACTTCCTCCCTACTCACATGATCTGGCCCCCAATGACTTCTTTCTTTACCCAAAGATAAAGGAAATATTAAAAAGGAAGACATTTTGATGCCATTCAGGACATCAAGGGTAATATGGCGACAGCTCTGATGGCCATTCCAGAAAAAGAGTTCCAAAATTGCTTTGAAGGGTGGACTAGGCACTGGCATCGATGCATAGCTTCCCAAGGGGAGTACTCCGAAGGTGACCATAGTGATATTCAGCAATGAGGTATGTAGCACCTTTTTCTAGGATGAGTTTGTGAACGTAATCGTCAGACCTCATAGATTGAGTTCAGTGAGGTGGCCTTGCAAAAGGAGAAGTTTAAAAATGTGATCATCAATTTTGGTGAAATCAATTGTCTCCCATTTAAGTTCCTTGAACCCTGTGTATCTCACCTCATGCCTCAACAAAGAGATGGTGCTACAGAATGCAAAGAAGGAAAAAAATTAAATAATTAGGTTTTGAGTTTCAAAAGCCAAGGTCCCAGCCAACAGAAATAGAAGCTAAAAACACACAAACAATGTTCGGTTTCTGCTCTGAAATTTATTTTTGCTACATTATCATCACATTAAAATTTTATTTAAGCCAGGGACCTTGGTGGTTGAAATGCAAACATGGGTTATTTGACATTCTTTTTCCTGAATCCCTTCCCTGAGATTTGAAGATGGAAATGGGATCAGTCACTCACTGCATGCCTTTTGCTTGGTATAACAAATGACAATATAACAATGTAAAGGCAGAATTTGGGGTCTTTTTGGTCCTTCTCATATATTTGTTTACCTCTGATTGCTCAGGGGATATTATTGTTGTTGTTGTTATTTTTGTTATTATTGCTATTGTTTTTTGGAGCCTTTTTCCCTGCTGCTTCCATGTCTGGAGCTTTTTTTAGAGGCATAAAGTTCTAGAAGGCTGGCTTTTAAATGGTTGCTCTTTCTTTGTGTGAGTCATTTAACAATGATTAAAAATCAGCCCAATGAAGAGTTTTTAATGGATCGAGGAAATTAATGCCATGCTATTAGGTAGAAAGAAGTATATTTATACTTTTGTATGTTTATATACTGAGACTGGTCTCAATTATGTAAAATAAAATAGAAAAAAAATAGATGGAAATATACCAAAATATTTTTCTCTGAGTGGTATTTAAAAAGAAAAAAAAAAGAAAAGAAAATCTTCTGGTTCTTGATAATTTTCCGTTTCACATATTGTCTAGAAAACATACACTATAAGAGCTAATGTTACTTTTATTATAGTCCTTAGACTGTAATTTCATAGCGAAAAATGGTTGCATTTTGCACACCTTTCCTGTCTGCCTCCCCCTGACCCTCTGCACTCATGGTCCCCAACTTCTCACAGATGAATTGACTCACGCATGCCCCCCGGCTGGGCTGCTAATGCTACCATTGGCCAGAATGTAAAGTCCCCTCACTACATAAGTGAAGAACGCACTGAGCCAGCTGTGCTGGATTTCTTACTTTAACCTGTGACTCACTTTGATTTACTGAGTTTCTGCCCAGAGTGTGGAGTACCGTAGACTTCTGCTAGACACCTCCAAACTTGTATCTTTACAAATAATCTGCTCCTTGACATGTGGGGCCCATGACCTAGCAGCCGGCTGAACTTTCTCCAATCAGATCCATAGCCTCCCAGGCGAATATTCACCTTCCTTCTCACCTTCCACATGCTGGCACCCCTATGATTTGTCCATAGTTTTAAGACAAACTACCACCGCTCCTCCCAGGCACCCAGTGCCTTCTTAACTCCTTTGACTAATAAAAGCATCGCTTTTTATTTGTCAGTGCTCCCAAGTCTTTGCATTTTTGAGCCTTTCAAATCTAATTGCAGACAAAAAGACACTGTGTCTTCATGGAAGATATTTCCAAAGATTGAGACCAGATGTTGGGCGACCACTTAAGCAGTTTCCCTAAAGCTAGCCCTGAGTGAAGGCTGCTTTAGTTAAGAGGGTTTCAAAAGCCGTCAGGCTCCTGAACCTTTTCTTCTTCTCCCAGCCTTCAGATATAGAGGAGCCAGACTCTCCAACAGAGTTTTCACTGTTCTCTTCCCTCAAAAGTGCCCCCAGCCTTTGCTCTTAAGGCAGCTCTCCATCCCCTGGGACACTGAGCCCACGTACCATAGAGCACAGCACCGCCAATGACCGTGCAGATCCCCCTACACACAACCACCACCACCCTCTTGGGCCAGAATTGCTGCTGTTTCAAACCCTTACTCTAGGCATGAAATATATGGACAGAAAAAAGAAAGCAGCTGCCCGAGGACAGGCAACTTAGGTGGGAAAGAGGAGCAGCTGAGGGAGCCAGACACTTCCAAGGGTGAGAACCAAGCTTTTGTCTTTCAATTAAGTCATACAATTTAAGAAATATGTGATGGAAATTGTAATTATTAGGCTGTGAGTTATATGGGGGAAACTCCAACATTGGCCATATTATAGATACTGAGAAATCAAGGAAACCCTACTAACAACTAATTACATCATTTTTGAATGTTTACCATTTGTGATTAGTCTGAGCACAAAACCAATTAGTTTTGAATATTGACTTCAGACTTAAAAATTAAAATGTCCTTCCAAAAGTACATCAAAGTTCACCTAGGAAAGAGAAGAATGGGAATTTTCAGATTCTTTTTGCTTCAAAAATTATTGCAGTGGTAAAGTGAAGCTCTTGCTAATCAGGAAATGGTTCTTGACCCTTAACATGTATGGGGAGTTCATTAGGTGTCAGACATGATATTGGGTTTCAATGCACTTCATTTCTCTTATCCCCTACTGCATGTCTCTAACACCAAAGCCCTCACCTTTTCTGTCTCCTGCAAATATTGGGTTGTCGGAAAAGTCATGATGCATTTTTGCAACGAAAAACATAGAAAAAAATACGTCATGACTTTTCCCACAACACAGTTAAAAATCCTTGTCCTCATGTGGGTAGGAAGATAAGAGACAAAAACAGGTAAAATATACTAAATTATTATACGGTAATGAGTTCTAAAGAGAAAAAAGAACAGGTTTGTGGGGATAAAGTGCTGTCTAAAGGTTGCTATTTTAGATATTATAACATGTAAAGTCTAGGTAATTTTGTTTCTTACTAAATGAGATAGACTATTGTGATTTTAATTGGATCAGTAAACTAGTCATTGCTAATATAACTTGGTTGTCTTCTCACAAATGAAAAACATTTGCACATTGTTTTCTTTAGCTACTTATGTTTGATAAAAAGGTTTCTCAATCTCTCTCACATACTTTCAACTAGAGCATTTTGACCCCTTACAAATAAAGATCATGAGTGAGAACAAAGTGTTTCTTTTAGACGTTCCTATTGCTATTGAGATAATAGACAGACTATTTAGAAGAAAAGGGAAACCATGACTTCAGATTTAGCAAGGATCTGCATTTCTTTATTTGCAGCCATTGCATTTACAAATATTGCAACATATATATCAGGCAAAGTTTCCAATTGTCTTTTGTCACTCAAAGCAAAGAAATTTTACAATGCAAAATGGTCATAAAACCCCTCTAAAACAGGGGTTTATAATAATACAACTTTATATTTAAAATAATTAACATTTATATAAATATTATTTAATGTTTATATTATTAAATGCTTTAGATATTTAAAATATTTTAATTAAACATGATTAAAATATAATAAATGGTGTTTTATTAATGATAATATAGCAATATAATAATTAAATATTATGAAATATATTAAATATAATTTAACATTACTAAAATACATTTAATAATATAATTTAAAATAATATAATATTTACTTTTCTATTTCAAAGACTGAACTTGGAGAAACAGGTTAGTTTAAAACACGGGCCTCAGAACATTAATAGCAGACAGCCTAGAGAATGGAGCTCAGTACAGAGCTGCAATATCATCCAGGAAACCTGGTGAGAGGGAGGTTAAACTGATTTGGGAGGTCACAATCAGTACCTGTTTAAAAGAGAATCATTAAGAAGAGAGAGTCTGCAACTGGAGTTTTGAAGATATGCTATTTGAATTTTTATATTCATAGCTCTATGGAGAAACAAACATGAAGCATATCCTCCCAACCCACACTTAACAAGGAGTGTCTATGTACTACATACTGAGAAATGGCCTATGCATATTATCTCATTCCATTCTCTTACTATTCAATAAAATAATTATTAGCATATCTGTTTTACAGTTGAAAAAATTGAAGCTGGAGAAGGTTGAAAATGTCTCTTGGGTTCGCATAGATAAAAGATAGCAGATTTGAGACAGAAATCCATATTTAACTGACCCTAAAGCCTATACCCTAACTTTAACAGTAACTTTGACATTAAACTGCCTTTATAGCCAGGTAATGTTTAGAGTGGGCCATCAGCATTCTTTTCATCTTTTTGGACTGGAATACCTAATACCTGCTCATTTTAAGGAGGAAATGTGTTTTACTCAACACTATCAATTTAAAGTTTAGAGTTACCACCCCCCCAAAAAAAAATATGAAACACAAGAGAGAAACAATTCTGAACTATAGGACATTGCACTCCAATTGTTGCTATAACTAATGCTTTCTCAGTTGTTGGATTTGAATTCAGCTCTTGAGGATGATGGCAATATTTTAAGTGTATTATTATCAGTTATACTACTAGCATTCCTTAAATAAATATTTACATTGTATTTATTCATATATTTTTCAGAATAGATGAAATACACTATTTTTCAAAGGAATTGCAAGACAGAGAACTAAGGCTGAGTGGGTTCAAGCAGTACATTAAGCTTTGGCTTATTAGGAACTAAAATTATCCTTATGAACTTGAACTTGGGTTTTCTTAGATACCTAAAAACATGCAATTATGTCAATCAGTTTAACTAAACAGACTGTTCTTCCCTGATCTCCGAAATTGTAAAAAGTTGATCCAACTAAATCCCTTTAACATGTGTGAAATAACTAGGATTCACTAGTTGACTCTTCATGAAGACCATCATGTTCACAAGATAATAGTGCTCTATTTTTGCAGCTTCTCCCTGGGAAAATCCTGACAGCAGAATTTTTGAGCTTTGAGCTGCTCATGAACTCAAATTTTATTGGTATCTCCATCTGACTTTAAAATCCATGTGAATTTAACATTAATGGACTCCATATTAACAAAATGTTTTAATAATCAATGGAAAATTGAATTAACACTGGCCCACCTACTTCCAGACTTCTTTAAGTGGGATCATATTTGTGTTGTGCAATTTCTTATTTTGACTCTCAGTCACAACCTTGTAAATTGATACAAGGTTTAAATTAGGTTACATACAAGGTTAAAATTAGAAGGATATAAAATAGTGACAAAGATGAAACCCAGCACCTTGCAGATGATACAAAATGTGTGCAGGTGATAAACAGGGGCATTAAATGGGTCTTCTCGGCCATGAGCTCCTCTCCAGGATGCTGTGTCCAAACTCCCCAAACACTAATAACTCCGAAGCACTCTGATGCAAATACAACAAACAATAATGGTATAGTGATGCCAAGTCTGAGGCATCTGAGGTAAGGCGATTCTAAGGCACTTTAAAAACATTCAGTCTTACTCCTCCCATAGATTCACCTCCTCAGACATTTGGAATGAGAGGAATATTGAGGGGAAAAAATATCCAGAATGGGGAAAGGCAGTAACAGGGCACATGACAAATACTACATAGACTTCTGTCTCTTCTTCCCGTGGTTCATTGTTATAAATTAAATGGTTTGCTCACCTCAAGCAAGTATGCAAAAGGCATGTCCTGTGTGCCAGCCCTGTGATGGGCGGTGTCTTAGTGGCACTGGCTTCTTGCTTCATGAAGCCCAGGACTAATGAAACTAGCTGAAGAAGAAGAGGTGATTTGATGATATCAAGAAAAATAGGAACAAACCTAAAAGACGTCAACTGAAATGACTTGTTACCAAAATTTTAAATACCTTTGTTAATTGTCCAAACTTTGGTGTACTTAGAGAAATGATTGCATTTTAAATATAAGGCAAAAGATAGTGGCATGGATCATAAAATAAATTAATTTTCTGCCTCATGATTGGGCAGAAAAATCAAAGATGAAGGGGAAAAATAGTGTAAGAAGAAAGGAGCAGATGCTTCAGGAAGATTTTTGAGAGCATCGCACCATGTCCATCAGCCAGCCTCACAAGCTACTCGAGGTCCAGGGCACCCAGAGAGATTTGGGTGGGTGGGAAGTTCTCCCAGTAACACTCTGATTTGAATTTCTGATAAATACCAGTCTGAGGACCTCATCAACATACTCAGACTACCATACTGAGTCTTCTAAAGGACAAAACCCCTATGTGGCCTGAGAGGGGAGGCTTTCTTCCTTCCCCTGACTCAGTGCTCGAGCAGCACCTGGAGTGACAACCACAGGAAAAGTAGATTGTGCATGAATGACAGCCATGATATCCTGCTTCAGGAGGCCAACAAGATCATTCAAGACTCCAGGTTCTGTATTCTTTACAACTCAACTCAATGAAGACTGTCATCAAACCCAGGTGAGGAAACTGAGGCTAGAGCAGTGAAGTGCTTGAGCCAGGAGTCAAACCCAGCTGTACCTGACAGTAAATCTCTAAGTCTCTATACAAGCAAAGGTTGTATCTGAAATTGATAGCTTCTTTATTCTCTTAAATCATTTTCATGTTAACTGATTCTGATTCCACAGTCTATAAATCTGAAAAAAGTTAATCATGGAAACTTTTATACAAATTAGTTTTTCATACATTTCTATATTACTCATTGTCCTTTTTGCTAATAGTCTGCTGCAGTGGAAGCATAACACCAAGGATCTATTTACTTACAAAAAAAACAGTTTTATTGAAATATGATTCACAGACCATACAATTCATCCATTTAAAGTGTGTTATTCCATAGCTTTTAGTATATTTACAGAGTTGTGTAAACATCACCACTATCTAATCTGATAATATTTTCATCATCCAAAAAAGAAATCCCTACCTATTAGCAGTCATTCTTCATTCCCTCTCCCTCCAACCCCTGGCAACCACTAATCTACTTTCTGTCTCTATGAATTTGCCTGCTCTGGACATTTCATATAAATGGAATCATACATGTGATCTTTATGCCTGGCTTTTTTCACTTTCCTTAATGTCTTCAAGTTTTATCCATGTTGTAGCATGTATCAGTACTTCATTCCACTTTTTGCTGAATAATATTCTGTTGTATGAATATACCATAGTTTATTGGTCCATTCAACACTTGATAGACTTTTGGATTGCTTCCACTTTAGGGCTGTTATGAATAATGCTGCTAATAACATTAGCTCTATTTACTTTTAATTCATCATACTCTTCCTTTACCCTAAATAGGTTACTATGCTCTCCTATAAAGCATGTAACAAATTACTAGAAATTAAGAAACTAAAATCCCTATGCTCTCCTATAAACGTGTAACAAATTACTAGAAACTAAGAAACTACAATTCTGGGCAAGAGAATAACATGTGTGTCATATGTAGGGGTGATTAACTTTTCCTGGTTTGCCCAGAATTCTTCAGTTTTATCACTGAAAGTCCTAAATTTTAATTCCAGGCAAACCAGGACGGTTGGTCATCCTCGCCTGAGACTTAGTTCACAAGACAATTCTAGAAAAGCTCACTTCCTGGGATGAGTTTTATGGTTTCTATTGGAGGTATAGTAACATCTTTTAAAACTGGCTTATAGGGGACAGCCAAGTGGCTCAGCTGGTTAAGAGTTGGCTTAAGAGTGCGAGCTCTGAGCAACAGGGCTGCTGGTTCGATTTCCACATGGGCCAGTGATGCTGCGCCCGAGCTAAGCTGAGCTGTCACTGAACTGCCTGCCAACAGGTGGCAGGATGGCTCAGCTGGTGTAACAACAAGATTGCCTGTTCGATGGTGGTATGACCACCTGCAACTAAAACTGAACTTGGCACCTTGAGCTGAGCTGCCACCTGAATGGCTCAGTGGATAAAGCGTGCACTCTTAACAACAAGTCTGCTGGTTTGACTCCCCCATGGGATGGTGGCTACGCCCACCCACAACTAAAATTGAACACAGCACCTTGAGCTTAGAGGCAAAGAGCTGCCAATGGGAAGCCAGATGACAACTGGCACCCTCCACAACGAAGGTTGAAGAACAATAGCTTGGCTGGTCCCCTTCCCCAACTCCCCAACACTGTTCCCCTCCCCCAATTCCTCAATAAAATCTTTTTTAAAAAACCAAAAAACTGGCTTATAGCATATCATATAGTTTTACATAGTTTCATTTTAGTAGAAAACAACTATTCTAATTCCTACATGGTGAACAATACCTGAATATTTCACATATACTAATTTTAAAGCTATATATGTACACACACACACACACTTTGCCCTGCGTGTGTGTGTGTGTGTGTGTGTGTGTGTGTGTGTGAGAGAGAGAGAGAGAGAGAGAGAGAGAGAGAGAGAGAGAGAGAGAGAGAGAGAGAGAGAGAGAGAGAGAGAGAGAGAGAAACAGAGAGAGATTTTTTAAGACATTATTTTGGAGGGGTTTTAGGTTCACAGCAAAATTAAGAGGAAGATTGAGATTTCCCATACACCCCTGCCCCCTCACCTGCATAGCCTCCTCCATTATCAACACCCCTCACCTGGATGGTACATTTGTTACAATTGATGGACCTGCATAATTTTTAGGTAGAGTACTAGTTAACACAGTAATGAAAAGACCTACCTAAGCTGAAAAGCCTCATATCCACAAGGTGGCAGTGCAAGACCCATAAAGAGAATTGAGGTAAAGGCTGTATTAATAAAAGTTAATCTTTTGTTTGAACTATGTACTATTATGGGGAAATGAATGAGGCAAATAAACTACTTGTCAGATCAATAGCGTTGTTTTATACTGGTAAACAGCCACATATGGTTAACTATTGATGTCTCCAACCCACAGGTTTAAGACAAGAAATACAAATTTAGATTCCAGCCTTCTATAAAACTGTTTTTAAGTCACTTCTGACATAATTATAGACTCTTAGGAGCCTTAGAAAGCACAAAATTCAATGTTGGTTTTTTTTTCATTCTTTTCCACCAAAAAGCACAGAACAGTTTACATTTTCAGAATCTACACAGCCGCATGGCATTTCAGGGATGTAACTTGACCCCTTTTCCTCCACTTAAGGAAGATAGCAAAATTCAAACGAGAGACAGGAATTTATAAGGATAATATCGAAACTTTTACATTTATTGTTTGTTCACTTTTTTTTTTAAAGATTTTATTGGGGAATTGGGGGAGGGGAACAGCGTTAGGGAATCAGGGAAGGGGAACAGACAAATTGCTGTCCTTTTGTTCTTCAGTCTAGTTGCGGAGGACGTTGCTTCACTGGCCCATGTTGGTATCGTCGTTGCGTTCTTCCCGGATGAGGGAGATCGGTCGCCGGCCTCTGGATGGTCGCTCACTGCAGCTATTGACAGCTCACACTGCCGGCCGCTCACACTGGCTGCAGGCCACTCACTGTAGCTTATGGCAGCCCACTGCAGCAGGGGCTGCAGCCTACACCGTCGCCGGGGCTCGCACAGCCCAGCTCCAGGTGGAGCTGTTGTTGGTTGTAGAGGGCAGTGTCACTGGCCCTCATATGTGGGATCCGAACCGGGGCTGCTGGCATCCCCAAACCAGCTCTTAACCAATGTGCCACTCGGCCGGCCTGTTCACATTATTAAAGGGTAAAGGAAAGTATGGGCTACTTTCTTTTGCATGACAACACTGAAATTGCTAGGAAAAGCAGCTCCCTGCTATAGTTTCTAACTGTTACACCAGGTCAGCTTTCACCTTCTGTTAATAATGAGGCACTACAGACTCAGCAGCCCAGTAAAAATAAATTAGCAAAGGAAAAAAAAAAATACAGACTAAGGGCTGACCAAGTAGCTCAGTTGGTTAAGACCTCGCTGAAGAGTGAGAGCTGAGCTGTGAGCAACAGCAGTGTTCAATGCCCAGCCCAAGCTGAGCTGCGCTAAGTGTTGCCAGGATGGCTCAGCTGGAAAAAAAAAAAAACATACAGACTAAATATGAACCTAATGACATATAGTCACAGCCTCTTCCTTTTTTATGTCAGGTCACACACAGTGTTTGTGGAATAAAAAGGAACCTGATTTCTAAGGGCCCTTTATGCTGGAATCTGTTTTCTCCTAGGAGCCTTGGGTCCTAATCTGACTTGTTTGCCTTGTATTTGCCCATGTTGACTTGGACATTTGTCGTGGCATTGCTGAAATTCAAACATGTGGACAATGAATGTCTAATCTAAGAGAGAGTAGATAGCATATGTTTAAAGTCTTACCCTGCTCTGTCTGTGAACTTCTGAGATTCTAAATGCCCACTTCTACGGTTCTTCTAAACACAACCACTGTATAATTACAATTAGATTGAAGGAAGTCACTTTTGTTTGTTTTTAATATTAAGTGCCCTTCAGGACTGCAACTCACTTGCTGCAGAGGATCTTTGAGGCATAAATTTATATCTAGGACTGTGAAAGCTGCTTTCCTTAAAAAAATGCATGTAGGGTCTGGGTTAAGAAAAATGTTCTCTAAATTGTATTGCCTGATACATATGAAGTGCTAATTAGCTAACACAATTACTCTCTTCTGCAAGAGGCCAGGGACTTCCCACTGACAGTTTCTCAATAGATCCTGAAGTTTATATAATAACTTCCTGTTTGATAAAGTAGGCAGTGCGAACATTCTTCTGATATGAAGGATGCGTTTGAGAGCCATGTCTTTGAATGTTTCTTCTAGGGATTGTTGCACACCTTTATAACAGATTTCTAAGGCCCATTCAGGTAACTTGCCTGTTGTTGGTTGTTCTGGAAGACAGTGCTGGCGAGCCTTCTGAGCGCATTAAGATTTGTCCCCAGGAATTTCACCTCAGTGGGGACCACTGAGCCTCTAAGTTGCTTGCTATCAGTGAGATCCTGAAAGTAAATTAGAGCTGCCTGAAGGTAGTGATTGTAGCAACTGTCACTTGTTAAATACATTACTAACAAAGTTTGTTGTCTCATCCTCACAACCCTGTAAATTGCATGTTATCTACGAGCACAGAGGAGGAAACCAAGGCTGGGAGACCCAGTAACCTAACCTAGTGCAGAGTAGTTTGATCCAGGGCTCAATATTCTCTTGTGGCACACTGCTGCCCTGGAGCTCCTCACATAAGGCATGACGGGCTTGTCTGGGAAACATCTGCATCCCTACCCCAAGAGGCAGCAGGACAGAGTGACCAGGTCTACCTCACCAGTTAGAAAGCTGGAGAGCTCTAGCTGCAGCCCTAGAACTACTAGAACAGAACACTTGCCCTCCATCAAAATATAATCAGTGGGGTTTATTTGTTTTAAGGTATATTGGTTTTATTTATTTACCTTTTCATTGTGGTAAAAAAGCACATAACATTAAATTTACCATTTAATCTTTTTTTTTTTTTTTTTGAGGACAGTGTCACTGGCCTTCATATGTGGGATCCAAACCAGGGCCACTGGCGTCCCAAGCCAGCTCTTAACCACCGCGCCACTCAGCCGGCCTAGGATTTCCTTCTTTTTAAAGGCTGAATAATATTCCATTGTATGTATATACCACATTTTCTTTTTATCAATTAAGTAAGATATAATTGACACATAATATTGTGTAAGTTTAAGGTATACAACATGTTGATTTATAAATTGAGATATAATTTCCACTGTAGTATTAGCAGACATCTCTATCATGTCACATTTTCTTTATCTATTCATCTGCCGATGGACACTTAGGTTGGCTATTGTGAATAATATTGATATGAACATGGGTGTGCAAATACCTCTTTAAGATCCTGTTTTCATCTTTTGAATATATACCCAGAAGTGGGATTGCTGGGTTATATGGTAATTGTTTTTTCTTTAAATTTTTTGAAGAACCTCCCTTCTGTTTTCCATAGCAATATCATTTTATATTCCTATCAACAGAACACACAGGTTCCAATTTCTCCATGTCCTCACCAAAACTTCTTTTTTTTGCTTTATAATAGCAACATTATTTTTTATAATAGATATCCCTGATTCTTAACCTTCCCTAACCCTGCCCATTTCAAAACTGCTTTATTCATTCTTTTGCAATTTGATTTTTTTTTTTTTTTAGCTGAGCCATCCTGCCACCTATTGGCAGTTCAACGGCAACTCAGCTCAGTCTGGCATCGAGCCACTGTTATTCAAAGCTCAGCTCACATGCATTTTGATTTTTTATAAATCTATTGCTTTTATAATTTTTAAGGCAGTGAAGATACATTTTTTAAAGATCTGTTGCAAAAAGTTAGGCCAAAACCAGCATTGTAGTGGTGTTTGATAGTTATAAGCATAAGATATGTTACTGTGTACTGAGAAATATGACAAAATCAAATTGTTGATGGAAATCTGAAAACGGTCTGGAACTGAGACTAGGGGATGACACTGTGGCCCAAATATCCTTCCTACCATCACCTCTCTTATCTATAACCAATCAAATAAGGTTAGCATTGTTAGGAAAACTGTAGTCCACCAAGGCACACATTAGAATGCCAGGTGAAAATTAGAGCGATTTCCTTCGTTAAGCAGAATAATATACTCATTAATTGAAAGTAAAAATAAACAGGACAAGAGATCCAAGATGGCGGAGTAGATAAACACTGTGCCTGTGCTCTTCCGTGAACACATAAAATTACAACTAAATTATAGAACAATCAACCGGAAGAACTAGCCTAATGGTAGTCAGTCTTACAAATGAAAATACAAAGAAGCCACATCAAGACAGGTAGGAGGGGCGGAGATGTTCAACAGGCCCCACACCTGCGTGTGGCAGCTGAGAATCAGAAAGGATATCTTGGCTGCCTTGGTTTCCCCCAGAGGAGGGAGGGACCCCAGCCCCCCACACCAGGCTCCCCAGCCTGGAGTACTCGTGCTGAGAAGAGGAGCCCCCACAACACCTGGCTGTGAAAAACAATGGAGAATCCAACCATTTCGGTGGGCTGGAAGGCTGCAGGAAACCCAGACATCCTCTTAAATGGCCCACAGACAGACTCACTCACTTGCAGACACTCACCTTGGGTTCCAGTGGAGGGACGGTAACTTGGGAGTGGTCCTTGGAAACATACAGGGATACAGACTAAGGTGTGTGGCTTTGGGAGAGCATTGAAGGACAGTCGGCATTTTCCTGGTGAGGGGTCTACCTTCATGGAGGAGCAGGCAGGACCCATCTTTCCTGTGTTAGGTCCACCCCTCTGGCCAAATCTGAAGCTGATAGGTCTGCTGAGCTCTGCTACTCTGCTCTGCTGATTCACTGGGAACCCACCCAACTCAACTCATGCACAATTTTCTCTGAGAGCAGCCAGCCCCACCTGCATTGCACTCTTTCTTGGAAAGCTATCAGACAGGACCCAGGTTCTCGATTCATGTTCTCTCGATTCATGTTCTCTCTTCTCCTTCTCCTTCCGGTACTTCTATGATCTAAATGTTGTTACGCTTAATGTTGTCCCAAAGGTCCCGTAGACTATGTTTGTTTGTTTCTCATTTTTATTTCTTTTTGTTGCTCCAATTGGGTGATTTCTGCTACCTTATCTTCTAAATTACTTATTTGATCCTCTGCTTCATCTAATCTGCTGTTGATTCCTTCTAGTGTATTGTTGTATTCTTTATTTCTGACTGGTTTTTTAATGGTTTTTATGTCCTTCTTAATGCTTACTATCTCTTTGTTGAAGCTCTCACTAAGTACCTTAAGCATTTTTATAACCAGTATTTTATTCATTTTTTTATTTTATTTTATGTTTTTTTAGCTGAGCCATCCTGCCACCTGTTGGCAGCTTAGCGGCAGCTCAGCTGAGGCTGGCATCGAACTGCTGTTGCTCAGAGCTCAGCTCACACCCTTGAGCGAGCTCTTAACCAACTGATCCACTCAGCCAGCCCTATAACCAGTATTTTAAACAACTCTGTCTCTGTTGGGTTGGTTGCCTCCCACCAGTTCTTTTTCTGGAGTTCAAAATGTGTTTTTACTTCATTGAGGTACCTTAAAAGTAACTAATGCCTTAGAACTGTATAACACTTGGGAATTGCAAAAGCTCTCATATGTAGGGTATCACTTAATATTCTTGATATACTTGAGAGGTAAGTTTCATTATCTCTCTATTATAGACGAGGAATCCAACTCTGAAAAAAATAAAACAGTTTGATTTAGGCCTCACAGTTAATAACTGGCAGATCTAGGCTGACTAAATCAAGACCTTCTAGGGTGGGGCTTTGAAGTGTAAATCTTTAGATCTAATTTTAATTTCTGAAGCAATTCTCTTCTGGCCTTTATAAATCAAATTTATGACTTTTTTTTTTCTTAGAAACATTACCCAAAGCGTCTACTCCAAGAATTATAACAAGAGTGTTGATGTTTATAGCTTCTTGGGAATGCTATTAATGTTTTATGAGGGTTTTTGTTTGTTTTCTTTTTGTTTTTTTATTCTCTCACAGTTCCACCTCCAGAGAAGGTGTTCAAAAAAGTACTTTTTTGAGAAGATGGGTGGCAGAAAGGTGGATAGCTGAATGCATGGTTAGATACGCTAACCAAACAACAAATGAGTTAATAAATTAATGAATAAACTTAGAACCATTTGTCTTTTCAACTGTTGATTAGAAATACTACAACTTCCTTGTTAGAGCCATTTATTTATCCATTTATTTAATAAGCACTTTTAGGCCAGCTGAGTGGTTCGTTGGTTAAGAATTGGCTTGGGACGCCAGCTCTGAGCAGCAGGGCCCTGGCTCGGATCCCACATGAGGGCCAATGACGCTGTGCCCTACAGCTAAGATGGTGAACAACAGCTTGACCTAGAGCTGGCTGCCATATAGGCTGCAGCCCGTTGCTGCAGTGAGCTGCTGGGAGTGGCCGTCCAATAGCTGGCAAGTGACTGCCTCATCCTGGAAGAGCACATTGATAATACCAACATGGGGCTAGTGAAGCAACATCCTCCAAACTAGACTGAAGAACAAAGGACAGCAACTTGTCTGTTCCCCTCCCCCAATTCCCCAATAAAATCTTTAAAAATAAATAAATAAAATAAGCACTTTTATCCATATATTTAGTATTTTCTCACTTCACTTAAGCATTGATAATTGGAAATTATCATATAAAATTGAAAGTTAAACTCCTACTTATGAAATTCTCCTACCCCATGTGATATTTCAAGAATTTTGATAGCAAATCAACAGAGATCAATTATCTACTTCTTTAGTGTACTAGAAAGTGTTAAATGACAAATTGTTATTTTGTATCTATAAAGGTGCCAAAAAACTTGGAACTAACCACTCCAAAAGCTGGTCTTGCTTTGACAAAGGCAGCTATTATTTTCATCAAAGTTTATACTACTTTACTATTTTCCTATAAAAAAGATAGAAAAGTAATTAATCCTAGAATTATTAAAAGTAAAAATATATAGGTAGTGCAAAAGCAAGTTTTCGCTGGGTGTATAACAATTTTGGGTAAAGCTGAATTGAGCCTGGAAAAGATTATGGGAACCAAGAAAAACAGGACTAACCAGCTTTTCTTGTTTAAAAAAAATGGAATCTAAAATCTAACACTGTAAAATGATTCCTCAAAGGCCCTCTCATAAATTTACATATATTAAACCCAATTTTATCTGTATTTAGGAATTTTATCTATATTATGGTCAACAGAGTCATGATATACTAATTATACTTACATAGCAAAATTCCTATGGCAAAATCAGGGCTCAGTTCTGGAAGTCCTGGAGAAATATACACAGAAATGTAACAGTGGTTATCTGAGGAGGGTGAGGAAAAGGAATTAAGAAAACAAAAGACTTTAATTCTGTTTCGTACTTTGGAAATGTGTTATAATAATCGCATATTGCATTTTAAGAAGAAAACTGATTTAAAATTTTGTTTATGTTCTGTTTCTGGAGTTTCTGTGATAAATAATTCCCAGCATATTTCTACTGTATATTATAAAGATGCCTACTTATATTCATATTGATTTCTTTTAGTTCAGTATGCATAAAGACTTAAGCATCTAAGTGAATATGATGACTACAGAGACCAGAGTACAGACCCTGGAAGATGTGTGTTTCTAACCATATTAGAAACATTATTACCAGCCAAAGTTTTCACATTCACAGTTTCTTCTAACTACAACTAAAGAAAAAGTTAAAAGTCATTATTATAATTCAAAGTTGGAAAGAAATTTTGCAAACTCAGCAATAAATGTAATATAAATTTATTACAGATTTTTAGCTATGTATTTGTGATCAAAGTCTACAATTATATAAAGCAAAATATACATATTGAAAATTTTCAACATTCTGTAAAGCAATAAGGCATTTAATATAATGTTTTAAATTGAAGACACTTCTTTGTTTAAAGCACTTCCATGTTTAACTGGTTTTAGTAAAAACCTTAGAGCCCATAATAATAAACTTGAGTTTATTACTTAGATAACTGCAGATAGGATTAAGGTGTACATTTTCAGAAGAGTAAAAAAAAAAAGTAGACTTTGTAAATATAGTAATGATTTTAAAATAGTAACATCAAATCATAACTCACTTATGAAACAAGGGTGGGGAATTAGATGTGGCACATTAGGAATTTTTCAAGTAGCTGAAGTTAACCGTTTCAAATGTCTTTCTAATGGTGATCTATTAAAATCGTATCAGCTATTGGGTTGTCGGAAAAGTCATGACTTATTTTTTCCTATGCTTTTTGTTGCAAAAATGAGTCATGACTTTTCCAACAACCCAATATTTTCTCACTTAGTGGAGCAGAATATATTGAACAGAAATCACCTTTGTCTTGAGGTTCAGAGACATCAGTTATTGTACTGCATGAGGCACTCCATGACTACTAAGGTTTTTACATACTGTTTCGCACCTTTACCATCTCTGCTGTCTATTGTTCCCAGCAAGTCTGCAGCCCCCTTTTTCTTTTTTCCTTCGAGTATACCACACCCTAGGAACATAGTAATAATTGAAAGTCGCCAGCGAAGTCCTGATAAGCAAGCTTGTTTGATCCATAACTTAATTTTACATGGAAACCTGAGTCAACAGACTCTGATATGAACCTCCGATAATGGCTTCACTTCTCTCTGGTGGTGAGAACATTACCTTTACTCCTCAACCCAGTAGCACTGCTTTTTGCCAAGTACAGGCTGCACCTTGATCCAGGTGAGTAAGATGGTAGGAGAAGTGGTTGACAAATAATAAAGACAACAAAGTTCAAGTTGTCTGCATGACCATAACAGCTGCAGTCTCCTAGAGTGCCCCCAATAAAGAGTACCCATCTCCTCCGTCCAGTTATGAACAATATACATAAGTAATAAAGTAAAAATGCAGGGCATTACCAATAGACCTTGGTTGGAAGCCTGAGACCCAGTTGGGCCTATAGACTGAACTACAGAATTAGGAAGATTTGCCCACATAATCCTAGACAGCCCTGGACCTACACAGGCCTACATGATGGAGGCTCCCTCCCAAGAAAAAAGGAAACAACTGAGCTGTACACAGCACGCCTAATGTGTCTTTCCTGATTTACCATTCCGCTTAGCTGATGTTTACATTAAATTATCTCAGCTTTTAATTTTATATGCAACCAGCCTTCCATTGCTTCTTCTCTTCCTCCTTTAATTACCTCAGGTACAGAGGACTGAACTAACCATACTCATTCCAAGGCACAGTGTCATCAATGTTGTCAAGAGTCCAGGCAAATCCCTTTTGCTTATTTATATACTACCTCTGTTTTCTTTCCCACCAGAGGCAATATTACTAAGGTAGTTTATATGTTTTTCTGAGTTTGTATGCAACGTTATAAAAAGTATTGTTGCATGAGTACATATTTTAAAACTTTATATAAATGTATATACATAAGGTCCCATTCTGTCTTACTTTTCTTACTCCATGTCATGCTTTAAAGATCTGCCTGTGCTAATAAGGTCCCATTCTGTCTTACTTTTCTTACTCCATATCATGTTTTAAAGATCTGCCTATGCTATGATATGTTGATCAAGTTCATTGCTTCTCAATGTTGCATAATGTTCCCAAGTGTGCAGCCACCACATTTTACTTGCTCATTCCAAGTGATAGATATCCCGATTCCTCCACATCCTCGTGCTTCTCCCATTATGGTCCTGGCCTGATTGTAGAGCTATGTGTACTGAATTAGATGGAGCACTGCCAAATCACTGTCTGGGGTGGCTGCTCCAGTACATTCCAGAACCCTCCTGTACAATCTTCCCCTCAGTACAGGAGGGTTCCTCTTACCCAATATCACCACCAAATTTTATATTATCTACTGCCTGACTTCCAACAGAAGCTCTGCTAACAAAGTATCAAGTTTTCCAGATTCCTTATAACCTGCTTCTCAATCTCCTAATTGTATGTTCTCTATTCAAATAAAAATTCCATTAACTAAAAAGAATTGTTGTCTAAATAAAGACTTCAGAATCAAACCCATAAAGGGCTCTCTGTCTTCTTAGAAACCACTGTGCTAACAATGATTACTCAACTTCTCAATTTCAAGATTTTTATCTCTCTTTTTCCTGGCCTATGATGATTTCTGTGTGGTCTGAAGTCATGATTTTTTTTAAGTCATATGACACAAACATTAAGATTTTTTAGAGAAAATGAAATGAAAAAACATCTTTGAAAAGGCAAAGGCTATCTTTCAAAATAGCTGAAATTCAATCCTCCACATATTTAACTAAATGAGGACCTTTTCTTGAGATAAAGCTTGGGAAGGTAGGAGATAAAAGGCTTTAGGGAAAAAAAAAAGTGGATAATAAATTTAAATAGGAGTTCCATTTCTTACCCATCATTAGGACTTTTAACTTTAAACTTCATTGAGTTTTGGCATTCCAGACATTTATCAGGATAAGAATTGGTAAGCTTTTATGGAAGTTACAAACCACTGTGTGGAGACAGAGCTGAAGAGATCTTAGGAAAGCCAGACACCACTGTCAAGCTCTTCTTGCTGTAACATTTATTCTTTTGCTTAAAAAGAAATGCATTTCCTGTTTAAATGGACTGGTGGCTACAATGGTCTTTGTTTTCTTCAAACTATAAAGTCAAATCATACAGAGACATAGGGAGAAGGAAAGATGAAAATCAGACCCCAATCCCTTAGCAGAAGTTAAGAGAAATGGTCCAGGCTTTTGAATGGACAGCGCTCATTTGTCTCAAGCTTCATGATTTCCCTCACTATGAGGGTTCATGCATGTGTGCATGGATATCCTATTCTCATCCCATCCATATCCACACCTGTTCTTTGAAACCCTCAGCCCTTGAGTCTAAATATCTGAAAGTCACATGGGGAGGCCAGAGGATGGGGGCCACTTCTCCTTGTAAGTTTTTGTTTGTTGAATGTTTTAAGCTTCCACTAATGTTTTCCAGAGATGCCAAGGGATCACCTCCATTTCCCCAGTGGCTCACATTAGCCTCAGGAAAGCATCCTGGATGTCTAAGCAGGAGGAATCACAGACCACCCAGTCCAGCCTCCTCCTTGTAAAGAGGAATAAACTATGGCCCAAAGAGGGATAGTGACATGCACCAGGTCACAGAGTTTGTGAAGCCAGGATCAGACCGAGTTCTCCTTGACACCTTGTGCACAGCCTCCCATATTATCACAAGAGTGTAAGAGTTGGGGACAATGATATGACAGTGCTGGGAAATACTCTTTTCTCCCATCCCTTCCTCTCAGCTTTCTCAGCTCTGACCACATTGGTTTCTATCACAGTGGTCATAACCTAAAGGTCTAACGGTCAATTTCAGCCTCAGTGTGGGAGGCCCTGCAGGCCTGAACCCTAGGGCTTCCTCCCTTCATTATGGTACTCTCTGCTTCTTGTTACCTCTGTTAGTTACCCGCTTGCTCCCCAAACTCCCTCTCCAGATCTTCTTCCCTGAGTTTTAGGCTCAGATAGAAAAGCCAGAGGGGAAATGATGAGGCACTGAAGCCGGTCAGCTGAGCCTGAGATTCAGTTCCAGGTCTTGTTCCAAAGCTCAGGTCAATAGTTTGTGGCTGTTGAGTGAGGTGGAGGGCTCTCCTCCTTTACCGTGGGGGGCTCTGAATGAGTTACGGAATTCTAGGGAGATTTTCCCAGAGTACAAGGACCCTGGCTTAGCCTGCTGGATGGAAGTGAGCCTCCAAGTTCCCCTCCCTCTCCTCCTGACCCAGGTCTCTGAGCTGAAGGTGGGAACTGTGATGAAAGCAAAGCCTGGAACTCTCATCCATAAGTCTACACTTGTCAGTCCCCTCCCTCCCAATCTCACACAAAGTTAGAGGGCAGAAATGAGCCACTGGTCAGAGATGGACTCTTTGAGCCTGGGGTGATGAAGCCCTCTCCCTCCCTACCTCTTTTCTCTACTGAATGTGTTTGGGAAAAATAAAACAAAAAATAAAATCTATGCAGTTACCCACTTTCCCTCCACCTCCCCTCCACCTCCCACACACACACCATAGAAAACAAAAATGATATTTCAAATACATTTGAGAAACAATAGCTTCAATAAATTTTTTTGCTTCATAGCTTAATGTGCTCTGCAAATCTCCCATTGTGGCATAAACATGTTTCCTGGGACAATTAGGGAATAGCTATCCTAGAGTTGTTCTTCCAGAACTACTTTTTGAAACTATATAAATGCAGTGCAGGCAAGTAGAACTTGAAAACAGGTTGCCCCTTGAAAGTTACATCATAAATCAATCGATAATTAATTAGAAACAGAATGAGACAACATGGGAGAAAGCCTAGGCAGGAGTAAGTCTGATTATTATCTTAACATATATCAAAAGAAGAAATGGAAATTAGAGAAAGGTCAGTTCAGGATACAAGCATTGATAGTGCTCTGCTAAGCTCTGCCCCTGGGAGAGGACTTGACCTGCTGATTCTAGCTGTTTAGTGCTGGTGACAGAAATATACCCACATGGGGGGTGACACTCTCTTTGACTAAAGTCAGGCTCCTCTGAGCCCCCCTTTAGCTTAGGCCTCATCTTTGAACCCACTCTTCTTCAGCTTCCTTAGTCCAGTTTTAGCAAGAATCCTGCTAAGTCAATTTAGGGAGAGTACCCCCACTTTGATCTGATCACCCTTGATAACTGATCAAGTTCTTCATCCTCCACTTTTGATGTGTAAGCCCTTCACCTGTCTTCAGCAAGAATCCTGTTAAGTGGGTTCAGCAAGAATCCCCCTACACTTACTGTCTTCCATTAGTAATTCTTCATCCACCCCCGCCTCACTCTGCTCCTTGGCTGGAAATCCCGGGCTGTCTTTGCCATATTTAGCATGAAGCCTGATCTCTTTCCCCTATTGCCACAATCTTGGCCTCTATTGCAGTAGCCCCAAATAAAGTATTTTTTACCATTTTAATAAGTGTCAGAATAATTTTTTTACTTAACTGGGGGTGAGGGGTAGGAAGGATCCAGCACTCTTACAGTCTTACCTTCAAACATTAGATCCACTCAAAGAATCAGCCTGGCTTTTCTTTCATGTTCACCTAACAACCTCTGGTGGATTCTAGTTTCCAAAGTTGTTTTCAGGTTGAAGAGAATGTACACCATTTTATAGTTCTCACTGTTAGTTAATACAATGGCATTGATGCTGGTTATATAATTCTGTGACTAAATTAATCACAGGACAGTATCCCTAAGGTCAAGCACATTGACAAAAATCAAGTTTCTAGGGCCACAAAAAAGAGGACCAGAAGGTGAGATATGGCCACAGTGAATGGCAATATTTAAGAATCTCTGCTGCATGGACTTATGAGGAGAATCACTTCATAGACTGTGTAGATGCCTCACCACTACACTATATACCTGAAGCTGAAGTAGAATATTGAATATCAACTATAATTAAATATATATATATTTAAATAGATATATGAGGTCTGCCAATTAAGTTCACAAACTCCTCCTAGACAACTGCTACCTACCTCATTACTGAATATCACTATGGTCACCTTCAAAGTATTCCCCTTGGGAAGTTATGTACCGATGCAAGAGCCTAGTCCACCCTTCAAAGCAATTTTGGAACTCTTTTTCTGGAATGGCCATGAGAACTGTCTTGAATGTCATCAAAATGTCTTCCTTTCAATATTTCCTTTATCTTTGGGTAAAGAAAGAAGCCATTGGGGACCAGATCAGGTGAGTAGGGAGGATGTTCCAGTATAGTTATTTGTTTACTGGGTAAAAACTCCCTCACAGACAGTGTTGTGTGAGCTGGTGCATTGTCGTGATGCAAGAGCTCAGGTTGTAAAATTTTTTCATGCAGCCTTTTCAGCACTTCCAAATAGTAAACTTGGTTAACTGTCCAGTTGGTACAAACTCATAATGAAAAATCCTTCTGATATCAGAAAAGATTAGCAACATTGTTGCAACTAGTTCACGAACTTAATTGTCAGACCGTGTGTGTGTGCGTGTGTGTGTGTGTGTGTGTGTGTGTGTGTGTGTGTGGTCATGGGATGTAAAAGAAGTACAGCATAGGGAATATAGTCAATGGTATTGTCACAGCTAAGTACGATGTCAGAGGGGTAGTATAGGGGGGATTATCACTGTGAGGAATGTAAATGTCTAAATAGTATGGTGCTTTATACACCTGAAACTAATAAAAAGGGAAAAAGAGAATTCGGGCTGCAGCTTAGATGACACAACTACCTGATGAACATCAGCAATCAGAGTTTTTGAAAAGTCCATAGGGAGTTAGAGATGAGGAAGTAATATGGGTGACACAAATTATTTTGGCAGTTGCATTCAAAATTTGATCTTCTTGTCTCTCACTTATCTAAACCCTAAGCCTCAATTATGTCTGTCTTTTGCCCCTCTATCTTCCAGATCTACCAGTTGTTATCCTGACGTAGGGATCTTACAAAAACGCAGATTCTGGTTCTGAGATCCTGGCAGGGGTGAGGACAGGAGTCTCCATTTCTGGAAAGCGCCCAGGTACTGCAGATGCTGCTGGTCCAGGGAAACCCCCACCTCTGCTTTGAGCACAAGAGGTGAGGTACATTATCTCTAGTTTGGGAGTGTTGCCACAAACTCCTAATTAGCCTCCCTGCCTCTCTTTCCAATCCATTCCCCACCCTGCAGCCAGTGTGGTCTTTCTAAAATGCAAATCTGAACAAGTTCCTCCAATTCCCCGCCCATTCCCATTGTCCTCAAATCCTGCTTCTGCCTCCCATTCCACCTTCAGGCTCCCACTCCTTTGTGAAGCTCTCTGTACCAGCCCTAAAGAATTAGGTTCAATTCCTACAAACACGCTGTGATCTCTATTTCTGAGCTTCCTCACAAGTTGTTCTCTAATCTGACACACATTATTTTCCTTCTAATTCCCACCTTCACCTCTCCCACACTCTCCCAGTCTTTTGAAATCCAGATCTTTACCCTTCCTCTGTGATTTTATAACACCCTGAACCATTTCTGTCATTGTTCTTATCTACCTATATCACTGTTCTCAAATTTCTATCATTAGACCATGAATGAGAGAGAGGTGCCTGTATTTATTTGTATTGTATCTCCATCACATTGTTTCATGAGCTAAACTGGGAAAAGAAGATTATTTAGGAAGTAGAAGCTTATAAAGGTTTGAAATTTATATCTCATTTAGTCTTCTTCAGGGAGTCACAATCAGGGTTATTAGATGTTAAGGATAAAATTGATCAGGTTGTTAAATTGAACCATGGTCTAAAGCTTTCTAACTACCATAAAATAATACTAGATTTGCAATTCTGTTTAAATTTTACCTTACCTACCTAAGCAACACAGAATACATCTTTTACATATAAAACAAAGTGGCCCTGACCAGTGAATTGTTTTCTGTTTCTACAGATGAGCTAGCAAATACAAGTATAAATTGCAATAAGATATACAAAATAAGGAAAGACTGGGTGGTAAGTGAAGGGAGAGGTTAAACGTGAAATAGCATTATGAGAGACCCTTCCAGAGAGACGCTCTACATGATACACAGTTATTAAATCTTAGAATGTGAGATGTTGTCGGTAGAGCCTAACAATTCTAATTTCTCTTAATGGCATCTCAGAATTTTACATAAAGATTTGAGATATAGTGCATTGTAAAAGAAAAAATTCAAAATAAAATCTTCTCAAGTATGAAACAGGTACACATATGTAACATAAAAATCTATGTGAAGTACAGTATATCAATTCAGTCAGGCTTGTTTATTTTATTATATACAAACTATAATTGATCATCTGTTACGTTTTCATGTTTTTCTTTTACTATGCTTTTAATTCAAGATTTCCTTTAATTTTTCAGGGAAGGAAAGGAATAATGAAAGCTGGAGGACCCAGTTAGCCTTTTTGTTTTCTCATTGTTACCAGATCCTAAATCTCTTCCCTGAGCTGGCTCAGGGTTCTGGGATAGAATAGATTACTCCATTCCCATCAAGGCATTACCTGGGATGGGAACAGTCAGTCTTGGGAGCCCACCAGCCTCACCCTGTGAATTCCTTATTAGCAATCAATGCTCCTATTGTGTTTCTTCATAGCTCACAGGGCCAACCTGTTAGAGGCCAGCAGCAGCTGCCCAAACTCACCTTCTTAGAAAAAAATGGAGAATGAAGAAACAAGGAGAGCTGGAGTTAGGAAGTGATTCAATGTATCAAACAAAGTACCGGTTTATGTTTTTGTATGAGAGAATATTCAGTATTTTCAAGGGTGTGAATTTACTTTCAATACAAATAGTGTAAACCTACTATTTGAATACCTCTTACATGCTAAAACTTTATGTACATATTTTATTTAGTCTCTGTAACAGCCAGGAAAGCTAGGTAATTATACTCCTGAAAGAAACTGAGGCCCAGAAAGAATCAATCCGGGTCAGTGGCTCATCAGGGAATCAGACTTGGATCAGCCTCATTTCTAAAGCCCAAGTTCCTTCCTCTAAGCATTACTGCTTTCGAGAAAGCAAAGCCCCAAAGACAATCTCATGTGAAATTTCAACTAAATATTTTGGAAAAAATATTTAAAGACAGAGGAAAAAAGGAAGGCACGTTTTAAAGAAGTCTATCCGGATATCCAAAGAGCACGTGATGGGCCAATATTGGGCCTGCAGGGGGGAGGGCTGCAGTTTCCCCCCTGCCTCCAATAGTTCCTCTTCTCAGCCCCTGCAGGTGTACCCTTGCTGCATGTTAGCCAGGGAAGCTGCAGGGCGCCGAGCCGTGGTGCGAAGGTTATGCAGCGAGCAGAGCAAGCTCGCAGGAGGACTGCAAACGCGGACTGGAGAATCAGAAAATCTTTACCATACCTATTTAATTTCTCCTTGTTCATTTCTACTGACAGTTCTCCCATTCAACTACTCGGTGATAGCCTTGTAATTCTCCACTTTTTCCCAATTTGCCTTCCCCCAAGCCCTCCTCCACACGCCTCCCAGAGAATCAGATCCTGTCACTCCTCTGTCTGAACCCTCGGTGGCTGTTCATTGCTCTGAGGATCAAATGAAACATCCTTCGGGTGCCCTTCCAGGCCCTCCTCGTTCTGGCCCCTGCTTTGTGTCCCGGCTTCCACGCCTGGCCCCTACACCCACCTGTTCACCCTGCTGCAGCCGCCCTGGCTGGCCCTTTCCTTCCTCAGCTCCTTGGCAAGCTGTGTATGTTCTTTTGTCCCCTTCGTTCCGCTTTCCCAAGTCCCACTCATCCTACGAGTCGCCGTTTAGATGTCACTTTTTTAAGCGAGGCCTTTCCTGGCTGATTCCTTCCCCTTCAGCCTCCTCGACCGCCGCCTAATTAGATCTCCCCGAATGTGTTCCACTAGCACGCTTCATGTCACCGATTGCAAATTGCGTTATCTCCGTGCCTCATTAATTTTAACGCCTGCAGTGTCTCAAGGGTTTTAGCCCTGTGTCTGGCACACACACTATTGGAGCTTAACTTTGGAACAAACGAATGAGTGGAGGGACCTGAACTGGATCTTAATTGTCATCATTATCAACCGACCCACGCTGCTATCCGTGGGATGCCCACCGCTTTCCCACGGGCCCCACGCGTGCTCAGGCACTTTGGGAGGACCGGGACCTAGCGCGGCTCGGGGCAGGTCTCCAGGCCAGGTGTCCTCAGGGTTCCCAGGTTCACTTGTGCTGGGGGAGGAGGGGCCGAGGAAAGCCGGAGTGTGAAACAGGGAGTGCCGGCTACGCCTCCAGCCTGGCCGCCCGCCCGCCGCCCGGGAGCGCGACTTCCTACTTTGGGGGGCCGCGCTCGGGCCTGGGCGGGGCGGGAGACGCCCCCCGGCGGGCTGGGCTCCGGGTCGCCTCCATGGCATTCGGTGCCGGGTAGAAGCTGCGCCCAGTCCCGGCGCCGCGCTCGGCCGCGGAGGAGGCGGACCGGCCCGGGCTGCGGCGGCGCTGCTTGCGCCCGCCAAGCGGAGGCCGAGCCTGCCAAGCTGGCGCCCGGCGGGGCCATGGTGGCCGGCGCCCGCGGCGGCTGCGCGCTGGCTGGGGGTGCCCATCGCGGCCTCCTGGCCCTGCTGCTCCTGGTTTCCGCTCCGCTCCGGCTGCAGGCGGAGGAGCTGGGTGAGTGGAGCGCGTCCGGCGGGCGGCGGGCTGGGCCTGGAGGGACCGAGCGCGGGAGGAAGTCGGGGTCGCCCCCGCGCCCCGCGGAGTCCTGCCCAATCGGGCGGACGGCGCCTGGAGTCTAGAATCAGTCACTGCATGCCGATCGCTCCCCCCGCCCCCAAATTCCTCTTTGCCCCTCAAACAAGAGCGTCCACTTGGCGCCCCCTCACTCAGGTTCCAGGCTTCCTGACTCCGCCGGCCCGGTGAGAAGTGACATGGCCCAGGGCGTGCGAGCGGGCGATCCTGGCCGCCTGGGGATGAGTCGGGAGCCGTGGCCCTTCTCGCCAGCTCCCTGTTGACCGTGCTGTTCAGTGGTGGGGCGGCCGGGCCCTCCGGGTCGCCTCCGTGCGCGGCTGGGATCGCAGCGTGTGCGCCCGGTGAGGAGTGGTTGGGCCAAGTTTGCCGGAGGTTGGCCCTCACCCGTGCCAGGGCGCTGCGTGCGCCCGGAGTTGCAGTCCAGTGGCTCAGCTCTTTCGTGGGTGTTCGAGCGAGTCTACTCCCGACCTGGTGCTTGGCTTCAAGTTGGACCTAATGAACCCACCGCCGAGTGTCCCTCTGCCTTTCCACCAGATTGAAGCCGTGGACTGTGGACCAGCCTGGGCAAATCTTTGTTAATTAGTTCTTGACTGATAGCTGGGGGCCGCTTTCTGCCGAGTTTTCGGAGTTCGTGTTCCACCTCCTCTCCTACTTCTGTCCCTGTACAACGGAGGCGACTTAGTAGCAGTGGATCTACCCCGAATATTTTGACAGCTCCTTCACCCGGTGCTTTCTGATACAAGAAACGAAAACAACCAAATACTAGCGCTTTTTCACTGAACCATGTATCCATTCCCAGTCTGAAACACTGATACTCAAGAAATTGGTAATAGTTACCATTAAGTTTGCTTACATACGAATTTTTTTTAAAGCTAAAGTTTAGACAAACTATGTCTTGTCATTGTAGCAGAGTTCTAGGCATATAGTAAAATTTTAATAAATATGTGTTTTTATTAAATATGTAGGATTTTTATCATGGGTGTTTTAAGCATTTAAAAAATTTCTCAAGTTCCTATTTGAAGACTCATGTTCAATATTGCACATCACTCCAACACCGCCTTTGTACTAGTCTGACCAAAGCTGTCACCCATCTTTCCAAATGAAGTTTCAGATGCTGTATGGTCACCCAGGCTGTCAACTGGGTGCTTGGTAGAGCAGTTCTCTGGCAAGAAGTGTGATTGCTTAGATTTCCTACCGCACTTCAAATTTGAGACTATTGCAGTTGACTGATGGAAGAAGATATTGTCATTTGAGTTTCCCGGCAACATCCTATATATTTAAAATGTGAAGAGAACCAATAAAGGCATAGGTGTTCAATCACACACAAAAAGTAAAACTTAGATTTGAGATATGGGCTGAAAAAGAAATCCCCTAGGAACTCCTGTCCTGTTACTTCTTGAGTGAAGATGCATAGTCAATGATTTTTTGAGTATTTCTCACATTTATGATTCTGCTAATTCACCCTCGGTCACTTATTTTTCAAGTGTCCACAAATCGAAACATGCACAACCATTTTTGGTCTTGAGATACGCTGCTGGGTATGCAGTTGGATGGTGTCATAAGTGATATTAGTGCTCTCAACGTTTAGAAAATCAGAAGATATCCTTAGCATAACAGTCTGCTTTGGGTAAGAAGATACCATTTATTACATTTGACCTTCGTTGTTCTTGGAGTCAGCTTAGTCTAGTGCTTCTTGCTCCCCTTCCCCCCCCAACCTGCCAGGTCACCACTCTCTCTGGAAGCTTTGTAAAGCCTCAGCCTCTGATATTGTGAATCAGAATTTCCAATGGATGGGGCCTGGGAATAAGTGCTTTTAAAAAGTCCCCCCTGGGCTGGCCGAGTGACGCCGTGGTTAAGCGCTGGCTTGGGAAGCCAGCGGCCGCGGTTCAGGTCCCACAACTGAGGGCCAGTGACACTGCCCCCCCCCCCAAAAAAAAAAAAAAGTTGACCCAGGTACTTCTGATTCAAATCAGCTTTGAGATGGTAGAAACATTTTATAATGTTATGGTTATGATAAAGTGCTACCATCTGTTAAACAGACACTTTAGTGTTAGAATACTAGAAGGTCTCTTCTTAAGCCATTATTCCTTTATATTTGGTTAGATGTGGGACAGCTGATATCTGTTGTTTTAAATGAGTTACTTTAAAAAAAGTAATCACAGGGCCGGCCGAGTGGCGTGGTGGTTAAACGCTGGCTTGGGAAGCTAGCGGCCCCAGTCGGGTCCCACATAGGAGGGCCAGTGACACTGCCCTCAAAAAACAAACAAACAAAAGAATAAATAAAAAAGTAATCACAAGTTTATTCTGGCACCTTCTGCATCAGTATGTGCACTTGCCCCAGGCTTACCTCCCTCTCCAAGGTCTGAGATACTTTCAGCCCTGTAGACTGACTGTAAATTCCTGAAGGGAGTGACTGGAATGGTCTTTATCTTCCTCGCTCTTGACAAAGGTGTTCAATAAATGTTTCTTGGGTTGAATTGAACAATCTCTGTGTGTTTAGGAGATATTTTCAAGCAATTTCCTAATTAGTGAAAACTAAGTAATAAAAAGTCTACCGAAGTTCTTTATGAAGGTACATCTGGTGCTTCCACTAATTAATTTTGGTTAGCAAGCCCAGCTCTCTTGGCATGCTTATTTCTGTGTGTAAGGAAGCCTTTTAAATGAAAGTGCAGCAGAAAGAAGAGAATATGCCAGAAGAACAATATGTACCATATCTTTTGCAATAGTAGATGTAATGTGTAACACTCGAACATTAAGTTATGCTATATACCTAACTCAGAAAAAGAATGACATTATGTTAAAATATTCATTAAACAAATCAAAGGATATTACTAAAGCAGGATTTGAACTCTAAATAGTGCCCCAAGCTGTATTTATTAACTTTTCATTGCATAAATGGAACCCTTTAACCTTGTGGTACTGAAACAGACTTGAAATTTATATAAAAAAAAACATATCTTGGAAATTAGCAAGACATCTGATATTTATAAAGAATTATGTGTTTTTTTTAAGACGCATGAGGAAGTTACATTAACTGTAGCATTTAGCAAAGGTTTTAGTCATGTTAAGGCAGAAAAAACTTTTTCAGGGAAATATTTACTGTAGAGTTTTGGACTTACTGCTACGTGTGTCCCAAAACTGTATATAGATTAGGTCAACTCTGTATGGGTTAGAGCAACCAATTATTTTGCATCTTGAAAGAGATAATACACATAACCCTCTGGAATTACACTTAGCACATAGTAAGAACTCAATAAAGGCCATCTATTTTATAATTCACTACAGTTTATTGTTATTAATTTGACAAATATGGAGCCCCCCCTTGTTCTGCCTCTCCTACTACCTCTTGGACCTTATTATCTACCACACTCTCCCATACTCCCAGCCATACTGGCTATCTTGCTATTTCTCAAAGATATCAGGAACCCTTCTACCTCAGAGTCTTTGCATGTTCTGTTCCCTCTGCCTGGAACAGTCTTATCTCAAATAGCCACATGATTCCCTCCTCCTTCAGTCTTTGATCTGGTGTGTTGCCTTCTTGGGGAGAATATCCCTAACTACCTGTAACCCTCTCATCATCACCAGAACTCCATATTTCCTTTCCTGCTTTCAGTTTTCTCTAGAACACTTACCATCTTCCAACACAGTGTAGAGTTTACACTTTTATTTTATGCGTCTGTATTTTCCCTACAAGAATACAAGGTCCATGAGGAGCTTTGTGATTTGAACAGTGGCCAGCACCTGATGGGTGCTTAATAGAGGATAGGTGCTCAGTGAGGATGGGGTGACAAGGCAGTGGAAGCACAGTGGCTGCCCTGTTGTTAAAGACTCAGGGCTGATGCTACTTGAGAATCAAAATGTGAACAAGATCATAATAAAATTATAGGTCTAGTCCAACTGTTGTTTGTAAATTAAAAGTCTGAAAATATGGATTTGAAATAGAGGAACTCATTCTGCTATATTTGAAGTCTAGCATTGAGGATGAAAAATATATATAGCCAGACTTTCAGATTGCCTTTTTTTTTTTTTTTTTTACATTAGACTAGGAGTTATTTTGCCTTTTTGCAACGGAAGAGTCATGTTGATGTCATCTAACAGATGTTCATTCTCTGCTTTGTATATATTTTAAAAAATAGTTGTTTGTCTTGGGGGTGAGGAAGTGGGAGAGACATATTTGATGGGGGGGAAACAAACCACATGGCAATTTCTAACCCGATGTGGAAATAAATTCTGTGAGCCCTAATATGAATTTGGAACCAACTCCCAAATTTGCCTTTCAGTGGGAGTTGAAGAGGAGATTTGTTTTGTTTTCGGGGTGGGGTGTGAGGGTATGGAATGGGATAGAAGCTGAGATCCATGAAAGTGGAGACAAAATGGAGGCTTTTTTTTTTTTTTTTTGGTCACCAGCAGTACCTGGTACAGTGCCTGGTAGATAACTGGCTCCAGATAGCTGTTTCCTGAGTTAGCACTTGAATGCTGTGGCTGCAGTTTCAGGAAATGAGGTGAAGGGTAATACTAAGTTGTTTAAAGAGAAATTGCATACATGACTATTTTGATGTCTTAGGAAACACTGTGCATGTATTCAAGAAAATAACTAAATCCAACTCTGAAAAGGTTGGGAATCTCTGAGCCTCCTTTACGGGCACCAACAGGAAAGCTGTCCTGATTAGGTGCTGGCAGTCTTGAGAATAGAGGAGCAGGTGGTATACTAAAGGTGGATCAGTGGTCCACTAAGATTTGCAGATGCTTATACATGGAGGCCATCACAGGTCTATTTCATCTCAAAAATCATTTGGGGATGGTGTGCAGACATTTGTGACATTAGCACTGTATCAAGCCATATTGTCGTGTATATCTTGACTGTTAACTGCCATTTCTACTTGATCTAATAATCTAGTTTTTATTAACTATCTCCTTGGGAGCTGTATTCTGTGTGAAAGTATACCCAATATTTGCAGAATTGTCGTGTGTCTTATATAAGGTAATTTTAGGTTAGGTGGATTTTTTTTTTTTTTAAGGAAAAGCTGCAGATACCATTGAAACAAGGTAACAGCTAAGTGGTTCTGTCACCCCATCCCTCCATTTTTACAAAGCTATCCTGGAGCTTTTTGAAAAACAGAATAGATTTCATTTAGTATGGAGCTTTCTTTTCCTGACTGCTTTCCCAAAGATCTCCCTTAATGCTTATGAGGCAGAGCAATTGTGGACCAAAGCAGGGTAGCGACAAATAATTTTGTGCCTATACATCATAGTCCTGCAAGGAAGATCTTATACAGAGAACCACTAAGGACACATTTTTGATGTACACACACACACACAAATATATATCCCCACAACAAATACACATATGCACACATACTTATATACTGTCTATTATTTGTTTGTACTAAATATTAGGTAGACAAATTGTATATAAAAAATATGTGTAAGGTATAATAAGCACAACAATAAAGCTAATACCTGGATACTCTCCTACCTACTTTCTACATGATTTTATATTCTGTTTTTTGTTTTGTTTTTTTTTTCAACCTAATGTTTTATTAAAAGCTTTTAACCATACTATTTGGAAAAAAGTTGCAAGTTTATATTTATTTTTACAGTTAGCCTTCAGGTAAACCAAGATCTCATTTTCAAGTAATTTATTGCTACTGAAGAACATCCAACATGAAAGTAGAAATTTTGTTTTGACTGATCAGCTATGAGTCTTGTCAAGATTCTTGTCTTTGTGTGTGACGCAAGTAACTCTTCCTTGCTTATGAGGTCAGAAGTAATTTGTCTATACTTTATTTGAAAAAAGTATTAAGTTTAACTTTAAATGTACTAGAAAGGTAAGATGTATTTTTTGGTCCTTCGTGGATGAGATTCTTAATTTACATATTACTAGTCCTAACTTTCAGGTGAGAAAGTGAGGCACAGGGAGAATAAGTGACCTTCACAGGAACACAGTATTTGTGGGTGAGCCAGCTGCAAACCAGATGTCTCCCTTTCATGAATGAGTATGTTTAGTGGATGGGCCTAAAAGTTGTAGGTAAATGGTATTTATGGAACACACTAGTTTTGAAAAAAGGAAAAGAAAACAAAACTTTATTTCACCATTATTTCTGACAAAGAACAAGGCCAACTGATATTTAAAATTATGAAGTCCAGTTAAATTTGAATTACCATTGCATAAAGTTTCCTACAGGGAAAATAGCTAAATGTCTCCTTGGGTCTCACTTAATTTTTAAATAGCTGAGCTGATGTAATCCAGCCTTTTTATTGCTTTTCATAAAAGCAAGTTCACCTCAGATTGAAATGTAGTTGATTTCAGCCCCAAAGGGGACTCTTTTGAGACTTAATAGCCCATGGGACCACTGGAACATGAGATCTGTTTATTGAATTGCTCCTGCTCCCAGGAGTTTCGAATGGAGACTGCTTATTTTGAGAAATACATGCACCAAGATGTGACTTTTCTTTTTTTTGCCCCTACAAAGTCCCTGCTTTGCCAAAGGACTTAAATAGAAGATGGCCTAGCTCTACAGATAGAGAAATGGCCCTGTACCTTCAGCCACTCCTAGCTCCAAAGGGTCTAAAACTCTTTAGAGACCCTCATGCTTTTTAGTCAGGAAATGCTTTTTCTTTGTCTTCTTTCTTCTTTTTCATTCTTTTTGCTACAGTTGCTGTGTTATATAATTAAGATCTTAGCAGACATTCTGTTTTTCCTGAGGTATTTAAAATATATTAAAGACTTCACGGCATTTCTCCCTAAATATTTCATTCGCATCTCTCAACATTTTCTTACATAAGCACAATGCCATGAGCACACCTAAAAATACTAATAGTAATATCTTCATATTATCTAATACTCAAGTCCTATTCACATTTCCCCAGTTAACCTAAACATATCTTTTGACCATTGTTTTGTACAAACAAATCCAAACAAGGGCCATACTTTGTAATTAGTTTTTATGTCTCTTAAGTCACTTTTAATCTACCACTACCTCCTGCCCACATAGGTTTTATTTTCCTGCAAGGAAATCAGTTTCCGTTGTCCTGTGATAACAGCTCACGTCCTAAGTTGGACTGACTATTTCTTATTTTCTTTTTTTATATTTCTTTTTCTGTCTTATTTTTTAAAAAAATTTTTGACATTCAGTATTATTTTATTAATGACTTTTTTTTTTTGAGGACAATGTCACTGGCCCTCATATGTGAGACCCTAACCGGGGCCGCTGGCTTCCCAAGCCAGCGCTTAACCAATGCGCCACTCAGCCGGCCCACAGTCTTATTTTATATTATGGTATAGTGATTAGATATTTATGTAATTTATGAAGTGATGCCCCTGATATGTCTAGTACCCACCATACATAATTATTACATTATTATTGACTATAATCCCTGCACTATACTTTATATCCCCATAACTATTTTGTAACTACCAATTGTACTTCTTACTCCCATCACCTTTGTTACCCAGTCCCCCACCCCCTTCTCACCTGGCAACTATCAGTTTTTGTTCTCTGTATCCATTAGTCTGTTTCTATTTTGTTTGTTCATTTATTCTGTTTTTTAGATTCCACAGTTAAGTGAGATCATATGGTATTTGTCTTTCTCTGGCTGACTTATTCACTTAGCATAATACCCTTTAGGTCCATCCATGTTGTTGCAAATGGTAGGATTTCATTCTTTTTTATGGCTGAGTAATATTCCATTGTACACGTGTACCACAATTTCTTTATCCAATCATCTTGTTGATGGGTACTTAGTTTGCCTCCATATCTTGGATATTGTAAATAATGCTGCAATGAACATAGGGCTGTATATATCTTTTTGAATTAGTGTTTTGGATTGCTTCAGATAAATACCCAGAAGTGGAATTGCTGGGTCATAAGGTAGTTCTATTTTTAATTTTTTAAGGAACCTCCATACTGTTTTCCACAGTGGCTGTACCAATTTGCAATCCCACTAGTAGTATATGAGGGTTCCCTTTTCTCCTCATTTTTACCAACACTTCTTTGTTGATTTATTTATGATAGCTATTCTGACAAGTGTGAAGTGATATCTCATTGTGGTTTTAATTTGCATTTCTCTGTTGATTAGTGGCATTATCTTTTCATATACTTATTGGCCATCTGCATGTCCTCTTTGGAGAAATGTCTATTCAGGTCTTCTGCCATTTTTTAATTGGATTGTTTGTTTTGTGTGTGTGTTAAGTTGTCTGAGTTCTTAATAAATTTTGGATATTAACCGCTTATTGGATGTATCATTGGCAAATATTTTTTCCCAATAGGTATGTTGTCTTTTCATTTTGTTGATGATTTCCTTTGCTTGTTAGATGTAGTCCCATTTGTTTAATTTTTCTTTTGTTTCTCTAGTCCAAGGAGACATATCAACAAAAATATTACTAAGGGTAATGTCAGAGAATTTACTGCCTGTGTTTTCTTCTAGGAGTTTCATGTTCATGTCTTACATTCAAGTCTTTAACCTATTTTGAGTTTATTCTTGTAAATGGTATAAAAAGGTGATCTAGTTTCATTTTTTGCATGTGCCTAACCAGTTTTCCCAACACCATTTATTGAATAGACTGTCTTTACCCCATTGTATATTCTTGCCTCCTTTGTCATAGATTAAATGACCATATAGGTGTGGGTTTATTTTTGGTCTCTCTGTTCTGTTCCATTGGTATGTGTGTCCATTTTTATGCCAGTACCATGCTGTTTTGGTTACTGTAGCCTTGTAGTATAGTTTAATGTCACGTAGTGTGATATTTTCAACTTTGTTCTTCATTCTCTAGATTGCTGTGGATATTTGGAATCTTCTGTGGCTCCATATAAATTTTAGGATTATTTGTTCTACTTCTATGAAAACTGTCATTGGCATTTTGATAGAGATAGTATTGAATCTATAGATTGCTCTGAATAGTATGGACATTTTAACAATGTTAATTTTTCCTATCTACGAGCATGGTATTTGCTTCCTTTACTTGTATCTTCTTCAGTTTCTTTCTTCAATGTCTTATAATTTTTGAGTACAGGTCTTTTACCTCCTTGATTAAATTTATTCCTATGAGGTTTTTTTGTTTGTTTTGTTTATTTGTTTTTTGATGCAATTGTGTAAATGGGATTGTTTTCTTAATTTTTCTTTCTGATAGTTTCTTATTGGTGTATAAAAATGCAACTGATTTCTGAATATTAATTTTGTATCCTGCTACTTTACTGAATTCATTTTTTTGTTTTTTGATGGAATCTTTAGGGTTCTCGGTATGTAGTATTGTGTCATCTGTAAATAAGGACAGTTTTACGTTTTCCTTTCCAATTTGGATATCTCTTATTTCTTTTTCTTGTCTGATTGCTGTGTGGCCAGGACTTCCAATATCATGTTGAATAAAAGTGGGGAGAGTGGACATACTTGTCTTCCTGATCTTTGGGAAAATGCTTTTAGCTTTTCATCATTGAGTATGATGTTAGCTGTGGGTTTGTCATATATGGTGTTTATTATGTTGAAGTATGTTTCCTCTGTTCCCACTTTGCTGAGAGTTTTTATCATAAATGGATGCTGGATTTTGTCAAATGTGTTTTTCTGCATCTATTGATATGATGATTTTTGTCCTTCATTTTGTTTAAGAGGTATATCACAATAATTGATTTGCGGCTATTGAACCACCCTTGTATCCCAGGAATAAATCCCACTTGATCATATTGTATAGTCTTTGTAATATATTACTGAATTTTGTTGAGGATTTTTGCATCTATGGTCATCAGAGATGTTGGCCTATAATTTTGTTTTTGTTGTAGTTGTAGTGTCTTTGGTTTTGGCATCAGGATAATGCTAGCTTCATAAAATGAGCTTGGGAACCTTCCCTCCTCTTGAATTTTTTCAAATAGTTTCAGGGTAGGTGAAATTCTTCTTTCAATGTTTAGTAAAATTGACCTGTGAAATCATCTGGTCCAGGACTTTTGTTTGTTGGCAGTTTTTTGTATTACTGATTCAATTTTATTAGCAGTTATTCGTCTGTTCAGATTTTCTGTTTCTTCTTGACTCAATCTTGGAAGATTGTATGTTTCTAGGAATTTATATATTTCTTCCAGATTGTCTAATTAGTTAGCATATAACTATTCCTAGTACGTTCTTACAATCCTTTGTATTTCAGAGTTTATTTATTTGAGTTCTCTCTCTTTTTTCTTGATGAGTCTGGTTAAAGCTTTATTAACTTTGTTTATCTTTTCAAAGAACCAGCTCTTGGTTTCATTGATCATTTGTATCATTTGTTTTTTAGACTATATTTGATTTATTTCATCTGATCTCTATTATTTCCTTCTTCTACTCACTTTGGGCTTTGTGTGTTGTTACTTTTCTAGTTCCTTTCGGTGTAAGATTAGATTTTTTTTTTTGAGATTTTTCATATTTCTTGAGGTAGACCTGTATTGCTATGAATTTCCTACTTAGAACTTCTTTCATTGTGTCTGATAGGTTTTGGGTCATTGTGTTTCCATTTTCATTTGTCTCAAGGTAACTTTTGAATTCTTCCTTAATCTTGTTGTTAATCCACTCGTTGTTTTGTAGCATGTTATTTAACCTCCATGTGTTTTTGTGTTTTTCAGTTACTTCTCATTTGATTTCTAGTTTCTTACCATTGTGGTTGGAGAAGATGCTTGATATTATTTCAATCTTCTTAAATTAATGGAGACTTGTTTTGTGGCCTAATATGTGGTCTATCCTGGAAAATGTTTTGTGTGTACTTGAAATTAATGTATATTCTATTGCTTTGGGGTGAAATGCTCTAAAATATCAATTAAGACCATCTGGTCTAATCTGTCATTTAACGCCATGTTTCCTTGTTGGTTTTCTGTTTGAATGATCTATCCATTGATGTCAATAGGGTGTCATAGTCTCCTACTGTTGCTTTATTACTGTCACTTTCCCTTTATGTTCATCAATATTTACTTTATGAATTTAGGTGCTTCTATGTTGGGTGCATAAATGTTTACAAAGGTTATATCCTCGTGTTGGATTGATGCCTTATCATTAGGTAGTGTCCTTCTTTGTCTCTTGTTATAACCTTTGTTTTAAAGTCTTTATTGTCTGCTATAAGTATGGCTACCCCACCTTTTTTTCATTTCCATTTACACGAAATATCATTTTCTATCCCTTTACTTTCAGTGTGTGCCTTTCAATCTGAAATGGGCCTCTTATAGGCAGCAGATGTATGGGTCTTATTTTCTTATCCATTCAGCCACCCTGTATCTTTTGATTGGAGCACTTAATCCATTTACATTTAAAGAGCTTATTGATAGGTATGTAGTTATTGTCGTTTTACTATTCATATGTATGGGTTTTTTTCCCTTTTTTTTCCTTCTTTTTCTTAAAGAAGTCTTCAACATTTCTTGTAATTCTGGTTTGGTGGTGATGAATTTCTTTAGCTTTTTCTTTTTTTTTTTTTTTGTCAGTAAAGCTCTTTATCTCTTTGATTTTAATGATAGCTTTGCTGGATAAAGTAATCTTTGTTGTGGGTCCTTTTCATCACATTGAATATTTCCTGCCAATCCCTTCTGCCTGCAAAGTTTCTTTTGAGAAATCAGCTGACAGTCTTATGGGAACTCCTTTGTAGGTAAGTAACTGCTTTTCTCTTGCCGCTTTTAAGATTCTTTGTCTTTAACCTTTAGCAATTTAATTATGATGTGTCTTGGTATGAGCCTCTTTTGGTTCATCTTTTTTAGAACTCTCTGCACTTCCTGGGCTTGTATGTCTGTTTCCTTTGCCAGGTTAGGGAAGTTTTCAGTCATTATTTCATCAAATAGATTTTCAATCCCTTGCTCTCTCTCTCTCTCCTTCTGGTATTCCTATGATGTAAATGTTGGTATGCTTGTTATTGTCCCAGAGATCCCTTAAATTATCCTCACTTTTTTTTTCTTTCTGCTGTTCTGTTTGGGTGGTTCCGCTACCTTGTATTTCAAATTGCTGATTCGGTCTTCCATTTCATCTAATCTGCTGTTGATTCCTTCTAGTGTATTCTTCATTTCAGTTATATTTTTCATTTCGGACTGGTTCTTTTTTTATGGTTTCTTTTTCCTTTTTTATGTTTCCTGTCTCTTTGTTGTTGAAGTTCTCACTGAGTTTATCTATTTTTCCCCCAAAGTTTGTTGAGCACCCTTATAACCAGTGTTTTGAACTCTGTATATGGTAGGTTGCTTGCCTCCATTTTGTATAGTTCTCTTTCTGGAGTTTTCACCTATTCTTTCATTTAGGACATGTTTCTTTGTCTCCACATTTTGGCTGCCTCTCTGTATTTTTTTCTATGTATTTGGTAAACGCGCTACATCTCTTAGTCTTGTCAAGGTAGTCTTATATAGTAGGTGACCTGTGGCACCCAGTGGTGGAGTCTCCCTAGTCACCTGAGCTGGGTGCTCTGGGCTATCCCTTGAGTGGATTGTGTATGCTCTCCTGTTATAGTTGAGCCTTGATTGCTGTTTTCTCCTTAGTAGTTGGGATTGATCACGGACTGGCTGTATGGATCCTTGATAATAGCTGGAGCTGACTCCATGGAGCAGGATTCCCCCAGTGGGACTTTGGTGCTTGCCAAGACCACCCTTTGTATGTGCAGTTTGTGGATCTAATCAGATGTTGCTCTGGTGTGGTCTGAAGTTGGCCACCAGGTGTATTGGTGCTGGAGCCTCTTGGGAGGGGCTATGGTACAGGCTGAGATCAGCTGCTGCCTATTCCTGGCCCAAGGTTACCAGGTAGGAGCTACAAATTGATATGCAGTTAGCAGCTGCCTGTATCATGCCTGGAGGCATGTGGGAGTCCACATGTCCACCCGAGGCCAACTTTCACCTGTACTGGGCCAAGTGCCACTCAACAAAAGGTACAGGGCACATTGAGGCCAGCCAGCTGCCACCTGCCTGGAGCCTGCAAACCTTCAAGAGTTTTTAAGAAAGCTTGCAATACAGACCAAAGCTGCCCATGAGACACAGCCCTTAAAAGAGCCAAGGACAATATACGAATTGGGTGGAACGGGGTCTCAGGGAGTCACCAGGGTGGGTGGGGTGAGTGTTATTTAACCAGTTAGTGCAGATTCAGATATGGCCCCTGCCTTCCCCTGTAGGCCACATAAGGGGAGGTCTCAGCACAGATACAGTGATGGCTCTTGCCCTGTAGCCACACCATTCAGTTTCTTCATATGTGTCTGGTGCCTTTTCAGATGCTGGCCCTTCACTAGAGCTCAGGGTGAATGCCTGTAAGCAAGTGAGTCTGTGCATGGGCCCTTTAAAGGACATCTGTGTTTCTAGCAGTCCTCTGTCTCACCTGGGTGGAATCACCACTCATCTTCTCAGCCAGCTGTTATGGAGACTACTTTTCCAGGCACTGGATCCCTGGGTTAGGGAGCACAGGGTGGGGCTGCACCCCCTCACTTTTCAGTGGGGACCTCTGCAGCAGAGTTATCCCTCCCAATTCTCAACCGCCAGACATGGGTGTGGGACCAGCTAGATTCTCATCTCTGCCCTTTCTACCAGTCTCAACGTGGTCTCTTCTTTATATCCTTAGTTATAGAAGTTCCACTCTACTAGTCTTCAGGTGGCTCTTGAGGTTGATTGCTCTATCATCATCTAGTTGTAATTTTGATGTGGTCATGGGATGAGGCAAACACTGTGCTTACTTACTCTGCCATCTTGACCAGAACTCGGACTGACTTCTTCTGAGTGGTGTGTCTTTTACTTGGTGCAGTATCCCCTGCATTTCTGCATAAACCTGAAGTTAGACCTAAAGATTTCATTAGAGTCAGGCTAAGTGTTTTTGGTAAAACTACCTCAAAGTTTAATGTTCTGCTGATTGTATCACAAAATGTATATATTAATATTATTATTTCCCCACATTTATGATGCTAAGAATGATCAATGAGAATATAGTCAATGGTATTGTAATATTTATATATAATGTCAGAAGCTGCTATCACTTTGTGAGGTGTGTAAATGTCTAATCACTATATTGTTTTGTATACCTGAAGATAATAATAATAATAATAATAATAATAATAATAAAAGAATGATCAGTGACTTCAGCCAGGAAGTAACAACTTGATTCCTCTTCTTCCCCTGCAAGTAATCTCTGGGATAATAGTCTCTTAGTAAAACTACTCTTTCCCATCAACATTTCACTCAGTGGGTTAAGCATTCTTTGATCATTGTTGCTTGTCCAGTCAGATTTTTGTATGTAAATGAAATTTTAAAAGCCTATCTTCTTATATATTTTGATTTATCCAGTGCTTTTATTTTGGGATCTAATTTAATTCCAACAATTTTGAGAGCTATTGAAGAAACTGAGATTTAGAGAGATTGAATCATTTACCCTAGTCATTTTCTCATTGTGTATCCAAAGTGGGATGCAGGTGCATGTCCCACAATTCTGAATGCCTTAAGATGGTCTCCTACTCATCATCTGCAAGGGAAGTTCATGTCCAGGAGAGATCAAGTTAAAAAAAAGAAGTTTTGGAGGAACACAATTTCATGGGATTATTTATTCAATAAAGTTTTAAATTAATAGTCTTTGATTTCTCTTAGTGATAATCACAGTTGCCACAGAAATATTAAGACTCTTTTAAACCTCAGTTAGTAGCTGACCATGTGCTTTTATTGGATTGTGATAAATTCTGCAGTGGAGAATGCAGAATGTACAAAGGCAGTACAATTTTCAGGACTGTGCAACATGATATGAGTTTTATAAGGTTTATTTTTCTCTCAAATCTTACATTTCATACCTCATTGGATATATGGTAAAAGCCATCTCTCTCCCAACTCATATTTGCTGTTTTCTGGTCAATAAATATTGATTGCTTTTTCCTTATATATGATGCATGCATGTATGTTGTCAAAACTTTTTATCCTATTTCTTTGTGTATTTTCCACCATATGCTCAAATAATTTCTAAATTGACACTTTTGTCCAGTTATCAGAAATTACACCCTGGATTAAATATAGATCCTGAAACATATTATTGCCTGTCCTAGTCTTATAAATGAAATTCAATATGAAAGTAAGTGGCAGAATTGAAAATATAGATGTGTTCAAATTTTAGGAATAGATTTTAAAATAAAACTATACAAACTGTTTTCTCAACAATTTTTCATTTTTAAAAAGATTCACTGCAAGATCCGAATTAAACCTAAGGGCTAGTTTAGTATCTTGCTATTGAAGGGTATATCTTACAGGGACCAACAGAATAGTCATTACCAAGAGCTTTGGGGATGCAGAATTTCCAGGTCCTGCATATTAACAAGGTCCCCAAGTGAGTGATGTGCCCACTGAAGTTTGAGGAGCAGCACTTTAATCCACTAAGAACTTCATTTACAGAGCATCTTTTAGGAGCCACCTTTGAACAACCTTTGTTGGAGGTAAAATCGTCTCTTCTCATTAGACTATTCCCTTAATAGTCTAGTAAAATGAGCTTAAATAATTAAAAAGAGAGAATAATGGAATTTCTCATATCATAAGTTTTACAAAAGACCCTGAATTAAACATGGCTACTTTCCTCATGTTAATTTTGAGACAAAGAGAGTTGGACTATAAATAAATGTAACCATGTTTTATAATAATACCAGTTGAGCTGTTCAATATTAGTCAGTGTCTTAAACCTCTCTGCTTCCATTTCCGACTTCTAAGAAGGATGACTTTGGCAATGGCAGCCTTAGAGCATAGTGACTGAGTTCTATGGTCTCTAGAATCAGACATGTTGGGGTCACATGTGTCCTCAGCCAGCTTCTCAGAGCCTCAACTTCTTCACACATAGAACAGGGGTAATAGGGTGGACGTGTGATGAAGAAAGGGTATTGCGGGCTTCAATTGTGTTTTTTGTAAATGTCCTGTCTTATAAGTTTGGGGGTATATACTTGAATATTTGAAATATTACTTTTTATATTTGAGATATTATTCTTTATATAAGGCCACCTGGCCAAGACTGGGAGACATAGCAGATCTACCAAATACATAGAAAAAAAAACACAGAAAGGCAAACAAAATGAGAATATAAAGAAATATGTCCTAAATGAAAGAACAGGAGAAAGTTCCAGAAAAAGAACTAAATGGAATGGAGGCAAGTAACCTACCAGATACAGAGTTCAAAACAAAGGTTATAAGGATGCTCTACAAACTTAGGGGAAGAATAGATCAACTCAGTGAGAACTTCAACAAAGATAGTAAACACAAAAAAGGACACAGAAGCCATAAAAAAGAACCATTCTAAAATGAATATATGTATATCATATGTATATATATGTGTGTGTTGTGTGTGTGTGTATATATATATATATACATACATATGAACTATTTCATAATTTTTAAAAGGGAGCTAATAATGTCATTAATCAAATATGATCATTATGAAGATCAAATAAGATAATGTAAAGTCCTTAGAACATGCTGTATCAGTTACCTTTTACAATAAATACTTGGTAAATGCTAAGTATTAGTAACAACTCTTTCACAAAGTTTATGATTTTTTTCCCCTCTTCCAATAACTTTTTGGTTCTCACCAAGTTTTTGAAAAATATATCTCTAAAAGCGAAAACATGCATGTGTGTGGGGATTGAGGGGTAGGGAGAGAGAGAGAGAGAAATGCTTACAGTTTTAACTTCTAAAACTTCTAATGGTGGTACATTGTAGAGACAGAAAGGATTTCTCCCGTTTATCTTCAGCTTCAGAAATTGCAGCTTGGACATTACATCAACATCCTGACATTATTAGGAAAAGTCAGCAGCCACTTTTCTCTGACTTCCATATCCTGAGCACCTATTCCACAGAGATAAAATAGTTGTCTTAGACTTGTTTTGCTGTACCAACAAGTTTTTCCTTAAGTTTCATCTGTGCAATTATGAAACTTCTCTCATCCAATGCATCCCATTTGTTGTCAAATACTTGTAAACTTAAAAAACAGTGGAAGAAGTCTTGCTTTTGAATATCAGAATCATATATCAGTATCATTCTTAGAACTCTGAAGACTCAAGCCCACTTCTCCACGTCCAATCTTTTAATTCCAGAAGCCCCATTATGGGATCTCTATGTGTCCCACTTTGGAGAGCCCAGCCTGGGAGTTGGCCGGTGTTACCCACAGAATACTATTCCTAGAAGATGCCCATTGAAGAAAGAGTTTCCTGAGAATATTGCAAAATGTGTTCTCTACTAGAGCTTCACTGTGCATAGCAAGGGCTTTGAGGTGTCCTGTGTTGAAGAAAAAGGTGGGATTCTGCAACTTTATTTACCTTCCACTCTCTTTTGGAAATAGGAGCTGGACCTCCTTGTGTGACTCCTAAGGAGTCCATTTTGGGAGATGCTGATTTATCAGCTGGTCAGCCCTAGATAAATATCAGGGGATGCATTCTAATTAGACTTTCCAGCAATTTAGAGCACTTAACACATATAGACTCATTCATCTTTACCACACCCTGTTATGATTGGTCATTTTAAAGATGAGGAAAATTGATACAATGAGTAACTTCTTAAGATCACAGGGCCAATGAATGGGTGATGAAATCTGGATGAAGTCAGCTAATCGAAAGCAATATTCTTGATACTTTAATATGTGTAGTATTTTTAAATAAAATAATAGCAATGAAAATATATTAAATTATTACTGAATGCTAGCCTATGCTCAGTACTTTACCAGCATCATCTCATTGAATGCTCATAATAACCCTGTGAGTTGGGCACTCTCATTGTCTCTATATTACTTGTGAGTTGAAGTTTGGAGACGTAAAGGGACTCACCCAAGGCCACACTATCAGTGCTGAGCAAGGCTATGTGGGAACCCACCACCATAACCACGTTGATCTGTCACCTCCCAAGTATGCGAGATGATTTATAAAATTAGAAAAATGATAGGTGTGCAAACCCTCTTCCCTGGCCCCATTACCCTTTTAGTGACCTTTTACCTTTCAGTAGGAATCACAAGACTACAAGAGTGTGACCAAGACCTAGAGTTGTTACTGTTTTACTTTAGCCAGTAGATTTTGGATTTCTTTTTCCTTGGGGTGTACATGGTACTTTTAATATGTTAGCATTAAAATTATTGATGTTTTTGCACACTGATGGAAATAGTCTCATATTATGTAGGGAGTTGTGGATAAGAACTCTTGAAATGATTTGTTCCATTTTCATAAATTAAAATTGATTTATTTTAAGTGATTTCCTTAGTTGGTAAGAAACATTGTGATGAGAGTTTACATGGAGAGATTTTTGACAATTACATTTTGTTTCCTTTTATTTTACTTTCAAATATCTTTCATCTGAAGCAAAAGTATTATCTTCATTAGATGTTTAGTCATATCATTAGCATCTATTTTATGGTGAGGATAAGGTTTAAAGAGATTCTAAACAGTTTTGCAGAACTTGGTCATGTATTTCTTGGTCTATAACTGTAACTTCTTTTGGCATAGTATTATTCATTTTCCTTCCAGGGAAACTAAAGATTTGAATAATTGAAGTTTTATCATTATAGTAATTGCCGCTTGATTATTCTCACATAACTGCTGAGGTCCTCCTGCCCTTTCTTATTTTTTCATTCCTTTCCAGGCAACACACAAAGTAAAAAAGTTAAGCACCTTTGGAGAAGAGCAAAGTTCATAAGATAGTATGGCTGACAATGAAATTAGTAATACCATGGGAAATCTGTTTGTCTTACCATCAGACAACGAGCTCTGTAATAATGGCAAGCTCCCCTTTGAAAAGGCTGCAGTCATCAAGAGCTCACTTGATCTTAGACATGGGAAGAAATTTTCTCACGCCCACACATGGATGATTGTATGTGTTGAGACCTGTTGTAACCTGAATATTAGAAGAGCAAGGATACAGCTGTAATAAAATCGTATTTCTAGAAATGGTTTCACTCCTGGTATATTTTACAGTACTGTTTCCCAAATTGCAGGTTGTGACTTATTAGTAGGCAATAAAATCAATTCAGTTGGCATATCCAGCATGCTTTTAATTAAAAGATGAAAGGGAATAGAATAGGAAATATCAAATTAAAAAATTATAACAAATTTTTGTTTGTTGTTTATGCATGTGTATATATGTGTGCTTAGTTAGGATGGGATGAAAAAATCAGTATTCTAACTATAAGTCTTAAAAAATTTGAAGGCTGCTGTTTTGTTTTAGGGACTATTTGATAATTACTCTTGAAGGCACTTGAGCACTACTCATTTTACTTCATCCAAATAATCTTCAAGCTGGTGCAATTCAGTTAAAAGTTTTCTTTTAATCCCTAAATCATGTTTTGTAGTATTGCAGAACTTAGTCTGTAACACGTATATCTTAATTTCACTTTTCTGTTAGTGGAACATGATTTCTTATCAAAAGGAAATAGTCTATTAAGGAAGTGATTGTTTTTCTTTCTTATTGGGTGGAATTATAGTAGACTAAATAAATGTAGACAAGTATCTAGGATTTATTTTAAGCTTATTTAGAAAATACCTTGTATATCCAATACTTTTTGAATAGTTAATGTTACAGGCTGAAAGGTAGAGGCATATCCATTCATTTCAGGCATTCGAAGAATAGATTTTGAGCCCATGTCTCTGTTTCTGGACCAGCCACTATTCTCAGGAATGATTTGTTAACATACCTCTCCCCTTGACTGTGAGCAACTTCAAAAGGGCACTATATTATACCAAGTCCCTAGCTATTTGTTGAGTGAGTTTTTTATGACAATTTGGATGTACTGGTTTACAGAGACTTCTTCCAGTATATACCTTAAGACTAATGCTGAAAGTAGTCTTTAATGTTACAAATTACATTAGGTGATTTGGATACTCTTAATTATTTTATTTATATGTAATGTTTTCATATTGTAGAAAGTTTAGAAAATAAATGTATAAATAAAATAAAAATCACTTGTGATCCCATACCATAGAAATAAATACTTTAAACATTTTATTTTCATATCTATATGTGTACTCTATATTCTGCTTTAAAATTAAATAATCTACAAAAGCTGTACTCACAGATTCCTCCCTCTTCTGTTGCCTGCCACGGCCCCCTGCCATAAAGCCATGTGGCATAGACCCTTCAGGCCTGATGTAGCCTAGATTCTGACTGAGGGACAGAGAGGCCCTACTCTTCACCCTAAGTTTGTTACTTGGCTCCCTAGCCTTTCTGATCTGACTAATCGTGTGGACTCTTGAGCCTAGGTTCATACCCAGTTCCACCACCTACTAACTGTGTGACTTTAAACCATTTCATTTCTTTGAGGATCACATATAATAATAGACCCCACTCCCCCCTCCAAAAAAATAATTAAATAGTCTTCTAAACCATGATCTTAACTTTTTCTAAATATCACATTGCATGGAGCTAGCATACTTTGACTATTCTTTTCTAATTTAGATTGTTTCCAAATGTTCAGAATTAAAATACTGTACTTGGATTTTGTATAGAGGTCACTTGGGAAGTTATAAACTATAAATGAGTACTTTCAACTTTTTCCAAAATCTAAGCCTCATCCATTCCGTGTTATTTTTGTAAGTTGTTTTGAGGAGATGGGAGGTCAGTCTCACAAACCAGCTATGGCTCCAAGCAAATACCAGGATTTAGACCCATCATTGGAGGGAACACTCTTCAAATTCTACAGAGTGAGGAGCTTTCAGTCTAAGGAGAGGAGGAAATGATACATAGTTTAGTCATCATATGCTTGGGCAATTAAATTACAGTTCAAAGGAAGAAAAAGAAAACAATCACTTTGAAAAGCAGACAAATTCCCTGTAGGGAAACTTCCTCTTTTCACATTTTTCCATGCCCCCCACTCCCCCACCGCCACTTTGATGTTAGGTAGGTGGTGGTTTAAGGTAACTAGTTGCCTTGTACTACTGTATCACTGTGGCTCACTGCCCACCAATCCTCCTAACACTATGTGGAGCTGAATCATAAAAGCAAGGTTGTATTTTTTTCCCTTAAAGATTAACCTTTATTTCTTTCCATTTCAATTAAAAACAAACAAACAAACAAGTTGTGAACTCTCACCATCCAGATACAGCAACCATCAACATTTCCCCACCTCTTTTCACTTATTTTTTTCCCTTCCTTTTTTGCTAATGTACATATTTGAAAGGAAATCCCAGACCTCATGTCATCATGTCATTTCAGCCCTACATATGTCAGCAGACATCCATAAAAAAAAGACATTTTCTTACATAACTTCAATACCATTATCACATCTAATAAAGTGAATAGTACTTCCCTGATATTTTTTAATACCCCAATTATCTCTTTAAAATGGTTTTGTAAGGTTGGGATTTTCAAATCAGAATCCAAACAAGATTCATTTGGTTGTTGTGATTCTTAAGTTTCCTTTAATCTAAAAGAAATACTTTTAAAAATGTTTGTTCATACAATTCATTGTTGAAGACACTGAGTCAATTGCACCTAGACTGTGACAGCCTGAATTCGGCTAATGCCTCAACCCCCTTCATTTCTTGTAGGCTGAAGTTAGACCTAAAGGCATGATGAGATTCAGAATCAACTACAATATTTATTCATATGTTTTGCTTTTTGGCAGTAGTGCTTCATAGGGGTTGGTATGTAGAGCACATGTTGTCCTATCAGGAGACGTACAAAATCTGTTAGTCTCACTTGTAGTCATGGCGAGATTTATCAGTGAGTTCAGATGGTGACACATCTCATACTTCCATTTTAAAGTTCTTCTTCAACGTTCTACCCAGTGGTTTTCCATCTATTTATGACCATTGCCAGAGGCAGTCATTAGAGAGCTGTTCATTTTAATAGAAAAATGTTGTGAAAGCATCTAAAGGGAGATCTGACAGGGCAGAATTCAGGTGGTTTTCCAAGATTAAACACAAATAGACATGGGTTAAAAAACCAAAGAGGTGAGACAAAAATGTTTTTAAAATTGTAAAGCTGTATTACAGAATTGTACACCTGAAACCTATGTAACTTTACTAACCATTGTCACCCCAATAAACTTTAATTAAAAAAGATTCTAAAGCGTTGCTGGATCATCTGGGAACTGTAGTCTGGGACCCACCATTAGTTGAGTAGCCTTAAGGAAACTCCATATACATTGTGTTTTCTCATCTGTAAATTGGGGCACATGTTGTGAACCCCTCACAGATTCAATATCCTATGCTCCTTTTAGACAAATGTGAGAAACTTGGAAAATGGCTTGGTAGAGAGAGCTTTTAGAATTAAAAATGGCCTCCTTTATTGGTTGTCATTCCATATAGATCTTTTCAATGCAAATTTCTATAAATACTTTAGTCAACTAAAAATAAATAGAAGAAACAGGTAACATAATCCAAATAGTATAGAAATGTATAAAATAGGAAATAAAAGCCTTTTCATTTTCACCGCCTTCATTTTACCCTCTGCCAAACTTAACCAGACTGACAGATTTTTTCAATTTTTTAATGAAACTTCTTATTCTGAGGTAACTGTATAGATCATATGCAGTTGTAAGAAATAATACAGAGAGCTGTTGTGTAGCCTTTACCTAGTTCCCCCAGTGATAACATCTTGCAAAACTGTATTATAATATCACAACCAGGATATAGACATTGATACACAAGATATGGGACCTGAACTAATAGGTTTTAAAACACCTTTTATCATCTCCCTATCATGATTCTTTTGTTTAAAGATTTTATTGGGGAATCAGGGAAGGGGAACAGACAAGTTGCTGTCTTTTTTGTTCTTCAGTCTAGTTGTGGAGGACGTTGTTTCACTGGCCCATGTTGGTATCGTCATTGCTCTCTTCCCAGATGAGGCAGATTGGTGGCAGGCCTCTGAATGGTCGCTCACTGCGGCTATTGGCAGCTCATTCTGGCTGCCAGCCACTCACGCTGGCTGCTGGCCACTCACTGTAGCCTATGGCAGCCCACTGCAGCAGGGGCTGCAGCCTACACCATCGCCGGGGCTCGCAGCCCACTCCAGGTGGAGCTGTTGTTAGCTGTAGAGGGCAGTGTTACTGGCCCTCATATGTGGGATCTGAACCGGGGCCTCTGGCATCCCAAAACCAGCTCTTAACCAGTGAGCCACTTGGCCGGCCCTCAGTGATTCTTAACTAGAGTTAGGCTAGAGAGTTAAGCTACCTGAATGTTAGCATAAGGTTATGAGAATAGTGCTTCTCTATTGTTTTTCATTTGCATCTTCCTTATTTAATACATGATATATAGGTGTTTTCCCTCTTTAGCAGTTTTTCACTTTACTTTTGGGAATATTTCTAGTTCTTTTTCCCCCCCAGCTTTACTGAGATATAATTGACATTGTGTAAGTTTAGGTCTATAATGTGTTGATTTGATACATTTATATAATATAAAATTATTACAACCATGACATTAACTAACACCTTCATCGATTTGCATAATTAACATTTCTTTTTTATGGTGAGAACATTTAAGATCTATTCTCTTAGAAACTTTCAGTTTAAAATATAGGATTGTGAACTCTATTTCATTGAAGTCCTCAAAGCTGTGGAAGAACAATAGGGTAAAAATTCCTGATGTAGTTGATACCCTTGGAATAAATTTATCATATTACAGCTTGTCACAGAAAACTCCATAAATAGTCTACTTCCATAGGCAAGACTGAAATGATAACTTCCAATGACAGTTTGCTTTTTAATAAGTTGGGACTCAGCAGTTCCTTTAAGATTTTGGGCAGAACAATGACTCATAGAATTTCATTTTGATAGTTAAAGGAAAAGGGAAATTTTTCCAGAGAGGCACAGATCCCCCCCCACACACACACAAAGTAGTGATGGGAAGGTTAAGTCTTAAACCTATTCATATTCTGCAAGTATCACTGGGTGAAATGAGTTTCCTCTTGGGCTTTAGAGTAGAAGTGATTGGGGAAAAAAGTATAATGACAGCATTGAATAAAAGTGACACCCTGGGATTTTCCTTTGTCATGATGTCACTGAAATAAAATTTAGAATACAATCATCATGTGTAGGTTGATTCACATATAATCGCTCCTTATTTGATATTTAGCTGTGTTTTCTAGAAAAAGTGTTTGCTTGCTCTTATTAAAGCAGAATTTCATAAGAACAGAGGCATTTAAATGTGTTCCAGGCAATATCTTGGTGGCTTAGTTATGTGTGTATTTATATGCACAATCATTTGTACACTGGTTTTCCTACTGTTGCTCAAAATTAATGCCTCCAAAGGTGGGGCAAGTCATAGAAAAGAGTGACTAGGATCTGGTGGGGAGCTAGGACGTTTGTCTCTTTTACAGGGTCAGTTACTTTTATCACTAGCCTTGTGAGAATGCCTGCTGCTATAGTTGCCATGTCTTCTAGTTTTCAAGGGGTACTGTAAATTGGATTTTTGTCATTAAAGCCTTTAAAAGCCGGCAAGTAATTCAGATTTTAAATGAAAACCCAGTGCACTACGTGTTTCTGCACCATATGCTTTACTATTATATAAATTTCATTTAATTCTCAACAATTTTGTACTGCCAGATAGCCCAAGAAATATAGCTGTCACCTCAAACTTAACCAGATTTTGCCCTGTGGGCTCTCTGGGCTTCCCTTTCTGTCTATATTAGCCTCAGTGTTCCAATCATTTCTGGACTCAAAATTTCAATGTTTGTTTCTCCTCTTGTCTTTCCCACTATAATTAGTGAAAATCTGAGTCTGTCAATTGTTTTCTTGTAAAATTTTCTGTTTTTCTTCCCTTCCCATCCCATTCTAGCTACCCTATTCCTACCCCTCATACTACTCTGACCCAGATTCTCCCTGCATTGTAGTTCCTGTCATTATCCAACCAGGTTGACCCTCCTTTTCAAATACCTCTTTCATTATCTACCTTCTCTAAAACTTCTGTGGATCCCTGTTGTCTACCATATAAATTTCACAACTTCTTCTCTCTAGATCTCCTTGTTTCATAGTAGTTTTATCCTAGCTGTCCATCTACATTTCCCTGGGGTAAGTCTCTCACCACTTCTTCTTAAGGTCAACTGTCCTCCCCCAATCCAATCTCCTGGCCAGGGCTGCCTAGAATCTTGTGGGAGTTTCTGGATAATGGATGGATCCGATCCCTGGACCTTGTCTGCTGAAATGAGATAGATTCTGAAGTTTTGTGCCCCAAACCCCATACTTTTTTTTTTTTTTTTGACTAGGCCTCCATTATCATTTGAGCTGTCAGAAGGAAATGGAATAAAGGAAGCCCCCAGGTGAATCCTCTAGCTAGGGAAGAGGCAAGGGAAGGAAGAAGGATGCCTTGGTCTTCAGATTCTCAGTACGCCCTGGTGGGGTCTTCCAAGGAGAGACCTTGTTTGACTGCCTTAAGAGTTCCTTCTCCAACTGTTTACTGCTGAAGAAATTCTTACTGTGTTTATGTGATGCCATACTAACCACAAGCATTTCACAATTTGAATGCGATGCATGCTCATTTGTCTTGCAGCCCACCCACTTATGCGTGCCATTGCATATTTGAATAATGAACTTGGTCACTTTAATCCACTAGAGCAGGGGTCGGCAAAGTGCAGCTCATGAGCCACATGTGGCTCTTTGGGTACTTACATGTGGCTCTGAAGTAAAATTGAAAATGAAAATAAAACCATAGTTTCATTTATTAAATTTTTAAAGGATATTATTCAGATAATGGTGATTTCATTTGTTTTATGGCTCTTGAATAATTTTTAAATAGTTGTGAGGGACAGGATTGGCTCTCCCGTCTCAGAAGTTTGCCGACCCCTACACTAGAGCAACTTGTTGGTCAATTGATGAACTTCCCCATTCAGAGAAGCGTTAAGAAAATTTCTTGGTTTAATGAAGTAGTGATAATTCACTGACATAGATTCCTCTTGTCTTCCTCGGCACTTTGTTTAATCTCCCAAAATGGTACATAGCACCTAGTGTTGTTATTTGAACATGTGACTCTCTCCTATTTTACTCTGAGTTCTGTGTAGTAGCCACTGCTGTTTTTTGGTGTCTCCAATAGCACCATGTCTGGTGTGTGACAAGCACTCAATACAGGAGATCCTTGACATTGTGTAATGACACACCCTGAGTCTATCAGAAACCATCAAACCTGTGACCGTCATTAGCTGAGACATGAATATCCAATGATTGCTAGTCCCCAACTAAATGACAGGCTCTTAAAATCCTCTCAGCCTAAGTCTCAGATTCTACCATGGCATAAATTTTGCATATATTATCTTGTTTAATCAGCACAGTAACCCTCTGAAGTAAGTAATATTATTTTCTCCATTGCAAATTTCTATATGACATTGGCTTGCTAATAGACAAAACCACAAATGGCAAAGCTGTAAATGCCAAGGACCTACTGTGCAAGTTTGGGTGGGTAGATAGATGATTAGAAAAAATAATATGATTAAATGGTGTGTTTGCTGAGAGCTTCCCATTCTAAAATATCAAACATTTGATCAATAGTGTTCAGAAGATTAAACTAGAAAACGAGATGAAATAATCTGAAACAGTAGATACTGTTGAATAATTTCATCTTATTTTTTTATTTTTTAATATTTTTAATTTTTAATTTTAATCTCTCCAAATAAGATTCTTATCAATAGGAATTAATTTCACTTACGTTTTCATCCTTTTTTCTTTAACAGGTGATGGCTGTGGGCACATAGTGACCTATCAGGACAGCGGCACCATGACATCTAAGAATTATCCAGGGACTTACCCCAATCACACTGTTTGTGAAAAGACGATCACAGTACCGAAGGGGAAGAGATTGATTCTGAGGTTAGGAGATTTGGATATTGAGTCCCAGACCTGTGCTTCTGACTACCTTCTCTTCACCAGCAATTCTCATCAGTATGGTAAGAAAAGAGATCTAGGTTTCTGTGAGCATGAAAACATTTGTGATTGTGCGGGGAGGGCTGTAAATTGTGTGTTTCTGAGTATTATAGCCTGGGAACATTACAAAAGAAACTTGCTTTTTGTAAACTCTTGGGGTAGCTTACATGGTACATTTGCTTCATAAGCTGCAACAAAGACTTCTAAGAAGAAGTTCCTGTTAGCCTGGTGTGAGTGTCTTAGGAGCTTTGAGTTTGTATCCTGCTGGGAAGAGAATTGGAGATGTATGGCACTTGGCTAAAACATCTGCAGTTCCTTCATTCCTGTGACAAATATTTATTGAACAGTGATCACGTGATCAGGAACTCTGTGAAGAACTGGTGGGATATAGTAGTGAAAAAGCAAAAGTTACTTTTTCATGGAGCTTACTTTGATAGTGAAGGAAAGATGGAAAATAAATGCATCCATTGTATAATGTGAGGTAGGGAGTGAGAAAGAAAAATGAGAATAAGAAAAATAAAGCATCCTAAGGTGACATGGAGCCTGTGTTTGAGTGTGTGCAATTTCAAATGGGATATTGAGGAAGTCTTCTCCAGTAAGGGGACATTTGAGTAGAGACCCAGATTAAGTGAGGGAATGGACTGTGCACATATGTCTGGGTCAGTTTTCTGGGCAAGTGCAAAGGACAGTTTCCAAAATAACCTTTTGAAATTAAGCTTTTTGTGCTTTGGTGTGTGCTGTTATCACATTGGCATCTGAAATCACCATAACAGTCACCCTACAACCCTAAAGCCAAGGAAACAACTTGAGTTTAGACAGTTTGAAGACAAAATCTTATATACATGTTCTTTTGAGATTAGCAATTTTCTGAAATTCTGTCTGCATACAACTCTAAAAATTATATAGGTTTTAGGTAAAATTTTATGCGCCTGCCAGTTCCATAGGCAATTTCTGAAACACACAGCTTTTGGGGCTATCTTACATTTAGCCCAGAGCTGTTTCCCCACTCAGTGCACACTCCCTGACCCACTGCTCCATGGAGGCCCAGACCAACTCTGAGACACTATTCAGAGGTCTAAACTTATCTAGGCCCCACGGTGGGGGAAAAACACCTAAGATTTTTTAGCCCTGGGAATATGATACCTATTTTGATGATGGTTGAATTACTCTGAAGAGAGTGAAGATGGTTGATTTCATATAATTGTTTACAATTTTTCAACTCCAGTTTGGCTCAAATGGGAAAAATGAGAATTCCAGGGATGCCTAAGACCCCTGGGAACACTTACTGTTCAGTTACCTTTGGTAATTGAATATGTATTAACTTCCGGAGGCACTCTTCAGGGAATCCCTCATTAGCCAGGAAATTGCGTTCCCATTCAGAGAAGACTGAGTGTCAGAGCTCCAGTATAAAGTGTGTGGCGAAGGGCTGCCAATCCAGAACCTGCTTTTCCACTCCACTGTGTCTCTGGGGGAACATCTGCTTTCCTAGAAGATGAGCAGTTAATTCAACCTGCTGACAGAGCAAGAGAGGGATCCTTTGCTCCCCTATGAAATTGAAGGCGAGGTGAGAACTAGAAAGAGGAGCAAATCATCCCGAAGCATGGTTGGAGAATGCCTGTGGCTTTCCTCACTGGGTGTTTACTCCATCCTCTTTCATACATATTCACAAATACACAGAAAGGAGGCAAGACATGGGATTAACTACTTGTTAGGAACTAGGTTATGAGGTGGTCATTGTCTGTCTCAGGGGACTGTCCTCCACATTTCTGAATTCTTGAATTTTCAAGACTTAGACTTGTCACTAGGAAATGAGTAAAGAATTGTAAATTCACTTGTAGCAGTAAAGCCAAGTAAATCAAATGTTCTTTTTAAATTTTTTCTATATACAGTTATGTTTGTCTTTTAGAAATAGAATATATGCTTACTGTAAAGATAAACATATTTAGTCTCTCTTGTATGCCACGCATATGCATGGCCCTTACATAGATTTTTCTGGAATTTTTACACCTACCCTGCAAGGTAAATATTATTAACTGCTTTGTACAAAAGTTCAGCACAGTGAGATTTAGTAATTTCCCCCAAGATCATATAGCTCGTTAGGGCTGAAAGAAAGATTTACATCTGTCTCTGTGGCTCCATGACATCTGTTTCCAAATATCTGCTCCTCTCTTGGTCCCACCACCCAAAGAAAATCACGGCAAATTATTGCCCTCCCCAGGTGACCAGCCCATATTACATCATACAGCAATTTTGTATAAAATGCAGGTGTAGTTAATATTTTTGGTTGGGAATATTTTTTAAGATAAAATATCTAATGATGCTCAGAATTTCTTTGACTACTTTAAAGATTTTCTGGTCAGTCATGCTAAGGCAAGTCTAGCAGACAAGGATAGGAAAATTTAGCAATAAAAGGAATACATGGAAAGGAAATTAGAATATTTCAATCTTGTAGAAGTATTTAAAAAGAATTAAATGGCTTAGGGACACATGTAGCAAGTGTAGCATGTGCTGTATATGTCGCATGTATATGTTTGTCCCTTTTCTGGTTTTGAAGAGTGTTCTTGAAGCAGCCACTTTTTCACATATAGGTAGTGCTTACAATATTTAATCCACTGACTTGAATGTAGTAGATACTCAGGAAAAAATAAATGATTTTAAAAGTGAATTGGCAAGTTCAATGACAAGGCACCAGTTAAGTAAAACAAGTTATATTATAGTTACTTGGAATATTAAACAGCTGTTTGTTTGTAAGACTGTTAACCTAGAAAGCTGCTTATGATATAGTGTTAGGAACATATGAATATACAGTAATGTTATAATGACAGAAAAAAAAACCTTTGAATAAAATAAGACAGAGCATAACTGGAGCAAAATGCTGAAGTAGGACTTTAGAAGGTTCAGCTATGGGTATTGTTATGTCTTCTTCTCTTTGATAAACATATGTTTCTTAATAAAAAAAAAAACAAACAAAAAAAAACCAAACAGGTTTCCTTTGACCAAAACCACTAACTAGACATATATTTTAACATATTTAAAATAGTTTTCTGGTTGGTTTGAACTTCCCGGAGGAGTGCAGGCATCAAAGAAGGAGGAGGAGGGGGCAGAAGTGCTTTGTCCTTCTGCTCTGGAGCTCAGGGAGTAGGCATTCCTTTGGGGCTGTTGCCCAGTTCCCGGAGAGGATGGAAGGACCCTCTGTAGCCAGTGTGGCCACAGAAGCTGGCATGGCTGCAGAGGGAGGGCCCTAGTGTCAGCACAGGGTCTCAGGAACCCATAACACTGTCGTTTGGGCTGGCAGTGGAGGGGAATGCCCGCTGAAGTCCAGCGGGGGAGAATGTATGTTCTGGAAAACCTCCTGAAATCCCAGTATCCAATGACTCTAATGATTACATGTGACTGAGACAGCTGAATAGTTTTAGTTTACCCAGCTCTATTTTTCAAATTAACTAATTAATTGCTAAAATCCATTGCCAAGAGATTTTAAGGCTCAATACTTATCAGACTTTTGAACATGGAGTTGATGTTTTGAAAAGGAATAATGTTTTCTGGCATTAGTGTTTGGAAGCTCTGCCAAGAGTAGACATACTTGGGATGTGATTGCATTAACCATTGCGAATATGCTGAAGTTGTACAGTTTTCATCATTATGCAGTTCATTTTTAATGGTTCATCCCCATGCCAATTTTGTTTGGTTGATACATTTCGGGTGCTTTTATAATCCATGTCGGGGTAGCAAAATGCACTGTAAGCAGTGTGCCCACACCAGCCTTCACAGTAGTCAAGCAAAATATGCGGCTGATCTCACTGATATGAAAAGGCTTGGAACATACAAGATGAGCCTATTAGTCTTCTGTTTATTGTATATTATAATAATGGCTGACAGTTCAGATTCAAGCATCAACTAGAAGAATGTACTTATATATCTATAGCTGAGTTAAGACACTGAATTTCCCTTTCAAAATACCCTTGAAACAGCCAGGAAGCAGCTAAGTTGATAAAGTATATCAACCTTACTTTAGGAAATATCTTTTTAAAGAACAAAATCAGTTTTTAAAGATATTTTTAAAAACAAATTTCACTTTTATACTTATGAAAAGTTTTGGATGTGTGCTAATATCCTGGTCCAAAAAAATATTTAAGAAGTATCATACTTTGCCTAGCAAAGATTGTTTTCACTATAACTGAAGGATTTCTGGGGTTTTGTTTGAGACCAAAATAACTGAAGTAACTGAGACTCCCTTCAAAAGAAACACTAATTTCTCTTTTCTTGTATAGAATCCAAACCAGCATCACAAAACATTTAGTTGTCATTTCTCAGTGTCCTTTAATCTGGGACAGTTCATCAGTCTTCCTTTGTCTCTTACACAGTCTGAAAAAGTACTGACCAGTTATTTAGTAGAATGTTGATTTGGATTGGTTTAATGTTACCTTGTGCTTAAATTCAGATTATATATTTTTGACAAACATAACATTATTACTTTTTAAAGTGCTCTTGAAAATGCTTGTTTACAACAATTTCCAACATTAGAAATGGTGAGGTCATATATCCCCCCTAGGAATAAGAACTAAATCTACAGAATGTTTCTTTGTTTCCCTTTACACTGCCCTTGTGAGGTGGACTCTTTTTTTCATTCAAAACTACATTCATTTAGGTTATTTCTCATGTCTTCTCCAAACAGTTCTCTGTTATTTGAAGAGGTCGATATGATATGAGACTTTGAATAGACTCAAATACAGGGTGATGCCTTCTTTACAGAGGACAGTTTTAGAAACCAAGTTCATCTTATATTTGAACATGTAAGACCACAAGAAACTTGACTAAGGTAGCCAAAGCTATATTAGGGTTGAACAAAATTCGGTTTTCATCTGGAATTTGAAGATTCAAACAAGGAGTCTATTTAAATAACATCTCTTTAAATTTAAAATTGTTGTACAGTACAGTTCAGATTGCTGCCTTGGTATGGATTCTGGGTCTCCTCCCTTTTGTATTCATGATATAAAATAATAAGATGGTAGTTATATGAAGCACTAAAATATATTGAGCTTGGGGAAAAAGTAGGAGCTGGTTCATGCATTGTGTCATACCAATATATAAAATGCCTATATTTAAAATACTAAATAGCTAACATTGTTTTATTTATGATACTGAAGAAGGAAGGCTGTGAATTTATCGTGAAGATCATTGTTCTCAACTTTAAAACTTTTTAGTGACCCATCAACTTTACTCCCCCTCTGATTACATTCCATTTCCAGTCTTGCTGAACACACAGAACTTAAGAGATTTGAATTCACTCAGAGGTTCGTTTCTGCCACCACTGCTCCCCGAGATCCCAGAGGAACTGTCCTTTATGTTTTCCTGTTATGTCAAGAAGATTGACTGGGTCCCAGTTTTCCCCTGAAAGCTGATGTTCCCACAGCAGGTGGAGTTTAGGGTTGTTCCTGGACCCCCTGAAGACCTGATAGGGAGGCTCAGTGAGAACCAGTTCCTGGCTCCTCAGGATTTGAAGGACTTTGTTCTGACGGAATCTCCTAGACTTCTCCACCTAAATCACTGTGGACCAATAAAACCAGGGTGGTCTTCAAAGTGGTTTAACATTTTTGTTTTTGTCTGAATTTTTTACTTGTGCTTAAGAATATAGACTCTGGAATTAGACTGCCTGGAGCCAAATGCCTGCCTTAGTGCTTATTTTTTAATTGCTTGACCTTGAGCAAATCACTTAAATCTTTCTGAAAAATGGGCAAAATAATAGTATATACCACATATGGGTGATTGAGGCGTGCGCGCGCACACACACACACACAGATATGTACATGTACCGGGGATGCCAAAGAAATGTATACAAGTGGACACTTTGGTCAACGTTGCTCAAGCAGTTGTTCACCATAATCAGCAGTGTTTGGACACTGATGGTAACCACTCTGAGCACCTCTTGTAATTGCAGAAGTCAAACATGACTTGTGTTCGTATTTTGTTATTGGTATATATTGAGTATTGCAAATTTTAATAGTTTTTTCCTTTCTTAAAATGCATATACAATTTTTGGCACCCTCTGTATATACGTATGTGTGTGTATCTTAAAAGAATGATGCCTGTGTGGCACATAATAAGCACACAGTATATGTTAGCCTTCCTCCTTTCCTCTTCCTCCTTTGCTCCCCCTCCCCTTGCTGCTCCCTCCTGAGTTGTTTTGCCATACAGTTTATTCTTTGGCTCAGATGTGTAAGAGCAGAGAACACATTGGTCCTCTCTCCATACTCTGAGCGCTCTCTTTCTGCCAAGCCAAGGCTGAGCTGAAGCAGCACACCCCGCCCCACCCCACCTGGTGCATTCCTGGTGACCTAAGTTTGCCCAGTCATTCGAAGAATGTAGCAGGGGTTCCATAAGCCAGAACTAGCAGCAAGTATAGATTTTCTCCATCCAGCCTGTGAGATGAGTAGAGAACACATATTGTCTAAGCCCATACACAGTATGTTCAGTTGGCTTTTTTATTTATTTTCGCTGTCACTGTCAGTCCACTCTTTGCATCTATTTCTTATTCAAAGTGCTTGCTTCCTGATTTTCCCTTCTTCTTTTGCCAGTTTCCACTCCGCCCAGGCCCTTCCAGGTTATCTTGTTAAATATTGTTGTAATAAATTTCTTTCTTCCCTTATTTTAAACATTATTAATTGTGCCCCACTCTCTACAGAAACTTGTTAGCTTGGCGTTCAGGACTCTTCCCCACTCACAATTCCACCTCATCTTTGAGTTTCCTCATCTCTGTGCCTTTTCCTAAACACATCACAGTTTCATGCCTTGGTACGCTGTTGATGTCATACCTCCATATGTCCCCCTCTTTTGTTCTGCCCCTGCTTTTCTGCCTCTTCTAACGTATGCACGTGCAAGTGAAGACAAACCAAATCTAATGCTCCGTACCCTAGAACCTTCCCTGATGTCCAGCACTTCAGTCCCTGCCTCTTTTGGGATCATGCTGTTTTTCTAAGCCTTCAGTAGAGCACAAATATCAGGTTGAGAGAATTATTTTAGCTTCTCTACCAGATAAGGGGTTTCCTGAATAAGGAATTACATTTTATTCATCTTTTTAGTATCCCCTATTGCTTAGCATAGTCTTGCAATTACAGATTCTCAGTCAATGTTTAATGAATGAGACTGAGTATAGCTTGATTTTGGCAGACATAATACATTTAAAAATTGGGAGTTTTTACAAAAGAAATTAGAGTGTTTTATTCACCCTGTAGATTCCTTGATCTATGAACATCCTGTCTACATTTAAATTGATTGACAAAATTTTAGGACTCTACTTATTATTATAGAAAATACTACAAAATAGTGTAGAAGGTGCCTGCAGTTGAGCATACTATGTTCTGTAGCCTGGGCTTAGTATTCAGATTTACTAACTCATTTAACCCTCACAATAGCCCTGTGAAAGAGGGCCTATTGAAACATCCACACATAAGGAAACTGCAGCTCAAGGAGGCCAAGCAATTTGCTTATGATCACTTCACTCCATCTGGGATTCACACAGGGCATTTTCCTCCAGAGACCCCATTCTTTAGCACTATGATTCTTGATTTGGTCCTTGATTCTTGAAGTGATCCATGACTTGTGCTTAAAACCTGAACTGTAGTTCTTGTTTGTCATTTGCTGGAAGAAATGGGAACTTCTGGAGATCTCGCCATGGGGGATATCCTAGGAATAAAATGGATTTCTGAGAAATCACTCATATATAGAGTATCAGTATAAATTTAAGGTTTAAAAATACCTCTTAATCAAAATGCTAAAGGAGGCATCATGGTCAGTGAATTTATTATAGTTGTTAGTTAGTTGTGTTTTACGAAATGATTTGCACTATAGGAAAACCAGGAAGTTCCAGAATTGTTCTCTTACCCTTCCTGTACTTCCACCTCCACCCCCAATATTTTTGTAACCATTGTTCATGACTTGGAAGTACAACAATGTGAAGTCAACTGTTAATATTTATATTACACTAGGAACAAGATAAATGGGAAAAGTAGGAAATAATACTAAGTGTTTTGACTCATAATTGCAACAAGATTTCTGTGATAATATTTTAGAATGATACATGTCTGGCCTACTGTAATAAGATATAATCATTATTCCTTATCTGTTAATTTTTTTTTTAAATTCCAAATAGAGAAAAACACAAGATTGGCAGCTTCTATTTCACAAATAGTTTATATCTCTTAGTCATGTTATGGAGAGTGCAAAATTCTTACGACTTTTAAGGATTAAACAAAAGCCTCCGGAGAAATTTCCAGCTTGGGGAAAGTTGTTTTGGGCTTCAAACACCTGAGAAGTTCATTTTCCTCTGCGATTGGGGCTATATTGGTGGAAATTCTTGAGAAGGACTACTTTGTTTGTTTTGTTTTGCCTTTTATGCCAAGGTAGAATTCAGAAGAATCTTAAACATTTGGAAAACTCTATTACCAGCCAGAAAGTTCCACACTAGATATTTCATTAACATAACCACAAGCGTCAAGGAGAAAAAGCTGTCAGCCTCCTTCTCCTCCTTTGCCCCAAATACTTCCCTGGAGACATCACACTGTGATTTAGTTTCAGTAATTACCCCTTTTTGTGGGAGAGAAGTAATGGCCTAGGTGGGTTGTGAGCTCCAGTGTTGAGGCACTTCTTGATCTGAGTCCCACAGCCCCAAGGAAAGCCACACCTTTGTCTAGGAATCTGCCTGGTTCATTTATCATCTGTCACTGATTTTTGTCTGGGAACCAGAGACCAAATCTCTCCTGGGATACCACTTACATTCTTACGTGACCATGGTTTTAATGGCACAGTTCAGGAATACCCCTTTTTTATGCTAATTTCCTGCCTTTTGAAAGAAAATGGCCCTGAAAATCCTGTAATGTTGTACAATGACACCATTGCAATTAGCAAGCAAGGACAAACCTTGCCATTGGAGTGCACTAAAAAAACAAATGGAAAATGGACCCAAGTCTAATGTCTTGGCGTTCGAAGCTTCAGCATTTCTGGAGATGGTGTTATCAGCACGCCTCTGAAAACAGACCTGAGCCATGCTGGGTACCACTTTCCTGGCAGCGGGTAGTGTGCCATGTGGCTGGCTCTGCCAATAACACTCCCAGGGAGTGTCACTTAAGCTCACTGGCACGTTCTTATCTGTCATGAGAAATTAAATGTGGGTTTCAGAAGGTGCCCATAAGGTTAACGAAGGTTTTTAGGAGTATTTTTGTTATTTGATTTGATGTATGACAAATCTCTCAGGAGTTAGGTTTTCATTTGGTCTCTGGATTTTTTACCCCACCAAGGGAGTGGTTACAGAGGAGGAAGGGTATCTTTTTTTTAACAGTATGCATCCATTTTTGACACAGAAGCCCTTACACACATGAAGCAATCACTTCATTTTATCAGTTTCAATCCCCAAAGCACAGCTCCACCTGAAGTGACTTGGAACAGTTATTAACCTAACTATTACTGCCTTGTAATGTGCAGAGACTTCAGCAGACAGTCTATGGAGAATGGAGCAGTACTAGAAATTGCTGCCCAGATTGTCAGATTGCCAGAAAATCAAGAGGGTTCCAGGCTTGGCTCTGGGCAGATAGTTCATTCTTCCTTGTACAGGACAGTTTTCTTTTATTTACACATAGAAAGGCAAAGGGTTTCCCCTCTCGGCTGCTCATGGAACAGTGGCCCCAAACAGGAGATGTGTTGAGAGGAACTGGCCTACTGTGCTCAAAGAAGGCAGCTCCTGTGGTTCCTGGGCCTTTATTCCTTTTGTCCACGGAATCAGTCCCTTGTCTGGTAGGTCTTGATCTCATGTCTCGTGCTAAATGCCACAGTGCTATTCTATTTGGTATCATTGACAGCTCTTTCCCACAATCTAGGGCTACTAATTACATTCCACAAAAGGGAGAAACATTTATTTGTCCTGATTTTTCTGCCTGCTTGATGAAATGCCTTTTTGCTGTGCCCCAGTCTGATGGAATTTGGGACTGTGAAGTAAGATGGAACCTGCTTTGCAGACAAGGATAGAAGTGGGAGGTGGGAGTTAGATGGTAAGTGTAGGTTGTATATAACACAGAGCATTGGCAGTTGTGAAGCAAAGCTGTGAGTCCTACTTTTAGGTCTGCTAAATTTCCTAAGACCCACTCACAAAGGGTTGGGGTTCAGTCTGACTGTGAATCGAGGCAGGTTTACCATCCAGGAGCACAGCCCAGGATGGAGAATATAACCATGGTCAAAGTTAGAAGTCACCAAGCTCTCATTTGGGTTTCCAGTGAAATTGTCTTTGTGACTATCTAAGTACAGGTGTAGACCCCTTTAAAAAGTCAAGATGGAGAATACTACTTGTGAAATATATATCCTTTGGGCAGGCGTGGGTGTAGAAAGGCTTTCATAAGAAAATATATCATCCTCGAAGAGTCTGGCTGAAAACTGAGAACATTGCTTAGGACAGACTTGTAAGCTCTGCCAGTGGTTTCCCATTAATTATTTTTCCCACTCACTGCCAGTCAGATTTTTCTATTTTCATCTCTTTTCCCTTTTAACTCTCGGAATGCAGTTCTTCTAGACTGTGAAAAGGAATCTTTCTCTGTCAGGCCTTCAGACAGGCAGTAATTTGGATGTTTTGCCAGAGGCGATATAGCAGACAATACTCGACTTTTGTCTGCCACCCTAAACTAAAACTGCCTCCTACTATTGTGATGGTTGTGCTATGATGAACCTATCAAAACATTTTTCAATGATGGCATTTATAAAAAGAGGGTATATTCTATCCACTCTAGGGTTTAGTTACATTTTTGCAGCATATCAATAAGCATGCTTGGTACCTGTGGGGTAAGGGTGATTAAAGGAGTCTGTGTGTTTATATTTTCTTTCTTTGAACTTCTTCCAGAAATATTTGTATGCCTATTATAACTTTGGGAGGATAGAACTAAACTAGGATTTCACTATATTATGTGTGCTTTTGTCTATGAAATCATATGTATTACACAACAACTTAATGTGGTGATATACACTCTTATCTATTTGTGTAAAATATATACAATTTTGTAAACTTTTCTTTCAACTATTCTATAAAAATCTTCTTAAAAATCCTAATTATTCAGCCATGAGAAAAGACATTGTAAAAAAAAAAAAGAAAAGAAAAGATATCCTGCCATTTGCAACAGCATAGATGAAACTTAGCATATTATGCTAAATGAGATGAGTCAGACAAAGAAAGAAAAGTATGTATATCACTTATATGTGGAATCTTTAAAAATCAAGCTCATATAAACAGAATATAAAATAGTGGTCACCAGGGAATGAGGGGTGGGAGGACAGGACAGTTGTCACTTAAGGGTACAAACTTGCAAAGAGTAGTAAAATAAACCCTATTCTAGAGATGTAATGCGCAGTATAGTGAATACAGATAGGCAACAATACTATATTATAACCATCAAACGTGCTAAAAGACTAGAACTTAATTATTCCAACCACTAAAAGAAATGATAATTATGTAACATAGGAGAGGTGCTAATTATTCTTATAATGGTGATCATATTAAAATATATAAATGTATAATAACATGATGTACACCTTAAATTTATAGTGCTGTATGTCAAATAGATTTCAATGAAAAAAAAAAAACATTCCAAACAAGTTCTTACCTGGTAATCAATTTAGATTTGTTTACCTCACTGCTTATATTAGAACTCATTGGAATGCTACAGAAATTTGAGAGATTAGTATCATCACCATTCGAAGAAGGATATATATTTATTTCCTCTTGAAAAAGATGAATATAGTTACAAAAATATTCTGATTTATTAATAGCAATAAGTTACTAGTTATTTCATTTTTTAAATTTGTTTTTTAAATTGGGAAATTGGGGGAGGGGAACAGCGTTGGGGAATCGGGGAAGGGGAACAGACAAGTTGATGTCCTTTTGTTCTTCAGTCTAGTTGCGGAGGATGTTGCTTCACTGGCCCATGTTGGTATCATCATTGCGCTCTTCCCGGATGAGGCAGATGGGTCGCAGGTCTCTGGGCGGTCGCTCACCGCGGCTATTGGCAGCTCACACTGGCTGCCGGCCACTCACTGTAGCCTATGGAAGCCCACTGCAGCAGGGGCTGCAGCCTACACCGTAGCCGGGGCTCGCACAGTCCAGCTCCAGGTGGAGCTGTTGTTAGCTGCAGAGGGCAGTGTCACTGGCCCTCATATGTGGGATCTGAACCAGGGCCGCTGGCATCCCAAAACCAGCTCTTAACCAATGCGCCACTCAGCCGGCCCTAGTTATTTCATTTTTTATTTTTAGGGTTGCAAAGCAAGTATCTTCACTTATCTCTGCAAAGAAAAAAGAAATTTCAAACAGTAAAAGGAACAGAATAAGTTGAAGTCAAGCACAGGAATCTGACTCACTTTAATTTTGCAAAAATACTTACTCTGTGTTATTATACAAAAAAATGGATTTAATATAAATTGCCTATTTGCCATGCTTGTGAGCACTATTAAAGTTCATAAGAATCCACATATCCATTACACAAATGATTTTTCTTGCTTTTCCGTGCCTCTCTTCCTGACTGCTTCATTTTTTAAAATGACAGAATGAAATATTTTATGTATCTTTATAATAAGTTTTGAATTTTAAGAACTGGAAGAGCATTTTATTTCATTTCAATTCAAAGAATATTTGGAAAGCCCCACCGTATGCCAGATATTGTACAAGCTGCTGACGATAAAATGGTGGATAGAAAGGTTCCTAACTCCATAGGACATAGTCTAAAAGGAAAGCAGACATTATTTGTTTGTTTGTTTTAATGTATTTTATTTCTTTCACAAATACTTGTCTAGTCTCATGCTAGGTACTCTTCTAAGTACTTTGTGAGTATTAACTCAGGTAAGTAATTATATATGATGAGTGTTTCTGAAGAGGGAAGTGACCTTTTTATTTGGATTTCATTATAATTTAACAATAGGAAACAACAAAATTTGAGTCATGAAGGTAAACACACAGCATTTCTCTCTTATTCTATCACATCTCAGAATGTGAGACCTGGACAGGACAAAAGAGAAATCCGATCTCTTCTATCAGGAGAGGAATGAGTAGTTGAGTTCATGATCTCCTGAATCTTTTAGCAGTTTGGTCTTTATGTTGGTTTTCGCTAGAGTCAACAATTTTATTCACATTGAATTAGAGTGGTCTTTTTCCTCTCCCTCCCTTAAATTGATGTTGTCATTTTTGTTGCTTCTGACTCTTTCCATACTATTTTATTTTGAGAGAAGTTGATGGAGAATAACTCCCTTCAAAAATATGCTTAGTAATCCCTATTTTCAGAGAAATTATTGTGTCTTTCATACATGACTTTCAAGATGACAATTTACACACTAAACTTTAGCTTGAGTAGTGTTAGGAAGGTTTCCTTCTTTTAGCTCAAAATCTAATTTTGTCCTTTGAAAGTTTATTGAGCTTCCTATTGTTTTACAAGCAACTTATTCTAGGAATAATATGTTACACTTTTTTTTTTTTTTTTTGAGAGCAGTGTCACTGGCCCTCATATGCGGGACCCGAACCGGGGCCGCTGGCTTCCCAAGTCAGGGCCCAACCACAGCACCATTCAGCAGGCCCTATGTTACACTCTTAACTGCATAATTTATACTATGATAATTCAAAAGCCTTTAGAAATTATTCTGCTTTTTTATAAACTTGATTTTACAAATCAAAATGAATTATATGGGTTAGCCAGAAGCTATGGTAAGAGAGAGATAAATTAGTAAACTGAGAATATTTCTTTGAGAGACTAAATAAATAATATTTATTATATTATATTATATTAATAAATTAATAAAATTAGAATAAGATTTTTACCATGCATTAGTCTTTTAACTTTGGAATCTTTTTGAAAAAAGGGAATTTGTGAGTTTCTTTGAGCAAATTTAAGAGGATTGTTTTTGTGATAACATGTTCTTTACTACCCATCTTAGTCTATTGAGGCTACTATAACAATACCATGGACTGGATAACTTAAAAACAATAGACGTTTATTTCACGTTGTCTGGAGAGTGGGAAGTCCAAGAACATATAGTGGCTGGTGAGGGTCCACTTCCAGGTTCATAGCCTTCTCTCTGTATCTTCACCTGATGGAGGAGCAAGCAAGCTCTCTGGGGCAGGGCCTCTTTTACAAGGGCACTGTTTCCATTCATGAGGGCTCCACCCTCATGACCTAAGCACCTCCCAAAGGCTCTGCCTCCTAATACTGTCACATCAGGGCATTAGGATTTCAACACATGAATTTTGAGGGGACACAAACATTTACACAATACTTTAAGCAAATTTAGGAGGCCCCTAGAGTATCACTTTTGTGATAACCTTTTTTTAAATACCTAATGTATTTGACCTTTGTTAGTCTTCTATTTACAAAAACCAAAACCTTGGGTTGTTCACAATTAACTAGTTCCAACCTCTTATCCAGAATTAGCCACTTTCACCCACTTGGCCTGTCAATACAATCAGATTCATGATCAGTCTCAGAATTAACGAAAATTTCAGTTGGGTAAAGATTATAATCTTACATATGTGTTGTTTGGTAAATTTGACCTTTAAGGGGGAAAAAAATGTCTTATACCAATTCTTTGTGCTGGTCTAAATTTTAAAATGTGCCCAAAAAGTACTTTGTTTTTAGGACCATATTGTGGAAGTATGAATGTTCCCAAAGAACTCTTGCTGAACACGAGTGAAGTAACTGTTCGCTTTGAAAGTGGATCCCACATTTCTGGACGGGGTTTTTTGCTGACCTATGCCAGCAGCGACCATCCAGGTATGGCAGAAGAACCAACAGAAATCTGTAAACCTTTATCTGTTTAAGAATTACTCTTGCTACTTATCACTATCTCTGGACAGAATTATGACGTTAAATACTGAATTAAGATGTGAGGGAAGAGAGGAATGCAGTGCCCTGGTAGGTAGTTAGGTCTAAACTGAACGCTTTTGTAGAACATGTTAGATGGATCAGTTGACTTATGTGGGTGAGGGTTGATCTCATTTTCCTAGAAACCTTGGGTGGATCATCTTCAGAGCTACTGTCCTGACTATTGTAATGTCTGGCTTTTCCCAGGACCCCTCACTCTACTCCTTTCTTAGCTCAGGGAAGAAGCCTTTTAACCAGTGGCAGCCCACCCCAACCCCACACATTTGCACACCCACACCCACCAGTGCACCAGCATGGGAGGTATGTATGTATAAGCAGGATGTAGTCACTGTCACAGAGTCCCCTGACCATGGACCTAACAGGAGAATGGAAGCATGAACGCTAATGAGAGAGGAAAGCATGGCCTCTGTCCAGGCCTCTTGTATTCCAGAGTAATTACTGTGCAGCCCACTCCGTGTCTGCCCACTATCACAGAGGTGTCCAGAATTTCTGCTCAGTCCCCTCTGGCAGAAGCACTCTGAAAAGAGGTTGTACCATTCATTTCCCTCTCAGTCAATCAGATCTCACCAATCCCAGTTGTCCCCAGCATGACCAGTGTTCACCATATGTTGCTCCCTAAAGAAAGAAAGAACTATTGCAGCAAGTGTGGACTATTTTGGAAACTTACCAGGTTGATGTAAATGCATCCAAATCCACAGTATCTTAGCATTTCCATGGCTGAATATTAGTTCTTTTCTGTGCCCTAAAAGCACTCTCTTTTTGTCCTTGGTCCTGACTGGTCAAAGTTGACAGGCTGTTTGTGTTCCAGTAAACACCCGGTTCTGCGGTCACTTGGATGCCCCTAAATTCTTAAATGAAAGTGTTCCTAATCCTTCTCTATGAACCACTCTGGACTTTTGAAGTTGTTTTCCTCCTGCCAAGGCTGGTTATACACATGATCTTTGTAGACCTGTAGTGGATAGTAACTCACCAGTGCTGGCTTTTCTGTCAGAAATAGATTCTGCTCTCGTTCATAAGATAATCACTGAAAAACCATCATTGGTGGGAAAAAAAAGAAATGAAGGGAACTGATTAAATCCTGAGACAGTTTTCTCAGTTCTGATTTATTTTTAAACAGGAATTCAGATAACTAGATAACGGATAAATGCTTTTTAAAATGTCTTTTTTATTTAAAAAGAAATCTTTTGAGCACGAGTGTCCTAATTTCCATTCAGTCTGCTAATTGCAATTATCTTTATTTATGACAGATTTAATAACGTGTTTGGAACGAGCTAACCATTATTTGATGACAGAATACAGGTAAATATAGATGCCCTATCTGTGCTGCAGTCATATGCTGCTGAACATTTTGTTTTCCTTGACATTAAACCAGAGTACCTTATTTCTATTTTTTAATTTTTTAAAGTATCATCTACAATACGGTGTAACTCACGAGAAATACTTGAAATGCTTTCTTACACAGCAAGTGTCAGCAAACTTTGTCTATCACAGCCAGATAGTAAATATTTTAGGTTTTTCAAGGCATGCAGTCTCTTTTGCATCTGTTCATACAGTTTTTGTTGCTGCTGTCATGAAAAACAGTCATAGACCATAGGTAAATAAATGACCATGGCTGTGTTCTGATACAACTTTATTTACAAAAAACGATCAGCAGGCTGGATTTGGCCCATGAGCCAGTTTGCTGACCCCTGAGTCCTACTTGTAGCAATGAGCCATTATGGAGTCTAGGGGGCATTTTTACCTGCCTACAACTGAAAGTGACTTTTGTAATTTTTTCACTTTTGGAGGGTGTTCATTTTTGTTTCCTACAGAAGAAAAACCTGAGAATAGGAAATAAAATTTTGCATCTCAGCTTTATTTTGGAATAAATGAATTTCTTTGATGTACATTTCCTCATCTATGAAGTAAAAGTGTGTAGAGCACGATTTCTCAACCTTAGCACTCTTGATATTTTGGGTTGGTTGATTCTTTGCTGGGTAGAGCTGTTCTGTGAATCATCAGATGTTTAGCCTCTGTCCTCTACCCTCTACTTGCCATTTGTAATTACCAAAGATGTCTCCAAACATTGCCAGATGTCTCTCTGTGGGCAAAATTCACCCCCAGTTGAGAACCACTGGTCTGAAGATCATTGCCAACAACAATACAACAAAACCTCTAACTCCTTAGAGTGCTTTCTTAGTGCCAAGTAGAGCTCTCTGGACTTAGCATATAAGTAACTCATATGATTGTTTCAACATACCTACAAGGCAGGTTCTGTTATGCCCTGAATACAGAGGCACAAAGCAATTAAGTAACTTGCCCAGGACTGCACACTGAGTAAGCGTACCCAGAGCAGGGTCAAGAGTCCATGGTCCTATCAGACATTCTAATAAATGAGATTATTTTATATGCAGAATCAACTCTGGTGTTAACTAATATAAGTCTAGTAGAGAAAAAACAAAAATGAAAGTGACCAATAATTAAATGTTGCCCTGTAGAGTTGCCGTTAATCCAATGTAGATAGGTATGCGCCAACATTCTCTGAGGTCTCTCCAGCCATGCCTATACAGTTCTGGTGGTGAAAGGGCCTCTGGGCATTAGTGGTCATTGCCTGTCCTCCTGAAGAAAGGGATATACTCAGGCCTGCAAAGTGAGGTTAGAATTTCAAGTCATCCAAGCTGTAGCCCAGCTGCTTTGTAGCATTTAGGTAAGATGAGGTATGATGACTAGTACAGGTCCACAATCCCTTATCTATAATTGTGAAATGCCGGAAGCTTTAAAAGTCAAAAGTTTCTGTGACTCATTTGGTGGCAATAGCTGACTAATGTGACCTTACATTCATTTGACAGCAAGATTGGACTAAATTAAGTAGTCTATTAAGTTTTTATGTATTTGACTTAATATGGCTATTTGTATATTTGATAGAGATGTTAATGTTTTTGATTAATATGTGCCAACTTCACTGGGTTCTTATACATGAACAAAACTGTTTTACTCTTCTAAAATCCAAAAAATTCTGATTTCTGAAATAAATATGGCTCTAAAAGTTAGGATAAGAGATTGTAAACCTGTAGTATGATTTCCCATTATTTTTATTTCTTTATTCCTTGATTATTGCTGCATTGCTGGACTCCAGAGGGTCAATGGGAAAGAATTGTGAAACATTTATTTGGATAGTTTTGAAAATTAGATGTTGCTACTCATCTAATTTGCAAAGTCAGCAGGAGGAAACTGAGAGGAAATGAAAAAAGCAGCTTCTATTTTGGAATCTGTTTGGGCTGGTACATTCTTTTTAAACAAACCAAATAAACATTATTGTAATGTGGTATATATAGAAACAAAGACATATGGCATTCATTTGCAAAATTGTCATTGTTCTTACAATATGTTTACTTTCTTTTTCCATGTTTTTCATACATGTATAACTGCCCCTCATAGCCTATTGATATGTTGACTCTTCAAATAACTACCGATGAGGAAACTGAATTTAAGGGGGATTATATGCACGATTCAGGATCACACAGCTAGCTAGGTAGTACCAGTGCACAGACCACCCCGCCTTAAGCCCTCCAACTATATCGTATGCTAGGAAATGTTTCTGGAAAGTTTCTTGAAAAATGACTGTTAAGTAAATGAAATCCTAACTTTAAAAAATATATCTTTTTTAGTCAAATGGATAGAAACAGAAAGTACACAAGTTGTTACGGGCTAGGATGTAGGGGAGATAGGAATAGGTTTGTAAAAGTGTACAAACTTTTAGCTATAAGACGAACAAGGTCTGAGGATCTAATGTATAAAAGGGTAACTATAGCTGATAACATTGGATTGTATAATTGAAATTTTCTAAGAGAATGGAACTTAAATGTTCTCCCATATATATATTTAAAATACACATACATTAAAATATGTGAGGTGATGGCCGTGTTAGTTGAGTAGATGGGTAACATCTATCAAGTCATCATGATGTACACTCTAAATATCTTACAATTTTTGTTGTTGTTGTTTTTTTGTTTTTGTTTTTTTTTAGCTGAGCCATCCTCCCTCCCGTTGGCAGCTCAACGACAGCTCAGCTCGGGCTGGGCATGGAACTGCTATTGCTCAGAGCTCAGCTCGCACTCTTTTTTTTAAAGATTTTGTTTTTTTAATTGGGAAATGGGGGGAGGAGAACAGTGTTGGGGAGTTGGGGGAGGGGACCAGCCAAGTTGTTGTTCTTCAGACTTCGTTGTGGAGGGCTCCAGTCACCATCAGGTTTCCCGTCAGCAGCTCGTGGCCTCTAAACTCAAGGTGCTGTGTTCACTCTTAGTTGCGGGTGGGCATAACCACCATCCCATGTGGGAGTCGAACCTGGCAGCCTTGTTGTTAAGAACGCACATCCTATCCACTGAGCCATCCGGGCTGCAGCTCAGCTCAAGGTGCCAAGTTCAATCTTTAGTTGCGGGTGGGCGTAGCCCACCATTGAACAGGCAATTTTGTTGTTACACCAGCTGAGCCATCCTGCCACCTGTTGGCAGCTCAGTGACAGCTCAGCTAGGACACAGCATTCACTGGCCCATGTGGGAATCAAACCGACGGCCCTATTGCTCATAGCTCGTAACCAGCTGAGCCACTTGGCCAGCCCTCAGCTCGCACTCTTGAGCGAGCTCTTAACCAACTGAGCCACTCGGCCGGCCCTAAATATCTTACAATTTTATTTGTCAATTATACCTCAATAAAGCTGAAAAAATATATACACATTTTTTTTTCTGATTGCAAAAGCAATGCATAACTAATGTAGATCATCACTATCCAATACTAGTCATGTGTGGCTATCAAGCACCTACATCATGGCTAGTTAAATTGAGATGTGCTGTAAGTAGAAAATATACAACAGACATTGAAAACTTAATACAAAAGAAAAAGGGCTGAAAATATTTCATTGAAATTTTTCCGTTCATTACATGTGAAAATGATAAAATTTGAATATCTTGGGTTAAATGTAATATATTATTAGTTTTCTCTGTTTCTTTTTACTTAATGTGGCTACCAGAATATTTAAATTTACATATGTGGCTTCCATTATGTTCCTGTTGGATAGTGCTAGTAGAGTGAATCAAGATATTGCAGAGTTAAATAACACCTGAAATGGAAGTTTCTCAAAATCATACTAGAGTCCAGAGATATAGTTTCTTATCTTCTTTTTATCCATAAAAAACATACATTGTTATTGTATATATTTTAAATATATCTTTTTATAAATACAAGATCATGCTATATATAGTGTTTAGAAACTTTCCTTTTTTCTTAATAATATTTCTTGGACATCTTTGAATCAATTAAGGTGGATTAGGGAGGATCATTGTTTAATAGTTTGAAACAAATCCTCATATAAAGCAATTATTGTGTAAAACTTGTTTTCAGATTAACATTGTAGATTAAAATGTTTTCATAAATCAAATTTCTGATTTGTTATTAAAGCAAAGTATTTTCTCCTGTGTGTTCTACGGAGGAGAGAATACTTTTCATTATATCTTAATATTTTTAAATTTAAGTATAATTTAATAAAATATAAATTCTTTATTTTCTTTTTCCAGCAAATTCTGCCCAGCTGGTTGTAAAGACATAGCAGGAGACATTTCTGGGAATGTGGTGGATGGATATAGAGATGTAAGTGATTGAGGGTAATTTCATGGCAGGGAGGAAATTAAAAAGAGTAAGTGATTGTTGCTCTGCATAAATTCATTACAAAGTAAAGTCAAATAAGATATAAAACTCTCTAGATGGATACAAAATGCTCTCTTTCCTGAGTATAAACGAAATAAAATAATAAGTATAAAAACCAACGTTATTTATGTACTTGTATTCATACCTATTTTTAGCATTTCCCGTTAAGCGTACTGTAAATGAAAAAAACAAAACTCTTCATCACCTAAGAGTATAATACCATCCATTTTGAAGAGGCCATCCTTTTTGTTATAACTTATTTCTTTATGTTAATGCTCCATTTGGTTCATGTAATATTTGCCAAGGACATGAACTTTCATCTCACAAAATAGTGACATTGTGTCTCGGACCAGTGAAGCCATCTGCCCTACTCATATATTATTCCCCTCCTTCCTTGCACCCCAATTTCTTATGCATAATGACACTTCCTGAGTTATACACACTTTTCCCAGAGAAAAATAAATTCACAAGAAGTCGTTTTTCTAAAATATATGTCCTGTATCTAGATTTACGATTCTTCATTTCTTACTATTTACAGGTTTCTATCTTGGAAATCTGATATCTGATTTTTAAAATTTACATTGCCATTTAAAATAGTTAGGTTTACAGTTTATAGGAATTGGCATGAGTTGTTAGAAATGTCAAAAATCTATAGAGTGATGGGACTTTCTAAGAGTTATTGATATGTGTCTTCATGCATGAGAAAAACATACATGTTCTAAAAGATTGATAATTCATCTCCAGCAGGGGAAAAAAAAACTTGGCTTTAATTTTTTCTTCTAGCACATTCTGATCTAGAAGCAGCAGATTTTGTTATTTTGTTCTTTATTTCCTTTTTCATGTATTGTTTTTATTTATAAGATTGACACAGGATATTCATTTGGCCTATAAATTGTTTGAACCTTAAAATAATTTATGCTACCTCAGTTTAAAGATATACTTGGCACAGCCTATTCCTAAATTACTTCAGGAAAAATAAAAAATTGAAGTATAGTTTTTCCCCCTAGCAGGAGAAAGTTTTTATTTATTATTTCCTGTACCATGCAAGAAACTTCAGAATTATGTTCAAGAAGAGAATTAGCATAATTTTTTCTTACTTTAATTGTTTATCTTGCCTCCTTTTGACAGAGCTTTTTTTCCTTCAGTGTAGTAGTAAATGGTTTCCTGTGCAGTAAGTAAATCTAGTATACAATCTGCAAGTACTACAAACAGGTTTCCTATTTGACTCACTAACTGGTTTTACACCATTTGCTTTTATACTGATTCTATCTGGCGGGAAAATTTGCATTTTGAAAACTAATCTCTTTAAAGAAGTTTGATTAGTGCCTATTTTATAGGTGTTGATTTTGTGGGTATAGTAGATATCTATTGCTACATAACAATATCACCACAAATTTGGAAGCTCAAAACAATACATGTGTTATTTCTCATGTTCTGTGGATCAGGAGTTTGTGTATGGCTTAGCTGAGTTGTCTGCTTCAAGGCCTTACAAGGCCACATCCAAGGTGTCAGCCAGGGGTGCAGTTTCATTTGAGTCTTGACTGGGGATGGAATTGCTTCTAAGCTCACATGGTGTAGGCAGCACTTAGTTACCTATGGATTATCAGATGGAGGATCTCAATTTTCTTCCTGGATTTTGGCTGGAGCTGTCTTCATCTCCTTGCCATGTGTGCCTTCCCAATGTCACTACTTGCTCCTCAAAGTCAGCTTGATAGAGTTTCCTAAAAAGGGAGTCCCCTAGCAACACAGGTTACAATCTTATGTAATGCTATTATGAGAGTGATATCCCATCACCTTTGCCATATTCTATTAGTTAGAAGAAAGCCACAGCTCCCATCCGTACCCAAAGACATTGCACAATGGAGGAATACCAGAGGCAGAGATCATGGGGGTTACCCCATGGAAGAGTCTGTCTTCCATGGTGCCTGCATCTTAGGAAATGCTTTTCAGTTGTAGCAAGTCTTTTCTGGAAGCACCTTTGCAAAACCACATCATATCCTGTAGGTCAGGACGACAGAGTTTGTCAAACATGTTACCAGAGAAGCTATTGACGAAACAGGTACTCGGTCTCATAGAAGAAATATGTGATTTTACAAAGCAATTATAAAAAAGGAATTAGTTCATTCTGTGTTGTTTCAAAAGGCAGAACTAGGATCAGTGGATGAACGTTATAGCGAACCCCATTTCAGCTGCATGTAAGGAACCATTTAACAGTGCAAAATGAGTTAGGGTATTTCAAGAAACAGTGAGCCCCTAGTCACTGGACGTGCCAAGTGTAGATGTTATGCTCATTTGTCAGAGATGCCCTGTCTATGTGTGGGACAGTCTGTCAGGAAGTGTCAGCAGAGACCTTTAAAGGTCTCTCTGAATTCTTAAGATTCTGTGATTCTCTCTCCTTGACGGATGAGTTAAGGCATCTATATTTGTCGTGCTTACCATTATAGTTAAGTAGTATGAGTTTCTCTTTAAGATCTGTCTCACCTGGAAACCAGAAATAAAAAGCCCCCAGCACAGTTTTTCTCTTGGCATTTTCTCCCAAGCTTGCTGACTGTACCATCTGCTTTTAAATGGAAGACATCACTTAAGTCGTTTCAGTAAATTCTCTATTCCTTAAAAATATTCACGAAGTAGAGTAAAATAAAGAAAGACAGTACATATAGTATACTCCCAGTTCAGGGGGAACCTGGGCCTATTGTACGCACCCACAAAAAGCCAGAGAAAAATATGTGTTAATGATGAGTGATAGCAATGAGGGATTTTTGTGTTTTCTTTTCCTATTTTCCAACATTTCTTTATTGAATGCAATTAGTTTTACAGAGAAAATGTTATCAATATGGAAGACTGAAGCAACATAGGAACAATTTGTATAATAGAATGTGGAATGTATTTTTCTAATTTAACATTTCACCATCATTGTACCACATTAAACATGTGCTTTATTCATGTTTTATTAAATGCAATCTAAAACATTTAGTTTTACATTAAACTTTAATACTTCGTCAATACTTTTTAGTACAAGTTGATTTTCCCTAAAGGAGAATTTAAGAAAGTGTTCCAGTTCTGAGATGACTTGATAATTTCTTTGAAGTTGTTTTAGTCTTACCTCATGCTGATCTATTTTTGGCCATCTTTTATGGCTTAATGAACTTCAGAAATGTTTAATACCATCAACCTGCAACTTTGTGAGCCATGCAGGTGTTCTTCTCTGATGTTCCTCACATACCCTTCCTTTCCTGAAGAATTACACTTAAATTATTTAAATTACATTTAAATTATTTCATTTGAGTTTAAGGTAATTCATTAATTAACATAGGCAAGTGGCTTTCTTATATTTATATTTCAGTGAGACTTGGACCTCAAAAATAGCTAGAAAATCAAAGAATAAATTACACCACTGTTTAAAAGGAAATTGTCAAAAATCATGTTCAATGAGTGTAATTTTTAAAATTGATACCCCAAAACCCCAATTTTAGTAAACATTGATTTCTTTTAAGTTGGTTAGGTGAGAAAGTGATTTTGTTTTTTTAAGAAAATAATCATGATAACATAATAATATGATAGTCAGATCTGGTGGTTATTCTCTTGGATGTGTATCTTATGACCTACATTTAGTGTTATGGGAAAATGTGAGCAGCAATTAAATACATTTTGTTAAAAGTATATATACCATTGGGTTCCCTCAATATTGGGTACTGTGTGGGAAATGAGAACGTTTGTTGGCCAATAGTGCTGGTAGTTCCTGTTGCTCATTGCCCTGGGAACTTGTCCTCTTGTAACCAAGTAGGCCCTGGGACATGCCACGTCCAGTGACAGCTCTCTCCTTAAGGCAGGGCTCCTGGAATGAAGACCATGGCATCCCCAAATTCCAAGGAAGATATATGACCCCAGGGACAGCTGAAATTAGCTGCCCAGCAGACCACGGGACCAATTTGCTTTATATTCTGGGGCTGATAGAGATAAGCTGGCCTGCTCGAACCCTATAATAGGTACATAGAATGCCATCTAGAATCACATGGTGACAGATGTTAGAAAAGATAGTAGACATCATCCAGTCAAGCCTTTCCATTGTATAGATAAATTAGGAAGCCAGACCTAGAGCAGTGTAATCACTTCAGTACACCCAGTGGAAGAGGCAGAGCCAGGGTGATGAGTTAAATTGCTGAATTTAAATTCAGGGATTTTCCATTACAACTGGCTCCTCCATTTTTTACCCCAAGAATCTAAAATAGTGATAAGAAATCTTTTTAAGAATAGAAAATTTAGGAAAAATGAAAAGGCAAGTTGCCCATTTAGTTTAAAGAGCACTATCTTTTTTCCCTTCTTCTTGTTCTTCTTTTTTATCCTCTTCCAAAATCAAGAAGGATAGTATCTGCATCTCTTTTAGCATTGTCACATACTCTGTCTTGAAATTCTCCCCCTTTTTTGGTTATGACAGGAGTTATTGCAAAAGTGACTCACTTTGCCAAATCTAACTGACTTTAGGAAATAATTAATTTAGGAGATCTCTAAATTAAAGATCACAAAACTTCTCAATTTTATTGCAACCATGTTAATTATAAAAGATGGTTGGTCTCCAGTGGTCCTAATATTATAAGCTAAATCTAAGAGAATTTTTCCACCGAAATAAGGTAAACAACATTGTCACTCACACAAAGAGAAACTCCCGAGTCCAGTTACTGGGACACAATTTCCTGAGCTGCTTTTCTCTTTTTGGCATTTGCCATTGTGGAGAAGAGGAGCCTTGCTAAACTTTATTTAGAAAATGATGCATCTCAGCCCCTCAGTCCTGGGCTGATGACCTAATCACCCTCCCACACAGGTCTGTGCTCATGGGGACCTAGGATTTGGGCACCAGTCCTTCCTCCACCCCCATTTTCTGATGGGCCAGTTTCAATCACAGGGCCACCTGCTACTCAGCCAGTCAGGTGCTCCTGCATGGGCGGGAGCAGTAAGCAGCAGCCTTGGAGGGCTGAGCAGGTGCCAGCTGTTTGACCGGCTCAGAGGAGATTCTGGAAATGAGATGGAGACTGTGGCCCCTGCTTATTATTGCTCTAAGACCTTCATGAAGGTTTCTGTCCCATTTAGTGTTCTGACTTTACTATTTTGTGTTTGATGCCTCTTTTAAAATCTCTAAATTAAGTGTAAAATGAAGCTGTGGTATGGAAAGTTCACTTTCTCAAATTATCCTCAGCATGTATATCTATCTGGTAAACCACATGTAAGAAACGGATTAGTTAAATATTTCTGCTGAACAAGCCACCCCAAAACTTACTGGCTTAAAATAGCAGTCCTTTTATTTGCTGATTTATGGGGCAGCAATTGGGGCTGGTCCGTTCTCCAGCTCCCCTTACCTAGAATCGTTCTTGCTGCTGCAATCATGTAGAGGGTCACTTGGGGCCAGAGGGTCACCTGGGGCAGAAGGGCCTAAAGCAGGCCCACTGCCATGTATGGGAGTTGGCTGGGCTACATTATCTGCAGCAGCAGAAGACAAGCTACTTGGCCAGTTCAGAGTTTATGGGGAGGTAACTACACAAAGGCATGGCCACTGGAAGGCGTTATTCATTGGGGGTCTATTACTACTGTAAGTTACCTACTTACCTACCCAGCAGATAGGTTCCCAAGTTAGTCCACATAAATAGGGCGACTCTGATGTCATTTTGAGATAGTTATACAATAATTTGTTTTCCTTTCCCTTCTACTTTTTATTTAATTAATTATAGTTTAGCAATCACAAGGGTCAAATAGGGATCCTGACCACAAGTTAATAAAAAATGCAAAGCTCCTCCTAAATTTTCAATGTACTCTCTTGAGTAAGCTGTGAGTGATGATTTGCTGTGTTTCAGACCTCTTTATTGTGCAAAGCTGCCATCCATGCAGGAATAATTGCAGATGAATTGGGTGGTCAGATCAGCGTGCTTCAGCTCAAAGGGATAAGTCGATATGAAGGAGTCCTGGCCAATGGTGTACTCTCAAGGGAGTAAGTATTTTGCCTTTTGTTTGGTGTGAAAGGTAACCCTGCAGGTGTAATTAATCAGCTCACAATTCTGAAAGAACAGCAGACATGTGACACCAAGGGTTCGTCAACTGGGAAAAAATGTGCGTGAATGCTTAGAGCAGCATTTATGGTATCTATGTGGAAGATAGATGCAGCAATAAAAAAAACTTATTGGTTATGCTGACAAGTAAATTAAACTCCCAGGGTGGGTAGTATTTCTATTCAGGTGCTTTCATGGGAGAGAACAAGAGTTTATTCCTTTTTAATTTTTTCAGTTTTAGTAATTTACTGGTTAATATCCAATATTATTGAAGATACTGAAGAGAGACTAGGGGACTGAAATAAACCCATACAGAACCATGAATTGTTAAGACAATCTCTTGACGATGAATAATTGTTAGAAAGTGAAACAAAGATGGCTTTTGCAAATGTTGTTAATTTCTCTGTTTGGTGTCACCCTCTGCTCTTTTAGCTTCATGAGAAAAAAATATGTCCATTACTTTAAAGGTTTCAGCCTCAGTTTTTAATGCTTTCAGGGTTCCTCAGCTTCTGGAATAGAAAACTAGAATATCATTTAGGTCAACCTAGTAGTTCAGATGTCCGTGCATATAAACGGGCAGCTTGGAATGGCCCAGAGAGAGAGTCCCCTTGGATGGACGCCAAGTGAGGGAAAAGTGCTCCAAGCTACTGTGTTTCTCTCTCTCCCTCACTCTCTATCTACCCTGGAAATGTTTTCCCATTGCTGCTACTCTGGTTTTCCTAATAGGTTGCCACATGGTCTTGGTTCCGAGGCCTTTGTGGCACAAGACAGAGGCTATATAGGCATCTCAGAATCCAAAAGTAGGAAAAAGTAGGTCATGACCTATATCTTCTATCACTTGCTAGCCTGTGTAGATCTCTTCCTGCCCCCACCATTTGGGCCTAGTCTCCTCTTGCATGCAGAAAGAACATGGACATATTTTACTGTTCTATCTTCACAATGGATTCTGGGCTGTCTTCTCTGGTTAAAAAAATTATATGATGAGAGGTAGATAGTTTCCCAGGTTAGTTAGCATAAATACAGTGACTCTAATATCATTTTGAGAAAGTTGCATAATAACTTTTTTCTGCCCCCACTGCTTTTTATTTGAATGTATAATATTATAGTTTAATAATATTGTAGGTCAAATAGGGATTCTGACCACAAGTTATACTGTTGTTTTTATAAGAAAATATATTTTACTTTTCAAAGAATCAATTTATGAACTCACAAGTAAACGTTGAGACAAAAACCCATTTCTGTATTTGGGGGTGTTGGCCTGAGCTCACCAGAGAGGGGAGGCAGTGACTGAAGTTGGGGGAGAAGTTGATTACGTGTAGGTACCTTCATGAAGGAGACCAACCTTGGGTTTGATGGAAGGCAGGCCCAAGGCTTAGGGGGACACAGGAATAGAGTCAAGATTTGGGAAGGGACTTTAGAGTTGTGGAGGCTGCCAGCCACCAGGCTCAAGTCCAGCAGGCTGGCTGGTGGGTGGCTAAGGAGAAATGGCAGCACTCCCATTGGCAATTCCGAGTTTGAGGGTGCAGATGGGGGTTACTGGAGAAGTTATTCCAGTCCAATCCTTTCACAGGCATTGCAAGCAATATCATATGTAACCTATAAAAGGCAGTTACGAAGGGTGTGTACTGCACACTCAGATGGGCAGGCTCACCTTTCTATATTTGCGTTCTCTGTCTGCCATGACCTTCCCATGTACTTTTTTCCCCTCTGGATACGATTTTTAGCTACAAGAGACCCCAAAGTGTTTTCTTCATATTATCTGAACAATCAAAGACAAATTAGTCCCAAATTTTGCCAAGGTTTAAGATCTAAAAGCTTACAGGATGTCTTTAGAAACCAAAATCGTTACTGAAATAAATAAAATGTATGTCTATGTGTGTGTGTATATACACATATATGCACATACATATATACTATAGATAAATGAAAATTTATATATGTACACACATGTATTTTATATACATACGTGTATATATATATGAATATGTATATATATATATATATATATACTCATATATATATATACTCACACACATATATACATATACTTTACACTTAGTATTTGCCTAAAACTCTTTGGAACATTGAAATTTATATCCTGATTTACAGTAAAAGTGATTGCTTATGCACAGGAAGCTTTAAATGTCAGCATGACCTTGACTTGACCTTGACTGTGACTATTTCTTTTTATGTTTTTGATGGTTTCTTCCACTGATACTCAGATGCTGTATTATAAGGTATCAGGCTGTGGCATAGAGTTGTTGGGTGCTGCTACCTTTAAAAAGATGGAAGAACTATCCTTTGGCTTTAAAACTGTTTTTTAGAATTGAACTTGTGTTTGTATACATTTGAGTGCTTCTTTTGTAGAAAAATAGGATGGTAAAAAAGTTAACTTGGATTTTATTTTACTTTTGAAGACAAATTATTAAACCTACTGAACTGGACGTAATACACATGAGGTTGCTTTCTAGCATTTGAAATTAAACTTTGATGCAAAAAAAACAGAGTACAAAGGTCTGAACCATTAATGAATTAGGAAAAGCTTTGCTTAGCATTTCATATAGTTATTTAAACAAATTTTCCTATTTATGTGTTGGTAGAAGTAGATAGAAAGTCCAGAATTATATCAAGGTCCCTCCTTCCTTCTAGCTCTGTGACTTGTGCTGACTTTTTGTACTAGGCAGAGAAGAGTAAAGTGTAGGCTAATACAGTCTCTTTTACTCATTTAGATCCCCAAATCTTCAGGGAGCAGTTGTTTGTGCCGTTTTGCGGTTGGGGAACCACTGTACATGCGGTCATTGAACTTCTGTTCCCACACATGATTGTTTGGTGTTCAGGAAAAAACACAGAAGGGAGCATTGCAGCTGAGGAAGAAGTCCCTAAAGTAAATATCCAGGGTTCTTCTGGGGTTCATCCGGGGTCAGGTCACTTCCTGGATCTGAGGAGACCAGAATGGAATCAGGAAGAGGCACTGACTTCATACAGAGGATGAAGGCTCAAACCATCAGCAGGGAAGGCTTTTCTTTCTGTTTACATCAGACTATTCTTGATTGCTTCTGTAGCACTCTGGGAAGGCTGGCAATTTCTAGGATCTGATTGAATTTGTTCACCCTACTGTGTGAATGCCTCAGAGCCCCAACCTTCCTAGGCCATTTGTTGTGTTTTTTTTTAAAGAAGGAGACTGACTTACCTATAGAATTCTCTAAGTGGATGTATTCAATTAGTTCAATAGAGTGAAAAGGAAAAGCATATTCCAGCTGATAGTGGAGGAAAGCCAGGAAGAAATTGTTAGAAGCTGAGCCTTCTCTGGCATCTTCTTCTCAGGGTGAATGCCAACGTTGTTCTTCTTACCATAACTTCTCTTTTTCAACAACAACCGAATAAATCTTTTTATGTTTCCTGGCAGTGGGAGTAAGTTTAGGCTCTCAGGGTTGCCACAGTATTATTTGGGTTGATTTGAGCCAAATTTCAAGTGGAGTACTTGGTGCAGCAACATTAGAGAAAATGGAAAAATTAGTCAAGGAAAGGCTGTAAATAAATTTTAGTAAAAATTTAAATATGAATTGCAACAATATGCACCTTTCTTTAAAAATCTGGAGAGCTGGGTTCTCCTCCCAGCTTTGCCACTAACAGTGAATTTAGGCAAGTCCCATGACCCAAATTGCTCTAAGTTTTCTCTTGAGAGAAATGATTGGTACCTGCATTTATTCAGCACAGAGATTATAACAGAGCATTTATGTGGAATACCGGGGCTATGAGTCTCTGCCTGAGCATGGACAAAGAATATGAAAGAGAAATTCATCCCAGAGAGTTTGACGGTATACCTTTTACTTCTAAGAAAAACACTAGTGGGAAGGTACTGATACTCTTGTCCGAATCTTTTTGGGTTCTCTATGGATTTCACAATTCAGTGCTCTCTCTGTCCATTATTGCCACATATAATTCAGAGTTAAACATTTAAAATAATAAACCATATTCTCAAACTGTAAAATAATGGAATGCATAGTGACATCTACCATTTTGTGTTTGCCTCTAGTATCTAATGTAATAAGTACTATGCACATAAGACTAATCTTGTGAAGCCCACATCTTTTATTCATTCTACTTATTTATATACCACTGAGTTGATGAGGGGTTTAAAGGACGTTAAAGACAGCATTGGGCTTTCAGGAATCTCTTCACCGAAGGAAACAACTGCAGAACAAGGCTGATTTGATGAGTTTTCCCGCGAGATTAATACTAGCTGTGGAGCCCAGGGTTCCAGAGGCCTGAGGATCTATGCTGATGAGCAGGACTGTCTGGCAGTAGAAAGGGCCCGTTCAGGCCAGTCCGTGAGATTCTTTGAGTTTTCTCCAACTGCACCTCACCATCCAGAAGCAGATGCTGGTTCATGGCTGGATGCTGGTTGCCACAGTAGGTAGGAGTGTTGATTGGAGAGAGAGACTGGGCTGAGGCTATCCTAAGCAACATGCTGGGGCACGAACCCTCAGGGAAGGAGCAGAGGCCTCCAGAGAAGGCAGCTAGCAAAAGACATGCTGTTCTTAAAGTGACAAGGCTTCTTCATTTCTCTCAGTGGTCCTTGAGATTGTTGACAATGAGTAGGACGCTTAAGGTGACTACTGAAGCAAAGGAAGTATTCAGGGCAGTGAGCCTTTCTGCCTCCATTATCATATATTAATTAGCTGAGAAGGTTGTTCCTGAGGCTATATGTCTGCACTTTTCTTTCTTGTACAGTGTGGCATGATGGAAACAGCATAGGATTTTGAAGCAAAAGCAGTGTCTCAGAGCCCTACCCATATAAGTTTAGGAAAGTTGCTTACCTTTCTTTGATGGGCCTGATTTCCATTTATTTATTTATTTATTTATTTATTCATTTATTTTAAAGATTTTTATTGGGGAATTGGGGAAGGGGAACAATGTTAGGGAATTGGGGAAGGGGAGTAGCCAAGTTGTTGTCCTTCAGTCTTATTTATGGAGGGCGCAGCTAGCTCTGCTCCAAGTCCAGTCGTCATCTGGCAGCCCGTCCGCAGCTTGCGGCCACTCAGCTCAAGGTGCCATGTTTGTGTTCAATCTTAGTTGCGGGTGGACATAGCCCACCATTCCATGCTGGAGTTGAACTGGCAACCTTATTGTTAGGAGCATGTGCTCTCACCAGCTGAGCCATCGTGCCACGTGTTGGCAGCTCAGCTCGGGTGCAACTCCCTGGCCCATGTGGGAATCGAACTGGTGACCATATTGCTCGAAGCTCGCACTCTTAACCAACTGAGCCACTCGGCTGGCCCAGGGCCTGATTTTCTTGATCTATAAATTACAAATGGTGAAGATAACAGTGGCCTTGTGGGGTGCTGCAAGGGTCAGATGGGTGGGGAAGGGAGGGCTCTATGTGCCCTGGGCTATTGCTCTGTGTCAGTCTTAAGATCCAGTTATGCAACTCACCTCCTCATGTTTGTATTTCAGTGGTTCCCTGTCGGAGAAACGATTTCTGTTTACGTCCAATGGTAAGGATCATGCTTTCCTGAAGAATTTGATAAAATCCACAGTGGTAGTTTATTCTTCCATACCCCTCAGATGATAAAGGTTAAAGTTTTTTTTTCTTTTTTCTTCAAGTCACATAGCACCAAATATGCTATGACTTAAACATACACAAGACAAAACCCAATTAAGCAGGAAACATTTTTGTTTGTAATCTAAGCTCTCTCAGACTTTTGCCAAGAAGAATGAAAATTTGCAATGACATTTAAGGTAATTTCCTTTATGTTACATTTTAACAGAAAAAGCTTTTAAATAGTACAGTTTGATTTGTGGTTATCTTGAATTAAGTTATTGAAGATGAGTATATAAAATAAAGGTTTTTTATCCCCTCCATCATGGAATGCATTCTGTGTAAATATTCTCCCTCACGTGAAGTAAAATATTTCAAGAAGGACAATATGAATATGCCTTCTTTGCCCAGGAAGAGGACTGTGGCCTTTATTTAATCCTCCACACCACATTGGACATGGCATAGTTAAGGTTCTAAGGGTGGGTGTGAGGTACAGTTTCTGATCCTCAGACCACCTGGCATACCTGCTCAACAAGGGTACAGAATGGAGTCCCACTGTGATCAAGTGAGAAGAACCTCCACATTTTAAACCTTTAAGACACTGTGCACTGTTGAAATCAGAGTGAATATAGTTTAGAAAGGAAAGTCTACAGCGGGGACAAAGAGGTATCTCTCGGGGTCATGACTTCAGAGAGATTCATTAAAAAGAAAAGCAGCAACAATTTCAAGATACCGCAGTACAAATGAGTCAAATGCAAGTCTGGGTCATTAAAAAACTAGTAATTACACAATTGATTTGCTATCACAATGGAAGTAAACCAACTGAATAATTCTAAGTGAGATGGGATACATTTATGGTTTTGCTTTCATATTGTTTTATAGCTGAAATATTTTCCTTCTCTTTTTCTTTCTAGGTTGCAGCAAATCCTTGAGTTTAGACTCTGACAGGCAAATTACAGCTTCTTCTTCTTGGCAGTGGGTCAATGAGATTGGAGAGCAAGTTCTTTGGTCTCCTGGCCAAGCCCGACTTCAGGACCAGGGCCCATCATGGGCGTCAGGGGACAGCAGCAAGAACCACAGACGAGAGTGGCTGGAGATAGATTTGGGAGAGAAAAAGATAATAACAGGTACTGAAACATGCAGTTTCACAAATGCAAAATGACTTGGGGTTGAAATTATGTTTCTAATTTACATAGATGCCTCTCTCTATGGCAAAGTACTCTATGTCTTAGTCTTCTCATTGTGGGAAGAGCCTGTGTGCGGGTTGTAAATATGGATGTATGGATTGGTGAGCTGATTTCTCAATGGTGAAACCTTTCTGTGGCATATTGTCATTGTGAAAACACTCATCTGTGATCAGGTTTCTAAATGCAAGTAAGACAGGTTGGCCTATAAAATAATTGAGATTTCGAATGACGGGGGAAACAAGAAACCTGAAATTAAAATACATGCTATTTATAATGTATTTTTAAAACTAACCTATCAATAATATTTTCTTGCAAGGAATTAGAACCACGGGATCCACACAGTCACATTTTAACTTTTATGTTAAGAGTTTTGTGATGAACTTCAAAAACAACAACTCCAAGTGGAGAACCTACAAAGGAATTGTGAATAATGAAGAAAAGGTAAGAGAAGCTCTGGAGGAAAGAACTGAATAGGAGAGCAGGCCTCCAAATATTTTCATCAGTGTGTTTCCAAAGAACAGATTTGCAGCCTCATCTTAGTTAGATTACTTGGCCTTTGTTTGCAAAGACTTATATCTTCAATATCAAGAGTATCTACAAAAATGCCACAGACGTAGAATCCTGGCATTGGTTTCATGAAACCAGGTATGGGTTTGTTGATGAAGACATAGAAACTAACTAATAGAATCTTCAGGTGAAAGTTACCTGTTTCTACAGGTGTTTCAGGGCAACTTTAATTTTCGGGATCCAGTGAGGAACAATTTCATCCCTCCCATTGTGGCCAGATTTGTGCGGGTTGTCCCCAAGAAGTGGCACCAAAGGATAGCCTTAAAAGTGGAACTCATCGGTTGCCAGATTACGCAAGGTAGGATTCAGGGCGAGTCAGTGAGCCATTCGATTCTGGTCATCTCCTTTGACAAATTGTTGCTCCTAATGTGGTTTTTCCAACATCTCTCTCAGGTAATGATTCATTGGTGTGGCGCAAAACAAGTCCAAATTCGGTTGGTTCAACTAAAAGAGAAGATGAGGCAATCACAAAAGTCATCCCCTCTGAAGAAATGCCCGCAAGTAGAGCAGTTATTTTTTTGTGGTTTCCTCAGAAGTATAACTGGTTCTCCATCTGATATTATAATAGCTTGCACAATATTTTTCTGTGTCATATAAATGTCTGGAGGCAGATGGTTCAGCGGTATCCGCCCATGTGTAAATGATGTATGTCCACAACTATTCATTATAATGTTGTAAGTAGAAAAGGTAGCATGCACCCTTCAAATTCAGTAAATATTTTATGGAAAAATAAGAGCACATCCATGCAATAGAATACTTGGCAGCCATGAAAAAGACTGTGTTAGTAATAGAAAGCTCTCAGAGATTAATTGACAACTTATATAAATAAACAAGGTATAGTACTCTATTATGTGTGTGTAAAAGGGAAAGCAAAAAATGAATACAGGGCTGGCCGAGTGGCACGGTGGTTAAGAGCTGGCTTGGGTCGCCAGTGGCCTCGGTTCAGATCCCACATATGAGGGCCAGTGACACTGCCCTATAAAAAAAAAAAAAAATGAATACATATATACACATATATATTTATATACATATATTTATTCATTCCAGTATTTCTGGGAAAATGTCAGGAAACATAATTTGGCTTCTTGTGAAGGAAAAACAGAAGTAAATGATAGACATATTTTATATCTTTATATAATTTTAGAATTTTGAACTTGTGTGCGTTTGATCTATTCAATTAATGAACAGTAAAAGTACATTTATTTTTCACAATATAAAATAATTTGCATATTAATTATATAAAATTTGGAAATATAAGAACATAAAAATCATCATCCATAGATAAATACCAAGTTCCATTGTATCCAGTCAACTATATTTATGTTCATAACTTTGTGACAAAATGGCAACATACCATATATTCTGTTCTGTAGCATATATTTTTCACTTAATATTGTACTATAAGCATTTTTTCCATGTTATTAAGTAGTTGAAAAACACAATTACTAATATCTTTTTCATATAGAAATACCATTATTTAGTTAACCATTCTCCTATTGTTGGATGTTTAAGTTGTTAAATTTTCCCCAAATTTCCACTTTTATAAATAACACTTATTTATATAGCAGTTATTTATATAAATTTTGTTCCTTTCTATGTTCCTGATCCTCCCTTTCGTGAACTACACATTTCCACCACTGGTCATCCCTTTATTTTATTCCTAGGGATCATAGATCAAGAAGTGTGTAGAACAAATATTTTTTTCTTTAGTTTGTGTAGTTTCTACAGGCTGCTGTAGTGGCTGGTAAAGTGACCTCCCTTTTCAAAGCGGAAAGAGTTGTAGAAAGACATGGTCTGGTGTCTCATGCAGCAGAGCGGAAATGCTACTTGAGGTCATCAGGCTGCATTTCCTTTCAATCCACAGCTCTAAAGCTCTGGTAATGAGAAGCCCAGGGTCCCCAGACCTTTGTTATTGTACTGGTCCAAACCCGCCTACCATCGGGGGGAACTAGTTGTTTGGGCCACGCTAAGTGCTCCACACTGTACTGAAATCCTTTACCTGCCTGAATAGCTCCTGGCTGGGTGGACCAACTTTAAACCTTCTCTAATTCTGACTTTTGGAGTCTAAAGCTCACAGTAAATGTTAATCCCTGAGGTACATTGAAAACTGCCTTTTGGAATGAAATCTTGCCATTTCTGACAACATGGATGGACCTAGATGATATTATGCTAAGTAAAATAAGTCAGACAGTGAAAGACAAATGTCATATGATTTCACTTACATATGGAATCTGAAAAACAAAATAAACAAACAGACAAAACAAACAGAAACAAACTCATAGATACAGAGAACATGTTGATGGCTGCCAGATTGGAGGGGGGTTGGGAGATGGGTGAAAAGGGAGAAGGGATTAAGATGTACAAATTGCCAGTTATAAATGCAGTCACAGGGGTATAAAGTGCAGCACAGGGAATATAGTCAATAATATTGTAACAACTATGTATGGTGTCAGATGAGCACTAGACTTACCACTTCGTAAGTTATATAAATGCCTAATCACTATGCTATCTACCTGAAACTAATATAATGTATGTCAACTGGAATTGAAAATTTTTTAAAATTTTTTTTAAAGTAAAAAAAAAAAAATTAAAGAAAACTGCCTTCGGGGGTGGGGGAAGATAAATTTTATTTTTCTAAACCTTAGGAATTTGAATTCTCTCATTTTGCTTCCCAATGTCAGTAAATACCTAGCATGTATTCATTTCTCCCATATATTAATGCTTGGAAGATCTTTCAAGTCAGTGTCGAGTTTTTGATCATGAAATGCAGTTGCAGGTCATTTCTGTTGTAATGTGGTGCTTCACCCTCTTAGGAATAAACGTCACAATGGTTGTTGTTCCCCTGGCGCTCCTCTTGGTCCTGCTGAGTGTTGGAATAGGAATCTTTGCAGTCCTTAGAAGGTATGTGACTGCATTTTTTTAAATTGAGCAATCAATGGAAGTGAACAGTGTTGGGGAATTGGGGAGGGGACTAGCCAAGTTGTTGTTCTTCAATCTTAGTTGTGAAGGGCACCAGTCGCCATCTGGCTTCCCATCGGCAGCGCGTGGCCTCTAAGCTCAAGGTGCTGTGTTACAATATTAGTTGCAGATGGGCATAGCCACAATCCCATGCAGGAGTTGAACTGGCAGCCTTGTTGTTAAAAGTGTGCGTTGTATCCACTGAGCCATCTGGGTGGCAACTCAGCTCAGTGTGCCCAATTCAGTCTTAGTTGCAGGCGGGCATAGCCCACCATCGACCAGGCAGTCTTATTATTAGGAGTATGCGCTCTCACCAGCTGAGCCATCCTGCCACCTGTTGGCAGCTCAGCAGCAGCAGCTTGGGAATAGCATCACTGGCTCATGTGGGAATCGAACTGGAGACCCTGTTGCTCAGAGCTTGCACTCTTAAGCTAACTTAACCAACTGAGCCACCCTGCCGGCCCTGTGACTTTGCATTTGTAAATTTCTCCTCTAATTATGTAAATCACAAAACCAAAAAGTTTACTCTTCAGATGTTCACATGTAGAAAATCAGCATTACTTCTTCCAAAGTAAAATGTTAACTTGTATTTTCCAAACAAGTTGAGTGGAGGTAGAAGGTATCAAGTATTATTTTAGAAACAGTACTTATCATTTAGAAACCTTTCCAACAGTATTTTGTTTGTCTCAATAGGAAGAGGAAGAAAGGCCATCCGAATGGATCTGCTAAGTCTCAGAAAAGAGGTTGGTGTAAAACTCTATCCACAAATTTGTTCTGTCTTTGAGGAAGAGACAGGATGTGTTGATTAAAATCACAATTAAGTCTGTGGCCACACTTATATGGATAAAAGAAATAAGATCTATAGCCTTTAAGTTAAGAAATTTATAAGGAAACAACATATTGTATTCTATCTTTATAATTCAGAGTTTGTAGGGCCAGTTTACATTTACTTTTGTTCAACATCATCCCATCATTTATCAACATTTTTTTGAGGGGGGCCACTGGAGTTTAGACCAATACATTGTTCGTCTTCAAGGAGAAATTGTCAAAGCCCCATCTATGAACTGAACATTGTCCAGCACTTAGCATCTGCAGACTTCCAGTGTATTTTCCACTCTGGGAAAGTAGGGGAAAGACTAGGCAGGGCTGTGTCCAGGTTTCAGAGAATCCTTAGGACACAGGATGCCCAAGCAATGCATCAGCTGTGGTCCAGAGAGAGGGCAGTGGGCAGGACCCTTGAGAAGCTAAAGGACAACTTGGGACTCCACCTCCACAGGGTCTAAATAGCCAGCTGTGTTGACTCCTCTGGGTCATAAATGCCATGTCAGTGCAGGTTAGAAAACCATGCCCAGGTGGTCTAACATAGGGATGATCCGGGACTGGTGGGTACAGATACATTTTATAGGCACTGTGCAAAGCATGGTTGGGATAGTGTTTACTGTTGTTAGAACAACTTCAGCATGCTGTTTCTACCATACACACTTGAAGCACTGTGTCCATGAATTTATCACAAGGTCAGCTGACAAAAAGCAGCCTGACCTCTGGCTCATGGAGCAACATGCAATGGAGTGTGTGCATTACACTTCTGAAATATTACTTTCTTTCTTGTTATCTTTATTCCAGACTGTTGGAAGCAGATTAAATATCCCTTTGCCAGACATCAGTCTGCTGAGTTTACCATAAGCTATGATAATGAAAAGGAGATGACACAAAAGTTAGATCTCATCACAAGTGACATGGTGGGTAAGTGCCAAGCCTCCATGACAGTGCTATGAAGGAGGTGTTGCGTGTAGAAGAAGGGAGACCAAGGGAGAAATAGACCCAAATCCTTTTCTTTATGTGGTATCCTATAAATGAGTAAGTAATATGTAAAGTGTTCTTTGTGTACTCTGTACAGAGTTACAAACTGACATTGAGATATTTCACAGAAGCCCCATTCAGTCGAGGCCTTTACACCTGCTGGGGCTATAATGACACCCAAGGCAGTGGCCCTGGAAGCTCTTAATTAATGTTTTTGTTACTAAGGTTTTGATTAAACCACAGGGAAAGATGAACTAAGGGTCTAGACAGCTGAGTTAAACAGCTCCTGTGTTTGGGGAAGAGGAGATAGGAGGTGAAGGAGCCTCTCCAGTGATAGAATGGCCTTATGTCCCTGACAAGCTGTTGTCAAGAGTCGAGCTTCTCAAACTATCTGTGGGGAAGGATCCATTTTTCGCTTTTTTTTTTTTTAAATTATAATCCATTAAGGACTGATACTTTTGTAAAATACAATATAAATTAGTAGTAATTTCATTTTTAAAAAGACGTACAAAATACAAAGCTCTAATTTATTTTTATTAGACTCAAGGGACATAAAGTTACTCTCTCAAGTTGCTGTAAGTTTCTAAACACTTGCTCTCAATGTGTGTACTTACCTTTGTACAGACCTGTCACACAAGTTCACAGGTCTATAGGTGTCTAAGATCACACTCTGAGTAGCACTGCTGTAGTTTCTTGCTTCTCTAAGCGTGTTTTGAGGACCAGCAGCATCAGCATTCCCGGGAGCTTACTAGAAACGCGGGCTTTCAGGCCATGCCCCAGGCCTACTGAATCGGAAGTTTTCAGGTGTGCGTGTGTATATCACAGCCAGAGAGGGGCCAGTGGATAGGTTGCCTGAGCCACTTCAAGGCCAAAGAGAACATCTCTCCAACTGAAATCCATCTTCTTGTTCCTTTCTCCCAACAATTCTAGTTCAGTGTTGGGGGTGAAGTCAGAACCCCTTGGCTGTCCTCTTCTTCCTTTCATTCTCCTTCAGCTTCCAATGCAGCCTCTCCTCCTTCCTCACTGTGATCCTTCTTGGTCTCTAATATGTCGCCCTCTTGCCCCCACTCCTCTGCAGTCTACCCCCAAGCAGTCTCACCCACTCCAGAGCTCTCAGCAGAGTCCTTCCTTGCCTATTTGTCCACTCTGCTGCTCACGCCCAGACTTCCCTCCTGGTCCCCAATAAGTAATTCTCATCTGCTGGACATCTTTACCTCCAAGTGTCACCCATTCTCCAAGGGGTCCAAAATCGAACACATTATTCCTAGCTCTCCTGACATATGCTCCCTGCATTCCTCTTCTAAGTGGCTTCCCGATTCTGCACCCCAGTCTTCCAGGTTTAACCTGGGAAGGATCTCTGGTGCCCCTCTTTCCTAATACCCTACCTATATTATTGGTAAAACATTCCTCTGATTCCTATCCCCAAAGAGTGACCTTCCCAAGGCTGCTGCCAGTTCCCTAGTTTGTAATTTCTATATTTCATTTCTTTTTGCTTTTTACTCCTCGTTTTTCTCTTTTTTTAAATCTTCTTCCTTCTACCTCCAGAGTTACCTCTGACTGTGCCAGTCTTTTATTTAGAATCCTCAGTAGGTTTTTACAGAATTAAATCAAGCTTCCTAACAACACACTCAGTGCTTCTCAAGATCTTGCATATGGTTAACAGCACACACTTACGATGTGTGCTTCAATTCTCGCTTCGTTGGCTGCCAGCTGTGTGATCTTGGAAGAGTTTACTTAATCTCGCTCTGCTTTATTTTTCCATTTTTAAAATGGAGTAATAGTCCCTAACTCATAATACTTGTTTTTAAGGATTTAATTAATTAATATCTTAATATCTTAGAATAATGCCTGGCATGGAAACGACTCCATAAATGTGAGTTTTATCATTATCATTAGTCCCCAACTTACTATTTCGGTCTTTATGTTCTACTAAGCAACTCTGTGTCCCTCATCCTTTGGCCACATCAAACTCGGACTATTTTCATGGTGTTTGTTTAATAGGTTTAATCACTTCTCCCTCCACCTCCAAATTTTGGCATTTCAAGAGCCTATGAGAGCTCCATGAATTATTTTTCCCCATAGCCCTAGATTGGATGAACCGTTATCTCTGCTTCTCTCCGTTCCCTTGACCCTGGAGCCTTACTTATGGTTGTGTAAGGCCCTAAGTGTGGCATCTATGCCTTTTACATCTTGGTCTTGCTCATCGTGCCTGGTACACCTTAGGCACCCAGCAGAGTTGGTTGAGCAGAGCGAACCCTCCTCTACACACAACTGGCTTGTCCGTGTATCAGCGTGCTGCACAGTGATGCCCTTTTGATTCTGCTCTTTTGATTTCAGATTACCAGCAGCCTCTCATGATTGGCACTGGGACAGTCACGAGGAAGGGCTCCACCTTCCGGCCCATGGACACTGAGGCGGACCAGGCAGGGACGAGTGCCGAGGCCTGCAGCCACTATGATTGCCCTCCCTCCTCCAGCCGCCACGAGTACGCCCTGCCCTTGACCAACCCCGAGCCGGAGTACGCCACGCCCATTGTGGAGCGGCACTTGGCCCGCGCGCACACCTTCTCGGCAGCGCAGAGCCGCTACCGTGTGCCCGGGTCCCAGCAGGCGCACAAGCACTCCCTCTCTTCTGGCAGCTTCTCTCCAGCTGCTGCGGCAGCTGTTGCCAACAGCGTGGGCTACCAAAGGCCCCAGGGCCCGGCGCCCGCCGGCCCAGGCTACGATCAGCCCAAAGCCGGGGGCTGCTTACCCGCAATGCGTGCAGAGCCGGACTATCAGAAGCCCCAGATGAATGATGCTTACTCAGCCCCCAGAGACTGCCTCAAACCCCTCAACCAGACGGCCGTGACTGCTCTTCTGTGAACACAATGTGAAAGAAACCTGCTGTGGTACTGAGCATCGGGCTATGTGCGGCTCTGGAAGAACAGAGATGTGTGTGTGTGTGTGTGTGTGTGTGTGTGTGTGTGTGTGTGTGTGTGTGTGTTTGAGAGAGAGAAAGAGAGAGAGAGAGAGACTGAATAGGATCCTGCGGTGGAATCCTAGAGACCACCTCTCATACTGTTTACAAAGTTGTGCAGCTGTTTTTGTTCTGACCCTTAAGGCAAGAGTGTTGGTTTTTGTTGGGCTAGAAAAATGAAAAAATTTAGATGGCATTTTCATTTCTCTAACTGTGATATTGAGCTGCTTTGGTATAAAATGTGCAATCTGTACAGTTATATTTAACAAGAATTAAAGTAACTTAAGTTTGCTTTATCAGATTTTAATTCTGCCCAGAGGTTAAGTGGGAGAATGCAGCTGTTGCAAAAAAAGAAAAAAAAAAGTATATAATAGTATGTTCACTTTTAAAATATATTTTATCTGATACTGTGTTAGCAGCAGGTCTGTTTAAACTTAATCTTGTTCTTGTGGCTCATTTCCTTTCCTTTTTAATAACTAGAACTAAAAGCATTGTTCACATTCTTCTCCTGGAAGGAGTGAAATTACTTGAAGCATGAAAAGCACACCAGGGTGGTTGTTAGCAATTATGATTGTAGATTTAAAACACACACACAGACAACCACCTCAGCCACTGCCTGTTCCTTAGACTGCAGACGGGGATGTGTAGTCACGGGTCAGGGCGAGCACAGAGCCGGAGGCCTCTGGCCTGCAGGGGACCTCACTGCCTGAAGGGTCCTGAGGGACCTGGATCCCTGAGGAGCTGGCTGTCATCATACTTTGCTTCTTCCTCACCTCTGCCCTGGCAGATACTGTATGGCTTTCACATGCAAATCCACCTTTTTCAAACTACCTGCAAAGCCAAATGCCAAGATTTCCCAGCAACCAAAACTGCTCTGCCAACACATGGAATGAGGGAGTACAGCAATTGTAGTCTGATTTACTGTGTCAGGTGCTTTGTACTTCAGATTAAAAATACTGCTGAGGTCAGACGCCCATACTTTTCATGACTTTCTTCAGAAATAGCACACTGTAGTCTGAAACACAAAAGGAGTTATTTGTGTTCTTATGAAAGTGACCAGGACCAAATCTACATAAAGCTTTTCTACTGAGATGGGTGGGAACTGTTTTTGTAAGAAACACTTTTCCCTTCAAGTATGTGTCTATAATTCCAGATTAGCCCAGACCTCCGCTGTACCTCATGTTCGGTGGTGTTTTATGAGTTTGCTTTGTGAGTTCACTGTGGGGGATTGAAATTCTTTTGCCAAAGAGGAAAATATATGATTGTTAGTTTGTTTTAATAGAAAGTGTGGACCAAAACAATCATTTCCCAAAAAAAAAAAAAAAAAAAAAATGTGTTATAATCCTATTTGTATGACTGTGACTTTCTGTGAACCATATAAATGTTAAAATGCTGAGGGTGGTGGAAGGTCGTGGAGGATTATCTGTTGGTTTAAACTGTTTACTTTGTGGTGTTTACATGGTTTTATATGCATACTAATGTAATAAAAGGATGCCAAATCAAATGCCTGCGCTTCTCATTACTGTCTGCTTGCTGGGCTGTTGAAGGCAAGTGAGGCTCAGGCTCCATAAAAGGCCAAGTGATAGGGTGGGGAAAGCATGGGCTTGGGGTCAGATGGATCTTAGTTCCAGACCCTGATTATGCTACACAGTAGCTGAGGGATCTTGGGCCAACCATATGACAAGCAGAAGCTATTTGAAAGCTTGCTACAGCAGTGGAATCAGCCACCATCCCTAGCATTATGCCAGAGAGGCTCAAATGCAGCAGAGGTGTGGGAAAGCTTTATAGTGGAAAAAAGGGAAGGCTTTACTATGCCCTGATGGGAGGTGGTTGGCCTAGGGCACCTGTAGGAGGGATGAACTAGAAGTAGGACATCCTGTATAATTATTAGGGTGCATATTTGGCTTCCTGTTGGTGCTAACTTGGACATGGACAAAAATTGGGGAAGATAGTCATTAATCAAATCCTAGCGATTTGGGGTCAATTATTACAGGTATTATTGTTTGGCTTCCTGGATTGTTACCAGAAATAGTAGTCTGATTTCTTATAAGTCTGATTTATAGGAAGCTGACTTTCTGGGTCCGTCAACTGTAGATAATGGTTTCCTGCTCTTATTGGTGTAGTTGGGAATCAGAGTTCTATTTTTATATATTGTCTGGCCATTATCCATTTCTGTATTCAGTCTGTCATGATATAACCCTGAGCCTCAGTTTCCTCACGTGTAAAAATGATGTTAATGTACCTTCTTCCAAGGCTTACAGATGAGAATTAATTGGGATGTTTATCGAAATGTTTGTGCTATAATTGGCCTTTTTTTTCTCAGCAGGCTGTATATATTGGGTTGTCGGAAAAGTCATGACATATTTTTCTGTGTTTCGTTGCAAAAATTCGTTATGACTTCTCCAACAACCCAATAGCATTTTAACATTACAATAGTCCATAAGAATGTATATCTTTACAATACAGCTGTCCTCATCACATTTTTTCCCCATACTTACAATCTAATCATGACAGAGAAGAGAAAACAGGACTTTGTTTTCCAACAGCACTCCCTCAGGGTGGCCTCACTGTGTAGACCAGGGTGGGGGAGTGGAAAGGTCTGATAAACCCTACACCACCAAGCCTAAACCTAGAGGATAAGAGCAGAAACATTCTATGTCTTTCCTTTTCAATGTTTTTCAACTTGAGCACGTATGATAAAGTGAGAATGAGATCATTCTAATTTTCTGGTTTCTCCTATGTTACCAAATCAATTGGGAGGCGAAGATTGCATTCTACCAGATCACATGCACAACTGTGGTGGAAACACGTCTGCTCTGACCAGACTACTCTGAACACAGGGGCAGCCGAAACTGCTCTAGGTTTTATGACTATTATTTAAATTTTCATTGGTATTTAATCAGCCTAGAACACATCTAGAAAGGATGTGAGAGATTGTTCTGTATTTATTACACTTGCCTTGGATTCTTAGCAGAAAGTGAAATCATATTTATGTTATAGGTGCCACTGTAGGCACCATGAATAGCCTTTCATAAATCCATGAGTTCAGCAGTCCAGGTTGCTTGGCCTCACTAGTCTCAAAAATGCTTCTCTTGCATTCATTCAGGCACCAGAGAGTTTATTTAAAGTTCTGAGAGCAACACTCACCCTGTACTTACTTAAACTGAGAGAGCATGTCTGGGCTCTGGCCAAGACCTGGGAGCAGCTGAGTCCCACTAATGAGAAGCAAGGGTTGATTACAAGCCTACTAGGGCTCCCTGCCCCAAACAGCCCATCCAGTTGCCCAGTGCTCCCCTCAAACCCACACCAGGTTCACTGTCCACCTCCCACTGTGACTCTGTCTCCCAGCCAAGCACCGGTGCTGGGAATAAATTCTAGAGACACTAAAGATTTGTGCTCTGATCTTGGTATTCTGTAATTTTACTACTATGTGTTTGGCTGTGAGTTCATTTGTATTCATAGTACTTCAAACTTGAGCTTCTTGAATTTTAGGATTCAGTGTTATCAACTATGAAAAATTGTCAGCCCCTCCCCCCTTTTTTTCTAATACTACTTGCCTCTGTGCTGTTTCCTTTATTCAATCCTTCTGGAATTCCTACTGGATGCTCATTGGACCATCTCATTCTGTCCCCCGATGTCTCTTACTCCCTCCTATTTTCCATCTCTTTATCTTTCTGTGCTGCATTCTGGGACATTCCTGGAGGACAGTATGGCACAGTGGTTGAGTACACACACACAGGCTTCAGATTGCCTGGACAAGAAACCATGATGTCTCACTGCTTATTTCCTCGTATTGGGGAAAACAATACTACCCATCTACCTATGGCTGTTGGTGAAGATTAAATGAAGCTTTTAGAACACTGTCCAGCCCACATGAAGCACTGTATAAGATTACATATTAGACTCTAGTTTACTAATTCCCTCTTCTGCTGCCTAATCTGCTGTTTAGTTACTGAGGTTTTCATTTCATTTTTTTTAAAGTAATTTCTAGAAGGTCTCGTGATTCTTTTTCAAATCTGCCCTTTTCTACACTATCTTGGTATTTTCTTAGGCTTTGATTCCTTCTTTTAGTTATTTGACACATATGAATTTTATACTCCTGGCTGTTATCTTCATCTCATTTAGAGTAAAGGCCAGAGTTTGTGTAATGATTTATAAGGCTCTGTTAATCTTCAATGCTGTCCAGGAGAACTTTTGCAAGAATGGAAATATTTTCCGAGTTGCTCAATATGGTAGCCACAGATGGCAACTGAGCACTTGAAATGTGGTCAGAGGGACCACAGAGGGACTGAGGAATAAATTTTTAATTTTATTGAATTTTAACTTACTTAAATGTAGATAGCCACCTGTGGCTACTGTATTGGATAGACCAAAACTATGATGTGCACCCTCCCCCCCACCGTCAAGCTGTCACCTCTCTGAGCTCATCTCCTGCTTCTTCCCACCTTGTTCACCCCACACCAGCTACCTGAGCCTCCTGGCTATCACCTGAACATGCCAGGGACACACCCAACTTGAAACCTTTGCACTTGCTATTCTTTTCCTACAAAGCTCTTCCCTTAGATATCTGCATGGCTTGTTCTTTTGCCTCTATCAAGTCTGCACTCAAATGGAATCTCCATGAGGTCTTCCTTTCTTTCCCTGTCTGAAAACTGCAAATTTGTCCCCTAACACATTTTCTGCCGTCTATTTTACTTTTCTTCTTAACATTTACCACTATGTAGTGCAGCATGCTTTTGTTTTGTTTTCTTTTGTTATCCCACTAGACTATATCCCATGAGGGATATTTTTTTTGGCCTGTATTGTTCCCTGCATATCCCCAGCACCTAGAAGAGTGAAATAAATATTTCTTAATGGATGAATGGCCAGAGGTTCCTAAGGCTCTGTTCTCTTTATTGTTTCTACTGATTCTTGTTCATGGTGGTTTGTGTCTTTCGTGGTTTCAGATTTTGACTGTCAACCCTCGCATAACAGGGCATTTTCCTCATGATAATGTCATTTCTGAGTGGTTTTGTATTTATATCTATCAGGTACACCAGGTAGGGTTTCCAGATGAAATACAGGATACCTAGTTAAATTTGTATTTCAGATAAACAACAAATAATTTTTAGTGTAAATATGTTCTGTGCAATATTTGGGATATTTATACTAAAAAATTATTTGTATCCTGTATTTTTATTTGCAAAATCTGGCAACCCTAACACCAGGAATATCATCATTCCTGTACCAGGTTTTATTTAAACTTTTGGTTTGGTGGTTCCTTGATTATACTGAAAATGTAGACCAAAACCTGTGTGAGGGATAGGCCCAGGAAAAAATTTATCAGAGGAGATTTCCCTTGCCATCTAGGGCCATTTATCATTTGTTGTCTGTCTTGTTGGACAGATTTTTTAAGGTTCAGCCTTTTACTGCTCCAACTCCCAGCCATGCAGAATCCCAAATCCTGTCTCCTCTCTCTTCATGGAGGTTAAACACTCAGCTCTAAAACTGAAACTCACGTATCCCCCAAATGTCCAGAGCATCAGCACCAGTGCTTGTCACTCTTTTTCAGGATCTTCTTTGATTCTGATACTTGGGTATACCCCTTTATTTCTTGAGATTAGCTGGGACTTTTAAAGAATTCTGATTTATTTTACCTGACATTTCTAGGAATTTATAGGCAGGTTTTCATCTTATCTAGTCTGCCCTGTTGCTGAAATGGGTGCCTCAACAGGCAGGAAATAGCATATTTATTGTAAATAGCACAGGCTTTAGAACCATACAGAACTTGGGTTTAGCCTAGGGTTTGTTTGTTTGTTTGTTTGTTTAGATTTTTATTAAAACATAGCTAACATACAATATTATATGAGTTTCAGGGGTACACCATATTCGTTCAACATTTATAGACCCAAACAAGTGATCACCAAGGAAAGTCAAGCAACCATCTGACACCATACTACACTATTATATCACAATATTATTAACTATATTCCCCATGTTGTACATTACTCCTCATGACTTATTTCTTTCATACCTGGAAATTTGGACCACTTATTACCCTTCATTCCCCCCCACACATACACTTTTTAATTTTTCAATTACAGTTGACATTCAATATTATTTTACATTTCAGGGGTACAGCATACTGGTTAGACATTTATATAATTTAAGAAGTGATTCCCCTGACTAGTCTAGTACCCATCTGGCACTATACATAGTTATTACCATATTATTGACTATATTCCCTATGCTTTACATTACATTCCCATGACTATTTTGTAATTCCAATTTATACTTCTTAATCCCTTCACCTTTTTTACCCTGTCCCCAACCCCCTCCCATCTATCACCCAAACAAATCTAGTACCCATCTGACACCATACATAGTTATTAAAATATATATTTTTTTAAAGATTTTATTGGGGAATTGGCGGAGGGGAACAGCGTTGGGGAATCGGGGAAGGGGAACAGACAAGTTGCTGTCTTTTTGTTCTTCAGTTTAGTTGCAGAGGACATTGCTTCATTGGCCCATGTTGGTATCATCATTGCGCTCTTCCCGGATGAGGCAGATCGGTCGCTGGCCTCTGGATGTCTCTCACCGCGGCTATAGGCAGCTCACGCTTGGCTGCTAGCCGCCTACACTGGCTGCGGGCCACTCACTGTAGCCTATTGCAGCCCACTGCAGCAGGGGCTGCAGCCCACACCATCACCGGGGCTCGCACAGCCCAGCTCCAGGTGGAGCTGTTGTTAGCTGTAGAGGGCAGTGTTACTGGCCCTCATGTGGGATCCGAACCAGGGCCGCTGGCATCCCAAAACCAGCGCTTAACCAATGCGCCACTCGGCCGGCCCTACAATATTATTGACTATATTCCTTATTCTATATCCCACATCCCCATGACTACTTCTTAACAACCAACTTGTGCTCCTTAATCCTTTCCCTTTTTCTTATCCACACCTCCAATCCCCCTCCCATCTGGCAACCATCAAAATATTCTCTGTATCTATGAGTTTCTTAATGATTTGTTTGTTTATTTTGTTCTTTAGATTCTACATGTAAGTGAAATGACATTGCATCTGCCTTTCTCAGTCTTACACTCCACTCAGCACAACACCCTCCAGGTCCATCTATGCCACCACAGATGGCAAGAATCCATTCTCTTCTGTGACTGAGCAATATTCCATTGTATATATGTACCACCTCCTCTTTATCCATTCATCCATTGATGGACACCCAGGCTGCTTCCACATCTTGTAAACAATGCTTCAATGAACATATGGATGCACACATCCCCTCCAAGTAACAATTTGGGTTTCTTCAGATAAATACCGAGAAGTGGGATGACTGGGTCCTTCTTTGTCTCTTTGCCTTTGTTTTAAAGTTTATTTTGTCTGGTGTAAGTATGGCTACCTCAACTTTTTTTTTTGTTTCCATTTTCATGAAAGATCTTTTATCATCTCTTCCTGTCTGTGTGTGTATCTTTCAATCTGAAGTGGCTCTCTTGTAGGCAACATAGGTAAGGGTTTTGTTTTCTTATCCATTCAGCCCTCCTATTTCTTTGGATTGGAGCATTTAATCCATTTCTATTGAAAGTAATAGTTGATAGATATGTAGCTACTCCCCATTTTATTATTCATAATTTTGATCTTTTTTTCCCCCCTGTCTTAAAGAAGTCCCTCTAACATTCCTTGTAATACTGGTTTAGTGGTGATGAACTCCTTTACCTTTCTCTTGTCTGGGAACCGATTTATTTCTCCTTTGATTTTAGATGACAGGCTTGCTGGGTACAATAAACTTGGCTGTAGATCCTTGCTTTTTATCACTTTGAATATTTCCTGCCAATCCCTTCTGGTCTGCAAAGTGTGTTGAGAAATCAGGCAACAATCTTATGTAAGTTATGTAAGTAACTTTTAAGTTACTGGTTGCCTTTCTCTTGCTGCTTTTAGGATTCTCTCTTTGTCTTTAACCTTTGCCATTTTAATTATAACATGTCTTGGTGTAGGTCTGTTTGGGTTCATCTTGTTTGGGACTCTCTGCACATCCTACCCTTTTATGTCTCTTTTCTTTGCCAGATTAGGAAAGTTTTCAGTCATTATTTCTTCAAATAGGTTCTCAATTCCTTGTTTTTTCTCTTCTCCATCTGGTACCTTTATGATGTGTGTGTTGCTATGCTTGATGTTGCCCCAGAGGTTTCTTAAACTATCCTCATTTTTTTTTTTTTGGATTATTTTTTCTTTTAGCTATTCCAGTTGGGTGTTTTCTGCTTTGTCTTCAAATCACTGATTCGATTCTCTCCTTCATCTAGTCTGCTTGTGATTTCTTCTAGTGCATTCTTCATTTCAGTTATTGTGTTCTTCAATTCTTCCGGTTCTTTTATTATGGTTTCTGTGTGCTTTTTTAATGCTTGCTATCTCTTTGTTGAAGTTCCCATGAGTCCCTTGAGCATCCTTATAACCATTGGTTTGAACTCTGTCTCTGATAGCTTGCTTGCCTCGATTTCATTTACGTCTTATTCTGGCATTTTCTCTTCTTTTATTTGGGACATCTTTGTTTCCTCATTTTGGCTGTCTCCCTGTTTCTTTCTATGTATGAGGTAGATTTGCTATGTCTCCCAGTCTTGGCTGGGTGGCCTTACGTAGTAGGTGCCCTGTGAGGCCCTGGCACAGTCTCCCTGGTCAACCCTGCTCCAGGTGCTCCAGGAGTGTCCCTTGTGTGGGTTGTGTGTGCCCTCCTGTTATAGTTGCACTTTGATTGCTATTGACAAGTCAGTGGAATTGACCCTCAAGCTGATTGGCTGTGGGGTTTGGCCATGTCCACAGCATACAGACTGCTGTGTAGGGGGCTTACCCTAGGTATTCATCCCCGTGGGCTCTGGTGCCTGTTGAGATCACCCTGTGTGTATGCTGCTTATGGGGTTAATTAGGCAGTGCTCTGCTTGTGGTCTGAAGCCAACCTCCAGGTATGTTGGTTCTGGGGCCTCTTGGGAGGGGCTTTGGTGCACACCCAGGTCAGCCACTGCCTATGACTAGCCAGGGACTACTTGGTAGGAGCTATAAAGTGACCCACATTTTTTCACTGCCTGTGCTAAACCTGGAGGCATGTAGGAAAGGCCACATTGTGAGGGGACAGCTGCCACTAATACCAGGCCTGGGGTAGCTCCACAAAAGGACAGGACACCCTAAGGCCTGCTGTCACATGCCAGTTTCCTTTAAGTTTAGGTGCTGATAAAACCTCACGTGGTATGCAAGTTGGGTAAGTCAGGTTCTCAGAGAGTCACTAGAGAGGGATTAGTTATGTTCACCAGTTTAATGTAGATTCTGGTTTGGTGCCAGTGCTGAGCTTGGAGTGATTCAATAAAAGTCTCAGAGCACACGAGGCCAGTTGTTACCCTCCTGGGGCCATGGACTCCAGTAGTTTTACAGTGTGGGCAGGGCTGGCTACTCTCTGAGGAAGTGCCTCCAGCAGTGCGGGAGTTGGGTCGAGCAGGGTCCTAATGAGTCAGCAGAATAAGCAGAGGAGCTCATCAGACCAATCAGATTCAGATTTGGCTCTAAGCATAGCGGGTGGGCTCAACACATTAAAGATGGCTGCTGATTGCCTGGCTGTTGGGAGCAGGACTCCACACAGGAAAAATGGCGACCGTCCTCCAGCCCTGGCCTCGAAGACACACACCTCAGTTTGCTCCCTGTATTTCTCCGAGTCACTGTCCCACCGCTGGAGCCTAAGGTTAGTGCCTGCGAGCAAATGAGCCCCTGCGTGGGCTGTTTAAAAGGACGTCTGGGGCCAGCCGAGAGGCGCGGTGGTTAAGTGCTGGCCTTGGAAGCCAGCAGCCCCGGTTCAGTCCCACATATGAGGGCCAGTGACACTGCCCTCAAAAAATAAAAGGACGTCTGGGTTTCCTGCAGCCTTCCATCCCACCTGGATGGTTGGAATCTGCCCCCCGCCCCTGCTGTTTTTTACAGCCAGATATTGTGGGAGCTCCTCTTCCTGACACCAGTACTCCAGGCTGGGAAGCCTGGTGTGGGGCTGGGGTCCTTTGCTTCTTTGGTGTGGGGAAGTGGGTGGGGAATCCTCCTGGGCCAAGGAATTCCTCCCTATTTTCAACCACCACATGGAAGTTTGGGACCAGCCTGGTTCATGTCTCTGCCCCTCCTACCAGTCAACATGTGGCTTCTTTTTATATCCTTAGTTAGAAAACTAAACTTCTGTTCACGAAGACTTCAGATGGTTCTCCAGGTTGATTGTTCTATAATTTAGTTATAATTTTAATGTGTTCACAAAAGGAAGCAGGCACAGTGTTTATCTAATCCACCATGTTGGATCCCTGGATTTAATCTTTTTAACTACATAGTGTCAAACAAATTATTGGTTTTAAATTAATTAAACAAGGAGGCCATTAGACTGAGGTGGTTCTAATGCCATGGCAGCCTATGTAAGCAAGGCAAAATCTAACCCTATATGCCTCAAGTTCTTATTATCCTTTTAGTTTCCTCTGCCTTTATGTCTATTTCTCACTTATTTCTTATTTTGTGTATGCCTTTACTCTATTTTTCCATGACTAGTTTAGCCAACAGTTCATCTATTTTATTGTCTTTTCCCCCTGAAAAATAAGTTTTTAATGACTATTATTTTTAGTTTTACCATTTTACTGCTTTTGGAAGCCGATAGTCCATCTGTTATAGCCCCAGGCAGAAGTAAAAAGGCCCTTACCAGTGGCAAGGATAACCCTAGGGAAGCACCTAGTTAGAAATGACAGGCGAGGAGGAATTAGAAGAACAGGATTTTCAGCAGAGACAGAATTACTAAGATTTCAGAGCTGGAGTTCTTGCTGATAAGAGTGTGGACATGTATGGGGGTGATGTAAATGGAGTGGAAGTTACTAGAGGTAAAAAAAAAAAAATACATACAAGTGACCTTGTTGGACACTAAATTCTTCAGCATGATTACCAGGGAAGAATGGAGAAGACCTAAAGCTAAGTGCAAGTTCTCACTGAGTGGGAAGAGTGGCTTGGAAGGTAGTAGGTACCACAGCAAAAGGGTAGTAGAACTAGGTGGCGTGAGCATGATAATGAGTTTTGCACGGGGGGTGAAAGAGTGAGAATAAATGGGTATCAGGATGGGAGTATTAGGGAGGTGTGCATTTCCTCCTGGCTACAGCGAGTGCAGTGTTTGAAGAGAAAAGGCAACCTTCACTTGAAAAGGCACAGAGGGCCGGCTAAGTGGCGCGGAGGTTAAGCATTGGCCTGGGAAGCCAGCAGCCCCGGTTCGGGTCCCACATATGAGGGCCAGTGACACTGCCCTCAAAAAAAAAAAAAAGAAAAGGACACGGAGGGAAATGGTGTTGGAAGACAGATTGGGCAGAAAGAAAAGGAGTTAATATTTATTGATCACTTACTGTGTTCAAAACACTGATATGAATTGATTTTTACAACAGCCCTTTTAATTTTCACTTTAGGGATTAAGAAGTGGGTTTCAAAAAATGGAAGCATATTAAAAATTTTAAGTTTATTTGCACATATATGGATCCAAACTGGAAGTGGTTAGGAGCATTCTACAAAAGAAGCCAGGGGAAAGAGAAAGAAAGTGCAGAAGCAAAGAAAGGAAATTACTTGATTGCCTATAGCATAAAGCCTACTTGTCAGAAGTGTCTCTTTTGCTGCTTTGCTTCCTAAAGAATAGGAACTGTATGTACACGTGAAGAGATCATCTGTGTGTGCAGGTGTGGGGCAGGGATGCTATATCGTCCAGGACCCAAGAATCTACTATGTATCTGCAGTTCTTGCATTCTCACTTGACTACAGAAAAACTATTTCTAGTGAAGTTTCAATACATCTTAATCATTTTTTTTTAAAAGATTTTATTGGAGAATTGGGGGAGGGAACAGCGTTGGGGAATCAGAGAAGGGGAACAGACAAGTCGCTGTCCTTTTGTTCTTCAGTCTAATTGTGGAGAACGTTGCTTCACTGGCCCATGTTGGTGTCATGATCTTTATGCTCTTCCTGGGTGAGGCAGATCAGTCACCAGCCATTGGACGGCCACTCACGTAGCTTGCCGGCCACTCATGGTAACTTACAGCAGCCCACTGCAGCCTACGCCATCACTGGTTACTCACAGCAGCCCAGCTCCAGGTGGAGCTGTTGCTCACCATCCTAGCTGTAGAGGGCATAGCGTCACTGGCCCATGTGGGATCCGAACCGGTGGTCCTGCTGCCCAAACCAACTCTTAACCGAGCCACTTGGCTGGTCCTTAACCATCATTTTGAAAAATCAAAACTGAGTGAATCCTAGGCTCCATCAAACCTTGCACCATTTAAGAAAATTTCAGAAATATAATTATTGGGGACAAAGACTTTAAATCTGACAATTTCATCTAAATTTCCCCTTCCCTTCTTTGAAAGTGGCCTATTGAAGTAGAATCAACAGAGGGATTTGAGTCCTGGCTCTGACACTAGCTGTGTGACCCTTGATAAGTAATATAACTTTCTTAGTCAGTTTATTCATCCTCATAAAATTTTATTTGATAAACTTCATAAAGCCTTCCAGCTCTAATAGGCCAATTATCACATTTGGAATCTGCTGCCCCCTGCTGGCATTTTACCAAATTGTAAATTTTACTTTTCCAAAGCCATAGAATCCAAGTTTTAGTGTTTTTGTATATCTAATTTTCCTTCTCATAGTGCATTTATCTATCTTCCTATATATATGCCGGAGGTCTTTCTTTTACAATTAAATACACTCTTAACTTGTTAACTTTTGCTTTTCAAATCTTCCTTCCCTGATTTCTGATAGTTTTGTTGCAATCTCCCACTATTGCGATGGGTTTCTGTTATTTTCTTAATTTTTGCTTTATGTATTTTAAGCCTGTTTTTAAATTGGCATATATGAGATTAGAATTAACTCTGTAGTGAGTTGATTCTTTAAGAATTTAAGTTTTTTCTATCCCTGATATATATTTTTTTAAGTCTTATTTTCTGTTGTGAATATAACTATCTGTGCTGCCTTTTGGAGAACATATACCCAGTGTATCTACTTTATATTTTCACTTAAAACCCTGTGTCCTTATGCTTTAGGTGTATTCCTTATAAACTTGTTGCTGGATTGCTTTTCCCAATTTGAATGTTTAAACTGGAGAATTTAGTCCTTGATCAAGCTTTATCAAAATACAACCCCGGTAGCACCCCCTTGGCTCCTGCCAGCATATGCTAGCTAATAATTCTTAGGTTTTTGGTGTCTAGCCTTCTCCCTTACCAGGCCCACCACAGCCAGGCTCTGCTGGGATGTAACCCTAGTTATAGGTCTGGCAGCCAAGGAGTAGATGGGGGCAGTTATTGTTTGAGCGGGGGCATGGGGGTTGGGTAGCAGCCTCTGCAGCTTCTGCTAGCACAGCAGAGGTGACTTAGCAGGGAAGGGTGGGTTACTTTTACAAGACCAGAGGATGCAGTAGGAACTCAGTCAGCATCCTCAGGGGCATCCCTCCAGATGTCCCCATGATACGTTTCAAGGTTCTAGGTTTTCTCCACCAGGGCTTTGACTTTCACAAAATAGACAGAACTTGGCTGAACATTCAAAGCTCTGGAGCTCTGTGACTGTAACAATTAGATGTTCATCTTAAAGCTCAGCTCTTTCAACCTAGGCCTCTTGTAAGCTCTCCAGAGGTCCTCAGGCTCTCGTATTTCGGCACCAGCAGCTTGATGACAGCCCTCAGTCATATCCTTTTGTAGGTCATCAATACAACCTACCAGTAACCAGCCAACTCTGCTCTTGTAGACATTGTTCTCCCAGTATTTATCAAATGCCTTGCATCATTGAATGTCTAGAGAATTCCTCTCTATGGGGACATTTGCCCAAGTTACCCCCTGTGTGTGGGTTCTCCAAAACCACGCCCAGGTTGAGTGATTTGCTAGAAGGACGGATAGGACTAAGCACAGAACTGTGCTTACAACTGTAATTTATTAGAGAAAGAACATCAAGCAAATCAGCCAAGGGAAAAGGCACATGAACAAACCAGAGGAAACCAGGCACAAATTCTGCGCTTGTCCCAATGGAGTCACACAGGATGAACTTAATCCCTCCAGCAATGATGTAGAACACATAGATTGTCCACCAGGGAAGCTTGCCCAAGCCTGGGCATAGGAGGCCAGGGTTTTTATGAGGCTCAGTCACGTAGGCTTGCTCTGCCTAGCGTGTGCTTGTCCCAGAAGGAAAGCAGGTGTTCAACATAAACCCTACTGTTGCACAAACCTTTCAAGCACAGTAAACCACCCTTATCAGTTAAGAAATGCGGAAGAACTCCCGATATCCAAATTGCTGGGCATTAACCAAAGGCAAAATTTCCAAGCATGTCCCTGTGAAGATAACAGGTTCAGGCCTGCTGTGTAAACTCTTTCCTGCACACCATCTGTGAAATATTTAGTAACTGAGCCATGACCTCGTGGCAAGGACTACACATACCACACTTACCGACCAGGATGTCAACCAATTCACCCTTTGGGGGGGGGGTGCGGGGGGGAGATGAACCAGCTCCTAATCTATTAACCTGTCTCCTCACATCTCACTCCTAGTCTACCTGTGCTAGTCTGGGTCCCCCAAGAAGCAGACACCAAGACCAAGAAAGGATCAGAGGTGTAATGGATTTAATAGGGGCAACACTAGTAAGGAAAGATAGGGAGGAAGCAACTTATACAACAATGTAGCCTAAGGGAGTCTGACTAGATGGTCAGGGAGTTCTCAAGCCAAGGTCAAGGAGTCATAAGGTCCCTCTCCAGATCACTCCTTGGCTGGCAGCCACATGTGAGACATAAAGCCTCTGTGGTAACGAGGGGACCCCTATCAGAGTGCAGCAGTTATGGGCCGGTTACTCTCCCTCCTGTTGGAGGTCTGAGAGAGCATTCTGGTGGCTGCCACAGCAGTGATTTTAGCTATCAAAATACACCTGAAAAATATTATCAAGTAAATATTTAGCACCATCAATACATGGTAATGTGCAATACCTTTTAGTTTAAAAAGTTAGTTATAAAAACCACCTAAAATGAAAACTGATTAACAATGAAAATATGAATACTCTTTCACATTACCTAAATTGAACAATGTCCTATGTGGATGAATTTTTGGGAAGGCTTTTCCAAGTTGCTGGGTGAACTGGGAGCTTAAACTGACACATAGACAGCATACTATATTAGGACTAAGTCAAGGTCAGGCAATGATAAAAAGTTTCTACATGTTCATAGCTCATGTACTTTTCTGAAATATGACTTCTATTAATCCTCAGAGCAAAATACCATTTGTAAGTTTATCTTCCTGATGGACCTCTTAGCAAAGAAAAGGCATTTTTACACATTTTACACCTCATTCTTATGTGGACTATAAATGACCATATGTAAAACACGTGAGGCAAAGAAACTGAACAATGTATACATGTGGTTTTAAAAATTATTTTACATATAATTTGGAAACTTCTAAATTATATATGCTTAGATGATAAAATGGAAGAATATCCTCTTACATAGTATCCAATGGGATTGATTTTTAAAAACTTTTATTGATGTTATCACCACAGATAACATTGGCTATCCATGTTTGTAACACAAAACTATCCCAAGGAGACTAGAGTTTTTGCCATCTGCTATGTAGGTCCCAGTTGCTCTGGCAGTTCCTTCCAACCAACATGTCTTTAACTAACTCAGATTAAACACTTCCTAAGATCAGTTAATTCCTACCAAAAAAAAAAAATTTCTACCACAGTAACTAGGTTCAGCCTTTGCATGTACTTTATGAGTCGTTGGTACAAATAATGGAAGCTATTAGAAATAAATAATAAGCCAAAATATTTAATGTGAAAGAAACATAAAATTTTTTTTAAAAAAAAGATCAATACCATTTTTAATGTAGAAGATGCCACCTTTATTTACAGGCTAATAAAAAAATATTAAACTCAACAAGATATAATACATTTGTCATAAATCCTAGATTTGAGGCCGACCCTAAGTACAAGACTGAATAAAGGCATAGATTATATAATAAGGATGTCAAATAATGTGCAACTTACACATGAATGAATATATTTTGTTTCTAAACATGAAAACAAAATAAACCCACTGTAGGGGGGATAAAACCAGCACCAAGACAAGCTGTACTACCTTTTGACAACTGTTCAGTTATAATTACCAAGACTCAGAAAATATTCATCTCTCTGAAATCTCTTTTAACAAGTCTTATAACCCAAATGCTTTTTTTCATCATATTCACAACAGATACTATAGAAGAGAATTTAGAAGTTAAAATATAAATGTATACAGATATACACACAATCATCACACTCTACTGAAAATTTTTTCTCAGCTATTGTTTGTGTACGCATTTGTGTACCTTTTTCCCTTTTTAACTGTAATGACTTTGCAACAATTCTCTCCTTATCTGTTGGGTTTTGTCCTACAAGCTCAAGTGTTATAAGTTTCTTTCCTATAAATGTGAAAATATAAAAACTCCTTCTCATTCAGTCCTTTGGGAAAAGTCTGTAATTCTTAGTTCATCCCCCAAAGATCATATAGTCCAAAATGGACTTTTAACTGGGTACTTTCTAAACACCTGACAGGAAGCTCACAGCATCTGACCAACAGTGCTTTCATGCAGGCTTGCAAACCAAGGTGAAGCAGGAAGGAAAAGGGAACTAACCTGTGCAATTTTAAATTTTAAACTACTGGTAAATGTTTCATTCTGCTTATCAGCCCTTGAAAGGAGTTATATCATAACCATTTCACACAATCCTTTATATTACACAGCATCTTCACAGATTCGCCAATTCAAGGGTCTAAAAAGATTCTTTATAGACTTGTATTAGGTCTTGAAAATCAAAAGGTTTTAGCTAGTATCTCCTAAGATTTCAATCAGAGCAGATAAAGGATATTCTCTGAAAAAAAATGCCTTAGTCATCCCATTTAAAACTGTGCTTTAAAAGATAAAAATAACATGGTTTCAAGTCACAACAAAAAAGTTTTCAGATATGCTATAATGTAATGTTTTGGACTAAATGAATACACTGGCTAAAATCCAGTTTGCAGATCTCCTGTCATGCATAGGGTTGTGTTTGGAGTAGGGGGAATGCATAAGGAAAAAACACTGTTTTCTTTTAAGAGGCCTAGCCTAGCATGTCAGGAGCAAACAATAACATGTAGCTTGCTTATTCAGTTGTGCAATTAAATACTAACTTTTGCTTGGAGACAACGTTATTCTACAAAGTATTTTAGTATCAGTAATGACATACACTATGAAGTGCATTTCTATTACAAATTAACATGGCGATATACAGATGAATAAAACCACCCAAAACAAACCATAAATGAGCAAGTTAAACCATAAAATTCATAAATAGCAAAACCACCAAATAAAGTATATACATTTTACAGATTTACCTATGAACAAATATATAGTACATCTAGGAAAGACAAGAAAATGTATATTATATCACACAGCATTTGAATATTAGAAATGAAGAACTGATAATACTCTGAAAGCTTTGTAGGCTTTCCCCCACTTAATATTCCCTTACACATATATCCCTTAAAACAGTGATATTGGCAAAACTATCACTTCTTTAAATGCAATATTTTCACTTTCCCCAGCAGGACGCAGTGGCCTGCTGAACAGTAAGTAAGACAGCAGGTACTCCATGCTTAATCCTGGGATAAGAGAACTAGCAAATCTGTAGTTTGCATGTGAAAAAGCACTTTAGTCACACTGACATGAAAAGCCAACCAGAACAATTACTGGTATCAAAAGGTCTCCACCTTATCTTTTCTACCAGTGCCTCAGCTTTTTAGACTGGTAAATCAGTTACTTTGAGAGAAAACTGCTGTTTGAATGCAATGTGTTTTGTTGACCTAATAATAAATTTGAGCTTTTACTGCCAGAAAAAATATATCTTTAAGTGCCAGGACTATCATCACCTCAAGACAAACTTCATGAACAACTCAAAATGTATAAAAGTCTCTTGTGGATCCCAGAAAAAAAGCATTTGAGACTAAACATTAATAATGTAATAATGCTCACACCATGCACACAGATCAACATAATTGAGGACAGATATTTTCCACTCATCTGCATTTCTTTTAAAAACCGGAAAAGTACCATGTACAGTAACTTTTCAGAAACTATTTCTAGTGCAGCATTGACTGATAAGAAAATTATTTTGTACTGCACTGAATAAAGCTGAAAGACAAACTCATTACAATAAATGATCATTCAGAACTGAGTTAGATATCAAGATGCAAAATAAATTTTAAAAAAAACAAACTAAAACCATTCTTTCAGTTTAAAAAAAAATTAAGTCAAGCCTACACTTCTGCAATTCATTGAGTCAAGTTCTGTCCTTTGAAACACCACACTTAACATTCTGGAATATATAATAGGAATTCATTTATTCTCTTGTACTTAAAGGCTGTTATAAAATACCGGTTAGCACTATCCTTCTACTAAACAGAAAAGGAACCAAATAAAACAGTGGAGCTTCATTTGGTACTTAAGAGCCTAGTAATATCCCTTTGGGAAACACATGCTTTGGTGCTTTACAAGTTTTTAAGAAAATCAAAATTGCTTTCCATGCAATAGCTGATTATGGTATACCACACAAAACAGGGAGTTATGCATTTAGAATTGTTCACACAAAGCCCTGAGGTACCTGCCTTTCATTTAGGCAACAAACAGCTTCCCTCCATCTTACAGTCTTTGTCTCTGTCTTCCTTAGTGCCCCCAATTCACAACAGTCTGATTAACAATCCTATCCAGGGATACAGTCAATTTAATAAGATTTCTTATGATACAGGCTGTGCAGGTCATCTAATTTAGAAGCACTGTCTTCTACAGGAGTTTCACTGGAAGTTCCTAGGTCTCCATTTTCATGTCCATCAGTTACTGACTTCTTACTAAATCCTAAAAGAGACAGAGAAAACAAAAAACAGTTATTTTCTAGTCTTAAAAAAAAAAAAGGGGGTCTCATGATTTTATTTTATTATTTATTTTTTAAAGATTTTATTGGGGTATTGGGGGATGGGAACAGCATTGGGGAACCGGGGAAGGGGAACAGACAAGTTGTTGTCCTTTTGTTATTCAGTCTAGTTGCAGAGGACATAGCTTCACTGGCCCATGTTAGTATCATCATTGCACTCTTCTCAGATGAGGCAGATCGGTCACCGGCCTCTGGATGGCCACTCACGGCAGCTCTTGGCAGCTCACACCGGCTGCTAGCTGCTCACGCTGGCTGCTAGCCACTCACTGTAGCCTATGGCAGCCCACTGCAGCAGGGGCTGCAGCTATGCCGTCCCCGGGGACTCACAGCAGCCCAGCTCCAGGTAGAGCTGTTGTTCACCACCTTAGCTGTAGAGGGCAGTGTCACTGACCCTCATATGTGGGATCTGAACCAGGGCCGCTGGCGTCCCGAGCCAACTCTTAACCAACGCACCACTCGGCCGGCCCTCTGGTGATTTTATTGAGCAAAACCAAAGGGAAGCCCACTGTAATTAACAATAACATAAGGGAAATAATGGGGCCCTAGATTAGTCAGGTTAGCAATTTTGAGAAAGGAATTTTTATAGTGGATATCAAACATTATACAGATTTTAAAAATATTATCTCTTGAATAGATATAAAAATTGTATAAAATTTCTAGCACATTTTCCATGAAACTTAGAATTGATAAATACAATCGTAAAATTCAGTCAATTTTATTTATACAAATATCAATTGGGCTCAATTTCCCTTTTACGTTTTGCTTTAAGATTATTTAACTTCATTCAGTTCACTAAGGTACATACTAGTTTCCAGCTAAAAATCTAGTTTGCTGGCAGACAATGTCCAGATATAATTTAAAACTAATTCTGGTTTATCTACAAAATAGATAACAGGCTTTTAAATAAATGAGAGTTGACTATGTCATCTATTTAGTGAGCTGTTAAGTACAGATATGTGCTAAACAAAAACCCTGTAGCTACACCGTGATTTGAGTCGGTTAATAGTAATCTATCCTAAGAGTCTACATTTTTGGTTGGGTCACATATTAAGTGGTCTGCAATTTACATAGGTGACAAAGAAGGCTTTTAGCCTCAGCTGTGAAAAAAGAAGGGACAAGCCTTCTTTCTTTCTTTAGCTGAGCCATCCTGGCACCTGTTGGCAACTCAGCTCGGGTTGGGCATCGAACTGCTGTTGCTCAGCGCTCAGCTCACACTCTTGAGCGAGCTCTTAACCAACTGAGCCACTCGGCCGGCTCCTTTTTTTTTTTTTAAGTTGCAGAAAAGGACAGTTTATTAGAAGAAAAAATATATTTCAAAGAAGCAAAGGCGGGCCTGAGCAGTAGAGAATGGCTCAAGGGCCATTATTAGAAAAGAAAGTACATTCCAAAGAATTTGGAGCAGGCCGAGCAAAGGAAGCTCAAAAGGCCAGGACAAGCCTTCTAATCCTGACAGAAAATAGTAGAAAGGATGAAAGACAATGAAATCATAGGGAGAGCAGCCCATAACGTAAGATTTTGACATACAGCCATAATAGTTTTGTTCAAGGTGCACGAGAGCAATAATCGCTGCTGCTGTTTTTTGTGACGATCACTCATAACATACAAGTTTATCAGAAGGGCAACAGTTCATCAATTCACTATAAAACTATTCCAGGGCCGGCCGAGTGGCGCGGTGGTTAAGCGCTGGCCTGGGAAGCCAGCGGCCCCGGTTCGGTCCCACATATGAGGACCAGTGATGCTGCCCTCAAAAAAAAAAAAAAAAAAACTATTCCAGAAGCTCTCAAACGTTTTTCGTCTCAGGGTGCCTTTCGTACTTTTACTAAGTACTGAGGACTCCAAAGAGCTTTGTTCATGTGGATTATTAATGTTACGTGTGTTACTGATATTTACTATATTAGTAATGAAAACTGAGAAATCTTTAAAAAAATATTACTTTGTTAAAAATGACAAAAACCCAAAAAATGTTAACATAAATAACATTGGCTTAGTGAAAATAACTATTTCCAAAAAAATTTTAGTCAGAATAGCACTGTTTTACAATATTGCAAATATCATTAATGTCTGGCTGTACAGAAGACAGCTGGGTTCTCCTATTTGCTTCTGCTCAATCTGTTACAAGTATGTGAAGAAAATTCACCCTCACACAGATATGTAATTGGAAGAGGGCAGAGTAGCCTTTTCAGATAACTGTCAATATTCTTCTTTGATATGATACCAAAATTTGGCAATATATCGGGCTGTCGGAAAAGTCATGACGTATTTTTGCAACAAAAAACAGAAAAAATATGTCATGACTTTTCCGACAACCCAATAGAATCTGAAATCATATTAATTAAATTTTTTGCACTGTTACATTAAAATCCACTTGTCTATCTTGCACTTCAAATGGCTCTTTTACCATGCAGGATTTTGTATTGTAACATAATGCACTGGTCATTTGAAAATATTGGATCACTGAGTTATATAGCAATTCCAAAAATTGATACATTTCATTTTACTATATCCAAAAAATCACATTCAGTAGTATCATCATTAATCTTACTAGAAAAGTTCTTTAAGTGTGGGGAAGCTGTCAAGCTCATGGTGGTTGATGCATGTTTTACAATATTCTAATTTTCACTTGAAAGCTCACATTTTATCATTGGCAATATTGTCAGTTGTTTTTCTTGAAGTGATGGATTCGCTTTATTCATTTTAAAGAAAATGACTGCCAAACAGTTTGAACATCATAATTTGTCATTCCTTCAAGTAAAAATTGTCTTCCATGAAAAAAAAAAAAGGCTAGTTCAGCTAGCAACTTAATCACTTAAGTACTTTTCCTTGAGACCAGCATCTTAGTTCAACATACAGACCGAGTGCTTTATGCACACTTCCCATCTCATCACACAGAATATAAAAAAAAATGTACTCAAGGGTCAAGATTTAATATAATGAACACTTTTTACTATTTCATCAAAGATATTATTAAGTGAGACAGCATTTTCTTCCTTTTTTTTTTTCCACTCTGAGTGGTTGTCAAGGAAGAAAACAATGATTGCTAGTACGGTGGTGCGACTGCCTTGATTTATACTAAGGTACCAGTAAGTTTTATTCCCACTGCTTTTTTATCATTACTGCAAATATCAACACAGCAAAAAAAAGACAAATAATATCTTAGTATTATGAAATGTTTTGATATCATGAATGCCCTCAAATATCTCAAGGTCCCCCAGAGATCCACAGATCATAATTTAACAACCATTGCTCCACGTAAAAGAAAGTGCTAGAATTTTTCTTTAAAATCTCAGTAAATGATAGCAAAGGAACTAAACCAAAAATCTCAACATCACATATCCTGATTCTTATAATAATCATAAGACAACAGTCTAATCATTTATTCACATTTAGCCTGTAACTCATTGTATTATGAAAAAAGAATTTGCACATTAACATATCTTTACTTTAAAAGGCATGTTGGCCTTTGTTCAGAGTCTAGAAAACTTGAATTTTATTTATTTTTCAAGGATCACTTGTAGTTCAGTAACTGGTAATGTACTTGCCATAAAGTCCAAGATGAATCAATCTAGAAGACCTTATATGTAAATAAAGATTTGGCACAGTTCCGGGTATATAATAAAACTATATAAGCAAGGGAAAGCTATTCATTCTGTTAATGATGGTTTCCCCGCTCCTAAAAGTGTTACTGAATACCAACCAAGACTTTCATTTTCTAAATTTTATTAATAAATGCATTCCTAGTAACTTCTAGTGGTTTTACCTTGTAACACTTTGATTTCCCCGCTTGTGTCTTTGCAACTAGCAGCAGGGTGATTGCCTGCGTCTAGCTCGTCAAGGTACAAGCGGTAACGGTGTCCGCTCTCATCCTCATACTCCACGTTTTCGTCATCAGAATCCACTTCAGGAGCCACATAAACCACTTCAAATTCAATCTCACCTCTCTAAAATGAGGACAGAAAAACACAAAGTGAGCGCCACTAATTAACAAAGGATTTCTAAATTCTTTGGAGTAGAGGAGAGGTGAGGAGCCGAAGTCAGACCTCAGATGTAGGTAGCTCCTTTCACGACAATAACTAATGAAATTCTAAAATCTCAAGAGCTGGAAGAGGACTTAGACCAGCATGTCCAGACCAACCCCACGAATCCTCTCTACAAGTCATTTCCTGTTAATATACCGTAGCTCTTTCTACTCATCATAGTAAGACCTACAATAGAAAAGGATGCTTTACTATTCAATTTATAGAATTTGGGAACAAATGTGCAGTTCAAAAGTCATTTTGCCAATTTGTACTTTACATAGCAATTCAGCAAATCCATTTAACTAGTCATATATTAAATAAAGTTGCACCTAAGAGCATCACACAAACTTTTTCTAGACTAATTTAAGGAAGTTCTACACGATTTCTTGTTTCTTACAAACCAGGTCTTGAACCTTTTCTTAACTTTCACTGAGTACCAGCCATAGTATTAATGTATTCTGTTCAGTAATAACAGTAATCATTATATTTATTGTGTAAAATGAAACCCTTCAATCCTCAGAATAACCTATTGTAGTCTCTTTTACATGAATGAGAAACCTGAGTGAGTCCTGGAGAAAGCAGATAACTCTCGCAATATGCTGAACAAGTAAATAGAATAACAGAATTTTAACTCCCAAGTCCTTGCTCTGCTAGACTAAATGTGTAACACTTGTACAATTATTTTTTAACAACTTGATGTTCAAGTAAAAACATTACATATTATTTTATGTTAAAAAAATTCCAAGCTATATATAATTGTCACTTAACAAGAGACAACAGTCATTACACACAAGTCTGGTATTTGCAACTCCCTGAAAACAATGGCTGCCTTTGCTCAGATGAAAGCATGCCTTTCTTACTGCTACTCATTAAGTTAGTCTCTTTGGTGCTCCTCTTTTCTGGCAATTTAAGGTTATGCTTCAGAATTTTAATACGTGCTTAGCATTTCCTTAAAATTCTGTGACTGCCTATTTGTATCTCCTTTACTACAGCTGCTATTCATCACACTGTCGTACAACTGGGTGATGGCCAAGTTGGGTTGAGAAAACACTAACTTAAAGAGGCCAGGGCTGCCTTCTTAGATCACCTTTATTAAGGAATGCTTTAAAATCAGCATTTAGGGGAGACAGATGGATAATGTAATGGTCTTCAGTAAAGTTCTAGATGACAGAATTACATCTGTGGGTAGTAGCTGTCACAGAAACACAGATTTAAGGCTTAATATAAGGAAGAGCTTTCTAAAAATAAGCAATGTACCACAATGGAATGGACTGCTTTATCATCAACAAGTTCTCTTTTTTTTTTTTTTTTTTGAGGGCAATGTCACTGGCCTTCATATGTGGGACCTGAACTGGGGCCACTGGCTTCCCAAGCCAGCGCTTAACCACTGCGCCACTCGGCCGGCCCCAACAAGTCCTCTTTTAATGCAATTATTTATTTAGCGATGTTATAGAGGTTTATGCATCATACAGAGTTGAACCACATGAGTTACAAACTCACTTTCAACTCTAAGATTCATTTCTATATTGGCACATCATGCTGGTGACCCAACAAACATCTCAGTGTACTGCTACCAATGCCTCTAATTTCCTCAACCCTATTCTTGAAGGAGAAAACAAAACAAATCTTAAGTACACTGGATAGAAATCCTAACTCTAATTTATTTGCTCTGCAATTTTGAGAAAATCATTTACTTCTCTAACAACCTTAGTTTACTCATCATTTTAAATAAGAGGGTTGGGCTAAATGACTTCTAAGAACCCTTGCAGTCAGTGCTAACATTTATGACTGTAAAATCAATTCACTTCTAGCATTGTGTTTTCTTTAATACCTTATATTTGTACAGTGTTTCAGTCATTAATGATGTTTTACTCTCTAAGTGTCAGGTCCTGTTCTGAGCACTTCACATATATTAACATACTTAACCATTACAACGCTCAGAGGAGGACATTGCAGCATAAAAGACTTAGGTAACCTGCTCAAAGTTATACAGCTATAGAAAAGAGCAAACAAAACCTCCCTTTTCAGTAAATCAGGCTGAATTTCTTCTATAAAAGCCCCAACAGAAACCAGTATCTATATATAAACACTTTACTAGTTGAGAAACCTCCTAGGGAAGTATAAAATATTCAACAGATTCAAAAAGAACCAATTGATACTTCCAATTTTAATTTCGTACATTGAATTTACCTGCTGGGAAAGAATGGTTACAGCTTCTTTATGCTTTGTGTCCCTTAGGTTAACACCATTAACAGCCAAAATAGCATCTCCAACGTGTAGCCCTCTACATCTATCAGCAGGTTGCCCTGGGTGGATCTCAGAAATGAGGATAGGAACACCATGTTCTTTCCCACCCTAACAAAAAAGCAAAACAAAACAAGGCAGTAAATTAGTTAACTCTTTGTATAACCACAGACTATTCTAACAATAAGATATTTTCTTAAAACTATATTTCATAAGTACCTATACTGTCTCTATAAACACTGAGTGAAATCTTATTTGCTGCTTAGGTAATGATAAATAAATTATGAGTACTAAAGGGTTACTTTAGTCAAAATATTAATGACATACATGTGCTTTTCTAAAAAGCATTCTAGAACCCCAGACCAAAAAAACTAGTTGCCTACACTTTTAAACATAAATAGATTTTATGTATTAGTAGTCTATAGCACTAATAGATTTTAGCAAATCTAAATCACTATAAATGGTAAGACATACCATTCTTTTATGTACCACAAAAATAACTGTAAGATTGTAAGATGAATCTCAATTTCAGAGATGTTAAAATGTTAAAAAATATGCAATGCAGAATTGATGAAATGCAGTATTTAGTACCTATCACTTTCTAGCTTACATCATAGTTATTTGTATGAGTGGCGGGGGAGGGTTTGTGTGTGTGTCTTATTTCTCCTGCTAAAATGTATGCTTTTTGAGGGCAGTGCATTAAAAATGATAGGTAATTTAAAAATCCATTGGATAAATTTTTTATTATAAGAAACATTCCTACATTAAGCAATACTAGAAAGCAAATGAACTGATGCAGTGCCTAAGTATTACCAAATGAAAATTAGAGTAAAACCATCTTATTCATTCATCTGGGACAAAGCACCGAACAACAGCAAAATTACTCCAAATATAAGTATTTTATAAAAGATTGTTCTCAGGAAATGTTGCCCAAAACAAAACTTTGTAAAGGCATCAAATTTAAAAAGCAAGAATATTTGGTCCCAAGTGTCAGTCAAATCTGACAACAAAGAAATGAGACAGGAGAAAAATAACACACACTCTAGAGAAAAACGAAACAAAACATTTAACATAGAAGACAATAGTCATATCCATTCCCAAAGGCTCCAAAGACATCAGAGAATATGGTAATACAGAATTATGACCAGAGCCAAAATGAAAATGTTAAATTATACTTACTAAAGGTATAACTTAACAGGTATTAGGAAGATTTACAAACAAAAAATATTTACAAAAAGCTTATACAAAAAGAGTGCCCATGGCGATAAATTTAATTATTTAGAAAACATAGCCAGAATGCTTTGTTACTCAATGATGTCCATTGAAGCAGTATGATATACTAGGTAACTATAGAAAAGAATACTGGAAGCACTACTTCTTACTGTAATTGAAATGCCAAGGCCTTCATGATCTTCCTTAAGGAGGAGGACTTTTCTAATTGGACCAACACCTTGGCTTTTCTTTAAAGAGTCTTGATCCTTATTGGAGGAAAGAAAGAAGAAAAATTAGTATTATTTAAACAATATACCAAATAGAGTAAGCCCATGCTACATAACTTACCTTTATTAAATAAAGAAATCTTTATTAATTTCCTGCAATGGATACACAGTATAGTGTTAAGAAAGTAATTAACAGATAAAACAGAAAAGTGAAAATAGTTGTTCAGTTAATATATTGAAATGTATAGGTGGTTTTCACAAATTCTTTAATACTGATATATCTCTTTTTAAACTGTAGAACATTACAAAGGAAATTATTACCAGGAATTAACTGATGAACAAATATCCTCAAGAGATGAAAGTGGGTAATTGTTTATCTTCACTGGAAAATATCTTCTAGATCTATATCCATTTTACCTGATTTGTAGAACTGAGCAACAAATTACTAAATGGATCATTCATTACATTTTCATTCCTTGGAGCTCTGGAGTCTACCTTTTAAATAAAGGAATTTGCTCCATTAATAATTATTTGTTGGGTACCTTTCCTCTTTCCCTCTCTACTAAGCTCCTTCCTTATTTGGCTTTTAAACAATCTCCAAGCCTCTTCCAGCTTTAATAAAGTGACCATATATAAACACAAAACAAAATGAAAACCCTTCAATCACTGTCTTCTTTAGCTACTATCCTCCTCCATCTTTCCTTAACCTTCACCCAAAGTGAATCCTCACCATACCTACTTCCCTGTCTCTCAAATTCATTACTCCAACCACTATCATAGGGGTTAATCCCCACCTGCTCCACTGAAATTGTCTTCTCTGCAGTAACTGGTAACCAATACGGCTACATCCAACAGACACTTTTTAGTCACTATTCTACTTTATTTTAGCCCTCAGAAAGGTGATACTGTTCACTACCGGCTCCTTGAAACCCTCTTTCCCTTGATTTCTATTACACTTCTTTCCTAGAGGCCTGTATCTGAGTTCCATCTCAGGCTCCTTCCTTTGCTGACCCACTTCCTTCCCTCACTCCACAGAAGTTTCTTTCCATTTTTGCCCTCCCATTTTTTTAGCTTCTATATACTTTCCTGGGTGACTTAATTAATTCCATAGTTTCAATTATAAACAGAAGGATGATTTGCATAATATTTCTTCAACTCAGACTTCTCTTCTGAATTCCAGTCATATATCCAACCGGATATATCTTGGCTATCCACTGGCACCTCAGACACTACATCTCTAAAACTGATCTCATCATCCTTTCCCAAAAACTTTCCTTTTCCTCTATATACTTTTTAAATGAATGCCATCAACTCACTCAGTTGCCCAAACCAAGAAACCTAGTGTCTTCCTTCTCACTCACCTACTTAACCAAAAGCAGTCAATCACCAAGTCCTCTTGATTCTATTCTGTCAAACCTGTCATTCCTCTCAAATGCACTTCCCCGGCTATATTATAGTATCTTTTTAATGTGTCTCCTCACCTCCAATTAGACCTTCTTCCAATACATCCTTTTTACTATACCCAAGTAACTGTCAAAAGATATTAAATTTTATTAAATCCACTATTTTATTTGAAAACCCCATAATTATCAGGTTAAAGTTCAAACTCCTTTATTTAGCAGGAAATAACTTTTGTCACCTCGCCCATCTTAGAGAGCTAACAAGGACCACCAGTATCCCAGGGAACACAATGGTATGAGCACTTATTGCCACTTCCATTTCTCTCCCACCAGTTCTACATAGATATCAATTCTTTTCATCATAACCTTTGCATTATTAGAGGCAACAAATAATTTTACTATTTAAGGCCATGCTTTATCTGGTACTAAAGATATGTGGGCCACTGGGTATGAGTTTGACATGCTTTTATTATACTAAGGTTTGTATTACTGGACAGCTGTTGTGACGAAATTTGATAAAGATTTATCCAGATAAAAAGGAACACTTCCATACACGATGACTAAAGCAGCAGATAGTTGGACACAGATCTCAAATTTCATCTTAACTCAAGAACAAACAGGTGTAAATGTTAGCTCGGAAACTGTACTTGAATCCAGTTACCAAAAATTCCCTAACGAACTACCCCAAAATATTTGCCAATTTATCAATATGACCACACACTGTACTAAGCTTAAAACAAATTTAGACATGCTTAATCATGATCCAGGAAAATTTTGAAATATAAGCCTAAGTACTAGCAATATATATTTACTAGCAATAGTTCACTGTCTTCAGAAATATCACTGTCAGGGCATTAGTAAATCTTTAAAGAGTGATGGGTTGTTGAAACTTTAAATATGTATCTGTTTTAAATAAGTTTAATCTCACTTTCACTTTTTAAGTTAAAGTTTTTAAATACTAATAGAATTATAAAAAATGCAAAGGACTGCTGATTAAAGAAAGACAGAAGAGGTGGAATGGGAAGCAGTGGGTAGCAAAGCAAACATACATGGCCCGGTGGTGCCTGCATCGGCCGTTTCAGGTCATTGCGTCCCCTACAGGCTCTGATGACAGTTTTGTGACGATGCAAATGTATTTCAGCTTCCAGTTGGTTCCAAAGCTTATCATGAGCGGGTCCCTTCATATCTCGTCCTAGTAATTGTATTTGTTGGACCCTTCATATCATGAAAAGAGTTAATTTGGTTAGTTTTTCATTATGTGCACTATAGAGAGAATTCAGAAGCATTACTGAACAGAGGTAGCTTTTGCATAAATCCAAGTTAGTAATAAAACTCTGGGACCTCGCAATGTCTCTCAGATTTACAAAGATATGAAAACTCTGAAAGGAGCAGATATCTTGAAGGGAAAAACAGTTTAAAAACAAGACCTTCTTTCGTCATATACTTAATTAAAACACATCTAAGAAACAATTTACGGGACTAATGTCAATGAACATGTGTTTCAGGTCTTGCGTACAATCCAGGTAGGTCACCCAACTCAAGATATTACTGAATAGTAGTCTTTAGATGAGGCCAACAGTAACTGTACAAAAACAATTCCAATGACAATTTCTTTTCACGAAATGGTTATTTTAAATGTGCTAAAAGTTTTTTGAAAATGTGCACTTCAAGATGATATAAATTATTTTTATTGTTCCACATCAGTTCTAATGTGACTGACAATGAGTATAAAAGATAATGAGTATAAAATTATTTAGTACTAATATTAAATCACTGAAGTTTGTGAATGCTTCACTGTGAAAAATTAATGCACGCAGAACTCCATATTATTATGATAAAAATAACTGTCATTCCAACACATTTTTAAGGGGCAAGAAAAATTAGGTTTCAGTGATCATAGAAACAAATCTTTATGAAAGTTGTGCTGTACATATGAAATCATCAGTTTTGGTGACAAGGCAGGAAATGGCTGAAAAGTGCAGCTGTAGAATTGTATTTCACAGTACGTTACTACTATCAGTGTGTGAGTGTGTGTGTATGTAAACCAGAAATACTTATTTTAGTATAGCTAAATAAATCTGCAATACATAATGTTATCAATATTAAGTTAACAACAGTAAGCTATAACCAAATGTAAAACAACTCTTCGGGTAAAGATGAATGTTTCAATTACCACAAGACATAAGAGTCAACCTCATTAAGTATCCAGTGTGTCACCTAAGAACACAAGGACACCCGCTTCTCACACACCTTCCAGCCAGTTCCTTATCCAGGTACTTGGTGGCCAGTCTTGCCCCATAAACTTCAGCCTGAAGAACAGCTATGTGTCTGCGAAGGGCTTCGTTCTCTTTCCTCAGCAACTTCACTTCAGCTTCCAGTTGAGCTTCTTTCATTTTTTCTTTTTTGTTTGCTTCAAGCTCTCTCTCCTGTTAGAATTAAAATAATAATAATAATAATATAATGAAAATACTTTTAAGACTTTAGCAGTAGACCACATTCCTTAAAATACACAAAAGCACACAGTCTATGATACTAACAATGAAAGCATAGGATAAAAATTACCACTTAATTCCTATAAAATGAAACATAAAGATTTGTATCCAGTTCTTTTTAATTAGTACCAGAAGGTGTTGGAATCACTTCTAGTAAGGATGCTAATTGAATTAAGTCTCTAAGCTCATGTTATCACACACTAATAGGAGTGGCTTCAATCTGCTCTCTACTTTCTAAAAACGACTAAAATTGAAACAATCACTCTGGTGGTTGTGCTGAAACATTTAATTAACTTTAATGCAATAACTCCATAAAGCAAGTTAAAAATCATTCCATGACATAGAGATACATTTTATAGCTAATTTATCTTAGTAGGGCTACAAGAAACTTGCAATGCTTAAATTAGAACAGACATTCTAATTTAAAAAGAAAATATTTTATGGAGAGATGCTAGAAAGAACTGCATTAAAACATTTACACATTAAACATTTCTATAGATAAGCATATCTATGGGGTAGGTTATCACTGAATTTTGGGACCTGACTCTTTATTTGTCTATGTGTTAAAATGAAGTGAAGAACTGTTTTCTGAGGAAAGCATGGGCTTCACTTGCTTACCATATGGAAGGCTATATATCCATTTTTAGCTCTCATAAAAGCATGCCATCCTAAGTCCCACCTGGCAGATGGTCCCTATGCGTGAGTTTACAGGTGTGAGCCAGAGCATATTACCTGAAGATCTTCAACACCAAATTTTTATTATCTCACATGTGAGAAATAATGTTCAATTTACCTTAAAAGTATGAAGCCCAGTATGTCTAGTTCAACAGATCAAGGGTTACACATGCAAATGCCTTCATGATCCCAGCACAGAGCAGACGGGTGGGTACAAGACAGAGTAGAGCAGGAAACGGAAGGTACAAAATCCTGCCTGAAGGCGGTCAAATTCAAACTCACACACACATACACCCAAACTGTGCGGTCAAACAATCCCTATTGAATGGAGGAAGGGCCCGGACAGATATTTTAAGTGTTATTTTTGGATCAAGAAAACCATCCAAACACTGCAAATTTGCACTTATCCTGAGCAGAACTGCTGTTACTGACTCACTAATTTATAGAATCTATAAATCCTGTGAAAATATGGTTGTATTTGTTGATGAGATGTACGAGACACTTCATTATATGAGACTCAAAGATCTACCGTAGCACCAGGAAAAATTGTTTCTCTTGAGCAAATGATAATTTCTATTGCTTGGGTATTCGTTATTGTAATTATTTCCCTTTTTATCGAGGATATTAAGATGCTGAGATATTTAAGCAAATTTTTAGCAATTTATGGATTATATTATGGTACTAATTTAACTGTCTGCTTTGGTCTACCGTTTTGACAACAGTACACCAATATATGCTATATTTAAACATCAATATATAATATATTCAAATACAAGGCTGTAAGTACCAATCTTAAAAATTTAAAAAAAAAAATTTACAAGCTAAAACAAATGATAACTACCAAATGTTGGATATATTTATCACTTTTTTGATTAAAAGTATTTGTTATCATATATGTGCTAAACAAGGAAGATTTGCAGGCTTTTTCAACTACTGTAAAAGAGTAAACCATCAGAACAAATTCTCTTGTTTTTAAAGAATTTGAAGAACTAGTAATCTAGACTCCTCCATTTATAACAACTTTGGTATTATTAAAATGTCAATTTATTCCAGAACCTATTTCTCAAAAGGACAGGAATCAGTTGCAAAATAAACCACAGTTCTGATAACATGAACAAGCTCTTTTCTATGACATTTATTGAGGTTTAATGCTGTTTGTTTCAGAAAGAGTTTCTAAAAGACCAATAATTTTTTGGTTTATGGGCTAAATAAACTTTATATTGAGAATTATCTACTTACAATTACTTTATTGAGCTATTTATACAATGAGAAACATATTAATCATTGCTTTAATGATTCAAACCCCTAATGAAACTGACAAACTCTCAGGCCTGAAATTAATAGATGTAAGTAAGTAAGTTAAGGACTGAGAAAACTGAAGTTAACCACTTTTTGATTAAAAAATAAACAACCAATGTTTTTGGTTGACCTGTTTATTATTATTAGGTAAGAACCCAAGAAGTTCATTTTGTATTTAGATAGCCAGTGTATTTTCAAAAGAAGTGAAGCCATATGACAAAATGGAAATCTGATTAGGTTTGGGTAATGGAAAAAAATATTAAGAATTTATGTATTGTTATTTTCTAAAATAACTTATGGTTAATGGTTTCAAAATTCAGGTGTACAGGCCACACAATTATTTTCAAGACTTCTGAAAAGTTACACCACATGCAGTGAATGAATAAGACACCACATGCACATTCTCTCTCTGGGAATAAATTCACATAGAAAAGGAGGAAAAAGCTGGGCCTGCTTAATATATCTTCAAAACACTCAAGTGGGAAAACCAATTGCTTTTTTGAACTAGAGGCATGAACAAGTTTCCATGCTCAGAATTTGTCAGAAATTGACAGGCTCTGCAAATAATGGTCACAAATCACAAACAAAAGAAAAATCTTTAACATGTAATGAAAAAAGAGCAATGGGCCACCCACTGAACTTTTCAGGCACCAGCACATTTAAAAATTGACATCATTAACATCATTTTCAAATACAAACTGACAACATGTAATACACAAAACACCAAGAATACTTCAGCGTGACATATAAAAGCAAAACAGAAATGGCATACTTACCAGCTCCTCCACAGAGGGGACAGACTTAAGATATAAGAAAAAAGTTTTATAATTAGAAAAAATCAAATAAATGAATTTATCTAGTGGTATAATCATTATAAGGAAAATTCCCATGTTGAATATCATTTGGGTAAAGTTTGTTGGAACAAATATATTTGCAAATCCATAAGCAATGGTAACTGTATAGTATTAGATTAAAATTTTTTGTTTTATGAAAACTAGTCAATACACCTTGTTCAGTGTCATTCCACTATAGCAGACTATTTCAAATCTAATGTTAAAACTTCAGGTAAATTCTTTTCTAGTGAAAATGCACATTGTTTTCTCAATGTTAATATCAAATATTCCAAAGAAGCAGTTATCAGATGTGTGTCAGTTAAATAAAGCACTACTTGGAGTCACAGAATTTCAGGATTTAAAAGGACTTTAGGAGAATGTAAATATTTATTTAAATAATTTCTAATATATTAGTACTTGAAACTAATGAACTAATCAAATGGAACTAACTGAAAACAAGTAAAACTTAAAAATGTTATCACTCTCATCATAACATTTTATGTCCTGCCTCTCCCAAGCTCTGACTTATTTCTTGCTGTGTAGTTAGCAAAGAGTCTGTCTGGCACATTGCACATACTCAATACAATCTGAAGTTAAACTGAAACGAGACTTAAAAAATCTCTATTTAAACAACTATAGTGATCAAGAAGGCAATGGTTAACTGTGGAAATTTTACACAATGAAACAGTATGCAAAATAACAAACTGTTCAAGTGGCAGGGAAAAAGCTTATAATATATTAAGAACAAATGAAACAATGTACCATTGGTTGGCACCCAGTTCCATTTTCCGCTTCTTTCTTTTTAACAAAACTCCAATTTAAATGGAGGTGGCCATGTGAGAAACTAAGAGACTGACACACAGCTAGGGACAGCCAAAGAGATGGCTAAATTGACTGGCACAAACAGCTGAGAAGGATTTCATGAGAAGTCCTTTAAAGAAGGCTAATGCAACGGGGAAGCATTCCCCTTGCGCTTCCCTTAGATTCTCCCTTCTGCCTGCCTGGAATGCAGACACGAAAAAATCCTGAGGACAGGAATCACGAGCTAAAAACGGCAGAGCACAACAAAAGGAACCTGGATCCCTGATCTTTGTGGAGCTGCCATATCAGCTCTGGGCTGTCTGTCTCAGGGCTTCTTTAATTGAGAGGAAATAATTTGTACTATTCAAGAATAATTCCAATGTTACTTGGGATTTCTATTTTATGCAGCTGAACTTAATCCTAACTGATGCAGTAGGGCAAAAAACTGTTTATATGTTATGATCACAAATATCTTTGAAATATGAAAAATAGCCTATTCTAAGTATCAGTTGTTTATTGGTATTATCACTGATAATCTCTGGGTGGCATGCTGACTGTCACATTTCTTATTTTCTAAATTTCCCACAATGCACACAGATTACCTTTTATAATTAAAGAGCTTCATTAAAATTGTCCTCCCTGTCCTCTAAAATGCACGTACATCTATGGTCCCCTCTAAACGACTTACCAATTTTGCCTTAATGGTGCCAGAGTCAACACTTTGACCAGTTTTGGCATGAAGCTGAAGCTGAACAGAGTGCAACTGTAAAAGCTGGTCATGTACTTCTTTCTCCAGTACAACCTTCTCTGCTTGGGTCTCTGTCAGTTCAGATTTCAGATCCACCAACTGCGCCTTATGAAACAACAAGAAAAAACATTAAGTATGCTTAATTTCCTTTAGACTCTATAATTATTATGCAAGAATGACAGAGAGACTCTTTGAAATGAATAGATGAACACTAGACAATCATTATCTGACTGAGCTATAGGACATCCATCTACACTGATATAAAATCGATAGTACAAGTAAGACATTGGAGTGGTAAGAGAACTCTACGCAAATAGCATCTTCTAATGACACAGAATGCTACTTCATTTTACCTTGCTTACTTTAAGAAGGCTTTTTACTGTTTCACCTTCATTTACAAGGTTTATAAATGTATACAGGTATGGGGTGTTTCATCATCCTGTAGAGTCAATACAAGATATAGTGATCTACTAACATTAATAGTTTATTAGAGGAGAGGCCAGAAAGTAGTGCTCGGTCTTCACCCTAGAGAACACGAGCCAAAATCAGCCTAACTGCTACCTAGGAGTTACTTTAGGGGCTAAAGTGCGAGTTACCAAGGCTACAGTGGGTCTAAAGGTCAGAGTTAGCACTAAGCTCCAGTTAACTATTACAATACAGCAGAACAACTCATCAGAACCACTTACCCATTCAACATGAAGCTATTCATTTTTCACAATTGATACAGTATTTTACAATTGTGCACAGAATGTGTGTCTCTTATGTATATTTGGTCTTCCCAACTAGCCAAGAAATTAAAGATCAAAGCAAGGCCTTAGTTTTCTATTCAATTCAACGTCATTTTGAATCTAGGGGCCCAGAACTATGTTGGCACAGTAAGAAAAAAATTGTGGAAAATAATTTCAAAATTATAGATAATTATTTATGCCCTTGAGAAGCTTTCTTATCAACTGAGGTGATAAATATACATACAAACCAAGTAAGAAAAATATGGCAAGTTACAAATATATTTAGAATTAGTCGGGTCCCAAGGAATTCAAAGGAAAGGAAGGTTTAAAGGAGGTTAGTGAGGATAAAGTTTAGAAGGGCTTTAAAGGAAAACGACAAGAACAAAATAGAAGCAGTAAAACAGTCTACAGATGGAAAGATTAGCAGAGACTAGAGACTAGAAGCAACTCGGGTAAATTTTCTGAGTACAGAGATCACAGGATCTGTCTCTATATCCTAAATGCAGTGCTTAGTACATAAAAGATGCTCAGGAAATACCTTGAAATTGAACTGACTTCTAATACTAGCCCTATGATTCTAAATAAATCATTCTGTCTCCATTCAAGTTTCCCCAATTTTAAAATAGGGATACTATCCATAGCTTTGACTCTTCTCATAAGATTATTAATCTTATATATGAAAGCACTTACTAGAATATGAAGATGCTATTATCAAGGGGCTTAGACTACCAAGGGGAGTTTCTTCATTGACAGACTGGACTAGACTGGGATTGAGTCTAGACACAATGAATGGCTTTGGATGTTAAACCAAAACAGATTTAATCTGATAGGAAACCACTACAGGCTCTCAAAGACATTTTTGTTTTTAATAATGGCTTTATGGAGTTATAATTCACATACCATAAAATTCACTGGGTTAAAGTATACAATTCAGCGGTTTTTAGTATAGTCATAGAGTTGTAAAACCATCATCACTATATAACTTTGGGAACTTTTTTCTATGACATTTCAACAACATAATATTTGTAACTAAGGAGGTGAAGATCCTAGTGTAGATGTTACCATGGCAACTGTAAATAAGAAGAAAGCATTTTATAATGCTAGAAGGAAACTGTCAGACACAGTTACAGACTGGACCTCCAGTGGAAGATTAGGTCAACAATAACTCAAAGATTTCAAGTTTATAGACAACAGTGAAACCACTGATGGAAATACTAAGACTAGGATGAGGATGATAGCTTATTTAGATATGAGGGGGGACTCAATGAGTTTTAAGTATTAGACATACTGATTGCTGTGTCAGCCCTGATATACTCAACAGAAACTGTCCTGTGGAATGTTGGAAATAAAAAAATAAAAAAATAAAAAATAACCAAGTGATAAATTGGGACTAGGAGCAAAGAGACGTGGATAGCCTAAGACTGTGTTAAAAAGAACAGATGACCAAGGACTGAGGCTTGGGTGATAACCAGTCAAGGGTGGCCTGAGAAGTAGAAGAAAAGAGGTGGCATGCTATAAACCACACCAAAATGCTCCATAATATAAACACTATGCTGCGTCTCGTTTGCTTTTAATTACTCCCTGGAGATCACTCCTTATCAGCAGAACTTCCTAATTTCTTAATAACTTTTTATTTATGTATACATAACTTACATGAGAGAAGTACACAATGATTACAGAAAATAAACATACTACCACCGATACAAAGTAATAGCACCCCAGGATTCTCCTTGTGGCCGCTACCCAGTCACTACCGCCACATTTCCTCCACAAAGGAAACCATCAGAGCAATACCCTGATTTCTTACCACCGTAGTTAGTTTTGCCTGGTTTTGAATGTGAAATGGAATGATACAGTATTCACTCATGTCGGGCTTTTGTCTAGAGAGTATGTTGATGAGATTCATTCACGTTGTTTTGTGAAGCTGCAGTTCATTTTCATTGCTATATGGTATTCACTAAGTAAACATACCACAATTTATCAACTTCTACTTTTGATGAACAATTATGCTGTTTCCAGGTTTTCACTATTAAATTGATGTTGCTGTAAACCTGTCGTTCGTACATATGGATACAGTTCTGCTGAGTATACAGGCAGGAGGGAAATTTCTGGTTTACAGTGTTGATGTTAAACCTCAGTAAAAAAGGCCAGTATGCCAAGGGATTGTAACAGCGGACATGGCCACCACGTATGAGGACTGACAGCTTCACACCCTTGTCTTCACTTGGCATTGTCGGTCTTTTTAATTTTAGCCATTCTCGTAGGAATGCAATGGCATTTTGTTGTGGTTTTAAACTTTTTACGAATATGGACTACTTTACTGGATATGAGTTACAAATACTTACTCCCATTCTGTGGCTTGTCTTTTAACTTTCCCCTAAAGGTGTCTTTTGATGAACAGAGTAGAGTGCTTAATTTTAAGGTAGCTCAGTATGTCAATAATTTCCACCCCTAAATTAAATGCTTTGGCCTGATAGGAGAAACCTTTTCTACTATCAAATTTGCAATCCCTGTTCTCATTTTATTTATCTGGTATAATTTTGTCTCTTTATTTTTAGCCTTTCATTGTATTTTTCAATTTATAGTTCTATGCATATATAGCAGATACAAAAAGAAGTCTTCACTAGATTTTTAAATGCATTTCATAAAGTGTTCTTTCTTTCCATTTCCAGCTAATAACTATGAGCAATCAAGCTTATACTATTCTTCTCCCATTTTTGATCATTGAACTACATTTATATTGCAGAACACACAGTTTATATCACGTAAATATTATTTTATCATCTTTAATTCCAAAGCCTTAGGCCCACATGCTATCCTCACCAGCAGATCTTTTACCAAAGCTGCTCCTCTGACTTCAGCTCATTCTTGAGTACAGTTCTCAGAAATGTACCACAGCAATATTCCCCAATTTCTGGCATATTCATCACCATTTATTTAGTCTTTATACCTGAAATCAGTTTGGCTGGATATCAAATCTTTGGTTCACATTTTCTTTCCTTGATTGTTTTAAATGTGCTGCCCTCCTGGCTTCTGGTATGAAATGCTGCTATGGAGATACGCAATCCTAATCCTTTCTTTCTCTTATTTATAAGTGACTTGGATCTTTTGGGCTGCTTTATTTTTAAAGCCCAGTATTTTACTAAAATATAGGTTGGTGATAATCATTCTAAGTCCATGTGTACCCTTTTCAATATGCAGATTCAATTTTGTGTTGTTTCAGGTCAATTTTGTTGATAGATTTCTTTTGAAAAGAATGAATTAGTTGGTAATTTTCTTGAGGCAAAATTCACATTTTAAGTGAAAAATTCAGTGGCATTTATTATAATCACAATGTTTGTGCAACTGCCACCTATATCTGGTTCCAAAACCTTTTCATCACAAAAGGAAGACTCATGGGGTAATGCAGTTGCGGATACCCATTCTCCCAGCCGCCAGGTTCTAGGAACCACCAATCTGCATTTGGTCTCTATTTTTATTTATTTACCTATTCCAGATATTTCATATAAATGGAAACATACAATATGTGATTTTTTGTGTCTGGCTTCTTACATTTAGCATAATATTTTCAAAGATTTGTCCATGTTATAGCATGTATCAGTACTTCCTACTAGAACTTCATTCCTTTTTATAGCTGAATAATATTCCACTGTTATGTATTACCACAACTTGTTTACCCATTCATCCGTTGATGGGCATCTGGGCTGTTCCTATCTTTGGGGGATTGTGCACAGTGCTGCTATGAACATGTGTGTGCATATTTGAGCATCTGTTTTCAATCTTTCCCCTATCTTGAATAAAAACTCTCTTTCCTTTAAACTTCACGTTTCTGCCCTGCTCAATTTGGATTCAACTTCTAGCAGCATTTCTTTAGAATTGGACTTCTCAGAAGCAGTTTTTGTTAGAAATTTCTGAAATTGCTAATAGTTCACCCCAGTATTTGCTAATCTTCCTGCGGCTTCTTAGTGTGTCCCCATGTTTTGCATTCCCCTGCAACTTGGAACCACTTGGTCTCAGAGCACCTGCTCAAGTTTCCTACCCAAAACGATGGCTTCTCCTTTAGAGTCTGTTGGTGTTTGCTGTGTTTCTGGGCTCCCCCTTCTATTCTGTCTGCCACACAGGTGTTCTTTGACAGGCAGTGTGTGTGGGTCTTGCTGTCCCAACCTACCCATACTCTGGGGTTTGTGAGTATACTTCTGCATCTAATTTTGTAGAAGAGGCTGTCATTGGTTGTTTTTTTTCTCTTGTGATTCAATTTTTTCTGTTTCTACAAAAGATTTTCTTTTTTTAAATTTAAAACTACGCATTTATTGTGATCTTTCTCAGATCAGAAATCCTCAGCTCACGTTTTCATTGTAGTAGGAAAACTGTGATAATCTAGCTAGGCACTGCTCAACAGAATATATGAGCCACATATGTAATTTTAAATTTTCTAGTAGCCACATCAAAAAAGTGAAAATAAACAGGTGAAATAAATTTTTATAATATATTCTACTTAATCCAACATTTGTAAAATATTATTCAAACCATTATAATATAAAACAGTAAAATATTGTATTCTTTTCTTCGCACTAAGCCTTCAAAACCCATTTTGTAAGGGTATTACACTCCATAGGACATCTCAATTTGGGACAGCCACCTTTCAAGGACTCAGTAGCCACATCAAGGCTACTAGCTACTGTGTAGGACAGTACAAGTCTAGGCCTTTTATTAGGAATCTGAAGCAGTGACAAATTTCATTAAGATTTTAATGCTGAAAGAAATAATGCTAGTAGTTGAGTCTGTTCTTTAAATATAATAAACATATACAAGAGGCTCAATAAAACAGAACTTCATTTCCATGGTCTTCTAGAAGAGCATATAGTTAACAGCGTTACATGACATCTTTCACAAACACTCGTACTGAATAAACTTAAAGGAAAAAATAACTTACATGTATGACAAAAATGTCTTACAGCCTTTCATCCATTTAACAAATTTCCCACCAAAAAATATTATACACATTTAAAATCACCTATTACTACTAGACAATGTTCAGTACACCTGCTCCTTTAAAGTACAAACAGGCCTGATCTAGACAGTCCTTCTTAGTCAAAACAACACCTATAGGGTTTGATGGTCTCTGAAACAAAATAATCACAAAAGGAAAATAAATATTTGACTAATATGCACTCTTTTTGAGCAATACGTAGCTTATATGAAAGTGAATCTACCCAAAAATAGTTTAAAATAGGCTACTTAATCTATAACAACCCTTATCTTTTTTTATTACATTGACTGTCATTCTTCCGTATTTCTCTTACTATTTCTTTGTGATATTGTCTAATTTTTTCTCTCTTCCTTATATTTCCTATAAACTGAAAGTAGATCTAAAAGCTTAATTAGATTTACTTAAATCTTTGTGGCAAGACATATACTGTATGTTTCAACATGCATATGTCTGCTTGTCCCACTATGGTTTATTTTTCAGACCAAAAATCTCATAATTTTTTAATTAGAGTAAAATTTCCAGAGTTAAAACGGAAGTTATAGAGACATAAGTGGTATTCATAAATCAAGTTGGTAGGGCACTATTCAAATTAGAAACAACTGTATTCTAAAAAGGGAAGGAAAAACAGGGAAGTGTGCAGACAGATCTTTTGAAAATGGTCTATTGTCAACATGGAGTCTGTACGAAGTGAAATAATTTCTCAAGAGGGTGCTCAACTTAAAAAATAAATAAAAGAATTCTTTACAAAGAGGAAGCAGGTATCAAAATTCAAAGACCAATTTTATTTTTTTGGGACAAGTGTTTAAAATTTACTCTAAATGTAGTAACATTTAATTCTTTTCTTGTCTATGATATAAACACTTTAGCTGCTAAGAAAAGTTAGTCATTGGTAAATATTATGCCAAGATTAAAAATTTCCATATTTTACTTAACGGTTACCTTCCTAATATCACAGAATTTTAGAATTCGAAGAGATCTTGGAGGACGTAGACTATGATTACGACAATTAAAATTTAGATAATAAAGCCAAGGCCCATCAAGGCTGTTTTTATTTTCAGTGGCAAAACAGCACTTTAAACCCAATTCTTACTCCCAGGGGCTGGGCAGTAGAAGTGTTATCAAGCAATTAGCCATAAGGAAAAATGTGTTTCTATAGCTACAATATATATGTTTGACTCACTAACAATAGTCACAGCTACCACAAAGCAAGCATCTGCCTACCTATGTGGCAGGTGTCCACATCACACATTATCTGTGATTCTTATCATACGCCCCAGCTTTTTTATAATAGGAAAAGAAACTGGAATTAGAGTTTAAGCAATTTGCCCAAGATCACACTCAATGAGTAAGCAGCAGTAAGACTCAAAACCAGCTTGCCCATAAAAAAGCTGGATTACCTTTTTCCCCTCATTGTCTTACCTTCGCCACATTATAACTAGTTAAGACTGAAAGTTAAAAAGAAACAGCTGATTTCAACCTTCAACTCTTAAATTTTCAAGTGATATTCAAAAAAATGTTTTAAAAAGCAAACCCCCAAATAGTTAAAGACTATATTGCATATAGACTTTATTCGGGATACAATTTCACTTTCCTATATCTGATCTTGAAGGTTCATTTCTTGAAGAAAAATAAAACTCACTATCAAGCTGTCCTTTCCCTAGAACTCCTTGAGGATAAAATGATCTCATTCTAGGAGGATCTCTGGGCCTTACAACCATGGCCTTCGCTTCACCCAAGCCACTAAATCAACAACTGGTGAGATTTTTATAAAGCAATGATTCTCAAAATGTGGTCCCTGGATCACCACTATCAGCCGGAATAAAATCGGGAGACATGAAAAATTGGCATAATGTGCAAAGTAGGAATGAAATATTTCTAGGAATGGAAAGACAGAGAGGGAGTTTATCTAAGTAACATTATAGGATTATCATCATTATTTATTAGTATTTATTGTAGTTATTACTATTCTATTTCTCATTTCATGCTCTTTTAAAACATCCGAACTTTTCCATCAAGGTAATTCTTTTCTCATAATTCTTAACTACGGATTCCACTCTGTGGTGCCAAAATTAAAAAAAAAAAAAGTTCATTTCAGTTACCCATTATTAATTCCCTTTGTCTTGACCTTAATCTGCTGTCTATAGTCTTCCAAAAATATACAACAACTGCACTGTTTTCTTTCTAAACATAAGCTTAACTGTCTTATGGCTAACAGTGCCAATTACTTTACCTTACGCACCCCTCAAAAACCTCTTATTTCAGAAGAGTTTGGATTAAACTAAGAAAGAAATTAGCAAACATCAAGTTATACAGCAGGGAATTTGAATCCAGCTCATGAGTTTCAGCATGTTATACAGCTCTTTTGATAACATTTTAGAAGGTCCAAGCTAAGAACCTAAAACAATCTGGCAAAACACCCTTACTTAGCACATGAAGAAAGTGAGGCCCAAAGAGATACTAGGTGAGTTGGCCCAATTACAAATTACATAGGATTAAAACTCAGACCTCTTGACATCTTTGGTAATTCTGGCAGTAATAGGAAACATGGTGACGAAGCAGTCCATGAGCTAGTCTCTAAATGAGATCAAAGCCCCATATCTCAGAACTAGAGACGACTCTAATAAAGAGACTCTGAACACCCGAGCTAGCCATGCATACTCACATGCAGACACATACACACACAAGGATTCATGCATGCACAGCCATGAACATACAGTGACACACGAAGGCATGGACATGCATGCACACAAAAGCACATATTCCCCAAATTTAAGGATTGCAAACAGAGCAGTTGACTCCAAATAGCATTTTAACTGTAATGAACCATAGCACAGAAAGCTGCTGATAAAGATATAAATATTATCTCACATCTACCTGTAAATGCTCCCACACCTTTTGTTTTAAAGTATGTGTACAAAAGGTAATCACTTCACTAATAAGAAACAATTATGCTTTTAATATGTATGTCTTTATGTTTGAAAATGCAATTTACGATGAAAAGTACAGGAATTTAAATCTCTAGCAAATTACACCATTTCTAAAATTTATCATTTATTGGGTTGTCGGAAAAGTCATGACGCATTTTTGCAACAAAAAACAGAAAAATGTGTCATAACTTTTCCGACAACCCGATATACCCACCTACTTCCCAAAAGGCACCCTTCTGGGAGGTGTTTTGGTTATTATCAGAGCAGTTCTCACAGGTCTGTGGGACCTTTTCAGAAGATCCAAAAGATCAAAACTATTTTCAGAATCATAAAACATTATTTGCCTTTTTCACTGTGTTGACATTTATACTGAAGGTGCAAAAGCAATGATAAGTAAAATGCTGACATTTTAGTACAAGTCAATGCAGAGGCACCAAAATTGTACCAGTAGTCACTGTACTCTCACTACCAAGCACTAGCAGTTTAAAAAAAAAAATCATTTAAGAATATTCTTGATGAACCAGTAAAAATTATTAATTTTAAAAATCCTGGGCCTTGGGTACCTTTCAGTATTTGGTGTGAAAAAATGGGAAGTATACATAAAGATATCTGCTGCATATCAAGGAAAAGCACTTAAATATGCAATTGCTGGAGTTGCAAAGCTGAGCATTTCTTTCTTTTTCTTTTTCCATATGTGGGAACCGAACCGGGGCCGCTGGCTTCCCAGGCCAGCGCTTAACCACCGCGCCACTCGGCCAGCTCCTCATTTTTTTCTTAAAAGCACTTTTTATTTGAAAGAACACACTATGGTTGCTAAGATTAACATACTTGGCAGACATGTACTTGAGAATAAAGTGAATTTGTTATTTCAAGGAAAACAACTGACAGCATTTGTTGCCAATGATTTAAAAAAGCGAATATTAGGGGTGGCCGAGTGGTGTAGTGGTTAAGTGCTGGCTTGGGAAGCTAGCGGCCCCGGTTCGGGTCCCACATATGAGGGCCAGTGACATTGCCCTCAAAAAAAAAAAAAAAGCGAATATTAGAATTTGTAACACTTGACCCATCATCATGAACTTGATAGTTTTCCAACACTTAAAAGATTTTTCTGATGAGAAAAATATTAAAAATGTTATTTAAAAAAAATGTTATTTTTTGATACTGTAGAATGAGCCGTACCAACATTTGAAAGATCTGCATAACTCAATGAACCAGTATTTTCAAAATGACCAATGCATGACATTGTTAAAATCATGCCTGGGTAAAATATCTAGAGACTACACACAGACCACTGCATTTTAGTGCAACAGTGTATGAAAAGTTCATTGAGAGCATTTCAGACTCCACAATGTAACTAACCTTTAAGAAACTACCTTTTACTATCAAAGAAAAATATCCACAATTATCTGAAAAAGCTATTAAAACACTCCTTATCCAACTTCCTAGCTCTGTGAGGTCAAATTTTCTTCGTATCCTATACCAAAACCACATATTTCAACTGTTTGAATGCAGAAGCAGATGTGGGAATCCAGCTGTCTTCTAAGTCAGATATTTCAAAAATTTGAAAAAAAATGTAAAAACAATGCTATTCTAATTATTGTTTTGAATGTATTTTTTCCACTAAAAATTATATTTTGATATAATTTTTGATATATCAACATGTAATGTGCTTACTGTAGCTATTTTTAACTGATACAGTAAATAGTTTTCTCAGTTTTAATTTCTAATAATTTCTAATACAGTAAATACCAGTAGATAGATATAACCCATATTAAAAACAACAAAACTCTTTGGGGACCTCATGATTTGTAGCATATAGAGGGGTGGGTCCTGAGACCAAAATGTTTGAGAACTGTTGTCTCAGATTTTCTGAAAGGAGGCCCATGTCACTGGGCCCTCCATTTGTGGGTATCAAACACCCACTTGTCTTTCAAGATACCACTTACATCACCATCTCTGAAGGCTTTCCTCATGGCAGTGTTCTCTGTTTTCTATAGGCAGAAGTTGTCATAACACCTTGAACTCACTTGGACTGTTAGATTTGTTACACTGTACACACTGTAATTAGTGGTTACATCTCTAGCTCTAGAAGGTAAAGCTCTCTAAGGATGGGGACCGTGTTTTAGGTGAAATAATCTGAACTATCACATGCTTTGTGAAGCTGACTTTAGGGGGTAACATTATCTCTTTGTGAACCCATTTTGAAGTTTTCAGGAGTTGTTATTTCTTTTCTCCATAGGGCTCCCAAACCATACTGAGTAGGGGTTCCTTTGAGTACAGATATCATGTTGATTTATATGTGGATTACAGAATTGGTGTTCCCCTTTTTATAATTAGAAATTTGGAACTCACACAATAAACACCAACCTTTCTTACTTACTTATATCCCTATCTCACCTGCTAGGGCTTTTCATATCTCAGGCCTTTCTGTTTTCCATTAGAAATGGTTTCTGAAGCGCTCTCAAGTGTTCTGAAGTGTTCATACACTGTTGCATTAAAATGCAGTGGCCTGTGTAGTCTATGAACAGATATTTTACCCAGGCATGATTTTAGTAACATCATGCATTGGTCATTTTGAAAATACTGTTCACTGAATTATGCAGATCTTCCAAATGTTAGCACATCTCATTATATAATATCAAAAAAAAATCACCTTTTTAATATTTCTCTCATCAGAAAAATCTTTTTAAGTGTTGGGAAGCTGTGTGATACTGTACATAAAGGGGACAGAGAAGGCATACACAACAGCCTATGCCAAAGTAGAGAGGCCATGAAAGAGCAAGGCCTATTTAGAGAACTGCAAACAGACCAATTTTATTGAGACAAAAGCAGCTAAGAAGTGGTGACAAAAAATAAAGACACAAACTGAACACTGATCACCATGTTAGAGTTTATATTTTCTCCAATAAGTAATAGGGAGATATAAAAAGAGTGACAGAATCAGAGTTGCCTTTTTTTTTTTTTTAACATGAACCATTATTAAAACAAAACATTTTCAGAATGATTTTGATAACTAAAGGATGGTTTGGAGAGGGCACGAAGCAATTGGGAGACTATGCTATGAATATACAAGGAAGGATAGGGACCGTAGCTACACACAATCTCCTAAACTCAACTTATCTTTCCTACCAGACTTGCTCTTTCTCCTGGATTCCTTACTGCAGTGAATGGTGGAGGTCTCCTCGGGCTATCATACATAACAAATTACCACAAACTTCGTGGCTTAAAAGAAAATAAAAATTTATTCTCTCACAGTTCAGGAGCCCAAAATCAAGGTGCTGGCAGAGTTGGTTCCCTCTGGAGACCCTGAAGGAGAAACTGTCCCATGTCAGTCTCCCAGCTTTAGGTGGTTGCCAGCAATCCTTGGCATTTCTTGGCTTCTCAAGATGTCACTCCAAACTCTGATTCTATCTTAACATTGTCTTCTCTGTGTTTCTTCTGAGTGTCTCTTATCGGGACACTCTCATTGGACTCAGGGCCCAATCTCCTCTGCTATGATCTTACCTCCATCCTTACATTAATTCCATCTGCAAAGACCTATTTCCAAGTGAGGTCACATTCTGAGGTTTCGGGTGGATGTAAAGTTTGGGGGAACTGTTCAACCCACTACAGGCATCAACCAATACATTTCCTCCAAAGAAATGTGGGGTCATCCTTTACCCTCCCTTCCTCATCTTCTGCATCTACATAATTACTGAATCCGGTTTCTGCTTCTTTAATTGAAGACGATCTCCTTTTCTCCATTACCATTTTCATTGCAACGGCACTCTTGTCTATATAGCAAACATCTTGCTACAGCACTGGATGAACCCAATTATTACTCTCATCACTGTGTCTGTTACTAAACAAGTACATATTGCTGGAGAAAGTTACACAACAAGGCGGACTGGTCGTGCCACGAATTTATAATAACTAACCCTGAGTAAGTCCTCAACATTGCCTGGCAGTCTTTGCATTTCTCCAGACAACTGGCTCTCCCACTCTTTCATATCTGTCACATCTTTTTCATTCTCAAGTTCCTACTTTCACCTCTTTTTAGCAGTTGTCCTGGACTCCCATTTTAGAGAATAAAGAAGCCATCGCAAAAACTCCCTCAACCTCCTACCGTCTGCTCTCATCATCTCTCCTTTCCCTATTAGTAAGTATAATAGATGTCCTTTCAGTATAAGGCCATTCTCTCTACATGTATTTTGGATGTCATCTTCATTCAGAAACCTTATTAATAGCAATTATGCCTCTCTCTCACTCTAAAATATTCAGCTTTCCTCTGAATTAGACACTTCTCATTCACTTATGAGCATGTTCAAGTTTATTTTTTTCTTTTATTTATTTTTTGAGGGCAGTGTCACCAGTCCTCACATGTGGGATCCGAACCGGGGCCACTGGTGTCCCAACCGAGCTCCCAACCAACGTGCCACTCGGCCGGCCCTATTTTTTCTTTTAAAAAGAAAATGAAAACAGTACCTCCCCTTGTACGCCACCACCCCTTCCAGCTATCTGTCCAGCCACACTCACTTTCTGCCTGCTTTTCTCTCTACCTCCTCCTTTTCCCACCAGACATAAATAAATGTGGTCTTGGAAGACTGATTTCTCTAGTTCTGTTATCTCAGTCCTCTTACTTAATCCCTGTAAAATGTGAATAACAATACTAAACCTACTCCACAGGACATTTCTGAGAATTAGATGAATCAATGTATGTAAAAGATTTAGGACAGAGCCTGGCCTGTAGTAATTAATCAAGAAGGTTAGCAATACAGTTATTGCCAATAATATCTCACATCCATTTATCCAACTCACAACTGGAGTCATCCTGAATTCCCTCGTCCCTCCACTCCAATCCATCCCTAGATTTGTTTTTTAAAGATTTTTATTAGGGAATTGGGGAGGGGAACAGTGTTGGGGAATTGGGGAAGAGAAACATTGTGCTTTTCCAGGACCCATCAGCTCCAAGTCAAGTTGTTGTCCTTCAATCTTCGTTGTGGAAGGCGCAGCTCAGCTCCAAGTCCAGGCGCCACTTTTGATCTAGTTGTGTGTGTGTGTGTGTGTGTGTGTGGGGGGGAGTCTACTATCCCATGCGGGACTCAGCTGAAGGTGCCATGTTCAATCTTAGTTGGGGGGAAGAGGGGGGCGCAGCCTACCATCCCATATGGGTGTCGAACCAGCAACCTTGCTCCCAAGAGCACGCACTCTCACCAGCTCAGCAGCAGCTCAGCTAGGGCACAGCTCACTGGCCCATGTGGGAATTGAACCTGCGACCCTGTTGCTCCGAGCTCACGCTCTTAACGAACTGAGCCACTCGGCCAGCCCAGGATTTATTTTTACCTCTCAAGTCTCTCTGGTTCTGAAAAACAATCTGCACTATCTCCTACTCTGCACTATCATCTCACCCAGAAGAACCTCCTAAATGATTTCCTGCATTCATTCTTGTCCTTCTCCCAAACTCTCTCCTTACCACAGAGTGAGGTATTTGAATCTCATACCAGAGGTTACCATCTAGTTTAAAACATTTCCCATTTTATGATAAAGCCCTAAATCTACTGTATGACCTATAAAATCATGTAGATATGGTCCCGACCTACCTGTTCAAACTTAGCTTGCATCTCACTTGTTCTGCCCTCTGCTCTTTTAACATACTCTTTCCGTTTTTGAAATGCATCATGCTCTTGCCCATCAAAGGTGCTTTCCACTTCCTGTTCTCTCTAGTGGAATGTTAAATAATATTCCTATTCCTCTTGGCCTAATTAATTCCTACCCATCCCTTATGTCTTAACTCAGTGCTCAGTTCCTCAGTGAAGCCTTTCCTGATCCCTCAGAATAAGCTCTGGTTACTCTCTGTACCTTTTAGAGCACTCATCAAAATTGGAATTCCACATATATGGGATAATTCTGTCAACAAATCCCCCCAGTATAATCCAAGCTCCATAACAGCAACAACTATGTCTGTCTTTGCTCTCCCTTGTTTCCCAAGTGCCCAATACAGCATCTGGCACATAATTAGTGCTCAATAAATATGTACTGGATCAATATTAAACTTTAAATTCAACGCTGCAAAATAGCCTCACTGCTTGTTTAAAACCAAGACAGCTTTAAAGCAGCAAAGGGATAGATAGTATATCATTAGTTCATTATCAACATGGTTCTTGTCAATGAAAAACATCCAGCCTAAGAAAAAGCCTATAAGAGTTTATTTGAGCCAAACTGACCACAATTGCTGGGAAGCAAAGTCTCAATGGATTGAGAAAATGCTCTGGAAAATGGCCATTCTGCAATTTATTTTATACATTAGAATCAAAAGAGGAGGATTACATGAAATCCACTGGTAGTAGATTAAGGGGTGGAAGAGCAAAGTGGGGAAATCTCTGGGACTGGATAAAAAATCAAGTGGAGAGACACACACTTCTTTTACATTGGTGGGTACAGGATAGATGATAGCATTTTACAGCACCTAGAGATGGTATTTGGGGAATAAGATAACAATGAGGGATTTTGTAGATTGCTGCTCTGGTGTGGTGGGTTGTGTCCCCTGGGGGGTCTGGAAGAGATTGCTATGGCAAAGGTATGTTATCTTAGATGCAAAAAAGATAATAGACAGGCTTAAGGTAAAGATTGACCTTTGTCAAGAAAGCTACAGGCCAAGGATGTGACTACTGGCCACGACTCACTTTTAGTTAGGAATTTTTAGACTCAGACCATCTTATAAGGTTATTTTTCAGTCTCTCCTGAGCTTGTCAGGTTTAATATGTGGCCCCTTTTCCATCCACACTCTAGACCAAAGTTAAAAGTTTCTCCACTGATGGCTGTGAACAGTAATCACTTTAAAAAGAGACACTGATTCAGCAATTGCTGAGGAAAAGGAGGATGTGCTAGAAGATGTATTGTTTTGCTGCTATTTTAAAGCAGGAGTGAACAGGCAGAAAATTGTATTTCAAGGCAGAGATGAGTTTTTCTAAAGTATCAGTTCACAACCTTTGTTCTACTCCAGTACACCTACTACTGCTACTGCTACTACGATCCCAATCAGTACTGTTACTCCCACACAGCTATGGGGCTAACCAAGTGGCTCACTATAGCAGGAATTCTCAACTAGGTGGGAAGTGTAAGAGAGATGTGAGTAATCTGAAAAGGCACTATCACAAAATATTCTGATATTTGCTGCCCTCCCCATTCTCTTACAGATATCCCTCTCCCCAAATATAACTTACGTCAAGAAGCAGTCACACAGATGTCATTTATATTTAATTTTAAAATGTAACCTATGATTTTCTCTTTTTTTGCAGCAGCAGCAAAATTGTTTTCCTAACTACTATATTAATATTAAACATGGTGTTACCTAAAGACACAATGACTGAGCAGAAGAAGGGGCAATCTGGAAGAACACTTAAGACCAATTTAAATGTAAGTTATCCATATTGGAGATATCTGAGACTTGAATACAAAAATATTTTATTATGGTAATGTGGTTTAAGGTACTAATCACTAAAACGACTGAACTTTGGTGCACATTTGTTATATCAAACCATAAATGGCCTCAAATAGTATGCCTTAATGTCCAAATCTTAAAACAATAGAACTAACTGAATCCACTTACTAAAAAATAAAATAGGGCAAGAAAGTATAGACATGTGTTTCTAAGATTTCAAAATCTCAGAAGATTGATAACAGTATATGGAGCAACCTCTGAAATTCTGCAGATGATACAACAGATCTACTCTGAAAAGGCACTACTGACAATGAAGCTCTCCTCAGCAATACACAACAGTCCTTTCAGTGGAGAAGAGTCACAAAATTTCTGATATGTAATTTCATGAAAACTGTAGAAAATACTAAATGTAGAAGGTTAACTCCACAAACAGATGAGCAACTGTAATTGAAAAAACACACAAACATTTTCTCCCCTCCCCATTTTCTAAGACTTCTATATCAAGAGTTTCAAGCATGTTAAAAAATATATGCTCACATATGATAGGCTAGCATTTCTTATTTTGAGAAATAACACTACCTTCTAAGTCAGGACATGGAGTCAGAATATGTAATTATAATTTCTGACAAAAAAGAACATGTATAATTTATTATAGTTCTGAATCCTCATCTAAAATATTAAAGATGAAACTGAGCACCACCTTCTACTCAGAGAATGATCCTTTTCCCCAAATTAGATTTTATATCTGACATCAAAATATCACTGTTAAAGTTTCCTTAAGTCATTAAAAAATGAATTAGATATTGTTTCATTTTTTTAAAAGCTGTTTATCCTCAGTAGATACTTTCAGCTGTCAATGATGTGCAAGTTCTCATGTGACAATTTACTCTAGCTCTGTTATTTAAATCTAACGTACTGTTAATAAAAACCATCAAATGCAAATTCATTACCTGGAAAAATAACTATCTTCTAGAAATTACTATAATGAAATCAAGAGACATTTTCATATACCCAGAAGAAAAAGTGATTAGTCTCGTATCAGCACTTTCTTTCCAACCTTTTCAAAACAGATGGATGTAGGGTGGAGGGAGAGGGGAGGGGGGAAGGGGTAGTCACTTTGTAAGGGGTGAAAAAGATAACTACTGCATAGTTTTGTACATCTGTAACTATTAATAAAAAAAACAGATGGAAGAAAATTAACAGTCCTTTCAATGGAGAAGAGTTACAAAATTTCTGATGGAATTCAATGCTAATCAAAAACGATACCAACTTTTTCACTGCTAACAGGAAAAAGAATACTAATAGCTAAACAAGAGGAGGATGCATATCTGATGTTTATATTGATATGGAACCAATGGGCACTCTCTTATTAAAACTGATAGCAATGATGATTTCTTTGGAAACCGAATGTTCAAAGAGCTCTGCACACCACTGATTATCCTATTTTTATCTGCTTTAACATGAAAGACCCAAGTTCACACTTAAAATAACCCTGTTGGAAAATGCTCTTTAGGCAATGTGAATCTGTGATTTCTAAATGTTGTAATAATATGCTAACTTAATTTTCTGCACAATGTGGTAGATGTTTTGTTTTTGTTTGTTGTACCCACCACCTCTCCACCCATGACCCAAGATTAGAGACTAAAGCAAAAATGATCATTGTTCACACACTCTCAAAAATAAAACCTGACTTGGGGAAATATAGTCAAGTACGAACAAAATCTCAATGTTAGCAGTCGTTTGAGTAATTGTAGGGAGCTCTAGTGGTATCGCCTGTAATTTAAGGACTGTAAACGGAGAAGGACACTGATACTATTGTGTTTATCCCACTAAATTTTCCTAAGAGCTTTGATCAAATTCCCCTAAATAGTTCATGCATGCAGGGAATTGTATGTCTGTGAGCCACAACAGACGTTGATCTGAAACTGTTAAAAATACTCAGGACGCTATCTGTCTGGATATACAAACCTGGCTCATGAACGTGAAAGTATATCTAAACCCCGAAGTGCTACAAGGTGGGCCAAAGTATTCTCAGGACAGAAATCTCTCGCTTAAATCGCTTAGCTTAAATATGCTGGCTGGTGTGAAGAGTTTCTGGTGCCTCCTCGTAGAGGCAGCAGGAAGGTGGACGCCGGCGCCCAAGGAGACCCGCACGTCTGCAGCCTCAGGTCACTCCCACACAGGCACTCCCCGTCACATCGGAAAGCCCGGGTGCCCCCCGTGGGCGGTTTCCTAGGGCCGTTTCACTGGGATCTGATGACTGGGGGGGGGGGTGTCGCATGCCACCCCCTGCCGTGCCCAAGGCTCACCTCTAGCTTGTGGTTGATCTGGGACACAGTCTGGGCTTTGTGGCAAAGCTGCGCAAAGCAAGAGCTCAGGCTGGTCATCTTCTGCCGCCCCTCGTAAGTGATGTCCGCCTGGTCCGGGTCGATCTCGCCTAGAAGCAGATCCACATCTACGAAGGCCTTGTCGAACTCCTTCTCCAGCACCTCCAGCCACCGGAACATGGATACCCCACCCGGGGAGACCCCCACGGCGCAGGACGCGCTCCCTGGGCCCCCTCCGGCTGCTGCTGGGCACGGGCCGCCCGCCGACATGGCGCCGTCTAGGGCCACCCCCGCCGCCCACCCCGCGCGAGAGGAACTGCTGGGACTGTGAGGATCCCCCCGCCCCTGTGCAGGCAAGCTCCTTCTGTCCCGTCCCTTCTCCTCGCGCCGCTAACACCGCCGATGCAGCCTCCGAGCGGCAGGAGCGGCGAGCCTGAGGGTCAAGACGACAGGGCGGCACACGGAAAAATCTGCCATCCCAGCTCCCGGTCTGCGTCGGGCTGCGCATGCGCCGCGAAGACCGAGGCGGGCGCCGCCAGGAGGGGACGTAGTGGGCGGGGCTACGATGCGCCCTCGGCCTATGAGAAGCCTCTGCAGGGGACCGGGCCTGTCAGCAGCCATATTGACAACGGGCAAACCCCAGCTTGGCTGCGGGAGCGAAGGAGGTGTCCACGGTGGTGTCTCGCCTTCCTCGTTGCAAAGGCCAGAGGAAGAGAAGGGTGTCCACGTTGCAGAGAGGGACGACTTCCGCCCGCTGGAGTGCACAGTGGGTGGGAGCCGTTCTGAAGCTGTCCGGGAAAGTTGCGGCGCTGACGGGAAGGGAGAGTGAGGATGGATGGGCGGTGTGAGCTTGCGCACAGGCCACGTTGTCCCTTGAATGCCCCAGTTCCTGGTTAGGGTGCGGTGGGTAGGCGCGCTGGTTCGTCTCGGGAGACAAGGCTCGACAGGCGGTGTGGACATGGAAGGGTAGCTGAATTAATAGGAGACTTTTTGTATGCCGTGAAGCGTCAGGCAAGCTTGGGTTCAAGTCTTCAACCCTGTCACGCATCAGCTGTGTGCCATCTTCCTTGTCTTCTCTAGAAGCCTCAGTTTCCAAAATTTACTTCATTCAATCATAAGGGAAAATGCTTAGCTTCAGGGCTTGGCATTTTGGTACTCCTTAAAGCACAGGTTATTTCCAGAGACGACTTAAAAGGGTGTATTTATTTCAAAAACGGATACAGTATTCACACTCACAGGACATTTCAGAAAAACAAAATTATGACGATCCATAGATTCCTAAGTATATTAAATGCAGAGCCCTGTTGAGGCATTGCGGATACAAAATTGAATGAGACATGACACTCAAGCGGAGCTCAGAGGCTGGTGAGTCTCACCCTCATAGCTGCAACTTTAGTTTGAATTTTGCGGTATCTTTGAGAGTGTTTAGCAACTGCTTTTTACTATTCCACCTACTCACTTTCAACCCCCTTCCGCTTCCAGAGGAGCCCAGTCTTAGAAAATGAAGGAAAACCCAGTCTGAACAGTGTAGGTGGGTAGGAACTGCGTTGCCATTCATTGCCTAGGGGGAAATTACTGGCAGGCAACAGACTCTTCTGTGATCCCTTCATGGCAAAGACTCTTCCAGTTCATCACCATCAAAGCCTGCACTGTGTTCCCCTTGCCAACACAATGCCAACGAGGAGGAAGAAATAGCTTTCGTTTGCTCCCTGGGCACTGGTGACAGACTGGTTAGCATCAGTCAATAAAGTCCTTTGCCTTCGTTCAGCAAACTTAGCTAAGCAAAACTAACCATGAAATTCTTGCCTGCAGCTGAAATAGGCACCTTCACACGGGTTTTAATATACAAGAAATCATCTAAAATTTGCATCTTTCTCCATCACCTTCCAAATTAACTTTATTTTCATCGGCAGTATAGGCAAGAACATCATTACTAGAGCCACCAAGTTCCCAGCCACTTTCTCTTGTTAAACTAAAAAAATTTTAACTTCCATGGATGAAGGTCTTTTTTGAAGTAAGGTTTTATTGAACCAAAAATGCTAGCCAAAAGACCGGTACTGGAACATGGCGTCTAAGCCACCAGCAGCATAGCTAGATAAAAAAAGAACATGTTTGTCATTCCAGAGTTTTGCAAGTGTTTTTATACATCGAGTAGGGAGGAGGGGGAAGAAGGAGATAAGCCGAAAGAATTTACATGAGCTGTAGGCAAAGGGGTGGGGGAAGGTGAAGAAAGCCCAGTTTTGCAATAGCAGAGTCCACGTGAAGAAATGTCTGCTAGGGCAGCAGTCTGGAAAACCCACATGTGAGCAAGTAGAGGCCCCTGGAGTTAGGTGGTGGCTGGCTAAAAATAATCTGCGGAAATAACTACCTAGAAATTAATCTGGAATTCCAAACAGGCAAAACAGGAATGTGAGAAATTTTTTGTTAACTGGTCAGCAGCCATTAGCAGACTAGCAGTCCTGTGTCTTTCACTCTCCGGCCACTGTAAATTAATTTGGACCTTCGCAGAAATTTTTTCTTACAACTCTATACATAATATAGTTGTCAATGCATTTTTCAGGAATTTGAAGTAAATAATTTAAAATTGGGGTGGGCACATACCTGGAATTACAGTAACAGCTTTCAATTAGGCAGTACATATTATGTGTTAAGCATGTGCTATATTTCTTTGACTCACAAAATCCTGTGAGGTAGCTATTATCACTTTTTTATAGATGAGTCACAGAGAACTTAAGTGTCTTGTTAAGATAATGCAGCTAAAAATCAACTGATGTGAGATTTTACTCTAGGTATCTTTTCTTCCAAAGTCTTGAAAGTTAGCCATGGGTTATAAAAAGATGGGGGAATCAATTTCTTGTATAAGTTACTAGTATAATAAATTGGCAAATCAGTCAAAAAGTTTTTTCAAAAAAATTTCTTCCATAGCATAAGCAAATCTATTAATATATAAGAAATATTACTAAAAAGTAATTATAATACTCATTTTCTTTCACTTATCACTCTCTTTAGTTTATGTGGACTACACTTGAAAATAAATTTCACTTACTTAAAAAAATATCATTCAATTTCCTTCTATATTGTATAGGTAGGATTGAAATATATTTTAAGTGTTTAATATGTTTCCAGTGCTCTGATCCTTGGTGAATACCCCCAATTTCAGGATTGTAGAATCCTACTCCGTTTCTGTTTACAATCTACACCTTCAAGTCACACACACCCTCTGTCTCAGAATACTTTCATCTCACATTGATCCTTCTCATTCCTGTGTGCTTGCTGTCTTGGTGCCATGTAACTAATTCAAATATTCATGAGGTGCCCTCCATGTCGACAATTTTTTTACCCACCTGGATTGGAGTTTTGCATTTCTGCAAGTTACAATTTAACATGGAAATGAAAAGCAGGGTTTGATGTTCAACTGCTGCCATCTGTTGGCAGTGTGCTCCACCTACATTTATTACCTTATTTTGACCTACTCTAGAATTTAGAATTGTGTGTAATCTCAATACTTACGGGATTTATTTTGCTAGAGATAAAAATCTTTATGCTTATATTTGCCATTGCATTGGCAGAAACTTCCAATAACTGTTTCATGAATCATGCTTGCATGAAAAAAAAAATTCTAACGTAACTTAAATGTGACCATCTTGTTTTAGAAACTTATCCTAACAGTTTCACCACAAGGCATTACAAAGAATAAATAGGGTGGGGGCAGAGGAAACTGGAGAAGAAGAGAAGATGCTAAAGATTTCTTTGGTAGGTACTGGTATTAGCTGTGAGGTTAGAGTTCAGATATTTATTAGAGCGTCGTTAATTGCAAAGGCCCTGTAGTGAATGGACTGAGAAGGTCTACTTTGGACTGGAGAGGGAGACTACCTACCAATAGTGAACTCTACTCTGTACCAGGCCCTATATTAAGCTTCGCATGTATCATTTACTCTCCAATATCTCCACCAGAAATAAAAGTATTAAATAAGTACTGTTGGTTGCAATAAACTGTTCTATTTATTAGAAGAAACCCAAGGAAAATCCATTACCATTTTACTTGAGCTATGTGGGAAAAGTTCTGGAATATATCATATTCATATGTATTATTTATGTTATATTTATTCATATTTACTAACAATTTGAAATTTTGTGATAGACATACTAACAAAGTAAGTTTGGACATTCCAAAGTGATTTATTAGCCTCATTCTCCTGATCATTTGTATATACTTATGAAATAATTGTTTACATTCTTGTTCCTAAAGCTTGAGAATTTTGGTACAATGATTGAGGATTAGCTCAGACACCTATTCCAGAAAGCCTTCCTTTTTTCTCTTCATATGAAGCTATGGACTCCATCCCCATTTAGTTTACTGTGAATACCTGCTATAGCAGGTTATCATATAACACAGCCTCTTAGACTGTAAGCTCTTTGGCAGCAATAGCTGTATCTTGTTTATCTTTGAATTCAGGTCCTGTGTTAGTAATTAATATAGTGGGATCAGTTGAATAATTAAGGTATTACAACAGTCCACCTAGGAAATTTTAAAAAGTCACTCTTCAAGACATACTTTGATATCTGCTAGAGAACATAGTTAAACATTTTTGTATTGGTTCAGGGGTTAGGAATATCTATGACATACATGTTAAATATCTATAAGATACATATTCCTTTAAAATCCAAGGAGTATTTTTCCCCATCTAAAGAGAAAAGTTTATTCAACAATGATCTGGTTGATTTGACTAATAAAATCCTGTATAATTTAGGCTTTGAGAATTATTTTACCTATTTCATAGTTAAAATATAGGAGATACTACATTTTGTATGGTATACCCAAACCTCAAAACAAGACATAACAAAAAAATTTTTTTAATCTGTATTACAATATTTTATTCGCTTACACTCTCAAAGGTTGACTATAGCTGCTTTTTCACTATTACCTGATCTGCAGTCTTCATTTACCTTTTCCCACAGCTCCAGGTTTGGTTCGGCATTATCTAAAACCACCATTTATCAACAATGGTATCAGAGTTTACTAATATTGATTCTTCCTCTTTCACCCACTGTCAAGTCACTGCTTATTTCTCAGATTGTCAGACTTTACAGATCAAACATAGACTCCCCCTCATCAGCCTTTGTCATTTGTATTTCTTATAGATTTACTCTATAGGGGGCCTAAAACAATTGCATCCTGAACACCCTTTAATATTAATTATCTTTGTACTTACATTAAAAAGCATAAGAATACTTTAAATTATCTCAATAGAATTTTCATAGTTTTCTAAATGAACAAGTCAGAAAAGCGTAATGAAACAATTACACAAAAGCCATATCACAACGGTTGTTGGAAATAGAATTTGTTTGGTCCCCAGTTGATGGTAATTTACTCAAAACTCATTTGGCTTTTATGGTCATGGTCAGCAGGAGTGAGGGTGAAAAGATTTTTCTGTAGAGATTTGTCACTACTAATGGGGGACTGTCCATATTTGAATCCCCATCCTCTGCTTAGGGAATTCCTTACCTATGTGACTTAAATGTTGGAAATAGAGGCCTCCTCCCATAATGAACTGAAAGTGTCAGCTTTGTGACAGCCAGAGCACAGGCTTACCTAAACAAAATCATCCACTTGACATTTTTAACGTGGAAATAGTGAGGCGGGGATTGGGAGAATTTTTCTTGGTGGGGAGTGGAGGTAGGAGTGGGGGTAGCAGCACCATTTTTCAGTAGCGGCTGTGCCAGCAATGATATCCAGTTTCTGGTTCAGTGGTGGAGGCCAGGGCATCCATGTCTGTGGTGACTCTAGACTGAAGTGTGATTTTGCCTGTGGCTCTGGCTATAAAGCTTTCCTTTTTTCTTATCTATTTCTCAGACTGGTTCTCTAGGCTTTCTTACAATCCTGTGTGCTACCCAGTTTTCTCTCAATAATTCTCTTTCTGCTGAAATCAGCCAAAATTTGTTTGCATTGCTCCCAACTAATAACCCAAGCAGGTACCATTATCATTTATTGAGATCCTTTTTTCCCCCATGACCTGACATGCTTAGTTCATTTCATCTCTCCCTTTTTATAAAATGGAAAGTATTACCCCCATTTTACCTTCATTCTGTAGAAGAAAAAAATTGAGGTGTAGAGAGGTTAAGTAGTAGAAATTTTTATTTTCTGTTTTACTTTCAACTTATGCTCTTACAACATTTGCCAGAACCAAGCAAGCCAAAAAAGAATCATATTTGCAATTATTTTACTCTTTAAAATTTCTTTTACCTCAGAGAGAGATTTTTATAAATTAAAGTCTGTTTAGCTCTTGGCTGATTAGTTTCACAATAGGAATCACAAGCCAATGTTTGTGTACCCTAGTCACGGAGAATTTGGGTTAGTTTCTTCTTTGGAATTCACTTTCCTCTCTATAATGGAAACTTGTCCTCTTTGCTTTTAATGAACACAAAAAGGCCTCTATTGCATAGAGACACACACTTGTGTTTATTGCAGTTTCTTAACAATGGGAATATTGACATTTTGGACTACATAATTCTTTGTTGTGGGGCTGTCCTGTGCATTGTAGGGTGTTCAGTGGCATTCCTGGTCGTTACCCCTTAGATGGCAGTAGAACTGCCTACACACCCACTCCCAACCTTTTATTGTCATCCAAAATGTCTCCAGACATTGCCAAATTGCCCCTGGTTGAAAACTACTGGGTTATAGGAATAAAGATAAAGATAAGAAAGCAAGTCAGGGAGGATCCTGGCTTGAAAATCTCAACACAGTCATAAATCTAATTCAATCCACATTCAAATGCAGAGCATTTTTTTTTTTTTTTTTTTTTTGAGATTGCAGTCTTTTTTGTGCTGCATAGCATAGATTCTGGGCTGTATTTTGAACCGAGTTTCTGGGTGACTCACTGAGTTTTCATATTTGAGACACTCGTGTGTGTTTTTTCTTTAGTCGGTTTCTCCTTACCCAAAGTCAAGTAGTAATGGTCAGATAAGGTCTTGTTAAGTCTTTTTTTAGAGAAAAGAGCAGTTTACCTCACACTTAGCCTTAGGGACTCATAAACTCAAGAGCTGAAAACCCAAGCTAAAGGTAGTGAATTTTATACCCATAACCCTTTGTCAACATGTGACAACTCCAAAACTCAGCAGAAAGTAAACTAGATGCTGAGCAATGGTGGCAACTTTTGTGGCTGCTTCCTAGCACAACATAACTGCAAAGGGGCCTGTCACCTCCAGAGCAGGCACACAAAACACGCATGTCCTTCAACCAGTCAGGCTGTGCCTTTGTATTATACTTTCTCTTCAGTTTATAGTATCAACAAGACTTTGCTTTCTACCTGACAAAAAAAAAAAAAGTGACTTCTCAGCTTAACCCTAAATAAATAGGTATAGTCTGGGGAACAGATAGATTTTTATTCTTCAAAACATTCTCAAACTTTTTATAATCAAAGTTATTTATATTTATAATGATAAAATCAGGAAACTACCTAAAAACCCAACACTTAGAAAGTAGTTAAATTTATTAATATATAATATTCTTGATGGACTAGTAAACATTTAAACTTATGTTTACGGAGACTATGAAATAATAGGGAAAAATAATAGTGAAAAGTACAGAATATAAAGTAGTATATGAATATGTTTATAAACTGATAAAATAAAACTGTTCACAGTGTAAAATACTAATATATTGGAGATAATCCCAAAATTGCAGGAAAGCTATAGAAATACCATGGGAAAGAAGGGAGGGGGAAATGCAATATAGAGTGTAATTTCAAGGCTTAATCAAAGAAAAGAGAATCCTATGGCCACCAACACAGGATAGAAAATGGAACTCATTGCTGTGTCGTATAACAGAAAAATTAGTTGCCATTGATGGCAGATGAGAGGATAGGATTTTGCAGGCATTTTGTTTCAAGTAACTAAATAGGAATTTACCTTTTTAGCAATACAGGAAGAAAAAGTGTTCAGTAAGAATTTCTCTTTGTTGTTTCAAGCCCTAGGCAGAGAAAAGAAACTGCAAAAATGTTTGATTTGGAAATTTTATTCCTCCTTGCTCTTTTTCCCAAATTTTCTTTTATTGAGCATTACTTTGCTATTTGAAAATTTTAAAAATTAAAAATATATATATATTGCTAGACAAAATAAATAATAAAGTTTGTTGAAAATCACAATATTGGCAGAAAAAAAATCTCTATTGCTCCTTGTCTCTGATAGTGAAGGAAAACAGAGGAAAAACAATCAGAAAAGAGAAGTCAAAAAGTCTGTTGGGAAAAGCACACAGAAATCCTTACTCTGGAAACAGAATAAATTGATTATTAGATCAAAGAAAACTTTGGCTTCAAAATGAATATTGTCACAAATAGAGGTAAGGTTAAAGAGGAGATCAGAGAAGCTTTTCAATATCAGAAAGGAAGGTTGACTAGCATGGGGAAATTTAGGTCTTCCACTTGCAGGGAGAGAATTCTTTATTTAATCTTTTGCTTAAAATGCTTTCATATCCCACAGCAGGGATGACCACAGCAAGACAAAAAGCCAGAAGAAAGGAGTGCTCAGAATAAGTGAAGTTTTCCCTCCCCAGTCAGGTGTAACAACAAAGTTCCTCTGAAGAAACCAGAGTCCTTTTTTCTTTCATTATTACAAATAAATGAAGATTATAGACCCATTTTGAAGTTTTCTTCTGATTCTAGTGAACAATATTTTTGAAGAACAAAAATATTTTCCAAATATAATATTTGGAAATCAAGTGGATTAAATGATGGATGAATTGACCAAGTTATCTGTAGCTCTAAATATCTCTCCATTTTACCCCATTGTTTCACCTGGCAATAAAATGTTACTGAAACAACAATAATAAATCGAAAACCTGCCTATTTTCCCATACTAGTTAATGTGAGAAGAAAACACCTGCCCTTTGCAGTCCTGCAAAAATGGTTTTAATATAGGGTCACAGAAAATTCAACGGTTTTATAGCCCCCTATAAAATAGCTCTTTGTCTTTTCCCACTGATTCCCTAGTGTCACATTTAACAAAACAAGGAAACTACAGATAATAGAGGTGTTTGCAGATTAGCCTTGCAAGCCATAAATAACACAGGGTTTCACTCACCTACAGATATTAAGGCAGCTTATCAATGTTTAAGCCCTTTCCTCTTTGTAATGGTTGCTAACATTTTAACCCAGGCAAATGGAGAATTTTTTCTTTCCTGTCGTCTTACATTGACAGAGTACACATTCATAAGACTCTATTATCAGATTTCATGGTATAAAGAGTGAGACATCACCTAAACACTCGCTTGCGACCTGCGGGGCCGTGTTTTGGAAGATGCATCTGCTTTATGCGTTGCTTGCTTTGCTCTCTCTCAGCGATGGTTTTGATCTTAACTGTCCTGGCAGATGCAGCTGTGATTGTGTACAGTCGGTGCAATGCTACAGGCTAACAGAGGTGCCAGACCTTCCTCCCACCACCAAGAGACTCTACATCAGTCACAGCAAAATTCAACACCTTCAGGTAACCATTTACTCAAGTTGCTGCTACTTTATTGTGCATGGCAGGGTGAGGGGCGAGTGTGGAATTGTTCAACCTGATTTAAATAGCCAAAACGCAAAATTCAAGAAATAATCAAAACATTGTCAAGTTTGGGTAGTTAAACTAGCTATCAGCTTGCTCTGTACTACTGAGATGGGTATATGCCTCTGGATATGTCTTTTTAGGGAAGCAACAACAACAACAAAACCCAGGATCTATAATTAACGATATTTTATTTCAGTTTATATTTTTAAAATGTCTGGTTACGTTTTAAGAAAAAGTAAAAAAGAAATGGCCCTTTCTTAATAAAAAGAATTGGAGAGCATATGGCTACTTTATATCCCCAGGATTAAGAGTAAGTCCTTTCAGGGAAAAAAGTAGTTTTGTTTATGCCATAGAAGGCAGATGATACTTAGAGCATTATAAGACTATCAAGATGAACCCAGTATACAAGAATTATTCATACAGACCTCATATCCAGTCAAGCATTAATGTCTTTGTGGAAACCTATGCAGAGGAAATATATGTTTTTGTTTTGCAGCATTGCTGCAGTTCTCATTCTATGTACTTTTAATTAGGACTTTTATTTTATACTTACCTATTCAGAAGACACTGAAAAGAGTGCTATAGATTTGTCTCTTTTATTTTGAAAAGGGGATCAAGAGATGGATTCTCACCCTAGTTTGCTTACTACCTAGAGAGATAACCAAGCAGTTAAAAAATGCCTGGGCCTCACTGTTACCTCTATGAAGTGAGAAGGCTGGATTAGAGAGGTGATCCCAGGCCCCTTCTAGATGAGTCTGTGCCTCTCTGATTTTGCCTTTACTAGTCACTGCTTCTACCTCATTGATTCAAATCCTAAACTAAGGAAATGCCTCTCTGTGATTCAGGTGCAGAGTCAGCAAGTGAACATTCTTTCCTTCAAATAGACACACCTTCCTCCTTCCATTTGGTTAAGAAATTTTAATGTAGTTGCATGTAAACACAGAGGGTTTAAAATATGTGGCATAGTATTTATTTGGAGGCTTAAACAGCACAATTGCCTAGTTGTCATCTGTTTACTTTCCTCTTCTAATCCAGTAGTGCCCAATGCCAGAAAGCAAGTGTGACCCGGTCAGGTCTCAGCATTCAAGCCAAACACCTGGTTAAAGGGCCAGATGCTTAAATATTTGTTTTGAGGACTTGAGATGCTGAGAGCTAGAGGTCAACTAAGCCTGGTAATGATTCCACACTGCTGCCTGGCAGCCAGTACGATAAAATTATGACTCTCTCATCAACTTTAATTACTGAATCGGTCCATTTGTCATTGGTTTAGGTTCATTGGACAGCAGTATTGCCACTTCCCTGACTTTAACCCAGTTAACTGTCTCTTGGAAGGACAGTTCCCAGCAGAAAAGTTGATGAAACACAGGGTTGTTTTGTGAAATAAATGAAATGCTTTGAGCATTAATACTTTTTCTTTTCTCTTTTCAAAACCCTTAGGTTTTAAATGACCATATTTCACTGTATGTGGTAAATACAATATATATTCTGTTTACTTGGTTTGAATTATAGAATAGGATGCCATATTAAAAGAAAAAAAAAAACCCTTAAAATGGATCTTCAGATTAGTTGCAATAGAAATTATGTTTATATATGAATATAAACATATATATGCATCTATGTATATAAATATATACACACACACACATATATATATATATGCATGTATACACAAATACAATATATACACATATATGTGTGTGCATGTCACAATTTAAAATGTTACCATATATATGGTGTTTGGAACCATCACACATTAATTTAACTGTGTTTGGGACTGTGAACAAAAGATGAAAAATACACAGTTCCTGCCATGAAGAAAAGAGAGACTTTATCAATTTACCTGTAAAAATTCCTACTTTCTTGCAGGTGCATTCCATCAAACTGTAAAACTCTTTGTTCTTCTGTGTGTCTTATATGTGCCATTGGTCCCTTCCCTCTTGGCTCTAGTCTTCCTCTCCATCTTAAACCCTGCATGCCCTGAGTGAATTCAGTGTCCAGTATCCTAGTCTCATCCTTCCTTGAACTCATAGAAAAGTGTCTTTTACCATAGCCATCTACTGACTTGGTTATACCATAATCCTCTTTATATCTGAAACTTCTCTACTCAAAAATCTTGAATTGCCATACCCTCTCTGGTCCTCATCTCCTTTCCTTTCAGCTGTCCTAATCTGCATTTGTCTTTCTACCTCACAGAGACTTCTAACCCTAAATCTATACATGTTCTCTCAGATAATCAGTTTATTTGTTTATTTCTTATCTATCTTTCTACCTTTTTCCTTTTTTGCATCCCATAATAAATTACCTCAACACCTATCCAGCAAAGCCTCAGCCTTAAATTACGGTGATCATTTCCCTTTGTTTCTCCTGTACCTGCTGGAGCGGATCACACAACCTCTGTACGTGTGTGTGTGTGTGTGTGTGTGTGTGTGTGGTATTTGGAACCATCACACATTTGTAGAATCACCACACACATTCAAGGTTTCCAACCTCATCTGGCTCTTCAAAGTGACCCATCTATCCTTTCAATTTTTCTTCGTCAGGTTCTCTCTATATTCCCTCTACATCTTCCAAAACTTCAGTATAATTTTGGATTGCCTTCCCAATCCTTGGCCTTTTTATTCTCACCAAATGGCTGGCCTCCCATTTTATTGACAAATCATGACAAAACTGAGGTCATTAGTCTTGATCTCCCTCAATTTCTGCTGCGTACTAACTTGTCTCTATCCAATTCTGCAAACTCTTACCTTCAGAAAGGATGAGATGTCTCTCCTTTTCAAGCAACCCTCTTCCCATGCCCTTGATTCCATCTTTCTCACCTCTCCCCAAAGCTTGCTCCATCATTCTCCCCACTCTCACATCTTTAGTTGCTCTTTCTTTACTAGCCCTGTTCTAACCTATAAGTGTTCCTTTCATTACAATAAAAATGAAAGTATTTTAATCCTGTGTCTCCTCTTGCTACTGTTTTTATTTGCAAAACTCCATGGAAGGGTAGTCTGTACTTACTGTCTCCACTTCTTCTGTTTATTCTTTAATTCACTGTTGTCTGGTTTCTGCCTACTCCACACAGCTCAAACTGTTCTCTTTTAGACATTGGCTCACTCCTATTTCTTGAAATTCCCACTTTATTGCCTCCCATGACACCACACTTTTATGTCTTCATTATTCCTCCCTGATATTTCTTTTCTGTCATTCTTATAGGTTTCTTTTCCTCCACTGCCCCTTAGTTTTTGGCTTTTCCAGGGAGTCTTAATCCTCAGCCATCTCTTTTCTTACTATGCACACTCACTTAGGTGACTTTATGTAAATGATGATGGCACCCATAACTGAGTTTCTATCATACCCTTACCCCATGTCTCAGACTTATCCTGCTGACTTCTAGATTTCTCTCTTATGCGAGATCTCTCTCTCTCTCTCTCTCTCTCTCTCTCTCTCTCTCTCTCTCTCTCTCTCAACATGCCCTAAACTGAATTCAATCTTTCTCCCAAACCTGTGGTCTTTTGTGCCTAGCTTTTTCACTTAAAATAATGTCCTCAAAGTGGATCCATGCTGTAGCTTATGTCAGAATTTCCTTCCTTTTAAAGACTGAATATTGTATATGCCACATTTTGTTTATTCATTCATCAGTTGATAGACATGTGGGTGTTTCTCTTTTGGGCTGTTATGAATACAGTGCTGCTATGAACATTCATGTACATGTTCTTGTGTGGACATATGTTTTCATTTCTTTTGGGTATATGCCTAGGAGTGGAATTTCTGGGTCTATGGTAACTCTATGTTTGACATTTTGAGGAACTGCCAGACTGTTTTCCAAGTGGTTTCATCATTTTGCATTCCCACAGCAATGTGTGACAATTTCAATTTCTCTACGTCCTTGCTAACATTTCTTATTTATTTATTTATTTATTTATTTATTTATTTATTTATTTATGATCACAGCCATCCTAGCGAGGTCAGGTGGTATATCTCATCATGCCTTTGACTTTCATATCACTAATGACTAGTGATGTTGAGCATCTTTCATATGATTATTGGCCATTTGTATACTTTCTTTGAAGAAGTGTCTATTCAAATCCTTTGCTCATTTTTAATTGGGCTTTTTGTCTTTTTATTATTTAGTTGAAAGAGTTTTTGTATATGCTAAATAAAAATCAGGTACATTATTTGTGAAAATTTCTCTCATTCTGTGGGTTGTATTTTGTTTTCTTGATGGTGTCCTTTGAAGCCCAAAAGCATTCAATTTTGAATAAGTCCAATTTATCTATTTTTTCCTGTGTCACTTTTGTTTGGTGTCATATCGAAAATAGCTTTTACCAAACCCAGGGTCATGAAAATTTATGCCCATATTTTCTTCTAAGAATTTATAGTTTTATCTCTTACATTTAGAATACAAATAGGAATGTCTTTATAGGGGCAGTCATTTAAAATGATTGCACTTTACATCTTTTGTGGAACAAAATAAACAGGGTTTATCACCGACTGGGGGATTATAGCTTTTTTTTTATTATACTTGCTCCATACTTTCCAGAATTTTAAAATCATTTACAGAGAATAAGTGCTGTTTTGATGATCAGAATAAAAAATTCCAACATTGTTTTGAAAACTTTTCCTGGCTCGTTCACGTATGTCTGAGGTAGTCACTGTGACAGTATGTCAGTTTTGTGTGTGCCTTAGACCTGTAAGAAGTTCAGGAAGAGTGTGTGGCCCTCTAATGCTTGGAGCAGGGCCTGCCCGGGACTGAAACCAGAAAGAAAGCCTGTCATGGGGAGGCCAGCAGGTGTTGCCCTTCTGCTCGATTTAATTTTACTGCTTTGTTTTTTTTTTAACTTTTCATATTTTATTGTAACTTTTATCTGCATATGTATTAGGTTAACTAATCTGTAAAACTGTGATGGCAGGAATTATATTTAGCTGGGCTTCCTAGGCCTAATTATTAGTACCAGGCCATACTTGCCTTACTGTTTATGCAACACTGGAAAAACTCCCAGCAGCCCCAAGGTTAGTGCGAGGACAAAAGCATCTCTTTCCACATCCCACTGAGCACAACGGTGCTTAGGCCAGGAAAATGGAAAAACAGGTCTGACTGAACTTTTTCCTTTTGTCAGCTCTGCAAACTCAACTGAGAAGTTGAAAATCAGTGGGTGTCTTCCTCATTGCTTGCGCCACCTTAACTCTATATTCTTCAGTTAAATGAATGTTGTAGTGGTTAAGGTTAAAAATATATGTGTCGGTGGTTTGAAAGCCCAACTTTTCTCCTTGCTAGATAGATATATTTGGACAGGTTATTTCACTGTTTAACCTTAGTTTTCCCTCTGTGAAAAGGGTATAATCATGCTTATACATAGGGCTTTGTAAAGATAAACATAGTAAATAGTTAAATAAAGGTAGCCATTTTAATTAATAATAATCAAAAGTAATCTGTATGGATTCTGACAAAAAGAAACGGTTATCTATGCTTAATATGAGAAAACAACTATCCACTCAATTCAGTTAAGAATACAGACTATTTATTATGTTTACTATTTAGGCCAGTCCATATACTTTACAAATAGAAATCAAGACGAACTGACAGATTGAAAGCATGACACCACACTTTACTTGTCTGTTCCCCTAATAAATCACCCATGCAGATAGATGCATGTCATCTCTGAGACTTGCTGCACAGTCAGCAATCGTTTAGGGTTTGTGGTCCCTCAGATAGAAGTAGAAGTATTGGTGACATCAAGTTCTTCTTTTGGGAGATCAGCAGTCCAAGAACTGAAGATCTATGTCTAGAGTCATTTCTGACTTTATATGAGAGAAAAGCCTAGAAAAGGGCACTTCAGAATGGAGAGTAGATTAAAGAACATTGCTTGGGCAGGTCATTAAATATTTTGGAGGGAGGGGGGCTGAAATTCTATATTCTTAAATGGGAGATTTGGACTAGATAATCTCTAAAATCTCTGCTTTCTTAAAATTCTATGATTTGTATCCAGATCTTGAGTCTTTTTTTTAAAACATTAGTTATAGAACAAATGTGATAGAAAATGCATTAAAAAATGGTGAGCTAAAGAAGAAAGGTCTTTGGAGTCCAATAGAGCTTGTTGAAATTCTCAACTCTTTCACTTACTAACTTCTACTTTCCTCATCTAAAAGCCAGTGTTGACAACAGCAAACTTGCAGGGTTATTAGGAGAATTAATGATAACATATTTTAAAAAGAAAGCACTTTACACTTGTAGATATTCAACCAGGGCAAGAAAAAATTTTCTCTGATGGGCTCATCCCAGTGATAGCAGTATTTAGGACATTTAAAATTTTTATTTTTCATGCTTAAAAAAAATTAAAGATAATTTATACTTTTTAAAAATTCAAATAATGCAAAATGTAGATAGAATATGAAAATCCCTAGTAATCTTACACCCTAGCATTAGCAACTGTTAACAGTTTGGTGAAAGATTTCCAGATTGTTTCAATTTGAGCCTATTATAAGATGAAATAACAAAGAACATCTTATCCCATAAATTGCTGTGCAATTATAAGTACTTCTGCCTAGAAATAAACTTCCTGGGTCAGAGAATATACAGCAAAAGTTGGCCAATATTGCATGTCTAACAACAGTATGTGAAAGTGCATAAAATATTTTTGGTATCTTACACTGTTAGCAGTCATAAATAAAAATAGTCAGTATCTGAGTTTTCATCCTTTTGCAAGAGATAATTTAAATGGATCCTGAAAGGAAATCTGAAGTATCGTTAATATTGAATGATAGTACATATTTTTTTTCCCCACACAATTTTAATTTATTGCTTTTCTCCCTCCTCCCCACCTCTGCCTTTTTTTTTTTTCCCACCCCCAGCTATCTAACTTCACCCAAATGTTGGCTCTAGAAGATTTTATTCTTCTGGCCAGTGGAACAGAGTCTGTAGAAAATGACACCTTCAAAGCTTTGGGTACCTTGAAGACCTTGGAAGTCTGGAAAAATAAACTCAGACGAGTCCCCAGTGCTCTCCCAGCCAGTCTTGAAGTGTTAAAACTAAATGATAATTCCATACATGTCCTGCACAGATCTGATTTTGAAGGACTGAAGAAATTAAGAACCCTTGAACTTCAAAACAACCTGATATCTTCCCTGTCTCCCACCATGCTCTCCTCCCTTGCCAGTTTGCAAAACTTGATGTTGGATGGGAACAATATTGAGTCTGTAGCTGGACCACTGGCCCTTCCCCATCTGAAACACATGAGCATGGAGAATAATAAACTACATCTTATCCCAGCTAGCTTCTTTACTTCTCTTCAGTCTTTGCAGTTTCTCAGTTTCAGTGGTAACTTTCTGACAAGAATTCCTATTAATCTGCCCAAATCCTTGGTCTCTTTAAAGATGGAGAGAAACCAGCTCAAAGTGGTAAGGTTTCGAGATATGAAACACTTGGAGAGCCTTTCCCATCTTTACCTGTCAGAAAATTCACTCTCTTCCATCGATGGGGCACAGCTCCTTGCCAATTTAACCACCCTTGAGTTGTCCCAAAACCAGCTCCAAATGCTGCCCCTCAGATTGCCGGCCAGGCTACAGAAGCTTGACGTTAGCAATAACCTTCTTCAGAGAGTTACAGTGCAAGACTTCCAGGACCTCCGAGACCTGAAACATCTGTTTCTGGACAACAACATCGTCAGTTTATTTGAAGCCGGAGCCTTGCAGAGGTGTTCCCAGCTGTCTAATCTGGCCCTGGAGCAGAACCTGCTGTTATCTATCCCTCTAAGGTAAGTGAGCGGTACCATGTATGGTCACTACTATAAAAGTTCTCCAAAGACTGGGGGCAATGAGCACATCATACAAGCAAGAACATTAGTCAGAAGCCAATGAGGGTGATCTCTGATGGGAGCTATCCAAGGGTGGAGGGGTAGAAATTTTAAACAAAGTTTAGAATCTCCAGCCCTCAATTGGAAGCCTGCACTAACTTCATTTATCTTGCCCAGGGGACAAGACACCAATAGATGAGATCTATTGCACATTTGAAAATATGCCATGCTGCTTTGGGAAAGTGTGTTAACAAACATGATACGGAGATACCTGTAAAAAGTGTGTTTCGGTTTCTAAGTATATGACCTGGGTTAGCCCAGGGCCTGACTAGGTATGTGCTTAGCTACCAGCAAAGCAAGGACGCAAGGAACAAAATGGGGGGGGGGGTGAGGGGATATGCAGTAAGATAGTTATACTTTAAAAAGCATTGATCTAGCAGTTATGGGAAAAAAATAAAACTTTACAATTTAATATTATACATATTGATTTTGAATTACTTATTTGCAAGCCTCATATCCTTCTCAGTGCTGTGATCTGTAAAGGACTTAACCTGGCTCTGCTTATTCTCTGTGCCTGTGAGTGTGGGAGGCCTTTTGTGTTTGTTGGCCTTACCTTCTGGTTTTGGTTGTCTCTTCAGCTCTCTCCTCTCTCTCTCTCTCTCTCTCTCTCTCTCTCTCTCTCTCTCTCTCTCTCTCTCTCACACACACAACACACACACACACACACACACGCACGCTCATACTCTGACACTTAATTTCTCTTTCCAAATATCTCTCCCTCTATACCCAACCCACTGTGCCTGATTCCCTAAACCGGTCATAATCTATAACTAATGTACATGTTTATATTAATTGACCCTATTTATTTAAGCTTTATCCTATGTTCTATATTTTAAAGTAGATAAACAATAATAATAATAAAAACCAGGAATACAGCACTATTATTCTCTTTAAAAAGATATTATATTATTTATTATATGTGTTGACCAGTGGATTATTTTTTCTTTTAGCACTTTATAGAAAAGGCTTCTTGCCTGCTTATTATCATTATTATTTCTCATAATATACCAGCTTCTGGCCTCTGTAGAATCCTAAGGCACTCTACTTATTTTTATTGTTAGTTAAAATAATTTTTCTTACCAATGACAAAGAGAAAAATTATCTTTGATATCTACAGGTTTTAATTTTTTTCTAGCTAAAAAAGAGACTTTTGATTATGCAGTATAGTAACTGTACTACTCAATACAAAACATCAAAAAGTAATTTTCCCAACTGAAATCCATATTTTAAAATATATATTCAGAATGACTTGAAAGTAATCAATTTCTTTTAATGCACAACATGTGCACACCGTTAATTTAATTCCACAAATATGTTCTGAGCATTTACCACGTGCCGGGTATTTTTCCAGGCACTTGGGATACATCGTTTAATAAAAGAGAGAAAACGTCTTGTTCTGTACAGCGTATATTCTAGCAAGGAAAAAATTATAATCACATAGTGTATAAGTAAAGTACATAATATTTAGATGGCGTTGGGTGTTAGAGTTAACGACAACAAAAAAGGGCATGATTACCAGATATAAGACTGTGGAGAGTGGGGATGCTTGGTTGCAATTTTAAATAAGATAAACATGGTTAACTCTTGTGAAAAATGCAATCTTTGAGCAAAGACTGAAAGGAGGTGAGAGATTATCTGTGAAGCAATTTTGGGGAAAAGGTATTCCAGATAGAAGAGCCAGTACAAAGCTCCCAAAGACAGGAATAAGCCCGCAGAGTTCCAAAACTCTAACACTTGTTATTTAAAGAATTACTATGTTTGAAGCTATTTGCTACTGCATGTCTCTACTCCAAAAAACAAACAAACACACAAAAATACACCCACATGTATGAAATAAAAACTCATAAAACAGGCTAGAGAGTGACTTTCTCAAACGAGGATTCTCAGAGGCTATGACAGCCATGGGCAAAATTGTGAACTCAGTTATTTTTCTATTCTGGTGACTTTTAAACAGCATTTGTCTAAGTAATCCTGCTAATTTAATGAGTAAAATTTAATGAGTAAAAAATAGCTTAATTATTTACTCCTGATAACATATTTCTGTTTTAATAAGTGAATGTAGAAAGCCCAGTGTTTCTAACCAATGGTGTGTATAATGGAATTGCAAGCCTGAGTGAGCGATTATTTTCAAATCTGACTTCACATGAGAATTACCAGAAAAACTTGAAAAAATCATACGCGTGCCCAGCCTTCACTTCAAACCAATTAAATGAGACACCCAGGGTTGGGGCCCAAGCATCAGGATTTTTAAACAGCTCCCCAGATGAGTTTAATGAGCATCCAGGATTGAGAACTAGTGGGAAAGGACAGTGGGGCAAGAAACCTGAGACGGGAACGGGCTTCTCCTGCGAGACTTAAATCAAGCCACATAGCTGTCTGCCCTGTCAAAGAACTTGGCCAGCTATGAGAGGAAAGTTCTTATAGAGACTCATTTTTAAATTCAAATTTAAAAATCAGTCTCTACAAGAGTGATCTATTTGAATTTTAAAAAGTATTTCAATTTTAAAACTTTTATTTATGAACTTTAAACAATACACCTCTCTCTCTCTCTCTCTCTCTCTCTCTCTCTCTCTCTCTCTCTCTGCTTATTCCAACACAGTTACACTTTAAAATTCAGTTTTCTATAAATAAACTATAGTAAACACATGTAATTTATTTCTGTCACAAACCATTTTCACAAATCCCTTCCTTTGCCTACCATCTTGCATTCTACATTTCATCAAGAATAATGGTACATGGTTTCAGATACATACATATTAAAATGTCTACCATATTTGCCTTAATATGCTAACTGAGGTAGAAAATAATACCTGACATTTACTAAGTGCTGACTAAGATCAGCAGTGAATTCATATCCATTCGTTGTTCCTTACAGCAATCCTGTGAAGGTAGGCACATTGTTTTACCTATTATTTTACAGATTAGGACATTACTGTTAAGAGGAATCAAACTTGCTCAAAGTCACACCATCCATAAGTGGTGGTATGGATATTAACACAGCTGTCTAACCACACAGTGGGGATTTTTAGCCACTGAATGGTCACCTGGCTCTGAGGTTAACCACTGTGGACAATACACTACACTACTTAGAACTCAGAACACCTTACTTTGCTGCTTCACATTTCACCCATTTGCAGCTCAGAGAACAAGTATATCACATCATCTCTTCTTTATCCACTCTTTGGATCATTCAAGTCCAGGAGAGCTTTCTGCAAACTAACGCAGTCCAGTTAGTTAGCATTTTATCTTACTTATACTCAGGTGCCATCTAATTGCAAAATAGGGTATGCCTCTTTTTAGCCTAAAAAGCAACAACTACCCACAGAACATATAGCATTTCTAGAAACATGTTTGTCTTAAAATCAGGGCTACTGTTTTATAGAAATCAGAATTATAAAGATAAATTATACCTAAGCAATAAATGACTGCCAGAAAGTCACAAAACCAGGAAAATTAGTGTTTTTTTCTTTCAATGTCGTTTTGGCTATAACATCCATAGAAACAAGAGAAAGAGAAAAAAAAATGTACTCCTAAGAACAGGTACAGTATTTGACTACTCAGTCCAGAACTGAGGTAATGTATTTGTTTCAAAGAAAACTTGGCTTGCTCATTTTCATTAGTTAACATTTATTATGTGACTTCTGTGTACTGAGAACTTTCATCTGTAGGGTGGGAAATCAGAAGCTTTAGGAAGTGAAATAAATCACCCAAAACCACATACTGGTGAATAGAATGATCAGTTAGAACTGAAGTCCTAGTAAGCAGGGAATTTTTCAGTTTTTGGTTTATGTCTATCACATATCTTTTCCCAGAATTGCCCTATTGTACTCTCAATGGGAATAGAATCTTGCTTACTGCTACATAGTCTATTAATAGTCTATCTTTCTTTGGGGGTGGGGGAAGTCATCCATAAGAGATTTTCTGTGTACCTTTTAGATGTACCTTTAGAAGCTGGTATGTACACAAATCACATTGTCTTGGCAATTAAACTCAAATGAATTTAATTATCAAACTGTTAAAACGTATGAAGTAATTTTCCCTGGTAAATTAATTTTTGTTACGTAAATTTTATTCCAACTAAGGAGAAGGCAGTTACGTAAGTATATTTATTATATAGTTTAGAATACGAATACAAATATAAAATATATCAACATAAATATATATAAAATATAAATATAAAAGAAAAACCCAAGAGTAAAATTTTAAGGTAAGTGCCAATAACCTAAAAGGTTAACCTTTTGAAATGAAATTCATATGAGAATACTACTATAACAAGCAAAGGTAATACTGTCATAAAACATTATTAAATTCATTTGTTTTTGCTCTTTGACATAACAATCAAGTGATGGACTGTCACAATAAATTTCACTGAATACTAAAAAGGCATAAATATACATCAAATGTGTTCACACTGTATGAAAATAGTATTTGGATGGCATTTGAAGGGTCTTTTTTTTTTCTTAAAACTTTCCAACTTTTTGTACTTCATAAAAAGAATAGCACTAAATACAAAGTTTTGTATAGCAGAAAATTTGGGGGTTCACAATTGTGATTCTTTTTCATTTTTTATCAATGGTCATTAGCATGACATTTTTCAAATTACTATTCACAGTTTTAAAAACTTTTTCTTCCTGAATATAAAGCAATACTTGTTCAAGGTTGAAAATTTAGTGTGCTAGAAAATTAAAAAGTTACCCATAATTGTTCAACGAGAACCTATATCTAAACATAATTTGTTTTTCCATATTTGGGATAGTTCAATTTTGTATTCTAATTTTTCTACTTACATTATAGATTTTTTTTTTCTTTTCTTTTTCCCTTTTCTCTCTATTTTTCCTAAATATCACTATAGGCCCATGGATCTTAGTTATTGTGTGTTATGATCCTTTATAGTTGCTAGTCTATTTTCATGCTCAAATTGTCCCAAATTTGGCTAGTGGGAGCCTTTCCTAGTCGGCTCTTGTGTTCATGAGACATGACTCCTTTATCTTTCTTTTTTTAAAATTTTGGTAAAATACACATAACGTGAAATTTACCATTGTAACCTTTTTTTTTTTAAGAGAGCAGTGTCACTGGCCCTCATATGTGGGATCCAAACCGGGGCCGCTGGTGTCCCAAGCCAGCTGTCAACCACCGCGCCACTTGGCCGGCCCCCATTGTAACCACTTTTAAGTGTACAGATCAATATTGCTAAATATCTTCACATAGTTGTGCAGCTGATCCAAAACATTTTCATCTTACAAAACTGAAATTCTACATCCATTAAACAACAACTCATTCCCCTTTCCTCCAGCCCCTGGGAACCACCACTCTACTTTCTGTTTCTATGAATTTGACTATTCTAGATATCTTAAGTATGTGGAATCGGTACTGTAGTTGTCTTTTTGTGACAGGCTTTTTCCATTTAGTGTAATGCCCTCAAGATTTATCCATTTTTTAGCATGTGTCAGAATTTACTTTTTAAAGCTGAATAATATTTATTGTATGTACATATAGCAAAATATGATATGTATGCTTATACATTCATCTGTCAATGAACACTTAGATTGCTTCCACATTTTAGCTATTGCGAATTCAGTATGGGTGTATGAGTGCACAAATATCTCTTCAAGACCCTGCTTTCAATTCTTTTGAGTATATACCCAGAAGTGGAACTGCTGGATCATATTGTAATTCTATTTATAACTTTTTGAGGAACCACAATACATATGGATATTTCCCCCAATTTATCATTTGACTTTGCATATGTCTTTTGCCATACATAATTTTTTATTTTCAGTGTAGTTGATTTACCGATTTTTTTATAGCTTCTGGATTTAAAGCCATAGTTAGAAAAGCTCTCACAGAATTAGTATTTTAAAAAATTTTTGAAAACATGATTTTTATAATCACATAATAGTTTATTATCTCTTAATTTCCATTAGTGGACATTTGTCTTTTATAATTTTTTTTTTGCTGTTATAAATATGATCAAATATGTAACAAACATATTTGTAAATATGTCTCTATTTAATTCTATTATCTCCAAGGTCAAAAAGCATGACATTATTTAAATTTGATACATGTTATCAAATTGTTTCCAAAGTGGTACCAATTTACACTCCCAGCAACAGTGTTTAAGTTCTTACCTCATTACACCCTCAGTTGTAATAAGTTCTAAAATTTATAACCAAAACTGTGTTCTCATTTGATACATAAAAATATTGCATTTTTTGTTTGCCTTTTATTTATTAAGAACATTTTTTCCATATTTTTATTTCTGTAATATTTTTTTAAAGATTTTATTGTGGAATTGGGGAAAGAGTACAGTGTTGGGGAATTGGGGAAGCAGAACAGCCAAGTTGTTGTCCTTCCATCTTAGTTGTGGAGGGCGCAGCTAGCTCAGCTCCAAGTCCAGTCGCCATCCGGCCACCCATCGGCAGCTTGCAGCCGCTCAGCTCAAGGTGCTGTGTTCAATCTTAGGTGCAGGTGGGTGTAGCCCACCATCCCATGCGAGAGTCCAACAGGCAACCTTGTTGTTAGGAGCACGTGCTCTCACCAGCTGAGCCATTCTGCCACCTGTTGGCAGTTCAGTGGCAGCGCAGCTCAGTTGCAGCTCACTGGCCCATGTGGGAATCGAACCGGTGGCAATCCTGTTGCTCAGAGCTTGCACTCTTAACCAACTGAGCCATTTTTGCCAGCCCTATTTCTAGAAATTATTATTCATGGTCTTTGTCAACTGACAAATTGGGAACTTAGTATTTTTCTTATTATTTATGTGATCCCATTTGACAAGAAAAATATTAGAGTTTTATGACTAAGAACCAGAAAAAAACAGCGAGTTAGAAAATAAGACATGAGGAAGGGTTAAAGACTTGTACATAAGAATGAGGCTTGCATGTCTTCAAAAACAAGTTTGTTTTCTAGCTTCAGAAGGAACAGAACTATAGAAAAGGCGTGTGTTGCTCAATCTGAATTGCTTTGCAGTTGTAGACTGATGGTCATGACCTCTTGCATCCTGTTTCCCTGTTTTTGCAGGCTTCCTGGGACCTTAGCCAGGCTGGACCTAAAAGGCAATGCCATCAGGGACATTGCTGAGAGGGAGCTCAAGGATCTAAAGCAGCTTCAGGTTCTAAACCTTAGGAACAATAAGATCTCGGCTTTAGACCTCAAAGTCTTGGAGGGATTACCTCGCCTCAGGCACCTGTATCTGGATGGAAATCCATGGAATTGCACCTGCAGTCTCCTAAGAGCGAGGGAGGTCCTGAAAGCCAAGGGAACAGACGTGAGGGGAGGACAATGTGCAGCACCTGCTGAAAGACAAGGGGAAAGCTGGATGTCTTCCAAGAAGATCATGAGGCAATGTGAGCATCACTTACATCTGACTGAGAAAAGTAAAGAGACCAAAAAGAAATCAAAGCCTGAAGAGCACTCCAGCATCAGAATCAACATAGATGATGATTATTACGATTATGAAATTGATTAACTGTGAGCTTTGCTTATATTTAGAAAAAGGCTTTGTTTCTTTTTCTTTTTCTTTTCTTTTTTAAAAATAGACTTCATTTTTGGAGCAGTTTTAGGTTCACAGCAGCACTGAGAGGAAGGTACAGAGATTTTCCATACATCCCCTCTTCCGTGCATGCACCAGAGTGGCACATTTATTACAATCAAGGAACCTGCACTGACACATCCTAATCACCTAAAGGCCACAATTTACATTGGAATTCACTCTTAGTGTTGTACATTCTATGATTTGGACAAATGTATGTGTGTGAATGTATCTACCATTAGATTATGATACAAAGTAGTTTCACTGCTCTAAAAATTTCCTGTGCTCTATTTTAATATTCAATCTTTTAAGCAGAAATATTCTGTACATTTAGATGTAGAAAAGACTCTTTTCCATAAGTGTTGCTTTCTTTTTTAAAGAATGAAATGAGGTAAGATAAGTTCAGATAGGTGGGGTAAGTAGAAAAGAACAATGGTAAGATGATGTAAGATTCCCTGCATGTTAAAAGTAATTTGATTGTGTTTTATACTGAAACCTAGATAAATAACAATGCTATCTGGCTAACTTCCTGTAAATAAAGTTCATTTTATCAAATTAAAAGTGATGATTTTTGTATATCAAGTTGATATATAGACCTATACTATTATAGGTTTTTGACTGTGAGCAATAAAAACTGACTCTGACTGAATTGAGCAAGAAAGAATTTATTGGAAAGATAGGGACTAGGTCACAGCATCAAAGGAAAACCTGAACAGGGAGCAGAACTGCTCCATTGCCCCAAGCACAAGGACTTAATGAGGAGCCCCCAGCTTCTGGAGGTCTCTCTCTGCAGAAGGAGCACACCTGCTCCTCTAAGTGTTAGCTTCCCTCAAGATTCATATCCTCAGAGGGGAAGGTTAATTGGCCTCGCTGGAGTCACATGTTTGCCCTTGGCTAAGGGAAGGTAGTAGGTCTTGTTTGACAATGTTACGAAGACCAAAGAGAAAGCAGAAAGGAAAATATAAACTGGCGCCTTAAATACTACAGATGTCCCTACAAAGGCCTTCTTGAAAAGAATTGTGCTGTGAGCTATATTTAGTTCTCCCGGAGTTGACCACAATCCCCACACTGCCTGCCTTTCAATTACTGAATGCTATTGAGAGTTGCCTGTCTGGGATAAAAGTGGGACTGTATATTTTTTTTCTATCAATCTACTTGTGAATACAATCTACTTACAAATAGAACTGAAACCCCATCCAAATTTGTTTCTGTTGCAGTATTATATAAAGTTTTCCATCAAAATACCCCCAATGGCAGGAAAAGTAAGCAGTAGAGATTGAGTAGCTGAGCAAAGATGCCCACCAGAAGCCAACACTGTCTCCAGAGTGTCATGTTTCAAGATAAACTTTTATGCAACATTTGCATTACTTATGTCCATGTTTTCTTCTCCCAAAATCTTTATACAATTGACACTCCTTGGAGAAGAGACCTTTTTATATTATTGTTTCTAGTACAACCTAGCACATGGGCAGGTATCCCAAGTCCACAAAGCACAGAAGTAAGGGGACTCGGACATTTTCTGTGTTATTGTGTAGGGCTTCAACTCTTAATGTGTTAGATGCAGTTTTCTCTAAGAAAGACTAATGATGTTTGATGTGTAATAATTTATACTCACTGACACTGACTGAATGTTAATATCTGGATCCCCAAGCTGTGAAGGCTTTGAGAAAGAATCCAGCCTGAGGGAGCTGAGGGACTCAGGCTCATAGAAGTGAAGTGACTATCAGTTCACTCACACAGGAAGTGGCCGAGCTACAATAGAATTTGCAAATCTGCGCCTCTCTCTCTCCAAATGGAGACATTGCTCTATCCCAGGGTGCCAATCACATGGTGACATATGTAAGTGGCGTCCCCTAGAGCTATGCAGTGGACAGCGTGTGTCCTACTACAAGCCCTCTCTTCCCTCACTGGGTCCCCCCAACCACTCAAGTCATACCTGCTTAGCCCTGCCAAGTGTCAGGACTAAGCCACTGCCTGGTCATACTCCCCCTACTGGCCGTTCCCTTGCTCAGACAAATCCTGGCTGAAGCTTTTAGAATGTGCCCTGTAGGGGCTTGATTGTTTCTTAGATGAAAGACTCTCAGCCTTGATGGACGGGCTGAGAAACCCCGTTTGGAACCCCGTAAGGGATAACTGAAATGAATGGTCTGAAAAGAAGACATTGGTACTCCTGGTACACACGGTCACACGGAAACATAATGCTTTTATCTGATATTTTCATTCAGGAGCATTCTTAGTTCCTACTCAGAATTGCTCAGAATTTATAAGCTTTAAAGAGATTTTTCCTCACAGACTTTATAAATTTTCATTATAGCAGGAAGCTGTAGACTCGTCTTCTTTTGATGTGTGGGCTTTCTGCTAATGCCCTTTGCAAAGGGGCTCACAAGCCTTCTTAAAGCTCTGCTTGGTTGTACCTGTGGGTCTCCTCCCTTACTTCAGAGAGAGGAGGTTCGTAGATGTTCTGGCTTTAGATGGGAAAGATGTCTTTGAGGCTGATGCTCAAAAAAATCCTTCATGCGAAGGAGTCCTATTTCTCTATAGTTGTTTATTACATCCCTTCATCAAGTAAGCTCTGGTGTTGAGGCTGTAGCCAAAAATTCTGGTTTGCTCATTATAAAACAGCCACGGAGGGGGGAAGGGGGTTTGTTGATGTTTAACTTTTTCATGTTTGTTTGTTTGTTTGTTTTTGTATATAGGTTGTATAGATTTCACCAGCCCTGAGAAACTGAATAATAATAATTTTTTTTAAGTTTTTTTTTGTAGCTGAGCCATCCTGCCATCTGTTGGTAGCTCAATGGCAGCTCAGCTCGGGCTGGGCATGGAACTGCTGTTGCTCAGAGCTCAGCTCACACTCTTGAGAGAGCTCTTAACCAACTGAGCCACTCGGCCGGCCCTAATAATAATTTTTTTAAAGCTCTACTTTGCCAGGGGTCAGGGCTATTATGTCACTCATTTAATTAGATATTTTGCTCTTAGCTAAATTTGCTTCAATAAATAGGGACACAAATGAAATAACTACCATCTTTATAAGTCAACCAGAAACTCAGTGTTTTTACAGCATACAATTGTGTAGTGAAGGTTAAAAGTTGGATTCTTGCCAGCTTATCAGTCTGAAACCTCAAGGAATAGTAAAACTGCCCAAAGCAGTTTTATGAGAACAAACTTTGTAGTGCTGGTGCCATGCCAGTAATAAAGGGGTTATCTTAACTTTTTGATTCAGGAACATTACTAGCACTATCTCTGAGCCCTGGTATCTGCTTCTGACAGGGAAGAGCTGCTATGATGGATTTCCCTACCTTTTTCTCTGTAAGGCAAGATATTGTTCTAATATCCTCTATAGGCTTTTACAACACACTGTTTCTATAAATCCAGTATAAAGGATTTGATTTAATACCTATTATCCAACTTTTACAACAGTCACTGACAATTGCTTTTAGAGTATTTTTTATCCCAATCTATCTTGGTTTCAGGAAAATACTTAGTATATTGTCAGTCCTTCCTACCTATTCTCTCCCCACAACACAAACCCCCACAACCTCCCCTACCCAATGTTGGATCATTTTTATTCAGGCTGATAGTACTCATTTCTGCTGTAGGATTTATCATCTACTTTTTAAAGTAAAAAATGCACTGAAAATAGTACTGTCTGAATAGAAAACAAAATCCACATGTTATATGAAAAGTAGCTCATGATAATTTTTCATTTGGAAATGTAATGAAATTCCAAAATGGGATCCCTGTGTTAAAAGCTATGTATATTTTTAACTTCATTTGATCCCAACGGATTATTTTACAAAGATAACTTCTTCCAAATGTTGTGAAAACGCATTAGCAATGTTTGTAGACCCCTTTTTTGAAACAGTCATCAGCATTTATCCTCAGTCTTTACAATGTTGCCAGTTGGATGGGTGAAAAAAAGAGTATCTCATTGTTTGGACGTTAAACCTTCCTGACTACCAGTGAGGTTGAGTTTGTTTTTTATTTCCTCTTCTGTTTACAACCTGTTCATATACATTGTTCCTTTATAAAAAAAAAAAAAAGTTCAGTTTTCTATTCTAAAAATCAAATTACAGGATTTCTTTGTATAGTAGAGATATCTCTATTTTGTCAGTAATATTACTAATATTTTCTTTCACGCTATTCTTTTCCTTTTGGCTTGGTTTATATCTTTTGCCTTACAGAAAATTTTAACCTTTTAATAGTCAAATCTGTCATACTTTTATATACAAAGTACACATTATGCACATATGTGTGTGTATATATACACTGATATATTTTACTGTGTATATATATATATACTTACATATGTGTGTATATATGTATATATAGAGTGTATATATATATATATCGCTATGCATAGATATGTATCTTAGTAACCTATTTTTCAGTATTCTGTTACTTAGAAGTTATCTATGTAACTCATATCACTAATTAATTAACTTGATTTAACATTATTTCCAAATGTTAAAATTAACTAATGATCTTAGTAATTCTATTTGAAATGACACACTACAGAACATAATTAATGTTGACATAAAAAAATCATTAGAATTTACATAGTTCTAAATTGTTGAATATATAATTTTACACATTTATCCTAATTTTAAACATGTGAGAGTAAACTTAATCTGATCAATAGCCCAATACAAGAAGTTCAGACTGTGAAACTGAATGAAAATGAAATTGTTTGATTTCATATACATAACACATCTATAGAGAACATATCTAATTCAATACATAACACATAATATATGATGTAATAATACTATATATACAGCTCCACATATATGAAGTGGGAAGTGCTAGAAATAGAGTCATGAAATGTATGAGTCGCCATGAGATCTGCAAAAAGTGAGAGAGAACCTCAGGCTAGGGAATCGAGGGAAGGTTCACCAAGGAGGTGGCATGTGGGATGAGCCTTGAGAAACCGGGTGAGTTCAGCAATACCTAGGTGGATACAGGAAATCATGGGAAGGTAAGAACTTGAGCAAAGGAGTCAAAAATGGTACAGAATTCCTGCAGGGAAATACCAAACTGGCCTGGAGGATCACTTTGTAGTTCAGACTGGCCGAGACATTTGGCTGCGTGATGGGGTGATATGGCTGGATGGGCAGTTTACATCAAATAGTGGTGGCTTGAGGTCGGGGTGCAGGTAGTCAATAACAGCTTGCTGAATGAATGAATGGAGGAATGAAATGATGGACTGCCAGGCGGTGGAGCCTTTCTTTTGTGTACTAAGCAATGGACAGCCAGTAAGGATTCCCTTTAGAGGGGAATGACGTGGGCTGAATTACGTGTCAGGAACATTAATTACTAAGGCCCTTTATTCTCACTCTTGGAAGAATTAGCCTAGCTAGAAGGCTTGACCAAAGAACAATAGCAGGAACCCTCTAAGTGGCACACTCCCACCTCTGCAGAAACTTCCTCTAGGGAAGCTTCCCAGCATCAACACTTGTTGAGAGCTATTTTTCTACCCCTAGGTTTTTTTCTGGCATTTGTAATTCCAGTTCATTGGGGTCACTTTTACTCCTTGGAAACCGTTTCTGGCGGGGTCATGAGATTAGACAGACAGTATAGGACGCCCAGGACCCAAGGGACGCTGTTGTCCCCTGAAATCACCCTTTCCTACTGGGTCCAGCTCTGGTGGCAGTAGCGTCTGCACCTAGCCCTCCACACGACCAGGGGGCGCCCTCGGTCACTGGCTCACCTACTTCGCAGGCGCGCACTACCACTCGCCGCGCCGGGCTAGGCCACCTCCTCGAACCCAGAAGCCACGTCAGAGTTCTACGCCGACCAATCAGAACTGTGTGTGTCCTGGCGGGGGTGGGCCTGCCAAGGCCGGAGGAAGATGGCGGCGGGGGCGAGGTGAGGTGTTGGCAGTAGAAAGGGTTTGGGCGCGGGGGGAGGGGAACGCGGAGCGATGGCCCGCGCCGGCCGTAGGGGTAGATAAAAAGCCGTCGCGCCGCCGGTGTGGGACGGAGGGAGGGTAGGCTACCTGGGCGCCACGAGAGTATGACGGGGCTGTACGAGCTGGTGTGGCGGCTGCTGCACGCTCTGCTCTGCCTGCACCGCACGCTCACCTACTGGCTCCGCGTTCGGTTTGGCACTTGGAACTGGCTCTGGCGGCGCTGCTGCCGCGCCGCATCCGCCGCGGTCCTAGCGCCGCTCGGCTTCACGCTCCGAAAGCCCCGGGCTGTAGGCAGAAACCGCCGTCAGCACCGGCCCCCACGAGGGGGCCCGGGCGCGGCCGCCGCCCACCCCCGGCTCCGCTGGCGCGCAGACGGCCGTTCGCTGGAGAAGCTGCCTGTGCACATGGGCCTGCTGATCACCGAGGAGGAGCAGGAGACCAGCTACTCGGACATCGCGAGCCTCGTGGTGTGGTGTATGGCCGTGGGCATCTCCTACATTAGCGTCTACGACCACCAAGGTGAGCCCCAGCGCAGGTCGGGGGGCCGGGGCGCCTCTGGCCGCAGGGACCTTCCCGCGGGCCGGTGCGCGCCCGGGGCGCAGCGCTGCCCGCGGCTCTGCTGGCTGCGGGCGTTTCCGGCCCTGCGGCCCTGAGCGTGCGAGTTACTGTGTGTGCGCTTTCGAGGAAGGGACATAAGCCTTACTGGACACCTGCTAAGTCTCTGGATTCCATGCAGTCGCTTTCTCTACAGTTAAGAAATATGTCTTAGTCTCCAGAACGTCCCAGCAAGGTAAAAATAGCATTTGCACACCCTTGTTTCTTTCACAATTGAGGGAGATCTGCCTGCACCGCACGCTCACCTACTGGCTCAGGGAACAACGTTCACTGAGTTGTCTGAAGTCACCAAGGTGGTAAAAATAGGGAGATTGAAATTTTTAACCCGTCTGTGCTTTTCTACATATTTGCCTTTTTATGACGCGACCGTGTTTCTTCAGATGTTCAAGGTCTTGATCTTCAAGTCACAGACAGGCTGTGGAGGATTTATGCTGAAGCTGGATGTTCGGGGCCAGGTGGCATTTGAACTGGGCTTATGAAAAGTATGCGAGAGACTGGATAGGCAGAAAAGAAAGCATTACCTTTGGTCTTGGGAGGTTTGGGATGGATCCTTCATCCTCAGTGGCCAACACAGTGCTTGACACAATAATGGTCCTTCCATAGTTTTGATTGAGGGCATTTTCACCGTAGGGTATTTTTGCAAACACACCGGGTGGCTTACAGACCTAAAGCCCAGTGCTGGGCATTATCCTGGGAATCTTACATTGAGGTCCATGGACTCTCAGGCTTGCAGGGAGTAGACATATACTCACGGAAATGGCATGGCCATTAACAAGAAATGTTGGGAGTGAGGAACCTCAGATGAGAATGCAGGAGAGAAACTTGAGAAGTTCATGCAGAGTGAGAGGGATTTAAGCAGGACATGGAAGAATGTGTAGGAGATCAAGTTATGGAATGCTCTAAATGTCAGGTGTGGGTTCCAGTCAAGTCCTGAAAACAGTGGAATTTCCTTAGCGATAAAGGTGTGATGAAAAGAATGATTTAGGAGTATTGGTATGAAGGACAGAAACTAATGTTTTATTCTCTGTTCAATAACTTTAAGTTCCTGGTATGTTCCACAGAAGCGACAACTTGATTTTTAATCTTTACATTTTTGTCAGACAGGTAGGTTTAAGTGTGGATTTTGTCGGAAAGAGTAGGTTGAGGTCTGACTAACTCTAACAGGACATTAGGGTAACCTTTGATTGATCTATAACCTTTCTTGCAGCCAGCAAGAAATATGGGGACTAGGTAGCCTATCATCATCAAATGATGATTTCACCTGTAGGGTAAAGTTCAATCTACTCAGGGACTCACATTTCATGGAACTGGCCTAAGAACTCGGCAGAGGAATAGAAATCAGACTGTTAACAGGGAGACATAATCTTTGCTTAAAGCAATGCAACAGATAGGTTTATTGCCTTGGGAACAAAATAGGGAAGCAGAAGTGGAAATTAGTTAAGGCCTTTAAGCAGTGTGGTGAAGTTACTCATAAGTGTATCGCTAATATCCAGGTGGGTCTTTTAAAGCGAGGTCCTTTACCTTCTAGTAGGGAAGGAAAATGTAGAGCAAAGAGTTTAACTTGATGACAGTGCCTGCTAACCCAGATTATAGTATTGCCATACTTCCTTGTTCTGGCAATTCCTGTTACTGGATTGCTTATGGGGTTCAGAAACATCCTGTGCCATAGTCTGTCAAATAAATATGATTGGTAGTGAAGAGGAGGAAGTCAAGCTGATCGACTATTGACTGACAACCAAAAGGAGTTAAAGAGCATTTTCAATGAATGGACTTAGAGCACTTGGTGTCTACTATAAAAGCAATTTTAATTATTTCTTAAGGGATAAGGAATAATTTCATTGTCTAAAATAAGAGACTTTTCCATTTACCCATTCTTGGTTTTGATTGATTGAGTCATTCATCCATTCATTTACCAGCTGACAGTTGGGCATCTATTAAGTACCAGATTCTGTTCTGGACATGAGGGTGCACCAGTAAACAAAACAGACAAAAATCTCTGTGTTTATGAAACTTAACTTTTAGTGGAAGTCTGACAAGTGTTATAAATGAGTAAAATATGTAGTATATATAAACTAATAGTATAAATAATTTTTCCTCATAAATAATGAGGAAAAATAAAGCAGGGAAGGGGGATGGGATTGTTGAAAGTCAGTGGTGGCAAAGAGGGTGCAGTTTTAAATAGACTGGCCTAGGAAAGCCTCAGTGACTTGATCATAGATCTGAAGGACATGAGGGAGCAAGCCATGTGCATATGTGATAAAAGTTGTCCTTAGAGACCCTTAAGCTTTGCTTGTTTTTTTCAACAAACTTTTATTTAAGCTGTTTCTATATAGATATTTAGCTTATAACAAATTCTATTGACATAGTCACAAATGCCAGATTTATTGAGCACCTTCTGTGATGTAAAGCACTGAGGTACAAAGGAATACAAGAAGTTTTGTCTCTTAAGGAGTTGGCACTCAAGTTAGGGGTCTCTACTAAATATTAATACCAGCAAATATATAAATGCTAGTGAGTGGCACTTTTTAAAATGCGTATTCATTCTAATTATAATTGGATCTAGATTATATTTAATCTGAAAAGATCCATGGATATTTACCTTGGTTTGACTCTGCCAGCAACCTGAGCCTTTTATTTTCATCTACCTGCAATACTACTTGATTATAATCATTTCTGCCAGTATTTCTTTCATCTGTCGGAAATTGGAGTTCTGTCAGGAATTTCTAGAGTTCAGAATTCTAGTAAGGAAACTTGGCTGTTTTTTGTTATGAGATTATAATTCAAGAAATGACCATAACTGGGCTTTTGGTGCTCTAACCGTGTAGGTGCTCTGCTTGCCTAGGTCTCACTTCAGGTATGCCTAGATCCAGGTTATCTGGATATGTATTATTATCTTCAGTGATGGAGCCTGTTCATATTGCCCAGCTGTATTGGTGCCATGCTGGGAACCTTGCTGTAGGGCAGTATTTTCAAAACATGGTCTGTGGACCATCTGTGAATGAGTTATTGGGGATGCTTATCAGAAATACAGATTCAACACAGTTGATCAGACTTAATTGGGGAATGGGACCTGAGCATCTCTATTTTTATCAAATGGTCTAGACGATACATCTGTACACTGAAGTTTGACCCTAAAACAAATCAAAGGATACTCTGCTAAATGAAATCATTCATCCTTCCGGTTCCTTTTCGGGAACGATGATAATCTGGGTGGGTCTTAATATTACTTAGTATAAACTTGAAAGATCCAGAATAGGCTTGCCTTCTATGAGAAGATTCAGTAAAGACAAAGAAATCCGTTTTGTAGTTCTGAAAAGAGCTACACATTCGTTGTTGTACATCCACAGTAGGTGTCTTATGAAATGGTTTTTGAGTACAGATTTCTCACACTTGCAGTTAAAAGGTATGCCCACTGTACTGCCAACCTTCCCAGCCTATTCCTCACTATTTTATTTATTTATTTAATTTTTTAATTTTTTTTTTTTTTGAGGGCAGTGTCACTGGCCCTCATATGTGGGACCCGATCTGGGGCTGCTGGCGTCCCAAGCCAGCGCTTAACCACCGCGCCACTCGGCCAGCTCTCCTCACTATTTTATATACCTTTTGCTTTATCCATAATTAGGTTACTTGATGTTCCTTCTTCCTAAAGTGTACTTTCGTCCTTTTCCTGGCAAATGGCTATCGACCTGTCAAAAGGCTATCATTGATCATTGTAAGTCTATCCTATCACCTCTTAGATATTATCTACTATTCCTTTGCAAATTTTGCTCTGTCCTTGAATCTACTTAAAACTGTTCACCTCTGAAGGTACTTCGTTTGTCTGTTTTTTAAAGTAGTAGTCATATGTATTTGTGCCTGAATTTTCTTCCTAGAGTGTAAGTTCCACAGATGGTATCTATCCTTCTCATTTGCATTTCTCCCACAGAGTGGAGCTTGGTGTTAAGCATGTAATGAGTAGTCAGTATGTATTCCTTGAATTGAAAGGAAGGCTGTCTTTCCAGTAGATAAGAATAATGAACTGAGTTGTAATTTGTTTCCCAACACAAATACTACCGACAAGCCTTAAAATAATGGAGAAAAATAACATCGTTTTCCCCTAGATTACTTATCTGGCACACTGACACATGCTATTGGCAAATACGATTTTATTAAGTATGCTTTGTCCTTGTTTTGAAACACAAGAGTTGCTGAAAGTGTTGAAAATCCAAATGTAAATATTACTTTTTAATACACCAGACAGTGCAAACTAGACTACCTGGCTTCCCTTATGCAGTCACTCATGTAAAGGAGCATTCAAGTCCCAGTCTCCACCTTTGTATAGTTCACTTCTAGACAGAATTTCACATCTATTTCATCATTCTCCTTTTGCTGCCAGAAGGCTAGCAACTAGCCAACAGGCTATCATCAATCCTTGTACATCCAGTCTGTCACTTCCCCGGTAACCTCTCTCAACTGTTCCACCCCCAGTTTTACTCTGTCTTTGGAAAGTTCTATCCTGCTTTTGTTACCTTTTGAAATAACCTCATTCTCTGAGTATTCTTCTATTGAACCATACTGCTGGATCAATGTGTGAAAATAAGTCTTTACTCAACAGTAACTATTACTCTGTTGAACTCTTACTACGTACCACACGGTATGCAGAGAAGTACTTAGCAAGGAGCACATCTAGAATTTGAACAGATTTTATTTCAAAGCTTTTATACTTAACCATTATGCTGTACTGACTTCCATTGGTAAGAGAATGTGACCACGATACGGTCACTTTTAGTACTATTCCTCATCGTAGAGCCTTGGTAAAGTGGTAGTTATCTACAAATGGTAGAAATGATTTCTAAAAGATATTTAAAGGCAAATAGAATTATTGTCATACCACTAGTATAAATGTTCATCCTATAAGTTATAGGACACACTGTCCTTTTTTTTTAAGATTTTATTGGAGGACTTGTGGAGGGAAACACCGTTGGGGAACCGGGGAAGGGGAACAGACAAGTTGCTGCCCTTTTGTTCTTCAGTCTAGTTGTGGAGGACATTGCTTCACTGGCCCATGTTGGTATCATCATTGCTCTCTTCCCGGCTGAGACAGATTGGTTGCCGGCCTCTGGACGGCCGCTCACAGTAGCTCACTACAGCCCACGCTGTCACTGGCGACACTGTCCTTTTTTGATCAGATAAATTTAACTTTATGGGGTTCCTGCTTTGGTGAGCTGAGCTTGTGAAGACAGTCCCACTTTTTAAATGTGCAGCTGGACGCTGAGAGAATGCATGAGCCTTGTTCATTGTACACGTCTTCCCTGCTGAAGGGCTGGGATTTTTAAACCCCAGCCCTCATTCCATTATAGTTTGCCGCCACTGTACATACCCGTTCCTGTGCCGCAACATGCTAATTCCAGTAAAATTGTTTTCTACGAGGTATCCCGGGGCTCTCATTTGAAGTAAAGTTGTTTAGTGCTTATAAAATTTATTTTATTATGACTACATTCATTCATGTAAAATTTTAATGGCAGATTTTTTTCATTTTAAAATAATTGTTCCATAACTATATGTTTTCCTCTCTGAAGTTTGCCTCCAGTAGTGTTATAATTTGATTGTTAGAGAATTAAATGAGAGTAACCGCTAGATAACTTACATAGATGTCTAGTTTAAAAAGAAAAAGCCTATTTTAATTACTGCATTTATTTATAAAGAGGCATTACTTTAATTCCATAGCTGGAGAGATGCTTTATAACTTAGATATTATTTCAGTGTTTATCTCACTTTTCTTCCCTTTGCTTCCCTTGTTATTATAAATACTTGCTGTTAGATACTTTTTAAAAAATCTGTTTCTGTAGAAGGAAAGAATAACCACAGTAAAAATTCTAATTTCAGATTTAGAAGAAGATATATTAAATGTGTATTTTAAAAGTCTCATTTCATAGAATTGATTATTCATTTCACATAAATTTTAAAGGAAGCAGTATTTAAGGGATACAGATAAGATTTGCTGACTGAATATATTTGTCTAATTAAACTCCCTGTTATGTATGTCATGGCTTTATGACCCAATTAAATGTGTACATGCTTGAGTGTATAGGTAGACTAAATATCGAGATCAATGTGGAATTCTAAAATGTCATTTTAGCTAATATAGTAGAGATTTTTAAAGACTCCAGTAATGTACCTGCGTGTAGTACGAGGTATGATAAAAAAAAATACAGTGAATGTTTAAATAAAAATGTATTACAGTAAAAGACACATTGCCATTAATCCCCCTCAAAATGCTCCCCCTCACTTATCCCATTACTCTTGCCACTTTCTGAAGTAGCTCTGGAAGTCCTCTTTCGTGAGTATCTTTAGTTCATCCTCCATCATGACAATGGTCTGTGTCACACATCGCTTCTGGTACAGCGATTTCTGTCAAATAAAAATATTACGCTGTGTCCTCATCCACCTTATTCACCAGATCTGGCACTGTGTGACTTGTGGCCCTTCCCCAAAGTCAAAGTGACTTGAAAGGTAAATGTTTTGAATTCATTGAGGATATCGAGGGGCCACGACAATGCAACTAAAGACACTTAGTTCCCCACTTAGCGTGGAAATACATTCCAGCACCCCCAGTGGATGCCTGAAACTGCACATAGTACTGATCTCGTATATGCTATATTTTTTCATATACACACAGTCATGTGTCACTTAATGATGGGGACATGTTTGAGAAATGTGTCGTTAGGTGATTTCATCTTTGTGTGAGTATCCATAGTCACTTATACAAACCTGGATAGCATAACCTACTACACACTTAGGCTGTGTGGTAGAGCGCATTGCTCCTAGGCTAGAAATCTGCATAGCCTGTTATTCTACTGAATACTGTAGGCAGTTGTAACACAATGGGAAATATTTGTGTATCTAAACATATCTAAGCATAGAAAAGGTGCAGTAAAAATACAGTATAAAAGAGAAAGTGTGTGTGCATGGATGTGTTTTAAAACTTTTGGCTCTTTCATGTATCTTTTCTATGAGTATATGTATTTCCATATAGTTTATACTTGGGAAATTGAGAGTGCATGAAATAGTTGTAGAGCAACAAAACATATTGTAACATTCTTTAAATTATTATTGCAAAAACTTATTTTATGTTCCCAAGTCAGTCTTAAAGAATTCAATTACCTGGTAATCCTGGGAAACCTTCTGCAAAAGCCTTTTAAAAACAAACTGTAGGGTCGGCCGAGTGGCGGGGTGGTTAAGCGCTGGCTTGGGAAGCCAGCGGCCCCAGTTCGGGTCCCACATATGAGGGCCAGTGACACTGCCCTCAAAAAAAACAAAAAAGAAACAAACTGTAGTCCTGGTTTTTACAAAAGATACTGTTCATTTGTAAAAAAAAAAGGTCAATTTCATTTATTTTATGGAATCTAACGTTTTTGAAAGGAGAATTTAAAATTTAATAATGAAGTAGATTTATCATTGTTTATCAGCATTAGAAATCGTTACTGAACTGAATAATTAGAAGCCAGGAGATCTGGATTTCAGTCCAAAGCTTTAAAATCTTGGCCAAGGACAATTGCTTGACCTTTCTGGGTGTTACGTCCTCATCTGTAAAAGGATGGGATAAAATAATTCTTGCAGTTCATTACTGTATAATTCTCAAAAAATTGAGTATTTGCAAATGTTTTTCTCTTAGATCAGTCATTCCAGAATGAATGTAATCTCAACTTTCTTTTACATAAAATGACTTTTGTGATAGTTTCTTTACTTATATCATTTTGGCTTTAGTTTAGATTCTATGAAGATGAACAGATGAATTATGATACAAGAAAAAGAATCTCCACATAAACTATGATATTACCTATCTTACTCAAAGGCACATATACCTTGTTGCATTTCTTGGGTATCATGTGAATGTGTACACGTATGTGTAGACTTTGAATCTTGAGCAGAATTGTAAGCTGATAATATTGCTTATGGGTAAATGAGATAAGTGCCACAGAGTATAATCAGATTTTTGTATGGGGGTGAGGCTATGAGGGATCAGGAATCATCCTGCTAATAATACATCTTGTCTATGCGTTTAGCGTATCTCAGAAACTGTACTTTTTAAAATGTCTTCTCTTCATCCAAATCAGCCAAGACAAAGGTTCTATTTAAAATAGCTTTATGAAAGTCTTCTTTATAAAAGATACTTGTAGCTATGTCTTTGTGTAATAGTCTTCCTTTTTAACAGAATTTCTGCCTGTGTGCAATAAGGAAGTGTCTGCTTCATTGTGAGAGGTTCCTGGAAACTTAAAAAAAATTCCATTCAGTGACATGTCTGTTAAGGTTTTGTTGTTAGTGGCACTTTGTGCGCTGATAATTTAGTTTATTAAACATTGGACTCCTGCTATATGGAAGGTGCCTTAGGGGAAAAGAGATGAGTAAGACACAAGTTCACAACTAAGACTATAGTTTAGTAGGGAGTTAAGCTATCACTATAGATAGTAGAATATTGGTTTATTAAAGAGTTTGAACAAAATGTGTATTTGGAGAGGTGAGGGCCAGTCAGAGGAATGAGACACATCTGGCTGGGGGATTGATGGTGACATTTCAGGTAGCCTGTGAAAAATGAGGAGAATTTTACAGGTATGGGACTGGGTTAGGTAACATAACAAAGGATGGAAATTGCAGTCACTCTGTTTTTTGGAGGAATGTAAGGCAGTCTAATTTGCTGGGGATCGAGTACTATGGAGAAATAGATTCATTTATTTCATAAACATAAATTATTTCCACCCGCCAAGCGCAGGATCATGGGCTGGAATGTTAATACTGATCTGAGTAGCTTGTTTCTAATACTTTAAACATTTTGGGAGTCACTGAAGATATTAAAGTTGGACTGTGCCAGGTTTGAAGATGAACCCAAAGAAGACTGAGCTTGTAGTCAATCTAGTGATATGAGAAGAGGCGGGAAAGACCCATTAGGAAGAAGGTGGTTGTGAAATTATAAAGAAGGCCGTTGCTTGAAACAATGGGGATAATGGATAAAAGGAAATGGGTACAGGAAACATTGCTGTAGAGGAGTATATGGGTTCCGGGCACTGATGGGTGACAAATACTGCTGGCAGGAGAGAAGATGCCTGGGTGACTGGGCAGCTAATGATACCTTTATTAGAAATAGAACAAGAAGAAGGGCTGTGTTTTTATTTTTTGAACTATATAAACAGCTTTACAGCAGTTATAGTTTTAAGTCACCATTTGTCTCATTACCCTTAGACATTTACTGTTCTCATATTGCCTGTTGTCCTCCAGGCCTTGTCCCTAAGTACATATAAGTTTCATACAGACTGCTCCATTTCTTTTAATTTGATGTGATATAAGTGTTTGAGAGCTAGCTTTAAAAGATAAGCTGCTAGGTTTTAGATTTGTTCCTTTTCAGGTGCTTACAGAACTTCTAGGTAGGATTAGATGTTTGAATGCACTGGAAATGTTAGGAACCAAATGCTCGTCTTTAAATTTTAATGTTTTGTTCGTCATGGATGTTTTGTATTAATTTTAAGTTTCTAAAGATAATGCATTGTTATTATGCATCTCAATTACTGAGTTTTTGGCACCCCCTTAAATTTGCCTCATTCATCTTACCCTTGTCCTGGTCCTGAGTGGTGTTAAAATCCTTTGAGTAACTAGAATCAGAGAAGGAGGAGTGCTTGGACAGAAAGAGAGTGCTGAAGTAGGAACTTTGCGGAGCAGTCCCCATTTAGGAGTGAAAAGAGGCAAAGGATTCAGTGCAGTGAGAAGGGGCCACTCAAGGAGCAGATTGGGACTTGAACCAGGAGAAGACATTCAGACAAACATGAATGAGGGCAGAATTCTGCGAGGAAGCAGTGTGGTCATAATGCTTCAGAAAGGCGAGAAGGAAAGAATAAAGATTGATAAAAGGTAGTGACCATTTTGCTGATCAAGACTGTCATCCATTGCCTTGGCGAGAGCAAGAGTTCCTGAAACCTTTTCCATTCTAACCTGGAGAGGAAGAGAAAGATGAGTGAATTGGTGAGAACTGAGGCATAGGTCTTTTATTAGGGTATCAAAGAAAGGAATCCATGTGCATGTGAATAGACAAAAGCAAGGGTTCCTAGTGTTGGGTTACTATTAAAATGAATAAATCATAGTTCATATGAGAAACAGATTTGTTTAACATTTTCTTTTTCATAAAGTCATTGTCCTAGCAGTAGTGTTATAGAAATTTTACATTTTTAACGTAAGAAAAATTTGAAACTCACATGCCTTCTAGTTTATCTCTACAATATACCTAAGTGTGGTCTAAACTATTTTTTTTCCCGTTACTTGCATAGGTAATTGGAAATCTTGTAATAGTTGTAAGCCTGTATCATATATTTATATGCTGTGTTTGTATCATATGTGTGAATTTTAGGATTGACTTGAGAATAATGACTATATCCTATACATCTGTATTGGTACACAAAGCATTGCTGTTCTAAACATCGTTATTCAAAAAGCTCCCGATATTAATCACCTGCCTTTAAGGGTTGTCTTTGCATTTGGGAGCATCTTTTTTTTTGTTTACTCTTGCCCTGGACATGGGTGTTACAGCATGTTCACTGTTACCTTTCCCAGCTTAGCGTCTTAATGAATCTGGACTTTCATAAGGAGCCAAACCCTCAGCCCTCTGCCCCTCTCCATGGATACTCCTTTACCTTCAGAAATCTTCTGTATCATTTTGTGTGTGTATGGCTCTCAACCTTAGGGAGGATGACTCCCAAATGGGTATCTACATCTCCATCCTCCATTTTTGTTATGTTACCTTCCCAGCTTCACACCTGTAAAGTTCTCCTCATTCTTCAAGGGGCCAGCGGATGTGTCACTTACCCTAAAGAGGCCTTCCCCACTCCTCCAGTCATCTCTGACCTGTCATCTTTCAGCCAGTGTTTATTTGAGTTTCTGTTCTGTGCCAGGCACTGTGCTAGCCCCTAGTGAACAAAACAGGTAAGATCCCTGTCCACATGGTGCTTATATGACGACCTCTTTTGAACATCCTTCCCTCATGTCTCTAATCACTTTTACAGTAAACTCTTATGTAAGTATTCTGTCATCAGCTATGTTGAACTAAACTTAATCTTTTCCTTCAAACCAGTTCTTTTTGTAGAATTGCCTGACTTTAAAAAAAAAAAAAGTTAGCATTTTCTATTACCCAGAATTAAAGCTATCGAATTTTATGTGTTCACCTCTAATTAAGTCATGTTCTTTATTTTATCAGTTCTTCTTTTTAGTGACTCCTTTTCCATTGCTTCATCACATTATACATGGACTCCTGCAGTAATCTATTGCCAGGCCTCGTCTGTACTGTTCCTAGGTTAATTTTCCTAAAGAAAAAAAAAATGTCCACACCTTTCCACATTATTCAGAAATTGTTGGTTACCCTTTGAGCAGGCAAAATGGAGTAAAAATTAGGCCTATCCCCTGGTCCCTTTTCTCAGATTCTTTGCACAGCAACATTTGTTTGTCTTTTGAGCATCCACTGTTTTTTCTTATGCATTTTCTCCATCTAAATATCCTGACCATTTTCTTCTCTTTAACTTTCTGAGGTCAGCTCAGCTTAAGTCTTGCCTACTTACAAAGCCTTTCCCTACAAAAGGAGATGGCTTTTATCTTTGAATTGCTAATACGCATATTCTACCAAGGTGGCATTTATATACAGCATATTCAATAGATTCCGTGCTGTATTCTCTCACAGTTAATCCTGAACTGTTTTTAAACAATTTATGACTGAGAGGAACACTTGGTAAAGGCCAAAAAGGCAATAGCCACTAGAAGGTTAGACTCTCTGAAAATAAGCAAAAACTTGTTTGTTTTTAGTTAGAGCTCCTTGTATTAATTTTATATTAAATGTATGTCACATAGTTCCTTCATCCTCCTCAATGACACGATAGTAATTAAAATTTTAACTTTTCTGTGTGTGGTTGGAGGATCCAAAAGAATTTTAAGTGGTATATTTCATATTTTGTTGAATTTACTAAATTTTGTTAGTTTTGTCTATTTTCTACTTTTTACCTAATTCATAGCCCCTCTTATTTAAAATTAATCAAATGGAGGTAATAGTTTTGAATGCAGGTAGTAGTTTTGAATGCACATAATAAACCTGCAGAGAAATTACGTGAGCCTGGGAGTCAGGAAGATATGGGCTATAGACCACTGCTGCAGTTTATAAAGTCTTGGACAAGTCCCAAGGACGTTGGGTCACAGTTTCTTAATCTGTAAATAAAGATGTCAAATAAAATGATCTCTTAAAATTTCTTTCTAGGTCTAAATTTCTATCATATTCATTTTGACACTAAGTATTATAATTACCCCTGTTTTGTTTCGTTTCTGACTTCAGCCTGAAGCCAGGCTTGTGTATTAACAAAGTTTTGTCGTTAATGTTTTCTGTTTAGATTCTAGTTTAGAATTAATCACCACTACTTCATTTGGAATTTGTTCAGTTCTGAATCCAGTGTTATTTTCACAGCAAGCATCCACTAATTATTAAAGAGAATAAATTAACCTAGTTGGGATTTACTTGCTTTTATTCTTTTTAAGGTATTTTCAAAAGAAACAATTCCAGATTGATGGATGAAATTTTAAAACAACAGCAGGAACTTCTGGGCTTAGATTGTTCCAAATACTCAACAGAGTTTGCAAATAGTAATGACAAAGATGATGAAGGTAAGCATGAATGTAAAATGGAACATCTAATGTAGGCAGATGTGTTCTGTGTTTCAAGGCAAATTCTGTCACTCATTCATTGATCCATTCATTTTGCCGTTAGTCTTTATTGTCACCATCTTTAATTATCAGATTTAGGATTTTCTTTCTTCATCTTGTTGTTAAAAGATAATTTTCAGAAAAAGAGAAAATCATGACTTTCATAGACACTAAAAAATAAACACATGTTCAAGGTTTTTTTAACTCATAAACCACCAGGAACCAGGCAAATTTTATAACTGGTTCAAAAGAGAATCCAAAGAATGGACACATTTCTAGAGAAGAACTATTGAAATGGTGTTTATGTGGAGTTAGAACCTCTGTAGACAAAATTTGGCATTGCTGTTACTTACCTAGAATCCTGTCAGTTGTAAAATAGCTTCGATAGAATCATAGAATTTGATAAGGTTGGTATAAACTACAGACAATGCATATTCCATTGAACCACATTTTTTTGTCTTCTGCCTCGTGTTACTGCTAACTTTGTGATTGTAGATGCCATTTTAGACTCGTAGAAATTGTAATTTACCCTATAATTAAAATTCGTATTTTCTAGAGAATTTATTCACAGATACAGGTCATTCTGAGTACTTTGAAAAGAAGGCAATATATAAATATGTACACAAATATGATGTGTAGGTCCTTTCAGAGGAGAGTAGCTTAAGAATATTTTGATATGGAAATTGAAGGACTTAAATGGTTTTTGTTTACTGTAAGAACTGTACCTTTATTTTGGTCTGAACATTATATATCTTGAGACAGATTTTGAAATATATCTGGAAGAGGGTGTTTCTTTTAATGTCTTGTTTGTGTTTTCCTCCAGTTTTAAATTGCCAATCAGCAGTGAAAGTCCTGTCCCCAGAAGATGGAAAAGCAGATATTGTGAGAGCTGCTCAGGAATTTTGCCAGTTAGTAGCCCAGCAGCAAAAGAAATCCACAGATTTGGATGTACATATGTTAGACAGTTTACTTAGTAAGTCATATGCATTTGTTTTTAGCTGTGTTCCACAAATATACCGTATGAAGAAGACTATATAGGTTCCTTTCACATTATAAAGCCTGATTTTTGTTGTTGTTGTTGTTGTTGTTATATGTGTCATGTTGCTGAAGTTTAAAGACACGTACTGTGAAAATGGTTTGGGGGATAATAAAATATGTAATCTACTCACTTATATGAGGACATACCGGTAAAGGAAAGGACCTAAGAGGACTTTGAGTGGGGATAGGAGGGTGGGGGGTAATGAATTTTCTTAAAAGGAGGACATCATCTTGTCAGCCTTCCTCCCTCTGGGATGTTTTCTAACACTGGCAATGAATTTTCCAATTCTCTAGACACCAGCTGGGTGTAATTCCAGTACTGACTACCCAGAGTTAGCATCAGACTCTACCAGCTTTAAGGGCTCAGTCATACAAGACCACCCCCACTTCAGATGCCAGCCGCAGTTCTCCAGCCATCTGTACTTCTGATCAATTGGCTATAAATAGGGGGTTCCCAGGACTCCCTCCTAAGGTTTGCTAGTTTGCTAGAATGGCTCCCAGAACTAAGGAAGGCACTCATGTTTACCAGTTTATTAGAAAGCATACAACTCAGCAACAGCCAAATATGAGATATATAGGGCAAGGTAGTGATGGGAGGTGGTGGTGGGGTGCACCCTCTGATATAGGTATCAGGTAGCCATGCCCTCTTTGAGTACACTACCTCTCAGCACCCCATGTGTTTACCAACCTGCAAGTTCTCCGAATCCTGCCCTCTAGGGGGTTTTACTGAGGCTTTATTACTTGGCATGATTGATGAAATCGTGGGCCATTAGCGATTGAGCTCAATCTCCAGTCCCTCTCTCCTACCTGAAGGTTGGTGGCTGAAAGCTAAACCCTCTAAATTACATGATTCCTCTGGCAACTGGCCCCCATCATGAAGCTATCTAGGGGCCTCTGAAGAATCACCTCATTAACATAAACTGCTATGGTTGAAGGGGCTTATGAATAACAAAATAGATTGCCTTTACCGCTATCATTCGGGAAATTTCAAGGGTTTAGGGTCTCTATGCTAGTAAACTGGGACAAAGACCAAATATATATTTTTTATACTATGAAATCACACTGCACTTCTCTTTCTTTTTAGTTTAAACTCTCTATTAAGTTTGAACTTAATAGCTATTTAGGAAGCAGTTCCAAGAATATAATCTTACTTTCATCCATGAGTCCTTTCGGTATTCCTTCTATTGTGGTATACCAAATATACCACCATATTTGTCATGTTGTACCAAATATAATATTATATTTTATTTATTTTTCTTCAACTGTTTATATAAAAGCCTTTAGTTTTTTATTCTCTCTAGAGCTCCCTAGGAACTTTTTGCCTTAATATTATGGTCCTCCTTTTTATAGCATTATCCTTGATCTTTTTCAAGAAAGGCAATACTTCTGACAAATTCATGTTCATTGAACTTCTGTAGCCATACAACTTCAGACATACGTTTTTATTCATTCACAGAGTCTCCATTTATCTTAGCTATTAATCGTGCATTTTCCATCCTGTTTATTTAACTCTCCATTCTTTGTTTCTTCACTTTGACACGTGTCCATCACAGAGCACGGTCCTCTAGCCCCTTGGTCTACAAGTCTCTACTTTGATTGACTGCCCAGTTCTTACCCCACTCTTCTCTACTCTGTCATTGCCTAGAAGTACTCAGGTTGCATGAATAGTAAGACCATTGTAAGGGCTGTCTGGTCAGAGGATGCTGTGTTGTCGACTGTTCCCTTGATCCAGAGAGTAATGTGTGAGGATGTCCTGAAAGTGTTGCAGAGACCAAAGGTCCTTCAGGTAGCCAGCCTGTGGAGGAGTGTTGAGTCCAGATGTTGCCTCAGGGGTTGAAGACTCACGATAAATGAAAATGTGTACCATCTATAAGTTAACTCATTAATCTGACAGCAGCAAACCCTCTGAATATTGTCATCCCAAAAAGTTGCCCTATGGCTGTAGTAAATCCTCCCTTCTACCCTCAACATGAGGCAACTACTAATCTGTTTTCTGACTCTATTTAGCTTTTTAAGGAATTTTATATAAATAGAATCACATATAGTGTTGCTGTGTTTATTCAGCATAACATTTTTGAGGTTCTTCTGTATTGCATGTATTAGTAGTTCATTGCTTTTTGTTGGATTACCACATTTTGTTTATTCATTTATCTGTTGATGTACATTTGGTTTGTTTGAACAATGCTGCTGTGACCATTCACATCCTAGTCTTTGTGGCATGTTTTCCTTTCTCTTGGGTGCATAACTTATAATGGAATTGCTAGGTTGTGTGGCAAGTGAGTGTTTAACTCTTAAGAAACTACCAAACTGTACCATTTTACATACAACCAGCAAAGTAGAGGAGTAGATTCTCCTTATCTTTGCCAAGACATGGTTGTTTTGTTGTTGTTGTTGTTTAATTTTAGCCATTCTAGTGGGCATGTAACAGTATCTCATTGTGGTTTTAGTTTATATTTTCCTGATGAGTCATGACAGTAAGCATTTTTCATTTGTATTTTATTTGGTGAAGTATTTATTCATATCTTTTGCTTATTTTTAATGGATTGTTTGTCTTATAATTGTGTTTTAAGAGGTCTTTATATTCTGGGTATAAGTCTTTCTTTTATTAGTGATAAGATAATGTAATTTGCAAATATTTTCTCAGTCCATGGCTTTTCTTTTTCTTAATGTTTTCTTTTTTTTTAAAGATTGTATTGGGGAGTTGGGGGAGGGGAACAGCGTTGGGGAACTGGGGAAGGGAAACAGACAAGTTGCTGTCTTTTTGTTCTTCAGTCTAGTTGTGGAGGATATTGCTTCACTGGCCCATGTTGGTATCGTCATTGCGCTCTTCCCGGATGAGGCGGATCAGTCGCTGGCCTCTGGATGTTGCTCACTGCGGCTATTAACAGCTGATGCGGCTGCCAGCTGCTCACGCTGGCTGCCAGCCACTCACTGTAGTCTATGGCAGCCCACTGCAGCAGGGGCTGCAGCCTACACCATCACCGGGGCTCATACAGCCCAGCTCCAGGTGGAGCTGTTGTTAGCTATAGAGGTCAGTGTCACTGGCCCTCATATATGGGATCTGAAGCGGGGCTGCTGGCATCCCAAAACCAGCTCTTTTTTTTTTTTTTTTTTTTTTTAAATATTTTATTGGGGAATTGGCAGAGAGGAACAGCGTTGGGGAATCGGGGAAGGGGAACAGACAAGTTGCTGTCTTTTTGTTCTTCAGTTTAGTTGCGGAGGATGTTGCTTCACTGTTGGTATCGTCATTGCGCTCTTCCCGGATGAGGCAGATCGGTCGCTGGCCTCTGGATGTCGCTCATCGCGGCTATTGGCAGCTCATGCTTGGCTGCCAGCCACTCACGCTGGCTGCGGGCCACTCACTGTAGCCTATGGCAGCCCACTGCAGCAGGGGCTGCAGCCCACACCATCACCGGGGCTCGCACAGCCCAGCTCCAGGTGGAGCTGTTGTTAGCTGTAGAGGGCAGTGTCACTGGCCCTCATGTGGGATCCGAACCGGGGCCGCTGGCATCCCAAAACCAGCGCTTAACCAATGCGCCACTCGGCCGGCCCCCAAAACCAGCTCTTAACCAATGCGCCACTCAGCCGGCCCTTAGTGTTTTATTTTTAAGAGTTTAACTTTTATGAATTCCAGTTATCAATTTTTTCTTTTGTGGATCTTGCATTAGTGTTATATCTTAAGAAATTTTTGCCTAATCCAAAGTCACAATTATTTTATCCTGTGTTTTCTTCTAGAATTTTTATAGATCTAGCTGTTATTTATATTTAGGTCTCTCATCCATTTTGTCCCATTTTCTTTTTAATGGTTTGAGGTATAGGATACCGGTTTTTCTTCCACCACCACTGATTGAAAGATCGCCTTTTCCCCCTTGAATTATTGTGGCTCCTTCGTTGAAAATCAGCTTATCATAAATCTACAAGTTTATTTCTGGGTTTTCTATTGAATTCCATTGGTCTGTATTTTGTCCTTATAATGCTACACTGTCTTGATTACTCTAGCTTATATAGTAAGCTTTGATTTTCTTTTTCAAAGGGTCCTTTGCATTTTCATATACATTTTAAGATCAGCTTGTCAATTTCGTAAAACAAAATTCTGTTTTCGTATGGATTGAGTTGAATCTGTAGCTCAATTTGGGGACAGTTGCCATCTTAACAATATTGAGTCTTCTGATCCATGAATATAGTATATCTCTTCATTTATTTGGGTCCTAATTTTTCTCTTAACAGTGTTTTATAATTTTAGGATATGGGGTTTCTATTTCTTTTGGTAAATTTATTCCTAAGTATTTTGTTCTTTTTGATACTGCTTGCTAATAGAATTATTTTCTTAATTTTATTTTTGGATTGTTTGTTGGTAATATATGAAATACAATTGGTTTTTTAATGTCAATTTTGTATCTTGTGACTTAGCCAAAATTTACTTAACAGCTCTAGTAGTGCTTTTTGTAGAGTCTTAGGATTTTTTTAAATACAAGATTGTGTTGTCTATAAGATGACTGCTGCATCTCTGCTCAGTTTTTCTATTTTTAATTTAATTTTTTTAGTTTGGCTTTCTGTGTCCACAGTTTAATGTGGCAGCCAATGGCTTGCACACTGATTGTGCTCAAACACCTTAAGTTTGTAAGGCTTCTAAAATCTCTGTGATGTTGGAGAGTGTATTCAAGTCAGTTCACAAGTTTCCTTGCTTATTTCACTGGATTCCTTGCCACTCCACCTCCCCTGTCCCATCCTCCTTCCTCCTTCACTTGTGTAGTTTCCCAGTCAGCCATGGATGGGTGAAGCGCTTCTTTGAGCCCTTATTTTCGGGATCTCCCCCCTGTTAAATTTCTGGCCATTGTACTGTTTCCCCTAACTGGGCTATAATTTAAGAGAAGCAAAGCTGTGGGTTTTCCTCATTTGTAACCTTTCGAGTTTGCCACTTTCAGCATGCTGAACCATAGGTTTTGCCCCCACCCTCTTGCTCACAACCTCCAATTCCACACTGAGTCCATATTTTTTGGCTGCAAGCAGCAAACTCGCCAGTTTTTGCCATCAGCCCTGTGCTGGAAAAACTGCAGTTTTCTCCAGTTGATTATGGGTAAAGGCTTGAGCTTTCCCAGGCAGAAAGGCCAAAGATTCTTAACCTGAAGCTCTAGCTGGTGTGTTATTGTTTTCTTTCGTTTTGTTTTTTAGAGAATAATTGTCCGCTTGTGGTTAATGTCCAGTGCCCTTAAGTGATTGGTTTGTCCAGTTTAATACATTTTGTTTGTTTGTTTTGAGAGAATTTATCACTTGCTTCACCCCACTATTAACCGGAAGTCCCTTCTTGTTATTTTCTTTACTGAAGAGAATTTGCTTTTTCAGCCGGTAGAGGAATGTGTTCTTCTACTTGGTCCACCATTCTCTCTGCCAACATGGACTTTTAAAGAGATTTTGTTAGGCAAATAATTCTTTATTACTGCAGGATGGGCCTGTCTGATGTAGTCTCCTTATTTAACAAATGAAGGAACTAAATGCTAGAGAGGTTATGTGACAAGTAAGTTAGTGGCAGAACTGAGATTATTAGAAAATGTTGAAACTTGGGTCTCTTGAATTATAGCATCTTTTCTCTTATACCAGTGATGTTTATGATATGATTTATTTTACTTTATTTTGAAACAGTTCAAATGTCCTTATCTCCACCTTTTTTTCTCAAGCCAAGTCTCATGGAAACCAGTTTGTAAGGCAGAAAATGGCCATGCCTTTTCCCCTTCTAGGGGGCTCAGCCCCTGAGGAACACCGAGAACATTTCTACCATATAGTCATTCCAGGTCCTTAGCTATAAAATGAGGGGCATGGGGGAAGGAAGGAGTGTAGATATTTTTTACTTTTCTTTTCATCTAAAATTGTTTGACTTTGTGACCAGAATAAGCACTTGTGCCCTTAAAGCAGTGCAGTTCCCAGGATGCCAAGAGAACTCTTAACAAGTTGAGTCTTGAAACATAGATGGGATTTAGGGTTTAGGTAGTTGGGTTACCCCTCTTTATCAGGTAATCAATCCAGTTAAGCAGACTTGAGGGAAAGTTTCCACATTTGGAAATAACATATCGGGTTGTCGGAAAGTCATGACATATTTTTTCTATGTTTTTCTTTGCAAAAATGTGTCATGACTTTTCCAATAACCCAACAGATATTAAAATGTATGTTGGGTGGTGGGATGGGAGTATGGAAGCAAGTAAAGCGGCTGAAGAGAACTGATACTCAAAGCCTAAGAAGCTAATTTGATGAACAGATTTGCCCCTGGTCATTTTATTTGTAAGCAGTGCATGCTAAGTTCATGTGTATTTCTTTCTTTCTAAGGTTCAAATGGTTTCCCTGATCCTGATGTAATATTGAAGTTTGGTCCTCTGGAGAGCACATTAGGCTTTCTTCCCTGGCAGCTGAGATTGACTGAGATTATGTAAGTAATTCAAAGCGTACTGACTTTGGTTCAATTCCGCAAGTGTTTCTTGAGCCCAGCACTGTACTAGGTGTAGTGGGAATTCCCAAAGAATTACAATACCGGATCCTTTTCCTCGGGTATTTCACAGTATCAGTGGTAAAATAAAGACATGGAAAGGATTCAGGCTGAAGAGAGTGTGTGTGGTTGTACACATGTTTGGAACTGATACCAATGATCATAGGAGATCCGGAGTGAGAGATTTCTCTGGGGACCAGAGTTGCAGATTTTACAGAAAAATATGATTTGATCTGCAGTATATAAAATGAGTGGAGTTTTTGTAACTACAGGTGAGAAGTGTAGGGGTGGGCAGGTAAAAAAGGAAAGTTGGAGTGGGTGGTGAACATCACATTTTAAAGAAATAGTGAGGGACCTGGCCGCACCAGAGCAGAGAGTTAGTGATAGATAGTAGTCTGAGGTGACACCAAATAGTTTGGGGATGTAGACATTGGGAACGCTTTAAATACCAGATAAGGGATGTGTATAATTATTTAGACAGGCAGTAGGAAAAAAATTGAGTCTTTGGATAATGCAAGAATGGTGATTTTGGAAGATTTGTTTGGCAGCTGTGTGCTAGAGTAGATAGAATTTGGGAAAGGATGAGTTTAAAAGACAAAGAGGCCAAAGCTGTAATTTAGGGGAGGAAACAGTGATGAGAATGAAATTGCTTATTTATTAATAGAACAGCTTGGCAAGCTTTTTTCTTTAAAGGGCCAGATAATAAATATTTTAGTCCTTGTAGGGTCCTACAGTCTCTTGCAACTATTCCTCTCTGTTGCAACTACTCAACTTTTGCTAGTACGTACACCTAAACAACCACAGGCAGTATGTGAACAAATGTGTGTGGCCGTGTTCTAATAAAACTTTATTTGCAAAATCATGTGGCTGGCTCCTGGGCTGTATTTGCCAATGGCTGATTTAAAATAAAGGAGAGACTTAGGGATCCTTAAAATACATTTAAATTCTGGATTTTAGGAGGAAAATACCACAAATTCTACTTCTCACAAGAAGTAATTACCAAGTTTAATTGCAGGCCTAAGGTTTTGCTCATTTTGCTAAAAAATTAGAGAAGTGACTTTTCTAAGTTTTTATGTGTAAGTGACTGGGTGAATTACAGTGTTATTGAGAGAAACGTAAACATCAAGGAAACATAGATTTTTGAAGGGAAGATGTTGAATTCAGGAATAAGAGGAGTTTGAGGCCCTTTTTAGATGGAAATGACTAGGAGGACAGATGAAAATGTAGAATTGGTGCAACAAAATTAAGGTTGAAGATGAACATTTAGAAATCATCAGTACCTAGGAAGGAGAAGTAGTTGAACCTGTGAGAATAGGGGACTGCTCTAAAGTATACATAGAACAGCACAGTACCAAGGGCTCAAATGCATCGGCTCAGGGGCTGGAGGGAGAAGAGACTTCAAACAAAGAGGCAGAAAGAAGAGTAGCGTGTGCGAGTCAGAAAGGGCTGGAGGTCATTTGGTGCTGCCGCCTCATTTTATAGGCGAAGAAAATGGGGAAGAGACATTGCTTAAGCTTGTAACAAAGTGGAATTAGAACTCAGGTTTCCAGACTCTGGGTTTCCTTATGGTGGTGTATGTTTCTCTTGGCTCTTTTTCATGTTATTTCAGGTGCTTTTCAGGTAGTGTCCAAGAAAGGTAGTAGTGATACTTTGAGGCTGGCATTGGTTTGGAGGGAAGAGTGTTTTAGAACAATCTTGGTTTGAATCTTTGCTGTGCAGCTCAATAACATGACTTTGGACAGCTATTTAAACTTCTCTGTATTTGTAACCTGGGCAATTCAATACAGAATGGAAGATTTAATCTGATAGTGGACATCAGATACCTAGCACGTAACCGGGTCTCTCATGGATCTTTGTACGTATGTCTGTCGTAGCTCTGCAGGCACCGTGATGGCAGGAAAAATGTCTGAATCATAATACCAGGAAAAGGGTAGATAGATCCCTGACCGAACAGACTAGGAAATAGCAAGACCACTTCTGAGGCACTGAGGAGTGGTGGCTCTAAGTGCTTCTTGAGGAGTGATAGGAGATGAAGACTGTTGATAAAGGAGGTAAAATATGGAAGACAGGAAAGTGGGTAGTTTGAGGAGGATGACTGAAGCCAGCTTTCAGGAGAATGTTACTAAATTTGTCCTTTGAAGATATCACTTCAGTAGAGTGAGTAAAAGGCTGATAGTAAGGATTATTAAGAGATGAAGAAATGAAGGAAAGCGGGAGACTTGTTTCTGAAACCTTGGCAGTCAAAGGAAGGATAAAGACTATGTGTCAATTATCTCAGTAAAGCTGGGGCGGGGCAGGAAGGATTAAGAACGTGTGGCAAAAGCACAGGGTCAGGCAGGCGCTCAGTCATGGGTGGCCTGTTACACATGACTCTAGAATTCCGAATGCAACTCTCGTACTCTGGTCAAGTGTTGGACTCCGATACTGTTTGGAGTTTCCAAAGCCTCACAATGAAGCTGTATAGGTTAGAGATTTTCGAAAAATGTTAATTATTGAAAACTATTTACGTGTTTGAAATACTTAAAGGGGAACCCTTTAGCTGTATGCTAACTCTGCCTATAAAGTACTTGTCTTCCCATCATAATTGTCCCCTTGAGTAATTGAAAGTGGTGGAGGTAAGATTGTTCATTTAAGTTACTCACTATGTGGCTTCAGTGTCTTATCACATGGGGATGCTGTGTCGCTCCGCCAACGTTAAACCTAGTTTTCATAAACCGTTCCAGTGGAGCCGGACGAATTCCTGAAACAAATTTGAGTGAAATTCTTTATAAATAAATCTCCAGTTTTTCAATAACCTAGACTTATGCTTTTATATGTTCTGAATCTCTATCTCACTGCAAGTTGCTTTTCTCTTCTTGTGGAAAGGAGAGATTGTTTTTTACTTGGATTGTTTCACAGTGAGTATAATAATTTAGTAGAAATGGTTTGCATACTCAATGCTTGTAATTTACTTGTTTCTGCCCTTAGCCTCTTTTTTGTCATTACCCTTCTGGTGCCCCTCTCCAAATTACGGTGCACCATCTAATTGCTTTTTTACCCCTGTGCTTTCTTTTCAGCTCTTTGCCTTCCCACCTAAACATCAGATATGAGGACTTTTTCTCTGCCCTCCGTCAATATGCAGCCTGTGAACAGCGTCTGGGAAAGTAGAGACCCCTGGTTGCATAATTTGATTTCAGGCTTTTGGAGAAAAGGACCCAAGTGACTGATGTTTACAAAGCACCTATGAAACCCTGTACACACCTAATTCATAATCCTCATAATTTATCAACAAACACAAAAAAGTGTCTTACTTGAGAGTAAGAGTATGTGTGAGTGAGTATGTGTGTGTGCGTGCGTGCGTGTGTATAGAAATAAACTTATAAATGGGGAAATACTAGAGAAGGAAATACATGGACTTGCACCTTTGAGCAAATAGCAGCACTGTTTTATGAGCTCAAATTTTAGTTTTAAAGGTTTCAGTCCCAACTACTTCCCTGTTTTTGTAGGGAGATGAGTGGGTATTTAGAACTGTTTGGTTGTTGTTTGGGGGGTGGGGAATAATTTTTTTTTCAGTCTTTCCTAGTGACCAAACTTTAATTTTTTAAGAATAATATATTGATTTATTAAATGGAAGCATTCTGAGTTTGAGGGATTTCCAGAGGAATGGAGTTCTGTGTTGCTCACATTTTAAAAACTTGCTCACCATTGGAGCAGAGGGAATACCTATTTTCAGATATCCATTCATTTTCATCTCATCATTATTGTCAAACAGTGTGACTTGGGAATGTTGATCTGGTGTCTTTTTTCTAGGTTGTGAAAATCATTTGAAAAAGAACTCTTACAACACTGCAATGCATAATTAAAAAATTTTTAAATACTGTATTAGGCAGTCAAAAAGAAGGTGAAAAAGTTGTAATCTTAAAAAGTAAATGTGGTGGAAAATTTCCTTAAAAAAGAAAGAAAGCTTGGATTTTCCTTTTTGTTGGTGGAGAATGTGCTAGAGAATACCCAAAGCTGGTTTAATTTCCATCAACTATGTTTATTTAAAATAAGTACTTGAGGGAAGTTACCAGAGCAACTCTTTTCCTCAAAAGTAACCTGTTCCTCTTTGGAATAGAATACGTAGGGCCAAGTTAGTGCTCAGGGGTTTCACTCAGTAAATCCTGATGGTGACTTTGTATAAGGGATCTTTAAGTAAGAGCGAGGCCTATGTAAGTAATAAAACATTACCAAAGTCTACAAAAGTAAATTAATTTTACATGTTCTCTTTCATGACAGAGAACAGCACTGGTTTTGTTATTTTTTTAATGAATAAATGATTTTTTGATAGGCGTTGAATATTTCTTCCCTCACTGCTGATCTTTGGACAGAAACCATTCTTTATATTTGATGGACTGTTTTCAGTATAATGATTTTCTGAAATTGTACATTTAGGATGAAGTCATTTAAATATTAAGTCTCAGAAGTCTGAAAAGGAGCAGAGAAGACTGGATTTGGAAAGCAAGATCTGGAATTGCTTGTCAAATTCTAAAGCTGTGAAGAATAAATGTTCCAACTTTGGATTACAAAACCCCATTTATGATTTTAAAAATACACTTGAAATAAAAATGATTAAACTACATTTTGGTTTAGTTGACATTACTGTGCACTTCATAGTCCTTTATATATTTTAAGGCTTTTTTTTTTAAGTCTTAATTTATTGCTAAAAGTTCTGTGTGAAGCTTCAGCATATCTCTAAACTTTACCAGAGAATTTTTTATTTCTGTTCCCTTGTACTGTCGTTCTTGTTCTATTGAGGCTTTTTTGCCTTAGTTTGAGACTCGAGTGTATGCCTTTTATAAATGTGTCTTTTTTGAACATTCTGGAATATGTATGGCTTTAATGAATTAAATTTAATGGGCCCAATCGAAATGATTTAATATTTGTTAAAATGAAGTTAGTTAAATAAATTATCCATTGGGATATAGCTAGAGTTGCTGCAGTTTTAATAGTTGAGTCTCTGTACTTTATTTTCTCCTCATAGCAGTGTAGTTAAGGTCACACATCAGAGTGAATCTATAACTTGTGACCTGTCTGTTACAATTCTAGAAAGAGACCCTTAAAACTAGTTGCTAAGAATTCCGAATTCAGCTATAGGCATTCCAGATCCTTCTCATGAATTCAACTGCTAGTATGACCTCCACAACTTGAGTGGCATTGGTCATTTATAATTTCTGCCAAAATTATCACCAGTTTTGCATAGTCAGGGCTCCTTTGCGCTCTCAAGAACTGATCATTTTAAAGAAAAGTGTTTATGTGTATTGAATGATATTGTCTTTAAGTTGTTTCTTCCTGATACTCCCCACAATAGAAAAATTATCAAATTAAACCTACATTATAGATGGCAGCTTGGAGAATAACAAGAAGTCAGAGGGTTTGAATTTCTTTCCCAATTCTGGTTGTGTTTTGTTTCTTAAAAGTGATCACTGTTACAAAGATTGAAATCTGGTTTTGATGCGAATAGCAAATTCTGATATATTGTGACCAAGGCCTAATAATGCCTGTCTAAAGAGAGGAAGGTGTTATGTTGTTAATGAACAGTGCCAAATACACTGCATATCTACAATTTAATCTTGGAATGTATGTTACTTGATAGATTCCTCCTCCTCCTGTGTGATGGTAGAGTCAAATCCTTGTGATGTTTTGTATGGCTGTGGACTATGTAAATAATGTGTAAAGCAAGTTTTTATGACTAAGGAATCAAATTTATTGAATTTTATGATTGAAAGTTGAAATTTACCATGTATGAACAAAAACAATAAAAGAATATACTCTTTTCATGGACTGTAGTATTATGTGAATACTATATTTATTCTAAACATGTAGGACTTGCAGAAATATAATGAGAAACTCATATGATTAGATAGCAATACAGTTTTTTAGGTGATTGTTCTTAATGGAAATATATTCTCATTTTTACCAGATTAAACATTTGAAATCTTATGTTATTTGGTTTTTGCCAGGTACCAGCGAGATAAAATTCATTTTCACCATTGTGAGAATTGTTAAGATTCCATAATAATTAAAATCTGAATTGATTTTTACTGAATATGGAATGCTAAATTTAAAATGTATATGTGTACTCTTTTAAAAAAAGAAATTTGGCAGTTTTTGTCAAACCAGGAAATACAAAGGTAAGAGCTATGGTTTGTCTTACGTTGCATAGAGTATTCCTTTTCTAACTTGAACTAATTATAAGATAGTTGGCTTTTTATGCATAATTTTCATCTGAAAACAAATTTTACAAAGGTCCCTTTTTTGGTTAATAGGAAATGCCTTTAATGAAAATTTGTGTAGGAATAGTTCAGGATACATTGAAATAAAAACCCAGGAAACGAGATTAATGTCAGTAATTGTACAAGAATCCTAGTTGGTCATAAACTGTGATAAAATTGGTGGAAAAAGGCAATGCAAAGAGAATTTTGCTTAAGGTTTAAAAACATTTATTGTAGAAAAAATTTGAGAATTCAACATACAGGAAAATAATTTCTAATACCAGCGCTCATTGATTCCTATTTTTGGTGACAATCCTAAGATTTTTTTGTATTTATATTTTAAAAAATGGATCCTACTGTAACAGGTTTAATAAAGATTTTTTTTTTTAACTACAGACTATAAAATGAGAGCCTTGCATTTTGTTTTATATTTGATTGTGTTTGGATATAAACAATTACATCAGGACATGAAAATAAAACGTTTGGAAAATATAGGTCACATTCAGTTATCCTTAATGAATATTTAACCTTGATCCAAATTCTTCTGGTAATTTTATACTCATCTCTGTCTTTTAGAGATTCAAGGACTAAATTAATTTTGCCATCTGGATTCCTATCCAGATAGCAAAAAAATAAAAATTAGATGTACTCCCAGATCAAGCTATTTGGATTATCTGCTGTTGACCATGTCTATACTCCTTTTCTTTAGCACTAATAATTTAAGTTGCTTTAATGAGGATAAGAAAAGATCAGTTGGTCTCAGAGAAGGAAAGCTTGAGCAAAAGGGGAAAAGTCAGAATGTAGACAAGCGCTAACAGCACAGTTAATATGTATGTAATATTTCCATTCAGTTGAAGATTGACTTCAACTGCTATATCTTTTATGGATTTTGTTCCATGAACCCTTTATTTTGATAATGGTATTTTGCAATATTACCATTCCTCAGTAACAGCTGTACATAACTGCCTTAAATTTCTTATTTTTATACACTTTAATGGAGAAGTAGATGGGTAATGGTAATAGTAACCAACTTTTCTCCAGAAAGGAACCTACATTTTAACTAAACTTCAGATAATTAGAAAATGGGGTATAAAAATGTGGAAGTTACTTAACGAGATATTTGACAGCATTTGTCTGATGCAGTGGTTCTCAAATGGAGTGATGATCCGCTCCAGTGGACATTTGACAGCTCTGGAGACTATTGTTTCACAACTGGAGGAGGACAGGAATACTACTCTTATCTAGTGAGAAGAGGCCGGGAAAGCTACTAAACGTTGCAACACACGTGACAGCCTTCAAAACAGAGTTATCTGGTCTCATGTCAGTAGGGCTGAGGCTGAGAATCCGTAGTCTAGTATGATTTATTTGGGGAGAGGTAGTGATGGATTTGCCTAAAATAAAGGATAATCGTGAAAAAAAAAGTTCAGATTTGAATGTATAATTCATAATTTAGAGATGAAGTAAATGTGCATATTTTAATTACATGTGATATATTAACTTTTTCCCCACTCATGAGTTCTATTATTTTCACATTTATCTTTGACATTTTGAGACACCTACCAGTTTTTCAAAACTTGTCAGCTTATTTTCTGAGTTTATTGGAAAGCAATATTTTTTAAAAGAGTAGTGTTTTACACGTGTATAATTTATAAGAAATCCCATACTTTACCCATTGTGTAAATATCACATTAGCAATTTCATTCATCCTGTAGGTAATTGATTTCCACATGATAACCACTTACGTTGTTCTTAAAAATAATCTTTAAAATGCTTGCTATATAACATTGTCCTATGCTTGTTTTTGAGGTCTTATCTCCAAGAATAGTGACTGAATCATTGGTAAATTTCTTCACCTCGTGTTTTTAAGTAATGCATATACGGGCCTTTTTTAGCCTTCTGAAACCAACACTTACTGAAATGGCTTCAATCTAATGCGATTTCACCAAATATTACCTGCAGTTCAAATAAGGAACGAGAATGCTCCTCGTAAAGGGATTTTCCTTGGCCTGAAGAAAGATGACTTTTCTGAGACATAATTAGAGATAAAACTGCGTATGTTCAGGTGTACCTGAGATATATATGTGGATGTAAAAATAGGCCTGATAAGACTGTGATTGACTTTGTAGTGTGAAGTGCAGCACCAAATACAAAGTATTCAGGAGATAACAGGAAGGCACAAGAAATATACAGGCAGATGATTTCATTAAATATTAATTTTTGAGTTATTTGGAAGCTGAAGCTCATCTATACATAAATATGCAGAATATCAAGTTGCTTGCAAAACCAGACCTCATCAGATATACTCTGAGGTCCTCTCTTATCAGCTGGAATATAAGACCAGCCATGATACTAATAGCATATCAATTGGGGAATGCTTTTAATTAGAATAAAATCGTTGCTAACCACTGCCTGCTTTTGTGGGCCCAGGAAAAGACAAGTGAAGATAATGAAACGAGCCTGAGTACATATCGTATTCATGAAGGTAGAAGTAGGATTATGATCATCGTATCAAAGGGTAATATTGCCAAGTTCTCCATAGGACCTGTACCAATACAACACTCCCACCTGCAATATATGAGTGCCTATTTCCTTAGTCTGTTGTCTACTTTTAGATTTTTGCCAATATGATGGATAATAAATGGGGTGGGGTTTTTTTTGGGTAGTTTTCATCTGCATTTTTTGATAGATTGTGTTTCCAAAGGTGGCTGTAACAATAGCTCCCATCCCACATGGTTATTTGCAGTGTTACCTTGCCAGTTTTCTAGAAGGTAGATTCTATTGCCCCTTTTTTTGAATCCGGGCTGGCCCTGTGACTATGATTAATAATAGTATGTGTCACAAGTGACACTGCAGCTTGCAAAATATGCATCTTTAAGATCTTGCTTCCTCTTGTTCTTGGAACCCTGAGCCATCACATAATGAGACCACATTTGGGGGTGGGGGGATGAAAGATAATGATGAATAGGTAGATGATAGAAAGAGAATGAGAGACAGGAAATCAGCCCTCAGTCTGTTCCACCCATCCCAGCCATATGGAACAGAGCTGTCCAGCTGAGCCTTGCTTGAGTTTCTAACCAATAGAATTGAGCAAATGACATAGTTATTATTTTAAACCATTAAGTTTTGGGATAATTCATTCTGCAGCAATAGAAAACCAAATCACATTTCTTTTATTGCAAGTAAGGCTGAAGGTCTTCAGATGTTTATAAACCATTTCCTTTCTTTTTTTCTGTGAATGTACATTTCCTTGCCCATTTTTCTTGTTTTCTGGTATAAATTCTCCTTTTTCATAAGCTCCTTTTTCATAAACCCTAGGGTTATTTATTCTTTGTGATATAAGTTGCAAACATTTTCATCTCAGTTTATCATTTACCTTTTGATCTTAGTTTTATTTTTTACATGTAAACAGTTGTAATTTTTTGTGGTTTAATTTGTCAATATTTTATTGGTTCTAGATTTCAATTCATAGTTAGAAAATCTTTCCCCACTTACAGATTATAGAGGAATTCACCCATGTTTTCTTTTAGTAAATCTGTAGTTTCTCTCTTCCTCCCCTCACTCTCCTCCCTACTCACCTCCCTTTCTCCTTTCCTCCCTCTTTCTTCCCTTCCTTTTCCTTCCCTTCTCTCTCTATTTCCCTTCATCTATTCCTCCCCCCGACCTTTGTTTCTAACATTCTGATCTCTGATCCATCTGGAGTTTATTGTGATGTATGGTTTTTAAATAAGCATCCAATTATATCTTTTTTCAAATGACTAATCAATTGTTCCAATTTTTCAAATCTGTCTTTTTGCCCAGTGATTTGAGATTGCCATCTTTATCATATACTGAAGTTTGATTTGTACTTGGATCAATTTTTGGGCTTCTTCTGTTCCACTGGTCTGTTTATTCATGCACCAGTATTATATGTTTGATTATAGTATGCTTTAATATATGGTAAGACTTGACATCCCTATTGTTCTTTTTCAGGGTGTCTCAATTTTTTTTTCTTATTTTCATAATGAATTTCAGAAAAAGCTTATTTACTTCCAGAAAATAACTTTTGTTGGTTTGTTACTTTTATTTGTTTCAGGTTAAATTTATATGTCAACTTGGAGAGAATTGACATTTTTATGATGTTGAATTGGCTTTCCAAGAACAAGGGACCTCATTCCATTTGTTCAACTTTACCCTTGAAATTTTCAGTCCTTTAGGAGTGTTTTAAAATTTTATTCATAAAAGTGTTGCAAATTTTTCAGTCTGTACTCAAGAATTTAATCTTATTTTCTTTTGTATGTTGATTTTACATTCTACTACCTTATTAAATTCTCATATTGTTTATATTAGTTTTACCTTTTTATAAAAAAAGTTTTTCAGGTATTCTATGATATCATCAGCAAACAGAAATAATTTTACCTCTTCCTTTCCAATTCTTATTGTTTTCTCTTTTCCGATTGCATTGGTCAATATCTCCAGTATAATGAGTGGTGGAGATAATGGGTATCTATGACTTAAACTTGATTTCACTGGGAATGCCTGCAATGTTTCCTTTCATATCAGATGCTGATTTGGAAGCTGAGTGTGTATATATTTATACACACATATATACATATACATGCATGATTATCATTAAGAAGAATGTACAATAACCCCCAACCCCCATCCATATCTGTGGTTTTGCTTTCCTCATTTTCAGTTACTTGCAGTCAACCACAGTCAAAGAATATTAAATGGAAAATTCCAGAAATAAGTTTTAAATTATGCTTTTCTGAGTAGCCTGATGAAATCTTGTGCAATCCTACCAACGACGTGAATTACCCCTTTGTCAGCATATCCGTGCTGGGCATGATCCCGCTCTCACCTGTTAGTCACTTAGTTAGCTGTCCAGGTTATCAGATCAACTGTGGCAGTATGGCACTATTTGTGTTCAAATAACCCTTATTTTACTTAATTGCCCCCAAGTGCAAGAGTAGTGATGTTGGCAGTTGGATATGCCAAAGAGTAGCCGTAAAGCACTTTTCACATTTTGTCAGAAGGCCCATAGTAACCTCATTACAATGCCTGAGTCATTCACCTCACTTCATTTCATCACAGGCATTTTATCAATCTCACATCATCACATGAAGAACCACGAGTACAGTACAATAAGATATTTTGAGAGAGGGAGACCACATTCACACAACTTTTATTAGAATACATTGTTACAATTGTTCTATTTTATTATTAGTTTTTGTTGTTAAACTCATTATGCCTAATTTATAAATTAAACTTTATCATAGATATGTATGAATAGGAAAAGACATAGTATATATAGGGTTTGGTACCATATAGGGTTTCAGGCATCCACTGGGGGTCTTGGAATGTATCCCCCACAGATAAAGGGGGACTATATACTATATTCATCATTTTCTGTTTAAGTATGTTTTATCAGGAATGGATATTAAATTTTGTTCAAGGCTATTTAGAATATATGGAGATGATCATATGATTTTTCTCCTTAGAACTTTTAATATGGTGAATTATGTTAATGGTTTCCTAATATTGAATCATCCTTATATTCCTGGAATAAACTACATCCAGATATATATTATTCTTTTTGTTAAAATGTACTATTGAATTCTATTTGCTAATATTTTAATGAGGTTTTTTACACTGATGTTCATACACGAGACAGGTCTGAAGTTTTCTGTCCTTTGCAATATAATTCACATTTTGAAATCAATGTTGTATTTTTTTATAACAATAAATTGCAAGTCTTTCTTGTAGAACAGTTTAAATAGCACTGGGATTATTTGGTCTTTGAAGATTTGGTGGAATTCTCTGAAACCATCCAGACCTGGTGCTTGTTTTGGGATTAGTTCTTTGATAGTTTTTTTATTTTTATTTCAATTTACACTTTCTGTATCAACAGAGGCCAAATTAATGAGATGTATTTCCCTAGTAAGGTACCCTTCCCATTTAAGTTTTAAAATTAATTTGCAGGGCCGGCCGAGTGGCGCAGCGGTTAAGGTGCTGGCTTGGGAAGCCAGCGGCCCCGGTTCGGTCCCACATACGAGGGCCAGTGACACTGCCCTCCAAAAAATAAATAAATAAAATAAAATTAATTTGCAAAGACATGTACTAAATAGCCTCTCAGTGTTTAACGTAGCTTTTGTTCCCAAGTTCTTTTTCCATTTTATTTGCTTTTTTGTGTATTTGTGTTTTCTATGGTTTTTTTTTTTTTTATGCTTGCTTTTTTTTTGTTGATGGTCTCAAGTTCCTTGAGCATCCTTATAACCAGTGTTTTGAACTCTGTAGGTCGCTTGCCTCCATTTTGTTTAGTTATTTTTCTGGAGGTTTCTCCTGTTCTTTCATTTGGGGTGTATTTCTTTGTTTCCTCATTTTGCCTGCCAATAGGTGTTTGTTTCTATATGTATTAGGTAGATTTGCTATGTCTCCAGGTCGTGGCCAGGTGGCATTAGTAGGTGCCCCATGTGGCCCTGTGGCACAGTCTCCCTGGTCACCTGCGCTGGGTGCTATCCATTGTACTATCCGTTTACTGCTGTGCTGGGTGCTATCCATTGTACCATCCATATTACTACTGAAGTATATCCGGTGTGTGGGTTGTGTGTACTCTCCTGTTATAGTTGATACTTGATTGCTGTTGGCACATTAGTGGGTGAGATTGGCCCCCAGGCTGACTAGCTGTGGGGTTGGCCATGTCCGCAGCTTATAGGCTGCTGTGTGGGGAGGTCGCCACATGGAATGGGATTCCCCCAATGGGCTCTGGTGTCTGTTGAGACCACCCTTTGGGTGTGCCACGTGTGGGGTAATTGGGTGGTGCTCTGCTCTGGTCTGGTGGTCTAAAGCCAGCCTCCGGTATGTTGGTTCTGGGGCCTCTTCGGAGGGGCTCCCATGCAGGCCCAGGTCACTCACTCCCTATGACCAGCTGGGGACTACCTGGTAGGAGCTACAAAGCAATCTGTGGTTGTTCGCTGCGTGTGCTAAACCAGGAGGCATGTGGGAGAAGCCATGCTGTGAACCAAGGATGGCTGCCATCATTGCCAGGCCTGGCGTAGCTCCACAACAAGCCAGGACACCTAGGCCTGATGCCATCTGCTGGCTCCCTAAAGTTCAGCCACTGATAAAGCCTCATGCAGTATGCAAGTTGCATGAGGCAGGGTCTCAGGGAGTCACCAGAGTGGGGAGTGTAGTGTTCATCAGGTTAGTGTAGATTCTGGTTTGGTGCCAGTGCTGAACATGGAATGACTCAGGAAAAGCCTCAGAGCACACTGAGGCCAGTCGCCGCCCTGCCTGGAGCCTGCAGACTCTGATAGTTTTCCAAGAAAGAAAGAGTGCAATTTGGACGGGGCTGGCTGCTCCCGATAAAATGCCTCCAGAGTTGGGAGAGTTGTGTATGTCGGCGTTCCAGTAAGTCAGATGGGTGAAGCAGCAGAGCTAACCAGACCAATCAGATTCAGATTTGGCCATGATGAGGGCGGGCTCAACACAGGAAAAATGGCGCTTGGCTGCTCAGAAGGAATACCCCCACACAGGAAACATTTTGACAGTGTTTCAGCCCTCACTTCATAGCCACACACCCCAGCCTGTTCCCGGTATGCCTCCAATGTCCCTTGAGCCACTGTCCCTCTGCTGGAGCCCAAGGTGAGTGCCTGAGTTTGAGTGAGTCTGGGTGCAGGCCATTTAAGAGGACTTGTGGGTTTCCCACAGTCTTCCATCCCATCTGGATAGTTGGAATCCCCACTGTTTTTCACAACTAGATGTTACGGGCCTCCTCTTCCCAGCACCAGTACTCTGCTTGGGTGGCTTGGTGTGAGGCTGGGGTTCTTGCTGCTCTGTGGGGAACCTCTGTGGCTGAGCTATCCCTTCCAATTTTCACCCGCTACACCGAGGTTTGGGGCTGGCCCATTTCGCATCTCTGCCCTTCCTACCAGTCTCAACGTGGCTTCTTCTTTAAAACTTCTGTTCAGCTAGACTTCAGATGGTTCTCCACATTGATTGTTCTATAATTTAGTTGCAATTTTGATGTGTTTGTAGGATGAGGGAAGCACAGCATTATCTACTCCACCATCTTAGATCCTTCCCCACCTATTCTCTACTTTATACAACTTTTTGAAGTTTTCTTTTTTACATAATATTATATATAGTCAGTTTCCTCGGATGTTTCATGTAGCTTGAAAAGAAGATAGATTCTTCAATATCAGAGTACAAATTTATATTATATATATAATATAAATTTAATTAATATATATTATATATATAATATAAATTTGTATATCTACCTATCTATATCTATATAGATATAGATATATAGATATAGATATAGATATAGAGAGAACCTACCTTATTAAGTATGTTGTTTAGGCTTTTTATATACTTAAATATATTTATTTTTATTTGATCTGCCTTGGGCTAATAATGATGAATGATTAGCATGTTTCTGTAAATTTCTCTGCATCTTCTGCAGTTCTGCTTTATGAAGGTGGCTGCTGGGTATTTGATATATAGATACTCAAAATTGCTATATCTTAATTATGAATTGTGGACTTAATGTTATAAAGTTATAAAGTGTCCTTCTTGGTCTTGTTTAATACTTTTGGGTCTGAGTTCCACTTTGTCAGATATCAATCTTACAATCCTGCTTTACTTTTGTTGCAATTGCCTAGTCTATTTTGCCCATTTCTGTATTTTTAACCAGGTTTTAGCATTGTCTCTTGAATACCGCATAGGATTGGATTTTGCTTTGTTAAACTTTATGGAGAAAATTTTCTTTATGTAGTTGATTAAGTCCATTTACATTTACTGGTATAACTTACTGGTGAGTCTATGCATTGCAGTGATGAGAGTCTGCCTAAGATTTCAAAATTCACATTAGAGCTACCACCCAGGCAGTTTTCAACTCTGTATCAATACTAAATATATTACCTTTGGCCAACAATTCTCAGTACTAATGATCTTGCCTTTCATTTCCTTGAATGTCATAGGCATATTTGGCAGTTTTGTCAAAAGAATATGGCTACACTTCATCAATGGTTTAAAAACGTAGTTTTAAAATTACTTAAGAGCAAAATGGCAAGCTTTTGAGTAGGACTATTATATTTTTATTCTAGAAACTAATGGCAAAGCAATACACCATCAAGTATGCTAGAGCAGCATGCTTTGGGGGAAAACTACCAGAGACTGGATAAATAATCTCCAGGAGACCCCTTAGTCCATTCAATTTAGGAAAATGCACAGAACTAATTATATAAAAGCAGAGCTAAGAGTTCTATTCCAGGAGAGGGACACTTGGGATTTTTTTTTTCAATTTCTAGGCTGCATGACTAAGAAAACACTGGGCTTTCTGCTGGTGTAATCAGGGCCAAGGGGAACCTTGGCTTCAGCCCTATCCTGATAGGTCACTTAGGGTTTGGGGTTAGGGTGTATGTGAGGGTGTGGGTTGAAGTATTTATCCTCTCTTGTAATCAGGGGCTGGGCCCAAGTCCTATGTGATTAGCTAATTGCAAGATTCACCTGTTCCTTCCCTGGTTTGACCAGGACACAGTTGTCCAAGATTTGGTGTTGACTAGGAATGATTGCCTTAAGTACCAGGTATTGCCAGCTTCCATGGAGTTTTGTAGGTTTCAACTCCCTCTGTGGGACACCAGTCCATGGGGAATTAATATTAGACAAATAAACAATTAACCTTCAATTTCCATCACAGAAATGCCACTGTGTTATTTAATATTTATCTCAGAAGCACTATATGTTTATATAAAAATCCTTAAATATTTGAAATGGCTTCCACTGATGTTACAATATTAAGTTTTGAAGCTGGTCAATTGTGAGTTACTTCTGATTGTGACGCTTAAATTTAGAAGTTTTTGGTATGCAAAAAAGAGAAACATACTAATTATCTTTAAAGGGAAGTAAGTTGCTTGGATATGAAATTTGCTTCCCTTGAAGGGAAAATATAGTTTGATTAGTGCAAATAATTTTCAGCATACTTCTTCAAAGTTATTAAACCTAGTTTTTATTATAATTCAATTCCCCAAATGAATAGCAGCACATGAAGCATTTTTGATGTGCCATTAAGCTATAACTGATCCAGAATAGGAAATCAGAAAAAAAGAAACCTTGGTTGGGAGTCTGGTGGAGATGATTGTTTAACCCATTTTTTTTTTTTTTTGCATATGTGAAAGTAATATATAAATAACTGAAAAATGAAATGCTGGTAGTTCTCTTTCTTATGTTTCATGTTTTGTAGGTTTTCAATAATTTGTATTTTTTTTATAAAGGAACATCTATATAGTAAACTTTACATTTAAAAGACCAGGGTTTTATATTTTATGCACATGGTACATATTTTATTTTACTTTTACAGACTTTATATATGTATAATATTTTTTATTTTACCTTATTCTATATAACTTTTATATTTTTATTTGGATGGCACTTAAAATAATCAAATGTGCTTAATATTTTTATTATTGTCTTTTGTTCCGTTTTGTTATACCATCTCCCACCCCCATAATAGTGACATACCCATAGTGGGTACTTGATGAATACTAGGTAAATGAATGACTGACCCCCCTTTGAATGTGTCTGCTGAAACCAAATCTGTGACCTAAATAGAGACCATTAACATTGTTCGGCTCAGCCATTGATGCAGCTGCCATTCTTTTTCAAACATAATTTAAAGCACCACTGTTCATTTTCTTGAACCCAATTTCCTCTAAGTCAAGTCTGTTATTCTTATTTTCCTGGGCACTTTCATATTTGCTACTCAAATACATCCTTGAGGAAAAGGAAATTTAAACAATATACAGCAATAGATTATGATGGGGTCGTAGGTTGAATAATGGCCACCCGAAGGTTTCAAGCCCTAAACCTTGGAATTTATAAATGTTACCTTAAAGTTTGGAAAAAGGATTTTGCAGATGTAATTACATTAAGGATCGTGAGAAGAGGCGATAACTCTGGATTATCTGCGTGGGCCCTAAATGCCATCACAAGTGTCCTTAAAAGAGAGAGGCAATGGGAGATAACAGGGTCACACAGAGGAGAGGACATAGAGATGGAGGAGGCAAAGAGGCCATGGAGGCAGAGATTGGAGAGATGCCGCCCCAGCCAAGAAAGGCCTAGAGCCACCAGAAGCTGGGCAAGGACTGGACTCTCCCCTAGAGACTAGGAGGGGATTCGGCCCTATGGACACTTTGATTCTGACTTCAGGCCTCAAAAACTGTGAGAGAATGAATTTCTGTTGTTTTAAGCCACCAAGTTTGTAATTTGTTACAACAACCACAAGAAACTAACACAGATGGAAAAGATGGAAAGTTATTAAAATAATCATTAAAATGGCTATCCTGGTAGGAAAATGATGGGTGTGTGTGTGTGTGTGTCTGTGTGTGTGTGTGTGTCTGTGTGCACATTCGCCCATGCACACTGATGTGTGTGTCAAATAAATTTACAGGTAACCAATTTGTCTTAATATGTAATTAATTACTTAAGATGTTTCTACAATATGTTGCTATTTGTCTATAATCTCTGAACTGATTCAAACTATTGTGCTAATGAAGACAAAAATTTTAAGGCTAATTGCTTAAAAGGCAGAATTCATTTAAGGCTGAGGGAATGTGAATTTGGCTTGCTAAGTAAGGTATGGTTTGCCCTCAAAAATCATGGAACTAGCAACGTGGTGAGACCTCATGTTTAACAACCATTTATAAGGTGGATGCCAGCTTCATGATGCTATGTCTCCCAATTCAAAAGTACAGTAGACAGTCAGCATTTTTTTTGTCTGCCCACCTTCCAAATTTCTCCCCCTGTTTGGGATAATCCCCCTCTTTGGTCTCCATGGAACACAGGGTACTACCTCCAATTATAGTAACCAAAAATGCCAGATCCTGCCTCTATTCTGCTTGGAGCTAAGACTTGGTCATGTAACCCGGGCTTAGTCAATCAAACACTCCCACCCAGGACTGAATCATCAGTGACTGTGATGCACACAGGGACAGTTAGGCATGATTCGCAGCAGCAGGGGCCGCTATTTCTGCTGAGAGCTCCCAGTTTCTGGCCTTCAGCACTGCCTTGGTGCTGGCTTGTATTACAGGTTTGGTCCTCCAACATCCCACCAATGATGTGAACTTCCACTGGCCCTTCAATAAATCCCCTTTCTATTTGAGAGAATTGGGTGTTGGTTCCTGTTACTTTCAGTTTGGAGGTTTCTAATGGATGTAATGGTTCTTAGCATCTCAGTATCTATTGTAGTTATCTTAATATTTCCTTAGGAGTTCAGACTTCATTAATCCAATAGATTTCTGATTTAGAGAGAGTGAAAGTGAGCCATTATGTACATCCTGAAAATTGTTCATGTTGATTATGTTTTCAAGACATACCAAATTCTACAAAGTAATAGAAACATCTAAGCAGGACGTTTAATAGCTAGCAAGTGTTTCAGCATCCTTGTAATCTGCCAGAAAAATTAGAATTCTATTTGATACTTTAAGATAGAAATGATGAAGTATTTTTGATAATTAACAAATAATATGCTGCCTGAAGAAAAATATAATAGAAAAAATTTATTATTGAGTGTTTACTTCTTGCCAATCATTGTTTTATGCATTTTATATATACCATTTAATCCTCAAAACAGTCTTATGAGGCAGGTACCATTAACATTCCCAGAGAAGGAAATGGAGACATTGGCAAAAGGAGAAAAAAAAAAGAGCAACTGATAGTTCTGGTAATCTCAAAACAACTTCAACCTTTACTAGTAAGCTGATTCTCTAAGCCTTCCAGGCTTCTCAGGGGCAGCCAGGTCTAGACAATTCAGTCATTACAAGACTTAGGGTGTCCTTGATCGGTGACATAGGGTGGCTCTCAAGACAGCACCATGTGTAGATGGTGCAGATGGCCTAGCAGAGGTAGATTGAAGCCATCTGCAGAATTCCACAAGTGAATTTATAACTTAATTTGCTACAGATATACACATATATGTATATACACACACATAAACATACTGATGTAATAGTAGTGTGCTTTATTAATTATTTTTTAAAGGAATAACTTCCTCATCTAGAAAATTACTTGGGATTATGTAAAGTAATCTCAATTTTATAGCTCAGCTGAAAACCACATGGAGAATCTTGATACAGAGGTGTAGACAAAAATAACATTTGAAGAAGTCAGTAGGCTTAGGTTTCAAACCTGATTGGATCAAACTGGCTGAAATAGTTAGCTTGTTAGGCCGTTCTGTCCTAATACCATACTTTGACCCAATGACATTTTACCTCTTTACTGTGGTAGTTTAGCCTGGCACTGGGGTCAGCCTCGTACCTGGGGCCACAGAGACTGGCCTGGCATGGAAGATTTGGTGTTGGGCATGAAGACTGGGCCTGCGAGAGTGAGCCTGAATCTTGGGTTTCTAGGGCCAGCCTGGCACTGGGGTTAGTCTGAAGCCTGAGTTCACAGGAGCAGTTCTAGAGTCTGGGGGGCCAGCAGGGTGTCAAGATCTACTGGGGCAGACTTGGACCCCGTTCTCCTGGGGTGGGCTTGGATCCTGGGACCTCTGGGGTAGTCTGGAGCATGGGGTCTATCCTGGAAGCTGGGTCCGGCACTGGGGCAGGCCTGTGGGTCTGAACATAGGAGCCAGTTTGGAGTCTTGGCCACAGGAACCTGGGTCCATGAAGGGGGCGGTGATCTAACACCAGGGCTCCCTGGGGTGGGCCTTTTCCCATGGGGAGTGTGTCTTTCTTTGCTGAGCTGCCTGGGCTTAGGAGAGGGGTGTAGGAAGGAATGTGAAACTGTCTTTCCTACCCTCTTCAATGCGTCTTTGCTTATTTCTGTGCTCCATTCAGGTGCTGGAATCTCTCATCTGGAATCCTTAGCTGTTGTGAAGGTCTTTTAGTGAGTGGATAGTTGTTCAAATTGATGTTTCTGTGAAGGGACAAATGTTGGAAACTCCTATCTCATCATCTTGCTGATGTTACTCCAAACTATTTTAAAACTAGACAAAATAAGGGCCATTTCTTTTTTTCATTTTCTTTTTCTTTTTTTTGTGCAGTGATCTTGTTGCTACTCATGGCTTATTTTTATGAGTCCTATTTCTCAAAAAGAGTTGCAGCATCAGCAGATTACAACAAAGTGGTTAATAAGCATATTTGTCTGGGATGCAGGCAGATTCACTTCCTAATGATCTTTATCGGACTGAAAATAATAAGTTTTGAATATGCTAGCCTTTGTGCAGTAAGTACTAACATTTTCTTTATTTTTTTCCAGTGCTAGTGTATCAAAATGGCATTGGACAAATCAGGCAACTGAAACAAAATGCTGAGGTCGCCTTAATGTGTCTATTCATTTCTTTAGGTGTAGAGTTATATGCATCGTTTTCAGTTTTCTTGCTTCATTTTCATGGCTAAATACACAATTTAAGGGCAATTTACTTGGAAAAATCACATTTTTATTACATATTCTAAATGAAATAGGAAAGACCAAATTCTTTTGTCAGAGTATAGGAGTGATTAAACATATACACCCCTACCTCTTAGGAGAAAAAAACTTTCTTTGGTACCTCTTGAGAATATTCAGGTTTCTGGAATCAAGAATTCATCGATCAACTTCTGAGTTGATGTTTCTCCTGTCGACACTGTACATCTTCATGTACTAGATTGTGTTTCTCCCTTTGTATCAACTAAGTGCTCAGAACCAAATGGTGGCTCTAATTATACTGAGCATTATTATCAATTCTACCATTGTATTATAATGTTTCGCTTTATTTTTTGTTAACCCCACTTTCCTCATTCACTTATTTTAGTTTCTGCAAAGCTTAACAGCCATATTTAGGTTATCCTAAAAAAAAATGGGTCTCGCCTCTGTCTACATTAAATCAAAAGGTATTGAGGATGGGGTGCGAGTTGTTACCCAGGCTCCGGTAGCTTGAGAAGTTATTCCTACCAGCAAGAGTCACCCAAGTCTTGCTGACTCTTGGCCTTGCACTTCTCTCCACTGGGCTCTGACACCTGTCCATCTGGTGACAAAAACACATGCTCTGTCCCTCACTGTCTCCTTTCCCATGCATCTGAACACAAGCTTCTCTAGACAGATGTTCTTGCCCCAGTCTCTCTCCCATTTAAATCAGCTCATGCAAATATTGATAGGGCTTGCAAACACATTACTTCATTAAAATTCCCGAAATCCCTTTAGCTTAACCCAGATCCACACTGCAGGTTTATCCAACCTGGGAAGTCAGAAAATGTTCTGCAGTGCACAGGGGCGTGACCAGACATTCTACTTTCTCCCCCTCTGGTCCATCTCTCTGCAGCCCCAGGGATACATTTCCATTCCAGGTACTCCAAACACTTTCACTGCTCTCCTTTCTACCATCACTCAGGTCCAGCATTTCTATCAAGGTACACCCCTGCTGGTCATACCCTCACACACAATGTTTCCATCCATGATTTTCTTGCCTCCAACATACCTGCTATTTTTGGGATGAGATGGAGATAGCTCAGTTAATTTCCTGACACTTGGATGAATAGATACTTCTCGAGAAAAACTGTATGCCAATACTTCGTTGGAAAAATTACAAGGGTCTTATGCCCTTTACAGATTCAAGGAAAAAAAGCATTAATTAGGGAAGGAAATTATTGTCCTCTTCTTCATTTGAGTCCTTCCAATTTATGTAACCACAATATGGTTGTACAATTTTCAATGTGTTATCCCCTTTAACTATTTGATTCAAGTTAGTTCAATTAAACATCAAACTATATGTAAGGAAGAGTTATAAGATATAAAATAAATAAGACATTGTTCCTAACTCATAAGACAATTTAGGGTAATAACATTCATTCTTACCTCTGGCTACATAAAAGTGTCACTTGGAGAGGGTTGGCTTAAAACCACAGATGTCAGCACTCTATTCCCAGGAACTCTGAATTAAATAGTTTGGGGTGGGGCCCTGGAAATGTTTTTAAGGTGATACCAACATATAGGCAGAGCTGAGGACCGCTAAGGTAGGTACATTGGTTATGCACAAAATAGCTGCACTGCAAAGCAGAATGTAATCTAACTGTTATTAGACAGGTACCATCACTAAGATAAGGTCCCCACAGCTCACAGCTCCCTCATAACCACCTGCCCCTCTCCCCCACTGTGTTCTGGTTTACTTGCCCCACCTCTCTTTTTTCATAACTCCTTACAGTTACTGTAGACATAGCATTTATGAGTAATCTTTTTTTTCCCCATTTATCAATAATCACTGCTTCTTCTACTGGACCAGGTTCCTTAAGGTCAGGGAACAAGATCTGCAGTTAGATTAATGGGATTTCACATCTGGGCAGCCCATGATGTGGGTAAATTACTTAGCCTCTATGCATCCCAATTATTTATCTGTAAGATATCAAATATAATAGTGTCTAACTCATAGGACTGGCATGAGGATGCAATAAAATAATGCTTGTAAGACACTTAGCTCAGTGCCTGGAACATAGTGAGTGAGCCCCAAATGTTAGCTATTGTCTCTCTTGCCCCAGAATCTGGCATACTGATTCATATTTTTAAGTACTTAATAAATAAAAATACCATGATACTTGACTTCACAGGCCAGATTTGTTGAACTTCAATAGGTGTTCTTTAACAAAAGGCAGGCTGCTGCTAATACAAACAGGTGACTGTGCAACTTAGATAAAGGGCCCTGTGCTGGTTTGGCTGTTTTTTTGGGGGGATGAGTTTGTTCTCCACACTCCCCTGCCTCAGGAGGCTGACTTCTCTTAATTGTTTCACTTGGGATCCCTTGCCAAAAAAATGGGAGATCCCAGAAGGAGAGTAGAAGGGCAGAAGGAGAAATGACATTCCCACCCCCTACCTGCTTGGGGCTGCATTTCTGGTGGGGGCTGCATCTGTCCACATCTGCACTTCCTATCGGAGAGAGCTTATCTACTATAGCTCCAGCTTTCACTGAATTCTGATAACACCGTTTCCTCCCCTTGCTCCTCAGGGTCTAGGAGTGATGATGGCTTCCTCCTCTCGCTAGTCTCCAAGTGCAGTATTCCTTATTGGTTTCCTTAGTCCTGTCCCCACAGAGGAGGGGTGGAGGATGTAGATGCTTCATTCAAGTCTTTTGAACTAAGTTTTCCTATTAGGTGCCTGATACTTAATTAGGTACCTGAATCCTCAAAGATATTTTACTGCCCTCTGCTGGAAATTTGTTGTAAGCAGTGTACATTTAGTAGGTCTCCAGTGTGAATGGTGCCACTTAGATGTGGGTTGAAGCAAACAGCTCAAAGCACAGCAAAGTCAGAGGCACAGCATGTATAACAATATATCTAACTGGCTGTCCTGTAGCTCATAAAGCAACACCAAAGCCTCCTTGCTTAGCTGTTCAGAGTATCATATGTGGATACTTCCTCATTCTGTTTCTCTCTTGGGTCCTCTAACTCTGAAGCCTTTTTTGAGTATCTTCATTGTATAGTCTGTCCTCCGTTTGGAAATGCCACTCTTCCCCACCAAGTAAATAATAATAACTTTGAAGGACATACTTATATTAAAATTATTATTGTTTATCTGAAATTTAAAATTTAACTGGGCATCCTGTATTTACATTTGCTTAATTTGGCAATGACTCCCTGGGCCATTAGCTGGCATTGGCAACACAAATCTTGTTCTAGGATCAAAAACATGAGAGGAATGTGCTTGATTCCAGAGTCACAATTCTACTTAGCAGGACTGATTTGTACTAAAAAACATACTCCTTTCTTTCTAGGATGTCCAAAGAACAAATATTACCACTTATAGTTGGAATATTAATTTTATTTGTTTCTATAGGATCTAGATAGTTAAGAATACAGAAAGGGGAAATTTTTGTTATGACTTACATAATTTTTCAACTTTAATATCTTAATATTATTTATTGATAATTAACAATAAATAATCAATTACTTACTTTGTTTTTATTATAGCATGTTGCTTATACTCTGGTATTAATTTTCACACATCATTCATCTCAAAGACCTTATTGAAACCTTATCAGTTATTCAATTTTCTACCAGTTCAAAAAACTTACAAAAATACCCAAACAAAAACTACTCAAGATCTTTGTCTATGGTGTGTCTGTCTCTTTTTTTGTTTATATTTCCTCATTCATCCACAAATAATTTTAATACTTGAATGGGACATTACAGGATAGATACAGTGTATAAACAGTGTAAGATTCTCTCACTGACTTCTTGAACTTCATACTTTGACAAGGGCACAACTTGGTAGTTTGTATTAGTTATTGATATATAACAAATTAATCCATGTCTTGGTGTCTCAAGGTTTCTGTAGGTTCAGATCTGGATGTAGCTTATCTGCATCTGTTTCCCCAGAGTTTCTCCCATGCTTCCCTCAGTGTTGGCCAGGGCTCCAGATCTCATCCACAGGCTCGAGTGGGGCAAGAGCTGCTCTTAGCTCACCCAGGTGGCTGTTGGCAGGATTTGGTTCCTTGAGGGTTGTTGGACTGAGGTCTTGGTTCTTCATGGATTACTGGCTGGAAGCTGCTCTCAGTTGTTTTTCACATAGGCCTCTCTATATAGGAGCTCAGGACATGTCAGCTAGTTTCTATCAGAGCAAATAAGCAAGAGGGCCAGAGAGTGCCAGCAAGATGGAAGACAGTCTTTTGTAACTTAATCATAGAAGTGACTTCCTAATACTTTTGCTATATTCTATTTGTTAAAAGAAGTCTCTAGCCTAGCCCTTAGGCAAAATTAATGTTAGGGGCAAAAGCTGAAGCCATCTTGGACCGGCCGAGTGGCGCATTGGTTAAAAGCTGGTTTTGGGATGCCGGTGGCCCCGGTTTGGATCCCACATATGAAGGCCAGTGACACTGCCCTCTACAGCTAACAACAGCTCCACCTGGAGCTGAGCTGTGGGAGCCCCGGTGTAGGCTGCAGCCACTGCTGCAGTGGGCTGCCATAAGCTACAGTGAGTGGCCTGCAGCCATCGTGAGTGGCTGGCAGCCACCGTGAGCTGCCAATAGCCGCGGTGAGTGACATCCGGAGGCCGGCGACCGATCCACCTCATCCGGGAAGAGCGCAATGACGATACCAACATGGGCCAATGAAGCAATGTCCTCCTCAACTAGACTGAAGAACAAAAGGACAGCAACTTGTCTGTTCGCCTTCCCTGATTCCCCAACGCTGTACCCCTCCCCCAATTCCCCAATAAAATCTTTATTAAAAAGCCAAAAAAAAAAAAGCTGAAGTCACTTTTAATGTACTCTGATTTCTGGCTTTTATTTTCCAAAAAATCTGACCTCATTGAAGTATTTGCCTTGAGGGAAAGAAGAGAATAGAGAGATATGCTTTTTAAGTTAAGGAGAGGAAGCTGGGGAGATATCTCTAGGAGTGGAGAAGCTGGAAGTCAAGGAGCCTTTGGAACTATTGTCCTAGGATTGAATGGGGTGAGGTATCAGAATTTATTTTAAATGGATTTGAAGACAATAAAGACATATTTCTTACATACCTGTGTAAATCTGTGGACCAAGAGTCATGGTAACTTATGATATTTGTTATGTTATTCACTTTAAGAGTAGATAGGTAATTGAACAGGGACTAACATCAATATTTTAAACTAACTAACTGTGTAGTTATTATATTTTATGGATTTAAATCTAGGGTGTCTAGTTTAAATTGATTGTTTGCAGAATTCTGTAAAGCCTATTAACTTATGTTAGATAGAATTAGTGCCAGAACGATTATTGATACTTCCACCAGACTTAATATTCCTTTTCATAATTATTTTCCAATACATGAAATGCTGTAAAAAGACCAGAACAAATGAGTTTTTTCTCATTTAATTTGCTATTTCTAATGATCAGAATATGGTGTTTATTGACTTGGGAGATAAAGCATTGCAAACATTTTCCAGTTTGAGATGAAAACTTAGTAAAATAAACAAAAATAATGATACATGTCGTGCCTCATTCTTAATTCTATTGTTGCTTCCATTCGAAAACGTTCAGACATTTAGTATTACCTCTTGTTTCCTCTGCCTTGGGCTTCATAACTATTCCTCCAAACCCACTACTGCCATTTTGGTTAGAGCCAGAGCTCGCCCTCTGCTGGACTCCTGCCAGAGCCTCCCAACAGCTCCCCCACTGCACTCCTGCCCTTCAAGCCCCTACAGACAGCAGGAGAGTGATCTTAAAACAAACAAAGAAACAAGCAAACAATGTCAGATAACACCATTTCCTTCTCAAGACCCACCCAAGCTTCTCATGTAACTTCTAAAAAGGACAAGCTCATTTATTCAGTTCTTTAGATTGCACAAATAAGAGAGATCATATGGTATATTTGTCTTTCTGCAACTGACTTATTTCACTTAACATAATAATCTCTAGATCCATCCATGTCATTGGAAATGGTAAGATTTCATTCTTCTTTGTGGCTGAGTAATACTCTATTATATAAGTATACCACAGTTTCTTAATCCAGTCATCTACTGATGGGCATTTCAGTTGTTTCCGTATCTTGTCTATTGTTAATAATGCTGCAATAAACATAGGGGTGCATATGTTTTTTTGAATTAGTGTCTTGGGTTTCTCTGGATAGATACCTAAGAGTGGAATTGCTGAATCATAAGGCAGTTCCATTTTCAGTTTTTTGAGGTACCTCCATACTGATTTCCGTAGTGGCTGCATGCCTTGTTAGGGAGACCACTTCATGAATGATGTAGATGCCTGATCACTGCATTGTATACATCTGAAGCTGAAGCTGAATAATAGTGTATGTCAACTGTAATTTAACATACATATATTCACAGGATATGGAGTGTAATATAGGGAATGGAGTCAATGGAATTGTAATAGATATATATGATGTCAGAGGGACAATAGATTGGGGAAGGGGGTTATCATTTTGTGAGGGGTGAAATGTATAACTATTACATTGTTTTGTACACCTGAAACTAATTTAAATAAATTAAGTTAGAAAAACAAACAAACAAGGACAACTCTTCAGATCTCCCCAGCCAGCCTCTCCAATGTGAACTCCACTTTCCTCTCACTCTACTCTACCTTTTGTTCTGGTCCTCATATTTACTAAACTCTAGAGTCTTATTCAGATGAATCAAACACATAAACAACAAACAAATGAATAAACAAAAAGCAGATATGCCTGAGGTAGTCAGTGTGCATACTGATTATTTTCAATAGATAGATTTCCCATTAGCTTTTGTCTGGATCCATTCAGGTTCTGTTTCTTTTATTAGCTTTCAGTTCATTCTGTGAAATAACTGAATATATTTATTGAGGACTTTGTATGGGAAGCAGATTAACGCTGACTTCTTTGCCATTATTCTCCAAGGTGAATGAAGATGACCCATTTGCCTTTCAGCAAATCTTTTGCTGAGAGGTAAAAGACTAGTAATTTATCTGTTTGATGAAGTTCAGCAGTAATATATGTGGGCCAGATATTTTGTGGTATTTACAGACTGGGCAATGGATTGTGAGCCTGAGGCAATTTTTTGTTGTTGTTATTAAATTTTCTCTCCCTTAGCTCAGCAGTCCTCATGAGTAGATAGCTTCTAGTTTTCGAAATAACCCATCTGTCAACAACTTTGGAAGCTCCTCCTTGACTGTGTCCTTAAAAAGGAGGTATATTTTCTTGATTAAACAATACACTATCACACTGATAAGTCTTGAATGGATGGAGAAAATGGACTTATTAATCATCCTCAATGCTCTTCAGAAAGTACAATTTCTATTTCTGCAAAGCAAATCATTTCTCTTCTGGTTAAATAATAAAAGAGGACTCTAAACTTTCCTCACCTTTGGGTCATGCTTGAAAGCCTCAGTCTGTGCAGACCTTGTAAGGCCAGTTCCTTCTCAGTGGTATTACTTCTCCCGGTTGTCTCTGCACAGTGCACAGAGTGGAGGCCAAGCTTAGATCATCTTTCCTGGAGATCTTAGGTTGACTCTTATAGTTTTCCCAGAGCACATCCTGCCTAATAGGCTTCAAGTTCTCAGAAGCACAATAAGACTATGTGTAGGCCACAGAAATATATATTAAGAGATAATGAAAACAAACACGAAATGGTACATTAAAATCTTTCATCACTTCCTCCAGAGAGTCAAAGAAATGCCTCTTAGGTACCTACAGGGTGCTTAGTGCTTGGCTAGGATGAACAAGCCATTTATTTGGGCATTCAGTAATAACATATATACAGCAATAAATAATATGAATAATATAGAACATGATCAAGACGAAATCAGAGGCTGTAGGAACCCACAGGATGGGGATCATGAGGACTGAAGTAATCAGTAAAGCCTCCAAGGATCTTCAATGATGAGAAGGATTTGCCCAGGAGCCAAAGCCTTGATTGTTTTCTTTATGATGCCTATATGATAGCGTCTTTGTTTTTGTTCCATTTTGTTTTTCCAGCTGATATTTCCCACCCTCAGAAATGTTATTATTTAGGCCACAGTTGGCATAAAGAAGCCTATGTCTTCCTGAGTCCTCCTGTGTACCTGGGAATTCCAGGTATTTGCAGTGTACAGTTGAGCTTATGGAACTATCCAGTCCCATGTCTGCCTTCAAATCTGAACTCAGGTTTCCTTAGAGGCAACATAATAATTTTTTACCAAAACTCTGTTTAGTACCTGCAAAGGACTGATGGCCACAAGAACCTCAGGATGGGGCTGAAGGGCATTCTTCTGACCCCCAACACCAACAGAGAGCTGTTATTTCTGCAGGCTGGTGTGAAAGCCCTCTTTGAAGGCTCAGACCTTGCATCTTTCTCCTCTTCATAGCTATTGTTGTTGGTCACTCTTCCAGGCTCAGTAATAACTGTGGACTCAGGCTCACTGTTTCCTCTCCACCCCAAGCCTTGCCATCATTCTTGAAAGGAGCACAGGCTTTGGAATCAGAGAGCTGGGTTTAAAACACAGCTCCACACTCTACTAATTGCATGACCAAAGGCAAGTTGCATAACTTCTCTGACCCTTTCTTTCTCATATGTAAAACATAATAAAGGTGCTTACTTCAAAAAGGCTGTGAGGCCATGAAAGTAAGTGTCTAACCACAATGCCCAGGTCATAGAAAGTGATACATAAATTGTTGTTTAGAAGGATTGCTGTCATGTGACAAACACACCCAACACCCTCTGTTCGGTTCCACCAACCTCCACACCACTCAGCCACTTTCAGCTTTGGGCTCCACCACAGTGATCTGAATCATTCCTTCTGCAAAGTCCTAAACATCTATATTTTTTAGACCCCCTTTTTCTACTATTCTATTATAGCTCTCTTGTTTCTATACTCCCATTATTCCTGTTCTTCAGTTTTTTTCAATCTTCATTTCTCCTGGTTCCCCATCCTCTTTTTTCTTGTTTCTGAAAGACGTATAGACCTCATGATGTTATTCATAACATTTTTTGACAACTCTCTTGCTTCCTCATCTTTCTGGAAAAACCCTACTGCTAAATCAAACCAGGTGATTGCCTCTTCTATTATTATACCCAGCCTCCAGAGAGCTATTGAATAAACATTACTCTTCAGCAAGGATCTATGAGCTTACAATCTCCAGGCTAGTTCTGGTGAGCTGCCTCTGCTACACCTTCCATTTCACCCTTCAGCATTCTCCTATGTATCGCCTCTCCAAAAGCTGCCAGCGGAGACTCTTGCTGCCTACATCATGGGAAGAACGTCCTTAACTTTATCCTGCATCTCTCTCAGTCCTTTCCCAACTCCTCTGCTCCAATTATATAACCACGTGCTCTTGGAGGGGAAGGCTCTGTCCCCATCCTTTCCTGTTTCCTGAGGGATGTCCTTCTATTGTTAATTTCTACTCTCTTCTGCTGCTTTACTGTTCCTCCACCTATTTGCTTTCTCTTTCAAAATATGAATGTGTTAAAGATCTTCTCTCCTTTGTATGCTTCCCTTCTCTAGGCACTGTTGACTGTACTCTCTGAAACATTTTTCCCCGTGATTCCTGGTATGAAATCTCCTACCTCTCCTTTTTCCTTCCCTCCACTCCTACCTCCTCCTTTCTCTTGGCCCTCAAGTAAACACATGAACATTTTGGGGGTTCTATCCTCAGTTCTTTCCTATTGTTATTCTGGATCATCTCTAACAGAGGTGGTAGTCACAGTATTTAACAACTGGCATGGTTGGGCACTGATCAGTCAGCACAGACACTGGCCATAGTCATCTGATATAACTCTGCCAGAGCATGCCAGCTGAGTATTAGACCTGACCCCATGACATCCACGATCACCTGTGCCCTGGGTCTGTACCTCCATTCCAAACCTCCTTTGTAAACCAAAGTGAACACACTGGGACACATCACAGGCACCATAAGTTTAACACTTCCCAAACTGAGCTCTTCTTTTCCTCTCTCCTCTTCTCCAAATGTTTCTTCTCTGGTACTCCCTGTACTTCTACTGATTGAGGAATGGCACTCTGCCTATCCTGAGCAGAACTATTTTGCCGCTGTGGTCCTGGGTCAATTTTCTGCCTTTGCTACAATGGGAAGCATATAAATCCTAAGCTGTGATCTTTCCTTCTAAAAGTCTACAATGGTTTCCTACTGCTCTCAGGGTAACAGTCAAGCTTTTTAGGGAATACGAGGCTCTTCTGGATCTGGTCTCTGCCTAATGCTTTGACCTAACCTCTCAGCACTTCCCTTAGCTTGCTTCACCCTTTGTACCCCACCCTCCATTCCATGCTAGATGGACCCACAAATATCAGCCCCCCAAAACCATGCTAATTTTTGCCTTGTGCCTTTCCACAGTATCTTTTGGCTATCTGGTCCTTGTCATCACCATATACTCACCCTGACCTGTTTGTTAGAATACTCCTGTTTACCTTTGAAAACCTAGTCAGATGTGTCATTTCTTTTAGGAAAACTTGCTTGAGCTCTCCCACTGTCCAGTGTGGGTTAAATACACTCCCCTTTGCTTTCATTAACCTCACGATGATCTCTTACATTTCGCTTAGCAGAGGTTATTTTATCGGTGTATTTACCTCTTGTTATAATGTGAAGTCCTCGAGGGCAATCCAGATTGGTGCTTGGCACACAGTAGAGGATCAAATGGAGTTTATGGATTGAAGGGCTGATTGCACCAAATAGGAAGATTATAAATGATGAACACCAGTGTACTAGGCCTGCTCATTGTTGGTATTGGGGTTTTGTTTATCATTTGAGAAGACATTAGCAATGCAGATAACACTGCCTGGTCTTTGTTCAGTGTTTGGAGAAGTTATCAATACACAGAAAGTGTCCCTCAGGAGTTTCCAGAGAGTCTAAAATGGATTGGAGGGCTCTGTGAGTACCTGCTGGCTTCCTGTGGGTGCCCATGGGTGCTTAATGATTCTTGACTGAGTGACTCTACCTTTCTCTGTTGCTTTGCTGAAACCAGCCAATATGCTTTAAGTTAGTTTCATTTGCCATGATACTGTTCTTTTATCCTGATTTTTTCTTTCACAGAGTAGAAATAGTGGCAAATGGACATAAGAACATCCTGAAATCATCTTGTTTTATATTTTGGTTGCTTTCTCAAACCCTTCAAGCTTCCACTTGAATCATTTCAGTAAAATGAAATCGTTTATTCTTAATGTTTCTCTTTGCCCTGTAATTTTGTTATATCAAAAGTGTGTTCCAGTTACAAATTGCGATTTAGCTTGTTGGTTTGGATCCTGTATTACCAGCAGCCATTCAGTTAAAATTGCTAGAGGCCCAAACCCCTGTGTCTCTGGTGACTTGAGGGTGGTGGTGAACCTGTGAGCAGTACAGGAGAGGTCAGCTTTAGCCACCAGGGGAAGTAATGCAATGTGGAGCAGCTGGGCCACACAGTACTGAAGGAAACTTTCCTCAAAGCATCTTTTAAATTACTGCCCAACCAAATTGCAGTTAAAACTTTCCTCCACTTGCCCTTAACATTAATTTTTCACCTTCTTAAGAAGATAGAAGTTTAAGCCTGTATTATGTTAGAGCATTTTATCTATCCTGTGCAAATACTGTTGATGACAATTTTAATTTTGCTTATAATTGAAATGTGAAGTACCTCTTTTATCATGTGATTCTTGCTCAATTTCCTGTTATTATTACGTTTCTCAGACCATTCTCCTTGTATTTCTTTCCAAGGCTAACATCCGCTAGATCTGTGTTAACTTGTAAATGTCCAAACATCAAACCTGTTTTTGATTAATTTCGTATTAGAATTAAGGAGTATAAGGGAATGAACATTTACTGATCATACGTGAAGTACTAGAACAGCACTAGGTGCCGACATATGCTATCTGATTTAATTCTTACCATAATCTAGTGATGAAAAGATTATTTTCATCCAGTTACGCAAGTGCACTGGGGTTCAGAGAGTTGAAGCAATTTGTTGACCAACAGAGCACAGAATGGGGGGAAGCCTGGATTTGAATCCAATTATGGTTGATTCTGGAAGCTCATTATCTTTCTACTACACAGTGTGACATCCTACTGTGCCGAGGGAGTATCACAAAATTTAATATTTAATTTCTCTTTTATTCTTATTGATATTTTTCTCTTAAAAATATTGTTGTAAGGCTGCCCAAGTGGCTCAGTTTGTTAAGAGCTCACTCAAGAGTGCAAGCTGAGCTCTGAGCAACATGAGTTCAATGCCCAGCTGGAGCTGAGCTGCTGCTGAGCTGCCAACACGTGGCAGGATAGCTCAGCTAAATATATATATATATATATTTGTGCTAAATATATATATATATATATATATATATATATATATATATATATATATATATCTGTGATTCCTAATAGGTTCTCTTTGTCTTTTGTAAACTGCACATATACACACATGGCTAGACGTTAGAAATTAGAGATAGTTTTATATATACATTAGGATATTCAGCCAATAGCGTTGCTTACTGAGAAAGTTTTCCTTTTCTATACTTCCCAATTTGAGTTTTATAAAATGGTATATAATTTACAAAATCAAAATGTGCAACAACAAATAGCTTCTCTGCACACACTTTGGAGTAGTTGACATGGAACTTCTGCTCTTGTTTATCCATCCTCGTCTCCTTCCAGCCTTATTTCCCTCTCCTTTCCGTTGTGTTTCCCTACAACTTGGCCTCAATTGGCACCAATTCCTAGCAACTCACTCCACCCCCTTTACTCCTTTCTGGGTCGATTCATCTCCTTTTCCATGAAATCTTCCTCTATCTACTCTCGTCATTGGTCTCCTTTCAGTCAGAATCACAAAGTTGGAACAATGAGATAAAGAGTGATTGTCAGCAGTAGTTCGACATTGGTGTATGAAGTTTTTCTCTTTTTAAACTCATCCACAGTGGTTGGACAATGCTGGTGTACAGTGAGTCCTCAACAAATATTTCCAGGTTGCTGGTCAGGGCTGCCTATGAAGTGCTACACATTCGGAGGCTATGCAAAATGGCATAGCTTATAATTAGTTTCCATGTCATGCACTTTGAAAGTGACCAACCCAGTGAATGGGGTGAGACCTACCATCTGCCAAGCACACCTAGGGGAGGAATCTTTAGTGAAGAAAGGCTCCTTAATACAAGAACTACTTTGGTGTTACTTAGTACCAACTTAATTAAATGAAATGATGTAAATCATCAGCAGGGTCTTATATTATTCAAGGAACTTGTTAATCTTATTGCTCTTTTGTCCTCAATAAACCCAGTGCTTTGGCCTCCTAACACCTATTTGGTGCCATCCACCCAATCAGTCTTTTCTGCATTTTCACTTGCTTAAATTCTTAAAGGCCTGTGTGTGCTTCCAGAGCATCCCATATATCTGCTAGCAAAGCATTACAGCAATTTAAGTTATGTGTGTGCTGGATACCATATCATAGTTTCCCTAGGAAACTATTATACCCTTATTACTTCAGAGGAGCAATGGGGAGAACAGAGAACAAAAGGCTTCTTCAACATTTTGGATGGATTAGGGCTTCTCCACTGTAGTGGAATTTGCTAATGCGCTCCCTGAAACCTGTTTCTTTTTTTTTTCTTGAACACACAGCTAGATGACATTCTCCATACTCCTTTATAGTCAGATGAGACCATAAGTAAGTTGGATCAATAGGATATTGCCAAAGTTATGTTTGCCTGTTATGTACCTGGCCAATAGGAACCTCCTAAATAGTTCCTCCACTCTACATCTCTTCCCCAATGCTGGTTGTGTGGAGATGACTGTAAGAACCTGGAAGACAGTGGAGCCACAAAATGGAAGGAAAGTAGTCCCCTGAATCATCACATGAAACATTTCCTGCTAAACACAGCTTAATGAGGGGATTGTTCATATGATGTGAAGTCCTCAAAGGCAGCCCAGATTAGTGCTGGGCGCACAGCAGGAGCTCAACAAGAATTTCTGGATTGAAGGGCTGACTGCACCAAGCAGGAAGATTATAAATAATGAAGACCAACATGCGTGTCTGTTTATTGCTGGTATATGGGTTTTGTTTTTATTATTTTATTTTATTTATTTATTTATTTATTATTTTTTTATTGTTACAAAAGTGGTGTTTTTATTATTTTAAAAGACTGAAAGCTAGTGATGCCAACAAAACTGCCTGGTCTTAGTTCAGTGTTTGGAAAAACTATCAAGATACACAAAGTGTCCCTTGGAGGTTCTGAGAATCTAAGACCAAGGGGATAGGGTGGGAGGCAGAAAGACCTGATACAGACAGGTTTGTGGAATCTGAAAACAGACACAGAGCCCCAGATGGTAGCAAACTCAACCAAAGGAGCAGGTAGTTAGTGAATATAGGGTCCCTGAGCACCGCACAGCAGAATAACCCCCATCCCCATAAGCACAGCTCAGACCAGTAACCACAACTGCTGGTCCTGAAGACCTACACGGGTGGGTCAGGGGCCACTTCTCAATGGTGGTGGCATGGGCTGATATAAAGCATCAAACGGAATGCTGTATGTCTCAGCAGAATGTGAGTGGACAGAAAGAAGGGGCTGAGATGAAGTTTCTGGTACCCTGGGGGAATGGTAGTTTGAAATAGAAAGTAGGTTGAATTCTACAAAAAGGAAGAAATGTATGTATATTTTTTTACCACTGAGGATGAAGTCTAAGATTCACCCCTGCTCCTTTATATGCCTCTGTGATTCCTCCTGTACTGCGTTCACTGTGAGTCAGGGCCTGTCTGGTTCACCAGGGTGTCCCCAAAGCCCAGCCTATGCTAGACACTCAGTGACTATTTAAGAACATCTGAATGAATGAGCAGTCTGTGGTGAGAGAGTGGTCCCATTTCTATCAACGGTGGCTGTGAGAAATACCTTCACATTAGCAAGAGCAGAGAACCAGGATGGGAGAGACTTCTGTTGGAGATTTTGTTCTTTTCTTCTAAAGGTCAAAAAGCTAAATGTCACTGAGTCTGTTTCCTTTGAGAGAACATTAGCAACAGGGTCTTAAAATAAAAATTAGCAATGGCAGAATACTGTCACCTTTGTGGAAGATTTCCTCTCATCCACATTTAACTCTTAGGGTGCTAAGCTTAGAAGAAAATAAGCAGGTGATATGTGGCAAGCTTCCGTTGTGATATTTGTTTCTATAAAAAAATAAACTTATATGTTTTATATATTGTGTCTCCATATATCAAATTCAATCTTGTTGAGCACAAGCAAGTATCAGTAATGTTTTTACATGAATTGGAAATACTACATTTGTTAATGATTTGAGAGTGGTTATTTGTGATATACAATGATGTAGGATAATTTCATTACCTGTTTTTCATATTTCATGATAATTATTATTTTTTTCATAGGAAACTTCTCTTTGTTCCTAAAAAGTGACATTTTTCAAGTCCTAGTGTTTGAACACCCTAACATGAGTTTTCATTTGTTCTACATAAAGCTAAGCATGCAGATTAAAATGGAAAATGTATATTTTCTTAGTTACACAAGAACGAACATTTGCAAATACCCATAGCAGTCTATTGAGGTTATTTAGAAAGAGCCAATGTTACATGCACCCATATGCTAACTATTCAGTAATGACCCATATTTAATTTCCTTCTGAATGAACATGACTTTCATTAATTTGACAGTGTATCTATTACTGCTTCTAATGAAAACATACATAGAAAGGACTCCTGGCTGGACTTTAAATGGAAATCTGCTGAATATTAGAATCAATCATTTATCTAATGTTGGTAAATTCATAATTTTTCTTTAATTTCAAAAATCTTACTCTACTTTCCATGATAATTATAATCAGAACAGCATTGTGAGAGTGAAGACCATTTATTGCATGCTTACTTGGAGTATCAGTTGCTTTTGAATTACTTTTGAACCTATGGTTTAATTGGTTTTGAGCCTATGCCTAGAGAAGAAGGAGGTGTCGTCCCCCCATCACTTTTAGTACTGCATCTCGAGAGTCACATAGGGGCAGTAGAAACTCCCAGAGCTATCTAGAGGAATCAGAATATTGGAGGTTGATGCCTCACCTTCCTGGACACACCCTGGGGAGTTGCCAAGACTAGGAGAAGCTTGAGTTCAGGATGGTAGAGTCTTGAATTGTGGCCCCCAAAGTTTATGTCCACCAGAAAACTCATGATGTGACCTTATTTGGATAAGGGTCTTTGCAGATGTCATTAATGTAAGGATCTTGAGAGGAAATCATCTTGGATTAGGTTGACAAGAGATAGAAAAGGAGACATACAGAGGGAAGAGGGCCATGCGAAGACAGCAGCAGAAATTGGAGTTAGGCAGCATTAAGCCAAGAAACACCAACTGTTGCCAACAGCCACCAGGAGCATAGAGGGAGGCATAGGGCAAACCCTTCCTCAGGTCCTCCAGAAGGAACCAACCCTACCATACTTTGATTTCCAATTTCTGGCATACAGGACTGTGAGACGATAAATTTCTGTTGTTTTAAGCCACCCGGTTTGTGATCATTTGTCATGGCAGCCCTAGGAAATGAATACAAGAATGGAGCCAGAGAAGAGCAGCAGTGGCTAGGCAAGCTGCTCTTACAGAGTCTTATCCTGCAGCTCAGTGCACAGACAGCAGCTGAGTATTCCAACCCAGTGGTGGTTCTCCAGTAGAGAATTGGAGCTGTCCAGAAGGGGCATCAGCCAGGATAAGGGAGGATCAATATGTAAAAACCTTGGCTCAGGGGAAATGGCTTGGATTGCCCATTCTCAGAGATAGATGCCAGCACGGTGTGGTGTAAGAGCAGGCCAGCCACTCCACAGGGAAACTGGTAGGGACCCAGTACACAGGTGAATACCCAGTGGCCAGTAAGATGAGGGACATCATGGAAGAAATCTTCAGGCCTGGGTGGCAGTCTGTAGCCCAAGAACATCTCTGTCCACTGCCAAGGCATGGTGTGAACTGCCCCTGTTGTTTTATTATTCAGAAAAAAGAGCTGGAAAGAGGAAGGAAAGCCTGAAAACCAAATGTTTATTCCAGAGACCAAGCATTCACTTGAAAGACACTATTTTATACTGGAAAGGAAAGTTACCTTTACCTGACATGCTTAACGTTTTCCCCTGGTATTTGTCACATAGAGGCTCAAGGAAAAGGTGAATTATAGAAAACAATCTACTTTTTGGCACATCTGAGTTGTTTGTGTGAATTCAAGACTTCTGCAATTCATCTCCCTCTTATCTGGGATGAGGCCTTTCTCAGGCAACTTTTGTGAATCTCATGGCTTCCAGATGGTTCAGATAGAGTGGGATCCTAGCAGGAACCCAGCATAAACTCCTGATGAGACTTGGCTAATGTGTACAGGGCTTAAGAGTTGTGAATTCCTTTCTTTTCTTTTTCTTTTCCATCCTCAAATTTTTATCATGAAAATTCTGAAATATGTACAATAGTTGAGATTAGTTCAATGAACATTCTTATATTTCTAACTCACATAGATTCAACAATTGCTAACATTTTGCTATTCTTTCACTCTCTTCATATATATGTATGTATACATACAAGGTCTGAAATTAAGTTTGCAAGCTTGTTGCAATGATGTTGCTAACCTTTGTTATATCAGAGTGATTATTCATTATGAATTTGTACCAGCTGGACAGTTTACCAAGTTTACTATTTGGAAGTGCTGAAAAGGCTGCGTGAAAAAGTTGGACGATGTGAACTTTTCGCCAACAATTCATGACTCTTGCATCACAACAATGCACTAGCTCACACAACACTGTCTGTGAGGAATTTTTTAGTCAGTAAACAAATAGCTATATTGGAACACCCTCCCTACGCACTTTATCTGGTCCCTAATGACTTCTTTCTTTACCAGAAGTTAAAGGAAATATTAAAAGGAAGACATTTTGATGACATTCAGGACATCAAGTGTCTTATGACAGTTCTGATGGCCACTCCAGAAAAACCATTCCAAAATTGCTTTGATGGATGGACTAGACACTGGTGTAAGTGCATAGCTTCCCAAGGGGGAGGTCTTTGAAGGTGGCTGTAGTGATATTCAGCAGTGAAGTATGTAGCATTTTTCTTCTAGGATGAGTTTGTGAACTTAATTATCAGACCCCCACATATGCTTTATTAAAGTGTAATTGACAAATAATAAACGGCATATATTTAAAGTACACAATTTGATAAATTTTGACATATGCATGTGTACACCCTTGAAACCATCATCAAAATCAAGATAACAAAACCAAGATAACAAATATGACCATAACTTTTACCCAAAAGTTTCTTTTTGCCCGTTATGATACCTCCCTCTCCTACCCTCCTTTCTCACCATTATCCCCAGGAACCTCTGATCTGTTTTCTGTCACTATAGGCTAACTTTCATTATTTAGCATTTCATATGAATGGACTCATACAAGATATACTGTTTATTGGGGAAGCTTCTTTCATTTGTCATAGACATTTTGAGATTCATCCAGGTTGCTGCTTGCATTAATAGCTCATTTATTTTATTCCTGAGTAAGGACCTATTGTATGTGAACTATAATTCATTTATCCATTTGCCTGTTGATGAAAATTTTGGTTGTTTCTAAGAAATAAAGCTGCCATGGACAGTTCCATAAAAGCCTTTGAACATAACTTGCATTTCTTTTAACTATGTAGGAGTGGTGGAATGACTAGGTCATATTACCATATGTGTGCATTTAACATTTTAAGAAACTGCCAAGTAGCTTTTCAAAGTGGTTGTACCAGGTTGCGTTTCCACCAGTAGTGCGTAAGAGCTCCAGTTGCTTTAAATCCTTGCCAACACTTGTTATATTCAATCTTTATAATTTTAGCCATGCCAGTAGGTGTGTAGAGGAGTCTCCTTATATGGTTTTAATTTGGATTTCCCTAATGTCTAATGATATTGAGCATGTTTTCATGTGCTTGTTTATCTCTTCTATAGGTCTTCTTTGATGAAGTGTCTTTCCAAATTTTATGTCCCCTTTAAAAATTGGGTTTATCAATGTAAGAAATATCTAAATCTGTGAAGAATTTTTATAAGGTTTTATTTGAGTCAAAGTGACAGCATGCCAGGGAGCAAGATCTCCAATGCTGCAGAGAATAACCATTTTGCAGTTTTTTTATACATTTGGAATTAAGGAAGGAACATAAGAAATATTACATGAAGATTACATGAAAGCAAGGTGGGGATGGGATTACAGAATAGTTAACAAGATTCTGTGCTTTCTTGAGGGTCATTATGCTTCTGAGGGGTCTGAAAAAGAGACAATTTCAAAGGTATGTTAACCTAAATGCACAAAAACAATGGGCAGGGATTGCTTAAGGCAAAGATAAACCTTTTACTAGAAAAGTGGTATGCTTAGGGCATGACTACCCACCATCACCTGCCCAGTTGGAAATTTGTGATCAGATCACCCTCTGAGGTTATTATCAGTCACTGGACTTGATAGACTTGTTATAAAGCCCTCCCCTGCTCCTTTTTCTTTTTTTTTTTTTTGGTCCAGAGGTTGATTGTATAATTATTGAGCTGTAAAAGTTCTTTATATGTTCTAGAAAAACATTTTCTATTGGATACATAGTTTGGAAATATTTTCTTCAAGTATGTAGTTTGCCTTTTCATAACAGTGCTTTGTAAGCACAAAGTACATAATTTTCATGATGGTGAAGCATGCCATTTTTGTCTGTATAGATCTAGGAGGTGCATCATGGCCCTGGAGCCAGCACTTGTAGAAGTGGTGGCTTCTTGATCCGTGCCCCAGATTAAGACAGGACATTCCTGCAGCTAACAGCTGCAGCAACTGTTTTCTGATTTTCTAACCTGTTATTTATTTACCTGTTTGCTCCCACCCCTCCCTGAATTTCAGTGCTCTGTGTTACAGGGGCAGAGACTATAAAAACTGCAATTTGCAGGTTTTCTCCAAACCGGTGCTTAGTTAGGTTTGGCCAATGGGTGGCAATGTCAGGAAACTGGCAAATCAGAGTAGGGGAGAAATGAATTCCATCCTTCCAGTCTCTGGAGGCGTAGCAGCAGCGGTGATGACTAAGGTGCCTGTGGCTGGACTCACAAAAGCAGAGACCAGGGTGCAGGTTGCCAGTTCCTGCACAGGCACTCGGGTCCAACAGGAGCCTCAGCAGCCAGTGTTCCTGGGCTCTGGATAATGCTATTTCTCCTTTCTGCTCTTCAGTTATGGCCAGTTGTGATCTGTAGTTATTGGACTTTGGCGAACCCTATTTTTCTTTTTTCTTTTTTTTTGAGGGCCGTGTCACTGGCCCTCATATGTGGGACCCGAAACAGGGCCGCTGATGTCCCAAGCCAGCTCTTAACCACCACGTCACTTGGCCGGCCCCCTATGTTTCTTCTTTTGCCCTTCCAACAAGCTTGCAACCAATGTGTGTATCAAACTTCCTCTGTTGGAAATGTAGAGAGAAGTTTCTTGTTCCATGGTTGAGCCTGACTGTGCATCTTACTTCCAAATATGGCGGAGAACGCTGTTGTTCCCCGTCCCCGGCCTTCGCAGGCGAGTTCGGCAGACTTGGTCTAGGAAACATTCCTGGAGTCTCCACCTAACCACTCTCCTCAAGCCCTTCTCAATTATTCAGCAAGCACCCAATTTTCTACACTAAAACCATTTCTGCTTAAAATAGCCAGAGTGGTCTTCATTCTCTGCAACTGAACCCTGGCTGAAACTCAAGATTCTGGAATTCAAGGGTTTGGTTATCTTTCTAATACCATCTTTGAAATATCTGTACATCCGTGTCTCTAGTCCAGCTCAGGGCTGTGGCCAGTGAGCCACTTACACTTTCTGGTAACCAGAGATCCAGAATTCTTTCTTTTTGTGGAATTGGGGGAGGGGAACAGTGTTGGGGAATTGGGGAAGGGGAACAGACAAGTTGTTCTTCAATCTTCGTTGTGGAGGGCGCCAGTCACCATCTGGCTTCCCGTTGGCAGCTCATGGCCTCTAAGCTCAAGGTGCTGTGTTCAATCTTAGTTGCAGGTGGGCATAGCCACCATCTCATGTGGGAGTCAAACCAGCAGCCTTGTTGTTAAGAGCACACGCTCTATCCTCTAAGTCATCCGGTGGGCAGGTCAGCTCGAGGTGCTGAGTTCAGTCTTAGCTGCGGGTGGGCGTAGCCACCATCCCATGCGGAAGTTGAGCCAGCATCCTTGTTGTTAAGAGCACACACTCTATCCACTGAGCCATCCCAGCGGCAGCTCAGCTCAAGGTGCCGAGTTCAGTCTTTAGTTGTGGGTGGGTGTAGCCCACCATTGAACAGGCAATCTTGTTGTTACACCAGCTGAGCCATCCTGACACCTGTTGGCTGTTCAGCGACAGCTCAGCTTTGGCACAGCATTACTGACCCATGTGGGAATCGAACCGGTCGCCCTGTTGCTCAGAGCACCCACTCGAAGCCAACTCTTAATCAACTGAGCCACTCGGCCGGCCCTCTTTCTGTCTTTTTTTTTGAACAAAAATTATTGGAGTAACATTTGTTAGTAAAATTATGTAGGTTTCAAGTGTGCAATTCTATAATACATCACTTATATATTGGATTGTGTGTTCACCACCCAGAGTCAGTTCTCCTTTCGTCACCATATATTTGATCGAGATCCAGAATTTTTGGGTGCTGATTGCTGGTGAGGACACATGAGTAGAGCAGACCCGTGGGGGGAGTTTAAGGGTGTTACTTTGTTGGGTGTTTATGACCAAATGAGCAGTCATACAATGTCATTTGGAACTGGTTTCTTTATCTATTTTACACACATTGACAGTAAAAGGAAGTGTGGTAGATGTCCACACAAGCTTTAATCAGACCTGAGTGAATTCAACTTCTCCACTCTGGCCTGCAGGTTAACCTCACAATCCTTACAGTCTCAGCTTTCTCATTGGAGTAAGGGTCAAATATCAGTAACAACCTTGTAAAATTCTTCTACAAGATTATATATCTATATCTATATCTCTATATCTATAGGTATAGAGATATAGATATATATCTTGTGTATAGAGAGTGCCTCAGAGAGTGCCAAAAAAAATGTATACACATTTTCAGAAAGAAAAAAATCGTATTAAAATTACGTTGATGGTAATCAACTTTGAGCACCTCTTGTAATTGTAAACGTCAAACATGACTTGTATTCATCTTTGGTTGTTGGTATATACAATAAGTCCCCGACTTACGAACGAATTCCATTCTGGGAAAACGTTCTTAAGTTGGATTCGTTCCTAAGTCCAACAAAGTGAGTCTTATACACCTTTGACATAAATACAGTATACAATGTAAAGCCAATGATTGAACGATTCATGTTCTAAGAATGAGCGATGTCTACCGTCTTTTCGCCTTGATCCAGTCTCAAATATTTTCACTTTTGTTTCCATGGTTATTGCTTTGCGCTTCCTAGCAGTCCCCTTCACATCACCACTGCTTTTCCTCTTGCTTCCAGACATCTTGGCCTCTGACTGAGCACTGTACTACTGTACACTATTGCACTGCACAGTAAGCACACAGCGGCACAGCTGTGACAATGTCCGGCAGGCACGTGAGCTACTTCGGCAATTTGTTCGCATCTACGAATGTTCGTAATGCGAGGTTCGTTCGTATCTGTGAAAGTTCGCAGCTCGAATGTTCATAAGTCAGAGACTTACTGCATTGAGTATTACATTTTAATAGTTTTTTCCTATATATATGGAGAGAGAAATAGAATGAGCATTTAACTTACTTTTTTTAAAAATAGCTATTATGTTCCTGAATTTGCATCATGGTTTTGCCTGTAGGTATACCTTTTAAGAACATGGAGGAGCAAATTAGCAATTTAACCAAGTCCGCCAAACTTTGATGAGACTGCCTGGGCCAGGGCCAGTCTGTGTCACTAAATGCGTTTTGTTTGTTTTTTTGTTTTTTTTTGAGACACAAATCCAGAGGTCTGCTTTAAGGACTAGATGAAAAATGACTGCTTAATTTTGCTGGCCACAGTGCTGGCCAGTCAGTGAGGAGAGAGAATGGGAGGAACACGTTAGGGTAGCTCAGGTGTATTTACGGCAATTGACTTAATCCACAGACTTGTCACAATAGGTAAAGGTGGTCACGACCGTTTTACAGAAGACTAAAAGGCTGCTGATGAATGTGTTTCGCTTTCTCAGCAGAGTGCAAGTTTTGAGTTTGGGGACAAATTTCTTGGGGAAACTCTTCCTGAAATGGGCTGTTTCTGGGAATATGCCCACAAACTCCCAGAAATGATTCTTAGGAGGGAACCTATGGGGGAAATTTTGAACACCAGGGTGACCAGAGAGCTGCCTGGTCCCTTAATGTGGTCCCTTGTTTTCTATGTCACACACTACTGGCATTATGGATAGCCTGCTTAATGGTTTTTCCTCCTCCTCTTTGGTAACAGAATCTAGTTTTATTTAGACTGCAGCTTGCCCAGCCTCAGAGGATGAATCATGACTGAACTAAAATCAATTATAGCAATCTTGCTCCCCTTTCCAAATGTTTGGTTTAGGGTGTCTAGCCAGTGGCATAAGAAGTCAGCTAGGGGATTCTAGGAAAGACCTACCAACTTGCTGCAGGACAGTCACCCCATCCTTCCTGCTTTGGAACTTTTCATGGACAGCTGTGATGCTTGGAGCTGCTGCAGTTGTCTTACAACCATACAGTCAAGAGACTCTCAGAGATACATGCACAAATAGAGCTCTTATATCGTTGATCCACTGACCCTACCCTGAAAGTGCCTACCCCAGACTTCTTGTTAAGTGAGATTAATAAGATTAAGAGGCTAGTCTATTAGACCTCATTGACCCTGATTCAGTCCTGATATGTAGTGTCCTAATAAGAGTTTAAGAAGATAATTTTAATACATGGTCTAGTTGGTAATTTCTGCTGAAGCATTGCTCTCAAATTCTTCTCATTATTCTCTCTGGACTGGAGTATGGCAAAGGAGTCTGATGCCACTGGTAATACTTTCTGTCCCTGAATCAATTGTCTACAGTGGAAGATTGTGCAGAGTTGTTGCTCCTGACCTTGCTGTGTCACTGATAAGGAAGCTCATTCACACAGTTGTGATGGGGCTGCAGAGATTTCCTTACTGAGAGGTCTTCAGTTATATTATCGCTCGTTGGTTGTAGACATGGTGATTTTGCTGTCAGAGCCTAACTAATTGATTCTACAAACACAGACACACACACACACACACACACACACACACACACACACACACACACACACACCAAACACACAAAACAAAAACAGATGAACAAACAAACACTATCTTCCTGATGACTATATTTCTTTATTCTTTATATAGGCTTTATACAGTATTTCTTTGTCATCTTGTGTTTTGTTTTGTTTTTAAATTTTTGAAATCTGCTGCATGCTTGACATAAAAAATATGTTTTGCTTGTCCTAATGGCTGATTACTTGAAATGGGAAAAGAAAAATCTCAAATACAGACTGATTGACAACATAAGCTTGGAGGTTACAACTCACATGTGGAACCACTCTTCTTTCAACGACCATATTTCATAAAATTACATGAATCCACAAAGAATCTTAAATCATGTTTTTTGGGGGGAAGGGGAAGCAGACTTCCTGTAGGAAGACCCTAGTGACCTCCATTTAATTGCAATAAAAACTTCTAAATGTGTTTATAGCCCTGGTGTATTTTTGAGTCCAGAACAGGCAGGGAAACTGCTGAAACGTTTGCTCAAATAACCTGACTGGATGTTCAGGTTTAATAAGGAGTTTTATAAAATGGTATTATAAACCAGCAATATTACATAAAATAGAATGTTTATACCTAATACCATTTCAATAACATTTTAGAACTTTGTAAAGGAAATGTTTCTCTTTTTAAGAAAGATATCCTGGTTTTGATTATAAAAGTAACATATGCTCTATGACAAAATTCAAACTACACTTTCAAATGTCCAAATATATAGTGTGAAAATCCCCCTGTGAGCTCATCCTGCCAGATATAACCATTGCTAACTTTCATACAGGCTTCCAGTCTTATGTGTACATAACATATTTATATAAATGGGATCTTCCTTCATATACTGTTTTCAAAACTGCTTTTGTCACTTAAAATATGTATCTTGAACATTTTTCCAAATCAAAAGCTACATACTTCATCTTTTTAAAAAAATGAATGCAAATGTATCTAGCTTTTGTAGATTGGTTTTGCTGCTTATTCTTTTTTTAGTAATCATGCTGATAAGTGAAATTCCTGAAAAGCTGTTGCTAAACAATTTAACTTGAAGCATGTAATGAAGCTTTCCCATGCCTACTTAAATGTGAAAAAGTACTATCTTAACTTTAGTATTTCATTATCAACCTACTTTTAATATTTGTGTTAATGCATCCTTCCTCCTTACTAATTAAAAATTTTGTACAGTCATCTTAAACTGATCAAATAACCTAACAGAAGACTAAGGAGGAAATCTGCTGCAGAGAAAAATATTTATATAGTGGCAAGGAGACAAGATTTTGGTATTCAACATTGGGTTATCTGTCATTATGTAGCTGGGTGACTTTGAGGATGGCCCTCCTTCTTTCTAAGCCCAAGACTTTACTACACAACCCAGCCACTGTGATAAGACAAGTAAAAGACATGGAATATAAGCACAGGAAAAAGACAACATTTTCTAAATAGATTGTACTCTATTGTATATGCTGAAAATCCAAATGACTTTACAGATAAATTATTACACATAATAAAATAGTTCAGCTAGTTTGCTGTATAAACGATTAACATACAAAAATCATCTGTATTTCCATATCAGCAATAAACAAATAAGAAAAGAAACAGAAAAAGTGATGTCATGCCAAGTTCAACAAAAAAAAAAATTTCCAGAAAGTAACCTAAAAATGAATATGAACAAGCTATCCATGAAGGATATTAAAAGGCATTTCTGAAGGATGTAAGAAATAAAAAGCTGAACAAGTAAAAGTATACATGTTAATAGATGAAAAAAATTGATATTGTAATTGGTGTTATTTCTTTTCCCAAAATACTTACAAACTCAATAACATTCCAGTAATATCCCAATAGAGCTTTTCATGGAACTTAACAAATTGGTCCTGAAATTTATATGAAAAAGGTCAACTTTTTCATGGAACTTGACAAATTGTTCCTGAAATTCAAATGAAAAAAGTCAAGAGGCCTCTCAGATAAAGGACCAAGAGGAGCTAAAACAATTTTGAAAAAAGGGAGGAGGAGAGGCTTGCCTTTCAGATAAGAAGATAAATTACTAAACTATAGGAACACGAGGTGGTGCTTTTTTCCCCAGAGATAAACAGAAAGATTAACAGAACAAATTGGTAAAAAATAGAGCTTAGCAAGTGTCCACTCTCACAAGTACTTGATACTTGCTACGGATACCACCACAAAGCAGTAGAGAAAGGACGGGCCATATTAAATAGTGTCAGTACAATTTAATAGCACTAGATAATTTCAAAGATAAAGTCTAGGCATACAAGAGAATTAAATAGGAGGGACAAAATTTTAAAATGTTAAGGACCGGCTGAGTGGCTCAGTTGGTTAAGAGCTCACTCAAGAGTGCAAGCTGAGCTCTGAGCACCAGTAGTTCAGTGCCCAGCCAGAGCTGAACTGCTGCTAAGCTGCCAACAGGTGGCAGGATGGCTCAGCTAAAATAAATAAATAAATAATAAATAAAATGCTTATAAAAGCATATAGATGAATATCTTTATAATATCTATGGAGGGATGGATTTCTTAAACATAAACATGAAAAAGCACAAAAAATGTTGATAAGTTTGATTATATTAATATTGAACAGGGTTCTCATTAAAGAAGATGTTTAAAAGGCTCAATTACAACCTACAGGCTAGGAAAGATATCTGAAATAAATATAACTGACAAAGAATTAGTATCTAGGGTATTCAGAAAACACCCGTGAATCAATAGGAAAAAGGCAGGCAACCCACAATAAAAATGGGCAAAATATATATATGAACTGTCAATCACAGCAGAAAAGAACAGCTGAATGGCTAATGAGCATATGCAAACCAGCTCAACTTCTAGTTAGGAAAGTGAAAATAAGAACAGTAATGAGATAACATCTCACATAAATACGTAAGATTGGCAAAAGTGGGAAATCTTCATAACTGCAGATTTGCAAGTTCTTTGAAGAACTGGGGACTCTCTTCTATGACCTTTGGAGCCCAGGGGGAGAAGAGCTTAGTGTTTAAGAGTGGGAACTCTGGAGGAAGACCCCCCTCCCTTGTGTGACTTTGTCAGGCCACTTCAAATCCCCATGCCTTGGCGTCCTCATCTGTGAAACACAGACAATAATAACAGCCAAACTTAAATAGAGCTTACTTATATCTAACATGCCCTGTTCTAAGGCACTTCATAGGGTTTATGTGAGGATTAAATAAAAAGTTTTAAATGGTGTCTTCTCACAGGGTTAACACTATACAAATGTTAGGTATTTTTGTTAGTTTCTAGTAAGGCTGAAGCTGTCCATACACTTTAAATGTGCTCAAGGGACCTATATAATAACATATATTGTATCATTATTATAAGAAAAAGTAAAACTAGCCAAATGGGTGGGAGGAAAGCAGATAAGTAAATTGTGGTATACATTTAGTCATGTACGTGCTACCTACATGTAGCACAGCATGGATAAATGTCAAAAACATGATGTTAACTGAAAAGCAATATATGTATGAAAATGTTTATTTAATGTTTAAACACATGTAAAAAATTATGTGCTAGGGACTAATACAAATGTGACAAAAGTATAAAAACAGGTATGATGGATCTTAACCAACTTCAAGATAATGGTTACATGAAGATAAGACAGTGGCATCAGGAATCAGGGATCCAGGCTGGTGGGGAACAGTCCTATTGTGGCAGCATCATCTGGAGCATACAACCCCCTCTGTTGCTGCAGAGGCAGATGAGCAAGATAGGAGAAGCACTAATGGGCTCTCTACCATCTCAGCTCAGAATGACACGGGTTATTTCTGCTCACATTTCATTGGCTAGAACTTGTCACTTTGCTCCATCCATCTGCCGAGGAACTGACAAGGGCATTCTTTTGATGAACACTAGGAATAGCCTCCATACTTGGACTGTGGACTAACTGTAGACACAACACACTTTGCTGTGGAATAAACAGCCTCACCTTGCCTTCCCCACCATCCCTCTTGATCTGAAACTGCTCAATAATTCAGACTCCCTGGGTCTCTTGACCATTGGATCTTCCATGACTGTCATCAAAGCCTTGAATGCCTTCATAGAGACCAAATGTTCATTTTGCAGAATTACCATATGGGACTGGGTGTTACCAGGATTTTTTCCAACTGTGATTCAGAGACCAGGCTGGAGTGGTTCCTCATCTTTTAAAGGTTTTGTACAAGTGTCTAGAGTATGTTGGGTTTAAAAAGTAAATATTAAATAGCAGTCAATTGTTATTCTTTTAAAATAATATAGGATTTACCCCTTAGTGATTTAATAAAGCTCTTTGGTTAGAGAGTCTGTGAATGAGGCACATGCTGACTGGTAGATCATCCACTAGCTAGGGAGGCTTTGAAAGGCTCATTCATCAAAGCCAGCAGTTTTGGCAAACTCTGAACTACAGCTTTAATTAGCATTATGTTGCTTTCTTCAGTTTGGATTTTGCATAAGTTAAAGCAGCCAGGGAAATATTTCACTCAAATCCACCTGCTCACTCAGCATCAGCTACCCATTTGGTTTTCCATAAATAGCTCAGAGTGAAGAGTTGATTGTTTACTTGTTTCCATACTCACAGCTTGTATGCTTCAGCTGAACATATGGAAAGAGAGAGTTTGGGAGCTTTGTGACTCTTCCTGCGCCAAGGAAGTGGGTACCTGGAGCTGTTTTCTTAGTGCCCTCCTTGATCCCCATCTGGCTGCCAGCTTTGGAGCTGGCTTTCAGGTGGCCCTGGCATGATCTTTTATTATTTTCTGAATATCCTTAGAAACCAACATTCTCATAAGTCACTCTCAGAACTGCCTAGAACCTTTCTTTAGGCACCTGTGTCAATCTGTATTTTAATTAAGTATAGGGGAGTAAATAATTTGGGTCTATCATTCGGCCAATGTCTATAAAGATAGAATTGAAAATAGGACAAAAATTATTCTGCTAATACAGGATGTACTGTATTTTGCAGCTAGTTTGCCCTATTATTGGAATGTGCTTCACTCACTTCCGTTCAAATAGTGTATGAGATTTGAGAGTTTCTCTCTAGTCCTGGAGTGGAGAGGAAGAGGAAGGAACATGGATGGAGGTATGCCAGTTGTGATGGTGCTAGCCATTCACCATGACAGGAAATAGCTTAATGCTTAATGGCAGTTTGGGTGGCTTCTTTTTTGGGAATGGATGCCTGACAATAGAGAGATCCCATATTTCACAAAGCTTATTGATCCCTTTGAACTAGTTGAGCACTTTCAGTGCCTTCTAGGTTAAAAAAGAGAATTGGATCTTTTCTGTCCACAATTCGTATTCTTCTGTCTAGTGTAACTAGAGCTTGACAGAGCTTGAATGTGTTCATCTTAAGTAAGCAGTGTATGCTGGACACGGAGATGCACCGGCCAGGTTCCCTACACTGGAGGGTTTATTGCCCAGCTGTCCACACCGGGCCTCCAGCTGCTCCTTCAGTGTTTGCCTCAGGTGCCGAGTTAGACTGGGCAAGATAGGGACTTAAAGGCCTGGACATTTTGGCTGATGTAGATCAACTCTGATGGGCAGTGTTTGCTCCTGAGGCTCCCATGGGGCTGACTAAGGCTTTATTATGCCTACAACATAGACTTTTGCCTCCATCCAATACAGCTTCTTTCCTTTCCCTTGCTCAGATGTTTTTATCCCTAATAATTGCCTCTGTGCCAAACTCTGTCTCAGCATCTGCTTTTGGATAACCCATCCTGCAACACAAAGTAATGCTCTTTCTTTGCCAGTTAACCATGTATGCCAAACACAGCTGTGGCTTCTCTACATTCAAGAGTGGTGGCCCAGGTCGGGAAGGGGTACAACTCCTGTTTGAGCCATAAAATTGTGGATCCCAAAGATACTGAAAACTGAGAATGTGGGTTATTTGAGTTCATTGAGTCCAGATTTTTAAAATTGTATTCCAAGAAAGATGTCAATGAGCACTCCCTGCTACAAAAGTCCCATGGCGAAGGCATTAGTGAACGACGGCACACCGCATTTCTCTTTGGAGATTTGAAATGCATATTAATGAGAAATCCTGGTGTAAAGAAGACACTTTAACTTAAGCTTAACAAAACTATCCAGATTTATTTGACTTTGAAATTCTTTTATTTCCATGAAACAACCCTTAGTAACCCTTAGTAACCCTTAGTAGCATATGGTGCCAGTGGTTTTTTTTTTCTTTTCTTTTTTTAATTTTATTTAAATAGAGGCTTTATTTTGCTGACAGGAAGAGTAAAGCACTTCAACTAACACATTTTATCTTTTATGATTATAACAATACCCCCAGTGTCCTTTTTAAAGCCCTTTGCAAAGCTTCGATGGAGGCATATGTAGAAATTGAGTCTCAAATAGACAAAATGCCTCCCAAAGACTACATAATTATTCTTATATAATCAAGACTAGAACTGGGGGCCCTTGATTTTCTTCCAGTATTTTATCTGTGAGGTGCAGCTATTTTTTTCATATAAGCCAAACAGAAGGTTAAAATAAGATGTTTTGGGTCTCATTTTCAGCAGAGGCTCCAAGACAATAAGAGAAAGTAACACCCACCTCTGAGTGAGATTCAGCAATGATGAGGCTGACCACCGGTAGCCAGCTCTCACCAAGAAGCTGAAGTTGGAAAGTGGAGAATTATTTTGTCTTTCTGTTGACAATTTTGCATATTTCCCTCCTCTCTAGGAAAAGGTATGATGTATGCACAGCTGGTTGTGTAGACACTGGCAACCTCCTTAGTAGGCACTGAAAAATGCCATTTTATTTTATTTATTTTATTTTATTTTATTTTTAATAAAAGTTTATTGGGGTGACAGTGGTTAGTAAGGCTACATAGGTTTCAAGTGTGCAATTCTGTAATATATCATCTATATATCACATTGTGTGTTCACCACCCAGAGTGTTCACCACCCAGAGTCAGTTCTCCTTCCATCTGCATATATTTTAAGCAGGGAGAACCAGTCTTCCCCAAGACCCCTGCACCAGGGCTTAATGTTGAAGGCAGATTTCATGTGCATATTAGCAGGAGGTGCTGTCCCTGTGCAAATCTAGTAGCACTGGCACATTTCATTCAGCATTCAGGACCGGAAGATGAAACGTCTGAGGTTTGAAATCTGTTTAGTGTTTTCCCAGTATTCAAAACAGAATTTAAAACATGCAATCTAAAGAGAATTTAGCATTTAATGTCTATATCAATGAGTCCCGTCTCTTGTTAACTATGCATTTACACACTTAGCATTTAAAATCAGTGATCCATTATATACCTTAGGCAATTGAGTTAAATACCAGTTACCTATGAGCAAGAAGATCAAGGGTGTATTTTTTAGTTTTGTGTTCCCAGTTTTCTTGTTTCTGTTTTGTATTTACCTTTCTTATCACATAAACAATCTGAAACATGGTTTTCCGATGCTGGGAAAAATGACTTTATATATGAATAGAACTAAATTATTATGAATACAGAACAGATATCACCTTGCCAATGTGGAATACACAGACAAACATATAAATTAACTTGAGGTACATTGTTTGGGTTTCTTGTGTATCTTTATCTGTGTGACAAATTTTGAGTTTTTAAAAAAATATAACTGAGGTTAATGACTTGTTTACTTTGTCTCCTAGATTGGCTTTTGAAATGCATACCCAGATTGAGTGACTTTAGCTAGTTCTGTTGTCCTGAGTTTGCTGTCATTTCCCTGGAAAGCTCTGCAGGAGGTTTGCCTAGATAGGTTGATGTCTGAGACGGTGCTTCAGGCAACTTTCATCTGGAATGAATGGGCCACCCTGCCAGTTTGATTTTCTGGCAGTTTCTTTCACAGTTTGCCATGTACTCATTGGAAGGAGCAACTTGTTCAAAGTTCTGATTGTGGCAGGAGAGTGTTTGCAGTACAGTAGTGACTGAGCATTTAAAGATTCCATGATACTGGGCCGGCCGAGTGGCGTGGTGGTTAAGCGCTGGCCTGGGAAGCCAGCGGCCCCGGTTCGGGTCCCACATATGAGGGCCAGTGACACTGCCCTTAAAAAAAAAAAAAAAAGATTCCATGATACTAGTTTTGTAAGATGAATTGATTCCTACTCACAAAGGGAAAACAGGAGAATATGTGTATCCTTTAATGTGAATTCAAGAAATTGTGCTTTCTAAAACTCCAGATCTCTTATACATATTGGATTTTAAAATCTGTAAGCAAAGCTCTTACCCACCATATATATTCTAGGTAGTAGGGAGACCCTAAGCAATCTACTGGTTCCAGAAGGCAAACCATTGATTTATGTGACCCACCTGCCATAAAATATAACACATTTAAACAGTTTTAGGTAACAGTTTTCTATAAACTCTTTAGATACATCTCAATCAGAAATGGAGCTAATTGGTGACTCAACTGCTGAGGACTTTTATGCACCTCTTAAGAAAGGGTGAGTCAGATAGGAATATTGCTAGCCCAAGAGTTGAGTCCTGAGTCAGAAGAGGACTGAGGGAAATTTCCTCTGTAAGGAGAGGTGGGATTTAAGTCAGTCCAGTTAAATGCCTGAATTAGATTGTACATTCACAAGAGGCCAGAGATACCAGAAGAAACCAATGGTCCTGGAGAGATAAATATGTTACTTTTCTATTATTATCTGGTAAACTCTTCAAAAAAAGGTCACAAGACCAAACCAAGAGCTTCATGATAGACATTAAGGGTAACAGGATAGCAGGAGGTTTAGAGAATAGGAAGGTTCTCTTTACTTTGGAGGGTACCTGAAAACTCATTTGTATTATTTCTGTTTCATCTTTTCTTTCCTCCATTCTCCTCTTGATCATTTCTTGGCTCTTGTGGAATAGGTACAGTACAATGAACACTTCAGGTGATAGAGTTCATGTAATTATTATGGTTGCCATAAAGTTCGATGCAGGATATTATTTGAGCCCCAGGCCACTGCTGATGATTTACTTGGCATTATTAGAGGATTCTCTAGCATTTTGGCTTAATTACTAATAGACAAAAAATAGGAAAATTTATGAGTGATGGCATATGTATGGAGATAACTATAAAAGTGACAGTTTTATTCTTTAACACTTTAATGTAATTTACTTTAATCTTAGTTATAGCAAATTCTAAAGAGTTTTGTTTACTTGGGATTAGTTTTTGTCAACTCATTAACAACCCACCAAAGACATATAAAAATATCAGTGATCAAAACATGCCCAACTCACATTTCATTTGTGAATTAAGTGAAACATATTCATCCAGTTTGGGTGAATTTTCCATTATTACCTGATATCTTCAGATGGTCTCTGAATGCATTCAAGGCAACACTTATCCAGTTAATAAATGGTGAAAAGAGAACTGTATAAATGGTGAAAAGAGGACAATGTTTGCTATGTATGTCAGAAGTGACATCCTGAGGCAGGCTGCCTGACGGTTGAACATAGAGCTGTGTTGTGCATGATCTCACATGAGAGATCACATGACATAGTTGAAAGCATAGTGACCCTGATTTAGGCAGGACCTTTGGGTACAAACTTCAAAGCCATAGTGATTTTATGAATCAGGGCATGCATTAGGGCTGGGGAGATGATACAGGTCATGTTTTTTGGCTCAGGCAGGCCAAACTTTCTTCATAAGAAGTGTCTCTTTCAGATTTTGATGTCATTTCCAAATCAGGATGTCCAACTGTTAAACAGATATAGTCGCAGCATTGAAAGGAGAAGATGTTTATCACCAACTTTCACTTGTGCCTCACTCACAGACCACAATGTCTATGGTGGGCTATGAATTAATATTCTATTGTATATATTTTGCACCAAAGAACTTACTTATTAAATATAAACCTTCAAAATACACAGAAAATTTATAACTTCATATTTTTAATATAGTGGTAGCCCTGAAAACAATGAACATAGCTTGGCCTGTGTTATAGAGTATGTAATTTACAGTCTACTTAAAAGTAGTTTGTTAACACCTGATACATGCTAATTAGGGGTTCATACTCCAGCGGTAACTAGCTAAATATGGTTAGCTAAATCTTCACCAGAGGGTTTTGTTATTTGGTCAAAGGGAGGGGCTTACAAATAATTCTTCACTGGAGAAATAAGTGAATATGGTTGGCTAGAAAGGTTGTACAGCTATCTTCATCCTTTCATTAAAAAAAAAAAAAGGACCCAGCAAACAGTCAGCAAGTGTAGCAGCATGAATGTTTGAGTGACGCCTTAGCTCTAAGAGTGCTTTTAGTCATTTGTGCCTCCTTTAATGGAGGACTAAAAGGCTTATTGATCTTGTCTTCAAAATATTATTCTATCTGCTTTGGAATTTACTATGGATATTTTTTAGAGTCAAGAGTTGTCTTAGTCAGTTTGAGCTGTTATAACAAAATACCATGAACTGGGTGGCTTAAACAATAGACATTTATTTCTCACAACTCTGGAGGCTGGTAAGCCTGAGATCAGGGTGCCAGCATGGTTAGGTTCTGGTGGGAAATCTCTTCTTGACTTGCAGATGGCTGCCTTCTTGCTGATCCTCACATGATGGAAAGAGAGCTCTGGTGTCTCTTCCTCTTTTTATGAAGACACTGATCCAGTCATAGGGAACCCACTCTCATGACTTTATTTAAACCTAATTACTTCCCAAAGACCCCACCTCCAAATACCATCACATTGGAGGGCAGAGCTTTAACTATGAATTTTGGGGAGGATACAAGCGTTTAGTCCATAGCAGGGGTATTTGGAGGGAAGACTTTATAAAGCTTAAAAGAACAGGTTGTATGATTGTCTCTGTACTTGCTTATAAGTAATTGTTTGCACCTGGGTAAACAGTGCACAGAACCAGCAACTGGCTACTTTGAGAATTGTTATTGTTATTTTTTGTTTGTTTGTTTATTTTGTTCTTTAGATTCCACATATAAGTGAAATCACATTGCATCTGCCTTTCCCTATCTGACATACTTTACTCAGCACAATACCATCCAAGTCCATCCATGCTGCCACAGATGGCAAGAACCCATACAATTCCCTGGCTGAGCAATATTCCACTGTATGTATGTACCAACTCCTCTTTCCATTTATCCATTGATGGACACCCAGGCTGCCTCCACATCTTGGCCATTGTAAATAATGCTGCACTGAACATATGGATGCACACATCCTCTCGAAATAGCATTTTGGGTTTCTTTGAATAAATACCCAGGAATGGGATTACTGGGTCCTTCTCTGTGTCTTGTTATAGCCTTTGTTTTAAAGTCTGTTTTGTCTGGTGTAAGTGTTGCAACCCGGAGCTTTTTTCTTTTCATTTCCACTTTTATGAAATATCATTTCGCCACCTGTTAATTTATAGTCTGTGTGTGTCTTTGGATCTGAAGCGAGTCTCTTATAGGCAGCATATGTATGGGTCTTGTTTTCTTATCTATTCAGCCACCTATCTTTTGGTTGGAGCATTTAATCCACTGGAAATAATTGTTGAAATATGTGTAGTTATTGTTTTATATATATATATATAATTTATTACAACATTATATATACAACATAAAAATAATAAATTATATATATATATATATATATATATATATATATATATATTTTTTTTTTTTTTTTTTTTTTCATCTTCAAGGAGTCCCTCTAATATTCCTTGTAATTCTGGTTTGGTGGTGATGAGCTCCTTTAGCCTTTTCTTGTATGGAAAGCTCTTTACCTGTCCTTGGATTCTAAATGATAGCTTTGCTGAGTAGAGTAATCTTGGTTGTAGGTCCTTACCTTTCATCACTTTGAATAATTTGTGCCAATCTATGTCTATTTCCTTTGCCAGGTTAAGAGAGTTTTCAGACATTATTTCTACAAGTAGTTTCTCAATCCCTTGCTTTCTCTCTTCTTCTGTACCCCTAAGATGTGAAAGTTGTTATGTTTGATGTCCCAGAGGCCCCTCATTATTTGTGATTTTTTTTTTCTTTTTGCTGTTCTGTTTGGGTGTTTTCTACTATCTTAACTTCTAAATCACTGATTCGATCTTCTGCTTATCTAACCTATTGTTGATTTCCTCTAATGTATTCTTCATTTCAGTTATTATGTTCTTCATTTCTGACTTTTTTTTATAATGTTTTCAATCTCTATTTTTGTTTCCTATGTCTTTGTTGAAGTTCTTCCTGAGATCATTGAACATCCTTATAACCAGTATTTTGAACTCTGTCTGGTAGATTGCTTGTCTCCATTTTGTTTAGTTCTTTTTCTGAAGCGTTCTTCTGTTCTTTTATTTTGGGACATGTTTCTTTGTCTCCCCATTTTGGCTGCCTCTCTGTGTTTGTTTCTATGTATTAGGTTGTGTTGCAATGCCTTCCAGTCTTAGTAGAGTGGCCTTATGTAGTATTTGTTCTGTGGGGCCCAGTGGTGCAGTCTCCAGTGGGTGATCCAGGTATGTCTCTTCTGTGGGTTGTGTGTGCCCTCCTATTGTAGTTGAGCCTTGGTTGCTGTTTGCACATCAATGGACGGAGGAGATGTTGTACAGGGGCTGACCCTACAGAGCAGGATTCTCTTTAGCAGGGCTGTAGTGACCTGCCTAGTCTGTCCTTGGAATGTGTTGTCCTTGGAGCCAGCTTGATGATGCTCGAGCTTTGTCTGAAGCTGGCCATCAGACGTGCAGCCCTGGGTTCTCCTGGGAGGGGACCCTCTGCAGGCCAAATTCAGCCACAGCCTGTGCCCTACCTGGGGCCACCTGGCATGAGCCACAAAGCAATCTGCACGTGGCCACCACCTGCACTGTTCTTGGAGGTGCCCCAAGAGGCCAAGCTGCTAATTGAGGCTGGCTGTCGCTAGTGCCTGGGTTAGGGTTGCTCAGTCAGAAGTATGGGATATGCTGAAGCCAGATGCTGCTTATTTGGGTTTTGTGAACTTTGAGAGATTTTAGGAAAGTCTGCAGCATTGGCCAAGACAGGACACCTGAAAAAGCCACTTGAAGCTGCTTGGTTGTGCCCAAAACTTGGGTGCAGCAGGATCTCAGGGAATCATGAGGGCAGGGGAAACTGTGAGCTAGGTTGATGGAGACACAGTTGTGGCAGCCACCTGCATTGGTATGCTGGGAGGTGGAGGGCTCAACAAAGAAACAATGGCTTCTGCCAACTCCTCCATCTAGGAGAAAGCTGCTCCTCCAGCCCCCCACTTTGAAGCCAGATAGTTCAGTTCCTCCCCATATGTTTCTGGCATCTTTACAGCTGCTGTTCCAGTGCTGGAGCTCAGAGTATGTGATTCCATCATTGAGTAAGTTTGTTCATGGGCACTTGAAGAGTAGGGACTGGGACTGCAGCCATTCTTCTCTCACTCAGCCACAATCTCTGCTAGTTGTCATAGGCAGAGTTTTGGGGACTTCTCTCCCCGGCATTGGAACCATAGTCTGGGTAGCCAGGTGTGGTTGAGAACCCTCACTTCCAGGAGGACCTCTGCAGCCAAGATATCCCTCCCAATTTTCAATGGTCATACACAGATGTGGGATTGACTTTGTGCCCCTCCTACCAATCTTGAGGTGGCTTCTTCTGTATGTCCTTATTTATAGAGCTTTGATTCAGCTAGACTTCAGGTGATTCTCAATGATGGTTAGAAAGGCATTCTTTAGTGCAAGTATTGCAATGCCCATAGAAAACAAATTTATTTGGAATTTATTTTTTATTCCTATTTATCAGACTTTTCCATAAGTGTTATTTATAGGCTTATGAGTTTTAAAGGGCAAACATTTTGAATCTCTTTTTAATGGGTGACAATGTGTTTCTTTAGGACTATCAAAGATACTTTTTTGGCACTGTTGAATCAGGGATGAGGTATTTGGAGCATGTGGTTTGAAAAAGAAATTCAAAAAGTAAAGGAATGAATGAATAAACAATTCAAAGCACAAATTGTTGATAAATTAGTGTAATATGCCTTAGGGGTTTGCTTACACTAGTTTAAGAAACGTATCTGTTAAAATCACTATACATATGGAGCTGAGTATAATAACATGTACAATTAAGGGCATAGTAAATTTTCATTTGATCAGTGTTTGAAAAGAATATCTAAAAGTGCTCTGAGGCTTTAGATCAGCCAGGCATGATTTTGCTTAACAAAAAATAGGTTCCCTCTTTTTACACTGGATGTTTGCTTATGTGCCTAGAGACTACACTTGCCAGTAAAGAAATGAGACCCACTGACTTTAGAAGCCAATGTGTCCTCTGGAGTTTTTCATATGGGTGGATTTTAAGGGCAGTCCATCAGACCCCCGCCATGATGTCTTACAGAATATGTTTTACTTTTTGTCAGTGATTCTACAGTTAAACTTCCAAATTTCTTCAAAAATCTAGCAGAGATTATTTTTATCTCTATTTTACTTCCTAATATCTTTTGATTAGGTGTATAATATCAGTGGTTATTATTATTATCATTTTTTGATGTGATATCTTTGCTTTGTCTGCTTCAAAAGGCAATTTAAAAGAGAAAATCTTTCTTTTACCAAAGTAAAGACAGTAAAAAACATCAAGTGGACACATTTTTTTAAAAAAATTGAGTGTTTCTTGTGTTCAAAGCACTTCGCTAAATGTTCTAAACAACAACCAAAGATATGTTGCCTTTTGCTTTTAAGTCTATTGATTGTTCCCTTTGTTCTATGACTTTGAAAGTGTCGCTCTGAGTTTGAACCTGGTTATCTCTCTTTGAAATTTTAAAAATGCATTTTCATTTCTTTGCAAGGTTGTCCTTGTTTGTTGGATAAATTTTTAAGATTAAAAAAAAAATCTATACTGAAACCCCATTATTGGTTCACTATTAATGTAGAAGATAGGAAAGCAGGTTTAGAGGAAGATACTAAGTATTAATGTGGCACTTAAAAAATTTGTAGTTATCTTGTATGTCATGCAAACAGAAATGTTTCCATAGTAAGAACTGCTCTATTTATAGAGGAGATTGAGAGGCATTTGGGCAATGCACATTACTTTCTAGATAGAGAGAAAATTGACATTTATAGTAGATTGGCTGGGAAGAAACAACCATGCTGTTGAGACCAGAGGAAATACACACACCTTTTTGTGGAGCATAAGAAAAATGTCTTGTCAAGAGGTTCCTGTCTTATTTGATTGTGAATTTAATTGTTAGCTTTCCAAGAAGCTTTATAAAGAGGGTAACCATCTGTCCTTTTCAGTAATTTTCACCTGGTATTCTAAGAAATATTTTGTGTTTTCACGCCAGGCCCACCTGGGTCTAAGCAAAATCAGCTGGAGGAATCCTTGTGCATCTGAATCCTGCAGGTCCATTCTATGTCACCAGGTCGGGTGGGGGTTGGCAGCATGAAGTCCTCCGTGAAAGCTCTGCTACCTCTACTAGCATGGTGATCCCTCACCTTCATGCTCACAGAATAAAGTGTTCATCGCTTCAAATTTTCATGAAGACAATGCTTTTACTTTTCTTCTTTTCAAACTGAAACTCCCTCTAGAATACCCATTAGGGGAATTAGCTGTGATTCATTGTCCCAGCTTGGAGGCCCACTCTTTTCCTTTAACCCCTTTACTTCAATTCTCTGCGCATTAAATGTAAATACACATCTCTGTTTTTGTTTCCTAGAGAAAGAAAGAGGCAGCAGAGTTAAAATTTGCTAATAAATCATGTGACCATCTGTAGTACAAATTTTACTGAAAAACGGACGAGAATTATGCAGATCTCCCTAGCTGCCTGAGTCCTGACACTTGCTCTTTCATAGCATTAATTTGATTCAAGGCTCTGGGAAGCAAGAAGATGAATAATATATTAATAAGATTGATTTATGCAAAGGGAGCCACAACAATGAATATATTGTACATTATGCAAACTAGAGGCAATTCACTTTAGAACCAGAGTCACTTGAAATCTTAATTACAATGGTTATATATTAAGTACATAGCAATGACAATGTCCCATATTAAACATTTAACCTCAGAGCTTTCAAATAAAAAGTGTGGTTTTAAAAGAATTTTTTAAAAGGCAATTTAAAAAATCACAACACCTAAATTGTTATGAATTAATATGTATTTCTTCACTTAACAAGTGTGACAAGATGACAGGTGATAGAAGACAGTTGAACACATTGACATGCACCTTTCTGCTCCACAGAATACCTAATGAGGATACTATAACCTTCTCTATTATAATATGGCTCACATCCCACCAGGGAAAGTGGCAGCCATTAATGTACAGCTGTTAGTTTCTGTGTAATAAATAGAAATGGAACAAAACGTTCTCTGTTTAGCTGTTGCTTTCTTGTGAAACAGCAGTGAAATTTCCTACAATAAAAGTAATGGTAAGAATCCTTTACATTTACTAAGAGATGTGCAGTTTACAAAATGTTTGATGATTTAGAATAGCAATGGCCATTCACTGTGTGTGTGTGTGTGTGTGTGTGTGTGTGTGTGTGTGTGTGTGTGTGGCACTTGGTTAAGCGCGGTGTGTACTTTGTTGATTTAACTCTTACAACAACTCCGTGAGGTAGTGATTGTTTTTCACATTTTCCAGATGAGAAACAGAGCTTTGAGAGATTAAGTGATTTAACTAAAATCATGTAACTAGTAAGAGGTCAGAGCTGAGATCTGTGTGATTACAAAGCCAATTGTCAAAAAATGTGTTATACTGCCTCATTTGATGTCACAACAAAGACATTCCTTTTTTGTTTTACTCATTTTGTACTTCCTAACAAACACATTCTGATGTTAAATAATTATAGCTGCTCCCTACCATGATTTTCAAAGCATTACATACTATTATGATTTTTAAAATAATATATTTACAAGAGAAAAAATGGAAAAAGCTGTTGCCTGGCTAAATATTTTTCTTTATTTGCTTACTTATTCTCCATGTCTTCTACAACGATCCATATACTGTCACCTCAGTCAGAGCTGGTCACTTTTTTTTTTTTTTTAACAATTTTATTTTATTTTTTTAAGAGTGCAGTGTCCCTGGCCCTCATATGTGGGATCTGAACCGGGGCTGCTGGTGTCCCAAGCCAGCTCTTAACCAACACGCCACTCGGCCGGCCCAAGCTGGTCACTTTTTAGTCTGCCCCTGCTATCTCTTAGCCTAGAAATTCTGATGGCTACCCAGCTAGGAGGTAAGCTGTGTTCAACAGGGGACTCTTCTTCCATCACAAATATTCCTGTGTGTGTGTGTGTGTGTGTGTGTGTGTGTGTGTGTGTGTGAGAGAGAGAGAGAGAGAGAGAGAGAGAGAGAGAGAGAGAGAGAGAGAGAGAAAGAGAGAGGAGAATGAACAATTAGATCCAAGCAGAGCCAAGTTTAACAAGATCACACATAAAGGGAACAAATGGTTTTCCTATGAGAACAGTGGTAGCTCCCTTACACCACCTCTGAGACTTTTCTGAGTCATCCTGGATAGCATTCATGTTCACTCACTCAGTCACTCACTCACTCAATAGTACTTGATATAATAATTCACTAAATAATAATAATATGCCAGGCTTTGTTCTAGATGCTGAAAATACAATTAAAAATACAGATACATTCATTGCCCTCATGGAATTTATAGCCCATGAGGTTTGAATAAGGAAAATAAAATATTACCCATTATATATAGTGTGAAGAGGGAGGTTTGAAAATGGTAACAAAGTGTAAGTCAGATACCAGCAAAGAACAAAGTAGCTTTTGGGAGTCAGGGGAATGCTGATTTCCAACTCCTGAGGTTTTCATCCTTGTTGGGGGACATGAATTAGTATAAGATTCAGCAGTCTTTCAGTTTGTATTTCACTCTCTGGTTGTCATGCTTGTTTGTCTTTACACTTACTCTCCACCATTCACCATTCAAACTTACATGATTGGTGGGACTGCGTACAGGAACCAGAAGTATATAACTCCACTCCTTGCTCTCCCTTTCTCTTTGAGAACTCCAGCCTACTGGAAACATGTGCTCTTGTCTGTTCCTTCATGCTGTTAAGTGATTCCAGGCAGGCCCTTCCCTCTGGGAAGGGCTGTGGATTTCAGGCCTGCCTGAAACTGGGTGGCTGAGTCTGTGTAATTCTGTGGTGCAATAGTAGAAACACATTGTTGCTGCACATTTAAGCCAATTCTTCCATATCACCTTACATAATAATAATGGTGATATTTTGATCCTAATGTATCTTACTCTTTTGCATTATTTCTCACATAGCTCAGAGTTATTTGAGTGGGGAGAGACTGGTGTAAATTATTGTGTTCATGTACTGATTATAAAAAGCATTCCTTGTTCCATAATATTAAGCCATAGAGGTTTATTTTACTTTTAAAAAATCATTATATAACATTTATACAAAAAAGTTCATTATATAACATTTATACAAAAAAATATAAATGTCCACCAGCATGAACTGAATTATTGAATTCTTTGAGTAGTTATCGCTGGACATCTACTGTTCAAAGTGTAAATTTTGATGAGGAACGTAATATAATGGACTTGTTTTTGTATTTGCCAATGTTTTCATTAGTCAATGAAATCTGGGAAGTTCCGACAGCAGCCCACAGTTTGGATCTTTATTGTCATCTTAGCAGTGCAGTTCTCAGAATGTAGTCGATGATCAGAACCACATCTCTCAACGTGTGAACTGTCCTTTATTGACTATGTGGGTGCTATGAAGGCTGCTCTTTCCTCTTAACTCATCCATGTCTGTCATCGTGCATGTGCAAGTTTGTAGAAGGTTCATGGAGAGAAGCTGTCAACCTGATGATATTGTTACATTTCCTTGAGGACTTAGAAGGGTTGGAGGGAAAGTAGGGAACATTTAATAACATTTTCTTTTTTTGTTTGTTTTAAATGATAAGAGTTATATTTTCATAGAAAAATCCTCCAGTTCACTTACCTGAGAGCTGCAGGTTTGCTTGCTTGATTAACTCGAATCCAAAAGAACTCTTCCTGTAAACCATATGCATCCACAATTTTTACCATATAAATTTACATTTACTAAATGTTGTTCTTGCATTCATTGAATAATTTATTTAACACTTAGCAAGGCATTTGCTAGACCCTAAGAATGCAAAAATGAATAGAAAACAGAATTATAACAGAGCAACAAGTTGTAGAGTACATTTAGGACATAGATTTGAGAGCACAGAGGGGAAAGTGCTTAATATCCGTTAGAGTCAAAAAGGAAGACTTCACAGTAAAGGGGTTGGGGGAAACACTCTGGAAATAAAAGAGCTTATTTACAAAGGATTTTGGTGTTGAAAGGCACAATGGAATAGCAGAAGGTAAAATTCAAATATGAGGAGATAGCAACATGGACGGCCAGCTAGGTGGGAATGAAGGTAGGGAAAAGGGTGATGATCCCCAGGGCTTGTGTTTTGGATGACCATGCAGAGTAACGTGAAGGGAATTCACTGGCTTCAAGGCTGCAAAATGAATTATAGGGAAAAACTATTTTGGAGAGGTCTGGACTTAAGCCATTCCTTTTTATACACTTATGGGAATGCTTTCAGGGCCAATGCTGCTGGCTAACAATTAGAAGGGAGAAATCCTGGAGGGAGAGGGTGGCAGAAAGGGTTTGTCAGAAAATGCATTTTTGAAATACCTTGGTTGTGATCATTAGAACTATCCTCTTAAAATATGCAAATGTGATCTTAAAATCTCTTCACATGTTTATGTATCTGTGCTCTTTTCCTCCCTAAATAATATGGAAACAATTATACTTCAGGAATCATGCTTTCTAATTTCTTTATCTACTCCCACATCCATCATTACATAGTAAGAATTTCACATACTTTGTTATAGCTATTGGGTATAAGACTCAATCTTTTCTTAGATTATCTGAAATTTTAATCATCCTTTGTTATAACCTTATATTTAGTAACTACTTAATAAATGTTTGTTGAGCTGCACAACCGGAGTGGAGGCTTATGTGTTGATGATGTTGATGACATCTTCCATGAGCCTATGGAAAGCAAGAGAACAACACGCCACTTTCTGGTGTGGAAACCAAAAAAGTCTGCATGAACGTTCACTCCGGTTGTCCTGGGCTGTAGACATCCAACATAGACGCATACACCTGCCTTCTACCCCTGTGAGATAAGAGAAAAAGCCAAGAACTGTCAAAGCCAACAGCCATAGATGTTAATGACTTTTCTTCTTGATTTTTTTCCCAGTAAGCCTAACATAAATAGTCTTTAAGATAGCAGTGGGGAGAAAGTTTTCTCTTTCATAAACCACTGTCAGCCTTCTTGTATGTTTTGTTGATATGAAAGAGGATAATCAAAAACAAAAACAAAAACACACAAAGTATTTTCTGTTATTTGTTAGGACACTTGCCTCTAAGATGTTTCACTTTGTGTGATAACTGTGTGGTGATATTTCATAATCTCTAGATCCCAGAAGAGATATTTTTAGTGAACAGAAAAGGAACCAATATGATGCTGAGGGACAATTACGTAACAATGGTTTTCAGTTTCTGTTATGATTTTTTAAAAACCTTTCTTATTTTAAAATAGTTGTAAGGGCCGGCTGAGTGGCTCAGTTGGTTAAGAGCTCGCTTAAGAGTGCGAGCTGAGCTCTGAGCTACGGCGGTTTGATGCCCAGCCCGAGCTGAGTTGCCGTTGAGCTGCCAACAGGTGGCAGGATGGCTCAGCTAAAAAACAACAACAAAACAAAAAAACACAAGAAAGTAAGAAAAAAAAAAAAGTTGTAGATTTACAGAAAAATTTCAGTTAGTGCAGAGTTCCCTCATGCTCCTCCCCTTGTTCCTTCTGTCACTAGCATCACATTAATATAATACATTTGTCACAATTAATGAAAAAATATTGATACATTAGTATAAACTGAAGTACATACTTCATTCAGAATTCCGTAATTTTTTCTTAATGTCCTTTTTCTTTTCTACAGTCTTACCCAGGATACTACATTACATTGAATCATGTCTCCTTAAGCTACCCTTGAAAGTTGAATATGTATCAAGTGATAGGAATGAAGATAAATAGGTATTTATTAGGGCAATTTATGTGATTAGGGTCAGAAGTTGGTCTGTGTTAATGTTTTCTGTTGCTACAGGTGTCAGAGACTTAAAATTCCTCCAGTGACCTTGTTTTGGTTTCCGCTTTTGACTTGAGGCTTCCCTAAGTTCTCTCTCTCTGAATCTGTGTGCTGCAGCTCTTTCAGCAGTAATCCACTGTGATTATATTAGAGCCGTGTTGGTGTTGTGATAAGGTGTGGAAGAGAAATTCTATCATCTTATGATTGAAATGTAGTTTTTTGTGAGCCTGTGACCTTCCCAACTATTTCTCGAGTGGGGTAGTTCTCCCTGCATCCCTACTCCCCCCACCCCCCACTGTAGTATTGCCAAGCTCTTTCTCTGAAGCCCTGATCTCTATTGGCCATGCGTTTCCCCCATTCAACAAATATTTATTTAGCATCTACTATGTTCCATTCTGCTTTGGCACTGGGGGAATGATTTAGTATTCAGGGAAAAAAAAATGATGCTTCAGGAGAAATTGGGGATAATACAGTAGCCTCCTTTTATCCACAGTTATACTTTCTATGGTTTTAGTTACTTGTAGTCAATTGTGGTCTGAGACTAAATGGAAAGTTCTAGAAATAAACAACTTATAAGTTTTAAATGTGCATCATTCTGCATAGTGTGATGAAATCTCATGCTGTCCTGTTTCTTCTCGCCTGGCATGTGAATCATCCCTTTATCCAGCTGTCTGAGCTGTATACGATGCCCAACCATTAGTCACTTAGTATCCATCTTGGTTATCAGATTGACTATTATGGTATTGAAGTGCTTGTGTTCAAGTAACCCTTATTTTCCTCAATGGCACCAAAGTGCAAGAAGAGTGGGTACAACACAATAAGGTATTTTGGGGGGGAGAGAGAGAGAGAGAGAGAGAGAGAGAGAGAGAGAGAGAGCACACATTCACACAACTTTACTAACAGTGTATTGTTATAATTGTTCAATTTTATTACTAGTTGTTGTTAATCTCTTACTGTGCCTAATTTATAAATTAAACTTTATCATAGGTACGTATGTATAAGAAAAACCATTGTATATATAGGTTTTGGTACTATCTGTGGTTGCGGGCATCTGCTGGGGGTCTTGGTACACATCCCCCGTGAATAAGGGGGTGCTACTGCATTTGGAATGATGTCCTTGATTAGGAGATAGAAGATATGACCCACTTTATAAGTGGAGAGGTTGGCTTTATATAATAACTTGTACAATTGATCACAGGAGTTTATAATAGGAAGGAAAACAATATTTTGTCCCAGATGCAAGTAGGTTAGTTGATTTGGCTTCATGAGGAACTGAAGTCACAAAAGTCATCAGAAAAAGACAGCTAATTTCTCTCTCTGATTCTTTTTTTTTTTTTTTGAGGGCAGTGTCACTGGCCCTCATATGTGGGACCCAAACTGGGGCTGCTGGCTTCCCAAGTCAGTGCCCCACCACCGTGCCACTCAGCTGGGCCCTCTCTCTGATTCTTGACTTTCATAGTTTCTCCTAACTCTTCTTATTTGCTTCATCTTCCATTCTTCTGAAATCTGATATCCAATACTTACCTGCAGACATAGCAGAAAATGGCTCCACCATAATTCTCCCAGGTCGTTACCTTAAAAGCTTAGAGTTGTTGCTGTGCCTCAAGTATAAACTTCTAGAAGAAAGAACTGTATGATTTTCTCATCTGAGGTCAGATGTCTACCACTGTTTCGATTACTGATAGCCCGTAATTTGCCCCACTGCTCACTTTGCAGGGATTGTGAAGACTGAGTCCCTGAGAAGCAGATATGAGGTTCTATAACAGCACATGGAATTAAGGGTGGTGGGGAGATTTCAATTTCTAGCAAATGTGTGTGTATATGTGGGCAGGTCACACATGTAAAATATCCAGAGTTAATCTATAAATTTCATTTAACATCCTTAAAAATGTAGCTCTTCTCAAGTGAATTTAGCATTTGATTTTGGAATTAAGAACCCTAGAGCAAGAAAATTATATTTCAAATTAAATTATCGATGCATAGTTTAAATTATTGGTGCATATATTTTTTCTTTTACTAATTTGGATTCCTTACTCAAAAACATAGCTGGGTAAGTATTGCCAGAATTCTAGTGTGAGGTGGACAGTGGACCTATATGTGTTGAAGCAATTTGTCTTCTGCTTCTAGTCCTTTTACTATACCCCAAAATGTCTTTTAAAGCTAGTCTTTCAGCCCAGATGGGATGTGTTGTTGTGCTTAATGGCCACTTAAGACAAAATGAATGTTACTTTGTTCTATCACTTGCTAACACTGGCTGAATTATTTAGACAGTTGGACACTATTATAAAAGTGTTTGTCCCTTTGGCAAAAAAGCAAAATTGCATAGAGCAGGAAAATGCCATAGGAAAGAAAATTCTCTTTTGGAAGCATGAATATTAATATTTCTTTAATTAATAAGCATTATAATTTCACAATCTATCCAGAAAAAAATATACCTTAAGTTTAGAAAACTGCTTTCATTTGTTACGAGCCATAAACGTGAATAAAAGTAGGGAGTTAGGTAACTTTGCTTTTCTGTATGGTTTTTTTTTTTTTTTGAGGACAGTGTCACATGCCCTCATATGTGGGACTGAACTGGGGCCGCTGGCTTCCGAAGTCAGTGCTTAACCACCGCGCCACTCAGCCGGCCCTGTCAGTATGTTTTATTGACCCATGTGGCTTCCATTTGTCCCCAGTTTCTATCTTTCCCTTTTACTTTAGTGATAGGGCCCCAAATTTTTACCTAGGCACAGGCAATAGGAATAAAGACAACATTTTCTGGTTTTCATTCCTTGCAGCTAGATGTGACTATAACTAAGTTCCTCCATAAAACTCCCAGGAAGTTTCCTCACAAGGAGCATTGACCCCCTTCTTCTTCCCTTCTTTCCTTCCCACTCACTGGAACATGGATGAGAAGGCAAAGCAGCAATATTGGGCCTGAAACAGAAACCACACATTGAGGATGCAGAGGTATAGAATGAAAGGAGGTTGGATCCCTAACACTTCTGAGCTTTCCCACTTGCCCGGAGTGCTTGGTTCCTGTATCAGTATTGCCACAGTAATACTGAGTAAGAAATGCGTGCAAAAATACCTATTTTTCACACATATGTGGGGTTCAGCTGATCTGAGGCTGGGCGCCTTCACGCTCCTATGGACCAGTGGGGTGTTGGCTGATCTAGGCTGTGTTCAAACGAGGCCATGGGCATGACTCAGCCCTGCTCTATGTGTCTTTAATCCTCCAGCAGAGCAGTTGGGCACATCTTTTTCATGTAATGACAGAGGCACAAAAAAGCAAGTGGAAATATGCAAGGCCCGTGAGGGGTTAGGTTTGGAACTGGACACCAGCGCTTCTGTCTCTTTTAGCATTGGGTGGTGGCTATGCACAAAGGTATGACTGATGGCAGAGATGCCTCAGTCTCCTGGGTCAGCCATCATACAGTTTCTGACTTGAGTCACGGGTATGACTTGGTGGGGGCACCACAGTGGCATTTCACCCTTTAGGTCTAGGGGTATTTTTCAGCTTTTCTCCTGCCTGTTCTTTTCCTGGCTGTGTGAGATTCAAACACAATACTTGGACTTGTCAAGATACCCTGTAAACTACATAATATGTCTAAAAGAACCTCTCATTCATAAACCAGCTAGAAAGGATTCTGTTGTCTGCAGTTATTTTCAGAAGCAATCAAAGATTTGATCAATTACATTAACACCACGTTGGCTGACATGCCATTTTTTCATCTTCATTTGAAATATTGTGATAACTTACTTTGGTTAAGAATAAAGGTGAGGAAGCATTATAATAAGTACATTTTAAACACATAGCTTTGATTTTTGTTTAAAAAATATTTCTTTGGCTGTCAAAAAAGTGACTACAAAATGGAATATGATTAAAGCATCAAGAAGTGGGAATTATTAATATTTCAAATGTGATTTATAGTAGTTCTTTTCTATATCCATAAAACATTAAGATTGAACTTTGCTTTAATTATTGTTCCTTTTTTCTACATGTATTTTCTTATATCCTTAAACAGATTTTTATCCCACATAGAAAACTGATAAACATGAAAATTTGGAAATAATGAATTTTCTTTCAGTGATTTTTTTGAAATGGATAAATGTTCCTACACAAGCAAAGTAAGCTGATTCATCAAATATTTTTGTACAGATGCATATAAACCCACGAGAAATATCTAACTGTCACAGAAATAAAGGCAGAGTTACACATGCATCCCTATACCTGGGTGAGAACCTCAGCATTATTGATGTTTGGGGTTGGATAATTCTTTGATGTTGTGAGGTTCTTCTATGCATTGTAGGATGTTAGCAAAATTCCTGGCTTCTACACATTAGATGTCAGGAGCCCTAATCTTCCTAAGTTGCAGCAATCAAAAATATCTCCAGACATTGCCAAATGTCCCCTGGGTGGAAAAATCACCCCCCTACCCTTTGCAAACCACTGACTTATACAGATATATAAAACACGGAAGCAATTTCTTATGAAGCATTTAACAATATTTTTGAAGTCCATGAAGAAAGGCATCTTAATGCATGAAACATGCACCATAAATAACATGTTAGTATCCTATCAAGAGCTTGTAATAAAATGGATATGCTTCCACTTTCTCCTCTGTTTGCACTCATAATGTGAAGTTTGGTTTTCATCATATCAGATCTAAATGAGCAAATTGCCAACTTGATAAAGACAAAAAAGCCAGGCATGTACCCAGTAAAAAAACAAGACCACATAACTAGAGGCACCTAGCAATTACCTGTGATTGATTTTTGAGACTATGGCATTTTTGTTTTAATTCCTGGGGATACTCTTAACAGTTGGAATGTAGTCCTGAAGGTGGAGAGAAAAATTATTTTCTTCTTTTCTCAACAACTGAAAAGAAAAATGACTGTTTATCTAAGTTCTGTTCTCAAGACATGTGGGGTGGCCCTTGGGCTGCACTGTCACCATTGTTTGTTTATATGTTTTATGATCCGGGTCTGAGAGTGCTTCAGGGTAGCGGGAGCAGTTCTGAGAGCTCGGAAATACTAATTAATTTTGAAATACTCTGTCAAAATATATATTTTTTTCTTTTTCTGAGTGAACAGACATTTGTTGCCAACACAACATCAAGAATTTTCTGTGAGAATGAAAGTTTCAATACTTGGGATTCAAAGAAACAGGGTTTTTAAATATTGTGCCAGAGTGACAAATTAAAGATGTGATTATAAATAGAGACATTTGGTTTGTTTAGGTAAATTAAGTAAACTACCTAATTTAAAAAATACTTGTTATTTAATAGAAATTCAAGAGATCCAAATTTTCATTCTACTTCTGGAACAAACTAGTTATCTTTGATTTTGAGAAGGGGAAGAGGAAAGGATTTTTTTTTTTTTAATGACTCCCAGGACCAAGGGCTCCACGTCTGCTCTCCTACTATCTTAACTCATGCTACTTCTGATCACTTAACTCCTCTATATTGAATCCCTAATCTTCAAATTAGGATGTTGGATCTGGCCAGGGTTTCCTAATTGAGAATCCATGCATGGGATTTAGGGTGGTCTGTGAATTCCTTTAAATTGCATGAAAATTTTTGAGTATATATGTATGTGAAATATTCTGTGAGAGATGCTCAAGCTTACAACCATTTTTCAGAGTGACTTGGATCCTGAAAAATAAAAAGAATCAATTTATTTAGAACAAACTGGGGTGTGCATGGCCCTAAGAATAGGCAAATACAGAAGGTATACAGACATGGAAAATTCTAAGGGCATCTGTGCTCCTCAACTTCCTTGTATATTAAGTGCTATAATGGAACTGCCCAAGAAAGTGTGAGTAAGAAAGACCCTGTAATAGAGTGCTGATTCTCCTCCCCCACCTTCTCGTAATCTCCATTCTTTATTTAAAAAAGATTTACTTTGAATTTTCTCATAATCTTACTTCCCTTATTCACATGGTGTTAAAAAAAAAAACTCCATGGTGCCAAACAGAAGGATATTTCGAGATATTAGTTTGGAGTTAAGAAAGTAAATGACTTTAATGACTATAACAATTTCTTTCTATCTTTCATGGTTTGCTTGCAATCAGATTGAAAGAGAACTTAATCAAATTGTTATCTTACAAATCATTACATTTTTTGATGATTGATCCCCTAAATTTTCTCTACTGTATTTTTGTCCCTATTTTATTAATGTCTGCTATTATCTTTGTTATTTCCCTCCTAATTATTTTGGATTTAATATGCTATTGTTTTTTTTAATTTCTTGGGCTATTTCAATTACCAGAAAACCAGGTGATATTGCTCTAACAAAATGATTTCCATTCTCATATACTTATTTATGTAAATAAGTTTTCCATCCTTATTCCTTCAAAGAGGTTCTCAATCCCTTGCTCTCTCTCTTCTTCTTCTTCTGATACGCCTCTGATGCAAATGTTGTTATTGTTAGGCTTGATGTCTCAGAAGTCCCTTAGACTACCCCCATTTTTTAAAAAAATTCTTTTTTATTTTTGCTCTTCTGATTGGGTGTTTTCTGTTACCTTGTCTTCCAAATCACTGATTTGATCCTCAGCTTTATCTAATTTGTTGTTGATACTTTCTAGTGTATTCTTCATTTATCGTAGTCTTCAATTTTGACTGGTTCTTTTTTACATTTTCTGTGTCCTTTTTTCATGCTTACTATCTATTTGCTGAAGTTCTCACTAAGATCCTTGAGAACCCTTATAACCAGTGTTTTGAACTCTGTATCTGGTAGATTCCTTGCCTCCATTTTGTTTAGTTCTTTTTCTGAAGTTTTCTTCGGGTCTTTCATTTGTTTCTTTGTCTCCCCATTTTTGGCTGCCTCCCTCTGTTTGTTTCTATGTATTAGGTAGATTTGCTGTTTCCCAGTCTTGGCAGGCCTTGATCTAACACGTCTTTTGCATGGCTAATCCAGTCTTGGCATTTACTTCTTAGAGGACCTGTACTAACACAGGTCCATTTATCCTTTAATGAGTTTTGTGCTATTGCTGCAATGTATTTGCTTGCACATATATTTAAAATCCCACAATGTTCTTTATAGTCAACATTCATTTGTATTTATCCACAAGTTTACATTTTTTCTGTTAGTCATTATACTTCCTGCAGTTTCATGGTCCTGCACTTACAGAACTGGGCTCACATTTTTATTCTGCTTCAAGAATCCTTTCAATATTTCCTTTAGTGTTAGTTTGTTGCTACTAAAATTTTCCTTGTTTTTTGTTCATCTGAACATATTTTTATTTTGCCTTCACTTTTAAAAGGTATCTTTGCTGAATATAAAGTTTTAGGTCTTCCGATAGCATCGATGAAACTGTGGCAGGCTAACTTATTAGCTTGCAAGTAGGATACAATGTCAGACCCTCCATAAGTCCTGATAATTACTGCCTGAATTTGCAGTTTTACTTGCTAACTTGTATATTGTCTGTCTCCTTCTCTAGAATTTAAGTTCAATGAGGGCAGGGACTTTGTTTCTTTTCACCCTGTATCTTCAGTACATAAAGTAGTTTTTAGCACATAACAGACAATAAATATTTGCTGACTGAATAAATTAATACATGAAAATATTTTCTTACATACTTTGGTAGCATAACTTTTCAAAAATCTGCAGAGCCATTTTCCTTATATCCTAAAACTAAAAAATAAAAAATATCATAATTTCTCAAAGTTTGTACTGCCTAGAGCCTTTTTCTTTATGACTAGAATATTACTTAAAGTTTTTTTCTCAGCATATTCATGTAATTTACCATTTCTTCCAAAGCACATGTTTACATTTGTTCTTATAGAAGTTTAGTACTGTGGGTATAAAGGGTAATACTGTGGAGTCTAGTAAAATTTCTTCTTGGTTGCGTGCTGGCTTTATCCCTTACTCACAGTGTATCCTTGAGCAACTTACTTAACCTTTCTAGAGTAAAGTTCCTTAATCTTTAAAGTAGAGATAACAATAATGCCTATTCATAATATTATTGTAACTATAATCTGAGATAACACATGTAAAGTACTTAGCAGAGCACTGGGCCTATAATACATATTGAATAATTGTGAGCTGAGTTGTCTATGGAATTTGAATACTGTTATTCCTCCCTATGATGCTGACAGTGCCTTCAAGTTAGAATTCTTTGCATATGCTCTTTGTTTCATAGTGAAGGCAATTAAAAGCCAGTGAACAAATAATAGGCTCAGAACAGTAAAAGCCTGAGATGTGCTGTTAAACTTCAAAGTAAAAGAGGAGCAGAAGAGTTGGGCAAATCTTTTGGAAATCCCAGGAAGTAAAAAGAAATGCGTTTTTATTTTGATCTGCATATCTATGTTTATTTTTTTCTTGGTCAAAATTTCCCCCTGATTGTCTCAGTGCTCTGATTTTTAGTTGTTTTTTTTTTTTTTTTCCAGCTGAGCCATCCTGCTACCTGTTGGCAGCTCAGCGGCAGCTCAGCTCAGGCTGGCATCAAACTGCTGTTTCTCAGAGCTCAGCTCACACTCTTGAGCAAGTTCTTAACCAACTGAGCCATTCGGCCAGCCCATACTTTTTTTTTTTTTTTTTTAGCTTTAGCTGATCCATCCTGCCACCTTTTGGCAGCTGAACGGCAGCTCACCTTGGGCTGGGCATTGAACTGCTGTTGCTCAGAGCTCAGCTTGCACTCTTGAGCGAGCTCTTAACCAACTGAGCCACTTGGCCAGCCCCTTCGGTGCTCTGATTTATTAAAATTATGGAATAACAATATAGTTGAAGTCTTATTTTACAAGATAGGAAACTGAGACATTGTGGTGAAATGACAAAACATTATAATGGAGATGCAAATTCTGGCTGAGTAGACATTCGTGAATCTATAGCCCAAGTTTATGGATCAAGACCTGAGCTGGTGTTAAGTAATCATTATGCTCCTAGATAGGAGTGCAACCACATCATTCTGATATTACTTTAACTGTAAATGACTACCTGAGAAAAATTTCTAACCAAACAGCAATATTAAAGATGGGGGAATCTTTCTTTGTGAGGTGGCACAAAGTCTGAGCAAAGACTTGAATTTACCTTTTGCAAATGCTGTCAGACAGCAGTCATGTACAACTGCTAGCTCAAAGAAAGTCACAGTTCTTCATGAACTCCACACCGACACCAGTGCTGTGCAAAGGGTTGCTGAAAAAATAGACTGAAAAGCTGGTGGTTCTAGATAGATTTCTAGAAATAGATGAATCTCAGAAAACAGAAAGAGAAAAGGCTTGACATTCTCAGATGGTGTTATGTTTACAAGCTGCTCCAGCAAATGAAATTGAATGTTGCAGACAAAGCATTCACCAGAAAATAAATAAGTAACAGAAACAGTCCCTTGGGCCTGTGGTTAAGGGTGGCATTTTGTTATATCAGGCAGAAAACTTTCCTTAACCAAAGCTAAACCTAAGGAGTGTGAGATAGGATGAATATAAACAGCAGCTTCAGAGACACAGAGGTTAGTAACAAATGCCAAATGCCAAAATATGTTGGGCACATTTTCTTCTAAGAGCATTGTAGGTTCTAAGTGCATGGTAGGTTGACCACAAGCCGTGCATCCTGGTTTGTTCGGATGGTAATGGTTTATATCATTGTTCTTGTGACCCTGCCTGTAAGGGTTCACTTTCACTCTCACAAATGTCCTGGTTTGGACAATAAATTATATGGTTACTCTGTACATGGCACATTATGCAATGTTTGGAGGCTAATTCAAGAAAAGCTGTGGAGTTAAGGGATTTTTTTTGTTTTGTTTTTGTTTTTTCCTTTGCAGAAAATGCGCCTCCTGCATTCTGGAAGAGCAGTGGCTGGGTTCAGGGGTATTCATCATCTTGGCACCTGCAAGACTTTGTAGATAGGTAAATTGGTTGAATTAAATACTTAACCACCCCAGAGCCTCTTAGATTTAGGTAAAGACTCCACCTCTTTTTTTTTTTTTTTTTTTGAGGGCAGTGTCATTGGCCCTCATATGTGGGACCGAACCAGGGGGCCGCTGGCTTCCCAAAGCCAGTGCTTAACCACCGCACCACTCGGCTGGCCCAAGACTCCACCCCTTAAATTCCCCGCCTCTGTTGAAGATCCTGAGGAGTGTAAAGAAAATAGTAGTTTTGCTTTCTGAGGTTTCACTTATCCACGGTCAATCCTGGTCTAAAAATATTAAATGGAAAATTCCAGAAGTAAACAATCCATAAGTTTTAGTTTGCATGCCATTCTGGAGTAGTGGGATGAAATCTCATGCTCTGTCCCACCTGTGACATTAGTCATCCCTTTGTCCTTGTTGTATAGGCTCTCCACCAGTCATTAACTTAGTAGCTGTCTACGTTATAAGATACGCTCTACTGGTGTTGCAGTGCTTGTGCACACATAACTCTATTTTACTTCATAATGACCCCAAAGTGCAAGAGTAGTGATGCAAGAGTAGATAATCCAAAGAAAAGCCATAAAGTGTGTGTATGTATGTATAGAAGAAAACATGTTATTTAAAGGGTTTGGTACTATCCAGTTTCAGGCACCCACTGGGAGTCTTGGAACACATTCCCCATGGATAAGAGAGGACTGTTGTACTGTATAGCCCAGTTAGAGAAGTTGTGTTCAGTCTTCTCATGTTGGAAAGCAACAAGCACACAGTATTTGATTGGAAGACTGGCTCTCATAGGACCAACAGTACAACCAGCCCTTCTCTTCATGCCCAGAAGTGTAGAGTGAGTTAATCTTGGCTATTACCCTGATGAAAAGTCTCAAGCATGCACTTCCCAAAGATAGCAAACTTGTAAAACTACTACTTGAACCTGTTTATGGACTAAACATCCCTTTGTCCCTTATCAGGGAAAGTTACCAATCAGCTGGGTCTGAAATAGAGTTTATTGTTTGGGGTGGTTTAAATTCCCAAAATATCCCACCAAAAATAAAGTTGGGATTGCCTTTTTGAATAGTAATCTATCTGTTGTAGTCATTAGAGAGAAAGAAATAAGATATTAAACCTTAGGGAGATCTTAGATTTTTTTAATAGCACCTGACACCAAGATGTTTAAAGAAAAAAGTGGATTTATTTCTCAAAATTAATCCTCACATCTCTATGAAGAAAGGAACAGATATTAGCATCTTTGATCTCTGCAAAGTAAGGAACAGGTATTGGCACCTCTGGTTAGTTGAGAGAGAAGAAGACAAAACGTGTAGATGTAAAGAAGTGTATATCTGTGGTGAAATAATGACACTTAAATAAGCTTTACATTAAGGGAAATGGAAAAACTAATTAAGACTTTACCTTTGGTCATGATTAGAAAGATATGCATGGAGATGAGAGGCTCAGGGACAAAGCTAAGGAGGAGGATTAAACAATTTTCATGCTAATTTATTCTGTACTTCACTCTTACTTGAATTGTCTTGAGTATTTGCCAATTGAAAATTGTTAACCAGAGTCATTTATCAACAAGAATCATGTATTGCTCATCTGAAAACACACATGAGTTGCAAAGAATTCATTAATTAATTGCAAGAAGGTTTATTTACCACTTACTATATACCAGTCACTTTTTTGAGTGCCTGGAGTGAACAAGACAGACAAGCCCTTCCTGAATTTATGTGATTGATGAGACAGATTTAAACATTGGGAAACAGGGTGACTTCAGACTGGGTATGTGCTATGTATGGATGATGAACTAGAAATTGCTATAAGCTTTTGGGGTTTAGACAAAAAAATTCAGAATGGTGAAATTTAAGCAAAGGTAAAACAAGGAACAGAAAAAGTGGCGAGAAAAATAGTCACCAGAATAAAATTAGGTATTAGTGACAATTTTTCTTTTCTTAACTATCTACCTTCCTTCAATGCTGAATGACTCCTAGCTTTCCCGTAATTAGGCTGTTTGTTACTCTTTATCCATTACTTAAATCAAGACCTTCTGTGACCCAAGGACTCTTTCTTTGTGAATCCTCAATCTAACACAGAATCAGTTTGCAATCCAAAGTCACTCCTTACACTTTTCTTTGATGCTTCAAACATTGGCAGACTGTATCCCTCTGTTTAGTCCTCTTGTATTGTGTTGGTTTGGTTCTCTTATGGGAATTACCCAGGTGCACAGAGGAGAAGGTGGCACCAAAACCGGAAACTAGAGAAGTTTGGCTGTGGTGAGAGCACTTTTGTTTCCTGGCGCTCTGGGCAGTTGATGCTCATGCTGTTGAATTCTACAGTTGTTGTTTGGTTTTTGTTGTTGTTCCATGTTGTTTTAATATCTATCTCCCTGCGTTAATTGCTTTCTCATCCAATTAAGTCCTTAGCACAGTGGTCCAGAGTGTGTATTTTTTCCCTTTTTCAGATACAAAATCTAATACTTGTCCAGGTTGTTCTGCACTCCCTGCTAAAAACTCCATGTCAACACACCTAGATCTGGTGTATTAATTGGCTTTATTATATTCTGTGTATGAACAGATCACATTTTATTTGTCTGCTTCCCTATTGCTGCCCTTTTAGTTTGTTTCAACTTGATTTCTAGTATTGCAAAGGATTTGCAGTTCGCTTTTGGTATCAGTGAAAGATTTTCTCAAAGGAATGCTTAAAGTGCACCTTTTTAATGATAGAAATTTCTAAATGCTCAAAGTGGTCACACCAATTTATCCTCTCCCTGGAGTTTATGAGTGTTTCCATTTCCCTACAACATTCTCAATACCTGGATGAAATTTTTGCCAATCTGATGGGGGTAAGGAGAATAGCATTTAATTATTTTTAACTTGTCTTCCTTGATTACAAATGAGGTCAAGCATTTAAAATGTTTATTTCAGTATGAATTCCCTATTTATATTCTTTACCCATTTTCATTTTGGTTTGTTTTTTTTCCTTCTGCTGATGTTTAAGAATCTTGTATATGCTTAGGTTAATAACTCTTTGTGTTTTATTGCATATGTATATTACAAACATTCTCTGTCATTCTGAAACTTGCCTTTAAGTTTTTGATTTTTATATAATCATATTTATTAGTAATTTTTATTTATGATTTGTGACTAGTGTTTTTCAAAGAAACCCTGTTCTGTTGTAAGGTAATGAAGATAGTCCCCTGTAATTTTTTCTAAAAGGTATTTAAGTTTTATTCTCATTTAGGTCTTTTTAATTCATCTGGATTTTATTTTTCTAAGTGGTATGAGGAGGGGATCTAAAATATTTTTTTTTTCCAGATGGATAGCCTTCATTGAAATATGTCTTAATCTATAGTCCATCTTTTCCTTGTGAGTTTGTAATGAGCTGTCAGATTATGAGGTGTCATATGCAGGTATAAGTTTCTGGGTTCTTTATTCTGTTCCACTGACCTATTTGAGTCTACTGGTGACAATGCTATGTAGCTTTAATGGTTATTTTTATACTTCATATCAAATCTTGATATCTGGTAGAGTAATTCCACTTTTCTTGTACTTCAAAATTATTTTGACTATCATTTGCTATTCTATTGGAATAGGTTTGTAGAGTTCTAACAAAATTATTGGACTTTGACTAAAATTGGATTTAATATAAACTAAATCTGACAGTATTGAAATCTTTTAAGTATTGTTTTCCCCCCATAAACATGCTATATCTTTCCCTTTATTTAGATCTTCATTTTATGTCCTTCAATGAAATTTTACAAATTTTCCCATAATAACCTTGTACATTTTATCTTTTGTTAAATTCATTTCTTGATAACTTATCATTTTTCTTATCTTATTATCTGGTCTAGGACCTTTATTACAATATTGAATTTCAGTGGTTACAGTTTTGGTTTTGAATTTAAACATAATTCTTTTGAAGTTTCACTATTAAGTATAAGATTTACTCTATGATAGACATCCTTTACAGTATTAATAAAGAACCATTCTAATCTGAATTTAAAAAAATCATAAATGTATGTTGAATTTTATCATGTGTTTTTTTTTTCCATCAATTAATATCACCAAATGTTTTCTCTTTTAGTTTGCTATTTTGGTGAATAATTCTAATATCTCTGTAAAACAACTGTAGGAGTGTCTTGTCTTTTATCAGAAGCATATAACATGATTTTTAAAAATTCCTACGTGACCACTTCCTTTCTTTCCGGCACTCCAGATACTCCATGCCCATCCTATATGTTCCCTGCTCCAGCCCTAGAGGCAGCCATTTCTTCAAGGATCCCTGGTTCTTTTTATTGGAGAATGGTATTTACAAAGCAAACCTGGGTGCTAGGTGTGCTCATTGCTATGGGGTATATTCGGCCCTCTTGGGAAACAAAGGTAGGAAGTATGTGTATGTATTAACTCATATCTATATTGATTTTTAATTGATAAATTTTTCATTCTAATTTCATGCATGTGATGAAGTTGGCTTGAGGTTTCAGTTTCTTGAGGGTGACTCTTTTTCAATTCATCACTGAGTGCTGCCAGCCTGCTTTCTATGATGTATTCTTTGCCAGTGAGCAGAGTTTTTCTCTCTCTGTTTCATGAACTGCACTCCTCTGTCTGACTCCTACCTTTAAACAGGGAGCTAAGTTCCAATGTCCCACTAAACACAGGGTTTGCAGCCTTAGCCATAATCCTCTCTCAAGCATCAGACCATACCCCCTTACTTCATGTCTCCTTATACTCCTCAAGACTAGTTAACTTTTGTTACCCTTTATATTTTAAGTTTATTCATAGTTTCTGGTACATAGAGGCATCTTTTTCTTACTTTAGAGCTGTACTAGCTATAAGAAGAAATATATCATGTTATATTTTATCTAGAATTTCTATTTGTTATTTGTACACATGTGTATGTATCTTCACATTAGCTTCATCTGCTGTATAGTAAATATTGTAAATAAAAAATTCTGTAGATTGACAGCTAAGGAAGCAAACGCCAGAAAATTTGCATGACCCAGTGTCATACAGCGAGTGAATGTCAGAATTGTCTGTACATTCATTTCTGGTGTTTCCACTTTACTTTCCTGGTCTTGTGTTGTTGCAATAGTTTCAAAAAGTTTTAGGCCTTTTCATACATACTTCTAAAGTCTTTTGCTTTTCAAAACAATTCAGTTCTAAAAACTTTCAGAGTTCTATACTGTGATCGGCTTTTCTTGAAATATTGCCATAGAACTGACAGGTGAGAGCAGAAGGTCACCATAGACTTAGAATGGTGACCTTCATTCTAGGACAATCAGAATGATATTTAATTTGCAAGCCTAATTTTGGAACAGAATAGTACTTGGCAAACACAAATGCTCCTAAAATTGCCGAATTCATATAGAACTCAAGTATTAGCCATAAGCAAGCTAATTAGCTTCTTGAAATTTATATAGACAATACACAGGAAGCCAAAAAAAATGTATACACATTTTAAGAAAGAAAAAACTATTAAAATTGTAATATTCAATATATACTGATAACAAAGATGAGTACAAGTCATGTTTGACTTCTGCAATTACAAGAGGTGTTCAAAGTAGTTACCATCAGCATCCAGACACTTCTGATTATGGCAAACTACTACTTGAGCAACATTGACTGAAGTGTCCACTTGTATATATATTTTTGTCACCCCTGGTATATGTGGTCCAGCCCCTCATTTAAAAAATAATTGCCTAGATTTAGAGACGTAAGTCGAATTCTGGACTTTCTCCCACTAAGGAAGAAGCTGTTGTGAGGCATATCAAAATAAGAGTAAATGTTTGCTTTATGGTTCAGAGGTTGGAAAAAGAAAATTATTGAAATGTTCTCATTCCATCGTGCTTCATCTATTCTTCCTTATTGGATAGTCTTTGTAATAGTTGGTTCCTATTTGTGGTTGTCTCATTACATTAACAAGTAATAATACTGAGAAAATGTACATGTATCCAAATTGTCTCAAAATTAAAGCACTTTATTGATAGGGTGAATTGCATAAAATAAATAAGTTAAACATTGTAGGTTTAATTATAACTTCTGTTGAGAAAAAGGTAAAGACAAAACAAACAAGCCCGCTTCTGACTTCTAAGCAAACTTCTCCATCAATGCCAGGTGAATATCAGATATAAAATGTGACCAATGCTTCATTACTCCAATTATTTTTAAGCAGAAGAAATGACCCTATCAAAAAAGTACTCTCAATAATTCACCATGGGATGTGAGAATCCCTTAACTAGATTTCTTTTCTTAACACTAACAACCACATTAAGGATGTGTAATGCTGATTAAAATTCAAGAATCAGTTATGCTTGGGTAAACCACAAAAGTTACTTTTAAAGCCCAAATTCTCCAATTTTTTTTATAGCAAATATTATGTTTAATGAAGCTTTGGTATCTACTTTGGGACTTCTCAAAAGTAAATATCTTAAATTAAAAGCATACCTGTATATTTTGTGGGAAATTATTAAACCCTTTAAAATATTTATTACAGTACTGCCACTGAGCTATATTTCAGGTGATTTATCCTTAGATCCAATATGCAATGCACAGACAAGAGACTTTTTTATTCATGGTCATTTGTTATAATAAAACATCAAAGTCTGATTATTATTAGCAGGAGATGAAAGAGTCCATTGAGTGTCAATATTTATAGAGTTCTAAAATTTTACTCAACCACATAGTCTGGCAAATATTAATGGAAATTGCTATTGGACAAGATGTTCTTATTCTAGGAAAAACTTATGTAATTATGGAAAAGAGAGATCTCAAGTTCAAGATTATAGGCTGTCATTGACTACAAGCTTTTTTTTGTCTTTTCTATGGAAAAAGAAAGATGTGTAAATTAAATGAAATCTTAATTTCTGTTAGTTCTTCTAAAGATGCTTATCCAATAATCACTGAGAAATAATTTGGAGGCCCAAGAACTGTGTGAGCATTTGATAAATTGTCTTAAATTACCTTTCTGGAGCATCGTACTATCTCAGTGGTTTAGATTTTTTAGTGTCATGGGCCTAATGGTGAAAAGGGAGAGGCTTCATCTCCTCTTTCATGCCTGCAGGAATTCATCAGCTCTTTGTGTTCACATCTTTACTGGAAAGATTAAACCCTTATGCTGTACAACCACTTTCTGTCTTAACAGCACACTCTTTTTCCAGTTTGATTTTCTCTCTCCTGCTTTCAGAAACGATTACAGCAGTTTATTAGAAAGCAGCAGCCATTCCCACAGAAGCCCTATTGTAAACAGATCACTTTCCCTGTTTCTTTTTCCCCCTTTAGTGGGTCCGACGTGTGCAGGACACGCGCGGTAATGCCGTGTCAGCAGCATCTCCGCGCACAGAGCCGAGTGTGCACTTTACACAGAGCCTCACAGCTGCTTTAACGTTTTTCTGCAGACACAAATCGTAATGTTCTTCAAAAGAAAGGAGGAAAATATTTTCATTGTTCTTTTCCCCCTTGTCCTTTTTGTTCTCCCACACACATGTGTTTTCTCTGAGGAAAGAGGTAGCCATCTGACCTTCTGATGTATCCTGTAATTCCCAACTGTGCTTCATCGAACAAAAAGCCTTTTCAAGAGAACAGTGGGAACATTTTTTCATTACTACGTCTGAAGAAAGAGAAAGCTAGCATAACATAACAGAGCGGTGGTTGTATAGCAGGAAAGGTCTACCTGTCTTTTTTACTCATTTCTTTCTGGAAGTTCCCAAAGCAGAATTTTCTACTTCTGGTGTGGAGGAAAAGATGTGATACTTGTGTGAGTGTGTGGGTTTTAAATCAGATGAAACAGTTAAATAAGTGGAGAAAACAAACAAAGAACAAACAAACAAACAAACTTCTTTTCACTTTGTGTTTATCCTCCCCACTCCCCTTTCACTAAACATGCCCACACAACTCTGTGGAATTCTCACAAGGACATCTCATAAGGACCTCATTAGGGCAGTGGAGCCAACATCTGATTATACTCTTTTGTCAACAAACAGGCATTTAGCGCATGGAAAAAATCCATTTGAAAAGATTTGATTTTTCCCTCTTAAAAAAATAACCCAGTTGTTTTAAAAAAAGGTGACACCTTAGCAATTACAATTGCCCTCCCCCCAGGGGAGCTTACCTGTCTTCTTTGTAATAACAGTAGCTTCCTCCACCCTTAACTTGATGGCTCTAATTAAGGTCGTACTCCTGCTGTCACTTAATTGGGAGATTTGTCTTTCACTCATCTGTGTTTTCTAGGTACTCCTGACAAGTGAACAATGGCAACATAGGAAGGGGCTTGAAACTTTGACAATATGATCACATTTGATACCTGTGAAACTGCACAAGGGAAGAAAGTGTATTTTATAGAACACTTTTGTGAAACAAGTGGTGGCTGGAAGTGTGATATCTGAAATAGATTGATGCTCACTTATCAATATTTAGTGGGCAGTAACAGGTATGCCTAACACCCTGCGGAGATTAGGACACCCTTGTAAAAGGAAGAACTATCCCATCAAAATGCCAAAAGTGCCCCCAGGTAAAACCCCTGGATCTAGAGTATATTGAAAAAGGAAGACTGTTGTCTGAAGTCCTTCCTGAGTTCTCTCTCCAGTAATTTGCTCCTGTGCCATATGCAACTCATGTCATTTCCAGTTCCACCGTGGACCACTACTCACTAAGCTTCTAGTCACTTTCTGACATGCCTGGATGCAATCTCTGTCAGAGAATGCTGCTGCCTCTTCCATGGGAGTCAATATGAGAACCAACTTCACCCTGACTCTGTACAGTTCCACCATGACCATGTAATTATTTGATTCTACTGAGATTTTGGCATAATCAATGGGAATGACATTATGAACAGGAACATATCTAAAACTTTACATTAAATATGATTTTCCCTATCATTCAAGGGAAAAAAAACAACTAAAGTTCATGATCTTGCTAACCTTTAAATCTGAGATACTTCATTAGCACATCCTCTATTTTTAATCCCCATCATGTGAATCCATCTTTGAGAAACTTTGTGCCATGCAACTGAATTATCTTCCTCTAGGCTCCATCATCTTCCTCAGCAGCACATTTTCTAAAGTCTGGGTAGTTTAGCTAGAAACACGCACACGCACACATATACATACATATATACATATATATCTAAAAGAGTCTACTAATGTATATATACAGTATATATAATGGAATATATATAATTACACATTATATGTTATATATCATACACTGTATGTTATATATATTTTTATAAATATACAATTTTATTTGATGTTTTTAAGAGAAACTTAGGCATTAAACAGTAAGCTGATAAAATATGGATATCTAAAAGAGTACAAAAGTATATATATCCCCTTAGAATAAATTTTAATGAATTAGTCTTAATATCTTTAAATTAAAAAAAAAACCCACAAGCTTATCTATTATGTGAATATCATGAATCAAGCAGCAGTTGGAACAGAAGCTCCCCGCAGGGTACACTGGGGAGAATGGCGTCAGTTGGTGTATACATATGCCCTATAGAAAGGTTTTAATAAACTGTTTAAGCCGATTATATATATATATATATATATATATATATATATATATACAAGGTGTGATAAAATAATATGGTGAGTATTTAAATGAAAAAAAAAATATTTCAGTAAACGATAATTGCCATAATTCCCTTCAAAATACTCCCCCTCACTTGAAACACACTTATTTCATCATTCTTGCCACTTTTTGGAGCAGCGCTGGAAGTTCTTTTTTGTGAGTGTCTTTAGTTGTGCTGTTGTGGTTGCCTTGATGTCCTGAATCAATTCAAAACATTTTCCTTTAATGGTCATTTTAACTTTGAGGAAGAGCCAGAAGTTGCACAGTGCCAGATCCAGTGAATAAGATGGATGAGGACACACCATAACGTTTTTATTTGACAGAAATTGCCGTATACCAAAAGTGATGACTGACTCGGAACATTGTCATGATGGAGGACGATTTGCGGCACACTTTAAAACACACCTTCTCTCAACCGTAGCTCACACCCAACTGACTGCACTGAACAAGTTGAAACTTGTCACACACTGTTACTAAGGTTTGATGAGCTGCTTCCTGTATTGAAGATCCCTGCCTTTCCTTTGGATGGCATTTGGCAGCAACATTCACTGTATTTTGTGATCACAATGGAAAGGCTCCATGTCACACATTGCTTCTGGTATGGCAATTTCTGTCAAATAGTAAGGGGGAGTATTTTAAGGGGTATTAACAGCAATATATCTTTTACTGTAATACATTTTTTAGTTTAAACATTCACCATATTTTTAAATCACACACTACACACACACACGCAAATATATATGTACATATGTATACATATATTACACATTTAGTGTAATACACATACATATATATATAACAGCATCTGACCAATACTAAGGATTTAATCAAGACTTGTTGAATGAACCAAAAAACGAATGAATGGAAAACCCCACCTTCTCTTCTCTTGCAGTAAATCTTTTTTTTTTTTTTTTTTTTTTTTGCTTAAGATAGATTTGGTTTGATTGCTTGAAGTCAATAACCCTGACTGATACAGAATTGAATTACTTTGTTTTTAATTCTTATCTTCTGAGAAGGAGAATTCAGTCGAAACCCAGTATTTGCCAAAAAGATAGAGTTTGTTAGTTACCCTTGGCTCAACTCTGCCCCTGGGCACTAGGTAAAAACTCTTCTCAGAGGTACAGTTGGATAATACTTGATTCACAGCCACATTTCAGATGTTTAGTAAACTTTCATCTAGTGCAGCTCTGTTGAACTAAAGTGAGATTTTCTCCAAACCCTGCTTTCTAATATTCTGAGTAAATAACACACATAAGAGTTTCAATCCCCATGAATGCTGTCATCAGCAGTTCCTTCTACCCTCACCTACAAACTTTATGTGGACCACACATTCACATATTTCACCCTTTCCCTTTTCATGCCCAATTGTTCCCTGGGAGCAGCCACCTCAGTGTGACAGAAAGAGATCCTGAGGGAGAGTGAGGTAGTGGGAGGACTCTGGCTTCTTAAGAAGCACCACTCAAAGGGCAAATCACCCAGGTTTCTGACTGATGTTTTCCTGACCCAGTGATTAAACAATGGGGAATAGTACAGTTATCTCACTCCCTGTTATCATGTGGGTATCATATGGCTTCTTCATGTAGTTAGTTTTATCTGTTGTGCATGTAGAGGAAATTCCTTTCGAATTCTGCAGATAAACCTAGTATCATTTTTAGGTTGCAACCTCAGAAATATATATATATATATATATATATATATATATATATATATATATATATATATATATATATAAAATCTCCATTTTGGCTTTTTAAGAAATATTTTAGTGGGAGGTTGGAGAAAACATGATCAATTTTAAATTAAAAGGCCTAGTAATTATTTATATACATGTTATATTTCAAGTGTTTTTTAGAGCCTTTGTCTAAATATACATTCATGTATGAATCAAACTACTATGCACTTGCATTCATACACTTCATAGTTCAATAATGTAATTCTCTAATTTGAAAGCGTAGTTTCAAGCTTTGAGCCTTCACCATTTCTAATACTGGGACTCTAGTCCCTCTACCTCCATTACACATCCTTTCAATCTTCAAGAAGGTATTAAAAGGCTCAGTGGTAAGCTTTCAAAAATATGCCTCCTGCCTTGAGGCCCTCTGTTCACTGTTGGACCATTATTCCTAATCATGGTGGCAGCCTTGGAATGACTTTCAGAGATTGTCTGGGGCCTTATTGATGGCAGTCACAGCTTTCACTTCTCTCACTGATGACTAATGCTCTTGAAGTGCTTCTATATTCATTTAGGTTTGAGCTCTTTGAATGTGGGAGTCATGCCCTACACTTCGTAAGACATCTATAGACCACTTATACACTCTGGAGACAGAGAAGACAAGTGGTGGCTGTTGGTTGATTGATTACCTTTAAGGCTGAAGTTGTCATTGTCAAGTGGCAGGCTCACAGACTGGGATACTGAATCTGAGCTCTACAAGCTATTAGAAAACCATGGTGTGAATGGAGAAGGACTTACTATAGATATTATCAACACATGTATTTTTTGGTATTTTCTGCTTGTAGTAAGCACTTCCTATGTGCTGTCTCATTTAATTTACTCTTTTTTTTTTGTTTTTTTGAGGGCAGTGTCACTGGCCCTCATATATGGGACCAAACCGGGGCCGCTGGCTTCCCAAGCCAGCGCTTAACCACTGCGCCACTTGGCCAGCCCTTATTTACTCTTTACTGCAGATATATTATTCCAGGTTTATGGACAGAAAAATTCAGGCTCCGAAGAAGTGATTATATAATCATAGTAAATAGAACAACAATAATTACAAAAAATTACATTCTGGAAGCTGAAAAGGAAAACTCTGAGGGCTTATAGGTATGGGAAAATTCCTAAAATATGATGAAAGGTAAGATATCTGTCAGGGAGATAGCCTGGGCTGGGGACATAGCTGACATTCAGTAGAGACCTAGAGTTCTAGAAGCATAGGCTCCAATATCTGGAACTTTAACGTAGAGTCCCAAATTTCTTCTCTTTCTCCTTCCTCTCCATCTCTTTCTTTTTTCTTTTCTTTGTTTCTTTGCTATCTTTATTCTGAAGAAACTGCATCAGGGAATTTGAGCAGCAGCATAAGAGAATTTGGAATTTCTCCAATTGCTCAGCATTTTACATCTTCCTATTATTAATTATACTCAAGTTAGGCATTAAAAGCTCCTATCAGAACAGTAGTCTTATTCCTGACTATGGAAAACCATGTTTTCCCTGCTAAGTCAGGCCTTGTCCTCTGAATGCCCTGCTGAGGGCAATTATCTAGTTCTGTGTTTTCACTTTAATTTTAAGAGTCTATTCCTTGAGGCCCTGTGGTTTGGCAATGCTAAGTCCCAGAAAATAGACTTGTGTATTCTGCTGATGGATATGTCCACATCTGCTCTGTCCAATAAAGTAACCACTGGCCAAATGTGGCCATTGAGCACGTGGATGTGACAAGTAATTGGAATGTAATTTTATTTAATTTTAATTAACTTACAGTTACATTTAAATAGCCACATGTAAGCTACTATATTGGACAGTACAACTCTAGTGTTTGGCCAAAAGGAAACCAATCAATTTCAGTTTCCATATCAGTCTGCCCTTCCTACTGAATTCTGTCTCTACAGAGCTTTTTCCTTTGTACAATCACATGATTCCTGCCTGCTCTCACCTCCTCAAGTAAATTTTTCTCTTATCACTTATTTTCTCAACATTTTTCAACCATTACCTGCTTGCTTGTAGCAGGAATTTTAAAACTATTCTTTGGAAAATCTTATCATAGAAGCATTGTTTTTCTCATTTCCTCCATACTTGGAGAATAAAAATGATAATTTGTAAAAGCTGTTTCTTTTTGTGTTACTTATTTATGCAAAACAATATTTCCCAAAGTGTAGAGCATGTACCCCTAGTGTCATGAGACAGTTTTAGGTGGTACAGTGCCAAGCATTTGCATAATTTTATTACTTATTTGTATTTTAATGGCTATTGGGATAATGTGATTAGCACCTCAAATGTGTAATTTCATGGATATTATTGCTTAGCATGAAGCTAAAGTAGACATTTGCATTTTAGAACGAGAGTCATTTAAAACAATATTAAGTAAATAGTAGTACAGGTGCCATGAAGATATGGCAAAACTTATTAATTTATTTAGAAATGGCTGAACTCTGGGAAACGCAGTGTTTAAATAAACTTTCGATATCCGCTTCATCCCATGCCACTTCCAACACATTCTCTCAGTTTTACCTCCTGCTCATCACTTGCAAATGCATCTTGTACTTCTTCTCCATCAGGCCTTTGTTTATTTGGCTACTTCTGCCAGGAGTGTCCTTCTGCCATTGACCACTCACTCTCTACCAGTGAAACTCTACACAGCCATCAATGCCAGATCACATCCTCCAAGAACCATCCATGCCACTTCTTCCTCAACTCTTTCATAAAGTGAATTATACCTACCCTCTTCTCCTCATTGTAAGTTATTCATTCTTCCAGTGTAGACTTATTATTTGGTGGTTTATTTGGTTGTATACAGGTCTGTTCTGCTTACTGGAATGGATAATTCCTTGAAAGCAGAGATACTATCTTTATCATCTTTGTACCCTAGAGTTAGTCATAGTGCCTGGAACATAGTAAATGTTTATATTTATTAAAGGAAAAACTAGGTTTTTAAGTTAAACTTAATTACGTGAACCCAATTTTAAGCACCCACTTCCCCTTCCTCTCACATTCATCACATTTGCAGGCAGCCTTTGGTCATACAAAGCCAGCAAATGCTCACAACGGCAAGTTACCTTTAGTATTAGCCAAAGGGAAACGCATAAGGGTTTTAAATCGGTGAATGATGGAAAGGACTGCAAAGCTTTCCAAACAAAATGATTTTTCAAAATAATGTATGCATTTGCTACCAGATAGTTTTTAGACTGAAAATTTAATTTATTTATGTAATGCATTATTAAAAATCACTCTGCTTTATTGAATAAAAAACCGATCTCTTTGGTTTCAATTATGAGCTTTGTCTATACTGATTTACTTCAGCAAGTAATTGCTTAATTCTCCTTTTCATTTTGTCTGGTTAGCTGCATTACATATATAACATTGCATAACCCTTTGCTATCAAGCTCAAATAATAAGACATATACTGCACTAAGAATATCTGAATACAATAAACTTTTGATATGCCTCCTTATGTGAATGGGTCATTTACTTATATCCAGGACAATAAAAATATACAAGATAGCCAGTATTTACAGGAATATTTTCTGTTTGAATGAAAAGTTAACTACATTACTTTCTAGCAGCTCTTGGCATTTTCTTAAAGTTTTCTAGCTTGGTCAGGCAATATATTTATTCAGGAGATATTTCCTTCCATATTAGCGTTTTCCCTGCAACCTTAAATAAAGCCTATCTAATAGGTAAGGCCTTGTCTTATCTACATATATTTTTAACAGTTCTTGATTTTGAGAACATATAGGACAAATTTCTAAGTCAATTTCTTCATTGTCAGTCAGTTATTTGACAAATATTTATTTATACGCCAGACACTATACTAAATGGTGGAATAGAAGAAGCTGAATGAGACAAGGTGCTGTAGCTCATAAGGCTTGCACTCTACAGAGAAACATATAGGAAAATCGATGTAGTGTTTGCACATAGAAAGTGCAAAAGATTGCACTAATGAGGTCATCTAATTGGGCTACAGGGTCAGGAATGGTTTCCTGGAGGAAGTGACTCCTCAGTTAGTTTTTGAACAATATGTCGGTGTCAGTTGGATCAGAAAAGGAGGGAAGGCCATTCAGAGTGAGCAGTATGTAGGGAGACCCAGAGGCTTGAAACATTCACACACAGGGAAACTTAGCATTCCTTTTGCTGTGCAAAGGGCATACACTGGGAATGGGAGGAAATGAGGCCAAAAGGGGGTGGCAAATGGCCAGCACAGGAATAGGCTTTCCACTAATCTAAGGTATCTGACTGTTATCCTGAGAGTTGGTGAAGCCATTAAAAGGTCAATATCAGGAGAGTGACAGTTTAGATTTGTGTTTTTGATTGAACACTCTGGTGGCTTGGTGGTGGGTGTGCTAGAACAGGGCCAAAGTGGGACAGGGAGCCAAATTCAGAGATCACTCTAGTGACTAGACAGAGGTGTGACAAGGGCCTGGACAAGGTTTAACCATCTGATAGAAAGGGATAGGGCAGGAGGGGATTTAGGAGATTACACTGCAAGACTTGGTTACTGTAGGGTGAGTGAGTTTAAGCATCTCCAAGGGCTCTTCTTGAGCACCTGTGTCAGGGATAATGTTATTCACAGGGCCAGGTGTCACTGCAGGAGAAGGACATGAGTGGATAGGGTTTGGGACAGTCTTTTCTAATATGTCTCTGGGGCATCAAGTACTGATTATGTGAGAGTTCTCAGAAAGAAATAGAGATTAGTGAGCCATTGGTAGTAGCAAGTGATAACTGTAGCCAAATTTGTGGATAAAATCACCCAGGGCTCATGCATTGAATTAGAAAAGCAGTGAGCCAAGATTGAGATTCTGGGCAAAACAAACAGTTAAAGGGCAATTGGGAAATAAACCAGTCACAGAAGGACAAATACTGCATGATTCTACTTACCCGAAGTACCTAGAGTAGCCAAATTCAACGACAAAGTAGAATGGTGGTTGCCGGGGACTGGGTGGAGGGGTAATGAGGAAATTACTGTTTCAGTTTGGGAAGATAAAAAAGTTCTGGACAGGCCGGCCGAGTGGCGCGGTGGTTAAGCGCTGGCTTGGGACGCCAGCAGCCCTGATTCAGATCCCACATATGAGGGCCAGTAACACTGCCCTCAAAAAAAAACAAAAAATAAAAACAAAGTTCTGGAGATAAATGCTGGTGATAGTTGTACAACAAAGGGACTGTATTTGATATCACAGAAGTACACACTTAAAAATGGTTAAAATGGTAAATTTTATGCTATGTATATTTTATCACAATTTTTTTAAAAAAGGTTAAAGAAGAGAGGTTTTGTGTTAATAGAAATTGTTTACAGAAATGTTATGTTTTTCAAACTTCGCCAGTTAAAATATCCAGAAAAAAAAAAAAAAGACAGAAAAAGAACAAAGAGAAAGGAAAAGGGGGGAAAAGAAAGAAGCAATTGGTGGAGGAGGGAGCCTGTAGGTAAGATGGAAAACCAAGGGTGAAGGCAAGAGAGGTATTCATCCAGAAAAAGAAAGAGTAGAGGTCAACAGTGTCAAAGGTTGCAGAGTGTTCAGGTAAAATAAGAACAGAGGGAGGTCCATGGGCTTTGGGAAATGCAGGAAATATGGAAGTTTTGGGTGACTTTAGTGAAAGCTTTTCATTGGTATGATGGGGACAGAAGCCATGTTTCAAATTAAGGAGTGAATTGAGGGTATAGTGGAAATATAGACAGGATGCAAAGCTCTCCTTTATCAAGTGTTGAGAAGGCTCCATAGAATTGAAAGAGGTCTTAAGTTTGCTTTGCATTTAAAGATGAAAGGTATATGCTAGTGAGATAACCCAGCGGGGGGTGGGGTGGAGTATAAGCATTGGGAGAGAAATTAGCTTTGGAGGAGAACGAAGGTGGTCACTGCATGTCCAACACAGAAAAGGAGGAAGAAATGTATTTAAAAAAAGGTATTTATAGGGCAAAGAGGAAGTTGAGGAAATTTTCACTGAAAATATTTTTCTCAGTGAAGAAGGAGAAAATGGAAGTTGGCAAGAGAGGGGATTTGAGGAGAGGCAGAGTTCTGTGACTTTGCACCAGACTTTGTAGGAGTCTTTTCTAAGCTCATGCTACCTATTAGCACAGTCCTGCCCCACCCCCTCCACCATGGAACCAAAGGACCAGGACATAACTGGAACTTGAACACTGGAACCCTTTCAGAAGCCAAGGGCCTGTTGTTCAGGAAGTTCCAGTGTTGATGCCCTTTTACCACAAATAGCCAAGTTTTAAGATCCTCCACCTAAAACTTGCCCAGCCAGCACTTCTACCTGCCTGTTCCCTCTAGCCCCTTAAAAACTCTTGGCCTAGCAAGAAAGATGACTTTGAATCACCACTAGGTCTCCGATCATCTCGATTGGCACCTTCTCAATCAATAAACTTTTCCTTACTCCAAACCCTGACATTTTGAGTTTTGGCCTTTGGAAGTGTTGGGCATGTGGACTTTGGTTTGGTAACATGGGTGTAAACCTAGATGCATGAGATTGATAAGTGGGTGTGATGTTAGGAAAAGGAGACATCAGATACAGACAACCTTATCAGGATGTTTCACTGTAAAGGAGAGAAAATGCTTTTAACTGGGAGGCATTCCTCTGACATAAACTCAGAGGTAGGTTTTTTTTTGTTTTTTTTTAACAGAGAGATTCGAATGTGTCTAAACGCTTGCAGTAAAGAGATAATAGAGCCGGCCAAGTGGCGCATTGGTTAAGAGCTGGTTTGGGACTCCAGCAGCCCCGATTAGAATGCCACATATGAGGGCCAGTGACACTGCCCTCTACAGCTAACAACAGCTCCACCTGGAGCTGGGCTGCTGTGAGTCCCCAGGACAGCATAGCTGCAGCCCCTGCTGCAGTGGGCTGCCATAGGCTACAGTGAGTGGCCGGCAGCTAGCCTGAGCAGCTGGCAGCCAGAGTGAGCTGCCAATAGCCGCGGTGAGCGACCATCCAGTGGCCAGCGACTGATCTGCCTCATCTGGGAAGAGTGCAATGATGATACCAACATGTGCCAGTGAAGCAATATCCTCCGCAACTAGACTGAAGAACAAGAAGACAGCAACTTGTGTGTTCCCCTTCCCCGATTCCCCAACGCTGTTCCCCTCCCCCAATTCCCCAATAAAATCTTTTAAAAAAAGAAAAGAAAAGAAAAGGGAAAACACCTGAAAATTTTATATATATATATAAAGATAATAGAGGGGAGAAGTTACTATTAAAGGAGAGGCAGGGGTACTTGCTTGATCATCATTTACTAATATTGTATCATTTTATGTCAACTTACAAGACAAGAAAGTATTGAATTGCTGCTGAATTTATCTCTTGGGAAATTAAAGTTTTATCAATGAGGAAAAGATCACTCAATTACTTTTCATCTCCGGCCTGTATAACTCTTGGTTATTGCAGGAGGTAATTACTGCCATTTTCTTAAATTTTCTTTTTTACTTGTTAAATTCAATTGCAAATTTTATGCCAGTTATCTAAATTTACTCTCAAGAAGTTAAAATGCATTAGTTTTTTTAAAAAATATCAATTTAATCTCCTTGAAGATATCACTCCCAGATGTCTTCTTCTGGCATTTTCCAATGTGGACTATTTGTCCTCTATGACTTATGCATACCCTGTAGTCTTTTTAAAAAAATATATTTGACATATAAACACCTGTAGGCTTGAGATCTCCCATCACAATCCCAGGTATTCCCTTTGCCTCTCTCCTGTGTTGGATCTACCTGTTCCTATTTCTCTTCCTTCATTTATTCTCTGGTTTTGGTGGAGCACAGTAGCTTCCTGATAAGAGATACATGGGAGGTAAATATTCTAAGCCCTCACATGACTGAAAATATCTTTACCTATACTCATTGTAGATTGACAATTTGGCTGGATATAAAGTCCTAGAATAAAAGCAATATTTATAGTTAAATGTTAAGTATAATTTTATTGTATTTTGTAGATATTCTTTCAGATTCAAGAAATTCCCTTCTGTTACAAGTTTTTAAAAAGATTCTTATACGGTCTGGCCGAGTGGCGCATTGGTTAAGAGCTGGTTTTGGGATGCCAGCACCCCGGTTTGGATCCCACATATGAAGGCCAGTGACACTGCCCTCTACAGCTAACAACAGCTCCACCTGGAGATGGTCTGTGAGCCCCGGAGACGGTGTAGGCTGCAGCCCCTGCTGCAGTGGGCTGCCATAGGCTACAGTGAGTGGCAGGCAGCCAGCGTGAGCTGCCAATAGCGGCGGTGAGCGGCATCCAGAGGCCGGCGACAGATCTGCCTCATCCGGGAAGAGCACAATGACGATACCAACATGGGCCAGTGAAGCAATGTCCTCCGCAACTAAACTGAAGAACAAAAAGACAGCAACTTGTCTGTTTCCCTTCCCTGATTCCCCAACGCTGTTCCCCTCCCCCAATTTCCCAATAAAAAATCTTAAAAAAAAAAAAAAAAAAGATTCTTATGATGCATGAATGTTGTATTTTGTCAAATGCTCATGGAGATTTTGTTTTATATTCTACTAATCCGGTGTATTACATTAATTGATTGTCAGATGTTAAGCCAACTTTGCATTTCTACAATAAATCTCACTTAGTCAAAGTATATAATTCTTTTATATGTTGTTGGAATTGGTTTGCTAATATTTTGTTGAGGGTTTTTGCATTTATATTTATTATGAATATTGGTCTGTTTTTGTGTAGCCCCCAAGCCTAGAATAGCTTTGACATTTTAGCTCAAATGACATTTAGTTTAAAAAAAAATCGAAAGAAGAAGAATATTTCTTGGCATGTGAAAACTATATGAAACTAAATTTCTGTGTTCATCTATAAATAACTTTTATTGAAATAAAGCCACACTCATTTATTTTCCTGTTGTCTGTGGCTGCATTCACACTGCAACAGCAGAGCAGTTGCAACAGAGACTATAACTTATAAAGTCTAGAATATTTATTACTTGGTCTTTTACAGAAATCATTTCTAATTCTTGCTATAGATTCTAATCACCTTTTTCTCCTGCTTCTTTGCATCTGTAGTAATTGATTGTTAATTGCTGGATGTTGTAAATTTAGGCTATAGAGATTTTGGATCATACTATTTTTCTCCAAAGAGCATTCCGTTTTAATCTGGAAGGCAAGCATCAACTTTTTCAGGAGGTTTGGCTTCAGGTTCTGTTAGAGAAGGTCTGTTGTTTTGTCCTTCGTTCCAGGGCACAGCTCTTATTGCATTGACATGGTCCGTGTATCTAGGATGTGGCCTTTTTTCGAGACTCAACCCAGAGCCTGGGGGTTTGCCAAGTACTCTCTACAATCACTGAGCCTAAACACCAAACCTCTATTACTCATTGCACTGTGCTGACTCTGAAATATCTGTTCAGCTTTCCAGCCTCCCAGCCGCTATCTTTCATGGGCTTCCCAGAGCCTTATCCTGTAAGTATACAGTTTAGGAGCTGTCATTGACTGGACTTTTCAGAGTTTTTTGGCTCTTTCTCTTATGTCCCTCCTTTCTGGAACTCTGCCCATCAAATATCAGTGGTCTTTGTAGCTCTACACTCTGATTTGGCACTATTTCCTTGTTCTGTGGTTAGGAAAATGTCCTCAGTGTGAAAGTTGGGATGAATATGGAACTCATCTAACATGCTAATTTGCTTCATTTCTTATGGTTTTTTCCCCCCCTCAACGATCATACTTTTACACTGGCTACCACCGAACATTTTACTGAGCTTTTAGAATTATTCATGGGGTTTGAAAAGTTAATTCTAATATCATCCAATCCATCATGTCCAGGTTCAGACCAATTATTATTATTATTTTTTTAAAGATTTTTATTGGGGAACTGGGGGAGGATAACAGCATTGGGGAATCAGGGAAGGGGAACAGACAAGTTGCTGTCCTTTTGTTCTTCAGTCTAGTTGTGGAGGACATTGCTTCACTGGCCCATGTTGGTATCATCATTATGCTTTTCCTGGGTGAGGCAGATTGGTCACTGGCCTCTGGACGTCCGCTCACAGTGCCTTTTGGCAGCTCATGTTGGCTGCTGGCCACTCACTGTAGCCTATGGCAGGCCACGGCAGCAGACGCTGCAGCCCACACCCTTGCCGTTGACTCACAGCAGCCCAGCTCCAGGTGGAGCTGTTGTTCACCATCTGAGCTATAGAGGGCAGTGTCACTGGCCCTCAAACGTGGGATCCAAACTGGGGCACCGCTGCTGAGAGCTGGCATCCCAAGCCTGCTCCTAGCCAACACACCACTGGGCCGGCCCTAATTATTTTTTAAATATGTTTTATGCCAGATTCTTTATATACATTATTGCTAGTCCGCATGTGTCCTGAAAGGTATATATTATTATCCCAATTTTTATTTATTAGAAAACTGATGCTCAGAAAGTTTTTTTTTGTTGTTTGTTTTTTTAAACATTTTATTGGGGAATTGGGGGAGGAGAACAGCATTGGGGAATCGGGGAAGGGGAACAGACAAGTTGCTGTCTTTTTGTTCTTCAGTCTAGTTGTGGAGGACATTACTTCACTGGCCCATGTTGGTATTATCATTGCGCTTTTCCTGGGTGAGGCAGTTTGGTCGCAGGCCTCTGGATGGTCACTCACCGCGGCTATTGGCAGCTGGCTGCCGGCCACTCACTGTAGCCTATGGCAGCCCACTGCAGCAGGGGCTGCAGCCTACACTGTCGCCGGGGCTCGCACAGCCCAGCTCCAGGTGGGGCTGTTGTTCACCATCTTAGCTGTAGAGGGCAGTGTCACTGGTCCTCATATATGGGATCTGAACTGGGGCTGCTGGCGTCCCAAACCAGCTCTTAACCAATGCGCCACTTGGCTGACCCACTCAGAAAGATTTTAAAAATTTTTTCCTAAAACTAACCTAGCCAGTCAATAGAACTGGAATTGGAACTGAGATGTTTTTGACTCCAGTTTCTAACATACTATCTGCCACTGACAAAATCAGTGTATAAATTCCACACAAGAGTCACTACCGGGCCGGCCGAGTGGCGCATTGGTTAAGCGCTGGTTTTGGGATGCCAGCGGCCCCGGTTCGGATCCCACATGAGGGCCAGTGACACTGCCCTCTACAGCTAACAACAGCTCCACCTGGAGCTGGGCTGTGCAAGCCACGGTGATGGTGTGGGCTGCAGCCCCTGCTGCAGTGGGCTGCCATAGGCTACAGTGAGTGGCCCGCAGCCAGCGTGAGCGGCTGGCAGCCAAGAGTGAGCTGCCAATAGCCGCGGTGAGCGACAGCCAGAGACCAGCGACCAATTTGCCTCATCCGGGAAGAGCTCAATGATGATACCAACAGTGAAGCAACATCCTCCACAACTAAACTGAAGAACAAAAAGACAGCAACTTGTCTGTTCCCCTTCCCCGATTCCCCAACGCTGTTCCCCTCCGCCAATTCCCCAATAAAGTCTTTAAAAAAAAAAAAAAAAGAGTCACTACCGTTTTACCCATAATTTGGCATCAGCATTTTGTGGATTAAAATGTTTGGAGGGAGAGAATATTGAAATCATCTGCTAAAAATGGTAACAGAGGTTGATATGAGAGTTTTGTTCCTCTATTCACAGATAATTGCTAACTAACTGTATTTAAAATAGTGAGAGTTTCTGGGATAGTTTTATGAACTAAATGTTTTTGTTCCTCCCAAATTTGTATGTTGAAGCCTTGATCCCCAGGTGATGTCATATGGAAGTGTGTTTTTGGGATGCAATTAGGTAATGAGGATGCAGCCCTCATGAATGGGATTACTGCCTTTAAAGAAGAGATATGAGGGCCCAGCCAAGAGGTGTGTTGGTAAGAGCTGGCTTGGGAACCCAGCGGCCCCAGGTTGGATCCCACATATGAGGGCCAGTGACACTGCCCTCTACAGCTAAGATGGTGAACAACAGCTCCACCTGGAGCTGGGCTGCGTGGGTCCTGGCAAGTGTGTAGTCTGCAGCCCAGCAGCCAGCGTGAGCTGCCAATAGCCACCGTGAACGGCTGTCCAGAGGCCGGAGACTGATCTGCCTCACCTGGGAAGAGCGCAATGACGATACCAACATTGGCCAGTGAAGCAATGTCCTCTACAACTAGACTGAAGAACAAAAGGACAGCAACTTGTCTGTTCCCCTTCCCCACTTCCCCAACAAAATCTTTTTTTTTTTTAAATAAGAGATATGAAAGAGATGATCTCTCTCTTTCTGCCATGTGAGGCTAGCAAGAAGGTAGCTGTTTACTAATCAGGATAAAGCCTCTTACCAGGCACCAAATCCACTGGGACCTTGATCTTGGACTTTCCAGCCACCAGAACTGTGAGGAATAAATGTTTATTGTTTAAGCCACCCAGTCTATGGTACTTCGTTATAGCAGCCTGAACTGGCTAAGACAAAAATATTTATATGGTTTTTTTGGCTAATCTCTTGGGATATTAAAATAATCATGATCCATTTAGAGGAAATGGAAGGGCCGGCCGAGTGGCGCGGTGTGTTAGCTGGTTTGGGAAGCCAGTGGCCCCGGTTCGGGTCCCACATATGAGGGCCAGTGACACTGCCCTCAACAAAAAACAAAACAAAACAAAACAAAACAAAAAACAAAAAACTGTGGATAGAGGAAATGGATACTACTAAATCAGTGCCCTCATTGAATATGACAGACTTTCTTACCATGTCACTGTGATAGAAGTGTACTGTTCTAAGCTTTTGGAAATGGAAAATTTGGCAAATAACTCTTAGAAATTTTAAACCTATTAAAATATAGTCTCACCCTGGAAAATTAGCCCTTATTTGCAACTAATAACACACTTCTCTTTCACTAATGCTGCATCTCTTTTATGAGGAAAGGACAATTATAAACCGATAAATAGTATTCTGAGATTCCTGCAAAACACAAAACAAAAATTACATAAATAAACAGGAAATGTTTGTAAAATGTTTCAACAGTCTTTGAAAACTGTTGCCCATTGTCTATTTCTCTGCTCTGTGCACATTTTCCATATCTACTAATACTGTGTATGAACTTTTTATTGATGGGAAGGGTGCTTGGCTGAAGTTCTGTCAATTTGATCTTCCAGCCTCCCAATTATTTTATATACTTCTTGGATATAAATTTAAAGACCTATGCATTCTGCAACTTTTCCCTTCTCCTTCTTTACAAATTTCCCACTGGCTTTGCTTTCTTCTCTCTTGCATGAGCTTAATTATGTGAATCAAAATGCTAAGCTCTATCATTCTAGATGCCATGTATTTTATGTGTGCGTTGGGTAGATTTAGTCAGACTTACGAGAGAAAGAAAAAGAGTGGGGGAATGGCAGAGAGAAAGCATAGGCCACTGGGCATTTACAGTAGTACAAACAATTCCAAGCAGCTGCTCAGCAATTTGGAGAGGATCATCAGTCACTGTTGAAGCTTTTATCCAACACACAGGTGCAGTCTATGCTAAGCAGATTAGTCAAAATGCCTGGTAACTCTGAGGTCTGAAACACAGGCCAAATTCTACTCTTCCCTACATGGGTGGAAATGTCTTCAAAATGAACAACATTAAAGAAGGTGTAGCTGAGGGCCAACTACTGCTTCCTAAAGAAATTCAACAGAATTAGCATGTGTCTTAAGTGAAATTCAGAAAATGTAATGGTAAGAGTGAAATGGAAATTGTGCTACAGTGTTGCTCTGCTAACCACAATTGGTCAGGGAGAAGTAAACTGAGCAGTAAGTGTGACCCTGAAATCCATATGCCATCACTAAAAACCATATACAGATTCCCAACCCATTGTCTTTATCCATTTTCCTTTTATTCAGAGCTGATGAAACAGAAATTTTGAAGCCAAGAAGGCAGCAGGAAAAAGGTTAATAGGCCTTCCCCACATCTTTTTCAGTTTAGTGCCATGTCAGACACTCCACCATGACGCTTGCACTTTTAACACCTGTTTCCCTGTCTTTCAAATGCTATTTAGCTACTTTTTAGGAGATGAGCATGGAGCACAGAATTGGAGGTAAGAAGGTATATGATGCTGTATCCACTTTACAATAAGGGATAGTAAAAACATAAGGCTTGTGACTGCTTTTAGGTCTTTTCTTAACAGAGGGATTGAAATTTTATACCTCTCCCATCTTGGTTTTCTCCCTTTCAGACTCATTGGAGTTTTAGACTATTTGTATTCAGTACCTTCTCTTGAGAAATGACCAGACACAAATGTAGACATTGAAGTACAGACACAGCACTGGGTTGTGATGTGCCAAAAATATTAAAAGGGAAGCAAGCCAGGAAGGATGCAACCAGTCATTCAAGGGAGACACCTAAAATTACCATAAATGTTTTTTTTAATCTTTTTTTTTTTAATTGAGGAACAGTGTGGTTTTGCAGGACTCATCAGCTCCAAGTCAAGTAATTGTTTCAATCTAGTTGTGGAAGGCACAGTTCAGTGGCCCACCATGCAGGGATCGAACCAGAAACCTTGGTGTTATGAGCACTGCTCTCTGACAAACTGAACTAACCAGCCGCCCCAAAATGTTGTTCTAATAGAGATTCCTGCAATGGTTTGCTTCTGGGTTCAGCTGAAATGCATTTTATTCACTTCTCCTAAATTTGATGGGTCCTCCAAAGGCAAACTCATAGTGAACTATTAGAATTTTAATACCCATGAAGTTATAAGCCTTTGTTCTGCTTGTAAAATTCTTCAGTGTCCTATGCAAATTTGAGGTGGAAACATCTGAGAAAGAAAGGTTGTTGAGAAAGAACAGAGCAGCATATTAGTTATAAAAGGGAAAATGTTCCAATTTGGGTTGATTTTTGTAGAGAAATACCTCACAGATATTTCAGGTGCTAACCCTAGCTTTATATAAATTGAAATATAGAACGGAGACATTTTCTGGATAGCTGTTTCCACAAATTTTTCATGATTAAAAATAACGGGCTCTCAATATTTTTAAAGGGATGGGAACTTTTTTTTATTGTGAAATAAACATTTTTTTAAAAAATTAGCTTCAGGTGTACAACACAGTGCAATAGTTATACTTTTTACCCCTCAAAGTGACAACCCCCCCAATTCTCCACCCCACTCCTCCCTCCCATATCATACATATCTATTACAATTCCTTTGACTCCCTTCCACCGTATAATCCACATCCCGTGACTATCTATATATTCAATTACAGTTGGCATACAATAGTATACAACATCAGCTTCAGGTATACAGTGCAGTGATCAAGCCTCTACTCCATCCATGAAGTGGCCTCCCTAACAAGACATGTGACCATCTGACACCCCACAAAATATTTACAACATTATTATATTCCCCGAACTCTTTCATATCTCTGTGGCAATATTGTAGTTCCCTATTTATGCTGTCTAATCCTTTCCCCTTCTCCCTCATCCCCACCCCCCTCCCAACTAGCAATCCTGTTTTTCCTCTATATCTATGAGACTGTTTCTGTTTAGTTTGCTCATTCATTCAGTTTTTCAGATTCCACATATAAGTGAGATCATATGGTATTTGTCTTTCTCCAATTGACTTATTTCACTTAACATAATAGTCGGGATGGGAACTTCTTAACCAATGAATCTCATTCTTTCTATCCTCTTCTCTCCCTTTTCCCTTCTGTTAATCAGACGTAGTCTATTCCTTTTTTGAATGTTATATTCTCTCCAAACCCATTCTCTGTGGCAAATTCTATCACCAGTACTTTTTATTTGGTGGTTTCCAGTGCATTTGGATTCAGTGCTGTTATTAGCATGCCTTTCTGTAAACATACTTACCTATTATATTAAACGTATTCAGGGCAAATAATTCTACATACTGCCCCGAAATGGAAAAAAAAAATTTAAACATGTATTATTTTTCACTGTAGGATCCCTATCCAGGTAATCTAGAAGAAGGAAAATGTAAAAAATATGTCTTTCTTAGGAGTCAATTATTAACTGAGATCTGGATCAACAGATACAAGAGATACCTGGGACAGAGAATCACTTTCCTTTGGTAGTGATATGGTCTTATTCAGGCCTAAGCTTCTGTGCCGGATACAAGGGGCTTTCCCTTTGGGGAGTGGGGATCCTCTGGCTGGAGCTCCACTGAAGAAGCCGGCAGGGCCCCCTGCTGGGAGCTTTAACTCATTTAACTCTTGGCAACACCACCGGGTGGGGTGGGAGGGTGGAGACAGGAGTAGCCCCGCTGCACAGAGGAGAATGTACCTTAGAATTTCAGTAAATCGCTTAACGTCTCTCTCTGCTAATAAGTTTTAGAGGCACAGTTAAATCTCAAATCTACCTATCTTCCTTCCACAGCTCTGCAAACACAGGGAACGTCGAATTTGTCAGATATCCTTCTTCCAGTTCCCAGAATGAATTCTTCGTGAGAAATTTGCTCCTCTTCCAATTTCCTCCAGGCCCATCATGGTGAGTGTTGGTGTCATACTTAGGATTCTCGAGTTTGGGTTTTTCATCTGGGGCCAGCAAGAGTCTCAGAGTCCTGTCGCTGTCCGGGACGGTGGTGCTAGATTCTTTGGCTTCTCGGCAGAAGAGGGGACTCTTCGCCAGCTAAAGAGGGAGGATCTATCCCCAAACACACACGAAAAAAAAAAGAAAGAAAGAAAGAAAGAAAAACAAGAAACAAAACAATCACTACAACCCAGACCGTGGGCCTAGGTGGCCGGTGGAGAGGAGGGTCGCGGGTAGCCAGGCACCTCCAGAGCGCCCTCTAGTGAAAGCCGAACGCGCCTGTCCCCCGCCCTGGCTCCTCCCTTCCTCGCAGTCGCCTCCGCGGCGCCCCTGCCCGGCTCTCCCGGTTCACTCTCTGTCTCTCACTCCGGGAGACACAGTCCACAGCTTTCGGAGCGAGCGGGGGACAGGTTTAGGCGGCGCTCGCCTAGAGGGAAGACCTGAGCGCCGGGAGAGACGGCGAAGCCGGGAGCCCCGCATCCCTTCTTTCCGTGGGGGTCTCCGGAGACAACGGGCAGCTCTGCGCTCCCGCACGACACCCTTCACAGCCACTTGGTGGGGGGTGTGCCAGGACTTGGGGAAGCTTCTCGGGAAGAGCCAGGGCGGGAGGCGGCGGCGGGGCGAGGGTGAGCGCCCTGGGACTGGAGAGCTCTGAGTGGCGGGCTGGGCAGCGGGGGCAGCCGTAGCCGCGGGAGCCTCCCCTCCTCGCAGCTTCGCAGGCAACACCCACTCCCCGGGCCGCGGTGCTCTGCGCGTTCCCGGGCCCGGACCCGGCGCACCATGCGCGGGGCTGTGTTCTGATCGCCGCCGCCCCGCAGCCTTCGCCGCGATGATCCCTCCGGAGCCGCTGCAGCAGCAGCTGCAGCCGTCGCCGCCAGCCCCGCCGAACCATGTGGTGACCACTATTGAGAACCTGCCAGCCGAGGGAGGCGGTGGCGGCGGCAGCCTGTCCGCCTCCTCCCGGGCTGGCGTGCGCCAGAGGATCCGCAAAGTGTTGAACAGGTGAGCGGTGGCCGGGCGCGGGGCAAGGGCTGCGGACGCCAGACCCGGGTCCCCTCTGGCCCCCCCCTGCGGGAGGCCTGGAGGCCCTGTGGGATGGAGACCTGGCCGGGGAGGCTGAGGAGACCCAGCGCCGACGCGCGCCGTGTTCCTGGAGAGGCCGCGGCAGCTTTGTCCCAGAGTGGGGAGCCCTGGAGCACCGGCTGGTCCGAGGCGGGAGTTGGGGAGAGGCGGGGTTTTGCCCGCCTAGTGCTGTGTGTTAGCAGCACTCACACCCTGGCACACGCGTGTTGCCTCACTTCCCCTTCCCACTCGCACTCCAGATTTGCTCTCAGGTGCCAGAGGGGACCCCGGGGGTGGCCCAGGCGGAGGTGGGAAGACGTGGGGCTGCTGGAATGGTGTGCAAGTCGTGGGCCTCGCGCTGTCACCCTCCCCGCCCCGCTGTCTGCGACCCCCCCCCCCCCCGTGCCAGGGGATGGGGTCGAAGGGACCGCCCTAGCAGGCAGGCAAAGGACCCACTTCTCCTGCCCGGAGCTTCAGTTGCCCCTGCATTCCTCCCGGCTGGGAGCAAGGAAAGCAGGCTAGAGGCCTGGATCAGACCCACACAAAGTGCCAAAACGTTGCGGGCAGGGGTTGAGAAGGAGGCACGGGGTTATTCCAAAGCCGGCTAAAGCCAGCGGAGGCGAATGCCGAGCACCGGCGCTTCCCGTGCTGGAATCTGCTTAGTAGATGGACCGAGGACGAGGCGATTTAGGATGAGAACCTGGTTGATGTGAATATGGGGCCCCTTCTTGGCACCCCTGACTCGACTGTGATGTGAAAGGGACTTTTTCTACTTAAGTAACTTGAAATGGTTAAAGAGCTGACACTCAAAAATCACGTAGAGAATTGGTTTTGTGTGTTTTTATTTGTGTATGTGTGTGCTTTTCCATGTGTCTGTAGGGGTAACTCTTAAGGTCGCTGTGTTCCTACAGGTTTCTGTGTGGCACTGTCTTGGGTAACCAAGATTTCCCCAAGGAATTCACATAGAGCACTTCGGGGCTTAAAGCTTTCTAGTGGGAGCACAAAATACATACAGAAATAGAAGCTTGAAAAAAACCTCCTTATTTTAGGAATATGGTTTAATTTAGTTAATCAAATCTCAAGCCATTCAAGAATCCCTTGTGAAGACTTCATGTCTATATTAGCTTGCTTGTGGGTACTTCTGTATGCTTCCATTTATTATCAAACAAAAAGAAATTCACTTTGAAGTGAGATGTAAGTTGGTAATAGAAAGGCAAACCTTTCCTTTGATTTGGAGCGTAGAATATCACATTCCAAAATACGACATTTAAAAGATAATGAACAGAAGAAGATGCTGTCTCAGTACATATTATGTGGGTTTCCTATTCTTTATGATTACCTGTGATTTTTGAATAGTAAATGCCTTGGCATTGGCTGTCTAAATTTTTAAGCAGAATATGTTAATTATTAATTTCCCTCACCCACCTGGAAAAAAATGGTGCAATAGTTCATTTATCTTGGCTTGATTAAAAGTTATTATTTTCTGTGTGTAGGTTTTTTTCTTGATATTTAATGAATCTTAAAGTCCAGAATGACAAGATCACTGAGGTAGGAGTGAGGACTGTCATCATCTCCCCATCACTAACTAGCCATGTGGCTTGGAGAAGACCTGTTCATCTCCTTGGGACTTGGTTTCTTCATGTGTAAAATGTGTTTTATAATTATCTTACCTCTCTTATCATGGTTTTGAAAATTACATGAGATAATACTGAAGAAACACTTGGGAAAGTATAAAGCTCTACACAAATTCATTTATTCAACTGATTTCTTTTGTCTAAGCTGTTTGAGGGAGTATAACAGCAAAGTAAGTGAAGTCATACTACATCATGGAAGAACTTTGTGTTTTATTAAGCCTTCAGTGATCTGTGATATGAGTGGTACTATTCCTCATTTATAGAGCTTAGACTGAAAGGCTGGGTCAATGACATTTAATCACAGGTACATCTGGGAATGGAACCCTAGGGTTATAGCCTTTAGACTTCAACTAAAATGTTTAGTTGTCTTTCAGAGTTCTTCAGAATGTTCAATATTCTTTTGTTCAATAATATTTTGTATTGAGTAAATGGTCTTTTCTTATCCTTAAAGGATAAGAAAATATTTCTTTTGAGAGGGAGCACCTTTGGTAAGAAGGCTGAAAAAAAATCACAATAAATGTAAAATTCTTGATGGAATAATTTCATTAGCATGGTGATGGGCTTGGTCTTTGCACCATGATTACAACCATAGATGTGTTAGTAGTGACTGCTAAGTGACTGGGTTCTAAGTAAACGCAAGAATGTTGGGGGAGAGTGGAATTTTAGATATCCTGTTCCAGGGCTTAAGTGTGGCTCCTCTCTGACCCTCCTATGTGTGTTGGATGAGTTTGTAATGACTATAAGGCTGGCCCACTGGAGTCAAATCATAAACATCTTTGTTCATTTTCTAAAAGCTTAAGATCACTTTTTCCTTCTCTTTCTCCTCCTTCTTTTCTTCTTCCTCTTTCTGTAATACTTCTGTTTCCTTCACCTGCATTGCCTTATCAACTCAGTCTTCTGGGCTTCAGTTGTTTCCTTTTAGCTATGTACTTCTGGCATGCAGCAACTCAGCTGCTACCAGAAAGTGAGGCTGCAAATCTGGAGTCAATATAAAAAGATATCCCTCCAATTTTTGGCATGCAGATATACGGTTGGCAATGTTCTATTGCTGTGAGCTGGCCAATAGTTTCTTCACAATGGGGCGTTGCACCACCCTTAGTTAACTATTAGCATCCCACTGGGCCAATGAGGCAGTGCTGAGAGATTGAGGATGGTGCCCTTGGATGAAAAGTGTTAGACTGAGCAATGCAAGCCTGGTGAACTGCCTGACGCTGGTCACAGTCTATAACAATAGCTACCTGTCAACCCAGAGGAAGAAATGCCAACACATATGCTATTTATAACCTGTCTACCTAGGGATAGATAGAGAAGTGCAGACTAATAATGAATTAAATGTACTTGCTCTAAAGAAGCTTAGAATGAAAATGTAGTATCAATCTGCCTTAAATCCTACATCATTTGATTTTCTCCATATAGCTCCAAATCCTTTCCCCCTTCTTTAAAGGCTTATAGAGTTGAGTTGCTGTATTTTGTACATGACAATTTGGGGATTGGACTGATTAGTCATTTTCTGTAATTAGATTAGAATATAATAGTATCTAAGACTTTAGTGAAAGAAAAGGTGCTATATAATTTTTTAAAAATCAGTTAATGAATGTGTCATATTCCCCCCGTTCCTATTCAAATTAAAAAAAAATTATTTTGACATTCTATATTATTTTATAATAATTTCAGATATACAGCATAGTGCTTAGACAGCTATATAATTTAATAAGTGATTCTTGACTAGTCTAGTACCCACCTGACACTATGCTTAATTATTACCATATTATTGACTATATCCCCTAGGCTTTACTTTACACCCCCATGACTATTTTGCAACTACCAATTTGTACTTCTTAAACACTTCACCTTTTTCACCCTGTCCTCTAAGCCCCCTCTGATCTTATCAGCCCGATAAATCTAGTACCCATCTGACACCGTACATAATTATTACAATATTATTAAATATATTCCTTATGCTACACCCTACATCCTCATGACTACTGTGTAACAACCAATTTGTACTTTCCCCTTTCTCACTTATCCCCAACCCTTCTCCCATCTAGCAACTAGCAAAATATTCTCTGTATCTGTGAGTTTGTTTCTGTTTTATTTATTTGTTTATTTTGTTCTTTAGATTCCACATATAAGTGAAATCACATTGCATCTGTCTTTTTCTATCTGACATCTTCCACTTAGCACAATACCCTCCAGGCCCATCCATGCCAATGCAGATGGCATTCCCTTCCATGGCTGAGCAATATTCCATTGTATATATGTACCACCTCCTCTATTCATTCATCAATGGACATCCAGGCTGTCTCCATATCTTGACCATTGTAAACAATGCTGCAATGAACATATGGATACACATGTCCCCTCAAAGTAGCCTTTTGGGTTTCTTCAGATAAATACCTAGGAGGGGGATTGCTGCGCTCCTTTTTGTCTGTTGTTATAGCCTTTCTCTTAAAGTCTATTTTGCCTAGTATGAGTATTGCTACCCCAGCTTATTTTTTTTTCTTCATTTCTTTTTTTTATGAAATGTATTTTTTTCCAACCCTTTACTTTCAGCCTGTGTGTGTCTTTTGATCTGAAGTGAGCCTCTTGTAGGCAGCATATGTAACGGTCTTATTTTGTTATCTATTTAGCCACAATATCTTTTGGTTGTAGCATTCAATCCATTTAAAGCAATTGTTATAGATGTATAGTTATTGCCATTTTATTATTCATATTTTTGAACGTTTTTTTTTTATTCTTAAAGGAGTCCCTGTAACATTTCTTGTAATGCTGGTTTAGTGGTGATGAATTGCTTTAGCTTTTTCTTGTCTGGGAAAGTCTTTACCTGTCCTTCAATTCTAAATGATAGCTTTACTTGGTAGAGTAATCTTGGTTGTAGGTCCTTACTCTTCATCACTTTGAATATTTCATGCCAATCCCTTCTGGCCTTCAAAATTTTTGCTGAGACATCAGCTGATAGTCTTATGGGAGTGTCCTTGTAGGCAGCTAACTGCTTTTCTCTTGCTGCTTTTAAGATTCTCTCTTTGTCTTTAACCTTTGGCATTTTAATTATGATGTGTCTTGGTGTTGGCCTCTTTGAGTTCATCTTGTTTGGGACTCTGTGCTTCCTGGGCTTGTATATCTATTTCCTTCATGAGGTTCGGGATGTTTTCTGTCATATTTCTTCAAATAGGTTTTCAATTTCTTGCTCTCTCTCTCTCCTCCTTCTGGTACCCATATAATGTGAATGTTGATATGTTTCATGTGGTCCGAGAGGCTGCTTTAACTATCATTTTTTTAGATTCTTTTTTCTTTGGCTGTTCTGATTGGGCATTTTCTGCTACCTTATCTTTCAAATTGCCAATTTGATCCTCTGCTTCATCTAATCTACTATTGATTCCCTCTAATGTATTCTTCATCTCAGTTATTACTTTCTTTATTTCTGACTTGTTCTTTTTTATGTTTTCTATCTCTATATTTATGTTTCCTATCTCTTTGTTGAAGTTCTTCATGAGATAATTGAACATCTAATAACCAGTGTTTTGAACTCTGTGTCTGGTAGATTGATTTTTCTATTTTATTTAGTTCTTTTTCTGGAGCTTTGTATTTTTTTTTTATTATTATTTGGGAAATGTTTCCTTGTCTCCTTATTTTGGCTGACTCCCTGTGTTTATTTCTATGTATTATTAGGTAGGGCTGCTATGCCTGTTGGTCTTAGTAGAGTGGTTTGATGTAGTAAGTATCCTGTGAGACCCAGTGGTGCAATCTCTCTGGTAACCACAGCCAGGTGCTCCAAGTGTGTCCCTTGTATAGGTTGTATGTGCCCTCCTATTGTAGCTGAGTGTTGGCTGCTACACTCAATGGGAGGGTTGACCCACAGGCTGTTTGGTTGTGAGGACTGGCCATGGCTGCAATGGAGGAGCTGTGGTATAAGAGCTGTCCATTTAGAACAGGGTTTGCTTTAGCAGGGCTCTGGCACCTGCCCAGTCTGCCCTTTGGGTGTGTTGTCCTTAGAGGCAGCAGAGTGATGCTCTGATTTTGTCTGAATCTGGCCTCCAAGTTTGCCAGGCTTGTGGTCTCCTAGGAGGTGACCTGCTGCAGGCCAAGTTTGGCCACAGCCTGTGCCCTGCCTGGGCCACCTGGCAGGAACCACAGACCAATACACAGATGACTGCCACCCAAGTTGTGCTTGGAGGTGTCTTGAGGGGTCAAGCTGTGAACCCAGGGCGGCTGCTGCTAAAGCCAGGCTTAGAGCTTCTTAGCAAGAGGTACAGGACATGCTGAAGCCAGATGGTGCTTCTTTGAGTTTTGTGAACCTTTTAGAGATTTTATGAACGTCCACAGCATGAGCTAAGACAGGTTGTTTATACGGAAAACCACTGGAAGTGGCTTGAATGTACCCCCAAATTGGGTGGGGTATGGTCTCAGGGAATCACTAGGGCAGGGCAGACAAAAGGTGATAGCCATTTTGATGGAGACTCAGATAGGGTGTCTGCCTGCCTCTGCACTCATGGAAAGGGGAAGGCTCAACAAAGAAACAATGGCTTCCACCGGTTCCTCTGTCTGGGAGAAAGCTTACCCTATAGCCCTTGCTCTGAAGCCAGACAGTTCAGTTCTTCCCTGTATGTTCCTGGCACCCTTTGAGCTGCTGCTTCAGCACTGGAGCTCAGAATGAATAAGTCTGTTAGCTGCTAAGTCCATGTGTAGTACCTTTCAGAGGAATTCCTGGGACTCCAGACACCATCCATCTCACTCAGCCACAACCTGCGCTGGTTTTCACAACTAGAAGTTATGGAGACTTTTCTCCCTGGCACGGGAACCCTGGGCTGGGGAGTCTGGTATGAGGCTGGAACCCCTCATTCCTCCTGGGTGTACCTCTCTCTGCAGCTGAGATATTTCTCCCAATTTTAATGCTAAGCTGATTGTTGCCTCCTTAATTTCTAAAGATTTAGAATAATGTGTTGGTTCAAACAAGGAAAAAATTATGGCACATTCTTCTTCATTTATTTCTTAGCATGGAATACTATTTACTACCCTGCCATGGGTGAGCAAGAGATGACAAAAAAGAAAATACTTCAAGCATGACAAGTGATGACCCTCTCTCAGAAACTGCTGATACCAGTAGTTTTCTCAGAAACATACAGGATTAGATACTGATCTACATAGTATCCAAAGATTTTCTCCTCTAAAATGATTACTTAATGAATGTTTGTGAACACAAGTGATAGTTTGTTTTGTGTTTTGCCTGTGTGTGGTTTTATTTATCTTTTCCCACTTGAATATTATTTCATATTTTAACAAAAATAACCATGAATTTCTAGTTTTGAGTCACTTTCTTTCCTAAGAGACATATTGGATTATCTCAAGTTATAAAGGGTTTTTTTCCATTTTGAATCTTGTAGTGGGAAAGTTTAATCGTTAGAACAGAATCAGTAGTATGACCCTCAGTCATCTATTCCTTTGATTTGGAACTAACAGAATTCCAACTTACATTTTAATTTATTTTATTAATTTTCAAATTTATAAAACCTTTGAATTGAAAACCAAGGAGCATTAAAAAGGCTATATAAGAGAGCTGGGAGCAAGCCTACATAAAATCAGTGTCATGTGGGCATATAATATATTAAACAAAGTGGACAGAACATGGTGAACCAACAGAATGACTGCCAGAGGGCAGGGTTATGCTTGAACTAAGTGTTAGGTACAGTTGATGAAGACAGGTATTATAATTTAGATGATGTTTTTTATCAAATGGGAAGCCTTTTGATAATAAGAAAAATTGATAGTGAGGTTCTTCCCCAAGCTGCTCCTCTTAACAGATGTCAAAAAGAAGGGGAAGATCAACTAGTAATGAGGATAATTGATACAAAATGTGCCAAGTGGAACTGAGTGGTGTGACTAAAAACAGACATTTATAATATCAGTAGTAAACAAAAGATGTCTGAAGGATGCATTTTTTTTTTAACTAAGGGATAAAATTATAAAAATAAAAGATCATCTAGTATACTTATTTTTATGCACAGGGCTTAGAGAAATGAATGTTTATATTAAAGGAATATTTGACTTACCTCCGATAAAGATGATGCATTTTTAAGTAATTCATTTATAAGAAAGTGGACATATCTTCTTGTAATTTTTCTTTGACCTTTTACTACCTCAAGATCCTTCAGTGCCTCAGGGCTATTATAATAGATGTCTATTTTTACTGTACATTGATATCAATGTGGATGATATAGGAAATTGAGTTGGCTGCTCATACATTGATAAAATTACTTAATGCAAGAGCTGATTTTTTATTTAATTGCCATGTCTTATACAAGTAGAACATGAAAGGGTCACCATCAGGCCTTAGTATAGCTTTGTCATTCACATGCTTTCAGGCCAATGAGCATTCACTGTTCATTGTTGAAACGCATTAATTATTGATTATGTTTCTAAAAAAGTATGCTTGGGAAGTCAGACTCCAATAGACACATGGAAAATACCCCATAACTAGTTGGCATATTTCTCGACTATGGCTTGAACATATACAAGTACATATTCATTAATACTTTAATAGTTAAAACCATATAACATAAAATTTACCATTTTAAACACTTTTGAGTATACAGTACTGTATACATATTGTATACAATCTCTAGTACCAATCTCTAGAATTTTTTTCATATTGTAAAACTGGAACTCTATATCTATTGAACAAAAACTCGTTTTCCCTTCCCCACGAACCCCGGCAGTGACCATTCCATTTTCTAAGAGTTTGACTATTTTAAATACTTCACATTAATGAAATCATGTAGTGTTTGTCTTCTTGTGACTTGCTTATTTCATTTAGCATTATGTCTTTAAGGTTCATCCACATTGTCGCAAATGGCAGAATTTTTTTTTTAAGGCTAATATTCCATTGTATGTATATACAGCAATTTCTTTATTCATTTATTTGTTGATGAATGTTTAGGCTGCTTCCATTTCTTGACTATTGTGACTAAAGCTGCAACTAACACAAATGTGCACATATCTCTTCAAGATTCTATTTTTTATTTTGGGGGATTTATAGTGGGATTGCTGGATCATATGATAATTCTATTTTTAGTATTTTGAGGAATGTCTATACTGTTTTTTTTCATAACAGTGGCACCGTTGTACATTCTCACCAACAGCACACAGGGTTCCTCTTTCTCTATATCGGTGTCGATACTTGTTACTGTTTGTTTTTGTTCGTTTGCTTGTTTTTGATAGTGGTCATCCTAACAGATGGGAAGTGATATCTCGTTGTGGTTTTGATTTGCATTTCTCTAATGATTAGTGATGTTGAGCAATTTTTCATATGGTTGTTGGCCATTTGTATGTGTATTTTTTAAAAAAAATGTCTATTCAGTTCCTTTGCCTATTTAAAAATTGGATTGTTTGGGTTTTTGCTGTTGTTGTTGTTCCATAGTAGGAGTTGTTTATTTATTCTGAATATTAATCCCTTATCAGATATATGGCTTGCAAATATTTTCTCCCATTCTGTTGATTACTTTTTCACTCTGTTGATTGTTTCTATATTAATTTAGTCTTAATCGCTTATTGTGTCCTGAGACCTCTCCTGGAGGACACATATATGATGAAACATTATTCTTGGCCTGGACTTTGAACTCTAACTGGGTAGCTGGCCGTGTGCTGCTATTGAGAGTGAATCATTATAATCTGTAATCTGAATTTTTATGGATAGTGCCTAATTGTATGCTTCCAGTTGTCTAGATACTGAAATCATATAAATAAGTTGTTGGATATGCAACCCATATTAAACTTCTCATTCTGTCATCTTGACCTTATACAGGCACTACTTAAATGTACAATAGTTAAGAAGAAATTTCACAGGAACTGTCAAGGGAAGCAATAAAAACAAATATGTCTCAGAAACTATTTTCTTAAAAAAATGTCATTCCTTAGTCAATGGCAACATGAATGTAATTTAATTAAGTATACTATTACTAGCATTTAAAAAATATTGTTTTCCATTGGATTTCAATTCTAAATTTTCGGGCTGGCCGAGTGGCTCAGTGGTTAAGCGTTGGCTTGGGAAGCCATCGGCCCCGGTTCGGGTCCCACATATGAGGGCCAGTAACACTGCCCTCAAAAAAAAAAAAAAGTAAAGAAAAAAATAGATTCTAAATTTTCTTTCAGGAAAATTACCTATGTGACTCTAAGATGATTACTTAAAAAATACCTTAAATACCATTTTGCAAGTTCTGTTATTATGAACCACCAGTTCCTGCCATTTTAACAAATTAATTAGGGAAACAAACTACAACTGAATAAACACTTCAAAGGTTTTAAAAACTAAATCATGCTAATTATATTCAGATTTAGGGTGACATGGCTACAATTCCAAATCATTCTTTTTATTTTTTTAAAGATTTTATTGGGGAAATGGGGGAGGGGAACAGCGTTGGGGAAATCAGGGAAGGGGAACAGACAAGTTGCTGTCCTTTTGTTCTTCCGTCTAGTTGTGGAGGATGTTGCTTCACTGGCCCATGTTAGTATCCTCATTGCTCTCTTCCCGGATGAGGCAGATCGGTCGCCGGCCTCTGGATGTTGCTCACCACAGCTATTGGCAGTTCATGCTGGCTCCTGGCCACTTACTGTAGCTTATAGCAGCCCACTGCATCAGGGCCTTGCAGCCCAGCTCCAGGTGGAGCTGTTGTTAGCTGTAGAGGGCAGTGTCACTGGCCCTCATATGTGGGATCCTAACCGGGGCCGCTGGCATCCCAAAACCAGCGCTTAACCAATGCGCCACTCAGCCGGCCTCCTAATCATTCTTGACTTTGAGATAGTACCAGGTGATAAGAGAAGTGCTTTACTGGTTTCTCATTCATTCATTCAATGGTCATTTATTGAGTGCTTACCATATTTTGGGCACTGCTGGGTCATAGTTATGAACCAGAAAGATCTGGGCTAAAGTGGACTTTTGAGTGCCATTGGTGGAGTTTCTAACTGTTATTACCCTTTCAATATAATCTATCAAGGGGACAATTTAAGTATAGTAGAAATAAAGATAGCATACATCACCTCTTAAAAATGATTAGATTTTCAAGCAGATCTAACAGAGGTGCACAAAAAAAGCCCCATAATTTAGTTTCATCTTGAGTAGGAAAACTACTCAAGAGAAAACTAAACCCATAATAAAATTACTTGAAGTGTACATGGAGTCAAGAGTCAGATCTTTCTTGATGAATATAATACAATTTGTTTTACTCAGGACTTTAAAAAAAAGGATGACTAACCATTAGTGTTCATCTACCTTCAGGGTGTTAGAAGAAAAAGAACAGATTGAAATCCCATTATGCCATTTCAGGGTGAGCTATCAAGGTCCTTGCCATATAACCCAAGAAAACAGAGTTTCTTGAAAATATTAACAGTCTAACAGTCTAAATAAAGCTTTGAGGGAGCCTGGGCACATGTTTGTACTTTGCAGGTAAGAGAGATTTAAACATGACAAGAACATGAGGATGAGTTGGTGGAAGGACTGGATGCTTTATTATCTAATTTGATACAATTTAATGAGAGTGTTTCAGCTAAAAATTAGCATTTAGACAGTAGCTCAAATTCTTAAATTTAATATTATAAAACAAATTTTGTATTACCAAGTTTTATATTATATGTTATTTTCATAATAACAAAAGTTGTTATTATCATTCTTCCATAGACAAGGAAACTGATGTTTGTGGTTGCACAACTAAGTGCCTTTGTAAGACCACAGAGGAAGGAAAGATCACACTAGGCTGAAGATAGGGCAGGAGGGTTCAGGGGTTCATGGGTGGCATTTGCCCTTGGCATTGAAACATGGTATCTTGGTCATCTTGAGTGCTATAACAAAATACTGTGGACTGGGTTGTTTAAGCAACACACATTTATTTCTAACTTCTGCAGTCTGGGAATTCAGAGATCAAGGTGCCAGCTGATCTGGCCTTTGGTGCAAGCCCTCTTTTTGGTTTGCATACAGTTGTCTTCTTGTATCCTCACATGGGGGGAGGGGGAGGGCCAGGGGAGAGAGAGAGAGTGTGAGAGGGCAGACATGAAAGAGACAGGGAGGGAGGGAGAGAGGAAGGAAAGAGAGAGAGAGAGAGAGAGAGAGAGAGAGAGAGAGAGAGAGATCTTCTTTTTCTTTTTATAAGGGCACTAATTCCCTCATGGGGTCTCCACCCTCATGACCTCATCTAAACCTAATTACCTCCCAAAGGCCCCACTTCCAAATACCATCAGATTACACATTGTGGGTTAGGGCTTCAACACATGAGTTTTAGGGGATGTAGACATTCAGTCCGTAGTAGATGGGTAGGAAAGAAACATGATAGAGAAGTGAGATGAAAGAAAGGATGAACAAATTTGTGGGGTAAGATATTGGAAGAAGATTAAGAGTCCTGTTTGACAATATTATGTATAGGTATAAAAGGCAGTAGAATGAATTAAGGTCAGAATTATAGGATGGAGTCAGATAATGGAAAGTCTTAGATGCTCCAATAAGGGGTTAGACTTCATTCTGTGGATTAGTATTATTTCAGGTTTTTGAGTAGAGAAAGGACATGATCAGGGATGTGCCTAAACATGATATTCTGGTCAAAATCTATAGGGCGGATGGAGCGGGGAGGGCTTGGGTTTAGGAGACAACTATAGACACTTGGGGAGGGGTGGGATAGGAGTCTAAGTGGGATGGAGGCACCCAGGATGAAGAGGGAAGTGCTGTGATTTGAGCAGAATCTGGACCACAGTCAAGGAAAAGAAGATAAGATTAGATTACTTTTGGGAGGGCACCCAACAGTGCCTGGAACAAGTGGGTGTTTAATACTCATTTGTTGAAATGTTATTTAAAAGATTCCAGAAGGAAGAGATCTGCTTACCAGGATAGAAGAGACCTATGGTGTTGCACGGAGAGGACAGTCCCAGGAAGACAGCAGGCAGCTTCTTAGAGTGTGGTCCATGGACCTGTGCTGTGCCATGAACTGTGTAGCCAGATTGTGATAAGAGCAACCATTGAGAGTAACCATGTAAAAATATCTAGAGCAATTTGATGGACTACTTTTATGTCTTTTCTAATATTAAAATATTCGGTCATGTATTATAGTAAGTTTTTGTTTTTTGCTATTCTATGTTTCCAGTAATTTATTTTTTATTGGATTTTATAAAAGTATTACCTGTAATGCAATGAAGAAAAACAACTGATATTTTACAGCTGATAGTTTTGAGAAGCACTGATCCCATTCCGGTGTCATAGTGGAAGCACCAGTGAATCTGGATTCTGGAAGTGCATCTAATCATGGAAGAGGGGTTCTCGGAGTGGTAATGTTAGGCTGGTGCTAGTCATGGCCCTGGAAACCTGTGCATCCCACTGAGGATGTGGAGGCAGCAGGTTAGGCCTGACAATAGCTATATTAAGTATCAAGGGTTCCACCCAGTCACCTGGAGTTCAGTTTGGGCTCCCACTTTAAAGGGGTCCCCTGGAATGTTAGGCAGGGAACATATTTAGAAGTGACAATGAGTACAGCATAGCATCCCCATTCTGGGCTATGGTGAAGAGTGCTATCTTTTGGGGATCATAGAATAAAAGAGAGAAGATTCTAGGTCTGCGTGACAAAAATGAGGCTCAGTGTGAGTGGCTGGACCACTGGTGTGGCTTCACTTTAAGCTACGGGGAGCACACAGCGAGAGCTATTCAGCCATTTAACAAATAATCATTAAACCAGGAAAGAGGCACCATCTAGATGTTGGGGATCCTGCTAGGAATAAGACATAAAGACTCCCCACTCTCATGCAGGCTACATTCTAGTTAGGGGTAGATACATAAGAAATACACAAATACATAAGAAAGATATCCCATTGTGCTAAATACTATACAGATAATTAAAGTTGGGTAATGTGAAAGAGAAGTAATGGGTGGCACTTTAACTTGAGTGATCAGAAGAGGTCTGTTTCTCTGGTGACATTTAAGCTAAGGTCAAATGACCAGAAGGAACTGGCCAGTTGAGGGACAGGATGAAATACATTCCAGGCAGAGATGCTAAGATGAGATAAGTAGGCATAATGAAAGAAAAAAAGGTTGGAGTGCAAAGAAGCTGGGGAGAGAGGGAGGGGGAAATCATAGAAGAAGGCAGGTGTGAGATCTTTTAGGGCCTCATAAACAAAGAGAGGAGCTTGGGTTTTATTGTAAGTAGAATGGGGAGCAACTGGAAGGTTTTAGCAGAGGAGTAATCTGGTTAATGTTTTAAAAAGACCACTCTGGTTGCTATTGGAGAATGGATTGCAGGAAAGGTAAGGAAAGATGGAGGAAAGATGTTGAAGGCTTAGACCAGAGGAAGGTAGCAATGGAGGTGCAGAGAAACAATTATGTTTTGCAATGATTCACATTGAGAGATGGAACCCAGGCAACTGGATGAGGCCACTGAGGGAAAGGATAAAGAAAAATTCCCATTTCGGGGCTTTGGAAACAGGGTGATGGTACCATTGTCTAAGATGGGAAAGACTGAGAGACAAACATGTTTATGGGTAGAAAGTCAAGAGTTTACACTGGCAAGTTACATTGGAGATTTCTGATGGATATATCAAATTACAGCTGGAGTATAGGATTCTAGGGAGATATCAGCAGTCGGGGATTTGGATTTGGGAGTCATTGGGGTGGTCCTGAATGAGATCATCTGGAGACAGTGTGTAATAGAACAGAAGAGGGGTCCCAAGGCCAATCTGGGGGGGCACACCAACTTCAGAGTCCAACAGGGAAGAAGGACCCAGCAAAGGAACTGGAGAAGGAGGGATCTGAAGTAGGAGGGAAAACAGGACAGTGTGGTGTTCAGAAGGCAAAGAAAGGAGGAAACATTTCAAGGGACCAGAAATCAGCAGCTGACTGTGCTGAGAGTAAGTAAGAGAAGGACAGAGAAATGATCCAAGGTTCGGCAACCTTGGGGAACCTTGGGGGCCTTGACAAGCAGAGGCTGAGAGTGGTGGTGCAGATGGAAGCCTGGATGAAATGGTTTGGGGATGGAACGTGAGGTGAGCGGTTCAGAAACATAATTTTTCAGACGTTTTGCTTTAATCAGGAGCGATCAGGAGAGTCTTTTAATAGAGGAAATAATACAAAAGATCTGTATGCTGATGGGAATGATAGAGTGGAGAAGGAAAAAATTGCATATGCAGGAGGTCATGAGATAAAGGAAGGAGAAGAAGCCTTGAGAAGGCTAAGATGGTGGGGTTCAAAGTACAGGCGGGAGGGATGGGCCTTTGAGAGCAGCCAGGACATGCTCCTTGATACAGGAGGGGAGACACAGAGCGTGGGTGTAAATGAAAGTCATTTGGTAGATTTGGTGATGGGAATAATAGGCAATTTTTGGCAAGTGTCTTCTCTGTCTTCGTGAACTCTGAGGCAAGGACCTCAGTTGAGAATGAAGGTGCTAGGTGGTGGGGGAGGGTAAGGGTGTTTATACAGACAGAAATGGGAACTTGTCATTTTGTAGAGCTGGAAAGAATGCATACTAAAGAAACAGGATTTAAGGGAAGTATTATGTGCTTATTTGACATTTGTGGTGGGAATAAGGTGGGGGTTGTGATGGATAGAAAGAAGCTACTGCTAATTAGAGAATGCCTTGGAAAGGGTTAACTCAGAACAGGTCTGGGTCCAAGGAGCACTCCAGCAAGAATCATCAGTGAAGTCAGCTATGACAAAGTGAAGATATTGGGCATATCTGAGGGAGCTCAGTAGGATGTTGGTCCAGCTTACATTTGGGAGTGGGATGTGAGAGAGAGAGAGAAGAGGAAATGAAAAGTCACTTAGAAATTGTGTGTCTGGGCTATTGGAGTCATATTTTGTCTCAGGCAACTGACTTAAGTTTGGCGGTGGGGAGAGGGGGACTCAATTTTCTCATTTGTAAACCAGTTAAAAAAATCCTAGCCCTTCATTTGCCATTGTATTTTTGGGAGTTTAAAATAAAATAACACCTGGAAGAGGGCTTGGAAAGCTGCCAAGGACTGTGCAATTGTTTTCCTGGTCACAAAATTACCACGGGAGCCCTGGTTTTCCTAGCTTTATGCTGTTCCCAGGACTGTGATGAATGCTGACCGATGTCCTCAGCATGCAGGCAGGGCTCTGCCCCTGTTGTTTCTCTCATGAGCCTTTCAGAGTCGGGAATGAAACCCACCCATCTATGAATAAAAGGCACACATCTCATGACTTCAATGTTTTCGTCATTTTGAAAGCTAGATGTATTTAAATTTTAATTTTTTGGTCTTGTCTTAAGAAATCTTCATCTTGGGGTGGCCTAATGTGGCAGAAGGCAGGTGGTCCTGCTGTCTGATGGCGGCCCTGAGTGCTGGTGTTTCTGATGTACCTGTGGTGTGTAAAGAAGAGTTTGACAGGCTTCAGGGAAAGGGTTAGTGCCTCTTGAACTGGAGAGGTTTCAAAATGAGTGTTGGCCTAAAAGGCCCCATAGAGGCCTGCAGTGGGACAGACAGAGAGGCTCAGAGGGAAGGGACAGAGCAGCTTTAATGTGCTAATGAGGGGAAGCCCAGATGCTGGCGGGATCAGAGGAGCCCTTTGTGACACTGGGTTCCCTGGGATGGCTGGAGTCTCTGTCCCTCTGGGTCCTGCGCAGGCAGGAGGAACGCTGTGCTTGCAGACAGGGGCCTGTCCTCAGGAGATCGCCCTGCAGACCTCTCTGCATGCTGGTGGGCAGGGAGGGCCTGCAGGAAATCCCAGGGTGGGGCGACTGCTTGAACATAGCAGGCTTTATGAGTTGGCAGGGAGGCATGTGTGGGGAGGACAGCGGATGGGAAGGGGGAGATCTGTTCTGGTGGGTGAGTATAGTCAGAGAGAGCTAGAAGGGACAAATGCAGTGTCACTGAGTGAGCTGTTTTCCCACCAGCGCTGCCATGCTTGGCGAGGGGGCATTCAAGTCACTAAAAGGAGGTGATCTGTCCTTGAAAATAGTGCAAGTCAGCTTTTAACTAGTTATGGAGTAAGTCTGAAACATCACAAAAACAACCAAACGAAAACTACCATCACGCAGTGAGTGCTGGAATGGAATTCATGTTCTGGTTATTTCATTCCGTGATGGCTCCGGAACTGCCCGTGGGGAGGGGTTAGGATCACCTGTCTGGTAGGAACCAAGGTCAGGGACTTGTCTTGAAGCTGCGTTTACACTGCAAGAACACAGTATTTACAAAGGCTGCGTGCTTATCTGTACTGAGCCCAACCACTGATGTACAGAGATTGGGTTAACAGAGCACCCCAGCCACCTCTAAATTTCATCATAATGTCTGGGGTTGTTACTGCCTCGGAAATGTATGAGTTCCCAGACAAGACAGACAAACGAGGATGATCGATCCATGGCATCTTGACCTTTGCTTTGTCTCCTACTTTTTCTTTCTGAATTTTTCTGAGGATGTATACACACACACGCACACACACACACACACACACACACACACACACACACACCAGGGGTGCCAAAAAAATGTATACACATGACTTGTATTCATCTCTTGTTATTGGTATATATTGAATATTACAATTTTAATACAGTTGTTTTCCTTTCTTAAAATGTGTATACATTTTTGGCTCCTTCTGTGTATATATTCATATATATATATGTGTATATATATATATATGTATCATGTACTATATTACATATATTATTTCCCAAATAATGTATATTAGATATTATTTGTAATGAATCTTTATCTATTTGTCTCTCTCTCTCTCTCTCTCTCTCTCTCTCTCTCTCTCTCTCTCACACACACACACACACACACACACAAACACACACAGTCTAGTAGTTAGAGGGTAGTTTTCCATTTGGAATAATTTGTCTTCCTCCTGTGAAGGTAGCACTCAAATTTCCTTACTGTGCTTTTTTTTTTTTTTTTTTTTTTTTTGGCTCAGAGTTGGTTCATGAAGAAAGCTTTATTTTTAATATGCTTTATTTTTATTTTGGAACCACATTGAATTGGTATCACCTAAGAACATAAAGATTGTCATTGCAGAATTACCTATGAGCTAGCTATATTTGCAAGTGTGAATTCACCTATACAGCAGCATCGCCCCCCCCACCAAAAAAAAAAAAGATTTCTTCTCCTGTTTTCCTGAGACATATATGGTTTCATTACACTTCAGCAGCAGGTGATAATGAATATGGTGATTTGACTTTAAAATTTTACTCGTTTTTACCTTCTCTGATTCTAATAGTTTATGTGATTTTAGTGCTTTTCAGGCAAAATTGTTCTTTATTAAAGAAAAACAAACAAAGAAAACTCCCTGCCTTCCTTGGTGCTTCCCATTTATTTCCTGCCCCTAATGGGATACATGCATTCTGGATTGACCTTCCTTAGAGAAAGCTGGGTGCTCTCATGCTGAAAGAAACAGGCAAAGAGGTGCTTGCTTGCACTGGTTTCAGAAAATTGATCATTTGCAACTCTAATGCTGATAAATGGACTCATTTGTGTCCAATGCAGAGAGACCATAATTGTTAACTCTCTAGCCTCATAGTTAATTGCAACCCGAGAGCATGCCTTGGTTGATGACCAAAGAAAAGCACATTTAAAGCATTTATAACATGGGTGTCATGTTGCTCATTTTGGATTATCAGTTTCTTAAAGAAAATGGTGATTATGAAAGTACGCAAATGGAAGTATACGTAGCATGGACCCATGTACCCGGACTGCAGTTTGTTGGGCTATAGGTTGGTGAATTGAGATACAACAACAAAAATGATTTCTTAGCAGAATTGTCATCTCTCTGCTTTCCTTTGTCACAGCTAGAAAACAGTTCCTTGGATTTAGGCACTGAGCATTCTCTTTCCTTTTAGTTGCTGCTGGAGAAGCAGCTAGAACATTCTTTTTCTAAAAGGAAAGTTCTAAACCTGATATACTCTACCACAAACTCTTTGGGGGAGATAAGACATATAAAAGACATACACAAGAAATCAAGAAGTTTCAAATGACATAAATAAGGAAATGGAAAGCTGGGGAGTTGGTGCGGGGGACAGTGCACAGAGGGAAACCTTGCAGAGAACTAGCTTTGTATTTCTAATATTTTTCTGCTATTATAACCATTAATGTAATTGGCTTCATGAAGCATAGAATGTTGATTACTGGCCTTCTTAGGGAGATGCTAGCAAGTGAACAAAGGAAAAAGTCATAGAAAGCATGTGACTTGATGAATCAAAGGCACCCTCATTCAAAGTCAGAATTACCATTTTGGTGAATTATTAATTTTCTCTGTGGAACTAGTTAGACCTTCAGAAATGAATAAAATAAAGCAATGAATGGCATCATAAAAAGCCCTGATCCTCAATTTTAAGATGCTGCTAGGCTGAGCTATGGGTGCTCTAGAATACTTTCTGAAGACAAATGATGATATAGAAGCTCAGTCTTAAGACATTACAACTCTTCAACCAAAATACAAAGATACCCATGCATCCAAAAACCTTTGATACCCAACCCCCAACCTTCAGGTCTGGGTTAGATGCCTCATTCCACATGCGGGCTATTTTCTAGCAGTCATATGTGGCATTATTCACTTGGCTGCACCCTTCCAATGAGTTATAAGCCCACGAGGGGTTTTCTACCCAACATCTCACATAAAACCTGGTGTAAAGTAAGTGTTCAATAATATTCATTGAATGAAGGGGCAAATGATCTAAAGACCCCTTCAAAAGAGAAATTATTTTCAGTAAGTTGATGCTCTCTCATTTTATTTTCTCAAATAATGTATGCGAATTGCCTAGCATAGTGTAGATACTCAATGAATTTTAGTTTTAGTTATTTTAATTGATCTGTGGAAAGGTGGGGGATATGGAATAGTATAGAAAAATAATTTGAATGGTGCCAGAGTTAAGAAAACATTACAGCGTGCTGCATAAGTCCTACTTGTACTTTAAAACTCAACACACATTTCTATCAACCCTCTTTTCCTAATTGAAAGTTTTCAGTTCAGTCTGCCAAGGCATTTCCCATGGGATAATCCATTATAGAAATGAAACTCGAAGTCACTTAAAGCTCATAATAGACAGCAGAGGCTAACACTAGGGCTAGACTGCCTAGTTTAGCATCTTAGTCTTTTAATCTTGGGGACCTCACTTTCTTATCTGTTTATAGGTTGTTGTGAGAACTATGTAGCACTTAGAATAGCATCTGACATATAGAAAGCCTTACTCAAAGTTATATTATTGTTATAATTATCATTATCATTATCACCACCACCACCACCATCATCATCATCACTGGCAGATAAAAAGCCCAGGAAAAAATAGGGAAAAAGGAAACGGCTGAGAAAACTACAGGAAAGTAGTGCCCATCCATATCTGGCTTGTTCAGTGTTTTCTGCCCTGTACCCTGCACAGCCTTTGAACATAATAGATTTTGATCACACTTGTTTAATGAATTAATAATGTACTTATGGTGGTCTGGGGAAGGAAAGGTAAGAAGGTCATATGGTAGTTAGAAGCCCTAGCTCCAAGTAAGCAAGGAGAAGGGAGACCAACTTTTGTTTAATTCCTCTTCGTAAATCTTTTTCTAAATAATTTCTACCAGTTAGAAATCAATTTGAGTTAAATTTCATCCCTAAATACATCCCCCTGGGAAAATTAAACCAGATTAGGTTTATATCCTTTGCATGTTTGCTGCAAAGAAAGCATAGTCAGTCCCAAGTGCAGTTAGGAGATGCAAACACATATAAGCTTAGGTCTATGCTCTGAAGTATATTTTAACCTGGTTAATCAGTTATTATTTCAGTCAATCAATTAGATTGCTTTCCTCTTAGGAACTGAAATCTGTCACAGTGAAGGGTAGAATCATTGCTTAAAGACTTCTTTGGAACTTGGGACATTGGGCATGAAGGCAAGTGTACTGGATTTTTGCACTGAGGGGAAATGTGCCATATGGCAACTGTAAGCATTTTGGGCTACAGGAGAACACACAAGCGTAGGAGATCAGCAGAGATGAACTTTGCTGTTTTTGAAGTATGTCTAGGATTCTCCACCAGTGGGATCAGACATCACTTCACTAGAAGGTTTTCAGAGGCATAGTGGTTGATATACTTTTGAGAATGTATCTATGTGACAGCTATGAGAATTTTGGCAAGTCATTTGACATATGTGATCCCCTAATCCCTGTCCAGCTCTTGTAATATGTGATTATACATGATGATAAAGTCCAAAGACCTTCTGACAAATCAAATGAAATTTATTTCTAAGGCACATATATTGTCTTCATTCTTCATGTGCTGGGACCTCAGAAGAGAATGATAGCTCAAACAGTTCAGCAGTGATTGCAATGTGCTTGTATCCTGGGGGCAGACAGCCCATGTGGAGAGTTTAGAAGTTAAAGATCTGGTGAACTAGATTAGAGCTCCTTCAGGGGATTATTAGATACCTCATTCTATTTAGATAAGCCCTGCAAAGATGGACTCAAGATAACTTGACAAGTTATCTGCACTGGAGTAGAATAGATGTTAGCATGCATGTTTTTTGGTTTTTTTTTTAAAGCCAGTTGGCTTTAAACTCCTGTTCCAGAATACACAAATGTGACACTTGCAGGAGCAGAAGAGTACCAGAGGGTTGCTAACGGTGACAGCCTTTCCTTTCCACTCTCCAGCCTTTGTTGCATCACCAAGGCAGGATGTTTTATTCAATGTGAAGTGATGGAAACTTCTGCTTTATGATATTGTCAAAGATACGCCTACATAAAAAAGAGTAATGAAGTTCTTTGGCTTCCATTCTTGATGTCATTTGTATTGCCTCTGTGCATGGTTGAGTGAGGCAGTTTCTATAGCTGCTGTAAGCAATAAGCCTTTAAATGCTGACTCAACATAAGCATGTCTGCAGAAGAAGATGATTAACTTGAAGAGAAGCTAGCATCAGCGAGAAGAAATACAACCACACATTAAAAAAGAATATAGAATATTTACATGTGATATTTCCAGGAATCACTTCAAATAGAACGAGAAAAAATATAATTGTGTTAGATGGGCATGAGTAAACTCTTTCTCTTCTCTTCTTGGCGTTGAGATTTTGTCCTCCCATCTCTTTGGTTCCCTCGCTAGTGCATCCATTTCACTCCAGATGGTTCCTATAAACCAATTAATTATTGGCATTTTTCTGGACTCCAGGGCCTGCAGATTGTTGTTGGCCTTGGGGTGGGCACAGCTCTCAGGTTGGCCCAATCAGATTGAAGAGAAGGACTTAAGTTTGATGTTAGGGGAAGATATTTTTCTTTCTCTGTTGGTTTTGATCCAGGAAACAGCCATTTTGCTACTGGCCATTACTGTCCTGAGATACCTTATGACCATGAAAGAAGATAGCCTTAGGATGTCCCTGATGCTGAGGACAGCAAAGCAGAGAGAGACAGAATACCTGGGTCCTTGAAGATAATATTAAGCAACTGATTGCAGTGCTACATGCTTGGAACTTGCTCTGTCACTGGGTTTCATCATATAGGATAATAAATATCCTACCTATTTAGGCCAGGTTGAGTTGGAATTTGTTTTACTTGTAGCTGAGAGCTTCCTTAACAGACACATATGTCTCTCTCATTATGCCCTGCAGCTGATGACCTGCTAGGAATGCCAGTCAGGGCTTTTTCACCTCCTTCAGTCTGGACACTTGTGCCAAGGAAGAGTCGAGGCAGAAGTGTGGAGGGTTGGTTTTCCCAGGATGTGGTTGCACGGAGGGTAGAAAGAATGGTCTCTTCTGACTGGGGGTTGCCATGGATATCCATATATGTGGCACCTTTGATACCCCTGAGCTGATCTGGACTAGACAAATATATTGAGGAGATTGGGTGCTGGATGATAGGCTCCCCCATCATGTCATTCATTTATTCGATCAGCATTTATTTCAAGCCTGCTTTGTGCCAGGCTGGTGCTAGGTACTGGGTATGTAAAAGATCTCAGAGGATAGTGAAGAACCATGGATCACCTGATATAAGGGACTGGGGATGGCATCTGAGCATGTGACAGCTAAGCTGACAACTGGAGAACAAGGAGGATTTAGCCAGAATAAAGAGAGGGGTGTGGGTGTGTGTGCGCACGCACACGCGGCAAGGGTGGTTATAGGGAATGATGTTTTAGGCAGAGGGAGCAACACAGCAGAAGACTGTGTGAGTGGGTGAAAGCATGGTGTATCCTGGGAAGTAAAATCTGTTCAGATGGCGGCAGCTTTGTGTGAGAGGGAAAGAGATGTTAGATGCTGGAGAAGTAGGAGGGGTCAGACCACTCAGGGCTTTGAAAGTTTGTTAAGTGATGCATACTTTATCTTGGGAGCATGGAGCATTATTGGAGACTCTGAACAGAATAACACGACCAATTTACCTTTGGATAAGCTCTGGCTGCCTGCAGTATATACAGTGAATTTGAGTACAGTGAGATGGGTTGCAAGGAGCCCAGGTAGGAGACAGTTGTGGAGGAGAAATGGAGGGCTGTGATGTATTCTTAACCTCTCCTTTCCACAACCATGGGCTTTGATTGTAATTACTCCATAAGAGAAAGGTGAATCAGGCTTGATGGTGGTCAGTGTTCAGTTTTATTGGTGTGACAACTGCATTATCTCAAACAAGTTACCTAAATTTTTTGAGCTTTAGTGTCATGATCTGTGATTTTACAATAAGAACACCTACTTCATAGGGTCATTGGGGAGGATTAAAGAAAGGTATAATATATGTACAGCTCTTGGCACCATGCCTGAAACATGCTCACCTTTGTAATTACTAATACTTAGCTTAATCAATATGTACGGAAGAGGCATTAGAACAAAGGTAGAGGAAGAGCTTTCTATCTGAGTTCCTTTGTAGTCTCGGGAGTTGAGAGTCCCATGAAAACCATGAAGCCAGTATAGCTATGGTGCTGTCAGAATTTCATTAGGAACAGGACTTGTGTTTATTGTACAGGCAACACATTTCCATAATCCCTACTCCTGGAAGGAGAAGTGGAAATCAGGACAAAAAATGACAAATAGAAGGTATGCTTATTTTTGGCTAAGGAGAAGGGAGAAGGGGTGCTGACTTCACAGGAGAAGGAGAGAAGGACCCTGGATGCTGTAAGACGCTGGCAGCAGGGCTTCCAAAAGACATGTGGCTTCTCAGCAGTGACAACATTCTTTAGAGTCCCACCTGGAAGCTCTATGGAAGCAGGTGTATTTCTTTCGGGGTGAGGTTTTTTGTCTTTTTTGAAAAATCATGTAGAACAACTTCCATATAGTAGATATTGTATTCAACAAGTATTTTCTCTGGGAGCAGGACTCATATTTATTGTATAGGCAAGAAATGTTGAGTGGGTCCTGGGGTCAGAATTTCTGGCTGAACCATGGACACATGCTGGGTTGTATCCCCATTTGCCACCTACTAAGCAGCCTTGTATTTCTCTATTGCAGTCATTAGAGGAGCTAATTAGAGAAGCTAATCAATGGCTGATGAACTGATTCATGGAGGTAAATTTCTCAAGTCAGGGTTGGAAAGAAAAGAACGGAGTTTTTTGCTCGGGCTGCATAAGCAGCTATTTTTAGTCGGCAAGTGTTGCAGCTTTTATGAGGTATTTGGCAGGGTTTCCTTCTACTTCTACTTCATCTGAAATGTGTAACTTTCATCCCTTCCATTCCAGAAACATGCTGCTTTCTGAATAGAAAAGGGGATTGTGGGAAAGAGAAATGAAGAAAAAATATGTGAGGTGCCTAGCACAGAACCTAGTCCCATAGTAAATGCGCATTAAGTAGGAGAGAAGCTAGAAATTTCATTCACTGAGTGTGGGTGGAGGAGGGAGATGGCAGGTGGGCATGCTCCCTGCTGCACACAGAGGACATGTCTCAGCATCACTGGAGAGAAATGTATTGCTTTCAGCTTCCTCAGTCTGAATCAATTCCTGTGCTCAAAGCCCTGGCTTATAATTTTAGATGTCAGTACTTATTAGTTAAGGAGGAACCAATCATTTTCTTTGTGTATTACTTAAAAACAAACTAATGCCCTCCACATCTGGAGAACACTACAATACACAGTCCTGAGATGGGAAATGGGCCTCTGGAACAAATTTCCTATGACAAATTTCTAATCATATATTAGATTTATGCCAGAAATTGACAAAGTATAAGCCACAGATATTTGCTCTATGTTCATATGTTCCACCATGAGATGCCATACTTAGGGCTTTGATGAAGACAAGCCTGAAATATTTTTGCTTCTTGGAGAACAATTGTGGAAATCAATTAAACATACTAATAGCGTGCTTCAGCGAACTGTATGCACATTGTCTGTGGTTGTGGATCATGTTCTTATCAATACTGCACAGGGATTGGGGGACAGCTAGACAAGTCATGATGATTGGATCAGCGAGGTTCTCCAGAAAAAGCAGAGCCAATAGGGGATACAAATAAATATACACAATATAAAATATATATACAGAGGGTGCCAAAAATGTACACACATACACCGTAAGTGCTATGGATATCATTTGGATTACCATGAGAAAAAGAGAAAGAAGGAAGGTCGAGGGGCTCATGAACGTTCAAAGAAGGCAAAAAAGATGATTGGTCTGAAAGCTAAGCTCTACCATAAACAATGCCATACTGAGAAAATCCAGATGAAAAAGACTATCAAGATGCATGAAAAGAGAAACACCAAACCAAAGAATGATGAAAAGACTCCACAAGGAGCAGTACCTGTGTATCTACTGGACAGAGAGGGACAGTCCCAAGCTAAAGTACCTTCCGATATGATTGAATAAGAACGAAAAGAGAAAGCGGGGAAATGGGAACTCCCTCTGCCCAAAGTTCATGCCCAGGGAGAAACAGAGGTATTAAAAAAGTTATTTGAACAGGAAAGAGAAAGAAGAAAGCGTGGAAGAAGATGGTTACTAAAGCCTGCTTTGTTGGAGATGGCTTTACTCGAAAACCACCCAAATATGAAAGATTCATTAGGCCAATGGTCTTACTTTTCAAGAAGGCGCATGTGACACATCCTGAACTGAAAGCCACCTTTTGCCTGCCAGCACTTGGTGTAAAGAATCCCTCATCCCCACTTTATACAACTTTAGATGTTATTACCAAAGGGACTGTCATTGAGGTGAATTGAGTGAATGTGAGCGAGTTGGGCCTTGTGATACAAGGAGGCAAAGTTATTTGGGGAAAATATGCCCAGGTTACCAACAATCCCTGAAAATTATGGATGCATAAATACAGTCTTACTGGTTCGACAGCAGTCTCATACAAGTAACTCCTTATAGTTGTTGAAGATTACGCACCAATCAAGAAAACAGCCTTTATTGTGATGTTTCTGAGTACTACCAAACAGCAGTCAAGAGAACTATTTATTCTATTGTAAAGAACATTAAAATGTCCCACTTTTACAAAAAAAAATGTGTACACATTTTAAGAAAGGAGAAAATTGTATTAAAGTTGTAATACAATGAATGACACTAGCATTCCTTTGATTATTGCCATCTTTTGAGCGAATGTCATACTACATACATTGCTACCGTAATTCAACTCAACTTCTACAAGTAATATATAGATAACATTTCTTAAAATGTGTACCTTTTTTTTGGCACCCCCAGTATATACACATACACCGAGACAAGTCCACAATCTGTAGGGCAGGCCAATAGGTAGGAAGCCCAGGCAGAATTTCTGTTATAGGCAAAATTCCTTTTCCAGGAAACCTCAATTTTTGCTCTTAAGGTTCAGATGATTGGATGAGATCCATCTTCATTATTAAGGGGTAATCTGCTTTACGTAAAGTCAAGTGATTGTAAATGTTAAGCACATCTGTAAACCCTCATAGCAACAACCAAATAACTGGCCACCATAACTTGCCAATCCTACATATGAAATTGATGGTCACAATGATGATGATGACGATGATGATAATGATGTTTGTAGCCCTCAGATGTCCTGGCATTAATGTACTAGTTACAGTGCAGGGTGCTTTACATGTATCATTCTGTTAAATCCTTTAAACCTTCATCTCCATTTAAAGATGAAGACGTTGAGCCAGAGAGGTGGCTGAATTGCCCAAAGTCACACAGATACTGAGTGGTATTGTTAGGGCTTGGTTTTGAAACTTATGTGGCATTCTATGCAGCAGATATAGTTGATATTATTTTGTTTCCTTCTAGTGACAGAAACCTAAATCAAGCTAGGATGCAATTTATTGCCTCATGTCCACGGGAAGTCCAAGGTGACTAGCTTTAGGCACAAAAAGGTCCAGGGACTAAAAGGAGGTTGTCAGGACTCTGCCTTTTGCACCATCTGTTGGCTCTAATTATTTCCATGTAGCTTTATTCTATAGACAGGATCTCCCCATGAGGAAGGCAGGATGCAAATCCTCCAACTCAGCAAGTAGAATAGAAAGGGCTGTATAGTAATTACAGAAAGTGACTTTGGCCTTGCTTGGATTCTGTGCTATTTCCGGTCTCAGTCCTAGGTCCAAACCATGCAGCTCCATGGTTGGTATCATGGGCGTCTCAGGTCTAACTCTGAGGGCTTGGGGTTGGGGACCCAGGGCCTCGTGATGGAAAGCCATACTAGAAGTGGTGGAGTGCAGGAGGGCGCGGCCATTCTCAGGCCTCCCCTTACTGACATGTCTCCGTGTATGCGTCCTTGGAAAGGAAACTTCCCAGTGGATATTTCCTCCTTGGACAGGACTGGGTTTTATGTTTCCCAGTGGTAGAAGTGCCTTGAAGCCATGTTGTAGGAACACTTTTTAGTGCCTTGTCCTGTTCTAAAAGAAAGCCAGCCCCAAACTATTTAGAATTTAAATATAGAATTTGATTTTTCCCTCCTCTGATTCAAAGCCAAAGACATAGGCAAACTTCTTTTCTAGCTTTAACACTTAATTAAGCTTCTCAGTAGGCACCTGAACATCAAAGTCTGTCTCAGGGAAGGTAATGGTGCAAACTAATGCCCCTAGCACTTCATCCTTTCCAACTGCAGCTCATAGATTACCTTGATTTACAGTGGTTTGTATTCCAATCTTATCTTTCTACAATCTTATCTTCCTTTTTAGGGGGCAGGGTCCAATCTTATTTCTTTTAGCGACTCCCTAAATCTGTCCTAGCACAGATTTCTGTCATCATGAGCACTCAGAAACTACTTTTGAGCAAGTGAATGAATCTGAGTCATTATGTAATACAATAATCCATTGTATGCTGCACTCAGAGAGTTCCCCAGGGTCAATTTTTATTTATTTATTTATTTATTTATTCATTTATTTATTTATTTTCCCTTTCAAAAATTCCACTGGGGAATTGGGGGAGGGGAACAGACAAGTTGCTGTCCTTTTTTGTTCTTCAGTCTAGCCATGGAGGACATCGCTCCACTGGCCCATGTTGGCATCATCAATGCGCTCTTCCTCTTCAGGGTAAATTTTTTTTTTTTTTTTAGCTGAGCCCTCCTGCCACCTGTTGGCAGCTCAATGGCAACTCAGCTCGGGCTGGCATTGAACCGCCGTTGCTCAGAGCTCAGCTCGCACTCTCGAGCGAGCTCTTAACCAACTCAGCCACTCGGCCAGCCTCTCCAGGGTAAATTTTTAAAGGGCCACGGCACAGAATAAGGGTTAAGGGCACTGGTCTGGGTCAGATTGTCTGGAAAGGGCAAAGGTATTTACCCTGACCCTTTCTAAACTTCTATACCCTTATAATAGTACCAACCCCACAGAGATCTTAGGAAGACATATTGTAAGCACCTGGCCCAGAGTTAGTACTCAATAAACATTAGCTATTATAATTATTGTTGTTATTTGGTTGTTTGATGTTAGAAGGTTACCAGGCCCTCTGTGAACCTGGCAAGAATTTGATTTATTTATTCTCACAATTGTGCCTCTATCACATAGCAGAACTTAAGTCTAGGCTTGCTTACTTTGCAAAAGTAATGTCTTTCAAAAAGTTTGCTCTTTTCCCTTTTATTAACACAATATTAGCATGTATCTCAATAAAACTGTTACAAAAACAAACACATAAACACACAAACATTAAAAATACTGGTATACAGGGGATGGCTCTCTAAGGACCCCAGTTTCAGAAATTTAATGATAACACTGAGGCTGGTTCACCTTGATCCCCAAAGATGATGTTCTTCAAGTCGCCACATTGATTTTCACGGCGCACATGGCCCATTCCTTTCTAAACTCATGGTCGATGAATAGCTAAACCCTACCATGATCATTCTCGTATAGTTCCATCACTTCCTGGCACATCATTTGATAATCTTTACTTCCCAATTTCATCCAAGTCATCCAGGGGGATGGTTAACTTTGCAGGTAAATGTGATGAATGGTGAGAGTGAGGGGAAGGTAGGGTGGAATGTGGGTAGGCTTCTCTGGGGTTCTCTCTGGATTTCAGGGCAGGGTGATGAGAATTGCCTGCAGAGGCCATTAGCCTGGCTATACACAGCACAGACAAAGGGGCAATGTATGAGGGCAGTTATCAGCTTAATTGTTACTATAAGTTTCTTAGAAATTATGGATGAATAGGTGCCTCTGGATCAGGTGGGAAAGTAACCTTACTATTTTTTATGATTGTTGCCTAATATATTTTCAGGTTTTTTTTTCAACAGTTATTATCTCTGTTTCGCAGAGAAGGAAACCAAGGCGCAAAGTAAATGTCTAACTATTACGTTGTTTTGTATACCTGAAACTAATTTTTTAAAAAAATGTTTAAGATAACAGAGGAAGTAGCTAAGTGAGGCTTGAGTTCAGTTTGGCTTTAGAGCCTGTCATCTTCACCATCACACTAATCCTACAAAGATGGCGAAAAAAACAAAACCGGAAAAAAACAAAACCAAAAAGCTTTTAAAGCCTCTGGTGGTCTGTAGTCAGATAAATCAACTTTATGTACCCAAACCTAAGGTGGACAATGATAGACGAACCAAATCTTAGATTGTCTTTTCTTCAGGCAAGACCAAGCAAGACATCCAAATGTTCATTTCTAAAAACTTACTTTGTGGTTAACCTAGTGCTGTGTGAAGCATCTTTTTATGTTTTGTTTTGTTTTTTTGTTTGTTTGTTTGTTTTGTGAGGGCAGTGTCACTGGCCCTCGTATGTGGAGCCTGAACTGGGGCCGCTGGCTTCCCATGCCAGTGCTTAACCACCGCGCCACTCGGCCGGCCCTGAACCATCTTTTTAAGGATGACAGGGTGTTTTTGGAAAATGGAAAGACCGAATCAGACTTCCATACCTAGAGTAACTGAGGTTGACCCACATTTTCCTTTGGTGGCGGTGGGGAAATATGAACTTCAGGAGATTCTTCTGATCCCATGTGACGGAGGCGCCTAGGCTGGGCAAGCAATCAGTTTGCTCCAGCCTGTCCACTGCACTTCCATGTCCCTAGCCTCCCTGCTGGCCTTCTCAGAAGATGCTGCTTGAGAGCCAGTGGTAACAAAACCAGTTTCTTATGCTGATTTCACTTAAGCTCAGAATTTGTTCAACTTCTGCTTTTGTGCTTTATAACTAGGAATTGCACAGAGACATCAACTGGTGCTTGTGAAATGAGCATGATGCACGTTGAGGTGTGCCAGGGATGAGGATGCAGCACTTATTTGTTAATGATAATTAATTCCTCCTTCTGCTTTTCACTCCTCATAATGCCTGTTCGGCGTGCATACAATGTTAGGCATTGAAAACCTTGCATATTTATATCTTAAATAATTTCTTAGTGCATACTATATTCAGTATTTAGGCTCTTCCTTTCTCCCTTTCAACAAAAGCAAGATCTATGAAGCACTCCAAAGTGTATTGTTTTAGAGTAGCAAATTGTCTTTAAAACAACATCATACTTCAGGGACTCCCATTTTCTTTTAAACATGTATTTTTTTTAATATAAAGAAAGTATACTACACTCATAATATTTCTGAGTTTAAGCCTGTATGTCTCGTGATGTACTGGTTGCCATAGAAATTAATCACCTCCCAAAAAGAATAGTGGAGAAAATAAATCCATGTAAATTATCCAGAACAGTAGTTAGAGCTGTCCCCCCACCCTGGGCACCTTGGTTTTTGAGGAATTTCAGGAAAAAAATAATAAACCCCTGTGCATTTTCCTCCTCCACGGAAAACTGGATGGAGAAAGCTGCTTTTGTGCTCTGATTGCTTGGCTTTCCCCCTTCTCACTTGCCAGTGCCAGAGGCTGTGGGGCAATGAGAGAGTCCCTCTCGCTGACAGAGAGGGCTCTTGTGATCACTAACTGTAAAGTACACTTGGGCATGGCAGCGTCCATCATTCTGAATATTCTGCATTCAGCGTCTAAATTGCCCATGCATTTTCTTGGAGCTCAGTGTTCACTGCTCTGGCAGATGTTTTTCTGCTTGTCCTGACCTAGGTCTTCTTTCAAATTGAGGTGGAATTTACCACCGATTTCTATTTAATGGAAATAACAAAAGTGGAAATAATTTTGAAAGGTTGACTGTTGAGCAGGGATCTTGCTGAAACAGAGCAAGGCATTGTGAAGGGAAATTCATGAACTGCAGAAAAAGGACTCAGAAGGGAGTGAGCATAAAGGGCGATTTCCGAAATTTAAACTATGTTGAGCAGTGCCGTTAGAGTTTGCCTCTTAACCTGCTCCTTGTCGGTCAAAAGCCATAGCTTTCCATCCTTTTAAAGACAGGCTGGCATACAGAGCCTTCCTGATCGAAAGGATTTTTTTATAGAAGAGCTAATGGAAACAGGTTAATATGGTAGAAGTGTTTTTGATTAGGACAATTCAAGGAATCATATTAAGAATATGACAGTATTGAGGAGACAAATTTTAGTACGAGATATCTGATAATTATTAAGGATACATTTTTAAATAGAATTAATAGTCACAAGGGACTATTAATTCATGTATCTTAATAATTCATGCACTTTATAGAAGATATTTTCTCAAAAAGACACTTGTAAGTGAATTCTGGTTTTAATAAATGTGAAGTTGCTTTTGGTAGAATTTATTTCCCAAATATGCAAATTAAAATATACTATTTTGGGAAAATATTTGGCTACACAAAAGTAAAATAAACTATTATAGTTAATCATTTCCTTTAAATAAAAATGATTCTTTTCTGATATTGTTGTATAAAACAAATTTCAAGATATAAATATTATTTTGTATTTGACTCAATAATAGCATACACAGTTTAGTGTCACCATTTAGTCCTATAGTGCCTGCTGGCATGAAAACTCACTTAGCCATCCTCTAAAGATTTATGCACAAATTCTACAACAAGAAAACCTACACTGTATTCCCCCGGGTGGATTTTACTCTCTGCACATATCATGCCTTACCTCTTACCTCCTTTCAGTACCCTTTGCATTAAACAAGTCTGACTACAGGAAGAGATTTCTTACTTTTTTTCAGTATGTTAGTCAATGTTAGAACTTCAGACTATGAGATAAGGTAAGACAGAGTAGCACAATTGGAGCCCTAGACAAGGGAGGGAATTTCAAGATCAATTACTATAATAATCGTAGCGCTTCTGATCAAAGCCAATGGAATTAGATTTTATTTCATCTGAATCAATACTGATCTCTTATAGGAAAGAGTTACCCCCTCAGCTTAATAATGTCCAAATAGACAGTTTCACTATCCATCACTGCAAAGTCATCCAGGCCCTTGTGACTTCTCCCCTACTCCTCAAAAGTTGCTAACTAAGGATGTCACTAGTGGACATAACATGATTGAGTTATAGGAACCAACCCTTGAACACCTACCAAGTGCTGGGCTCTGTGCATCTCATTTAACCTTACACCAGCCTGTGCAGACCATCAGTTACCAAATGGATAGCCATTTTCAACTCCATTTCAACAGATGATAAAACTAGGGTTCAGAGAAGTTGCGTAACTTGTTCAAGCTCACAGTGATAGTACTACAGTTGATATTCAAATCAAGATCTCTTTTATTACAAAGTCCTTGCTCCTTCTCTATCCAATAATTTTCAAGTGTTTTAGTCAGTAGAATTCTTCTTTTTGTCCCATATGAAATCTTACTGAGAATAACAGTATATCTAACTGTTGGAAGCAATGGCTGAATCAGTCATATATTGTAGATTAGTCTTCATTATTTGGGGCAAATACATCTTTGTTTGTGGGAGCCCAGAAGCATCTCATCAGAGCCTCAGCATTCTGGGAGGACCTGGTGTGAGACTGGCCCGCAGCCTGCCTGCACCAGCCTAGAACAGTGTGAGGTCCGACAGAGTGGGAGACTATGCAATTTAGGAAATCACTTCTTTCTTAAATGCATGTTAACACAGGCCGATACATTAGGTATGTGTGCAATGAGGTTGCAGAGCTTTTTTACTAATCTCAAGTGAAAATAGTGGTTTCTGCTATCTATTCTAAAAGTCCCCAACATTGGGAAAATGAGGCACCACAGAGTGCATGAATTTAATTTTTATTGTGCTTTCCCATCTGGTGAGTGGCTTTACTTTTTGTGTCTCCTTTCTCAGGTTGAGCTTTTTGCACCATGCCTGCTCTTCAGTGAGTAACTGTCTAAGTTAGTTCAGGACAAGGTCATAATTATTTCAGTGTTAGTTACATTAAAGTTAAGCAAGAGCGTGAGGTGGGTAGAACCGCACTCAAAATGGTCAGTCAGGAATTCCACGTGGCATTCCCAATTGCCGCTGTGACTTTGGAAAAAAATCGCTTATTTAGGATTGTGACTTTTAGCCTAATCCCAGGATAATGCAGTTTCTATCTTAAAATCTCTGTTTTGCTCTTGAGCGTCCTTCTTGAACCTGTTAAGCTTTGGGATTTAAGAGCATTCTTTTCCTGGAGGAGGGGAGTTCACATTTTCCAGGGGTGACCCTGGCCTACAGGATTCAACAGCGACTTCTGTTTTTCCGTTGGTCCTTTTCTGTTTCCCAAAGCTGACCTCTCCTTCTGTCTTCATGGGGCCTGAAATACCTCTGCAGCCATCACTTAAAAAAAAAATGTGTATCTAAGTGGTGATCAGAGAAGTCTGTAAAGCTTAGATATATGTCTAAATAATTATTTGGAAAATGTTTCTTACTCGGTAATGATCAAGTTGTGTTTTATGTCTTCTTCATGAATTTATTTTTTATTTTGCTAAAATACATAAATAAGTCTTTGGACTAGATATATAGGTGATAAACTTTCAAAGTTCTTGGATTTAAAAAAAAAATCTCCTTTTTCGTTTTGAATGTTAGTTTGGCTGAGTAAGTTTTATGCTCAAATTTATCTTCTGTCAGAACTTTGAAGTCATTGTTCCATTTTCTTTGGCCCTTGAGAATTCTGACATTAAAATGAATCTTATTCTTTTTCAGGAAACCTAGTTTTTTTGTTTTTTTTTTCCTCCAGTAGCTTTTAGAATCCTCTCTTTATCCTTAGTGTTGAAATTTTACCAGTGTGTCCACATGTGGACTTTAAAATTCATTCTCCTGAGCATTTGATAGGAGCTGGAAATTTGAAGACATGTCTTTCTTTGATTTTGAGAAATGTTTTCTGTTCTTTATCTTATTTGGTTCTGAAACTCCTAGCAAGTAGGTGTTAAGACTTTTAAAAACCTTTCTCTGATCCTAAACTTCTCTCGCCTACCTTCCATTTTTTATGCCTTTGCAATGTCTTTGGGAGCATTTTTGGCTTGTTCTAACTAGCTAATTTATTCTAAAGCTAGTGTCCATTTTGCTATTCAGTAAATCTATTGATTAAAAATTTCTACAATCATATATTTATTTCTTAAGAATCTCAACGTTTTTTCATGCAGTCTAATCTTATTCTTGGATGCGATAATCCTTATTCGCATGAGGATATTTATTATACCATCAATTTTCGGTTTTAAAAAAACAGTAGTTATACTCTATAAAGTCAATGTGAATTAATGAACAAGCAACTATTGATTAGTTAGTATTGAGCCATTGTTCCTAGGGGAAATTCAGGATTAGGCACCTGTGAGCTCCCGGTCATGATGTTTTCATCAACTGATCAATACATAACCTTCTTTTCTGTGTATTTTTGTTGAAGACAGCCTATTTCATATATACTATTGATTCATAAACATCAAACTTACAGCCAACAGCACTACAACTCATGCCTGAATGAAAATTATCTAACACATGTATTTTTTTCTGTAAAGCCCATCACAGGCTCTGGTTTAGGAACACTAGACAGCATTCAGTGCTACACATGGGGACATTTGAAACAGCCAAATCACTATGAGGAAGCACAGAAATGCTAAACACATGGCACCAAACACATCTTGAAAAGGACTCTTGTTTACAGTAGGAGAGCTGGAACAAGAAAGCAGGACATTTCCTTGTGTTGACCTGGTTTGAAAGTGCACATCAGGCAACTCAGCATTTTCACTACTCTGCATACGAGTTAAGTCTGTAATTGACCTTGAAAGCACCCTAATTATTAATTATAGGGTTATAAATAAATGTTAGCAAGTAGGTAAATTCACAAATGTGGCATCTACAAATAATGTGGATCAACTTTCTTCAAAGTCACCTTCTCTTTGTTTAAATCTGTTTCTTTAGATGTTTGTAGTTCTCTTGATTGAATTTGGTGCCCTCTCTCGTGGGATTGGTTTTCTGGAGTATTTGGTAATTCTTGTGTGTGTTCATTTTTATATTTGAGGCTCCTTGTTTACTCATCTGTAAATAATGTTTCTGTTTTTTAGGAGAATCTGCCTTCTCTGTTGGAAGGGAAGAGCTGGGATGTATTGCCAGGCATGCTGTTCAAATGCTTCTCTTCTGAATAAGGGGACTCTATATTCCTTCTGGGCATTAATAATCTAAGTTCTTCTGCAGTCTACTGCCCTCACACAGTGGCTTAGGCCTATGGGTAGATGCTGCTGCCACTACTGGTGCTGGTAGTGGTGGTGGTGCTGGTGCTGGTGGTGGTGCTGGTGGTGGTGGTGGTGCTTGTGGTGGTGCTGGTGGTGCTGGTGGTGGTACTGGTGGTGGTGGTACTGGTGGTGCTGGTGGTGTTGGTGGTGGTGCTGGTGGTGGTGCTGGTGGTGGTGCTGGTGGTGCTGGTGGTGGTGCTGGTGGTGCTGGTGGTGGTGCTGGTGGTGGTACTGGTGCTGGTGGTGGTACTGGTGCTGATGGTGTTATGGAAGGTGGGACATCAGTGTAACTGACCCATTCACCAGTCAATTACTGAGACACTTTCCTCAGGATTCCTTCCTGCTACCTTGTCTCTCATCTCTGAGTTTTGAGTGTCCCAGAGTTGCTCTCACCTTTGAAATTGATTTTTTTTTTTGATCCATGTGACCTGGGATGTGGTTTGCCCCATCAATCTGATTCTGTTAGTCTTTCTTATTTCTGAAATTCCTCACAAATTTCTGTCCAAACAATTCTTGTTTTTCAGGACTGTTGAACATTTATGCTTTTTAAAAACAGATTTTTCTGGTATATTTTTGGAAACTGAGTTGGGAGTTGGCAAGCATAAAGGCTTAGTCTATCATTTTCATTGAATTCTCTGCTATTTTAGTTAGGAAAAAAAAATACAGTTCTTTAAAAACAAAAACTTTACATTTTTCACGTTTCAGACAGAAATGTCCCAATTCTGAATTTTGAGGCAGGATTTATATGGAATCCTGTATTGATTGATCATGTAGGCATCTATAAGAACATATTAGTAGAGTCCAATTTATTATCATTACTATTGTATTTATTACTGTAGGAATTATTTTTATCTTCATAATTATTCAAAGACTTTATTAGTAACATTTCTGTATGAGAACCTTCTGTACTCTAACACATTTACATTATAACAGTGATATTAGGTACTTTTATGGTTCATTATCTCATTTAATTCTCACAGAGGTCCTATAATGTAGTGGTTGTCATTCTCATTTTGAGGATGAGGAAAATAGGTTCATTGATTTTACCTTACCTGTGGGCCCCAAATAGGTAGTGAAACTGAACTGACCTAACAGCTCTCTGGCTCCAAATTCATCAATATAGCGTACACTTATGGAAGATTGGTGCTTGTTCTACAGTGCTAATTATTAGCTCTCTGTGCATGTTCTCATACACATAAAAATCAGGCTGATATGCAAATCATTATGAGAAATTGGATCTATATTGGCAGAACTGTGTGGCAAACATTTAAGCATATGCTACAGCCTTCTGTTACTGGGGTCTTCTTCTTTTTCATGTTAGAAGAATAACTGTTTAAAAGTTCCTCTTTCTAAAAACAAATTAATGATCAATTTAGTGTCATTACCAGCCATTAAAAATTCTTTTCCAACTTAAAGCATAGCAATCAAACATTTATTTAAGGAAAATAATTCTGCTCTCCCTAGAGTTTTTCATTTGAATAAACAGATAATAGATCAAGAAATATTGTACACAGCAGGCCTGTAGCTCAGAATAGCTCCAGAATTCTCCCAACATCTATATTGCAAAAACAAGAGGAGTTATTTAAAGATTGAATTTAAATTGAAAAAAATACTGCTGTTTTTATCTATAGACATGGTGAGTCTATTGGACAAAAGTAAGAAGCTCCCAGTTTCTAACTTCTGCATTTTGAGCTGTTAAATTTAGAACAAAGTCAAATTTAGAATTCCTTGAGAACATGACCACATGCTACAGCTTCTAATCTCCTCACCCGCCAGTCTTTGATGGATTGGATTGGCAAAGAAGAGTTAGATCTCACACACAAACTTTAGAGACATAATTTTCTCTCTGTCGGTCACCGAACCATTTTTAGAGACTAGTCCAATTCTCTATGACATAAAATGACATAAAAATTAATACAAGCCTATGAAAATCAGGCTTTTGGCAACAGGCTTAAAAAGTAACCTAAGTGTTCCACAACTTCCCTGTCTCAAAAAAAAATGTTTTTGTTGGGTTAAGGGAGGAGATGATGTGTTGAAATCCAAAGATTTTCACCTCTGCCAAATACTAGTTGCTCATCTGTTAGTCTGAGTCATCTGGGAAACATTACAGAGAGATAAATATCACTGAAATTAAGTTGGATAAGTTTGTTTCACAGGACCAGAAAACAAAGTCAACTCTCATGATTTGCGTTAATACTACCACACTAGGTCATGGTTACCTTAATACCTGTGGGAGTAACTTCGTTAACAACAGGCTGCCATTCTGTTGTTTGCATTTGTTGAGGCCCCACTTAAACTACAGCATCTCATGGCATGAGAGCTAAGAGCTGAAGGGCAGTGTGCGACCTTTTCTGTAATGCTTTGTAATGATAAATCTCACTGTTCTAAATCTCTGCTTGTTCTGATAGAAGCTCAGTCTCTTCTGATAAACTTTCAAGTTGTTCCACATGCCTTGCAATCAGTCAGGACCCCTAGACGCCACCCCCCGGCTTTCTGGTCCATTCTGTATGGCACCCCTGCCTGCCACCTGCCCTGTGGCATTTGCTCAGCTGGAGGAGCAGATTCCCGCTGAGTTATTAAGATTCTTTCTGACACGCTTCAACCTGCTTCAACAGCTTGGCCAACTCTTGGGCGGTGGGAAGGAGGATGGTTCCTCCTCTTGGTAATACTCAGTTAAGAAGGTCCCAAACTGTAGCAGAGTTTGGTGTGATGGTTTTGCCAGGTCACACTTAGTTCTTTTCCTGCTGGGATTTGTATATATCTCCAGGTAGCTTTGTATGTTTGAATTTAAGACCAACTTACTGAATGGTACATTCATAATTGCTTCTCACCCCAACCCTCAGGCCCCTTGGCTTACCATGATAAACAACTTCTGCCCTTAAAAATGGATTTTCTTTTGTAACCAGTCCCCACTGGCCTCTCTGAAACTTGGCATCCATTCCTTTTACTTCCGAAGCTCTACCAAGTGTGCCTACATATGCTTGAACTGTAAATGGAGACCTGATTCAAGTGTGTCCCCCCCCTCCACCAGAAGGCACTCAGCCCTTATATGAATCAGTGGATGCTAGCAGGTTCTTTTGAGAACAAATAGCACTTAGCTCTACTTCCCAGATGTATCTGAGTCTCACGTCAGCCCAGCCAAGTACTGCATGCAATTTCTGCATTTATTTCTTTCCCCCACAGTCTCCTACTCTGGAATTTTTATGTTTAAACAGCAAGTTATGGTATGCTAAGTTTACGAGGACATCTGGACCTTGATCTTCCACAATGCCCAGTTCATCTTTGAAATTTTCTGACACTGACTGAAAGTTACTCAAAAATTTTTGGAGCCCGTTGGAATCCAAAGTATTGTCATCCCATAAGTTTTCTGAGAAATGCCAGATGGAATGGACTTACAATGTATAAACCCAGAAATAGAACAGATACCCTACTGTGGAGTTGGTGGAAGAGGAAAAGGATTAGGGAGGAGATGATTTATTAAGTAACTGAAAGGTTGTACTTATGCTCATATTACTTTCTTTTTCTACTTTAAAATTTGGAGATTTCTCCTTTTAAATTAGCCAGGAGAAGCACCACCATATAAATCGAGTATAGGTCATTGTATCAGTGTTGCCCTGATGGGGCAAGGGGCACAGGGACCTCAGACAGCCCTCCTCAGTTTCCACAGCCCTGTGGTCCAGTCCCACATGAAAGGGACAGTCAGCAAAGAGGAGTGAGCATGGACCATCTTCGGTGTCTTTGGGCAGGGCCAGGAGTGCACAGTGAATGCTCTCTAACTTAGCCTTTCCCCTGCACTCTGCTGATTGGTGAGGCCCTGCTGGCAATTATCCAGGGCAGTTTAACCAAGCAGGAAGTGGGCAATGGCATGGAGGAAGTATGCAGGGAAATCATTTTTCATTTCAAAATGAGTGTAGTAAAGGGAGAGAATTACATCAGGGAAAAAGGGAAATACAGCTCTTTTCTAGGCTCAGTACTTATGATCTCTTATAAATCAATTTGCTGAATACTCAGAGCGATAAAAAAAGATGCAACCTCTGTTGACCATCAAGAGAAGGCATGAGGTACTTCCTGTTGAAATGTTGATGGAGAATGGAGGTTTCTTTTATCTCTGAGGGTCATCTGGAACAATTTTATCTATGCTAAGGCTGTATTTATTGTCTTTGTGTTTTTTAGATTATGTCTCAGTATCTGTAAACCGTTCTTAGAAATCCAATAATGACAACTTGCATTTGTACCCATAAGGTGCTCACTGACCTGTAGGCAGGTCATTGAATTTGATCCCTTGTCAGTTTTCCTCCTTCCATATTTTAAGAACTGGTGTTCACAGGTTAGCTATTCTATTTATATTTGATTTTAAGAATCTAGACACATCTTTCTGTTTTATAAATTCCATGTTAAAGAAAGTGTTTTCTAAAACAAAATGAAAGCTCCAGTGCCTCTTGAGAAATTCTGTACTTAGAATCTTATTTTTAGGTTTTCATGCTTCAGGTGAGGAAACATATTGGAAAGACTTCCTGCTATTTTAAAATATTTAGAAGCAAATTAGTCTCACCACCTTGTTTACATCCAAAGTAAAGCCCTGTTTTCATTCGTCCATTTCTATGATCAAGGCAGGAAGGTTTGTAGACTAGGTGTAACATCCTTGATGAAACTCTAAAGTTAAAACCAATTGCGAAAAAGCAAAAACAATTGTAACATAGTAAAGCCAGTAACAACTACCACAATTATGACCTTTCAAATAAACCAAGAATCATAGAGATGTCAAGAGATGCTCATCTGGTTGTGAAATGCCTACTTATCTTTAAGCCAGTGACTTTCATTCCTTTCGTTCATATAATATTCTATTTGCCATTGGAAATTATTGATTCCATTGCCAATAATGTAACAGATTAGCTTTCAATTTAGAAACAAATTCATTCTATGGAATGAGTTGTTCAAGTACCACTGAAGATTTGAGCCTTTATTTAAACAACCATATATATTTAATTCTATTTCTCATTTTTTTTATTCTTTTCTGAATGAAAAGAGACTTTTTCCCCATTGGAATCCATATCCATCCGTACCTGAGAAACATTCATAAAATGAACATGACTCAGTAGTTATTGAGTTATTGTTGATCACACAAGAGTTAGGTAAGCATATTTTCTTCTTCATCATCATATCATTTGTATAATAGTTACCTTATATTTGAATATCTACTGTGTGCCGAGCACACCTCATTCTCAAGATCATAAGCATTATCATCAAGGAGGAGAATCAAGTGGCAGAAAGGCCAAGAACATGTGCATTATATAAAAATGACATTTAAACCTCTAAACACTTTGATGTATACCTTTTTACAGATGTTGATACTTTCCAAAAGTGCCTTAGTCACTTGATGAAGATCACAGAGCTAGTGAGTGGTGTATTGAGTACTTGAACTCAAATCTCACTGACAACAATGTGCCTATTCTCATTCTGGAATTTGGACCCAATTCTATTGTTATTATGGAATACGAATACTTAAGAATAATTATGTAAGCACCATGAGTTTAGATATTGTAACTATCCAGGAAAAAAGAAGAGGGAGAACAATTTTTTGTATGTGCTGTCAAGAGATGAACACCAGTTTAATTCAGAATGTTTTGATACTTTAGCATGTTCATGACTTCATGTTAGAGAATTTAAATTTTTAATAATTAACATTGATTAATATTATTCTTTTCTAGAAGCGATCTCCATTCACACAGAACAGCTCATTCCATTTTTTTAAGTCCATTTTAAAAATTTTACTGAAATTGGTTTCATTGCATCACTTATTTTTGCATAATTTTTAAAACAATGATTTAATGTATTTTTCAGCTTTCTAACATATATTGGAGTGTTAATGATTATAGCTTCTGTCATTGAAGTTGTAATTTTACAGAGTCAAAACTTGAAATTTTACCAGGAAGATTTAATTCTTCCATCAATGGTTAGCAATTGCCAGTTTTGTGTTGATTATTTCTACTAAATCTCTTTTTTCAAGTTGTGTTTTGTCGTTATCACTGTCATTAGAAAGATGGCATGTGTGGTTTTAGCTATCATGATTTTTGTTTTATGTTACTTTATTTTTACTAGTAATGCATTAATTTAGAAATGAATAAAAATATAGTATTTATTTCTTTCTTAGCCAACCCATGAGAAAATTATGATCAGTTTCTCTTAATCCACAATTTATCCTTTGTCAAAATACCACACCAGTCTCAAATTCTTTCAGTTCTAACACAATCAATAGTCAAGTGCCTCTAAGACAACTTTTCCTGTCAAATGTACTAACCTTGTTATTGATCTGTTGTGGATTGAGTCTTGCAGATCCTGTTAATGGATTTCTACAAGTCAGAGTGCTTTATTTCAAATTCCATTTGAATGTGATATGTGTATCTCTAACCAAATTCTTTGTAAATCATTACATCTGATTGATATTTCATGTTGGAACCATATCTGTGGAGGTACCCCAAAACACATTTATGAACCAGTTTAAAAGACATTGTAGTTGGAATATTATGCAGCTATAAAGAAGAAAGAAATTGTACCATTTGCAACGATATGGATGGACCTAGAGCACATTATGTTAAGTGAAATAAGTCAGTCAGAGAAAGACAAATACTATATGATCTCACTTATATGTGGAATCTAAAGAACTGAATAAATTAGCAATGTAAACAGAAATAGTCTTACAGACACAAAGAAAAAACTGATGAGGGCTAGATAAGATGGGGATGAGCATGAGGGAGAAGGGGAAGGGACGAGACAACATAAACTGATAACTACAATACTACTGCAGAGACAGAAGAGACAGTTTAGGGAATATAATCAATAAAGTTGTAAATATTTTTTTTAGGGGATCAGAAGGACTCATGTCTTGTCAGGGAGACCACTTCATGGATGGTGTAGTGGCCTTACCACTGCACTGTATATCTGAAGCTGCTGCTGAACAATATTATATGTCAACTATAATTTAACACATATATAGTCATGGGATGTGGAATATAGTGTGGGGATGGAGTCAATGGAATTGTAATACATATGTATGATATCAGGGGTGGGACAGACAGGGGAGGGGGGTGAGGGGAGTCACTTTGTAAGGGGTAAAAAAATAACTATTGCATTGTTTTGTACATCTGTAACTAATAATAATAATAAAAAAGTTTCAAAAAAAGACATTGTAGTTATTCTCATATATTAACTTGTTAAGGTCTCCCATGAAGTTCTAGCTTATAATTTGAAATATAGGAAAGTGACACAATTATTTCCTCTGCATGAGCAAAATACATATAACAATATGTGCTGTTAATATTATCTGCTCCAACTTCCACTCGATTTAAAAAACACAGAATTTTAATGTCATGTAAGATTGAACAGATTGAATTGATGCCATTTAAGACTGTCAGTGTGAAATTTTGTGCAAAATTCTTTATGGGTTTAAGCATACATTAGTAGTACATCAGAGATCATTGAAATCATCTTAGAATGGAAATTACCTAAATGTTGCCAAAAGAGTTGGCTTTATTTTAAATGTTCTATCAAAGAGAAATCTTTTCATTAAACTGTTGCAGTGAACATGAAGACTACTGGCCAGATCCAAACACAATAAAGGCTTCCCATATTTGTAGGTATGAAAATGTTCTTGAACTTTGGTTTGTTTCAAATCATTAGTTTTGCTGGTACTGAAAGTAGTTCCTTTAGCTTTACACCACTTTTGTCATACATCTGCCTGCAATTGTTTCCCTTTTATTTCCCTCTCATGTGGTCTGATAAACATAAATCTGAAATAAAGATGGTGTCTCTGGCTATATGAGCATCAGTCATGGAAACACAAACTCTGGCAACAATGCCTCCATGAGGATCTTCCTTCACCATCCACAGATCCATGCTCTTCAGAGAGATGTGAAGCCTAGCTTTGCAGGTGTGAGAAATGCATTAAAAATTGATGCTTTCATTGTTGTTTGTTTTTGAAAAGCATAATAAGTGGCCATCACAAGATAATTTTCGGCAATTTTATCTAGTAGTGGTGTTGTTCTATGTTTGTGCTTGCTATTTAAAAACAAAACATGAACAATTATGAAGAATTATTTCTACGTTTGAACTTTATCCAGTTCTCCTATCTGTTATCTCTTTGATTACCACGTGCTCAGAGGCCGTTAGCAAGGAAAAGATAAATGATCTGGGTGAAAGAAGGGACAAATCATCCCTGAAGTCAAAGTTGTGAGGTCAGGTATCTCACTTCATTGCCAAATGTAGCATAAATTCTGTTGTGCTCAGAAATTCAGAGCCATGCTGCAATTGGAAAATGCTATGAAGAGCTGAAAAGTTCAAAATGTAGTGAAAAAAAATACTGAGTGAATTTAATATACTGATAAACTAGTTATAATTTTGTTTTATTTTCTGAAAAAAAGTTTTCAATTTTGTTTCTTGAGATCTGCTTCTACCGAAAGACATGCACAAGTAAACACACCTACACAGTGACAATATATTCTAAGTGTAAGCGCATGGTAAGTATTTGTTGATTTGTTTCGGCCTACTTTACTGCCATCTTTATGGGTGCATCTGTTCTAGAGAACGAATGCCTGCATACAAACAAGGCAAATTTAACTAAACTTTACAGGATTCCAATTTTAAAGAGTAATTTGTAAGCAGTTTTTGAGATGTGATTCTTATTTCTGTATGAAGCTATTCGTATTCTTAATTTCAGTTATGCTGAGTGTTTTTACTACTTTCCTACATGGCCTGGGTTCTTGAAAAAATATAGCTGGATCTGTCTCTGACAAGGTACAGCAGATTTGCGGGTTGGAAGGCAGAGCTGAGAAATTCCTCTTGGCGGGGTACTTGGGCAAGCTGCCAGGTCTCCAAGGGCCAGTTCTGTTCCCACCCGTGGCTCACTCGGCACTGGCCCAGTGAATCCCTAATGCTGCCCAGTCTCAGGAAGGGTACACTACTGATTCTCCTAAGTCATGAATAGACAAGTTGTCCCTATTGTCCCTATTTGGAAAGATCTACTACAATTAGAGGGTATGTTTCTTCTTGTTCAAAGATTTTTTTCATATATATTCAAAGATTTACTATTTTTTGTTTTTTTGTTTTGTTTTGTTTTGTGGTTTTTTTTTTGAGGGCAGTGTCACTGGCCCTCATATGTGGGACCCGAACCCGGGCCGCTGGCTTCCGAAGCCAGTGCTTAACCACTGCGCCACTCGGCCGGCCCAAGATTTACTATTTTTTAGTACTATGCATACATTATGTTATGGAATCCTCATAATATCCTGTACAGTAAGCAAAGCTTACTACCACATTTTACATATGAGGAGACTGTTATTTAGAGTATCACAATAGCTGATATTACATATAAGTTACATATACGTTGTATATGCTATATATACATACATACATGTATACATGTACATACATTTATATATATGTATATATGTAAAATAGTCTTCACAGCTTTTCTGAAAAATATGTTAACTGCTCATGATGATTATTTTAGAGAGCATCACAAGTGTTTAAGATGATCACTTCTTAACAGCCAGAAGCAGCATCCTTTTTCCCATTCTCTAGTTTTTAAACCTACAAGTAAAGACATGCTTCTAGTACTTCAGGCTTAATGAGGCTCTGCTGTCTTTTCAGCATCAATGCCATACTTATTCTAACTGCTCTGTGTCTCCACAGCAGGGTTGTAATGGAAAACACTTCATTTCTGGATAGGAATAAGTTTTTCCTTTCACATTGTAGAGTCATTTTTAATTTTGGAGAAAGTGTGAGTTACTTAATGTTATGATTCCTCAGAATGAACTTTTACAGATGGATCTCAGAACAGCCGAAGACAGAGCATCACAAGGAGAGAGACCACGGTCCTAAGAGAAAATGATAGTTGTTAAAATGATGAGCGTTTTCCATGGTTCCAAAAAAGTTTTGAAAGGAATTGCAGTTTGTGTTGCTAGTTTAGAACTGACGAGCCAAAAACTCTTACTATTTCTTTGTGCTCCATTATTCCGACCACAAATAACGTGCATGAATAAAAGGAAATGAACTAGATGGTTTCCCCAGTAACACCCATTTCCCTCCATCCTCACACCTAACTTCCAAGCCCTGACTCATTTCCAGACTTTTTGAAACAGGTTGAGAGTTGACTAGGAAAAGAGGATCATCAAAATGAGTATGCACCCAATTAAAAAATGTGTATTATAAAATTACTCTCTTCATAACAACAATATAAATACAAATAAAACGATGCTTGTGAAAGCAATCTGTAAATTGCCATTAAAATATAATTTTCACAACTCTAATTCAACAGAAGGGCTGATAATGTGTTTCTTAATTCAAACATGAGTAAGCTGAGGTTTTGAGAAATTGACACCTTTCCCCATTGAGAGCCTAAGGGATGGAGCTTGGATAAGACTCAGATCACATGACTTTTAGTCCAGTCTTTTTCAGCTCATCATTGCTTTCCCATTTTAAGCTAAGTTTTCTGTCATAAGTATGAAAGATCATATAATATAAACCCTCTTTAAGGTGACTATAGCATGGCCCTTTTCAATCTCTATGTAAACCCTTTTAACTGATTTGACCAAGAGGAAAATCATTAGTAGCTAAATGGAAATGTTGTACTTTGTGACCAGGGATATGTAGGGACAAATGTCCTTAGAAAAATAGGACCTTTCATGGCACTAAGATTATTTTTAAGATTATAGGCTACCTAATAATTGAATATCAACCATTGTACACATTTTTTAGCAGTTACAGAATAGTATCATTTGTTTTTATTTCCCAAAACCAAGTCTGGCAAGCTTTTTATTTGTCTGGTTCATTCGGTCGTTTAGTAGGTAATTATTGAGTGCCTATTCTATACCAAGCACATTTTTAGGGTTTGGGAAAATAACGTTGAACAAAATAGACAAAAACCTCTGTGTGGGGGAAGATAGACAATAGTGGGGTAAATATAAAGGATATACAATATGTTGGATAGAGGTAATAGCTAAGTAGAAAAACTTAAAGTCCAAGGGGAATATGAGGTATGGAAAGGGTAATGAAATTTTAGATAAGCTGGTCAGAGAGGGCCGCGCTGAGAAGATGACGATTTGAGTAAAGACCTGAAGAATATAAGGGAACAAGCAATTTGCATATCTGCAGAATAGCTGTTCAGATAGAGGGAATAATGGGTGCAAATGCTAGGGCTATCGGTACCTGATGTTCAAGAAATAACATGTAACCAAGGGAGCTGAAGAGGATTGAGAGGATAGTGACAAAAGGGGTTCTGAAGATGAAAAGAGGACTGATGATTGGAGGAGGGCACTACAGAACTTTATAAGGATTTTGGCTTCTACTCTAAAGTGAGAGCCACTTGGGGATTTTGAGCAAAGGTGAGGTGGGATCTGATTTGTAAGAGCTCTCTTATAAAAGCTCACTCTGGCTACTGTGTTGAAAAGAGGCAGTCATAGGAGGACAAGAGTAGAATTAGGGAGATCATTTAGAAGGTGACCTTAGTAATTTAGGCGCAGGATAATGGCAGCAGTGAAAATGATAAACAGTGGTAGGATTCTGGGTATATTTTGAAGGTAGAGCCATGGGGATTTCTGGACTGATTGGGTGTGGGGTGTGAGAGAAGGAGAGGAATTAAAGGTGACCTCAAGGCTTTTGGCCTGAGAAACTGGGAAGAGGAATTGTAGGCAACTCTGATAGGGAGAGTGCAGTGAATGAGCAGGTGTGAGGGGAAGATGAGCAATTCAGTGTTGTATTCAGAATGTGTATTATGTATTCATGTTGATTGTTGAATAGACATTTGAGTATAGGAGTCTGAAGCAGGGGAAAGATCTGGCTAGGCATACACATTTGGGTCTTCACACTTTGATATTTAAAACCATGGTTCTGGATGAAATCTCCAAGGAGTGATATAGATGAAAGAGAGAAAAGCACAAAGGACTGAGCCCTGGGTTACTCCTACGTTATGAGCTCAAGGGGAAGGAAAAACCAGTAAAAAGGACTAAGAAGTAGTTATCCATGAGTTATAAATAATCATTTTGTGTATTAGTAAATTAATTCATTTCAGTATTTCTTGTAATCATGAAACAAATGGCAGTAAAGGAATCTGAGAAAGTGTCCAGTGGTGGAGAGCAAAATCTTCATAAATGACAGGGTTTTAACTAAAACAGATGTTAACTAATTTGTAATTAGTAGCAGAACTAAGTCTGCATGGAGGTTGGGGTGAAGAACCATTAGTACTCATTTCCCCCCCCACCCCCCGATTTTTCTGTTGAAGACATACCAATTTTAATTATTTTGTATTTGACTTGGTATTGAAAAATAATTTAAGCTATAATATCCTGGACACTATGTAAACAACATTTCCTTCTCTGTTCAGAAGTTGGATCCATAGCCCTTTAAATTGTTTTCATATATCTGGGGGAAGTATTGGTTAAGTTTCTCTTTGATTTGATTCTCATTTACATACTTTTCTTCTGATGCTTGAGGGTGAGAGCATGCTGGCTTCTGGTGGAGGGTCTTGAGTTGTCTTCAGGGCCTTTATTAATTTATTTAGCAAACATTTTTCAGAATCAATGACATATGAAGCTTTGCACTTGATGTTGGGAATACAAGTATCAAATAAGCTAACTCCCTCTCCTGAAAGGGAGCAATTTTAATGTAATGTGATGTGTGCCATAGTGGAGATGCATTGAGGAGAGAATTGTTCAAGAAACTCAAGGGAAAGAGCAGAGCAACAACTTCCTGGTAAGGGTTGAAGAGTGCTTCTTGGAAGAGGTGCTCCTCAAGCTTGGTCTTGAAGGATCAATAAGAGTTTTCCAGGGAATAAGAGGACAGAGGATATTCTAAGCAGGGAAGCAGTGTGTGTGGGCAAAATAGTATGAAAGAGGGACAGGATTTAGAAGGCCTATTGGGGGTAAACTCAGAAGGGTTAGCTGGGTTATGCAGGACATTTTATGGTCACTGCTGGGCATTGTTCTTAATACCTTGTATATTTACTCACTGAATTCTCACAACAGCCCTCTGGGGTGATACCATTTTTGTGAATGTGTCTCCTAAAGTCTAGAGAGATTTATTTCTCAGAATCATGCAGCTAGTAAACATTAGAGTTATAATATGTGCATCTGATGATAAAAGTGTTAGTTGGTTAGTCCTAGGACTTTTCCTCAGTATGTCCTTGGAATTAGTAGGAATCTTCTTCATTATGGGTTATTGTTTATTCTTCCATGGCATACCTGCTGTCCTCCATCATACCAGATTTGACAAAGGCCTTAATTTTTTTCTCCTCTTTCCACAAATTTGAATTTAAAGGCTCTTTATTAGGTTGGCAAACCTCTTGCCAAGGCTTGGTTTATGTGAGATGCCATCTGACCCCTTTCAGGAGCCCATTGTACTGGCATTGTGAACCATGGCTCAAACAAAAAACAAAAAAACAAACTCCTATCCTTTAACATTATCCATAGTTCTCACTATCCACTGTTCTCAAATCATATGCTCATTTCCCTCATGTAATGATCATCTTCAGGTTGGACAAGGTTTGAAAATATCATCTGTTCACTTGTGTCCCTGAGGCTTTCAGTTTCCTAACTTTTCACTGTAGGTCTCTACTGAATGAGTTGTGAATGGTAGTATGGGTGGCATGCGCCCAGGAAGGTGGTACACCGCTTGTGAGCCATAGTTACACTGTTCACTTTTAGTAACATATGTCTCCCTCTGGAGAATAATTGGTGCCCTTGCACTTGATAATGCATCCTCTTTTTACTGTTCTGTGGAATAAAATGCTTTTCCATTAGCAGGCCTGGAGTCTGCCTCCTTGGGCAGAGTCTCACCTTTCCTGAGTACCTCTCTTGGTATAGCTTTTTCTTCTACATTACAGTCTCCTGTTCACAGTCCTTCATCTGGGTCTTGATTCCATTCTACTCATTTTTTCTTTTTTATTCAGAGTGTTGTTTCTACTGAGGGATTATTCATATTCTTTAATAAGCTGGTAGATAAGTATTCCACAAGCTCTTTTACAGTCTTCCCCAGCAAGAAGTTTGACCCTAACTTGCAATAGAGTAATTGGGGGCTATGCAGCTATTAGGGTCATGACTGAAGTGATATTTCTTATAGACTCTACTAACTTCTAAATTTTGGATGCTTGGTGAGATTAAATAATATCCCATAGCACATACTCCCATTGCAAGAAGCTGGAACCTTCATCAGCTAGACTGTAGAAGCAAAGCTCTGGGTGACTGCTGCCTCTTCAGTTCTTAACATTAGGACTATTGGTTTTGCTAGTTTTGTTTGAGGATGTTTATTGAACATCATTTATTCAGTAATCTGTGCCAGATGATGTGTGGGAGCCTTGGCATACAAAGGTGTCTCTTTTCAAGGGGGCTTATTCTCCAGTGGAGTAACTCAAAAAACCAATGGGCATGACTCTGATCATTGATGTATTTAAACATCCCTGGCATATATAGCCATAAATTAAAGTAACATAGAAGATTATAAAACTAAGATATAGGGAAATCATCTGATATAATTTTTAAAATTTAAATGAATATTAAACAGCAATAAACATGCTCAAAGTCTTTAATTTGAAAATGTGCAGTGTTGGAATTTTAATTCCCTAAATTACAATTAAGGCACTGAAGCAAGCAGGTATTGAGATGTCAATGTTGATAAATAAGGGACTTTTAAATAGCCTAAGTCATTCCTAAGAAATGGAAAGAATTTTTTCAAATTTTTTAACATATAGCCAAAGAATACTTTCTTCAGTATGTCAAAGCTAAAATAAAAATCACAGACAGGCAAAACTAAGTGAATTATTTTCTTATTCATTTATGTCTGAATGTTCTATTCTTAGATCTGAATGGGAACATTTCTCTTCATAATTTATTTCAATATCATGAATGTGACCTATGAAAGGCAGATGTTTCGTAGGATTTGTGCAGAGCCCAGAATCTTTTCAGAATGAACTGAGGGAGCTTTGGAGCAAGGCTGGAAAAGTCTAAAGATTTAAGGACAAAATTCAGTGACCAGAAGAAAGGACTTAATTAATCTCTTTCTTAAGAACAAAAACTACAAAAAAGAAAGTCATATTAGAAAGAGTACAGAGTTTTCTGTTCGGTTTCAGGCTGAAAGTCTTAATTATATGCGTTGATAACAATCAGGACATAAAACTATTCTAGAAATGGAAAAAAACAAAAAAACCCAAACCCTCATTTACTAGAAATTTTAGTAATGTGATTTTATTTTACAAAGAAAAATGAGCAAAATAAAATTTAGTGAATTTAGTGAAATTGAATGATCTAGGGGAAGTTAGGAGTATCAAATAACAAAGAAAACAAAAATATCAAAAGGAAAAAGTAAATGAAAACATTTCTGCAAGTTTAAGGCATGATCTAATTTCTCATTCTTTTATATTTCTGGTTTCTTTGGGGAAAAAAACAAAACAAAACAAAACAAAAATTAACAAACTTGCTTCTTTGTGCTGTGCAGGTCAAGGGATGTGCTAGGGATAAGAGGCTGGGAAAAGACCCCCATTCTAACCTAGCCCAGTGTTCAAGGACCCCACACTAATGCGCTTTTTGCCAGAAGCCCAACCCTTGCCCAAGAATGACAGTGGTTCCAGTAGGGTGGATAGGAAACAAAGCCAAGGGAAATGAAATGGGATTCCGTCCTGATTGCCAATGGACTGTGCTTAAAGTTGTCCATTAAGGCCAAGGGATTCCCTGCAAAGTGTCTGCCTGAGGAATGCAGAGTTTCTGAAAGGAACGTTAACGTGCAGCTGGGAGTGAATATTGCTGGTGCCTCGGTTGCCAGCCAGTGGCCTGCCTCACGCTGCGCCCTTCTGCAGAGCTGCCATCTGCTGCAGCTTAAATGAATGAATCTCTCTCGGGTTTGTTTTGTTTTGTTTTGTTTTGTTTGACAGAACAATAGCTTCTGTGGTGTGATTTGCATTCCAATGGATGGGTTGAGTCCTTTGCTCACACTCCTGTGTGTTTGGGAGTCGGGGAGGGGTTATCTGTCTGAGTCCTCTCAGGTGGGTGCTGTTGAGAAGGCTAAAGCTTTAGGTCTGTTTTTAATTGGAATGCTCCATCAACTCTTCCTTTGGGGACCTGGACAATTGAGCTGCTGCTGCTAACTGTACCTTTCCTTTCCACATCTATTCTCCCCCCCCCCCATAAACATTGAAGGATGGATTCACCTCTTTGGGGAAATTCTAGTGAAGTACAGGTCTACGGAATAAAATATTTAAGCGGATTTGTTTTTCTGTTTTTTAAACCACCAGACATTAACTTGGATTGCTTAATCCCCTTCTGTCCCACTTGCCTTGTCTCGTGTCTAAATCATTTGTCTGCCTTTGGTGCAGCACACTGGAGGGAAACCTCCGCAGCCCCATCAATACCTCCTTCCCTGTGGTATTCATCAGACCAGAGGCCATTTCTTCTCATTACAAAGGAGAGAAAGAGCACCCCAAAAGACAAATAAAGTACTTTACCAGGAGAAGATTGATTTGCTCTTTGATTTCATCATCCTTAGAAATAGAAAATCCTATGTTGTTTGTCAGTCGTGGTCCTGTGGTTATCACCATTAGCCTACCAGAACTGAAGGAGAAGCTAATTTTGGGGAAAACTTTTGAAGATTGGTTGTTGGACCCACTGAAGTCATCTGGTTTCTGGTTTTCAAGAAAAAAAGAATATTTCAAATATAATCTTGTTCAGAACTTTCGCGTACAAACCAGGTATAAGGGTAGCTGCTCTGGTTGAGTGGGAGGAAAGTGGGCAGGATGAAAACACCTGGCCCTGCTGGGAACATTGGCCCATGTTCACAGGTGTCTGCTGGACAAAGCTTATAAAGCTGTTCATCAAGGGCATTTATTTGTTTGGGGGTACAATTCTTCTTAGCCATGGTAGAGAGTAGTTGTTAGTTTTTATTTGTATTATTGTTCTGCCTTTTAACTGTTAGCAGAAATGTTAGTTTATATTTTTCACTGGTATCCCTTCCTCTCATCAATTTGTCTGTGTTAGTCAGAGGATGGAATAAATGGGAACTGAAAATCCTTTCTATTCTAAAATTCAAAGGCAAATGAGAATATTTCTACTTTTACTTTTTTGTGTGTATATGCTGAAATTTTCTTATCTAGTTGTCATTTGACAACCTTACCATTAGGTATTTTATTACTGTAATAACTATGATTTAATTTTTATTGAGTTTCTTTTTCTGCATATGTATTTCTTACATACCTACATACCTACATATGTATTTATATATATGTACATATACGTAAAAGACATATTTGTGTAATTCTTGCATAGTTCATTTTGAGAGACCCACAAATCTCCAGTGATAGACAGTAATATAGAGCATCCCTGAAATTCCATTTTACAAATCTACTTACCAAACCCTTAGACAATCCTTTTCATAGAGGTATCGAGAAAACCTCATCAAATACAAAAATTGTTACTGTTTTCCATGTAAGGGTCAGCCAGGAGCTAGAAGAGCAGTCAAGGGAACAGGCATTTAAAGTTACTTTTGAATCTGTTTTACAGGTGAATGTTTCAGAGTCCACACTAGTTCTGGGACCCAAGCCAACCTGGGGGATGGTGGTGGAGGTAGAGAGTCACATCTCCAACTAGGTCCTATATGAAGGTGTCTGAGTGAGTGGGTAACCTGTCATTCTCATGGAGGGCATAAAGTAGATGATTTATCATTAAAGCTGCAATCATTTTGAGAGTGAAAGAACTCACTAACTGAATGGCCTGCTGAACAACAGTTGTCAACCAGGGCATGTGGTCACCCTACTAACAGCTCTTGGTGTCTCTTAGGCCTCTGTACATGAAGAGGATCCTCGGTCCCACAGACTTCAAAGTATTGCCTTCTTAAGTTATATAAGCAATTATGAAGACGTTCTCAACAACTCAAGAAAATAAAAGCTCTCTGAGTTTTGTTAAAGCAGCTTAATGCTTTATAGTAATCTCAATAGCTTACAATGGCTTTGACTTGGTCATGGGTTATGAATGTGGGGCAGGGAGAGAGCCAGTTGAGCACCCATTAGTGATGACTATGGTGGCTAAGAAGACAAAAGCTTTTAGGGAGTCACCAGGATAATGTTTCTCAAGCTAGTTCTCCTGACTTAAAAGATCACAAGTGAAGAAGGAGAGGTGGAGATGGTTGTAGATACGGTGGGTAGAAATGGGTGTGGATGTGGCAGGTAAGGATCATTCTCTTGACTGAGTGTATGTCCTACTGCATCCCAACATCTAAATATACAGGAGTACATAGATCCAACTTCCATCTGATGGCTCCTGAACTGGACTTGGCATTCAGGCAGTCTGGTGGTGCCTTCCCACAGGCTGTCTTTCTGTACCTCAGTTTTCTCAGCTATGCAAATAGTTAAACATTCAAGAAATATAGCGATGATCCTGAGGTTTTCTTAGTCATTGAATATTAATATATGCCCAGTATAAAATTTGAAATGTTAGGTATATTTGTTGCATTGTAATTCTTTGAAAATATTAACTCATCTATAATTTATTTTGAACTGTTCATTAACCTTAATATTAAATTAAGATTTCCAATCTATTCCTAGACTATCCCAGGTACCTAGGGGCTAATACTTCATATTCACAATTTATCATGAGAAGATTCTTTCTTATAGCTAATAAATTGTTTTTTAGCATTAAATGGACTAACATCTGAAGATGACATTTATGCCACTGAATCTATTGTGGAATTCCTATGCTATTTTATATCTTGGGATTCATAAGTCCTGATACTTAAGTGATTTTTAAATTGCTACTGCCAGAAGCAGCACCTTTTAGGAATTGCAATCAAAATTAGTATTTGATCTACATTTTGAAATACTAATTTGCTCCCCAGACTATCTCTATAGTTTTCATTTATTTATTTATTTATTTATTTATTTATTTATTTATTTATTTATTTTGTAAAGATTTTATTGGAGAATTGGGGGAGGGGAACAGCATTGGGGAACAGGGGAAGAGGAACAGACAAGTTGATGTCCTTTTGTTCTTCAGTCTAGTTGTAGAGGACGTCGCTTCACTGGCCCATGTTGGTATTATCATTGTGCTCTTCCTGGTTGAGGCAGATTAGTCGCCGGCCTCTGGACGGCCTCTCATGGCGGCTCTTGGCAGCTCACACTGGCTGCCAGCCACTCACACTGGATGCCGGCCCATGGCAGCCCACTGCAGCAGGGGCTGCAGCCTACACCGGGGCTCGCGTAGCCCAGCTCCAGGTGGAGCTGTTGTTCACCATCTTAGCTGTAGAGGGCAGTGTCACTGGTCTTCATATGTGGGATCCCAAGCCGCTGGCGTCCCAAGCCAGCTCTAAACAAACACGCCACTCGGCTGGACCATAGAGAGACCTTATTTAAAAAGCTAGGCTTGGAACCTATTGTCCACTGCATAGTGTGACAAGTATTCTGAGCAATGGACTGCCCCCGCCTATGGTTACCACACAGAGCTGCTGACACACGGTAGGAACTTTGCACGTGGTAGCAACTCTGTGAAACTTTAGAGTGCAGGATTGTATTCTGTCTGGCTTGCGGTTCTCTATTGCTTCTTGGATCTCGAGTGGAGTCTTGATGCTCCATAGTAACCATTATGGACTTCCCAGCTTCCAATCCTGTTCCAAGAACTTTCCCCACCTAAACACTTCACTGGAGACCCAAGGTAAAGGAAAAAGTTAGAGAAATGAAGAACTAGAGAGAATGAGAGAACAGTGGGGACTGTGTGAGGACTCAGGATCAGTGAAACCTGTGTCTGGTGTTACCTACTTTCTCACATAAATGCCTGTGCTGACTTAGTTACTGCTTTTGTTACCTTGCTCAACTGGAAGTTATACATCTGAGCTCAAATGCTGCCTAAGGGTGGTCTAAGGTTATACAAAGCAGAAATATTTGTGTAGAATGAAGGACTGGAAAGCAGATGTGCAGCCATTTTGTAATGATGGAAGTCCATCTGCCAGTGCAACAGTAACCATTCAGGGAAATGGTATGAGGGATCAAAACTCTGCTGACTTACCCAGCTGGCTGTGCCCTGGCCTGTGGAGAGAGCAGCATTATGCCACTTGAGAGGTATGTAAGAGCTGCGTTACAGGAATGTCAGACGCCTCCTGCCAGAGCTGAATGCAGTCTCTGCATCTAGGCCACTATTATATGTCCTTTCTGCTTCTGTGCTGGATGCCTCAGAGTAGTTCAGAATGCCTGTTCTTCAATTCACAAGCAGGGTGTCTTTCTGATAAGCAGAATGGAGCACCTCAAGTGCTTTGTGCTCAGTCAGTGGCTGGTATGAGTGTACCACCCCTCCAGACAGGGCTGAGCTGCGGCCTGTGGGCACCAGGCTTTCTCAGAGGTGAGTAAGCCCTGGTCCTCTTGCCTTGCCCAGACACAGAGAAATATATGGGGCATCCCAGAGTGATGGTGCTGTCTTTTGATGCGCCTCTGGGCTGCCTGGTTCAGTGAAAGATTCTGGCCACTCCATTGTGGATGGGAAATTGTGATTAAAGCTTCAATGAGCACTCCTTCACTAGGCAACGGAGGGACAGTGCCTGGAATCTAGTCAGTTCATTGATAAAACTCGAGGTTGAAAGCATGACTGGTTCTTTGTGTAAGTGCATCCAGGCCTCATTAACGGGCTACTGCCCAACTCTGCCATCTGATCCAGCCGCAGAGTAATCGGAGGCATTGCTGAGGCCATTTCAAAGTGCCTACAAGTGAAGCTTTTAATTTCTTACTGGAAAATTTCAGGACTTGCCAAATCACTAAGTCCCCTGTTGATAGGTTAGGATTTTAGGAGAGACCATGGAAGGTTAAGATTTCAGCAAATCTTTAAGATGTAAGGAAGCCCTATCTTTATTAATGTGAATACTTTCTTTAAGCAAATATCTAGCTTCAAAGCCAGACATTTGTCATAACTTACCATCAAAGTGGAAGCTGAAAAAGGAAAGAAAAGGAATGAGGACATCTATTTTCCCAACTTTTTTTGTTTGTGAAGCAGTATTCTAAGCCTGCAGTTATGAGTCCTTCTTGGCCCTGGTCAGGGAGGGTCTTCTTCAGAGATATGCTTGGTGAGCATCTGTCCTCACAACTAAGGTACCCTGAAAAAGTTATGGTTCTGCCTCTGCATCCAGCATGGCATCATTTTTTCTTCCATCTTCTCCAGACATATTTCTAGGTAAAATGAATATTTAGCAAAAAGGAGAATGACCGCAATTGCCCATGTGAATATTTTGGTATTTCTTGACTCTAACTTGTTTTTAGACATTTTATATCTCTCATAGAAATTTGTCCCATTCAGTTTTCAGAGATTATGGAGCCAAGAACTTTATAACACTGGGGCTCTGTAATTTGGAGAAAGCCACAAAAATTAAAGAGAAAAAGAGAGCATCAAACTGTAAAGCATCGTAATGGCACTTAATATGTATTGGAATTTTCAGACTAGTTTCTACCAAACATCCAGAACAACTTGAAATTTAGATGTGAGCCTTGATAGAAGCATCTGAAAGATAGGACATATTATTCCTTTGAAATGTTTATATCAGGGTTATATCAGGTTGTATAGGGTTAAGGATTTTTGGTATTGGCTGTTAAAATATATGTCTTTATACTACTTAATGATGAATAGTTTTTCTCTCATTTAGTGGATAGTTCTTAGCACAAAGAGTGCTTCAGGGAAAGACTATAGTAAAATAGGCACTCATTTGGTAGAACTCTGTATTTCTAGAATTTCTGGTCCCTGACTAACTTTTCCTTTATACCCTGGAGAGGTAGTTTAGCGGAATCAGAGCATTGGCTTCAGAGGCAGGGACTTTTGGTCAAATCCCAGTCTCCCTGCTTGCTTGTTGCATTATCCTGGGCAAATCACTTAAATTCGCTGTGCATGTATTTCTTCATGAATAAAATAGACATATTCATAAGACTCTCCTGAGGTTTACAGAGCAGATCTAAATAATGTATGTAGAACAGTGTGGCACATGGTAAATGCTATGAATGCTCATGATTTCCTAACATTCTAGAAGCCCCTGAGACAGGTGCCATAAAACACTGAGCAGGATGGGGAATTGCAGGCAGGGGAAACTGAGGCAGCCTCACAGCTCTGTTATTAGGGATGTTTGAGAGCTGGTACCCTGCCCTCCAAGCACATTATACTAAACACTGTCCTCTGGGTCCAGGACTTATAAGCGAGACATCCGTGTAACAAGGGCCTTTTGACATTTCAGTAACTAAATCTCTGTCTATGGGGCCCGACACAAAGTTCCCCAAAGCTCAGGATTGTTCTACTACAAAGAGTTTTTCATCTAGGCTCCAGTGTGTCGTATCTGAGGGCAGGAAAACAATTCCAGCATCCAGAAATAAATATCTCTTGCCATACCTGACATGTAGGAAAAATAAACAAAATAAGTTTCTACATAAATACATAGATATAAAAATAAGACTAACTTTTTGGCTAAATAATGCCTGGAATAAGCACAGATAGCACACTAGCATTAGAAATTCTGCTCTTCTATGTACAGTTGAAGAACAGTTTGCTAAACCAAGAGGCTTTTAAGAGACACTATTAAGATAGATTCAAAGCACATGTAATAACTGATATACATAATTGCATAAATTATAAGTTGAAGCTATTTTTTATCACCTGCTATGTGCTAAACATTTTAATGAGTTTTCTCAATTAATATTGTCCACAGAAATAAATTATATGTTATAATCATTTTTAGAAAGAGGAAAACTGAAGTTGTGAGAGATTTGTTTGAGGTTATACTGGGGGTGCCAAAAAAATATATACACATGATTTGTATTAATCTTTTATTATTGGTATATATTGAGTATCACAATTGTAATACAGTTTTTTCCTTTCTTAAAATGTGTATACATTTCTTTGGCACCCTCTGTATATAGTCAATGATTGACAAGGCAGCATTCAAATCCAGGAATTTCTGACTCTGAATCCACAACTATAATCTTATTATCTTTCAAGGACAATTTAGTTCAGTTCAGTGAAAAACAAACTGAGCCCCTATTGTGTGCAAGGCACCAAAGAGGTTACTGAGGATCGAAGGCAAACCACGCAGGCATGCTCCCTGCCCTCGAGAAACTGACAACTTAGATGGGATGACTAATATCACCAACTCTCTATGTTTGCTTCTCTTTCTATCACACATTCCTGATGACTACCTTGAGTAGATACTGCCACTACCTTGAGTACAGTTTAGACAGTTCATGAGACACTGTGTTTTCTTGAAGATAATATTTTTAAATGTCATTTGTGCAAAAATGTGTACATCTCAAATTCTCACTCTCATTACCTAATGTTGCCACCTGATATAGTACATTACAGATTATGTATAGCATAGACTCATCATTGACTTTGTTACTTTGAAGGATCAATGAAGGCATTTTAATTTAGCGAGTTATAATGAATTTCATGTTAAAATAAGATATCTGATTATATCAGCTTTCTGACTCCCAATGGGACACAAGTAAAGCTGAAGTAGATTTGTCCTGATATTGTGCAGGTCACAAAGAAAGGGTAGAGGAGGAACAGGAAAGCCCTCTCTTTGGTATAGCCCTAAAGAAAGGAGATGCGGTGTGGATGAAGCATCTTGGCAGAAAAAAGGTGGGTGTCAACTGATGCTTGGTGAAAATGAACAAATTACTTTTCTACACAGCTATATGGAAATCGCATTCCTTTGTTTAGCAGACTCTTTGCACCTAGGACCTTCTCTTTAGTTCCAATTAAGAGCTCAGCAAGAGAAAGGCATGCACCCTAGACACCTACTTTCGGTCACTCATCTTTGGCTAACTTGGCACCGCCTAATGCAGCATTATAACACCTGCTTCAGGGCCACACGAGAAAAACAAATCATAGAAAGGGAATCAAAAGGAGCATCAGAGTGTGTTACATTTCACTTAGGAATTGTGAATTGCAATTTTCCTTTAGGTTTAGTGTGTGCTTCGCCCCCCTCCCCCCATTTTGAGTACTTGAGGGGTTGCTCATTTATAATGGGAAATCCTACAAGGAAAGGAACACCATGAAAAACTTGGAAATGAGACAACTGAATAATCTCAATGAATGAATGGATAAACTACAGAATCTCTAGCAGATTCAATTATTCTGACAGCATTTTTACTTTGCTGTATCACTGAAGCTATTCAGAAAGCCAGAATAATTGCCGGCAGGACACCAAAACTCTGGTCATCTCCACAGGATGAGAACATTTAATAAAACCAAATGGAAAACTTGCGATCCCTTCCTTCCCAGCTGATACCCGGGCAGTTCATACAAAGGACTGATTAATAGAAGAGAGCCCAGCCTCAAGCTCTGGGGTTGCTGGGTTAGTCTAGAAGGGAAGTGGCTTCCTGGGCTTCTCAGTCCTGTGTCTGCCTCAGGCCTTGTCATTCTCCACTCCTTGTCCTCTCAGTTGCTTTTTGTGCTCAGCTAACATAAGGCACGGATGCACAGAGTTTTCTGAGGGACACTGCTGTCATTTTTCTTGATTCCACTGTCTGTTTCCTTAAATACTAGTCTGAAGTCTCATGTTGGGTATACTATGCAACATATACAAATTTAATCTTTCACAGGAATCTACTGTAAAATGAGAGATTTCTTTCCAGTATTGAATATACTAATGTGTGACAGTGCTCATTTTCTGTAATTCCAATTTGACACCACTACATCAATAACTCTTCTTTCCATGTCTCTCTCTCCTGCTATGCCTAGTCTTATAGATTATGGATAAATGTATGTGAATAAAAGTATGGGCGAGTAAGGTACAGCAGTGATGGCAGAACACAATTTGCAAACAGAATAATAAACACCTGTAGTGACTGTTATTCGTGTGTGAGGACTGTATCTGATGATACTATTGAAGATGTTGTAGTTGTGTTTCTAACACCTGGATGTTTAATAACTCTTGTATTATGGACTGAACGGCTCAGTTTCCATTTAGAGGTTTGAAGTCCTTGATATATAACATTTTTTTTTTTTATAATTCAGGATCCATTCATTGCTGATCCAGGATGTAACTGCATATAAGAGGTGAGACAGACAGGAGCCTTGTTTTTACATTCCGTCTACTAATCTCCATTTTTCACTGTGGTGTCCAGGAGAGGACGTCTCACAGCTCATGAAATATTTGCCCCCCACCTTGCCCAAGATATTTAATGAAAAAAAACAAAACCTACGTGTAATGTTTTGGAAGACAATGAGGATTATTTTTTTCCTTCACTGATTAGAGATGCCCGTAGTTTCTGTAATCTTTCAGCACTTTCACATGTTGCAATGACTTCCTCCTTGCTTTTCAAAAATGCAGGGCCTTGAACACTGTCATACACATAAACACACAAAAGGTTGTAAGAGTCACCCTTCTTTGATGTAAAACCATGGAGTCTTGTATAATCATCTGCTCACCCAGAGAGCAGATGGCACTCTCTTTCTGGGCAAACAAAGCTCGGTTGAAAAGGGCAACAATGCAGGGAAGATGTTAACGCCCACCACTCCCTCCCACCGAGAGGTGCAGGGCCATTGGACTTCCGCACTGGGCCTGCTAGCTGCTGTCAGCTGCTCCACATAGGGTCTTTCTGAGCAATCAAAGAAATGAGGTCTTCAGAGTACAATGTGTTGCAGAAGAAATACTGAAAAATGCAGAGGGCATGGGGTTCTAGGTCAGCTGATGCTCTTTCATTGGGATGGGCTGCTCTGCCCACTTTCCATAAATAATGCTGTGAAGCACTGATGCATGGAGAGCACAGTGTGCGAGAGCATGTGCGGGGGGACCCGAGACCCTGTACTCAAAGCCTGGAGTCACCACTTCCTGGCTCTGTGATCTAGGTAAATATCTTAAGTCTCTGAGCCTCAGTTTTCTCATGCTGTGGTGAGCTGATAAAACAGCTCTAGGACATGTGTGGTGGGAAGGAGAGGAGCCCAGATTTGTAGAGTTTGCCAATTTCCATGATAAAACTACTTCCACTATGGTGATCTCAAGCTATCAATGGTAGTAAGTGGCTTGTGAAACTCCTGAATATGTAATAGCCTCAGTCGCCAACACAAACCTGTCACTACTGATCTGTAAAAAGTGCATAATAGAATTCACCTCACAGGGTTGTGGTAAGGATTAATGAGACAATGTATACAAAGTTCTTAACACCCTAAATTCTAGAATATATGCAATATTTAACGAGCCGTAACTATTTTCAGTGTTTTTGGCTGCATAGCCCTTTTAGGTAGTCTTTGTGCTGGTGAGTCTTACCCTGGCTTCAGAGTATCAAAAAACATGTTTTGATTTAAAACCTACATTCTAAGGATAAAATTAATCTTAACTTATTTTAATTCTTAAAATAATCATGTATACTACACAACATTTTAGAGGGAAAAAGAGATACATTTTCAAAGAAACTAATTGATGCTTTTTAAACTTCTAAATTCTTTCTAAACTATATATTTGAAATCTTGAAGATTTTTTACCAAATTGTGAGGATTTTCTGTATTTCTAATCATGGATTCTGGGCTTTGTTTTAATCAGGGGGACCTCATTAAGGAGGCTTTGGGAAGGTCCCTCACTTTGGCTGGGTGAAGTACACTGTTTTGTTTTTCTTTTTTTTTTTTTTACCACTTTCACCTGTGTTCCCTCACTTTCTCCTTGCCCCATCTTCCTTTAATGACATCTTGGGACCTCCCTAACCTTTCTGATCATTTTGACTCAGTTCTAATTTAGCCCAACCAGTTTAAATTTTATTCTCATATCTGATTCAGAATGTCTTCCCTCCTCCTGTACATCTCCACTCGTTACCTAAGTGTCTTGGAGCTGAGACAGGGTGGTCCCTAATCCCTTATTCACATACCTGTTCTTCTCTGTTCTAGGCGAGCTCCTCCAGTGTGGAGAGCAAGAAGGGGATGAGGAGAGAGGGTAAGGTTTCATCATGTAACTGAGGGAGGCCCAGGTCTCTCCTTTGGCCATTACTGTGACTGGCTGGCTGTTAGTGACAAGCCACTGGAGCTGTCTCCTCTGATGTGGAGGTTTAGGCACTGGCTTGACCAGCTGTTTACCCTACAGCCTCTGTGGTGGGGTGCCAGCAATATGTTGTAAGTATGGCAGCCTCCAACAAGGCACCTGTAACCCATGGCTGGTTCACAAGGTCTCGCTGTGCCAAGTAATAGGAGCAAACATTAAGCCACTGGCAAGCCTTTCTCAGTCCTGTCTTTCTTCAGTTCTCATGAACTCTGCTCAGATAGGCAGAAACAGGCAAGGCTGCCCCATCTCACCTGTACCTCAGGTTTTTTGAATGAGTCTTCTGGAGGCCATCCCACTTGTATTAGGGAAGGAGAGGATTGTGCTTCCCACTCCTCCCCATTCCCCGCCCCCCCAGACCCTCCACCATGAACACTGAGCCCAGGACCTCTATTATTCCTTCCCACAGCTGGGGTGGTAGGTGGTGGGGTGGTATATTAGTTTCCTAGGGCTGCCATAACCAAGTACCATAGACTTAAACAACATAGCTTAAACAACAAAAATTTATTTTCTCACAATTCTGGAGCCTAGAAATCTGAGATGAAGATGTCAGCAGGGTTGGTTTCTTCTGAGGCCTGTCACTGGCATGTAGATGGCTGTCTTCTCCCTCAGTCTTCCCATCAGCTTCCCCCGTATATGTCTGTGTCCAAATTTTAGAGGAATTAGACACCAGTCATATTGCATTAGGATCCAAGCGAACGACCTCATTTTAATTTTATTACCTCTTTAAAGACTCAGTCTCCAAACACAGCCACATTCTGAGGTGCTAGGAGTTAGGACTTCAACATGTGAATATGGGGCAGACACAGTTCAGCCCATAACAGTAGGATAGGGCTGTTCCTGCTGGTCTCAGGTGAAACTGATGCTTCTCTTTTTAGAAAATTTGATGTTTTGAATTTGTTTCTGCTTTAGGCCTTATTTTCTAATTCTGAGATGACAGGAAGACCACTTAAAATTCTATTTACTAGAAATACAAAAATGGCCATTGCTCAATATCTTTACTTTGCCTTCCTCATCCAAATAGTTGAAAGTGTGATATATATAACATAGGAAATGACTAGAGCAAATGGCAGAAGGATCTGGAAAAATTAATTATGAAGCATAGGAAACAACCAGAAGGGATGGAAGATATCAGGGGGAATAATGAAAATATCAAAAATCCATTTTGAGATCATAGAAGAAAACCTACATTATGTTTCTGCAAAATGTTCTAGAAGAAGAAACAGGACTCTGCAATCAGACAATTCCACTGAAGAGAGTGTTTTATGAATTTGAGCAATCACCATAAATGTTACTATTATTGTCTATCAATAACATGGAAGTTAGGAGATTATTCCTACTGACACTTCCTTTCTCATCCATTTTATAGTTTATTTAACTATTTCTTCAGCCTTTTTGGAGGACTGTTAACACTTTAAGATAATGTTTGTTCAGCTGGACAAATTGACATTTTGTGCTACTTTTTACTCCTCTCTTTAAAGCTAATTGTTGGCTCTTCAGCAATTTCTCAGTGCTAAGAGCTGTTAATGTTCATTTAAATCAACAAACTGTTAAGAGCAGAAAGATCAGCCAAGTCATCTTCTGTGATAAATGAGTTAATGAAAGTGAGTTCAATAAATCTACTCTGTGGTGGATGCTGGTACTGAAAGGTTAGTTGTTTTAAGCCCATGAAAAGAAAACAGTTAATACTAGGTTAGGGGAGATCTTTCAATCTAACATGAGCAAAATGAAATAAATATTTATCTTCATTTCAAAAATGCTATTTTTAATTCTTTGAATTCTTAATTATAGTGAAGGATAGATGTGTGTGTGCTTCTGTGTAAGAAAGAAATAATGAAATATTGTAAGGAATGAAGATGTTAAGTATTTTCCTATTTCCTAGAATACTATTTTCATTTCATTTCTGAAATAATTAGAAGAGAGATTAGCATGAGTTCTGGCAGTCATTCCTACATCGTGTGTTTATATTGATTGTACTTGGTTTCTCCACCCCACTGACTTCTCTTGTTTCCTTAGAGTACTACAGAAATACATTCCTGTGTGTTCTTCAGTTAGGATCCATTCTCTGTTTCATCCTTTTTCTGTATCATATTTCTGTTTTCCTAAGGAAAATGAGAAGCTTATTTTCATTTGTAAAAAATAATAAGTATCACCAAATTAGCTGATGTTGGCTTTCCAACTGGGAACAGCTTACCGTATTAGGGCTTCACTAACAGTGTATTTTATTTGTCCAATTTTTGGCTGGAAAGAAGTTACATTATTTGGTGCTATCAGGAATCATAACATTTTAGGCAAATTCACATAAAAGGAGTTTCATTGCAGAGAGGTAAAAACTTGCTTGAAAGAAGATTTGGGGAATGCCAAAACACTACCAATATTTCATTCCAACTATTTTTATGGAGATTGTGTATTGAAATAACTAGTGAAATACATTTTGTTTAGTTCTATAAATCTACTAAGATTAGAATTGATAGTTGTATACCTAGAAATCTAATACTCACCCTTTTGCATATTTTAAAGACATTTGAAAATATGGTCCACAGTCTATCTGCCTCAGAAACATCTAGGGTGCTTGCTAAACATACCTTTCCCAGTGCCCTGGGATTCCAGTTGACATCCAAAGGCCCGGATTAGTAGAGGGCTCTCCAGATGGTTCTGATGCACAAAAAAGTTTGAGAATGACTGTTTTGGGAAATAATTCTGCTCACAGACAATTTATTCTGGCAGTATTGATGCCTACTTGTCTATTAATCTCTTTTCTCCTCTCTCTTACAGAAGTTCATCTAACCTATTTTGCTCAAGGGAGGGATTAGGTAATGAGCCTATCATATGGGTAGCCTAAAAGTGATGTCATAATTTCAGTGCAAGAGTATCTCTACCATGTATCTCTTAGTCTCAAATGGATGTATTTCAGCTCATGGAAACAAAATGAGAGAGATGGTCCTTTCTGAAGTGAGAAACAGGTATTTTTGTTATAAAAGATTTCCACATCTTTGCAATAAATTTCTCTGTAATATAGTTCAAACTTTTAACTTGTATGCTAAAAAGCTTTGTGTGTTGAAACAAAAATAGGTTCTTTATTTGTGTCCTTATTTTCTGAAAGGACAAACTGAGACATGAAGATACCGAGAGATTTTGCCCATTTAGTGATCAGAACTCCAGTGACATAGTTAATCTTGTAAAAAAGAAAACATTTATTATTACTTTTTAATTTGCCGATTCATAAAAGTGATATATGGTCATTGTAGAACTTTTGAAATATAACTAAAAGTGTAAAAGTTAAAGCATTTTCAATTTCAAAACACAGAGAAAAACATTTTTAACTTTTTGGTGTATTTTTCTCTTTTCCAAAATATATATAACCCTTGTTAATATAGTGTATATAAATTTGTAGGCATTTCTGCGTGTTCATTTAAGATAAATTTCTGAAGTGTAATTCCTGTAAAAAGAGACATTTTTAGAGCTTTTGATACATATTGCTAAATTGTTTCCCAGAAAAGTTGAACTAATTGGTATTCCAACAGTTATACAGACAGTCAGACTTCCCTGGTTAAAATTGGCGTCTTTTTTTTTTTTTTTTAATTTGTAAGGACAAATATTTTTAGGAAGTTCATAAATCTTGAATGATTTTGCCTGAATTTTGTAACTTCTACTTTCCTATTTGGTGCTGAGGTTATTGTAATCAGTGGATTAATCAGGGTATATATTGGACAATACCTTCTGTCTTGGCGGTGACTCTGCTGATTGCAGTGTCTGAAGTTGAATGCGTAGTTTGAAGAGTTGACCTTGAATGCTTTCTGTCTCTCTAAGGAATTCTCCTGACTGCAATGATGGTAATAGTTATAATACTACCATTAGCTTAGCACATGGCAGCTCCTCGAGAATGTAACAGGAATGTACACTCTAGAATGTAACGGGAATGCATGGCCTTGAATTCCTACATATACTTTTTTGATAGTGTGGATTAGTCTTTCATCCTCCAGCTTTTACTTGTCAGTTCCTTGAGGACAAGAGAGTTTGACCATGACCTGTAATTCTACCTGGTATCCACTGGGAATTAGTCATTAGGGACACTTCTGTTTTTTTTCTCAGACAAGCATCTAGATGTCACAGTTTACTAAATTTATAAATGTTATGATGGATGTTCAAACTGTGGAACTTTTGAAAATGCAGTAGGATAAGAGAGATGGACTGATGTATTAGGGCTGCATAACAAAATACCACAGACTGGGTCTGGGTGGCTTAAACAACAAAGATTGATTTCCTCACAGTTCTGAAAGCTGGAAATGCAAGATCAAGGTGTCTGTATGGTTAGTACCTTCTGAGGCCTGCCTTCTTGTCTTGTATATAGCTGCCTTCTCAATGTCCTCAGGCAGTCTTTCCTCTGTGTGTAACCATTCCTGGTGTGTCTCTCTCTCTTCTTATAAAGTCCTATTTGATTAGAGCCCACCTACATGATCTCATTTAACCTTACTGCTTTGAAAGCCCTATCTCCAAATACAGTCACATTCAGAGGTACCCTGGGGGTTAGAACTTCAACACATAAACATTTTTTTTTGGGGGGGGGATGCAATTCAGTCCATAACAGCTTTTTTATTAATTAATTTACTTATTTATATATCTGAAAGTGGATGTTTTGCTGATGGTATACTTTCTGGACCTCTCTACATTTCAAGGTCCAGACTTGTTTTACAGAAATTATAGTTTAGGATTATTGGTATAATAGGATCATCTCTTCACAAATTTTATAAATGTAAACAAGTTAAGGATGATCAAAAGTTCTAGTCAGTCTAATTTTTTTAGGCCAACTACAGAATACAGGAATAAGTGGTAAACTTGAAGTGGTGGTTTCTTCATCTCTGTCAAGATAAGCTACCTCCAGCAAAATCTGATGTGGCTTTGGATATTGCTCTAAGTCAGGTACAGCTAGTCCATAGCTCCAGCTTCAAGACTTTGCTGGATGCTGTTAGTTATACTATGGAGGTTATGTGCCGACATTCTGCTAGTTTAAATGCTGGCTCTGCCATTCATCAGACCTTTAATCTTGGACAAATTGCTTAATCATTCTATGCCCCAGTTTCCTTATCTATAAAATAGGAATAATAATAATAATAATAATAATAATAAACAGAATCCTTCTTAGGAGTAAATTTGTTATGCCAATAAGCATTTAGAACAGTGCTTAATAAGCACTTAATAAATGTCAGGTCCTGTTATTTAGAGATGGCCACATTTTTTTTTTTTTCAGGTTAAGGTACTGTTTTATTTTCCCAAACTAACAATTTACCAAACATAGTTGTAGTTGCACATGATAGGTACTCAGTAAATTTTTACTGAATGGATATGTGAATTATATTTAAAAATTTCTTATTACCTCTGCACTGAAATGAAATTTAATTTAGATTCTGAATAGCATAAAGTAAAAAAAAAAAAAATTCCTTTCCACTGGGGCAAAGAAGGTTGCTTTGATTGTGAGAATCCAGAAAGATCTTCTGGAGCCTCTGAGTTCAACATTAATAAAACTTTTTAGTGCTGAGGCAAAAATAGAGGCCTCTGACAGCTATTCTCAAGAATTTTGCTCTAGGACCCACTGACATTCTTTAAAATTATTGAGGACTCAAAGACCTTTTGCTTATGATGGATTACTTCACTTCATATTTACCATATTAGAAATTAAAATTGAGAAATTTAAAAATATTTATGTATTGTCCAAAATAACAGAAATAAGCCTATTGTGGGTTAGCATAAATAACATATTTTTATGGCAAATAACTATTATCCAAAGCAAAGAAAAAAATTCAATGAGTAGAGTGCATTATTTACATTTCTGCAAATGTCTTTAATGCTTGGTTTAATACTAGACAGGTGGATTCACATATCTGCTCCTACATCAACCTGTTTCAAAATTTACACTGTATACTTGTAAGAGAATCAGAATGAAAACAGCAAATAATGTTTCAGTATGATTATGAAAATAGTTTTGACCATGTGGACCTCCTAAAAAGAACATTAGGACTCCCCAAATCTCCCAGGCCATACTTCAAGGGCCACTGATCTAAGCCAAGTCCTTCAGGAATCCACAACCTCAGGGTTCTGCAGTTCTGTATTTATCAGCACTAATGAGCTCAACAGATGGAAATATTTACTTCCTTCCATTGATGTATAGAAGCAAGTTGACTGAAATGATGTTCCAATGCCATTCACATACCCTTCAGTAATAATGTCTATTCTCAAAACAATGAGAACATTAAATAGCTAGAGAGATATGCTTGTTAAGGTTATTTGACCAAAAAAGAAAATTTGATTAGAGTCAACTACATTATAAATGCCTTCCTCAAATTTAGAGCCCTCTAACTGGAGTGATCTGAGAGCGGCAGACAGCACCCCAGGAAAAGTCCAACAGTGTTGTTGAATAACAGATGTAGCGTCTGAAATTCTTTTCACTTTAATATGATCTTCCCACTTTGGTGTGTTAGAATTAGTTGTGTATCTCGCCTGTCAGATGTGATATTACCATAGCAAGGTGCAATAAACAATCCCCAAATTAGAGTAATGGGAAATGCAGTTCTCTCTCCTTTTTTATTTTTTATTTTTGGTAGATGATACTGTTTCAGTGTAAAGGGGAACTCATTCTGTCCTATATATACTCTGTACTGTGTGGAAGATGTCACAATCTCTGTGCTAAATGACCTCTAATTTAGTTTTGTTCTAGCCGAGGGAGTTGTTCGGCTCATGTTTATTTTTTAAGTGATGATTTATGACTCTTTAATTAAGAGCTTACGAATGTGACTGACTTCTCTCATTTCAGAAAGGCTTGACTCCTTTATGGGACGTTCTGACCCGTACACATGAGCACGGAAGAGCATATTTGCCTCAGAGGAGGTCCTCCCTGGTGTCCTCTGCTGAGATAATTCTAACAGGCGGAGGCATCAGTATAACAAGAGAACATTCAAGTTGCCTCTCATGAATTTTCAGACAATTAACACTCTATTGGGTACCAGGCACTTTCCTATACAAATGCATTGTATGTTGAAAACCTAAGTAACCAGGAATCCCGTGATGATTTTACTTCCAGGAGTGTGGTCTCTGTCTAGTGAGCACAGTTGTGTGTTTCCTTCTATGGTGAGTGGTAGCAATACACAGAAGCCTCTTTCAGGTCTAAATAGACTTTAAAAATTCCATCCCAGGCTCACAAGAGGGCGCTAATTCGTATTCATGCTTGAAGTGGCAAAAGAATACATTTTCTCAAATTTCTATCTTCACCGTCATACTGGAGAAAGCTTGGCCTGAAGAAAACTGCTATTTGGCTTCCTTTACTTTTAGCAGAATAGTTCCAAATTTTACAAATCTTAGGTTGTCAGAAAACAAATAGAACATATCACATACTTTATCCAATATGTGGCAAACAGTTTTGGGGGGAAATATTGATTTGGGGAGTAAAGATTTTATTTATTTACTTACTTTTTGCTCCATTTGATTCTTGTTCAGTATTTTATTGTATTGTTGAGGTGACAATAAATAAAAAATTGCAGAACATAGATAGGTAGTCTATAAATATAAGTATTTAAATAAATACCAAGGTGTGTGGGTCTAAGCCTTCTGCAGATCCTTAGATTGATCCATATTTCTGTTTTCCTTCTTATAATAAAACAAAGCTCTTCAGCTAACACTAGTTCTCATTCCCCACCCCCAATCCAAAGAAGTGCACATTTATTGTAGAAGCCTCACAAAATATAAGAAAAATTTTTTAAAGGAAACAATAAGTATTCATAATCTGACACCTCAGTTAATCACAGTTGATATTTTGTGATATTTTCTTGCACTCTTTTCATGTATGATTGTGAGCATTTTATCTATAGATATAAATATAGTTTTGTGTGCTACTTTGAAATACTTAATGTTATATCAGTTATTTTCCAGGGTCACTTAAGTTGTTTTAAATACAATTTTAATGACTTCCAATATTCCATTTTAAATAGTGTTTCATGAATGAACATGTATCTGATTTCCTTTTTTTCTACTATAAATAATAGTGTGATATCTTTGTTTATAAGTCTTTGACAATACATCTGATGACTTGACAGGACAGATTTCTAGAAGTGGAATTCCTGGGTGGAAGAATATGATCGTTTTTAAGGCTTTTGATATATACTGCTAAATTACTTTCTACAAAGGCTTTTTACCACATTATTCAATAGGAGAGTGTCTAATGCTCACTAACAATTCATGCTGACTATTTTAATTAAAAAAAAATTCACACCTAATCGATAGGTGAAAATGTTAGTTAATGGTTGATGCAATTAGGACTACCTTGATTGCTAGAGAAGTTAACTATTTTCTCTGTTTATTTTTTTCCTATGAATTATCTTTTCATGACTTTTGTCCATTTTTTTACATGATGTGGAAGATTTGTTATCTTTTCAAATAAACTCTTAATAGCATAAGGGTAATGTATCTTCATCTGCCATATTTGGAGTATTTTCCAGTTTCTATTTTGCCATTTAATTGCTTACGATTTTAAAAAAATACTAGAACAGTTTAAGTTTTCATGCATTTAAATCTGTTGAATACCTGTGTGGTTTCTGTCATTGATTTTTCTTTTTATGCATAGAATATTTAGATGTCTTTATCAAAATATTTTTTTGGAATAGGGAAAGGATTTTAGAGACTGTGACTTAAATTCTAGTTTCAGTTAGTAAAAGATTTCCAGGAGAAGAAAACAGTTGAAATAATAAATATTAAGGAGAAAAACTATTGAATTTATTGTTATAATAATTTGGGAGTCGATTAGAATTTTACTTGAATTTTAGGAAGATTTGCTTCATATTGTATCAAAACCTCTTTTGGTAGGCTAATAAAAGTATTTATTACAGACTTTTGTATTTTTCTTATATAAGGGTAATTGCACTTCAAGGCACTTGAAATTAAAAATAATTTCACAACTTATTTGTGAAGTGTTGGTTACATTTCCTAAAAATGCCTAAGTCACCAGTATCTCTAACGTGGTACTTAACTATAAACTTGGTGTTGCTTTCTGGTGCATAGTAAGTGTTCAGTGGTGTTTGTTGAGTGAATGGCTAAATGAATGACTTAACATTTTTTATTTTTTTCAGAGTAAATTAATTGTCTTATCTCCTTAGGTGTGCTTATCTAGATCGAACTTGACATCCTATTCTATTGAACCTATCTTCTTCTCCAAGTTAATATGGAAGTGCCTCATTTTTTCATGCTTTTTAGAAATACCAGATAACAGAAATAAGGGCTATTTCTTTTCTGATTCCACTTTCAATCACTGTTGGGTCTGTCACCGAATTCAGGCCTGCCTACCACATTACTTAGGGTTTCTCTTCTGGTTGGATTAATTGTCCCTTTCCTCCATCCTCATCACAATGAACAATAATTTGTGTAGTCTTAGTGTTGTTTATCTATGGTACGTAGTTACTCATGACAAAAATCTTCCTTCTTTTCCCTTCACAGTATGTTTTTTTTCCTCGGGCCCCTTTCTCTGGCTCCCAGCTTGGCTCAGACCTAGGTCATCTTTCCTTGAATGGAATCCCTGATTCTTTCCTGCCAGATCCCACACTTTTAATGCAGCCCCTCTCCTATGACAACTTAATAGTATTCTCTCCCCTAAGAAACGTACCTCATTTGGGTGCTAGGAATCAGGTTGTCAATTCTGGTTTTCTCATTTAAGGCCCATTTTCCATTTCCCTCATTTAGGGTTGTCAGTTTTAGTAATTAAAAATACAGGGCTGGCCGAGTGGCGTGGTGGTTAAGCGCTGGCTTGGGAAGCCAGCAGCCCCGGTTCGGGTCCCACATATAGGGCCATTGACATTGCCCTCAAAAAAAAAAAGAGAAATAAAAAATACAGAATGCTCTTTTAAATTTGAATTTCAGATAAATAAAGATTAGTTTTTCTGTATATGTATGTCTCATGCAATATTGGGGGCATACTTATACTTTAAAATTATTCTTTGTTTTTCTGAAGTTCAGATTTAACAGGGTATCCTGTATTTTATGTGGCAACCCTGCTCTCGTCCTATCACTCACTTCCTGACTTCTCTTACCTTCTTTTCTGGGTCACGGGAATCTGCCCTCCTCTCCATGCTTCCTGCTTGAACTCTTCTCAGTGTGGTCCCTACCCTGGCTTGATGTCTTCCTCGCCCACCTGGTGTTATCAATTCTTTATGTTATGTAGCTATGTTTTTCAGCTTAGCCTGTGCTATTGCCGACTCAGTGCTAGTAGATGCCATTGTGGTTGGTTTAAATGGAAAGCCACCTGAGAGCGGAAGCCCCACTCATGCCTGAAACTCATTCTTTTCTTGGATATCACCTCCTGTATCAAAGGGCTTCTTTACCTCTTTCTAATTCGAAAAGCTGGTGGTGGAGGCAGGACTCAGGTTCGTAAGCTTTTCACTATACAGCCCATAAAAGTTACAACTCTCCATTACCCCATTAGGAGATTTCCTTATGAGGTGTTACCTTCTGGTCCCTTGAAAACTGTAAAGATTTTACTGTGTGTGTAAAGCAAATACCAGCAGATACAGCTTAAGGATTGGTTTTACCTCACAATGTTTTCCTTTCTTCTAACAGAAGTAGGTTTCGGATGAGTTCATTTCACCTTACCCACATCTAGAAAGTTATTAATAGCTCTTTTTCTTTCACTAACACAGCTTCTTCTCCAGCAATCAGCATACTAGTGTGTTCCCAGTCATGCTGTGTCCTGCCTCTACATCAATATAAGAAACTTGCTTCAATTGCTTCAACTTGAAGCACAGAGGCATTAAAATTCTATTATTATTTCTTTTCTTCCCTTAGGCCCTTAACCCAAGGTCGAGTGTGAGGGTCTATGGTAGGAGAACAGAACTGTTTCTGTGTCGGTTAGCATGTGCTGCGTGACCGCTACGCTCATGGTCCTTTCACTTGTATCCAATGGATCCAGCTGATGCGGTTGCCAATATTGAAGCCTTTTGTTTCCCAGCACGATGGGATGATGGACCTTTTTGTACATCTCAGCAGGAATGTTTCATTCACGTTTTTCTTAGCTCTGCCAGCAAAAATTACCAATCAGGTTTTTTTTTTTTTTTCCTTCACTGTGGTAACAAGTTGCTGTTAGCACAGTTATGATATTCCTCCTTCCCCTCTGCTGACATTCAGATTCTTTTTCACTGCCTGGATGGGTTTTGTTTGCGCTTGTGTATGGCAGCTATGGAGCCAATCGCTCTGCACCATTGCAGGGGCAAGGCAGAGTCTCTTTATGAGGTGCTCTCAATATCTTTGTTGATTTTGAAACAATGTGTGAGGGAGGCTTTAGAAACCTACATGACCAAAGTACTGGTGGTCAGATGGGCTAGGTGACCTCCCAGTCACCTGCTAAGCCTGAGATTCTAGAAGGTACCTCATTAAAGAAATATGGGGATGGCGGGCACTGTGCACACCATTGATCACCCTTGGGGAGAGCCTATTATTCCCATGATGAGACTCTGAATTATAAGAATTGGGTTGAACATGGTTCTAATGTTGTATATGTTGAGGTGTATAACTCAACAATTTTACATTTCAGTGGAGGATATTACATTTTCTAAAAGTAACAAAAAATGGGATTTATGAAAAAGGAAAAGTGCAACAGAAAGAAGTTTCTGTTTTCATTCTCTTATTTACCAGACAATTGTTGATTACCCTTCTGCCAGGCACTCTGTTGGTTGTTGTTCCTTTAGCTTTAGGGAATTGAAGGTTTAAGGAGTTACACATGGAAAAAGTATTCAGAATTATGTCATAGTAAAGGCTGACTGGAAATATTTACAGAGTATCCTATGAATACAGAAGTGTCTGTGTAAGAGTATCAATTAATGGTGCTTGGAGACCATTGGATTTAGGCTTTTCAAAGTAGATGACATTTGAGTTAAACTTTGATAAAAATGAAGGAGTTCAACAGGTTGTTCTATAGAGCATTCAAGAGACTAGGATGGAAATAAATGAAAACACAGGGATAAATGAGATGTTCAGGGTTATCCTGCGGCAACAGAGAAGCCTAGATGATTTTAAGTGATAAAGTGACACCATCAGTTCTGAAGTAAGGAAACAAAACTCAGAATATAGGAAGACCCGTTGTGGCTATGATAAAAGCATGCAGTAGAGGCAGAGTCAGTGAGAAAGGAGAGGAAGAAGTGAATTTGAGACCACTTTGATTGCAGAGCAAGAAGAAAGGATCCTCTATTCCAATACAACTAGGGGTTTTGAGTTGCTATTAAATAAGACAAGAAAGTAAGGATGAGAAGGAGGTTTGGGAGAGAGGGAAAGAAGTGTATTAGTTATATTTTGGTTGTGCTATGTTACAGGTGGAACATATAGATGGAGGTATTGGAAATACTGACCAGGAGTACAGGAGGGAAATGGGCACAGATATAGATATGGTCCTTATAAAAACAGGTGATGGTCAAAGCTGTGGTCCTGCATGAGCTCATCCAGGGAGAATGGAATGTATGAAACCAAAAGCAGAGTCCTTTGAATAGTTAAGGTGAGGGGAGCAAGAGAAAAACTGCAGGGAGGCTGCCAGGAGTGTCCCATCTGTGGTAGAAAAAGGTGCATAAAGTGTGATGTGAAGGAGATGACACAAGTGAGGGCTGGGAGTTGATTGCTCGAGTCAAAGGTCATGAGGGAAACTAATCAACCTTACAGTTTCTATTGGAATATTGGCATTGAACTGTTTAGATGCCTCTATATGGTCCATTCTCAGGCATCACCAGAGGTCTTCTGGGTGTATATAGCAAAGGTGAACTGTGTGGACTACTGAGTTTACTTAGCATTAATGAAAACAAACAAACAAACCCAAAACAGCTTACATGAAGTGGATTATGGTTAATTATTAGTTTTATTTATTTATGTATTTATTTTATTTTTTTTAAATTGGGGAATTGGGGAAGGGGAACAGCATTGGGGAACTAGGGAAGAGGAACAGACAAGTTGCTGTCCTTTTGTTCTTCAGTCTAGTTGCAGAGGACGTTGCTTCACTGGCCCATATTGTCATTGTGCTCTTCCCGGGTGAGGCAGATTGGTTGCCAGCCTCTGGACTGCCGTTCACAGCGGCTCTTGGCAGCTCACACCAGTTGCCAGCCGCTCACGCTGGCTGCCAGCCACTCACTGTAGCCTATGGCAGCCCACTGCAGCAGGGGCTGCAGCTATGCCATCCTGGGGACTCACAGCAGCCCAACTCCAGGTGGAGCCGCTGTTCACCATCTTAGCTGTAGAAGGCAGCGTCACTGGCCCTCATGTGGGATCCAAACAAGGGCCGCTGGCATCCCAAGCCAGCTCTTAACCAACACACCACTCGGCCAGCCCCTGTATTATTTTTATAGTCTATTTTAAGCTTTAAATTTTCTAAACTCTGCTAAAGAATACGATAGTGGTTGAATAAATGTTTGTATATTCACACCACTACCTACACTATTCTCGTATAATTCCAACTTCTAGAGTAGTTATCAGTATTATTTTAACTTTGCTTTTTTATTTTTGGAAAGAGATTATTTTCGGGCAGGTAGAATACTCTGATGTCTCTGCTGCCTGTTGGGTGTAAAGTGTGCTGATATGTGTCTGTCAAACTATGCATCACATTAATCTGCATTTTTCGGGATCACCACTCTATACTTATGCTTTTAAGGATGTAAGAAAATACCAGATTCATACTTAATCTGTGATCTTTTGTAATCTCTAAATCTATTTTTGTTAAACTTACATTTAAAATGTATTTATTTAAGGTTTCTGTTCTTCTTTTTAAATGAATTAGCCTTTTCTGATTTCTTTTCACATTGATATGATCTGACTCTTAAAAATCAGTTATAGGAAAGGAAGTTATTTTGACTCTAACTTTACTCACTATATTTTTGACATGTATTTCTCAGAAGCTTTCTCTTCTGAGAGGACAATGGGTATCTTTGAAACTTACTGAAATAAAAATATAAGAAAGGAGACCGAGAAGTCAGTATTGAATGAGGATTTAGATTGGTATTGAAACATTCATCTTTGAGAAATAAGAACTACAATGATTTCAGAAAATGACACTCTTTGGCCTTCACTCTCCATTTCCCTCCACATAAACGGTTTCAATTTCCCCAGACATTAGCACCCAAAACATTATTGTGCATATTGTGGATTGATGAGTTGACATTTAATTGGAATAAAATTCATGTACAGATGGGTAAAGGAACCTCTGAGGGGGTGATTGGAAGGCACTTCCAGCTGGCAAAACTGTATGATCATTATCAACAAGAAGGGATTCAGAAGGGAAAGCAATCAAGACATGGTCTGGCATTTGGGGTACTTCTGCTCAAAGAGAATGAATATGGATGTGAAACTAAAATTGATTGAGAATGAATGTGGAACTGAAACAAAAACCTGCATTATTTTTTTCCTCCAACTTTTCTATACATCGTCAGTTCATTGAAAAGTCAGCAAATTAATTCTGACTTTGGGACAAATACATTCTACTTTTCTGCATCTCTAGGTTATCAACTATATGATCTTAATTATCCAGCATTACCCCTTGCCTAATACCTTCTTGAGGTGGTGGCAGTTAAATTGCACCTGCTTCTTCATCTACCTACCTTTCTTGATTCCATTCATTCAACTGCAGAGACTTGGACTGGGATACTTGGTGTATAATAAAGAAAAATATGATTTTTCCCCTTATTGCACATCTGTCAGCACACTTGTGATTGCCTTGCCTTGGTCTCGAAGGGTAGTCAGCAATGGAGTGGTGATGGATGAGTCTAAGGCCTTGAAAAACAATTCCAAGTACATGCGTTTGGACAGGTGGCCTTTCCCCTCTTTTTTATGGATGAAGATCTGTCAGCTCTTAATTGCAAGTGTGAGTTGTGCTCATCCAACATGGGAAAGCTCTTTTACAAGTGGATTTCCTTAAATCCCAATTGATTACTTGGTTCACCTGCCTTAGAAAATCCAGAAGCAGTCATAAATCCATGGTATGCTTTTAGACAGGCAAGGAACTTTTTCTGGACCACAAAACTTTCACCATTCTGACTCTGCTGGTGAACTGGAAAAGTCTTTAAAGATAAAATAGTAAAACCCATTTATTGAATAGATGAGAAAGTGAAACAGAATTGGTCATTCCTCTTTATGTTTCATTAAAATCCATACCGATCCCTTGTTTCTGTTGGGGCTGGTCTGAGTTTTGAATTGTTGATATGTAGGTCCATCTAAATTTGCATGTGTGGGCTCCCACATGAAACTGGACTAGCTGAAGTTGGAGCTCCCGTGGGAAGACTTTCCTGCAATAGGCACCATGCAAAAATCCCTGTGCTAATCTGCTCTCCCACTACAGTTTAAGCTGTATGAAAAAAGTAACACCTTGGGCCGGCCGAGTGGTACATTGGTTAAGAGCTGGCTTGGGATGCCAGTGGCCCCATTTCGGATCCCACATATGAGAGCCAGTGACACTGCCCTCTACAGCTAACAACAGCTCCACTTGGAGCTGGACTGTGAGCCCCGGTGACAGTGTAGGCTGCAACCCCTGCTGCAGTGGGCTGCCATAGGCTACAGTGAGCGGCCAGCAGCCAGTGTGAACGGCTGGCAGCCAGCGTGAGCTGCCAATAGCCGCAGTGAGCGACCATCCAGAGGCTGATGACCAATTTGCTTCATCCAGGAAGAGTGCAATGACGATACCAACATGGGCCAGTGAAGCAACGTCCTCCGCAACTAGACTGAAGAACAAAAAGACAGCAATTTGTCTGTTCCTCTTCCCTGATTCCCCAATGCTGTTCCCCTCCTCCAATTCCCCAATTAAAAAAATCTTAAAAAAAAGTAACATCTTTACTTTAAAAAATATCTCTTTATCGATTTGACAATAACAGAATCTCTCCTCTACAATCACTTATTATTGTTATTGGCAATACTAATAATATTTTTCAGGGTTTGCTGTGGGGCAGGCTTGCTGCCTATTCTCATACAGATTGCAAGCTAAGAATCATTTCTACATTTTTAAATGCCTAGAAAAAATCAAAATAATATTTCATGACATGTGAAATTATATGAAATTCAAATTGGAGTGTCCAGAAGTCAGTTTTGGAGCACAGCCATGCCCATTGATTTATGTATTGTCTCCAGCTGCTTTCATGCTGCTACAATAGCTGAGTTGAGTGGTTGCTGTAAAAACTGTATGGCCTGCAAACCTGAAAATATTTATTATCTGGTCCTATACAGCAAAATATTGCCAACCCCTAATCTATACCACATACTTTACATATGTTAGCTCACTTAGTCCCCACTCAATGTGTGCACTTCTTATCCCCTCTTGTATGAATAAACTGAAGCTTAGAGAAGATGTGCACTGACCAGAGTGAAACAGCTAGGGCACGACAGCCGAGAGAGTAGCCCATGTTTTTCTGATGTGGAAGTGCTAGCTAGCCCTTTTTCATACACTGAACTGTTCTGCTGTTGGCTAACAACTAAGTCCTTTTCTACAACTGCATTGCTGTCGTCTGTATTGCTTCTCCATTCTCTACTTTTCTATTAAATCAAAGAGTCAACGAATGCACACTATCGCACAATAAAGCTGAGCATAATATAGACCACAATTTGATAACTCTTCTTTAATTGAGTAAGCAATCTGCCAAACTCTGTAGGTAACTGAGCCTTTGGTAGAATATATGTGAGGATAAAAATGTAATGGTTTTACCCCATTCCTTGGATACATATCTGATGAACTTTCTACAGTGAATGCTGAGCAAACAAGCTGTTGTGAGTAGAGGTTGGAACTGAGATGTTGAGCCGTAGAAGAAGGATATCCTGAGTAAAATGAATGCTTTGACTTGGATGCCTGTAACTTGAGATTTTTAAATTGAGCAGTGATTGTAATAGGTTTCTCTATTTTTGATGGTAATACTTAGCTAAAAACAAACGTTAGACAAATAGCAATTCACTTGTAATTGGCACATGGGGGGAGAAAGTGCTGGAGAAACACTATCCAAATTTATAATTCAACTTGTGTGCAGAGTTGTTTGTCATGCAGAAAAATGCAACAATTAAAAAGTCATTACATTATACATTTCAAATTGGAATCTCTCAAGATGTTCATTAAACAGCACAAAGGAGCATCTGAGGCCACTGAATACCTGTAGTTGAATGATATGTATATATACTTTTAAACCATATGCTCCTCATGTCGCTAAAATATCTTCAAAGAAACTATGAATAATACCTCTATCTGTTGATTCATTTCCTTTTGACTTTGAAGTCTTTCAATTAGTGAAGAAAGGAAATGGCTCGTAAAATTGTTTCAATTTTTTTCTTAATGAATTTTTAAATTTGTAGAAAAATTAAAGTAAATATGCATGCACTTAAATTGGATATCTATCATGAAGTTAGGCCTCTTTGTTTGCAAGGAGCAGTTCCAGAAAATACCACTCGCTTGAAAGCAAAGGGGAAATTTCTTGTAAGCCTAGATATGATCCAGGCTTTGTCTGGGAATCCAAAGGCCATTAGCGTGATGAGGCATCATGGAGGACTGAGCAGGGCTGTGTTTGCATCTAGGCAGCTGTGTTTTAGTCTCTTTCTCATTCTGTCAGGCCATATGGTCTCCTGCCTCAGAGTCTTCCTTGTGTCTGCTTTAGGGTTTTTTCTATAGGCCAGCCTTATTTGCTTCTCCCTTCACAGTTTGGAATATGGCCTTCTCACAGCTCACCAGAGGCTAATCAGTGTCCCAATTCTCAATTCCTGGGAGACAGGATCTGGGGCCACCGAGCTGTGGCCAGGGATATAGGTCCCATAGGTGAAACATGGCCATTAAGGTCCGTTCATGGGTTGAAGAGAAGTTTTAGGAAAAGAAGTGATGGGCAGGACAGAGTTTCAGAAATAAATCTACTAGCTAGCTATCCTAATGGCCTGTGTCAGACCCAAAATGAAAGAACCACTCATTTATAAGCTTTACTTTTTCTTGCTTAACTCGGAAAAGCTTGCTGAAATTTTATTTCTGAATGTTTTTATATGTTCTTTTCATTTTCTACAAGTGCTCGAGTCCCCTGGGATATTTGTTGGGCTGTTTGAAGCTGGAGGTTGGAAAAGCCCCTGGTTGGTTTCTGTACAAGCTCTGTTCCTGATCACATCTACCACTAGGCTTCCGAGGGCAATTTACCTCTGCATGGTTGACCCTAACCCTTCACAGCCTGTTTGCTTTTCCAGCCTCACTAATGGGATCTTCTAGCCCTTCACCCTGGAGAGTTCTAAAAGATGAGGAATCTCTGTATTTATTCTACTTGGTAGAGGTGGCAGAAAGGTTCAAATATTTCTGAGATGCCATTTCTTTCCAGTAGCTCTAAAGAACTTTCGTTCTTGACAACAATGGCATCTCCTACTATTGGAGATGCTTTCCAGCAGCCTGTGGAAAGCATTTCTATTAAATCAAAGAGTCAACGAATGCACACTATCGCACAATAAAGCTGAGCATAATATAGACCACAATTTGATATCTCTTCTTTAATTGAGTAAGCAATCTGCCAAACTCTGTAGGTAACTGAGCCTTTGGTAGAATATATGTGAGGATAAAAATGTAATGGTTTTACCCCATTCCTTGGATACATATCTGATGAACTTTCTACAGTGAATGCTGAGCAAAGTTCAGCATTGATTTAGATTGAGCAGTGATTGTAATAGGTTTCTCTATGCCTAGTTCAGTTCCTTACCTACTATGTGCCAGGCAACATGTTGCATGCTGGGATACAGACATGTAAAGAGTTGACTTCCACTATTAGGTAGGTACGGAGATTAAAAAATGCACCAGATACCAAGGGGAACAGAGGGAGGGCCTTCAGATGAACTGCTGGGACTAAAGTGATGCTTTTACAAAAGTCATGCATGTTAAAGGAACAAGCCTGTGCTTTATATCTAACGGCTTTCTCAGTTTCTGATTCCCTCTGCTCTGCGAAAGCACCACTGTCATGAATCAGGGAGATACGTATGTGTGGATGTGGATCTGTTTCTGGGTCCCAACCATTCATCTGTCTATGCTTGTGTCAGTTATGTACTATCTTGAGCCTTGTAACTTTATAACAAGTTTGCTATCAAGTAATGTAAGTCTTCCAGCTTTCTTCCTCCTCCTCTGATTGCCTTGGCTATTCTTTTGCACATCAATTTTAGAATCAGCCTTTATGTTTCCACCAATTCTAGTGGGGTTGTGATTGTGATTGCTTTGAATCTGTAATTCAATTTTGAAAGAACTGGTGCCTTTACAACATTGAGACTTTCAATCGCAAAGTAGATATTTAGGTCATTTTAAAATATTTTCAATAAAGTTATATAGTTTTCAACAGTAAGGTCTTGGATATCTTTCATTAGTAAATCCTTGGATATCTTTCATATTCTTAGGTATTTAATGGTATTTAATATTATTGTAAATATTATTTTTGTTAAATTTTATTTTTTATTTGCTGCCTATATAGAAATAAAACTCACTATTTTCTATTTTGATCTATAGTGACCTTGATACATGAACACATTAATTCCATTTCTAAGTAGAATCTTTTGGATTTTCTGCATATACAAGAGAAGTTCAGGCTCTCTCTCCTCCAGCCCAGGACACCAGTCCAATCTCTGCATGGATTTAGGGTTTTACCAGAGCTTTGAATTTGAGCTTTTTTCCACTTCCCAGTCTCTCAAGTGAGGTATCACAAAGCCTGCTTAGAAAGGGGGAGGGAGTAGGGTAGAAGAAAAAGGGAATGAACCTAGGAAGAACAAAGATGAATTATTATTTCAGAAATAATTGGGCCCTGCAGATATAAGGCACTTGGACAGTAAAATGCTGTATTCTCCCAGACATATAGAGTAAGCTTGTGAATAATTTTGTGCCAGGGTATTATTTTACATCTTTCAAATAACTGACAATTTTCATCGGCAGTACAAAATTATAAATTTTGCAGTTCAGGCAGTACACTTTCCAGAGCTGAAAGAATAGCTTTCTTTCAGGAGGCTTGAAGTTTGGGGTGCAGAGTCAGAGCCCACCAGTGATGAGACATTCAGAAAGGAATGAGCAGGGTTCCCAGCTTTACAGAGGGCAGACCTCCGCAAGCCCCCACCCCTCTATTTAGGACACGCAGGAAGATACACCTCACTCTCCACAAGCTCCGTGAAGCCAGAAATCACATGGGCTTGTCCACTGCTGAGTTCCCAGCCCCTAGCATGGTGCCGGGCATGGCAAGTGCCCCAGCCATGTACATGAAGTGAATCAACCAGGTGTAGAGCAATGAGTATCTCATGTGTGAATCACTCAAAGCTACAATATTATTTTACCCTCAGAAGGGAGGCGAGAGGGTGGGTTTTCTGTTTGCAGTCACTTCACATCTATCCCAGAGCAGCAAGACCATCTAACTAATATAACGTCATAACCCATTCTATATTTGTGAATTTAGTTCAAGTCAGAAATGTAAAGAATTCTTTAAGCCCTAGAAGACCCCTCTTCAGAGACAACAAGAGGGGAACCCTAATTAGAACGTAGTGAAGTTCCTGGCTCTCCCAGCTCAAACCTCCCAGCTCTGTTGTCTGTGCAGAGTTCAATGAACAGAGCTCCCAGCCCCCGCGCCTCAGCTGAAATGAAGCTTCTTTTGGGAGAAGCCTACCGTGTGAAAGTTGTTTCCATGATATTATTTGAGTATCAGAGATAGAGGTACCTATTATTAATATTGATCAACCTGACCATAAACTGTTTGATGTCTTTTAAGACACTGAGAAATGTGCCAGCACAAAAGTTTCCCTTCAAGAAGATAAACACTATAGCTTCATAATATGGAGTCAAGTTGGTTTCTTAATATTTATCATCATAGTCCTATTTAGGCTGAGAGGATGTGGAAATGAGCACTTACTGTTTAATGGGTACAGAGTTTCACTTTGGGATGATGAGAAACTTCTGGAGGGAGATAGTGGTGATGGTTGCACAACAACGTGAATGTCTTAATGCCAGTGAATTGTACACTTAAAAATTATTTAATTGGTATACATTTTAATTATATACATTTTGCCACAATAAAAACATCTTATTTTGTGAGTGTTTAGGAGTACTGTATTTCAAGGCAGCTGTTATTGTCTCTGTAGCATGATGGGTAGAGAGGAAGCTCTTAATACTAGAGAGCTGATGGAGACTCGAGTCCCAGGTGACTCACGCCAGTGACAGCTCATGGATCATCTCTGTAAGAGTTCCTGAATTCAGGGACCCCCACCCTTCACCCCCTCCTCAACCCCTGCAGCTCCAGCGTTACACTGACATAAATAACAGCTCTCTGACTGTAGACGGAGCAGTTACAGCAGCAGCATCTTTGTACCAATTTTAGCTGAACACATTTTATTTTTTCCTGTCCCTAAATGGGAAATCTCTGTACTGTCAAACCGTGCATTCAGCTTTCTGAAAGACTGTCAGCAGTGGGTGACGTGCGTCCCACTTGTAGCCTGTCATGTTGCTTGGGATTCTCCTGCCTGAAAAGTGCCATGTCTGGGAGAAAAAGACCTCTTACTCAAAATAAGTTTTTATCTTACTTTAATATGTAGTCTTTATTTTAAGGAGATTTGATCTCAGGTATTTAATTTGGGGACATTCTGAAGCCCTTTTGAACCACTGAGAGGGCTTAAAAAATGGACATTGGATTGTAATTTCTGACATTATATATGATTTGTTTTTTTATTAATTAAAATATCCAAAACACATGACTAGTAAACTTAATGTTGGATTTAATTCATTTCTTCAATGAATGCAATGAATACAATAAATACAAATTTATAGTTTTGGTGTATAGGCAGAGTGAAATGAAACAATAAATATTAACAGCAGTAATAAAACTTTATGGGAAAAAAAGCTTATGCTTTAAGAAAAGGAAAAAAAGAAAAACATGAAGTGACTAGAACAAAGCCTCTAACTTGATTTTCTTCCAAAGCCTTCGTAGATGCATCAAGTTCAGCTGGCCTGACAAACGACAATGGTTTTCCATTTTACAAGCTGTTTTGTTCCACTTGTTTTTTCTGTTGTTGTTGGGGTTCTTTTGTTTTGTTTTTGTTTTTTTGGTAGCAGAGTTGAGTCCAATTTCGCATATGATTGTGACAGGGAAGCAATTAAATACAGAATTTTCTTTCTGCGTGAATAGTGAATATCTGTTTCAGAGTAGCAGCTGACAGTTTTCATTTGCCATGGTTAAAAGAGGTTAAGTAGATAGCTTCTATTTTAAGGACACGTGAATCCTAAAAAAAAAAAAAAAAAAAAAAAAAAAAGAAGCCTGTAGGTGGGATCCTTTAGCCCTCTGTACTTCCATTGATTTTTAGTGCAGGACTAGAATTCTGAATCCTGAGCTTTGGAGTTCAGATTATTTTCTCTAGAAAGTAACTAGACATATGTACTAAGGCACTTGCATCCCATTCTAGAGGCCACTCATACTTGGGCTGAGGTTGCATCATGTGCTTCTTCTCCCTCCCCTGTGGATCATCTTCTCCAGTTTATCCAGTGGTATATTTCAAATAGAAGTCAGTCAGTAACTGTTAAATAACTGAAGAAGTATGTCATTTCAATAATTTCAAAATCACAAAAGAAACACGACATTATGTTGTATGCAATAGCGCAGCTCAAGGCAAACCATCAATTACTAGTTGCTTGCATTTGCCTCACACTGCAGTTTACATTGATTGCATGTATACCAGCGCACTGGATCTTGAAATTATCCCATGAGCAAGCTCCTACTATGCGCTGAGCCTTACAAGGCATACAAAAAAGATGAAGTGATTGATAGCTTTCATCCTTTGAAAAGCTATTCTTGTTTTTTATGAAGTATTAGAAGTTAGTGACGTTGCATAGAGGTTTGAGAGAAGGCCCAGACCAAGCTGAGGTAGTTGGTTTATCTGTACCAGCTGCATCTGGGGCGTGGGTCCCACCCACTCAGCCTGCTGCTGGTTCTGTTGAAAATCTTCATAGATGACCAGGACCTGGTAAGATTTGTCCAGCTTTTGTGATTAATGATATTGTCTCCCAAATATCAAAAATAGGGTATACATTTATAAAATGAATGGTTTGGTGATTCTTAATTTTCTTTTTCTGATTAGAAAACTGAGTGCACATTCTGATTGCAGAAACTATTGAAAATGCAGAGAAACATAAAGAAAATAAAAATAATTTATAACTCGGACTAGATAAAGACATTCAGAGGCATTAAAAGCAGACAAGAAGAATATAGCTTCCTAAACCAATGTTTGTATTTCAAAATGAAAACAACATTAAACTGTGCAGTAAATGTAAAGAAATCCAACCATGTTCAGATTTTTTTTTTTGCATGATGATTAATTCACTGCTTTTTCTTTTCACATCATGAATTTCTATCAGAAATTTTTTGTAGTTGCCTCTGCTCTGCTGATACTCTAACAACCTGCTGAGTGACCTATTGCTACCTTTCCCTGATACAGCCCAAAGACAATCACTATTCCTATTTTCATGCATATTCTTCTAGAATTTTCTTATATAGATAAAATTCTACAGTTAAATTTAGGTCCTGAACATGTAGTTTTTTTTAATTTTGGTTTTTCACTTATCATGAGGCTATGTTCACGACACTAAGAAATCTCTGAATACACTTTCGATGTCTGAGCCAGGACTATATGTAACCAGTCTCTGAATGTTTCTAGTTTTATGTACTTAAATAAGGTTCTATGAACAGCCTGCTGCATACCTCTTTTAACCCATTTCTGATTTTTATTTGTGTTAGTTACTGGATCTAGTTTATATATCTGTCAGCATGCCTGTCTCTTGGTACCTTTGACAATCCAGAGTGGTATTATTATTATATTTTTTTTTTTTATTGGGGAATTGGCGGAGGGGAACAGCGTTGGGGGAATCGGGGAAGGGGAACAGACAAGTTGCTGTCTTTTTGTTCTTCAGTTTAGTTGCGGAGGATGTTGCTTCACTGTTGGTATCGTCATTGCGCTCTTCCCGGATGAGGCAGATCGGTCACTGGCCTCTGGATGTCGCTCACCGCGGCTATTGGCAGCTCACGCTGGCTGCCAGCCGCTCACGCTGGCTGCGGGCCACTCACTGTAGCCTATGGCAGCCCACTGCAGCAGGGGCTGCGGCCCACACCATCACCGGGGCTCGCACAGCCCAGCTCCAGGTGGAGCTGTTGTTAGCTGTAGAGGGCAGTGTCACCGGCCCTCATGTGGGATCCGAACCGGGGCCGCTGGCATCCCAAAACCAGCGTTTAACCAATGAGCCACTCGGCCGGCCCCAGAGTGGTATTCTTTAAAAAAATAATAATAATAAACAACTTTTCTCATGTGATAGAAAAAAATAACATTTTATTTCACACTTACTTGATTAGTAGTGGAATGCATTTTTACACACATTTATTGGCCATGTTTTTCATTTCTGTCTGTTTATATCCATTGAACATTTTTCTCTCATGATATCAAAATTTTTATAAGCGCTATCTCTATAATAAGGACATCTAACTTTTCTTATACTTGTTAGAAATATTTTCTGTGTTTTTTCTTTACCTTTTAATTTTATGGCATACTTTATATGGAAAGATTTACTTTAATATAATTAAAATTATTAATATATTCTTTTCAATTTGTTTATTGCTCAGAAAGCCCTTCTCCATTCTGATCTGATTTTCTAGTAGGTTTTCTTCTATGCTTTAAAAATATTTTTTCCTTCTTTTTTCTTCTTTTTAACTTCTTGTGGATCCTCTGAGCAACGTTTTCTGTTTGACACAAAGTTTGTTTATTTCCATTTACCCTTTAGTTGACATCATTGCATTTGAAGTGCCCAGTTCTTGAGTTTAGGAGTTGAGAGAGGATGAGCTAAAAAAATCAGCTAAAAGAATAATCATACCATGTCCTCTTGTGAATATTGTGAAACCTCCTGCACATTTTGAAATCTTCTCCACTTCTTTAACACCCTCTCTTCCTTTTCCATTCTTTTTTTTTTTTTTTTTTTTTTAAGATTTTATTGGGGAATTAAGGGAGGGAACAGCGTTGAGAAATCGCGGAAAGGGAACAGACAAGTTGCTGTCCTTTTGTTGTTCAGTCTAGTTGTGGAGGATGTCGCTTCACTGGCCCATGTTGGTATTATCATTGCGCTCTCCCTGGGTGAGGTAATCGGTCACCGGCTACTGGACGGCTCTTGACAGCTCACACCAGCTGCTCATGCTGGCTGCCAGCCACTCACGGTAGCTTATTGGCAGCCCACTGCAGCTCCACTACAGCCTACGCAGTCTCCGGCGACTCACAGCAGCCCAGCTCCAGGTGGTGATGTTGTTCACCATCTTAGCTGTAGAGGGCACAGCATCACTGGACCTCATGTGGGATCCAAATCAGGGCCCTGCTGCTCAGAGATGGCGTCCCAAACCAACTCCTAACCAATGCACTACTCTGTCGGTCCTCCTTTTCCATTCTTTTGCATTCATGTCCCTCTTCACCTCGCATCTTCTCCCAATTACCATTTGATAAACACAAAATCTGTCTTCTGTCTCCTCAGTGAGGCGGGTAGGAAGACCCTGGCCCCAGAGAAGTAAATTAGGAAATTTGATTACTTTGCACATAATATGCCTTTCTGACTAAGAGAAATTGCTGACTTTTGCAGATATTAGAAATATTTCTTATTCAGCTCCACTTATTTTTCATCAAGAGAGGCTTTTAATGGATTGGCCTAAGGTTGTTTTTTAAATGCCATGAAGGGACAGTCAGAAGTGAAAGATTTTTAAAGCTAGAATAGTGCAGAGAGAAATTCAATTTCTTATTTTGGGATTAATTGGTAGTCTTTTTAGGAGTCATCAGTTTTCTGAAGAGTATTTTAGTTTCATTAGCTTCATCCCTGTATAATCTATATCAGAAAGATAGGATTTTTGCAGATGGCAGTGGACCATGCTTCATTTCTGGTCAAATCAAATCATAATGATGCCACTTATTCATCCATAAAAGCTTGTGGAAGTACACTGAACATCTGGACATAATGCAGCCATTCATGCAAAGAAAGTCGAGGACCCTGTTTATCACAAGGGATCTGCAAGTTCTCTCTTCCTGCTCAGTATCCCTTAGGAGTTTCAACTGTCCTGGGAGAGAAGTGCCAACAGCCCATTAGCTTGATGAGCCAATCCACAGAAACATGCTCTCTCTTCCCTTGCAGAATGCCTGGCTGTAGCTGGGGCACAGCCAACATGTATTTAGTTCTTCTGGAGCCTGACTGCATCATCTTCCTCCTTTAGCCCCACCCACACCCCCAAAGCACTTCTTGAACATATGGCTTCCTATGGTAATGTTTACCCTTAACCACATGTTTTGCATAGACAAAACAAATTTGAAAATCTTGAAATCAGAGCAATTCCTTAAACAGATATTGTTATAGAAACATGAGTTCAATGAAAAACATAATAATAGTTCCTTATTTCTAGTCATTGTAAATATGCTTTCATTTGTCCAGTTAATAGATTTTTATTGAGCAGCTACTGGACCAGATAATATGGATATAGTGGTGAATGAGGAGGAAGCTCTTTTATATCCTTCAGCATAATTCAAGTACAATAAAACAACTTTGGGTTAATCCTTTAAGAACTTTTTTCTTAAGAATTTTTCCAGAGAAAAATTTATTTTCACCTCTTCATAATTATAGCATAACTTAAGATCAGAGTCTGAAGAAAAGTCAGAAATCTGAGCAGTCTTACTTTTGACAGTTGTCCTTACCATGTTCAGCTTTAAATAGCTTTCTTGCTGCCTTCACGGAAATGTATTTTATGTTTACCCATAATGCACTCCTCCATACTGTAAATAATGGTGATGCAATGGGCAGATACTCCCAGTCCTAGAACCAGTCCAAAAGGAAGTGAATTAGTTTTCTATTGCTGACACAACAAATCACCACAGACTCAGTGGCTTAAAACAACACAAATGTGTTATCTCACAGTTCTGTAGGTCAGAAGACTGAGTGGGCTAGACTGGCTTCTTTTCACTAGGCCTCATATGGCAGAAATTAAGGTGTTGGCCACCCGAGCTCTTGTTTGGTAGTTCTAAACTCATTCAGATTATTGGCAGAATTCAGTTCCTGTGGTTGTAGGACTGAGGTTCCTGTTTCTTTTCTGTCAGTCAGGATCCTCACTTAACTGCATTCCTTGGCATGTTGCTTCCCCCAATATCATAGCTCTTACAATCTTACACTTTAAATCTCTCTGACTTCTCCCCTTGTTGCATCTCTCTATGACTCCAGACCAAGTACTTTTATAGGACTATGTGGTTAGATTGGGTCAACCTGGATAATCCAAGATAATCTCCTAATTTTAAGATCTGTAACCTTAATGCCATCTGTAAAGCCCCTTTTGCCATGCAACATAACATATTCACAGGGATTAAGTAAGATATAGACATATTTGTGGAGCCATTTTGCCTTCCCTCAGCTTTCCAGGACTTCATCATTGGAGCTCTTTCTGACTATTCACATCCTCACTACAACCCTAGGAGATGGGTACTATGTAGCCTGATTTTATAGGTATATAAGTATATAAGTATATAAGCTCAGAGAAAATAGGGTACTTGCTCAAAGCCTCGCAGTTAATAATGTTGGCACTGGGATTTGAACTCTGTGTCCAAAACTACTGTGTTTTATCTGCGACAATAAAAGTAGTATAAAATATCATTGACTGGTTTAATGCCTGTCGATTGACATAATTAAATATTTCGGTCAAGTTAAACTTCATCAGAATGTTTAGGGCAGTTCAAAGAACTGAGATGAATGAGAACACATACACATCTTCTTAAATAATTTCTGTACCAGAAATTTATATTCCTTATATACTTTCAATTTTCAGTTAAACCAGTTAATACAACTTACAACGTTATTATGAAATGAACACCAATGACTTGTCATTGATGTATTTGCCATCTCCTTAGATATTCTAGTCTGTAAGTCAAATCTGGTAACACCACACTCTTTGAATTAGAATACATCTCAGGGGTCTTACCTAACCTAATGTAGAAGTCTGCGGTGCAATATTTCCAACACTCCAGCCTCCTCCGGCTTGCGTTTTCTCTCACTACTAGAATACTAACACTATTGCAGAGTTTACTATTTTGCCACATAATCATTTTTACCAGTGATAGCTTTAATATTCTTTTCTTCTTTCATTAAAAAAAAATCTTGCTTCTGACATGTTCCACCTCTGATATTTATTATAAAGTTTAAGAAAAATTCCTAATATATTTTCCTACTAAGAAGGAAAATTGGACAAATATATTCAAATGTTTTGCTAAATACCAGTGAAGGCCTTTGATAATTTCACTGAAATTTAAGTTCAGAGAAGGCAAGGATGTTGTCTTGTGTACCCAGGAACTAGAACCTGACACATGGCATGTATTAAATAAATATTTATTGAATGAATAAAGCAATGGATGGATAGTGATTTACGTTTTATACATACACCAAGAAGAAATATAGTTAAATTCTGCTTAAGAAATGTCCGAATACATTTTATTTGGGCATCGTGATAGATTTGATGGCTTGTATTGTATAGAAAAGAAAGTATACATTTTGTTTCACAAAAGGAGACAAATCATTGAATAAATTTTAAATGAAATAAAACATCAGTGTGGGGTATTTCTTAATGCCATTTCCCATCTTTGGAGAAACAAGTGTTCTCCATAGCTGAGGAAACATTACAAGACTGTCATGCATATTTATAGTGTATGAATAATTTATTTTTTTCCTGAAATCCCCACATTTAAGATCAGAATATGAATACACCACTTTTATATTTTTTAAATAAAAAGTTCAAAGAAAACATTTCAGTGTTAAGGTTCTGCAATGCTTTTAGCACAAATTTTAAAAATCCAAGAGTATTAGTTTAGTGCAAAAGCAAAAATTTTCATAATTGTGCTAAATAAGAAGAATTTCTTTCTTTCCATTTTAAACAATGTTTTTTCAATCTTATTAGACCCTACCTCAGGTGACTATTTGCTATTAGAGATAATCTAAACATATGCAATAACAACCTTTTTAGTGATGTGAAAATTTCTAAACTATCTAGGAAAAAAGTCATTCAGAGATAAGAAAATAGTGGTATCAGAAGGAAGGTGCTCAAAAATTTTTTTGACAACTTCACAAAAATTTGGCAGCCATTCCTACAGCATGCTCTTAGTAGCTAGGTTATATATTATTCCAATTATGTGGGCTTTGTTGAAGGTTGCTTTGCCCCTTTACACTATAGCTATGAAGCCAGTCTTATGCAATGTTGACATCCCTGCACAAAATATCCAGATTGTGCCTCCTAAATCAACTAGCATATCTATTGCACACTGATTTGTTTAGAAGTTGACAGAAGTACGCCGGAACTGCAATGAGGTTGTCTTAATTACATCCAGAGAGGTTTAATTAGAAAATATCCTTTGAACGTCAGTGTAACATAGTTTAGGATGCATGCATGGATCTTTCAAGGCTCCACCACATCGGATTTCCTTTGCTGTAGGATGACTGAGTCCCCTTGTGTGTGCAGGCTTAGGCCTGTCTGAGGAGATTAAGATAGCTCTTCCAACAAACCCAGAATAATGAAAAACCAAGAGAATAATGAAAAGAGGATTATTTCTGAGATCCTATAGATTTACTTAACTCCATAGTTATCATGATAACATCATGGAATGCACAGGCCCAGGGGCAGGAGTTTCTGGTTGGTTCTGGGCCTGGCTCCCATGGCAACCTACAGGCTGTGTGTGGTCTTTGGAGGGGTCTCATTCATGAGGCTGGGTGAGCCAGATGGGTTTTCCTCCATATGATGCTGCCCTGATTGGAGGTCTGGTCACTGGTGTGCCTCTCTTTATTCTAGTTACAAGCTAAGCATATGCTGTCTAGATGTTGAGAGAGAATCATAGAGAGAGGAAATTTAAATTAGAACTCAGTTTTTCATCTGTAAAATGGAGATAACTGATAACCATATAGCCTATTTTATGGAGTTACTATGAGGAGTAAATGAGTTAATATATGTAAAGCCCTAAAGTTCTGTTTCATACCTAATTTTATGTTAAGGATTTTTGCATTGGTTTTCTTAAAGAAGACATTCCTAGTTGTGTAAAACTTGAGATATCACAGAACCTGAATCTGCCCTGCCTGGCAGACAAGCGTTAGAAAAGCAAAGTCATTGCTTCCATAAGGGAGATGAGATAGAAGAGGTTCAGGACTTGTTCAACCTCAGTATTTTCATTCATAAAATGGGGATAGTGATATCTTGGCTACCATACAGGGATATTGTGAGGCTTAAATGAAGAATGCATATAAAAGTAACCTAAAACTGTAAATTGCTAAGTTATTATTATTAATTATTATTGTTATTATTATTATTAAGCTGTCTTTGTATGTAAGTCCTGTGTTTTGCAAACACAGGAGACAATCTGAGTAAGTGTGCACAAGGTCACCTTCAATTTGTTATATTTTCACTAAATATTTATTTCATCTTGAAAGACAGTGATTGCACGGGATAATTTAGGTGTCTAGAGAGTGTATTTCGAAATTGTTTTTGTTGTTGTTGTTGTTGATTTTAAGTCTTGAAATCAAGTTAATCCCTCGAAATTTTCTTGTGGAGATAATATCAGCAGAAACTTTTGGGGTTCCATTTAATGTGCAGAGTTGCTATTTTATCAGAGTTTTAGTGAAAATTCAAATTGCTTAGTTAAATTGTGAATATTTTGCTTACTGTCATAAACTTAAATGCTTATAAAACATGTTAACCATTTGTTTGGAACACAAAGTTCTCATCGCATCAGAGTTTGTCCTACCATCACCTAAAATTCAGATAAACTCAATTCAAAATTCATTCAACAAAATTATTGAGTGTCGGTTATGTACCAAGGATAGTTCCAGTTGCTGGACATACAAAATCAGCTAAGACACAGCCCTTGCTCTCAGGGAGCTCACAGTTTAGGGTGGAGAAACAGACAAGCATGTAACAATTAAACAACTTGGTGGATGTCATGACAGAGGTATTTATTCACAGGTGTTAAGAGTATGACAAGATGAGGGCCAGTGACACTGCCCTCAAAAAAAAAGAAGAGTATGACAAGAAAAGGGTCATCTAAATTAGACTAGTGAGAAGGGTTTCCAGAAGAGGTGTCACAGAGAGGCAACTTGAAGTATGATTAGAAGGTTGTGAGACAGGGGAGAGGAGGCAGGACATGGAGGAACGGAATGGCACGCTGTGTTCAAAGGACCTCAGGCAGCATGGTCCTTATGGGTGTGAGAACAGGGACCAGGCCTGAGGAAGCCTTCAGTGGGACACTTAATAGCTTGATTAGTATTTGAGAAATTGTGGGAGCCACTGAAAGGCATCTTCCCGTCTTTCTGTTGATGAAGCCACTCCCAGTCATATAGATTTAAAATCAGTGTCCTCTTTACTTTCTTTCTCTCTGCTGTTCTCCAAACTCTTTAAAAACTCGTCTTTCGATTTGTCTTTCATGGTGTCTCTAGACATCCCCTAGTCTTACTATTTTGTCCTATTTTAGGCTCATCTTCCCACGTGGGGACCCCTCATGGGTCCCCATGATTGCTCTCCCTGCCTCCCTGTTTCCGCTCCTCCAAGCCTGTTCAGGATGCCTGTCCCTGCAAGTTAATCTGCGTAAACCACTTTGGCTTCAGAAACCTTGAGCAGCTTTCTGTAACTTACCATATTCCTCCACATACAGTAAGTAAATAGTGACTTGGATTGGAGTGAACTAAAAACCTCTTCATTTGACTCCCCAAGCCCATGATGCACCACCACCCCCTCATTCACCCTCAGCTGCCCTTCTTCCTGGAACCAACTCTTTGCTCCAGCCCAGTAGGCTCGCAGTGCTTCTCCCAGCTCTGCCACCAGTCTCCTCTGCCCTGTCCTCCACTGAGGTGACCTCTTCCTCTCAATTCCACTTGCTGCTTCTGCCACACACACCCCAGCCCACCTTGGTCCGTACAGGCTGCCTAGAAGAGTTCATTGTTATTGTAAGTTATTATTTTATAATTATATGTGATTTCAAATAAATTTCAAGCTCCTGAGCTTAAAATTTGTAAGATAATCAATCCATCAAGCACTTAGCACAATGCATGGCACATAGTCAGCCCAATAAATGATAATAATAATAATTGTTATCAACTTTTGGTTTGTTTGGTGGATTTTGCTTCTTTGCACTCCCAGAGCATCTAGTAAAATAGGTCCTCAAATATCTGTGCTACCCTGAGCAGCTTGATCGACATCACTATAAATACCTGGCAAAATGCTGAGAGTTACAATAAAAAGGTTTTCTGCTTGCGGTTTTAAATTTTGGAAATTTTTTTTTTTTTTTGAGAGCAGTGTCACTGGCTCTCATATGTGGGACCCGAACCCGGACTGCTGGCTTTCCAAGCCAGTGCTTAACCACCGTGCCACTTGGCCTGCCCCTAAATTTTAAAGGGTCTGATTCCAGGCATGCTCTTAGAACTTTCTTTATGGTTAAAATATACCTTTTGTTATTAAAAATCTGACTCTTGTTGCAAAAATGCCCAAGGATGTGAATGTGAAGTATACACAATAAAAAAGGAAGGCTCTTCCATACCCATCCGCCTGAATTCACTCCCATAGTAACTCCTAAGATGAGTAGTCCTTTAACCACTCTGTTAGGTGTGTGGTAAAATGGTGATTGCTTTAAGATCCTACAGATTTATGACATGTATACTGAGTTATCAAAGAAATACATTCACTGATTTCTTAATTGTTAAGACAACATTTTACTTATTAATAAATAAAGTTATTTACTTAACAGTTATTAACTGAGCAGCACATGTTTATTGACCACCTACTATATGCAAGACATTGTGCTAGGCAATGGAGGGTATGTGCTCTGCCACCTAGCTATGATCCCCATGGTTGTAGTGACTTTCTAGTGGGACCATTCATTATTTGATGGCTTGTGTTCCAATATAATACCCAGGTATAATCCTGGGTATTAAAGGACAGTTCATTGTGAATTGGAGCCCAGCCTTTCTCATAATGCATACTGAATTTAACTTCCCCTGTCTCTGTCTCATCCACATGATGTCATAATATGCTCATGATTCTTTCTCCTTTGTATTAGATTTCTACTTGTGTGTAATACATGATCACAAACTTGGGGACTTAGAATGGCACCCATTTATTATCTCACATTTCCATAGGTCAGGAGTCCAGGTATGGGTTAAGAGGATCCTTTGCTCAGGGTCCCACTAGGTCAGGCTGCAATTCTCATCTGGAGCTCAGAGTCCTCTTCTCAGTCATGTTGGGGGAATTCAGTTCCTGGCTATTTATAGGATAGATGTCCTGGTTTTCTTGCTAGCTGTTGGTCACCAAGGGTCACTTTCAGCACCTGGAGGCTGGCTGCAGTCCTTGCAGTCGTTATAGGCCTTTTCACAATGTGGTGATTTGCTTTCTTTCAGGAGTACACCCTTTGACTTCTAGTCCCTTCCAGCCTGCTACAACAGTCCTATAACCAGTAACCTAACAAGACAGCAACCTAACAAGGCAGCAACTGTACAAGGTTCCACCTGTACTCCAGGGAAGAGGAAGGTGCAGAGTGTACACACCAGGGAGCTGGAATTTTGGGGGGCGTTTGAAAGTTCTGCCTACCCATGTATGACATTCTTGTAGAATGACCTCCCCAGAGCATGAGGCCCTAGTAAGCCAAAACATTGAGACACCAGTGCTTGGAGATAGACAAAGGTTTATTTAATTGAGTAGGGGAGGGGGAGGTCCAGGGAGTTGAGAGAGAGGTCTGTGTTCCTTTAGTCACAGATGACACTTTTTCATATCATACTCCTGAGCGTCAGCAGCTGGTCACAGCTACCTTGAAGATAGGCTTTCCTTCTGTAAAACAAACTTACAAATTCTCCTTGTGGCGTTGGAGGTATCTCCTCCTGCTTGATGAAGAGACACCAGCAACACAAATTATATTGTGAGAACAAGGGGTGCTGGGTTGAAGAACCAAGATTCTGAACAACATCTCATAATTGTGCATCAGTGACGTTGTCTTTAAAGCAAAAAGCAGAAACTAGACATCTTGTGACAATTGCCATTGTTTAAATATTGTTGTTTTGTGCTCAACTAGGTCTCTTATCTCAAGCAAAGTGCACCTTTAAACCTTTCTCCTGTAACTTACTTTACATGCAGTCCTTCAGGGCATGACTAACATACTTTCTTAATCTTTGACTATAACTAAAGCAATTGAAACTTTAGCTAAAGCCTATACCTCTATCCTAATTAAATATTAAACTACTTAATTCTAGTTGCCCAAAATATTGGGCGCATTAAAATCACAAGAGACTTGGCTACAACATTGATATATTGGGGTCAATAGTTACACTAATTACAGGTTTGCCATTTCAAAACAAAGCAGACATGGATGGAGTAGAGGTTTGATCACTGCACTGTATACCTGAAGCGGAGGTTGTATACCAACTGTAATTGAATATATATAGATAGTCACGGGATGTGGATGAAACTATGGAAGACAATCAGAGGAAGAGTAATAGATATATTTGATATGGGGAGGGGAGTGAGGTGGCAAATTGGGGGTAGGGGGTTGTCACTTTGAGGGGTAAAATGTATAACTATTGCACTGTGTTGTACACCTGAAACTAATTAAAAAATAAATAAATAAATAAAAATGAAAAATAAAAACAAAGCAGAGGCTGGACCACGAGGAGGTTCACTCCAAGAGGTAGGGTAGTGGGCTGCCATCCTTAGTTGGCCTTCACAGACCGTTGGCCTGACATTATGGAAGCATTTTCATGTTCTTGCTAGAATAGTTCAAGGTTGAAAATTTAACTCACGTTTCAGAAGAGGATCAGAGAACCTTTTCTGGAATATATTTCAAGGAGCAGAATTCATGCTTATATTCAATGCTAGTGATAGACCAGATTAGACCTAAGCAGATGGCCAGTGACAAGTGCAGATGGTAACAGCCTCAATTTAAAAAGTCTGTCTGTTGCTGTGGGGAATAACAATCTTTAATATTTTGCTTCCACGGTCCAAATTCTCTCTGGAGTTGGTGGCTTTGTACTTTCCCTGAGAATCTGGCTTTTCTGCTCATGTTTTCATTTCTGTTACTAGGAACTAAAGACCTATATGAAGAATTTCAGGTGATACTATTATAATTGTTGAACATGCCACACTGGAGAACTGAAAATACTGATAACCCTTAAAAATATGTATTGTCTTGGCACTCATGTGCTGCCCTGAATTGCCATTTATTGTTTTCCGTATATATAGTCAGTTAACAACCAATGAATCAAGTGTCAGGAATATATTGTGACAGATTTGATGCATAGAATTGTTTATTTGTTTTATAAACATTTTCTGAGTGCCCGCCATATACCAGGCATTGGGCTTAGCTCAGGATCCAACAGGGAACAGGACAGACCCGGCTCCTCCCTGCAAAGCTTGGGGATAGAGAGGTTAGACAGGTTAAAGAGATCTTAGAGATCATTAAAAAGATCATTTTAGGGCCGGCCGAGTGGCGCATTGGTTAAGCGCTGGTTTTGGGATGCCAGCGGCCCTGGTTCGGATCCCACATGAGGGCCAGTGACACTGCCCTCTACAGCTAACAACAGCTCCACCTGGAGCTGGGCTGTGCGAGCCCCGGTGATGGTGTGGGCTGCAGCCCCTGCTGCAGTGGGCTGCCATAGGCTGCAGTGAGTGGCCCGCAGCCAGCGTGAGCGGCTGGCAGCCAAGCGTGAGCTGCCAATAGCCGCGATGAGCGATATCAAGAGGCCAGCGACCGATCTGCCTGATCCGGGAAGAGCGCAATGACGATACCAACAGTGAAACAACATCCTCCGCAACTAAACTGAAGAACAAGAAGACGGCAACTTGTCTGTTCCCCTTCCCCGATTCCCCAACGCTGTTCCCCTCCACCAATTCCCCAATAAAATCTTTAAAAAAAAAAAAAAAGATCATTTTATTCTCTAAAATTAGACATTTTGTTTATTTTACAAATGGTAAAATGACAGTGCATCAAGATATGGAGGATATCTGAGGTGAGGGTATGGGGCAGAGTCATACAAGTAATGAAATTCCAGAGTGCCAACTGGTCCAGCCTTATCAGGCCATTTCCTATTTTTAAATTTAAGGAAAGCTAAGTGGATCTGTCTTATGAAAATAAAATAGGTATGAAGAAAATTGAAATCACTGGTCTCCTCTTCTGCTAGTTTCTGCTCTGCACACTACTGCGATTGGACAATTTTGCCGAGGGTCACAGAACTAATTAGAGGCAGGCCAGCTATTTGAATCCTCCAAGTCCAATCATCTTTTGATGACAGCGTCATGAATACTTTAACAACTTTTTTGCTTCATTGCCAGTTTCTAGTGTGCTCACAATAATTCACTCAGTAAAACTACTTTCAAAATGACCACATCAGTTCTTTAGTATAAATTTTATTCTTATTATCTTTAAACAATTTTTAGTCCAAGTTGGTCCAACCGTGTTTTCAAATATTTTTCTCTTTGATTTATATTCCACCTCTGCCTACTTAGGATAAGTTTTCCTAGTCTTAGGAGTCCCGCTTCCAGACAAAGACATTTTGTTGTTTTAGTTAAAATGAAATTTGCATGCTAGGGAATTAACCACTTGGAAATTTATTGACTATGTATTTTACAGTTGACCCCTGAAGATAGAACCTACATGCATATGAGATGCTTATATTGTTATTTGGGGTTCTTTGAAAAATAAGATGCACTTTTATAGGTAGGAATTGACTTAAAAAAATCCTTTCTAACTAAATTGAATTTTGATAACACAGAGAGGAAGTTTAGTGTTCAGAGTACGAATTCTGGAATCTGACATGACAGACTTTCCTTAGCAGTCCGAGAAGTTTTCTATATTCTAAACTGAAGTATGAATTCAGGATTTACTGATGTTCTGATAACAAACCTTCAAGAGCCTCTTATAAATTTGTATTATTTCAGAACACTAATGCTACTTGTTTTTACATATGCCTCCTCTATTAAGATGACAATATCACTGCAAGTTTTAATTAGTTGTTTGTAAAATGCTCTTGAATATATTTCCAGAGCTGGTTAATACATTCTTGTGATAAAGACAAGAGAAAATAAGAGTGATTTATGATATGTCAAAAATAAATTCTTATTCTTCATAATTATTTATCACTTTATTTGGCCATATCAATAAGTAGATGCAAAGAGCGTTGGCTTGTTAACACATACAAAAGTTAGAAAATGCATATGGTTCTGTCAGACTCAGTCCACTTGTGTTGTATAAAACATATATTACTTTTCAATGCTTTTATTATTGTTTTCCAGATTTTATTTTTCCTCCAAGGAACTCAAAATCCTTTAACCAGTCTTGTGGTGTTACAGCAGTTCTCTCAAGACCAATATGAGATGGATTAACATTATTAAAGAAAATAATCTCTCACCTCACTGATTGTTAGCTTCATCCCTACCTCAAAAATGACACGCACAAAACTCAAAATAACCTCCTTCCTTCTCCAACACACACAAACACACAGACAACCAGATCTAGAGGAGTGCTTCTCGACTGGGGCTGATTTTGCCCCATTCCCCAAGGGGACATTTGGCAATGTCTAGAGACATTTTTGGTTGTAATAACTTGGCGGGGGGGGGGGGAGGGTATTGCTATTGGATAGAGGCAAAAAAAAAAAAAGCTGTAAAACATCGTACAATGCACAATACAGCCTGCACAACATAGAATTATTTGGCCCAAAATGTCCGTAGTGCCATGGTCAAGAAACCTTGATATAACATCCAAAGCTCTGGGCTGCACAAGAGATATCAGATATCTTTATTTGTCTCTGCTTCTTGTAGGCCCATCAGAAAAAGAAAGAAGAAAAACATAATTTGAACTTTCAGAATGAACAACTTATACATGTTGTAAGGTTTTTAAAAAATGATTTTAATTTTTTAAATGTTGTTAATGGTTAATAACATGCATAGACATTTAAGAAAAAGAAAGAAATCTAGAAGGAAAAGGTGAGGAAAAAAGTCTTTTTTTTAATGTCTTAATATTATTAAAAGTGATATCCTATTATTTATAATATTAGTGACCAAAATGTAGAAGAAAAAGGAGGAGGCAAAAGAAGAACAGAAAAAAGATAGGGAAATGTGTAGTTATTTGTTTATTTAATGAGTCTTTTGATACCTTTACGTTTTAATAAACTAAGCAACTGTCATATCATTGATCTTCCCCCTGAACTTGGAGCTATCACAAGAGACAGCATGTGGGAACAATAAATGACTGGGGGAAGGAAAACAAAATAAAGTAAATGGAAGAAAAAGACCCACTGATTACATGATTATTAGTCTTCAGGGTGAAGGCAGCAGGGAGGATTATCTCAAGCTGTTGCTGTCCTTTTTGTTTCCTCCTGATTGGGAAACCTGAGCTGAGATGCCATGTGTCATGTGTGGGCCCGGCGTTACCGGAGGATCCTGCTGCTTCTGTCCTTATTTATACTTGCAAACTAGCTAAGTGCTTCCTGGCAAATCACTTAACCTCCCTGAAGTGAGACATTAGTTGCTTTCTGGGATTCCATGAGCATGGTGAGATACAGCTAGAGCTCTGAATTCTGAGATATGTGCCATTTTACAGGTGTTATTACTTAACATCATCATTCATTAATAGCAAGTTCAACTGCCAGAATGGAAATGAGTATACTATTACAAACCACTAAGCACTCTGCTTAGATGTAAATTCTTTTATGTCATCCACAGTTATAGCTGCAAGTTTTGTAAGCAACATCTTTTGCCAAAACTGGTCATCTCTGGTGGTTGTTTGGAATTTGGATGGATGTGATTTTTCTTTTTCTTTTTTTTTTTTTTTTTTAGCAATTAGTTCATTAGTGCAGTAGGAATCGTAAGTCAGAGCCTTCTCAGAGTTGGATTTTTATGTCCCTTCACCCTCCCCACCCAGAGAACAGCACTTAAATATTAATAGCATCACTGAGAAAACACGGCAGTTATTTCCCTGTTCTCTGCAGCTCAATGAAGAGTTGTTCAGTGTGGACCCTAGTGCTCTCCCCTCATGAATGGGTGTGATTGTGAGGAAACCATCTCCTACTAAAACAAGATGTGATGCTGTGAACAAAGGCTGGTTTTTAGCCTGATGGGATGAGCTCACCCCAGAGCCCATGTGGGGACTTTGAAGCTCATCCAGGTGCCAGCTTTCTGCGTGTATGACATTCTTGGGGGAGCTTTGGAGGCTGGGCAGAAGACCTTTAAACATTGGATCTGCAGTGTATGAATTACAAGGTCAGATGGGGTGAGATGTCATAATTTCTATTTAGCCAGAATTTTGCCCAGAGGAGACATATTTCCTTTACCCTGGGTGAAAAGAAACCACAGTATATTCAATTCAGCCAAATCATAAAGGTGTTTAAAAAATAAATTTGGAGCCAGCCGAGTAGCGCATTGGTTAAGAGCTGGCTTGGGACACCAGCGGCCCTGGTTCGGATTCCACATATGAAGGCCAGTGACGCTGCCTCTACAGCTAAGATGGTAAACAACGGCTCCACCTGGAGCTGGGCTGTGGGAGCCCCGGATGGTGTAGGCTGCAGCCCCTGCTGCAGTGGGCTTCCATGGGCTACAGTGAGTGGCCAGCAGCCAGCATGAGCGGCTGGCAGCTGGCATGAGCTGTCAAGAACCACTGTGAGTGGCCGTCCAGAGGCCAGAGACCAATTTGCCTCACCGGAGAGGAGCGCAATGACGATAACCAACTTGGGCCAGTGAAGCAACGTCCTCCACAACTAGATGAAGAACAAAAGGACAGCAACTTGTCTGTTCCCCTTCCCCGGTTCCCCAACGCTGTTCCACTCCCCCAATTCCCCAATTTTTTTTTTTTTTTAAAAAGGAAATTCGTGTGATTATTTTCTGGGGTGGATGTGTCTCTAAATGAGAAAGTGCATTTCTCCTTTTCAGTATCTATCACATCTTCTCTGAGGCTATGCTAATGCTTAGGAAAAAGACAACCAGAAAACCAGGTTCAGCATAGCCAATGGAAATGGGAAAATCTCATAGAATCAATTTTTTTATTCATGTTATGTCTTAGAACCACTTTGATTGCTGTGTTTTTTTTTTTCCACATTAAATTGACTGATTCTGTTGTTTCATCATCCTGTAGTCATAGCTTATCATATTGGCTCTATGCAAATCTATTCAACTGTTTGTGGATCAGAATGAAATTAAATGGCATTAGTTTTTCATTTCTCTACTTAGGTAGAGATTTTCCAGTCACACTACATAGTAAGGGCACAAATAGTTAATTACGCACCTACAATACACCTAACACTGTGTTGGGTTTTATACAAATTCTGAACAACAGTCATTTATAGTCGAGACTTAAATGACAAAAAATGTTACAGAACAATTTTAAACTTATTAATACATCGTGGGAAAATAGCCTTTGATTCAGACTTGAGTTTGAATCAATGCTTATTAGCTAAGTTGCCTTCAAATTATTGATCTCTCAGTTTCATTTTCCTTATTTGTGAAATGGGTATAATACTACTTACTTTGTAGGCACATAATCAGGATGAAACAAAGCATTGTATACAACACACTAGTATGACATGGACACTCAATACATGTTACCCATTGTTAGGAAAATCTCAAAACATGCACTAGAGAGGGCTCTCACATCAGGGCAGGGTGTCTTCTTTTTGGGTTGGAGTAATTTGAGAATGCATTCATGGGAGTGCATCTTAAGTTGGGCTCTTAATGGCCTGTGAGAAAACGAGAAAATGGGGGCCTTAAATGTACAAGAAATCCACAAAGGATGCTAGGATGTATTAGCCACAGTAACATTTCTGAAGACAGGAATCGGTAACCGCAGAAACCATACTGGAAATAATGTGATATGCAGATTTTGAAACCTAAGCTCATTCTTGTCACTTGTCATGCAATCTCCTTAAACCCAGTTGTAATTAAGTAATTTTAGGGGCGGGGTTGTGAAGACAGGAAGCCATGTTGGATTTCCCTTGAAACTGAGGCTATAGAGGGCTCTGGGAGCAGAAGTGAGAGGCAAACTGAAAGCTGAAGGAGAAAGCTGCTGTCTCCCTCTCAGGGAGAGTTGTAGAGATGCCAGATTTGAAGGAAACGGAAGTGAAGAAGTAGAGACATGTCATGGAGCACCTGTTCAGAATTACAAACACAATCAAAATGGACTAAGAACAAACTAGAGGGGATCTTGGGTGCCTTAAGCACCAAGCGCCATCTGAGGCTCACCTCTGTGGCCTGGCAGGTATATGATAATTAGTATTAATCTACTAATTAAAGAGCTGGTAGTAGGATGAACGCCTGCTCTGAAAACTGGAGGCTTTTCTTGTCCTAGTTGATCTGTAGGCTGACTTCCACTTTTAACTCTCCCTACTTTTTTTTAACCCATCCACTCTAGCTGAGTTTGTGTTATCAATGCGCTCTATAAACATAGCTTTCAAAATTCAAGTCTTTTCCTTTTATCTGACCTCAATTTCCAAGGCCCAGCCTAAATGAAAAGTTCTTGCTTCCCCACCAGGAAAAAATATCACATCACAACTCTACAGTTTTTTAAAACACCTGTCCCACCCCCTCCAGCCCCATGCGTCTCTATTAGCCTAACAATTCTTTAAGGGCGAGAGCTGTACTAGTACATGCTTGTGTGCTGCTCTATCTCACACATAGCCGATGCCTCTCAGAGAGCCCTGAACAGCTAGCTACGAAACCCAGTTATTTGCTAAATAAATCTGTGTGTACTCTCCTGGAAGATGTGTTACAGCGTTAACCTAATTCCCAGGGGATGCTATTATCAAGGAAACTCTACCACACAGGGATGGCCATACCTGCTTTTTGAGCTTTGACAGACTCCCAAAACACCCACCTGTTCTTCAGTTTCCTATTCAGTGAGTCCTGCTGCTTGAGAATCAGTTCTTCCCTTGCTGCTTCCTATACCTTAGTCTTGGAATCCGTTTGCTGGGTTTTGTAGGCATCCTTCTGTAAACCCAGTATTAATGTTTTTTTCCCATGGAATGTTTCTATGTCAGCCCTAGGGGATCAGGTGTCCAGTCCCCTGTGTCTTGAGTGAGTGTTTTTACAGCTACGACCATCGCCAGTCGTGTTTCATTTGTGTCATTTCAATGGCATGCCTAATATTTACGTTTTATGCTGAATACAGAAAAAAAAATTCACTATGTAATATTGTTCCCACAAATACCTATTTAAGGAAAGGCTAAGAAACCTGAATTCTGTGAGCCCTTTATACCTTTCAAAATATTTTGTCTAGCCTAGTTTATCAGCAAAAGTGAGAGAGAAAGTAGCATGATTTATGTCCTGTTCTTTTTAAATTGAATAGAATTCATTTCTTAAATCAACTTTTTAGGGTTTAACTGCAAATATTCTTTGTTCAAGAACTTCTGTTTTTATAGAATGACTTGGTTTCAAGCTATTGTGTAGAATCAGTGCCTACACCATGTCTGGAAGTTAATTGCTTAATGCTTGATTTAAGCAGCATTGAATTCTTTGCTGGTGTCCTGGGTTCTTCTCAGCCAAGAGATTTATTTTTTTTAAGACTCCAGTAATGCTTTCAAGGTTAAAAGGCATAACTTCTAATGACTATTTTCAAAAGGAAAGGCTCCAAGCCATCCAGCCCCTTTTCCAAAATCGCCCCTTAAAATTTCCACCAGCATCATTGTCAACAACAACAAAAAAATCCCTCCAAACCCCAGACTATCCTTGGGGTGAAATTGCAAGGTTGTTTTTCTTTAACAGGAAGCTGACTCAAAATACTGAGCTTGCTGCTGATTTGGTCTCCTCACTCCTGTGCTAAACCTAGAAGCACATAGGCTTCTTTAGTGAATATGGCCTGTGGTATCCCACCGTCTTTCTTTTCTTGGAATATTTATGGAAAAGTTACAGTGGTTTCAAAAGCCCTTCTCAGAGAGAAAAAACAAACTCAATGTCTTGCTTAGTTGGTGTTCTCAGTGTTGTCTCACATGGTCATAGACCACATCCAATGGCAAAGAGGGAAATCTCGGTGACTTTCCCTGAGCCTGGAGCAAAACTTCAAGCAGAAGCAGGGTGTAGACAAAAGGCAAGCAAGTCCATATAAGAATGGGTACCATGGCACTGGTGTTAAATTTCCCAAGGAAAGAACAGCTCTACTTGTTCTCTTTTCTCTCCTTTCTCCTTTCTCTTTTTCCTTCCCCTTCTTCCTTCCTTCCTTCCTTCCTTCCTTCCTTCCTTCCTTCCTTCCTCCCTTCTTCCTTCCCTCCCTCCCTCCCTTCCTTCCTTCCTTCCTTCCTTCCTTCCTTCCTTCCTTCCTTCCCTCCCTCCCTCCCTCCCTGCCTTTCTTTCATCATACTGCAGAGTCATAGGCAAGCCAGGAATGTGGCTTCTCATTAGGAACCTCTCAGCAGTGCTCCCCTGCATTTGACAGTAGGATTATCTGTTCTTGGGCTACCATTCTTCAGGCTCTGGTGATTGTGACATTCAGTGGGTGGCAAAAGCTCAACTTGAAGTAGAGAGGGCTTTTCTAAATGATAGCAACTTGGCAACAGCATGAGCTTGTACTAATTATGTTTCTGTGGTAGATCTTTTGTAGCTCTTGTATAAAATAGTGCCAGGGTATTAATTTCTGCACACTTATGCAAGCTCTGCTCGTTAAATAAAGTGCTTGAAGTTAAGTTCCCTTTTAATTTTGTTTTCTAAGATTATCATAATTAGAGAGGGACTATACTGTAGTGATCCTTTTTTGTAAAATAGTTAATGGCAACTTGATATAAGATCAATTTTCAAAAATGCATAAAGAAGTCAATGGGCCTTATTATTACTTTACACTTTGCTTTTAAATTCCTCTAGCATTAGCCCCAAGTGCCATAGTAACTGTTTATATGTGCCTCATAAGTAGTCATTATCAGAACCTGGAACCTTTAAGTGGAAGTAGTATTAGACTTGTAATCAAACAACAGACTATATCTTTATCTTTATATTTAGTAGCTGCATGAGTCTTTCAATTTCTCTTAGTATCACTTTATTATTTGAAAATGGGCATAGTAATTTCTAGCTTACATAGTTATTATGAGGTTAAATGATTCCTTTATATGTGTTGATTCCTTATATATGTCCGAAGCACTTTGACAAATTATGCATATTTTTGTGGATGTTATTGTTATTAATGCCAAACTGCTTTACACAGGGATATTTTAAATGTATCTTTCCATGTGAGCCTAGAGTTTTGTGCTTTGAGATCTAGACTTAAGGCTTTACAAGAACCTTTGAATATTTCTCTCCTGTTTTTGAGTTATTGTACATATAACTTGTGATTTGACACATTTATAAATTGCAAAATGATGACCACAATAGTGTTAGCTACCATCTTCATCCTGTCATGAAGTTACTGTTTCTATTTTATAATGAGAATATGAATTTGTCTCTTGATAAGAATAATGACAATGAGCAATATTATGTGTTATAGAAACATCTCATCTGGCTGGCCGAGTGGCGCGTTGGTTAGGAGCTAGCTTGGGACGCCAGCTCTGAGCAGCGGGGCCCCGGTTCGGATCCCACATATGAGGGCCAGTGACACTGCCCTCTACAGCTAAGGTGGTGAACAACAGCTCCACCTGGTTGCCTCTATAGTTAAGATGGTGAATGTTGCCTCTATAACTAAGATGGCCAGCGAAGGTGTGGGCTGCAGCCTTTGCTGCAGTGAAATGCCATAGGCTACAGTGAGTGTCAGGCAGCCATCATGAGCTGCCAAGAACTGCCATGAGCAACTGTCCAGAGACCTGTGAGTGACTGCCTCACGCAGGAAGAACACAATGATGATACCAACATGGGCCAGTGAAGCAATGTCCTCCACAACTAGACTGAAGAACAAAAAAAAAAAAAAAAAGGACCACAACTTATCTGTTCCACTTCTCCAATTCCCCAACACTGTTCCCCTCCCCCAATTCCCTAATAAAATTTTTAAAAAAAGAAAGAAAGAGAAACATCACCTGAAAAATCCCCTACTCCACTGTTGACCCCATGGAGCTAGCTGGTGACGTGTGGCTAATGGGACAGGTGGCAGTCGCATGGTTATTGTTTGCATTGTTAAACCATACTGTGTACATCTTAGGTTGATTGACCTTTACTGACTCTTTCTCAGCTTGGGCAGTTTTGAGGACATCCCAAAGAGGAGAGTTCCAATTTGCTTTGTGACAATAGCACTTGATGAGGACTATCACAGTAGACTTAAAATCATTTAAAACAATTTCAGCTGTTTAAGTTGAATGTGTCAAGTCAAACAAGACCAATTGCTACCTCCACATATCTTTTCTCTTATCCTGAAAGACAATGGTTTCATTTTTTTTATTTTTTATTTTTTTAATTTTATTTGTTTATTTTTTTAGAGGGCAGTGTCACTGGCCCTCATATGTGGGATCCGAACCAGGGCCGCTGGCGTCCCAAGCCAGCTCTTAACCACCACACCACTTGGCTGGCCCAAGACAATGGTTTTAAACTTCTGCATGTATAAATTTGTAGAGGTTTCCTTAATGTGAAATTGACCAAGTTTTAGTATTCCCCAACACTGACTTTGAACAAATATAGTTTTTACATTGGCATATATACATTAAAATATATAGTATATATGGTATTTTATATTGTCAATGCATCATTTCATCCATATGTACACATGTATTTATATAGTAAGAGTATTTATAACTCTTTAGCTGGTATTTTCAGTGCCAAATAATGAGACACGTTTGTGCTGTGACCATTTGAAAGTATCTTCTGTATAAGTGTGAATAAAGATTAATAATTATTGTTATAGAAATTGATAATTGAAGCAAGTTAAAAGATTTCTTTGTACTCTGGGTAGTTGTATTTAACGAGTATCATTAGAAGATAATTAATGCCCACTACGTGATCAAACGTTCTTGTAGTTATATTATGGATAGAAGAAGAGGGAGAAGGGAGAGAAGCTTATAAAAGATTTTATATATTATATGTATATTTGGTTTTAGGCACAAATTACCCTTATATACATTTTTCTAATAGCCCTACAGCCCTTGTTTCATACTACGTAATGCACGGAATAATATATTATCCTAAGTGACTCTGACTTCATCTATTTTTACTCTCTTATCTCAGGTTGATCCCCTGGGGCAACACCAGTGGGGAAAATGTAGGTCTATTTTTATTTAATAGTTGGATGGTGGTGATATTGCTTGATTCAGTTTCTATTTGTCTTCAGTGAAGAGTCATTTTAACAAATACTCATCCTGTTTGTGTTGTACTCTTTATCATGATGGATCTAATCCACCATAATTTTTTTTTTTTTCAGTGAGTAGTGTTCTTAAAAGTGTTAGACAAATGACACAGCATTTGAAACAATATTAGAGGTTGGCCTCTGGCACATTAGAAGATTCAATGAAAACAGACATGTAATTTCTTTTTTTAAACTAGCCATAATGTGTCCTTTATAGTGTCCCCATTTCTGCTCCCTTTCTCACAGATATCATTACTAGGATATATTATGCTGCACTTTTTGTATTGAACTAAAACTGAACACCTATCACCTATCAGTTGCACAGGCTGTGTGGTATCTGCTTATAACTAGTTTGCAAGTTACAATTTTCTGACTGCTGATTATTTACCAAGTATAACAGGGCACCTGAGCAAGATACGATGTGGTGTCCAACTCCAAAAAGTGTGCTAGATACTTGGAAAGTGAAGGAAAATTATCACAAAGGCAACATTTAGAACAAGTACTTGACCAGGGAGGAGGAGGTCAAGAAGAAAAGGCTTGATCTGGATTAGAGTCTTGAAAGAATTATTGAATTTTCAAATGTTCCCCTGAGAGAGCAGACATGGAAACTGAAGTCATTCATCTGGCTTTAAACAGCTTCCTTGGGAAGAGCAAGGTTTAACATCATGTCTGTGACTTGGGGTCCAAGAAATTGAAGGAGGTAGGACTTGACTTGGTTCCAGAAGGATGGATTAGGAGAGAACAAAGCATAGATGAATGAGTGTCCGTGACTGACTAAAGGCACAGGGTACAACTGAGCGCTTTCTACATAGCTGAGAAAATTGAACCACTGTAATAAAGAGAACTTGCACAAAGGAATATTAGCAAATAAATTTGGATAGACTTGAGGGTATTATGAGGAAGAGATTGAAAGTGAAACAGAGTGTATTGACTTGATGAAAGGGGAAGTGGGGAGTTATTACAGACTTTTGTTTGTGGGAGAAATAAAAGAAAGCTTAAGAAAATTAGCCTGAATGCTATACTTAAAACACTTGGAGGGCACAAGACTAGAGCCTAGAAACTATCCAAGAAATTGCTGCTGTAACTCAGTTAGGGACGTAGATTTGGGGGAGGGAGCTTCACGGAGATTGCGGTGAAAGGACAAATCAGAGACATTTTGAAACAAGCAGTGATGAGATTTTAAATTGAATATGGAGGATAAAACAGAGGAAAGCATCAAAGGTAACTCATACTGTCCTAGTCCAGAGTACTGGAGATGGGGTAAAGGAAGAACAATTTTAGGAATTAGTGAGCAAGCAAAACCTTTCACCTGGTGCTATAGTTGTGCATGGATGAATTTCTCTACAACTAGGGCAGAGCATCATGAGCGACATCAGAAACCTGCCCACCCCTATGGCCTCTGAAGGCCTGAGTTCAGAATTTGCACAACATCGCACTTCTGCCATGTTCTGTTGGTCAAAACAAGTCACAAGACTGGCCCAGAGTCATGTAGGGGAAAGAAATAGACTCCACCTCTTGAGGGGAGTGGAGGATTTCCAAAACTGCAGTGCAAAAGGGCATACATACAGCAGAAGGGAGAACCTGTGGCATTTATTTTTGCAATGTATCTTAGAAAATGATTGGATTTTTATTATAGTATCTTTATGACTACAGCATAAAATATATTTGGTGAAAAGGAAAGAAAGACATTAGATTGACAACATAGGGACTAGTTATGATGTTATTGTGGTAAATCAAGAGAATAGTTATGGGTATATTAATTATAGCGCTGGCAAAAAGGATGGACCGATGTGAACAAATTCAAATAAATGTTAAGATAGCAAAACTTGGAAATGAATTTGATGTAGAGAAGGATCAAGGATGACGACCATGTTTTTTGTTTGGATAAGTGTAGTGGAAAGTGATGATAGTCACTGAGACGTGGAATACTGCATGAGGAACAGGCTTGGATGGGAAGGGGAAGACAGCTGTTTGGGTACAGTTGAGTCTGAGAGGCCTGTAGAAAAAGGCAGAGGTCTCCCCTGAAAATGAGAGGGAAGGTAATAAGGTTTTACAGGAACTGGTGAAATAGCTATTGTTGGGAATTCAGGACACAGAGGAGTGGGAACTATGAAATTATGAATGGTGCTGAGCACTGGAAACCATGAATTTGGGTGTTAAGGCTGCTGGGTTGGTGATTTTTTTCCAGTAAAGTTCAGCCATTTCTGTACAGAGAATGCTATAGAGAATGCTATGGCTCAATCCTGCCATTCAATGGGCACTCAGTAAAATATCTTTGCTCAATGTTAGGAAAAAGAAGTGTAGGTAGAGATTTCTGAAGATCAAAATAAGGTATCTTAAAAGGCAGTAGTTGGGAACAGCTACCTAATTTACTGGATACAGCTCAAAATGCAAATGCTGAGCCCTTTGTTAAAAAATTGTGACAAAGTTCAAGATGGCAGCAAGACAGCATTAAGCCAAGCTGGGGCCCTTTGAGCATGTGGCCCTGTGTGACTGTATACGTCACATGCCCTCCCATGAAGCTGGCCTGGCAATGAAGAAACTATCTGGAGACTGAGTGAAACTTTGGGTATTCCTGTTTGAACATCTTTCCTTTCTCTTCTTCTTTTGTCAAACATATACATAACTAAGGTAATAAAAGTGATGGATGCTAGGGAAGCGATGGGCATGGATGGAATTTGGTGACATGATATATTTAAGGGCCGACCCTCGCTATTCATCTGTGCTATTTAGGTGGAAAAGCTGATCTCCCTGGCCTCAGATCTTATATCACAGGCCCTGACAGCCATGGTGAGTTTTCAAGCAATTTAATATTAAAGTTACCATCCTGAGCACAGGTTTCCTAAAATACTGTTCCCTTACAAACATAGAAAGCTTTACTCTATATCCTTTACCTTTTGTTAGAATCTATCTAAACGCTGGCTTCTTCGTGTCATGGAAAGGGAGTTTACTCCCTAGCTTACTGATAACTGAGTCAAGGGAACAAGAAACAAAATTTGAGGGGATGGCCGATTAGACTCAGGTGGTTAGAGTGCAGTCATAACACCAAGGTTGCTGGTTCAATCCCCACATGAGCCACTGAGGTATGCCCTCCACAACTTGATTGAAACAACTACTTGACTTGGAGCTGATGGGTCGTGGAGAAACACACTATTCCCCAGTAATCCCCAATAAAAATATTTTTAAAAATATATTTTTAAAAACCCAAACAAACAAAATTTGGAATCGAAGTTGCATTAGTATGCTGGTTCCAATGAGTCATATCTTCTGCAGCACAGTTTCTATTGCTAAGACATAAACTCCCATCCCCATTTCCATTAATTTCGAAGAGCCTGCACTTGAGGGGCTGTGGAGTTATTGTGGAACCGGGCTCGCCACACTCATTTGAAAGGCAAATGTGAAATTATACTCAGACTTTAGATTTCTTTTTTTTTTTATAGCTGGAATGCATTTAGAGATAAGTGATTGTGAATTATAATCTTTTCATTTGATAAATGAGATTTCGGAGACCCAGAGCTGTAGTTTGCTCCAGATCAGTCAGCTGGATGGGGACAACTTGTGAGCGCCTACAGCATCAGTCCCACAGCCTTCAAATACGCTGTGATCTTCCATCCCCCAAAACAACTAACTGAACAAAAGCAACCCTTGCCAGTTCTTTCTACTATACTGCCTCCAACATAGATATAATTTATGCAAGGAAGCTAATTAAGATCAAAATAAAAGCTTATCCTTTTAGCAATGGAAAATGAATAAGATCTTACCAGTATTGAATTTCTTTCTAATTTATTTTGGAAGGAGAGTTGTGAAAGTTAAGAACATAAGGCCTTTTTTATTCTAACAGCAAAATATAGTGTCCCTTTATTTATAAGAGGGGATGATAAAAGAGAAAACCTATCACCTCCTCAAGTGGAATTTATTTTAGATAAAGCAGACCACAGAGTGAATTTTTGCAAATAAAGTTATACATTTTTTAATGGCTTTCAGTATAAAATTGCATTACTTCTTTGTGAATTTAAAGTAAAGGAAATCACATACAATAATGAAGCAATTATATGGCGCGGTGGTTAAGCGTTGGCTTGGGAAGCCAGCGGCCCCGGTTCGGGTCCCACATATGAGGGCCAGTGACACTGCCCTCAAAAAAAAAAAAAAAAAAATTATACATTTAAAAACAACAATTTCAGAATATTAAAAATACTAAGTTTATTTGTATTTGTATATATATCTTAAAAATGTCCCACCTCCTTATAATTTATATAGATAGACTATATAAATTAGACTTCTTCTGCAAAGAGGTTGTCTATTCTCCCCAATTAATTTATTCAATGATATTTGTGTCAGTATGGACTCAAAAAATATATATTTTTTATATTTTCAGTTATAATCCCATACTACTTTATTTATTTTGTTGTTCAGCATATTTTCACTTTGGCCTTTGGAGACCCTTTCAGTTGAATTTGTGTATATTTTACCTGATAGTTTTCAAGCAAGTATGATACCCTTTTTAAAAACACCCAGGGTACATCTTATATTTAGAGTAAGTCTATTACCTTGAAACAATATTAAGGTCAATAAAATTTTCAAGTGAGCCATTTTCTATGATTGCACCAAAGTTTTCATAGTCACACCAAATAAATTCTAAATTTAATATTCAGTCATTCAGCACATGGTGGGAGGCTTGACAATGACTCACACATAGGCTGCAGCCTCCATCAGCTAACAATCCAGTAGGTGAATTATGATAGTACCCATGTAACTACAGCACAGAAGGTTAAGAATCAGAGGAGAGATGTAGATAAAAAGCTATGACAGTTCACAAAAGGCAGGGCACACTTTCAGGCTGGAGGATATTTGAAAGGATGCTGAACATTTTAGTGTAAGAGATAGACCTTGATGGACAGAAAGGATTCAGATGTGATGCGATGGGGAGGATGGCATGACCTGTGCACAAAGCACAGTGAGCAGGACTTAGAGGTGGGAAAATAAAGGCCACTCTAGGGCTAGGCAAATCATTCAGTTTGACTGGAACTGCTAGTTTCTTTCGGTATGGATTTATAGATAATATATTTGGTGTTAGTGGGTGGCTATACTTCTTTGATAGATGGAGTTCAATTTTTGCCGTTTTCAATTTTTTTACCTTTTTTTTTTTTTTTTTTTAAAGGGAAAACGTCATTCTGACTTTGAATGTGTGATTAGAATATTGACACCACTCTTGGTGTTCTGCTCAGTTCCTCGTTTTGTCAGTACCCTCTCTATGAATCCCAGAGTGGTTGAAATTTCACAGTATAAATGTGTACTTCTATTTTATTTGCAGCAAGAATCTTTTCAACCCATGCCTAACCTTGTTTTTAATATTTGAAAGATTTCAAAGTGTGTCATTAAGCTGATACTGAGAAATTATTTTCAGTATGAAGATGGTTGGGGACAGAAGTTAACCAGGAGATTGGTATAAGAGATATAAAAGATTTGCCTTCCCTTTCTGGCAGAGTGGCGCGGTGGTTTAGAGCTGGCTTGGGAAGCCAACAGCCCCCGTTCAGATTCCACATATGAGGGCCAGTGACACTGCCTTCTAAAAAAGAAAAAAAAAATGAGTCTTGAATTTTTAAAAAGTGAGTTTTATTGAGGTATAACTTATACACAGTAAAATTAACCGGTTTTTGGTATAAAGCTCAATGAGTTTTGACCAATGACTTCAGTTGTGTATTAACTTCTATAGGAATAAGATACTGTGCATTTTGATCACTCCGAGAAGAGTTTTGTAGCCCTTTTGTAATCAATCCCTTTCCCCACCACCAGCCCCTGGCAACCATTCATCTGATTTCTGCCTTTGCTTTTTCCAGAACAAATTCAATAGACTAGACATGGAGTCATACAGTATATAGCCTTTTGTGTCTGGCTTCTCTTATTTAGTCTAACACTTTGAGATTCTTTTTTGTTTATGCATGCATCAGCAGTTCATACCTTTTTTAAATTTTTTTTTATTAGTTTCAGGTGTACAAAACAATGCAATGGTTATCCTTTTCACCCCTTACAAAGTGACAACCTCCTGCCCCCACCCACTGTCCCCAACCCCCAATATCATCTGCATCTATTACAATTCCTTTGACCCCATTCCCACACTGTACTCCACATCCCATGACTATATATGTGTTATATTATAGTTGACATATAATATTATTCAGCGGCAGCTTCAAATGTTCCATGCAGTGGTCAGGCCACTACACCGTCCATGAAGTGGTCACCCTAACAAGACATGAGTCCATCTGGTCCCCTAAAAAATATTTACAACATTATTGATTATATTCCCCTATCTGTCTTTTCTATCCCTATAGCAATACTGTAGTTACCAATTTATGTTGTTTTGTCCCTTCCCTTTCTAAACCCCCCTGCCCACCTCGCATCCCATCTATCAGTTTTTTTAATCATGGAAGTATTCCATTTTATTTGTTTATCCTGTTCACCAGTTGGTGGATGCTTGGGTTGTTTCCAGCATTTGGCAGTGTGTAAAAGCTGCTGTGAAGATTTATGTGTAGACATATGTTTTCTTTCATCTATGGTAAATACCTAGGAGTGGGATTGCTGTGTCATATGATAAATGTTTGTTTAACTTGGTAAAATACTACCAAACTGTTTTCCACAGTGACAGTACCCTTTTGTATTCTCATCAGTAGTGTATAAGAGTTCTAGTCCTTCCATATTTTCACCAATACTTGATATGGTCAGTCTTTTTAATTTTCGCCCTTCTAATAGGTGTATAGTGGTATCTCATTATAATTTTACTTAGCATTTCCCTACTTTGTTAATGATATTAAACATCTTTTCATTTGCTTATTGGCCATTTATATCTTTTCTTTGGCAAAGTGATTGTCAAATCTTTTGCCCTTCCCCCCCCCCTTTTTAAATTGGGCTTTTCATCTTGTTGGTTGGATTGTAAGAGTTCTTCATATATTCTAGGTGCAAACTCTTTATCAGATATGTGTGTCTTTCAATTTTTTCCCCCCCAGTCTCTGACTGGTTTATTAATTTTCTAAACAGTATCTTTCAAAGAGCAAAAGTTTTTGTTTGATATAGTTCAATTTATAGTTTTTATTTTATGATTCATACTTTTGAGCTTATCCAAGAGTTCTTTGCTCAACCCAAGCACGTCACAAAGATTTCTATGTTTTTCTCTAGAAATTTTACTTTTAGCTTTAGGATTCACATTTAGGTCTGTGATCCATTTTGAGTGGATTTGGTTTAATATGTTGCAAAGTCATTTTTTAATGACTGAATTTTTTGAATTCCCAGGGGAGTTGGTTAAGAGTTCGCTCAAGAGTGTGAGCTCTGAGCAACAGGGTTGCCGGTTCAATTCCCAGCCCGAGCTGAGCTGCTGCTGAGCTGCCAACAAGTGGCAGCATGGCTCAGCTAAAAATAAATAAATAAATAAATAACAGCATTTAAAAAAAAAGACTATATGAATTCCCACATTTCATCTTCAAATGCAAAACCTAAAATATATACCTGAATTTTTTTATTTTCTAATATACGAGGGCCTGCTCCATTCTGCTCATGCAAATGACAGAGAGTTGATTGTAATATAATGACTGGGAGACAGAACTCCTTGAGAGATACATTTTTCTGTTTCCCTTGTCTCCTGTATTCTTTTTTCTTCTTCCCTACTGTAACCAATATCAATGAGGCTTTCTTTGTAATATTGTCTCTATTTTTCATTTTCAGTCCTTTTTTAAAGACTGGGAAGCTCTGGAGAGAGTCTAATGAGGTCAGTGAAAATAAGTAGATGGAGGGATAGATAGTAGGTTACAACTACTATCATAGATCAGAGATCATTAGTTAACACAGAAGAGTAAGAAGGTGGGTGAGGGAGTGAAGCTTATACTCCAAGAAGACTGCCTTGGATATAGGACAAATTAGGACAGTTGAATGACTGGTAGGGGGTCAGCAGTGTTGTTGTTATATTCTACAGGTGGAAGAAAAGAAGGATGGGAATGGGGAGAGGCCCAAAGACGAAGTAACCATCTGAGAGAATGTGCAGAGGATGAGACAGCTAAATGACAGGGATGTTGGAAGGATGTAGAAGAAAAAAAGCAGATGTTAAAGATAAATTCCAACATTCCAAGTCTTGTGGACAAGGAAAATGGTGTGTCTAGTGGCAGAAATGGGGGAGTTTAGGGTGAAAATCCAGTTTAAGACGATGAAGATATGATATTGGTTTTCTACATTACGTTCTTTTGCAAAAGATGGCAAATGACCCTATCTAAGTTAGTCCTTGGAAATACAATCCAGGGTTTGGCTTGGAGTGAGGATCATTATAAGAGTGATTATAATGAGTGATCATTATAACAGTTGAAAATATAAGGTCAGTCTCTCCAAGGACAAAAACAGTGAAAGAAGAAAAATAAGACAGTGATTTAACTCTTAGAGGTACATATAGTTAACAATTAAAGGGCAGATAAGAAACAACTGAAGGAAACTGAGAAAGAGTGTTTAGAGAACTGGCGGAGTGGACAGCATAGATAGTAAGTGAACAGATGGGGAAGCTTCAAGGAAGGGCCCTAGATCCTCCAGATATATAAGGAAGAGATCAAGCAGAATAAACATCTACACAAGACAATTCCATTTGTTTAAAAGAATGCCTTTGTGACCTTGAAGTACAGCAGGGAAAAGGAAAAAGTATACAGAAGAAAGGAAAAGGGACACTATCTCAGATGTGTTTCCCAGCTTATATGGTCAAACAGCTATTAATAAATGCTACAAGAATAAATATTGTTTATAAAAGTTGAACAAAGTTAAAAACATTTCTTTACTGAAAAAGTTCAAAATGTTTCTTTTTTGTAATCTTTGGCAGCCTTCCACATGCTAATGTGAATTACTGAGCTCCAAAGAACAGAACTATAATATTCAGCTTTTCCTACTTACTGAGCTTTGCAACCCTCTCCCTCGTTCCTGAAGGTTCTCTTCCACTGAAGGACAAGATATATGTCAGTAAAGTTTACAGAATACATTAAGTGTGATGTTGTAAGTATTTTGGGTAAAAGTAAAGTAGAGAAAGGATTGAATAAATCTGTTGAAGAGGTCAATTTTGAGGATGGCCTGTGATAGATGACATATTAAAGACTAGAAGAAGGTGAGGAAGCAAGCCATGCTTCCCTCTGGGGGAATGGCCTTTCAAGTGCAAAACTGCAGAGGCTGGAGCAGCCTAACATTGCCTTAGAATCTGAAGGACCATAGGGCTGGCCCTGGGGAGCAAGAGGAGGCGTGGTCAGAAGTGTGTGTCTGAGATGATCTCTGGTGGTGCTTTGGCAGTGCACAATCCCTGGAATGTGCCATTCACTTGGAATAGTCTAAAGTGGGTTTCTGGTTTTATGTTTTCCATCAGCCTCAGCAAGTCAGTATCTCTCCTTTTTCCTTCTCATTTGGGTCAGTGGTTTATTGCCACAGGAGGAGCCTTGGGCAGAATGCTGTCTGTTCTGACCCATTCTGGACAAGCAGAGAATGATTTTTCTGTGGCTTTGGAGAAACAAATAGAAGCCAAGTAGAGCATACCACAAGTTGGTTAAGGGTGTCTGGAAAAGGAGAGAATTGTTGAGATACAAACAGGAGTCTGGGGAGCAATAAATGAAGACTGAAGGTTTCAGGGGGCGAGGAGGAGGGGAAGAGGAGGTGGGAAAAAAGCAATCATCGCCTATGTTTATGCATTTCACACCAAACAATCAAACATGGATTTGATGGCAATCTTTCTGCCTGGAATTTTCTCAAGTAGGATTTATAAAATTAGAGATTCCTGGTGGTATATAGCTATTGTCCATTTGAAGCTCTCTTCTTATATGTATTTTAAGAAACAGTGTGTTTTCTAAAATAACATAGGGTCATTCCCTGTCTCACTCTTGGAAAATAAATGTCCTCTAAGTAATATATATATATATATATATATATATATATATATATATATATATATATATCATGTAAACTATTCAAGTCCTTAGAATTAATGAATTAATTAATTTACAATTCATTTTTTTTTAGAGCTGTTTTAGGTTCACAGCAAAATTGAGCAGAAAATACACAGTTGCCACATACCCCTTATGCTCACACATAATGCCTGTCCCACCATTAACATCCCAGAGTGGCATATTTGTTACAATTAGTGTGGAAATTCTTTTTTTTTGAGGGCAGTGTCACTGGCCCTCATATGTGGGACCCGAACCGGGGCCGCTGGCTTCCCAAGCCAGAGCTTAACCACTGCGCCATTCGGCCTGCCCTGGAATTTCTTTTAAAAGAGAATGGAATAAGAAGTAAAAAGTGTTTTTGAGGCAAGTATGATTCAGAATGTCTGTTCACGCTTATTACTGATTTCTTTATCCCTTACATCTAAAACTTATTAGTAATTTTTAAGTAACTGTGTCTTAAACTACATTATTTCTACACAAAATATCACTTTTGAGCCCAGGTATGATGTCTACTGTAATGTTAGCTAATTTACAGATGATTAATTTTCGCAAAGGATTTGCACAGCTCTGAGACTGAGGGAATTCCAGGTTCCCAGTTGTTTAGATGGACCTGCTGGGAGCTTATGCTGGAGCAAAAAATTACTGTAGCTGTTGGTTAGTCTGGGGCTGCTTTAAATGGGTACCTGCTGAATGAATATACTAAAATCTACATATATATATATATACATATATATACACATACATACACACACCACTCTTATATATAACATGGTTGGATTTCTTAGATAGCTATTTGGCAGCAAGTATTTGTGTGAGTGTGTGTTGTGTCTATGTGTGTGTTTGTGTATATGTGAATGTGTGTGTGAATATTTCACAATGTATTTGATGGTTATTTCTCTCCCAAACTGATTTAACTATTACAAGTGATTCTGCACATTCTCTCAGATGGTTCACTTTAGCAGGGCTCTGATCCTCACCTAGTCAGGCCTTTGAGTTTGTTGTTCTTAGAGGCGGGTGATGCTCTGGCTTTGTCCACAGCTGGCCACCAGCTGGGACCTCCTGGGAGGGGCACCACCACAAGCCAAGTTTATCTGCAGCCTGTGCCCTGCTGAGGGCCACCTGGTATGTGACATAAAGCAACCTACAGATGGCCACTCCCCGCACTGGGCTTGCAAATGCCTCGAGAGGCCCATCTGTGAACCTAGGCCGGCTGTCCCTAGTGCCAGGCTAGGGGCTGCTTAGCAGAGGTACAGGACACACTGAAGCCAGATGCTGCTTATTTGGGTTTTGTGAAAATTGGGAAGATTTTAGGAAACTGTGCAGCATGAACCACGGTAGGCTTTTTGTAAGGAAAAACCACTGGAAGATGCTTGGGTGTGCCCACAAGTTGGGAGGGGTATGACCTCAGAATCTCTGGAGCAGGGCCAGTTTGATGGAGACTCAGATATTGCCTACATCTACACCCAGAAAGAGAGGAGGGCTCAACAAGAAACAATATGGCTTCCACCAGCTTTTTTCTCTGGGATAAAACTTCCCCTCCAGCCCTGGTCCTGAAGTTGGACAATTCAGTTCCTCCCAGTATGTCCCTGGTGCCTTTTGAGCTGCTGCACCAGTGCTGGAGCTCAGAGTGGGTGAGTCCATCAGCAAGTAAGTCTGTGCATGGGCTCCTCAAGAGATGCACCTGAGATTCCAGCCCTTGTCTCACTCAGCCACAATCTCTGCTGATTTTCACAGCTAAAAGTTATGGAGACTTCTCTCTCCATTACTGGGACCCTGGGCTGGGGAGCCTAGTGTGGGGCTGGGATGCTTTGCTCCTCCGGGGGTTGGGGAGACCTCTGCAGCTGAGATATTCCTCCTGATTTGTAATGGTCACACGAAGGTGTGGGACTTGCCCATTCCACATCTCTGCCCCTCCTACCAGTCTTGAGGTGGATTCTTTTGTAGGTCCGTAGCTGTGGGGCTTTGGTTCAGCTAGACTTCAGGCCATTCTCAATGATGGTTGTTCTGTAGTTTAATTGTAATTGATGTGGTCCTGAGAGGAAGTGAGCACAGCATTTACCTACTCTGCCATCTTGATGAGAAATCCTCAGATTGTTGGTATTTTTTAAAGTTATTTGGCATTATTCTGTCTACTTCTTTTACTAGGTTGTAATTTGTCAACATGCTCTCTTATACCACAGAAAAGCTATTGACTTTAAAGTTCTTACTAAAAACCTTTCATGAGCCAACTAGCTCCTTGAACTTGATTCCTTCCATCTGTACATCAGGTAATTTAAAATTCTTTCCATTTAATTAAGTTTTTGAGTCATAATCATTCCTGTGTGGCTTTTCTCACCTTTTTCAAATGTATCTACTTCTGGGAACTGAGGCTTGCAGATTAGCCTTGCTTCACTTTTGTTTTTGGTGACATCTTTTCTGCAACTCCAAGTCAATCTGATTATTTTAGTCACCATGTTGCTTTTATAGACATGATTATCTTATTCAGCAGTTTCACATATATTTTCCCACTAGTGGGTCTTCTCTCCATCAAAATTTTCTATTTCATAAAATAAATACTTGATTTCAAGCACTTTATCCAGAAAATAAATATCCTTAGCTGCATTATGTTGAATGACATTATATTTTCTACCCATATTAATGCTGTCCTTGATTCCTCTTGACAGTCTTTCTTACACTGTCTGGATTTAGAACCCAAACAATTATAAGTGGCTAAGTAAATGTTAGCTATTGCTTTTTAACACATTAAGATGCATACGCTTTGGATCTGGAGATTTTTACATTAACTTTAAAATAGGGAGTTATTTTTGGATGCATTAACAAAACCTCTTGAGCATTATCTTTCCCTAATGTTCAACAGTGTTAATTTTATTTTAAATATGAGATTTAAGAAGGAGCTTCAATTTGAGACAAGGACTGACAAATTGGAAACATCCACTTGAGGAAGATATAAGACTACCATAATATCTAATAATTGCATCTGTATACATTCATCTTTTATCTTGAAGTGTATTATTATCTCTGTATTATTATGATGAGAAACCCTAGGTGCAAAGATGCGTGACATCTAGTGCAGAATAAGCCCCAGCAGTGAAAAGATGAGGAAGGTATTCTATGCTTACCTAATCTTTGTTACCCACATGGCCCTGATAAAACCATGCTGGAACAACTGAGTCATGCACTGAATACTCATTGAGACCTTTTCTATAGAACCTGTAGGCTCATGGAGGGCTGGACTGCCTATCTTATTCACCATTGTATTGCAGATATATAGTAACTGATATATATACTGGTAGAACCCACTACATATTTACTGAGTCAATCAATCAGTCAATTAACCAGGAGCAGAAGCTAAGTGGAAGGAAGCCAGGACAAGAGAGTTCGGAGGTGTCCTTGTCTCTGAGAGTTTTGTGTGCCCACTCCTTCCGATAATAGAACACAATAAAATTACTTATTGTCATATATTTTCTTTACTCTAACAAGGATAGCAAACTTTTTGTGTAAAAGTCAGGGAGTAAATATTTTAGGCTTTGCAGACCACACATAATCAGTGTCACTTTTTAAACATTCTTAAAATGTGAAAATTATTCTTAGCCTGCAGGCAATACAAAAAAAGGCCTGAGCTGGATTTGACCTGCGGGCTGTAGTTTCTTGGCTATAGAACAAAATCATTAAAAAATTATCCAGAGAGTACATGTTATACTATCTCTTTCACCTGAGGCTATATTATAATCAGGTCCATTGAGGCCTTTCTGTAAAAGGAGCTGATTTGTGTATGGCCCAAGACTTTGTAACATACATACATAATCATAGGGCTTCACTTTTTTTTTTTTTTTTACAACTTCATTTAGATATAATGTATAATCTTCTTACCCAAATTTTGGTATTGGAGTATACTGGCCTTGTAAAATGAATTGAGCAGTGTTTCCTATTCTACTTTCTGAGAAAGTTTGTGTAAGATTGGAGTTACACAGGATTAGGGCTTTCATCCTCTGTCACTTTACCCTCTGGGATATCTTTCCCACTCCCTGGCCACAGGGACTCCTTTCCCTCTACCCCTAACTAGAAAGGTGGCAAAGTTTCTCAGAGGTTTAGCTGGCTACACTACAGAGCTGCTCTGTGATTGGGTCCATCCTTAGGGCAAAGTTGCAAAAGAAAAATGTAACTGAGAAACTAATCTCCATGCTGATTTTTCCCCTAAGTTTTGGCTGCCTCCCCTAGTCTTCCGGTTCTCGTTCACCTTTCAGAATCCTCAGGTAAGGCTGTTGCTGTTGTTGCTTTCACAGACTTTGTAGGCATAATCACTGTGGAGGGATGGATTTTAGAGAAATTCCAATGCCATGGCAGGACTGGAAATTCACTATACTTTGTATAAATAAAGAAGAAAGTTACTTCTGTAAAGAACAAAACAATGATAGAGAAGCAAGAGTAACAAGCATAGTTCTAGAAGAACTTAAATACCTTTTGTTATCACAAGAGACACTGTTTATATAGTCAAATTGATAAAGCACTTAAATATGTTTTATTATCAAAAGAGACAATGCTTATATAATCAAATTGATAACTCTAGCCATCTGCACAGGATAGAATCTTAGAAATTTGGGGCTGAAAGGACATAAAGATTATTAATCTAACCTCACCATTTTGTGTGTCATACTCTGAAGTGAAATTTATTAATTAACTCAGTCCTAAATTAACTCAGTCCACTGTTCAGATTAATCATATAGTTGCTGTTATGCTATATATGTGTTCACTTAAGTATATACCAGGATGCCAAAAAAATGTATACAGGTAGACACCTTGGTCAACATAGCTCAAGCAGTGGTTCGCCATAATCAGAAGTGTCTGGATGCTGATGATAACCACTTGAAGCACCTCTTGCAATTACAGAAGTCAAATGTGACTTGTATTCATCTTTTGTTATTGGTATATATTGAGTATTACAATTTTAATGTTTTTTTCCTTTCTTAAAATGTGTATAACATCTGTGCCCTAAGTGTGAATGTTGTTGCATTTTCCTAATCCTGAAATCTAAAAATTAGACAAAAATTGTATGAAAGAGGGAAACTAAGTCAATCTGAGTAAAAATATTTATTTAACCAGCTAGGTCTATTTTAAATTCCATTACTTTTGGGTCAGAGGCATAAATATAAATTAGGATTTAATAATTTCTATTCTGACTTTGTCTAGTGTTATAAGAAGTATGAGAATGGCTTAAATGAGTATGCTCTGTACATTTATAAGAATATTATAATACTATCTGAACTTAAAACAAAACAATGAGTGGAACCATTAATTTTGAATTTGTAAAACTTGATGCTGGTTATAGTGGTGGAAGTAATAAATAACTTGTAAGAGTGGTGACTGATATGAAGGAATAAAGCAGGATGTTCCAATAGAGAGGGTGAGTCTAAAGCACACTAGATAGAGGGGCAGAGAAAAGCCCCCTTTGAATAGATATTTTACCTCAACATTAATCTATTAACTGCCTTTGCAGGATCTTACAAGCAAAGGGGACAACAAAGGGAAAAGTCCTCAAGGCAGAAACTAGCTTGGGGTTTCAAAGAGACAGAAGGAAGGCAGAGTGGGTAGAGTGGAGTCAGGAAATGGGAAATCAGTGAGTTAGAGAGGTACTTTTACATGAGTCATTGGGACTTTAACAGCTATGATGAAGGTTTCAGCTTTTATGCATGGTCATTTGCTCCAGCCAAACAGACCTGTCTTTAAAAAAATTACTAAATCATCCCTATAAATTGTTGTGCTCTTGTTCACATAGTTACCCCTGCATGGACACTGTCTGTCTCATTCCTTCCTGTCCAATTCTTATACCATTTCTGAAACTGAAGTTCAAATTCAATATCATCCATGAGGTCTTTCCTGACTTGATCTGATAGGATGTATTTTTTCCCCTTTTCTGTACATCTATTCTTTCTTTGAAAGTCAGTTATTCATTGAGAACTCACTATGTACCAGGCAGTGTGGTAGGCACTAGAAGTACAAAAATAGGTAAGATATCGTCCCTGCCTTTACAAAGCCCACTATTTGGTGAAGAAGATAGTCTTATGTGTAGATAATGATCAGGTATGATGAATGCTATAACCAATGAAAAATGAAGCATGTTGATGGGGGGCACAAAAAAAGGAACATCTACCTGAGTAGAGTTTCAAAGGATGAGTAGGAGTTTGCTGTGTGGAGAACTTGAGGAAGGCTATTTCAAACCCTGTGTCTAACTATGCAAAGACAAGACGTCAGTAGGCATTGTGAGTTTGACTAATGGTGGAAGGTCCAAGATGATCACCAAGTCCTTGGGCACTAAATTGCAAGACATTGTACAGAGCCTTCCATGTCTTACTGAGGAATTTGGACTTTATGGGAAATGGAAAGGAAATGTCGAAGGTTACCTAGTGGTAGTACGGAGGGAGATCTTAGGTAGGGAGAGAAAGAAGATGGAAGGTCATGTTGAGCTGTTGAAATAGTCCACATGAATGATGATAAGGACCTGAATTTCAGCAAGGACAGAGTGAATGAAGAGGAGGGGCTGGATTTCAGGGACAATTCTGCCTTTGAAATTGTTGGTGACCAATTAAATATGGAACATATGGGGAAATAAGAGCTTTGGAAAGGCTGGCTTGAGTGAAAGATGGTCCCATTAATTGAAATAGAAGACAAAGGATGAGGAGCATGGTTAAAGGATAGATAGTTCCATTTTGAACAGGTTATATTGAAAGTTCCTGCAGCACACCCAATATACCTAGTTTGCTTATTGAGTTTACAACTCAATTGGTACTTGGCAGCTGCTGCTGTATATACTGTGTGGTTAGTATTCTATTTATAAGGATGACTTATCTTACTAGGTAAAATGTTGTTTGTAAGAGAACAGAATCATTTATTTCACTTTTTCACATGTTTCACTTTTCCACAAGCTCCTTAGCAGTATACACATGATCTGTCCCAAAAAAGTGCTCAATAAACATAAAGACTAAATAAATATAATTTTAACATGGATGGTATTTTAAATAAGTTATTTATTCTTTTGGGTTTCCATATATTCATAGAACATTAACAGTGTTCATTGGTTAAGTGCCAATGGGCTTTTACTTGGAGCCACCTTTACCCTTGAGTTAGGAAGAATGGGTGAGTGTTGGCATTTTGTGGCATGTAAGTAGTACCTCTTCAAGGATTCAGGTAGAAAGAGGAGGGTGAGGCCATATCTATCTTATTTTCAACTGTTTACCTGGTATCTGGAGCTATACTACGTACATAGTAAAACTTCAATAAATATTAGTGTTTTACACATGAATGAATGGATATAGATTTCCCCATGTTTTCATATTTTATTGGGTATTTCTGAAGTCAACCTCAGTCCTAATATCAAAAAGAAAATCCTAGAAATAAACAATTCATAAGTTTTAAATTGTGCATCATTCTGGGTAGTGTGATGAAATCTCGAGTGGTCCAGCTCTGTCCTGCCTGGAACGTGAATCATCCCTTTGTCCAGCATATCCACACTGTTCACGCTCCCGCCCATTAGTCACTTGGTAGCCATCTTTGTTATCAGATTGACTGTTGTGGTATCGTAGTGCTTATGTTCAGGTAACCCGTATTTTACTTGGTAATGTCCCCAAAATGTGAGAGGAGTGATACTGGCAATTTGGATATACCAAAGCGAAGTGGCAAAGTGCTCTCTATGTATCATCAGAAGGCCCATAGTAGCTTAACGCTACATCATAAGGCCTGTGTTATTCACCTCACTTCATCTCATTATGTAGGCATTTTATCATTGCACATCATCACAAGGAGATGAAGGTGAATCAGCACAATAAGGTATTTTGAGAGAGAGAGCAAAACCACATTCAAATAACTTTTATTGCAGTATGTTATAATTTTCCTGTTTTATTATTAGTTATGGTTATTAATCTCTTACTGTGCCTAACTTATACATTTATGTATATGATATGTATGTATGAATAGGAAAAAAACTTTATGATATGTATGTATGAATAGGAAAAAAACATCGTATGCATAGGGTTCAGTACTATCTACAGTTTCAAGCATCCACTAGAGGTCTTGGAACATAGTCCCAGTAATAAGGGGGGGAAGGGGTGCGGATTGTATTGTAGACCTATATATTTTTTAAAATTTTAACTTTCTGACCTCTGTCAACTTTACCAGGTAGGCAGTGTGAAGAAATATCCTAAAGTCTTTTGCCCAGGTCTGCAGAAAAAAATTGGCTTTCTCTCTGCCACTGCTTTCAGAATTGCTTTTGTTTCAGCTGTTTTAGGGGAACCTGATTTTCCCCATTGTCTGTACAGGATGTGACCTGTTCCCTTGGCTTTGACAAGTCTGTGGTGATTACTGATGGAGGAGGGCAAAAGGACAGCCAGAGGGTCTCCGGATAGCCCCAAGTGCCGTGAACTGGCAGCGTGTTGACAGATGCCAGGATGTACGCCACAGGGTGCAGGCTGGGGTCTGTTGGGATTTGAAGGGAAAGCATTTGGGCAGTCACAAAGCACATGTCCCCTTCAGTTCAGTCCCAATACTTTAGGCACAAATGGCTAATCTGTGTTCTCATTTTTCACCTGTCATCAGTAGCAAGTATGGACCACTTACCTATTGGTGATAAAACTCTTCGACTATACCAGAGTTTCAGTCAAGGGCATACCCTTTGCAACCTCATGCCTTTCATGCCCCTCCCTCCCATCTGGTCTTCCTTCACATCTTTCTTCTTAGGCATAAACAATCATTCTTTCCTCTCCCTCCATTTTTCTCTATTTCTCTGAACTTATTGCATCCGTTATATCAGTTTAAAATTCTTCTCCAGGGCTTGTCCCTTCGTATGTGGGGAAGCATTTTCTGAGTCACCAACAGCTAGGGCGGCTCTGATGGGAAGTTTGGCAGCATTTTGTTTCTCTCAGATACACCTGGGTCAGTCTCAGAATAGCAGTGTGGTCAGATGCACAGTTGAATAGCTAAAATAACGGAGAATTATTCAGGCCTTTGGAAGGGTTTTAAAGTAGAAAACAAAGAAACAAACAAAAAAACAGCCCACAGCTGCACTTGTAAAATCCTTTCTCCTGTCCACTTTCCTCACACCTTAAACTACTTTCTTCCCTGATCCAATTAAACTCTTTTTGCTCCTCAGTCTCCCCATTTTCTTTTTTAGCACATGCTATCATGTAGCAGAATTAACATCTCTCTTCTTTAGGTGTAATTCTTCTAATTTAGGAAGGAGGAGGGGGAATAAGAAGCTATGAGAGAAAGGAAGTTTGTGAAAACACTCTTCATGTGATAATTTTTATACTATTATGTTATACAGTATAAAAAACTCTCTTTGAAACAAATACTTCAAAACTAAGTTTTGCATATACTAGTAGATAAAAAGAGAATTTTTCACAACAACGATTTTAAATTATTTTGTTATACCATTTTTTTTTCAAAGGTAAAATGTGAATTTTCAGGGAACTGACTCCTTGTCTGACAAATTTTCTCTTAAATGATGGATTTTGTGATGACGGAATTGGAGAAATTTCACATTCTGGGGTTGTGTCTTCCTTCAAAGGTTGCCTCAGTTGTCGTGGAGAGATTTTGGAATAAGACATTCTTTGTTATTAGAAAGAAAAAACATAGAAGAAAGCGTTCCTAGGCTGCCAGCTCTGAACATAACTATTTGTCAGCTGTCTGAGTTAAGAAGGTTTAAGATCAAGTTCACTAGATATATGTGATTTATGGATGGCAGCGTCTCAAAGGCACAGCGCAGAGCCTGGCTTCAGGAAGCTCTTGATGGATGGCTAGTGATGTGAACTGATATGGAAGCTTAGAGGTCCAGAAGATTCTTTTTGGACATTTACCTTGCACAACAGTTTGTCTTAATTCCTCAAGTTGCCTCTCACACCCCTTCCCTTCTTAATCCCATGCACACAAAATCCCTCATACCTGACTCCCGTGTCTTTGGGGTTCACTGTGTGTTTTCTGCCTGTGAGTGTAAGACTGTGAGTTCCTGGGAGGAGAGTGAAGGGGCAGTGTCTCTGTGCACAGGGCCTACCCCAGCAGCTTAGATGTATGCTGTGAGGTGACACTGATGATTTTAGTCTAGTAAGATTTATATCCAGGGAATTAGAGAAGGATGCTATAGTATTTTTACATGCTTAGTTAGCTTTTCTTCTTTTCTTGACATTGTCATATTTTGTTTATTTTTCCAGATGTTGGTTATCTCTGTGATTGATATACAAAGAAAGCATTCCTGGGCTGCCAGCTATGAACGTAACTATTTGTCAGTTGTCTGAGTTAAGATGGTCTAAGAAAAAATTCACTAGCTGTATGCTATTTATAGATAGCAGGGTCTCCAGGGCACAGAGCCTGGCTTGTAGGAAGCTTTGATGGATGTTTAGTGAACTGATCTGATACAGAAGGTTGGATGTCCAGAAAATTCCTTTCAGACATGAAGTTAACTAAGACCAGTTAACTGAGAGGAAAGTGGGTCGACAGGCAGCGTATCTTTTTCATGGAGATAGTTATCATCCTGCTATATTATAAAGTACTTCAGTTACTTGAAGTCAAATACTTAAAATGCACAAGTAGTTTAAAAAATCTGTGAGCTCATTCCTAAAATAACGCAATGATCTACAGACACGTGTCCTTTTGGAAAGTGTGTCTGCTTTGTAAGTAAAATCCAACATCTGTAACACTAGACTAACCTAATACCTTTTCATTACAAAGTAAAATTGGGCTTGTCTCAGATCTGACCCTATTCAAAATTCAGTAATGACCATGGCATATCACCAAGAAGGCTATGATAGTAGCCAAAATTTCATGGCACCATGAAGTCAATATCAGTTCTATTACCGAGGCTCCTTTACATACCTGTCTATCCTGTTTTTCCAGAAATAAGATATTAATTAGATGATGCTTCAAATGTGAAGTTCATACTGTTAGGGCTTATTACAAAGTGCTTTTTCAAAGAGTAGCATGGAGATCTGAGCATGGCCTATGAAGTTGAACAGCTTGGGTCTGGATTTCAGGCACAACGCTTCACAGCTGTGTGACTGGGTGCATGGCTAAGCCCCTCTGGCTTTACTTTCCTCATCTGCAAAACTGAGGTAATAGCAACCAATCTCAAGAGTTGTGAGAATTAAGTAAGAAAACATATGTAAGGCTCCTGGCATTGTGCCTGGAATATTATAAGTACTCTATATATTGTAACTATTGTAAACGTGATTTAATTTGATCTTAACAACATCCCAGTGTGATGGGTAGAGCAGGGGTTACTATTATGTCCATTTGTCAGAAGAGGAAACAAAGTCCCAGACAGTTTCAGCTACTTGCCAGAGTTTACACAGCAATTTAGAGAGTGAGACTCAGGGCCCCACTAAGTTTTCTGACTCAGGTTTCCCAATTTTAAGATATATCAAGATTGATTTGAACTACATTTGTCAATGACAGATTTTTGAGACAGGAAATAAATCAGATTTGGCTTCCTAATCTCATTGCAAAGATTTTCCATTTTCTTTCCATTCTTCTGTCCCAGGTTCTCAGAGCTTCATGTGATCTCTCACTGGCCTGTCTGTAGGACTGGCCAGTAGACTTTTCTCTTCTTTCCTTCTGCTCCTTGTCAGCATCATCCCCTGTGGGAGTGTAAGGGGTAGAGATGTGTTTGTGTGTGCTAAATAGAGAACTCTGCCCTTCCTGTGTTCTAAGTAGCTGATATTCTCTCTCCTGGAATCCTAAACTTCATCTACTTGAAATGCAAATGAAGAGGAGGGTGTTAGAATGGATGAATTGGAGAAAATAGGTGGTGGCATCAGGCTTAGGAAATGCTGCAACCAGCAGCATTGACCACAGAGAAATGGAGCATCTACGTTGTATATACAGGGGGTGCCAAAAAAATGTACACACTTTAAGAGATGTTATCTACGTGTTACTTTTCAAAGTTGAATTGAATTATGGTAGCAACATGCAGTATGACGTTCACTCAAAAGATGGCATTAATCAAATGAAATGCTAGCAACATTCATTGTATTACAATTTTAATACAGCTTTTTTCCTTTCTTAAAATGTGCATACATTTTTTGGCACTCTCTGTATATGTGGAAACTGAGGCACACAGAGGTGTGACTTGTCCAAGGCCAGATGGCTGTTACTGAGTGGACCTAGGATCTGAATCTAGATGGCTGGCTCTGAGCCACTACAGCTCATTCTCTTGGGTTCCACTGACTGTACCCAAATCTAAAGTGCATGAGGAGGGACAAACACAAATCTTACCAGAAATTAAAGTTTTATATCACTTAAATCTCTGGATCCATAATGAAATTGGTTCCAAAATAAAAGTAAAAAACACTTTTTCTCTGATAATATTTTGCTTAATGGTATTTCATTCGTATGAAAGCAACTGGGCCCTAGGGGAAAAATAATTTGTTAAATTAAATCTGGAGACTTGAAAGTGTTTTCCTAAGTAAGTTTTGAAAAAATTCAGGAAAAGACATATTCTCAGAGATTCCAATAATTATTTTATATGTATTTCAGCTGAACACAGGAAGACAATAAGCTTTGAAAAACAATGTTCTATTGTAGTTACCAAACCTCTCTGCTGTTTTGCCATCCCATCAATTCAGACTGATGGGTAATTCTACTGTAGACATGTCAAGGTGGGATGTAGCAATTTTTTATCTATTGTTCTTATCTTTACAAATGTTAGGCACAAAGAGTTTATAACATCCTCTTCAAATTCAAAAGGGAATTATGTTTATAGACATAAAATCCAGTGCATTCATCTCACAAATTTGGTACTCTCTGTAGAGGCTTTGACCCCTTAAGTGATGGCTGCAATTATGAAGTGTTTGTAGGGTATTAAATTTTATTTTAAGCATTTGAGAAATTTTTAGTAGATATGAACTTTTTGTAGTTGGTTTTTTTACCATCTTGGATAAAAAAGCAAACTTGCCAAGCAAACTTCATAAACCATTTTTTTCAAAAACTGAGCTGTCCCTCTTGAAAGCAAATACTTCTTTTTTCCTGGACTTTATTAGCAAATACACGTGATGTTTTCCCCTATAACATCACCTTTGTAATGATGGGAGTTTACCTTATTTCAGTGCTCTTATACATGGGTAATTCTAATAATCAAAATTGATAACCAGTGCTAGAAATAAAAAACAAGATAGTACCTCTCCTCAAGGAATATACTAAGCAGGGAGATAAAGACAAAAAACTGACAGTTGTATTGCAGAATGTGCAGTAATAGAAGTCCAGAGATAATAAGGGCCTAAAAGAGGAGCAGCCAACCTTGACTTGGAGAGAGAGATGTCCAGAGAAGAATTCTTGAAATGAAAACTGAGAAAGAACAGGAATGATCCAGACAAAGGAAGAAAGGGAGGAAGAGTGTTTTAGGCAGAGGAACAACACACTTAAAGGACTGGAGAGGGGTGAGCTAAGGCTCAAGAAATTTCCTCTTGAATCCTGAGAGAGAGAGAGAGGTATTTTTTGTTATTGTTTTTTTGTTTGTTTGTTTTTTTAAGATTTTATTGGGGAATTGGGGGAGGGAACAGCATTGGTGAATGGGGAAGGGGAACAGACAAATTGCTGTCCTTTAGTTCTTCAGTCTAGCTGTGGAGGACGTCACTTCACTGGCCCATGTTTGTTTCGTGATCATTACGCTCTTCCTGGAAGAGGCAGATGGGTCACCGGCTTTGGACAGCCACTCACAGTGGCTCATGGCAGTTCACAAAAGTGCACGCTAGCTGCCGGCCAGCCCCACTGCAGCCTATGCTGTTGCCGGCGACCCACAGCAGCCCAGCTCCAGGTCGAGTTGGTGTTTGCCATCTTAGCTGTAGAGGGCAGTGTCACTGGCCCTCATATGTGGGATCCGAACTGGGGCCCTGCTGCTCAGAGCTGGCGTCCGAAGCCAAGTCTTAACCAATGAGCCACTCGGCCGGCCCTGCCAGAGGTTTTGATGGTGTGAGGGGAGACAGACGCTAAAGAAGAAGATGGGGCCAGACCAGGTAAGTTTTTGTTATAGACCATGTTTATGGAGGTTGGTCCTCATTCTAAGGAGAGTGGAAAGCCATTAAAGATACTGTAGGCAGAGTATGATTTCTATCATTCCTTAGCTGTTGACCTTGATTAGAGAGACATGGAGAGAGAACTCAATGACTAGCGAGATCTTGGCAGCTGCAGGGTAGAGAAAACATCTTGAGCTGATGCAACCTCTGGGAATTGGATGTTCTTCAGTAGATAACTAACTTTAAAGAGGAACACATTGACATCTAGAAGATTTTTCCCATCTACTATCAAATAAAGATATAGAAAAATTGAACATGTTTCATTAAAGGACTTGTTTATGTTAAGAATTTGTGAATTCTAGATGAAAAATTTACCCCAAAGTAATTTTCTTAGTTATCCAGTTTGTCAACTTCTTACCATTTATAAAGCACTGCCTACTTAAGAATTGTACCTATTTAATAATCATTCTAAATCCATTTATTTTAAAAACATGTTATTTAAGTATCCAAAAAAGAAACTTCAAATATATTTCCTTTTGTTCTTCTGTTCAGTAGGCCTCGATTCTTACCGAGTACCCATTGTGAAGCCAGCCCTGTTGATAGCTTTTCATTTGACTACTGCTCAGCACCTCACTGAATAATTAAGCAATTTTTTAATTATATATTGTAATGAGTGTGATGTTTGTGTGTGTGTGTGTGTGTGTGTGTGTGTGTGTGTGTGTGTGTGTTTAAAGATAAATAATTTTTTAGCTGTTATTGTGGAGTGTAGCCTCCGCGGAGTCCAGGGATTCCCTCAGGTGGGACAGAGTCGGCGAGGAAAAAGAAGAGAGTGGAGAGACCGGAAAGAGTTTTGCAGGAGTGTCACACTTTATTGTTACAGCATGTCCCCTTTTATAGGGACTGTTGACCATTACCTCAATTACAAGTTATGTTTCACATGAGTTTAATGTTTTTTCTTTCTCAGGGCTTTCACAGTCTTTGCTTCCTTGTAATTGCTCTCTTCAGGGTGCACTGTGACTTACTTTTCCGTTTAAGGATTATCTTGTCTTTTACTATGATTTTCTCTTTGTGACCCAGACTCAATTTCCACTTATCTCCTAAAGAATGGTTACCATGACTACCTTGACTATCTAGTAATTATCCCAATTTCCAGCAGCTAATATACAATCGCTAAGGCTCACAGGGTGCATACCTGAGCTATTACTAAGAGACAAGGAGTGGCCACGTCTAAAGCCTATTCCTATGAGATTACTTATAAACCAAAAGGGGGTTTCAAACATTTCTTATCCTACGGAGAGCTATAGTATTTACAATAGAGGGTAGCATCTGTTTCTCGGTTTAAGCTTCAGTATCTGTTGTTACAACAATGTACAAGGCAAATTCATATAAGGCTATTAGATTAACATAGCTTATGGTCAGTAAGTGTCTCTTATCAGAACTTCCATGGCCTGGAGACCTTTGGTCTCTAGGGAGACTTCTCACTGTGATTATCTTAGGCAAGCGAACTCAATGGACTGAAGTTATCATCAGTTTCTCACAGACAGGTTTTTGGCCTATGTGGCCAAGGGTCTGAGCCTCTGTTTCCAAGGGGCTTGAGTACCCTTTTTCTCAGTCCTGGTGTCCCCATGGGGACTGTATCCTGGCTTGGGTTGTCTCCTCTTAGGAAATCTTACCCGTCATTGACTTACACAGCCATCTCACATTGGGGTACCACAGGAACTTGCCATAAATACAGTGAAAGTACTGTCTCCTATAGGATCTGATGTAGAGGAAAGGCACATGGGTTCATAGGAGTGGAGACTATAACCAACCATGAAACCTTATCATATATTGGGGTGCTGACGGCTCCCAACATGTTATAGTCAGAAGGAAAATAAATTAATAATAAGCACAAATTTGCCACTCACCCACCATCAGCCATCACTGTGCAAGTCTGAGAAGGGCCACAAAAAAAGGTAAAATACATAACACTTACTTGCAATGCACCATATTGGTGAGAAACAAAATCATACATGACAAAAATGGGGAATAATATAAAGCAAATATTAAAAACTCAGGGTTGTGTTGGAAAAAACAAAGTGCTATAGGGGTGCAAGGTAGAAGGATCTCAGTAAGAACCAGAATAATCAAGTAAGCATGCAGGAGGGATGCTGTAGCCAGGCTGGCAAACCTTTGGATGTTAACAATTTGTCTTGCTGGGGAAGGTTTTATGTGTGGAAATAATATTGATGCTTATCACAGCACCAAGGAGAACAGAGTGATGATGATCAGGAACTGCACAGCCTCAGTACCCTTCCCTTACTGGACCATACCCTAATGGCAATGCTATGCCATGATTTGATTCCAGACTGCATTCCTGGTATCACCTGACTTCATCACTCCCAGGCTTGTCTCTAGTCTGCCACACTCCTTGACTCTGGGAAATAAACCCTGCCTCCTCTCCTCTCACACATCTCCTCAGGCCATTTGTATAGTAGAGAATGCCCTCCCTACTCTAGATATAATGGTCAGAAATGACAGCTTGCAACCACCTCCCTTCACACAAACACACACACACACACACACACACACACACACACACACACACACACACACCCCTCTTTGCCTAAGGTCATTAGGTAACAAACTGTACCTGTAAACAACCCATTCCACAAAAAGCAACTTTATCTCCTCCACATTGTTCACATACAATCTCAAACCATTAAAAACAGAATTAAAAATTAAAAAGAGTAAAAACAGAAATTAATTAAAAATAATTAAAATAGAATTCCTAAAGGCTAAAAGGAGACTAAGGAAATTCAGCAAAGTCTCTGAGTTGGAACTTTTACGACCCCTACCACTGCCTCAACTTCTGATGTATAAATAAATGCAATACCTAGTTACTATTACACAGGAATGCTCCGAGACAAAGTAAGTTATAGATACATGGAAGGGACAGCCGAGAGGCTCAGTTGGTTAAGAGCTCATTTAAGAGTGCGAGCTGAGCTCTGAGCAACAGCAGTTCGATGCCCAGCCTGAGCTGAGCTGCCGCTGAGCTGCCAACAGGTGGCAGGATGGCTCAGCTAAAGAAAAAAAAGAAAAAAAAAGAAATACATAGAAAAGTGAACTTTAAAAAAGCATTAGAAAATAAAACACAAGTGGAAACCCATAGCAGTGAATTTTAATGAGTTATTAGCGAGCATTATCAGATATTTTCACCTTCTTTCTAAATCACTTTCATATCAAAACTGAAAGGAAAACACAAAATTAAAGTTTAAGGAAAATGTTTGTCATTCTTAACTAAATATATTAATTTCTATACATCACTTTTTATTTTTATTTATTTATTTTTTTTTGATGGCAGTGTCACTGGCCCTCATATGTGGGACCCAAAGCGGGGCCACTGGCTTCCCAAGCCAGCGCTTAACCACAGCACCACTTGGCCGGCCCTATACGTCACTTTTTTTTTTTTAAATAGAAGACAAAAGCTGTTTAGTTGTAAAGAAAAAAAATAATGGAGGACCTAAATGTGTTGTTTTCATCATGGAACAGGAATTAGAATTTTATGAAAAAACTGTAACCCTAAGTTAACACAAAATATCAGTTAACATAGTTTTTGGAAAATATAGAGATTCCTCCCCATTTTGTAGTTGAGGAAAATATTTAAATGAGGTAAACTTTTCCATAAACTCACTGTTACATTTAAGAAGCCTGGGTTTGTCTTAAGGAGCCTTGTCTAAATCAATGGTGCACAAATATAATTACCATTTACTTTGATACAGCATTCCAGATTGATCAGGCAATGTAAAGGATTTAAGTCAATATTGTGAAGAGACTTCATTTTGCAAAGAAAACTTATCTGGTAAGGAAACTTATCCAAAGATTTCATTTAAAGACTACAAATAAACTAAAATATTACTAATTTCAGATTTTTTTAGAAACTACCAATCCAGTTTATGAAGTTCCACTGCTGTCTGGCATTCCTAGGAGAGAATGCATTACCTTGCTGCATCTTAGGCATAATAAAATTGAAAATGGAAAAGAAATCTACATTACTGTCTAAAAATGATGGTGTGTGATGATGCTATTGGGAGGTAGGCCAGTGCTCAGAATGACACAGAAATGAATAAAAAGCCATGCCTGTAAAACAGTAACTCAAATGTCTGGGAAATAAAAAATCTGTGTCCCAAAAATGCATATTTTAAGTTGTAAAACTGCAATTTGCAATATTAATATTTAAGGTCACTAAATAAATCCTCCCTAATCCTATTATCCTAAAACATTTGATTATATTTTAAAGTATTTCTACTTTCTTTGTTTCCATCCATATACGTATTTCACCAATTATAATCATAGTGAGCATATACCTTAATATTTATTTTCACTTCATAGTATGTAGTTAACAGTTCTCATGTTGTTTTTATAGTGTTTATATTTGTGATTTTAATGGCTTCATGATATCCTATTGAATGGAACCACCAGCATTCCCCTATTTTAGTGTTTTTAACTTTTCTTATAGGTGTTTATGTAATAAATATCTTCATGCACATACTTTTATGCTTGATAGTTTATTTTTAAAGGATAAGTGCTATAATTATTGGGTCAAAGATCAAGAATACTTTTATGATTCTGGATATATATCACTGTATTAGGCTCCAAAAGAGTAAACTCTCGTTTTATTAGCATTGTATTTCTGTTATGCCACATCAATAGCACTGAGAATTTTCATTATTTCTTTCTAACTTAATATATGCTGATTGGTACTTTATTGTTTTTTAATGTACTTTTCTTTGGTAATTAGTAAAGGTGTAAATTACTCCATGTGTTTGTTGGATGCACTCCTTGTCTTTGGAGATTTCACTTGACTTCCATTCATGGACTTTTCTTTTGGAACCTTAATTTTTTCTTGTGGTCATCATAACTTTTTACAATTGGTTAGCAATGAGTCAAGCTTTTGGGGCAAAAGTGCTTTGCAGACAATGAGTCATTCAGAGAAAGGCAGCTCTGGGAACAGAATTTATTTGGCTGTAATAAGACGGTATGGTAATAGAGTTCTTTCCTATAAATGTTCATTGTGTGAATGGGAATAAAAAGGATTCTGTTTTAATCACATATCATACTGCAATTTCCGAATCCTGAAAGAATGTTTTTTGACGGCATAATTGAAATGTTTTACTTAGGGATAACATATAAAGGTTATTTTCCATTTGGGAATATAATTCCCTGTGGTTGGTATAATTACAACCAGAGATTTAAAGAGAGATCATTTTTTAGAGTCTTACATTCTCTGTATGCCATTTTGGCACCAAAAGTGATGTAGATTTGTGGGAGCTGTTTCCCCATGTACCTCTGGTATTTCACATTACCTGTCACCTCATTCCTACTCTGACACTAGTTCATTCTATTCTGTTAGAGCTGACAGGTAGTGGATTTGACATTCTGACAAGCTCTGTTTTCCCAACTGTGTGAGAGAAGCCCTCTGCTGGGTTAATTGTGTGAGTCAATATCCGATTCTTTTCAGTCAATTAATGAATATGTCTGGGCATTGAAAGGGCATTTGAATATTACCCCCTAGTTAGAACATTAGTAGCTGTTACTTAATCAGTGCATTTGAAGATTTATTCGTCATGTCATTAATTAGATTCTACTTTAAATTTTGAATGGGTAGAAGCATTCTTGAGGATGTTTTTAAACAATGAGTCATGAAGCATCTTAATGTAGTTCAATGTAATCAATGGCTTCACTGATTAAATATTTACAGTATAAGCATTGTTTTTCATTCTTCACAACTTTTTAAAATTCAGACATATTTTGATTTAAGAAACCTGGCTTTGGTAGTGTAGTGAACATTTGAAATGAAAACCTCTTTTATATTGGATGTCTTTGGATGGCATTGTTGTCGGCCACATGTGTACTCAAGGAAAGGCCATTTTTATTTTGGGAAGGGGCAAAGTGATCAATTATTTTAATTTCTTTCAAATTAATTTGTCAATCACAGCATGAATCATAATAAGACTTGGTTATTTGATAAAAATGCTGGGCGATATCTTCAATCCAGTAAATTATTTCTGGAAACATTGCCCTTCGTATTGGTGGTGAAGCACTGGATTATCAGATGCTCAAGCCAAAGCTGAAGACTGTAAGGCTGTGGTTGAAATGAGATGCACAGAGGGGCAAACCATGGACAAGGCTTGAGCCAAAATATGGGTTTGGACAAGAAGGCCTCCGGATGGAGCAGTTCCTTGGTCATTGACCAACACCCATGATCAAACCAGGTAGACTAAGGGTTGGCTCCAAGCAAGGGTCAAGTTTGCCTCTACATCCATGACAGGCTGGACTTTGATTGATAGTCAGAAGTCAAGCCCAGAGACACATCTATTAGGAACCACTTTTCATGTGGCTTATTCTCTGGGGTGTCTTAGCTCCTCCTGCTCACCCTTGTCTCTGGGATTATCCTTGTCATTAAAGACCTCAAAATGAGTGCTAATCCTCTGGGCATGTAGCTGAGTCCTCAGTTATTCAAGGTCTTTCCATTTCTGTTTGAAGTCTCTTTCCAAATGGGATGGAGTTTAGGGGAAACACATGGGTAGGAACAAGGAGGGGCCATATCTCCCCTATTCTTAAAATCTGCAGAGTAAGGAAATAGGGGAGATCAGGAAACCAGTCCAGGGCAAAGCCCACCAAGAACCTAGCAGATAGAACTGAAGTGCTGACTTGAGTGATGGAAGCTGGGTAGAAGGTAGCAGCAGGGGTGAAACTACAGATTTTCGATTTTTACCAAAAAAGGACAAGAATACATCCAATGGCAGGTGGAATCTGGAGAAATTCCTAAGGTGCTGACTTAAGGACACTCTTAAGAGGGTGCCTGGGGTTAGCCTATAGTTGGGCAGCAAGATATTAAGGGGTTTTAGTCAAATGTTAGGTAGTACTGACATTATATCTTATATCTGTAGCATATAAATTTTTCTGTAGTTTTATTTTATTATTTAAATGCCCTTTGCTTAAAGCATAGTTTAAATATATAATTTGAATTTTTATATCATTCTTTAAAAATAATTTTGTTCATTTTATATATCTTTTTAATTATAACACCCTTCTCCTACTTTCATTAACAATTGGTAGCATTTCTTCTAAGAAATAAATCCTGACACAGCATGGACAGATTAATATACATGTCAAAAGCAGTGCTAGTCTCATAATAACTATTTAATATTTCAGATTAAGAAAATATAAAAGAAGGCATTTTGATATTTTAGTTCAAAAGATCATAAGTTCCCAGAGGAAGGCAGTCCTCTTTCAGGTTCTGGGTAGTGCTTTGAATCTATGAATATTCATAGATTCTAAATCAATCTATAAAGGTTTGACAGAGGCCAGTTTTGCAACTCAAATCTGGTTGTGCTCTCAGGCAGACAAAATAAGCACAGCTAACTCCATCATAATAAATGGTGAAGCTGATACCTTGTATTCTAGTTCGCTCAACCTAGGAAAAGTGTGTGTATTCAAATGTGGAAGAGAAAAATGATTTGTATCATACAAAGGCTTTTGGGAATTTCCTTGAGCTTGATAAACACCATCTTGGTCAGTAATGCCCCATGTCAGTTGAGTATTGGTCTTGATATTGTACCTGTTTTGCCCTGGAAATAACTGGAAAACAAGAATAAGAATGATTTGTCCTTGTTTTCTATATGAGCCATGTTGTTTGGCAGCACTGACATGCAGGAAAATTTTTTTTTTTTTTTTTGTTACTACCATGTCAGTAATAGTTGCTTAAAAAGAACAACCAAACAAGGATAGTAAGAAATTAAAGGTGAAAAGTGTGCCGGTCCTAATTTAGTTCTCCACATATAGATTTTATGATAAAGAGATAATTGCATCTGGGAATGATTTCCTCTGCCCCATGTAAATTTGAACTCCAGAGTCTATCAGAAGGCTGCCTTTAAGGCTGCCATATCGAATGAGTCATTTAACAGGGGCAAATGAAATTAAGCACTGAATTCATTTGATTAGTGTTTACAGCACTGTTGTACCAATGTCATGCTAGAGATGTTTTTAACTCTCTATTCAAATGCTTTTATATGGGCTTTAATAGCAAAGTGGGATGGAAGTGCTGCACAGAGCTGTGATCCTACCTGGACAGATACATATTGCCAATCCCAGAGGATCCTTCTGATAGCTGCAATGACCTGGATGGCCATAGTGACCTTGATGGCCCCTAGCAGGAAAAAGGGACGCTGTGGAATTCCAAGGATAATGCTGAACACTATGGCATTCTTGTAAATTAGTTGTATGGTGGAGGATTGAAAATGTAATGTATCACTGGCCCTCATGTGGGATCCGAACCGGGGCCGCTGGCGTCCCAAGCCAGGGCTCAACCTATGGGGTGGAGGAGTGGGAGGGGAGAATTCGGGGGAGGAGGGTTGTCACTTTGAGGGGCAAAAAGTATAACTATTGCACTTTGTTGTACACCTGAAGCTAATTAAAAATATATATAAAGAAATAAATTAAAAAAAAAAAAAGAAAATGTAATGTAACTTAACCATCTAAGAAAGAATAGTACAAAGAAAAAAATTTCTCTTCCTACTTTGATATGTGATTAACCTGCCAGAAGCTATTGTCTTAATCTTTGGCATCTTTATTTTGTTAAATGAGGTTTTGAAATGTGGTGAAAGGTTGCTGTGGTGGATGTAAAAATATTCCCATTTAGCCAAAGATTCTGAGAAAAAAATACCTAGAATCGTTCTTCATAAGAAAATCTGAGACAAATGGAGAACACCTGGATACTAGAGCAGGCAGAGGCATTTGAGGTGTGGACTTCTGTTGTTTAATGGCAATTGACTTGTAGAAGACAGCCTCTTCTGCAGAATGTGTGAAAGACTTCAGATCAAAGGCAGGCAAGGATATTTGGGGGGAAGGTGAGGGACAAATTCTTCATCAGCAGGAAATGTGTCTTCCTATGGCTGGGAAGCATCAGTGTACTTTTTTGTCATACCTGGTGGGAGTGGAATGAGGCAAAGGATTCCCTGGAACATAGGAAGAAAATACTACAACTTTGATAATTTTATATCATTTATCTTTTTCACATATTTTTAATGTATATAATATTTTGGCACAGATTTATATACATATAATTCATGAATATGTACACACATATACTAGAGGGTACATGCTCTTTTTTTTTTTTTTACTAATGTGGTACAGAATCTACAAAGTTTGGAGGTCTAGGATCAGGCCCCCTTCCCTCCGATAACACAGCCTTGCCTCTCCAAAGACACTCCATAATCCAGAGACCCAAGGAAATGGTTTTGTTTTCACTATATAGGGTCTATATATCTTGTAAATTATTGTTTTAACTTATGCACTAATCTGATCCCTGTCTTATTTTTATTTCATAGACCCAGTTTCCTCATTTCTTTTTGTTTAATCCCATCACTCTGTAGGCATTCCTGCAATCTATCCTGAGATTTTCATGGAACAAGGTGGGGAATAAATAAATAAAGTTGAAAGTACTTAAGGAATACATTATTCATCAAGCTATTAGGACTTTCCAAAGCAACTTTCCAGTTAGTATGTGTATATTTTTATTTTGGGATCTCTAAGTAGCTTGAAATAGTCAACTTATTGGAAGTGTGGTTTGTCTTGCTAATCATATTTTTCTTTCTAATAAATCTTTACTTTGCTGTTTTTCTATTAGTCTTTGATATTACAATAAGATGGAATTGCAAAAGTAGTTCTTAAAATAGAATGTAATTCTTTTTCTATAATAAGATCAGATTTAATTTAGTTTAGTACAATGAAAACACAATGAAAATCTGAACTTCAGAACATAGAATCTGGAGAAATTTGCTGTCAGTACCAGAAGATATTCATAATCTTTTCAAGACATAACAGAGTATTTTATTTTTCACTGGAATTATTTGTGAGGCTTTAAAAATATTCTTCTGATAATAAAAGATGTCACAAAGTTAACCTCAGCAAGATGACATTATTGAAATTCATCACAATAAGAGTATTTTAATTAGTTATTCAGAATGTGGGAAGAAATACACCATAGTATTTAACCACTGAGTCTAGCAAAAATGGATTCCACCTGTGTGAGTGACCTCTCATATTCACTAGACAGGACAGAGAATGCTTCTTAGCTGGTACTTTTTTCAACCTTGGATTCACTTACAACAAAAATATCAAGTCATTTTACTTAGCACATTGAGTCCACTTAGGAGAATGACTTCTGAATGCTGTTACCTGCGGCTTCCCACTCACTCATACATGCCTGGATAGCAAAAAGACCAAAATGGCGAAAGAATACAATTTAAGGAAAATGAAGTCTAACTCGGTGGGCTACCACCCTGTAAATTGCTATAAAATGGTACAGCAAAGTGTCTTTCTTTATTCTCATCAAGAAGTTGACCTTTATAATGTTAAAATGGGATCTAATGGTAAATGGTGTATTGGATGCTGATCAGTCAGTGCAAACTAGGTTATGTTGTGGTAACAACCAATTCCAACATCTCACTGGCTTATAATAACCTTATTTGTATCTTGCTCACTCTACATATCCATTGCAAGTCGGCATCATAGTTACTTAGAAATCCAGGTCTGGAGGTGTCATCACCACCATGGTTTCACAATTGCTGAGACAAGGAGAAAGGAACATGGAAAGTCAGGTGTGGGTTCTAAAAGCTCCCACTGGAAGAGAGAAACTCATGATTTCCACTCACGGTCACATGCCTTTTGAGCAAGTGGAGGATTCCAAAGCACTCAGAGCAAGGGACCCATCATTTGTAAACAGCCCTAATGGCCATCACTGAGGCCACTTATTAAAAGATGTACTACCTGGGTTGGTCGAGTGGCATATTGGTTAGGAATTGGCTTGGGACACCAGCTCTGAGCAGCAGGACCCTGTTCGGATCCCACATGAAGGCCAGTGACACTGCCCTCTACAGCTAAGATGGGGAACAACAGCTCGACCTGGAGCTGAGCTGTCGTAAATCCCCAGCTACGGTGTAGGCTGCAGTGGGGCTGTCCGGCAGCTGGTGTGCACTTTTGTGAGCTGCCTTGAGCCACCGTGAATGGCCATCCAATGGCCGGTGACTGAATGCTTCACTCGAAAAGACCGCAATGATCACAATACCAACATGGGCCAGTGAGTTGATATCCTCCACAACTAGACTGAAGACCAAAAGTACAGCAACTTGTCTGTTCCCCTTCCCCGATTCCCCAATAAAATCTTTAAAAAAAAAAAAAAAAGATGTATTACCCATCTAATGACATCATATTTAGAGCAATGGGGAAAAAAAGCACTATATTGTGTGCTCATAAGGTTTATAAAATATGCTTTAGGGCTGCATATTAAAAATAAGCATTTTTAATACCTTCAAATATCCTACATCCTGAAAGGGGAGGTAAGGATATAATTATGTGAGGCTATATAATGATATCTGGCCAGAGGGAAATATCTTTAATTATAAGAATAAAGGCACATAGCAAACAAGGAAAAACATGTACATTAGCACTAGACTTGAGCTTACATAGTTGCTCCCTCCTCCTTGGTAGCTGTAAGATTTAACCTCTTTGTGACTGTGAACAGGGAGTAATACCTGTACCATTAGGTTATTGTGAAGATTAATAAGGTTGCAAATATAAAGTGCCTGCCACATAATAGGTACTGGATCAATGATAATTATTACAACATTTTAATCTACAGAGTTTTGTGATACAACAGAGTATACATATAGATAAGTATTTACTAAATGAGCTTGATCACATATGATGAATTTTCATTTCTGGCAAATATAAATCCAAGTCTGTATCTGAGGTCATCTTTATTATTTTTTTAAAAAGCTAAATGATATCATATTTTTGAAAATAGTTTTAAAATTGCCCCTCTACCACTAAATGGGGAATACCCACGTTCTTATTATACCTGTTATTTTGCACTGACTGGTGTTAGTTATATTTAGATTTGCCCTAAAAAATTCAGAAACCTCAGGTATTTGGCTCACTTGAAATTTGGTTACTTTCATAAGCAAAAGAGATTTAAAAGTATAAAATCAGACAATATGAAATGGATGAATGAATGAATGAATCACAAAAAGACTAAATTTTTGTGAATTAGGCCACAATTCTGCATAATTTTATCACTTTGAATTGAGGCTCTTTAATAAAACAGAGACACTAGGGAACATGTATTAACTCATTTAATTCTCACAGCAAGATAAATTCTGCTCTTTTCCACCTTTTACAGATGCAGACACTAAGTAGCTTGTCCATAGTTGCACAGAGAATGGAAGTTTGAGCCAGGGTTGACTCCATGCACTGTGTCTCTAAAGCCCAGGCATCAGAGCTCTGCCATGCATGCATTCATTCATTCATCTTCTCTATCTCTCTAATAAAATAATTTCCAACTCACAATTACATATATACCATAAATACTCTTGATAAACCTATCGACAAATTCAGGCCAAGTGAAGGCTGCAGAATGGACAGTCCAAATTGTCTTCCCATACTAAGGAGAACATAAAAGGCAGCAGAATGGACCATCTACTTCCACAGGGAGGCTGGTGACCACCATCGTGGACTTGAAATGGCTTTTTACATGCATCAGTTGAAATGACCTCTGCATAGCAATTAGATTTAATGAACGGGAGCTGCTGATAACTATGGCTGCCAAACCTTCTGTTGGTTATTTTTAGAGGAAATAGATTGTACAACCTGTTTGGCCCTAATTCCTATCTCTCTCAAATTGGTTTTTCTTGATGGGTTTTTCTTCTTTTTCTGAATTCAAAATTGAGAATGAACTAACTTCTAAAAGCAATTTACTTGATAGCTTCAAACAAATGCTATCATTAAAAAGCTGGACATATGATGATGCTCATTAGGATATTATATATAGATATAGATACAAAGATAAAGATATAGACACATGATGTATTTGGTATCTTCTTTTACGTTGTTATTTAATTGTATATATGATATAGGACTTCTCTCCACAGCTTAAACCATAGTTTAAACTGTAGTTTTACCCATTTTCCACTAATTTTTCATATTTTTAGATAGAGTGACTAGAAGTAAAGAACCAATATATTCAACTCACAGTGTTTTTTGATGACTGAGCTTCCTTCCTATCAATGATTAAATGTCTGCAAAATCTGTCACTTTGGGAAGATGCCCAAACTTCAGTTAAAAGACCTTTAAAGTTATCAGAAAGCAAATCTGTTGTCAGTGTAAACAGAGAGCTGATTGACTATTATTTTTCAAGGTTACATATTCTCAAAAGGATATCTGAAAAGAGACATTCAAATGGGGTTGTAGGATACCTTTATTTGTATATATTTCAAGTTGCTTCCCTAACAAAATACTACATTGACTACACTAAGCTGAGCAAAATGCATCCTTTAAAAAACAGTGGTGATAGAGTTCTTGATCTCTTAAGAAAATCAGTCTTTTTTAAAAATGAAAAATATGTGATTTTTAAGCATGAGTCTACATGATTTATTTTTTTTTTTTTTGAGGGCAGTGTCACTGGCCCTCATATGTGGGACTCGAACCGGGGCCGCTGGCTTCCCAAGCCGTGCTTAACCATTGCGCCACTCGGCTGGACCAAGGCTACATGATTTTTAAATGAAACACAGTTGATCTAAATTTAAATACCTTGTAAGACACTGAAAGAAAAATTTCACATTATAAAAACCACATAAAAGATTTTAATTAAGGAAGAAGTTGATTGCTCATGATGTTCAAATAATTGAACAAGTTAAAAAGAAAAACCACCAAGCTCCTAAAGGTCACTAAATAAGTATTATTTGGGACTTTCCTTAATTAAAAAAAAAAATTAGAACAAGATGTAATTAGTTTTAAGGGGTGAGGGGTATTTGTTTTTTAAACGTATTTTCTTTATCTCCTAGTCCATAGATTTAGGGGTATGACATGTCATATAATTTTTATGTATATCATGTTCATATTATAGGGGGAAAAAAAAGCCAAATTTTAATGTCATGCTGTCATGTGGTCACCAGAAGATTGGAAAGCTACAGTTCAATATTAAGGGAGGAGAAAACAGAATTTACTTTAGGTGAAACTTTCCATAAATTATCTTGTTTATCTTATGCTTACCATAAGTTTTCATATTTCATTTGTCATCAGATGTCCACGGAAATATTCTAAAGTTTTTTCACCATAGATTTTGGATGGAGTACAATTACTCCATTATAAAAAAGTTTGAACACAAGGGAGAAAAAAAAAATCTTAATTAGCAGAAGGATTTTTTTTTTTCCTTTTTATACATGCTGCTGTCCTTATGCCATTCCAGTGCCTGTCAAAACTTCTCTCTGTGAATATTCTAAGATTAAGGACCCACAACCCAACAAACAGGCAAAATATCTCCAAAGAAAAGTATGTAATATGTATGCATTTCTTTCTCTGTATTTTTATTCATACTTTTCAGTTATTCATGGTTTAAAAGGCTGATTGTTTCTGAAATTCAGAAATAGGTCAGAAGCCATCTCCCACCATCTCCCCATCCCCGACCCCATATCAAAGCTTTGTATGCTGCTGTGTGCAGCATTTTCACACAGTGAAGTCATTCTTCCTTCTCCTGAATAATCACTGAGGATTGACTATTGCGAGTAACTGATGTGCATAACCGTAATCTTTTCAGATTTCATCCAGGGGAAAGAACTGTCATGTGGTGCTTCTAGTATGGCTGATTTCACTCTAAGAATCAGCCTGATGTCTTTAACAAATGTCTAAAAAGAAATGGCATGATTTTGAAATAATTTTATTGAAACTTAGTGTTGTTAGCTTTCTTTTTCTTTTTTTTAAAATTGCACTGAAGTTGTAATAATACACAGGAGTGACGTGGTTAAATCATATAAAGAAAGTGTCTGCCTAGACTGGAGAAAACAAACTCATTAGTTCCTTTGCAGGTTTTGTTCATTTTAACTCAATGGTCCTTGCAGAACTGGGATTACTTTTGTGTCATGGCCTGACAGAGCTCATAGATCCTAAGTTCAGAACCACAGCACAGCTACAACAGCCATTACACCTTGCTCTAGCCCTTAGAATTGCCAAGGGTTCCCACAGAATTGCGTAGCTGGCTGCTGAAGGTCACCAAGCCATTTGTGCAGGTGACAGAACCGCAGAGTCAAATGCAAGTGATCAAGCTGGACTTAGGCAGACCCAGCGAGTACATAGTGAATGTTTCTATTAGGAAGTCTCAGCTCCCCTTCTATTCTGCCAGAGACCTCGGGTGCCTAGACATTTGAGACCTAATTTTCTATGAGTAATAAATAATACAGCCAAAATCCTGAACTTGTATTCTGAACTTTGTCACAGCCCTGAGGAATTTATCACTTTCTACATTCTACCACATGCATTAGGGTATCTGCGGTCATGCCTTTGCCTCTGCTCTGTTGTCTTGCATATGTTTTTATCCCTCTCAGTGTCTTGTATTTATTGGCTGCCATATGGATGTGCTGAATTGAATTACCCAAAGACAGGAAACCAATGAAAGGTTCCACCGCCAACTGATGTATTAAGGAACAATCATACAGCTAATCTAGTTAATTTGGGGTGGAGGTGGTGAGGAAGTTTACCAAGTTACCTGAATTAAATGATTTCTGGTGGAAAAGAATCCTAAATTATTGCGTGGTATTTCCTAAAGGTTGAAAATGGGATACAAAGATATAGGAGTAAAATCTATGCCTCCAGCTTCCAGGTTAATGCTGTATTCACTAAATGCGATCACACGGAGCTTCCCAGGCAGGCAGAGCAGACAATAAATAAATAAACAAACAAACAAATAAGTAAATAAACAAATCAGGCGTTTGGATATTTTAGTGCAGTTTAGTACACTAAGAACATGAACACATATTCCAATAATCTTCAAGCTGCCTTCTGCAAAAGCTAAGAGGTACTCAAAGATAGCTGGATTGATATTTAATCACCATGATTTTATAGACTTTTTTCCTGCACTGATATTTGGTGGTTGATAGATTTATACTGAATTGTGTTGCATCAGTCAGGCCATGCTCATAACAAAAAAAGGCATTCTGAGTGTGAAACAGTAAAAATAGAAGTATTGGTATTCAGCGAAGAAAAGAATGCAGTGCTTCCTAATTGGAAGATTTACATAAAACTGATTGAAAATTTTTCAGTTAATTAAATTTAGTGAAATTTTATTGTTAGAATTCAGATTAATTTCATAAATACTAATTAATGATCTAGCACCATAGAATTCTTAGATTTGTAAAATTAGGCTGTTCAGTTGAACTATTCATTTTTGCATAATTTTGAAAGTAGATAAATCACCACTAGTATAATTGAAGGATTTTTTTTTTCTCCTGCATGTAATTGTATAATTCTGTTCAAAGATTTTGTTTACAATCTAAAATAAGACTTTTAAACGTATATGTGCTTAATTTTTATTATACATTATAGAGTATTGGTTATGAAAATATGATCTTTAGGTCATCTGTATTAGATGGAGCTGAGGTGTGTTTAAAATAAATACCTACTGAATAAGAAATAAGCAATTCAGTTGAAGTATAGATTCACATCATCTTCAAAAAGCATATCTCCATTATCTAATGCCAATAGAACACCTAAAGGAGGAAGAGTTTCCTCTTTTATCATACCTGGAAAAGCAAGTGGCAGGGAACTACAGGTGTCCTCTAGAACCCGAAGGCAAGCTCCAGCCTATGGTCAGTAAGAAGCCAGTTTCCTCAGACATGCATCACAAGGAAATGAATTCTGCCAACAACCTAAATGAGCTTGGAAATAAATTCTTCCCCAGTGAGAACTCAGCTGGGCCAATACTTACTCATTTGCTATGTACTTACTTTATTTTATGTGTATTGAAGTATAGTTGACATACAATATTATATTAGTGTCAGGTGTACAGCATAGTGATTTGACATTTATATTACTTATGATGTGATTACCACAATATATCTAGTAAACATCTATCACTGTACAAAGTTACTATAATATTGACTATTTTTTCTATGCTGTACATTATAACATTATATCCCAATGACTTTTTTTTTTAATTACCAGGTGTTTGTACCTCTTATTCCCCTTCACCCTTTTCACACCCATCCTCCTACCCCACTCTTCTCTGGTAACCATCAGTATGTTCTCTGTATCTATAAGTCCATTTATGTTTTCTTTTATTTGTTTGTGTTTTTATATTGCACATGTAAGTGGAATAATAGAGTATTTGTCTTTTTCTACCTAACTTATTTCACTTAGCATAACACCTTTGTGTATTCATGTTGTCGCAAGATTTCTATTTTTATGGCTAATAGTCCATTTTATATATATATATTAGGGGTGCCAAAAAATGTGCACAAGTGGACACTTTGGTCAATGTTGTTCAAGAGTAGTTCACCATAATCAGAAGTGTCTGGACGCTGATGGTAACCACTTTGAGCACCTCTTGTAATTGCAGAAGTCAAACATGACTTTTATTCATCTTTTGTTATTGGTATATATTGAGTATTACAAATTTAATACAGCTTTCCTTTCTTAAAATATGTATACATTTTTTGGGCATCCTGTGTGTGTGTGTGTGTGTGTGTGTGTGTGTGTGTGTGTGTGTCCGTTCATCTGTTGAACACCTAGGTTGCTTCCATATCTGGCTATTATAAATAATGAACATAGGGGTACATCTATCTTTTCAATTAGTGTTTTACTTTTCTTTGGGGAAAATACCCAAAAGTGACATTGCTGAGTCTAATCAAAAGCTTTTATTAAGGGAACTTCATACTGTTTTCCATAGTGGCTGTAACAATTTATAATCCCACTAGCAGTGTACTAGAGTTCCTTTTTAAATTGGATTTTTTTTTTTATGTTGGACTGTATTAGTTCTTCATATATTTTGGATATTAACCCCTTATCCGATATATCATTTGCAAATATCTTATGTCAGTAGGTTGTATTTTTGTTTTGTTGATGGTTTTCTTCATCATGAAAAAGCTTTTTAGTTTCAATGTCCTGTTTGTTTGTTTTTGCTTTTGTGCAGGATTACTTTGGCTATTCAAGGACTTTTGTGGTTCCATATAAATTTGGGGATTACTTGTTGTAGTTCTATGAAAAGTGCCATTGGTATTTTGGTAAGGGTTGCACTGAACCTGTAGATGACTTTGGGGAGTTAGGACATTTTAAAGGTAATAATTCTTCTAATCTGTGAGCTTGGCATATCCTTTTATTCCTTTGTGTCATCTTCAATTTATTTCATCAATGTCATACAATTTTCAGAGTACAGGTCTTTTGTCTCCTTGGTTAAATTTATTTCTAGGTATTTTTTGATGCAATTGTAAATTTCTTAATTTCTCTTTCTGATAATTCATTATTATTGTATAGAAATACCACTGGTTGGTAAGGAAGGGCCTATTTCTTAAACCTGACTAGGTGTTCTTCCAATCACCCAGGAAAAATTTGCAAAAGCAAAATAAAACAGGCAAACAAAAAAAGCCAGCAAGGGAGATACCTATTTTACTTGTACGGGCATTTACCCTACTTGAAGTTTAATGTTACTTCAACTACTATGTCAGAGCTACTGTTGGTAGCTTTGGGTTTGAGCAACCAGACTTCAGAAGATGTGTTTACATCTCAGAAAATGAAGCATTTCATTTAAGTATTAAAGACACAAAATGGCATTGTAGGTGCCTAAAGTAGTTTTAGTAGACTTTGCATTAGATTCAAGACCTGAAGGTTTTCATTTTTCTAAGATTATTTTAATTGTAAAGTTATTGTAATTGTAAAGTTTCTAAGATTATTTAATTGTACAAGACTAATTGCAAGAATGTTAGTAAGCATAAAACTTTAGATTATTTGAAAACTAATCTACATATTTAAAAATAATCTAATAATAGCACTAGTCTTTCACCACTAACATATAAAAGTTTTTTATATTTCCTCTTGAAGAGAAAAAATCAATAAAATAAGACTATTAGAATGTTTTCCAATACAAAAGGAAGCCTCATATTCAATGTGTTCTTTTGATGAAATTCATATATTTTGGAACCCTGGGTATACAAGATCACCTTTTTATTCATCTAAAACACAAAATTAAACACAACGCATTAATTAATCCAGATCAGTTAGTATATCCGTTAGGAGGCTTTATCTATAAATACAGTAGTCCTCCCACCCAACCCTTATCCGCGGGGTGTATGTCCTAAGATCTCCAATGGATGCCTGAAACTGCAGATGGTGCCAAAATTTATGTAAACTGTGTCTTTTTCTATACATACATACATATGTACCTACATATGTACATACATACATACCTATGATAAAGTTTAATTTATAGATTAGGCACAGTAAGAAATTAACAACAGTAACTAATAATAAAATAGAGTTATACCAATATAATAAAAGTTATATGGATGTGATCTTTCCCTCTGTCTCATCACCAATCTGATAACTGAGAAGCCTACTAAGTGACTAATTGGGTGTATAGCGTATACGGCATGGATACTCTGAACAATCAGAGGTTCTATGTCCCAGGCTGGATGGCACAAGATTTCATCACAGTACTCAGAACAGCGCACAATATAAAACTTATAAATTGTTTATTTCTGGAATTTTCCATTTACTATTTTCAGACCACTGTTGACCGCAGGTAACTGAAACAGCAGAAAGCAAAATTACAGATAAAGAGGGACTACTGTATATCCAACCAAAGTGGTATAAGCTATAAGAACATTTATTATGACAACAGAAGGTTTAAGGACGCCCATTTTAGTGTTGTTCAATTCAGCACTACCATAACAGCAGGGTCCTCCTTTTGGCTCCCCACTCAGTTGCAAACATTATGCTAAAGAAAGCCAAAGATAGAAGGAGGAAGTCAGTGTTGTAAGTTCCTTTATTTAAACCCTTTTTCACCTTGGCAAAAACAGTCTGATCTTTGCCTCTAGGAGCTTCTACTAGCAATGCAGTTGTTGCATCTCAGAAGAAGGAAAGATGAGGGAGATGGGGTTTATTCAGAGGAACTTTCATTATCTCCTTCAAGATGATTGCAGAAAACCATATCCAAAGGGAAATGCATCATTGACAATGACCTTTTGTTAGTAAACACCTATCATATGTTAGGCATTCTCCATATATTATCTTGTTCAAACCTTATAACTATCTTGCGAGCAAAATATCTTTGTTCTTTTTGTACATATTAAGAAAGTGAGGCTCATGGGCCAGCTGAGTGGCACTGTGGTTAAGCGCTGGCCTCGGAAGCCAGCAGCCTCGGTTCGGGTCCCACATATGAGGGCCAGTGACACTGCCTTCAAAAAAAACAAAACAAGAAAGTGAGGGTCAGAGAAGCTAACTAACTTGACTTAATGTTACCTTGTTAGTAGTTCCAAGGCTGGAGCTTAAACTCAGGTCAGCTTTGCCTTGACAGTGAAGGACACTTTTTCACACTACTATGGAGTTTACAAAGGAGTGATACAAATATCACTAATAGAAAACCAATCCCATTACTTGCTTTTACAACAGGACCTCAAGTGAGTATTTAAGCTTAAAGTAAATCAATTAAAAGAAAAATATTCAGTTAACAATAGACATATAATATATGGTAAAAGTCATATGACTGAAGTTTGGTAAGTATTCAAGAAACAGTTTGGGCTCCCTGTGTTGAATTGAGATAGTTAAGAGGATTAAAAGATGATATAAAACGGTTTCCCTTTAGCAAGGCTGTTAGTCATGATTTCAAGTACACAAACATGAAGGACTTATATTTTCTTATGGTCATTTATCATATGCATATACACTTGAGGCCATTTCATGCTTGTAGATACTAATTAACCACCTCACCTGCATAATATACAACTCTTTCTTTGATCCCACTCATTTTGTTTTTGACAATTTCCCTACCATGTCAAGTTAAAAATAAATTCATTGCAAGACAGATTGAATCTAAAGTTTTCACATCATCTTCAGAGTTTGCCTTGAGGATGAACAAGGACATCAAGGAAGTTTTTTCTATGTTTTTATCTGAAGACCCATATTTCCTTGAATATGAGAATGAAAGCGAGAGAGAGAGGCAGGCAGAAAGAGAGAGGAATCAAATGTCTTATTTTTATTTTGAGAGAGAGAGATAGAGAGAGAGGAATTAGATGTCTTATTTCATATCTTTTTTTGCCAGGCTTCTTCCCCATGGAATTTATCTAGGATCAGGCCCAAAGAGATAAGATGTATTCTATTAAAATTCCCTTTCTACTAAAATCTCTGAGGCTAGTAAAAGTTATTTTCTCAAAGCTCCAGCTTGCCACTCAACATTGACAGTTTTATGAAACACATAAAAATAAAGCAGAAGATTGTCATAGCAGTGATTAGCAAACCTTAGTGTTGGCTTCTCTAGCCAATATCTAGCTATTAAACTATTTTTTGTAGTAGGAATAATTATACTTACTTACTAATTCTGCATGATTAAAGTACACAGTTTACCCAGTGTAAAGGACTTAAAAATGAGCTCTGACCCTTCTGCGTCTGAAAGAATAGAGATTCCCAGTACTTAACTACTTACTCAAAATGAGATTGTTTGTGCCAGAATGTTCATTTAATTAAAATAATTGATGCATAATATATTATGCAGTCAAAGCTAAGGAAACCTAAGATTGAGTAAAAAAGCAAACTGCTTCTGTCTTCATACAGAGGTAAGGTCTAAAATGTCAGAGAAACGGCAACCTGCACTAAATCTTATCAAGAGAGTTTTATTTCCTACAGGCATTTATGTTTCTTCTGTGGCACAAGAGGTGTGAGAACCTAAATCTTGCATCAAGAAGCTGAAGTCTACTTTAAAGAATGACCGTCAGCTCTGCACTCTGGAAGTTAAACATCACAACTATACAAGTCGTGTAAGAAGTATGCATATACACATATGAGGTGTGATCAAAACCAGTGAATGTTTAAATTTAAAAAAATTATTACAGTAAAAGACACATTGCCATTAATCCCCCTCAAAATACTCACCCTGGCTTCAAACACACTTATCCCAGCTTTCTTGCCATTTTCTGAAGCAGTTCTGGAAGTCCTCTTTCCTGAGCCTAGCCTTCATCCTCCATCATGACAAGGCTCTGTGTCACACATCGTTTCTGGTATGGCAATTTCTGTCCAATACAAACATGATGGTGTGTCCTCATCCACGTTATTCACTGGATCTGGCACTGTGTGACTTCTGGCTCTTCCCCAAAGGTAAAATGACCATGAAAGGTAAACGTTTTGAATTGATTCAGGACATTGAGGCAGCCACGACAGTGCAACTAAAGACACTCACGAAAGAGGACTTCCAGAACTGCTTCAGAAAGTGGCAAGAACGATAGAAGTGTGTTTGAAGCAAAGGGGAGTATTTTGAGAGGGAATAATGGCAATGAGTGTTTTACTGTAATAATTTCTTTTAAACATTCACCATATTTTTCTATCACACCTCATATATACCTAAACACACGTGCATACATATTTTAAAAATTGAGTGATATCAAATTTTTATAATTCCATTCTATTGCACTATATCCTACTCCGCCAAACCCACAATCCACTTTCCAAGTAAGTGGGCCAAGGTCAGAAAATAACCACATAAAATGGTGTGAACATAAAAAAATATCATAACTAAGCGGGACCATGGCAGGAAGCCACATCTTTAGCCTGAAGCTTCCTTCATAAAGTCAACCTTCACCTTAAGTGAGCCTGTCTATTGTCTATTTGAACCTAAAATGACATCCTTAGAATGTCAGTAATCCCTTTTCCAGACCAGAGCAGGAAACTACAGAATCCCTCGTTATTATTCTTGTCCCTTGATTAACATCTCTATGTGAACTAATAATAATCCGGTACCCACCTATGTAAAAGAGGTACCTGTCTCTCCAATTTACTTTGATCCAATCCCAGAGATTTCCTTGCTGCTTTGCTTTCTTCCACCCCCTTAATCTATCACCAATGGATTTCATGTAATCCTCTTCCTTTGAGTCTATGTATAAAATAACCTGCAAACTGCCATTTTGCAGAGAATTTTCTCAATCCGTTGAGATTTTGCTTTCCGGGAATTGTCGTCAGTTTGGTTCAAATAAATTCTTTTAAGCTTTCTCTTAGGCTGGATCTTTTCCATCAATAAAGTTGTTGTAACTTTCTTCTGGTAGCTACCTCAGTTTCTGTAAATAATATGCCTTAACTGCTATTTCTTTTCTTTAAATTTTTCTACATTATCTACTAACTTTGTTATGATGAATGAAAACTTCGATTTTTTACACTAGCCCATCTTCCATCTCCTAACTTCTTCCCACTGTAGTGATGTTGCTCTTTTTTTGGAATTGATCATTCCTCCTTACACTATTGTTCTCACAGAGTGCACTATGATCATGTTTCCTCTCTTATACAGCCTTTGCTTTCCTGGAGTTTCTAATTACTCTTTTTTATTTCTTGCTCTATTTTCCCATTATCGTACCCTTACCTTTGTTTCAAAAGCTTCATCAGATTTGTTATTTTATCCAGTCTTTTTTCCTTTTCTGGATCCTGCATTTTTTCAGCACCAATCAAAGTTGTTCTCCAGTCTACTGCACAGTGTCAGCTGTGCAGCAACTTTTCTTCTTTGCCACCTCCTGGAATCTTGAGTTGCATCCATGAATCCTGGATCTAACAGCTTTCCCTTCGCCCTCTGTCGTTTACCACCCCTACTTTACCCCCCACCCACCCCTGACACATCTTCAGAAAGGAGGTGAATTTCCAGGACTCCTGTGGCTGAAAAAAATCTCTTTTTATTAAAAAGATTTTATTGGGGAATTGGGGAGGGGAACGGCGTTGTGGGGTTGGGGAAGGGAACAGACAAGTTGCTGTCTTTTTGTTCTTCAGTCTAGTTGCAGAGGACGTTGCTTCACTAGCCCATGTTGGTATCATCATTGTGCTCTTCCCGGATGAGGCAGATCGGTTGCTGGCCTCTGGATGGTCGCTCACCGCAGCTATTGGCAGCTCATGCTGGCTGCCGGCCACTCAATGTAGCCTATGGCAGCCCACTGCAGCAGGGGCTGCAGCCCAGCTCTAGGTGGAACTGTTGTTAGCTGTAGAGGGCAGTGTCACTGGCCCTCAGATGTGGGATCCGAACCGGGGCCGCTGGCATCCCAAAACCAGCTCTTAACCAATATGCCACTCGGCAGGCCCTGTTTCCTAATCTTTTAATTTTTAAAATTTGGAATACACAGATGTTTGTTTTTAATTTTCAAGATCTCTTTATTATTCTTTGTTCCTTTTATTAACATTATTTTTCCAAATCTTTCTGAGTATACAAATTAGAGGATTTCTTTTAATTACTTTTTCTTTCCCTTCCTTATTTTCTTTCTTCCAGGATAATTTTTCCTTTACTTTGTTTTAATATTTGATTGTCCATATATATTTAGGAAAAGGCCCTAGGAAGCTAATTGCAACCTCTGTTTATATATACTGATTGTCCTGATTGGAGGGTTATTATTTGAGGTGTTTGCACTCAGAGTTCACTATTTCACTGAAAATGCTGAATCCTAGATAATAGTTTCTTTCTCTCCTCTGTGGCTGTCCAGTTTTTCTTCAGAAGAAATATTGCCTGAGGTGGGCAAATACATAGCTGTCAGACATCCTTTATACTGACAAGGAGGGAAGATGGGGTTCCACATCTTCTACATGCGAAAAGCCTCCTCTGACCTGTTATAATAGTAACTATTCCTCCATACTATTTCTCTCTTCTAGAAATTTGTTTATGTCCCATGTCCACAGATGGCACCTCTCCTGCTTGCTCAGTTATGACTATATGTATTCAAATACCTTTACTGTCATTTAAGTGATGTCTCTGGAAGGAGGATAGATAGATACATTTTGTCATCTTCATATTTAATGCAGTCTTGGATTCTGCTTTTAATATGATTCTCAGGAGGATTTTTGCATGCTAACATTTGTGACCCACTGACCTAGATAAGGTGTGGAGAGCACATTGATAGACAGTGGCTCAGGGAGATGGGAGACACAAAATACAAACCCAAAATTGTACGTCTGAGTTTTACCCTCTGTGGAAAAGACCTAAATGTACCCTAGAGTTTAAGAGTTCTGGCTTTGGAGTCAGCCTAGAATTGAGTCCTGGTGTTGCTGGTACTAACTGAATAACCTTTGGCCATTGTTAAAACTCACCAAGTTCAGTGCTTATCTTTAACTTGGGCATACTTATTACTACCACGTAGGATGGTAATGATGATTAAATAAGAAAATGCTTGCAAACAGCTTAATATTGTGCTTTGCACATAGTAAACATTAATAATTATACATTGTTATTAGTTATTATTAAAATAGCCATTCTCCTGACCTTGGAGGTGCAAAGAACAAGGAACAAGCAAAATACTATCCATAAATTTAGATATAACATGAGTAAATCAGTTATAAAATTCAACATATTTAGTTATATAACCTAAAGTCAACATGAGGTCAATACATGAAATTTGTCACATAGTTGAACAGATATGTGTATTATTTTCAATGTCAATATTTGAAAAGAATTTCCTGCTATTATTAATTAAATAATGAGTAATATATATTTTTACTTGTAGTCTTATGTTGCATTTTAAAGAACACCATTTACTATCTAATGATTTATACAACATAAAACAAATTAGCCTTTTGTTTGTTAAATTGGTCCACACATTTTATGTTGATTTATAATATATATAATTTTTATAGATAACACAAAAATTAAAATTTAAAGAAATATAACCTTTTTTTTTTTATTGCTCTGATGTCAGCAATTCCAGGAAAAAGCTCCTTGTCAAAATTGAACAATGTTTCCTGCGATTATATAAATTCAATTATTTTAGCTTTCCCCATTGACTATTTTTTTTCTTTTTTTTTGAGGGCAGTGTCACTGGCCCTCATATGTGGGACCCAACCGGGGCCGCTGGCTTCCCAAGCCAGAGCTTAACCACCGCGCCACTCAGCCGGCCCTTATTTTTTTCTTTTTTTTCGTTTATTGTAGCATGTTTTTATAATTATGCCCTGCAGTGGGGAAGGAGCATGTGCCATAAGTTGGGAAACTTGAGTTCTAGTTGTACCTGTATTGTAGACTATAAATATACCCTTTCTATTCTCTGAAATGTGGACAGCCTATGTAAATGCAAGGCAGGGATACTTCTTCAAATTCACTGCCATTGTCTTAAGCTTGCACAGATACTATTCCTACCATAGGAAGGAAGCAGGGTTTTTGGGTTGTGCAATGTAATGCCGTTGTGTTCCTAGCATGGAGAGTTGACTGAATTTCTCTTGTGTAGCCTGACTGTCAAATCCTTTCTGTAAAAGCCTCTATACCTGTGTGTGACCTTCTCAGAAGTACATCCCAACTTGACATACCTGATATTTGTCCTTGTTGGTGGTTAGGATCATCCAGCATTGTCTCATTCTCAGTTTAGCATCTTCTTCGGGATTGAAATGTAATTTTGAGGTCCTGGTGGTTCAGCATAGGTACAGAGTAGTGATGTGGTAATTACCTAAATATTTTAAGGCATATAGGTTTAAGAAGTCGATATTTGGGGGGTTGTGGGCTTCAGCTTAGTGACCTAAGTATCATAAGTTTACTTTCCAATGTTTTGTTCATGCAGCCCTTTCCCTATGTGTGCCATCTGGATGAATGACAATAAATCCATGTTCTGTTTTAGAACATGGTGCTTTTCTGGTGAGACTTGGGATCTTCAAAAGAGTTTCATTAAATTAGTTACTTGCGTTCGTGAAACTGCAGTCAGGATCTTATTTATGTTGGTCAGAATATAAATGGTCAGAAAACAAAATCTTGAGACTTAGAACATTATTCATTTCAAATTATACTTTAGAGGACTTTTAGTTTCTTCAGTGGTTTTGTATTAATTGTCACAGCACATTAAAAGCAATGTAGTAAGAGCTTAAATATGCATGATATATGGAAACTGGTACAATTTCCTAAAGAAAAGCTGCTATTAGTTTTATGGTGGCATCTTTATTATTATTATTATTATTATTATTATTATTAGTTACAGATGTACAAAACAATGCAATAGTTATTTTTTCACCCCTTACAAAGTGACTCCCCCTTCCCCCTTCCCTGCCCTCCCACACCCGATATCATACATATCTATTACAATTCCATTGACTCCATCTCTACACTGTATTCCACATCCCATGACTATATATGTGTTAAATTATAGTTGACATATAATATTGTTCAGCAGCAGCTTCAGATGTACAGTGCAGTGGTAAGGCCACTACACCGTCCATGAAGTGGTCTCCCTAAAAGGACATGCATCTGTCTGTTCCCCTAAAAAAAAATATTTACACTCTTATTGATTATATTCCCTAAACTGTCTCTTCTGTCTCTGCAGTAGTATTGTAGTTATCAGTTTATGTTGTCTCGTCCCTTCTCCTTCTCTCATCCCCATCCCATCTAGCCCTCATCAGTTTTTTCTTTGTGTCTCTAAGACTATTTCTGTTTACATTGCTCATTTATTCAGATCTTTAGATTCCACATATAAGTGAGATCATATAGTATTTGTCTTTCTCTGACTGACTTATTTCACTTAACATAATGTTCTCTAGGTCCATCCATATCATTGCAAATGGTACGATTTCTTTCTTCTTTATAGCTGTGTAATATTCCATTGTGTAAATGTACCACAGTTTCTTAATCCAGTCGTCTACCAATGGGCATTTCGATTGTTTCCAAGTCTTGGCTATTGGAAATAGTGCTGCATTGAATATAGGGGTGCATATATTTTTTCGAATTAGTATCTTGGGTTTTTCAGGATAAATGCCTAGGAGTGGAATTGCTGGGTCAAAAGGTAGTTCCATTTCCAGTTTTTTGAGATACCTCCATACTGACTTCCATAGTGGCTGCACCAATCTATAATCCCACCAACAGTGCAGTAGGGTTCCCTTTTCCCCACAGCCCTCCTAGCACTTGTTGTTTGTTGATTTTTTAATGATAGCCATTCTGACCGGAGTGAGGTGGTATCTCATGGTGGTTTTTATTTGCATTTCCCTAATGATCAATGAGGTTGAATATTTTTTCATATGCCTGTTGGCCACCTGTATATCCTCTTTAGAGAAATGTCTCTTCATTTCCTCTGCCCATTTTTTAATTAGGTTGTTTGTTTTTTTGGTGTTGAGCTGCATGAGTGTTTTATAAATTTTGGATATTAACCCCTTATCAGATATATCATTGATAAATATATTCTCCCATTCAATAGGCTTCGTTTTTGTTTTATTGATGGTTTCCTTTGTTGTGAAAAAACTTTTAAGTTTGATATAATCCTGTATGTTCATTTTTTCTTTTACTTCCCTTGCCCTTGGGGATGTATCAGTAAAAACATTGCTCAGAGTAATGTCTGCAAATTTACTCCCTATATTTTCTTCTAGGAGTTTTATGGTTTCAGATCTTACATTTAAGTCTTTAATTCATTTTGAATTTGTTCTTGTATATGGCGTAAGGAGGTGGTCAAGTTTCATTTTTTTGCATGTGTCAGTCCAATGTTCCCAGCACCATTTATTTAATAGACTATCTTTACCCCAGTGTAAATCTTGCTTCCATTGTCATAGATTAACTGTCCATATATACATGGATTTATTTCTGGGGTCTCTGTTCTGTTCCACTGGTCTATGTGATTGTTTTTATGCCAGTACCATACTGTTTTGATTATTGTAGCCTTGTAGTATGTTTTGATGTCTGGTAGCGTGATTCCCCCCGACTTTGTTCTTATTTCTCAGGATTGCTGAGGCTATTTGGGGTCTTTTATGATTCCATATAAATTTTAGGATTATATTTTCTATTTCTGTGAAAAATGCTCTTGGTAGTTTGATGGGAATTGCATTGAATCTGTATATTGCTTTAGGCAGTATGGACATTTTAACTATATTAATTCTTCCTATCCATGAGCATGGTAGGAGTTTCCATTTATTTGTATCTTCTTTTATTATGGTGGTATCTTTTAACATGATTAAAGAGTTCATCAGATTTTGTGGTTGCACATCCAGATTTTTCTTCTAGAAAGATTTCATAACTGCAAACTAAAATGCACTGGAAGCCTAATGCAAAGATTATGATGATAAATATTGTAATTAGAAGCATGAACAGCAGTAAATCCCTGACTAGTATAATATCTGAAACTGCATTCATATTTTTGTTTGCACATTTATCTTTGAGTTATACAAATGCAATATTTTTGGCCTATGATCACTTTATTTTAAAAAACAATCTTGTTGCTGTTTGGACCTGATGCTGGGTTTCAGTGTACATAGACTTTATGTATTTATACATACCTGCTTATGACTTTTTAATGTTCAAGGGAAAATAAACTTTATATTGTCAAACCTCCTAATAGTCTCCTTCAAACTAGTAGCTCATGAATTGAATCAAATGTTTTTCTTTGCCTCACACTGTATGTATATATTTTTTAATTTAGATGTCGGGGCTCGAGTCACAGGTTCATGCTCATAGCCAGAGCTTGGGAAGGGGAAGGCGGAAGCAGATCATGAGCTGTTGGAAGGATTTATCATGGTGACTTTAGGATGGTATATAATTATGCAAAGCTAAGAACACAGGAAAGAATTGCCAGAGAAGGAACTAAAAATAAGATTTTATATGAAAGTACCCACCTTGATCCTGAAAGAAAACAAACCAATGGCAATTGAGAAAACAGTCTTGAGCATAGAAAACCCAAATACAGCTCACTGATTGGTGTGAACAAAGTTGAGATCAAGGATGTAAAACATTGTATGTAACATCAGGAGGCTTTCAGTCAAGTAAATAAAGTATGTGCGAGTTGTAAAAAATCAATCAATCAATAAATAAGCAAACAATTAAATTTGGGTTTTCTTAAAAATGTGGGGGCCAGCCGAGTGGTGCAGAGGTTAAGAGCTGGCTTGGGAAGCCAGCGGCCCCAGTTCGGGTCCCACATATGATGGCCAATGACACTGCCCTTAAAAAAAAAAAAAAAAAAAAGTGGAAGAGCTGGTAACCCCAAGCCTCTATTTGCATGCAAGGTGCCCCTATAGATGGAGCACACACTCACTGGGTCTGTACCGTCCCCACCGCTCCTTATTATCTCTTCAGCATTAAGGCTGAGTCACCTTCACTATCAAAAGCTTAATATGATTCTGATGGGGGAAAAAAAAAAGAATTGTTTAATCTGGTCTGATAATACCTCCTTTATGTTATCTGTTTGGCCCCTGTACTTATTTGACTTTATGATTTCTGCTTTATAGAATTGGCTTTTTGTGTTTTGCTTAGGAAAGTTTTTCTACTCCCAAAATATATAAGTAGCTTTCTGTTTTTCCTTATGGCATTTTATCTGAAATATTTACAATGAAATAGTTAATACATGAAGAGCTTACTTTTAATCTAAGGCAGGAGGTGGCAACTTTAGACAATTGTTTCCAACATTGTTTGCTAAATCATTCATATCCTTGCCATGAATTTAAAATAATGTCTTTATTATGTAATTTACCACATACAATTATATATACCCTTCCCATAGGTACCACTGATTCTTTTACTCCATTATAACTGTTTTAGTGACTATGGCCTTACAAGCTTCACCTTATTTATTATGTAGAAGACCAGCTTTTCTTTTCTCTTTCTTGAAACCCTCTTGCCTATTTTCATGCAATTATTTTTTTTAAGCTTACAATGATTTTTCAAGCCACCTTTCCATCCCCCACCTATACTACTATTCTTAAATTCTATGTATTTTTTTTAATCAAAATTGAAATTTTATTGAGCTGGTGGGTTAAACTGTGGAGAACTGACACCTTCCAGTTTTGAGTGTTTGTAGAATAAATAGTACTGACATGTTCTTCACTGTAAGCAGACAGTCGTACCAACAAGGTAAACACTCAGAAACACCTAGTGCGTTGTGTGCAGGACTAGGAGAGAGCCGGGCCCAGGCACGGATGCTCAGGGAAGGCTCTGCAGAGAGACTGTGTGGGCCAAAGCTTCTAAGCGGACAGGAACATAACACAAGCAGTAGAAGATCCATGTGGAACTTTTGAACTCTGTTGTCAGGTCAGAGCTTTCCCATATTTCACCTTGTCAAGTACAGAAATAGACATGACTATTTGGTTAGTCTATAAGAAGAACAGGGAAATGCCCATTGAGAGCCTCAGTCAAAAGGTTATGGGGTCCCTGCTGGAAATGGAACAGATAAAATGTTTTTTTAGAAAGACATATTTTTATCTAACTGACCTTATGAGACCTTTGGGTGTTTTAAACATCAACAAAGCAAGATATAGTCTAAATACTGGAAAATAGATTGAGAATTTAAGATAGCTGTATTTTGAAGCTTTGTCAGCATATGGAAAGCAATGCAGAGCTTGCAGCTACCCCTGGAGGTCCCTGTGGCAGGCAGAGTCAGCAGACTGAGAAATAAAGTAATGACATTTAATAGTGGAGGGAGAGAATTCGCCATAAACTCTGAAACAGCAAGAAGTCACAGTCTAAAGATCTTCGCATCCAACCATAAATGTACTATTTAAACCATTTTTCCCCTACGTAGTCTAGCTGTGTTTTAATTTTCTAGCTCACTAAGTTTTTCTCAGTAGAAGGTTAAGCTTTCTATTGGTAGTCAATTTAAGTTCTGCATATTAGGATTTTTAAAAAATATCGAAGGCAAATATCTCTCTTTAATTGATGTCCTGCAAAGACAAAAGCAATGGAAACTTTGTTTTCTTAAAGGCTTCTCATTTCACTGATGTCACCTCAAAGGCATGGCACAATTGGTAGAGCATAATCCAAATTATTTTTTTAAATTTATGGATAAGAGAAATACTCGAAGCTTATTCTTTCTATATTACTGTCCAAAGTTTATAGAAAGAATGTGAGGCATAAAAATATATTCCCACATAGAGACAGCTTATGTTGAATATTGTGAAATGGCAAAGAGATGGAAAACCTATAGGCCCCTATAAAAGGAAGAATTGGGTGAAATTTGGGAGCAGCAATTTGGAAACAAGAGCAAATTTACCTATTTTATTATTGTTGTATAATACTGTGAAAAATCTTTAAAAGAATACATGTATTGGAAGCTATCAGAAGAAAAATAGCAATACATTATATTCTATCACTATGTCAGACTGAGGACCAAAGGTCTTTATAGTCTCCTAGTCACACATCAGGCTCTCTGGGAGACTGGAGCTGGCATAAAATAACAAATAAATAAAATAAAAAATTTATGCAGCTGATTTTATCCTGCCCCCTTGAACCTTTATTCCCATGGTAGCAGATTGTACATTGATTTTTTTTACAATTATACAATCCTCGTTATAATTTCATCACTTTGGGGTAACTAATCAGCTCAGAGTTCAGTCTCTCTGTCAGGATCCTGTTTTTCCTTCAGAGGAGATCCTCTATCACTTCTCCCCCTATCAGGGTACAAGAGGAAGCTTGGGTATCTTTTCAGTATTGGTGCAGCTTGGTGGGGACACAGATGATGCGCCTCTGAGCCTGGTGCTGTCTTTTAAGTCTTTGCTGCCCTCTATGGAACTGTCCCTCAGCCAGCCCGAACACTGGGCATCCTGAGCCACAGCTGTTTGGTGCTGGATTTTTGGCATGCCTGTGGGTGGCATCCACTGCTTGTCCATTGTCTCTGCCATGGCCTTTGAACACTGTGTAGCCTCCTGGTCCTAAGGATCTACTTTAAAAAATAAATTTATTGTGGTAGACTATACATAACATAAAATTTACATTTTCAGTGTATATAGTTCAATGACATTAAGTACATTCATGGTATTGTACAACCTTCAGTATTTATTTCCAAAAGTTATCATCATTCCAAACATAAATTCTGTACCCATTAAAAAATAACTCTCCAGGGCCAGCCGAGTGGCACATTGGTTAAAAGCTGGTTTTGGGATGCCAGCGGCCCCGGTTTGGATCCCACATATGAGGGCCAGTGACACTGCCCTCTACAGCTAACAACAGCTCCACCTGGAGCTGGGCTGTGCGAGCCCGGCGAAGATGTAGGCTGCAGCCCCTGCTGCAGTGGTCTGCCATAGGTTACAGTGAGTGGTCGGCAGCCAGCGTGAGCTGCCAATAGCCGCAGTGAGCAACCATCCAGAGGCCAGCAAACGATCTGCCTCATCCAGGAAGAACGCAATGACGATACCAACATGAGCCAGTGAAGCAACATCCTCCGCAACTAGACTGAAGAACAAAAGGACAGCAACTTATCTGTTCCCCTTTCCCAATTCCCCAATGCTGTTCCCTTCCCCAATTCCCCAATAAAAATCTTTAAAAAAATAATAATAATAATAACTCTCCACTGTCCCCTCCTCACCAGCTACCAGTAACCTCTATTCTACTTTCTGTCCCTGTGAATTTGCTTATTCTACAAACCTCATATAAGTGAGATCATATACTATGTTTTTTTGTGTCTGGCTTGTTTCACTTAGCATGTCTTTGAGGTTCATATGCGTTATAGCATGTGTCAGGATTTCACTCCTTTTTAATGACTGAATATTATTTCATTGTATGTATATACCACATTATATTTATCCATTCATCTGTTGATGGACGCTTGGGTTGTTTCTACCTTTTAGCTATTGTGAATAATGCTGCCATGAGCATGGGTGTACGAGTATCTGAGTCCCTGTTTTCAGTTCTTTTGGGTATACACTTCGGAGTGGGATTGCTAGAGAGTGGTTCGGTTTTTTGTGTTTGTTTTTTTGTTGTTGTTGGTTTTTTGAGGGCAGTGTCACTGGCCCTCATATCTGGGACCCGAACCGGAGCCGCTGGCTTCCCAAACCAGCGCTTAACCACCGCGCCACTCATCCGGCTCGAGAGTGGTTGAGTTTTTACCTTAGCAAGTTTTTTTGTACCCACTGGAGATCTGAGAACTTTTCAGATGCTTACTCCATACTTAGCTCAGATGCACAGGATGTTGTGAGGCTATCCTGAAGTCTATTTGCCTAGACTTTTTCCACAGTCTTTGTTGTCCTGTCTTGGTGCTGGCTGACTGCATGGACTTAAATGTTGCTGAGTAATTCACTGGACAGAGAAACAGCTTCCCCTGTTCTGTGATTCCCTGCGACCTCTCTGCTTTGAGGTTTCAGCCCTGAGAGAGGGCTCCCATCTGATCACTTTACCTTCACATCCTCTGTCATTCTGTCATGTGTCTTCTGCACCAGTAACGGGACTTTCTCCTCCACTTCTTGTTGTCAAGAATTTTCCCCACACCATATCCTCTTGCTTTCTATGTAAAGCTTTATAAGAAAGCATGCTCATCGCCAAAATTTGCTTTTTAGTATGTAAAGCAACTGTATTGGCATTTAGAGAGCTTCTTGGCCCAGCTGCTGCGCCGTGGGCCCGCTGTGATGGGCGCAGAGCCGCAGGTCCAGGCCCTCCAGGGCCGGTCGGCACCGCTGCCCAGTCCCCTGCCGGCCAAGGGACACGGGACAGCGCGCCACGGGGCCTGGTGGGGCCCGGGGAGCAGCGCCAGGTCATCTGCAACGAATGTGGCAAGAGCCTGTCATGGTGTTCGGCGCTCACCATCCACCGGCGCAACCACACCCGCGAGCGGCCCTACCTGCGCGTCGCCTGTGGCTGCGGCTTCAGCCAGAAGCAGCACCGGCTCAAGCACCAGCGCACGCACCGGGGGACCCTGTCACCCACCTCCAGCACCAAGGACGAGTCGCTTCAGTGTGTTTGGACCCAAATGGACCCGTGGTGGTAGTGGGGGGGATGTTTTCCACGGTGCTGGGGAGAATGGCCATAAATGATGGCTTTTAGAACCCTAGGAGGTAAGACCCTATCTGAAGATCTAAGAACAGAATTCCAGAAGCACCCCAAAGGGGGACCCCAAAAAGTCCCTGGTGGGCTGAAGGAGGAAGTGAGGTCAGACATTCCTTACTGTGGAGCACTGTGCATCCATCAAAGGTTGAACACCGTCTGGATACCTCCTCAGAGGTGGGACCCCAGCCCTCAGACACCTGATGGGAGTGCTCTCAGGGCTCTGGGAGAAGCTCCCTGGGGTGAAATGGCCCAGGTCTAGACCCCTCAGCTATAGCACCAACCTGTTATACTCAGACTGCGCTGTGGGATGGCCAGGGCCCGTCCCAATGCAAGAGTCAACAGACTCAATGCTACCAAGGATGGAAGCTCAAAGCTGTGGCTATGGAGGGGCAAACATATTCCCAGTGCCAAGGGCAGTGCCCAGCACTTAATGGCATTCAATACATATTTTTGGAAGGAATGAATGGTTCTATAGTCCTTCTCAACCCCGAGGGTCCCCCTGCCCTGGGTGCTGTTGGGGCTGGCCTGACCCTAGGACTGGTGTGTGTGTGATCGTTGGGCTGGGGCACAAGAGGCATGGTCTCAGCTGAGGGTTGGTGGCTTGGGGAGGGACATGCAGCAGAAGAGAGCCCCATTCCGCTCGGTGGGCCTGGGGCACGCCTGATGGCTGACTGTCAGAGACTTGGATTCTTACCAATGCCAGTGTTGTGAAGAGAAAAATGAAGGATTGATGATGTCAAAAAAAAAAAGTAAAAGAAAGAAAACTCCTTATTTTTATTTTTTATTTTTTTAGCTGAGCCACCCTGTCACCTGTTGGCAGCTCAGTGGCAGCTCAGCTCGGGCTGGGAATTGAACCAGTGGCCCTGTTGCTCAGAGTTCCCACTCCTTTTTTTTCTAAAGATTTTTTTTTGTTTTAAATTGGGGAATTGTGGGAGGGGAACAGACAAGTTGCTGTCTTTTTGTTCTTCAGTCTAGTTGTGGGAGGACGTTGCTTCACTGGCCCATGTTGGTATCGTCATTGCGTTCCTCCCAAATGAGGCAGATCAGTCACTGGCCTCTGGATGGTCGCTCGCCGCGGCTATTGGCAGCTCACACCGGGCTGCCAGCCACTCACTGTAGCCGCCCAGCTCTAGGTGGAGCTGTTGTTAGCTGTAGAGGGCAGTGTCACTGGCCCTCATATGTGGGATCCGAACCAGGCCACTGGCATCCCGAGCCAGCTCTTAACCAATGTGCCACTCGGCCGGCCCTCAGAGCTCCCACTCTTGAGCAAGCTGTTAACCAACTGAGACACTCGGATGGCCTGAAGGCTTCTTATTTTTAACAAAGCAGTCTTTCAAAACTGTTATCTCACTCTGAACATTAAAACATTTAGCTTGAAACTCAAAGCTGAGTTCTAACTTCTTTCTTCCTACATGGTAGCCACTAAATCCTGAAGTAATAAGTGCCATCAATTCAATAAATGGGAGACTAGCAGGTAGGAAAAAAATACATCAGTGAAATGCACCAAAAGTACTATCACCATTACATTAGCAGCACTTCTGACTTGGCCAGTTTCTGGTCAGCTTCTCCTCTTTGCTCTGCTCCTGTATCCTGCAATCTCAGCTCTGATTTTGTTGATGGCACGCTGCTGTGTGGGGCCAGTGGGATCACATTTGTCTTAATGAGTTCTGGAGCGAGACTTTAAATACTTCCTAATTAGGATGTGTATGTAGGGTCTGTTTTCAGGGATTGTGAGTATGGTCAAATCAGAACACATCCTAGCTAAAGCTCTAAAACACATGTCTTAATATGATAGAGGTAAAGAATGATACATTGGCTCCGTGGTACAAAGAACTGCCAAAGTTCAGGCTATGATTTTGTATGATAATTGATTTCTAATGGCTTTGCTGTAACCCTAATTTAGCTAGTAGAGGATAAACCAGATCTGAAAGAAAATGAAAGTGCTTGTAGCATATGCAGGAACTCTTCAGATTGATTGAAATAGTGATGGAGAAAACAGTGGAAGTTCTTACTGATGTGTTTGGGTTCCTAGTGGCTACAGAGCTAAAATAAACAAACCCACAACTGTATTGTCACCTTGCAGGGAAACAATGAGCTGTCCTGTGAAGCATTTCCACTGTCTTCAGCCTGGAGAGTGAGGCAGAAAAAAGCTGTTAATGCTCAGTGAGGAAAAAGAAGCTAACGAAGAAATCAGCAGTGTTCTGATAGCACATCAGAGCCATTCTGCTTATTTCACCAGCATCTGCCTGGGAAGAGTAACTCGCACTCCCTTATACTCTTTATTCTTTATTGTATGAGGTCTGACAATTAAGTTGGTGAACTCATCCTAGCAAAAGTGCTACATACCTCCTTGCTAAAGATCACTATGGTCATTTTTGAAGTACTCCCCTGGGGAAACTATGCACCGATGGTAGCGCCTAGTCCACCCTTCAAAGCAATTTTCAACTCTTTTTCTGGAATGGCCATCAGAGCTGTCGTCGTATTACCCTGGATGTGCTGAATGTCATCAAAATGTCTTCCTTTCAATATGTCCTTTCTTTTCAGGTAAAGAAATAAGTCATTGAGGGGCAGATCAGGTGAGTAGGGAGGGTGTTCCAATACAGTTATTTGTTTCCTGGCTAGAAACTCCCTCACAGAAACTGTGATGTGAGCTGGTGCATTGTTGTGATGCAAGAGCCAAGAATTGGCGAAAAGTTCAGGTTGTCTAATTTTTTCATGCAGCCTTTTTTAGCACTTGCAAGTAGTGAACTTGGTTAACTTGGTTTGTTAAGTTGGTACAAGTTCATAATGCGTAATCCCCCTGATATCAAAAAACATTAGCAACGTAGTTGCAACAAGTTCACGAATTTAATTGTCCCACCTCGTATATATTGGTATACTGTCATAGCAGAACCCTTGTCTAAACCTGAGAAGCTGGTGAGCCAAGGTCGTCTGCTCCACCTCTTCATCAGTCTTAATTCCAGAAGCTCAGCTTCAGATGGAATCTTCTCTTTAGTCCTCTTTTCTCCCTTATTCTCATTTACTTCCATTTGGTCCAGAGGGTACTCACTGAAGTGTTCAGTGATAGAAAGATAAATTCCTCACCTAAGTAGATTTTATATTTAGGAGAAACCTAGTAGAGGTATTAGAGCAACACTTGTGCACACACAAGAATGCACACAGAGAAAATGCCAGAATGATTAAACCTAGAGTTCTGAACTTTTACTGGTTTCCAGTTTATTTTTCCTTTACAACAACCTGGTCTGTTATTGTTTTGTGGATAATATGTCTTGGCCCATTCTTTCAGCCTGGCTTGTCCATGCATATCATATGTCATTGTGCAAGGAAATTCTGGGCAGTAGCAAGCCTTCCATGTCTCATGAATTCTCAGTCTGTGTTTATCCCTCATAAGCTCTTTGCTCTGTGTGTGCAAAATGGCCATGAACATAAATTCACCGAGAGTAACTTGGCTCATCATTTAATCCAGTAGTTTTTACAGCTGAATGGTCATCAGAATCACTTGGGGAGCCATTAAAATTTCTGAAAGACCCATTAAATCAAAACCTCCATGAATTAGCCTCAAGAATCTATGTTTGTAAAGAGTTCTCCATGATCTTGATGATTAACCAGATTTAGGACCCACTGACTTAGTTTATGAAGATATTTCTTTAAAGAAGTTCCCCTACTTGAAAAAGTTACAGGTGGTTCCTAAGCCAGGGATACTTATGTATATAAAAAACACGAAACTGTTAAAAATGCATTTTAGGGCCTCAACTTCTGAGATTTAGAGACAGCTTATTGAGATTGGGGTCTTAGGCAGTTGTGATTTTCTTAAAAATCAAATAGATAATTCTTATTTATATCCCAGTCCCAGATCAGACTCACTGATCTAAACCATTCCGTACTGATAAGAAGAAAGCCTAGTTTTAAAGATACCTAAAGGAGATGTCTCCATTTAAACTATGTGTATGTCTTTATTATAAGATGATGGTAGTTGGTGATAGAATTAACTGAAATTTGAAGGGAACAAACAGGGCCTGTAATTTTTATCCCTTATACAAGAAGAGAATTTAGGGAATTAAAAAAGCACTGATTATTAAAACTGTAATGCCTGTCCTTTCCTTAAACCATTGTAATCAGGTCTCTTTTAGTTAAAAGTAACAGAAACTCAACTCTAAAAATAAAAAAAGGTTTTTGTGTTTTGTTTTCAACAAATAAACAAGAGACTAAAAATTGAGACTTCAGGTACAGCTGAATCCAGAAAATGGTAGAGCCCTGTCTCTCTGTCTCTTAGCTTTGTTTTTCTTTTTGTGTTAGCCTCATTTTCTAGCAAGTACTTTACAAATGGCAAGAAAAAAAGACAGCCACTGATAGTCCCAAAACCCATTTCTTTAAGCAATCCAAAACGAAAGAGTCCCTGTCTCTTGCAGTATCCATGGTGCAAATCCCAAGGAAGGCTCTGATTGGTCTTGCTGAATCACCTGCCCATCCATGAATTTGTCACAGTGGCTTGTGGGGAGAACTCCAAATGATCATCCTGGGTTACACATCCCTCTTTGGAGTTGGGGATACCAGCGTATCCCCCAAGACCACTGAGGGTAAAGTGACTTCCCAAAGAGGGAGGGGAGGAAAAAGCTATCCTCTAAAAAACAAATTGAATGATTTTGCTTTGTGTGCCCCAAACTAGTATTCATTAAACTATGTAACCTGTGGGGAGACACACCTCAGACACTTCTGGAGCTAAGGGAATAAGTTTCTTCTCTGGCTGTGTGTATTTAGTGGCCCATTGGGAAGGATGTGTGACTGAAATGGAAACTGACTTTTCTGTATTAAATATTATCAAACTGAATTGATGAAGTAATGTATGGACACATATTCAAAAAGGCATTTTAAAAATATTTCCAAGATCAGTGGGCTGACCTGACTGGTAAAGTAATAAGAGTTTTGATATCCCAATATATTTGTATGCAGATGTGTTCTGATATTGAGAATATGACCTTGAACTTGAGCCACCCACAGCTTTCCAGAACCTATTTAGTAATGCTTATAAGAACAGAAATAATGAGGAAATGTAAAGGTAAAAAATATGTAATTCAAAAATCATTAAAAATATCCCTGAGGTACTTCCCTTTAGATATTAAAAGCAGATAATTATAAGACTACTTTTTGCTAAATCCAGTGATGTTCTCATATCATTATTATGAAGTCAAGGTCAAAAAATAATTTAGTATTTGGTTCTCTGTTGTATTATGTGCCCTTTAAAAATGTTCTGTGATTGATCTTTATTGGTACCTGGAAGTATATATGTTTAGCTTCTGGTTACAGATAAACAATAACGTAACTTGTCTGTCAATAGTTACCATCATGTAAGGGCAGTAGTTATTGCCTCTTTAAGTTTTGAAAGACACCTTTCTCAGCTTCATAACTAGAAACCTTTGCTATTCTCAACATTTCACCATTTACACTGAGGTTATTTGTATGGAATTTCAAGACTTGGCCTCTTGCTGTCTCTCCATACACAGACACAGAAGGATAATATTTTCTGAGCACTAGCTGTGTGACAGATATTATTCTGAGCCCTTTTTATGTATATTTGGTTTAATTCTCATAACAGACACATGAGATAGATGCTCTGAGTTCCTCATTCTGTATATGAAGAAGCCGAGTCAGAGAATGTAAGTAACTTGCCCACATCACACAGCTAGTGTACTGGCACTGGGGTACAAGTCAGTATCTGTCTACTTTCAAAGCCAAATTCAGCACCTTTCCTCTCTCCTTTATCCCTAACCTATGCCTTTTCAGAAGTGATGAGGATAACTAGATGCAGAAGTCTTTCAAAGTATTGGCAAATTTAAAAAACAGATTTAGGGCAGGGGTTGGAGGGGAACAGGGTGCTGGGGGAAATGCGGCAACTTGCTCTTTCCATTTGCCACTGTTTTCACTGAGATGCTCCCACGGGCCCAGGAGACTCAGCAGCCTGTCTTTAGAAAGTTCAAAGTCTCATCGCCTCTGCCCCTGACTTCATGATTGTCTTCACCAAATTTTTATATCCTGTATCATATTTTTTCATAACATTTCATGGAGTCACACTCCCACCCCAACTTGATAGTATGTGAAGAGGAGGTAATAAGAATGATTATAAAAAGGAAATATAAATTGAAATGGCATTACTAGTAAAACAAGCCAATAAAAAATAGCTTCCAAATGGGTTATGACTTTCCTTGCCCTCAGCCAGTATCCCATTACCTGGGCGCCACAGATTAAGCATCTTTATTCGTTGATTTGTTTCATCAGCACCTCTTCCAGTTGTAGGCAACTGGAGAAATGCGGTCCATATATGGAGCAGAGACTGGGCAAGCAGTCAGAACCCAGGTAAAAAACACCCCACTGCCATTACTTCCTGGACATCCCAGCTTTTCTATTCAGGAGCCGCAGTGATGTTCCTAGAGGATCCACACCTGAGAGGTCCCGGGGAATTTGTTCCCCCTTGGAGGAGGAGGTCTCCTGTGGCCTCAGAGAGCTCCTGACAAGGCTTTTGCTAAAGTGGGCCACTTTCAGGGCTGCCAGCTAGTCCTGACATAGTTAGGGTCTGCCTATTCCTGTTTGGACCAAATCCCTTGGGATCTCTCTGATGCAAATTAAAATAAAAAGAACTTTCTCAATAAACCCATGAGTTAATGTCCATTGTATAAAGGCTATTTCAGCTAGTTACAAATTTAGTCAAGTGTGTAATCATCCAGCCTATGGTTTTCTATCTTTTCTTGAAGATATGCCATGATCTTACAACTTGCTCTAGATGAATTAATATGTCCAATATGATTATGTGAATGAGCTGCCTTGGAGAAAGGTAATGCATTTCTAACTACTAGAGGTGTTCAAATGTATGTTAGGTCATAAACGTGTGGAAATTAAGCATTTGATGGATTACTGGAAGGACCCTTCCAATCCTAAAATTCTACACTTTTTAATTTTTTCCATAATGCATCTGTACTGACTTCTAATAATCAAATTCTCCTTCTTAAATTCATAATTCTCCCATTTGATAATTTTTTCCTGAGATTGCTGTCAAATAGTTCGCTTTATCATTTGTAGATAGACTCCTCTTTCTTCCTTTTGGTGACAATCAGGCCAACACATGTCTTGTCTACCTCTTCCATGTTCTGTGCTCCTTCAGATGTCAGTGTTGGCGGTTCTGCTGCTCGTTTGCAAGTTCTGCAGTTACCTCAGGATGTGATTTATCGAGCTCAGTGTAGTTGAACTCACCTAGAGCAGCCATGAGCTCGTTTATCATCCTTCACCTCCCTCACATGTCAATCTCCTCTTACCAAGGCTCATTCCTGTCTCTTCACTCGAAACCCCCTTCTTACTGACAAAGACCAAAGTAGAAGAATGAATGGAAGGTTCTGCTTGTTGCTAATATTTGGGAACAGGAGAGCATCTGTGCACAGCCCAGGCTCTGGCCTCCTCTGGTTTTGGGGCATCAGCTCAAGTGTAGGAAGTTCTTAGTATCGACCCGCTTAATTTTTAGAAGCCCGCATTCACCATGGTCTTTAACTTTCCTGGAGTTTCTGACTAGTTTGTGTCTGTCAGATACTTTCCCTGGGTGGTGTGTCCTTCTCTCCATGTTTTGTGCATGGAGTCTTTAAAATACAGGTTCATGGGCTGACCGAGTGGTGTGGTGGTTGAGCGCTGGCTTGGGAAGCCAACAGCCCCGGTTTGGGTCCCACCTATGAGGGTCAGTGACACTGCCCTCACAATATAAAAAATAAAATAAAATACAGGCTCATCAGAAAGCCTGTCTATGAGCCTCCTTTGCCGGTTCCTTCCCTTCTTCCTTGTCAGGTTCGCTTTAGACAGTCTTGGGAGGTGTATCACGCCTGCCTCTACTCTGAACGTTCTGCTCTCTGTAAAAGCCTAGTCATAAAGCCTGGGGGGCTTAAACAACAGAAATTTATTTTCTCATAGTTCTAGAGGCTTAAAGCCTCTGTTAATGTTATTTGCATCTAGCCCTTCTTGCTTATAAACAGTAGTGAGCACCTTGTAAATACGTACTGTTATCATGTTCATCTTTGTTCACTTTAAAGCACCAAGTACTTGGTTTATACCCAGTAACCACTCAACAAATACTAAATTGGTTTGAATCTTATCAGAGATTTAGAATGTCATTTAAAGCAATAAACATTTATGTTGCATCTAATAGTTAAACATATTTTTAAAAGTACTATGTGACAAATCATAGATATAGTGAATATAATCACTGCATTATTCTAATAGCTACTTTTAATGGTTACTTGCAGTATTTAGCCTAAATAAAGTGTATATCTTTTCATAAATTTTTCATGGTGATCTCACCTTCTGAACTCCCAAAGCACTGTTTGTTCCTAGCACAAATTTCACATTTATTATTTATGCTGAAGTATCCTTTCATTCATTTTTTCTGTCCCTCACATTAAAATCTAGTCCCTTGGTGAACAGGGGCAATGGCTTATAAATGTTTCCATCCCTGACACCTGCCTTATAAGCAGTAGATAATGCTAGGCAGGCCACAGGGTTACTCTCATCATCTGGGCAGGGGTGCCATCTGCCTATGACCACAAAAATAGTTTCTTGGAAAAGAACACCTTTGAAAGAAACCGAGTTTAACAACTCAGCAGCTTTCCTCTTAATTTGCCTCTCAGCTTTTTTTTTCCCCACTGTGCCTCATCCACAGATTAGATATTGAACATTCATGCATTCATTTTTTTTTCATATTAGAATATTTAGTGAGCACCACTTATAATGAATCTTTCTCTTGGAAAGAAATAGAATGTCTTGAAAGAGAATAATGCTGGGGGTGTTCGGTTGTGCAGGTTGTACACTGAACAGTGGTATCCAGCCAAAGGAGTGATGGGGTTGAAACCAGTCTGATCAAGCCTTATCAAGCCATATACCCTGGAATGCAGATGCATTAGCCCAGAGGAAGGGGATAAAGGAAGGCTTTTTTTCTAGTTAGCATAAAGATGTGCATTTCCCTAGCTCTATGTTGATATGGTTGTATCCACCCAGAGGGGAAACTTTTTTTTTTTAATTTACATAAAATGTCCTCTGGATTAGCAGCAGCTCTGGGATTAGAGAGAAATGGACCTACTACATATTGCAAAGTTGGGGGACCAGAGTGGAAGAAGAGAAATTATTTTATAAGTTATTGCAGAAACCCAGGAAAGCAATGATGGTGCCAAGGATAAGCTAAGGGTCATGGAGATAGAACTGATAAACTTGTTGTTGGATTCAACACAGGGCATATGAGAAATAGAGGGAGACGAGAGGGGGCCCCTCAACTTGGGCTTGAGCATTCGATGATATTGTTGCCATTTGCTAGGATGGGGAAGGCTGGAGGTGAGGGCTGGAATAACAGAGAGAAATGTAGTAGTTCTCTTTTGAGGAGTCTCACTGTATATGTGTTGTTTGAGAACTTTCTACTTTATACATCTTCAGAGTCCCATAAAACAGCCATGAGAAGGCTCATCTTTCTGTTTGCCCAAAATCTAAAAGAAATAAAAGAGCCTGGGCTGTAGCTTAGACAAGTCATTCATCTATGAGCCCATTTGCCAAAGGACTTAGGTACTCCTTACTTTCAAACTCCTTTCCTGACATAAAACCTCACAATTAATATCTAATTTCTTTTGCTCAGTTTTATGATATTCTCTGTGCAGAATGGATAACTCTAGAAGAGAGAGTGGCATTGACAACTAATAGTAAACTAATGTAGATTCTCCAAGAAAAAACACACAAAATCAACAATACACATAGGCCACAAGCTGCCCCCTAACATAATTTTGCAACTGTGCTGGCTCAAGGATGGACACTTGGAAGATTTGAAGATCTATTTTATTTGTCTGTATTGCCAGTAAAATACCCCTCTTCTAGCATGGTTTTAGATCCCGGGGGCATCTGCGGCTTACAGAGTGTTTTGCTAAGAGCTCCCTCCAAGATAACCATCAGTCTACAATATGACTTTGCAAAATTCAAAGTCCTTCTTCCATAAGCCAGTTTCAAAAAACAAAAACAATGCTTCAATTCTTGACCTGAAGCCAAAAACCTGTAATGGTCCCATAAATGATTAAAACAGCAGCTGGTAATATCTTGGAAACAGATTGATCAGTGGGAATGCCTTACAATCTGTCTAGATTCTGTATGCCTTTGAGCAGCATGAACTAACTCTGATGTGAGACTAAGAATGGGTGTTTAGAACCCAAAGAAACCAAGATAATTCTTAAAACCCTGTCAGGGATTGTATCTCTCTAAGACAACTGCTAGTATATTTTAACTCCAAAGTGGAGTAAAAGTTTTTAATATATTTTAACTCCAAAGCTGGGTATAGATTTTCGAAGCATTGGTCTTATGGAAACTGATGGTGACCCTTGTTTAATTGGCCTGTATGCTCTACGTCAAGTCATTTACTGATAGCAAATGATTTTGAGTGCCTGTGATGTATCCATCATGGGGATGCAGTGGTGAATGAGACAGAGCTCCTGACCTCACTGAGCTTATGTCATTGGTGGAAGGGAACAAACAATAACTTAGTAAATAAAGAACACGTACAAATTCATCTAGTAATAAGAGCTATGCTGGAAGTAAAGCTGAAATGGAGAGGTGCTACTTTAAATGGACATATTAGGAAACTTCTCTCCAAAGAGATGACATTTGAGCAGAGACTTCAATGATGAGAAGAAAGGAGCCAACAATATAAATATAATACCTGGGGGGAAAGTCTGTGCAGCTGAAGGAACAGCATATGCAAAACCTTGAGATGAGAATGGGCTTGGCATGGTTGAAGGATAGTGAGGAAGCAGATGGGGCTGGAGTCTGGTGAGTGAGAAGAAGACTAGTAGGAAATAAGGTAAGAAAAGTTGGCAGAATCCATATCAACTGTTGCCTTCTAGGTCATAGGAAACTGGGTTTTAATTCTATGGAAAATCAATGGAAGGCTTTAAACAGTTTTACAAGAATAAGATTGACTGAATTAATAGTTATAAAAACATCCCTGTAACTTCTGTGTGGAAAATGGGCTGTGAGGAGCATAAGTAGAAGGAGGAAAACTAAACAGACAGCCATTGCAGTTGTCCAGGCAAAAGGAGATGGTGGGCCTGGATTAGGGTGGAGGTGAGAGTGCTGGTCAGAAATGGTGAGAAATGGGGTGAAGTTTGAAGGAGGATCTGACAGGAGGACTTATTGGTAGGTTGGATTTGGGGATGAGGAAAAGAGAAAGAAATCAAAGAAGATAGGATGGCACTTAAGTTTTTGCTCTAAAAATTGGGTGAACTGGTCTTAGCTGGATGAATTAAATGGGTCTTAAATGAAATGAGGAACAGGTTTGGTTAGAGGTACAGGAGGAATCCAAAATTTAGGCTTGGACTTGTTAACGTGAGATGCCTATTAGACATCTAAGTGGAGATATCTAGTGGGTTGTAAGAGTTACCAAGGGGATGAAATAGACACAGGAGAAGTCTAAGGACTACATTCTAAGGCCCTTTAACCTTTAGTGAGTGCATGAGAAGAGTATTAAGTAGGAGAAAAACAGGAGAATGTGGCATCCTAGAAACCAGGGGAAAGGCCTGCTGGGAGGATAAGTAAGAAGAGGAATGATAATTGACCATTATACTTGACAAGATAAAGGCCATGGCTATACTTAACAATAACAGTTTCAGTAGGTAGTCTGGAAAAAGACCCACAAAAGCCTGAAGTGGATGCATGGAGGATAGACAAGTCTTTGAAGCTTTCCTGTAGAGGACTTGAGGGAAATAAGGTGATAGTGTTTGTTGCATTTTTGTTTAAAAATGGTTTATAGCATGATTCTTTGCTGTTGAGAATGATCAAGAGGGACAATCAAGATGCAAAAAATCAAAAGCAAGAATATTTTCAAGAGCAAAGTCCTGTAATAAGTGAGAGAAGATGGTGTCCAGGGCACAATGGAAGGCTGGCCATTGACCAGAGCAGGTGATGTTCTTCCATTGAAACATTAGGGGTGACAGAGTATATAGGACCAGATAAAGTGGGTATATAAAGTATGTGATAAGGAAATGGTATAGATCTCACAAAATTGCTTTCATTTTTTTTTCAGTGGAATATGAAATAAAGATCATCAGCTGAGGAAAGCAAAGGAAATGGCGTTGAAAGTTTAAGAGGAGAGAGAAAGCAAATTTTCTATGGAAATAGGGTAGGATTACTGGGTAGTACTTAATGCTCTCAAGAGATCTGTGATTATTGATCTGAGTTTATACTTTTTCTTCAAAACCAGCATTGAATTTGTCACGGGAAAGAAAGCATGGTGCTGGGCACAGGACATGAGGAAGTGAGGAGTTGGAGGTTAGCGGCATAACCTTGGGCACACTATTAAATTTTCAGTCTTCTTTATCTAAAATGGAGACGATAGTTTCTATGAATAGGCTTATTGTGCATATCAAAGCAGACAACATATTCAATGAATGTTTTGCTTTACAATTATAAACTTGCCATTAGTCTTCTTTAGCCTGTTTGTCCTTGGATAAACAGCTATGGGGACCTGTGATTAATATGGTGGATGTGGCCTAAAGTGCACACTGGAACTTTGATATATGTGAGTAAGGAACATCATGGGAGCCTCTGACCAAATTGGACATAATCAATAGGGCACTCGGGGGCTAAGAAGTGGAACTGATAGAGGGCTGGGATGGTACACAGATGAAGTTGAAATTAGAAAGAAGCAATTAGGAAGGAAAGGAGACAGTGGAAGCAGAAAAGGGGTAGAAAGGCTGGGATTGTGATCCAGATGGAGGTCAAACACACAGTTCAGTGTTTCTGTGTAGGATTGAGATGGTTCCTTTGGCTCAGCCTCATCATTACCAACTGAGTGCCAAGCCCTACGCCTGGATCTCCAATTTACACGTTTTGCTTTCACTGAGGAAGTAATGTGAGAAGGTGGGCCATGTGAGAGGCATGGTTTTGAGTGGCTCTGCATTCTCTCAGCAGTAAGGAAAAGGAAGGAATTGAATCAACAAAAGATTGGAATATTCCTAAATCCTATTTCTTTGAACTTTCTCTATTCCAATCTCAACTTTTTTCTTCAATCAAGCAAGTTGCTGATTTTGCAGTTGGCAAATATTGAATAAATACAAATAATAAAGTATTAATATGTATGAGGAATATGGTCACAGATATTTTTAGGCAAGTCTGAGTACAACTTGGCCTAAAAACTTGCACCCCATGGCCTAATACACATGGTTCCTTTAGTTAAGATACTGCATGGGCCAGCCGAGTGGCATGGTGGTTAAGCGCTGGCTTGGGAAGCCAGCGGCCCCGGTTCAGTCCCACATATGAGGGCCCTCAAAAAAAATTAAAAAATTAAATAAATAAAAAAGATACCACAGAAGGCAGTGATTGTGAGTTGTAAAAAAATAAAACCTCTTGTGAAACAAATCTTTATAGACATGCTGCCTCTTTTAACTACCTCAAATCTTTTTTGGAAAAAGCTAGGCTATAAATAAATAATCATAGTTCTCTCGGCTGCATTTCCAAAGTGATTGGGCATTCACTTTTGATGAACTACATGCTGAGCAGCCCCTGGTCACTCAGGCATTGTAAAATCCTCTTTAAATTCACAGTAGATGTGCCTTCATTATTTTTCAAAACCCCAAGGGCTGCCTGTCAGGGATTACATTTCCTCTCTTGTTCTTGTCATTCTAGAACTTTCCTATTGAGAAACTTTCAATGAGCTAAGGAAGATACACTACTCACTTTCTTCTTCAAGTATTTATTCATTCAATGTCTAACTATAGACATGAGGTAACATTATTGGAAAATGCAGAACCATGAGGGAAGCATATTCTATTATTCATGGTATCACTCTCTCCTACCCCAAGTATCCAAGGCATTTGCCTTGGCTCAAATAGGATACTCTTCTTTCATTTATTCCATATGGTGTTGGGCATGAAATCCTTCCAGTTCTACTTCTTTAGCATTTGCTGGATCTATTCCTTCTTTTTCATCTATCTCCTCTACCTCAGCTTAGGATCTCAGAAGTCTCTCACTCTTGGTTCTTGCTTGCCTTTTTTCCCTTTTTTAATCTTTCAATGTTTTCTCATTGCAGCCCAGGTGATATTTCTAACAGTCAAAGCTATCACTCCCCTCTTTAAAATTCATACAGGTGCTCCCAGTTACCCCAAAATAAGACCACAGACTAAAGTTAACTTGTACCATCTTACCTCATTGGACTCGCACATCTCTTCTGGCCTCATGCCTTTCCACCTTACTTTTATGCTATGCTCAGGCTGCACTGTACTTCCTTCAGTACACCTTCATAAATGCTGGATGGATTAATGAAAGAAGAAAGGAAGGAAGGAAGGAAATAAGGAAGGAAGGAAGAAGGAAAGGAAGGAAAGAGGCAAGGAAGGAAGGAAGGAAGGAAGGAAGGAAGGAAGGAAGGAAGGAAGGAAGGAGGGAAGGAAGGAAGGAAGCAAAGAAGGAAGGAAAGGAAGGAAAGCCCTCTTTTGAGGGGAGCAGAGGGTCCCATGTGGGGAGAATTTGCCTCTTCCTTTAAAAGCACCTTAGCCCCATTTTCAGTTGAAGCCAGAGCATTAAAGGCCTTGTATTTATTTCTCTTTTAGGAACTTTCTCATCAGTTATGTCTTGGGAATGTGCATTTATCTCTGTCTCTTTTCTTCTTGGACCCAGAGGGTGATAGAAGCCAAATGTCAGCTGTCATGAATGGGATGTTTGAGTGTACAGCCAGAGCTTACTCAGAGTGGTATTTTTCTGCGAAGGTTTCTTTATACAGGAGAATGTATTCAAATCACAGATCTCATTTAGAGGATTATTTTGCTGCCAACACCAGCCACCAACAGCTGATAATGCCACAGTGGTCATTCTTTGTACTGGTAAAGCAAAGTACACTAATCCATTAAAAATAGCATTAAGCTTAAACCCCTAATAATCATCCAAGACAATTAGCAGTTACCTAATAATTATTCTAGAATGAAGTTTTCACTCTTGCTAAGTGAGTAGGTGTGTTTTAGGTGTTCCTTAGTATTCTCACATCTATTTATAAATAGATTTATTTTTAAGTACCACTAGCTTCCTTTCTAAAAATAAGACTATTATGGCTATATAGCTCTGTTCATTGTGCTCTGACACAGCATGAATAGAAAAATCCACACTGATGCCAACACTCTTAAATAATAACAAGAGTACTTTGGTTCATTGACTAAATATTATCGAGGATCTGTTAGATGCCAGCACAGTGCTAGGAGGATACAACAAATACTTGTTTGAAGATACACCAAACAAATCAATAAAAAATCTCCAGGCTCATGGGCCTTATGTTATTATTTCACAATTGTATAGAAGATTGCAAAGTGCTTTCATATACATGCCTACTTTTCAACTGCACAACAGTCTTAGGAGGTGGATATAGCCATTACCCTCCTCCTGAATTAACAGAACATAAGTCCAGAGTGTCTTGATGACTTAAACAAGAATACCCACCAGTAAGTGGGAGATCTAGGATCAGAATCAAGGTCACCTGATGCTAGTGCTAGCGTGGTTTTTTTCACTATCCCTCTTTTCCAATGCAATCCAGTTCCTAGAGCCAGTAAACCTCATGCACAGTGCAATGGGAGTGAAGATAGCTAAAGTACCCCCCCACACCAGGAGACCCACTGGTCTTACATTATACCTTTCTTTATATCTGTAATGACTTTTTGCTTGTTTCTTTGATTCCTGTCTTGTATCTTTTTCTACATTTCTCTCTTTGTAACCAGATAGCATCCTTGAGCAGCTTTCCATTTGAGGATGGTAGTCTCTATTGCATGCATCCTCTCCAATAGAGTCCTTATTTGATGACTAAACTAATTATCTAATAATATGCCTTTGGGTAAAGACTAGGGGTAGAATTGTATTTGTACTAATCAGGGCAAGGGTACAGTTCAGTTGATGTGTGAGAAATAAAAGAAGACTTAACGTATTTATTTTTGTCTTTTATTAATAACACACAGGAAGAGTGGAAGGAGGAGGCTGTTCCTTGTCCCCATTCAGTATGTTCTTCCCTGGTTCCCTTCTTTTCCTCACCACCGAGTTTGGTTTATTTTATAGGGTTCCTGCCTTGTGCAGCCTGTAAGCCTGGAAATGATGAATGATAGTATGAGATGAGCAATGGATTAAAGGGAGAAAATAGCATCAGGAAATGTCCCATTGTGAGGGAGGTTAGATGAAGGAGAGTTCAGACGGAATGATGTTCATGGTATGAGGGACAAGACTGTATCCTCTAGAGGTTAGAGAGGAGATTTCAGCACCATGGTGGTGAGGACAGTGCCACAAAGACAGGCCAAGGTTTTCTGATCTGAGGACAACCCCACATGTTATGACAAAATCATTTGGAGCACTGCTTCTCAAATGTGAGCAACAGAATCACCAGGAAGACTTGTTAAAATAGATTATTCTACTCCACCCCCAGAGTATGTGATTTGGTAGTTCTGATGCCGCTAGTTGAGGGACTGTGCTTTGAGAACTATTGATTTAGATGTTACAACTGTGAAATCGGGACAGTATGTGACCAAGGAGATGACATGTCCTCTGTTTCTCCTCCACCTGCCCGTCTTTCTTCTCCCTCAACCCTGGCCAGAATCCCTTGACTCCATGGTTACATCTGACTGTCAGAGCCTGAAATGCTCAGTCATGCAGTGTCTCGTGTAAATGGAAATGACTGACAAGGGGAGCAAAGAGAGCAATCCCCAAGCTGAAAATGGCCCAGTGGCCCAGGCCTCTGAGGTCAGCCATGAACTGAGCCTCTCAGTGCCATGTGCACCTGCATATTCCTTCCTTGTACCATCTTCCTGGTACAGTCCATTCAGGATTCTCCAGCCTGCGGTTCTGGCTGTGGTTCCCAGTCACACGTGGGTGGATTGGAGAGGTATTCATCCTTAGTCCTCTAACAAGCAATGTAACAGCCTTTGGTTAAATGTCTAAACGCTGTGATTTGGTATTTTAGTAAACAATGGATAAAATACACTGGTATGTCTGGCTTCTTGGTTATTTTTAATAGAAAAAACAATGCATTTGTTTCTGTATAATAAGGAGCACTTATGAGCACTTGAAAGCATTTTGCATGTATAACATATTTATCTTCACAACTAAATAAGTTAGGTATTATTATTATTATTATTATTATACTCTTCTTATAAATGAAGACACTGAGGCACAGAAAATGTAAATAACTTGCCCAAGGTCACATAAGCTTTAAGTAGCAGTGACAGGATTTGGGACTTACTTTTACTTTTAACTATTATATTAGACAGTTTTGTGCTTATCACCTGAGCATGGGCCTTTCATATACCTTAACAAAATGGTTCCTAAGTTTTGAAACAAACTGACCACTGAGAAAGCTACCCAGAGTTAGCCAAACTCAAGGTCAAGGGCACAACCCTCCACTATACTGCTCTCGCTTTAGACACTTGGACCAGTTGGGGTCTCCAGGGCCATCCTCACTTCAGACTAGTTCACTACAGATTTGAGGGTCCCCATGGACTCCTCCAGGTTTGATTATTTGCTAGAATGAGTCACAGAACTCAAGAGAGTGAGCTACTTAACAATTACAATTTTTTTTTAAAAGGTTTTATTGGGGAATTGGGGGAGGAGAACAGCGTTGAGGAACCGGGGAAGGGGAACAGTTCTTCAGTCTAGCTGTGGGGGACATTGCTTCACTGGCCTATGTTGGTATCGTCACTGCTCTCGTCTCGAGTGAGGCATATAGGTCGCTGGCCTCTGGATGGCCGCTCACAGCAGTTCTTGGCAGCTCACACCAGCTGCCAGCTGCTCACACTGGCTGCCAGCCACTCACTGTAGCCTATGGCAGTCCACTGCAGCAGGGGCTGCAGCTATGCTGTCCCTGAGGACTCACAGCAGCCCAGCTCCAGGTGGAGCTGTTGTTCACCATCTTAGCTGTAGAGGGCAGTGTCACTGGCCCTCATATGTGGAATCCGAACTGGCGCCGCTGGAGTCACAAGCCAGCTCTTAACCAACACGCCACTCGGCCAGCCCAACAATTACAATTTTATTATAGCGAAAGCATGCAAATTGGAATCAGCCAAAGGAACAGGCATATAGGGAGAAGTCTAGAAGTGTTTCTTATGTGAAGCTTCTATCATTCTCAGGGATGTGTTACCCTCTCCACATAAAAGCACAAAAAACCCCAGAGTATTGCCAAACAGGGTAACTCACCCAAGCTTTGGCATCTAGAGTTTTTATTGGTGTTTCTTTGTGTAGACATGATGAATCAAATCAGTGGCCATATAGTTGATCTCAATCTCCAGTCCTCTCCATTCCTGCAGGCAGGGCTGATATTGTGGCTCAAATCCTAGACCCTCTAATCACAGGCTTGGGTTTCTGGTGTGGCCCCCTGCCTGAGTCATCTCATTAGCATAAATTAATCATGTTTGGTCTAGGGACCCACCATGCATAATAAAGATACTCATTCACTAGGGAAATTCCAAGGGTTTAAAGGTTACCTCCCAGAACTGGGGACAAAGGCCAGCCAAATTCTTTATTACATAAAAGCAGAGCACAGGAAGGTAGTGAACAGAGATACCTGCTCAGAGGTGAGTTTTATGACATCTTTTAGGTCAGCAGTACTATTTCTGTTCTAGGCAGTAGTCTCACTGTGACAGAAAGGGGAAGAATTTTCTCCTGGCATTTCTGCAAATAGCCAAGCACTAAGTCAGGAAAAGGAACACTGGAGAGGATGACTAAATTAGGAGGAAGCTAGAGAGCTCTAAGTGATGGAGGCTGCTGGAGAAGCCCAGCACTGCAGTCTGCAATGAACTCACTCGCAGACAACAACGCGTACCCAGACACCATGGCAAGGGAGCGAGAGTCTGCTCTGTGAATTGAGGAGCGCAGAACTCTGTAGTTGTGAAGCTTTTATACACCCCCAACATGTAAATTACCATGCTTGTGAATTGGGATTGGTTCACATGTAAATGAGTAGACGCTTGAGTTAACCAAGTCTGGCTTTGAAAAGAATCGATATCTAGGAACTAAAGACTGTACTGAGGTACTTGCAAATAATAGTGAGGGAGAGAGCTGTTCTAATTCCAAGGGACTTCTGGAATGATAAATAATGAGGGGTGGCTAGGGGAGCATAGGGTAAGACATCAAAAGGAGCAATCTTCCATGAAAATCTGCCTGTATGTCATTCATGTCTGTCTCTCCAAATAAGAGCAAGCAAATGAGAAAATAGCAAGGAGGTATAAACAACGGCTGGCATGAGTTCTGAAGGGAAGCATGTTATGCATGGATGGGAGCCTTTTATTTTACAGGACTGGCTGTTTTATTTTACAGGGCTGGCTGTTAGAATACACACATTACACACATGTGTTTGTAACTCACTCAAAACATGGAATTTCCTATTATGGTCAAGCCCTCTTTTCTCTGAAATCGAAGCCTCTTAAATCTGATGAGTAAAACCAGGGTTCCCAGTAGGAAGGAGGAACAGGTGAAGTTATGCTTAATTTGGCCTGACCATGTGTATCTGAGTGCCCTGGACTCTTGCCGGATTGATTGGTTTTGCTCTCTCGCTGGCATGTTCCTTTTACCCTTCACTTGCTAACTAGAGGGCTGAGAGAGATGGGGTTTTATGATCCCAATGAAAGCTTTTAAAATGTTGAGCTCCTCCTTTTAGGTGCAGTGCTGCTGGTTTAAGCGACATAAACTGATGCACAATGACAATTTATAGCAAGGACTTTTTCCTTTTTCCATTTTTTTTTTTAAAGAAAAAAGATGGATTATTATTCAGATGTAACAACCAGCTACGTTTGTAATGTGACAGCCCTGGGTGATGAGGAATTAAAAATGTCCATGGATGCTGAGTGACACATTTATATTGTGGTGCAGCAGCCCTGGCTCTGAAATCAGTTGCTCCAGATCTAGAGAAGGCAGCCACTTGCTACGCCTCCAGAGCTCACTGGTGGGCTTTGAGGCCTCATTTTTTTCTGTCCTCTCTGAATTCTCCTTTTGTTGGTCTGTTCCCATCAGCCAGAGGCAAAACCAGTGATTGGCAGGAAGGAAGATGTTTCTTTGGAAGGAATGGGTCTCAATCCAGAAGGCAAGTTGGAAAGGAAGCAACCATTTAACAAAGCTGGATATGATGCCAGTTAGCCAGGGAGCATGGAAGGAAAATGGACATTTGTATCTGCTCAGACCTAGATTTTAAAGCCCTGCTTTGTGCTTAATAGTCTGTAGCAAGTTATTTCACCTTTCTGGGGCTCCTTTTACCCATCTGTAGAATTGGGGTGATCATTCCTTCTATCTCCCAAGGTTGTTTGAGGATTAAATAAGCGAACATATCTGCAGTTCTTGAATAACAGTAGATGCCCCTTTTCTGAGCCTATGTTGACTATCAAGTAAGTAGATTTCTAATGCAAAATCAAAGCTTTCAAATAATTATCATTGACTTCAAAAGTTGATGCCTGTCTTGGAAAAACACTCCTGCATTTTCCCCTGCTCACAAACTACTACCACACTTCAGACATCCAAAGTCTGGAAAGGCTTTCCACACATCAGGCACTTCTGTGACATGAGCTGGGTGTCCTACAATTCAACTCAGTTCTGACACTGTCTACCTGGAGTTCTCATCTGATCCCATAAGTCAAGGGCTCAGTTCCACAATGGCCCCCACTTCAAATGCCAAGTCAAGTTCACCCAAGTTCTTATCCACTGGCTAAAAACCAGGGTTCCTACAACCCCCTTCTTATGTTTTGTGACTTGCTAGAATGGCTCACAGATCTCAGGGAAACACTTATATTTACCAGTTTATTATAAGAATATGTGATAAAGGATACAGATGAACATCTAGATGGAAGTGACATATAGGGAAACATGGAAGACAGGACTCAGGGCTCCCATGCCTTCTCTGGGTACACCATCCTGTATGTCTTCAGCAACCCTGAAGCCCTCCAAACCCTGTTCTTTTGGGTTTGTATGGAAGCTTCATTACAGGGGCATTATTGACTATTAAATCATTGGCCATTGGTGATTGATACACCTTCCAGCCTGTTTCTCCTCCCCAGATGCTGCGGGGAGGGAGAGTGGGACTGAAAATTCCAACTATAACCACCTGGTTGGTTCCTCTGGCAGCAAGCCCCCATCTCTCCTTAGGGACTTTCCAATAATCATCTTATTAATATAAACTCTGGTGTGATTGAAAGGGGCTAGTTATGAATAACAAAAATGGCAGATTTCACCTTTATTGCTCTGGATCTATTTCAGGGGCTGGGAACAAAATGCGTCCCTATAGCTCTTATTATTAGGAAATTACAAAGATTCTGAGAGCTATGTGCTTGGAGCCATGGATGAAGACCAAATATATATTTCTTACTATAAATCATACTGTCACAATACCTAATGTATCTTATAAGCTGACAACTTAGGAACCTGCTGTTTCAGGGATCATAAGGTCCATCTGAAAAAATTCATTTGTTATTATGCAGAATGCCATTTGGCTGTCCTGCCCTGACACCTGCCCAAGTTGAAGTCCATTCTGTGGGTGCATGGAGTCCGTTGAGCAGCCACACCCACCCAAGCCACTGCCCTCTGTGCCTGGGCCTGGGAAGCCTGAGGGGACACATTCAATCCACCTGCCAAACACACTGCCCCAGAAACAGCAGGGAGGGCCACCACATGGTACTGAAATGAGCCCAAATGTGTGTTTGCTGATCTATGAAAATACCAGCCGTCTTTCAAGGGGAGGCAGCTTGTCTGGAGCTGTGAGTGGCCGCCTCTCTACCCTTTTCTGTACCTTTGTAGGAGAGAGGGACCTTTGAAGGGGTGGGTTATGACCCAGTGGGTTTGAGCTTGCTTTGTTTATGAGCACAGCTTGTCCAAACTCAGACGATTGTTGTGGCAGCCTTGAAATGGTTTTCAGTTTAACATTGTGTTGTCCATTGTTCAGTTATGCCAGCAGTTATTTTTAACCAATAATGCCACCTAAAAATGCCTCTGAATTTGAAGTAGATTACTATGTTTTATCAGCAGACGCCTCCTGGTGAATTTACACTGACAGAGTACACACACTGAAATGCTGCATATTCCAACACAGATCTAGCCATGCAGCATTTTTTTTTTTTTTTGAGGGCAGTGTCACTGGCCCAAATGTGGGACCCAAACCGGGGCCGCCGGCGTCCCAGGCCAGCGCTTAACCACCGCGCCCCTCAGCCGGCCCAGCTGTGCAGCGTTTTAAATAGCACATGTGCCAGTTCAGGATCATGTCAGCTTTTTCTCCTTTCTTCCTTACTTCTGTGGGGGCTGTTTGAGATAAGGCAGTGGTCAGAGTCTTTCCCTTTCCAGGTTCAGATTCACAGGAGAAAAGCATGTACATTTATGGAATATAAGTTCTACTTGACACGTGAGCCTTCATAAGGATAAACAGTTAAACCTGTGTAGTATGTGCTAGCTTAGATGAAGACTGGACAGTCATGAAGGAGTATGACAGGGCAAAGAGTGTGAGGTAAGTGTAATAAACTGGAGGAGACTGAGCAAAGCCTGATTGTCAATTCTTCTTGTAGTCAGTCCCATTGTGTCCAGAAAAAAGGCTGCTCCTTTTCTCTGGGGATAAGGAAAGTGCCTCCAATATGAGGGTTTTATGACCTGTTTCAGAGAAGTGCAGAGGAGATATCAGACTGACCTTCAAAGTGCCATATTTTTGGGTATCTTGAACCAACCTTCCTCTCTTCCTTCCTTCCTTCCTTCCTTCCTTCCTTCCTTCCTTCCTTCCTTCCTTCCTTCCTTGTTTCCTTCCAGTGCATATAAGGGAGATGTAGCAGTGAAGTGGTGAGGAGTGATCAGACTTAGTTTAATAGTAAATGTAAAGCCAATAGGACCTGTTGATGGTTTGTGTGGCTGTGAAAAAGAAAGAACAAGGATGTCTGAGGATTTTGCCATGAGCAACTGGGTGGATTAGAAAAGTGAGAGAGCATCATTGGTTTGACATGGGGAAGAAATAAAAAATTCAATTATAATTTACAAGTTCATTGACTATAGTGAGAGAGAAAGAAGTGATAGTTTAAAGTTCTAGAAAAAGCAGAGGGGTAGTATACAAAGCTTAGGTGGAGCGGTCATTATTAGTTTTAAGGGGGGCCTGCACTGCTGTTCCATAAGAGATGGGAGGAGAGGATGAGTACTGAGTCATAGGTTTTCAGGCTTAATAACGTTAGTGTTATCAAGCCCTAGTTGTGGGTTTGCTATTGCATTCTGATGGCTACTAATTTGGCTAAGACATATAAGGAAGAAAGGACAGAGTGGTGACTGAGACTTGAGAACACTGGAAGCAATTTGAAATATTTATTGTGAAGTTTGGGAGCATGAGCTGAAAAGAAAAAAGCAGAAGTGTTGCCAGATAGTGTGGGGGTCTCTTCAAGGCTAGTGACCATAAATAGTTTTTTAGAGTATCTACTCTGATATGTGATTTTTCTTTGTTAGCACTGCACTGCTCAGGAACCATCACAAATTAAGCATAATAGTGTGTTCCATTAGAGTTCATATTTTATCTGATGGGTGTGATGAACATACAAAGAGTAAAGGAAGGTAGGGGTATTGGCAAGAGTCCCATTAGAAAATAGACCTTGAAATCTAAGATAGGCAAGAATGCTATTGAAAGATAGGGAACTGAGTAAAGAGGTCAATGAATTAGCAGAATGGTGAGGTAGACATAATGCCAAATAATAGTCATTGTGTGAGTAGGGGAGCAAGCAAAGTAGAACAAGAGAAGGTTTCAGACAGAATGTACAATAGTTGAATTATTTACTTTGGAGATGGTGATGACAGGTCCAGGGGTAGACAGACATGTGTGGGGCTCTGAGATGGAGTATAGAAGATCAAGGAAGAGGAGATAAACAGGCCAAGGAACTGAGGCCCAAGATGTTGAATGGGCCACTTGTGTGGACACTGAAACCATCCATTGAGGCCTTACTGGAGATGGAGACTGTGAACCCATTCCCAAAGTCTTTGGTGAATGAGTAGGATTGGGGAGTAGACAACAGCAAGGAGCGAGAGGGGTACTATCAGTGAATGGCATGTTCATAGAGAAGGAGCTGAGTCTAACAGAGCAACAGATCTACTGCCTCACCCTAAAGAACCATAAATGCAAAAGAGTACTCAGCTGCTCTTTGAGAAGACAATAAGAAAGCTGTGAAGTGTCCTCCTCAGGAGAAAGCCAGGTGGAGTATAGTTCCTATCCAATTGGTCTTACTGTTTTTTGTTTCTTTCCTTCTTTCGATCTCCTATAATCCATTGCCACACACCCGGGAGACTGATTGTTTTAAAGTTTAAATAAGATCACTGCACTCCCTCTGTTGAAAACACTATAATACATTCCTATTTTGATTAGAATACAATTCAAAGTCCTCTCTGTGGCTGATGGTCTATGACTACCTGTCAGATTTTATTTCCTCCCACCTCCCCTCATTTACCACACTCACTGGCTGTCATTTAGCCTTTTGGACACACCAGGTTTTGTTTTCCTGTCTCAGAGTTCCCTCTGCTTTGTATGCTCCTTCTCATCCTTTCAGCCTCTACTGAAATGCCACCTTCTCATAGAGGTCTTTTTCTAACCACTCTATGTAAGTAACACTCCACCCCCAGTGTCACTTTGTATCATTTTTTTCACATCATTTATTACCAACTAAAACTAATGTTCTTTGCCTATTGCTTATTTCTGTTTTCCTCAAATGGATGGCAAGCTTAGTAAGGATGGGGATCTAGTCTGTCTTGTTTATTGCTATTCTCTAGACATTAGAACAATGTGAGATACACAGCATATGCTCAAAAATGTTTGCTAAGTAAAAGAATGGATGGACAAAAAACCTGGCCCTTCTTATAAGTGTTTAAAGCTGTTTAAGTTTGTGCCTTCTCAAAGAAAAAACAAAACGAAAACAAACAAGCAAAAAACCTCACTCTGTCTTCCCAACAACTCCCATCAGTTGCTGCTCCATTTTCTGTTCCTCATCTTATTTCCTACATTTTCAACTTCTTCAGTTGTCATTTGCACTGTATATGTACCCAATACCACCTTGGAAGAGAATTGAGGAACATGTGTAAACCTTTTTTTCAACCATTTTCCCCTGAAATGGAATACTGACAGATTTTACAATAACCCATATATCAAAAATATTTTCTTCATTGCCCAACAAAGCTCAAAAAAATGAACAAATAGCTTGTCAATGTTGGATTCTGTCTTTTCCCTGGAACAATATTTTAGATGGATCTATGAAGAATGCAATAGAGATTAGAGCATTTTTTCTGTACATAAATATATATATATATATATATATATATATATATATATATATATATATATATATATATCTTGGGCACTTTTAGACTTGTGTGTAAGTTAGACGTATGCCCCTACATATATGGGCAAGGTGTGTGTGTGTGTGTGTGTGTGTGTGTGTGTGTACAATCAGACTTGTCAAACAGTCAATAGAGACAGTAATCTGAATGGCCTTGGGATCAGGGAAAGATTATAGATATTTTCAGGGTCAAACAAACCTCTAAGCATTCCCTCAAATTACAGCAAATTTTATCTTGCCTGGAATTTTAGCAACGGGAGGCCTTTATTAGCCCCCAGCTCCCACACAGCTCTGTCACAATGAGAATTTCAGATCCTACCTTCAAATGCTTTCTGAATCATTCCAGAAAGAATGAGCAGTGTAAAATTTTGGTGTACAATCCACATAATTATCTGGAGATTGATATTCTGTGTTTGATGTGCATTGTAATTCTATATACCTCAAATATTTGATTCAAAAACAAAACAAAACAAAACAAAAAAGCCCTGCCGATGTCAAATAACAAAGAATTCACTGTTTTGCCAGGCCAGTCCAATATCTCTCTGAAGCATGATATTTAACCATACTGGTTGATTAGTTCCATAGTTGTTCTATAATTAAAGTGAGCTTTTATCATGATCAAGAGTTGTTTGTCACTGTCATCATATTGATGCCAGTGTCTAAGCTACTTCTGGATAAATTTCCTTAAGAATCTGAAGGAGTCACCGTGAACTTTTTTTTTTTTTTTTTAAGATTTTATTGGAAATTGGAGGAGGGGAAGAAATAGCCAAGTTGTCCTTCAATCCTGGGTGTGGAGGACGTAGCAAACTCAGCTCCAAGTCTAGTCTCCCCACTCAGCTCAAGGTGCTGAGTTAAGTCTTAGTTGCGGATGGGTGTAGCCACCATCACATGCAGAGGCCTAATCAGCAGCCTTGTTGTTAAGAGCTCACGCACTATCCCCTGAGTCACACAGGGGGCAGCTCAGCTCAAGATGCTGAGTTCAGTCTTTAGTTGCAGGTGGGCATAGCCCACCATCTCATACAGGCAACCTTGTTGTTAGGAGCACACCAGCTGAGCTCTCACCAGCTGAGCCATCCTGCCATCTGTTGACAGCTTAGCAGCAGCTCAACTCAGGCGCAGCTCACTGGCCCATGTGAGAATCGAACTGGTGACCCTGTTGCTCAGAGCTCACACTCTTAAGCAAGTTCTTAATCAACTGAGCCACTCAGCCAACCCCCACCATGAGCTTTTTAAATGGTGATGTATCACTATCTTGGGCACTGGGATAATCTGCCTGTATATCTATGCCCCGGTGGTGGGAGAAGTCAGAAGGATCTTTAAGAAGTGGAGGACCCTGAAAAATACCAAAAGTGCTAGAAGGGTTTTGTTTGCAGATACATTTTAATCTACATGTATAAAACTACCTTGGATGTATGGTTAACGGAAAGGAAATTACTTGAAAATCTTTTCTCAAGAGCAAGAGCAATATCCTTAAAATACTTTGTCTGTTGTTCCACCATGTTATTACTAGAGCAGGGGTTGGGGAATTGTTTTGGAGCCTATTTTATACTGTGTTTTTTTCCCCATGATGAAATCTGTCAATCAACTCTTACCCATTAATTTTTTTTTTTTTAAATCAAACTATACATGGAGAAGTGAGTTTAGTTTCTTATGTTACAGTGATATTTTATGGGCATATTATTTTCTCACACTGGGAAAATTAAACTTCTCATAAGATTAAATTTCAATACTTATCGTTCCCTTTGTTTTGAATCATTCTACAGTCCTCTGTGCCTGTGCTCCTTTGAAGGCATTTCTGCTGTGTAAAATATAAGAGCTTCAAGGTGAAGAAATTGAGAAAGACATAGTAAAAGTTAATGAAGAAGAGTGTCAAAGGAACAGATTAATTTAAAATGGAAGTTCACATGTAGGAACAACTTTCTTACTACTAGGAATTACAGTAAAGATGAAATTCAGAGGAAGGATAAGATTTAGATAAGAAAAAGTAAGGCCAAGCTTTATCATAAAATCTGAATGTTGGACGTAATTGGACTTAAGAGATTCACCTACTCAGGGCAGAAGTGGATAATATGAACAGATGTGGAGCATATGGAGAAATTCAGATGTCCAGAGGTTTGCAATTCTGCCTGGTCGTTGACCACAGTTAAGGGGGTTAGAAATGGAGAGACTGTGGGAATGCTAGCTCTCAGAATTCCAAAAGCATTGACTGATACCTCTAGGAGTTTTTCATTAACAAAACTTTTATCTGTATTCTTTCCAATATGGGAGGTACAACAGCTTTCTGTTTGAGAGGCTCATGCATAAATTTTCTCTGCTCACTACCGAGAAAAAGAAAGCATTATATTCTAAGTACATAATGCTCAGGTTCAAGCCTCAGTTAGATATGAAAGTTTTATTAAGATTTCAACATATATCATTTAGAACATAAGAACTTGGAGAACATATGAACTTTTACTGGAGAATAAAAGCAAAAACTAAAGTTGGCATAAAATTGGGGGAGGAGCATGTGCTAGAAAGAGGAATTATGTTAAGTTACTTTGTCTTACAGTAGGATTACATCACATAAGGTAGAAAGGACCATATATATTAGCAACAGAGTACCAGTAACCCATGAATAGGAGATATGCAATTATTTATGAATGAATGAAGACAATAATTTTGAGGCATAAAAAAGTAAATTTTTGTTGAGATATATCAGTGAAAACTTTTCTTTTTTTAAAAAAAGATTTTTATTGCAGAATTGGGGGAGGGGAACAGCATTGGGGAATCAGAGAAGGGGAACAGACAAGTTGTTGTCCTTTTGTTCTTTAGTCTAGTTGTGGAGGACATTGCTTCACTGGCCCATGTTGGTATTGTCATTGTGCTCTTCCTGGATGAGGGAGATCAGTCGCTGACCTCTGGACAGCCATTCATGGCAGCTCTTGGGATGCTGTGAGCTACCATGAGTGACTGGCAGCCAGAGTGAGCTGACGTGAACGGCCGTCCAATGGGCATTGAGCAACTGCCTCACCTGGGAAGAGAGCAATGATAATACCAACATGGGCCAGTTTAGGGACATCCTCCACAACTAGACTGAAGAACAAAAGGACAGCAACTTGTCTGTTCCCCTCCCCCAATTCCCCAATTAAAAGAAAAAGGAAGCTGGAGAAACTATACTGTACTAATTTCAGACAGAGCATACTTCAAAGCAAGGAAAATTATAGCATCCTCTCAATATTATCTTTTCTAGCTATGGTTTCAATTGTTTTAACTTTTTTTCCTACCTTCTATTTTCAATTCTATTAGTACCAGGCAGCAGTTATCAATCCCCAAGGAGTAGAGTGTTATGCACTGGTTACCCATCCCCGGAGAGGACTGTAAACACTTCTGCCATTGCATCTTTATATGGGAATCACCAAGACAAACGCAACACAGTCCAGCAGTTGTTGGAACAATGCTTTACTCCCGTAGAGAAGAGACAGAGCAAGTTCAGCTTCACTAGTGGGTATTGGCCCCCACGTCCAGCAGGTCTCTCCTTGTGGCCAACAGAGGGCAATTGGCCTCCATACACCCCACTTGTTCTGCAGTGGAAGAAACCCTATCTCCTTTCCACAGAGGACAGATACAACAATAGGCTTGGCCAGGTGCTATAGGACCCACACACTTTAAGCAGTGACAAAAGAGGATTCATTGAACCTAAAATAAATAAAGATATTCCCACACAAGGTGATAAGCCCAGCATAGGCTGTGTGGGCCTCTTTACTTGTTAGTAAAAATGTGCTCCAGGCCCAAGGCCCATCCTTCTGTGGCTGAGTGGAGGTCCAAAGACTGTGCTCATGAGTCTGTCTATTCCAACAATTAACTATGTTTCTGACTTTCTTCCCAAATTCTTCATATTTTAGAGCCCGGAATTAGAAATTAGTTGTCTGGTGCCATTTAATAATGCTGAACAGTTTACTTTATAAAAAAAGCCTGTTGTCTCTCTTCCATGCTGTAGCTGTTAATATGATGCTGTGCCAGTGTTGTCTGTTAAATATCTGCAGTGTTCAATGACCTGTTGACCTGCCTGTACTCAATATAATGTAATGCATTAACTACAACAATGGAGCAAAAATGCTATTAGCTAACTTAAATCAAACCCTTCTGTATGTATTATATCCTTTCATTTTTCATAAGATTTAGCCCCATTATACTCAAGGAGAAATCAAGCCTCAAAAAGGCTGCTGGGGAATGTAGCTGAGGCAAAGTTGGGGCTTGGACTTGGTTGTGTTCAACTCCAGTCTCCAAATACTTAACCACGACACCTTACTTTCTTTCTAAACACTATATTTTCATTACAATAATGTTTCAGTTTTGCTTCCTGCCATTAGTCCATGTTATTAGAATATTTAACCTTCAAGTGAATTATTCTTTTTACTTTTCCTTTGCTTACTTACATTTCACATTGACTGTACTTGTGTTTTCATCTTTGCCCCAAAGATGTTTGGCCTCCTAACTTTTCTTCCAGTGGTTTAAGCTCTCATTCCTTCTACCACATCAACCAGTTGAAGTCTTTCTCTTATAGCCCTTCACTTTCATCCACATCCCATGTGATTTAGACTGGGAAAAGGGCCATTTTATTATTTCAAATTGGAATCATGCATAATTGGGGGAGACAGTTTATTTATACTATCTGGTATCTTTATTACATGTAAGCAAATAATTCTTTAAAAGTAGAGTTGCTTAAGAGACACCTAATTTGCTATACTTTATCGCCATGCAAATCTAATGCGAGGTATATGGTGAAGCCACTTGATACAGAAGGTGTTTGTTTTAGATACTTCTAATTTGGTATCCAGACTCTTCTTCCCAAACAGATGTATTGAGCTATTAGTTGACTTTTAAACTCACAGTTCTCTTTAAGGAACTCTACTAGCTCTTGGCTCAGATCATGCTGAGCATCAATCAGATGATTTTAGGGCCAGTACAATTGTGCATTGATATAAAACAGGAACTAATAGTGTTTACAATGTGCTACTTTTTCTGGCAGGTGCTTTGCTGATGCCTTCTAATCCAGTGATGGCTGTCACTGAAGTGCATTTCTGTATAATTGTGGCACACTTTGGTTGCCATTATAAGGAATTACATTTTAACCACAAAAGGGTAAAATGACTGTTCAGAGAAGCGGCATCTAGCATCCAGGATATCATTGCTTTTAGGAAATACAATTACAGTGTGTGTGCAATTAAAGAGGCTAGGCTTGACATTGAGAATCTCCATCAAGGTCATTACCTATTGTATTCAGAGACACTTCTTTGTTTCAAACCTGTGGCTGTTCCATCTGAGTCTCTCAGGTGCAATTTTATCCACAATTCCACACTGATGAGCTTGTCACAGTGATCTAGGAAGAATGATTTGAGCTTGGTGTATCAAAGCTAGCCGTCACCTGTGGGCAGGGACGAGAGATAAAGGAAGATTTGTAGAGGAGGGTTCTAAAGCTGCTAGAAAGGAGGAAGGTGCACTGATTAGACAGCAGGTATGAATGAGCACTTGTTGGTTGACAAATAAATTAGAAGGCAAATAAAAGTACCCAAAAGGAGAAAAGGTGAGGTGATAAAAGGAATCAAGGGTGAAGTGGTGGTTTTAATGATTAAATCATATTCTCTTCTGTTTACTCTAGAATAAAAATACTTGTATTCACAGTTTTTTACAGTCCACACAACATTTGACATTAGTTGTTCATGTGGTATTTCATCACCAGACCTGAGTTTAAGGTGGACAGTATGTTTTACAGACGCTGAAACTGGCCAGCAGGTAAATACTTTGCACCTGCGTGCCTTTGAATCTGAGGCAGTTAAGGTAGTTCCTAACCTTACCTCTGAAGCTTTATTCTGACACTTTCCCCCAACCACTGCATACCTCTGTCAGCATAATATAAGTCTCAGAAATCATAAGGAATAAAAGACCAAAGAATGGGTTGACAATTACTTGTACCCAAAGTAGAAAATGAATATGGATTTATCATATCCAGTAAGTATTTAGCGAAGGTTAATAAAAATGTTAATATTAGAAATGTCTAACAGTTAGTAAAATGTTTCTTACTCAAGTCTGAGTAAAAAGAAAATATAAAACATCAACTTACCGGGCCGGCCAAGTGGCGCGGTGGTTAAGCACTGGCTTGGGAAGCCAGCGGCCCTGGTTCGGGTCCCACATGTGAGGGCCAGTGACACAGCCCTCAAAAAAACAACAACAACAAAACATCAACTTACCTTTGATTTATTTTATTCGGAGGTTTAATGTTCAACTGATGGAAGTAAACATGGAAATTTTCACCTCCTCCTTGAAATAATGGAAATATGCAACTGAGAGGTAGACTTAGTGCCTTGATAATAGAAGGCTTGGGGACCTGGTATTCCAAACTGTCTTTTTGTGTCGTGTCCCCAAAGTCTCTATATCCCAAGGCTTTCTCCCTGCCAGACTGAAATGCAGGACGGGTGAGAGCTATGCATTTCTTTTGGAAAGCAAGAGAAAGGAGATTGTGAAAGAGAAAGCTGTGGCATGACATTCGCCTATGGGTCCTCAGGCAGATCCATTTAGGAAAGCATGCACAGGGAAGCTGATGATCTGCAGACAGTCTTCAAATTGACAGTGCTTGCAAACCTTTGTAAGCTTCTGTGGCTACCCAAACCCAGTTTGAAGACCACTGGATTATAAAATGATTGCAATTGTCAGTGTTTTGCAACTTTGGAGTTAATGAAAGCCTGTAAGAAATAAAATCCTTCTTCTGAGGGCATTAAATATGTGTTGATTGAATATAATGCCCATAACTGTAATTTAATTCATGCTATATTTACTACCATCTAAGACACGTAGAATAAGCAACACAAACCAAAATGAAAGAAACCTAGCAATTTATATTATTTAAATAATATTACTTTAGCATCCAACTCATGCTAAATGAAAAAAGATAAATATTATATGGATCCTTTGTAAATTGCTACTTTGTTAATAGCTCTGAAGACTATTTTAAAAACAAAAACAGAAATGGGAAATTTCAAGATGTATGTCAACAATGCAATTAAATTACACAATAAAAAAATGCTGAAGAACATGGAGTTCAAAAACCTGAGTGTAATGGTTTCTGTAGTATAAACGACCAGCAGCATGAGGTGGTTAATTCATTTATATTTCTTTGGTTGTCAAGATGCTTCACCGAGCAGTTTTCCATGTAAAGGACTTGTGCTAGCTCTCAATTCACTTCTATTTACTGAGTACCTGCTAGATGTTGGTTAATACTGCTAGGTGCTGAACACGTGGGGAGAGACATGACAAAATCTGACATGAGAAGCTTGCTGCTTCTGTTTACCATGATGTCCCTTACTCTGGGCTCTGCACACAGAAATGACAGTAGAGTTCAAAGGAAGAGGATTGTTTTGTATTAGAAGACATGGTTCATATCCGAGCTTCACCATCTGAGCCTTGTGACTCATGAAGGTCTCTCATTGTATCTAATTCTCAGTTTCCTAATCTGAAAAATTAGGAGATTACGATGCTGCAGAGTTGTTACAGCAATTAAATAAAATCATGTCTATAAACCCCTTGGTAAAATATCATCAAATGTTGGTTACTGTTAAGATTGTTCTCATTCTCCTTCACCGAGACTTAGATCTTCTCCTTTACCCACATCATGAAACCTTTCTAGCTTCACTGAGTCTGCAAAGTTTAATACATTAATGCTGCTCTTTTTCACTGCTGTAATTCTTTCTTCTCCTTTGATCTTTAGCTGAGATTAGAGTAAATCTTACTCTCAATCTTATGCCACCTGCTGTCTGCTTTCTTTATATGTGAGCTACCAGGGCAGACACAGAACAAGTAAGTAAACCCATCCAAGATATGTAATTTGATGCTGACACTTGCATCTCTTCAAACATTCTCTTCTTTAATTTTTTTCTCCACTGTATGTTTCATTAAACCCTCAGGCTCATCTTCTCCCCTTTGTTTTCAAGAGCTTGCCTCTCACTTTACTGAAAAGGTAGAAACCATCCAGTTCCTCTACTTCATTACAGGGACCTACACTATATCATCTCATTTCTCATTAGACCCTATTTGAGACCCTGTGATATGTAGCACTGTTTTCTTATTTTCTTTCTTTCTTTACCTCTCAAATTTGCTAAAGCAAAAAGAATGGCCATACTTATTCCCTGTGCAATATAGAATTTTTGATCCTTGACATTAGTGAAACTGCAGACAAGAAGGTTATTAATGGATATTTAAAGAATCTCAGTATTGAGCGAATTATTGGAGATCATGTAGTCTCAGCTGATGCGGGGTAACATCTATGACATTTGCACAGTATTTGTTCTACCTCTGCTTTATCTCCAGCAAAGGGAAGCTCACTTTTCACAAGGCAGACCATTTTATTTTATTTTTTTATTTTATTTTATTTTTATTTTATTTTATTTTTTTTTATTTATTATTTATTTATTTATTTTTTTTTAATTAGTTTCAGGTGTACAACACAGTGCAATAGCTATACATTTTACCCCTCAAAGTGACAAACCCCACCCCCAATTCACCACCCCACTCCCCCCCCCAATATCATATATATCTACAGCTTGCTTCTTCAATGGCATTGTGTTTATGTTTATAACATAGAAGAAAGAAAGAAAACAGAATTATAAAGAAAGGGAGTAGCATGTTTCATGGGAACAGTCATCGAGTAAGAGGGCTTCTAAGATTATCAGAGTTGATTTTCTTGGTAACAAGGGTCAACAATTGGAGTCAATTTTATCATCTTATAATAAATAGAATGAATAAACAGCAGCCCAGAATAAACAATTTTAATTAAAGTATTCACATACAATAGTTTCATCAATGTTAAGTGTGCAGTTTGATAAGTTTTGGTAATTATATATAATCATCAACCACCACCAAAATAACGGTACAGACTATATCCATCACCCTCAAGATTCTCTGTGCCCTTTGCAGAAAATCTCCTCCTCATATCCCCCAAAAGGAAGCAGCCGCGGATCTGCCTTCTGTCACTATAGTTTTGGCTTTTCTAGAATTTCAAGTAAATGGAGTCACACAACACATTCTCTTTTGTATTTAACTTATTTCACTTAGCATATTGTTTTTGAGATTCATCCATGTTGTTGCGTCTATTAATATCTTGTACATTTTTTGTTGTTGTTTTTCGTTTGTTTGTTTTGTTTGCTTTTTGAGATTTTATTGGGTAATTGGGGGAGGGGCACAGATAAGTTGCTGTCCTTTTGCTCTTCAGTCTAGTTGTGGAGGACATTGCTTTACTGGCCCATGTTGGTATTACCATTGTGCTTTTCCCGGGTGAGGCAGTTTGGATGCCAACCACTGGACGGCAGCTCACAGCGACTCTTGGCAGCTCACGCCATCTCTCAGCCACTCACAGTAGCTCACAGCAGCCCACTGCAGCCTACGCCTTTACCAGTGACTCACAGCAGCCCAGCTCCAGGTCGAGCTGTTGTTCACCATCTTAGCTGTAGAGGGCACAGCATCACTGGCCCACATGTGGGATCCGAACCAGTGCCCTGCTGCTCAGAGCTGGTGTCCCAGGCCAAATCTTAACCAACACACCACTCAGCAGGCCCATATTTTGTACATTTTTATTGCTGAGTATTGTTCTGTGGTATGGATATAGCACAGTTGAGGGAGATTACAGATGCTTCCCATTTTATTGTTATTATGAATAATACTGCTGTGAACATTTGCATACACATTTTTGTGTGACATATCTTTTTATCCCCATTGGATAAATATCCAGACATACAAATTGCTCATTCACTCAGAATATGTATATTTAACTTTATGAGATTTTCCAAGGTGATTATATCATTTTGCATTTCCATCAGCAACATATGAGAATTCCAGTTGCTCTGAATCCTCATCAATGCTTGGTGTCATCAGTCATTGTAACTTCAGCCATTCTAGTAGGAGTGCAATAGTATTTCATTGGGGGTTGTTTTAGTTTGCATTTCTCTGATGACTAGTGATATAGAGTGACTTTTTACATTTTTCTCAGCCATTAATATTGTGAGGTGTCTGTCCAAATATTGTTTATTTTGAAATTGGGTTATTTGTCTGCAAAACAGATTTTGGAAAGAATGCAAGAGTCTCTGAATTCTCCTGAATGCCTTCTTATGTGGAGGAAGTAACAAATTTGGTAGGTAAACAGAGCAGAATTCATTTCAGGAAGACACAGAGCTGAGAGCTAATGAACCTCTTTTTTCAGTATGGCTAAATGATGCATGACGGTGCTGTGAACCAGTGGTTTATTGATACCCAAAGCAAGATACAAATGAAAGACCCTGTGATAAAAATGGCAGCTTCTATGGATAGATATGCTGTTTTTTAAAAAATTTAATTTATTGTTATAAGGTCCAGACATGGATTCTTACTGAGCTAAGAGATAATAAACCATTCTTTTTGGACAGAAGTCTCTCCAAAGCAACATAAGGTAACTTTCAGACACACTGGTGTGAGAGATACTGACAAAGCTATATGGCGATAGATCTCAAAGAACAGAAGGCTCTCAATGGTCGTTAAATTTTATTTTAGAAAAAAAAAAATGTAGCACAAGTATTCTGCTTTTCTAAAGATTTAAAATAGGATGCTTATGTACAAGATGACATAACATAATTCAGAGGTAACAAATTTTCTTATTTTAGAGAGAAGAAAGATTTATACAGTATTGGCTAATCTACAGTAATGCTGCCTTTTGTAGTAAGAAGTCATTATTGCATAGTATTTATTCAGCACCCGCGAGAAATACCCAACATAATCTCAATAACCCTGGCATCTTACCTAAACTGTGTGGGAAATGTATACTCTTATGCTTGTTATAACAGGTTTAAACCTTTAATTCATTGTGTATTAAAAGTAAAGACCTAAATGGAGAAAAATTGATGATGGAGGGTGATAGATGAGTTGAAGCCCCATGAAAGGAGTAACTACCTCTAACAACATTTCATTAAGGTTCTAAGAATTTAATGAGAAAAAGAGGCCTTTACCTTGGCTGCCAGGATTCTCAATATTAAACTTAAGCCTCAACTGTAGTAACTCAATGATTATATCTAATTTTTGGCAGAGTTATATTTGCTCTTCTTCGCTTCTTCTTCCTCCTTCCCTTCCTCCTTCCCTTCCTCCCTCCCTCCCTCCCTCTCTCCCTCCCTCCTTCCCTCCTTTCCTCCCTCCTTCCCTCCTTTCCTTCTTTCTTTCTTTCTTTCTTTCTTTCTTTCTTTCTTTCTTTCTTTCTTTCTTTCTTTCTTTCTACTGTTATCTTTTAAACTCTCTTTTTAATTTAAATGTTCTATCAGAACATTTCTATCAGAGATTATATAATCTATATTTTTGTTTAGTTTTTATTTTAAGTGATCTCAAAGTTTTAGGTTTTTTTAAGTAGACAGGGGGAACAATTAAAAATAGATAAAAATAATAACAATGAAAGAGGTTTAGCATTATAAGCTATCAAAAAGCCAAGAATTAGGAAAAAACTTGATTTGCTTTAGCACCTGTTTCTTGTGTATATCCCCTGGTTTATCATGATAACAATTAGTATGGCGATGTTTACTGCTTATTTTATTAGGCATTGAAAAGGAGCTATTCAGCGGTATAAATTAGAATCTATGGCACTACTCATGTAGGATATTTCTCTTGGGCCAGGATCATAGTCTCGTGAAGCCGAAGAATGAAGACATGGACCAGAGAGGTAAAGTTTACAGCAGAGGACAGTATTAGAGTAGAAAGTAACAGCTCTCAAAACGGGAGGGGGGTCCCAACTGGGTTGCCCACTAGTTAGGGCAAAAGCTTTGGTTTTTATACCTTTTGTATGTCTGGGGTGGGGGGCTGACTGGCGCCTATTGGGGCCACATTTGTTGCTCAGTCTGATGGAGGTGTTTCCTCCAAAATGCCTAATTTCCTTAGAGCTTAATCAACTTAATCAATGTCTCTGCTCTGAGAAGAGCATGTTACCGGAGACTGAGTCTTATGTTATTTTAAATAACCTCTTGGAGATATGCATTCTACCTGGGAATCCCTGATTGGGAAAGAGGCCTTTCTCCTCCCCCACCTGAGTTTGTCAGTGGCAGGTCTTGTGACTTAATCCTGTTTGTTAGCTAATAAATTATTTTCCTGGCTTTGTTATAATTTACACCCTGCTTCCCTCTACCGTGGCAATTTTCCTGACTGCCTATAATTTTCCTATATCAAAAGCAGGAAGTTAGATAGAAACAGAGACTCCAACAGGAGAGAGGAAATTAGATAGCTAGCTGGCAGCAGCAAATTCATCTAACAGCTGGAAAAAAGATCAGTTTTCACTTTAAGTGATGAGACAGTGGGTAATTGGTAGTTTGAATAGGATTTATTCTCAAAAGCTTTTTTTTTAAAAAATAAAAAAAATCTTGTTTTATGTTCCATTTATGCTATATAATGAATACCTATCTACAAACTAAAGTAAAACCCTGAGAGAAACACTTGTCTGGCTGTGTCTCTAGGCTCAATTAAAGTGGAGGGTTAAGGCAGTTACCCAGAAAATTTAAAGGAATAGAACCTCACTTTTGCCTGAATTAACAGGAAAATTCAATCCAAAGCTTACACTTTACTTTAACTCTAACACGTAACTATTGTTGCGTAGAATGGACAATCACGTAAATATCTGGTAGGTGTTATAAGACCATTCTTAGAAATTCAATACCAAAAGTCAAATTTTTTTAAATAGTTACCATGGAGATGGGTTCTACACAAACAGGCAAAATATTTAATAAATGGCAAAGAAAGAAATCGCCTGTGTGCGCTTTAAAGAGGTGACTCCCCACTTTGCCTTGTTGTTCTATGTTATAATGCTTTGGAAAATGCTAGTTTTTGACTCAATGAATCTCTGTAACCCTTGGTCTTCCCTGAAAAGATTGACAGACTCCCAGGCTAAAATGGAAAATATTTCTGAATTCACATCTTGCAGACTGCAATGAGTTCCTGTCATTGTCAAAACAGCCATTTGCTGGAACAATCTGCTTGAACTGAATGTTCACTTGTACCCCCTTGGTGAGAGTTCCTGGAAACTCTGGGTTGAAACGGCAATTCTGGAAGCATTTACTTTTAGATGGACTATGGAACCCCTTGTTATAGGACTTTTAGGGGCCTGTTTGGGCAGCTCAGGTTAAGCAGTGTTGGCCAGTCCTACAGCTATCTTTTAGGAGGCAGAGTAGTCAGTAAGGGGTCAGTTCTATACATAGCATACTGGCCTCTGAAAATGTGTCTTGCACAGAAACCCAAATCACAGATTAGAAAAAAGTTGCATTTTGAGTGGAGTTTGACTCATGAGGGATTCATAGTCTCAAGGTATTTCTGGTTTTTTCAAGGACCAAGAAGTCTGTGAGAAACAAAGAGATGATACCTGAACTAAGAATTATGGAATATGAACTTCAGTATTGGCTTTGTCATCAGCAAGTTGTGACCTTGGATTATTCACTTAGCTTCTCTGAGTTTTATTTTCCCCTAATCTAAAATGAAAGGGATGGAATATATTATTTTTAAGGTTATTCAAGCTCTTGAAATCTCATGATCTTAAATTAGTATATGATTACCCTTTGGCCTCAAATGCAAGGAGCGTTCCATCTGATGAATATGGTTTAAAAGATAAAATCAAAGTGCTGGCTTGGGAAACCAGCGGCCCCGGTTCGGTCCCACATGTGAGGGCCAGTGACACTGCCCTCAAAAAAACAAAAAAACAAACAAAAAAAAGATAAAATCACTGATGTTCAAAGATAATCCTTCTCTTTCTCTTAACTGTACTCTCCAGGCTGAGAGTCCAAGAGTACTCCTTATGGTATTGGATTTACATATCCCTATGTCTCTTTAGAAAGGAGAAAAATAAAATATCAACAACCTATATCCAAACTGGAAGGAAGAAGAGAACCTCCATTTGTCTTCCCATTGGCTGAGGTCTTATGCCTTCATGTTACTGAGCCCAGGTCCAGGCTAACTTGACCTGCTTTAGGTGACATCCCAAGGTTACATGTTATGACCACCTGAAGGTTCTAAAGTTAATGAAAGCCCCGTGTCCTTATTTACGAACCCTGTCCTCCCTTCCTCTTGGGTAGGACCCAAGTGCATATATTCAAATCTAGCCTCAGGAACACATTAAGAAATTTCATATAGTGTCAAGATATCACTGAACATCTAAACTACAATATTAAAAAGAGACTGGTACAATTACAAATGCTATTTTTATGGAATCTGAGCTATTTCTTTCCACTACTTAATATTTTTCACCATGTGCAAAATAGATGACAGCAGGATGAATGAACACTAAATTATAATGAAGCCAAACTCAATCAATCAAGAACCACGGACAAAAGAAATGCAAGAACAGGGTATCATACAGTTCAGCTTCTTGTATTTACTCCCACATTCCAGAATCTTGACTGCATAAGTAACTATTTGTGCAAATGTATTTGTCTTCAGACATACAGATATATGAGTTGGTGTTTGCAGGTGTGTGTTTGTGTTAAGAGAAAAATCATGAACACATTTATGTACAGGAAGAAAAAAAAGAATAAAACGATATTTCCAGAATTAATTACTCAGGTTTAGTTTCTGGTTCCTGATTAAAGCTACTAGCTAAAATTGATTGTTATGGGAGTAACGTGTCACTTGCCCTCTATACTATCATAACTTCACACAATTATTTGGAAAAAGAAACCAATTATACATATATCTAAAATTGAAACAATTTCTTTTACTCATTTATATTTTGTCTCATGCTCACTGTAGATGTTGTTTGTGATACAGTTATTCACTGACATTTTTCTGAAAGGTTAAAATGAGCAAATTTTACCATTGAGAAAGTTTTGAGTGGAGTAAGACTAGATTCTGATTGACATTGTTTGTTTGCAAGCATGTGCTGAGTATTCGTGAACTTATGTGGACTATATAAATTACACCTCATAGTCTTGTTCTTCCAGAGTTTCTCCTTTATATTAGCATTCATATACTATGAAAAACATCTCCCATACACAATAGACAGGCAGCCTCATTACTAGCAACCCTAGCTGGTTCTACTTTTTCCTGTTTCTAAGATGAGGGATTTGCCAAGGCACCACAGATGAAACAAGCCAAGCCAGATGACGTTTGTAATTTTGATGAGAATTTTGGAGAAAAGGCATATTTAATATGTAACCTCATTGATATCATAACATCTGCTCTCAGCCAGCCACACCAGTGATGGGAGAGGCCTGGCTGTTCCATGGCCTGGAATGTCTCTTGGGCTACTACTGCCCATGGATAATCTCTTCTTTTTTTCAGCTTATTTCACTTAATTCCTAGTGAAATGGACACCACTGCTAGCATTTGGCCATGGAAATACTGACTAAGTTGGAAATGATACCGGATCAGAACATTGTAAGAAAATAAATTCAGAACATACACAATCAGAGTTTTATATTGCAAAGCAGAAGAGTTAGTGGTTAAGCCTTCAAAGATGGACGCCTCTATGTTCCCTTCAGTGACTGATGAGCGACTGCTAACCTTTTTGGGCCTGTTGTCTCATATGTAAAAGGATGCGAATAGCACTCTTTTTAGAGGTTTGTTGTTAGGATCAGAAGAATTAATCCATGTAAAACATTTACAAAAGAGCCTGCCACTCATAAATGCTGCTTTAGGCTACCTTTTTTTTTTTTTTTTCTGTTAGATCTTTGAATATCAGTGTTTTAACTTCGGGTACTTCATGAAAATAAATGATTAAGCAATGCCTACTTAACATATTCATAGCTTCCTTTCTAATATTTCACTAGATTATTATTGATCCATTCATTGACTATTTATTATCTTTCATGTGAGAGGCAAGGTGCTCATCAGATAAAATACAACTATGCACAGGAGATGCCCAACCTCTTTTCTCATGGAGCTGAGAATCTAATTGGGAAGACACATGATAAACAAGTAAGCAAACGAATGAATCAAATAATTATGGGTTGTGATTAGTACTTTAGAGAAAATCAATGGGAGTGGTGGTAGAGAATAATAATAGCAGGGTCCTAAATTAGGTGGGGAGATGAGAAGTGCTGTTTGGGCTGGTATATGAAGACTGAGAAGAGCTGAGAGGAGAGCATTCTGAGCAATGGGAATTAGAAGGCATCCATCATCCAGGAGCAGAGTGGCTGATGCAAGTGAGAAAGGAGAAGGAAATAAGAGCATCAAAGGCTTTTTAAACCAAGGATCTACTGCTGTGATTTGCATTTCCTAAAGACTCCTTTTATCTGCATGATAGAGAATAGACGGTTTTGGGGGAGGCAAATATGGGAGCAGGGAGAGCAAGGGTAGTCATAAAAGTCTGGATGACAGAAGATAGTGGCTTGGACTAGGATGTGTACTATTGTGGTGGGAGTAAGGGATGGACTTCAGAGATGTTTTGGAAATCACATCAATGGGATTTGCTACAAATAGTTTGGGTCTGGGGTGTGAGAGCTAGGGAAGAACTGGATATGAAATGAAAGTCCCTATCTTAATTTTGATGAGAAATATGATGAATGTTAAGTCAATGACACCAAAGGAACAATTGTTATGTATTTAAGACATGATTTATATATAATGCAGTTAAACATAAGATACTATACTCTGTGTCAGGGGACAGAATTTAATAGATGGAAAAACCTTTTGATATTTTAGGAATTTCTTCATGGAATATAGGGATACTGGGTAAGTTTTATACATTTTTCTCTTTGATAGATTTGCCTGTTGCCTCACATATAACATCATTAATCTTCCAAATTCTCCATTCCCCTACCTATATGGTAAGTTATGGTTTCTAAACTACATGATATTTATAAAACACTTTATAGTCTTTATAGTCCTAAAACATTTTAAGCATTGTGTTAAGAGCGATTTGAGATATTTATCTTCCTAGCTTTAAACCCGGGGCAAGGTATTAACCTCTCTTATGAAGCTTCCTCATCTGTAAACTAGAATTTAACAGTAGTACTTTCCTCAGCTGGTTGTTGTGAAGATTAAATCACTTAGTACCTGGAAAGTGCTATGCAATGCTTGTCACATAGTATGATTTTGGTAAATTTTAGCTTTAATTATTATAGACAGGCTTTTTAAGATAGGTGTGTTTCTGCAAAATAAAGATGATTTCTTTCTCAGAAATCAGTGGAGAGTCTAGTTTGCTACAGAATGCCATGTCTTTCTTAGGGAACTGCAATTTAAGAACAAGGCATCAGTAGTTTTGGGAGTAGATAACACCAAATACATAACACAGAACCAATCACATTACATAATGCCAAATGTTCAGAAATATGGAAAAATGTATCCCTTAAAGCAGTAAGTTTTCTTAAAATTTATCTGCGGTTTTGTATGTAGAGAACAGCCACTGCTTTGTATGCATAAAGCACTATTATTATTTCTTACCTATTTATATTGTGCTACAGTCGAAAAGGATTTGAGGTGGATTACAGTAAAGGGCTCAGAGATCATAAATTATTTAAATAAAAGTAACAGAACCTAAGACATTAAAAGAAGGGGAAAGGTACATAAAGATTTAATGTTTCCTATAACTAGGGATTTTTTTTCATTCAAAAACTTCATGTTATTTTACAATCTTCTGATTAATCTGCATAAAATGTGTTGTATGGAAAGGTAGCAAATATTTCCCTCACACTGGGAATGTGAAATGTCTCTGTCTTGCTAAAGCTGAAGGTTGGGCATAGTCAGCATGTATGCTGGTTGGTACAATATTGCACTTTCCAAAAACACACATAAGTTCTTTAATCAATACTATTATTTCCTGCAATTTTACTTTACACCACACTTAATAGAGGATAATAGATTCAAATGTATGAATTTTTTATTGATCCATCAAAGTTGTAGCATACACTGAAAGAAAAAGTGAAATCTCTGTCAATATACATAAAGCAATTTTATGCAATTGTAGTCAAAGCACAGAAACAATTTTTATTATAGTGCTTTTCACTCAGTCTTATATTTTAAGCAATTTTATATTTCTACAATCTTTTGGCAATGATATGAAATTGCTGCCTACTCTTCAATCAAGTTGATGCACTGTAACTTAATGAACCAATAAGTTATAATAACATTTAGGTCATTTCCAATTTTTTTGTCATTATGAATAATAATCAGGATGTGAGTCTAATTTTTCCATCTTTTGGATGAGTTCCTCTTAATAAATTCTCAGAAGATGACTAGATGTGTCAAAGAATATGAATGTTATTGTATTTCTGTATATACTGCTATCAGTAATGCAGATGTTCAGCCAGGCCCCTCTTTTAAACATGGGTGGTTTCACCTTTTTTATTTTATGAGTAGAAGTAGAAAGTTTTGAATACTGATGTAGTAACTCTAAATTTTCCATTAGCACTCAATACAGTGAATTTACTTAATAATATATAATATTGTACTGTATTATATTGTAATATTCACACACATACACAAATGTAAATATAAATTTATACTTAAATAAGTAAATTATATCACTCAGCTAATGAATTATTTCATCTTCTTACTAGAAAATAAATGATTGTTTTTTTTCCTTAAACAGGCTTTTCTAGAAATAAGCAACACCACACAAATATGGCTATGTCTTTTGTCAAGAAAACTACCTAAGTATCTGATATGTGATCCATCCTTTATACTGTTTTGTAAGGACCTCAATAAATGCTAAAATACATTTGCAACAACATGGATGGACCTAGACGATATTATACAAAGTGAAATAAGTCAGACTGAGAAAGACAAATACCATATGATCTCACTTATATCTGGAATCTAAACAATACAATAAATAAGCACACAAAGCAGAAATAGACTTATGGATACAGAGAACAAACTGATGGTTGCTAGATGGGAGGAGGCTTGGGGGATGGGTGAGATAGGTGAACGGATTAGGAAGTACAAGTTGGTAGTCACAAAATAGTCATGGGGATGTGAAATATAGTATGTGGAATATAATCAATAATGTTGTAAAGATTGTAGGGTGTCAGATGGGTACTGGACTTATTGGGGGATCACTTCATAGATTATATAAATACCTAATCACTATGCTGTATACCTGAAATAAGTATAAAATAATATTGAATTTCAACTATAAATATCTCTCTCTTTCTCTCTCTCTCTCTCTCTCTCTCTCTCTCTCTCTCTCTATATATATATATATATATATATATATATATATATATCATACACAAGGTGTGATCTGTGTTGTCGTGGCCACCTGGATGTTCTGAGCCCATTCAAAACATTTGCCTATCATGGTCATTTTGACTTAAGTAAAAAGCCAGAAGTCTCATGGTGCCAGATTCAGTGAATAAGGTGGAGGAGGAGGACACACCATAATGTTTTTATTTGACAGAAATTGCCATATACTAGAAGCGATGTGTGTGTGACATGGAGTATTGTCATGATGGAAGATGATTTAAGTCACAATTTAAAACACACCTTTTCTCAACCATAGCTCATACTTGTCTGACTGCAATAAACATGTTGAAACTTGTCACACACCGTTACGAAGGTTCGACTGTTGCTTCCCATATTGAAGATCCCTGCCTTTCCATTAGATGGCACCAGGGAGTAGCATTCACCGTATTTTGTGATTACAATGGAAAGTCTCCATGTCACACATTGCTTCTGGTATGGTAATTTCTGTCATATAAAAACATTATGGGGCCAGCTGAGTGGTGCGGCGGTTAAGCGCTGGCTTGGGGCGCCAGCGGCCCCGGTTCGGATCCCACATGAGGGCCAGTGACACTGCCCTCAAACAAACAAACAAACAAAAAACAAAAAAAACAAACAAAAAATATATTAAAAACAACAACAACAACAAAAAACCATTACGGTGTGTTCTCATTCACCTTATTCACCAGACCTGGCACCGTGGGACTTCTAGCTCTCGCCAAAAGTCAAAATGACCATGAGAGGTAAATGTTTTGAATCAATTCAGGACATAGAGGCAGCCGTGACAGCACAACTAAAGACACTCACAAAAGAGAACTTCTAGAACTGCTTCAGAGTGACAGGAAAAGTGTGTTCGAAGTGAGGGGGAAGTATTTTAAGGGAGATTAATGGCAATGTATTTTACTGTAATAATTTTTATTATGTAATCATGAGCCATATTGTTTGACCACACCACGTATATATGTAGTCACAGGATGTAAAGCACAGCATAGGGAATATAGTCAATAATATTGTAATACCTATGTACAATGTCAAATCAGTAGTAGATTTGGTAGGGTTATCAGTTCGTGAGGGGTGTAAATGTCTAATAATTATGTTGTTTTGTACACCTGAAACTAATAAGAAAAGAAAGAAATGGTAAAATATACAGATTTAGTAAATAACTCAAAGGACTACCCTTGCTCTTAAGAAGTTGTTTTTTTAAGAAACACGATCAGATAGATCAAGGTCTTTCACAATGGATCAGACTTCCTTTTGTTTTCCCTAACCCTCCCCCCCATATTATGTCGTTTCATAACCCTTGGATCAAAGTGATATAGAAATTGTAGCAGTGAAGACTTGGTGAGGGCAAAATACTCATATATGACAAAGAAAAATAATGAAGTAAAATAGAAGTAGTATATTAAGTAAAGCTGTGGAATATATGTCTGTGTGTATATGTGTGGTGTGTGTATCTTCTTGGTTGTCTGTGTGTGGCCGTAAAATTGGTGGTTGAGGACTCAGGCACTGGACTTAGACTGAGTTTGAATTATATTTCTATCACTTACCTGCTCTATGATCTTGGGCTTAACCACTTTGTGCCTTTTTTCTTCATCTATAAAGTGGAGATAATGAAAATATCTCCTTTGTGGGGTTGTTGTAGGACTAATCCTTGTAAAGCGTTTTGAGTGCCTGGCACATAGTAAGTGCTTAATTTTGTTGTTGTTGTTGTTATTATTTTTTCTCTCTATGGTAAGACCCGAAATCTCCAATATAACTTATTTCTCTTAGTAAAGAATGATTGAAGGGATTTTATTCTCTTTCATTTTTGTGACACATCTTAGCCACCCCAAGATATTTTCCCATAGGGTATGATTTGAGCAGTATCTGGAAAATTCTATCCTCAAATATATCTTCCACTAATTTGTCATGTGCCACTATTGTAGCTCTTCCCTTTAATTGAGTTTTAACCTACTCTCTTTACCATCTTCTGAAATGCAGAAGAGGTGGCACATTTCCTCACCATCTCCTTGGTATCAATACAATTATCAGGATTCCTCAAGTTTTCAGGACAACACAGGAGCCCATTTCTAGAGAAAGGCATGGAGATGGAAAAGGGAGGGCTGAGAGGGGTTACAAGCTGAAGGTGGTTCCTCCAGTGAAGGGAGGAAAGAGGTGGACATATGACTCCTTATGCTTTTCTAGATATTGCATCTGGATATGAGATGTGACTGGAACGGACCTGAATTTCTGGAAAGGACAGATCCAGGTGTTATGCAACAGATCTCTGCATTACACTTGAAATGGTGTTTTCCAAGAATTAGTAATTTGTTATTTGACCTTGGATCCAGGGGAAAGATCTGGTCCATAGAGCAGGGAGAACCTTGCTGATGACAAAGGAAAAAGAGACAAAAGAAAGAAAAGAATAAAAAATGAAAACCATGTGCAAAAGCAAGCATTCCTAGTGTTTTGAATGAGCAGAAAACTGTTGCCTTGACTTAGAAGGTGTTTTTTGTTTTGTTTTGTTTTTCAAAATCAAGTGGTAGGACTATTTTTAGGTTCTGAAAAAAAAAGCCATTTCTTTCCACTAAAACTAGTTTTTACATACATCAATAGCAAATTTCTGGCTAGAAGAAAATGAATTTCCTCCTAGAACAAGTTTAAAGAAAGGTTAATCATATTGATAGAATAAAATAGGCCAATTTTCACTGCAAAGAAATATTTCAGTGTGCAGAGTTACAGAAGGAAACACGTCTTCTCTTGATTTTCATTTTGGAGTTAAATTTACAGAAAACAGCCTTCAACCTTCAAGGAAAAATAGTTTTGATTTTTTTCTTTTCCTTCTTGTAATGAAGAGATCCAGGATGTTATTTTGTTTTTGTGCTCATAGACTTTTTCAAATGTCAAAAATAATGGATTTTGTTTTTTAATTTACTGATGGATCGCTTTAACTTCTAGAGTTGACCGTAAACATCTGTTCTGACTTTCCTTATCATGGTCTCTATCTCTTGGACCTTGAAACTGGCACTCACTAGATGCCCAGTGGCTGCACGGCATGGTCATGTTGAATAATCTAGTCCTCTACTTCCCGGAAGCACTGGCCTTTCTGTCCATGGAGAGCCTTCTTGGTTAACACCCACCCATCCCTTCCTCATGTCTTGATATCTTTTTTTCTTAAGTGTCATGTCCAGCTATCGATCACCTTTCTAAAAGATGACACACAACCCACTTTTGAAAATTCAAATCCTTATGAAATCTGAAGTTAATAAGATATGTCAGTAAAAGGGATAGATTACAGCATCACCAGAAAAATAAAAAGAGAGTGGCTGTGCAGGACAGGCCTTGATATCATGTTCAAAGGCAAACTATTTAAGGTGGGTCTTAGAGAAAACAATGTTAAACAAGGTCAAGGTTTTGCTTGAAAGAGAAGAGTAGTTGGGCTGCATCTTATAGTCCATTATCCCATTACTTACTATGAAAATCTTCTTGTCTTTGGCATATTTGCTTTATCATCTTTCAAGTCCAGCTGGAGACAGGGGATTAGAAGCACTGTTGACTGCCTCTGCTCTGATTAGCACTAGGTGGGAAGAGAGACAGGAGAAATGTGTTGGTCCTCAAATGAGCTGCTTACAGCAGCAAGTGGTTGATGAAGGCTGGTCAGTAAATAGTGCTGAGACCCAGAATGATGCAACGTGAGGCAGAATTTAATAAATACAATCCCAAGGTGAATTTGAGGCAGAAACCTAGACCGAGGAGGCTTGATGTGGGCAGCAACACATAGGAAGCCTGCTCTGTTTGCCTCTGCCTTCTCAGTAGGGCCCTGTGTAGTGGCCTCTTCTGGGGTGTGGAGCCAAGGACTAGGAAATTCTAATACCACTTGAAAGAAAAGTCCTCCAGGATGTGCCACCTACACAGTGGCTCAGAAATGCATTATGCAGTTTTGAAGACATGTAGTCACTTTTTTCCATCAAATATCAGGAATGAATATTAGGATCTGGACTACTTCTTCCTTTTCCTCTTCCTCCTCTTCCTGCTTCTGCTCCTCTTCCACGTCCTTCTCCTTTTTCTTCTTCAACTTTTGCCTTTCATATGGTTGAACTAGGGATTATAATTTGAATACTGTCCTCCTGTTTTGTCAGTCAAAGTGTGAGACAAAGTTAGAATACTTACTTCTTAACAGTAGTTATACAAAAGCTAAATGAGGAGACAGATAAGGTCAAGTAGGTAGAGAGCAAGGACAAGAACATCACCTTTCTGTGGGCTTGAATTAATGATTACCCTCTATTAGGACATATCTTTCTAAAATAGCTATGGACTGTGCTAGCACTTTGAAGAGCACCCTGCTACACACACCCATCTTTAGCGTACAGGCATGCTCAGGGCACAAATTTACCAGAGAGTTATTAAAATTAGCCAAATTTTTAAGTTATTAAGTTATTAAGAATAGCCAAATTTCAAGTATGGCTCTTAATGATTAACATGCTAATAAACTGAAAAATTAATAATCCTTCTATCCTGCAAAATTATCCTCCAGGTTGTAAACTCTCTGTTAACCCTACCATTCTTTCTAAAATACCATTCAAGAAACTGCAATGCTCCTTGAACTCTGTGTTATGTTTCTATACCAGAAAGATGGTTTATGTTGTTTAACAAAAAGACATGTATGAAATAACAGGCAGGACTGAAGCATTGTGAAATCTCCACATTTGGAAACATTTCGAACTAGGGTCCTGGCCATCTGTGCTGGCTGTTGTGTGGGACCCTGCCCGGGACGTTTACATGGCTTGGCTGCTCCGCAGGCCAGCTGAACTTCCCACTTGCTCCATAGTCAAGTTGGGTTTCAGCATCTGTCTCTGCAGGCACAGATTCAACACTACTGATTTCTAAACACTGTGAAGACTGCTGCTGCCCATGGAGTGAAGGGAGGTTGGAGCTTGAACAGCATATCTGGGTGATTTCTGACACTCGACATTCACATTCCCTTCAATATAATTCCCTTATCAATTCTCCTCCAAATAGATGGAGAATAGCACCAGGTATTGACCACTGTCTCACGTAGTTGGGACACTGGTCTTCCTTATAAGCCTGGAAGATCTTCCTTATAAGCCTGGAAGCCAGATACTTTTACCAGAGATCCTGTAAAAGACTGAACTTCCTGGGCTGCCACTCCATGCACTGGGCTTTAGGGAAGACCAGGACACAGAGGATCAGAGACCCTTAGGGTATTACCATTATGTTGACCGCAGGGCTTGGCATTGCCAAACAAGCACCACCATGGAAAGACAGTCTCTCTTATGATGTCTTCCCATGATGCCCTACTAAGCGCATGTAGTGTCTGTTGCTGGCCATGCTATACCATAAATTAACATTTTTCTCATGATTCTTCTGGTATTAGCATATTTGTGAAGAATTCAGATGTCTTCTTACCTTTGTCTTGCATGTAATCTAAGGTTACTAGCCCATTGAACACACTCTGCTGTGTCTATATCCATTTGATCCTTGGAGAGACAGAGATATAGAATTGTCCCAGTAGTGCTGAAACATGTAACAGCTCATTAGAAAATATCCTCTGGCTTATTTAAGTGTCTTTATTTGAGATTTTTAGGTCTCTGTGCTAATGTGCCTGCCTTCATGGGAATAAAACATTTTTTTCTTTGAGATTCTAATTATATTGTAATTCAATTGCAGTATTTATAATAATCACAGTACTGAAGGAATTTTAACACTGGTAGAGGGTGGAGCCTTGTTTCTTTCTCATTAACCCATCTACCCTTCTGCCTCTCCCCACCACTTTTAGTTCTTAAAGACTCTGAAAGCAGTTCATGAGTCTTGCTCTGCATCCATTTATATACTTTCAATAAATATTTGCATAAATATCAAATGGGAAAATGATTGCAAATGTGTTCTGGGGTTGTCAACTGAACCAAAAGTTTATGCACCAAACATGAAAGGGTGAGTTAGTGAGAAAACGGGCACCTCTCATCTCTCTCACTAATGTATCTCAGACAGCATTGGAAATGAGCAGGAGAGAACACTGTAAGAAAATATTTTATGAAATATGTATCACAGAAGCCATCATGTTCTATTCTTCAAAGAGCCTCATTTCTCACCTTCTTCAGATTGGCTATGGACCTGGAATATAGATTAGGCAATATCCATTCATTCAAGGCCAGGTAACTTTTGTGGGTTCTTAACCCATTCTTCTTTGGTTTTATATGTTGTTGTTTTATAAAAATGAATAATTGTCATATGAATGGCTCTATTTTTCTAGATATTATTGCACATGATCCTTGTCTACTCCTCATTCGTCCTTTAGAACATCATTTAAGTCTCTTTTAGTTTTGTAAATCTTTCTGTTCTGCCTCTTTTCCACCCTCTCAGACTTTACTTACCACTCTTACCAAGACAAAGGAAAATATAGTCCTTGCCCATAGTAAAATTCCAAGCACTTCCAAAGGAGTAGGAAAAGAGGGGGTTTGGGGGAAGCAAGATGTTTTACTCATGAATTACTTTCTAGCTAACCAAAATAGAAATAAACTTTTCTAAGAGTGGAAGAAATTGAAACCTTTTGTTCCACAAATTTCCACAAAACAAATCAAATCTGACTCTAAGTTCTCTTGCTCTAACTAAAAAGAAATTGTCTTAGCCATTTGGGGATGGAGGTGTCCTTTCCACACTTCCAATTCACCCCACACCTTGACATCTTACTCTTTCCAATCCCATCCATTTCTTTAGGGCCAACCAGATGACTCAAGGTCCCATGCATATCAAAACATGCTGGATTACCAGTGGGTATATATTCCCAGCCTTCACCGTCCCTGGGAATCCAAAAGCTTTATAGGTTTTGTGCTACCCTTGAGCACTAATCTGTACAAGTTAACAGCTTTCCTAAATGGTCAATCAAACCAATCCATCTAGATGTTTGCAAACTTCTTCTCCCTGGAGTGGCATGAGATGGTGGGTCTGGGCCCTTTGTACTTGTGGAACCTCCCCGCATCTTGGGATATCTTCCCCCAATTTGATACTTCTGTGGCCATTTCCCTCTAGCTGATGGCCTTCTATACCCCTAATCTAATCCTCTCCATGGGATAAGAAACAAAGGAACATTTGTCTTTGCCTTCTGTTTTTCTTCCCAATAGAAACTGTTCTGATGTCAAAGAACTAAAAATCTAAGGGGGGGGCGGGGGGAAGAAAAGAAAAAAAAAAGAATATATATATATATATAAAATCCATGTAACTAAATGCTTCAGTAAGTTATTTTACTATTAACATAAAGTAAATCCTAGTCTCTTTTTAACCAGTCTTTCTGAAATTAATGTAGTATCTATCTCACTCAATGGAAAAATGACCCAAGGTCAGCCTGACCTCTTATTCACTCCAAAAGAATATATCTGCAGCCAAGTTATTAAGCAAAGCTCATTCTGCCTTTTTTATTCATAGAACTTCATTAGGTTTATCAAAAATATGCTTGAAAAATAATCTAATTTATCTTGCTACAAGTAATTTAATTAGAATTCATTTAAATTCAGCAGAATACATACATCACATTACATGTTACACCTTAATTCATTTTATTTTTACTTTTAACATTCAATGGAGTTATCTGGCCCTTCAATATTATGTCCAAAATAATCCACTTCATGCATAAACTAACTAATCCTCAGCAGTACAAAGGAAAATAAAATATGTACATTATTATGCATGCCATGCACAGCTCATTTGAATTTAATCTCTCTGGCAATGTGTGTGCTGATGAGACAGGTACTTCAGGTATCAGTTCACTTATACTTCCAAATAGGATATATTTTTAGCCTCTTTCTTGTTTCCCATCAAGTACACACACAAAAAAATTGATCAATAAAAGAAAAGAAATGATATTCGACTCTATTCAAATCACCTTAACAATCACTATTAAAACTTTAAGGTGTCAATCCAAAATCACAGGCAACAAAAGCAAAAATAATTAAGTGGCACTACATCAAACTAAAAAGCTTCTGTACAGCAAAGAAAACAATAAAGTGAAAAGGCAACCTACAGAATTAGAGAAAATACTTGAAAACCATATATCTGATAAAGGAGATTAATATTCAGACTATATAAGGAACTCATAAAATTCAACAACAAGAACAACAAACCCCTTCCCCCCCCCACCAAAAAAAACAGTCTTATTTAAAAATGGATGGAGGACCGGAATTGACACTTTTCCAAGGAAGACACACAAATGGCCAACAGGTATATAAAAAAGGTGCTCAGCATCACTAACCATTAAGGAAATGCAAATCAAAAGCACAATGAGATATCACTTCATACCTGTTAGGATGTCTATTATCATAAAGACAAGAAACCATTAATGTTGGCAAGGATGTGGAGAAAAGGGAACGATTGTACGCTGTTGACAGGAAATGCTACTTGGTACAGTCATTATAGAAAACAGAATGGAAGTTTCTAAAAATATTTAAAATATATTTTAATGTGATCCAGCAATCTCACTTCTAAGTATACAGCCAAAGGAAATGAAATCAGTATCTCTAAGAGATATCTGTACACTCATCTTCATTGCAGCATTATTCACAATAGCCACTGCAAGGAAGCAATCTAAGTGTCCCTCAGTGTATGGATAGATACAGAAAATGTGAGACACACACACAAAATGAAATGTTTTCAGACACAAAAAAGAAGAAAACCCTGCCATCTGGGACAACATGGGTAAACCTAGAGGACATCATGCTAAATAAAATAACTCAAAGAGAGAAAGACAAATACTATATGTTCTCACAATACTATTTGATCTAAAAAAGTTGAACTCATAGAACCTGAGAGTAGAACAGTGGTTGCCAGAAGCTGGAGGATAGAGGAAATGGAGAGATGTTGATAAAAGTTGACTTAAAACTTTCAGTTATAAGTAAATTCTGTAGATCTAATGTACAGCATAGGAATTATAGTTAATACCATGTTGTGTACTTGAAATTTGCTAAGAGAGTAGACCTAAGTGTTCTCACCACCACCAAAAAAAAATAAAATGTAACTATATTAGGTGATGGATCTGTTAATTAACTTGATTGTGTTAGTCACGTCTCATGTTGTACACCTTAAAAAAAATCATGCAACCTAAATATATACAATTTTTGTTTTTCAATCATACCTCAATAAAGCTAGCAAAACAAACAAACAAAACTTTAGAGTGTCAAAAGAACCAAGGATGGAGTTTAGGGATACTTCAAAATAACTTCTTTAGGGATAGTTCAAAATAACTAATGTGTCTGGAAATTGTTTTTCTATTAATAAATAGACATGCTATACTGGGATACAATTGGTCTTAACAACACTGTCTTAAAGGGCCTGACACCACATGTGTCCTGTGTAAGCACCACTGGAGGGACGGAGACTTAATAGCTCATTTCTAGGAGTAGAACCATAGGGCTGTCTTTTGGGTTGTTGGCCGCCATGTTCAGTTTAATATAGTAGAAGTCCTCTAAGGTTATATGTTTCTGTGATTCAAGAATCAAAAGGGGACAACAAGTGTCTTTTCCCTATATATTCTTGAACCCTACTTACCTATAGCTGAGGCATTCACAAGTAGAAGGTGAGCCCTATGTCCTCTTAGTTTACCAGTGTGCTGAGCTGTTGTATCAAAAGAGCATTAGATACTTCCAGAACCTAGGCACGGTGCGGTGGGGAGGTAGATAGAAAATATGCCTTTAGCAAAACACATTTTTAGAATTGCTTTTCAGTTCTTCGGGTTTTACTTAGTTTCTCCTTTAGTGGAACTATCAAAAATTGAATGAGGCCATTCCCATTTTTTTCTTTTTTTTTTTAAAGATTTTATTGGGGAATTGGGGGAGGGGGACAGTGTTGGGGAATTGGGGAAGGGGACTAGTTAAATTGTTGTTCTTCAATCTTCTTTGTGGAGGGTGCCAGTCACCATCGGGCTTCCCGACAGCAGCTCGTGACCTCAGCTCAAGGTGCTGTGTTCAGTCTTACTTGTGGGTGGGCGTAGCCACCATCCCATGTGGGAGTTGAACGAGCAGCCTTGTTGTTAAGAGCGCATGTTCTATCCATTGAACCATCTGGGTGGCAGCTCAGCTCAAGGTGCTGAGTTCAGTCTTAGTTGCAATCTTGTCGTTACACCAGCTGAGAGATCCTGTCACCTGTTGGCAGCTCAGCGACAGCTCAGCTCAGACACAGTATCATTGGCCCATGTGGGAATCGAACTAGCATCCCTGTTGCTCAGAACTCGCTCTGTAAGCCAACTTTTAACCAACTGAGCCACTCGGCTGGCCCTAATTTGTTTTCTTTTTTTTAATTTGAAAAACAAAATCTTATTCTGGTTTTTGGTATTTTGCATACACTTATTGGATGATCTCAGTGCCTTGGACAGGTTGGAAACATTGTTGCAGCTTTCAGTAAGTGAGAAAGGTGAGCTAGGTGAAATGTGTCAAGACATAAGAGAATAGGAAAGAAAAGTGGGTTGTAACTGGTTTCCACTGTAGACATGGTAAGTGACTATTTCTCCAGCAGTCCACATTGTACAAGGGCCCCTGGACCAGAGCAGACCAGACCAAAACTCGGGAAAGGTAAGCACTGCGCCTCTTCCCCTCCCACTCTGCAGACTGAACTTCACCCAGCCAGGCATATCACAAACACATTGGTACATTAACAGATTATATCAGAATGAGCTCAAGTAGGAAAATGGTGAGTGCATGATTTAGGTCACTAAAGGGACCCTTCATTTTTTTTTTTTTTTTTTACTTGTTCTTAAAAAAGTGCCAGTGGCTTCCCATAACTTGAGGGCCTGAGACTGGTTTTCAATCATAGCCTCGGCAGCAGCTCCAGTTATAAGAGGCTAATTTCTTTTACATAGAACATAAATTTAATGAGAAGGTTCATTTTCAGCATAAAAATCACTATTGCACCATTGGTTTGTGATCTGCCTGATATTTTTATTTGGCCTGATATTTTTACCACAACGCTTAATCTGGATACCTTTTAAAAAGTTGGTTATGTTTTCTACCTCATGAGCTGACCTGAGTTATCGTTTAACAAATTTATCAATTTAATATAATTGTAGGTTTTTTTGTTGTTTTTGTTTTTTCGTTTTCCACCAGCCCCTCTCCTGTTTCAAGTTTAAAAAAATCTTCCTTAGACTGCACTGCTTAGGAGCTCTCTCTCCCACCCATCTATTCTTCTGTTCTCTTGAATCTTAAAGGCTTCTGAGAACTTTTTGAGATTTCTCATTTAAGGACTTCCCATCCTTCTAATTGCCTCATCCTCTTTTAACCCTGGAGCAAGAGTGGCAGTAATAGATTTTTTGTTGTTACAATCATCCCTACAGTAGAAATTTTAACAGGTCAAATTTCTTCCCAGCCATTATATTTAGTTATGGTAAATATCCAATTTTCATTTTTACAGAAGACCTTACCCTCTAGAATGCTGCAAAAATTGAATTTTGATTTGTTTTTAAAGGCAATCTGTCAGAGGTACTGAGATGAAATTACTCCTTTATTGTCAGATCCTTGTAATGGCAATTGGAGTCATCTTTTGATGCAAACAATGATGAAGAAAAATGCCAGCTAGGCTCCACTCAGAGGATACTTTTATGACTTGAAAGCAAAAGCCAGATATATTTGTCTTCTAAAATTAGGTATGGCTTCCCTACTTATTTATCCTAAGTTTCCTACATATTCTTCTAAGCAAAAGGCATAATTGATGATCTCAGGTGATTACATATTTTTCAAGCAGGTTTTAATTGTGTGTGGAGAAGTTCAGTACTTGGTGGAATCTAATTTTTCCAATTTGCTCTACTTCAAATATACTACACTTCATGCATACATAATTGGGTAAATATGTAATCAAATAATGGAATTTGACATGGGTCTTTATTTTAGAAGAAAGTGAATTACCAGTCCACTTGCATGCTTTCTTTGTTTCTATTTATTCAATAGATTTTAAAGTTAAATGTTTGCCTTTTGGCCTCAAGGTTCACTAACATAATTCAAAATGCAAAGTTAAAAAGCATTTTGTAATGAAAAATGTCAGTCATTTTAAAAATGAACAAAGAAAGAAAACAGCAACACACTCAACCTAAAAATGTCCTCACCTCTTTCCTATTCTCCAATATGTTAAAAAATGTGAGAACTTGAATCATAAGTTCCTATTTAAAACTAAGATCTGTTACTATGCTGTATACCTGAAATTAATATAAAATAATATTGAATGTCTACTGTAACTGAAAAGTTTTGAAAAGGGGGAAAAGGTGAAGGGGAATAAAAAGTTCAGATTTCCAGATATACAACAAATAAGTCATGGGGATGTAATGTACAACATAGGGAATATAGTTAATAATATTGTGATAGCGTGGTAAGTTGTCAGGTGGTTGCTGGACTTATCATGGTGTCTTTAGGTATTTAAATGTTGAGTAACTATGGTATATACCTGAAACTAATATAATATTGTATGTCATATATATATATATATATATATATATATATATATATATATATATAAACAGACAAGTAGCTGTCCTTTTGTTTTTCAATCTAGTCGTGGAGGATGTCGCTTCACGGGCCCAAGTTGGTATTGCAATCATTGTGCTCTTCCCAGCTGAGTCAGATTGGCACTGGCCATTGGACCACCGTTCACGGAAGCTCAGGGCAGGTCACTGCAGCCCCACTGCAGCCTACACTGTTGTCGGCGACTCATGGCAGCCCAGCTCCAGGTCAAGCTGTTGTTTACCATCTTAGCTGTAGAGGGTGCAGCGTCACTGGCCCATGTGGGATCTGAACCAGTGGTTGTGCTGCTCAGAGTTCGTGCTCCCAAGCCAACTCTTAACCAATGAACCACTCAGCCGGCCCTGTCAGCTATATTTTAAAAAAAGTCTTTTAAAAATAGAAATAACAAAAACAAACAAGCAAAAAACCCTAAGATTTGTTAGTTTCATAATAGTCATGTCAGCTAAGACTAAATATTTTTCATTTCTTTTTTTGCATTCCTTCTCCAATTTCTGAAGAGCAGGACTCCTTTAAATTTTCCAAATTTTGGAATAAATTTATTAGTCAAAATTTGAAGAAATAATCTGGGATACATGTTAGCAATATTTTTTCTAATGTTCTTTTTAAAAAAAATTTATCATAATAGAATCACATAGATAGATTTAAGTGATCAATAAGAGTACTAGTACTTCTAATCTGTACTAAAAGGTAATGAGAGCTATTATTCTGAGTATTTACCATGAGCCACGTACTGTAGTAGGCAGTTTATATAAATTATCTCATTTAGTCCATATGACAGCCCTGTGAGATATATTTTATTATCCCATTTTATAGATGAAAAAAATTAATCTCAACTAGTTAGCTGCAGAGTCAAGGTCTAAGTTCAGTTTCAAAACATGTTCTCATTTTATGACACTGTACTGGCTCTCTGAAGGAAGATGACAAAGGTCTTACCTTCCAACTTAATGATTAAAAACTTATCTTTTAAATCAGTTGTTTCCAAAATGGGATAACACATCTAAAAGGAGAGTACAAGATGATCCCACAGCATCCGGGAAGAAAATCTCATTATTTTCTATGTGAAGAGGAAAAAAAAATAAAAATAAAACTAAATATATATATATATATATATATATATATATATATATATATATATGAAAACAATAAGAAAATAATTAATCTTAATTCATTTTTCCTTTTTTTTTTTTTTAGCTGAGCCATCCTGCCACCTGTTGGCAGCTCAACGGCAACTCAGCTTGGGCTGGCCTCGAACCGCTGTTGCTCAGAGCTCAGTTTACACTCTTAAGCGAGCTCTTAACCAACTGAGCCATTCAGCCGGCCCCTTAATTCATTTTTAATGTATGAATTGACCCTGGTGCAATCACTCAATTTGTAGATCAGAGGGTTGAAACTTTATTTTTTAACCACTGTATAATTTTATTTTTCTTTTCTTTTTATGTTTCCTTTTCTGTTTTATTCCTTCCTCTCTTCCTTCTTTATTTCTTTTAAATAACAGCTTTATTGCGATATAGCTCACATACTCTACAATTCATCCATTTAAAGTACAATTCAATGGTTTTTAATATATTAGTATTAAGTAATATACAGATATGTGCAAGTAACACCACAGTCAATTTCAGAACATTATATCACTTCAAAAAGAAACCCTATACCTTTTAGCTGTCAACTCCCTATCTCCCACCCCCCTAGTCCTAAACAACCAGCTGTCTACTTCCTGTTTCTATAGATTTGCGTATTCTGGACATGTCACATAAATGTGATATGTGGTCTTTTGTGGCTGGCTTCTTTAAATAGTTGATGCCTTTAAGTTATATGACAGGGTTGTGGATGTTGTGCTATCAGAGTGGAGTTCATGGTAGCTTCCTGACTTCACCCAGTTTATGTGGGTCTGACTAAAAGACTTAGTGATTATATCATCTCAATAACTAAGCTTCACAAAGAGGAATGGTGGCTGAAAAATAATTCCTACACAAAAGCTGAGTGTCAAAGATAATACCAAAATGTACCATAAATAAATAACAAAAAATTGTCTCAATTGAAACTTTTCTTGTTGTTAACCTGACCTTTCTTCATCAGCCACATTGCAATGACATCTAATCATATGTAAAAAAAAAATTAAGTAAAATTTGTAATTGTCAATCAGGCAACTTTAAATATGAATTGACTTCCACTTTGATTAATGATGGACTTTGCCCCAAACATACAATGTGCCTTAAGATTTTACCTGACACAATGTTAGCAAGCAATTAAGAAACTAAGCAATAATAGCATCAAGATGATATCTGCAATGTGGAGGGGAAGGGGTTATGTTTAAAGTCATACAACTCATTATTTTAAAATAATTCCATTAAATGGAATAATAATTGTGCAATTAGCCTCATTTGGCATTTCTTACTTATTAAAAAATGATCAAAATCCTATATTGCTGAAGAAATTCCTCTTCTTCCTGTCACTGTAAAGATGGCTGTATTACACAAGAAAAGCAAGATGAAACAGACTAAAACACAGTTTTGTGTTCTTAAATAATGTGGAAAAATGCAAAGAAAGTCATCCTGAAGATTGGAAGGAGCAAGAATTAGAAGACTGCGCTGTGCAATGTTGGGATGAACATGTGGGTGTACCTAGCGTGCCTCTGTCGGAGGTGGATGTATTATGAAGTTAGTGGAGTTTCAGGATGCCATACTTACAGAGATTGATCTGACCCTTCAATATTATCTCTCATTGAAACGTTTCACCCATAATAAATGCAGGATTTCGCTCTAACTAATGGAAGGAGCAGAGAAATTTAGGGACATTATATTGGGAGTGTACTTCATTTTCCCTTGCTCAGAAATTCTAAAGAATGATTCCTACTGAACTAAAACTCCACCCTATCCTTTGGGTTCCTCTGCTTTTTCTCTTTACCCATCTCTGCTGTTATGATTCTCACTGCTCAGGCCAGCAATTCCTTGTGTCAGTCTCTGCTTCCCAGAGAGCACAGTATTCTCTTTCCTGGAATGGCATCTCTATACCATTACATCTCTTCAGTTGTATAAAACAAAACAAGATTCAAAACTATGTTCTCCATAAAACCTTTCCAGATTTGCTTTTCACAATTTTGAAGACAGACATTATCCCAATTGTTTTTAGCAGTTTTATACAGACTTACTTGAGTACATAGGTATTTTTATGTTCTCTATTCAGATAGTTTAACTTACTTATTTTTCATTTTTTTTGGCCCCAGGCAGGGGCCAAACATTCCTTTCTCATAACCTGCACCCAGCAGGCCTTGGCAAATGCTATAGACTGATCTATTTCTCTATGGCTAATTCCAGAACCCACAGAGTAGGCACATAATAAATGAATAAACATTGCTGGTAACCTGGCTACCAAAGAGTTTAATCAAAAACACAAAAGGAGTAGACTTTATTTATTTTTTCTCTTCTGCTACCTGGATAATAAATGTTAATTTTCTTAAATTTATTTTTTCATTAAATTTATTGGGGGGTGACATTGGTTAATAAAATTACATAGGCTTCGAGTGTACATTTCTATAATACATCATCTGTATATTACATTATGTGTTCACCACCCAGAATCAAATCTTCTGTCACCATATATTTGATCCCCTTTACCATCTTCAACCTCCTCCCTTCCCCCTTACCCTCTGGAAACCACTAAATTGTTGTCTGTGCCTATGAGTTTTTGCTTATTTGTTTGTCTTGTTCATTTGTTGCTTTCAGTTTTGTATACCACATGAGTGAAGTCAGATGGTTCTTGACTTTTTCTGTCTGACTTATTTCCCTTAGGGTGATAGTCTCAGGATTCATCCATGTTGTCACAAATGGTAGTATTTCATCTTTTCTTATGGCTGAGTAATATATATATATATATATATATATATATATATATATATATATATATATATAATATTTATATATATATAATATTTTTATATATACATATATATTATATGTATATGTATATATATTATATTTCCATGTCTTGGTCACCATGAATAATGCCATCATGAATATAGGGGTACATATATCTTTATGGATAAATGTTTTTAGACTTTTTGGGTAGATACCCAGAGGAGGGATTGCTGGGTATATGGTAACTCTATTCTTAATATTTGAGGAACCCCTATACTGTTTTCCACAGTGACTGCACCAATTTTCATTCCAACCAGCAGTGTAGGGGGGGTTCCTTTTTCTCTACAGCCTCACCCACACTTGTCATGTTGATAATAGCCATTCTAACAGGTGTGAGGTGGTATCTTCCTGTGGTTTTGATTTGCATTTCCCTAATAGCAAGTGAAGTTGAACATTTTTCATGTATCTGTTGGGTCATTTATATGTCTTCTTGGGAGAAATGTCTGTTCAGGACCTTTGTCCATTGTTTAATTAGATTGTCTGTCTTTTTGTTGTTGAGTTGTATGAATTACATATTTTGGATAGTAGCCCCTTATTGGAGGTGTTGTTTGCAAATATCTTCTCCCATTCAGCTGGTTGCCTCTTTATTTTGTCTATGGTTTCTTTTGTTGTGCAGAAGCTTTTTAGTTTGATATAGTTTTATTCATTTATTTTTGTTTACACTTCCCTTGCCTTTGAGGTCAAATTCATAAAATCCTCTCTAAGACCAAGGTCTATAAGTTTAGTACTTATGTTTTATCCTATGCAATTTATTGTCTCAGGTCTTATATTTAGGCCCTTGATCCATTTTTTGTTAATTTTGGTTTATGGTGACAGCAGTCTCATTTCTTTCCTTTGCACGAGGAATAGACTTTAAAGTCAAAGATAATCAGTTTCAGTTGATGATTACACACTAGTGTCTCCTAAAAGTAAGTCAGGATTATGGAGGGGACAGGAATGTAAAGCTCATTATTCTAGCCTGAGTTCCCCAGAAAGCAGAAGCTTATGCTGCTGCTTTACTAAGGATTGGAATCTAGGGAGCAGGAGTGAGAAAGCAAAGAGGGAGAGTCAATACAAGGGCACTAAGTACTCAACAGAGCCCCCCATGAGGCAGGACCATCTTCAGAGAGCCTGCAGAAGTGACTGCTTCTCAGGACTAGGGGAGTCTGCCTAGGGGAGGAAGAGGGAAGAATTTATCTGTCTGTTTTGGTTTCCTAGTGGTCAAGTGCAATAATTCCCCTGCACTTTGAGGTTGCTGGTGAGTGGGCACCAAGTCGGCACCAGCGTCTACCTAGAAGCCTCAGGGTAGAAGGCACAGGTACACAGTAAAGGCATGAGGCCTGAGGCCACTGGATGTGCCCACATAATGTTGGTGTAGTCTGTGCAGAGCTGGTCATAGCAGCTGCCACTGGAGCTAAAGTGACCAGAGACATTGGAGATAGATGAGACCAAGAGGATTTGAAGGGAAGCATAAGAGGTTTCTTGCACACCCACCAATATCCTTAGTTTACATGAAGGAATCCATGCCAAAGTGGGAGGTGCCCAAGATTGTGGAGGTTAATTTATGGAACTCAAGAGCCAGGGGCTTCCCATTCCCTACTTGGTGCCTTTTCACTCTTCTGTGCCACTTCTCTAGTCATGCATCATAGAGTGTACATGAGCATTTGTGACTCATCCTCTCACACAAGTTTCAAATGTCTCCTACACTTAGTACCTCACAGACTCAGGGAAATATTGTTTAGGAGAGCTTCTTCATGGCTTACTTGATTTTCTCTAAACATCAACAACGAAACTGATACCACAGGACCAGAGAGCATATTAAATTCCACACGGAATCTGAAACAAAATACCTCCAATTAATGTTAAACCTCTGGAGATGTATATTCTTTTTGCCTAATAATCTTATTACATAGAAGCCTAATTCATAGTGAATGTATAAAACCTTTTAGCAAAGAGTTTCATGAAACCATGTCCTGACTTCTGAAATCAGGAATCTTGTCAAAGAATGTAGCAGAACACATGTTTCTCCCACGTTCCAGTGGTATTGTTTTTAGTCAAGACCGTATACTCGTGTTCTTTATGTATGCACATTGAATTCATTTGCTGACTCAGATCTGACACAACTTGCCAGAGTACAGTTATCAGACTGAAGATGTCTCCATAGAAAGGTTGACATGCTCTAATTCAAGATGATGACATAATTGCTTCACTCACATGCCAAAGAATTACAAAGCAGTGTAATTATATAACTTTTCAAAACTTTCATACCTTTTCAAAGGAACATATACTTATAACTAAGGGAGCAAAAGATTCAATATATGTTTTACTTTAAATCTTATTATTTTGAATATCAAATTTGTAAAACACATGTTTCTTCACAAGATTCTAAAGTCTATTATCTAACAGAAACAAGTGCTTATGGTAATAGAACACGTAATAGAACAGGTGGTTCTATTAGAACAGGTATTCAGCTTCCCACAGTACTATTTTTCCTGAGACTCATGCATTTTTCATTGTCTAGTCGTTCTGAATTTAAAGTGGATTAGATGTCCTTTTAAATGCATAAACAAAGATGAAAATATGTATAATAGTCTCCTCTCCATTTCTGCTACTAAAATTGTGGGAATTATGTATCCTATGTTAGAATGCATCTGGTGTGCTATTCTATATACAACATCAATAACCAACAGCTCATTGTGCAAAATTTCACCCTGCACCATATTTAGCATCATTTTTTGCAAGATAACACCTTCACCAGGCTTGTTCAGAAATGCATGAGAAAATAGCTTATTAATCTCAGTGTCTAACTGGCAGGTGGAATACAGTAAAAATAAGATTGTTTTTGTCTTTTTGGGCTAGTAGTTTTTCAAGATAGGATAAGCAGCCATCTTTCAAATCTTCTAAAACTTCACTCTTCATTTATACATATTTTTTCACTTGTAAATTTGTTCATTCATTCAATCTGTATTTATTAAGAATCTATTTCCTTTCTGCCCAGCAGTCCTCAGGTACCAGGAACATAGAAGTGAATAGAATACATTTCCTTCTTCTCAGGAGCTCATGAGTACAAGGAAAGATAGGAGTATGCAGATGAAGACACTTAATTCCACCTTTGGGAGCAGGGAGTGACCAAGGGAGACTTTCTGGGGAAGATGGTGCTTTGACATTATGAGAGTTAGGTGAAGGGAGCACAGATTTATTTAGTGGTTACATATAGGGAAAAACAGTTCGGAGGAATAAGGCCACAGTAAATGAACTGAAAAGATCCTAAAGCAGAAAGAGTAGTGGGGAGAACATTCTGTGAAGGAAAGCACCAAAAGACTTTGTCCTCTGCTGAAAGAGAATTTGACGAGAGGGAGATGGTAAAATGGGCAGAGGTGGAAGGAGTGGTGGTAGCAGTGTCAACATCTTGGTGTATTTATATTTTTCTTCATGTACTCATTTGTTTTACTTCAGTAACCCCCATAACTTAGTTCCGATGTGCAGACTGCAGCAACAGCTACAGCTGTATCTAGCTCCCTACAGTTGGGAAAGGACTTATGAGTGAATCTGATCAAAGGGCCCTTCCATTCCTCCCTGTTTTACAAGTCGTGTTTATTAGCATGACGGATAAAACCACAATTTACATCTTCCATCAAATCATACCAGGAGCCGCTGAATGACATGGCCTCTAATTAAAAGCAGAAATTGAATACAGCAGATTTGCTGTTTCTTTTGGCTGAAGAAACAAGAATAGGCTTGTGTTGTTCTTTTGCTGAAAGGCGCACATCACAGAGGCCTTGGTGGAAGAGTTTTCTTCATCAGTCAGCCTGGCTGGATTTTTCTGTCTTCACCTTCCCCAGAATATTTCTGGAATCCAGCTGCTGAGGTTCCTAGCACTGTACTCTGTGCCCTCTCTAAGGGCGAAGAGTATTGTTCGACAGCATCATTATGGTATAGTGTAGTGATTAAGAAGTTGAGGGCTGGCCGAGTGGCGCGGTGGTGAAGTGCTGGCTTGGGATGCCAGCGGCCCCGGTTCGGGTCCCACATGTGAGGGCCAGTGACACTGCCCTCAAAAAAAGAAAAATAATAACAACAAACAAATAAAAAAAAAAGAAGTTGAAATGTGGACTCATATGAACTAGTTTCCATCCAATCTCTTCCCCTTGCTAGCTCTGTGACTTTGGGCTGGTTGCTCAACCTCTCTAAGTATGAGTTTATTTATCTATAAAATGGAGCAATAATAATATCTTCCTTATAAGGTTATTGTGAGGATTAAATAAGATTATATATATATATATATATATATATATATATATATATATATATGCCTAAATTCAGGACTTGGCACATAGTACAAACTTATTAAATGTGAATTAGTATTATTTCACCTTACCTGCTTCCATTTTTTAGTAAAGTATTTGGGAACTCAGCTCCAAAATCTTGGTTTAGTATAGTAGCTCCCCAGTGACAAATACTGCCTTATTCATCTTTGGATATGTAGTACCTGGCATGTAGGAAGGCTGGTTTTGGCACATATACATCAGAAGGGCAAAAATTTAATTTTCTTAAGTAAGTAATCTGTCTTTTTTTTTGTGTGTGTGGCTTGATTTTCTTCAAGAAAAGCACAGGATACTGCCAAAGTTTCAGAAACCATAGTTGTAAATTAAGCTGCTACAGCAATTTTGAGATCATTGCAGTAGTTTTTAACCTTTCCCCGAGGAGACACACTCTATACCAACATTCTCCTGTGGACATTCTGAGCATTAGGGGCAACTCTCTACTGTATTAGCTGTAACTCTCTCCATTTCTGTCATAATTTAAGGATGGAAGTTATTATGCAAATAATCGAGTGATCCCATGAGAGGATAATCATGAATCCAATTTAAAATCATTTTACAGGTTATTATTTCAACTAGCATTGTTATTGTTGTTATGTGGTGATTAGATCAAACTTCTTCAAATAATTCTTTGAATTCTTCAAATTTCTTCAAAGTTAACACCTTTATTTCTCATACCTTCTGACCTTTTATTCACCACTAATTATCCCCTCCATGAAATTCTCTGTTCCTTTGGTTTCCATGATACCAGTACCGCTCTGATATTCTTCACTCAGCAAAAAGCAATCTTTCAAAGGCTGGAGATGACTACAAATCATCTCCCATCAGTCCTCATTCTCTCTACCCTTTAAGCAACATTTAATATTACAGCTGTTCCCTTGGTTTCCTTAACACCAAGAAAGCTAGGTCTATCCTAGCTTTCTAACCACTTCTGACTCCAATAATGTACCTCTCCTTTCTCCTGTAACCCCAGTCTGGGGACTCCCCAAGGATTTTCCCTAGGCCCCCTTATTCTCTCTCCTATTCTCCCGTCCTTGGTGATGTCTATTAACAGTCCTTTAGCCATCACTATTGTGTATAACTTCCCATATTTAGCTCCTGGTTGATCTCCCTATCCAACTCTGATTCCATGATTCTAACACTGTTGGATTATTTGGAAATTCATCTGGCAGCTCAAAGTTAATATATCAAGTTTATCAAATTTAATTTATCTTCCTACTAAAACCAACTCCTTATCAGGATTTTTAAAATGTTATTTTTATTTTTCAGTTATAGTTGTCATTCAATGTCATATTAGTTTCATGTGAACAGCATAGTGGTTAGACATTTATATAACTAAGCGATCCCTCTGATAAATCTAGTACCCAACTGACACCATACATAGCTACTACACTGTTATTGACTATAGTCCCTATGCTGTACTTTACATCCCCATGACTGTTTTGTAATTGTCAGTTTATACTTAATTCTCTTCCCCTTTTTCCACACAGTCCCCCAACCCTCCTCCCACCTGGCAACCATCAGTTTGTTCTTTGTCTGTATTGTGATTTTTGTTAGTGGATAGCTAATACTTCTCTTAGGCCAATTTAAAAACCTTTCAGTTAATTCTGGTACTTCTCTTTACCTCTGCACAAAACAAAAAACAAAAATCCTTTAATTTCAACAAAACTTTTCCATGTTACCTAGTCCTACTTCTGCACTGTCTTTGAATCGCTCCATTTTCTGCTTCCCCTGAATGGTATTTCTCAGCTATAGATGCCATGAAGAACATTGTACAAGCTTCTCAGTCTGGAGGGTGGAAAGAGGGAGCTCAGAAGGTGTAGAAGCAATAATTTTAATACACTGATATACAAGTAAAGGAGATGCATACCAGGGAAGAGAGGGCATGGAAGACTTCTCACACGGGGTGACATAAATGCTGGATCTTGGAAGATAAGTGGAAGTCAGACTGACACAGGCAGGAGGAACATTGTGGAAACAATATGTGCAAAGGCATGCAGGCAGAGAAGACCATGGCACTTTGTTGAAATGCAGGGCACTCTGCCTCTGCGGGGCTGGAGCTTTGGGGGAAGAGTTCTAGGGGGGAACACGATGGGGGAAGCAGGAGGTGGAGCCCCAAGGGTCATAGGAGTGGAGGGAGGGCATTCAGGGCCTTGCGTCAGTGATCCGTTTCTGCCTAACAAACCACTGCAAACTTCATGCCCTAAAACAACAACCATTGATTATTTCTCACAGTTCCCCAATTAGGCAGCAGTCTCTGGGGATGTCTCATCTCTGTTCCATGTGCCACAGGCTGGCATGGCTCCACTGGGGCGAGAGGGTCTAAGATCCTCACTCACTTGTCTGGCGTTTCAGCTGAGGCACCAGCGGCTGTCAGGGTCTCTCTCTTTTCACATGTTTTTTCAATATTTATTAGTGTAACTCAGGGCTTTTTTTTACATGGAAATTGAATCGTAAGAGGGCAGAAAAATGGAAGCTGCCAAGCTTCTTAAAGCTCAGACCCAGAAGTCACATGATATCCCTTCTTCTATATTCCATTGGTCAAAGCAAGTCACAAGACCAGCTCTGATTCCAGAAAAGGAGAAATGGACTCCATCTCCCTTTGGGAGGAGCAGTATGAATGCAGAGGAGTGGGAAGAAATGTTGGCAGCCATCATTGTATATGGTCTACCATAGGCCTTACACATCACTGCATCATTGTAGGATTTTAAACTGCAGATTGGCATTTTAAACTTAGATGTTAAGAAATGTCTCTTTGACTCCCTCATAAAGATTGAATTCAGGATTTGGGGGCCAGTACCTGGAAATAGGACAACCAGTGAGAAGCCTATACCAATACATTATAGGTTAACCTAAGGAAAGTCTTTCCCATTGACCCACACGCCTGGCCAGTTTTTCATCCTCAGAGAAATAAATGAAATGAACAAAATGTGACGGGTACTTTTTTTTTTTTTTTAAGCAATATGTCACCAAGGTACCTATCCAGGACTCGGTGCCGCTTCCAGAAAGATGGATTCCTATCTATTATGGAGGAGGAAATATGTAACACTGCAAATCCTCTGCCTACTGCTTTCTTTGTGTAGAAGTACTTTTCCTTGCTTATTTTATACAGCTGTTTCTATAAATAAACCAGGAAAATCAGATGATTCTTTGGGGCAGGGCGGAAATCTGCTTTGTATTTCCAGGGGCACTTCCTGCGTCTGAGTATGCAGGTATAGTGACCATAATTCTCATGCAAAATGACTCCCTAGGCTCCTACCTCCAGTCCCCACTGCAGTGGCCTCCAGGGGCAGTGCCTATGAAGAAACCACAGAAAATATTTACAGATCTTGAAATGGTTCATTTCAAGTGACTACCTCAGTCACTAAATTTTCTTCATGAACAACAGGTATTTTTGGGTTTTTTTTAGAGGGCATTGTCACTGGCCCTCATATGTGGGACCCAAACCGGGGCTGCTGGCTTCCGAAGCCAGCACTTAACCATCGCACCACTCGGACGGCCCGTGAACAACAGTTTTAAAGTGTAGGCCGTTATAACGTAAGCAGAGGAGAGTGAATACTAGTGCTTACTGATGTCCTTGAGCAAACTGAGATCCCAGATCTGGGAATGAAGTAGAGATGGTCCTTCTATATTTTTCAGGGGTTTGTACAACCCCTTTACTTAAGTATTCCTTGATCCAAAATTTCTATCTATAAAGAAAACAGTCTCTGTTATTGTTATAAGAACCTGAGGATAAGTTGGAATATGGTCCCACTTGGTCAGTGTTCAGGTTTTCACCCAGATTTCTGAACAGTTAGTTAATGAATGCCATAGTGGGCATCAGGAGGGTGTTAATTTCACCCCCACAGGCTCCAGAATGCTGTGGCTAGAAGCTAGGATCACTTGGAGTGATTTCTTCTCAAATCCCAGTTTTACCACTTCCTAGTTATGTGACTGCGAACAAACTCCTTAACCCCTCTAAGCTTTGCTTTCTTCCCCTGTAAAAGCTCAATAACCATTGCACCTTCCTCAAGGATTGCTGTGATGGATTCAAAGAAAGACTATTTATTGCACTTAGCCCAATGAACAGCACAAGTGCTCAATAAATTTTAACCATTACTGTTTTAACAAACTTCCTGCTGATCTTTACTGTGTTTCTCTTTATTTCCCAGGGAGATGTTAATTTCTGTGGCTCTGGGCCAGGTGTTATCCCTCCTTATTTGTGGAATTGGATTGACCAGCAAGTACCTGTCAGAAGATTTCCACGCCAATACGCCAGTCTTCCAGAGTTTCCTCAATTACATCCTTCTCTTCTTGGTCTATACCACCACACTAGCTGTTAGACAAGGTAAGCATGCAAATACACCCAGAATACAACTTGGTGTCTCTTTTACAAACATCAGGGGGAGTGATGAGCCATGACTGGATAACTTTCACTTACAGCATCATAAGACAATTTAAAACCCCGAATCTCACTTTTCTATGTTGCAATCATCCAGTAAACAAAATGAATGACTAAATCACAAAGAAGCTTGAGTTGTGTGAATTCACTGGGAAGTAGGAAATGCATGTATGGGCAGAAAGGGACAATTGCTCACTATTTGAATTCCTGTTAACATTGCTTGTACCCCTCTGTGAATCTATACAGAATGCTTCCCTAAAACCTGGAACAGGCCTATGCAGTTGTTTTAAGTGATGCTAGCCTTGAGAAATTCAAGGGAGTTACAGACAAATATATGTTCTTTGGGAAAGTGTCACAGGAAAGATAAAAATCGTAAACACAAACAACTCTAGTAAGAGCAAAGCAGGAAGTAAAGAAACTACCACACATGGCCAGGTGAGATGTTCTGTCTAAACTTAAAATAGCGAAGGCAACAAAGCAAGTCCTTCAAGAGTCCATGCAAAAAAAAACTTTTTAAGGGGCAATTGCAGTTGAAATCCTTGGAGTACATCTCTGCAGAATGTAGCTCAGAGCCTTATGGTTATACCACTGGACTCGTATATACAATCTTATCTATGACCCAGAAACAGCCAACCATTTTCCCCCAATAGTAACTGTTGACTGTAAAATATAAATTGAAAAATAATCATGAATAGGTTTGAAGACAATTAGATACCTTAGTAATAAATAAGGATAACGAATAGCTGTGTATATCAATTGTAATTGTCATACTTTTTTGCAATTTTTATAAGAAGTGTGTATTAGTGTTTAGTTTTTACATTTCTTTGTTTGAATTGCTGTCCAGAATAATAATCCTTAATTATAATGATTTGGCCAGTACTAGATATCATCTTAGCAGGAAAATAAATATGAACAAGTTGGGACTGAGTTGTAATTTAACTTTGGATTTGTTTAAAGTATTGGAAGAGATAATTTCATTTAGTTTTCAAAAATATGTGTTATCCGTGGTAGTTTTAGTTATCCCAGTACAAGGAGAATAAATAAGAATAATAACATTAAATGTAAGACAATTTTGCAATACTTTAGTATTACCACAAAGAAAAGAAAATTCATGGGAAAGTGATAAATTTATCTTCTCTAGAGTATTTTAGAACCAAACATTCCAGACTATGAGAAGGTGAACTGTAATCTTTTGGTTCTGGAAGTCGAGAAATTTAACAAAAACCTGCTTCAGAACAGAAGTAAAATCAAGCAATTCTAAGAAACAATAATTTCACAGTCACAGATACAGAAAAGCTTAGAAAACTTAATGTAGCAAAAGACTCAAAGTGAATAATAATATATTCTATGCAGCCTTCATAAAGTACCAGGCACCATGTATGTGAATTCTCTCTTTTAGTGCTTCAATCAAAGGAAATGGGTATTATTATCAAAAATTTTCTAGATGAGAATGCCAAGGCTTTGTCAGCCTTGGGAACCTACTCAGGGCTATGGAACTAGGAAGTGTGGAGGTCCAAGGTCCACTGTAGGTCAAGCCTGTGTGCCTTCCTGGACCACCCTGCTTTCACCAGGTGAGGTCCAGGGGAGGCAAGAGGAGGAAAGAGAGATACTTTTGAACAAAAGGAGGGTTTCTTCTTGAATTTCAAAACGTTGGATAAGAAACCAGCCCTGGATGCAAGGTCTAGTGGGCACAACAGTGAAGTCAGAGGGATACGGCCACAGATTTGTGTGCCGAGCGTGGGTAGGGGGAGGCACATCTGGAAAGAGGCTGAGGACTAGGAGCAGCAAGGAATCTTGAGGCTCTTTGGAAAGCAGACTGAAGAGGGCCTGAGGAAATTCTGTCTGTCTCAGTTAGTGATGGAGAGAATCCATTTCTAAAATGCCCGATCTGGAAATTTTTGCCATTGCCTCAGATTATCGCTAATTTTGCTGACATGTCTTTATTTGGGTGTTTGCTCAGAATGTTTGTTTGTTTTAATCTTCATCTTTAGAAGTTTTAATAGGCTGGCATTAAGCTAACATCTGGAAATCAACATAGTAATTGCATGAATTTTGCGGAGGCTGATGCAGTACTATGTTCCCGAAACATAACCTCTTTCCTCATGCACCTCAAGATTTGAGAGAGGGAATGAACAGAGCAAAGGGCAGAGGTTGGCAAGTCTGGCGTGTGCAACAGAGGTACAGTCATAACCATAATCCCTGCTCCTTTCCCAGTGCTTCTGACCACTGTCCACAAGCAGACTACGGATTAGGACTCAGCAAGATGCCCATCTGCTCCGTTCTCCTAGCACAGCTATCCCCTACCCTGCTAGGCTGTCATTCATTTGATGCCACCTTAGGACACATAACAAGAAGTTTTACTCAGGAATGTATCTTTAAACAAATCTCTCCTTATTGTTTTAATCATACAACTTCTAAAACATGACGAACACAACATAATGAGTGCAAGAAGCCCTTCAAAAGCGTTAAGAGTGATGTGATTACAAAAGCCTTGTGGAAATTTGACTTCAGAGTTAAACAGCATTCTCTTTATCAAATTTACATTGGACCAGTGATCAAAGACCCTGAAACAATAGGTTCCAGTAGAAGTTCTAGTATAACCCCAGTTCAAACTGGGGCTTTGAACTTGTCCCTGATTATTCATTAGTTCCTACAGAAATTTGAGTACCATCTTCTTTTAAAAAACTGTATCTTGTTGAACCAGTTTTAAGTCTAGCCCTCTCCTTAATTGGAGCCTGGTTTTTATTCCAGATGGTGCTAAAATTTTAAAAAATCTCAGTGTTCATAATAAAGAACTTTAGTAATAAATTTTGTAGAAAGAAATAAACTTCAAAATAGTAGTTCCATTGACATTGTATCAGGGTTGAAACTGTAGGTACAATTTAGATAGCTATTACTTCAACAGGTTCATTATAACCACTGTTGAGAAGTTATTCAGGCAATTAAAATGTATCCATTGAAATAATGCCTGACACCCAAACTCCTTGGATTTGTTCTGCATACACAAAGAAGTGTCAAAAATTATAAAGAAAAACTCAGTCCTCCTTCTCTGTGACTTTCCTTTATCCTCACAGTAATATCACACTTAATATTTCTGACACCAGATGTGTGAAGGTTTTTCCCACACTGAGTAATTTCTGCTACCCCAGCTGGGTATCCTATAGTTTAACTCAATTTTGACACTATCTACCTGGAAATAGCATCATATCCCACAGGTTAAGAAGGGCTCAGTCTCAAGAGATTGCTCCCCTCACTCAGATGCCAATTACTTCTGACTGATAGGCTATAAATCAGAGATTGTCATGGCCTTGTTCTCGGGCTTGGTTAATTTCCTAGAGCCTCTCACAGGGCTCAGGAAACAGTTTGCTTACTATTGACCGGTTTATTATAAAAGAATATGATGAAGCATATAGATGAACATCCAGATGGAGGAGCTGTGTAGGGCAAGGTATGCAGGAAGGGACATGCAGCTTCCATGCCTTCTCTGGGCACACTACTCTCCCAGCACCTCCATGTGTTCACCAATCCCAAGCATCTCTGAACCCTGTACTTTGGGGATTTGTATAGAGGCATGATCAATCGTTAACTCCATTTGCAGCCCCTCATCCCTCTCTGGAGAATGGGGAAGTGGGCTTGAACATTCTAAGCTTCTACTCATGGCTTGGACTTTCTGGTGATCAGCTCTATCCAGGGGCCCACCAAGAATCACCTCATTAGAAGAGAAGACATTCCTATCACACTGGAAATTCCAAGGGATTTAGGAACTAAATCAGGAACTGGGGGAAAGGCCAAATATTAGAACGAAAGATGCTCCTAGTACTCTTATCACTTAGGTAATCACTAGAGTTTTAGGAATTTTGTGCCAGAAACTGGAGGCAGAAAAAAATAATAATAACATTTTAAAAAATATATCTATATCTATATTTCTATATCTATATTCTTTTCTATTATCTCACAAGAGTATAACTAGGAAAGTATAGTGAAGCTTCCAAAACCTTTCTGACTTGCCAAGGATATTCTCACAAGAAGGCTCTTCTTCATCTCTACTTTTTTTCATTAAAATTCCATGTTAAAAAAAAAAAAAAATCCATGCAGTCCTAGCTGAAATAGGAAGCAGAGAAACACAAAATGCAAACACTCTAAACAAGAGGAAAGAACAGGTTGGGGTCCAACTGAAACAAATCCCACTGGTGTTGTAGAAGCAAGAAATGTGACAGACTCTTAAAAATAAAGGTGAAAATAATATATATTTCATCAAGCTTTTTTGTCCATGAGCTTTTTTTAATCAACTGTTACAAGAATCCTACTGCTTCTCAGAACTACTTTCAGCAGTTCTTCAATAATAGATGCCCATGGTTCCTCTCTTGGCAATTTTTAACTTCTGAGTGCATATAAACCACAAAGTTTTTAAACAGTCAGTAATTTCTTCCTCCTTTTCATCTTCTGCCAATTTTTGTCAGTTCTTGTGTCTCTACTTCCTGTTTATTTTCACATCAACAATTTATCCAGTGATGAGGGTGGTAAGGATTGTGAGGCAAAGGCAGGATGATGAAGGTCAAAACAAAACAAAAGAAACCTTTCATTCCTTGTTTTTTTTCTTCGAGTCATTGTGGTAGGGAAAAAAGAAAAATAGGTGTCAGGAATTAAAGCATTAACAAGAATGAGAAATTTCTGCTTCTTTTTATATGCAGACCCTGGAAAGAAAATAAAATGTTGCTACCATTGATTATTATTAGATATAGTCCTGGTGATTGGTTTTAGAAGTTTTGCTTTTTCATTGAAAGATATCTTTATAAGCTCTTCAATTTCAAATAAAAGACAAGCTTCTAGCTAAAAGCCATTTGACGATTGCTGCATGTATTGTACTTTCCAACAAATTCTTGAAACATAGACATTAAAGTATTTATTGAATCATTTATATATTTCTGTGTCAGTGTGAAAATGAAAGAAGTCTCTAACAGTGCTAACAGAGCACTCATAAAAATATCGCCATGTGCAATCTCTTTGATTATTTTTTTCTAAAGATAGAATGCTGAAAAGTAATTGCTTGCCTTACTTTTCATGACAAATATTTTCATTTTGAACATTAAATTCCAGAAGACAGAAATCCTAGGGGTCTAGGTTTAAATTTTAGTTCTAAGTAGGGAGGCTGAAGCCATGAACTCTGCTCAGGTATTTGAAGCACTCACTCCCCACCCCAATCTTCTTTTCCCTACCCAGAACACTCAAGCAGGACAGGAGAGATGAGAGAAATCTATAAAAATGACAGCCTTGTCCACACACAATAGATGGATGCAACTCATGGCCTAGTGGTCTAGTCCCACAGCCCTCAGCTTTATAAATGAATGTTCTTCTCAGAATTTGTGCCCAAAAAGCATTCCTCATTTTGGTGGTGGCTGGAGAAGCATTCCTCAGAAGGTAATTGTTGCCTCTTCTTGTCCAAGACAGGTGATTCTCTGCTTCACATTGATTTTCTGCAGACACACTATACTTTTACACACAGTTACGTAGGCTAAGTTCTCAATTGCCAATGTTGCAAGATTAAAAATACATATGTAATTAGAGGAAATGTCGAACTTCGTACAAAATAATATCGATCTCTCAGAGGGCCACACAAGGTCTTGGAAACCTTAGTATTTGGTATTTCACAGTACATTACACCCCAGAGTCACCTGGAGACCGCACCTCCCCAGTTCTGTTAATATTGCTTTGCCTCTGTGAATCTTTGCCCCTTGCCTTTTTTTGGAATTTTCTTTTCCACTTACCGTAGGAAGTCAAAAAAACGGGCAAGAGTAGTGAAAACAGTTAAAGCAGAAGCCAGGGTTTTCTCAGAGCAGAGGCCCTAGCTCTGTTCACTCACAGTTCAGATTCCAAATCTCTGGATAACCTTGACTAAATCATTGAGAAGGGATTGTTAATGGGTTGGCAAAGTAAGAAAGCACTTGGCAAATGTAAATACTGAATTATAACTCCCTTGGGAGTCATGGGGGAAATATTAGTGTCACTTACCTAAGTCTGGTGAAGTAATATGCATTGGAGCTTCTCAAAAAGTTTCCCTTGTGGGAAATTACTTGGCAAACCTCCATTCCTATTCCTTGTCAAGTTGCATTTATTTTTACTTCTTTTTTTTTTTTTTTTTTTTTGAGGGCAGTGTCACTAGCCTGCACATGTGAGACCCGAACCGGGGCCACTGGCCTCCCAAGCCAGCGCCCAACATCTGCGCCACTTGGCCGGCCCTATTTTTACTTCTTAAGCATGATTGGAGAGTTTTAGCCCCCATAGTATAGAAAGGCTATGCCCCAGGGATTTCTGAGGTGTATCCTTCGTAGACATTCATGGAAATTATGCTTATGTTTTCAGGAAAAGGAAAAGAAAAGAGGGTTGGGAGCCGATATACAAACCATACTGGGAAATTGGTAGAGAAAATCCCAAGAGAAAATTAGAATCCAGTTCTAGCAAAGCTGCCTGCCAGTATATGGAGCAACTGGAACTCTCATGCACTGCTACTGGGAACGCAAAATGACAGAGACACTTTAGAAAACAGCTTGGTAGTTTCATATAAAGTTAAACATACACTTACCATATGACCTCTCAATTATATTCTTCTAAGAGACATGAAAACATAAAGCCCACACAAAGGACTTTATGCAAATATCCATTGTAGCTTTAGTTACAATCACCAAAAACTGTAAATACTCATCAACTTGTGAAAAGATAAACTAATGGTGGTAAATTCATACAATGGAGCACACTCAGCCATCAAAAGGAATAAGCTACTGCTGTATGCAATGGTATGAATTAATCTCAAAAACATGCTATGTGCAAGAAGCCAGGCATGAAAGCTTACCTACACATTGCATAATCATATAATACATTGTAATGTGATGTTCTGGAAAAGGCAAAATTATTAAGGTCAGAAAATAGATCAGTGGTTGCCAGAGACTGGGGAGGAGGTGTTGGGGATGTGTGTGGGATGATTGACTGCAAAGGGACACAGGGATCTTGTGAGGTGATGTAAATGTTCTATAGAGTTTGATGGTTGTAGAAGTTACATAACTATATACATTTGTCAAATCTCTTCAAACTACACTTTCAAGGGGTGAATTTTATTGCATGTAAATTATGCTTTAATACACCTGATCAAAGCGGGGCGGGGGAAGAAAGAGAATTGACTGTTTACTGTCACTCCGTGGTTGCCACAATGACATAATGAATGTATCATTGGGCTCAGTTTCCAATATGTAGCTATTCCTTCAGTCACTTGGATATTAGGAAGATTCATGAAAACTTCCTACTTTGTTGTGGCATGCTTTCAGACTACAAGAATGAGTACAGTTTACCCCCAAAATGTACATAATCCAAGAAACTTGCTAGTGGAACAGGAACTAGTATTGATCAAGCTCATAATCTATTAAACAATGCAAAAGTACACACATTCCATACATAGGCAGGGCTTACAGAGTGAATTTGCACCACTTCAAGTGTACAGTATCCAAAAGCACATTTCCTGTTGTGGTAAAGCAGATGAATCTCAAATAGAGCAATAACTTACCCAGAACTTTCAATATCATTTAGCATAATAAGTGACTTTTAGATTGAAGGAAAACAAGACAAATATGCAAAACCATCTTCTCTTAATGAATCCTCATGTAAACTTGCACATGCACACACATATACTTGTACACATTTTATGCATCTCTCATTTCCCACACCATATACTTTATTAATGGATGTCCTCTGATTTTTTCATTTCAAACAGCATATAAGGCTGGAGGGAAGCATTGTCTTTCTGTTTTATCAGGAGTCCAAGTTGGCTGTTAATTCTGGAAATCTTTAAGCATTCATCTCCCCATGCTGAGAGCTGGCATGGAGTAGTGCTCATTCCTGGCACGCTGTAGTGTTCATGGGGGAGATTGAAGGGTGGTTACAAGATGATAACTGTATTGCCTGAAGGAGATAAGTCCCCTTCTGCCAAAATAGTGCTTTGTATGTAATTAGTGTAAAAATTCAGAGGAATAGAGTTTATCCTTACAATCATCTTTCTCATTAAAAAAAATCATAATGGAAGAACAAAGCAGTCCCTGCAGTGACTTGAATTGCTTTCCCAAGTTTTCGTTAAATCAAAGACTCAGCAGTTAGCCATCTTGCAGACACTATTGCAGTCTGCTGCATGAGATTTGCAAGAAACAAAAAAATGAAACAAACATTTTTCTTTGCCTTCACAGGATTGCATTGTGATGATCTTTAGATCAGAATTTCCTATCTATGCAATTTTGAACATCTGGTTTTACAAGTTTCAATTCCTGAGATTTTTGAGGACAGGAAAAGGATCATATATCTGACCAAATTTAAATGTAATGCTTGCAAATGGTGGGTTCTGGCAACAAATTTGAGAGACCTGACTCTTTCAGTGACCTATATGAGAGAAAAAAAGAGAGGAAGTGATTCCCAAATAAAAGAAAATGTGATCAGAATTTATGTTTCTCACTTTTTTTTAAACTATTTGACCCTTCTTTTTATGAAACAGAATGAATATTACTTACTTTTCACCTTTAACTTTCTAATTAGTCATGTCTAAGAAAATGTCTATCTTTAAGAATCATATTTAGGAATTATTACTTAAGTTTGCTAAGTTAAAATATAGTTTTAAACAATTAGGGTCTAGACTTTTTCTGTTTATCAATTCAACCAAAATTCAAAAGCCATGAGTCATCCCAGTACATTTTCATAACTTGTGCTACATTTCTTCATTTTGTAAGTCAGGACAATAATAATAACTGCCTTGCGATTTTGTGTGGATTAATGAGGTGATATATTTGGAAAACTCCTAACAGTGTCAGGCATATAAAAAGCATTCAATGAATATGATCTGCAATCATTAGATTTGCTTAATAAATATTGATTCTCCTCTCTAGCAAGTTATATTTCACACATGTAACCCTTAGTTTAAATACATTCTACCATGAGGCCCCTACAATTCATTAGCCATATTCCAGCATTTATGATCTCCTTGTTGCTGGATATCAGAGTAGGCATGATATGATTCACAGAGGGATCAAAAAGAGGAGACCTTTTAAATGCTTTCTTACCTCTTTGGTGTCATTTGTGAGTGAGGGAACTCACTGATATAATCACTACACTAGCACACTCAGGGTATAGAATGGGGCTCCTTCTGCTGAGAAAGTCAAGCCAACAGAAACGATGGGCATCCAAGCTCTGTTCAGAAGGATCGAGCATCACCCTTCTACTTTCAGGCATAATTTCACTCAAATACTACAAACTATGAGAGATTGGGATAGGAAATGGTGGGGTTGCCAAAGGAAAGCCATGAAAGAGCAATTCCCTAGGTCAGTGCTTGTCGCAGAAATGAGTGAATGTTTTGTTCTCGAGTTCTGATTGTGAAATCTCAAGGCAGGATTGCTTCCCACCCTTTCTGTCTCCCTTCTTTGTGTGTGTGTTTTCTATCTCTTCTCCTGGTTGCTCTCTTTACCTCAGCTTTTTCCCTCTCACACAACCAACACTGATAAACAAGTGGGAAGAAAAGCATTCCCATTCCCTTTACTGAGACAGGGCTGTCATTAAAAATTCAGACTTTGCAGAGACGATCCAGCATTGTTTTAAGCCATGCCTGCAAATAACCCCTCCAAGTTACTATTCTTCGCTCAAGAGAAGGCTCAGAGTACAAGGGCACCAATTAAGATCAAATATGTGTCAATGAAGGCTGACTACCTTTTTCCTGTATGGTTTTATTCCACAACACACACACACACACACACACACACACACACACACACACACACACAGAGAAACTCAATTACTGCAACCAACTCAATATGCATACAGAAAGCAAAGCAGATCCAAAGCATCTGGGAAAATCACATTCTTATTTGGCCTTCAGACGGAGGCATATGCCAGCTGGAGAAGTTGAGGAAAAAGAAGTGTGGTTTAACCAAAGCTAGAACATGATGGCATTTCTGTCCCTGGTAATTACCAACAAGGAATCAGTTCACAGGACAAGGGCCATGGGTGTTTAGAAGACCCTATCATTACAATTGTAGGGATTCTTCAGTTGCCTTCCCAGAGGGCGCATTGAGTCACTATTTTATAACCAAAATCCCAAATCTCCATCAATTGCTTGGAATAATCAAGGAGCAGCATGTCTCTGTTAAGGCCATTTCAATGGCCATAAGAAGAAATCTATAAGCAGAGATCTGGTCTTACTAATGAACTATTGCATGGGCAAGGATTGTCCTTGGATGAGCTCATTAAAAGGAACCTGGATCCCATTTTTTGACAGGATATAGATGTTTTTTCTATTTCATTGTTGAAACATAAAGTCATGGCGGGAGAGGGAAAAATTAAAAATAATCAAAGATTTAAAATTTTTTTAAAAAGAGCTAAAAAATGCCCTGAGAGGGCACATTGATTGAGGGCTACAAAGCCAGGGAAGTGGCTGCCAGTGTGTCACCCTCTAGATGAGAAGAGGGTTAGGCCACACTGTCACAGATCATGGAGCCATTGCTCAATAACCATGATCCATTGTCACAGACCATGGAACCATCATTCAGCAGGAAGAGCACTCTGCAGACAAACTCAATGAACTACTGGAGCCTCACCAAATCCAAAGCAGCAGATTCTATACCAACAAGCCCATTTCAACTTTTGGCTTTAGTGGATGTCATCTGCTGGGGTCGAAATTTCCAGCTGTGCCGTGTTAAACTCAGGACCATTATAGCACTGCTTTAAGCAAGCTATTGATTTTGAACTTTTGTCAGACTAAAAGAAACTAAGTTAGATCACTCAGAAATGAGCAAAGAACTCCTCTTCTAAAAATAAAGCTAAGGAACTTGGTAACATTTTAACAGAGAAATGTGTGGGCAGAGCTTATGTAAATGTCAGAAATGTAGACAACGCTGCACTGTTGAAAATTGTAAGTTATTTAGTATATGGAAATTTAATAGATCTCAGCCCCTGATTTCTATTGTTTTGACATCAGATATGTTGTGTAATTTAGATACCCGACAGGACAGTCATTGTAAATGTGTTGCTACACTTACAGTGCCTCTGAAATGACGGAATCAACATGGTACACAAACCAAGGATGCAATCCCTCCCTAGCCTACAGTTTTATAGTTTTAATTCTTCCCATGATTACTTCATACCAAACCATCTTGAAGGCTCTGACCTGGTTCCATCTTATTCAGATTTCTCTTATCTAAATTTAATTACCTTTCTCCGTCACTCATTTATTCCTTCATGTATTCACTCATACGTTATTTCACTTACCCAGTCAGCAAATGCATTTTGAGGGCTTTCTTCTGTTAGGTACTGTACTCTGAGGTAGGAAGGACACCTAAGGAAAAATAATGTCCCTACTCCACCCCTTCTAAACTCACAGACAAGAGAAGGAGAGGAACAAGTAAAAAGTAAATCCCTGGAATTCCAAGAGTACAGATCTGAGGGCCTTGCTTTTTCTTATCTCTACCACATCTTCATTCCAAAAGAATTTTCTTTTCCCATGTCAGCCATTTCACCCCATTTTTTTTCTTCACCTGCCACCAGTCCTCCAGTTCTCAATTATTCACAGCAGAAGAACTCAATACAAGTAGATAGAATCATACATGGCTGTTTTATGGTTTTCCCCTTGGCCTTTCTTTGATCATGTACACGTTCTTTGCTCCAGACCCTGACCTCACATGAGGAAGATGGGCAGCTGTTCCTCCAGTCCCTGCACCACCCCACACTGTCTTCCTGGGACAACACAGCACAGACAACATCCACCCTCTTAATTCAGGCTTAGATGAGGTGACTTCTTGGCTGCCAGGCTTTTATGAGCTGGACTAGATGGCTATTTTCATAGTTAGTGACTTCCAAGACCCTCAAATGTCTCCTCTCCTCTTACAAACACTTATATATGGATCACAGGTCTAATCCCTTTGTCTGACGTAAATAACTCCTCTATGTAGTGGCAAACAGGCCTTCGCTTGTCTGTCTTTATAGCTTTAAGAAGCCTTCACCCTTCTGATGATTTGGGGATGTAATTTCAGCACTTGCTGGTATATGAACTTAAGCTCTTCCCAAGTTTCTCCCGTAAGATATTAGAAACCACAATAATTTAATGTTATTAAATGAAAAGTTAGAGCACAGTGGAGAATATCAGAGTTCAAGGGCTTTATCCCAGTACTTGTCAGAGGAAAAAGACTGCCAACTACTCACTAGGATCATTAGCATCTGTGTAGAAGCAGAATAGAAGAACAGAATGTCAGTCTCTTGCTTTTGACCAACTAGCTCATTTCTTTTTCTTAGTGTACAGTATACTCCACTCAGCAAATATTCATTGCCTCTCTTTCAGGGTATTAGGTTACCGTTTCATAGTATTCTAGAGCAGTAGATTAATGGTGCCTTGGATAACCAGGGTCACAACACAACATGGACAATTCCCAACAGTCCCAATTCATTTTCATAAAGTAGCACAGACAAATAGCCAACTAAATGTAGCAATGATTGTGATTCCTTGGAAGAAACAATAGCTGTATTCTATTAATCTCTGATCTAAAATCAGAGTTCCAAAATCCCTGATCTAATTCTATTTATTCATGGCTTCACCTGAAAACTAGAAAAAGGTATCTTCCCCTAGGAAGCATATTACCAACCACAGGTATCCCCTATATAACCATGCAGCTCCCATGGTTAAAGTTTAAACATGTCCAACAAACTAACTTAGAAAACCCATAATCTCTGGGGTTGAAATTTCATTTGGTTGTGGAACTTATTGTTATTATATTGATTGATGTAAATTTGTCTTCAGTTAAATTTCACAAACATGTATTGTGGACCAGGCATCATGTGTGACCCTTTCAGATACCCTCTCTCCATCCTCATCAGCTGTGGCACTCCCTAAGTCAAGCCACCCATCACCTCTTAGCAGGACTGCTGCTACCACCCTCCAACTGCTCGGTCTCTGACACCTGCCATTCCTTCATCACTATAATCCTTCTGTTAAGACTTTGTTTACTCTAAGGTAAAGCGCAGTAGTCAACCAGGCTTTGGATGATCACATAAATCTTTCTTTATGATTTATATTGAAATCAGGATTTTAAAAAACAGTTGGGGGAGGAATTGGTTAATAAAAGTGATTGTTAGGGCCGGGCGAGTGGCGAGGTGGTTAAGCGCTGGCTTGGGAAGCCAGCAGCCCCGGTTCGGTCCCACATATGAGGGCCAGTGACACTGCCGTCAAAAAAAAAAAAAAAAAAAAAAAGTGATTATTTTTCATATCCACTGAAATCAACGTGTACTACTCAGCTTTATTCTGTGAACAAAAATAGAGTCTTTTAATAAGGATTCAGAGAAGCTCAAAATCAAGATATTAAAATGTTGCTATTCCTGCTTTCTAATTAGCCTGTCTACTTGAACAAAAAAGAGGCCAAAGATGTAATATTCTAATTTCTGTTCTCTGAATAGGGTATCTTCTAAAGTGCAAGCCAAGTTGCTTGGATTTCAGAGTGGAAGATGTTCATCCTAATATAAAAAACTAAACTTAATATTTTAGGTACTAGTTTCATAAGAAATAACTGGCCAATACTGTGCTCTGTACACAGAATTATTACTAATCTCAAAGAATTCCAATCATCTCTTAATATAGAACTTCTAATTAAAATCAATTCAATTTGGTTGAAAGTTAAAATAAATTGAAAGACCTCCTTAATAATAAATCTTCTGATAAAGATCTTTCTTGGGTTGTTTCTAAATCTGAAGTCTACTTTTTAAAAACTGCTAAATACTAGGAAGACACCATAAAAAAACAAGACACTCTGAGACAATATTTAAAATGACAATGTCATAACCATTTTTAAAATTTATTTTTACTTTTAAATTACACAAATAATATATAGATATATAAACATTACATGTTTGTGGAAACATAAACATTGTAAATACAGGCATAAATATGTTTTGTTTTTTTTTAATAAAAGAGATTGTGCCTTCCACCTACTGCATAAATCTCACTCACTTCTTCAAAGGAAATCTTTGCTAAATTTTGTTACTCCTCATTCACAGCATTTTTTTAATGCATATGCATTCATATACATAGTTATAATGTGTTTTTCATGTAAATGATAGAAATAATACATATTATTCTGGACCTTGCTTTATTTATATAATAATATTTCTTGGAAAAATTTCCATTTCAGTACATGTAGATTTACCTTATAGTTTTTAATTGTTAGAATAATAGTATTGATGAACAAACAACTAGTGGTCATCAGATTGTGTCCAATTTTGGATTATTCCATATATTTTACAAGAAACATCCTTGTAGATATATCTTTAAACACCGGTGAGAGTATCTGTAGTTTAAATTTCTAAAAATATAAATGCTGACTCAAGGGGCATTTTAAATATTGAAGAATATCACCAAATTTCCCCTACTCAAAAAGTATTACCAGTTAAAAAGCCTATTAACAATATTTCAGCCGGCCGAGTGGCGCAGTGGTTAAGCGCTGGCCTGGGAAGCCAGCGGCCCCGGTTCAGTTCCACATATGAGGGCCAGTGACACTGCCCTCAAAAAAAAAAAATTGTATTGGCCGGCCGAGTGGCGCGGTGGTTAAGCGCTGGCCTGGAAAGCCAGCGGCCCCGGTTTGGTCCCACATATGAGGGCCAGTGACATTGCCCTCAAAAAAAACAAAAAAAAAAAACCCAAACAATATTTCAGAATATCTGTTTCCCCACTTATTTATCGACATTGTATATCATCAGAAATTTTTTGTCAATCTGAAAATTAAAAAGTATCTTATTGTTTTAAATTTTATTTCCTTGTTATCAGTAAAATGAGCATCCTTTCATATCTATTGGCAAGACGAAACCATTTTTAAATCTTAAAATAAAAACCTGAAATGATACTGATCCCTCCACAGTCTGTTCTTGGTGTAAGAGTAAGTTTCAATGGGCTCCTTTCCTTCTTTCTTTCATTCAATCTCTTGTTTTCATCTCCTGGTGAATTGGCACAAAGAAGGAAAAACAAATGAGCCCTGTGATACCTTCTCCTGGAAGAATGCCACCGCCAGAGTATTGTAATAACATAGAAATTTATATCATCCATAAAGCTTTTATAGCAGTGTAATTAGTAGGGCTATTAATACTACCCAAGCCTAGCTTTCTTTACTGCTGTAAACACAGCTTATGATCGCATAAATGACATGGATAATAAACCTCTAGGGTATCATGTATATCAAAGCACTTGGGTCACTTTAGATAGGGTTTAATCAAAATCTCCTCATTCAAAAAAAAAAAGTTTCTTTTTGCTTAGAAAGCAGAGCATGAGAGATAACCCTTGGGCATTTTTCAACATTGAAATTTTGGATTCCAGGAGAGGTTTATTGGGGTAGATGTGCCTGGGAAGAATGGATTGGAGAGAAACAGAAAAATTTTGGCCAGTATCAGTGCAGAATTAACACCTATCAGCCCCATATATCCTGCCTATTTCTATAGCTCAGTGTCATTTACATATGGTTTTATTCCCCCTTGTGCCAGTTTTGTTAATGTTTAATTCAAAAAATGAAGTGAGTTTGATATGCTATATATGCTTCCTGTCTGTTCTTCAAAAGTCATGAATGTGACATGAAAGTAGTATCCAGGAATCTCAAATCAGTGTAAATTAAGAATATGGTTTAGATGACTGGTGTGGGACTCAGGACGTAAAATTATGTTCAAGGATGGTCTCTGCTATGGTTACCTCCTCTCCTTAAGCAGGTCGATTTAATATCTCTGTGACTCAGGTTTCCTGGCTGATAAAAATGGGGATGACTATAAAATAAGAATTGTTTATTAACATATTTTGATAATTTTATGTGCTCAGAGATGGTGTCATTAAAATGTTAATCTATTTGAGAGACCATACTCAATTCTATATGACTTTTTTAGGGTCAGCTATTAATTTACTTCAGCCATACCTCTGAATAAAATCAGTGTATTCCAGAATGAGTAAGATTTTCTGAAGCAACCAGTGAAAAGTCAATTTATTCAATTTGGATCATCACTGACAAAGGGACAAAGCAAAATTAAAGAAAGGAGAAAGAAACAGTGCACAGTGAATTTGTTTTATTTTTATGACCACACTATGCACTATTTCAAGTACCTCCCAAAGAAGAAAGAAAAAGGAAATGAGAATATACTACACAGCTACATCATCTTTAAGCTTAAAGCCAGTGTATAGGTCATTTTATAGATGAAGAAAATTAATCAGAGAGATGAATTATCAAAAAATATATAGTGTCTTCTGTTTAGGATATAATTAGTCATAAAGATCATCACTCTCACTCTAACAACAAAAACTTATAGATTTTCTGAGCCCACCAGAAAGCTAAGGAAGAAAAAGAATCTAAATATATGAAGTCCAGAAAAATCCCTTTGTAAGAAAGGATTCACAGCTGCTTTCATCCCTTGCAGAAGGACAAGAAAAGGAATCCACAAAGACAGATGTAATAAAAAAACAGCAAAACACTTCAGGTTTTAATGGTCACATGTGAGCCGGTGTGACAGATTATAATTCTAAAGGGCCCCAGCCACACAGCAGGTCTACACATACCTGCAAACTGTATTCCATGGACTTTTACCTAGTGCTGGCATGTAGTATACCAAAGACTGAGAGGCAGAACAGAAAAGCTAAAAGAGATTCTACCTAAAGTAGTGGAGCCTCCCCAAGTGCATGACAGTCATTCTGTGATGGTGGAGGGGAGCAGTATAGGACATCTGCGAGAAATGAGCTTGAGGCACCCCAGACTTTCAGCTGCCAAGGGTTGGAGGCATGGCAAGAAAGACGAGGAGAATCATTCTGAGACATTCCAAGCAGAGAAAGATTTCTATAGGTGCAAAAACCCTGCTAGAAAGGAAAGAAAACTCCCCCAGCCACCCAAGTTAGTCACCTGGGCTATAAAATAAAGATGTTTTTTTAGTTGTCCAGAAAGTTGGCAGCTTATTTGTGAAATGCAAAGAGAATCTCACCAGTTCTCAGACCCCAAGTCCTGAAGAAGGGTAGGTACTGATCTTGCTTTCAAAATATTTGAAGTCAGTAGTGAACTAAGTCAAATTAAAGCTGCAAGAAAACCCAGTCCTGCTGATTAGATTGGCTCGGTATCCTAACTAAGCAGCCTGTCATAGAAAAGGGACATTCTCTTTTTGAAAGTAAATATAATTTAGTTCAGTTTCTACTGTTATTTTGTACAAAATATTCAGATATAATAAAAAATTACTAGACAACTGAAGAAGCGAAAAAATGTGACACCTGGTTAGGAGAGAAAATAATCAATAGAAGCAGACCAATGATACCACTGATGTTAGAACTATCAGACAAGAACTTAATAATAACTGTGTCAAAAATCTTTTCTTTTTTTTTTTTGAGGGCAGTGTCACTGGCCCTTATAAGTGGGACCCGAACCGGGGCCACTGACTTCCCAAGCCAGCGCTTAACCACCACGCCATTTGGCCGGTCCATAACTGTGACAAAAATTTTAAGTTCTAGAGGAAGAGGTCAACAATATTCATAAAGAAGTAGGGAATTTCACCAGAGGCCAGGAAACTGTTTTTAAAACAGTCAAATAGGAGTGCTGGGAATAAAAAACACAGTATCAGAAATGAAAAACGTAGGATTCAGCAGAGGAAAGAATCTGTGAATTTTAAGATAGGTCATTACAAAGTATCCAACTGAAATAGAAAAAAAAAATAAGTGAAAAAAAGAGAAGAAAGACAGAATAGAAAATTGGGACAATATGAAGTGATCCAACAGGCATGTAATTGAATTTCCAGAACAAGAGGAGAGAGACAATGGGACAGAATAAATATTTTAAGAGGTAATAGCCAAGAACTTTTCAAATTTGTTGAAAGACATCAAATAGAACCAAGAAGCTCAGGATATCCCAAGCAAAATAAATGCAAATAAAACTACACCTGCGTCTATTATAGCCAACTGCTATAAAACCAAATACCAAGAATAATCTTGGAAACGGAAAAGAAAAAAGATACATTACACTAAGGGAAAAACACTTCTCTCTAGAAACAATCAGGCAGGGAGGCAATGTAACAACATTTTTTAAATGCTGAAAGAAAAATAAAAACTGTCATCTATAAACAATAAAAGTATCATTTCAAAGTGAAAGCAAATAAAAGGCATATAGTTAGTAAGAAAAAAATCTAATGTTTGAACCAAAGCCGTATAAATAAGAAGGTTGTTTCCCATCAGTCAGCCTTGCCTAGACTTTATTATATTTGTTGTGTGTTGGTAGATGTCTTCAGCAATGCCAGCATTTAAATGTCTAATTTTTACAGTTTATTTTTGTTATAAATATAATAAGTGTCTTGTAAAAAAATTAAATCAGTAAGATGTATAGAAAGCAAAAAAGTCCTCCTTTTCTACCTTTTACAGACTCAAATTGCAGATTAATAATTAGAGACACTCCATTGAGTAGCTCAACGTGGCCCACTTTCCTTGATCTTATTTCTTAGACCTGTGATGTGAAGTCATAGAGAGCTTTTGTCAACCCATCTCTGTTATGGCAGATCCTTTTGGCAATAAAAATATAAAATTCAATACTTTGTGCAAATTCAGGATATTCTATTTCTAACTCAAGGAAACTCATCAGAAAGAGCAGAATTTTCTAATCAGTTTATCAAAATGACACTAAGATCATTATTTGGGTTATAAAAGAAAGCAAAAAGTTGCATGCTTTCCTGCTGCTGAGGAAAGTTGATATTCTGTACCTCTGCATGGATACTCACCTTCACAAGCACCACCACTGGCCCAGGCATACACTTGTATATTACCAGCAAATATGGTTGATGATTTTAAAAATTACCATTTTGCAGTATGTATTCCCAGAAGCATCTTATGGCAGAAAATGAGAAATTACACTGGAAGGTTAAAAGAGGTGGCTTGTTTTGACCAAGCACATCAGCTCCACTTACGAAAGTGTCTGTCATCACTACATGGGTCATATTTGGCTAATTTAATTTGAGGCAGAGCCAAGAAAGAAAATAACTTTGCTTGTTTACAGTGAGACTGATGAGAGAAAAGACAAAAGTATTGGTGTAGACTTTAAGATTCGCCGACTCCAGCTATAGAATCTCCACTTGTATTATATAATACCCACAACAGGGACCCAGAGTATACTCAAGTATGTTGAACTCATTATATTTCAGGGAAATATGCATCTCATCTTTGGGCAGTTCTGACCATTAAATGTCTTCCTCATAATGAATTAAAATCTGTTCCTTTTTTTTGTTGACACCAGTATCTTAAATCTGTTTGGGGGTAGGGGTGGCATAAAGAATATTGAATCCCTCTTTACAAGATAGTCATTGAAATATTTAGAAACAAACACCATGCACGCTGTTCTCCTCTAGGGCCAAACAAAAGTCATCTCTTCTCCATTCTGGTTACTCCCCTTGCTATGTCTTCCATTTACTCCTTTTCCCTTTGGGAGAGAAGGACCCACTTCTCAGCTGTTCAGAGTAGAAGAAAAAGGATCAATTCCCTCTTTCTAAATATTACATTCCTATTAAAATTTATACTTCCACTTGCTTTATTGCTGCACCTACAACTCATTGTACCTAAATAATCCCAAATAAAAAAGTAGTCGATTGATTTTCTTACATATTTCTATATCCTTATTGTAGCAAAGCATTTTCCCAAGCAGCTAATTCTATAACTTTCAACTTGTTAAAAGCTTTTTTTCTAATACCTGACCAGAATTTCTTCCACTGTATTATAAGCTCACTTCTTTCTAATTATCTGTTGTATCCCTCAAAGACACCTGAAGTCCTATTAAGTCACCAAAACCTTTCCATCTTTGATTAAGAACTACTGCATACATTTTACAGCTTTCTTCAAGGGTCCTCTTTTCTATGCCTAACATACCTCCAGACCTACTTTGATCTCTCCACACTCCCTAAAAATGTGCAACTCTAAATTAGATACTGTTAAATAAGTTTAACAAACAGAAGTTCATTTTTTCTCAGCAAGCCTCCCTATCGTTGCGGTATCTTAGACAAATTTTGTTTTGTTATATTTCTTCTATTAAATCAAAATTCAGTGGACAAAACTCAGTGGAATGGTTAAGAAAGTAAAGGAGATGAGCCTTCACACGTTTCTTACAGATGTGGCATGGAATTGTTGTACGTTTCATTGTGAAAACACAGAATAAAAAGGGTGGATTGAATTTCTTTAAGAATTTGCCTCTTGAGTCTAAAAGGGAAACTTGGAGAGGAAATGAATCTCTGTTCTAGTCTAGTTGTCTCTTCTTTTTATTGTGCCCAAATTCCTCACTGATCCGTGACAAGTTGGTTACAAATTACACAGAATATATTCTTTAAAAAAATAATCAATATTCATACTTTAAGACAAATTTTCCCCAGTTGTACATAGTTCCATTATTCTAAGTAGTGGTCTTTTTTAAAAAAATATTTATTTATTTATTTATTTATTTAAGATTTTATTGGGGAATCGGGGAAGGGGGAACAGACAAGTTGCTGTCCTTTTGATCTTCAGTATAGTTGTGGAGGACATTGCTTCACTGGCCCATGTTGGTATTGTCATTGCGCCTCTTCCCGGATGAGGCAGATCGGTTGCCGGCCTCTGGATGGTCGCTCACAGTGGCTCTTGGCAGCTCACACTGGCTGCCAGCCACTCACGCTGGCTGCCGGCCACTCACTGCAGCCTATGGCAGCCCATTGCAACAGGGGCTGCAGCCAACACTGTCACTGGGGCTCTCACAGCCCAGCTCCAGGTGGAGCTGTTGTTCACCATCTTAGCTGTAGAGGGCAGTGACCCTCAAATGTGGAATCCCAAACTGGGGTCGCTGGCATCCCAAGGCTGCTCTTAACCAATGGGCCACTCAGGCGGCCCATTTAATTGTATTTTTTTTAGCTGAGTCATCCTGCCACCTGTTGGCAGCTCAGCTGCAGCTCAGCTCAGGCGGGGCATCGAACTGAACTGAGTTGCTCAGAGCTCAACTCGCACTCATCAGTGAGCTCTTAACAAACAGAGCCACTGAACCAGCCCTTAGGTAGTGGTCTTTTTAATTTGCTCCTGTAAATTCCAAGTCCCTTTGGTGTCTTTCTACCATGAACTCTGAAAAATGGTCCCTGCCTGCTCAGGAATGACTTTCCATCGCCTCGCCTCTGTGGGAAGGGGCAGCAGATACAGAGATCACACTGACCTTCGAGATAAAGAAAACATCTAGGTTAAGCCATTGCCCATCCCCCTTTATTTCCTCACTTCCTGTCTCACCCTTTAAACATCTTTTTGTCTCAGTACTGGGGTGGATGAATGTAAAATTATCTAATGCTCACTTTTGTAAGGTGTGGATGTCCTACTCCTACAGCAGTAACTTTCCCAACCCTGCAACGCAAGTATCCCCCCACTCTCCCCCGGAACTGAAAACCACAGCTAATCAGATCCCCATCATTGCTCCTTGGCCCTTCTGGTCAGATCCCTTGGAATCTACGCTACTAAATATCAATACCTCCCAGGACGTGCTGATTTCCCTTCTCTTCCCTCAGTCTCCACCAGGGATGTTCTGTGTCTCTTTCTTCTCCACACCTCTCTTGTCAGAGTGCCTTATGTTTAGGGCCCTTCTGTTTGCCTGTGTGTGGGCAGATAGGTTCACACTTGGACCTTATGTTTTTATAGCTATGTTTTAAAATTTTTGTGTCCTTTTCCTTTGGTATTTGATGCAGCTGACTATCTTATTTACAAGAATTTATTTTTAGTGTTATTTTTTAATATCTTTTCCCTACCTTCTTCTTTTAAAAAGGGAATCACAAGTAGTTCAAGGAAAATCATATGAAGAAAAACCAGATGCCTTTTTCATTCCACTATACCCTAGATATAGAGAAAACTCCCCACAGTGGGCCTCAGCAAAGACCCTGTCCTAACTATAGTCAGCTACAGGATACTGACAGTGCCTATAAAGAAGCCCAGATGATCAGGAGATAGATGTAAAATTTATCCCACAGGTAACTCTCTTATCTTGTTTCCAGGATTTTCCAGTGCTTCTGTGAATAGATTTGTGCTCTAAAAATCCCAGGTCTGTGATTGACACATAATCAGATTCACCTGTGGTGGTTCTGTAACTCAGTCTGTTAAAACTAAACTTAGATAACAAAATAGTTATGAACATTCTCCTTAAGAATATTTTTTTATGGGGAGCCATAATAAAAAGGCTGTGTCCACATTACCAAAAATTTTCCTGTAGACTATATATGACTGAATGCATTCATCTCTTTACTAGATAAGATTAAACTCATTTTTCTTCTTGGTTAAATTCTTGTACGTATATTCCTTTCATTCCTGGGAACTAAGGAGAAGCTGGCTGGAACCAGGCTTATCACAGAAGTTTACAGTAGACGGGTGTGACTCTGCTTCCTTTCTACACGTAGATTTGGTAGTCAGGATCCTAACCAGAGCCTCTCCTCCTAGCCCTTTTAGGGGTTAAGGAGGTAGTTTTGCTATTGAAATAGTTGAATGGGTTGATTTGAAGAATTCTGTATCCTATAAATAAATTAATCCTCTACTTCCCATTCTTATATAGTGTATTTTGCCAAGGCGAGCCTCCAATATCATTCTTTGTTACTGGAATCCAGACAATGAGTACTTTTTAGAATGACCACGTTAGGATTTCTAATTTTTTTTGCTTATAAACATGATATAGGGTATATGTTCTGAAAAACCTTTTCCATTACAGTACCCTTAAGATTATGGGATAGAATATTTTTTAAAGTTAATTGTATTTATTTATTTATTTCGAAAGCCAACTGACCTTCTGGGAAACTTAAGGGAATGTGTGGGGGCCAGACATGAGCTCTAGGCCAGAAACTCACCTGAATGGACACACTCATACTGGTGCTGGCTTACCCTCAGGGATGCAAGAGCTGACCCTGGTGGTTCCGAGCCTTGTTCTGCAGTACTGGTTTTAATGTCAGCAGTATGGCATTCAGAAGGAAAAGCCTGCAATACAAGTATGAACTGTAGGACCAGAGACCTAGAATAAATTCAGGAATGTCAAAGGAAATCCTCTTAATGGATGAACTAAAAGGAAATCTGACCCATAAAAAGAAGAAGTAGGGATATGTGCCTGCCTGAGCTCTGATCTGGATGGAGCAGAATCAATGGAAATAAATATGCCCCTTAGAATGTCTGACCATAAGCCTACCACATGCATGTTTACTTGAAATTATATTATCTGTATTAATCTGTATTAATTCAAAAACAATAAGGCTAAAATTTAATTTTAAGTAGTCTCAGATCAATAGTTTCTCTAGGTGCCTGACAAACAATCACAGATCCACTGGAAAAATACACTTTAAGATAAGATCTCAAAAATCCCTGCAAATAAAGTGCCAAAGAATATGGGCTAATAATTTTTTTTAAAGATTTTATTGGGGAATGGGGCGGGTGAACAGCATTGGGGAGTTGGGGAAGGGGAACAGACAAGTTGCTGTCCTTTTGTTTTTCAGTCTAATTGTGGAGGACGTTGCTTCACTGGCCCATGTTGGTACCATCATTGCGCTTTTCCCGGGTGAGGCAGATCGTTGGCCGGCCTCTGGATGGCTGCTCATGGTGGCTATTGGCAGCTCAGTCTGGCTGCTGGCCACTCATTGTAGCTTATGGCAGCCCACTGCAGCACGGGCTGCAGCCTATGCCGTCTCCGGGACTCCTGCAGCCCAGCTCCAGGTTGAGCTGTTGTTCACCACCTTAGATGTAGAGGGCAGTGTCACTGGCCCTCATATGTGGGATCCAAACCAGGGCCGCTGGCCTCCCAATCCAGCTCTTAACCAACGCGCTGCTCAGCTGGCCCAATAATTTTTTTTTAATGTTAAACAAATCAAGGAAACAAACCACCATAAGTGCTAGCATTACAATACACTGTAGAAACTGACCTGTAAAAATTCTCGATATTGCAATTACCAAATAAAAAATTCAAAGTAAATGTGTTTAGTATTTTTAAAGAAGTAAAAGAAGGTTTTCATTATAACAAAGGAGAGACTATTAGAAACTAATCAGGTAGATCTGAAAAAAATAAAAGAATCAAATAGGATTCCTAGAAATCAGTAACATAATAATCGAAATTAGAAAATGTAGAGGTTAAACAACAGATGCAATTCCAATAAAGAGAGAACTGAAGTGAAATTTCTTGAGAATGTATTCAGTATACAGAACAGAACGATAAAGATAAAAATATGAAACAGATGCTAATTGGCATGAAGAGTAGAGTGGGATTGTGCCACGTGAACTCTGATTCTGGAAGGAGATTATGGCAAGAAAGGGAGAGAGGCAATAAAGAGATAATGGCAACAAATTTTCCAGAATTAATGAAAGACTCAAATCCCTAGATTTGGAAAGTCTATGACTGTGAAGCAAAGTAATAAATATAAAACCACATCTAGACATATCCTGATATAACTGAGGAATGCCAAAGGAAAGATATCTTATCCACAATGAGAAAAGATAAGGACTACCCACAAAAGAATAACAATTAAATGAACAATAATATCTAGAAAATAGTGTAATATTGCCTTCCAACTGTTCAGAAAGAAAAAACAAACTACAATTATTCATATAATAAAATTATCCTTAAGAAAGAGGGTGTACTCAAGATATTTTCTTACAAATAAAAATAGAGTTTACTACTAACAGACCTTCAGTAAGGAACTTCCGAGGGCGTACTCTGGAAAATAAATAGATCTGACTAAGTTCTAAGGTACAAGAGAGAAAGCTAAGCAAAGAAAATGGTAAACATAAAGGCAGATCTACTCAACTATGGATTGTAAAAACAATGATAATGTTTATTTGTGAGGTTTTAATTTTGAAAAGAAAATTAAAACCACAAGCAATACTAGCATTCAAGTCAGGAAGTGATGGTTGCGATTAAGATGCTCCAAAATCCTTGTATTGATTTGGAGGAAAGTAAAATTAACTTTAAACATTGGAATATTACATTTCTTAAGTAACCACTTATAGAATAGAAATAGAACACATCATTTAAAACCTATTAGAGGGAAGACAATAAAAGGAGGGAGCTCAATTCAACAAATCGAAGAGACAAGAAGTGTAGCAGAGAAAAACAATATGAGACAAATTAAAAGTCCAAAAACACTGGCAGAAATATATCAGAAATCACAGCCTATGTAAATGTACAAATCTTTCCACTTAAAAAAAAAAAGCATTTAGAATGAATTTTTTAAAATTCTAGCTGTATGGTGATTACAAAAGATACACATAAAAATGGAAATATCTTTTTTAAAGATTGAAAGTAAAAGAATGGAAAAAGATAAATTAGAAAACCACTAAACTAAAAGAGAGCTACTGTGGGGCCGGTCGAGTGGCGCGGCGGTTAAGCGCTGGCTTCGGAAGCCAGCGGCCCCAGTTCGGGTCCCACTTATGAGGGGCAGTGACACTGCCCTGAAAAAAAAGGGGGAAATGACTACAGACATCACAGAAATACAAAAAATTCTAAGAAATTACTATGAGCAACTATATGCCAACAAATTTGACAATCTGGAAGAAATGGATAATTTTCTAGAAGCATAAAACCTTCCAAAGCTAACTCAAGAAGAAACAGAAAATCTAAATACCCCGATTACTATCAAGGAAATTGAATCAGTAATTGACAAACTCCCAAAAAACAAAAGCCCTGGACCAGACGGCTTCACAAGTGAATTTTATCAAACATTCAAAAAAGAACTATCACCTATTCTTCTCAAACTATTCCAAAAAATCCAGAAGGAGGGAAGGCTCCCAAACTCTTTTTATGAAGCCACTATCACCCTGATTCCAAAACCAGATAAAGATATCACAAAAAAGGAAAACTACAGGCCAATCTCCCTGATGAATATAGATGCAAAAATTCTCAATAAAATATTAGCAAACAGAATTCAGCAATATATTAAGAAGATCATACATCATGATCAAGTGGGATTCATCCCTGGTGCGCAAGGCTGGTTCAACATCCGTAAATCAATTAATGTGATACACCACATCAACAAAATGAAGGATAAAGATCACATGGTCATCTCAATAGATGCAGAAAAAGCATTTGACAAAATCCAACAGCCATTTATGTTAAAAACCCTTAGCAAAGTGGGAATACAGGGATCATATCTCAACATAATAAAAGCCATATATGATAAACCTACAGCTAACATCATACTCAATGGGGAAAAGCTAAAACCATTCCCCTTAAGATCAGGAACAAGACAAGGCTGTCCACTTTCTCCTCTTTTATTCAACATTGTGCTGGAAGTTCTAGCCACAGCAATCAGACAACAAAAAGAAATAAAAGGCATCCAAATTGGCAAGGAAGAAGTAAAATTGTCATTATATGCAGATGACATGATACTGTATGTAGAGAACCCCAAAGACTCCATCAAAAAACTATTGAAACTGATAGACGAATTCAGTAAAGTAGCAGGATATAAAATCAATGTTCAGAAATCAGTGGCATTTGCATATACAAATAATAAACTAATGGAAAGAGAAATTAAGAAAACTGTCCCATTTACAATTGCATCAAGAACTATAAAATACCTAGGAATAAATTTAACCAAAGAAGTGAAAGATCTGTACTCAGAAAATTATAAGACACTGAAGAAAGAAATCATAGAAGATACAAATAAATGGAAACACCTACCATGCTCATGGATAGGAAGAATTAATATAGTTAACATGTCCATACTGCCTAAAGCAATATATAGATTTAATGCAATTCCTATCAAACCACCAAGGGCATTTTTCACAGAAATAGAAAATATAATCCTAAAATTTATATGGAATCATAAAAGACCCAGAATAGCCTCGGCAATTCTGAGAAATAAGAACAAAGTCGGGGAGATCAAAACCAGACATCAAAACCTACTACAAGGCTACAGTAATCAAGACAGTTTGGTATTGGCATAAAAACAGGCACATCGATCAGTGGAACAGAACAGAGAGCCCAGAAATAAATCCAGGCATTTACGGACAGTTAATCTATGACAAGGGAAGCAAGAATTTACACTGGAGTAAAGATAGTCTATTCAATAAATGGTGCTGGGAAAATTGGACTGACACATGCAAAAAAATGAAACTGGACCACCTCCTTATGCCATATACAAGAACAAATTCAAAATGGATTAAAGACTTAAATGTAAGACCTAAAACCATAAACATCCTAAAAGAGAATATAGGGAGTACATTTGCAGACATTACCCGGAGCAATATTTTTACTGATACATCCCTACGGGCAAAGGAAGTAAAAGAAAAAATGAACATATGGGATTATATCAGACTTAAATGTTTTTTCACAACAAAGGAAACGATTAATAAAACAAAAAGGAAGCCTACTGAATGGGAGAATATATTTGCCAACGATATATCTGATAAGGGGTTAATATCCAAAATTTATACAACACTCATGAAACTCAACACCAAAAAACAAACAACCCAATTAAAAATAGGCAGAAGATATGAAGAGACATTTCTCTAAAGAGGACATACAGATGGCCAACAGGCATATGAAAAAAAGTTCAACCTCACTGGTCATTAGGGAAATGCAAATAAAAACCACCATGAGATACCACCTCACTCCAGTCAGAATGGCTATCATCAATAAATCAACCAACAACAAGTGCTGGTGGGGCTGTGGGGAAAAGAGGACCCTGCTGCACTGTTGGTGGGATTGCAGATTGGTGCAGCCACTATGGAAGTCAGTATGGAGGTATCTCAAAGAACTGGAAATAGAGCTACCGTTTGACCCAGCAATTCCACTCCTAGGTATTTATCCTGAAAAAACCAAGACACTTATTCAAAAAAAGTTATGCACCCCTATGTTCATAGCAGCACAATTTGCAATAGCTAAGACTTGGAAACAACCAAAATGCCCATCAGTAGATGATTGGATTAAGAAACTGTGGTATATTTATACAATGGAGTATTACTCCGCTATAAAGAATGAAATTGTACCATTTGCAATGATATGGATGGACCTAGAGACTATTATGTTAAGTGAAATAAGTCAGTCAGAGAAAGACAAATACCATATGATCTCACTCATATGTGGAATCTGAAAAACTGTATGAATGAGCAAAGTAAACAGAAACTGTCTCATAGATATAGAGGAAAAATCAGGGTTGCTAATTGGGAGGGGGATGGGGATGAGGGAGAAGGGGAAGGGATTAGACAGCAAAAATAGGCAACTACAATATTGCCACTGGGATATGAAAAACAGTTTGGGGAATATAATTAATAATGTTGTAAATATTCTGTGGAATGTCAGATGGTCATAGGTCTTGTTTGGGAGACCATTTCATGGATGGAGTAGAGGTTTGATCACTGCACTGTATTACTAAAGCAGAGGTTGTATACCTACTGTAATTGAATATATATAGATAGTCACGGGATGTGGATTATACTGTGGAAGAGAGTCAGAGGAAGAGTAATAGATATATATGATATGCGGAGCGGGAGTGGGGTGGCGAATTGGGGGTGGGAGGTTGTCACTTTGAGGGGGGTAAAATGTATAACTCTTGCACTGTGTTGTACACCTGAAACTAATAAAAAAAAAAAGAGAGCTACTGTGGATATATTTGATAAAAACTGACAAAAATATCACTTAGCGATAAGGAGTTTCATTACCTATTGATTGAAAGTTTAGTTTTTAAAAAGTTAAACAATCTTTAGTTTATAAATACCTAGTAATATAGATTCAAAATAGATGAAATGAAAATTGATGTATGGAAGTGGGAGATTTTTAAGGTAAATCTTAATAATTGATAGCCCAAGAAATATTGTAAAGTATGTTTGCCAATTTTATTTTTTAAAGAAACAACTTTTGACTTGGATGATACTTTCTATATATCTTGATTTTCTATTTCATTATTTTATTCATTTATCCTTTATCTTCCTCTTTATTCTTTCTTTGGGCTTAAAAAATATCAATAGAAGATAGAACAAACCCAAGGCATGAATAAATCCCAGCATAAAAAAAGCAATTTGAGAACAACTAAGAGGTAAATGTATGTGGATGTTCTATATTATTCACTGTTATGAAATGACATTGTTATACACACACACACACACACACGCACACACACACACACGTAAGAAGTCCGACAATTAAGTTCGCAAACTTATTGCAACGATGTTGCTAACCTTTTTTTGATATCAGAGGGATTATTCATTATGATTTTGTACCAACTGGACAAACAGTTAAACAACTTTACTATTTGGAAGTGCTGAAAAGGCTGAGTGAAAAAGTTAGACGACATGAACTTTTCATCAACAATTTAGTGATGCACCAGCTCACACGGCTCTGTCTGTGACAGTGTTTTTAGCCAGTAAACAAGTAACTGTATTGGAACATCCTCCTTACTCACCTGATCAGGCCCCCAGTGACTTCTTTCTTTACCCGAAGACAAAGGAAATATTGAAAGGAAGATATTTTGGTGACATTCAGGACATCAAGGGTAATACAGTGACAGTTCTGATGGCCATTCCAAAAAAAGAGTTCCAAGATTTCTTTGAAGGGTGGAGTAGGCGCTGGCATGGGTGCATAGCTTCCCAAGGGGAGTACTTGGAAGATGATCATAGTAATATTCAGCAAGGAGGTATGTAGCTTTTTCTAGGATGAGTTTGCAAACTTAATTGACAGACCTTCATGTATATATTATGCACAAAATAATTTGCAACATAATTATACTTTTATAGACTTAATGAAGCCCTATAATGTAAAATACCCTCGATGGTACTTTTTCATGACCAAATTTAATCCTTAAAGACCATTACAGCAAAACTTAGATAATGCTCATAATTATTTTTTAAATGAATAACTAAAGCCTGTTATTATAGGATTTTTTTTTTTTTGAAATGCTCACCCTGGAAGGATTTCTTTTGTTCTGACTCTAAAACTTAAAATCTCTCTCTCAAAATCTATTTCAAAGTAAGAGAAACTATATGGCTCAGATTGCTACAGCCTATCATGGCAACTCCAGATGTCCTGAAATACCACGAGCATGAAGATATTTATTTTTGGAACCTTGAGAGGTGGCTTTGAAACCCATGACAGATAGCACTTTAAAACCCATGACAGATAGCAAATTATTGGATGGCATGTGTATGTGTATTTTACAGTTACAATTTAAGCTAAAATTCTACTCTCTTGAAGTTAAGGTCAGAGGTGAATTCCACCTGGATAGTTGAAAGCCATTACTGATGACAGAGGGTGAAGGTGTCAGAGCAAAATTTTTCTTGGTGCTAAGACATGTATGGAAGAAAAAGAGATTGCTTTCTGGAGAAAAATTGGATAGATCCCATGAAATGACAACACTAAGATAGATAGAGATCAGTACTCAACAGTGGCTACCAAGAAACTCATTTCAAAAAAAAAAAAATCACTAATTAATTCAGGAATAGCCAACCCAACTAGAGATGCCTTCCTGGAAAAGGTCAGAAGGCCTAAGATCTGCAACTGACTGCATTTAATTGAACACCAATAGCAGCATTTAGCAAATTCCTTTGAGTCCATTTTTCTTCCTGCCATAATCTTTTACTGTTTCTTTTCTTTTGACTTTTTCATCATTAGTTGAATTCCTTCTTATAATCAAATGGTAAAAATATTCTTGATTCTTTAAGCTTTCATTCTTTCCCCTAATCTTTCAGTATCAGAAAGGAGAGAAATTTGTTTCTTTCTCCACTTATCTTGGAACAATGCATCTTTGGGTAAAGGATTTTTGTGGATTTGCTAGTGGACCTGCCCACAGCTTACCTTGGTTATTGGTTCAAATCCCTCTGGGTGATTTAGAAAACGGCAATTTCTAGCAATATTCTTGGCTGTGATTGTTTTCCTCACCACGCATAGGTACCAAGTCACAATGTAACACAGACCCTGAGAAGATCTTGCCAAGTGAGGGCAGACTAACCACACACCCCTGCCAGCCTACAACAGTGCATGTCACGTCCGTGTCCGGGGATAATTATGAAGAACACGACTCTCCAAGTGTGTCTAGTTGATGGGCTACTGGCTGTACCATACATGGCTCAGGTTTTCTGGAAATCCAGTCCAAGGGGTTTCCAGGCTTCACCACAGCATGGGATCATTCCCAGCTACTCTGTTAAAGGGGAATATCATACTAAGTGAAGGCTTTTGCCAGAACCTGGAGACCATGCTCTGAGTAGGCAATATATGCCCCAACTCCACTCCTCCTGCATCTCCCTATTTGTTAGTCCTCCAAAGGACAAGCGTAGCTGCACCTGAATTTCTAGGGAGGTGTGAAGCAGGAACTGTCTTTGGAATCATTCAGGGTCAGGACATGGAATTGTGGCAAAAAAGAAAAATAAGTGCCATATCCGTATTAAAAAAAAAAAAGAAGGGTGCTGAAGGAATTTATGTGAAAACATAGATACTTTAGAATGAGATGTCTATAACTGAAAACACCAGTGGGTTTGAATTTCAGGCCACAGCCTTATATTTGGGGGCAATAATGCATCTTCATATTTTGTGACCCAGTCTATTTTAACGTCAGCCACCTCTGATGAGGGGGAGGAAAACCTCACCTCAGTTGTACTTGGGCTCTCCCCTCCGCTTAGGGCTGTGCCATGATTCCAAGATCTTTTCTAGTGTCAGGGATGGTGCCGAAGTTCTGTGGTCATGGTCATGGGTAAGCAGGAGATACAGTTTTCACTGAATTACCTGTTTTCCAGCTTGTGTGACCCCTTCTTGCCCGGCAGCTCTTGTATCTTCTGCTATCATGCTTGGAGCACAGCAGTATTCTTTAAGCTGCCCACAGACCTCTCTGCCTAGATATGCCAATGATGGCATTAGCAAAAGGCAGCCAGGACCCTGACTGCTCTGAAACCCATTATGGTTTCTCCTTTCTTTTCCTAACTCTTCCCAGTCTGGGAGGAATTTCTATCTTGTTTGGGTCAGTAAATAAGTGCTACTTTGTCCTTTTGGTCATCCAAGACTGCAAATACTAGAAAATCTCTCTTCTTTTTGTCTCTTCTGCAAATTACTCCTAAGGGTCTATGCTTTAGGGAAATAAAAACCAGAAAGATTTGCAAGCTAATTCTGCATTGACCCAGCCACATTTCCTCTGAGGCAATAAAACAGAAAGTCAGTGACCAGTCTGACAAAATGGAAGGAATAAGGGAAATTGCAGGGAGAACAAAAAGAATCTCAGAACAGGATCTAGCCTCTTCATAGCTTATTGGCTTTGACATCCACAAAGAGTCCAGCTGGCTAATACTAAATATAAAATTTTTTCACTGTAAAACGAAATAATAATAAAAGAAAGTATCTAGCCACAAAAATCAACAGGAAATGACAATCAAACAACAGAATGTTCCTCCTCCACTAGGAACTTTGATCCAGAGGCATCAGAGAAGCACTCCTTGACTAGTATAGGGACACCCTGCTCATTCTTTTTGTCATAGTGATTTGTTAGAATTCTTTAACACAGAGAAGTGACAAACTGGCAGACTGCAGGCCAAATATGGACTGTAGATGGTACTGTATTTGGCACACACCATGTTTATGAAAATTTAAATTTGCTGGAAATATGTAAACAGTCAGAACATTTCACATAAAACTATGGACTTTTAGCTTCTATTGAAAATCACACTTAGCGGGCCGGCCAAGTGGCGCGGTGGTTAAGCGCCGGCCTGGGAAGCCAGCGGCCCCAGTTCGGGTCCCACATATGAGGGCCCTCAAAAAAAAAGAAAAGAAAATCACACTTGGCAATGGTGGTCTGCTTGGCAGACGGCAACAATCCCAGGAAGTGAGCTGTGGCTTGTCTCCTAGACAAGATGGACACCGTTCACTTGACCACAGTCTTTGTCTGCTACTCATCTCATAGACACTTGCGTCTGTGAGCCCTGGTGTAAGTTTGTACATTTAAAATTCTGTGATGTCAAGGATTGAGCCTCTCTAGTTCAGTACAACAAACATGGTGTCTGGCTCATACTAGGACTGAATACATATGTCTAGAATGAATAGATTCTAATCCCACCCTCCAGAAAAAAGAAACCCACAGCATTTTATTTTTATTCAGCTCTGCTTCGTTCCCTCCCGCCAAAGAAGGATTTCATGTGTTTATATGACAATTTGACTCTGCCACTTATCTGCAATGTACAAAATAAAGCAGCATAAATTTCATCCTCAGTGGTCTCATCCCAGAGGAAATCACACAGAGGACAAAGCCACGTGGCCCCCTTGGCTTCCCTGGGTCACCCTGTCCAGAGCCAGAGTTACCGTCTGTGTACACACACACCACCACCATATGCCTTGGCTACATCTGGATTTACCTTCAATGCATATTGAACGTCAGCTTCCCCACTTGCAATGTGAGCTCCAGGAGAGAAGAAAGAAGAGTTCTTATTGCATTGTACCCTAAGTCCAGCCAAGAAAAAGGCCAAAAGCCCCTTTATTTAAATCCCAGACGTTTCTCAGGAGCACAGTTCCAGAGCCATCAAGATGTCCTTTGCTTCAGCCTCCTTCATCTCACTCAATGCCCAAATCTGCTTTGCAGAAGCATTTATTATTGTTGTGTCATCTAAATCAGTGTTTCTTTTTCCCCCTCTCCTCAGTCTCCAGTTTTTCTGTTTGTTTGTTTTTAACTATTCCTAAGGCAATACAAGTATTTCATAGTGACTAAATTTACTGTGCCAGTGTCTGCCCATTTTTCAATAATAAATATGGATTTTGTTTAACCATTCATGGCAGCAATACAGTCAGCATTTACTGGGCTGCTTTTATTTGCTAGGTGTCCAGCTAAGTGCTAGGGATAGAAAGGTGAGTGAGATCAGCAAACCTCATGCTCTAAATGAGGCCACAAGTGATCCATGGTGGGGAGTGGGGGGAATGGGGAACTTGGAAAACTCTCCCCACAACCTAAGTAAAGGCACAACCTTTGCTGCCTGATGAACTGCTAAAGGCTATGATAAGTTTCCTAGACAACTTGAACCAAAGCCTGCTTCCCAGGGCCTTGGGCTGCCTGCTGGCACAGGCAGACAGTTCTGCAGACCCCCATTTCAACCAGACATTTCCCCCTTTTCCCCCATGGCAACCCCATTTTTTGTGTGTGCCTAGTCGTCACTCTCCTTCCACCTCAAGCAGTTGCCTTTTGGAGAGTTCTCCTCTTCTCCTGTGTGTACAAGCTGGCATTTGTTCACTGCCCATGCCCTCCGTCACGGAGTAAAAGTCTGTTAAATGAGGTCATTTATGTACCAACACCCTGCACAAGGCAGACACCAGAATGTTACCTCTCTTCTTTCTTCTCCTTCCCCCAAAATGCCGAGGCTGAAATTGCTTTTCTGTCAGAGTGCTCACGCTCTGAGAGCATGCTTTTTGTTTCCATTTCTTTCTCTCTCGCCACCTCTGCTGAAACCCAGCGCTTACAAATGCCCTTGTAACAATTCAGGGTGGCAGTGTTCCAATTAATGCCAAGCCCCCTTCCCCTGCATATAAGAGGAAAAGAAAAAAAAAGCCTGAAAACTGAAATTGTAACCAACTCTTGAAAGCAGTTCTCTGAGCATATAAAGTGAAAAGGAAACAACAAAAAGAAGCTGAATTTATCTGCACTGTTTCAACTTTTGGTCACGAAAGCCTTTCTTCAGTGATAACGAATTTGACACTTTGTTCTGTTTTGGTTTTTTTCTGTGACAGCCCCTTAGTCAGGTTTCCCCTAGTTAGCTGGTGTGTAGGTGGCTGGAGGGACTTCTCTGGAGGCTACAAGATGGAAAGCTCTCTGAGGAGAGATGTGCGAACCAGGCCTCCTGCCCACTCAAAGCCCTGATCCTAATGAGTCATTTCCATTTTAGGAAGCGTGTTAATCTAAAAGGTGCCGAGCCAGAAAACAGAATTTTCTCAACTAAGAGAGTTAAAAATAGCCTTTGTTCCAGGCAAGGGAGAAACTCATCTCCCTTCTGACATAAATGATGGGCCAGCTCCACAGCAGGAAGATGACACAGGCCGCTGTCTCTGGTCCCTGTCCCTGCCAGGAACAGGGTTGGCTCAAGAGGACATGCATACATTCCTATCGCCCAGTTCCTCTGGGCCACAGCATACTGTATTTAATTCACATTCTATCAAGTCATTGAGCAGTCATCTCTTACCAAAGCATTTCATACTGTATCTGATTGCTTCATTATGTGTAACTATCCTTCACTTAAGCAATAATGCTACAGTATTACTTAGAACTTGACTGGAGACATAGATTCTGGGGGAGATCCGCTGCTGCTGTGGACACTGGGCTTGAAACAAAATAATTCAATCTCTCCTGGGAAATGTCACTTCTGATTTGCAGAAAATACCTTTTATAGTTGTTATAGCTTGTCTTTCAAGCTGTCTTCATTTACTAAAGTCCAGCCAAAGAATATCAGTGCAAGAAAAACTATACTGCTGGTTGAAATCCCTTAAGCTTATTGGAGCATTGGTAACTCAGTTGCAGTTAAAAGACAAGTTCTAAGCATACCTTTGTTATTTTTCCTAGTAATTGAATCAGTTATTTATTCCTTTTTTCTTTTCCTTTCTTTACTTTTCTTCCCCTCCCCCCCGCTTCCCTCCCTTCCTTTTTTTCCATTAGAAAGCATAAAATGCGTCTTTGACTCTTAAGTATCTGGAAACTAAATGATATGAGAAATTAATAATGTTAGGCTTTTTCTCTTTTAAAAAATTCAAGCTTTGTGCTGCCTTTACGACAAAATATGTGAATAAAAGGAGATTTTACTTTATTATGAAATTATTTTCCCCACATCAAGCTTAGATAGTACAGAGGATCGGACAAACTCCACTATCTCTAGGATTAAGTAAAAGTTTCCCTATCAGATTCCAGTATCATATTAATACGGTGAAAGGGGATTCAGGAAAATACAGAACTCTGAGCTTATAAAAATTGATCTTCTGCCTCCTGGGGATTTGGTCTGAATAAAAACCATGGCCTGAAACCCAAACTGTACTCAGCCCTTACAAATGCCTTTGTAACAATTCAGGGTTGAATTTTTAAGGCTTAAAGTTGTCTGCTTTCAGTGGGAAGAAGGCAAGGGGGAAAAAAACCAGAAAACTCTACTTTATATTTGAAATGCTCACTTTCTGAACTGGCTGGTTCCCCAGTGGGAGAGCCTCAAATGGGGCTGGCAGTGGATTTGTCAAGGTGGCACTCTAAGAAACTTGGGGACAAGATACATGCTGCTTGAAATCTGAAGCCTCTTCTTGGTCCTAAAATCTTTAAGTTGTTTACAGTTATGTACAATTTACAGAGGAAAGAAAACAATTTAAGAACAATTCTTCTATCATACTTTTTTTTCTGGAATGCTTTACCCCTTAAAACATTCAATGGATTGCAGGACCCTTAGCCCTTTGGTGAAGGTAAATGTAAATGTCGAGAAATGCTATGATCATTCTCGCCGTTCATTCAGACAATTAAATCAGCGTGGAATGCAGTTGTGGAATCTGTGAAGGCAAGCATCCTTTGTTTTTGCAAGAATATATTTCCGGATGAGAGAAAATTCCTATCCTGAATTGATGGATTATGAAATTGCCCAGACATACTAGTGTCTCTTTATACTGCTTACTTCCTGCACTGAGGTGTGCCATGTTTCAAATCTTGTCATCTTATTGTGAAACTAAGGCCAAAGGAGTCTGGGGCTCATGCTGCCTGCGCTGCTCAGCCAATAGGCTGAAGCAGGAGTTGCGTCATAGAAGAAGCGTTTAGTATCAGAGCACCGGTGGTCTGAGAAGGCAGCAGGTTAACACCTTCAAAAACTGCCTTCACATTTCAACCAGCCTGGGATATTTAAGGGAAAACCTGGGCATTCCTCCAGAGGCCACATGATGGTTCCAGGGGTGGGGGTCTGCATGTGATTCCCCTTTGTGGTCATCAACCCAGGAGCGGTGATGACAGGAACCTGGAAAGAATGCTAGGCCATAGAAATTGTGATCAATCAGTAAGCATGGGAGTATTAATCATAAATTTCAGGATACTTTTCTAAAACAGAGAACTAGGATCAGGGTCATTTTGAGCTCAAGCTGAGCTCAAGCTGGGTGACTGAAGTGGGTGGGCATGGGATAATCTATTACTAAACTGTAGGTCAAGGAAAGATGAGGCAGGGAGGTGCTAAGGCCTCTACTGCTGGGGACCCAATCGAGCCCTGCTTCAATATCTCAGAAGTAAAATGAGCATTTTGAGAATGAAAAGGGGCCTTATTATTCATGTGTGGGCAACAGGTAGAAACCAGCACTGTCTTCATCTAAATTACACATCAGGGATTGAGTTTTTAAATCAGAAAATAAATGAGTACAAGGTAAAAATGTTTTTGCTTATCCCACAGCATGTCTTAAAAATGTATTTCTTAGTGTAAGTATAATTCATTTTAGAGAAAATACATTTAAGCGTATAGAAGAAGTTAATACTTATACTTCCATTCCCCAGAGATAAGCTCTATTATTATTTAGATGTGTATCATTCCAAAGCTGAAATATACACATACATATATGTGTGTGTGTGTGTATGTATGTGTGTGTGTGTGTGTATATATGGTAGGAGAGGGAAATGTTTTTCTTAATCCTCATAGCATCCCTGGTTGCACTGGAAATTAAACTTACAAAGACAGATTAACAGGAAAAAAGCATACACATGTATTTAATGCAAGTTTTATATAGCCTTTATAAGGAAATGACCTGAACAAACAGCTAAACTTGAGTGGTTTTATGATAGGTTTGATGAAGAGTGGAAAGGTGTGGAGTAATATGATAGGGCAATAATATCAATTAAGTGTGGCAAACTGGGGAAAACTTAGCAAGACCTGTTCATTCAGATTCTTATCAGTGTACTTCCTTCTTGGAGATAAGGATGCTGCTTTCCTCAGGGTGTGTGTGTGTTACAGGGGCACCTCTCACATGAGGGTCTTATGACTTGTTTCAAGGGAAAAGGGCAAAGAGAAGGTCAGAAAGATCTTCTGGCTTCTGCTGTTTTCTCAAACTCCTTTAGCTTAAAATGTTCAGTATTCCAAGGTGCCATATTTTGGGGGTAATACATCCTGATCTCTCTCTCTCTCTCTCTCTCTCTCTCTCTCTCTCTCTCTCTCTCTCTCTCTACACACACACACACACACACACACACACACACACACACACACACACGGTGCCAAAAAAATTATACATATTTTGGGCTGGCCGAGTGGCGCAGTGGTTAAGTGCTGGCTTGGGAAGCCAGCGGCCCCGGTTCGGGTCCCACATATGAGGGCCAGTGACACTGCCCTCAAAAAAAAAAAAAATAATTATACACATTTTAAGAGAGAAAAAAACTATTAAAATTCTAATACTCAATATATACCAATAACAAAAGATGAATATATGTCAATTACAAGAGGTGCTCAAAGTCATCACCATCAGCATCCAGACACTTCTGATTACAGCGAATTGAATTACTGCTTGAACAATGCTGACCAAAGTGTCCACTTGTATACATTTTTTGGCACCCTGGTGTGTGTATATGAGTGAGTGTGTGTGTGTGTGTGTGTGTACATATACTTTATATTTACATTTTTTATTCAAGGAGAACTCATACTGTGTACATAATTCTACAGCTTGCCTTGTTCTATGTCAGTAAATATTCTTCTGTAGCAACAGCTTTTAGGGCTACATCATATTCCATTAGATGAATGTACCATAATTTCTTTAACCAATCACCATATTCAAGAATAAATTTTAAAAATGATAAAATCATGACTCCCATACAAATTTAAAATGAACACGTGTCAAAGATTTTATCTCATTAATTACTGAGAAACCAGTAAGATATTACAATCAGTTCAAAAAGACTTCAAGTTATCTCACATTTAGAGTCAAATAAAGAATACTGAAATGAATTAACAAATGGATGCAAAACTCATCAAACTGGTTGGCATCCACAGGGAAATAATCAATTGTATTCCACCAGACACATTCTATGGACTGGGATGATTTGCATTACTATCAGTTTTCAACAAGTGAATTTGTACAGAGTTACAAAATAGCAACTAACACAAATAATGATGGAGGTAGCTAGATAGGACACCTAATCAATTTCAAAATCTTTTAAAAATTTCCTGTACAATCCATTGCCTGCAAATTTATATTGTACTGCAAACATCCTGACGATGAAAACCTTGTTTTTTTGTTTTTTTTTTATTATTTTTATTTTTCGAAATTAGGATGAATTGCTAGAAATGCAATGACTAGGTCAAATAACACACAATTTGTGATTGGAGGGATGGAAAATTACTAACATTTTAAGACTTTTGATACATAGGGTCAAATTGCCTTCTAGAAAGGTTGTACCATTCACACTCCCACCAGCAGTGTAGGTGAGTGCCAGGTCCCCCGAATCAAATGAAAAGTTATTCCACTTTTATAAATTGCTTCAATTTGTGGTGGCAATTGTGGCTTCTAGATGCATCATAAAGCACATCCCTTCAGACTGCTCCCTCTTTCTCCTTCAACATCTCTTTTACACCACGATGGAACCATACCTTGGACAACCTTCTGTTCTGAAAGTCTCTCACTCAGTAAGACCTAGGGTGGCAGCAAAGCCATTAAACTTGCTAGAGATGATCCTCTCTCCTTTCTGCATCGATTTTAAGCCCCCTCCAGGGTTTTCTGGGAATCTTCATTGGTGAAGGTTTGGAGCAATCCCTAGCTATTCTCTTTAGTCTTTAGCTATTGATGGGAAGTCTGAAGCACAAGGATTCTGGGTCCCCTGCAGATGGCTAGAACACTTGTGCCACCTGTCCTGGCAATGTTTTTCTTTCCCATGTTCTTCTTCCCCTTCTGTTGGCCCTCTAAATGGTTAGGACACAGGTCTAAACACTTGGTAGCTTGTGAAAGGGTAACAGAATTGCCCTGTTTTCTGAATTCCACCAGACCTCATTTCTGTGCAGGTGTTAGAATTTGGAGCTTGGCAATAAGTACAGGTATTATGTTGGGAAGTGATTCTCAATTTTTCTCACAAATGAATGGACACCAGGACAACTGTTTTTGTTTGTTTCCTTCTTTGTTTGTTTTCTCAAATGCTCAATAATATTTTCATGGCACCTTGACCTTCCTTGGGCTTGTTGGAACAAATGTCAAAATTTGTTTGCAGTTCCTGAGTTAGAATCCATACCAAAGAGTATCCTTTACCATCCAAATGTCCTTTACCATCTAGTCTGATAAAATGAATGGAATCAGGTTTAAATTATTATGAAGGTTAGTTAATAGGATAGTAAAGAGAAAGGCAAAATAGGAAAATAAATTAGGAAGGGACATGGGGAGACGGGGGAAGCAACACTTCTGCTAGGGGTTTGGCCCCAGTATTTTCCTGTACCATCGTATTTAACCATACTGCCCTGCCAGTATCTCTCAAAGTGCCTGTTGCTCAAGCAGTAGGAGTTCTCAAAGAATAAAAGAAACCAAATCGGGGTTATGTAATACAGTCAATAACTCATGACTAATCAAATCCTGACAAAATTATCACGTTATATTTGAAGGAAAATAGTCCCTATAAGCCTAGATTTTTAAGGGATCAGAAGGGGTCTCATAGCCTAATATATTTCTGTTTTTCTGTGATATCCCAAAGTGTTCATTAGGGTAACACTAAGTTTTGCTTCAGTATTAGAGGTTTATTTCTTCCCTAGCATAACTGCAATCATGGGTCAGCCTGGGAGGTTTGCTCCACATAGTCATTCAGGAACTCAAGTTGATGAAGATTTTGCCGTCTTCGATATGTGGCTTCCAGGTTCAGCACACTCATTTCCATTCCAATGGCAGAAGGGAAGAAAGGCATGGACAAGGAGACAAAATAAGATTTTATGAGCCAGACTTGGAACTCATCTATTACTTCCCCTCACAAACTCTTAGCTAAGTCTCAGTTACAAGGCCACCCAACTGCAAGGAAGGCTAAGACTTCTATATAATCTAATTGTGTGCCTGAGAAGAATAAGAGAATGTGATTTTACTGAACAGATAGCAGTCTCCACCACCCATCATTTCCTGTAATCAGATTTCTCCTACAGAATGTGAAATACGGTGAGGTGTTGGCATAGAGACTACAAGCATTTCAATAGATTATTTGTTTCTTAAGGTAGAATGCCTAGTTGTTGACCTGTGTGGTCCCCAGATTTATCACTCAGCCTGTTGCCGAGCAGGTGTGATGAATACATATTGAAAGATTGAATGAATAAATCATTTTAGGTATCATGCATATTTGAATGGTTTTTTTTTGAATAGTAGCTTTATTGAGATATAATTCACATATCATACAGGTCACTCAAAGTATACATTTCAAAGGTTTTTAGTATATTTACAAAGTTGTGCAACCATCAGCATAGTCAATTTGAGAATATTTCCATCATCCCAAAAAGAAATCCTGTACCCATTAGCAGTCACTTCCCATTTCCAGCCAACCTCCCTATTCATAAGCATCCACTCGTCTACCTTCTGTCTTTATAGACACACCCGTTCTTGATAGTGCATAGAAATGAAGTCATAGAATATGTGGTATTTGTGAATGGCTTCTTCACTTTGCATAATATTTTAGCTACACTCATTTTGTGGCATGTTTCAGCCCCTCCTTTCTATAGCCGAGTGGTATTCCATCATATGGATATACTACCTTTTATTTATCTAGTCATCAGTTGATAGAAATTTGGGTGGTTTCCACTTTTTGTATATTACAAATTATTATGCTATGATCATTCATATATCAGTTGTGTGACAAATGTTTTCATTTCTCTTGGGTATATACCTAGGAGAGGAATTTCTGGGTCCCATGGTCACTCTACGTGTGATTTTTTTGAGGGATTGTCAGGCTGTTTTCCGAAGTGACTGCACCAGTTTACATTACTGAATGACTTTTTGAATTCCAGTACACCAAGAAGTTAATTTATTGAGCACTTAGAATATGCCAGGCATTATTCTAAACACTAAACTTGTGATAACAAAGTTTCTGCTCTCTTGAAGTTCACAGTCTGGTGAAGGTGGAAGACAACCACATAAACAAATCCCATAGATGGACTTCATGTAGTAATCGAGTTATGAAAGCTATAAAACAGGCTGGTGTGACAGACAGCAGCTGGTGTGAAGCTGGGAACACTCCTTTAAGTGGGATCATCAGGGAAGGCCTCTTTAAGGAGGTGGCATTTGAGCCAAGACCTGAATGATAAGTTCTATAATAGCTACATCAAGATCTGGGTGATGAGTGTTCTAAGCAAAGGAGATGGTATTGCGGAGGCACAGAGGATTTACATTTCTGTCACAAATTGTGCATAAGAACGGAATAGTAAAAACTCTGAACTAACTTCCTTGAAAAAGGAGAGACCATTGTTCCTACCTGTGGCTAATTGATTTCTGGCAAACTGCATTCAACAAAAGGCAGCCCAGCTGCTCTCACACAGTGACCAAGATCTCACAACAGGGTTGGGAGTTGTGACGTTCACTCCTGCTATTCATGCCTAAGCTGGCCATGTAGACGTGCACGGCTTCCACCCTGTTATGCAGAAACTAATGTCGTCTGAGACTTACAGGGCTCTGGGGACAGTGGTTATCCTGAGCCGAAGCGCATCTCCTTTGAGCAGCAGTGTCCTCCGATGTGTCAGCACTCTGCTATCAGAGGTCATCTGCACAGGATGTGCTCCCTCAAGGCTGCCTCCCCAGAAGTCAAGTCAGGACCTTACAGACTGAGGACCTGAGCAATGTCTTCTGTAAGTGGCTTGCCCGAGTCTCCTGGAGCCCAGTCTCCCACCTTTCTGGAGGTTCCCTCAAATCCCAGGTGCTTTAACCTAACCATCTCCCTCTGAGGACATTGTCTGCATCTGACAAGCATCTGAAGCCACTGGGGTGAAGTCTTGCTCTGTGAAGGGGAGGGAATCATGCCTTTGGGAGGGATATGTATTTCCTGCCAGGACTTGTAGGCAAGCCTGTCTACAGAGATGTCAGAGGAGAAATAACTGCAAACTCTGTTACTCCTAACTGAATGCCAACGTCACCCAAATTGTGCTATGGAAGCCATGCTACAGGAGAAAGTGCTCTTTGCTATGCTCCGCCCTGACCTTGTTTCTTTCCAATTAATTTAAAGCCATCCATGGCTTCATTCATTTATGTAGCAATTAAGCATTTATGAAACACTCCATGCTTTGAATAGTGCAGCATGGAGGACTGACAAGATCCCTACTTGCATAGGGCATTATAGGCTAGTGCAGGAAACAAGTCAACAAGGTAATTGCTAATGGTAATAATCCCATAAAGGAAATAAACTAGGAGATGATATGGAAAGTGATAATGACACAGGGCCTACTTTATACAGGATGATCAGAGAAGACATCATTGAAGAGCTGATATTTGAGATGAGACCCAAGGCATGAGAGAGAGAGAGAGCGGGGGCGGGGGGGAGTCATGGGCACAGGCAGGGAGGAGCTGCCCAGCAGAGGAAACAGAGGACATGAAGACCCGGAGGGGATAGTAGGCTGGGTGGACTTGAGGAACAGAGGGAATGCCTGTGTACGGCAGCGCTGGAAGCCAGGAAACGAGTGGTACAGGCTGATGATGTAGAGGTAGGCATGGTCCTGGTGAGGAGAAGGCCCCTGAGCCAGGGTGCAGAGTGCAGGTTTGGTGGTAACTGCAATAGGAAGTAACTGCAATGGGACCTTCTACTTGGGAGACAGATACGATCAAACCGGTCTTTGTAAAAAAGTCACTCTGTCTTGTGATAATGGTTGGACAAATGAAGCATCTTCTCTTCACTCTTGACAGTGAGAAAATGCCTACTTTTATTATTTTTTAAATATTCAGGAGCTTTTAGTTTTGAGTCTAGATGTGCCCTCAGAGGTGACTTACCTACTCAACAGACATATCATGAAGCTATTGAATCTGTTGAGTGGGCAGTTTTTTGTGTGTGTGTTTGTTCTTTGGTCTTTTTTCTTCAAATCATTCTTTTTATTAGTTACAGATGTACAAAACAATGCAATAGTTATCCTTTTCACCATTTACAAAGTGACTCTGCCCTCCCCCCATCCACTGTCCCCCCACTCCCGATATCATACATATCTATTACAATTCCATTGACTCCATCCCCACACTATACTCCACATCCCATGACTATATATGTGGTAAATTTTAGTTAACATCTAATGTTATTTAGTAGCAGCATGTACTGTGCAGTGGTTAGGCCACTATACCATCCATGAAGTTGTCTCCCTGACAAGACATGAATCCATCTGGTCCCCTAAAAAAATATTTGCAATATTATTGATTATATTCCCTAAACTGTCTCTTCTATCCCTGTGGCAATATTGTAGTTACCAGTTTATGTTGCTTCATTCCTTCCCCTTCTCCCTCATGCCCACCCCCGTCCCATCTAGTCCTCATCAGTTTTCCTCTGTGTCTCTAAGACTATTTCTGTTTACATTGATCCTTTATTCATTTCTTTAGATTCCACATATAAGTGAGATCATATGGTATTTGTCTTTCTCTGACTGACTTATTTCACTTAACATAATGTTCTCTAGGTCCATCCATATCATTGCAAATGGTACAATTTCTTTCTTCTTTATAGTGGAGTAATACTCCATTGTGTAAATGTACCACAGTTCTTAATCCAGTCATCTACCCATGGGTATTTTGGTTGTTTCCAAGTCTTGGCTATTGTAAATAGCACTGCAATGAACATAGGAATGCATATATTTTTTTGAATTAGTGTCTTGGGTTTTTCAGGATAAATGCCTAGGAGTGGAATTGCTGGGTCAAAGGTAGTTCCATTTCCAGTTTTTTGAAATACCTCCATACTGACTTCCATAGTGGCAGCACCAATGTAGAATCCCACCAACAGTGCAGCAGGGTCCCCTTGTCCCCACAGCCCCACCAACACTTGTTTGTTGATTTGTTGATGATAGCCATTCTGACTGGAGTGAGGTGGTATCTCGTTGTGATTTTTATTTGCATTTCCCTAATGTTGATCATTTCTTGAAATATAACATACATAGAGAATAGTGAGTAAATATAAGAATTTTTCAAAGTGAACTAACTCTGTAACCAGCTGCAGGTCAAAAAGCAGCTTTTTGTGGGTTTTTTTTTTGGCTCTGACAACAACATCCAAGGAGCTCCTGAAGCCGTTCCTGTCCTTTCCTCATGCAGCTGCACCTGTGCTCCCATCCTCTATAAAGGCAGGGCAGCTCAGGAAGGCAGCTCAAAGGACACTGCACACCTTTGTGCAGTAGTTCTTACCTAGGTGTGGGCTAATGGGTGGCTTCTGGTAAAGGAAGGTACGTGTGCTTTTGGTTAGAGGTAAAACGACACTTTAGAATGTTACTGCCGATAGCAACAACAATAGCTAACAAACAATTCAAAAATAGGCAAAGGATTTCAATAGACATTTCTCTAAAGGAAATATACAAATAGCTAAAAAGCACATGAAAAAATCAACGTCCTTAGTTATTAGGGAAATGCAAATCAAAACCACAATGAGTTATCACCTTATACCTACTGGGATGACTATAATCAAACAAACAAAAAATAGAAAACAATAAGTGTTGGCAAGAATGTAGATAAATTGGAATCTTCATGCATTGTTGGTGGAAATGTAAAATGGTGCACCACAGTGAAAAACAGTCTAACAGTTCCTCAAGAAGTTGAACATAGAACTACCATATGAATAAGCAATTCCATTCGTAGGTATATATCAAAGAGAATTGAAAGCAGGGATTCAAACAGATATCTGTATACCAATGTTTATAATAGCATTATTCACAATGAGCAAAGGTGAAAACAATTCAAGTGTCCATCAGCAGATAAATAGATAAACAGTATGTGATATATACATACAGTGGAATATTATTAAGTCACAGAAAGAAATGTAATTTTGATATATGCTGAAACATGGATAGATCTTAAAGACATTATGCTAAGTGAAATAAGCCAGAAAGAAAAGGACAAATACTGTATGATTCTACTTATATGAATTACCTAGATTAGGCAAATTCATAAAGACAAAATGTAGACTAGAAGTTGCCAGGGCTTGGGGATAGGGTAGAATGGAAGTTATTTAATGGGTACAGAGTTAAAGGTGGGGACAATGATAAAGTTTTGGGTATAGATAGTGCTGATGGTTACTCAACATTGTGGATGTTTTTAATGCCAGTAAATTGTACACTTATAAATGGTCAAAATGATTAATATTATGTTGTGTACATTTTACCACAACTTTTTTTTAAACTACTATCCTTTTCTTTCTTTCTCTACATATCTAATGCCTGGCTTTCACATTATTTCCTCTAATATTCTGGTATGTGATTTCATTAGCCATCACATTTTCATGCTATCTTTAGCAAAATTTTTGACAAGGGGTCAGTTTTGGAGAAATCGCTTGTAGCATATCCAATCCTCTCTAACCTTACTTCTACCACCTGTGGCTTATTCCAGTGGAGGGCATCGCCTCAGCGGGCAGGTTGTGTAGAGCCAACAGCAGATAAAACTTTTGACATGAAATCCTATTTTGACATGAATTCTCATTATTCATATAAAGAGAATAATGAATATACTATCCTAAGCAAAGTTATAGAAAACATTTCTGGGTTTATACACCATGTGGAAGAATGGTGTAACTACTCTAACCTTACATTTATACATGTTATTAAAAGAGAAAACAATTCCAACAAGGTTTGAAAATCCTGTGATCAATCGTGCAGTTGGACCACTTGAGAGGTGGGACATTCCTACCTTTTGTGTCACAGAAGCTGTCTCCTGAACAAACCAAACATCCTCCATCCTTGACAGGAGTCCAAGAGGCAAATTGAATGAGCTACATAGTGAACTGGCAGGATCACAACATTTGAACAGAGACGTTTATTTTCCCGATTGAAGTTCTTAGCATTTAGAAGATTCAGGATTTAATCACTTGTTGCAGCTGAGAGGCTGGTACTCTAAACTACTTAATTGTCTTATTTTCTTTAAAAAGCTAAAAATTGGGCCGGCCGAGTGGCTCAGTTGGTTAAGAGCTCGCTCAAGAGTGCGAGCTGAACTCTGAGCAACGAAGGTTCGATGACAGCCCGAGCTGAGTTGCCGTTGAGCTGCCAACAGGAGGCATGATGGCTCAGCTAAAAAAATAAAATAAAAAAAAAGCTAAAACTAACTTTTAAATGATAAATACGACAAATTCTGACATGCAGTTAGTAAAAAGCTTGCCTTCACTTAAGAAATCAGAATCTCTTAATTGAGAAAACTGGAGAAAAACAGAGAGGAGCAAGAGAAAGTATCATTTAGGTAAAACAAATTGGGTACAGTAAGAAAAAGGCTTGGATCTCAGTTTCCATTAAGGATAATCCTAGACAAAGGCATGCGGTAAGAGGAAGGAGGAATATCTGATCGTGGGATATAGGCACAGACTTCAGAAGGGACCTTAGGAAACATTTGTAGGCTTTTACAGGAAAAGAATGACTAGATCAATGAATCAAAATTAAAATTCCCAATTTATATGTTAGAATAAAAAGGCATATTTAAAACAAGTCAGTTGCTTAGGGTTAGTGAATGAATCAGAGTTTTGTTGATTGATTAGTGGACTGATTTTAAGCAATAATTCCCTTTAAAATACTCCTATAAGTTATGAGACTTAGGAGGTATGTTCTACAGAATATGACTTACAGCCCTTCCCTGGAGTTCTGAGCAGCTAAAGTACATGAACAACAATCTACAAAGGCTGTTTCTTTAAGCACATGGAATTTGCAGCTTAGGACAAAGTGGTGAGCATCAGCATGGGAAGAAACTTGGGTCGCTGTGATGGTCCAGGGATGGAGAGGGACATGTAAAGTTCAGAATAAGAGGGAGGAAAATTGAAAGACAATGTCATTAGACCTTCCTAAGTCCCTATTAGAAACTGAAGCTATTTTCTGTTTTCCCAAATTGGAGACCTAGTTTGATATTGTGGGACGAGGAGCTGTTTCTCCTGACAACCTCCCTCTTCCCCTGAATCTAAACTACCTGCTCACCATTACCTTGAATTCCCTTAATTGAAGATACTTTTTCCCATTGTTAGACATAAATACTATTAACACTTAAATATTTGCTAGAACTAGCCACCTGGCATGAATGGATTCCATTAAGTTTAAAGAACAAGAGCAAATCGTTCCCTTTTTTGGATCAGGGTGATGATTTCTGCCCTGCAGGGAAGGCCCAGGGCCACTACATAGGGGTAATGGATTCCTTAAAAGAAGAAAATTGAAGCATCAAGGGAGGGATACACACACACACATGCACACGCAGTAGAGCACCCCCCATATGACCTCCCTGTACCCTCCCCTCAACCAGATTGTGATGAGATCTCCAGTTGTTTATGTTCCACTCATATGTGACCCTGGGAGGTAATTCTTCTCTCTAATCCAGAAGCACTTGGTAATGAAATGAAAACCTACCACAGATGTGAGCAGTGCTCATAAAATAATGACAAATGACTTTGCAATTTCCTTTGACTAAGACATTTATTGTTTGGTATGGTGAATTAAATCATTCTCTGATTTCTTCATAAATCTTCTTTAAATTATTAGAGTTCAAACTTGTGATGAGAAATTTATTTTAAAATAACCCTTTTATTAATGGCAGGCACAGATTTTTTTTGTGTGTCATGTTAAGTGCTTTATAATTATGAAAGCAATTCACTCTTATTAAAACGAAATTGGAAAATACATGTATCTAAAAAGAAAAAAATACCTATTGTGCCACCACCCAATCAAAAATACCTACATTAATATTTTGATGTCACTTTTAGAGCTTTTCTATACTAAGTATTTGTGCTTTTATTTTACCTAATTGAAGTCGCACTGTGTTGACAATTTTCACAGCTGATTTTTGTATATTTAACATCCCATCATTTTATACTGTCTTACAAAAAGCCATTGTAAAAGTGCTTTTTAAAATAGCTATTAAAAAGGGCAGCCAAGTGGCTCAGTTGGTTAAGAGCTCGCTCAAGGGTGTGAACTGAGCTCTGAGCAACAGAAGTTCGATGCCCAGCCGGAGCTGAGCTGCTGCCAACAGGTGGCAGGATGTCTCAGCTAAAAAAAAATAAAAATAAAACTAGCTTAAAATAGCTATTAAATATCCTAGCAAGTAGATGTATTTAAATATACCTCTATAATTGGGCACTTAGGTGTTTAGATGCCTAGAATTTTGAAAACTAAGTCTACTAAGTAATAATATTATTGTAGGAGCCAGAACCCTTTTCCTTTGTTGATAACCTTGATATTTCAAAAGTCTTGATAATTAAAAAAGAAACACAGACCCCTGGCCAGAAGAGTAATAAAATTACCTTAAATAATCTCTAAAGAGTTTATAAACTCTTAAAGTTTCCTGGCTCTATGAGGCTCCAGCAATGTCATATTCAAGTTTTCACAAATATTTTATGATCTTAAATATTATGCTAACTTTTCAATACGATTCTCAATTCTATTCTCCACCATAATCCATAAGACAAAAAGAACAGAAGTGATTTCACACTCCACCTTTTCCAAAAGTTTTATCTGCACCTTTGCTATTCTAAGTAATGACAATGATCAGTTTAGCGGCCTGCTGTAAAAAGTTAAATATATCTACTCTATATATCAGTGAAAACAATAACAATGGTATTCTCACAATTTAGTTGGAGCAAGAAAAAGAACAAAAGGAACCAATTATGCAAATATGTGCTCTTCCATGTTGAGGAGGTTGGCCAAATTTAGGAAAAAGTAGCAAGCCTATAGTTTTCTGTCTGATTTATCAGCTAACCTTATAATTAAATCAGACATAATGATTATTACTATTACTCTTCAACAATTTTCAACAATTAAAAATTACCCACCTGATGTATTAAAATGGTTCATGTCTCTCATTTTCTAATCCTTTCTAAAAACATTTTTTCCTGTACAGATTTTACCACTTAACCTATGGAAGTCTTGTTTGGAATACTTAACAATTGGGACTCTTGGGGTGACCAGTGACAAAAAAAATCAAACTCTAGTTTTTTTAAATAAAAACAAAGGAAAACCACAAAAACAAATTAAAATCCAAAAAAGACTGGAGAAGCTGAAGGGTAGTGCAGGCTTCATGTGGCTTCACCTGGCTCCAATGATGCATTACGACCTAATTTCCAATTTCTACATCTCTTCACTCTGACTTCCCTGGGTAAGATCCATTCTCAAAGGAGTTTTTTTCTCTCCTGTGATTATAAGAAATCTACCACAGTTCCAGCCTTCAACTTCAACCTTTCAGGTTCAGTTGTTTAGGAGAAGAGCGAAGCTTCTCCCTGTTCACTCTAGTACAAGTCTGTTATGTCTCTATGGCTCTGTTTAGGTTATGTGTCTAATCCTGACTCAACCATTTTGACAAAGGTAGTTACACGCTGATTATTCCAGACCTGAATCAGAGGGGATCCACAATCCAAGTGCTTTCTCCCTCATGAATCCATCCCTAACTACATGCCATGGGCTGAATTTTATCCCCCTCAAAATTCATGTTTTGAAGTCTTAACTCCCAGGACCTCAGAATGTGACTGTATTTGAAGTAGGCTCTTTAAAGAGGCAAGTAGGGCTCATATGGGTGAGCCCTAATCCAATCTGATGGGTATCTTTATAAGAATAGAAGATTAGGTAACAAAGGAAAAGGTCATGTAAAAACACAGAGACAATACAACCATCAACAAGCCAAAGAGAGAGGCCTCAGAAGAAAAATCAACCCTGCCAACACCTTGATATCAGACTCTAGCCTTCAGGGTTGTGAGAAAATGAATTGTTGGTTGAGCCACCCAATTGCTGGCGCTTTGTTATGTGTGGTAGCCTTACCAAACTAATACCCCATCCTCGTCAGAAGCAAGCCCTTTTTCTTCTGAATTTCTATTGCCTCTTTTGGTCTTTCCTACTTTCTACCTTGCATTTTCTGGTGTCTGGTGAGATACCTTTCATATCTCTCTACTCAGACCTTAAGATCTTTGTGCATAAAATCTAAGTCTTATTCATTTCACACTGCCCATATTGTACTTATTAATTCATCAAATAACTATTGCGCGCCTACTATAAACCATCAGAGTAGCAGTCTTACTTGTCACTCAACAAATATTTGCTAAATGAATAAATGTGACCCCCAAAGAGGTAGGTGAGTGATATAAATCATTATGAAATATCAATTCTTAAAGAATGCACGATCAATTGAAAAACAACAAATAGGAAACATGGACCATTGAGGAGAAATGCCAAGATCATGTCATATTGACTACAGCATTTTATTTATTTATTTAGTTAGTTAGATAACCTCCCCCACTCTAGTACCCCTCTAACATTGTATATAGCTGTTACAATAACATTAACTATCTTCACTATGCTGTACTCCACATCCCATTGATATATATATATATATATATATATATATATATATATATATATATTAATACCTTGGTTTGTGAGCGTAATTCATTCTGGAAACAAACTACTCATATTGCAAGGCATCGCTCATTTACCACATTAAAATGTATTAAAAATGTTTGCACGTCTTGCAGAACACTCGCAAACCAAGTTACTCGCAATCCGAGGTTTTACTTGTGTGTGTGTGTGTGTGTGTGTGTGTGTGTATATATATATATATATTTATTTATAGTTGACATTCAATACTATTCTACTTCAGCTTCAGATGTATAGCATATTGGTCAGCTATCTTCTACACAGTCTATGAAGGGATCCCTCTGATAAGTCCAGTGCCCATTTGGCACCCTTCATAATCTTTTTTTTTTTTTTTTGCTTTCTTATTTTTTCTTTTTAAAGACATGGTTGTACATTGCCTTTTTTTTAAACTTTTTTATTATTAGTAGTAGTAGTTACAGATGTACAAAACAATGCAATAGTTATCTTTATCACCCCTTACAAAGTGACTACCCCTTCCTCCTCCCCTGCCCCCCACCCCCGACACCCTACATAATCTTAATAACATTATTGGTTATATTCCCCATACTGTATTTAGTATCCCATGATTATATTATGACTACTAATTTTCACTTTCTAATCCCTTCACCTTCTCCCCATCCCCACCCTCTCCCATCTAGCAACCATCAGTTTTTTTCTCTGTATCTCTGAGTCTATTTCTGTTAAGTTTGCTCATTTTTTCTGTTCTTTAGATTCCACATATAAGTGAGATCATATGGTATTTGTCTTTCTCAGTCTGACTTATTTCACTTAGCGTAATGTTCTCTAGGTCCATCCATGTTGTTGCAAATGGTAAGATTCCATTCTTTTTATGGCTGAGTAATACTCTATTGTATAAATGTACCATAGTTTCTTTATTCAATTGTCTATCGATGGGCATTTCGATTGTTTCCACATCTTAGCTATTGTGAATAGTGCTCCAATAAACATAGGGGTGCATATATTTTTTCTAGTTAGTGTTTTGGATTCCTTTGAATAGATACCCAGGAGTAGACTTGCTGGGTCAAAAAGTAGTTCCATTTTCAATTTTTTGAGGAACCTCCATACTGTTTTCCATAGTGGCTGCACCAATCTGCAATCCCACCAACAGTGCATGAGGGTTCCCTTTTCTTTACATCCTCGCCAACACTTATTGTTTGTTGATTTATTGGTGATTGCCATTCTGACAGGAGTGAGGTGGTATCTCATTGTGGGTTTTATTTGCATTTTTCTAATGATTAGTGAGGTTGAGCACTTTTTCATATGTCTGTTGGCCATCTATATGTCCTCTTTAGAGAAATGTCTCTTCATGTCTTCTGCCCATTTTTTAATTGCGTTGTTTTTCTGGTGTTGAGTTGTATGAGTTTTTTGAAACGAATTTTGGATATTAACCCCTTATCAGATATATCTTTGGCAAATACCTTCTCCCATTCAGTAGGGTGCCTTTTTCCTTTATTGATGGTTTCCTTTGTAGTAAAAAAAACTTTTTAATTTGATGTAATCCCACATGTTTATTTTTTCTTTTGCTTTCCTTGTTCATGGAGACATATCAGTACAAATATTACTAAGGGTAATGTCTGTGAATTTACTTCCTATATTTTCTTTTAGGAGTTTTATGGTTTTGGGTCTTACATTTAAGTCTTTAATCCATTTTGAATTTATTCTTATATATGGCATAAGGTGGTCCAGTTTCATTTGTTTTGTATGTATTTGTCCAGTTTTCCCAGCACAGTTTATTAAATAGACTGTCTTTACCGTGATGTAAATTCTTACTTCCATTGTCATAGATTAAATGACCTTATAGGCATAGATTTATTTCTGGGCTCTCTATTCTGTTCCATTGATTTATGTGTTCTGTTTATATGCCAATACCATGCTGTTTTGATTACTATGACTTTGTAGTATGATTTGATGTCAGGTAGCATGATACCTTCCACTTTGTTCTTATTTCTCAAGATTGCTGTGGCTATCCAGAGTCTTTTATGTTTCCATATAAATTTTTGGATTATTCGTTCTAGTTCTCTGAAAAATTTCATTGGTAGCTTGATAGAGATTGTACTGAATCTATATTGCCTTAGGTAGTGTGGATATTTTAGCTATATTAAGTTTTCCTATCCATGAGCATGATGTATGTTTCTATTTATTTGTATCTTCTTTTTTTTCCATTTTTTTTATTAGTTTCAGGTGTACAACACAATGCAATAGTTATACTCTTTACCCCCCAAAATGACAACCCCCCTCCCCTAGTTTGCCACCCCCCCATATCATACATATCTGTTACTGTAACTGAATATATAGATAGTCACAGGATGTGGAGTATTTGTATCTTCTTTAATTTCCCTCTTCAACGTCTTATAATTTTCTGAGTACAGGTCTTTTACTTCCTTGGTTAAATTTATTACTAAATATTTTATTGTTTCTGAAGCAATTGTAAATGAGATTTTCTTAATTTCTATTTCTGATAGTTTGTTATTGATATATACAAATGCAACTGATTTCTGAATGTTAATTTTGTATCCTGCCTCTTTACAAAATTCATCTATCAGTTATAATAGTTTTTTGGTGGCATCTTTGGGGTTCTGTCTATATTGTATCATGTCATCTGCATATAATGACAATTCTATTTCCTCCTTTCCAATTTGGATGCCTTTTAATTCTTTTTCTTGTCTGAGTGCTGTCGCTAGTACTTCTAGTACAATGTTGGATAAAAGTGGTGAAAGTGGGCATCCTTGTCTTGCTCCTGATCTTAAGGGGAATGCTTTTAGTTTTTCCCCATTGAGTATGATGTTAACTGTGGGTTTATCATACATAGCCTTTATTATGTTGAAATATGATCCCTCTATTCCCACTTTGCTGAGTGTTTATCATTAATGGACGTTGGGATTTTTGTCAAATGCTTTTTCTGCATCTACTAATATGACCATATGATTTGTTGTTGTTGTTAATATAGTATATCTTGTTAATTTATTTGCGGATTTTGAACCAACCTTGCATACTGGGAATGAATCCTACTTGATCATAGTGTGTGATCTTTTTAATGTATTGCTGAATTCAGTTTGCTAATATTTTGTTGAGGATTTTTGCATCTATGTTCATTAGGGATATAGACCTACAGTTTTCTTTTTTTATAATGTCTTTGTCTGGTTTTGGGATCAGGGTGATAGTGGCCTTGTAAACTAAGCTTGGGAGACTTTCCTCCTTCTAAATTTTCTTGAATAGTTTGAGGAGAATAGGTGACAATTATTTTTTTGAATATTTGGTAAAATTCACCTGTGAAGCCATCTGGTCCAGAGCTTTTGTTAACTGGGAGCTAGTTGATTACTGATTCAATTTTGTTGGTAGTAATCAGTCTGTTCAGATTTTCTGTTTCTTCTTGTTTCAGCCTTGGAAGATGGTATGCTTCTAGAAATTTATCCATTTCTTCCAGATTGTCTAATTTGTTGGCATATATTTGCTCATACTGACTACAGTGTTTTAGTGATTTCATGTTGTTTACTCCCGCAGGGCTAGGAACTTAAGTGGTGTTAAAATGTCATTATTATAATAAACTCTTTGTCTGACCGTGGCCAAAACTCTGCATGGCTAAGTGGAAAGGAGTTTGAGAACTTAGTTGATATATTACCTAGGTAATTGGATTGCTCGGGTAAGTGTATTAACTATTCATTTTCTCACAATAAATGTTATATAGAGGCATCTACAGACTATTTTTTTAAAAAGCAACTATATATAGTAAAAACTTCTGGGGTGGGCATTATTATTTTTATATAGCCAGTATCCATTCATCTTATTTCCAGCAGAAGCCCAACTTTCGTCAGGGAATTGACCCCATACCATATCCAGTCCATGTGGCTCTTAGGGAACCCCAGTTCTCACTCAAGGGGTAGATGCATGACCAAACTGAAGCCAGTGGGACTTTGTCTCATAAAACCTTGAATCTTGAGCTGTGTCATGAAAGAACGCAACACAGAACAGAAGGAGGTGCCACATTCCCTTTCCAGTGCCCTAAAAAAAAGGCAAAATGTTTCATGCTGTCCTTGTTCTTGACAGTCCAATTCTTTTTTTTTGTTTTGTTTTGTTTTTTTTTTTATAGCTGAGCCATCCTGCCACCTATTGGTGGCTCAACGGCAACTCAGCTCAGGCTGGCCTCGAGCCACTGTTGCTCAGAGCTCAGCTCGCACTCTTGAGCGAGCTCTTAACCAACTGAGCCACTCGGCCAGCTATAACAGTCCAATTCTTTAGCAATCCACCAATCTCACAAAGTGGGTTACTCAAGAGGAACAGGCCACAAAGAAATCCCCCCTAGTATGTACATTCCACATGTGGCTATGGAACAAAGTAGGCAAGGAACATTCTCCCCCAGAGAAGAACCCTCCTTCTCTTTTCCCAGACAATGTATTCAGGAAAAGTAATCTAGCACTAGTATATAGAGTGGAGCCAAGTGGTTCTGAATGAGAGATGAGGAGCTCAGCTAGAAGATCTGCACACTAGTGCAGGTGAGAAGCAGGAAAGACTTAAATAAAACCAACAGGAGGGCTTTAGAGGTGGAGACTAGAGAAGAGAAAATAGAGCAAATGAACAGGGATTCAAGATTGACAAGCCAAGAATGAGAGTAAAGTCCAAGATGCTTCTGAAGTTTGAGATATTGTTCACACTATTAGAAAGAATTGGGAGCCTAATAGGAAGAGAGTATTTGCAAGGCAAAGGATAATTAAGTTCAATTTTGAAGAAATGCTTCATTGGTTTACAACATGTCCTTTTGGATACTTGGGGGGGCAGTTGTGGGGGGCAGTTGGTTATGTTGGAAGGTATTATAGTTTGGTGGAATCAAACAGATCTATTCAAATTATAGTTTGCAGGCTCAATGACTATGACCAGGTCTGTGTTAGTCATATAGTAGACACCATATATGTATATATATGTAGTTGTTGTTGTTGTTCAACCCACATGTAGCAGATATTGGTTGTTTCAACATCCAGTCCTTTCTATTATAACTAGATTGTCCCTTATTTTCTTCAGGGAAATAAGCACCTTTCCTGTGTATGCATTCTTGGTGTAACTTTACTCAAGGTACCCTGTCTTTCTCTGACCAAGAGCTAGGCATGTGATCTAAACCCAGCCAATGTTTCTTTTTCTCCCAGGTTTTGAATCTTAGGTGGGTGGGTAAATAGTCTTGATTTGCTCCAGCAGTGGAATCTGAAAAAGACTATCTATTTCAGCTACAGTAACAGATGTCCTAGTAATCCTGTTTCCTTAAGGACTTTTTCAAATTCACTTCTCCAGCCTGCCAACAATTTCCTTTTCTGCTTATAGACACCACAGGTGGCGTCTGTTCCTTTCAATTATAAAAATCTTGAGACAGAAATAATCATATAGCTAGCAGTCATCCACATTATCTCAGCAGTATTATCCTAAACCATTTAGAACAATAATTAGTTCTCTCTCTGTCTTTCTCTGTTTGAATTTTTAACAGTTTATTTGAGTCAAACTGAAAACATATGCCGGGAAGCAAGATTGCAAACTCTCTCTAATCTAGTTTTCTTATAGAAGTAGATGCTATAACTGAGTTTGGGAAATCTCCTTGCATTCAAACACATTTATATTAGGAAGTAATTAAAATCTAACCTGGCTGTAGCCTATAAAATGTTGAAACAAGGCCGGCTGAGTGGCTCAGTTAGTTAAGAGCTCGCTCAAGAGTGCAAGCTGAGCTCTGAGCAACAGCAGTTCGATGCCCAGCCTGAGCTGAGCTGCTAACAGGTGGCAGGATGGCTCAGCTAAAAAAACAAAAAAAACAAAAAACCAACAAACAAACAAACAAAAACATTTTAAAAAATGTTGAAACAATAAGTATTGAATACTTAGAGGTAGGATGCTCCAAGCATTATTACAAACATGCTAATAATGCAAGTTAAGACAAGCCTTCATGCATTTGGGCATCTTTTTAAAATTCAGCAATGCATAGGATGCACTCCAGTTCTGATCAAGTTATCATTCTCAGCTCTCAATTTTTTTGTCTCACTTACTTCTTAATTAGAATCCGCTGTATAAAAAATCAACAAGTCCATGGGTCGGCCGAGTGGCGTGATGGTTAAGTGCTGGCTTGGGCAGACAGTGGCCCCAGTTCGGTCCCACATATGAGGGCCAGTGACACTGCCCTCAAAAAAAAAAAAAATCAACAAGTCCACAGCATAGTATAATTATTGGTACTGTACTAGCAGTCATTTAAGGACTGTTGAATTTCATTGTCTTGATCACAGAACATAAAATTGATGAGAGATTATCCTCCTTGTCTGTTGTAAGATAAGCATGTAAGTGTGTCCTATTGATGTCAGCAAGGATGGAGGGAAAAAGGAATTCACATATACTGCACATGGAGTGTAAATTGGGGCAAAACTTTGGGGAGTTATTTGGTTATAGTTGGGAGTGTAGAAAATGTGCACATTTTATGAAACAGTAAATTTGGGGACTGGTAAGCTTTACTCAGGCACAGAAACATGTTTATTGCAGTACTGTTTGTAATAGCAATAATTGGAAACGACCTGTGAGTCCAGAGATGGGGGGAATAGATAAATAAAATGCAGCATGCTGTTCAACAGATATTGTTTAAAATGGCCAGATTTATTTGTATGTAAAATAGATAATTCACAAACACAAATTTGTTGGGAAAAAAGCAAGTTGCAAAGTGAATAGAGTAACTAGAGTATAATGCCAATATTATAAATTTTATAAAACTATAAAATCATGTTATGTGTAGATATGCATACATACACACATATACAGTAGTCTCCCTTTATCTGCACGGGATACGTTCCAAGGCCCCAGTAGGTACCTGAAACTACAGATAATACTGAACCCTATATATACTATGTTTTTTTTTATACATACATACTTATGATAAAGTTTAATTTATAAATTAGGCACAGTAAGGGGTTAGGAATAAAAACCAATAATAAAACAGAGCAATTATAACAATGTACTGTAATAAAAGTTATGTGAATGTAGCATTATTAAGTAAAATAAGGATTACTTGAATACAAGCATTATGATACCAAGACAGTCAACCTGATAACTGAGTTATGATGTGACTAACAGGTGAGGAGGGTGCACAGATGGATACCCTGGACAAAGGGATGATTCACATCCCACATGTCATGGTGTGAGATTTCGTCACACTACTTAGAACAGTGTGCAATTTAAAACTTATTAATTATTTAGTTCTATAATTAGTTCTATAATTTTTCATTTAATATTTTTGAACTATGGTTGACTGTGGGTAACTGAAACTGTGGAAAGTGAAACCGCGGATAAGGGGTGACTACTGTACGTGTGCACAAAAACAAAAATGGATTATGAGGCAATTCATATGTTTTCTAACTTTGCTTCTGAGGATGGAGGGAAATATATTGGATGTGAAGGAAAAGTGAAGACTTTGACTTTATGTGAATGTTTTATTTTTTATTTTACTTTGTTGTTAAAAATGATTTTGAAGATATTTCAGAAAATATTAAAAATTACCAGTTCTCTGTTGCAGCTACATTGATGTAGCCAGTTGTTTTTCTGTACTGTTCATTTTTTCAAAACTAAAAGACTTCTCAAGTCTACTACTATATATGACACCAGATGCTTGATTCATTCATTTTCCAACAAATATATATTACTTGCTCACTATGTGTAAGATACTATATTTGGTACAATGGAAAATAATAATGGATTATAAGACATGGTTCTATCCTCAATGATCTTGTAGCTTCAGCTTTTAAAAATCCTTTTTTAGAGTGGCGCGGTGGTTAAGCGCTGGCTTGGGAAGCCAGTGGCCCTGGTTCAGGTCCCACATATGAGGGCCTGTGACACTGCCCTCAAAAAAAAAAAAAAAAAAAGAAAATCCTTTTTTAGCCTTTTTTTTTTCTTAGCTGAGCCATCCTGCCACCTGTTGGCAGCTCAACAGCAGCTTAGCTTGGGCTGGGTGTCGAACTGCTGTTGCTCAGAGCTCAGCTCGCACTCTTGAGAAAAGTTCTTTTTAAAAAAAAGCATATATGGGTTCAGGGATGCCTCAATGTGGAAGTATTTTCAATAGGCTTGTGGAATGAAATTATTCCAGTTCTCATTAAATTACATATGGGTGGGCTTCATATGAAAACATAGTAAGAAAATCACCACTTATAAAAGAGTAAATTAGGGAGTGATGGACACTTTAAAAGGAAATTATTCCCCTTTTAAGAAATGATTCATTATAAGCCTCTTTCCTGAACATATAAAATGTATGTAATGGTATTTATGAAAAAGTTTTTTGTTTTTTTTTACATCAACCTGTTTGGGCAACACATCTATTATGTAAAGTAAGGAATACCAGTAGAGGACATAGGTTTCACCTGCAGAGGATTCACTACTACACAGTAAGTCAAGCACACACACAGACATATAGCTGAGGACCTCCATAGAGGCACCATATCCAGCTCTGGGGTCCAAGTGGATAGATGAAATGTGGCTGGAAACTCAGTGGAAAAGCATTTTCAGGGGTCTCTCTGCTGGCGCTGCCACAGGAGCTTTAGGCTGATATAACAAGGACAAGTGAGTGGATGTGCAAATTACTGCAGATGTGGAAAGTAGGAAAGGAAGATGAAGAATGGTAAACAGGAAACTGTCTCTCAGAAATTGAAGGATCACACCTCTGCCCTGACTATAAAAGGGATGGTGAATCAGGTTTGGAAGAAGGGGCAAAATGCAAAATACAATCTGCATTTTTCACGAGAGAATTGAACAGGCAAAATCATCAGTGAAAAAAAAGGGAATTGATATGGGCTCTAGGCGAGACTGAGGAGTTCAAAGAGCACTGATAAGGCAGGCTGCCTAACATGGTCTGTACTGCAGTAGAAAGTCAGTAAATGTGTGTTGATTGACTGAGGTCCTGAATTGAATATTGAATGCATCGTATATGGCTGGGTGCTCTAGGGCATCAAAAGGAATTTGAATCCACAGTATATACAACTTGCCAACTATGAGGGTAAAGGTGGAGGCCTGGGACTCATAAAGGCACTGTCCTTAAATAATAGTTCTGCACTTGCTGTGTTGGAGTCATTCTCCCAACTAACACAATGGTTTTCAACACTATTTGGCTCACTCAGAGCCCTCTATGCTCCTTTTGCCCTGAGCAAACAAGTTCAATGTAGAAAACCCCCTGAGCAATGTCAAAGAGACAAAAAAAAAAAAAGCAAACAGCCAAATTGCCTCTGTGTGTGTGTGTGTGTGTGTGTGTGTGTGCGCGCGCGCGCATGCATGTGTGTGTATCTGAGAGAGAGGTGGGGAACAGAAGGATAAAGGAGGGCAGAGGCACAGAACTACTACTGATATACTTAGCCCAGCTTATGAATGTGTGACTTCTGCTCTTTAGTTTTTACTCCTCCTTCACTTTTCTTAACAGTGATTTACTGGTAGATAATTGACAGGCACTGCCTAGACAGTTTTTTCTGGTGACCAATATATGCCCAAAGACCTTTCTCCAGGGAGCTTGGTTATACTATTCTCCTTGGTATCAGGAGGCAAAGGAGGGTCCTAGCCTCCTCCAGGGTCTGGTCACTGGTATCCTTGGCTCAGGCAAAGTGGATTTTGAGGTAGAAGTCACTGCAAAGCTGGGGAAGAAGCTGTCAACCACAGAGTACCTTGGCATTCAGACATGTTATGTTCCTTGGAGATTTCTATATTTGGCCAGACTGCAAAGGTATTGAGGTAGATGAAACAGAAGAAATCTGAAAACTGCACAGTGCATTTTTTTCTTGTGGTCTTATATCTCAAAATAATGATGCAATTTAAAATGCATGTTTGAAAGTTTAAAAAAAATAAAAGAAAGAGCAAGAAGTACTTTCAACTAATATATATTAAAGGTTATTTGCCTGCATAGATAAGATGGTCTTGTTGCTAGGCAACAGAGACACCAAGACAATGATAGGCCAGGAAGGTAGAGGAACTCATGAGTATTTTAGTGTGAATTCTTGTCACAATAGGAACCAGGATGATAAGCTTCTCCTGTAATTTGAAATGGCAGAAATGAAGATACGATGGACTGAGAGAGGTGAAACATCTTGTTTTACTTGCCTAATATGCTCAGTTCTTACATGATGCAGTTAGTATTTTTAATGCAAAATGGCCTGTTTATCCTAGTAGAGATTTTTCCAATCTTCTAGCTTGTATTTGATGACTATTAGTGGAAGGAGCTAGAGAATTTTAAAGTATATTGGATAACTATCATGGGCAGAAGCAAAGCTTGATTATCTTTGCAGTGTGAATATGATGTATTCTGAATTAGAAACAAGGACTCAATTCATCAATCATCTATCAAAGGAATTTGGTTGTCACTTAAAAGTGAAATTTGATAGATGATGGTAGATGTTAAAATGTATTTTATATCACAGTTTTTTTCATAGGAGCATGAGCACTGTCCATTTCAGAAATCCTAAAGATTTTGAATATTTGGTATGCATGTTTTTTTATTCTAGACCCCCATAGTCTTTAGAATTGTGATTTTATCATTTTTACTACTAAAAAGTTGTATGGGCAGCAAAGAAGATAAGTCCTCTGCCCCCCAAAAATGTGGCAGAAAGTGAACACAGGGCTCTTTCATTATTTTAAGGTGGAGGAAGAAAAGCTGTGAGGAAATGGTTCAAATTCATTGTGCCAGAAGTCTCTATAGCAATTTATTTACAAGAAAGTTCGTATCATAAAAATTGATGAAGATTATTCATTACTTGTCAATAATATACATATTGCATAGAATTATTTCCTCATTTTCTTTATTTGAAGAGCTCAAAATACTGAACACAGTAGTTCTCTAGAATCATGATTTTAGAGGTCCACAGATTATGAAAGTATCATACTTTACACAGAGGGAAATGGTTTTATATATGTATGTGTATATATATATACACACACACATACACACACACATATATGTATATGTGGTAAAATATACAGTATATGTATATTCACGTAGAGTGGCCATAAATTTAGTTAGACTCCAAAGTGATTCCAAATGAATCATCATCTAACTGGCCTGAGGATCCAGCGATTTAGAAGAACCAATGTGAATGACTACAAAAAGGGGCCAAAATATTGGGGAATGAAGTTCCCTGAACTGAAGCTACTACAGCTTCGTTCATTACATAACTTCACAAACAAGTTACAGAAGTTATAAAAGATTATCACCTCAATTCCACTTCTATGTATATATCCACAATAATTGAAAGCAAGGACTTGAACACATACATGTAACCAATGTTCACAGCAGCATTATTCACAAGAGCCAAAGGGTGGAAACAACCCAAGTGTCCATCAACAGAGAAATGAATAAACAAAATGTGGTACATACATATAGTGTAATATTACCCAAACTTTAAAAGGGATGAAATCCTGACATGTGCTACAGCATAAATGAACTTTGAAAACATTATGCTAAGTGAAATAAGCCTGACACAAAAGAACAAATAGTGTATGATTCTAGTTATATGAGGTACTTACAGTCAGTCAAATTTAAAGAGACAGGAACTAGAACAATGATTGCCAGTGGCTGCAGAAGAAGCAAATGGGGAATTATTGTTTAGCGGGTGCAGAGTTTCAGAACGGGCTGATAGAAAGTTCTGGAAACGGACAGTGGTGATGATTGCACAACAACATGAAAATACTTAATGCCACTGAACTGTACTTAAAACAGTTAAAATGGTAAATTTTATGTTCTGTATATTTTGCCACACACAGAAAAAGTAGTAATTATAGGAGAAAGATAATCTCCTTCTAGCTCAACACTTGAATTTTTCCTTACTGAAATTGGTCCCTTCTGCTTTTTACTCTCCTGACCTCGGTTTCAAAAATATAAAGGTTGCATCAGAATGCACTTAGTTTAAACTGTGGTAGGACTCTGCAAGTTCAGTTTAATAATATCCTCCCCTGGAAATGTTTCTTTCTGTTGTTTTCTTGAATCATTATTTATTTATCTGTTTGCTTGCTAAGGCCAGCTACATGCTTGGGGCTGCACTCAGACTTCAAGAGGAAAGCCCAATTTTTCCTGCCCTGGTTGGAGCTTGTAGGACAGATGACAGGGTACAGACAGCAGGTCCACAGACTGGACAGATAGCCCAATCTTTACTCTGAAGTAGAATGCTAGTCTTGGTATTTTGGTTCAATTAGATCAGACTATTGATGAATCTAAGTTCCTGTTATTAAGGAAGAAATGAGAGTTACAGAGGCCCCTTAGGAAAAGAATTAATTAAACAAGGAGAATGGAGAAACCATGCTTATAAGCATGGTGCACCCAAAAGACCAGTGGGACAAAGCACTCTAAATATCCTTTTGACACTATGTTCTCGGTCAAGTTTCCTATGAAGGGGTTAGCAGTGTTAGCAGCTTTATTTCTCCACTAGGTGAATATCCACAATTATCAGGCACCCATTCAGACTTCAGCCATAACCTTCACAATAGGTCACTCTGTTTCAGTTGAAGTCAGATCTAAAATTAGACTGGACTTAATTAATGGAGAAGATGGGTACTCCAAGTTTGATCTTTGAATTAGATCCAAGATGTAAGAATGAAGAGAGCAAAAAAGGTTGTTGGGAGTACTTTGGAGAATAGCTTGAGTTGTCTTCCAGGTTAATGTGAGGAATCCTAATTTTAGCCTATGCCTTCCTACCTCCTGTCTTGATGACTACTTGGAAATCTAAAAAGTTTTCTTTTATTTGCCTTTAAGCTCCTACTATTCCTCTATGTCCTAAGAGAAATCCACAGGCAAATGGAACATCACATTAAAAGCTGTTGTGTAGCCCATGATTTGGGGGACACATTCTGATCAATTTTGGTTCCTAAGAGTTCACCTCCCATCAGATACTAACCCCAAGTCCTGCAAATATATTGGGGGACTGTTGCTGAACAGTACTTGGGCTTCATTCTTTTTTTTTTTTTTAAATATTTTATTGAGGAATTGGGGGAGGGGAACAGCATTGGGGAATCAAGGAAGGGGAACAGAGAAGTTGCTGTCTTTTTGTTCTTCAGTCTAGTTGCGGAGGATGTTGCTTCACTGGCCCATGTTGGTATCATCATTTCGTTCTTCCCGGATCAGGCAGATCGGTCACCGGCCTCTGGATGTCGCTCACCGCGGCTATTGGCAGCTCACGCTGGCTGCCGACCACTCACTGTAGCCTATGGCAGCTCACTGCAACAAGGGCTGCAGCCTACACCGTCGCCGGGGCTCGCACAGCCCAGCTCCAGGTGGAGCTGTTGTTAGCTGTGGAGGGCAGTATTACTGGCCCTCATATGTGGGATCCGAACCGGAGCTGCTGGCATCCCAAAACCAGCTCTTAACCAATGCGCCACTCAGCCGGCCCTTGGGCTTCATTCTTTTATAGGCCATCTCCTGTGTCTGTGAGACAGACACCCTAAAGAGACACTCATCTTTTGATTCTCAGAGGTTTGTTTACCTTCTATCAATGGACACATCCCAGAACACAACTATTTTTCAAGAAAGACAATTAGTATGGGTCATTAGGGTTTGTATTATATTTGTTGTGGGTTTTAAAAAAATATATTATATTATAAAATTGACCTTTTTCTTGAGGGTATACATTTCTATGTATCTTAACTTGAATCATTAGGTTTTGTCAACATTGGCAATGTACATGAGCTGAATCACTAGTTCTATGGTTGACACATAATAAATGAATTCAATTCTTGTAAAGTAAAAATTCCCCTAAAATGTAACACATAAATATAGTAGAAGATAATAAAAATAGAAACCTTAAGTTCTATAGAATATATGTTTCAGGATTTGTTTGTAATAGAAGGTCAATAAATATTTGTTAAGCAGGCAGTAATGTTCGTCCATAAGAGTATAACAGAAAAGATTATACAATAAAAGCAGAGACTTTGCTTCGCTTTACGTTGACTACTATTTTAAGACAGAAGAAATACACACATTCAACATTTTAGCAATATAAGAAAGAATATGATTAAGTTCCCAAATCAATAGTACAATGCATAAGAATTTTAAGAATTCCTAGGAAAAGTCAATGTGGGTCAAATTGGGGAAGCTTCTTTGAGAAGGTAGGATTTGGGGCCAGACTTCATACAGCGCGTTTGTCCACAAATAGCCATGACACTGCTCTGACAGACTTAGAACAGATGTGAGCTTCATTCCTATACCAAGGGCAATCCAGTCAGTAGGTTCTACTCGCCAGCCAAGCAGTAGCAAGCCCTGGAGCATGAATGAAAGAAAGAGGCCAATTTATTTATTAGTTTAAATCAAGATTGGCAAAATGGAATGTAATCAGCAACAAGCAGCATTGCAGCCTCTGGGAGGCTCTTTTCAGTGCAGATTCCTGAGCCCCCGCCCAGACCTGCTGAGGTAGAATAGGTCTGAGGCAGAGCACAGAAATCGACCATGAACCAGACTAGACAACGCTGGGGGAAAAATGGCAACAAAAAAAAAAATATCTGATTTCTTCCAGAGATAAACCTTTATATATAAGTTTATACACAACTGGATCACTCGATTATTTTGTTTGATTTAGTTTTCTCACTTCCCAAACATTTAAGCATTGTTGAATGCATGTGGTTTAGGCTAGTCACATATTCTGGAGCCTCCCTGCTCTGTGGACTGCAATAATTGCCATATCTGTGGCTCCACATGTGTGCCGCACAACAGAGGAGGCTTTACTTGGGACGGTTAGCTTACTAATCGCCATCTTGTCCTCTTCTGGTCCTTGGCAGTCCCAGTTCAAATCATCCCATGTCTTATCATTGTGTGAGATATCGCTGTGTTCAGCTGCTTCAGGTGCTGGTGCAGACGCTGTACTGCACTAACAAAAGATTCCGTATAAGGGCTCTTGAAGTCCAAACATAGACAGGCTTTGTCTGTAAATGAAGCCACAAGGACAGGAAACATCTTGGCCATTACACAAGGGAAAGGCACCTCCACAAACACAGAATGCAGAGAAATTAACAAGGGAGGTGCTTAGCTTTAAGAGCTTGTCAAAACCCTCTGCTGGAAGAGGTGCCTAGTATGCCTCCTGACCTCCAAGACTGAAAGGAGGATATGGAAGTAATAGAATCAGAACTTCTGCATTCTCTGTCTGCTAAAAAGGATAATACCACCTACAACTCAAGGACACTGTAAGGAGAAATGTGACTGTACTGGTAAAATGCAGTAAGAGCTCTACGGACACATAGTCACAGTTAATATTCATAGGTTCTGGCTAATGCTATTCCATTAACTAAACTCTCTCTTCATAAAGAAACCTCTTCTTCTTCTAACTTTCTTATTAGGAGCAATTTTAAACATATAGAAATGTAGACAGAATAGTCCAATAAGCACCGATGTGGCAATATGTCAACTTCAACAAGTTTTAAATCATAATCAGACTTATTTTATACTTACCTTTATGCCTTTCTCCTTTTTATATTATTTTAAATCAAATCTTGGACATTCTATCAATCAGTCTGTAATGATTTAGTATGTATTTCTAAAAGATAAGAGCTTCAAAGTAATGGATACCATAATCGCATTTTAAATTAACAATAATTCCAAATATCTTGTCAGTGTTCAAATTTCCAATTGTCTCATAGATATATATATTTTTTGTAGTTAAGTCAGGATGCAAATAAGGTCTACACACTTCAAGTGGTTGATATTTTCCTTAAGTTCATTTAACTGATAGATTTCTCTTCCCTCTTTTATTTTTATTGTAATTTGTTTGTTGAAAAAACTATCATGTAGCCTATAGAATCACTGCTTCTTAAACTGTAATGCATACAACCTCCCTGGCTCTTGACCAAATGCAGATTCGGAATCAGTAGGTCTGGGGTTGGCCTACATTTATAACAAACTTTCAGGGGTGCTGTTGCTGCCACATGACAGACTAAACTGAGTAGCAGACTATAGTATTTCTCACAATCTGGATTTTGCTGATTGAAAATTATAGTGTATGTATTTTAACATGCGCCTCTGGCCTCTGTATTTCCTAAATTGGTAGCTGAGTCCAGAGACTTGATCAGATATGTTTACTTTCTCTCTCTCTCTCTCTCTCTGTCTCTCTGTCTCTCTCTCTCTCTCTCTCTCTCTCTCTCTCTCTCTCTCTCTCTCTCTCTCTCTCTCTCTTTCTCTCTCATTGTATACTTAGTGCTTTTTTCTTCCATCAGAAAGCACATACAACATAATTTTTGGCTGCCTCTTTGTTAGTAATGCTAGTAACTTGGCTTTCAAGGCCTATATCCATTCATTCATTACAGGTTACAAAATGATGATACTCTAATTCTCTGATTTCTTCTTCATTTATTGTCTCAAATGTTATCGTAAAGACAAATCTCCTCTCATCTACTCTTTAGTCACCTAGTAGTATAGTTCATATAAGAACCCCAGGGGGGAAACCTTGGTTCTTTTCCTCCATTTACCAATTTTCAAAATAATGAATTGGTTTACTAACATCTTCCAATGGTAACCAATTAGGTTTTTTTTTGTTTTTGTTTTTTTTTAATTTTGTGGTGATTGTTGTTGCTGTTGCTTTTAGATTCATTATAAACTCATAGAGATTTAAACATATCTGATGTATTTTACTTCATTTCAGTTGTTATCTTCATGTGAAAGACTATTCAAGTTGGCCTTTGAGTCCTTTTGACACAACCCTAGTGGTTTTTTGTTTTTTTTCTTCCTTGCTCTTTTGTATGACTAGGCGGTCCAGACTTGACTTTTATTACATTTCCTGACTCAGATCTGCAATCAGCCATTTCTCCAAAGGCCATTGTTTTTTTTCTTTGTGGAAATTGGTATTTTAAAATGATAATCTGGTACTGTGGTGCTCACTGCCACTAGGTTAATATAGTGGGAATTTTTTATTCCCATAAATATATTCTTCAATACTTTTAGGTAGAGATATGTACGTATGTGTGTGTGTGTGTGTGTGTGTGTGTGTGTGTGTGTGTGTGTGTATTTAATACTATTACTGCATTGCTCAGAAAATGCTGCTTTGTTTCTATGAAACTTCAGAAATATCATATAAATAAAAATGTTTATGATTTGTTTTACTAAATGTACCATATAAACAAAAAAGAAAGCATCATTCTTACATTAGTGAATACTTTGCAATAAAAAGTCGGGACAGACCTTGGACGAATTACTTAAACTTCTAAATCCAATTTCATGATCTGAAAAATACTTTCCTTATAGGGCTGTTAATAATAAAGCTATCATTTACCAAATATTTACCAGAAGCCAGACACTTTACATATATTTTCTCAATCTGTATAACATTTTCAAGTAAGTAGTGTTTGCCCCATTTTATAAATGAATAAACTTTTCCAAGGTGATACAGCTGTAAAGTGTCAGAGTCAGTACTTTCACGCAGGTCTCTCTGGCCCCATGCCTTTAACCTAGAATATAGGTGGCAAGTAAATGAGAGAATAAATATATGGTGCCTTTGGCCATGTAGTGATCAATAAAAAATGAGTAAAGGTAACAGAAGTGGCATTTGGGATGTGAGATGGGAGGGTGGACAGGGCAGAGGAGGCCGACCAGGTTTCTGCTTTACCAGGGTTCCTGACCCATTGACATCCCTCTTACTAATTTCCCATGTTGAGTCTAACCTATGTGTCCACATGACAGATGCTCTCATGTCCGAGCTCAAGGTCAGCCCTCAAGGGTTCAGGCTTGCACCTTCTGTCATGTCATCTTTTGAATATGCTCAGCAAGGGACAAGAGTCCTGAGGCAAGCCTGCTTTGGCCTCTTCCCCTTACATCACATGTCATTAGCTGCTCCACAGCTTTTTCTTCAAAACAAAATTCACAAAACTGACAGATTCATCTGCTAATGTCAGGAGGCATCAGAGCCAATTACAGGAAACCTCCAAAAGGCAAGTAGGGTCACTTTTCACAAAATGGGATGAAGAAAAGGAAAATAGTCTTGTCATTAAAAAGGACAAATACATTTTCCTCTCAGCAGGCTCACTCCAGGAAAATAGAGAGATTTATATTAGTACAGTTTCATTATGATTGCTTTGAATAATTTCAAATCAAAGCATGGCTCCCACACACAGCCAACGTATCATTAACCATTTTGAATGAGTGAGCAGTATTTCTCATTGGGAGTGGTATCTTTATAATGACAGAAAATTTAAGTGTAAAGGCCAGTTTTTACACCCTTTCAAGATAGCAAATAATCACATGCATTGTTTAAAATCACCTAGAAAGGAGACTAGTTGTTTGTTTGTTTTATTATAATTTGAATTCAGACTTGGAGAATTCTGGGATCTGGTTATTCTGATGTACATCTAATATGTACTCAAATTCGTAAGCAAGAGAGGTACAAATTTACTTGTGTTTGAGGAAAGTTTACTGCAGAGGTTTAGGGGCATGGTCCCAACTCTACCATTAACTCAAACAAATTGTATTAATTGTAATAGTCTATTTTATTTTATTTTATTTTATTTTTTTTAGAGGGCAGTGTCACTGGCCCTCAAGTGTGGGATCTGAACCAGGGCCGCTGGCTTCCCAGGCCAGCGCTTAATCACTGCGCCACTCAGCCGGCCCAATTAATTGTAATATTCAATATATAGCAGTAACAAAAGATGAATACAAGTCACGTTTGACCTCTGCAATTACAAGATGTGCTCAAAGTGGTTACCATCAGCGTCCAGACACTTCTGATTATGGCGAACTACTGCTTGAACATAGATAACATCTCTTAAAATATGTATACATTTCTTTTGGCACCCCTGGTATTTACATGAAGGAGAAAATGTTAGGAATTTTGTTTTCTCTCCTAAGACACATCAAGACCATAGGACACTTGGATATTTTAGAAAAGTGTACAATATTAATGTGGCACATAAAATTGTATATCTTAGCTTCATAAAAGATGACATGTTAAAAATTCCAGACAGAAAAGGTTTTGAATATTTAAATGATATTGTTCATGTTAAAATGGGAACATACATTGAAATATACACGTTGAGAAGTTGAGACTTCCATTTTCATATTTCATTTGCAATGTGTAAATGTTTTTGTCTCAGAATGAGATAATAGATTGAGTTCACAATTAGAGCTAGAATATTATTTAATTATCAATGCCAAAAAATGTAACTTTGAAAGAAATAAATTTATTGTTAAGAAACCTATTCTACATGCAATCATATATGGTTTTTCTCTTCGTATTCAGCTTAAAATAATAGCTACCAGAAAACTATGTGATTTTAGTTGCTTTTAGTTATTTTCCCAGACCTTTACTAGGCACTTCTGGAAATCAGCCAGATGACTGAGCAGATTCAAAAGGTGTTCTTCAGCTATCATACCTTAATAACATGATCTTACATTGAGTAACTAATTTGTCTAAATCACTATGCTAGGCAGAGTTGAATATGTGTAAAAAAAGAGAAATAAGAAATAAGCGCTGAGGGAGACTAGGAAAGGATGGCAGAGATTTAGGGATGGCAGGGAAGTCTTCCCAAGGGAGGTAACAACTAGCCTGAGTCATGCAGGGTGAGTGGGAGTATGAATGAGAGAGGCGTGAAAGGAACAAAATGAGAACTAAGGCAAAGTCTCTTCTCTTGGCCTTCTTTGAACCCTTCTGTGTGATTTCCTCTTTTATGTCTTGCCTGCCCATCACATGCAACTTGTGTGATAAGAGGGGCCTTGGAAACACCACCTCAGAAGCCCCCACCCTGGGAAGGCCTAGTAGAACTAGAGTTTCAGGGAACAAAGCCAGTTCTAGTTTGGGCCTCAAGAAAACGGGTGTGTTCACATGGCCCCTACTCCAAGATCAAGTGGGGAGATCCAGCGGATCAAGACAAAGATCTGGACCTGAGGAGTGGTCATAAGGACCAGACCTCAGCCTGCCCCTAGTCTGGACAGATGTCATATCCTGGCTCCAGTGGTGATCCAGCAGTATTCAGCAGAGTAGGAGACAGTATGTGTGGCCAAAGCCCAAATGAGTAATTAAGAAAGTTCACTTTCATGGGCTTCCCCTGTGCAGTGTCTGTCACGCATTGCAAACTAGTGTGTGGTGGGCGGCTGGTCAAGGATTCCAGGATTCCAGGACCCCACTAAATGCTATCATGGCTGTGTGCATACTTTCCGTTAGATTTTAGCTTAAACACATCCCACATGCTGCCTTTAATCTACAGTGCCCTATGAGATAGCTGTTATGTTGCCCATTTTATAGTAGAGGAATCAAAGTTCAGAGCCATGAACCAAGTTTCCCAGTACCACCAAGCAGGGGCAGTCTGTGGTCAAAGCCAGGTCTGTGTGCTACCAAGCCAAAACATAAAAGGACTGCCTATTATGCTCTTCCTAATCTCACTGTCTGGCTGTAATAGTAAAAAAATGAAGGAAATAATACAAAACAAAATTAAATCTTCATTATTTATCTTTTTTGTATTGCATCCTTTTACTCATGTTTGTGTTATGAAATGCAATTGGTTGCAATCCTTTTTGTGAACAATTGACATTTTCATTTTCTAATTAGTGCATTTGTTTTGTTCACCTTTCTGACTAAAGAGAATTGTTTTGAACGCTACATTCTAATTCTGAATTTCAGCTTTTTTTTTAAAATTGGGGACTTGGGGGAGGGGAACAGCGTTGGGGAACCGGGGAAGGGGAACAGAGAAGTTGCTGTCCTTTTGTTCTTCAGTCTACTTGTGGAGGACGTTGCTTCACTGGCCCATGTTGGTATCATCATTGCGCTCTTTCTGGGTGAGGCAGATCGGTCACTGGCCTCTGGATGGTCACTCATGCTGGTTGCTGGCCACTCACTGTAGCCCATGGCAGCCCACTGCAGCAGGGGTTGCAGCCTACACCGTCGCTGGGGCTCACACAGCCCAGTTCCAGGTGGAGCTGTTGTTAGCTGTAAATGGCAGTGTCACTGGCCCACACATGTGGGATCCGAACTGGGGCCGCTGGCATCCCAAAAGCAGGTCTTAACCAATGCGCCACTTGGCCGGCCTCTGAATTTCAGCTTTTAAAAGGGAGTAACTAAAACCTCTATCATAAGCAATTTTTTTTTTCAAATTCATTGATTCGTACTTAAACATTTTCCTTTGGGGTTCTGGTAAAGAATGATGGCAATATGGCTTCAAATTGTGAGCCAAGGATATAAGTGTCCTTTCAAGTAAGGATCTCGCCCCCATGCAGGCGCTTGGCTCTTGCTGCAGACCCGTGCAGTGTGTGCTGGGTTCTGTCCTTGCATAAAAACATCATGAAGGATCACACCACCTATGAGAGCTCTAATGAAAGTGTGGTCCCCAGAGTAATGCAGCCTCTTGCTTCCTTCACTGAATTCACCTCTGGTGATGTCTTGCAGTATTTTATTGTCTGCTCAGACTACTCCTGGGAGGGAACAAGAATACTATATGCCAAGGCCTTTTTTGTATTGCAGTCACTGCCATTAATATGGACTGCGGTTCAGTCTTTGTACAAAATTTCCTCTTCCTTCATCCAACATTTATTAACCAATACCACCCATGCCCCACTCCATGTGTGGCCATTGTTATCATGCCAAAGGCTTCAGCAAGTAACGCAGTGTACAGCAGTCATTCCTGTAATCAGGCGTTTCTATGCCATGAAATTGATTCAAAGCCTTATTTTACATTTCACAAGGGAAACTCTGCCATGGACTTAGATCAATCAGGGAGACATGAAATATTTGATTCTGCACTGATGGTGATTGGACACATCCTCATCCCTAAGCCGATTCAGGGGTGGGCACACACACAGCGGCATGACTGGCTGCTCCAAAGGGCACCAGGCACATTGTCTTCAGTGTGATGGGTGTCCCCTGGAGTTGGCAGTGGGGCACCCTGCAGGGGAGTTTGGACAGATAGGTCATGAAAGATCCTTTAATGAGAAATGCATGACTCCTGAGAACAATGCCACATTACAAATCAGTGAGGCAAAGCAGTACAATATGAAGTACAAAGTACAGTATAAAGCCTGGGGCCTGATCTTCATGAGTTCAGATGCTAGCTTATTTATCTGTGTGACTTTTTGGGCAAGTGTCTTAACTCCTCTAGGCCTCAGTCTTGTCATCTGTAAAATAGGGTTAATAGCAATGTCTACTACATAGAGTTAGTATGAAAATGAGGTAAGTTAATATTCGTAAAGCATGTAGACACTGCCTGTATTTTATAAATATATGTTACAAAAATTCAGAAATAAATTTGATTCATCATCCTGTTGATGCTTAGTAAAATTAGATATGAATCACATGATCAAGATTGTCAATAATTTTTCCCTCTTTCTCAATTATTGAAGTAGTTATTGTTACTTCAAATTAGAAAATTTTTTATTTTAATTATGTTTTACACATTTATGCATACTTACGTACTCCACAGTCCTTTAAAATGAGAATGAAAACAAATTAAAATTCTATAACCATTATAGAGAAACACATGCACAAGGATGTTCTTTGCTGTACTATTGCTAACAGAGGAAAATTGGAAACAACTTAGATTCCTACCAGTGGGAGACTACATAAATGGTGACATAGTCATAAAATGTGATAATATGCATTGTTTAAAATAAGTGAATTAGCTCTACATGAAAAAAGGGATACATTTCAAACACAATGTTAAGCAAAAGAACCCCAGAGGAATGACATATACCGGATATATAATAAACTTTTACTTAAAGTTTAAAAACTTGCCAAAGAATGCTAAATCCTATTTTGGATGCATGCATATGTAGAAATATGTAGTAAAAACACAAATATGAAGGATGTACAACAATATAAAAATGGTGATCTGAGCAAGGAGGAAAAGGATTGGAATCTGGCAGAGGCAAAATAGGGGCTTCAATTTCATCTCTAACATTTTCTTTCTCTAAATATATATATATATATATATATATATATATATATATATATATATATATATATCTGAAGCAAACATGACAAAATGTTAACATTTATTAAGTCAGTTTGGAGGTTATCTTATTACATTATTCTCTAATCTTTTAATTGATATTTAAACATATTAATAATAAAAATAATAATTAACAGAATCCATTTAAAAGCCAAACGATAATTTTAAAGTTTCTACCCATGGATTTTATTACTTTTTTTAGTTAATTAAAAAAAATAATAATAATAATTTGGGCCAGCCGTGTGGCACATTGGTTAAGAGCTGGCTTGGGATGCTAGCGGACCCCAGTTCAGATCCCATATATGAGGGCTAGTGACACTACCCTCTGCAGCTAAGATGGTGAAGGGCACCTCCACCTGGAGCTGGGCTGCTGTTCCTCCCCGGGGATGGCATAGCTGCAGCCCCTGCTGCAGTGGGCTGCCATAGGCTACAGTGAGTGGCCTACAGCCAGCGTGAGTGGCTGGCAGCCAGTTTGAGCTGCCAAGAGCCGCTGTGAGCGGCCGTCCAGAGGCCGGCAACCGATCTGCCTCACCCAAGAAGAGTGCAATGATAATACCAACATGAAGCAACATCCTCCACAACTAGACTGAAGAACAAAAGGACAGCAACTTGTCTGTTCCGATTCCCCAACGCTGTTCCTCTCCCCAATTCCCCAATAAAATCTTTAAAAAAAAAAGAATTTTAAAGCATTAAGATACCACCAATTGTGCTGGTATTTCTTATGAATGGCCCTATTTCATGAGGTTAGGGAGCTCTTTGGCACACGGGCTATGAAGGATGCACTCTCATTATTCTAGAAAGAATTTTCATGCCCTTTGTACATTAGTGTTAATGAGAGTCATGTAGATAAATCCCTAAGCAATCCTTTTAAGAGTTGCATTTTTTGCTCAACCAAAAATGTTTAAAAAACCACTTTCTCACCATCCTGATTAATTCTGCTAGGCAAGCATATTGTACGTTTTCAGATGCTTCAAATGAGATAATATGAAAGCATTTATTTAGGATGTTTTACTTTGCAAACTTTTTCAGCAGAAGAGCAAGACAACTAATCATTCCTGTAAGTCTATGTCATGAATTTCGCTTTGAATGTGTTATTGATTGGTGGGACAAACAGCACCATGACCCAGATATTGAGATGTGGCTGGTGTGCTCTGAGTTTGGCAATTCTCTGTTCATTGTGTAAATTAACTGGGACAATGACCTATGACTATAGATTTGCAGCTTTGTGGTTAAATATGCCATTGACCTTTTTATGTCCTATTTACAGTGTAAAATGGTCACCAAATTAATTCTGTCAGATGCCTGCATTCTGAAAACAATTTTCATTGTCTGGAACATGAATGTTTATAGTAGGTATATTTTTAAGGACCTTGATTTCAACACTATTTAGTATTGTTAAGATTATTAAACATGAAATTTATTCATACATTCTTTATTATTTATTGACTGCTTACAATGTACTGTTGGGTCCTAGAGATAAGGTGATGACCAAGACAATGACATACTATGTAAATTGTTAACAACTGAGTAAATAAGAGAGTCAATGAAACAGTTCATTATAATATAGTTAGATAAGTACTACATGTGGGGCATATAAGGGGTGTGAAAGGAGCATATTACAGGGAAACCCAAGTCAGTCTAGGAAGATCAGTGTGAGAGATCAAGGAAGGCTTCCTGGTGGTAGTGTCTGTGTTGATCCTTCATTTGGAGACTGGAGGAAGACTCGTCCAAGCAGGGAAATCAGCACATGGAAAAGCCCAGAGACAAGAAAAGAGAAAGCATATTTTAGGCCAAATGTTCATGATGTTACTTTGGTGTGAGGAGCCTTTACTACTCTAGGGTTGTCTCTCATTGGAATTTCTAGTGCAAGTCATCTGAGGAGGGCCATGGAATGTCAGCCATTTGAAAATCTTATATTGATCCTCAGCCATTGTGCCATCCAAAACCAATTAAATCAGAATTTCTGGGGGCTGGTTGCAGGTATTGAGATTTTTTTAAATCTCTCAAGAAACTATGAATATTCAGTCAGATTAAGAATCATGAATTTACAAGATAAATTCTGAGAGGTGTTGATTTATCAGGTGTGTAGACAAGTAAGAAAGGCTGTGCAAGGGCATTGGCAAAATGAACTGGCTGTGAAGAAATGACCTTGGGTTTCGTATCCACCAGCTATGCATCTAACTGCAAAGCAGTAAGTGTGACTCATATTCTAGAATTGGCTCGTGACATATTCAAATAGATAGCACTTCACGCTTTTTTCAATTGTTCACTTATTCCAAAACACTTCGCTAATACTATATATATATGCCATTTGATGTACCATCCCAAAACTCCCAGTTTAGTAATGAGACAATTTCTAAATAGTCACAATCATGTGACAGGACTATGCAGAGCTGAGTACACATTGCCCAATTGGGGAGTGGTGTCAGGCAAAATATCAGAGAATAGCTAAATTTTGAAGGATGAACAGGAGTTAGCAATTCTGGGCAATGAGACAGAAAGACTTTAGTGTCTTTGGAGAAAAGGGTATGGGGAGTGTGGCAATGAAAATGAGGCTAGAAAACTGGGTTAGCTACCAAAGGTCAAGAGACCTCTCCCTCCTTGTTGCCAACTAGCCACGGCCCACTCTGAAATACTCTATGTACCTGGAAAGCTTCGTTTTCACAAGTCTCCATAAGGTTAAAAAGACCCCCTATGTGATGGTCTTTGGAATAAGACAAAAGGAAGAAATCAGGAGTTGAGAGCTCTGAGAGTGGCCCAGAGATGGGTGGGGATGTGGAATCCATTGAGGTTGTTGAGAACCAGCTAAATCTCAGCTATAGTACTAAAGGTGTGTGGCACTAGGCAGCCAGTCTCTAAGACAGACTCCAATGAGCCCTGCCTCCTAATAGGAACACCACACCCTTATGAAATCCTCTCCACTGAGTGTGGACTGGAGTTATTGACTCTTTTCTAAAGAATAGAATAGGGTAGAAGTATCATTGCTGATATTAGGTCATAAGAGAGACTATGGTTTCCATCTTGACCTCTCTCTCTCTCTCTCTCTCTCTCTCTCTCTCTCTCTCTCTCTCTCAGATCCCTCTCCAGCTAATCTTTTAGGTGAGGCTACATCCATGGCTGACAACTTGACTGCAACTTCATTTAGAGACTTTGAACCAGGGACACTTAATTCAGATTCTTGACCCACAAAGGCTATTAGATAATAAATATTTGTTGTAAATATTGGTGGTTTTAAGCAATTATGTTTTGGGATAATCTGTTATGCGGCAATAGCTAATGAATACAATCACCATTCACATAAGTTTTCTTTATATTCCATATCCTCTGTGAAAACCTCACATGTTGGCTTCAGAGAGCAATTATTATTATTTTTAGTTGTTTTTAAACATTTTTATTGGGGATTTGGGGGAGGGGAAGAGCTTTGAGGAATTGGGGAAGGGGAACAGACAAGTTGCTGTCCTATTGTTCTTCAGTCTAGTTGTAGAGGACGTCACTTCACTGGCCCATGTTGGTATTATCATTGCGGTCCTCCCTGGTGAGGCATATTGGTCCCCAGCCTCTGCACTGCTGCTCAGAGCGGCATTTGGCAGCTCACACTGGCTCGTGGCAACTCACATCGGCTGCCAGCCACTCACACTGGCTGCCATCCACTCACTGTAGTCTATGGCAGCCCACTGCAGCAGGGACTGCAGCCTACACCGTCACCAGAACTCGCGCAGCCCAGCTCCAGGTGGAGCTGTTGTTCATCATCTTGGCTGTAGAGAGCAGTGTCACTGGCCCTCATATGTGGGATCCAAATCGGGGCTGCTGGCATCCCAAGCCAGCTCTTAACCAATGCGCCTCTCGGCTGGCCCAGCAATTATTATTAATAACCATGATTGCCCCTTGTGAAATAGGGTTTATTTCAGGCCCGAAATATGTAAAAATAAGGATGAAAAACTAAGGGATTCAAAGCCTGTCCTGATGCTATCAGTTTAAGAGGCAAGATGGTGAAGATTACAGTTGCTGGCAGTATTAAGACCCTGGTTTGATGGCACATGGTCTTGTCCATCTTGAAGTGATCCTCAATGTCCTGCCTCTTCCATCACCCACACACTACCAGAGTAAAATGTTCAAAGTGTATCATGTTCAAAGCTGAACTCAGGATGGCATCTTGGAGCTCACTAGATCTGCTGCTAAGCATAACCGTTGGTCCATTGGGCTACCCTCTTTTCATTTCTATCTATTTTGCCACAGTCCTGAAGTTTAATATGATTTGGACTTTGTGTATTTATGCAGACTTTCTGGCCCACCTTTTATTTTAGCATGATGTAATTTGTCTTCTTCAAATATTCCTGAGAAAAATGTTTTTATGATAAACTAGAAACCTGCCCAGACTTATTCTGCCATAGAAACCAATTTGAAGGGCCGAATCTACAGTGAAAACTATTAGCTAAGTAAAAACATTTCAGTCTTTGACTGAAACGTTGATTCATTTGTTAAAACATTTGAGAAGGTATAATAAAAAAAATACTACCATATTTTAGAATCCTTCTAAATATACCGTTTATTATTTGTTCAGAACCTAACCCATGTCTTCTCAACTTTGTAACACAGGAGAAGAAAACCTCCTGGCAATTTTACGACGAAGATGGTGGAAGTATATGATCCTGGGACTCATAGACCTGGAAGCAAATTACCTGGTGGTTAAGGCTTATCAGTACACGACTCTGACAAGTATCCAGGTACCGACGATTTTCCTTCCTTCTCAACTTTCTCAGTTTCCAGATGCAGTTTAATTTCAGTTGAGTCACATGGGAATCTTCATACTCTATAAGTTTTGCAACAAGAGGGAAATTGGCTGTATAAAAATTAACCTGGACTTTATTTTTCTGCATCTTATTAATTTTTCCTAATTCAAATGTAATTGGACATCTTTTTCTCTTCATTCTTAATATGCCATAGTAACCATTGACTAGGTAGGAAAATAATTTGTAGCGATGAATACTGCCAACTAACTTTATGTCAGTAGGTTAATTAATAATCATAGAAATAATTTATTTTAATCATAATTTTTAACATTTTATAATATGTTCATGGACTCTGATTAAGTAATCAAAGTGCTTAATAATCTTTTCTTTTAGCTTTTTTTAATGTAGAGATTTTGCAACCTGGAGGTGCAGAGTTTTTCCTGAAGGGATAGGATTTAAATTTCTAAAATGTGTTATGCATGAAGACAGCCACTGAATCCTCCCTTCCTCTCACTTTTGCTTCTGCACACGTGTGTGTACACATACACACATGCACACAATTGCAAGTTTAACTTAGGTTATCACAATTTCCGCCAGACACCACATATATTCCTCATTATACCATAAATAAGCTTAATTATTTTTGTTTCACCCTTGTTTCTCTTTTTATGGCAATATTATAAATTTATACTCATTCCAAAGCTCCAGGATGAAAACAAAACATTGTACATATTAGATATTACTGAGATTTGATACTTCAACAACATTTCTGCCATCCTAATGATTTGCTTAGAAACAACAGTAACAAAAATAGAGAAACAAACAAGCAAACAAACCTCCTGAATAAATTTAGAATATATAGATTGAACAAGAAGTTATCTAAACCAGATTTAGATGGGGCTACAGGCTTCTTCCTGCATGCCCAATGAGAGACAGAAAGAGTGCTTACCCACAACCATTAAAGAAAAGCCTGGAGGGCCGGCCAAGTGGCGCGTTGGTTAAGAGCTGGCTTGGAATGCCAGCGTCCCCGGTTCGGATCCCACATATGAGGGCCAGTGACACTGTCCTCTATAACTCAGGTGGTGAACAACAGCTTCACCTGAAGCTGGGCTGCGTGAGTCCCAGTGACGGTATAGGCTGTAGCCCCTGCTGCAGTGGGCTGCCATAGGCTACAGTGAGTGCTCAGCAGCCAGAATGAGCGGCCGGCAGCTGGAGTGAGCTGCCAATAGCCGCGATGAGAGGCCATCCAGAGGAAGGCGACAGATCTGCCTCACCTGGGAAGAGCGTAATGATGATAACAACATGGGCCAGTGAAGCAACATCCTCCACAACTAGACTGAAAAACAAAAGGACAGCAACTTGTCTGTTCCCCTTCCCCAATTCCCCAATAAATAAATAAAAAAATCTAAAAAAAAGAAAAGCCTGGAGCTCTATTCTGATTGGACCACACTAATGGCAGGGGATTGCTGTGAGCTAATTGGAATAGGCCTGGACTCCCTGAACTAATATGGGATGAGATTTCTCTGACTAGCTTAGGCAAATGTTTCTCAATAAAAGTACTACTGGCATTTTGGTTGGGATAATTTTTTTTTAAAGATTTTTATTGGGGAATTCGGGGAGGGGAACAGCGTTGGGGAATCGGGGAAGGGGAACAGACAAGTTGCTGTCCTTTTGTTCTTCAGTCTAGTTATGGAGGACGTTGCTTCACTGTCCCATGTTGGTATTATCATTGCGCTCTTCCCTGGTAAGAAAGATAAGTGGCCAGCCTCTGGACGGCTTCTCACAGAGGCTATTGGCAGCTCAGTCCGGCTGCCAGCCACTCGTGCTGGCTGCTGGCCACTCACTGTAGCCTATGGCAGCCCATTGCAGCAGGGGCTGCAGCCTTCACTGTCGCCAGGACTCGCACAGCCCAGCTCCAGGTGGAGCTGTTGTTCACCATCTTAGCTATTGAGGCAACCAGGTCGAGCCGTTGTTCACCACCTTAGCTGTAGAGGGCAGTGTCACTGGCCCTCATATGTGGGATCCGAACTGGGACCACTGGCATCCCAAGCCAGCTCTTAACCAACGCGCCACTCGGCCAGACCTGGGTGGGATAATTTTTTTGATATGGGTTCCTTTCCTATTTCACTTGTCATTTAACATTCCTATCCCCTGCCCACTAAATGCCAATAGCATCCGTTTTAGCTTTTGAAACCACCAACAGTGTTTTCATGGATTTCTAAATGCCCTCTAGCAAAGAGGTACCATCTCTGGTTGAGCATCACAGACTCATCAATCAGCAGTACTCACTCCAGAGTCAGGATGAGATCAATCCCACCCAATCACGTATCTGTCACCTACTGAGAGTGGGGTGAGAAGGACGGATGCTGGAAGAACAACTGCAGTGCTGCTGCATATACCAGCTTAGCGCCCACCCCACTTCAGTAAGACCCACCATGGCAACAGTTGTCTCTCTCTCTCTCTCTCTCTCTCTCTCTCTCTCTCTCTCTCTCTCTCTCTCTCTCTCTCTCTCTCTCTCTCGTGCTTCCACGGTGCGTGGTTTTTCAGCTCTGTCTCTATAACCTGTCTAACCTAAGAATGATGCTTGAATATTCCTTGAATATCCACCAAACTGGGAGCCTTTTCATAGCAATGATAATTTCTTATTCACCTTTGAATCTCTAATGCCTAGTAGAAAATCTAGCACATACTGGGTATTCAATAAATGTTCAAAGAAGTTAATTAAATTGCATTGATTTCCAGTATTTGGGGGCACAGAAATTCCCAGCAGTTCTCTACCTAAATGTAGAGGCTTTTAGAATGTCTACACAGATATGGTGGGAGAAGGAAGAGAGGAATGCTAGCTTCATAGCAGAACTGGACCCATTAGTCCAGAGTCAAAAATGATAAATGGACCTAGGGTGAAAATAAGAAGCAGACTTTCCCTGTGGAAATACAGTTAACTTGTTTTTTTCTGTTAAGCATTGAAAAGTCATAACCAGTTACTGGTTTCTTAAATCCTACAGGTTTTGAAAAATTTCCTTTAAATTTTTCAGTTTGTTACTGTTGTTCACAGTGACAATTTATTCTTAACAACTGGTTCCCTGGTCCTCAGGTGTTTAGTTCAATCCATGTTTTATACCACCACTAATCCACTCAGTCACCTCTCTCAAATTAGCTATTTGATACCCTATTTAATACTTCCTTCTATGAAAATTTATTTTAATTCTATAGAAAAATAATAATTCCACTAAAATATCAATAGGTTTTCATTGTAACTTACAGAGTAAAGGATAGGGGGAAGTGAAAAATCAAGCTGAGTCTCACGGTTCTAGAGCCATTTTGCCAGCTATAACAAATAAACCTATTAAAAATAATAAAGGGCCAGAACAGAAGGCATTTGCTCTGGGAACCATGTCTGTATTACTGTTTAGTAATTTGATTCTGTTTACTCATTGCAAATTGGTGTAACTAACAAGGACCTCTAATGATTTTCCCTTGTTTCTATAAATATTAATTGAGTACATACTATGTGCCCAGCTTTCAGTTTTTGTTCATGTTAATCAATAAGGAAGATACATTTATTAAGAATCTGGAAAACATGCTAGTTATCACAGGAGATATAAAAAGAAATGAATCAATCTTGCACTCCAGGAGCTTATGAACTTGTAAAGGGGGATAAGAGGCACAGTCTATGATAGTAACACCACGTATTGCAAGAGAACAGATACCTAAGTGCTACAGCTTCCAAAGGAAGCAGAAACGATGTTTATTTTCCAATGCAAGAAAGAACTCATTTAGATGAGTCTATAAGATGGGATAAAATATAGAGAGGATAAAATGTGAGTACAGTTTTGCACCTGCAATGAAGAGCATGACAGAACCTTGGAGACAGGAAACGTGAAGAATATGGTTGGAGAACAGTTATTCCAGTTTGATTCATCCAGTCTCTTAAAAAAAAATACTGAATACTTCTATGTTTAATACAATCTACTAGGTAGTGAACACAGTTGCAAGCAAAAATTGACACTGTCTGTATTCCCATGGAGTTTCCAGTCAAATGGGGAAGACAGCCTTTGGTCAAATAACCGAATGGATGTGTCATTATAACTGGGGATAAGTGTTCTAAAGGAAAGCAACAGAGTTCTATGAGAACATTTGTCAAAATAACCTGACCTTACATGGGCCAGTGAAGCGACGTCCTCCACAACTAGAGGGAAGAACAGAAGGACGGCAACTTGACTGTTCCCCTTCCCCGGTTCCCCAATGCTGTTTCCCTTCCCCAACTCCCCAGTAAAATCCTAAAAAATAGTAATAATAACTTGACCTTAACTGGGGGGTTAGAGAAGATTTTCCTAAAGATCTGATGATGGAGCTGAGATCTGAAAGAGGAGTAGAGGATTAGTTGGGAGGGAAAGCGGTCGAAACACAGAAGGCAACATGCTCGAGGCCCTGTGGTGGGAAGGACCATGGCGAGGATGAGATTGTGGACAAGGTCATGTGTCTGCGCATGGGGAGTGAGGAGAAGAGTGGTAAACAATGGCTTGGAGGAGGAGGCAGGGGCCAGAGTCCCTGAGTCTTGATGACCAGCTCACGGATTGGAATATTTATGCCAAGTGCCATGGAAAGCCAAATTTGAGTTTCACAGACAACTCAGGCTGTTGTATGGAGAACAGAATAAAACAATGGGTGCTTATAAACAAACAGAGGAACACAGAGCCAAAAAGGTAAATCGAGGCCATATTGTCTTCAATGCCAGGATGAAGAGTGTGACTTAATTTTATAGGTAAAAGAGAGCCTTCGTTTCTGAAGAAAGAAATGACAAGACGTGACCCAACAGCTGTTTTTCAAAGGACTTCTGTTTCGACAAGACAGTCTTATTAGTAGCTGGCGGAGCACCAAATACTTTTGTGTTCTGATTCTCTTAATAACAGTGATGTAGGCTTGAAGAGCCCCTCCTTGCTTTATCCTCTTGCCCTTTTAGTTCAATCACCAATCTTATGATTAAATGTCATGAACAACTGATAAATGAAGTTTGAGAGGAAAACACATATTTTTGAAATGATTATAGGCTCAGAGAACTTCAAAAATATAAAGTTCTTTGAATTGTTCGCACAACTTTCCCCAATGGTGACATTTTATATGACTTCAGTATAATGTCAAAATCAGGATATTGACATTGGTACAATGCTGTTAACTAGACTACAGACCTTATTCAGTTTTCCTCCCCTTTTCCTTCACTCCATTATGTGTGTGTGTGTGTGTGTGTGTGTGTGTGTGTGTGTGTGTGTGTAGTTCTATGCAATTTGATCCCACATACAGGCACACCTCATTTTATTGCACTTCACAGATATTGTACTTTTCACAAATTGAAGGATTGTGGCAACCCTGCATTGAGCAAGTCTACTGGCACTATTTTTTCAAAAGGTTCAGATGATGGTTAGCTTCTTTTTAGCAATGAAATATTTTTAATTAAGGTATATACATTTTTTTAGACATAATGCTATTGCCCACTTAATAGAACTACAATATAGTGTAAACGTAACTTTTATATGCACTGGAAAACCAAACAATCCCTGTGACTCACTTTGTTGTGGTACTCTCTTCATCACAGTGGTCTGGAACCAAATCCGCAGTATCTCCAAGGCATGCCTGGATGGGTTTGTGTAACCACTACCGCACTCAGGAGACAGAACTGTTCCATTACCACCCCCCCATGGGACCCCTGTGACGTCACACCCATTTCATCATCCTCATCCCTGTCATCTAGCAACCGTTAATCCATTCTCCATCTATATAGTTTCATCAGCTGGAGAATGCCATATCAAATAGAATCATACAGTATTTAACCTTTTGCGACTGGCTTTTCACTAAGCATAAAGCCCTTAAGTCCTCCCAAATTGTTAATGTATCAATAGTTTGTTCCTTTTATTGCTGAATAGTATTCTGTGGTATAGATACACCAAGTTTGTTTAACCATCTCCTGTTGAGAGACATTTGGATTGTTTCCGGCTTTGAGCTTTTACAAATAAAGCTGCATTCATGTGCAGGTTTTTGTGTTAATATAAGATTTCATTTCTCTGGGATAAATGTTCAAAAGTGTAATTGCTGGGGCTGGCTGAGTGGCGCAGTGGTTAAGAGCTGGCTTGAGACTCCAGCGGCCCCGGTTTGGATCCCACATGAGGGCCAGTGACACTGCCCTCAAAAAAAAAAAAGTGCAATTGCTGGATCATATAGGTAGTGCCTATCTGGTTTTAGAAATAGTCAAACAACTTTCCAGACTGGTTCTATAATTTTACATTCCCACCAGCTATGTATGAGAGATCTAGTTGCTCCCCATCCTCACCAGCATTTGGTGTTATTGTTTTTTTGTGTTTTTTTTAACCATTCAAAAAAGTATGTAGTGATATTTCATTGTGGTTTTAATTTGTGTTTTCCAAATGGCTAGTAATGTTGAACATCTTTTGGAAAAAAATACTTTTTAACTTTGCTTTTATAGTCAGAAGCTAAAGAAAGTTAACAATGGCAAAAGAGGTAAAATTTATTCAAGAAAAAGATAACAAAAGAGAGACACTGAAATGAAGAAGCCCAGCTGTTTTCTTTATTAGAAAGTAAAAAATGCTAACACCATGATGTTGGATTTATAAGGATTTTATTGTAAAGATACATTTTTGGGTTTGTATCTCTTGAATAAATAGGTTGTGCCTGTGACTTTGAGACAGATTAGCAATGACATTTGGATAAATTCTAAAGGCTATACTATTTTTATAACTGCTATATGAACCATTTCATATCAGCTTTATGACTTCTTGCCAAAGATTATTCATCTTTCTTCAGTACTGTAGTACTATTATAAAATACAAACAGATGAAACTAGTGAAATAAGAAGAAAGCAGGTCTCCTCAAACATGATAGTTTGGTAATTAAAATTAACTCACGTTGGAAACCATTTCAAGTACTCTTGCGAAAAGCTTTGCTAAGGGGTCTGTGCCACTAACACATCCTCTCCTACACACAGTGGATTTCAGAGCTCTTCCCAGGACTCAGGCAGTTTCCATGAGGATCAAAGAACAAGAAAGAAATCCCTCTCACCCTGATTATTTTCTTTCTGCCCCACTCTTCTGACTTGAGCATGTTAGCAGAATGAAAGCTGGCCTCCCCAATGTGCAGTGTGATTTCCAATACTGAGACTAAACTCTACATGCATGACATACACCTGCAGCACACATGTAACATGCATACCATGCACATGCAACAGTTAATCTCATCACTTTTACGTAACTCTCAGGCCATTCTGGGTCCACTGTTCCTGAATTTTAGGTAGGCTCAGAATTAAGTTGTATCAGATACAGAGAAAGGCTGGATAGTTTGTACCTTCTGCTGTGTCTCTGGAATCTAAAGTTTAAATATGTGACTAGACTTGGCATACAGATTTCTTTATTGATTAAAAAAATGCCAGCGGTGGGCACACAGCTACTGATCAACCTTGAGCCCTGGTTGTGAGGATATAGGCAGCTACATTAACAGTTAAAATACAAATAGTGGTGTGGTGGGCAAAGTATGTATTCAGCTCAGCGGAGACACAGGAAAGAGGTATCTCCCACCCTCAGGATTCATGCAACTATGGTCCCATAGTCAAGAGTTATGACACAGAGAGAAAGCCCCTAAGCTTACTTTTTATTTGTAGCCAACCTGAATTTCCACCTCTGTAGATGAGCCCAGAGAGAAAGCATGCCTAGACAGAGTCCCATGGGCATGAGTTTACAATTATGAGCTCAGATTTTAAGACTATATTTCCTTATTTTTCCTTGCTATTTTTTTTACCTGTTCCTGATGCAGAACTGTGGCACTTTAATGACTATTTTAGAGACATTTTAAAGTACATTTAAAGGCAAAGCTTTCAGAAGCGAAGGTCAGGTCTGACCCCTGAAATGAACATGACATTCTGAATCCCTTAGATTTTTTTAGATCTGGACATGATCTGATTGTGAAAATAACCTCAATATCTAGCAGTTCGAATCTAAATATTTGATTGAGTGCTGCATAGCTTTCTGTCAGCCTTTTGTCCTGATGTAGGTCACAGATTCTTGCCCATCATCAGAGGAACACACTAAAATTATCTTCAATGTCTATTTAGTTCCATTACTAAGCCCATCACTAAACCTGTCTTTGTATGTGTTCTGTAGAACTCCCTTTTACAGAGGGGAGCTTCAGTGTCTACTTCCACTGATTCTGGGCCCATGGGCTGGTCTGCCAGATGCCATCAGGTAAAGCCATTGGAAAGCAAGGGAAGAGTCTCTCTCTCTCTCTTCCTCTATACTCTAGAACAGCCATGCTTGCATGCAAGCCAGGACATCATGTATTTGATCCCATCTTGACTCTATTTACTTCTTCATCTTCATTTTCTATATAGTAACTGTTCCTTTCTACTTTATATGAAAGTTATATATATATATATATATATATATATATATATATATATATATATCTGATTAAATATATATATATATATATATATATATATATATATATATATATATATTATCTTCTGCCCTTCAAGTGTGTAAGGTCCTTGAAGGTGGGACCTGCGTACCTGCCTAGTGCACATTAAGCACTGAATAAATTGCTGATGTTTGAATAAATGCAGAAACAATTCATCTTTGTTTTCTTCATAACATCATGTGCTGTGTCAAAAATGTATGGAATATTTAAGTAAATAAGTTAATGAGTGAAAGGACAAATCTCTAAAGGCCAGCTGTTGAGCATAGCAACATAAGTGATCTTTAGTATTTTTATCCTCAGTAAGCATGTTTATTCAGACAGAACCCAGATATGGAACTCTAAACACCTTTTCAGTATTCTACTCTGCTCTGAGGATATAAAGATGATGAAAAAACTGCCCCAGCTCTCAAGAAGCTCAAGTGTTATAGGCATAGCATGGATGCAGATTAATTTGTGCTATACTTAGATGTTTAAAGCAACTCTACCTCCTTTATCCTATAGTTGATCTAATATTCATAGCGAACCTTCCCTCAAACACCCTCAAGCTGGCTAAATAGCAATGGGAGGGAAAAGGCTGCTTAAATATAAAACTTGCTAATTTCTTCCAATTTAAAAACTTTCTTTGGAACATTCCGTTGCTTTTGGACAAACGCTTGGTCTCTCAGAATTCTTCCCTTCTCTACTCATTTCTGAGATGCCATGTCTTTATTGGACCTTTTGCCTCATGTTGGTCCTTTGTCTGCTGCTGTCCACTCTGGGGTACTTGGCTGGTGGTTGCATGGGCACTTGCAGGGTGTGGAGCTGCTGCTCGTTTTGTTCCTGGCATCCTGCTGGTCCTTACTGCTCTCTCAGCCCTAGCAATCATCTCTCTGTCCTTGGTAGTTGTCAGCCCCCCCCCCCCCCGGTCCCCACCTACCTCACCTCCTTGATTCTTGTTGATGCTGTGGACCCCTGGGTATCCAGCTGTGAATGCATTAGGTCTCCAGATTCAGTAGTTCCTGCCATGTAGAACCCCCTCATCTTGCCCAGGGTGAGTCAGCCTGCACCCCTTAGCGGAGCACTCAGACTTCTATACATCGTCCAGAAAGACAGACACTCTGAGGAGAAACTACAGCGCTCCGCTGACCACATTTTGCCTCGGGCTGTTCTCGGACGTGGCCTCTTCAGGGATAACTGCTTCCCTTCTTCTCTAGCATCTTGTCTCATATCTTCCTTCCAGAACACCAGGCCTCCTGGCTCAGCCCTAAGAGAGGAAAGGGCAAATTTCCACATTCTGGAAGAAACTCAGATGCAGTTGGCAATATAGATTCTTCATGCGTTGGAGGGAGAATTACAGAATTTAGAAGCCCTTCTCTCTCCGTGCACCTGACTCTCATAACCCTTCCTTGCTGAAGAAGCCAGGGAAGTCAGCTTGGTGTTCCAATGCTGATCGTGACCTCTTTGTTGTATAAAGGACCTGCTCTCTTTGTCTTCATGGCTCAGTTTTACAGGTAGAAAGCTGTATGAGGCATGATGTAAGGGGAACTTAAATTTCCAAGAAAATGTATCTGATTTTGCTGGAAGGCAGATCTGTAAGCAAATTACAATGCAGCTTGAAAGGTAGTCAAATGGAGCTCTACACAGAATACCATGGGTTACAGAGGAGAAGTGACTGAATCCACCAGTGATAGGGAAGACCCTCAAGGAAACACACAGTGGAGTCTATAAACCTAGGTTTTACTGACAACACAATCTGGCAGTAAAACAGGCCACTTGGTTCCCTGATGATTATCAACAACTCCAATGGCTCACGTAGACAGGTTATAAATAAGTGAGATGATCTCTCTCTCTCTCTCTCTCTCTCTCTCTCTCTCTCTCTCTCTCTCTCTCCCTCTCTGAGTTTTCCCACCTATAACTCAGAATAAAAGAACCTGCCTCCTGATGTAGTCATCAGTAGGCAGAAGTAACATTCAATGGCCCCTGTTTCCCACCAGCCCTGAGGCAAAAATAATGCAACAAACACATTCCATTGTGCTGACTGCCATCATCTCCTACTTAAACACCTTCCTCATGAAGTCTTCTGTTCATCTTACAAACCGAGCTTTCAGTAGTACCAACACTGGTCACCAGACATTCTCAGATCTCTGTGACACCCACCTGACAGTCAGCCAACCAAGCTGCAACACCTCCAACGTGCAGTAGGTGCTCAAGAAATGCCAGCGCCTTTTACCCACATATTTTCCACTTCATATATTTTTTCCATCGATCCAATTTAAGAAAAAAAAAATTAGAAGATACATGTTGCTTAAACCATCTCATTCTCTCATGCACTGTCTCTCTTGCATAGAAAATTTAAGAAGAGTGATAAAAATTTTTCAGTTGCATAGTAGATGAAAGAACTTTCTGGAGACACAAAAGAGTTAAGAAACTCACATTCTAATTAGTTTTGCCACTGATTGATTACTCTGCTACCCCAGGTAAGACTATTTGCTGGTCAACAGTGGTGAAATCTCATAAAGATTAGTGAAATTGCTGCTAGGTACAAGCAAAATTCTTCCAACCCACTTCGTTTTAGAGTGAAAATATCAAGAGAAATTGTACAAGCAAATATGATATCCTATTTGGAATCATGTTTTCACAGTTCCAGGGGCCAAATGAGCCTTAAAGCCCTGGAATGCTGTTGCCTGATACATAAAAATCAACATTTTCTCCTGTGGCACAGATATACCGCCTGTTCTGCAATGAACATGCTCCTGAAATAATATTTCCAAATACATTTTTGTAAATCATTTATATTTTTAACACACTGGGAAATGCACAGAGTCATTCTTCTAGGAAATTGAAAAATCATTTGGTACAATGAATAATAATAACTCATATTTATTTTCTTAGGTATTCTTTCCATATACTAGTATGTGAAAAGTGAAACTCTCTTACAGTCTAACGTTAAACCACATACAAAGTTTCATATTTTTCAAAGTTAGTAGCCAAATTGCCTCACCTATCATATTTGGTGGATAAGGGTGAATTGAACAAATGGGGAGACACAGGAGGCCGAACCTTGGATACCCACAAGGCTCCTGTGTGGTCCTACAGATTCAGCTGCTAACCACTGACTGCATTAGGCCTCCTCTGAACATAAAATGCCCTCTACAGAATACAGTTGGTGGAATTGTGGCCATATGATTATAGTGATAAGCAGTTCTCAATGTTTTCATTTATTTAAGTAAGCAATTGCAAATAGATTTTGTGGACGCACCTAGGTGTGTGTGTGTGTGTGTGTGTGTGTGTGTGTGTGTGTGTGTGTGTGTGTAAGAGAGAGAGAGTGACAGACACACGAAGAGAGAAAGCATAGCATTGAAAACAGAAGTTTTATAATGGCCAAGTAAATAAAATTTTAAAACTCAAATTTTTCTTTATGAATTCTAAACTTTAATAGAATACAATTTTAATTACATTTTTTTTTTAAAGTCAGAGTGTTCCAATTAGTCATGTTTAAGATCTTACCAATTAGGTATGCTCATTGGCTAAGAGTGTTCATTTGGCCTTTAAGTCATTTTTATACATATGAAATCTTTTGATAGAAATTTAGAATCATGTTTTTATTTCAAATCATCCTCCCTGATTGCCTCCAAGCAAAATTCTATAAATAATGTCATTGATAATTTCTTATAGTTTTCTCCAGGCAATTACTTCCCCAGTTTCTTGAAACATTATAGATTATAAAGATTTTTCTATGTTGGATTAAGACTTGAGGATTTTTTAAAACCAATGATCTAGTTTTGGTTCATTCAAAAGAACAATGCTATTTCCTATAGAAGATTTAATTACAGAGCACAATATTAAAAGATGACAGACTTGAAAACAGTCCATTTGTAACAAATAGCTCAGGCAAGATAACATGAGAATTAAGAGTAAGCAAACTCTAAATAACTTCATTAGAAACATCCATCCCCATAGAGGCTTGATCACTGCACTGTACACCTGAAGCTGATGTTGCATAATATTGTATGTCAACTATAATTGGGAAAAAAAAAAAAAATATATATATATATATATATATATATATATATATATATATTGTCACAGGTTGTGGAGTATAGTGTGGGAGTGGAGTCAATGGAATTGTAATAGATATGTATGATATGGGGGGGAGTGGGGCAGAGGATTGGGGGAGGGAGGTTGTCACTTTGAGGGGTAAAAAGTATAACTATTGCACTGTGTTTTACACCTGAAACTAATTTAAAAAATAAATTAAAAAAAAGAAACATCCGTCCCCATAAAAATTCTCTACTTTTCAAACAAAACTTTCCTTGAAATAATAACAATTTCATACACACACACACACACACACACACACACACACACACACAGAGTGGCTTAGTAAATAGCAAAATTTATGCATTAAATTAATGTTATACTTTAAAGTGCTTATCTTATTACCATAATATGCTTATTCTGATGTGGCTACCATTGTTCAAATATTTTAAAATCTCCCTTTTGAAATCTTCAGAGCCAATTTTAAGGCATGCAAGTAACTTATACTTCCTTTGGATCCACAAAGTTGTAACTAGCTTAATCCAGCATTTTGGTTCTTTCCAAATAAATCCATCCATCCATCCATCCATCCATCCATCCATCCATCCATCCATCCATCCATCTTACTCTCAAAGAATGAGCAGTTGCTTCCATTAAGGATATTCCAATGAGTGCTCTAAAGGCAATTTCAAAGAGTCCAAAATGTTTTTAGGCAATGAGAACATCATTAAAATATACCCATGAACTTCCAAAGTGACTACCCTGAAAGATAACCATGTTCAAATGAAAGAAGATTAGATATATACATACCCACATGCCCTGCTCAGTAAGTGGCAGGCTTTTTTCCTTTTAAAAAAATTTCTCATTATTTTTGAAGTATACCTTCCATCATGCATGAAAATAGTTGGTGCGGTAGTCAGAATAATGGTCCTCCAAAGACATCAAAGCTCTAATGCATGTAATATGTAAGCATGTCACTTTACATGGCAGAAGAGACTCTGCAGATGTGATTAAATTAATGAAGTTGAGATGAGATTATCCTAGATTATTTGAGAAACCCCAATGTAATCACAAAGTTTCCTTTGAAGAGGGGGAGGGGGCAGAGGAGGGAGGAGATGTGACAGTGGAAGCAGAAGTCACGAGTCAGAGAGAGATCTGAAGATGCTACACTTCTGGCTTTAAAGATAGAGAAAGAGGCCACAAACGAAGGAATGCAGGCAGCCCCTAGAAGCTGAAAAGACAGGAAAGGGAGTCTCCTGGGAAGCCTCCAGGGGAACACAATCCTGTCAACACCTTGATTTTAAGACTTCTGACTATAAGATAATGAATATATGTTGTTTTAAGGCACTGAGGTTGTGGTCATTTGTTGTAACAGCAGTAGGAAAATAATGTAGTGGGAGACAATATTTAATTCCTCTCCAAACCCCAGGTTATTAATAGATTTGAAGGCATTAACCTTTTGAGGGCCTTCTCCAAAAGACCCAGAAACGTGATACAAAAGCAGGTGTCTCTTGCCCATCTGTGTTCATGTTTCCATCCTTTGAGGAGGGAATCCTGTTGGGAAGCTGTCCCCTGTGTGGTGTTACCCAGATGCCAGTGTTACCTATGGTGCTTGGATGCGCTCCTTGGAGGAGCACTTGGTGCTACCTGCCACGGACAGATGCACATGAAAGCACCTCCATGCGGTGACTGCTTGCATTTACAGAAGTACTCAATCACTACAGAAAATTCACTTGCAATAAATGGTTAAACTAGGAGGATATCCTTGCACCTAGGAAAGGAAAAAGGAAGAAATGAGCATAGCCTGCTCCCCTTGGCAATGTATTTGAAGGGATGTGTTTGTTTATCAGTCATAAATCAGTAAAAGCCTGTGAGCTGCTTCAAGGTCTGAAGGGGTATAATCTTAAAACTGCTGAGACTTTTTTTTAAGACTCAGACAATGAGAATTCATAAAAACACCAACGTATTAGAAAATAACAGGAGTTACGTTTGTCCCTCTTCTTCCTGTCTTCCCTCTTGCTTATGTTTTGGGTTGGGGGCCATTGCCAGTGCAGGAGCCCTTGAACAGGAAAACAGGGTATGGCTGAGCATTTTCTGGGGCCATCGAATAGGAAGTTTTGTGATCAGTTTAGGAGTCATGACACAATCTGAGCCAGAGAATGATGACAGGAACTAGCACCTGCACAAAGTGCTTACTGAAATCATCTCAGTAAGCAACTTTAAGCAGTACTAGATACCTCAATGACAGCAAATCTCCCCAAATGACACAGAGCAATTGACATTCTTCATTGCCTTAATATTATTCATTCATTCAGCATCTATTACCTGCCAGTCAGTGAGGTAAGCACCTATGGTCTTGTTCAGATGTTACCTTTTCAGTGAGTTCTTCCCAGCCTACCCTATTTAAAAATCACACAATATCCTGCACCATGCACACTCCCTACCCTCTCCCCTGCTTTATTTTTTTCCTATATGGAGTGTGAGGAAAGACTAAAATGTATCTGCTGGGTTCCAAAATAGGGGATGTACTTTTGAACAATTTGGATGGCGTTTGGAGAACAGAACCCAGATTGCACTGAGTTGAGGGGTTGAATGGACATTGAAGAGATGGAGACAGTGGCTAAACAAAACTCTTCAGGAAGTTTGGCAGGAAAGGAAGTAAGAGGTGGGGGACAGCCAAAGGGTGACATACGTAGAATGTGAAAATGAGAGAGCTAAGGACCAAACCCTCAGACACACCAACTTTGAGGGACAAAAAGAACAAAATGAGTCCATAAAAAGACAGAAGGAAGGAAGGGTCGGAGATATAGGAGGGAAAAAAAACAGATAAGTAAATCCAGACAGAAGAGAATTCAAGAAATTAATTGTCAGTAATGCCAAATGCTGCAGAAGGGTTTGGTCACTAGTGGCCATGCAATGCAGCTTTGGTGATCACAGAGAAGGGACTTGTCAGTATTGACACAGTAGCCTGAAGAAGGAATGGGGCCAAGATACCAGAGGCAATGGCTGTAGATTAATCTTTCAGGAAGCCTGGCTGTGAGGAGGGAAAGATAAAAAGCTACAGAGCAATGGGGCATCAAGGGTGGGATCTGGGCGTGTCCATACAGCAAAGGAAAACAGCCAGCAGAGAGGAAGGAACAAAGATCCATGGGGACACCAGATAGCTGCTGGAGGAAGGTCCCTCAGGGGAGCAAGAGGAGAGGGTCCCAAAGAGCTGTGGGCAGAATCACCTCCAGTGCCAGGCAAGTCCTTCAGGAAGAGAGCTGGCTGTGAACCGGAGGAAAGAAATGTGTGTTTGTTGACAACTGTCCACTTGGATCTGGATGTAGAGTGTTTGGTTCACTCTGGTGTACCCTGTACCTGTAGGATTGCTGAGCATGCAGTAGGCATTTAATACATACCTGCTGACTGAAAAAATAAGTGACGGGTATAAAGTGATGGAAATCTGATTTCGCTTTTTTAACAAAATCTGGAATAGCTGAATGAGACTACAAATAGATCCCGAAAAGTACAAGATGTTTTCCTCTAACTCTTGAAATTGTTTCTCCCTGCTGTTTTAATGCTGGGAGGAATCAAAAATAATGCAAAGTTAATGTAGAATTAATATTTTATCAGAAAGTGTTCATCTCCTTCAATATGTGCTTTGAAATGTGTACTTTCTTTCATGTTGTTGTTAATATTCTTATGCTCGTGAATCCCATAAATAAGAAATCCAGGTTAGCAGTGCTCTGCTGGCTGAAGGCAACCACTTCTCCAAAAACATTCAAGACAGCCACACGGCATCAGAGACCCATCACTAAAAGCAAACGACTCTAGTTCTCTTACACTTTTTTCTTATACCTTTCACCTTCTTTAATATAAAAAAAAAATGCAGACAACCAGAGGTTATTTCTTCAATACCCTTGAGTCTGCCCTCTCTCAGAGGGCTCTTAATGTAAAAGAGAACCCACAAGCCTGCTAGACTGAGTTGAGGCTGACCCAGCCTAGATCACGGTTATTGCAGTACACCTGCAACTCCACCTGGACCTGGACTGCTTACGTCACCTTGTGTAAGGCAGGTCTCAGATCACATCCTGGCTCTGACACTACCATGTAACTTCAAGTAAGGTTCCTATTATCATCTTTCGTACTCCATTTTCTCATTTGTGAAATGGGAAAAATAAGAACTTTGCATTGCCCTTGCTATATGCTAGACACGAGGAAATGATCATTCCTTGCTTTCTCCTTTTGGAATCCAGTTTGCTGATAATAAGAGCTTGTTTTTAAAGCTGATTAAAGCTCCAGTGATGCTCACCCATAGGGAATTGCCCTCTGGGACTGCTCTGCTCTCACCCAAGGCAGATTTCCCTGCAGCAGAGCTAGAAAGCCTGTGTCGCCTCATTAACTGCATCTTCCAATGTTCACCTAGATTTCTAGGTACTTGTCCTAGATTTTCAGCACATGGTAGTGTCTTCTTTTTCTTTTTTTCTTTTTATCTTTGAGAGTTGAAGCAAAAATAGTAAAGAGGGTATCCTTTAACAACTAAGAAGTTCTAATGAACTGGCACAGAGGAACATGAAATTCACATATTTAAATCCTTATCAGTAAAAATAAGAAAAATAGTTTGGTGAAAACCTTTATCTAAATCCCGAAAGTAGGACATTTCCTGGTAAATGGCTGTCAGAGTCAGCACAATGACATGTTTTGGATCTCTTGGGCAACATGGTAGAAACATGGCTTCCTCCATTGTGAATACTGTAAGACAATACTTTAAACACAAAGTCTTAAAGTATGGGGTTTGTGTGTGTGTGGGGGGAGGGTGTGGAATAGAGGTGTTATGATTAAGATAGCCCTGGGAGGAAAAAAATCTGGAAGGGTGGAGAGCGTGAGTGTGTCTACCAGAAAAATCTGCTTTAAATCAAACGTACTACTCCTCCCTGGAATTATACTCCAGGTTGTATTTTCAAATGTCTCTGGGATAGCTGCATGTCCAGTCCACTGTATTTAAATTGTTCTTGATTAAGTGTGAATGTGCATTGCCCAAATTATATTCCATTCTCTTCAACTACATTGTCAGTGAAAAGAGGACTTTTGTTGTGTCTGTGTAACTGGTTTGTCTTTTTAAAGATACTTCCCTGTTAACCATTCAGTTTAGGAACTTGGGAGAATTGCCAATTAGAAGCAGAGGAAGGGAGAATAGGGAAATGTTTTTCCCTGGGATCACCTACCAGTTGCCTCAGGGTTAGCCCTTGACAGTTGGGCCACAGGAGGGGAACTTTCTCCCAGTGAATAGCTGAAGGGAAGTGTAAATGAGGAGCTGAAGGCTGGAGGAGTAGTCTATTTTGGGCTGAAAGAATTAGAAAGTGGGATGAGGTCACCTCTTTTTTTTTTTTTTTAAGGTGAGCCATCCTGCCACCTGTTGGCAGCTTAGCGGCAGCTCAGCGCGGGCTGGGCATTGAACTGCTGTAGCTCAGAGCTCAGCTCGCACTCTTGAGAGAGCTCTTAACCAACTGAGCCACTCAGCCGGCCCCTGAGGTCACCTCTTCATTATGCTCTACCGTAGTGGGAACAGTGCATAGTTTTTTTGTTTTGTTTTGTTTCATTTTTTTTTTTTTTACAAACCACCCATTGCCCTTGAGAAAGAACTGATCTTGATCTGACTCTTGTAACATGTATTGTTCTGTATACTTTGAAAGTAGTATATGTTCAAGAGAGGAAATTTGGATACCACAGAGAATTTGTGCGGTGAAGCTGAGAAGACTTGGTTATCTTATTCAAAGACAGCCATTGTTAACATTTATTCTTATAAATTCTGATTTTCTCCTTTCAGAGATTTTCATGCCAATATTATTATATGGAGATCCTTAATCAAGAAACCAACATGTCACCCAAACCAAGCATGGAATGGAAGGAATGTAAAGCGACTCCTGCCTCCCCATGATACCACCCAGGCCAGGGAGGACTTGCATTCGCTTCCAAACACTTGGAGAATGGAGGAGAACCCTCCCCCTCTCTCCATGCCATGTGGCTCCACTCCCAGGGGGAAATAGCTCATTTGACATCCAATACGGGATTTGGATTAGGTTTTTATGCCTTAAAAGAAAACAACCCTCTAGCTACCTTAGGATTGGTAAGGACTGTCCCTTGCTGGAAGAACCTCTAAAACAGTGTCCATTTCCCCCAGTGTGTCTGTCTAAGAAAGTTTAGGCTTCAGTTAAAGTTGGAGTGGGAAATGGGAGGCTACGCTGCCTTCTGCAATCCAGGTCTAATGTTACTACACTGGTGGTATCTGATCTCCATGTGGTTCCTTGGGTCTCTTAGATGAACCCTGTGAAGTTGTCAATTCTCAAGCAATTTGACCTACAAATAGGCCACTCCAAATGGATCAAGTTATTGTTTCCTGTCATTTAGAATCCAGAGGAGAGGAGAAGGAAGTGATTGGAACCACAAACATCCAACATTAGTGAAGAAAACAGTACATGTATCATTTTAGGCACAAAAGACAACCTCTAAATATAAACATTTTACCAGAGTAAAAACATAATGCAATATTCAGCTTTTCTGAAATTATTTAAGGGCTGTTAGTTGAAGATAAAAAACAAGCCATGCTGACTTTTTAAGTCTGTAAGTACAAAATGAGAATGCTGCGGAGATTTCCTAAAATGTCTGTTTCTAATTTGCAGAGCAATTCTCCTATCTTAGTTTCCTAGATTTCCTTGTCATCGTCATCCATGTTAAAAGTATATAAGTTTATAAGTCAGAAAACATAAAATAGTATGACAAGCTAACTTTTTATGACGCTCTGGTGTGTTTACAAATCCTCATTTGTAAGTGTCAGGTGATCCCATGTTTAGGGGAGACTTTTAAAAAGAACAGAAAGGGAAAGAAAAATAAAATCCTATCCAGAGTTTCTGAGACATTTCAGCTTGGGGGCCCTGTGGCTGGGTTGGGACATCGTGCTGCACTTCCGGGGCAGAGCTGGAGGAAAAGAGGGAAAAGAAAGCAGGCAAGGGCCCCCTAGGAGGTGGGAACTTCCACCTGGAGTCTCCCCAAGGGCCGTCATCACCGACAGCAAGGCCCACCCTTCTGGGGCCGGCCTCCCAGCCTTTAGCCCGCTGGAAGATCCTAGCTCCAGAGAAGGTTTCTAAGGGGAGGCCCCCAGCACACAGCTGCTGTAGTATCCCAAACTTAAAGTTTTGAACTCACCTGGTCCAAAAGCTTGAAAAATATTCTGTAAAACCAGGATAAACTGGGGACATCCACCTACTATAAGGAGGCTTTGCAGCCTGTAAAAGCAGATTTCATTGATAGATGGAAAATAAGTCACCTCAGTGACACTACTAGGTGAGTGTAATAACCATGATAGGGAGGGGGAGGGACTTATGAATGAGCATGAAAACCACATGACTGTGTTTGAAACCAGACTGAGGTGGTATGGGGAGTGGTGGTATATGGAGCCAGCACAGAAAGGAAGACAGAAGCTGGACTGGGCTTTGGCAGGAAGGGAGGCCGGATGGTGTGTGTGAAGCTAAAATTAGAGAGGAGAGAGAGCAAACAGTTAAATGATGCTGCAATCCTCCAATATACTATACTTAAAAACACAAACAAACAAAAAGTTTAATGTTATTTAATGTTGACTTATTCTGTTGTCCTAAAAACAATGTCAACACAGATTTTTAATTATTATTTAAATAACTTGGAAGGTGCACTTGAACTCTGATCTAGGAGTCCAGAGAGTTGTTAGTATTTTAGTCCCAACTCTGACACTCATTTGCTTTACTCTTGGACCCTCAGTTTCCTTATCTATAAAATGGGTATAGTCATAACTCCCTTAGAGTGCTGTTACAAAGATTAGGTATAAATAATGTGTTTTGCAACTCTGAAAGTACACTTAATACAATCTACTACAAATGTTATTTAAAACTACGGAGTTCAAACAATAATGTTGTCACTATCACCATAACTTAAGAGAATTTGAACATCGTGAGTCTCAGCACCTTCACTGATAAAATCAGATAACTTTGGATTGTGGACCTCTCTGGCAGGTATCGCCTGAGAAGTAATGACATACAAGAGTAAAATTAGTTAAATCTTAGGAAAAAAAGATACTATGTAAATCTAAGGAGTAACGAACACTTTTCTTTCCAAAATATTCTTAAGGTTCTTTTCAGAACATAAGATGATTATGAAATAATATTCATTTATTTATTTTTTAGTACTGATATTTTATAATTTCCTTTGGCTAAAATATATATGCAAAGAGGGCATATAAAAAATATATGCAAAGAGGGCCAGCCGAGTGGTGCGGTGGTTAAGTCCTGGCTTGGGAATCCAGCAGCCCCGGTTCGGGTCCCAATAGTGAAGGCCAGTGATACTGCCCTCAAAAAAAAAAAAAAAATATATATATATATATATATGTATATATATATATATATATGCAAAGAATGGTACATCTATCAAACAGGTTAATGACATAATTAGGGGTTTTTTGTTGTTGTTCTTTTACTTGTTTAACAGGAATCTATTACAATGCTTTTCTCTTTTATTACTCTAACATCCACTTTGCTAAGGAGTTAAGCTACCTCAAACTATTGGAAAATTATTTTGTCAGTATGTTTTATGGTATATGACCACAGGGGGAAGACTGGAGCCAAAAATCACTAAAAAAATAATCAGCTACCAAATAGTTTCTTTCCTGTAGTTACAGATACCGTGGTGAGACATCCACCCATAGCAAACCCTGTCATTGACCTTCATTAAAATATTGTTAACAAAAGAACCATGACAGAACTACCATTGCTATCAACAATTTGAATGACTCTGAGCACATCATTTCTCTTGAAACTTCTGCATTCCCAACTTTTAAGTAAAGGGGTCACAGTGATTCTAAACTGGGGAGATACTGTCCCCAAGGGGCACCTGTAAATGTGTAGGAGCATTTTTTATTTGTTTATTGGTCAGGGCCCAACAATGCTAAGTGGCCTGCAGAGAGCATGGGACAGTCCTGCAAAATGAAGACTCATGTCACCCAAAAGGCCAGTAGCAGCCAGAATTACCTCTAATGTCCCTTCTGATACTCAGTAATACCAAGCGGCTGTCCATTCATTAATTCATCCAACCACCCATTATTGATCCCATCCTGTATTCTGGGCACCAACCTTCCCTAGCTGAAATGTCTCAGAAGCACTGGTTTGAATCATATTCTTCTTTCCCCTTCTGGTTTTTTTTCTAAAAGTCTTCCCAATACATAGGACCACCTGACACAAATAAAGATTTTTCAGCTCACCCCATTAAGGGAATAGATCCCAGGGCTCATGATGTGCTTTGGGATTTCTAATGACACTGAGAACCAAAAAGGCTCACTTCAGCCCAATCCAAAGATTGAATGATAGCCTAGTTTGCCTTCAATAATTTAGGAATGGAGGCCTTCAGTTCCACCGACCCAGGGCTTCCAGCCAGATAACGAAACCCCAGTTGTGGAGCACGTAGCTAAATATTTCAACTGTTGATTCAATCACTTCTCATTTTTAAAACAAAACACCAACTGTTTTGTGCCCAGTGAACAGTTTTCACGGCAAACTCAAATTTCCTAGTATACTTAAATCGCATTTGAGGCCAGTTGTAGAACTGCCTTAGAACATTTTACCACATCAAGCAGGAATCATTAACCTGCTAATTAATTGTGCAGTGAGCAAACCTGTGCTGTAGTACAATCCAACCAGCCGCCTCCCCTACAAACAGCCCCTCTCTAAGTGCTGTCACCTCTGGGCTCAGCCCTCAGCCATCACAGTGTTAGACTACCAGTCACAAGGCCCTTTGTCACCTTATCTCACAGCAGCCACAGGGACAGTTTACAATCCTGATTGCTTGTTCCATTTTGCAAAGGAGAAGACCAATGCACAGAGAAGGGTGAGGGTCTGCTCAGGTCACAAAACGCTTTCAGCATAGAGTAGGTGCTGAGTGCTGTTTACAGTGACGGAAAGCTACTCTGAAGGTCAGGGATTCTTTGCAAATACAGTAACCCCTCCCCCCGCATGTGTAGAGGATACGTTCCAAGACCCCCAGTGGATGCCTGAAACTGCAAATAGTACCAAACGCTATCTATACTATTTTTTCCTTTATACATACCTATGATCAAGTTTAATTTATAAATTAAGCACAGCAGAGATTAACAAAAACTAATAATAAAATAGAACAATTGTAACAATATAAGTAAGAGTTACCTGAACACAAGCACAGTGATACCATGACAGATGACTATGAAGTGATTAATGGGTGGGTATCGTGTACACCATGGATATGTTGGACAAAGGGATAATTCAGTTCTTAGGACAGAGTGGGACAGCATGAGATTTTATCACATCACCCAGAATGGTGTGCAATTTAAATCTTATGAATTGTTTATTTCTGGAATTTTTCATTTAATATTTTTAGATTGCAGTTGGCTGTAACTAAAACCAGGAAAAGTGAAACCATAGATAAGGGGTGGGGGTACTACTGTATACCACATTTTTCAGCCTTTATTGAATCTTGGAGATTCTATTTTGATGTTTCTGATCATTAAAAATTCTTATATGTATTTGTTCAATAATAATTATTGGATACTTTTTATAAGCCAAATAGGGTTCTGGATACTGGGAATATATTCCTGCTCTCACGGACCTGTTGGGACAAGTAGCAAAGTCAGATATTATGCCAAATGGTTCCATATTAATTAAGCATTATTGCAATTAACACTGTAAAGGAAAAGTATAGGATTTAAGGAAAGCATGGAACAGGACCTGATCTAGCTTTCTTGAGGAGGCAGTATATAAGTGCAGGCCTGAAAGAAGAGGCAGGTGCAGCATTCCAGAAGGAGGGGGATGAATGGGTGAAGACCCTAAGGTAGGAAAGAAGGGCTTGTTCCACGTAGGAGCAGTTGCCAGCACAGTGTGGATAGAAGAAGTGGGAAAGGGTGGTGTGAGTAGGTTTGAGTGATGTTTAAACGATGGAATTGGCAGAGCTCAGTGATCAATAGGATGTGGGCAGTAAGAGCGAAGGAGTATTAGGGATCACTATCCTGTATCTGACTGGAGGTGGGGCCACTTGTTGAGGATTCTAGCAGAGGAGCTGTACTGGACAATGGGACAAGATCACCAGTTTCTCATTTGGTACATGGAGACTGAAGTCCAGTGAAGCATAACCTTGTCTAATGGAACCCCTGCTTTGCGTGGAGTGTCTTACCAGAGTGTGGGAGAGATAACCAGTTCTTGGAGCCAGAGCATGGTTTGAAAGCAGTATTATAGACTGGCACTGAGGCCTTCATAATTTACGAAATGCTTTCACATGGATTATCTCTGAGGGTCACAATGATTTTGGGGGAAAGTTAACAGGAGCTATTTCCTTCCTTTCTACTAATAGGAAATGGAGACTTCCTGAGTTTGAGATTTGCCCATGATTGCACTGCTGTTAAGTAAGGACCTAGTACTCCAATTCAGATCTTCTGAGTCCTGGCAAGGGGTCTTCTCATTTTACCACGTTGTCTCTCTATGTGATCGGGTGAACTGTCCACCAACTCTTGGGGTTTCCATGTCAGATGGAATCTCACTAGTTGTGCAAAATAGAGAAGAAATGAAATCAAAGTTTTTTCTATATTCTGTTCAAATTTCTCTTTTATTACTCTTTTTTGTTTGTTTTTTTAAAGATTCTATTGGGGAATTGGGGGAGGGGAACAGCACTGGGGAACAGGGGAGGGGGAACAGACAAGCTGCTGTCCTCTTGTTCGTCAGTCTAGCCGTGGAGGACGTTGCCTCACTGGCCCATGTTGGCATCATCACTGCACTCCTCTCGGGTGAGGCAGACCGGTCGCTGGCGCCTGTACTGCTGCTCACAGCGGCTCTTGGCAGCTCACACCAGCTGCCAGCCACTCATGCTGGCTGCCGGCCACCCACTGCAGCCCATAGCAGCCCACTGCAGCAGGGCTGTAGCTATGTCATCCCCGGGGACGCACAGCAGCCCAGCTCCAGGGGGAGCTGCTGTTCACAATCTTAGCTGCAGAGGGCAGCGTCACTGGCCTTAATTTGTGGGATCTGAACCAGGGCTGCTGACGTCCCAAGCCAGCTCCTAACCAATGCGCCACTCGGCTGGCCCTTATTACTCTTTTTTAACAACAGTATTTGTAAATTTTTTGTAGACTTTTGAGATGAGTGTTTGTATTTATATTTAGAGCAAATTTTCTTTCTTTTAAGAGTGAAATTTCAAGGGCAGATTAAAGTAACTTTTACTTGTTGTAGGGAGACAGTTGTCTGGGAAAAATTAATTTCAACTTTTGTCTAAATTCTAATAATTTATGAAACATTATAAGGCCTCTGCCCCCTCGTCTCCCATTCCCAGATCTATTCCTGAAGTGGGCGGGGGGGGACCATGTAAATGGCTCAGTGTATTCTCGCCATATGTGAGGTGTTCCCAGGGAGCCAGCCAGGGGGCTGGGGAAGATAGACGCCAAGCTGCCCTGACACAGCAGGGGCAGAAGAATCTTCCTCACCAGCCTGGCTCATCAATTTGCTTTCTCCCCAAGGCTTGGGGATGTTTAAGTAAAGTTAATTGGAGCTTGTTTCTGAGTGTGTTTTCATTGCATCAGTTTTGGACCTACATAAAACCTCAGGTTCAGGGGAAATGGCCTTCCTCCAGAGCTATGTTTCTCCACTATATGGAAAGCTTCCCCGCTGAACCTCCTGTTGTTCTTTACTGCCTCCCAACAGCTCCTGGATTGCTTTGTGATCCCAGTTGTGATTTTGCTCTCCTGGTTCTTCCTGCTGATCCGGTACAAGGCTGTGCACTTCATCGGCATTGTCGTTTGCATCTTGGGGATGGGCTGCATGGTAGGAGCGGATGTGCTTGTGGGAAGACATCAGGGAGCAGGTGAGTTTTCGTGTGTTCACCAGGTTACTTGCCTCTGTGGGTGAGGCCAAGGCAAAACATGCCATGTTCATGGTTGGGTGGAAAAAGGAACCAGGTCTTCCTGGGGTTTGTGTCTTACTCAAGCTTGTTCCTCAGTACCTAGAACAGTGACACATAAGAGGTGCTTAATATGTTTCTAGAGTGAATGAAGTCAACAATATACAGGTTTTATGCTGTTGCTACAAGAATTTAGAAATACTCAGATTGTGGTTAAAGCTGAGAGTCAGGACCCATTGGGAGGATATTTTAGAGGCCGGAGTTGCCTGGCCCAGACCTCCTAATTAGAGAAGGTGCCAGTGGGTCAGACCACTTCTGAACCACAGGCACCACAGGCACCTTCCCCACTTCTACCCCCCAACTGTTTCTCTCCAAAGTCAGACTAAGATTGAGCTTTCAAACTACTAGGTAAAGGTTGGTATATAGGCCTAATGGAGATTTAAAATTTGAAGACTAAGATTAGGAATACTTGATATTTTTATGAGGGAGAGCTAAATTTAGTTTCTTCATGCATGGGTTTTGTTTTCTTCTGGTTTTTGTTTTGGAGGGAAGGTTTTTGGTAACAACCATAGGTAATTACCTTGTAGACTTACAAGGTAAAGCTTCAAGATTTCTTCATCAACTTGCTATTAATTTTCTGGGGAGCCCTGATCCAGGGTGGTTTCCGAAAGTGGAGAGAAGATGTTAGAAGTCCATGGCATTGACAACTCTGCCCTGGAACCTATGGAATGGTATATAACGTGGGAAGGACGCAAACAATACTTAGGCTCCAATTCTGTGCTTATCACAGGTATAACTGATCATCCACCATAGGAAGCTTCCATGCTTTTGAGTTCACCTGAAAGGAGATGGCTTTTCCATGTTTGTCAATCACATCAGTGGGTCTATATGTGCATTCTCTCTTTGCCACCTCATTTTGGCATTATACGCTTCTCTGGAGACCATCTCTGCATTTGCTGATGCATGGGGTGGGGAAAGGCACGCAATAAAGTTGGCTCCTAAGACTATTATAGATGTTGGGGTGTAAAAAGACTTAGTAAGACCAAAGAGATCCTTCTCCATAAAATTTCTACTTCCCTTGGAAAACTTATGGATATAAAAGGGATGGTTAGGAAGTAACAGCATTAAGATAAAACTCAATTAAAATAGCTCCTTATTATAAAAGGTATATCTTGCTCTTCAAAGTATCCTCTTCCTGCCATAATACATTTATTGCATCATATAGCTCATTTATCAAAGATGTTAGGTACTCAGAACAACATTTTCTTATTATTAGACATAATTTTATATGTATTTCAAGGAACAGAAAATATTTTCAAGGATCTAGATAAACACAATCAAGTAAAAGTGACAATTTTATTGGTATCAGGTATTTTCATACGCATTAGTTCATTTGATCCTCCTAATTATGCAAAAAAGTATTTTTATTCTCATTTTTTTTTTTTTTGAGGGCAGTGTCACTGGCCCTCATATGTGGGACCCAAATCAGGGCCGCCGGATTCCCAAGCCAGCGCTTAACCACTGCACCATTCGGCCGGCCCTTTATTCTCATTTTTAGAGATAAAGAAATCAATGTTCAGGGAAGACAAGGAACTTGTGCAGGAGCACATCAGCCCCCACTGGTGTGGGCTAGATGTGAAATCTAGCCAGTATTCTTTCTGCTAGACCACAATAATTATTTTTTCATAATTGTGACTTATAAGAAATACACTACCATTACATTGTAGTAAATTAGGTTGAACGACTTTCCCAGATTTCACAGAATGGAAGGGTTTCCCCAGATCTGGAACTGCTGGTGCTAAAACCAAGAGAATCTCAGGAAAACAAAGCAGTTCATCATATTTAAAACTCAACAATATTCAGTGAGATGGGTTCACTGTCATAAATTGCATTCATAGTCTTTCAACTCTCCAGAACAATATAATTCACCATTTGATTCTTGACCCTGTGGTAAGTAGTGATTCTGAATAATCTTCCCTTTTCTCCTCGCACTGCCAAGCATAATTAAATATCCTTCTAAACATGGTGTTCCTAGTACTTAAACAAAAATCTAATAAATAAGACCAATTTTTGCAAAGCAATTGTGACTGGGTTGATTAGAATGAAGAAACAATCCAAAATGAGAAATGGCCCCAAAGAGGCAGGTGGCTCTTCAAGAGGAGGGATTGATTCAGTCTTTTTAACCACCATTAATTGAACACTTAATAGGTACCAAATGATATGTTATAAGCATTTTACATTATTTTGCATTCTTTTACTCTATTTACATTGTTTTACTGTGTCCTCACAATAACTTCATTTTAAAATAAGGAAACTGAAGCACAGGAAGACTCTATGGCTTGCCCAATGTTCAACAGCTAATAAGGGACAAAGATGTGATGAGAACCCATGTCTACCTGAATTGAAACCTATTGCCACTCAAAATCTTTACTATAGGATGGATTAAGACCTTCTCAGTCAGCATGCTTTTTAAAATATGTATTGAGAACTTATAAAATGCCAGAATCCATGTTAGGAATCACACAGAATATAAAGATAAGTAAGTCACAGCCCGACTGTGTTAAAAAACAGGTGGGAGGAGGCAAAGACATGCAAGTTAACAAATTACAGACGTGGAATAGAATACAGTGGATGCTACATGCGGGTAAAATGATGTGAAATTCAGAGGAGGAAGACAAGGCTCTGGGTTGAACAGAATTCTCATAATTTCAGATGTGCCCATTTGCCCCAAATTTACAAAACATAATCACTTGGCATCGTGGTTTCATACATGCATAAATGACAGATATTCTGGGTATAATTTTCCCTAGAACATTGTACAGAAATTGGCACCACCATCTTAGGTATCTACTGCATTAACAGTGGATAAAACATGGAGTCACATGTAATTTCCAGTCAACTAGATACAAATTATAGATACAAAACACTGGTTTTAGTACTTTCTTATACTTACATCAAACATTTCATTATATTATATGGTTGGATAAAATCACATCCTGGTTAAATTTAATTGTATTTAATCAACTATATTTTTATACATACTATATATATGTGTGTGTGCATTTTTAAATTATTTAAAAACTTACTAGTGAAATTTTGGTCAATAATATTTGATCTTTTTTGTTACTGATAGCTAGAATATACTTCTGAACATGCAGTTACACAAAATTGTATTATTATTAACAATAATTATCACTGCATTGGTGAAAACTCAAAGAATTGGGAAGCAGATTGTGTGTAGTTGAAGGCCAGCTAATGGAATAGGCCATAAATGTACAAAGTAGAGTTTGAAAAAAATGGGTGAGACTCTTCATTGAAACAGTGTGGCCTCTTTATAGGATTTTTAAAAGGTAGACTGATGTTCCCCTAATTTCTGTTAAAATATTTCATTATAATTTAGCTTTCCTGAATCCATTCATATAAAACTGATTTCATTAACCAAGAATTCCATTAAGCAGCACTTCCACACTTCACTAGTACAACAGCAACTGACATTCATAATAACGACCCATGTCACCACAAGATTCTGAAATGGCTCCTGAATGAAAAGTGGCTGAATTATGTTCATTATAATTTTATGATTTTTGTAATGGGTGCTTTTTATTTTACAGATAATTCCTCAAATGAACTATTTAAAATGAAAAGATTTGTCATTATTTTCTAGTTGACATAAGAAAGATTAATCAAGTTGCTGAAGATGACACTCCCTGTCACAGAAACCTTACTTTCCCCAGAATATGCACCCAGGGACCTTCCCCGAGGTCAGGTTTCCCACTCTTGCCTGTTAGTATTCCTGCTCATCTGCTCCCCATGCACCTAGGGAGCCTTCCAGCCCTTGCAAATCCAGATTCTCAGCTCCTTTCCCTGGAGAGTGACTCCAGCAAGCTCTCCTGCCTTTCAGGGCCTCTTTCCCTTTCTCTCTGATCCTTCCCAGGAGTGGGAACTTGCCTTAGAAAAGGTGACACCATTTAGAGTGAATATATAATCTCCCAAGGTGAGCATAGAGGAATGAATGAAGAGGTCTTTCCCCAAGCCCAGCCCAGATTCTTCTATGTGAATCCACTTCTACAAAATGCTCAGCACTCCCGAATCAACAGTGAGACTCTGGTTCTACAGGTTTAGATGGTTCCAGCTAACCTAGGAATCCAAGGCTGCTTAAGGTAAATCTCCCTTAGAATGATGCTGGAGAGAGCACCCCTCCTGTCCCACACCCCTTCTGCCCCAGAGCTGCGTGTCTGACCAGCTCCTGGGCACTGACCTGCCCAGGACAGGGCTGGAGACTACTGGGGTACAAACCCACCAGTGAGGCCGCCCTGGCTGCCGGTCTCCACTCCCCTTCCCTGGCTTCACTGTTCCTGCAATGGAAAGAGTTTGCCTAATTATAGGAAATAGCCACATACAACATTTAAATATCTAAAATTGGATATAAACCAAAACCAACAAAAATTGAATTTAAACTAGATATTTTTTATGAAAAAAGAAAAATATTAATGTGGTGAATTACATAGATTTTCACTCTTAGCGTTACTTACTTTAGGGGAGTTGAAAATTTCAACCCATAATCCCTTTCATTTTCATTTTTTTAAGCAAAGACACATTTTGCCCATGGTCAAAATAGAGTTTCAACTACTTCTGTTATAGCTCTCTCCTGTATAGCAGATGGTGGAAATTCAAGCTGCCTCTGTTTGTTCTCCACAATGTTCACTAAACAGTTGGAAAGCACCCTGCAGCAAATATAGCACATGCATGTATGAGCATATATTCATAGACACATACCTGGTGGAAGACACAAAGCTTTGTGGAGATGGTGCAATCTAGAAGGACCTGGCCCCTTTCTTAGCTAAGGAAGATTTCTGGTTGAGTAGACATAGGCAATCTTTTTTATATCGGAACATATCTGGAGCACACATAAACCAATTTTACTAAACCTCAGTTGGCAAGTTATAGAACTTCTATAAAAATGTCAGAATAGTATAGGCATGGGAAGCTGATTTTGCTGGTGCCAAATTCTTATTAGGAAAATCTTAATGAAGCTCCCTCTGTTTTTTTTTGTTTTTGTTCCTCTATTTTTTGTTTCTGTTTTTGTTTTCTAGGGGAAAACAAGCTGGTAGGGGACCTTCTTGTCTTAGGAGGAGCCACACTCTACGGTATCTCTAATGTCTGGGAAGAATACATCATCCGAACCCTGAGCCGAGTGGAATTCCTAGGAATGATTGGACTCTTTGGGGCATTTTTCAGCGGAATTCAATTGTGAGTAGAAACAATAAGAAACTCAGACAGTAGAGACTCTTAGGGCTTATTCTTACAGTTGTTTTTTTTCCTTTGGGAGTAGGGTTGGTCACATTATTTTATAATAATCAAGTCATCAACCTCCCACATGAAATCTGAAAACTCAATATCTTTACTAGTAAATTTCTCCCAAAATAAACAAGTTTATTATAACTTATTAGAAAAAAATTTAATGGACTGTGACAATAATTTACAAGAAAGAATTAGAAGTACATTCATTCTCCCAAACCAGCCAGTGGGGTTTTACTTAGAGAAACAGAAAAACTGATTAAATGCTATGATTTGATGCACTTCCAAAAAAAGAGACATTCTGTTTGCTAGTACAACTGCCACTAGAAAACTCACAGTTTAAATTTTTATAAATTTGTTTGTTTATTGCCCACGGATTTGCATGAGTGAATCCTATTTCAAATTTGTCTCTTAGAAATTTCATGTTTCCATTTTCCTTGAATAGGTGAAGCTATAACAGACATTTACTAAGCCTCAAAAAGTCAAAAACACCAATTTTGCAATAATTCTGGCATTGCAGCATGTAAGTCATCACTAACATGTGCCTCAGAAATTGTTGTGAGAATAATTTTCAAACAAAACATAATTTTCCATCAATAAAGACCATATATTTTAGTTTCACATGAGAGATAACGAATGACAGTATAACCTCCAGTTTAATTTCACCAAATCTGTTTTTACAAAGCAAGCAACTTTTATTACACTAAATTACTTTCTACAAAGCAAGTTCTTTGTGATTGTATTGGCTCAGTGTCTGCAATTATTTGTGAAAGAGGTTTTGGCATTACCTTAAACATGTTTTGCAAATTGGCTGTTTCCAAGAATCCTCCAAATGTCAATATCCTCAGAAAGAGGTAAAAAGCTCCATCACAAACAAGGCACAGAGATGGGAAGGCTCTCCGAGGATTTATTTTTGGTTCATTTTGAAAGCATGATGGCATTTTAAAGCTCCTAAATTTGGTGCTTTAGATTTGTGAGAGGAAAAGAAATTGCATAGTTCAACTATCCGTAACCAACATTTTGTAGATGGATGGCTCATTTTATGGATTATCATTCTTGGATCCAAAAAATATATTCAGAGATCTAGTGCTCATTTGCTTCAGTTATAGCCCATTAGAGTCAACTAAGATCTTCAGAGACACTGCTACCAAAATAATAGAAGTGGCATATGGATGGGTGTTTTTGGCAAATGGGATACACTGAAGGCACACTGAAACCAAATAAGGCTGGTGGAGTGGTGTGAACCTCACCTCCTGGTCCTCTTCTAGAGCAGAGGTCCTCAGAGTGTGGCTCTCTGACCAGCAGGTCTGGCATCACATGAGAACTTCTGAGGTATGCACACCCAGGACCCCCACCCAGATCTATGGAATCAAAATCTTTAGGAGTAGGGTTTCGGAAACTGTTTCAACATGCTCTCAAGATGGCTTTTTTATACATTTAAGTTTGAAAACCACTGCCCGAGAGCATGCTCAATCAGAAAACTGATTAAACCTGTAAGCACAGAAATTCTCCGAGTCTCGCCATTTATTTTTCTGGAAGTGTCTAAGCAAGGAGAAACAAAGACTATAGGCAGACTGGGTGAGGTCAGGGGAGGTTTGGGCTCCACCATGCCCACAGGCACACTCTTATGGCTGTTGGCCACAACTCACAAGATCCTTCAGGGGTAAACTTTAGACTGCCCACTTAGACTTGCCTCTGTGTGGCCCAGAGGCATTTCCTTTTTTTTTTTTTTTTTTAACTATTATTATTATTATTATTATTATTATTATTATTATTATTAGTTACAGATGTACAAAACAATGCAATAGTTATTTTTTTCACCCCTTGCAAAGTGACTCCCCGCTCCCCTGCCCCCCCACCCTTGATCCAGAGGCATTTTTGAAATTCAATTGGTTGCTTCATGATTTGTATAAATCTGGTAAATGGAAAAAAAGAAGAACGCATTATAATCTTGCTCATCAGGTCCACTTTCTTTCAATTTGCAGAGCTATCATGGAGCACAAGGAGCTGTTAAAGGTGCCATGGGATTGGCAAATAGGTAAGGGGCTTGCTCACCTGAGATGCTGTTTTTAGTGAACCTGAGAAACAAGCTTGAAGAGTAAAGTGGGTTGGGATGTGACAGGAATAATGAAAGGATTTAGAATGCAAGGGACAAAAGAAAATGAAATCCCCTTGTCATTTTAGGAATTCTTGCACACTGTAAGGGACCGAACTGTACAATTCATAATGTTTTCTGATTCCTGATAATCATTCCATTATTATCACTGAGATGCTGTTGGTGTAGACAAAGAAGTTTGTTATTAGGTTGAAGACCAACCAGAAAGAAAGAATACCCTGAGGCAGTGGTGGCACATAAATGACAGCGATTTTCTCTAGCCAAGAAACACAAAACTGATGTGATCATTAAAAAGTGGCACTTCAGTAAAGGGAAAAAAACTGAACTTAACAAAAAGACATAAATGAAAAACAATGTAATAGACATTCTGAGCCCATAAAAATCTTTTCAGAAGGGAGCATTTTGCACATAAGAAATGGTTAATTCATCTCCAAATGGACTTGGTGGAAAATATCAGACACTTTTTGAGCTGGTTAGTAGTCAGCCAGGGCATCTCAAATTCCACTTGTTTCTAAAATCACTTTTATCTAAAAAAAAAATTAAAAATTAGGACAATGTTTTAAGATCCTAGGTGATGCTCTAATAATCACACAGAAAACCTGAGAGGGGACTGACATTTAATAACCTCAGACCAAACGCTGTCCACTCAGTGTCTATACCAGGATACATGAGTTCCAGCAAAGAGCACAGAGCGTGGCTTACAGGGATGCTTGGAAATTGTGTGCACAGTGAAAGTAAATGGGGGTGAAAATGCAGATGGTTCCCCGCACTTGAAGCTGGCTGCTTGAGTCATCTCCAGTTTATATGAGCTGTCACGGAATTGACAGCATCCATCAAATTCTGCTTCCATTAGCAAGAACAACAATGACATAAACTTCCCTGCACCACTTTACCTACCCGTGGCCCCAAAGCATCCAAGGCCATTTACTGCTGACATAATTCCCTCTGAAGGCATATTTGTGAGCTACAGAATCATGCATGAACCTTCCTGGGGATTATCTCTAGTGACTTCAAGGGTTGACCAGCCCTTGTGTCTGTCAGAGTCCTGCCACTTAATTTCAAGGTTTTCTATAGAATATTACAGTTAAATGAAAATCAATAGATAGGAAGACATGGGGGAAAGAGAGGAGGGCAGCTGAAAAAGGAAATTAGCTGCAGGTTATAGAGGCACTTGGCTTTGTGACTCTCAGAGCTGGAAAACAAGATGTTACCCATGCTGGGTACCACTTCCCGTGCAGTGGTCCATGAGTGTAAATTTAATATTAATAGCAATAATAAAAAATAATTTGTCCTCTAATTATGTGGATGTCATGTGCATGTCCACTGAAGTACTGTTATAATTCGGTATTAGTCAAATGTGTCATCAAAAAGTAGTTTTATTCTGAAATCTCACATTGCCATTAAAATGTCAGTCCAAGATGATGAAGGATGGTGTAAAAGAAACACCTTGTGGAGCTATTCATTTAATTCCTGATTGGAAACGTGGTCAAAACAGTCTAGGAAGGAAATCAAATATTCATCCTTTTCTTTCTCAAGCATTGATAGGGTTGGGTTTGAGATTTTTTTTTTTTTTTACACTAAAGCCACCTTTGTCCTCATTACCTCATCCTGACCTACTACAAGGTTCTATTGTTTAGCTCAATTCTAGGCACATAGAATTCAGTGGATAAATGTTTATCAAGTGAGCGAATGAATGAATAAGAAGAGGATGGCAGGAGGCTTTTGGATTGACATTGCACTTACTTTCTGGGGAATCAGGAGATGCCATACCAGCTGCTGCGACTTGTGGATCAGAGGGACAGGGGGACATCAGGGAGGTCTGCAACTTCCTAAAGCGCCCCCATCCCCCTCCCGCACTCCTTGGGAAGTCTTCCAAGATCACAGCTCGGATCTCTGTGTCTAGGAGGAGAGCTCACAGGGTCTTAGTGAAAAGACCGGAATCTAAACTACCTTTATCTCCCACCATAGATCAATGCCTTTCTCCCCCTTCTTTCTCTCCACATCAGTAATCTCCTTCATAAAGTCTCTTGAACTGCTCATATGGTGGCCACTTTCTCAAAGTAAAAAGATGTTCTGTTCTTATGAAGTACATGGAATAATAAGTACATCTTATATTTCCTGGACTTGGAAGGCATTTTTTTAAAAAAAAATTCTGTGATTTTCTTATAATATTGGCCAATGGCAAGATACAGGATGATTAAAAACAAGAAGATAAACAGTTATTGTTGTGTATTTCTTTGTTTTACTCTACTGAACAGAAAGACTGGATCTGGTTAGGCGATCATAAAAATTCAAGTAAAACACAGGACCTAATAGAGCTAAAATGTCTTCCTGGGGAGCAGGTGTGTTCAAGTCACAGCTGGAAATCTAATAAAGAACTTAAACATTCCTTTTATCCTATTTGCCGTATTGTGTTAAAGGATATGTGAACAAACGTAAGCTGGTATGAAAGTCAAATGTCAGAGGAAAGAAAAAGTGTGCTGTGTGTCAGCAAGCACAGGTCTGCGAGATGCAGGGGGCTTCTTCACTTGTCCCGCTATGTGTGGCTGATGCTTGTTTTGGTTTTAGTTTTTCCTGGAGGCCAAAACAGGACATTTGACCTTTCCCTGAAGATGGGATCATAGGATCACAGAGCAGGAAGGACCTTAAAGAAAATAAAATTAAGAATATACTTTTTTTTTTAATAACTGATACTGAATTGGAGGCCTAGGGAGTTGAGATGATTTGATGAAGCTCACTCTGCCTGTGGAGAGAGTAACGGGCACTGTCAGAACAAGGCCCGTCAGCCTGGTGCTCTTTGCAGACTTAGCCTTATGCATATGTTCTGAGAAACCATTTCATCTAGTCTTTATTCTTAAGAATTAAAAATAATATTTTAAAAAATCTAAGCTATTCAAAGGAAAGTGAAAGACCACCAGTGGGATCCCAAAGAAAGTGATGAAATAAATTATACGCAGCATACACAGGCATGTACTATATATATGGATATATATCATATAATCACATATATACATGTATGTATCATATAGATTATATCTGTATACATATGATATATTATATATATATCATATTATGTATATACCGAGGGTGCCAAAAAAATGTATACGCATGACTTGTATTCATCTTTTGTTATCAGTGTGTATTGCATATTACAATTTTAATATAGTTTTTTCCTTTCTTAAAATGTGTATACATTTTTTGGTACCCTCTGTATATCATGTATATATTATATATAAAATCAGATGCTCGTTAGAATCAAATAGGCTGTTCCTTCAAAGCCCTATTTCTCTTCATGATAATTAAACAATATAGATAGATTACTGGTATTTGCTAGGAATTTAAAGCCAGATGGCCTGTGTGACTATCTGTATCCTTTATATTCCATCTGTTACTCCCCGTGTATGCTGGTGCTTTGCCTGTTTACTCTCAGATCCATTTTTTACCCTTATGTTGCTCTGCTCTGCACTGTGGAGGCTGAATCATCAAAACTACACTTCCCAGGCTCCCTTGTCACCTGGCTTCCAGCTAAGTTTGGCCAATGGGAGGCAATAGAGGGAGATTTGAGGGTGGGAGGAAGAAAGAAACCAGGGTGATCCTCCATATGTCTCTCTGTTTTGGTCTCTAGCAAGGGCTATGTGTCCATGATGCTACCTCTGTTGGGTTCCCAAATTTTTGACCTCTGGTAACACAGCCTCCCCACTGGATCTCTCTAGATCCAGGGTGTGAATAACTTACTGCCACTGCAAATTTCTCCATTGCCTTACCATCCCCATCTCCCCTATCACCCATTCAAACACCTTTGTAACTTGTTCTCTACATTAAATTTCCTCTGTTGAACCTGGTATAGACTGTGTTTCTTTTTTTTTTTTTTTTTAGAGGGCAGTGTCACTGGCCCTCATATGTGGGATCCGAACCGGGGCTGCTGGCTTCCCAAGCCAGCGCTTAACCACCGCGCCACTCAGTTGGCCCTAGACTGTGTTTCTTGACTGATACATTCTATAAGCTGATTTCCTCACCTGTATAAAGAGGGTTACAATAGTAATGACATTATACTGTTGTGGAGGTTAATTAATTAATGTATATCAACTTCATGACACATAACAAGCTCTCAATCAGTATTAGCTGACAGTATTCTTTCCAATCTCTTTAGCTTAAACCTCTTTAGTGCATGAAAACAAGAGTGACTAAATTCTGTCTTTAGTGAGAGAGAAAACATTTCAATTAAGAAATGGTTTGGGGGCCGGCCGAGTGGCGTGGTGGTTAAGCACTGGCTTGGGAAGCCAGCGGCCCTGGTTCGGGTCCCACATATGAGGGCCAGTGACACTGCCCTCAAAAAAAAAAAAAAAAAAAGAAATGGGTTTGGGCCAGCCGAGTGGCGCAGTGGTTAAGCGCTGGCTTGGGAAGACTGTGGCCTCAATTAGGGTCCCACATAAGAGGGCCAGTGACACTGCTCTCAAAAAAAAAAAAAGAAATGGTTATACACATGCCCTGTCTATAAATACAGTTATTGCACCCATTATGTAGTTGTGAATCAAAAAGAAATTCATTTCATCTGTTTGATTGTGTTGATCAACTGTTTGAAAACCCTGCATGGATAGCAAGTTGGGCCTTCAGATGCATTGCGAATGTCTACCAACTAGCTATTGTCCATCTAAGAACAGCAAATCAGCAAAGTGCAGCTATACTGCATTCCCACTCTCCATTCAATCATGGGTTCATTTGGCTGACTATGCTTTGCCCACAAAACGGGATATTCACACCCAAAAACCCTGGCTGACTTAGCAAAGTGGTTAACTGTGATGGTAACTGTGATGGTGTATATATCCCACCCCCAATCCCCAAAATTTAATTTCTGAAGGTTTAAAAATACACTTAGAATGTTAAAGATTGAAGCATCCTGAGGCTGCCTGATGTGTAGAGTGAAACTCTGCTGTATATCTCTTTTCCTACTCTCCTTGGCTCACCAATTGTGCCTGTATAGTCACCACTCTCCTCTGAGCCTGCCAATGATATATCCAGCTCCTTACTAGACAGATTCCCTTGAATGATGCATAAGCATTGAAAACTTAACAAAAACTTAACACATTCAAAATGGAGCTTCTCATTTTCCCTGAAAATCTGGCCCTCCCTATAGTCCTCTTCATGTCAGTAAATGGCATCACAAATCACCAAGTTTCTAAATTAACCAGAACCCCTAAGAAACCATGGGCATGCTTGATGCCCTCCTTTCCCTCACCACCTGTATCCAGTCTATCACCAGGACCTGTTCAGTCTTCACAGACCAGCCACTTGCCTTCATCTCTACTGCCATTGTAAGCGAAGCCACCAGCATCTCTTGCTTGGACTATGATTCAATGCTTCTCACTGGTCTCCTCTCACGCTTTTCTCCTTTTAATCCCTTCTCCACACAATAGCCAGTCAAGAATGTAGATCAGCTATTAGCTATCTGCTGCAAACTCTTCAGTGGTGTCCTATTATAATACAACTAGGTGAAGATGTGAGTTTGTTTCCAAGACCTACACGGCCCCACATAATTCATCCCCTGCCTAATTTTCCAACCTCATCTCTCATCACTACTCCATGCTGTTCATTCTGCTCTGATATTCTGGCCTCTGACAGCTCCTGGAACACATCAGGCCCTGTCCCTTCTGAGGGTCTCTTCATTAGCAGTTCACCTTGCCTAGACTATTCTTCCCCTGGTTCCTCCCATAGCCATGTCCTTTTAGTCCTTCAGCATTCAAGGTAAATGCTACCTCCACAGAGAAGCCTTACCTAGCCATCCTTTCCAAAGCAAGCCCCTGCCCTTCCTTGTAAGGAAATCTTTCCTTCCTTCACAGCACTCATACCAATGCTAAGCTTGTTTATCCTATGTTTCATTGCACTGGTAGCCCATAACAGAATACCAAGTGCATAATAGCTATTCAGTGAATAAATGGTTAAATAATTAAGTGAATATAAAACATCAGAGCCCACATGTAAGGATCCCTGTGGTCCTTGGTAAGGTAATGGAAGGGCAGGATTCTGGAAATTTCTAACCCAGTCATCCCAGTCATGTATAATCCAAATCAGTGATGCCCTAAAAAAAAAAAGAAGAAATAGAGAAAGAAAGAAAGAAAGAAAGAAAGAAAGAAAGAAAGAAAGAAAGAAAGAAAGAAAGAAAGAAAGAAAGAAAGAAAGAAAGAGAAAAAGAAAAAGAAAGAAAGAAAGGAAGCTCTGGTGCTTGGACTATGTCCTGATCGAGTCTGATTTTTTTTTTTTAGTGGATTAATGTAAGGATATATCTTGTCCCTAGTCTTAGATTCCTTAAAGGGATACTGAATTAATTTTTATGCTTTCATGTACTAATTATATATTCTTTAGTATTGCATTTTTAGTATCTTGGTTTAAAGGAAAATGAATTATAAGCAGCATGAAATCAAAGTACAGGAAAATAGACCATATTTAGGCAATTAATGGAGAGTCAAAAGCCATCTGGTATTGCTATCATGGAATATCTATGAGAGAACTTGTACTTTATGGAACTGGGAAAGTGGTTATTCCAGTTTCCTCTTGGGGCACATCTGCTACACTAGAGGGGGCTGTTGTTCTGAGTTTGCTTACTTAATGTTCAAAATAATTTTTCTATATAGATTTGATGTGGCTTTCCTTAAACTTAGAATCAGAAATGTATAGAATGATGCTTATGCCCTGAAATACTTTCGTATTGGAAAACCAAACTTCTCTTTGGAGGAGTCACTTATGTTCATAGTGAAAGGGACTGGATGTCCAAATCCTCCAAAATTCACAGGATTCAAGGAAGAAATCTGCCTGGCCCACGCCAGACACATTCTATCAGGGATTCCTTTGGAAAGGTTAATTACTTTTATTATATTATAAAGCCCAAAGAGCCACTAAATTGTATTACTTATGCTTGTTCTATGCCTTATTCTTTCAAGATAGAGAAATGAATGTTTGTTTTGTTTTTCTACATTTGTGTTGTATCCACATCTAGGAAAAAATTAAGCAAACTCTAGATTTAGCCATAAACTCTTGTGTGGGACCCAATAAAATCATGTACTTATGGAATTAGTATTAACAATTGTGTATCTATTTATAATTGGAGAGAGAGAAAGAGATTGAGACAGTGAGAGAATGACCATACAGCGTTTTAAGGAGAAAGTTTATTTCCACATGCAGATTTTTGCTTCTTACGTTTCAGTTATATATTATCCAATAATAAACATCCATGAATAGAGTGAGAGAAGAACCCCCTTCTGTGCATGGTTGATGCTTCCCTGTCTTTCATCCACTATGGATGCAGAGGGCCTGGAGGAGGCCGTGGCGTCACCTCTGTTTCCTCTCCCTGCAGGCCTGCTCTACGTTGGCTTCAGCGCCTGCATGTTTGGCCTCTACAGCTTCATGCCAGTCGTCATAAAGAAAACCAGTGCCACTTCAGTCAACCTCTCCTTGCTCACAGCAGATCTGTACAGCCTGTTCTGTGGATTGTTTCTCTTCCACTACAAGGTAAGTTGAGTCAGTGCACCTTTGTGAAGGCACTTGGTAGGGAGTAGCCCATACAGGTAAGAATGCCCTGCTGTGGAATGCCCCACTTCTGTGTAGGAAAGTAGGAATGAAACTGTGACAAACCCCGTGATCTGGGTAGTCACATGTCAACTATAAGACAGAGGCAACATTTTGTCATAAAATACCGGTAACTACAGACAGACAACTGATAGTGAAAGATCAGAAACTGCCAGAAAGGGAAGGGCTTTCAATAATGGGGGACAGTGATTCTGACACCATTTTTCTCAGAAGCTACTCTTTGTTCAGCCTAAAGCTAGGAAGACTGGTACAATTCTCAAACTATAACCACAAAAGGGATTCTGCCAAAGTATGTTCTCACTGGAAAAAAGACATAGTTCCTGAAGTTTCTGTTCTGCAGATGTTTTCATATCTGCAAATAGGAGTGAAAATGCTAGCACATTTGAAATATAGCTGACCCTTGAACAACATGGGTTTGAACTGTATGAGTCAACTTATACACAGATTATTTTCCAATAAATACATACACTACTATAACTGTATTTTTTCCTCCGTATGATTTTCTGAATTACACTTTCTTTTCTCTAGCTTAACCTATTATAAGAATATGGTACATAATACATATAACATACAAAATATGTATAAATCACTATTTATGTTGCTAGTAAGACCAACAGTAGGCTGTTAGTATTAAGCTTTTGGGGGAGTCAAAAGCTATACCTGGATTTTCAACTGCGTGGAGGATTGGCACCCCTAAGCACTGAGTTGTTCAACAGTCAATGTAGTTTCTTTGCTAAAACATTGGGGTTTGAATAAAGGAATGTAAAGAAATACTGTGAAACATTTGCAGTTAATATATCAGCCCTAAAGAAAGAAGGAACTAGCCAGTCCCAAGATGGCAGTCATTTTGAAGCCTACCCACATCCTAATCCTAGGTAGGCATGACTAATTGGTTCTGGTACGTGGAGATCAGAGGCTATCTTTTAAATGCTACACTCCTTGCAACTATTAACAATTGATTAGAATTAGTGTGTGAGAAGGAACCTGCTTGCTATTCCTTAACTAGTCTTATAAGGTAAGGATCAGTTGGGAACTAAGGCCAGTGTGGAAAAAAAACAAGTATGGAAAATCCAAAGAGAGGGGCTGGCTGAGTGGCTCAGTTGGTTAGAGTGCAAGCTCTGAGCAATAGGGTCGCCGGTTCGATTCCCACATGGCTAGTGAGCTGCACCTGAACCGAACCGCCACTGAGCTGCCAACAGGTGTCAGGGTGGCTCTGTTGGTGAGAGTACATGCTCCTAACAGCAAGGTTGCCAGTTCAACTCCCTCATGGGATGGTGGACTACACCTACTCTCAATTAAGATTGAACATGGCATGTTGAGCTGAGCTGCTGCGAGCTGCCAACAGATGGCCGGATGGCCATCTGGACTTGGAGCTGGACTTGGAGCTGAGTTAGCTGCGCCCTCCACAGTGAAGATCGAAGGACAACAACTTGGCTGTTCCCCTCCCCAATTCCCCAACACTGTTCCCCTTTCCCAACTACCCGATAAAATCTAAAAAAAAAAAAAAGATAAAAAATCCAAAAATATAAGACCAAATAAGGACAGGCAAAAGAAGACGGAGAAGAAAAGAAATGCTTCTGGCCACTTTTAGCCAAGTGCTTTTACACTGAAAACATCAGTGGTTTATAGTTAACATCACACAGTATGGCCAGTTGATGGGGCATCTTGGTGGCCAGGGCATTTTCACCTAGGTCAAACTGGGTTTTGAGGTTCCCGGAGAAATGCTGAGATGGGAAGAGCATGTACTTGAGAGGACCAGAGGCAAAGCAGCTTTAGTGAATAATCAGAAATATCACGAAGAGAAGCCAGAGTCAGAGCCGAATGACGACCAGAAACAGACGGAGAAGGGCAGACAGGGGTGGAAAGAGGCCACAAGTAGGGTTAGCAGCTGGGAGGACCAGAGCAGAGGTGGGGAAGTGGCTATGGCAGCAGATAGGGATTAAGTGCTGAGTCCCTGCTTTATGTGAAGCCTTGTGAGCACAAGCAAAAATGACAGCTTAAAGGAACTGTCTAGGACTGGACAATGTTGATATGCTGTTTGTAATTTTTTTTTTTTTTTTGGTCTGGATAGTGCAATCTGTTTCTTGAGCACACCCTGATCCTTACAAGGGTAAAAAGTAGGGCCAGCCAAGTGGTGCAGTGGTTAAGCGCTGGCTTGGGAAACCAGTGGCCCTGGTTCGGGTCCCACATGTGAGGGCCAGTGACACTGCCCTCAAAAATAAAATTAAAAAAAAAAAAAAAGGGTAAAAAGTAAAGTCCCAACATGCTCCCCTCAGGCTGCTCCCAACCACAGTTGTTAGGCCCAGCTTCCCTTACAATCCCCCTCCATACACACCTAGTTTTTTTTTTTGAAGACCTGGGACCCCCTAGCCATGGTTTTATCAGTCCAGCATAGTGGCCACCATTTTTCTTCTCTCTGCAGCTAAACATTCACATCTAGTCCAATCCTTAAGCATGAGTTCAGTTCTCAGCAATTATTACTGTAATTAATTGTCTTATAAGCTCCCGATCTAGAAGAATCCCTTTAATCTTCCTTAAGGAAAAATGGCTAAACTCTATTCTAAGATTAATTACTGCGGTCACTCCTTGGGCAGTCCAGACCCAGTCCAACTCTCAGCGTCCTTTAGAGCAGTGTTTCTGAAAACCTGGTTTCACCAGGGACACGTGATAGAAATGCAGATTCAGGAGCCACACCCCTGAGCCACAGAGTCAATAACGGGGGACATGTCTGAGGGAGTCTGCATTGTTAATAGGCTCTGCTGTGAGGTTGATGCTCTCTGAATTTGAGAACAAATACCTGAGAGTTGTACCTGAATAGTGCTCATTCCTGTTTGAGTCTGTTTCTCCCCATACTTCCACTGACTTTTGATTAAACCTGGGGCTCTTCAGATTTACAAACATAAACAACCAAGAAGTCTGATAAACCGGGTAAATTCTAATTTTCTGCAACCCATCTTTTCCCATCATTTGTATGCTACTACTTACTTAGGATAAGTAACTTTGCTAAAGAGGAAGCCACATAGTAACCCTTATTGTGCTATCAGAAGGGAAGCTTTGTTATCTGAAAATTAAATTCTTTTTTTTTTTAAAGACTTTATTGGGGAATTGGGGAAGGGGAACAGCATTGGGGAATAGGGGAGGGGGAACAGACAAGTTACTCTCTTTTTGTTCTTCAGTCTAGTTGCAGAAGATGTTGCTTCACTGGCCCATGTTGGTATCGTCATTGCGCCCTTCCTGGATGAGGCAGATCGGTTGCCGGCCTCTGGCTGTCGCTCACTGCAGCCATTGGCAGCTCATGCTGGCTGCCAGCCGCTCAGGCTGGCTGCCGACCACTCACTGTAGCCCATGGCAGCCCACTGCAGCAGGGGCTGCAGCCAACACCATCGCAGGGGCTCACACAGCCCAGCTCCAGGTGGAGCTGTTGTTAGCTGTAGAGGGCAGTGTCACTGGCCCTCATATGTGGGATACGAACCAGGGCTGCTGGCATCCCAAAGCAGCTCTCTATCAATGTGCCACAAGGCCGGCCCCGAAAATTAAATTCTTATATTCACCAATTTGCAGGTGTAATAGATGTTTTTTTTTCTTTTATTTATTAAAACAATGTTTTTTACTATACACATACATTTTGTTATTACTCCAAAGACAAATTTCCTTAAGGCTGCAATTGGTTCAACACAATAGGTGTTTGTCTAGTTAAAATTGATTCTTACTGTCTTTTTAAAAATTAAACTTTCAAGATAATTATAGATTCACATGCCATTTTAAGAAATAATACAGAGAGATCCCATTTACCCTTCACCTAGTTTCTCCCACTGGTGACATCTTCCAAACTATAGTTCAGTCAGCTTTTGGGCATTTCCATCCCATCAGAGCTGCTCATGCTGCCTTTGTGAAGCCACACCTACTTCCTCTCACCCTCCTCCTTAACCCTTCGAAACCACTCACTTAGTCTCCATTTCTCTAAGTTTGTCCCTTTAAGAATGGTATGTAAATGGAATTATACAGTATATATTACCCTTTTTTAACTCATTATAATTCTCTGAAGATCCATCCAGGTCATTTCACATGTCAGTAGCTCATTCATGTTCGTTGCTAAGGATTGTTCCTTGCACCATAGTTTATTTAACCATTCACCCTGAAGGACATCTGGGTTGCTTCATTCTTGGCTATTATAAATAAAGCTGCTATGGACATCCATGTACAGGCTTTTGTATGAACAGAGTTTTCACTTCCTTGAGATAAACATCCAATGGTACAATTGCTAGACATGTAGTAGCATGTTTAGTTTTTTAAGAAACAGCCAAACTACTTCCCAGAGTGGTCTTTTGTCTTTTATTATAAAGAAATGCATATTTATCATGATAAAGTCAGAAAATACAGATAAATACTATTATATACTGGTACTACTTTACAGTGCATATATATTTTTACAGTATACAAATATTTTATAGCTTACATATTTTAATAAAAATTTAAATACATTGTACTGACTGCTTTGTTACATGCTTTATTTAAACTCAGCATGTATATATTCCCTTGTCATTTAATACCTATACATAATGTGAGTCTGAAAGAGTAGTTCTCAACTCTGCCTATGCATTACAATTACCTGAGGAGAATATAAATCATAACTGTGTCCAGGGCTCACCCCAGAGAGCCTGGTCCTATATGGTTGAGAGTAAGGCCTTTTGAAATACTTCTGGTGACTCACCACAAATCCTAATACACAGCCAGAGTTGAGAATCATTAATCTACAAGATTAATTTTTAATGAATATATAGTATTCCTTGGAATCATTACACTTTATTTATAAGAAAGCTTAGGTTTTCTCAGCCATGGCACTGTTGATATTTTAGACCAGATGACTCTTGGTTAGAGGGAGGGGGCCTGTCCTGTGCATTGTAGGATGTTAAGTAGCATCCCTGGCCTCGACACACTCAATGCCATCCCCCCAGTAGTGACAATCAAAAATGTCTCCACACATTGCTGAACAGTGAGAACCACTGATTTAATAATCTCTAATTATTGACTTCAGATGATATCTCTTTTGGGCCAATATAAAAAATTTGAGGAATTAGCTTGTATTAAATCTTTGCTTGCATTTAATGTTTCAATGTTTTTTTCATAGTTTAAAAATAAATCTCATAATTAGTTTATTTCATTTCTATTTTGAAACAAAGATGTTTACAATAATTTGAGAATCCTATTGACCAGTTAGGAATCTTACATCAAGGCAGTATTTGCAAAGCCCTGTTAATGTTATGGCAACCGATATTAGGATGTAGACAAATGTTCTATTTCTCCTTTCCCTTCACTCTCATTGTAGTTAACAGTTGACACCACACCACTTATTTCTTAAATAAACACTGCCTTGTACTGTTCTCTAATGTTTTTATGAACAATAGTATTTAATATCTACAAAGAAATAAGCTAACTACTCAATTTAAATCTAAAAATTAAAAAAAAAAAAGAAACCTTCCTTTGCCTTAAAGAATTTTTAGGGAAACTTTTTTTTGTTTTGTCTTGTTTTTGAGGGCAGTGTCACTGGCCCTCATATGTGGGACCCGTGCCTTAAAGAATTTTTAAAAGAATCTTTCAAGCAGTGTTTGAATTTGCAGTCAAATAGTCATTGTTTGGAAAATCCAGGGTTTTTTATCATCCCAGGGCCCAGTTTGCTTGTCTCTGAAATTGGCCTTGGGCTTACTTGCTAGATGGGAGGCTCTTCCTAGCCCTGCAGAAGGGTGCTTCTGAGTTCCTTGTGGTTTTGCACCACAGTCAGATGGGCCATCTCAGAAAACTGCGTTTTAAATAATGCCTATTGGAGGTACTTTTATCATTAAAGAAATGTATGGTCGGTGCAAAAATTTTGGCAAGTTTTGCAAAATTTAAAAATCACATGCTGGTGTGTGTGTGTGTGTGTGTGTGTGTGTGTGTGTGTGTGTGTGTATGTGTGTTTGTCTTTAGGGGAGTAGGAGAAGATGGTTATATTTTACATACATCTTTTTTGGAGGAATACCTACTTAAATTCTTTGCCCAGTTTTAATTGGGTTATTTGTCTTCTTATTGAGTTGTAATATTTCTTTACATATGCTGGATACTAGGCCCTCAGGTATATGATTTACAAATATTTTCTGCCACTCTGTGGTTGTGCTTTTCATTTTCTTGCTAGTGTCCTTGGAAGCACAAAGGTTTTTCTTTTCTTTTTTTTTTTTTTTTTGCGGGCAGTGTCACTGGCCCTCGTATGTGGGACCCAAACCGGGGCTGCTAGCTTCCCAAGCCAGTGCTTAACCACCGCGCCACTCGGCCGGCCCAGAAGCACAAAGGGTTTTGTTTTGTTTTGTTTTGTTTTGTTTTGTTTTGTTTTGTTTTGAGGGCAGTGTCACTGGCCCTCACATGTGGGACCCGAACCGGGGCCACCAGCATCCCAAGCCAGCACTTAACCACCACGCCACTCGGCCGGCCCAGCACAAAGGTTTTTAATTTTCATGAAGTCCACTTTATCTTTCTGGTTATACTTTTAAAAACATGAAAGGAACCAAGTCAAGCCAAATCTTCTCTAGTGGTTTATATCGCTGATCCAGTCCATGGCTGCACAGCAATGACTGCTAGTTACCTCTCATTGTCTGCTCTGAGGAATGGTGGAAAGTCACAGTCTGAGGAAGAGAAGATTCAAATCAGATGAGAGGGTCTTTAACTATGTAAAGAGTGTAGTGTGGGGGCCAGCCGAGTGGCGCATTGGTTAAGAGCTGGCTTGGGACACCTGCTCTGAGCAGTGGGGCCCCGGTTCGGATCCCACATGGGCCAGTGACGCTGTACCCTCTACAGCTAAGATGGTGAACAACAGTTCCACCTGGAGCTGGGCTGCCGTGAGTCGCCAGCAACAGCATAGGCTGCAGTGGGTCTGGCTGGCAGCTGGCATGCGCTTTCGTGAGCTGCTATGAGCGGCCATCCAATAGCCAATGAGCGACTGCCTCACCCGGAAAGAGCGCAATGATGATGCCAACATAGGCCAGTGAAGCAACGTCCTCCACAACTAGACTGAAGAACAAAAGGACAGCAACTTGTCTGTTTCCCTTCCCTGATTCCCCAATGCTGTTCCCCTCCCCCACTTCCCCAATAAAATCTGAAAAAAAATAATTAATAAAAAGAGAGAGAGTGTAGTGTGGAAGAGGTTTTAAGCCCACTGATTCAGATTGAAGTGGTCTGTGATGCAGTCCAGACATCAGGTTTTCAAAGGTTCCACAGGCTATACAGCCAGAATTGAGAGCAACTGGTTCTGACTTACTTTATGTGGCTGAAGCAGGTGGAATTAAGACCAAAGGGTGAAGGTTATAAGATTATAGCTGAAATATAAAGAAACCTTGTTAACAATTAGTCATCTGGAAGTGGAATAGACTGGCTTAGGAGTTCTCTTGGCTGGAGGAGGACAAGAATGAGAGAGCGATAATGCAAGGGGCCTCATACCTCAGTACAGAGGATTGACCAGTGACATCTGAGATCTCATTTGGTTTGATTACAGTCTGCAGGTACAGTTTATTCTTTCACTTAATCATGATGTCTTCACTCCATGATTCACTTCTGGGCTGGTTATAAATATCTGCAGGTTGTGAGGGGAGGGCTGTTTGCTCACAGATGTTGCTTACCCAGGCAGAACTAAATGATTAAATGAAGCTCTCCTGCCCAACATTGATTATTTGTGTTTTCTCACTTTCCACCCTTGGAAAAAAAATCTATTCTCTTCCCTACCCATAAGTCCACTGTCTGCAACTTCTCTGTGTCTTGTGCTGACTGTTATGCTGACTGGGCAATAAAGTCCCATCCTGGGGAAGCAAATGACCTACTTCTGAATTAGACTTTCTGTGTGATGTAGTGCTCTTGCAAACTCTAATTTTACAAGACTTTTGAGAAGTGGTTGTATATTTCTGTTCTTTATTACCTGACAGCATTATTGAATTCAGAACAGTACATCTATACAATCCATGGAAAGTGCAGGAAATAAGCTTTACTGGCCCTCAGAGAGCCTCTAAAACCAAACCCAGGAAGAGATTTACATGAAAGCTTTTCAATTTGATAATGTGTTGGCTTTTCAAGGTCAGAGCTTGATCAGTTATGAATTCTATTTCCTTATATTTATCGTACAAAGACAGTTTTGAAATTAAAAAGGTATTAGGGTCTTGTGGCTTCCATAACAAATTACCACATACTCAGTGGCTTAGAAAAACACAAGTTTAGTATCTCACAATTCTGGAAGTCAGAAGTCTCAGTGGGCTAAAATCAAGCCAGCAAACCTGGAGGCTCTAGGGGAGACCCATTTCCTTGTCTTTTCCAACTTTAGGAGGCTGTCTGCATTTCTTGGCTCGTGAGCTCTTCCTTTGTCTTCAAAGCCAGCAGCATAGCATCTTCCACTCTGACTCTGCTATGCCTGCTTTCCTTGTGTGATTATATTGGGCCTACCCAGATAATCCAGGACAATGTCCCCATCTCAAAATCCTTAACTTAATCACATCTGCAAAGTCCTTCTTACCATGTAAGAGAACTTACTCACAGGTTCCAGGGACTAGGATGGGACCATCTTTGGGGAGCCATTACTCTGCCTAGGAGGACTATTCATAATTATAGCAGGACAAATACAGGTAGGTTGGCTCCAAGCTGGGCCACCTGGGATGTATGTATGTGGTCTTTAGAAGCCAAATGTGGGCAATGAAGACACATTCTTCACCCACAGACACTGTGCTCTGTTGAATATCCCAGTTGATTTTTAAAGTAGTTCTGGTTACCTGCCTATGTGTGGTGTCAACAAAGAAAACACTAAGTTATATATTCAGAAAACGAATTGGGGTGGGAGATGACTTCAGTATGTACAGTGTAAAGTATGAATTCAGGAGTGTGGTATGGCAAAAAGAGCATAGACTGAGAAGTCAATGGAGCCTAAATTTAAATTGTAGCTTCTGTTTACTCTTTAAGTACTGGGGAAAAGTTTTTTATTCTCTCCAAACTTCAAGGTAATGAGACTTGCCTTATGGAATTTTTGAAGGTTCAATAATTTATAAATGGCAACCAATAGTGATGCATTTCTGATTGAATGCATGGTTCAGGGTTAGTAATCCCTATTCCCATTTTTAGGATACTAATCTTATTTTAAGACTTTGTAATTAGATGTAGCTTTTAACAATTTTGTGTGAGTTTTCTCTTACTCTTTGTTTGAAAAGGCATAAGAATTTAGAAAATATTACATCAGTCATTTTCAACTAATTCCTTAATTCTTTCATTGCCTACAATAGAATTTTTAGGTGATAGCTATAAATACAGAACATTCAAGCGTTGTTGAAATAAAACACCAATAAAATCTTTCATGATTTGCCATCATGTGCTAAACATTCTTTAGGAAAATAATGGCCAATGCCTCGGCCTGACATTTAAAATAGAAAATGGCTTACTTCACACATTTTGCTATTACATTTTCAAGGCTTGATAATGTCACAGAATTGCTGTAATAGTTAAAGTTGAGAGTAATTTCATAAGAAGAAATTCTTTTTGTAGTCTTGTCAAAATAAATAAGAAATTGATAGAGGAAAAAAATGAACCTTGTAAATTCTTTCCAAATCCCCTTTAAACACTCCACTTATTGGTTTATATAGTTCCCCTCAATGAACAGCATGAAACCACATGTGATCCTATTGGGAGAGTACTATTTTAGGGAAGTAAGGGCTCCATAAAACCAATAGTCCTGCATCAGAAAAGTGTTTTTATCATCCAAACATTCAGTACTAAAAACGGGGTGGATTAGGGTAGGGCAAGAGAGATTTCAAAATCATTTGTCCAACAAGGCTACTTCAGGTATTCTGGGTAATGTGATTCATGTGAATTTCATAGAATTGCATCTATATGTATTCATTAGAAAACATCCTGTATGTTTTAGTCTCCTCTTTATACTGGATAAATTGTTTATAATTGTTGTGAGTTATTTTTTACACATAATCAGGAAAGTTTCTTACATTGTCACCTGCCTGGTCTAGCAGTCCAGATCATGTCCTCTGAGGACAGTTGTAGAATTCAACAGAACACCCTGACCTCCTCTGACAGCCACTAAAAATCACATCTCACGTGTGCAGGTTTCTCTTACTGGTGGTGGGGTTGTTGTAAGAGATTTAGCAAGAAAAGTTGAATAGTTCTGGATGTGGGGCTAATTTAATGAATATTATTAGGCACTAAATTTAAAAGAACTTCATTCAGCAAATATTTCTTCTACGGCTGCGATGTGCCAGGTACTGTTTTGGTGCTTACCTCGTTATTTATAAATAAAGATGAGAAGAACAACCCAAAATCGCCAGGCGGATTAATGCAAAGGACGATATTCCAAACCACTGAGACTTGAATAGACCAGCAATCTGAAGTATCCTTCACATCTGAGCGCCAGTGCCAGCGACTTTGCAGAGGTCGCATTCTGAGTGGAATCTTTCATTAGCTGCGGATTAGAATCTGGAGCCAGGCAGCCCTGTTGATCCTCTGTGGCAGAGAGCTGTTTCAGTAATGGAACTGAGCTTGAAAAACCAGGGCAGGCAGCTTCAGCTGGTGGCAGCTGGTGAGCATAAAGTCATACTGCACATCTTATTTATAAAAGTACTCTCATCCATAGCCTGTTACATTTCTTTTTGTAAGAATGGCATCTTAAAGGGCTATGAATTTTAAGTTCATACTCCCTAATTATAACTATAAGTGGGTTATTTTTAAGTTACTTCTAGGCTTTTATGACTCTTTTCCTATTTTTTTAAACTGTCACTGATGAGTAGAGAATGGGAGAAACTACCATCACTGAGGCCTCCAAAGCATCTCACAGGAAGTACCAAGGTGACAGAGCAATGAATGTTGGAACTTGGTTTCCCTCTTCCTGGAAATGCAGGAGAGTGTCTTTTGAGGTTTCCATATTGCCGAGTTAGTTAGGGTAAATGTTACTAGCTTCCGTGGGTCAAAGGGACTCTTCCCATGCAGGTTCCATTCAGGAACCCAGGCTCCTCCCATCTTGTAGCTCTGACATAACCAGGGCAGGCAGGGATGAACGAACTCTGAACTGTGAACCAGCTCCATGTTTTTGTAAATATAGTTTTATGGGAGCACAGCCATTTCTTTATATATTATCCATGGCTGCTTTTGCTCTACAATGACTACATTGAGTAGTTGTGCCAGAGACTGTGTGACCCACAAGCCTAAAATATTTACTCTCTAGCTTTTTAAGAAAAAGTTTGCCAGTCTCTGGGCGAGGCCCTTGGAGCTCTCTGCAGGGCTCTCTGTGGGAAAGCCTAGACACTTTTATGGCTGTGTCTAGAGTGGTGTACATAACATCTTCCCCATTATACTGGCCAAAACTCAGTCACGTGGCCACACGTAACTGAAAGGAGGCTGGGACATATAGTCAAGCTGTTTGTGCAAGAAGAAAAGACAACAGGTTTAGTGAACAGCCAATCTGCCACATTAGCAATTTCTGTTTAACAGAAATTTTGGAAGGATTCGAGAAGTTGGGGATAAATTGTGAGGCAGGTTCACAATTGTAGCCAGAAGTCAAAATTCCTTCTACAGGCGGCTATTCTTAAACTCCACATCACAGATAGTTTGAACTGACATCATCAGGACCAGCTGTAGAGGACAATGGAGTGAGGTAGAGAGAGGTGATGCTGAAGTTTCAAATGGAAAGGCCTGTGGCTGGACTGGAGTGTAGCCAGGAGAAAACAACTAGTTGTCCCCTAGAAGAATGCATGGGATGAATTCCCATGTTTGTCACCAGGGTGTTTGTCACCAGGGTGAACAGTCTGGCCCTGTCCTGCACATTCAGATACCTAATTTTGTCAGTGGTTCTGAATGGATCCATCTCTCATGGATCAGAATATTAATGATCCAGGCTCCCAGAAATCAGAACATCAATTTGCTAAGATAAAGAGCAAAGATTGGCTCAAACAGTAAAGGCTGAAGCAGACCCATCACTCTACACATCTCCAGGAACTACATGGATGGGAGGCTTTTTGCAACTTTATATTTAAAATTAATTTTGAGAGTTTTTCTTGACTCCCTTCTATGAAAGAGAGTTAATATTGTCCCTCATTTCCTGACTTCCATTGTACTATTTTTATATTGTCAATTATGTTAACAGTTCATTTATATCAATATAATCTCTATGGTATGTAAGCCATATTTCCATACTTACAATATTTGCTAAACCACCAGTCTCTGAAATGCAGGCTCTTCTTTTATAAATTCGTTATTTTGATTTATCTCTTATTTGGGTGGATTTTATCACCATTGATATTGTCATACATAGGGCTGCTATGTATGGTTGTACAGGCTGTACACAGTGCCATCTGTCCATTTATAGGGCATGTTTGCCAGCAGTCAGTAGTCAGTGCCTTGAAGAAGAGGAGACTTTATAATCACTACAAAGGTGCCAATTGGGCTAGTGGTGGGTCTTCAGGATGTGTTCAGAAGGGCCATATTTCTCAAGTCTTTGTTTCCTTGAAAGCATTTCTTGTATTTGTATGCAAAGAATAACTTTCCTAGGTTACATTTTTTTCTCAAAATTTTATGGATGTATATATTTTTCAATTGGTCATTGTACCCAGCTCTTTTTTTTTTTTAATTATTTTTTTCAAAGATTTTATTGGTGAATTGGGGGAGGGAACAGCATAGGGGAACTGGGGACGGGGAACAGATAAGTTGCTGGCCTTTTGTTCTTCAGTCTAGTTTTGGAGGACATTGCTTCACTGGCCCATTTTGGAATCATCATTGCGCTCTTCTCAGGTGAGGCAGATCGGTCGCCGGTCCCTGGGTGGCCGCTCACAGCGGCTCTTGGCAGCTCACACCGGCTGCCAGCTGCTCATGCTTGTTGCCGGCCACTCACTGTAGCCTATGTAGCCCATCCCCAGGGACTCACAGCAGCCCGGCTCCAGGTGAAGCTGTTGTTCACCATCTTAGCTGTAGAGGACAGTGCCACTGGCCCTCACGTGGGATCCGAACTGGGGCCTCTGGCATCCCAAGCCAGCTCTTAACCAACGTGCCTCTTGGCCAACATGTACCCAGCTCTTTTGAATCTTATGAGTAACTGAATTTTATCATTAATTTGGGTATTTTTGTTTATTTGTTTGTTTGTTTGTTTTTCCCAAAAAAGAGCCCACAGTGTTCTATCCCTGTGTTTTTTTGATTTGAGAATGCCTCTGAGGTCTTTCCACTAGTAGGTCAGCTTGGTGTATGAGCTATCCCACTACCGGGGAGACAGTTCCTTGGTAGCCTTGAACTGTTCCCTCAATTCACCTTCAGAACCCCAGATAATGGCAAGTCCCAATGCCCACCCATCTTGTTGAGAATATGAGGAAGTGGAAAGGTTTGCTGTTCTTGAGAATGTTTCCTTGATTCTTCCCTGAGTTAATTACCACTTAATTAACTCTCTTCAAATTAGAGACAGGTCTGAAAGTGTATTCACCAAAATGTTAACATGAGTCCAAGGGCAGAAAGAATGGTGGAGCTCTCGTAAGACTGAGCCCAAGCTCTGGAGTCAGAAACCTCGGTGTGAATTTCAGCTCACTCCCTACCAAGGGTCCTGACCTGTTTTGTGCCCTCAGTCCCTTTGGCCATCTGGTGAAGCCTAGAGATCCCTTTCACAATGGTTTTAAATGTCTAAAATGAAATGCATAGCATTACAAAGCAGGCTGATTATATTAAAATAAACTTATCAAAATATCTTAAAATATCATGATATAGTAATATATCAAACTACAAATTTCATGATCTAGAAGCACATCTGATAAGTACTGTCATTTCAAAGCAGATACGAGTGTGAGCAATATTGAAGAGATCTGCAGCAATTGCATTGTGACATGAAAATGTATGTGATTTCTATTAGCGAAAACATCTAAGGCACTGCTAATACTAATGGAGCTAGCTCATTGCTTACATTTATAATGAAGAGATGCCAAATGTCAGTTAGAGGTTAGTGAAAATAAAAATGCATGTTTCGGTCCAGGTTTACCCCTGAATTTTAGACAGAAACCCCTGATGCTACCAATTAGCCTTGTGCAAAAGTTACTTACCTTCTCCCAACCCTTGTTTCCTGATCAGCAGAACTGAGGTCACATTACTGGATACTATATAACTGGTAGCATCAAGGTCCCTGTATAAATGAAATAGCGCAGGCAAGTCACTAACTGCAGCATCTGGCGCAGTGAACACTCAATAAATAATGCCATTATTAAGGATGGTAGAATTTTGAGTGCTTATATTTTACGTTCTTCATACTTGTAAGTACTGCTTAAATTATGTGCTGTGAAAACAGTATATGAACATTTGTCATTTTCATAATCCTAAAACAATAAAGCAATTTTCAGTTCAAAAGTACATAAAGCTAACAATCCCCTCAAATAAAAAGGAAGTCTAAATATAAATCTCTGCCACTGAGAAATGGGACAAAATTGCAGCCAGCCACTGATTAGAAGGTTCTAAAGGGTTTATTCTCGATTTTTCTTGACAAATATGAACTACAAAATAATTAAAGTGTTTCCATGTGTCTGTTTTTCTCATTGTTTTTGTGTAACTAAACTCTTCACTCATTACATTGCTAAGCCCAAGTAACTTAGTCATATACCTAGTTTTTTTCTCATTTAAATGTATTTTGAGATGTGGTTTTATTTTTAAAATAAAAACGTTGTAAACTACTCTATGGGGCCTCACATTTAGTAGTGGAACTCAGCCTAACTTGAATGTGAATTTTGATTACCAGTTCCACACCCATTTACTTTTTTATTTTTATTTTTAAATTGGGAAACAGTGTGTCCTTCCAGGACCCATCAGCTCCAAGTGTAGTTGTTTCAATCTTGTGGAAGGCACATCTCAGCGGCCCGTGTGGGGATCAAACCGGCAGCCATGGTGTTATCATCATCACGCTCTAACCGGCCACCCCCCATTTACTTTTTTGATGTTTCATGGAACCAAACATTTACATATAGGAGTGTACCTGTTTCCCATTGCTCTGTGGAAGTCCTAACAGTTAAGGATTATATTGATGTTTCTTTTGTCTACTAACCAGTCCCACCTTTAAACGAAAGGACTGACTTTATATAAGAACTAAGCTCTGGGTGACAGAGGCCGTACTTGTCTCCTTCTCTGCTGGATCCCTGGTGTCTAGGACAGTGCCTAGCATAGGAGGTGTTCATCAATTATTTATTCAGTTGAGAGGCTTATTGCTACAAGAAACATTTGAAGTTAAATTTCAATTTTCTAGGCTGAACATTATCTAGCAATTTTCACAAAAGAAGCAAAAAAAAAATTTGATCGATGTGGGCTCTTTACATTTCAAGTTAATGAAACCAGCTGAAAAGTAAAAAATTTAGACCCCACAATAGCAAGTCACTGTTTTGATTCATTCTTTGCACTGAGTGACTGCTTAGGAAACATCTCAAGGCAACGTGGAGATTAGAAAACCAGTTTAATGCCATAATAACTATATACAGTGTCATGGGGGAATGGAAGAATGGAACTCACATCAAGGGTTGAAAATTTGCTAAGAAATTTATTCTATTTATATTAAAAAATCATATCTAATATTCATATTTATTATTCATAAAATATCCCACAGTAAAATCATGAAATGAGTCATTTTCACATACTCTATTTGTGTGTGTGTGTGTGTGTGTATATATATATATATATATATATATATATATATATATATATATATATTTGTTGATGTGTCTACATCCAGAGGGTTCAGCAAACTGTTCTATAAAACACTGGATTATAAATATTTTAAGCTTTGCAATTCAGACAGCCTCTTTTATAAGAGACTCAGCTCTGCCATGGATATGGCTTTTCCAATAAAACTTTATCTATAAAACCAGACATTGCTAGAGTTTAGTTTATTGACCCCTGATGTAGACTAAAACTATCCTTGCAAACTTTTCCCTCATCTTCAGCATTAGGACACACCATTTTTCTTCTGCAAAGCCTATCATTAATAAAACCGCTGGATTAGTGTTCTGGATTTATTCAGGTAAATATCCAGAAGTGGAATTGCTGGGTGATAGGGTAGTTCTATTTTTAATTTTCTGAGGAACCTCTATACTGTTTTCCATAGTGGCTGTACCAATTTGCAATCCCACCAGCAGTGTATGAGGTTTCCCTTTACTCCACATCCGCCAACTCATTTTTTGTTTGTTTTTTTGTTTTAATTGGGGAATTGCGGAGGAGAACAGTGTTGGGGTTTTGGGGAGGAGGACCAGCCAAGTTGTTGTTTTCCAATCTTAGAGGTGGAGGGTGCCAGTCGCCATCTAGCTGCCTGTTGGCGGCTCGTGTCCTCTAAGCTCAAGGTGCTGTGTTCAGTTTAATTGTGCGTGGGCATAGCCACCATCCCATGCTGGAGTTGAACCAGCAGCCTTGTTGTTAAGAGCGCACACCCAGTCCACTGAGCCATCCGGGTGGCAGCTCAGCTCAAGGGGCAGAGTTCAGTCTTAATTGAGGGTGGGAATAGCCCACCATCAAACCAGTCTTGTTGTTAGGAGCATGTGTTCTCACCAGCTGAGCCATTCTACCACTTGTTGGCAGCTCAGCTGCAGCTCAGCTCAGGCGCAGTGTCACTGGCCCATGTGGGAATCGAACTGGTGGCCCTGTTGCTCAGATCTCATGCTCTTAAGCTAACTCTTAAGCAACTGAGCCATTCAGCTCGCCCTCGTTGTTTTTTAATTTATTGATGATAACCATTCTGACTGGTGTGAGGTGATATCTCATTGTGGTTTAATTTGCATTTCTCTGATGAGTAGTGATATTGAGTATTTTTTTCATAAATCTATTGGCCATCTGCATGTCCTCTTCAGAGAAATGGAAAGATATATGCACCCCTATGTTCACTGCAGCACTACTTATAATAGCAAAGATATAGAAGCAACCTAAGTGCCCATCAATAGATGAATGGATAAAGAAGAGGTGGTATATATATACAACAGAATATTACTTGGCCATAAAAAATGAAATCTTACCATGTGTGACAACATGGATGAACCTAGAGGGTATTATGCTAAGTGAAATAAGTCAGACGGAGAAAGACAAATACCATATGATCTCACTTATATGTAGACTCTAAAGAACAAAATAAACAAACAAACAAACAAACAAAAACAGAAACAGACTCAGAGATACAGAGAAGAAACTGATGGTTACTGGATGGGAGGAGGGTTGGGTTTGGGTGAGAAAGGGGAAGGGACTAAGAAATTCAAATTGGTAGTTACAAAATAGTCATGAGGATGTAAAGTAAAGCATAGGAAATACAGTCAATAATATTGTAATAACTATGCATAGTGCCAGGTGGGTTCTAGACTAATCGGGGGGTTCACATCATAAATTATATAAATGTCTAACCACTACACTGTAGACCTGAAACTAATATAAAACAATATTGAATATCAGTTATAATTGAAAGATTAAAAAATAAAAATAGGGCCGGCCTAGTGGCGCGGTGGTTAAGCGCTGGCTTGGGAAGCCAGCAGCCCCGGTTCGGTCCCACATACGAGGGCCAGTGACACTGCCCTCAAAAAAATAAAATAAAATAAAATAAAAAATAAAAATAAATTAAGCTGCTAAAAGCTATATACAAAAGTGTTACAAACTTCTTTGCACTTCAAGTGTGCACACTTGTTTTCAAAGCTAGCTGTAATAATTTCTACCAGTTATAGAATAAGGGGGGTATATGCTTCCTATTTGAAGTCTTGGTGGCATTTAAGGGCATATTTGTTAATGTTGTTATAAGGATATCTGTGGCAAGCACACAATACAGTGAAATATCTTCAGTTCGTTGGTTTATTGTTTTCATTTGACCTAAAAGAATGAGTGGGATGTTAATGTAACCCAATAGCCCTGAACTAAGATGTGACAAGGAAGGCATATTAAAGCCATAGCTTGCAGAGAAGATGAAGCAAAGGTATCTGGAGACAGTGAGCACGTTCTAAACTGATTTTATACATGTAGCATGCCCCGGAAGAAACAAGAATATCAGAGAATAACAAGTATATTATCAAAAGAACTTTCCCAGAATCACATGTGTGTGGAGAAAAGAGGCCATTAAACACACTGCTAATTTGACAGTGAAGAAGGTCCTTTCCAAATGATAAATCTCTATAGCTTAGTGTTATCTCACCATTCCCATAGGAATGTGGACACACAGGCGGTTATACAGACAGAGACATATAGTTGGTAATGGCTATATTAGTTCAAGGGTGTCAAATTTAGGAGACACCTCCAGATTTTGATTTTTTAAAATGTGTTCGTATAATACTAACATAACCCAAAGTTCACATTGTTTTAAGGTCTAAGACTTTAGATAATTTGATTTTATTTTTATAACAGGTACAAAATTTAATTTAAAAAGGGAAAAAGAAACCAGCAGTGTTGTTGAATGTCTTTCACATGTTTTGTAGCACTCCATGGATTTAAAAGATTATACACTGTGAAAATGTAATAATGATGTTATAAGATTTTATTATGGAATAACCAAATATTCTGGGCCCAATGCCAACACTCCGCAGTGATATTCTGGAATTAAAAAGTGAGTGTTGAGGGCTCTGTAAGTGAATATGGCAGCTATTATCATGTACCAAACTTCTTATTTAAAAAAATTGATTAACCATTAAAACTATAATATGATTGTTTTCCTCGATACCTGCCACATCATGATATTCTTCGCAATAAATTACTTGTAAATTTATTTCATTTCTCTGTCTCTCTATCACCACCAGATCAATGTAGGAGAAGGAAATAAAGAATTCTAATATGGTTGCAAGGGAACTCATTTTTCGTTTTGTCGAGGGATTTCCCCAGCCTGCAGCCATGATAACATTTCTTGATGATTGTTCATTTCTATGAATTGAGAAAGAACAGCTTCCAAGTTCATCAATAACTTGTTAAAGTTGTTCCAAGATATGTTGAATTTAAGTTGAGTCTTTCCCCTGTGGAACAGAGATATGGATTGCCCATAGAAGCTTGAACATAGGGAACAGAAGAACAAAAAAGATTTACATTGGGTGACAGGAGTCAGGAGCACAGAGAGTCAGGGCCCCCGATTGCTGCTCCCCTCCTTAACAATGTGATGTTTGGAGGATAAACTGTTTCCCGAGTATTTCAATCTTAACCATGTCCTGGTTTTCTGATATGGACAGACAATTGGCATTTTGACTGGGGCACTCATTGATTTATTTTCTGTGTTGATTAGATGAATTGTGGTTATTTTCTCTCTCCCAGTTGGAAAAAAGAATGGGAGGTGAGGGGTGAGGTTAAGTATTCTTGGTCTCATAGGGCTGGCCGAGTGGTTCAATTGGTTAAGAGCTCGCTCAAGAGTGCGAGCTGAGCTCTGAGCAACAGCAGTTCGATGCCCAGCCCGAGCTGAGCAGCTGCTGAGCTGCCAACAGGTGGCAGGATGGCTCAGCTTAAAAAAAAGAAAATATTCTTGGTCTCTAAAGATAACCAATTTTGGTGTTTGTCAGTAGAGTATGTGCCATGCCCACATTTGGTGTTTTCTGTGCTGTGGCCTAAAAGGAAGAAATATTGCAGTACTTAACCATGAGGCTTTATCCCTTTTTTTACTAAAAAAGAAAAAAAAAAGGAAATGAGGGGGAAGAGGAGAAATAAGAGAAGGTAAGAGTAGGATAAAGAGCAATAATAAGGCAATTCCAAAGAATGTGAAAAAGCTCTGATTTCTCCAGTCAATTTATTCTGGTTCAGTAAACTCAGGAGCAGAACTTTTGCCATTTTTAATACTCTTAATAATAATAAAAATGATTTTGTTAGTTTAGTGCAGAGCCAAAATTAAGAGGTCAAGCATCAACTTGTTTATGTTGGCATTTCTGCGGGGCCAGGTCTGTCTAGTCTCCCTGCCCTGAATAGCAATTGGCTCAGACTCAGCAGCCATAGATCAGGACCAGGCAGAGCCTTTCATCACAAGATCCCAAACAGGCCCCAGCTTACAACCTGCCCAGCAATGGCTAGCTTCCTCTCAGTCCGCTCCCCACCATTCCACTCCCAGGCTCCAAGTGTGACCTCAACCCTCTGAGACATACTTGGCTGCCCAGAGATGTGTTGTCGTTGCTGAGCTGTCCTCTCCTTCGCACCCCAGGATGCTCAGTAGAGTGGCTCTTTTCCTTCTCAGATTGTTGCCAAAGGGCCGACCCTTCAATCTACAAATAAAATGGGTATTCGAGAGAACTTAGGCTCCCTCAAATCCACTTATATTAGCCCTTCAAATTTCGACATAAAAACATGGCAACATTACATTGAATTATGATTCGCTCATGTAACTGGAATTTCACTTAGTCACTGATGGGCCTTGAAACTACCCTAGTACCCAGAACCTCCAAATTGTGTAATCTGGTGCTTTTTGAAACAGGATTGGGTTTATTTATTCCTTCTTGTTCTAGAAATCATGGTTATGTGTGCCAGTTGATTTATCTTTTTATGTGCAGTTTATATCACAGAACATGGAAGCACAGGAGAAAAGATTCTTCTTTTTTTTTACATTGCAGAGTATCCAGGACAGTTTTCACAAACTTAATTAAAAGTCTAATCTTTCCTAATTTTTCCCAGATAGAACTTGCCTGCTGAAATTGCCAGGCCAATCGCCCTACATGGAAATTCCTCCTAAAAGCTCTTGAACTTCCTGTTTACCAGCATGTGCCACATACCCCTGGGAATGACCTCCACATTAAAGCCATGTCTAAGGACACTTAGCAATATCCTCAAATTCATTTCTGAGTAGCTTCCTTATGCAGTTCAGAAACCAGTTTCAACTCACCATTATCATGTTTCCACATGGCATGCCTCTTTCAATGGCAGGCCCGCATGCAATGCATGCCTCTTGTTTGGGCAAGACAGTCTTTTGGCATTTTAGCAGTAATGTCATCCTTGAGCTATGGTCTGAGTTATTTGGTTTGTCTTTCCTCCCCTTATCATAGAGCTTAGGAACACCTGAATGCTTGAAATTGTTGTCCCTGGCTTATATGTGATACATGAGGAGTCTTTGGGGTAACATTCTCTCAGGCTCTTCAGCTTCTCCCCACAAAAATTCAGAAGGCAGATACTATCAGGTTAGCAATAGCAGCCCACAGGGGTGTGTGTGTGTGAGAGAGAGTGTGTGTGTGTACACACAAAAAAGAAACAGAGAGAGAATACATTCTTGCTTAATTTAGAATAGAATCATTATACTTTGGTTATATAGTTCTGCAGTCCCCTTTCTTTCTGGCTATTGAGACATTTTCTTTACCTCTATCTCTTTTCTTTCTAATTTGACCTTATTTTCTTCCTCCTCCTAACTGTATTTTCTCTGCACATTTTTGGCTTTCCACGTTGGATCTCAATTAGATCTAAATCTATTATAAATGTAAATCTAACTCTCTCCTTTTTTCTCCGATAACCCCGGGAGCTTTTCCCGTCTCATTGCCTTGTGCCTGACTTTCCTAAGAAACCCCACCAACAGCTTTTTTCCAGGCCTTCCCTCTACCTCACAAGTGACACTTTCTTTCTTTCCATTGAATCATTGTAGGGTGTTTTGGGGTTGTTTTGTTTTGTTTTGAGATAGAATTGTGGTACATCTCTCCTTAAGTGCTAAAAGAATCTTTTAACTTCTCAGTATCTATTAAATCAAAATGAGTTCTGATCACTAATAGGCCCAAGTGAAACCACTGAGCAAAAATAACGAGAGTTCAACATCAGGCACATTTTAAAAGCCATATTACACAGAGACACACACATAAAGGGGCTCTTTTAAAGCACACTCCCCAGGAAAGAAGGAAAAACCAGGTCAGCTGTATAGAAGTGGTTGGTACATGTATACAACAAACGTAGAGCTTGAACTCAGAGTCACTTCATCCTTCGCCTTACACCTCTCTGAGAATCACCCATGTTCACCTCTGCTTTCCCCTGCCCTCTTGTTAGTCAAGGTAGAAAAAGAGAGCTATCCTTGAAAATTGCTCTCTTCCTCACATATTCTAGTTGATACTAATGTACTTTGAAATGGCTTTCAAACCATGCAGCTTTCTACTTGTATAAGCTTAGGCTCATTAAAGTCATTCGTTTATTAAAACTCAACTTGGATGTTTAATATCAAAGCTAAAATGAAAATTCGGTCTGTCCTTAGTTGATGTACTGAATGTCCCATTAGCTAACTAGTAACCATATTGAGATGCCAGCTGGCTAAGAGCTAGGTTTAATCCCGAGCTGGAGGTTAAAAAGCTTTGGATAGCCTTCTCATCAGTCTTCCAAGCCACGCCCTCTGGACAATGGCTTGTGTCCCAGATAGATTGCTCCAAGTAACACACAAGTGTTCTCCTTCTATGCCGTGAGTGCTGCCTGACCTTTGTCAGCTAAGAGACCTGTCAAGATGGCAAAAGGCAGCAGCAAAGTAAACAGTGTGTGCAGTGTGGTAGCATGAATTCAAGGTGCATCCCTTCTCAGCTTCTCAAAGCCACAAGTCAGATAAATGCAGGCCGAAGTGTGTGTGCAGCACAGAAACTACAGCATCTCCTGATGGGCTACAGTTGGCCGGGGAAGAACCACGAAGTACACTTAGACAGCAGCCCAAATTCTTAAATGGAGGCAGGAAGCCTCTACCTGAAACTCGCCTCGCCTGTAACTCGGAGATGGCTTTCCGTCCCCTTTGGTGTTCCAGTGCAGTTCGCATTCTCTTTGCTTAGGTAACTACAAATGAGGATTTCCCTGCAAATCACAAATTAAGCAGCTAGGAATATACAGAATTTTTGTTGGGTTGATTTGTTCTTTAAATGAATGCTCTGAGGGCCGTCCGAGTGGCTCAGTTGGTTAATAGCTCACTCAAGGGTGCGAGCCGAGCTCTGAGCAACAGCAGTTTGATGCCTAGCCCAAACTGAGCTGCCGCTGAGCTGCCAACAGGTGGTGGGATGGCTCAGTCAAAAAAAAAAAAAAAAAAGGAATAAAATTAAATGAATGCTCTATCTGGATAAGTGCAGAAGCCAGAACTGAGGGTTGTCCTGTGAGGGACCCTGATTGATTATTCTTTCTATCAATCTCTAAAGAGGAAAAAAAAAAAGAAACCTTTTCTTTTTTTAAACAATCAAACCTCCCCATCATTATTTCTAGCATTCAATATTTATCCCAATCATTGTAATGTTTGCTTTACTGCTCCTTTTTGGGCTTGTGTGTTAAATGAAAACTTTCTCTACCGTCTCTTAATAAAATCTCTTGGGTGACTTCCAAGCTGTTTCTGCCATGTAAAATTCCATGCCATCTACATTTTGAACAATTTTAGAGTAAATTCTCTATGAATTAAATGCCAATCAAGTACAGGTACATGTATTGTCATTCTAAAACTATGTCCCTGGAAAATGCTTTGTAGTGGACTTATCATTCAATTTGATTGGGGGTGTCCAAAAAAGGGATAATTCAGGTATTATTTCTTACTATGGCAAAGGCATTAGCTTTAGAAAAATGAATACTAAAATATATGTCATACTGCTCAAGTCAGAATAGGGGAGCCAAAATCAGAAATTGCAAGGAATTCAATTCCTTTGCACAGGATACCCTGTATCAGCATTTTTCCCTTCCCTACCCCTACATCATTTCAAATGCCAAATCCCATCTACCCCAAGTTGATGAGACCTATTCCAATCCACTGATCAACAACTCTCAGTCTTCTACCCAGACTCTTGTCTTCTGCATTGTCCCTCCCTGTTCATCTTCCTATCACTCTCTTCTTACTGACCCCAGGTTGGAAGATGACTTTTGGAGTCAGTGATTAAGGATACTTTTAATTAGTTTTTGGTTAACATTTTATGTATAAGAAATGATATTGGATCATCAAGTTTAAAGTTTAAAAAATTGAAATATACCATTGGTACAGGCTGATTTTTAATTTTGTTTTTCTTTAGTCTGAAACTTCTCCATCATTAAATTCATTCATCCATTCAAAATAAAAACAAATAGCAAAAGCATGTAGTAGATGCCTACATTCTGCCAGGCTCTGTGCTTGGCCCTGGTCAAGAAAGACACAGTCCCAAATCAAGGAGCTAAGAGAAACAGGCAATTTAATCAATGAATATATAAGGGTAATCATTGATTACAAGAGTGTGCTATAAAAAATAAGAACAAGGGCCGGCTGAGTGGCGTGGTGGTTAAGCGCTGGTTTGGGAAGCCAGCGGCACGGGTTTGGGTCCCACATATGAGGGCCAGTGACACTGCCCTCAAAAAAACAAAACAAAACAAAACAGAAAAAAAATAAGAACAAAAGAATACCAATAATAATAACAATAAAGCCAATATGAATTGAATGCTGGCTGCAAGATAGGTGCTTTACATGCTTTATCTAATTTAATCTTAATAGTCATTCTAGATAGTAGCTACAATTATTATCCCCACTTTACTAATACGGAAACTTGGACCTGGAGAGGTTAAGAAACATGACAACTAGAAAGTAGTGGAGCTGAGATTGGATTCCAGTGGATAGTACAATGCAGCTCTAACCTTGCAGCCCCCATTCTTAATCTCACTGCCTCCATCAGCTAAAATAGAGGCAGGCTCACGTCTAGACCTGCAAGACTCTAAAGAGGCATGAGTGGAGTTTTGAAAATGAAAGTCGTTTACAAAACATTTGAAATGATGATAAAATTAGGAACAAACCCTCTCTGTTTACCATGTGTTTCAGATAAAGGATAAAGTTTCAGATAAAGGATAAAGCTCTTAATGTAGAATTTTGGGAAGCAAGTTTGGGGTAAATAGGTTTTCTGAGATCATATACAACAGTACTTAGTTAGCGGTCTTCTTTTCCTATCACTTTATTTTACGAACAAATTCGTGAATAAAAAAGTAAAGCATGTTTAAGTTCATTGGGAAAAGCTGAATTAATTATTTCAAGTTAATTAAGTGAAGCTGTTACAAACTGAGTCTAGTATATAAATCCATCTGAGGAAGTATTATCATGTGGTTTTCTTTCTAGAAAGAAAATCAGAAAATGATCTTTAGACTTAGCTACCTTGCTGCTGCTAATACATAAAATAAAGTAAAATAAAATAAAACGAAGGAAAAAAGGAAGAAAGGAAGGAAAGGAGGAAGGAAGGAAAAATCCCACCACCATGGCAGGAACTTCCACCAAAGGACTATCTTTTCTATGAGCCATTTTCAAGACTGCCTTCCCTATCACAGCCATCTTTTATACTCTTTATTATTGCTTTGCAACTTACTTTATAGATTTTCTGGATACTGTTCTTGTTCTCCTTTCTTCCAACTTCCAATTAACTTTAGCCTTTTTACCAGGTTTCAGTTCTTTTTGAGTATGAGCATAAAAACAAACTAGGAAAATCAAACTGATCTTTTTTTCCCCACAATACAGGATGTGGTCAAGACGGGGACAATAGTTATAGACTAAAATGAGGTTTAACATACCATAGTGTATTGTATTTGTTTATTTGTACCCCTGTTTCTCCACTGAGGCTATCCAGTCCTTGATGGTAAGAACCATATGTTTTCATTTCTTTTTCCAGTACAAAGTTCAATGTCTGATATAGACAAGTCATAGAAGAAACTATTTGTTGAATGGAGTGAATGAATAAATGAATGAATGAATGAGTCAATGAATGAAACAATAGAAAAGGCACACATATTGTTACCTTACTTTCCCCCAGTAACTACTCAAGTAACTACTTCCAGTATAACTACTCAAGATCCAGAAGTTGTCATTTTTCAAAAATATATGTAAATTCTTGGGCATTTGTATAAACCAATAGTTTCTTTTTTTCTTATAAAACTCTATGAATTGCTAAGCAAGTAGTTTAGGAAGAAGTATGCTGTATATACAGACAGTGCCAAAAAATGTATACACATTTTAAGAAAGGAAAAAAAACTATTAAATTTGTAATACTCAATCTATACCGATAACAAAAGATGAATACAAGTCACATTTGACTTCTGCAATTAGGAGAGGTGCTCAAAGTGGTTACCATCAGTGTCCAGACACTTCTGATTACAGCGAACTACTGCTTGAGCAACGCTGACCAAAGTGTCCACTTGTATATATATTTTGGCACCCCCTGTATAGCCCTGTTCGATTTTGTTTTTAGATTAGTAGGGCCTGAATGGAAGGTTATACCATTTCTTTCCATCCAAGGATAATCTAACCTAGCAAAAATAGTCAACAACAGTTCCTACTAGGAAGACAAATAGTGTCTGAATTGGATTAAGTTAAAATAAGAATGCCTCGATTCAGCTGTGTCAGGGAGGGGTTTGGTGTTCATGGCGTTATTACCTTAAATGGAATATCTATATTTCTCCTGGGTTTAATGAAGCCAAAAACAGCCAACTCTGTTGAGTGATATTGGAGATTTTTTGCTTTTAACTTGATGTATTTTAATTTGTGCTTAACTAGCTCTCACACATCAGGCACTCACTGACATTTTAAGAACAATTAGCTAAGTGTTCCTCTGTGTTGGCAACAGAGTCAAGAAACAAGATAAGGAAAATCGATAAGACCAAGCCAGTTTAGGAAGAGAAAATTCACTTTCCATCACAGCACTGGCCCGCTCAGCAAGCTGCCTGTTCTCCAAGGAAGCGGGGTCCACTCTCGTCTCCCGGGGCAGCGTTCCGTTTAAGTGGTTCTGCTCCGAGAGCTAATTGACTTTTCTGTTGTGTTTTTAGTTTTCAGGACTTTATCTCCTGTCTTTCTTCACCATCCTCATCGGGCTGGTGCTCTATTCCTCCAGCTCCACGTACATAGCCCAGGACCCCCGGGTGTACAAGCAGTTCCGCAATCCCTCGGGACCTGTTGTGGACTTACCAGCCACAGCTCAGGTGGAACCATCGGTCACCTACAGCAGCCTGGGCCAGGAGACCGAAGAGGAGCCCCACGTCCGTGTGGCCTAGGAGTAGGCCCTGCCTGCCCACTGAGGACAGCTCAGTGGCCACGTGTTCGTCCCTCATCTCTGTATTGTACATAGAGAAAGGTATTTATTAGGTGCGGTTTACGCAGGTGGACTGCAAGGTAGCTAATCGGAAAGCCTGTAAAAGGCACAAGCTAAACATCACTGGAGACACAGGTTCAGATCCACCTGACTTGGAGAGATGCCTCGCTTGTGTGTATCCTGATCATGCCCCCCCACCCCGCATTAATTACTGAGAACATTTTTGAAACAAAAGCAAGTATTATTATTATTATGATTTGTATTATTATGGATATTCTTATTACACTGAGTTTCAGGAGGCTGTTTTGTACTCCTGATGGGAACTATTGCCAGACCCACATGTAGTTAACATAAATCCCACTTTTCTATGGCAAGTCACTTTTTAAGAATCATACTTTATTCTTTTTTTTTTTTTTTTCACAGTCTATATTAGTGCTGCCTGCCACAGGAGCTCCACCCTGAGAAGTTTCCTTATCCTAGCGACCTGGTGGCTAATGGTTTCCTCTGTTACCTGTTGGATTGCCTACTCAATAAGTATTTTGTGCTGTGACCCTTGTGGGGAGGGGCAACTGACCATATAATTCTCTATTCTAGGAATAGATATAAAACAAACATTTTAGCTTTTTTATATTTTAATCTCTGATTACTCCAGACCATTGCCTTTCTGTTGTGCCACCTGATTTTGCTAATCAAGTCCTTGTAATAAAAGGATAAGGAATGGTTCCATTTGGTATGGCTCATGAGAAACCCCAGAAATAATATGATTTGTGTTTAGGATAATAAATATATTTTTGAATCTTTCTGCCCCTCCCTATATCCCCTCTTCAAAAAATATATTTGCTTTCTTTTTTACCTTAGATTTCTTTAGTGATAATATGGAAATTAACCAAGGCAATGGAAAAAGCCGCCATGGTGGTACTCTGCCCTCTTGATTGTGCGACACCCTTTCTGAAATACACCAGCATGGAGATTACCTTGTTTGCAGAGTGTCATTGGTTGTGTGGCCTCCCAGCAAAGTGAAGCGCCCTCTGACAACAGCTCCATTGATCTGTTTTACCACTTTGCAGTGATAAAGATGTCGCCAATGAGAAAGTCTGGCCTTTGGATCATATGTGGCATCCATTCAATAACAGAATATAGCAACGCAACATCCTTATGTATACAGAGAATGATTTACAGGGTCCTGATAAGGCTTGGACTGCTATGTCACTAGTCTAATTTTGTTGCCCTTAAAATAGCCTCTTATTCAAACACAAGAAATGAAGAACCACCACACACCTCTATGAATTAGGAATAGATTCTATGTGTCAGTATGTAAACTGTTCTTTCAGTTTGGCAGGCTTCAGTGACATTCAAAAAGAGCCTCGATGAGGTTACAGGGTTTGTAAAGGAAAAGTAAATGTTTATGAAACTTTGGGCAATTCAAACCAATACATCTTAAGCAAGCAAAACAAAATACCAGGGGCGTCTCTGTGAAGTAGAAGGACAGATTGCAGCTTAGCCAGGATTCCCAGATAGCCTAACAAATACAAAGGCCAAGGCATCCCATGCAGTCAGCCAGCACCCATGTGGCCCTTCTGCCAGCCTTCTACCCAGGGCGGCAAGTCCTGCCCTTGGAGGTGGAGAAAAAAAGTATCTTCTCTGATATGCAGATATTATGGTCATCTGTTCAGTCCCCTTGAAAACATGGGTTTTTTCCCCCCTCTGGAAAAAAAAATCAATGTTAAAGCTATATCAAGTCAAAACACCTTTGCCAATGTCTGCTCTCTGCTACCTTTTAAGCCAATTAAATACCTTTCTCTGAATATTTTGTCCATTCCAATCTGAAGATCTTTAAAGACTGTGGTTTTATTTTTGTGTTTACATTCGTTTGGTTTGCATAATTTGCTTGATTTATTGCATTTTTAGTATTTATTTTAAGCCAAATGTTTTGGTCTTTTTTATTCATTTTTATGACACTAATTTGTATACGTTTAGTAAAGTCTTATGACAAATAAGTGGATAAAAGTTTTCCCAGTAGACTCAGTGGACTGGGAATTTTTCTTTTTTTTTTTTTTTTATTTCAAAAAGGTTTGCAATCAGTTTTGTTTAGGATGGCTAAAAGTTTCCATCTGAATTATTTTCTAGGATATTTTAACTGACTCCATTGTTTGGAAACCAAGTGTAATGTTAAGGTGAATTCACTGTATACCTTTTATCATCCAGTGTCTTTGCACACAAGACTTCCACTGGGGTACCTCACTGTGTTGGCTTGTCTCCCCTTAGAAAGTCTGATAATACTGAATTGTCTGAGATCAGGAGTCCAGATTAAGCCTTTGGAAAAAAATAAAATGACAGAGAACATACTCTCGTTCTTTGTGTAAAAACATTGATCCTTTGGGAGTTGGGTGGGACATGAGACAAAAGTAACTCTAGCTGTTTTCGTTTCTGGACTTTCATAACCTCAGTAGACACCAGCAAAAATTTGAGCTTTTCAGTCTACCCCTAGTCCCTCTCCCATGAATGAGACTAGCGGATTGTATGGAATTTGATTGGATAAGTGAACCACAGCTTTCTTAAACCCAGATAAGTGGTGGTTCTCACTTTCTCTGAAATCTTGCACTGGGGACAGAGCTTGCCTTGGTCACATTTTTCCACAGCTCCAAACTCTGACATATACAACCAGATAGACCAAGCAATAGACAAATTTGCACCACTGTGTCCCATGAAAATGTTTCAACGTTTAGTTTAGGTAATGCTAACTCGTGCTATTAACCTTTTGACAAGTGTGTAGTATTGTTTGTTTTGGGTTTGGTTTTGATTTATAACCATTTAGTAGTCCTCAACTAGCTACCAGTACAGACTTTACCCCATGGGTAGGATTCTATTGTCAGGCCACATAACAAAGCACACTAATCCAGACACTGCAAATGGAAAATATGAACCAAAAAAGAAATTTACACCGATAAGTTGAACAAACTCTCCATTTTTGATATTTGCATGCTCCCCTACGGACTGGCTGTGGCAATGTAATGCCTGTATAATGTTTTCAAATAAAAATAAATGCTTTATGAAAGCACCGAATTCTTAGTTTTCTTGAGTGTTTGTCTGCGCTATGACAACCAGGAAAGCAGCTCCTATGGGATGCCAGAAATAGCAATGAAAGTAGATAGCAGGGTACATGTCAAAATAAAAACCAGCAAGAAAATATTTCCAAATTAGGAAGGGCACAGTTGGTCTCAGAGCTGTAGCTTCAAAAGCCAAATTGAACACGTTTGTCATTTGCAAAATTAATTATTTGGATGCTTAAGAAGGCTCTGGGCCTACAACCTTCAGGCCTCCATTTAAAACACATGTAGGACAATATAAACTGACCCCCAAGAAACAGTTTATCATAAAGAAGGAAGTTCTGTGTCTGCTGCCTTTGGCACAAAGCCAGCCTTCAAGGATGAGCATTCTTCCAGAGCACATTTATAATATAAAGCAGGACTGTTCACGCTGCTGTTCAGAGTTCACAATGTCTTGTCATCAACCCCCTCTCCCACTACCTGCAGCCACCCAGCAACCCCTTCAGTTCTTAGAGATGACTGTATATATTAATTTATATGTTCTTGCCATTTGTGTTCACAATCAGACCTCAGAAATTAAGTGAGCCAAAAAGACAATGTGTCCAAGTTGTATATTTAAAATATTAAAAAAAACAACACATTCATTTTTCAGGAAAAAAAGGAGCAGCACACTGATCCTTTATAAAATGTTCTTAGGTTGACATCCATCATGATTTGCTTTTATAAATAGTTAGAACAGTACGTACTTCATATAAATAATTTGCTTGAAAAAAAAGTGACGCACAGTTTAAAACATTTTTTTCTTGAAAAATGTAAATCTCTAAAGTATTGTTTATTTTTATGTAGTAAACTCTTAGATCATAGATGAAATATAGTTGCACTTCAACCCAGCCTGTGTCCAAATGTCCAACAATTCTAAATTATGGGGGGTCCAAGTAGTATATATAATAAATGTATATGTCATATTTTTTCTGTCCCCCCAGTGAATTATAATTTTCTCAAGAGAAAGAACTGAGTTTCCTAAGTTCTTGCAAAGGTAAGATAAAGCAGCATTTGAATGATTTGTGTGTCTATTAACGTGAAAGGAAAAGAGAAATAAGCAAAATTTCAGCAGGAGAGCTGTAATGTATTATATTGTCTTGATGTTCCATAGGAAAGCAAATTGTAATGTCTGAAATAACAGGAACTGACATCAGATCCAATTTATCTATCTTCAGTGACTAGAAAAAACACCTTGTACATCGAAGCCATTCATACATCCTTTTTTTTTTTAATGGAATCTAACTTCCAAATCAGAAATGCAAAGTACAAGGGCGTTCTATTACAAAATGTTTCATTTTTTCTTCTACCACTCTTAAATACTTCTGTGGAATCCCTGTTCTTGGAAAGGAAGAAATCATTAAGTCCACTTAAATGCACACTTGAATTTAAAATGTTTGTCCATTCAGGTTGGCTCTGGGATATAAAACAAATTGAAGTTATTTTTTTTTTACTTGCATATTGTGTTTTTTATTTTATAACATCACATCTTAATTATTAAAACACTGATCTTCCTTTTTTTCCTTTCTTCCTTTTTTCTTTGATTTCTTTTTCTTTATTCTGTCATTTTTCTTTCTGCAAGCATAAAGGGCTCATGATGGGCCACCTAGGCAGTGTCTCAGCCCTTTATTCTCTATGTGGTCAAAAATGTTTAATTCAGAAAAATTATAATACAGCTGGAAAGCCCTACACCTACCAGATGCCCTTTTATTAGTGCCTGAAAGGACAGCCATTGTGTGTTACTTTTCAGGCAGTCAGACAAGTTGCCTCCAAACACTGCTGAAGCCTTATTAACAAGGAAAACTGATGATCAGAGAAGGAGGAGGTCTCTGGGAACAGACTAAAATTAGGGGCTTTCATCTGGATAGACAAAGGCTTGGTGTGGATAAGACTAACTCTATAAAGCCTGAGAATGAGTTTGTTCACCAGGCCTCAGCATTAGAGCTGGGAATGATCCCATAATGCCTGGAGGATAATTTCAGGATAGATAAATATTACGTTATATAATGGGGAGTAATCTTCTTGGACTTACTATCCCAAAGTGATAGCCATGGCTAAAAATGTGTTAGGTCACCTAATAGATGGAGCATTAAATAGGCTGTATAATTCATTATCTAACCCGTTAACACCTTGAAGAGTGAAATCAGGCACTATTAATAAGTATGTCTGGGCAACAAGCATAGACCCCATCTGTCACAGGCGAACCTGGATGTGTGGTCACGCTGGCTTTAAGAGTTACATCGTTGGTACATCCCTCCCCATGGTAAATTGGCAGTACAGTGGATAGCCATGTACTGCCACTAGATGTCACTGTCTAAGGTAAAACGTCAGGTTGAAGCCCACCACCTGCCCACAGTGGTGAGTGAGGCTGTTACTGGACTCCTATTCTTGGAGACAGCCTCTGCCAAAGTTCCCATGTTACTATTTAGACCTTGCAAACATTTGTGGCCAGGGGTGGTGGAGAGGTGAGAGGAGTTTCGGTGGTAATTTCTCACATATCTTCAGCACTGTTTCATTGCTAAATGTGTAAAAAAGTAAAAGAACAAGAGAGAAACATGGGAGGCTAAAAGAGCCAGTGCTGCTGGAATCATTCCTAAGTAAATCACATTAGAAGCCAACGCACCCACACATTTCAAGAAATTCTGAATGACAAATAAATGCATACATGAATTTATGCATATTCCTCATAGAAGGAAGTAGGCACTCTGTGCTGAAGAGCAAAGGCCTTGTGGCAGAGAAATCAAAACCTTTCTGCAATTTTGCAACATTTTCCCCAACGGTGCCCACAAACACCATATCTGGGATTTGGGGCTAATGGGGTGATGCCTGTTTTTGTGCAATGTTGCGCCTTGCTCATGCCTTCCTTGACCTTGTCTTTGTAGGTAAGGAGGATTTCCACGGCACCTAAAGAGGTTTGATAAATTTTAATTAATAGTAATAATTGCCATTTCACAGATGGTTGGCCACCTGCCAATTTCACAGCAAACTAGAAAACCAATAAAGAAAATCTACTTGTTTTTAAAACGACTACTTTTCTAAATGAAATTACTAAAGAGAGAGGAACCGGGCTAATCACTGGAATAATCAAAATAGTCTCATTATGGGACTCCCTGTGAGCTTTTGTTTGAATTCTCTAATGTAGTTTTTGGCATTAAATAGGATTTTAAAAGCTAAATAGGTCACACATGCATACAAATGGTTGAGTGAATCACATAACTGCTTTATGTGCCTCAAGACTCTGCCTATCAGGCTGTATTTTAATTAAAAGGGAAATTGTCAGAGAGAGGGGAACTTAACTGGGGAGTTTGGTGTCGTAGTTGAAAACTGAGGCTTCACCTGGCATTCAGTTTCCAATTCACAATCACGACTTCCAAACAACAATGATGTTCATTTTCACTTTAGTCACACACTTAGACACAGAGTCTGAGAGCTGCAAGGATCATTAGAAATCATTTCATTCAAAACCTCAAGTTGTTTTAGGACATGTAAGTGTGAAGATGGTTTAGTTGAAGGGAAGATGTTTAGCCTAGGGTAACTACAGCCTTGTTCACCACTGGCAAAATCCTGTGGCTAACACCATAGTGCGTGATTCCCCAAGTAGTGAGGCTGCTCTGTGATCACAAGAAACCAGAATCAGAGAGCTCGTGCAGATCCTTCCCAGGCAGGGGCGGCCGGTTAGCTTGGGTGGTTAGAGCACAGGCTCAGAAAACCAAGGTTGCCAAGGTTGCCGGTTTGATCCTCACATGGGCCACTGAGATGTGATCTCCGCTACTAGATTGAAGACAACTGCTTGACTTGGAGCTGATGGGTCCTGGAAAAACACAGTGTTCCCCAATAAAATTTCTAAAAAAAAAAAAAAAGCCAGCCTGTTTGTTAGGCAGTTAGGCTAAGTGGTCTTTAAGGGGATCCCAATTTCCAGACAACTCTACAAATTGAATCCCAAAGAGAAAAGAAAGGAAAACCACCTGGTGTGTCCAAGGCACACTGCCTTTGCCCTTCCAGGTTGAATCCATCAAGGGGCAGATTTGCAGATGGACAGCTGTCCCTCCACTCCTACTCAGCACACCAATGTAAGAGGGGTCTTTGGGACTGGCCTTGTCCCATGGGACTCCAAAAACCAGATAAGCTGCTAAAATTTGCAGTGGTCCATCTGTAACCGCTGTCCCAGGGTTGAGAATCTGTTGCTTCCATGAGGACATTTCTTAGCTTAAGACATGCACTAGCTCTCACTCCTGTATTATCCACGACCTATAGCAGGTTAGCATCACTAGTAAGGCTCCTGGGAAACAAGCCACCTGCCAGGAATGAAGGCAAGGCTTGACTCTGAGGGGAAGGAGCTTCTGTGCCTCCTATTGGAGCAACATAAACTACTCAGTCCAGAGCCCCTTGTGATGCAAGGGGAATAAAAGTCATCGAACAAGCGAGCATGATACTGAAGCTCTGAAATTTTGAAAGCAAAATTTGCCCCTGCTTTCCCTAGGGAGTGCATGCTGCTGTTCATGCTGGCCCTGGAGTCTCTTAGAGACCTGGGGGTTCCATGGGACCACCCCCCTCCCTAACTCCTGGGTTCCCAGGGTAGGTTTTGATGAAAGTGCCCTTGTACTATTTCTCTCATGGTTGATTGAATGCATGGTGTGTTTGTAATGTAATCTCCTTTTCTTGATTCTTGGCATTGTAAAGAAACTGACTTTGATGTACTCATACAATTTTATTATTTATATTATAATGATAAAGTAGAAATCTACTTCAAGGTATGGCATAATTTCCATCTGTTTCTGATGAGAATGTGCTAGCATCTGCTTTTTGGCATTATAGTATTTCTGTTTCTCCTGAAATGATTGACTCAGCATTCCACATTGGCTCCCATCTTCCCTGGTCTTTCTACTTCACTATTTCATTTTTGATGACTGCTTCTTTGAGCATTTCAGGAAAATGGTTTTCTTTACTTTATAACTTAACTATATTTGATCTTTTGTCTTTAAAACCATTTAAGAAAAGGAGAAAACCACAGAGCATGAAAGATCATATCAGATACTGTCTCTGGGCTGTATGCTATTTGTTTTAAAAAATAGAATAGAATTAGATTTTTAAATATCACACTGCATACTCATTAAATGAAAACACTCTGGGTCCTAAATAACAATGACTTCAAAATCAAATCAAGGTTTTAAAAAATTAAAAATTATTGTTTTTTCCGATGTCCTTTTCTGTCAACATTATACTTCAAGATTCCCACATTAGCAAAACACTGCGAAATGTTTTGCTGCTGGTGGAGTTTGTTTCTGCCATCCATCATGTAGAATAAACCTATTTTCTTCAATGGGGTTATTAGCTACTTTAACATCTCTTTCTTTTACATTTTTACTTCCAAAGTTTCAGGGGAAAAAAATTTATACTATTCTTTCATTCATCCAAGGAAACATTCTTGAGAGGAAGTTATGATCAGATAGAATAATGTAGAGATAATAATATAGAGCAAATAATTCACTGTTACCCTGGTTACAATGAATTGAAAGCTTTTTTTTCCTCATATGCTTTATGAGAACAGAATAATATTAATTTTAGAGATGAAAATTAAAAAAAATAAGGCCATAAAATGAGGTCTCCCAAAATCAAATTAAGCAGAAGTTTTAGTTAAAGTCAGATGTTTTACACCAACGCTGGTTTGGCCTTTGACTGCCCACTTACAGCAAATGGACAGGTGTAGGAAGGATTCCTGACAGACTTCATTCAGCTCACAGGTTCAGCCAATGTGATAAAACAGATGCCTGCAAAGCTATGTGCCCACATAGAGACAAAGTCAAGATGTAGGAAGAGAATCCTAGTTGACTGCAATCATCCAGGACACCTTGGTAGCTCATAGTTACTCTTGGTAATGCCGATATTGGGATTCACCATAGGGGATTCCAAAATCTACTTCTACATGGGAACTTGAGACCACCTTTCAGCCATTTGTTTACAGATTAAATTCTATTTGAGTTATGGACGCTACATGATGATTTTCTCCAGGGAAGGAAATTTGAAAATCCTTCCACCTCTATTCCTTTGCAAAGTGATCTAGTAGCTATGTCTATTTTTACCTTAAAGAGATGTGTTCCTCTCCCTGTTCATTATTTGAACATTTTATTCCAGCTGTCAACCTCCAGCAAAACTGTAAATTCAAGATTCCTCTGGGAAGCCCAAGGTCAACTAATTCTGAATATAACTAAAGCTGTGCTTAGGATTCAATTCCATTTAATGACCTTTTCAGCTGGACAAGTGAAAGCCCAGGAACATGCTAAACTTAACTTTTCCATGTGCATCTCTATGGGAAATGCAGTTGCTCCCTTTATTAAATCAAGCCCTGGTCCTCTGATATTGACAATCGACAATAAATGGAGACTCTCCCATCACTTAGGGGTTAATGTGAAGCAGCAAGCGGTATTTGGTGCAAGATCAAGGGGAAACTGACGCTCAGCAGTAAGTGTCAGATCTCAAGTTCCCTTCCTTTAGATACTCTTTGATCACTGCCAATCTTGGAGTGCACTAGTTCAAAATTTTAGAGGAGCCAATGCATTTTCTTTGACTCTATTATAAATAAATTTCTGTGTAGCTGCAGCTACAACCACATCATTTATTTTGTGTGCTAGGCAATGAAATTGCAGTGGTTGTCTCATTTAATCCTCAAAATTACCCAATGGGTGGCTTGTAAAGTGTATCCCAGTTTTTTTGATGGGTTAATGGAGGTAGAGATGAGTTCTATAAAATGCCCACATTTACATAACTAGCAAGAGATGATACCAGGATTCAAACTCAGATAGATGTTCCTGACTCCAGAGACATCAGAATACATTATTGTTGTACGCAATGTGTCACAGTATCTCAGGAGAGGGTTCGAGTCACTGAAAGCTTTGGGGAGCTATCCAAAAGAATCCAGTAATAAGAAGCACGTGAGAAAGGCATGAAGGACTCTGTATCCAAGTACAGAATCAGTTATATTGCAATGATTAAATCAACTAGCATAAGAAACCAACACCAATCACACTGATGGCTCAGCTTTGATGGGGGAAATGGGTGACAGGCAGACTCCCCTTTGTGCAGTACGAGCAGCAAAGGAAAAAAAAAATCCTCAGCCAACAGAAGAATAGCAACTTGCTATGGAGGTAGAAAGATGTCGTCAGGCCAGTGTCCCAGGCTTCTTTAACAGGCTCCATTCACACCTGCTGAAGCCCTCTCCCAATGGACATCTTATCTGTGCCACATTCTATGGCACAGGTCTAGAATATTCTATTCCTTATCTGCATTTTGTGTAACCTCACAGCAGCATTTCACAGAGCCTACCACTCCCTCCTCCTTTTTTAAAAAAAATTTTATTTAGTTTTTAATTTTTTTTTTTAAGATTTTATTGGGAAATTGGAGGAGGGGAACAGACAAATTGCTGTCCTTTTGTTCTTCAGTCTAGTTGTGGAGGGCGTTGCTTCACTGGCCTATGTTGGTATCGTCATTGCGCTCCTCCCGGATGAGGCCAATCGGTCGCTGGCCTCTGGACTGCTGCTCATGGCAGCTCTTGCCAGCTCACGCTGGCTCCCAGCTGCTCACGCTGGCTGTCGGCCACTCCTGTAACCTACGGCAGCCCACAGCAGCAGGGGCTGCAGCCTACACCGTCCCCGGGACTCACAGCAGCCCAGCTCCAGGTTGAGCTGTTGTTCACCATCTTAGCTAGAGAGGGCAGTGTCACTGACCCTCATATGTAGGATCTGAACTGGGGCCCTGCTGCTCAGAGCCGGCATCTCAAGCCAGTTCTTAACCAGCATGCCACTCAGCCAGCCCATTTAGTTTTTAATTTTATTGGGGAACAGCCATGGTCATTGATTACATATTGCTCTCATGCTACAATGGCACAGTTGGCCCCCAGTGGCCCAGGCAGGGATCGAACTGGAAACCTTGGCATTATCAGCATGACACTCCAACCAACAGAGCTAACCCGTCACCCCCACTCCCTTCTTAAAGCACCTCTTTCCTCTGCAGTTTGTAGAACCACATTCTCCTGGTGTCCCTGACCTCACAGGCCACTCCTGTGTGCTGTCATTTACTGGGTCCTCCTCCTCTCACAAAGCTGTGAATGTTGGAGTTCCCCAAGGCTCTGTCCATAGGTTGCTTCTTTTTTTTTATCTACGCTCACTCTCGCTGCTTTAAGCACCAGCTCCATGCCAAGGACTCACTCTTGCATCCCCAGCCCAAACTTCTCACTGCTGCTCCACATCTCCACCTGGACATCCACTAGACCTCTCACACCTAACTTGTCCAAAACAGAGCTTGTAGTTTCCCCCAAATCTCTTTCTCCTCCAGTCCTCCCATCTCAATAGCACCATCACCTGGCTGTTTCCTCAAGCCGAACACCCCAGATTCAGTCTCAATTCTCGATTTGGTTTTTTCCCCACCAGCATCTGCATCCAACCCACCAGCAAGTCTTGTCACCCTGTGACTTGTGTCCTAAATCTGACTGCTCACCACAGCTGCTTCTGCCACTCCACCCAGGCCAAGCTACCACCTCTGTATCTGGAACTATGGAAACTGCCACGGAAGCAGTCTCTCATTTCTACCTCCCTACAATCCATTCTCTACACACAGAGAGCTTTTTAAAAATGTAAATTACAACCTGTTATTCCCCTGCATAAAAGCCTCCAGCTTTTCTCATGGCTGTTAAAGTGGAATTCAAATGCCTTACCATAGTTTTCAAGACCCACAAGCTGGACCCTGCCGAGCTTTCTTTCCAGCTGTGTTTCTCCTGCTTTTCCCCTCAGTCATTCACACACGGGGAACCTGCCTCTCTCTCCAACAGACCACACTCCTACCTACCACGGGACCCTGATGTCCACCTGCCTGGGGTGATTTTTATCTCAATCACCACAATTCTGGTGCTTCTCATTGAAGTTTCAGCTACCATGCAAGCTCCCCAAAGGGCCCGTTTTGCTTGCTTTCATCCCAGTCTCATTGTTTTCCATTACTCTGGTTTAGTTTCTTCACGACATTTCTTCCTACTTAAAATAACGCCTTACTGTATTTGTTTCATCACCATATTCTCCACTAGAGTATTGAATTCTGTAAGGCTGAAAAGAATATTAGCTAGTTGTTTTTGTTCGAAGTAACAGAAACTGGCTCCGACTAGATTAAAGAGAAAGAGAAATTCATTGGGTATGTTCTGACTCTTTGAGGTAGAATTTTAAGAGCCTTTATACTCCTGGTACCACCTTAGATACCTTTGAAAAACAAAACCCCGATTGTAATCACCAGAAAGCATTTTTTTTTAAAAAAAAAACAGAAATACTGTTCTTAAAAATATTCAGCACTTCACAAATATATAGGGAGGTAAATGAATGATTTGAGCTGAGAGACCCATGGTCATTTGTTCAAGCCTGGGCAAAAAGAGAACAATATTTATGGAAGAAGTAAAATTTCTGTGTGAAAAATATGAAGACAACAATGATAATGAACACTGTCTCTTAAATAAATTATTCAGCTAGAATATTAGACTGTAAAATAAAGCAAAATCAGAAATTTATTTATCTTGAGCCTGATGGCGATGGACGCTAAGCTTTTGTTTAATAAAATATGAACTAACCTTTGATATTGTGGAGGAAGGAAAAGTTTTCCTTTACTCTCTTAGGATCCCTGGCTGGGTCTCAAAATTAAAGAAAGACAGATTAACAGGAGAAAAGTATATGCGTTTATTTAATATAAATCTTATGTGACAAGGGGACCTTCATAAAGAAATGAAGACTGGGGCCGGCCGAATGGCACATTGGTTAGGAGCTGGCTTGGGACGCTAGTGGCCCCGGTTCGGATCCCACATATGAGGGTCAGTGACACTGCGCCCTCTACAGCTAAGATGGTGAACAACAGCTCCACCTGGAGCTGGGCTGCTGTGGGTCCCCGGGAATGGCATAGCTGCAGCCCCTGGTGCAGTGGGCTGCCATAGGCTACAGTGAATGGCCAGCAGCCAGCGTGAGTGACTGGCAGCCAGCGTGAGCTGCCAATAGCCGCGGGGAGCGACATCCAGAGGCCGACGACCGATCTGCCTCATCTGAGAAGAGCACAATGATGATACCAACATGGGCCAGTGAAGCAACAGCCTCTGCAACTAGACTGAAGAACAAAAAGACAGCAACCTGTCTGTTCCCCTTCCCGGATTCCCCCATAAAAATCTTTGGGAAAAAAAAGAAAGAAATGAAGACTGGAAGATAGTTAAACCTGAGTGTTTTTATGCGAGGTTAGATGAAGAGTGGATAGTCAAGAAATAGCATTGGACAAAGGGGTTATGAGCTAAATGTAATAAACTGGGGAAACTCATTCAGTTTTCTCCCTCCATCTTGGAGGTAGGGATGTTCCTCTCCTCTGGGTGTAAGGAGAGCACTTCTCACATAAGCGTCTTATAGCCTGTTTCAGGGGAGAAGGGTGAGGGAAGGTCAGAGAGAGAGAACTTCCCATTTCCTCAAAATCCTTCCGTTTCAAATATTCAATATATCCAGGTGCCAAGTTCTGGAGTAGCATGTTCTGAACACTGTCAATATCAGGCTTGCTAATTATTTTCAAATTAAATAAGTTTTAGCAAAAATTAATGGAAATAATAAGAGTTTTTCCTGAAAGTAATATAAAATATCCTTATTTAATACCTTTCAAGATTCTGTTGACATTCAGCACAGTGCATATTCTGGAAACCACAATGTCTGAAACATGAATGTTTTTTTCATGCAAAAGACAAATTATGACAGTCCTGCCATGGGAGGTCCAATAAGCTGGGATTGAATCTTTTCCCTAAGTGATAAAATCTGGGGAAAAATCTCAAAGGAACAAGATTTCCTAGTTGCATGTACTGAATTTGATTACCTTCTAGCAGTATTGATGAAAAGCAGTTGAAGGTTTGTCAGCTTGATTTTCATTATGAAATAAACAACCTCATACGGAAAAACAACAAGTTTACTAAAACATCTAAAATGTTCATTTTAAAGAGCATTTTTGTTACTTTTGTGATTCATCCACATTACCCCCAGCGACTCTGACATCCTGCTAAGAGATAATCAATCATCTTCCAGAATGAAAGAAAAGTAACAGATGACATGAAAGCCAGGAATGCATGGAGATAAATAATGGGCAAACCTTTCATAATTTTTAATATCCTTCTTAATGTCCCCTGCCCTGTTCTGACTTTGGAGTCTTTCAGAAATTTTTAAAAATAGGCTATCAGTGTGATGCTTAACTTCCTGTCTTCTGAGATGCAGGATTTGAATAGTTCAGGAAGAGAAAAATTCACAGACGACACTAGAAGCTTCATATTAGTCAATAACTCCAGGCTTTTCCTCAATAAAAAAAAAAAAAAGTTTCTGGAGAGCCTATCAAGCAGCAAGGTAGGATGATGTGAGTTTTGATTTATCTCCCTTCTTCAATCTCTGCTGAGAGTTTGTAGAACAGGAAAATGCAGGCAGTCTGCAGTCGAGAGACAACCGTAATTTCCACATCCTCTTCTGCCTCTTGAGAGAATACTTTAAGGAACACTTGATACTGCATATTAAGGCATCAGATATTGCAATTTCCTCTGGAAAAAAAAAATGAAAGTGGGTGCACATTACAGTCAATTTCATTCTTCAAGACTTAGTTCCAGGATAATGAAAAAAATATGACCTGGGAATGGAGGAGAAACAGAGCCAGATAACAACATGCTTTAAAGTGAAAAAGGGATTGGGCTCATAAACAATGTGAAACAAAATAATAGTAAGGTGGGAATTAAATTCTAAAAAGCCTGAGGTACTGAAGAATGTCTTCGCATGCATAAATTTGGAGAACTTCTAAAATAAACAATCATAAAAATAAAAGCTAATTAGAAACCTATTTCTAATGCTGTAAATAAAATCAGGGATGGAAAATAGGGGCATAAGAGCTTTCCTTTCTATTTTGCAATGCAAGGAGTTGAGAATGAAAAGCCTCCATTTGGGAATGAAGGCAGGAAGAGCTACCCGGCTCTGACTCACCTTCTTCTGGCAGCTGCCATTGAACCAAACAGCCAACACCAGCTCCAGTCAGCTCTCAGCTCAACAAACAGACACCACTCAGCGTTCACATGGAGGCCTGGGTCTGGGAGAACAAGTAGGGCTGTAGTGGGTTAAGTGGTGTCCCTCCAAAAGAATGTCCATCCACCCAGAACCTGTGAATGTGACCCTTATTAGAAAATAAGGGTCAAGCCAGCAGAGTGGCTCAGTTGGTTAGAGCATGAGCTCAGAGCAGCAGTGTTCCCAGTTTGATTCCCACATGAGCCAGTGAGCTGCACCCAAGCTGAACTGCCACTGAGCTGCCAAAGGGTGGCCAGATGGCTCAGCTGGTGAGAGCGTGTGCTCTAACAAGGTTGCCGGTTTGATTCCCACATGGGATGGTGGGCTGCATCCTCCTGCAACTAGATTAAAAGCAGCAACTGGACTTGGAGCTGAGCTTGTATCCTCCACAACTAAGATTGAAGGACAACCTGTCTTGGAGCCGATGGGTCCTGGAAAAGCACAATGTTCCCTTTTCCAATTCCCCAATAAAAATCTTTTAAAAAAGAAAGAAAGAAAGAAAGAAAGAAAGAAAGAAAGAAAGAAAGAAAGAAAGAAAGAAAGAAAGAAAGAAAGAAGAAAGAAAGAAAAAAAGAAAAAAAGAAAGAAAGAAAGAAAAGAAAAGAAAAGAAAAAGAAAGTAAGGGTCTTCACAGATGTAATTAAATTAAAGATCTGGAGATAAGATCATCCTGGATTACCTGCGTAGGCCCTAAATCCAATGACAAATGTCCTTATAAGAGACAGAAGAGGAAAAGACAGAGAGACACACAAAAGAGAAGGCCACGTAAAGATGAAAGCAGAGATTGGAGTTATAGTCACAAGCTGCATTGGGTAAATATGGTAGTTAAGTTCCTAGAAGTTCAGGTCTAAGTTCATATTTGGGAGGCTTGCCCTTCCAGCTTCATAAATTAAAGCCAACTACCTGGATGCTATGATATGTAGGGAAGGAAAAATATTTTTTTTCTTGACCCTTCTAAGTTCTCTACGGGACCCCCATAACAAAAAACAGAAAAATATATAAATTTGCTTAATATAAATTGTATATGATATGGGAGTCTTCATAAGGAAATAAAGACCCAAAGAAACAGTTGAGCCTTAGTGTTTTATGTTAGTGTCGATGAAGAGGGGAGGACCTTTTTGCATGAGGGTTTTATAACCTGATTCAAGAGAAGGTAAGAAAGTTCTTACTGAATTTGCCATTTCTCAAATTTCTTCAGCTTGAAATATTCAATATGCCAAGTGCCATATTTTGGAGGTGGTGTGTCCTGGACCCCATCGGATTCTCAGGATGCTTGTTCTCCCATCCAGGATTTCCACTTGATTGGTAAACTCAAGCTAACTATAATCTGGGGGATGAGTTTCTGCCCTTAGAGATGTTCAAGGACTATTGTCCATGTGAATTCTAATTTAATCATTTGTTTTGATCAATTTACAACCCAGAGGAGAACTTTCTCTCTGATCTCAATATCAAGAAAACTTGTGTGCTCTTGAGCACCTGTTTTTGTTTTTGTGTCATGTGTAGGACACTGTGAACCTTGTAATAGATCGAATTTTTCATCTAACCTTGCTCTAGGAAGGTTGGAATAAAATTTGGAGCCTGTCTCCAATATGTTTATAGGACTCCAAGGCAGGTGTTCTCTGTACTAACCCCATACATACATGGCTCCCTCTCACTTTCCTACCCGTATGTTCTGACAAATTTCCACTTATTTCACCCTGTTATAATCCAATTTTTATAATTTGCTTTAGATCATTTTAGGAACAGAGTGGGAATGGAAGGAAGGGAATGAGAGAAAGATGGAAGGAGGGAAGGAAGAAAGGAAGAAAGGAAGGAAGGAAGGAAGGAAGGAAGGAAGGAAGGAAGGAAGGAAGGAAGCCTTAAAATTCTTGACTGATTATATCACATTTATTTGTTTGTTAGGCTAAGTCACATCCAGAAGGTAAGCTCACCAAGGTGAGGGGTACAATTTATTCATCTTTATACTCTCAGACTTGTGGCTCTCAATAAAATGGGTAAGTTATTTTGGACAAAAATATTATCACAACAATGTGACTGTACTTAATGCTACTGAATTCTGCACTTGAAAATGGTTAAAGATAAATTATATGTTATGAGTATTTTATCACAATAAAAATATTAAAGCTATCCATTAAGATAAAAATATTCTGTAGCCCTACGAAATCTTAAGCTTTTTAAAAGAAGGAACTGTCTTATTTATCTTTGTAACATAACTTTCATTTCAACAGGGCCAAGAACATTCATTAAAATGCCCATATCTAGTGTTTGGTATATGTTTTTGAATTGAATTCCCTGAAGATATACGTAGACTTTACATGCAGGCATCTTCTTATGAGTGTGATTTGGGATTCCCAAAGGCTCTGGGTGTGAGTATCCCCCATCACTTGTGGTAACTGGAATTCATACTATTCCTTTGGTTTATGCCCATATTAAAAGGCAGATATTTTATCCTAAAAGAGAAAAATTTTTTAATGCATAATTATTTAAGCTATCTAGCTAGAGTGTGGCTCTGGGGAAGGGAGCTAAAAACAGGAGAGCTGGGTTGAAGCTGAAATTAAGAGAAATAGAAATAGTATTTCAAACAAGGAATATTCTAGAACTTAGTAAGTCTTGGAGGTCTGGTGAGGAGACTCAGTTCCTTGTAGTGGACAGCTATGAGCTTCTAGAAGGCATGGTAGAGGCACTCTCTGTGTGACCCTGGGCGCAAGGGAGACTCCAATAGATGGGAAAAGGTGTGCCAAAATTCCAGGACATTTTTATCATGAACATGAAGACAGAGATGCTTTCTACCCAAAGTAGCCTAGGATCACACTGAACACTAGACCAGAGGATTCAGAGCTGGAAGGAACCTTAGGTATCATTTACTCCCACACCCTAACTGTAAAAACTGACACACACAGAGGGGCGGGCAGTTGGGGGCATAACCAAAAGAAAATTCAAATGGCCAAGTCAGTGCCACTTTCACTGTATCTTCTTCCTAACTTTTTATATTGAGTAGGAGAAGATTTTTAATCCCTGATTGGTGCCTGATTATTTGATTCCAGCAGCTGGAACACCAGTGATTTCTGAGAGTAACCGCATGCTTCATGCAAACCAAATTGTAAAAGTTCATGATGCTGGTGGATAATTCAAACCGCAAACTGCAGCAGGTGAAAATCCTAAGCGGACTCAGGAATACCATGTGCTAATCTTTCCCTGATGAAGGTGGAGGATTTATTTACATTTTAGAAAATAGTTGGCAGCCTTAGCAGCCATTTTGCCAAGAAAAGTCTTCTTCCAACACTATTTCCACATGGGCATTCACCATTCCAACCCAGCAGGCTAAAAATAAAAAGACCTCCTGGGAAGGAGGTGAGGGACCAGGCGGCAGCCCAAGCCTTGCTGTGCATGCTGCCATCTTGTTAGTGCAACTCTCCTGCAGCTTTCAGAGTGGGTTTAAACCACTTCGCCAAACAGCTCCCTCGCCCAGTTACAATACCCATCTTCCTTTTCATCGATCCTCGTCTGTGTTTTCTCCCTTTCTGCCTCCTGAAAGCACTGTATGCTTTTTATAACTATCAGGTTTGTTTTCATTAGGCAGGGTTACCTCTCCTTCCTTCCTTTTCTTCCCTTTTTCCATGTTTGAGAAACACCTTAGGGCCGGCTGAGTGGCGCATTGGTTAAGAGCTGGTTTTGGGATGCCAGCAGCCCGGGTTCGGATCCCACATATGAGGGCCAGTGACACTGCCCTCTACAGCTAAGATGGTAAACAACAGCTCCACCTGGAGCTGGGCTGCGAGCCTCAGTGACGGTGTAGGCTGCAGCCCCTGCTGCAGTGGGCTGCCATAGGCTATGGTGAGAGGTCAGCAGCCAGCGTGAGCTGCCAATAGCCGCGGTGAGTGACCATCCAGAGGCCGGCAGCCGATCTGCCTCATCCGGGAAGAGCACAATGACGATACCAACATGGACCAGTGAAGCAACATCCTCCGCAAACTAGACTGAAGAACAAAAAGACAGCAACTTGTCTGTTCCCCTCCCCCAATTCCCCAATAAAATCTTTAAAAAAAAAAAACACCTTAAATATTTAACAATGAATCATGTACACCCAGAGTGCCTGATTAACTGTATTTACAGAATCTAAAAAATAAATCCAAGGTAATTCAGACACACTGTTGTGTTGGTGAGTGTTTCCGCTCTAAATTCCTCCAAAATGCTGTGGTGGCAGGTAGATAATAGAGTTCAGATCACCGGGCAATGACAATTACTGCAAACACTTTAAGCTATATATGTTTATATAGCACTTACTATGGTCCAGGAAATGCATTCAATGTCTTTCCATTATGAACTCATTTAATCCTAATAAACCAAAAAGGTAGATAGTATTATTATTCACATTTTTTGGAAGATGAAACCGTTGCATAGAGATGCTAAATAACTCACCAATGAACTCAGCTGTAACTGGCAGAGCGGGACATAGACCTAGGCATTTTGGCTCCAAAGACTGTTGTTAACTCCTACGCATGCTATCGCCACACCTATAGGCAGAGTGAAAATGATGCCTTTTTTTTTTTTGCCCAATTACACCAGCTCTAACCATGTTTATAACTTTAGACTTCATTGCCTTGAGGGTTTAGAGATAGAAATTAGAGTTTGTAGGTAAGCTGTGCTCTGTGCAGGTTAAATGGCTGGTACTAGGCCTGTTCCAAGGTGTGATGGTACTGCTTTTCTCCTTCTCTCCAAAGCCCAGGCATCCCCTCTCTTTTCCTTGCTCATGGGACTGTTTGTGGCTACCTTCAGCACCATTCCCCTGAGGCTCTGAGTTTGAGAGAAGAGTGATAATGTTGAATGCTTAATATATGCTACAAACTGGTCTAAGATCTTTGTGTATTATCGCATTCAATTCTCAAAATAATCCTATGAGGCAGGTATTTTTCATCCCCCTGTACAGATAGGAAAACAGAGCACACAAATATCACATGACACGCCCAAGATCTTACTACCGGCGAATGGAGGAACTAAAAGCCATGTCCACCAGGCATGGCAACTGGTTTACTCCTGGGAGTCACACAGCCCCCTCCCATACCAGACCAGTCACACAGTATCTGCCACTGTGTCCCAGGGCTGAAGGATAATACATCATCTTCTCTCCTAGAGTCTTTTCATGAGTCCCTCTCATGCTTGCTGCAAGGCATCCACTAACTACATAGGGGAATATGATGTGAGGGGAGTCTGGACAATGGCTATAGATATGATGTGTGAAATGCACTTCATCCCTCCTTTGTGTCATTTATGTCACTCAGCATGTCTTGAAGCACTGTGATAAAAAAGATCCAGGAAATAGTTTCCTCAGCGGTCATACACAATCCAACTAGGAATTACATGATGTTCTCTCTCTCTCTCTCTCTCTCTCTCTCTCTCTCTCTCTCTCTCTCTCTCTCTCTTGTTTTTCTGTTTGTGACTATATTTTCCTTTCCTTAATAAAGCCAAATGCTCAAAATACATTTTCTTCTTTAGGGGGATGTTAGCCACAATAGTCATTAAGGAATATACTATCTCTGTCTGTCACTATTTAGGCAATACAATTTATAGGTTTATTGGAGATTATCTCAATTGTGTATTACACAGCCAACCCAATTAACCTAACATTGAATTTGGCAGGAGAAATGGACCTTCTATGAGCTGGAGAGAGAGAGATTAGAAAGAGCTTCGAGGAAGATTAGCTAGATTCGCAGTCTCTGACTGCTAGCCAGCATATCTTGATATGCTTCGGTAAGAAAATAAAGGTATTAGGCTGGTTTCACATTTGTTATCTTTTTACTTTTAGGGAAAATACCTAAATTGTACTCATTCCTTGATAGAGAAAGAGAAAAACCTTATTACTGTTTAAACTTCCGTCACTAAAATAGTACATTAAAACAAGCATAGAAAACGGCGCAAGGTTGTGGTAAGAAGAGGATGGACTGCTCCTCATGTGGTTAGTAATCATCGACAAAGGTCATATTCAGGCACCACCTCCTGCTCTATATTTTGGCTTCTTTGCCCATCAATCTGTGTCTATTTCTTCTTATAAACCAGTTTTTAGGCTCCTTGGGTTCATTGTTTACAGCTATAAGAAACATTAACTATCTGTCCATGCAGACGGCTTTCTATGAGGCTGCTTCCTGGGTGGGTGGACATGGGTGCACTACATTCCCAGCATCCCTTGCAGTCTGATGTGACCATCTGATGAGTTCTAGCCAATGGAATATGAGTAGTGCTATTTCCATGGAGAGAGACCAGTTGTCCCAGCTTGCCTGGGGCTAAGAATTTTCCTTGAATATGGGACTTTCTGTTTTAAAATCAGTATAGTTCAGGGAAAATTGGGTGAAATTGGTCACCTTCCTTTCTGGCCCATAAAACCTCCTACACACTTACTCCATGTTGTTTCCTCTTTCTGCTTTTTAGATAAAGAGCTACCACAAACACAGCAAGCTTAGATATTGTGTTTTGAAGATGGCAGAGCAAAATGTCAGCCTGAATAATCCCAAGGAGAAGAAGTTGCCTTACTGTCATCCCATTGATCTGGAACATTTACCATGGACCTTAGTGAAAAAGATACTTCTGTTGTGTTTACTCATTACTTATTGGGTTGCTTTTCATAGCATTTTAGCCTATCTTGACTAATACAGAGGTACTCTACAAACTGCATTAAAACAGATAGAGACTTTACAAACTAGTATAACACTAAGGCAAGCACCTCTAAAATACACATATTAACTTTCTGGGAAAGTTAATTTGCAAGGAGGATGGAGTTTCAGGAGAAATGAGAGGAAAAGAAAGAAGATGAAGAAGCTGATCCTCATATAAATTCAGCTCATGCCCACCATGAGAAATTTCCAGATCTTCTCTCAGAAATTAACGTGATTATTATGAAATGTATCACACATTGCAACACTGCAGAGTTCTCTACAGGCCAGAGCAGGGGACTGAAGTCAGAATATGTGCATTCACACTGCCTGCATCAGAGAGCAGCTGTGTGACTGTGGTGAGTTAGTAACCTCGCTGGGCCTTGGACTCCTCATCTGAGATATGAAAATGAGGAATGTTTTTATTCTCTGATAGAACATCGTCTATGAGCCAGGCCTGTGCCGGCCACTGCAAATGAGATAAGATATAGTAACGTCTCTAAAATAGACAACAGGCTAGAAATGTCTGAAAAATGGAGTGTCACCTGGGACTAAAGCCAGGGAAAGGACAAGGGCCACGAGGGTGGGGCGGGGTGAGGGGGGTGGGGGGGGGATGTGGTAGGGGTGGGATAATCCTCTCTTTACATTTGTAAGTGAGACCACAGGAGTGAATGGCTTCACCGAGGTGCTTAGTCTGTACACTGAAGAGCTGGGGAGCAGAATCCAGGCTGCAAGGAGGTCTTTTAGCAGTGGGATGTAAGTGCGTCCCTTGGTCAGCCAGCAGTCAAACAAATATTCAGAGCCTACTCCACGCTGGCACTTGTGCTATCCTCTGGAGTTCAAGGGTTAAGGAAGACACTGTCCCCTCTTCATAGTCTCCAGCGGGGCAGCAGGTAAGTGTGTGACAAACTAAGCAATGGTGACATGGCAGAGTGGGGCGCAGAGGATGGGCTCCTCGTGGATAATGATGCAGCTCAGGGAAAGAATCTGACGCTGAGCGGCCACGAAGCATAAGCATGTGCGTTGGCCAGGTGGAGGGGCGAAAGGGGGTACTAGAAACAAGAGGAAATGTGATGACATGGCTGGTGGGGAAGTGCGAGTGCAGAAGGAGGTACAAGAGATGGTGCTGCTGCTGAGAAAGTAGGGGCCAGAGCAACAAAAGCTCTTTCATGGGGAGCAGTGGGGGGACGTCCGTGTTAAGTTTATGCCTCTATGCCTAAATTTATGAAAAGCCATTAAAAACATTCCAGCAGAGATCTGGCATGAGGAAACCCCTGGCAGCAGTGAGGGACCGGATCAGAGAGGGTGGAGGTAGACCATTTCCAGGGCTCCGTGAGCATCCCAGTGAAAAATGACAAAGGCCTGAACTTGGGCAGTGATAGGGGACCAGAGAGGATTACAGATGTAAAGGCAGAATTCACAGCAGCAAAGGACTGTTTGTATTTGGGTGGCGTGCTAAGTGCAACCTCCAAGGCAAGAAGCTCAGGTTATCCAGGGAGGCAGAAGGTAAATAGCAAAGCACAGACATCAAAGGGCATAGTTAGATTGAAAAGTGAGTGGATATGGTCTCTGTCTAAAGCTGTGAAGACATAAAGGAAGATTCAGGAATATCCTTCAGTCAGGGTGACCTCAGAGAGGATGGCTGCCTCTCCCAAAATCTATGGGGGTGAAAATCCTGAGAAGAAGAAAAGGTTGCATAGGTCAATCGCTAATTCAACAGCTTGGCTGCTTTTCGCTTTTGGAGAAAAAATAATAAAATAGCCTGATTCACCCAGACACACAGACCCCATTCTAGTTAATAGCCACATTCTTAAGTTTTGATTTTATTCATTTAAAAGTACTTTATTTAATTTGGAGTCATTTAACCTTCTGAGTCAAATGTCATTGAAACTGTGCTGTTTCTTGTCAACCTTTGATGACATCTCTACCTGTTTATAATTGCAGGTTAAAATCAAAAACTGGGCAAAGGGGGAAGGAATTCATTTAACTAAAAACGAGGGAAAATAAGGTTTGCTGCCCCTTAAGAGATTCCCTTCCCTGATGATTGAACTGCCACTTTTTCATTTTCTTAAGGTCCAAAAAAAGTTATGAAGAGCAGCTTATAGTAGAAATTTGTGAAGGAAAGAAATTGAATTACAAAATTTAACCTATCATTTGTGGTTCTTCCAAACCCAAAGGATTATTTCTCTAAGAAGCCCGTCCTGGGGATACCTCTCTCCTACAGAAATGTGCTTCCTGAAAATTCAGAGAAAATCTTGAAGAGTCCAATTCCTACTTAGCAGGACAGAGAGCTGAGCCTGCTCCTAGCCAGCAGTCCACGAGCAAATAAACAGCCAATATCTATGTGAAGGAATCTAGGCCAGCATGGCCCTTCCCAGAGCCATGTGGCAAAGCAGCAGAGATCTAGAGGCTGGGGTGGGGTGTGGATATAGGAAGGGAGTGAGAGGGGCGATGGGAATTGCACAGAGGAGAGAATGGGTTCTGCAGTCAGGCAGAACTGACTTTGAGATCTGCTTCTGCCTCTTACTGACCTTTCACCTGGGCCATAATACCCAACAACTGCATATTACCCAACAACAATTACCCTAAGCTTCCATGGAACTACTCTTCAGCTCGTCAAAATGGACCTAATATCTCCTCATTGGGAAAAAGTCTGATCCTATTCTCCTACAGACCTACCCAGACTCATATGCTGCTCTCTTTGAGGTTGGAAACAACTTGGTTTAGTTATATCTACCATTTTAGAGATGACATTTAATGTAGCAAATTCTACCAAAGAGAAGATTTTTATCTTCTAACAAGTAGGAGGCCCTTGGGAATTCGAATCCTAGTCAATCTACTCTTTGTTCTCATATCAAACATCACTCAATACATTAGAAAATCTACTGGTGTGTTCTGTTTAAAATAAGGAGACAAAGGAATGGTTCTAATTACAGGGAGATGCTGAAAGGATTATATTTTGGAAACTGTATGCTGTGTCATAAATACAGTGGCATATTTCTCCCCAGGTACCATCCAAGGTGAAGAAGCATAAAGGCACATCTCAGACACAACACTTCAGGAACCTGCAGGCAGATGTATTTACTTAGCAAATTATAAGTAGATGAGTTTTGTTTATCTGCATTTATAAAATTCATCTTGGCCCAGATTCAAAACCTCATTAGGAATCCATTGTATACTCTAAGTTACAGTCTGTGTTGCCTGTGTGCCAAAACAAAGTCCAGATGACCATAATGACCATAAACAGATCAACTAAACTTATTGTTTGACATCATACAAAACTATACATAGTCCATGTTCCAACAAAGGTAGAGATAGCCAATTTAGGTTTTCATTTCTTTTTCTTTCTTTCTTTTTTACTTGTTCAGGAATTATATAACCAGGCATGCTCCTAGAGTTTCTAACCTAACAGGCAAAAATATTCAGAGTTGAACATTCAGCTTTTCACTATATTTTTGATGGACTATAATCTCAGTGGTCTTTTTCCTTTCGACCAGGTGCTGGTTAGTGTTTTGATTGCAAAGCGCAGAGTCCACCATAGCTAGCCTGAACAGAATGTCTTAGAGGATATTAGGAAATGTTTCAGAATTCAGGAGAGACACGGGAATGGGAACTGTGGACTGATTGCAGGCATAGTCCTGGGTAAAGGGCTGCACTGCTGGGATCACTGCCACTGATGCCTCTAAAGGTTGCTGCCTCTTGATCCCACTCAGCCACCCTTGATTGGAAGCAATTCTACAATCAGCTGCTTTAAAAGGAAGGCTGTGTGAGTGGGTTCACTGGCAGAGGCTGGGTCATATGCTACCATCCTAGTACAAGAAAGGCTGAGAAATAGAATTCTAATTCCTACTTTAGGGAGGCAGGACTCAAGTGGGAATGTCCCCAAATATAGAATGACTATTCAAAGGCAATGGCCAGCAAAAATATGATGTGCATCCACAATGCTATACAGTATGGTTTCTGCAGTATCTTTCTTGGAAAACATTTGGTCCATTACAATATCAAAGTTCATAAAAATAAATATGGTAAGCTATCTGCTGGACTTGAATTGATTTATGACTACAGCATGAACTCTAAATTCAACTAAATGCATATGTCCTGACAATCATTTTTCCAATAGCCTGTCCCAAATGGACCAGAGTTGATGTAGTTTGTATGGTGCTGTTAAATAAGCAGCTTAAAGATGAAACTAGTTATTTAGCTTCTTATCCATTAGCCTGAACAGCTGTCACAGGGCTACATCCCATGAGACTTTCTTATACCAGATAAAACAAAAGGCTTCTTCCTTGGCCTAATAGTTTATATTTCATGAATACCTGCTTCACTTATATGTCCTTTTTTCCTTGAAAAAGCATGTTATTCAAAATTGTGCTCAGAAATCAGGACAGTCTATATAAATCAAAAGAAAAATCCTTGCATACCCTGATATCCTTCAAGCTTCTGGAATAAGCTGGCAATGAATCACCTCCCAGCATCCCATTAAAATGCCATGATTTAAAATATAACTACATCAACTCACAAGCCATCACTAGGCTAAATAGGAAAATACTAGAAGTATTCCCATAATTGTCAGAAATGAGAAAGGTGCCTCTATTATCATCACTGATATTTAACATTGTTCTGGAGGTTGAACAATTGAAAAATATAGATGATAGGTGATTAGATAGATAGATAGATAGATAGATAGACAGACAGACAGATGATAGATTTTAGGTTGGTGCAAAAGTAATTGCAGTTTGGGCTGTGAATTTAAAATCATTATAACTAGGCTCAAACATATCTTTATTAATCAAAATAGGAACCATTACAATCAACACATTTTTGCCAATGAGAAATAAGTTCGTTTATTCCTGTAGTGTAAAAATCCATGCTTCAGGATTTGATGAACTCTTGGAATGCATTTTCTGCATCCTGCTGGCTATGGAAGCGTTTTTCCCCGCAAAAGGTTGTCGAGATGCTCGAAGAAGTGGTAGTCGATTGGCAACAGATCAGGTGAATATGGTGGATGAGGCAAAACTTCCTAGCCCAATTAGTTCAACTTTTGAAGCGTTGGTTGTGTAATGTGCGGTTGGGTGTTGTTGTGGAGAAGAGTTGGGCCCTTTCTTTTGACCAATGCCGGATGTAGGCGCTGTAGTTTTCAGTGTATCTCACCGATTTGCTGAGCATACTTCTCAGATGTGATAGTTTCACCGAGATTCAGAAAGCTATAGTGGATCAGACCAGGCAGCAGACCACCAAACAGTGACCATGACCTTTTTTTCGGTGCAAGTTGGGTTTCAGGAAGTGCTTTGGAGTTTCTTCTAGGTCCAACTACTGAGCTGGTCATCGCTGGTTGTCGAATACAATCCACTTGTTATCACATATCACAATCCGATTGAGAAATGGTTCATTGTTATTGCATAGAATAAGAAAAGACACTTCAAGACAACGAGTTTTTTGACTTGCAGTCAGCTAATGAGGTACCCACTTATCGAGCTTATTCACTTTTCCAGTTTGCTTCAAATGCCAAACAACCATAGAATGGTGGATGTTGAGTTCTTTGGCAACTTCTTGTGTAGTTATAAGAGGATCAGCTTCAATAATTGCTCTCAGTTGGTCATTGTCAACTTCCAATGGCCGGCCACTAAGCTCCTCATCTTCAAGGCTCCTGTCTCCTTTGCAAAACTTCTTGAACCACCACTGTATGTTCATTACATGAACTCTTGGAAAGCATTTTCCTGGGCCAAAAGCATTGTTGACATTGCGAGTTGTCTCCACTGCTTTACAACCCATTTTGAACTCCAATAAGAAAATCACTTGAATTTGCTTTTTGTCTAACATCATTTCCATAGTCTAAAATACATATAAAACAAACAGCAAGTAATAAATCATTAGCAAAAAAACATAAAGCAAGAAATGCACATTAAAATGATCTTAGACCACATTTATTTCAGAATGTATTCCAATATCAAAGGAAAATTTCAACAATGCAAAAACTGCAATTACGTTTTCACCAACTGGATGGATAGAGATAGATAGATAGATAGATAGATAGATAGATAGATAGATAGATAGATAGACAGATAGATATGGATAGATAAAAGAAAAATAGATATAAAAATTGGAAAGAATCAGTAGTTTCTGATGATGTGATTAGAGCTTCAAAAATCCTAAGTATCAACTTGCAAATAATAAAGAAATTCACTAACATTACTAGGTACAAGAATAATAAATCAATGGTTTTAACACACACAAGCAAACTGGTTAGGATATAAAACAATCCTTCATTTACAATACTAACAAAAAAGATAATGGGAACAGAAAGATAAGAGGAATAAATTAAGAGGTAATATATAAAATCTTATGTATAAAAATAAGAAGGAAAATTTCAAACACTCTCAAGGAACACAAAGGAAAACTTAGACAAGTAAAAATCATGCCATGCTCTTGGTATCCACATACTTAAAGTGATCTCAACAAAAATACTACTAAGATTCTTTTTAATTAAAAGAGATAATTCTAAGAAAAATTCGCAAGCCAGAATATTCTGAGAAATTTCTAAAATAAAGAGTAATGGCCTGGTGGGGGTGGGTGGGAGGACTAACTCTGCTAAGACAGAAAGATAAACATAATAGCACATATTGATAGAAATTGAAATCAGAAATAACATAGCTGATAAAGCAATATGACTTGGAATTTTTAAAATATTAGAAATATATAATAAATCCCTTTCCTTTTGCTTACAAAAGAGAAAAGCACACAAACAAAATTAAAAAGGATGATGACAATATAATGAGCATGGGTATTTGGCAATTATAAATGCACACTGTGCATATTTTAGTGTTAAACATTTTAAATCTTAATGAAACGGAGTATTTCATGGAAAATATAAATCACCAATATTGATTCAGGAATTAGGACATCTGAACTGACCATTGATAAAGAAAGAGAAAAGGCAGTTCAGGAATTATTCCTCAAAGCCTTCATGCGGTGGGTATTTTATATGCATCTTCTTTCAAACTTTCACAGAATCATTAATTTCCATACCATCTATGTAAGGCAAACAAAATGACTAAAACTTACTCAGAGCATATCATGAAACTATCATATCCTAAATTCTAAAACCTGGGATAGATGTAGACTTGTTTTGTAATGTGTGATCTTTTAGTTTTAAATGTAGGTGTGAAACAATCTTTAACAAACTACTAGTGGAAAAAGTTCAAAAACATACTCAAAGAATAATGACCTAGAATCAAGTGGTATTTATCCCAAGAAAGAATAAGTATTACTACATGTGTTGATACACAATATCCACAAGTAAAATAAGATAAAAATAGTTAGTTTGATTAATCTACTTTAAGCATTCTAAATTAAGTCTTTAGAAAGACACCAACACCCATTTTCTGTTTTTTGAAAGAATTCCTAATAACTAGCAACAAAAATACTATCTTAATATCATAAAAATATATAAATAGCCAACATTTTAAATGACAGTAAAACACCAGAGACATGGCATTAAAAATCACAAATAAGCCAAGGATGCCCACTGTCATCATGTTTATTTTAACCAGTTTTGGAAGCTGTAGTCTACACAAATAAAAGAGGAAACAAATAAGAAGTACAATTATTAAACATAAGAATATGACATTATAATTGATTAGAAACTAAATGAGTAAGTCATTATTATACCTGAGATCAACAAAAAACTATCTGAACTAATTAAAAAGTTCAGTAAAACAGCTAAATTTAAAAAAAAATAGCCTTTCTTTCCTTTATAATGATAAAAAGAAATATTGTATATGTATGGGGAAAAGATTACTTTCAGAATAACTATATATAAAATATTGGAGATATACCTTAACTATATATGTACAGATCCTATATGAAGAGAACTACAAAACATTTCACTATAAAAACAAGTCAATTCCCTGTGTGAGAAAATTAAAGATAAATATAAAACATAAAATGTATTGAGGCAAAAGCCGAATATTTCCTTTTTAAACAAAAACAAAGTAACCATAGAGGAAGAGTAACACAGTTTGCTATATAACATTTTTAAAAACTTTAATATGCCCAAAATGCCATGAACATATGCTAAATATAATAGCAAAAAAAAAAAATTCATAACTCATGTGACAGTTCATTGATATTTTCAGCATAAATTGCCCTTATCAGTCAAGAGATAACCCAAGAGAAAATTGGTAAACGACAATAAAAAATATACATATACAAAAAGTATATGAAAAACATCAACCTTACTAAACCATGAAGAATTAAAAATTAATACAACAAAACCAATGCTATTTCCTTCTGTTAAATTGGCAAAATAGTTGCAAATGAATGAAATAGAGACTCAAACACCTCAGATGATGGTGAAAAGTTGCACGCATTTTTTGAAATTCAGCAATTGGATTTGAACCTTGAAATAAAATTCATGCTCATTGACCAAATGATTTTAGTACTAATTGTATTAATTCAGGAAATAATTTTTTTAAAAGACTAAAAAATAATAAGCTGGACTATAGCATGAGAGAAGAAAAATGGAGGATAATATTAGTTGGCTGCTAGAGCAAAAGTGAGACAGCCCCTGTGGAATTCTCGAGCTATCTATCCAGGATGTTTTTGAAGAGGGAGGTGAATATCTGCTGAAGGCCCAGCTATAGCCAGTGATTCCCACCAGTGTCAAGGGCACCGATAATGGGTGCCAAGGGCAGTGTCTCTTGATATTACACACTCCGTGTATCTATGGACACAGGCAGTTTACAATGTAAAAGTGGAAATTTCATCCTGGTGTATATCTGTGTAGGCCTGAACAATAGATTTAACAAAGTCTGAACTTCGAATAGTTGCTTATTAACAACTAGTAATTAGTTCTGCAATAAGAAAGCCCAATTGTCAGACCAGCATATGATATGGAAAGCAAATAGCCCAGATGAGGGTCAAGAAAAAGGCATAAAAGGCTTGCTGACTTAAAGTCTAATGAAAAGATAGAAGTAATCTTTATTGGGCAATCATCCTATAATTTCTCAGTCCATGTTCCATAGGAATATCCAAAAACATCTGTCTGAACTAGCAAACTCTTGCTGCCATTCCTGATGACAAATTGGGATTTTTCTAATTAAGTGAAAATAGAGTATAAGAAAAGGCACTAGCTATATGTGGAAACCCAAGCTTAGACAATCTCTCACTGAGCTGGATAGAGAAAACTTAGATGAAAGTCAACATATATCATCCATTGCAACTATTATTATTAATTTTAAATTTCTAAGACACTTGGGACAATTTGTTAACATACCTAAAACTGATAGTCCTGTGTGCACCAAACACCCGTTCGGTGGGCTAGGGAAGCAGACCTACAACGTGGCTCTTGCTCAGCTTTATGCCTTTCTCATTCTTATTCTAGATCCACACTGGCCCTCTTTAAGGCCCCCAATACATCAAGCTTATTCCTTCTCCAGGATTCATGTATAGGCTGATGCCACCTCCAGAAACGTTGTTCCCTCAAGTCCTTAGATTTATTAATGTTTATGTCTCAGACTAAACAAGACCTCTTTGACTTCTAAGTGATTTTCAATGAACCCGAATCATCAGTGCTTGACCTTGACTGTGCATTACAATCATCTAGGGATTTTTTTTTAAACTATTGATGCCTGCATCCCACCCTCAGAGATTCTGATTTAATTTGCCTGAGAGCATAACTTTGGCATTTGAGATTTTTTAAAAAGCCCCCAGGTGATTCTAATTTGCATGAAAGATTGCGAACCATTGGCCTAGATCTTATTACCATGTTGATTTTTTTTTATAGTGCTTTTGCAGTTATAATAGTGACTTATGTGCTTGTTTACTTATTTATTGGCTGTCTAACATAGAGGCAGGATCTATGTCTATTTTATTCATCTCCAAAGGTAGTTGATGAATGAATGCATAATAGGAAAACCATTTCATATTCTGTATGAATAAATCACAATAGCTTAAACCTATGCTTCTTAAACTTTAATGTTGGTATGAATCACCTGGGGCCTTGTTAAAATGTGAATTCAGATACTTCCCTCAGAGAGGGCTGAGATTCTACACCTCTAACAAGCTCCCACACTTTGAGTGGCAAGGGCCCACTGCCATGGTTGCCTGAAGTTTCCTGAAAATAAGAATCACCTGCAGCCTCTAAAACCAGATTACTGGTTGTTAATTCAGACCAACTGAATCAAAATTTCCATGGGAGAAGGATGGTAATCTGTATGTATAGTAAGTATCCCAACTGATTATTATCAAGGGGATTTGGTAAACCAAGGAGTTATTCAGACCTTATTACTTGCCATGTCTGCATTCAAAAGTAATAAGGGAATCGCTAAGTAAGCACCTATCAGACTGATCCTCCCACATGTACCTATAACTCTGGATGAAATGGAATGAATAACTCCCTAAAGATTCTGGAGAACAATAACAGCAAGTAGATCTCGAGGGGACTTGATGCTTCAAAGAAGGGACTGATAAGTGGGATTAATTTTCCTGGCATTTAGGCTCAGGTCAGTCAAGCTGAAGTCTGCACTAAGCAGGGGAGCTAAACCTCCAAAGACAAAAATGAAGCAAAATGAGTCTTAGAGGGCAGAGCTCAGGGCAACCACAGCCACTAAAATGTGAGGGGAGGGAATGATAGAAAGCACAGACCCACAGGGCAAGAACCACAATTTCTGTGTACAAACTTTTGTCCAGATCTCTGGTTAAGCCCTGAATCATGCATGGGTACAGCAGTCTGCAAGCAAACTAGCTAAGGATAAAAGGACTGAATGAAGATTGGTTCGGCTGCCAAGAGGCAGAGTTTGCACTTTAAGTAGCAGCAAAAATAAAATTGTCGGGCCGGCCGAGTGGCGCGGTGCTTAAGCGCTGGCTTGGGAAGCCAGCGGCCCCGGTTCAGGTCCCACATATGAGGGCCAGTGACACTGCCCTCAAAAAAAAAAAAAAAAAATTAAAATACATAAATAAATACAAAATAAATTTGCCAATGTTCTTTAGAGGGCTATAACAGAATCCAGAGTCTTCACAGCATAACATTCACAATATCCAGGATAGAATCCAAAGTTACTCTGATGCAAAAGAACAAATATTGTATGATTCCACTTATATGATGTACCTAGAATAGGCAAATTCATAGAGACAGAAAATATAATAGAGGTTACCAGAGGCTGGGAAGAGGGGGAAAGAGGAGTTATTATTTAACGGGCACAGAGTTTCTGTTGGGATAATGAAAAAATTCTGGAAATTGATGTGGTGATAGTTACACAACATTGTGAATATACTTATGCCATTGCAATACACATTTAAAACTGGTTAAAATGGTAAATTATATTATGTATATTTTCCCACCATAAAACAAAATGGAAAAAAAACCCAAAAACCCAATGTAACAGGAATGAGAAATGCCTTCAGTGGGCTCATCAGTAGAGTGGATATAACTAAAATAAGAATCAGTGAGCTTGAAGGTGTCAATAGAAACTTCACAAATTGAAAAGCAAAAGGGAAAAAGGAATAATAAAAAAAAGGGAACAGAAAATCCAAGAACTTTGGGACAATTACAAATGTGTAATACGCATGTAACAGGCATACCAGAAGGAGAAGAAAGAACAGAAGAAATTTGTAAAGTAATAATGGCTAAGAATTTTCCAAAACTAATGACAGACACCAAAACATAACTCCAAGTAGCTTAGAGAACACCAAGCAGGAGAAATACGAAAAATCTACGCCTAAGAACATCATATTAAAACTGCAGAAAATGAAACACAAAGAGAAAACTTTGAAAACAGCCAGAGAATAAAAACACCTTACTTATAGAGGAACAGGAATAAGAACTATATCAGACTTATCTTTAGAAACCATACAAGCAAGAAGAGTGTGGAATGAAATATTAGAAATATTTAAAGGAAAGAAAAACCTAGAATTCTGTATTCAGTGAAATTAACCTTCAAAGGTAAAGAAATAAAGACTTGATCAGACAAACAAACATTGAAGGAATTCTTTTGCCAATAGACCTGCCTTGTATGAAATGTTAAAAAAATAAAAATAAAAATTTCTTCAGAGATAATGAAAATGATATTGGTCAGAAACTCTGATGTATGCAAGGAAAGAAAGAGCATTAGAAAAGGAATAAATGAAGGTAAAATAAAATCTGTTATTTTTTATTCTTAATTGATTTAACAGATAATTCATTCAGTAATAATAGAAACAATATATTGGTGATTATAGCTTATGGAGAAGTGAAATGAATGTCAACAATATAATAAAGCACGGGAGGGAAGAATTGGGAATATTAGTTATAAGTTACCTGTGCTGACTGTGAAATGGTATAGTATTATTTGAAAGTGGACTTGGATTAGTTATAAATGTATATTGCAATCTCTAGGGCATCCAAAAAAAAAGTTTGCTTTTTTTTAAAAAACATGTATAATTTATATGCTAAGAAAGGAGAGAAAAAACAATATATAAAATGCTCATTTTACCAAAGAAGGCAGAAAAAGCACGGAAGACAAAAACAAAACAAAAAACAACTCCAAAAACAAACAAAATAAAGCAGAACAAGGGCAGCAACTAGAAAGCACATATAAATATGGCTGATATTAATCCAACTATACTTGTATAAAAATAACTTTAATGTGAATGTGTAAAAACACCAATTAAAAGATTATTAGAGTGGATAAAAAATAGACAAAAAAAAACAAGACTGAACTCTATGTTATCTAAAAGAAAGTCATTTTAAATATAAGACACAGATAAATTAAAAGTAAAGGGATAGGGAAATATATATGATGCTAACACTAATCCAAAGCAAGTGGCTACATTAATTTCAGACAAAACATGTTTCAGAGCAAGGACAATTATTAGAACTAAAGAGAAGGGGTCAATTCTCTGAGAAAACAACAATCCTTAATATATACGTGCCAAATTGTCAAAACACATGAGGCAAAAACTGATAGAATTACAAAGAGAAATAAAAGAATTCAGTACTATAGTTGGAGACTTCCATACCACTCTATCAATAATTGAGAGATCCAACAGACAGAAAATCACTAACGATATGGTCGAACTGAACAGTACCTCAATGACTGGATCTAAATGACAAGTATAAACTGCTTCATCCACAACGGCAGATTGCATACCCTTCTCAAGCTTCCATGGAACATTCACCCCGACGGACCACACTCTGGACCATAAACACACCTTAACAAATTTAAAAGTATAGAAATCACACAAAGTATGATCTCAGACCACAGTGGAATTAAACTAGAAATCAATAACTGAAAGATATTAGGAAAATCCCCAAATATTTGGAGATTACACAACATAATTCTAAATAACAAATGGTTAAAGAAGTCTCAAGAGAAATTGTAAAATATTTTGAACTACGTGAAAATACAGCTTAGTTATTGGGATGCATTGAAAGCAGTGCTGAAAAGAAAATTTATAGATTTGGGTGCATACATTAGAAGAAAGATCTAAAATCAATAATCTAAACTTCTGCCTTAGGAAACTAGAGAAGGGAAAGCAATAAAAAGCTAAAGCAAGCAGCAAAGAAGAAATAAAATTAGAGCAGACATCAATAAAATTACAAAGAGGAAAACAATAGAGAAAAATCAATGAAACCAAAAGTTGGTTCTTTATAAATATCGATAGAATTGATAAACCTCTAGCCAAGGCAACTATCTGAGGCACAGAAAATTTAACTGGATGGCTCAAAATGACTCAGCTAGGAGATGATTGAGTCAGGATGTGAGCCAGCCCTGACCGTCTGGCTCCAGCATCCACACTCCAGCATCCACAACAGGAACCACCATACTTCATGGCAATTCCAAGAGTGGTCTTGGGTCTCCCCTCCATGATGGCCTCCTCCTCCCATGGCATTGCTTTTGCTTCCCTCTCACCTTTTCAGAAAATGGTGATTGGTTATGGCCCTCTTTCTTACTGCATCTGGGTACAATGTCAAAAATCTTTTTAACACAGAACTGCATCTATTTGAAATGAATGTGTCATCCCTGACCAGGTCGCCAACAATTACTGAGCTCCTACTATTCACTGGGAACTTTTTTTCCAAGATTATTTTGAGTAGGATCTGGGAAGGAGGAGGGAGGGAGGGAGAGAGAGAGAGAGAGAGAGAGAGAGAGAGAGAGAGAGAGAGAGGGAGCAGAAGGAGGGGAGGGAGGGAGGAAGGGAAGAAAGGAAGGGAGTGAGTGAGGAAGTGGAGAGGGAAGAAGCCTTTAGTCTTTTGGAGGCAAATACTGGGGGTGCCAAAAAAAATGTACACATTTTAAGAGATGTTACCTATGTATTACTTTTATTATTCTTATTATTTTTATTAGTTACAGATGTACAAAACAATGCAAGTTATTTTTTTATCACCCCTTACAAAGTGACCCCCTCCCACTCCCCTGTCCCCCCACCCCCAATATCATACATATCTTACAATTCCATTGACTCCATCCCCACCTTATATTCCACATCCCATGACTATATATGTGTTATATTATAGTTGACATATAATATTGTTCAGCAGCAGCTTCAGATGTACAGTGCAGTGGTCAGGCCACTACACCGTCCATGTAGTGTTCTCCCTAAAAGGACATGCATCCTTCTATTCCCCTAAAAACATATATTTACAACCTTATTGATTATATTCCCTAAACTGTCTCTTCTGTCCCTGCAGTAGTATTGTAGTTATCAGTTTATGTTGCCTCGTCCCTTCCCCTTCTCCCATGCCCATCCCATCTAGCCCTCATCAGTTTAGTATTACTTTTTGAAGTTGAATTAAATTACAGTAATAATGTGTAGTATGACATTCACTCAAAAGATGGCATTAATCAAATGAGTGCTAGTGTCATTCATTGTATTACAATTTTAATATAATTTTTTCCTTCCTTAAAATGTGTATACATTTTTTTTGGCATCCTCTGTATTCTGTCCATTTGGTTTCCCAGAGGAAGTATGGCCTCAGACCTCTCATGTGTAGATGTATCCTGAAGATCTGCCTTCTAATCTCTTAAAGAAATATGAGAAAAAAGAGACTGGTCTCAGAGGCCTCGCTCTGTCTAGACAAGGAGCATGATACAGTCACTCTTTTTTGCACTGATAGTGAACTGCACAGTCTCACATCTATATTCAACAGCCAATAAATCTCTCTAGCATTCTCTGACCCTGCTCTAAGGTGCTGGAGAAAAAAACTAGTCACTAATCATTGAAACATTTACAGCTGACTGAGCCCACAAAGGTGAGTTACAGTTTGATTTACAAGTTAGATTCCGCCTTACAATTAGTCCATAATGACTACATCACCAATAGTCATGGAGCTGTTTTTCTTCCATATCCCAAGCACTACACACAGGATGAAGAAGAATCTGCCTTAAATACAAATATAAGTGCAAGAAACTATACCAACAAATATTTATAAAAATTACAATGATAATACTAAATATTAGTGAAACAAACAGAATAAAATATTTGATTTGACACTGGGTTTCCCAGCACAGGATGTGCAGATAAAGTAATGAGTTGTAAGAGAATATGAAAGGAAAGTGTCAAATCAGCTGTGTGCAAAGATTGAGATTTGAGGTGAGGTCAGAGCGTGGCTTCTGGAGTGAGACTGACAGTTTCAGTGGGTTAAGGAAACAATATCTAGGAAAGCTTCTGGAAGCATTTCCATGAAAGGAACTGAGTATTTCTCAGGATTCTGGCTACTCCCTTACAAAGATGGTATGCAGCTAGTGCACCCACTAAATCAGAAACCATTCTATCAATAGTTTCAAAATTCCCTGTTTACCCTCCAATTAGCATGCACTCACACACACACACACACACACACACACACACAAAATCATTGACAAAAACTCAACCTGCTTAAACCTACAACTGTTTTTTCCATGAGTTGGAACACACTCAACAACAACAACAAAAATCAGTAAAGCGCTGTCCTGGAAAACTGGAGATTTTGGCCCAGCTTTTGAACACTCAGTGTGGAGTATCATGTCCTGAGGCCAGCTGATGTTTCCTTGGGATCCAAAAATGTCAGATTTGGTTGGCAATATTTTTAAGAGGCTTCCCTAAAGAAGTCAAAACAATTTTGGTCATTTAATGATGGAGTAAATAGATGGTGACCAGAGAGAAGTATTGCCAGTGGTCTCATTTGTAACATCCTTGCCAACCTCAGGCTCTTTCTCAGATCAGAATTCCTCCAAGCATCAGTTATAAATTTTGCTGTCCATCTTGATCAAGATACAATAATGTATGCATCCAAATGTCTATACCTCCAATTAATAAACCCATTACTCTTTAAAACCCACTTTTAATTTCCTTAAAATGCACTGGGAAACTATTAGGCAATCAAATATCTAGAAGTCATCCATAAATATATACATAAAAAAACACGTACAGTATAAAGTACAATAAGCCAGAGAGCTCAGAGGGAGGCTCCAGCCCCGAGGCTTCTCTGTCCAAGCTGTGATCCTTTGTCCCTCTGGCTGCTGGACAAGCAGAGCCTAATGGTCCATATTGGCGGAGCAAAGAGAAGTCACTGTGCTCTGCTGGTCATCTTGTGCTTTCATCTTTTCTACTACATGCTTCCTTGATGAGTAGAAAACCAGAAGCCAGCATTTCAAGCAGGATGGCCTGGGGTCTGTTTTGTGTGGAACTTCCTGGACCAAGCTCTTCAGCAGATAAAGAATGGCACATGCCTGGGGCTGTTTCAGGCTCTCAAGGAGATTCAGGAGGCTGGCCCTCAGAGAACAAGGAGCAACAACTCATGTATCATGCATATGTTCGAGCTTTCAGGAGGAAGGTCTAAGCTGAGGATGGGTTTTCCTATCATTAATAACCACTTTTTTAGACAAATAGCTGATGGCAGCGACATTTTGGGTACTCTTCAGGTGCTTATTTCCCACTAAGTCTGAAAGTTTTACCTAGTCAAGTCCTCAGAAGAAGTAAGCCTAACACTCCTAGATTGTTCCAGTTCCCAGTGTTTATTCAGGGAATACTCTAAGATCTTTTCAAATCTACCTGGCAAGGCTTTTGGATAGCTTGAAGCATTCTGGGGAGTATTCACTTTTCTGTTCAGTGGTGGGAAGGGTCGAAGCACTGTGGGCTTTAATGACTAGGGCACAAGCCAATCCAGGGTGGACAGCCAAAGGAGTGAGCACCGGCATAAAGAGCACCTCAGACCCCCCTCAGACCCTTTGAGTCCAATGGCATCCTGGCCCTGCCAGGCCTCTATCAACCCCCAGCAGCCCTAACCCACCCCCTGAAATCATTCTGGGAAGAAGCTAAGTTTCTCAAGTGCCAGAGAAGGTCTCAGGGACCAGAGAAGGTAGTGACCTCTTACAACCTTCCTGATGCAGAAACAAGTCACCAGGCTGACCAATGGGCACTCTAGTCTTCTCATAGCACCCTCCAGCTTGGACCTGGGTTTCTCAGCCTTCTTGGAGCTGGAGAAGACCCCAAGGATTCCTGAGTCTGGATCCACATTTGCAGGATTAGTGTGTGTCCAAGACAATCCAAAAAGGGGTCATGTTTGCTGGGAAGTGGGCTTTCCTGCACAACTGTGGTTAAATCTCCTGTCAGGGAAGAATTTGTGGTGGAAACCATCTGGAAACTTCTGACTCTGGGTCTCTAGCCAAGGTGCCTAAGGTATCAATTCCTACAGCTCTGGCCAGGACTCACCTTGCTTTTTGAGGTCAGACATAAGAAAATGATTATACATCCTGCTGTTCACACCTAGGCCCAAGTACTCAATTGGGTTGTTAAACTGTTTTGATGCCCACCCTGGAATCTTAGTAACAAGGTTCACCTTAGAAACAGGACAGAATCTTCTTTCTAAGGGTGCCTTTAGGAAGACTCAGCAAACAGGATAAATGTGTATTTTCTTGGTAAGGCATTTACTCCATCCTCTAAGCACCCAAACTTAATAGGTCAGAAAAACACGCAGGTGCTGTTCTAGTTTGATATGAGTAGTTATCACATGCTATTTAGAGAGTGTGTGGAAGGATTTCTTGGCTCCTACTGAATCCTGGAATTCTGTTTCCAACAGGCTTTCAGCAGCCATGGCTCTGAGTCATCTGCCTGGTGACCAAAAGCTGGGATCCAACATCATGTGCCTTCCAGATAATGAGGTCAAATGTGCCAGACCCTCCAGGAGCCTGATAACAGGCTTATTAACATCCCTAAGTGATAGCACTTTTGATTAAACCTCATATTGCTGCCTATTCTCCTCTCATCCCTTCTAAAATTAGAGCTGGTATTTTGATAACAATGCCTTTGCTTGAACTTCAGGATGGTTCAAGGATAGTGGAAACTCATGATGTCCCTAAACTATTACCTCCAAAGACAGGGGGTTTTCTGGGCCACAAAGCCTTAGATTTTAATTCAACCCTTACTGATCTTTTTTCCCTTTGGAGTACACTTAGATTTTCTTTTTAAGCCAACAAGGTATAAAAGAATAAGATTTAGATTCAAGAATCTTTTCCTTTAATAGCCTCTGCCCTAAACTAGAAGTCACTTTATACTTCAAGTTTTTCTTCAAGAAAAGGAAAAAGAGCTACTTCCTAGAACTAGTATAAGGATAACAGGACAATAGATAGGAAGCCCTTTGTGAATAATAAAAACATTGTATAACTAGGAGATGTTATTATCAGTTGATTCATCAGTTATTATTGATGTTCCTAGGTTTTCTATTTTGTGGTAACATTGCTTGTTTCAAAACTGTAATCACCAAATTCAATTGTCCCATGTTAATTTTAGTGTTCGAGACAAAATATTCTATGAGAATTTGGAACTATCCTCTAAAGTAACCTTGGACTAGGAAACAAAGATGTTATAGAATGACAGGCAGCCCTAGATCTCCATGAATGTGAGAAGAAGAAGGGCAAAGGCCAGACTGATGAAAAATAGGACAAGCTACACTGGACAGAAGGTGTCAATAACAATAGAGTGTCTTCCGTCATGTGGAAGAAAAGGGAAGAGAAAGTCTAGGATTTCCTGACGTAGAATAGAGTGTTTACAGCATCCCAGGGAATGAGGTTACAGTGAATGTGCAAACTAAAAACTAGAAGTGGGGAGGGCCTTCCAAAAGATACTAAAATGAGTCAGGTGGAATGCTGCTGGCTTTTGGACAAGGATTGGAGCACAGGTTATAGGAGAAGATAGGAAGGGGAGCCTAGAAAGTAAAGGATGAACCTAAATGAGGACTCATTGAACTAGGAAATAAAATGAGGATGAGGCAGAGGCTCTAGACTCAGGACATCAGTGTAAGGATCATGATCAGGTTGTAAAGCATATGTGGGGGGCATGAAGGAGTAAGGGTTGGGAAGAGAGTAAGATGTCGAAATGTAAAATCTTAGAGAAAGGGGCATTCTGATGGGAATGTGTGTATGGGTGTGGATGACAGAAATGGAGGAGCAGAGGTGACAATCCCTGAGGTGGAGGCAGTCAGGGCCTATAGGACCAGGGTTTTCACTAAGTACCCACACAGTGAATGGAGTTTTCCAGGATGAAGGTGGGGTTTAGGTTATCGTGCATATGGGTTTTCTATAAATTTGGAAGAATGCTCAAGAGTTTAGAAGATGAGAGTGACAAGGAAGGGAACGGAATGGTATAGCCCAAAGACAGGAGACAGGGCCCTTACATAAGAGAATAAGAACATTATTTGGAATGCCAACTCTGCTCTCACTTCTGATCTCTTCTTCTCATCCCATCCTCAGACTCAGTCCAGAAATGGTGAAGATGAAGGATGACCAGCCTCCCCACAACCCTTGAAAAGACTACAGGTTAACAATGCTTTCTACAGATAGTCAGGCGTCAGCATGGAAATAAGAAGTGCGTAGATGGAATTGCTCTGTGAAGAGGTGGAGGGTGTAGAGAAGTCTGATGACAGTTCGTATGGGTGTACAAGGAGCCGTGGAAAAGGCTGGATGGGGGGCAGCCTTGGAAGGGTGAAATGAGAGAACACAAACACTGACTAAACAGAGGGGTTTCCATTTTGGGGCTGTGTTTGAGGGACAAGGATGAGAAGCCTGGGTCAAATTAACTGACTCCATGATCCTGAGTGGAACTCTAGGAAGGCTGAAACCTCAGGCCTTTTCAAAAACCAAATGGCATCAAGATTATTAATAGAACATTGGAAAGTGTACTGAGGTGCAGACTGGCCAAGGAGCCCTCCCATATGTAAGCCAAGAAGTAGGCTCTTTTGTATGTTCTTCAGAGCACCATGAGTTAGGAGGTGGTATGACCTCTTTTGCCCACTTGAGTAGTACATCATTGCTGACTACTTATGGGGCAGTGACCGCCAGCCAGCACGTAGGCCCACCAGCATCAGAGCTGAAGTATAGTCACCTGAGGTCAGTTCTCAGTTGTCAAAGACCTGATGAAACAGCGTTCTGACTGTTTTGACATCTAGGTCTTACATAATGGTATCAGCTGGTTCTCTTCTTGCTCTTTACCCCCTAATTTCTTCCTCCCTTCTTCCTACATCTGCGACATTATTGGTGATCTTGAAAAACTGGTGACAACCTAAATGTCCAATGATAGGAGAACAGTAAAATAAATCATAATATCTATGTGCTTTAGAATACCAAGAGGCAATCAATAAGATGGGGTAAACTTGTATCAACTATCATGGAAGGATCACTAAGATTATTGCTGGGTGACAAAAAAGGAATTGGCAGACTTAAGAAAAAAAGAACTGACAGCATAACAACTAGTGTCAGATTGATTTTCAGATTGATTTTTGGAAATAAAGTGAAGGAAAGGAGAAAGGGAGGGAGGGGAAGGAAAGAAGGAAAGAAAGAAGGAAGGATGAGAGAGAGGGAGGGAGGGAAGGAAGGAGGGAAAGAAGGGGAAATCATATATATTGTGTATATGAGTATGTGTGCTTGTGTGTTTGTAAATAGAAAAAAAACTCACAAAGATATTGAACTGGTAACTATAGTTACTGCCGTGTGAGCCTAGGGATATTGGGAAGGAGGAAAGGAAGAACTTTCACTACTTACACTATACGTTTCTGTAATTCTGGAATTTTTTCCCAATTAGTAGTATGTATTACATTAGTAATTAAAGACATAAGCAATCTATTAATGATCTATCTAGTTCTGGTCTTTACAAGCTCTAGTGCACACTCAAGTTTTATTTTAACTTTGGATTTGGGCATGATGGAAACAAGCAGCAAATGTGTATTTATTCATCAAAGGTACATTGTTTGGAAGAACTTGGAGCAGGGATGATGAAAGCAATTTGCAGAGTCACTCAGCAGAAACTGGGGAATGTTGTCAATGAGTTAGAAAATTGTTCTAAACAATTTGTGATGAAGGTTAATGACTGGGCTGAAGCTGAGAAATTTGAACTGCCTTACCTTCATATGACATTTGCTGTCTTCTGATGATGAGTGAGAGTGAAATCATTAAAGTTTAAAATTACATAAACAGACAATTCTCTCATTCTTAAATGATAAATTTAAAAGTCACACACAAATAATTGCAGGTTATTAGGAGTTGCATCTGAAATCTACACTACACTATATTTTGAAAAGTGTATTTAATTTAGCCTAAACATACTGAAAGGTGAAGTTTCTTAATAAATTTTATATTTGATTTGTTTTCAAAATTTTCTACTCAAAGGCTGGGTGAGCAACCTTTCCACCCAATCACTTAAAAACCTGTTAGAGTTGATGGTAATGACTTCATCTTATATTAGCTTCCTGTCTAAATATATCTCTGAACAAATTACTGCAGACACCTCAGTGTTAAAACAGCTTTCCATATAAACACAGTCTCTTGAACAAGTGTGAATGAGCTGCACTTGAAAATTAATTCCTTGTCATTACCTTCCAAAGTCAAGGACACCCACTAAGCCCCCTGGCCCAGATCTCAAGAGAGAAAAAGGGCACAGATTGGCAGTAGACAAGGTTTGTCTTCACAGCCAAATCTCTCATGTACTCTGTCTGCCCATTCAGCCCAGGAAGTCGGCTCTGCCTCTACTGGGCGGCTGTCCCACCTCACCCACCAAGCCTGAATTCTCCTCCCAGCGACTCTGTAGCTTTCTTCTGTGAAATCAACTAGTACATTTTAAAAACTGGATCGAATGAAGGGCTATTCAGGAAGGACAGGTGCATCTATGCTTTGAGAAAGTGAAAAAGCTGACGTTCACACACACAAAAATGATAGACACTTCAAATTGCAAGAGATTATGAAAATTTTTGACTTCAATACCCTCTTTTTTAAAGCTAAAGAAATGAAGTCTCTGAGAGCTATGTAACTGGCAAAGACCTGACGGTTATTTTGTGGTCAATTTATTGCTAGACAGAGATTATCTTTACCCAAATATTTCTGGATCATTTTGGTGATACTGAAAACACGATCACATAAAAAATGTAGTAAATTCATACTCTATACCTTATTAAGGGGCTCAACCAATAAATTGCAGTTTCTTGGTATCTGCTTTTTATACTAAGGCTTAAGCATTAATTTATTAATTCAACGAATATTTATTAACCCTTACATGCCAGGCACTGTCCAGGTGCTGGGAAAAGAACCACTAGAGAGTTTTGAGCAGAGAAATTAGATGATCTGACTTAATGATTTTCAAGGCCCACTGCAAGTTGCTGTGGTAAAAATAGATCTTGAGGCAGAGGGAGTAGGTCAGCAAGGTTGGAAGCAGAAAAACCAGTTAGGAGGCTGTTGCAATTAAGGTGGTGGTGGAATGAATGATGTTTTGAAGGAAGAGCCAACAGGGTTTGCTGCTAATGCACTGGATGTGAATTGAAAGAAGGGGATGAGTCAGCAATAAACCCATAATAAATGACTTCTGAAAATACAGCAAGAAAGAATGCAATTGTTATTAAAGGGCAAACAAGAAAGATGAGGGTTGAGGAATAAAATTTGGAATATAGTTTGGGGCATATTGCTTGAAAATTCTAGAACACATTCAAGAGTGATATGAATCAACACAATCGGACCTAGGAATATGGAGTTTAGAAGAAACACTGGGTTGGATATTTTCTCACTTCAATTTTGAAGTGAAGAGCATAATTATACCTAGATATCACCCATAAAGGCTACAATAAAGCATTTTTTTTACTAGAGTGTAACTTATGCTTATTGATTCAACTACTACTTACTTATTAGGAACCAGGCACTGTTACAGGTTCTGGGGGGTATAAAGATCATTGTGGCCATTGTTCTAGGTGCCTAGATCTAGAGAAGGAGACAGGAAATACACAAGAAAAGCCTGCAACAATATAAATGCAACAAGAGTTTGCTTAAGGTGCTAATTAATACACAGGATCAGACTTGATTAAATAAACCAAGAAAGACCAGACACGGTGTGGGAGCACTCTTTAGGCTTGAGTATGAGTTTTACAGACAGACAAGGGCCGGATGGGCATTCCAGGCAAAGAAAACATGCACAAATGCAAGAGGGCACGGAAGGGCAGGACTCATCCTGGGACCCATGTTGCCTTATGGCTGAAGCCCAGGCCATGTAGGGAACGGTGGCTGTTAATAGCTGGGATGAAGAGAAAATAGTGGGTGTGGTGTGCTGAGGGTGTGATGTGCTGGGTTGCTATGCTACCTCATAAAAGAAGAAGGAACAAACACAGGCAGGATGAGTAAAGACACACACATCCGTGACACAAGGGGCCCTGCTGAGCTGCAACTAATCTCCTGGGGCAGAGGAGGAGGCCCTGCTGTCAGGGAGGAAGGGACAGGTGCCAGGAACTGATATTGGCTTGAAATGGTGCCCTTCAAGTGGGTTCTGTATAGTTCCTGAGAACTGGACCAGCTGCTGTGGGGGCCAGGCAGCGAAACAGCAGGCACACCCGGGGAAAGGCCTTTGCTTCCATCTGAGAGGAGGGAAAGCCAGTCAGAGCTCTAATTCAAAGAGGGACAAATGCAGCTTTTCCTAAAAGGGTCACTCCTTCCCAGCTAACTCTGACAGGAAATGACGCTTCAGCTCAGAGAAATTAATCTCATTTGGCAGAAATACATCACTGGATCAGAAGCCTGTACAGAGAGCATTGGTGCAGGCACCCCTCAGATCAGATCATAGTGAAAGGCTACCTACCCACTCCCTTGCTATTTAAGACAGCCTGAAAATGTACAATTTCTGTCCAGTCTTAGCTTTTGAGAATCACAAAAGAAACACTTCTCCTTAGGAGATTTCAGAAATATGGAATGTCTGCAAATATTTATCAAATTTGAGGAAAGTGTTATGATTTAAACAAACACTACATAAAGAATCATCTGTTAAAACTACGTTCATTGTGATGTGATTTTGTGTGTGTGTGTGTGTGTGTGTGTGTGTGTGTGTGTGTGTTGGCACTGATGGAAAAAGGAAAAATTTAGGGTTATAAAAGAGGATACTCTCCTCTATTCACATTCCTCAGGAACTATTTTTCATTGCTAGATGGAGGCATTTGTCCCTATCCAAGAAGTAAGCTGTTGGCTGTGGCCCACATTATATACAAGACTCCTAGATGGATTACGCCCCTCTGAGCATGGCAGGCCTTGAAAAGGGTGTACAGAATGATGACAATGGTGGTTTTCCAGAAGGAAAAACACCTTTTCAAGGTCGATTTCTGCTACTGACTTTTAGGGGATTGAGAGTGAGTAATGTAGCTTGTCACCAGGCTTTCCTGTCTATTTGTTCCCACTTCCTGTCCGGAGAAAACAGCTAAACAACTTGTATCTTCTTGTACAAAGTTTCCAGAAATAACCAGCTGGAATTTTGACTTAGTTGTTTTACTATTTGGAGGAGAATGTAAAGAAACTAATCTACATGTACAAAGGCTGTATGTGTTCTGAAACTTTGCATGTATTTTTTTTTTAACTATTCCACATATCATCTAGGCTCTCCTCATGCCTTATGATCCAGACGACTCATATCTTGCATTCAGAATTTATGGAAGGTCCAGAGCCCTTGATAAGAGTGATCTCAATTTCTCAGGGTACTAGGTTAACACGGTAGCTTCTTTGTCTGACCACCTGCCTGCTTCTGCCAGACTGGTTTGTTTATGGAGTCGCGGACCTGCATGTGGAAAGCCTGGTCCCTACCACATGACAGCAGCCATTAATTTCTGCCATATTCAGAGAGTTGCCAAACAAATTACTCACCCAGGATCTTTGGATGTGAAGGTGATTTTATTGAAGGTTTAGCAGAGAATAGGAATATATCACAGCAATTCATACAACTTTAAAGCTAAAAAGTCTTTACCTCTCTCCTTAAAAGTCCCTTGGCCTATCCATTTTACTGCTCATCCACCTTATCTCTTTTCTTTCTCTTCTGCATCCTCTTTTCAAGGACCTTAAAAAAATTAAAATTAAATTTTTTTTTACTAAGATGGAGAATTTTAAAAGTTCCCAGTCATATTATGCAGAATAATTCACTCTCTTCATTCCATCCCTTAAAACTCAACTACAGATTACATTGTTTATCCAATACCCTAAGGAAGCTGACTCCTAGGAATGGACCTGCCCTCCTTGGCCAATGGTCATTAGACAATTGCTACTGCTAACAGACTAGCAGTAGATATATTCCTGCCTGCTAAGATTAGAACTGACAGCTATATTCTTTTCTGTGATTTTGGTTTTTTGTATTTTTCAAATTTTCTGCCATGCTTGTTATGCTGGTTAAAATAATTAAATGCTTTAAACATATTGTGGGAAAATAAATCTGGTATTTTGTAGAAAATTGTTTCTTGGAGGCTATATGTAAAGGAAATTTGAAGAAAGCTGAAGCTGATGCTAAGAGGAGGGTCAGCCAATTTTTCTTGTAAAGAGCAAGAAAATAAATTCTTTAGGCTTTGGGGGTCCCATGGTCTCTGTCATAACCAATGGACTGCCATTGTTCAGAAAGCAGCCACAGACAATACATACACAAATGGATGAGCATGGCTGTGTTCCAATAAAACTTTATTTATAAAAACATGTGGCAAGCCAGATTTGGCCCATGAGCTGTAGGTTGCCAATCTCTGCTAAGAGGACGTCAAATGTTGATCAATGTTGATATGTGCTAGATGGAAGCATGAGTGAACACACTCAAAAAAAGGAACGTTGAGATGATGTAGCAAAACCATTGTGTAGCTCTCATAAAGTGTAATTACTTCTCTTTTTAACATCTTTCAGAAAGCTTAGAAAGAAAAAAAGTCTCCTTTAAAACTTAAGGAAGCTTAAAAGAAATTTAGAAAAGAAAGTGCTAGAGTCAAGGAAAAAGTAAGTTGGATGAGAGAAAAATAAATCTGGTAGAGAAAAACTTTCTGGTTAAGGGAGAGACAGCATGATGCCAAGACTACTGACCATGTCACAGGAACCCTGGGCATATGTGTCCAGCCTCTGGTAGGAACTTTTTGATGGCCAAAGCAGTGAACCTCTCAGGAACTCAGTGTTGTTCTAAATGATAGTGTTATACTAGCTAAGTCTAATGTCCTTTCCTGCTCTAATAGTCCATGAGAGATTAACTCAGAATCTCATGGAGAACTAGAAACGGACATTGGAACACATTTTCTTCCTTTTCCCCTTAAGATTTAATAAACACACTGAGCGCTGCCAGGTGCTTGCCGCTACATTGTCTTACTTCACATCCCAATAACCAACACTGTTTCCTTCCATGGTCACATTCGGCTTAGCCGAGAGGTTGGGTATCATTACTGAGATCTTTTAATAAAGAACCGGCCCTCTCAGAAGTTAAGATGGCTTACATGGTTATACAAATAATAAGTGGTAGAACTAAAAGTCAAACTCTAGTCCCATCACATTAGGCTACAGCAGTTACTTCATTTTAGCATAGTTGCATACCTTTTTTTCTTTTTTCTTTTTCCAGGAAAGGAAAAATTGGACATTGAAAGGCAAATGAGAACATTGTTCTGAGCACACAAATTGGAGAAGTCAGCAGGAAGTTTTCAAAATCTATACTGGAAGTATATATTATTGAGGGAAACCTTTAACAGCAAGATTAGGTTCAACATGAGTTAAAGGTACTTTTCTATGTAGGCCCAAAAATAGAAACTAAGAGTGGGAGAGGACTGGCTTTTGAAAAGAATGTGAAGAAGGACACAGAAGTCAATTCCAAGCTGTTACCTGAATGACTCGGAAAGCAGCAAAGTCCTCCAGGGCAGAGCCTGCACCCCCAGAGTTTATTTCCCGCATCTGAGCAGGCTTCCTCCCTGAATCTGAAGCTGTATTTTTACAAGGAAAGGGACAGCACACCTGGGGACAAACTGATTTTCTGAAAGAATATCAAATTCTGGATGCTTTTCTACCTTCTGATCTTTTGTTCGTCCCCTAATGAGGACCAATAGATTATGTTAGATCTGACAGAGGCAGGGAGGGGGATAAGAGGGGGTGCTACCTGGCTCACAGAAGGAAGCCAATATCATTTTTGAAGATGACTTCAGACACAGGAGGCCAGTGACAACTTTTGCTTTCAGTTACTAATCTTTTGAGTAAAAGAACTGGTTGTATCTTAGCCTCAGGTTTTTTGTTGGGGATCATTTTCTAGATTTTTTGGGTTTTGGTTTCTTTTTACATTTATACATTTATACCGTGTGTGTGTGTGTGTGTGTGTGTGTGTGTGTGTGTGCGCGCACACACACCTTCCAGTCACAAAGGGTCCTTTTATCGTCACTAATGAAAACGGGAGCAACCATTCCAGGATATGGACAGCACTGTGCCCAGGAAATTGCATTCTTGACTGGAGCCAGACAATTCTGGTAGACAGAGAAGGCTTAGCTGCCCTCAGCTGTTGATGTGTCTTTTGGAGCATCCGGACAGGGAAGTAACTAGTCAGAAGAAAAGCAAGTCACAGCAGGATGAATAACGTGAGTTCATGAGGATGGAAGATGGGTGAAATAAGCAAGAAGACAATTATCCTTCTCAGCCAGTAGAGTCATAAAAACCCTAGCCAATGTTTTCAACCTAAGACATCCTGCTAATGGCCTCAGGGCAAGGTCGGTATGTCAGTCAGTCCAGCTCACTTCTTTTCTATCTCACCTGTCCCCCACAACATCTTTTCCAATGAGGAGTCTCACAAAGGTGGCTTGTATTGAGAGTTCAGGCTGTATTACCAGCTGAAATCCCCACTATGTCTGAACAGAAAAAATAATTATGTCTGTTTTGAGAAGCCAAGGTATTTTAGTGGAGCTTGCCTGCCTGTCAAGTTAGGATGAGCTTTCGAGACTGAAGATTAGTCTCTGTTTTAATGTCTTGCATTTTAAGAGCTTCAAACTATTACTGTGCTTTAGTGACCCATTCAGGATAGGAATCACGCAGGTGAGAACACCTCTATTCTGACTGTGCCAGTCAGAGGACACATTTGTATCAGATCACATGAAAGCTATTCAACCAAAGCATTTAAAATTGGAATAGATGAACAATTAGCCGAATATTGACCAGCCAGCCATGTTCAGGTGAGTGTATGGCAACTGTGGAGACATTGGAAAGTCCTCGTTAGTTGTGTTTGGCAAATTGAAAAGGGAAACGTGACTTCTCTGGTAAAAAGGTTCATGACTCCCAGCAATGGTATTCAATAAGAAAAGGCACTTAAATGGTTTCTTGGGAAAAAGAGTGACTCTTATGAGCTTTCCAATCATTTGTAGTGATATTGGAATACATCAATGAATGACACATGCAAAGAGCTTATATTTCAGTTAGTGAGACATACAACAAGCAATACATATATTACATTATATGTGTTAGAAAATAGTGTTATGGAAAACAAAATAGCGGAGGACAGTAAGACAGGGTGTGTGTGTGGACAGCCTGTGATTTTGAATAGGATGGTGCAGGTAGGCCTTACTGAGAAGGCAACATTTGGACAAAGACCTGGAGATGAGGGAGTTCGATATATAGAGAAAGATGTTCCAGATAGTGGGGCATGGGCTTGTGATGAGGGCAAGGGCTTGTGATGAGGAAGTGTCCGTGTCATGCCCCATGGGCTATTGGGGGGAAGGTCCCTGAATGTGACACTCTCAGCCATTTCCCAGTGGTCACCCTCCTCCAGGGAAAGAATGAGGACAAGGTAGGAAAAGAGACTAACAGCTTTTCCCTAGGAACAAAGAATGAGGAATAAAATTTCCTTCCCCATAACAATCAGAATTGTTAAACTATAAAAATAGGAGTATCTTTAATTTTAGAATAGAATAGTTCTTCAGTGCATGCTTTTAGAATCTCATTTTACAGTGCATCATGTAACAAGAATTAGGTCATTCCTGTGTTCACGATATTCTTCCTTGATTCACAAATGTATTTCTCTGAGAGGCAACATAATGTTAGGAAAGCAGCCTAGAGTTGGGGGGATCAGACTTAAACCAGCTTCTAATCTTGACTCTTCCATCTACTAGCTGTGTAAGTTATTTAACAGCTTCAAGCTTCACTTTTCTGGCTAGAAGATAGGAGCAGTGACATGGGATGAATGACATAGCATGGGGTAGATAAACGTTTTAATGTCTGTCCCATAGACTGCATCAGCAAAGGTTAGTTTTTCCTTAAAGCAGGAGAATCAGTAGCTCTGTGGAATGTCTGCCTTTGCTCTACTTGAAAAGGAGCTCTCCTCCCTGAAACACTGGCTCTTCTATATGAAATGCAGTGTGCCCAAGTTGAAAGAGGAAACTTTGCTTTCCTTTCAAATGCCCTCGGCTTCATTTTGGGGGCCTCCTCTGAAAGTTTGGTGACCTCAAGCACCATACTACTGATGAAGAACAGTCCGTGAGAATTTGGTGCAATGATGAGAAGACCCATCTCATAAAAGAAACTATTCTTGTGATGTCCTTAGCCTTAGTTCAAAGTCCTGTGGTTGCCAGCAGATCAAATAAAGCCTGGGGTAAAAATAAAATCTCTATGGAGAATCGTTCGCAGAAGCCAACTTGCTAAAGGCTACATTTCTCAATGATGTTATAGTCGGGTATTTTTATTGATGATATTTCAGTTATAGGTTGTCAACTACAAGTTTTTCTACCATAGTACTGGCTCAGAGCTCTTACTAATCATGAGAGATGCTGTGAACAATCATGAGAGCAAGATTTCAAATGCTTTAATTATGATGACATTCACAGAATTGACATTTAAATGACTAATTTGGTTCCTCTTCCATCCTATAAGTTCATCCATATTTTGTGTTGTATAGGAAAGGAGATTTGGAGAATTTCAGGAACAAAACTACCACCACCAGTAGCAGTCTATTTATAAAATAAAATCTTTAGTGTTCAAAGAAAAATAATTTCTCTTGCTATGTGGAGAGCTTTATTTTTAAATAATATGAACATATTATTGGATTAGAGTGACCTAGTTTATAACAGTCTTTGACATTCTTCAGCATTTCTGCATGGTAATTCATACCTTTGTTTAACGTAGTAGAGTAGAAACAAATAGACTTAGGAGTTTAAAAAGTTCTTGGTTTTATTTCCAGATCAACTGATTGTTTGATCTTGGGCAAAAGAGTCTCAATTTTCTCAAATGTAATATAGGGATAACTCATAAGATTGTTCTGCAGATTTAATAAGAGCATTTTTTAGAAAACATCTAGTACTGGGATTGGTACCTAGTAAAGCAATAAACGGTCACGATAATTCACGTGACCAGTCATCATAATTCTTTTGATCCTGTTTTTGAAAATCATTTCTGATCTTGCACAAAGCTATGTAAAACTTGAGTCAAAAAACATACATTCTGGAGAGAGGTATTTATAGTTAGGGAGAAAATGAAGGAAAAGAAAATGGAACAGCATTTTTTAAAACTGCCTACCATTTTTGCATGATTATTATGTACTAGGCAGATGTTGAGACATTTATATGAGTTATGACTCACAAAAACATTTTTTAAAATGTTTTAAAAATTGAGATGGAATTCACAGACAAATGCACCGTTTTAAATGGTACAGATCAGTGGGTTTTAGTATATTCATAATTGTGTAACCATCACCACTAATTCCAGAATATTATCACCACATTAGCAGTCATTCCCTATTCCCTTCTATCTCCAGTCCCTGGTAACAGCTAATCTACTTTTTGTCTCTATAGATTTGTCTGTTCTGGACATTTCATATAAATAGAATCATACAATATGTGACCTTTTGTGTCTGGAGTCTTTCTCTTAGCATATTATTTTCAAGGTTCACCCATGTTGCAGCATGTGTCAATACTTTGTCATTTTTATGGCTGAATAATATTCCATTGTATGGATATCCCACATTGTGTTTACCCATTCATCAGCTGATGGTACAATAACATTTTACAGTTGAGGGTACTGAGACTTACAAATTTTAAGAAAATTTGCCAGAGATCACGCAATAAGTGTCAGGGCAAGGATTTGAACCCAGACTTTTAATTAAAATCCAGGATTAATATTCTTAATCATTTCACCTCACTATACCCAAATTTCAAAATAGATTAGTATATAATGAAAAATAAAAGAAATATGTGTCCTTGCCTTTTGACTATTTTTCTATTTTTTTGTTATGTCTTTTTTAAGAGGCCTCTTAATAGAAGCATTATTTTGGTACGAATATTTTGTTGGTGGTGTGTATAGTAAATATTTCTTCCAGTTTATAACTTGCCTTTTCACTGTCTTGAATGTATCTTGGCTATTGTTTATAATGCTGCAATGAACATAGGGTGCAGACATCTTTATAAATGTGTTTTTGTTTCCTTCAGATCAATTCCCAAAAGTGGAACAGCTGGATCATATGATAGTTCTATTTTTAGGTTTTTGAGGAAACTCCATATGTTTTCCATATCAGCTGTACCAATTTGCATCTCCAGCTACAGTACACAAGGGTTCCCTTTTTTCCACATCCCAGCCAACACTTGTTATCTCTTGTCTTTTTTGATAATACCCATCCTAACAGGTGTGAGGTGGTATCTCATTGTGGTTCGGATTTGCATTTCCCCAATGATTAGTGATGTTGAGCATTTTTTCACAGGCCTGTAGGCCATTTGAATATTTTTGGGAAAATGTCTGGTTCTTTGCCCATTTTTAAATTGGATTATTTGGTTTTCTGCTGCTGAGTTGTATGAGTTCCTTGTATGTTTGGGGGTTTTTTTTGTTTGTTTTTTTGAGGGCAGTGTCACTGGCCCTCATATGTGGGACCGAACCGAACCAGGGCCGCTGGCTTCCCAAGCCAGTGCTTAACCACCGCGCCACTCAGCTGGCCCTGAAAATCTACTTTTTATTTTTATTTATTTTTTAGCTGAGCCATCCTGCCACCTATTGGAGGCTCAACAGCAACTCAGCTCAGGCTGGCATCGAACCGCTGTTGCTCAGAGCTCAGCTCGCACTCTTGAGCGAGCTCTTAACCAACTGTGCCACTCGGCCGGCCCGAGTTCCTTGTATATTTTGGATATGAACCCCAAAATATGTGGTTTGCAAATATCTTCTCCCATTTTATAAGTTCCTTTTTCATTTCTTTTGTTGTGCAGAAGCTTTTTAATGTAGTCCCACTTCCTGATGACATTATTAAAGAAAACCAATTAACAAAGAACTTAATAAAAGAGGCCAGTCATGGATCAACGCTATGAATGTCTCGAACCAGAAATATGATTAATCCAGTTCTGAGTAGCTGTGGTCCACTACGAAATAAAAATAAAGAAAAATAGCTAATAAATCAACATTTTAAAAAAGTGCAGTAGCAAATTGATGAATTTTTATAATAAGGAGAAGATGCAAGTGACATAATCAAAGCACAAACTTTAGCTTGTTTGTGGGGACACTGTTCTATCTATCTCATATAGTGTGTGGCAGTCTTCAAGCAAAGATTCAGGGAACAGGTAGCAAAAACAAAAGCACCTGGGATATGGGTCCCCCTGAGCACCCCAACAGGAGAATGGTTCACAGGAACAGGACACTGATCGTTATAAGAGGTTATAACATTGGGCTTTTCCAGATACTAGTCCATTCCCAACTCCTGCACTGACAAATTGTCTAACTAAGAGCATTTTTTCGTTACCAAAATTCCAATTGCAGTCCTTCTGTGGGCTGATAAGGTGCTAAGCCCTGCATAGGACAGAAATACTTCTGAGCGGGGCTAGACCACAAAGAATAGTCCTGGCTGGAGAAAGCTGGAGAGTGACCTCCAGAGACATCTATGTCACTTTCACTCCAGTTTACTACCAAACCAGCAACTTTATGTTTAGTATCTCTCTTGCTCTTTATGGTTTTACCACACGTACATGCGTCCCTGAATAAAAAACTTATCATTGTTTATCTTAAAGGTAGACCTTTAATTTGTTCTTTGTCTCTCTTCCCCTGCCAGATATAAACTCTCAGAGAGCAGAGGTTTTTGCCTGTTTTGTTTACTTCTATATTTCTGGTGCCTTGAACGGTGCCTGACATACAGCATGTGCTTACACATATGTGTTGAATCTATGAAGTAACTGATTCAAGTGAGTGGAAGTGGTTTCTGATGTCTCCCTCATTGCTCACAAAGGCCCTCCTGAAGACCTGTGTGAACTTCATCATCTGTAATCAAGATTATAGCAGGTTTGGCTAGAGTCAAACCACCAATCCCAAACAGCATCCTTCCTGTGGCAACTTATAGTGCCTAAATTAGTCTAGTCTAAAACCTTGACATATGGCCCCATCTTTATGTCTTTCCTAAGGCAGACTCAGGCCCTATTCTTATACAAATAACCTCCTGACATGCACAGGCTCATTGCCTAATCCCTGTGACCTGGCATTCCAAGGGCCTCTGCTAAGAGACATCCCCAGACTGATTTCCTTAAACTAACCTGAGCAAGAAAGGAGAAAAAAGAAGCAAACAGGCTTACTTGACCATGGTCTCCGTGACCTGTGAGAACAGAAAACAAGATTATAAAGCTGAATTCAAGGATCCGCCTTAGGCCAGCTCCTTGCACTGTCTTTTCCACAGCTTGATGTCTTTCCGTCATTCTGCTTACATCTTCTTCTTTGTTCTTGAATCCATAGAGTAATAAGCTCCTCTATCAAATGCAAGCCCTGCCCTCTTTCCTCACAGGGCCCTACTTCTTTCTTTTCTTTGTCTGGTCTGCACCCTTTTGAAGCCCAGAGACCATGAAGGCCAGTTCCGAGCTCAGCAGAGAGTAAAGCCCTTACCTAAATTTGATAAAAGGCATCCTTTCCTCAACCGCAGTGTTTCCGGAACTGACATCTTGCAGACTTCAGTGGAATTTTGTTCAACAAAATCACACAGAGCTGAGAAATAAAAAAAAATAACTTGCATCCAGAAACTTTTTGTTGTTTTGTTTTGTTTTGAAAAAGGATGCACTGGGAAGTAGAAGGATGAAGTTTTGGTTTCAGAAACAGTCATCTTTTCCTTTTCATAGTACTGTAATTCCCCACTAATTTCCTACAGCCCAGAATAAAGACCTAATGGACCATGGAGATTTTTTTATACATATCAAGGGAGTCAGTAGAAATGAGGATTATTTATAACACATCACCTTGAAAGAGACAAATTCATTTGAACAAGCTAACTGCCCCCTTGTGATAAGGGGACAGCTTGTTTCATGGGTTACCCATTTCTAAAAGGGTATCTGTGTTTCAAAAAGATTTTCTAATTCATGATCCACCTCTATCTTTCCCCTTGTCTTGGGTGAAGTCACTAAACTATCTCTATAACTTCATTATCATTTTCTAAGCAACACACTGAGCATCTGTAAACAGACCATTAGGGAGAATCAAACCCACACAACTTGTAGGAAAATTGGATTGAACATTGGTCTATAATCACAGTCAAAAGTGACTACAGTGAAATTAATTAAAGGAAAATATTCCTGTTGCCTTTGGCATTACTCTGCTGCTTGAGAACAAACGTTCCAGATAATAACATTTGACTACCATGGTGACTTATAAATTTTCTCTCAAGAAATTACACATTATGGACAGGAAAAAGCCCACGCTTTCTAGTTTGCCTGTGAAAATGATTTGGTGTAACTTACAGCTCTTGTTGGGATCTGAGAGTTCTCTTCTAAAACAGAGTTCTCTCTCATCCTTGCTTTAGTTTCCCAGCACACCTTTCATCCCAAATGTTAAGTCATAAAAACTCACTTGACAATGCAGGCTCTTCTTTCTCTGAGTACTTTCAGTTGTTTCCTGTATACTTCCATTCTGTCCGTTTGGGCCAGCAATTTGCAGAGCAAGTTACGTCAGAAATAGGTCATGGGGATGTAAAGTACAGCATAGCCAATCATATTGTAATAACTATGTATGGTGTGGGTGATACTAGACTGATTGCAGTGATCACTTCATAAGTTATATAAATATCAGATCACTACGTTGTACACCTGAAGCTAATTTAATATTGTATATCAACTGCAATTGAAAAACAAATTTAAGCAAGTCTTTGAACTTTTTATGATCATTCCTTGAATTGTGAAGAGTAGTTCTGAAGCAACTTTCTTTGATTTTTACTTATCTGACATACCTCTATTGAGTTTTTGGTTTTAACTGGTGACGTGACTCTTTAATTTTCTTGTTCCTCTAAGACTGTATTTTATTCATTTAATATGATGTAACTTCTGTTTATCTACTCTCTCTGAGAAGAGGTTTTGTATGGATATTTTAAAGAGCATCTAAAAAAAAAGATACTAAATGAAAAAATTTTATCTCCTATTTCAGTGTAACTAACTAAACTTAATGGTAGCTGAAGAAAGCAAGCTGTTATGAGTTCAGAACACACTCCTTAGTTTGTATCTAAAAACCAAAAAAAGAAGGGGAAAGCACTTTGTCATATCAAAAATAAAACTTGGATAACCAAGTTCTTAGTGGGAGGACTTTTGGGTTCAGACAGGTAAATATGTGAATTATCCAAGGGAGGGTACGACTGGTGAGCGTGGATTTAAAATCAGGAGAGTGAAGCAATACAAGCTAGGCTCTTAAAACCATTATTAAAAAGTATATGATATAAGCTTGCAATTAAATATATTATATCAAAAGCAAATGTAATAAATACTCAAATCTCATCACTTCTTACTTATTTTACTACATTTTCCTATTTCTATGTTCTTAAGGTAACTTACATGTATCGTATCAGTGTGGTACAAATAGTGTACAATGGTTTCCTATTGTACCAGCTTCACATGCCGTCATACAAGGTTGAGAGCTTGACACTGGCCTTGCTGGAGCATTTACACCATGGGATTTGGCAAATGATACAAATCGAGGCTTTGCTCCCTAGACCCCAGTGGTTTCAAACATTTACCGGCACCCTACTATCTATGAGCATAAGAGTCTTGTTATGTGAAAGTGTAAGTAGAGCTAATTGGTCTATTCTGGAGAGTTGATTGCTCTACACATTTTGGTTTTTGCCATTCAGCACCCTTCCCCTTCATCTCGTGTCATCATTCCTTTCTCTGTGGAATTACCTTTTTCTTATTCCATATAGTTGGGCCAAGGGATGGGGTTCAGAGACAGGGTCTTCCCTGGCCTCAGGGGTGGGCTCATGACTTGAGTCTGACCAATCATAATTCTCCATAGCACTCCAGGCTACCAAGATTGGTTCAGGCATGAACATGTGAGCTAAACTGGGGCACAGTCCTCCTTCAAATGTGATCAGTGGACGTTGGCTGGGATTAGGAGCAGCAAATGTAGACTTGAGGCTATTATTAGCCCTCTTTCCCACATGTGATGACACATAGCGGGAAGCAGGGACCTGATGACATTATGTGAAATTTTCTTGAAGCCAGATGCCCCTTGGATTTCTCAATTATCTGAGCCAATATATTCCTTTTATTGCATGAGCAATGAACCTTTTTTCCATCTTGAGTAACTCTGTTTGGTAAAATGCCATATAACAGAATACATGCATATGGAGAGCATTGTTGGTTCTTCAGTTACAGTGACAGAGATGTATGGGGGGAGGGGAGTGCAATTTGATCTGTACTGTGACCTCATCTATAGACCAACAAGATGTTCTTTTTAAAAGGTCTTACTGTATTTATCAACCAAGATTTTATGTAAATTTATGAGATTGTATTTAAAAGACTAAATATTGTATATTTCATTCATGCTTTGAAGTTCATGAATGATAAGGACAATGCAAAGTCTAGTATTACATCCCCATGACTTATCCCCAGAATCATGTGGAATATAGTAAGAAATAACTCAGGAAATCTTTGTTAAGAGAAGGGCTACCTCCTGAAGACTGTGCATTTAGCCATATCATGACAATGCTTCAGCAGTTTTATGCAATACCCCACAGCTCTCTTTTCGAGAAAGGCATATGGACAACACTGTTTGATGTTAGGCAAAGTAAGCAGATTCAATAAGTAAATTCTAGCTCATCAGTATGCACTTTGACCTTAAGTGTTCAAGTTGTTTCTATATAAGCCATTTTTTCCATTTCTAAGTCTCTGAGATCAAGGGAACCAAGCAGGATAATATCCTACCTTGCTTTAGAATAAGAAAAATAGAAGTTATTACATTGCTTATTTGCAAAGTAAAGTGAGGCTAAAATGAAGCTTCTTAGGTTTTAAAAATATTTTTCTAATATACCTCATATCCACCCACAGCAACATCCATCAAGGATACTTCTGTCAAAACAAGAGCAGTGATGTCATCCCAGTTGGAATCTGTTGGGGAAACATTTGCCTCCCCTTTCACATTTCCGTAAGATGAAGGAGCAAGCAGTATTGGGTGAATACTTTTGCATCTTCTCTCTGCACCTTTACTCATTCTTTTTCATTGAAATAAAAACAGATCTGTGTAGCAAAATCATTTAATCTATATTCATTTGTCACAAATTTACAAAGCTACCAGGACGGGGATGAGGCACAGCATCGAAAGGCCAATAGCACACCAGTCTCTCTTTTAGCTGGCCTTCTCTATTCTGCCAGACATTGAGCTATTAAACAGTCACAACTGTGTATGGTTGGCTGGTGCAAAGGTGTGCGCTGCAGTAACAGCTCTGCCTACAGGGAAGGAACAAGGCTCAGACTGGGAGGAAATTGAGGGAAAGGAAGAAGCTGTAGCCTCTGCTTTGCTTAATCCTAAACTCCACCATCTAATATAGTTTATCAAAGGGCTGCCAAGTCAGCAAGGCTGAAACTCTGCTGCAAGTTTCACTTGACTTCCTTTGCCTGTGTTCAATTGGGTAAGAACTCAGAAGTAATGTTGAGTGATTAGTACCCTAGGTATTAGCATAAGGCATTTTGGAAAAAAAATAAAAAATAGAAAATAACTTACACCTAGACAGAGGAAATAGCAACTGGAGGGCAAAGAACCATATGGGGAGCCCAGTATTTTGGAGTGGTTCGGGAAGCCGGTGGTATTGAGATTTTGGTGGCTAATTGGCACAGACCCACAAGCTATAGTGTTTGAGTATTCATTACAGTTTTGCCTGGTAACTTAAGGCACAGGGCCCAGTTTACATTTTAAAAGAAGAGGATTAATTTTGGGATTAAGATAGGTTTTCTAGAACCTAAGCTGGGTGAGAAGAAATGTTCTCATGTAGAGAAAAACCTAATCCTGCATTTGAAAATGGGCCTTTCTAGGAGCTTAAGCCAGAGTGGTGGGACCTCAGAGGACAACCTCACTGCACCTTTGTAAGGCTTGTCTCAAGGCCACCAGAACCTTTGAAGATAGCCATAACTAGAAAGAACAATTCTTCATATTTAAACTAATTTTTTTAGACATATTTCAACATATTTAAAACTAATTTGTCAACTAGAAATATAGCTATAAAGCCCCTGATTTCTATATGGGCAAGAGATAAAGTGGTGGTGGTGTATTGTAGTTGCTGGGATCACTATTTGGGACTTTTGTGGTCCAATGCTAGGACCAAATTCTGTCCCACTTTATTTCACTTTGAACTCTAACCAAGGATGAAGATAAAATTTTAAGGGAGAAGGCTTACATGGCTTAACTACAGGCATCTAGAATCATCTCCATCATGTTGCTTCATTTTGACTCTGAATTAATTATATAAGCTCTGAACCTGATTGTAAAATTCATATGGTTAGAAAAAGTATATTTTATCAATAAATAGACAAAGAAGAATGGGCCCTTTGTGGTCCAGGATATATACCAATCGTTTGAAATGAATTGAAAAATCCCAGTGGAGCCATTACATCCCAAAGGGCCAAGAGGATATTTGGAAAGCCTGTGCTGGACAACTCTGTCTCTAGGAAGCGATTTTGTTCAGACTCAAGGAGAAAGATGATCAATGTAAAAAGCAGATTGGATCTTAAACAGAATCAAAGAGGAAAATGAGAAGAAAATTACAATTTCCTTAGGTGAAAAGTTGCAGTCTCAGAGGCCAGGCTATCAAGACAGGATAGAAAAAAGGGAGTAAACCCTTTGCTAGATATTTCTAAAGATGGAATCAGGAAAGAGAACATTTTAGTTGATACTAGATTAAAGAGGGTGCAAGTGTCTTTATAGCCTGGGCCCATTTACAGAGTCTAACCACAGACCTCCTGGTTACCAGTCTTCTAATCCTACTGCTTCCAATTCTCTGACAATCTAGACAAACCATCAGCCACCAACATGAATCAGTGTAGAACTGAAACATTGGTCATCTTTCTTCTGAACCAAAATAAAGAACCAGGTACACTACTCAAAATTCTGCTCTCCAAGATGACTTTCTATTACTGTCCTGCAGGACCATCCCACAGTGGGTCTACAGTGCTGCCACCATCACTTTGTACATAGCCACAGTGTCATGCAGAATCATCCGTACAGCAGGCCCAGACTTTGTCTTCCTCAGTTACCTGGTCATAGGGAACTCCCTATAAGGTAGGACATAGGGGAAGGTCGAAAGAGAAAAGCTATGTGGCAGGAGTAGAGATCATGGACACCTGGGTTAGTTGTTTATGCAAATTAATTCTCAGGACCTACCAGGGCCCAGTCTCATAGATAACACTCATTCGATGATGGAGTGCTGCTGTCCATGTCAAACCTGATGGCTTGGTGGGGTCAGAAAAAAATCCAGTTCATGATAGGCAACTCAGGTTTCATAGTAATTTGGTGGTGCATGGTTAAGTATTCAGTCTCTGCTAGTGCCCAGAGGTGAGACAAGAACTGTTTCTCAAGAGGAAAATAATTATCTGCAGAGGATGTCATAACTATGCTCCAAATCTTAAAGGTCTGCACTAATTAATTAGTTACATTAATTAATTAATTCACCTACAAGGGCTCACCAAAACTCCTAAAACATTCTCATCTGCTAGAGACACTCCAGATGCCATCAGATCTGCTTGGTCATGCAGTACTCCTACATTTTCTGGGATTTATTCCCTACATTCTGTCACATATATGCCTTACCAGAGTGTTTAGAGCAGTTGCTATAGCCTGCTCCCCAAGTACTATCAGCATAATATCATTAATGTAATGGACTAGCATGATGTTATAGGAAGGAGCAACTATCAAGGTCCATGTGGGCCAGATTTTTTTTAAAAAGATTTTATTGGGGAATTGGGGGAGGGGAACAGCATTGGGGAATCAGGGAAGGGGAACAGACAAGTTGCTGTCTTTTTGTTCTTCAGTCTAGTTGCGGAGGACGTTGCTTCACTGGCCCATGTTGGTATCGTCATTGCGCTCTTCCCAGATGAAGCAGATCAGTCGCCAGCCTCTGGATGGTCGCTCACCGTGGCTATTGGCAGCTCACACTGGCTGCTGGCCACTCACGCTGGCTGCTGGCCACTCACTGTAGCCCATGGCAGCCCACTGCAGCAGGGGCTGCAACCTACACCATCACCAGGGCTCGCACAGCTCAGCTCCAAGTGGAGCTGTTGTTAGCTGTAGAGGGAACTGTCGCTGGCCCTCATATGTGGGATCCGAACCAGGACTGCTGGTGTCTCAAATCAGCTCTTAACCAATGCGTCACTCGGCCAGCCCATGTGGGCCAAATTTTGACAGGGCTGGAGAGCTGATATGCCTAGACGTAAGACAGTGAGAGTACACTGCTAGGCTTGTCAACTGAAAGCAAACTGCTCTGATCGTCTTTACTAATAGGCATATAGAGAGAAACATTAGTCAGATCAATAGCTACATACCAGGTGCCAGGGGGTTTGTTGATTTGTTGACTTGTTCTACCAATGAAGCCATGACTGGAACAGCAACTGTAAGTTGAGTCACTATCTGATTAAGTTTACAGTAATCAACCATTATTCTCCATGATCCACCTGTTTTCTTATTTGTTTGTTTGTTTGTTTGTTTGTTTAATCAGCCAAATACATATGGAGATTTGGTAGAAATCACCACCTAAATGTTCCAAATCCTTAATGGTGACCTTAATCTCTTCAGACCGTCTAAGACTGCAGTATTACTGTCAGTTTCCTCATTTGGTAGGTATCAGTAGTTTCAGTGGTATCCATTTGCCCTTTCCTATCATAACAACTCTCACTTCACAAGTCACAAAAACAATGTGGGGTTTCTGCCAGTGGCTGAGTAAGTCTGTTCTGTCAAGTTCTAGCTAAATTGCCCACCCCCACTTCTCCCTTGGGAAAGGGAGCATGAGAAGATGGAGAGAGGCAAAAATTTCAATCCTAGCACTTACCCTGCTATGAGAAGGAGACAAGTCCCTTCTTATGTGGAAACCAGACTCCTAACACGAGTCTTGATGAAAAGATAGGACTTGGATTAGCTGAAATGGCAGGGTTCAAGGACTTAACATGGGAGAAACAATAGTCAAGAGCACAAAGGCAGGAAAAGGTGGCCAGTCCAGGCAGGCTCTTGTCAAGTGGCCTGAACTTTATTAGAGTTCCTATACCAGGAGGGAACTAGATGACAGTTGGGAATGAAAGTCTGACTTGTGATACAAAGTATGCAAATATGGAGGTTATAAGGAAACGGAAGGCTCAAATGACACATGGATATATGAGGTCACTACCAGAACTTAACAGTATTTAGGGCATCAGAAGTAATTTGAAAGGAATCCCCAATCCACACTCTTTAGAAATTTCCTAAAGGGTATCCAACCCTTATTAACTGGAAGTTAGGCAGCTATTCCCCAATGATCCCACCCTCCTACAAGCATGGCCCTTTAGGCCAATTTGCCCTGAAATTGGCATTGTGCAAAAAATATGTCATTTAGGCAACAATGAGTCTTCAGTAATTCTCTACAAAGCTACAGTGCTTCTGCAGGAAATGTTCATGTGGTATTAAAAATCAACTAAGACTTTAATTTTCATTTCATTTTTATACTTCCCAAAAAGAGAAAGAATGCCTAAACACATTTCCTGGTACCAAACCACAAATTCCAGTTCCATTCAAGATGCAGAAAGAATAGAACCCCTGCCTTCAGAATGATGCAAAAACCAGTGGGGGCTCTGCTTAGAAAAGGCATCTAAAATTAAAACAGGCACAGCAAAGGACAGTTCTGAACAGGAAAGAAACCAGCCAAACTTTTGTCAAAAATTATTGTATGGAATGCTACATTCTGCTTTAAGGTGGCAACCACAATTTAATCTTTTCAAATCCTTCCTTTATAAGTAGAGCCTCCTGCTATTTTCTGAGAAGTGGAAGCACTTCTGTTTGCAACATGATTGATTTTTTGGACAAAAGTCAGAATTTAAAACTGGAATCAAAACCCAGCCAACCTGAAGCTAGGGAGAAGAAAGTAATACTGGCTATTTTATCTAAAGATGGGTCATTCAAATTTTGGGTAAATTAATGCCACGTTTACCTGAGAACAAATTGAGAAAACCTAGTTACATAAATACCTTCTACCTCATGACATTTTACCTGCCTCTGCAAGTACACTATTGGATGGGATTGGTGATTATTTGGGACAGTCAGCAGGGGCTGCTTCCACCAAGAGCAGCCCAGGTAAGTGCCATTTCCATGGTGTTCTTTTTCATAGTAACAGTTGGACCCAAGGTTGGTGAAATCCCTGGGGAAATGAGGCATTTACATGGAGCTCCTCATATCTGGCCAAGTTCAGGCAGAGACTGGCCAAGGTGGATGTGAAAAAGGTTCTTGTTCAAGGGGAGAAAATTGAGGATAAGAGATGGAAGGGGTGGGGAAAGTGGGAAGTTGTGTTTTTAAAATATTGAGGAGATCAAAATAAGGAGTGGATTTGGAATACCCTTCAGAAATAGCCGAACTAATGACACCTATTTTTCATTATGGAATGCTTTAAAATGACTAATACACTGAAAGTCAACTATCTTCCCTTTGACATATTTTCAAAGCCTTCAGTAATGAAAGCAGTTGCTTCTTTGTCAATTTCCCATGCTTAAAGAAAACTTATAAAGCTATTAGCATGGAAATTGTGAAATCTAAGCCACCAAGCATAGAAAACATGCAAAAATGACGTTGCATTTTGAGATTTAACTTTGAATGGATGCTTAGTCTTCCTAAAACATACTATAACAATCAGGCATCCTGATATGCTGATCATATATCTCTGTGAAGAAGAGTATAGCCTGAAAGAAATATACAGCAGTTGTGTAAACTTAGGCATTTTAACAGAAAAAAAAAAAGATTATTAAAGGAAAAGAAGTTCAGGTTTGGGATGGGAATCCAGGAAAAAATATCTACAACTGCAACAAATGGCGAAAAATAAAATACATTCCAGAAGAAACTTATGGCCATAATTCCTAGGATTATTATATGAACCTACTGTCTTCATTTTATGTTTTTCCTTTGTTGCATAGCTCCATAAGTCCTTATTATATATTATATAGCTTACTTCAAATTCTATTCTAATACTTTTTGAAAATTTCTTCCTTCAGTGGAGACCAGTGGAAAAACACTTTTTTTTAATAACACTTGTGCATATACACAAATGATACAATTTTTGACTTCACATTCCTCTTGAGGATCATAAAAACAGTAAACTTCAGTAGTCTTTGTTCCCTATATCCCAAGAGCCTAGAACTGGCTCATAATGCCTCGTACATAGTAAGTGCTTATCTTAAACTGGAGTCTCAAGAAAACAGAGCCTGAGACAAAGGCCTTAAAATTAACTACTTTGCTGGTAAAGAAAATCTCAGAAGAGCAACAGTGAAAGGTGTTAGGCTAGTTCTGGTCAAGATGGTGGAGTACATAAATGCTGTGCTAACCTCCTCTCATGACCACATCAAAATTACAACTGAACTACAGGACAACCAAGAATTGCCTGAAGCCTAGATGAACAGAAGTCCTGTAACTAAGGACATACAGAAGAAGTCACATTGAGACTGGTAGGATGGGCAGAGGTGCAGAACGGGCTGGTCCAACACCCACATGTAGTGGTTAAACATTGGAATAGATATCTTGGCTGTGGAGGTATTCCCTGAAGAGTGAGGGGTCCCAGATCCACACCAGGCTCCCCAGACAGAGTTCCAATGCTGGGAAGAAAAGTCTTCAAAATTCTAGCTGTGAAAACCAGGGGAGATTGTTGCTGATTAAGACAAAGAGCAGCTGGAATCCCTGATATTCCTCTTAAAGGGCCTATGTATGAATTCACTGATTGATTCACTCATTCTGAGCTCCAGCGCTGGGGCAGCAGCTCAAAAACTGCCAGGGATATATGGAAAGGAACTGAATTGTCTAGCTTCAGGGAGAGGGTTGGAAAGGCAGCTTTCTCCAGACGTAAGTGCTGGCAAAGCCATTGTTTCTTTATTAAGCCCATGCCCCACCACCAGCCTGCAGGCACAGGTGCAGGCTGGCACCATGTCTAAGTCTCCATTAACCTAACTAACATGGGTTTCCTACCCTGGTGATTTCCTGAGACCCTGTACCACCCAACTTGCAGGTCCACCCAAGCCACCTACAGTGGCTTTTCCATATAAACAGCTTGTCTTGGCTCATGCTGTGGACTTTCCTAAAATCTCTCCAAGGCTCACAAGCCCCAAACAAGCAGCATCTGGCCTCAACATGCTCTGCACCTCTTGTTAAGCAGCCCCAAGCCTGGCACTAGTGGCAGCAGCCTCAGGTTGTAGCTTAGCCTCTGTCAGGAACCTCCAAGCCAAGTGGCAACCATTTGCAGATAACTTTGTAGCTCATACCAAGTGGCTCTGGGCAGGGCAAACATGGCAGCTGAACTTGTCCTGCAATAGAGCTCCACCCAAGAGGCCCCAGAACCAAAATACCTGGGGGCCATCTTTAGACCACATCAGAGCACCACCTAACCACCTCCATAAATGAGACACCCAAAGAATAGACTGGGCAGGCACCAGAACCCCACTATAGCAAATCCTGCTCCATAGGATCAGTCCCTGCTCCTCCAATGTAGTCACAGCCAGCCCTCACAACCAATCAGCCCAAGGGTCCATCCCTCCCATTGATGAGCATACAGCAACTAAGGATCAATTACAACAGGAGGGCATACAAAACCCACACAAGGGACACACATGGAGCACCCAGCTCTGGTGACCAGGAAGACTGCCCCACTTGGCCCCATAGGACACCAACTACATAAGGCCACTCTACCAAGAGCAGGAGATATAGCCAATTTAATACATTGAAACAAACACAGGGAGGCAGCCAAAATGGGAAGGCAGAGAATGTCCCAAATGAAACAACAGAACAAAGCTCTAAAATAAGAACTAAACAAAATGGCAACAACCAATCTATTAGATGCAAAGTTCAAAACACTGGTTTTAAGGATGCTCAATGATCTTGGGGAGAACTTCAATAAAGAGATAGGAAACATAAAAATAGAGATAGAAAAACATAAAAAGGAATCAGTCAGAAATGAAGAACACAATAACTGAAGCAAAGAATACATTAGAGGGAATCAATAGTTGATTAGATGAAGCAGAGGACTGAATCAGCGATTTAGAAGATAAAGTAGCAAAAAAAAAAAAAAAAATCCAAAACAATGAGGATCGTTTAAGGGGCGTCTGGGAAAATATAAATCATATCAACATTCTCATCATAGGGGTGCCAGAAGAAGAGGAGAGAGAGCAAATGACCGAAAACCTATTTGAAGAAATAATAATGGATAAGTTCCCTAACCTGGCAAAGGAAAAGAGACGTACAAATCCAGGAAGCGCAGAGAGTCCCAAATAAGATGAACTCAAACAGGCTGACACCAAAATACATCATAATTAAAATGCCAAAGGTTAAAGACAAAGAGGAAATCTTAAAACCAGCAAGAGAACAGCAGTTATCTATCTATATTGAAGCTCCAGTCAGACTGTCAGCTGATTTCTCAACAGAAACTTTTCAGCCCAAAAAGGACAAAAGGGATTGGCATGAAATATTCAAAGTGATGAAAAGTAAGGATCTATAATTAAGATTACTCTACCCAGAAAAGCTGTTATTTAGAATCAAAGGACAGGTACAAAGCTCCACAGACAAGAAAAAGCTAAAGGAGCTCATCACCACCAAACCAGAATTACAAGAAATGTAAAAGGGGCTTCTTTAAAAAGAAGAAAAAAAAATCAAAAACATGAATAATAAAATGACAATAACTACATATCTATCAACAATTACTTTAAATGTAAATGAATTAAATGCTCCAATGAAAAATTAGTGTGGCTGAGTGGATAAGAAAATAAGATCCTTACATATACTGCCTATGAGAGACTCACTTCAGATTGAAAGACACACATAGGCTAAAAGTAAAGGGATGGAAAAAATATATTTCATAAAAATGGAAATGAAAAAAAAAAAGAAATGGACTTTAAAATAAAGGCTATAACAAGAGACAAAGAAGAACCCAGTAATCCCACTTCTGGGTATTTAGCTGAAGAATCCCAAAACACTTCTTGGAAGGGTCATATGCATTTATGTGTTCATTGCAGCTATACTTACAATAGCCAAAAAAAATGGAGGCAGCCTGTGTGTCCATTAATGGATGAATGAATAAAGAAGAGGTGGTACATACTTACAATGGAATATTACTCAGCCATTAAAAAACAACAACAATGAAATCTTGCCATCTGCAATAAAATGGATGGACCCAGAGGGTATTTTGCTGAGTGGAGTAAGACAGATGGAGAACACAGGTGCAACGTGACTTCACTTGTATGTGGAATCTAAAGAACAGAATAAATGAATAAACGAAACAGTAACAAATCCACAGATACAGAGAACATTTTGATGGTTGCCAGGTGGTCTCCCTGTGTTTCAGAGTGGCGGATGCACAGGTGCTGCTCAGGGACCCCCAAGGTCCCACAGCTAGTGGTTAACAGAAAGCAATGAGTGGTTCTGTGTGGGCCAGTTGCACAGGGGAAAGCCGGTACGAGCTCACACAGAGAGAGCTGAGGAAGAGAGGATCGGAAGGGTACATCAGAGGACGCTGCTCTATAAATATTTGCTGAAATGATGTAGTTTTATTATAATAGCCTCAGTTATTGATTGAAGAGGAGTGAAAAGCTCAGCAGTAGTTCATCTTCATAATCATCTGTAGTGAAGAAAAGACACAGATTCTACTTTGAAAGAGTTTGTTTCATGGAAGAATTTTAATATTTGCTGATTTAAAACATTCTCTTCCAGCTATCAGTTGGGGTAACTAGAACAGATTAACTGGAGACTCAAAGCAATGTGATGGAAAGTCACGGATGACACAATTGTCCTTCAATTGGACTACAGGAAAATTGTTCATAATAGCGTGGAGCAAATCATACATTTCTATGAGCATCATCAGCAACAAGCACCTGCTAAATTAGCTCCTGTGCTTCTTCAAATTTGCCAGTTTTTCTCATCTCCAAGGCTTCACATGCACTGACCATTCTCCATGCCATCATCTCTGTGTTACTACTACTCACCCCTCCAAAGGAAACTGAGAGATCACTGCGACCAAAAAGCTTTCACAGTCTCCCTCTCTCTCTCCCTTCCCCCTTCCCTTCCTTCTTTCCTCTCTCCTTCCCTCCCTCTCCTCCATCCCTCCCACTAATTTGTGCTAGGTACTTTCATGTTACTCAGTTTTACTGCTTTGGTTGCATCTATCACATTCTATTTAGCTGTGACTGTCCATTCCTCCCACCCCCATACACACACTAGATTGTCAGCTCTTCTAGTGCTGGGCAAAGACATTTATCTTCCTAGGACCTAACACATTGCAGGCACCCAACACAGTTCAGCTGAATAAAAGAATGAATAATTTGCTATTTTAATGGTAGGACAACATGCAGAAGATTTTGGGAAGAGATGGTAGGTGAGGGTTATAGTGGGCTGAGACAGGGACATCTTGGAGGAGCTGGATGCAGAAGGAAGATGAGATTCAAGGTCCTAGAGAGGAGGGAAATGACATCCCAGCGGGGGTCAGGGCCATGAAGCAGACATGCACTTAATTTAGCGTGAAACGGGGAATTCTCCAGCAGTAAGGTGTGGCTAGAGCAGAAAGATCTAGAGCAGGTCAGAGGGAGTAAAATTGGAGAGGAGAGTCAGAGTCTGGCTGCAGGGAACACCAAATGGCAGGCTAAGCAGCTATACCTTTGTCCTCTATTTTAGGTTCTCAAAATATTTTGAGCAATAGACAATGAAACCAAATGGAGTTTAAAAACAGCTGGTAGATGCATGAAAGTGTAGTTGGAAGGGAGAAACCAATTACACATAGCATAAAAGAAAGCAATTCTCCTTGTCAAGCTATGAGCCGGAGATGTAAAACAAAGTTTGGCTTTCAAAAAAGCAATTTGGGAAGGATTTAAAGATTATTTACAAATCCAGTGATTACCGATGCCTCGCTTAAGAGTTACCATTCTCCATGATGCGACCTGAGCTCCGCATTCTAATCTCTCCCCATCTTGCCAAATTGATCCATTAGTTTTTTCACATATGACCACTCCCCATTGCCCCATGGCTGGGAATACTCTCCCTTCCACCCATTTCCTCCTGTCAAAATCTGACCAGCACTTCAACTGTCTCTTTAAATGCTATCTCCTCCATGATAGAAGGTGAATGTAAGATCATTCCCCAGTGATACATGTTGCTTCACCTTGGGCCTCCTGGACACAAGCTTACCCACCTCAGATGTCTGCTCATATGTACAGGGGCCAAACTGGATGATCTCTCTCTTGGGTTTTATATATGGGCAAAGAATACATTGTGACGTAAACAAAAACCTGGATTTTAATCTGTTCTGTGTGTCCTTGGGCCATACACAACCTGAGTTTCCTCCCAGGCAAAATAATGGGGTTGGACTGTGTGTTCTCTATGGTGCCTCACAACTAGACCATTCCATGTGATTAATAGTGAGACGTTTGCAGGGTAGTGCAGGGAGACACACTGGGGACTGAAGGCATGCCACTTAGAGTGACTGGCACCAGGAAGATGCCCCATAAATATTTCTCGACTGATGGCTAACCTCAAAACCCACTCTTAAGTGTCTGCATTTGTCTCTGTTTGGAACCGGCTGGATGCAGGGCCCAGGGATCACAGCTGACCATTATGGCAGTGGCCGCAGTATCCCCCTGGGTTTATTGAGATATAATTGACACATTACATTGTATAAGCTTAAGATGTATGTGATAATTTGATATGTGCATATATTGTGAAATGATCACCACAAAAAAGCTAGTTACATCCATCACCTCACATTATTACCTTTTTGTGTATGTGGTGAGGACATTCAAGATTTATTTTACTCTCTTAGCAACTTTCAAGTATACAAAACTGTTATGTTAATTACAGTCACCAAGTTGTAGTGATGGATACTGAGAGCAGATCTTCTCAAACTCAAATATGCATCTGCATCACTTGGGGAATCTTAAGGTTTAGTAGGTCTGAGTGGGGGCCTGAGATTGTGCATTCCTGGGCCCTACTTCAAGTTGGAAGGAATTAAAGCAGGCAGAGTCTGGATCTGTGACTTCTCAAAGTAGAACTCACTATCCAACATGGGTAGGGTGGGCCCCCAAGGGCTGAGGGCTAACTTTATGGGGAAAATACAGTATAATTCCATAGACTTTAATTGTTATACTCTGATAACAATTAGCTTAGTGGTGAGGGCTCCTACTGGGAAATTTGGCCGTCATTCTATGATTGGTAATTATATAAATGGCATTCATTCAATCAACAACCACTAGTGAGCCTTGCCTGTGTGCCAGGCACTGATCTAGGTACTGGGAGTACCTCTGAATCAAACAAATAAACAAAACCTCTGCTCTCATGGAGCTTCCATTTTAATGAAGGAAAATACGATAAATAAAACAAGACACACACATAGTTGGAATTCCTATACTTTTAGGAAAACACACCTTTTACCGTGTATCAGTGTTTTCTTTAGTTGGTTATTGTTGTTTTTAATGCTGCTATTCTTGACTTTTAATTGCAAATTGATATTAGTTTATCTGTAATGATCAAATCTAATTGTAGCTTGTTTTGTGAATCCAGTGGTGGGTGGTTAAGTTATGTATGTTTCCACCAGTAGTATTTTAGGCCTCTACATTTTAATTAGCTAGATTCCCAGACATGGAGGCATTTTAGGATTCAATTATGAACCATTCATATCTCAATGCCAACAATCAGACTAGTGTACCTAGAATTGATTATCTGATGACTTCCAGCAATGTGACCAAAAGTCACAGATGATAAACCTGTCCATCAATTCAAGAAAAATTGTTCAAACAGCTTGGAGCAAATCACACATTTCCATGAGCATCATCACCAACAATCCTAACGTGGATTTACCTAATCTTTTCTCAAATTCTGCTTGTCCAGTGACATTTGTGATCACCAATTCTTTTTTCTACAAAAGGATGAAATGGATAGGGTAAATGGCTCATACTTATGCATGTTCACTGAATCTTTATCAGGGAGAATTAGTTAGAGGTTGAACTTTATGAGGATGCCTGCCATAATCAAAGATGTCTACCACCTGGGGTTTTACAATTATTCTGTGTATGAAAGAATCGCGGCTTTGCTTTTTGGTTGATGATTGCATTAGCCATGACTCTCCATGTTTCTGCTTCTCTACTCTCTCATCAAGAGAGCTATTATGCATTTAATTTTCTCTGTGCATACTAGAGCAGATTTTCTTTCCCAGTTTGGATATTTTAAGGTGTTTGATGTTTCCCCCACTTTGGGCTCAGTCCAAATAGAAAAATGAGAGATGCTGTCCTGGTAGCAGCTTGAAAGTCAGACTGACAAGTGTCACCTGGCTTTTTCACTTTGAAAATACATGATCTTTTTCCAATATTCTACTATAAGCACATAGTATTTTCATAAATTTAAAAGTATTTTTTAATGAAATAAATGATTTGGTAAGGATGACAGAATAAGTATGGTCATTCTTTGTTATGAAATGGGGGTGAAATTTTAAAAAATATTCACTTCCTTTTTAGTTAGAGGAAACAGTAACTTAAATACCCATTACCCTGGGAACGGGGTATAACTGGACCTCTTTCTTCCTGTGACTTAGGAAAGGTCTCCTCTCTCCTCAGAACTCTGGGAAATGTCATGATAGCCTGCATACATCTGGAAGAGAAAGCTCAATTACAAAGCCCTTTCCTAAAATCCCATGGTATCTTCTAATTGACAGAGAAGATCAGACCTAAGTCCACCTGTTGGAGAGCACCCACAGACCCCACAGGGGAATTCACCTGCAGTACCAGGGGCAATGGCCTGTGGCCCTGTCTCCACAGAGCCTGTGGATGTGTGAGAGGGCACCGCCACGCCTGGCCAACCTGCTCCTGCCCGATACAAGGCAGAACTCACGGTCTCTGAACCAAATTAGCCCCGGCATTTCTAGATCAGTCCAAAGGGGGAGGAAGGATCAAAAGGAAGATGGTATACTCTGCTGAAATTTAGCCATTGATTGGGAAAATATAACCATATTGTACCCTAAGCTGGTGAAAGGAGTTTAGTTGCACTTCTCCTTGTGTTTGGTGTAAAGTGAGGTGGCAATGTTCCCTCAACCAAGCTCTATGCAGAGATTAGGAGCCTGGATGTTTGTTGATAATGCTCCAAATAAAGCTTCAGCAGCAAGTTTTATCTGTATGTTCACTGAACTACACATTATAGCTGTGAGTGTGAACAGCCCATTGAGCTGCAGGAAAAAACACAGGAGACCCATGGGCAGCACAGTAAGTGATGACAAAGGAATGTAGAAAATTAGCAAGTGTCATGATGCCTTTTAGTGTCATGGACCCTCTGACCTGAGAGGAGCCAGGACTAGGCCAGCCCTGTCCATAAGGGAGGGCTGGAACTTTGGGGGCAGGAGGGGAGCGGTGGCTCCTGCTTTTACGAAAGCCTTTACTATAGAGAGAAGGGCAGTTCTACAGCGTCTGGGAAGATCCCAATTGTTCTCAGGAGCCTTCCCAGGCCTCGTGCTAGTGTTTGACAGGACACCATAGGCCTTCATTCCTTTGAAATGTGATTCTCAAGGTGCCACAAGCATTGGAATAAAAACCCATCAAGGACAACGTAAGCAGGAGGAGAGGGAGAGGAACAAAGAAGCCAAACTAAGCTTTCATCTCCATTTTGCTTACAGGGCTGTATTCTTTTCCTCCGGCTATCATAACAAAGTACTACAAACTGAGTAGCTGAAAACAACAAAAAAAATATTCCCTCACAGTTCTAGAGGCCCGAAGTTCAAATCTAAGGTGTGGACCGGGCCATGCTCTCTGAAGGTTTCAGGGGAGCACCCTTCCTGGCCTCTTCCTAGTCACTGGCGGGCACCAGCAACCCTTGCTCCTCTTGCCTTGGAGACGCGTCACTTCAGTCTCTGCCCGCTTTTTACATGATGCTCTTCCTCTCTGTTGTCTCTGTTTTCTCACTTTATAAGAATACCAGTCTTTGGATTAGAGCCCACCCTAAGCTCGTATGAGCTCATCTGAACTAATTACATCGGCAAAAACACAACTTCGAATCAGATCTAAAGTTCTGGGTAGACATGAAGTTGACAACATTATTCAACAGAGTACAGCGGCTATACCTCCTTTTGGCTCTATTTGCTACTACTAATATTCTAAATATGAAAAAAATGTCAATTAAAAAGAGAATTTTTTGTGACTCGGATTAGTAGACAGCAGACAGATCTATTTATTTATTTATTTTCAAAATAGGCTTTGTCACCAGCTGGGGTTATTCAACATCACAGGTTACCTGGCATGAGTGTGGGAGTCCACCGATGTATCTGATATGATATAGTTATTGCCAGCATTCACAGTATAGGCAAAAAAGTTGTTATAAACACAGCTTTCCCCCAAATTTGCCTTTGGATGGTCCTTTCAGCAAGTTTCCTCTAGAATATCATGATTTGTATCTGTCTCCCATCCCCAACAACAACCTCCTTCTTGTTGACAATAATTTCTGGGACTATGGAAATGAAAAGAAGCAAATTCACACAAAATCCCTGCCGACGCCTTTCTGCAGGCTTCTTTAGGAATACCCTTCGTAAACATCTAGACCCCTACAGAGAAAGAACCCAGAAGAAATAACAATTACTAGTTAATATATTAATGATAGAAATCATTACTGCATCAAAATATAGAGTGCTGTCACATACTCATTGCCTAAGTATCAGATATACAAGCTGAAAGAAAATGGATTATAAGCTACAAAACTATCCAGTCAATGAGAGAAAAATAAAGGAGGTGTGCTTCCAAAAAATAGAAATTGAAAGCCAAGTAGAGTGAAGACATACTTTCTAAATAAACATATTTTAATATAAGATATTTATGGCTGTATTTTACAAATTTACCCATCTGTTTCAGTTCTCTGTTGCTTTGTCTAAGATAGTCTAGTAAGGAAGAACCACATTGCCTGGATTGGGTTCCAGAAGAATTTATAAAAGTAGCCCATACCCATAAGCCTTAATAATTTTTGAAGTGATACAAATGCCCTGTGATCTAAAGAAAAATATAAGCACAGAGAAATTTTTAAGGAAATCTGGAATAAGCAAAAATGGCTGAGTATCTTTCATAGAAAAAATATGCATTGTTTAGAGTACAGTCGCCCAGGTTATCTGACTTAAGCCTGACAACTGGAGCTTTTTCATAACTCTTGGAGCCTCGGAGCTATTTTATAACTCTTCTAAGTTGTAGATAACTAATAATAAGGCAAAATAATTGTCTATTGACAATTTTTGTCTATCAATATGCAATAAATTCTGACTAGTGGAGGGACAATTGACTTCCCTTCCCCAGGATGGAAAAGCATTTTGCCACCATTTTTAAATTCATTTCAATATTCCTGATTTTAAATGTTCTCTGGATTCTCTTTTGAATCAGTTGTAATAGCTTTTCCAGTTCCCTCATTAAATTAATGAGCTAAATAAATTTTTTTTTTTTTTTTTTTGTGGGCAGTGTCACTGGCCCTCATATGTGGGACCCGAACCGGGGCCGCAGGCTTCCCAAACCAGCGCTTAACCACCGCGCCACTCAGCCGGCCCCTAAATAAAATCTTTGACATGTGTTCATTTTGTATTCGTATAAGTCATATTACATTTTTAAAAAATTATTCTTCAACAGATTTATGAAACAAAATACTCCACCATTTTCAGTTTGAAAGAAGCCTCCAGTTTTTACTGAAAATTGAATCTAGCCATTACATTAAATTTAAGTGAATTCCTGGAATAGCACTTCTGTATGAAAGCATTAATCATGCATATGGACTGACAGTTCAAGGTTATTAAACGCACTATATTTTTCCATAGTGTCCTCATTCTTGATGACTTCTGACTGGAAAATTTTCAGACTGGCTCTCTCCAGGATTAAGGAAAAACTGGGATATAACCATAGGAACTGTGGATTCATTTGGCTTGCTTTGTAAATTACCACATCAAAGTTGAGACTGACAGCAATGTAATTCTAAAAATAATTTATTGCTTGATGACAATGCAAGCTATTACATTTGAACAGGAAGTTCACAATTTACATGTCACAGAGCAAGTGAAGGAAGGCAGGGAAAGAAATGTACCTCCAGTTAAATCCTTGGGGAACAGGGATCCACCTGGACTAAAAGTCTTGCAGTAGGTAACCTGTTCATCCTGACAAACTCAGGCCCCAGGCAAAATTAAAAATACATTAGAAAGTATGTCTTTGGTATATTTTAGCTGTCAGTTTCTGCTAACCCATCATGACTACCTCAACAGTCAGTCTTCCCTAACCCAGCCCCCTTGTCAATAGATTATGAATAATTCTGTCATCCTAAAATATTAATAACTTTCAACAGTTACCTTTCCCAGGAGCTTTATTTTAAAAGAGAATTGCAACCCACACATATATAGTCAACTGATCTTTGACAAAGAGCAAAGGCAATTTCATGGACAAAGGACAGTTCTTCCAGCAAATGGTGCTGGAACCAGCAAATGGTACAACCACATTACAAAAAAAATGAATCTAGATACAGACCTTCAAGCTTTCACACATTTTACTTAATTAACTCAAAATGGATCATAGGCCTAAATGTAAAATGCAAAACTATAAAATTCCTAGAATAGGAGAAAATCTAGGTGACTTTGGGTTTGGTGATGATGACTTTTTAGATACCCCATCAAAAGCATAATCTATCAAAGAAAAAAATGGAAAAATTGAACTTCATAAACTTCATTATAATTAAAAACTGCTTTTTTGAGAAAGACGCTGTTAAGAGAATGAAAAGATAAGCCACAGACTAGGAGAAAATATATGCAAAACACATATCTGGCAAAGGACTTGCATTCAACAATAAGAAACCAAACAACCTAATTAAAAAATAGGCGAGGGGCCAACTGAGTGGCCTCAGTTGGTTAAGAGCTTGCTCAAGAGTGCGAGCTGTGAGTAACAGGTCACCCATTGGATTCCTGGCCCGAGCCGAGCTGCCGCTGAGATGCCAACAGGTGGCAGATGGCTCAGCTAAAAAAAGAAAAAACAAAACAGGCAAAAGATACAAATACCTCATCAAAAAAGAAATACAGGTGTTAAGTATATGAAAAGATGCTCAACGTCATATATCATTAGGAAAATGCAAATTAAAACAATAAGATGCTACTCAACACCTATTAGAATGGTTAAAATCCAAAATACTGACAACTCCAAATGCTGACAAGGATGTGGAGCAACAGGAACTCTCATTCACTGCTGGTGGGAATGCAACATGGTGCAGGCACGTTGGAAAACAGCTTAGCAGTGTTTTATAAAGCTGAATGTGGTCTTACCATCTAACCCAGCAATCACACTCCTTGATATTTACCCAAAGGAATTGAAAACTATGTCCACACAAAAACCTGTACATGAATTTTTATAGCCGCTTTACTCATAATTGCCAAAAACTTGGAAACAACCAACCATCCTTCAGTAAGTGAATGGATTAACTGTATTATATCTATACAACAAAACAGTCAATGATAAGAAGAAATAAGCTATCATCAAGTCACGGGAAGGTATGGAGAAATCACACGTGCATATTGCTAAGTTACAGAAGCTAACCTGAAAAGGGTACATATTATATGATTCCAACTATATGACATTTGAGAAAAAGCAGTACTGTAGAGACAGTAAAAAGGTCAGTGGTTGCCAAGGATTTGAGGGGAGGGAGGTACAGGTGGAGCACAGGAATTTTAGGGCAAACTATTCTGTATAATACTGCAGTGGTGGGTACTTAACAAAATCCCATAGAACTGTTTAAACGAAGATGAACCCTAATGTAAACTATGGACTTTAGTTAATAATAAAGTGTCAAGATCAAGAAATGTACCACACTAATGCAAGATATCAGCAGGGGAAACTGCCTAACAAGACAGAAGGAGAGTAGGTCTATTTTCTGTGCCATTTTTCTGTAAGCCTAAAAGTGCTCTAAAAACAAACTCTACATATTAATAGAGGATTGCAGGGTGAGCAAAATGTTTAACACAAAAGTGTGACTCACTAGTTGAGGGACATTGATAGATGTCTGGAATAAGCAATCCCCCCAACACCTCTCATTCACATCAAAAAAGAAGCGAGCATTCCTGTGTCAGTGATGCAGTTCCTGAGGACTGCAGAGGGTTTTGCTTTATTGTTTCTTCTCCTGATCTCTTCTTGTCCACTCCTGCCCCAGGCTGACTGATGGACAAATATTAGCCCTGTGTCTTAAATCTTTACTCATTTTGCTGCACCCTTTGCCGTCTGCACATAAAAGGTAATCAGCTACCATTAGTTTTTTTTCTCTGTATCTCTGAGACTGTTTCTGACTAGTTTGCTCATTTGTTGTTCTTTCGATTGAGGGATAAGGCAAGGGGATTAGAAAGCACAACTTGGTAGCAACAATATGGCTATAGGGATATGAAAGACAGTTTGGGGAATATAATCAATAATGTAAAGATTTTGTAGGGTGTCAGATGGGCACTTGCCTTATTAGAGAGACCACTTTGTGGACGGTGTGGATGCCCGATTGCACTGTACACCTGAAGCTGAAGCTGATTAATACTGAAAGTCAAGGGGCCGGTTGCGTGGCTCAGTTGGTTAAGAGCTCGCTCAAGAGCGCGAGCTGAGCTCTGAGCAACAGCAATTTGATGCCCAGCCCAAGCTGAGCTGCGCTAAGCTGCCAACAGGGGGCAGGATATATAGATATATATATATATATATATATATATATATATATATATATATATATATATATATTCACAGGATGTGGAGTATAACATAGGGAATAGAGTCAATGGAATTGGAATTGTAACAGCTATATACAATGTCAGAGGGGTAGCAGATTGGGGGAGGAGGATTATCCTATGAGGGGTGTAAATAAATGTCTAATGATTACATTGTTTTGTACAACTGAAACTAATATATATCAGGTAATCAGCTGAATTTAAAATGGCAGATTATCCTGGATTATCTGAATGGGCCCAATGCAATCACAGGGGCTCTTGAAAGGGGCAGAAGGAGGCAAAGAGATGGCAGTGGGAGAGGGATGTGTCCTCGCATTGCTGGCTTTGAAGAGAGAAGAATGGGACCATGAGCCAAGGAATGTAATATCCACCAGACGCTGGAAAAAGCGAATAAACAGATTCGCCCCTAGAGTCTCCAGGAAGGAACACAGCCCTGCCAGCACTTTGGTTTCAGTCCCGTGTGACCCATTTTGAACTTCTAACCTACAGAATTATAAGTTAATTGTGTTGTTATAAACTAGTAAGTTTGTGGTGATTTGTTACAGAAGCAATAGGAAACTAATATGGATGGGGATGTGGGGAAGAAATCACAAGAATGGATTCTTGGAGTGTAGGTGCAATTTACAGAAGCAGAGAAGCCCAATGAGTGAGTAAGCAGATTTGGGAAGGAGGAGGAGTTTAATTATGAGCACAAAACAGAAGCAAGTCTAGTGAGTGGTTCAGAGTCCGGCTTTGGAGTCAAGGGCCTGGCCCATATTACAGCTCTGCCTCTCCCAAGCTGCTCCAAATTGGCCAAGACATTAAACCTCTCTGTGCTTCAATCTGCGTGAAATGAGGATAATAACAGCACCTACTTCACGGAGTATTATGTAAAGGAAGAAATGGGATAACTTATGCAATGTCCTTGGACTTAGTGGGTGCATACGTGCTCCACTGCTGGGTGAGGACGATGATAGATACAGAAGTCACACTTCCTGTCACTGATGTTTAGTTATCATGGGCCATTAAACAACTTTAACCACTTGTTTTATGACTAATCAGTATAGCAATAAAAAATATAAACTAAATTTCCTTGCTTCCTGTTTAGAAGGGATGCCAGCTATACTATTTAAATTATTATTCTCCCAATGTATACATATATGCATTCTCCAACCTAAGTTAGATGCACATACATTCATTTTTTAAAGATGATATTGCATTCCTCTTTTAAGCCAGACCTTGGATTTGCCCTTATAAAACCTGCCAGCTGGTCCAAATCCAAATGAGATCGCTATGCTCTGGGAGTACCGGGGCTGGGAAATGACTGTCAGGTCCTGCAGCCTGGACCCAGGAAGGGCAAAAAAAGGAGGTGCGGGAGAGATTAACAGGAGATCCCAGAGATGAAAGAAAATGGAACTTGCCTAAGGAAGATTATCCCTGTATCCCTCTTTCATTAAAAGCTCCACAGCCCCCTAGGGAAGCTATGCTTTAAAGGGCAAGTTTTCTCCTTGGAAATATGGACATATTTGCACATCTCTAGAGGGTCGTATATCCTACTTGCTCACTGAACACAAAGTTTAAGAAAAGAAGGTGGCTGCTCTAAAAGAGCTCAAAGTCTGGTGGGAGACCAGCAGCCAAACAATAATGGCATAAAAAAGTTTGAAGAGACCAAGCCCTTCACATCAATTGTGGAGACTCGCAGAACAGGTGGTAGCATGACAAAGGGCAATGTTCCAGAGGGAAGTGAAAACAGAAATGTCTCCAGGAAACAGGAAGCCTGGTTCCCAGCTCTGACTCTCCACTGCCTTGTGTATTAAACTTTACTCCGTTTTCCAAAAAATGTATAGAATATATGCAACCATCAATTAGAACCCAAGATTATAGAAGAATGCTGTGTTTCAACTCAGGGTAGAGAACTCTTATTGACAGGCCTCTAGACTGTTTCCTGTTTGGTTATTATAAATAAGACTGCTGTAAACGTTCATCTACAAGTTTCTTTTCAGGTGTTTATATCAATCAAACAGCTAGAGTGGAATTTCTGGATTACAGGGAAGGTGTATGTTTAGTTTAAAGCCTCCATTGTGAGGATTCAATAGAGATCGTGAAGTGACACTGTGTTTAAGTAAAAACAAGTTGGCTAATATGGAAGATTTTTCTTTTTGTCACAGTGAATTCTTTTGTCAGGGACAGCAGTTTTATTTAAACATTTAAAAAAACCTTTTATCCTAATTTCAGTCTTCAAACTGGAACCTCCCCTAAATCAAGGCGAGTGTCTTAACTGACAAGTGCGAGTGCTACTTGTGTGTAAGGTGATCCACACCTGCCATTTTGTCCACTGACAACACATTTCACACCTCTTTTTAACCAAGTCTACTGCATTTCAACATCGAGTGGTTTCTGTTTGGGGATCTGGCATAAAAAGCTCGAACTACTGGCAGAATCGGGATGCACCTTATCAAAAGCTCTTTGTTGACTCCCCCATCAAAACATTTTTTTAAAATCAGATCAAAAAGAATTTTATCTTTCAGTTTGAAGGAGAAACGTCTTCAATAATCACCTTAGAAACCTTCTAGGATTTTAATCCACTCTGCTTTTACTGCTAAGATACTCACTTGCAACGTAAGTAGTCTGTGATGCATGATTTTCAAAGTGCTGCTTCTGTTAACTGAATTAGATGGCTCATTAAAGCCTCTGACAGAGCAATGCCAAGTTAGCTGGACTGGAAGCAGACACTGCTAATCTAAATATTAACCAACTTCCTAAAGATGTGTTAGAGCAAGGATCCAGGGTGCCATCCACAGGGCATCTCTGGGCTGAGGCTGGCAAACTGTCAAAGCCAAGATGGCAAGGTCCTGCAGAGCATAACCATTTAACAAGGTACCATTTATACATATTTCAATAAGGTTTCAACCATTGATTAGAAGGCGGGAAACAAAGATTTGACTTTGCAGCCCAACTTTTCAGCAATATGTAAAACTGAAACCAGATTTTGTCTGTTGGAAAAGTAGAAAACATTCTTGATATAAATAGGGATTTTAGAAATCCAAAGGGGGACACAGCACTACTAGCTTAAATGGACACAAGCATGACTTCGTATTTACAGCACCTATCATCAGAAAACCTCAGCACCCTTCATGGGAAGGCCGTGAGAAAATGCTTTTCAGTGACCAAAAAGAAACTGTACGACAGGCTTAAAGCAGAAGTCTCCATGTTCTGGTCAAACATTCTCTTGTGTATTTATAGAAAGCGTTTACTTAAAAGTCAAGTTCGCATATTCTTATTACTGAGAGAATTCAGGAGAGTCTGAAATTTCAAATACATTCTTAGATTAACACTAGGCACTTGGAAGACATAAATCGTTTTATAAAAAATTTATTTCTCTTAAATACAAATTCCAACATCAACAAACAATAGTCCAGTGGAAAAATACTTAGCCATTAACATTGAAACTTTTTTTTTTAATTTAATAAATAGAACTTTGGCATTCCAAATTCTAGCTGTAAACCCTACTAAAAAAAAAAAAACAAAAGCAAAAAACAACCCCTTTATAAAAAAGAGGCAAGAATGAGATCAGAAGGCATAAGCCAACCTGTGGCTTCACATTGTTTTTACAATAACTGTATTTCAATTAAGTCATGACCACTGTATTTACACGTGAGGTATTTCGGGTGGTTCAAACTGAACCTAAGTTTACAAACCAGTCACAGTGACTGATTACACGCTCTGCTGTGCTTTTCATGGAACCACCTAGCACCTTAGTACTTCTTATCATCACACCAACGTGATGCTGAATTTCATATCTATGTATTTAAATAGCTATTTCTACATATATGTACACACATATACACACAAATGACATTCCAAAGGAGTTTCCTGCTCACTCTACAGGGAAAAGGCGGGGCTCCAAAGACATATATATCTGACATCTCCTCTCATGTTTACTAAGTTATCTACCTAGTAATGAAAAACTGCTCCTTGCTTTAAAAAATTCCTTAATCAGTCTATTTACAGAAGAACAAGGTGCAACAATCATCGACATTCTTATAGCACATGTAAAACAGAAATGAATGTTTACTGCAGGCAAAAAGGCACAAAGGTTCTCTCTGGATGCAGCTGCAATAGTGCTTTTAATGACTTATGGATTTCAAACTATCAATGCATTCTTAATATACTCAATACTTCTTTAAATAAGAAAAAAAATCCAAAATCGTTCCCCCTTCATGATTAAATGCATAATATTATCATACAACAACACACCACCAAGGCATTTTGGGGTGAAATTGGAAATTACACTCTTTACACCAAATATTATAGTTTTTCTTATTTTGTGAACACTGAAAAGAACTGTTAAAAATGGAAACAAAATCAATTAACTTTGACTCTGAGAGCTATAGCTGGCAGTTTCAAATGATATGGTCTGAGTGAGCACGGTAATGAGAATTGCTTATTATCGTAATCACATATCTACAATGACAGAAATCTACATGAAAATGCCAATAATCCAAACTAAAGGTATGTCTGGGATGAATTATGCTATGTAAAAATACAGTCCAAGTTCTCAGCTGCTATATTATTCACTGAACTATTACTGATAGTGAAAGAATGTTTTCCCAATAAACTAGTTCCTTTATAAATATCCTCTAAGAGATTCCTATTAATAAGTATTGAACTATAACAATATTAATTTATAAGCACATTAATATGTCAGAAATATACAATATCCATTTTAACAACACTTTTCAGCCCTTGAGATTGTCTCTAACAAGCTACTGAAAGAAATCTAATTCAGTTTAATAAACTGTCACAATCAAAATAAATTTCATTAAAATATAATACTGTTAACATTAAATATTGAATCCTATTTATGATATAAAAGGGGCCATACATATTAAAAGAAAAATTCAGGCATGACTTACCTAAGTCCACACTTAAGCTTTTTAAAATTAGAGGTTACTGAAAATTTACTAATAGTTTAACTAAAGTCATCCTTTTATTCTGATTTAAAACGAGAAGATAACCTTTGATCTGCACAGACAATTTGGGTCTTTCATTAGGACAATTGTTACTTTATCCCTGTTTTAATGTGACTGGGACAGAATAAGCTCAACTTCAAAAACTAGAAGACTAATAACAAATGCTAATACTGCATAAGATACTTTAGACAACAGACAGTTAGTTCACAAAAACCTAATTTAAAAGTTTTCATATCTAAGGAAATTTTCAAATAGATTTCCTTTAAAATTAGATTAATTTTTATCTCAGACCTATACCACACTAATAACCCAAGAACATCCTAGTTCGAACTAACCCAAAAGGTTATTTTGGGAGAGGGGAATTTTCTGAAAAATAAAAATGAAAATGAAATACTGATGAATTAGAATACTACTAGTTTAATTTCCCCAAAAAATATTCTCCAAGGCTATCTATTTATTATCTAGGCCGTTTCACAAACTCCAGACTCTAAAAATTTACATTTTATAATTCAAGGCTATACTTCAACTATCACATCTTAATTCCCATTTTTATGGAGAGTATATATTTTAGAAACTGAAATACATCAGCAGTAATTTGTTAATGTCCTACTTAGTTAAAAAAATTTTTTTACCTCACGATATGTCAAATTCTCTAAGTTTTGGGAAACTTATTTTAAAAGACAAAATACTATTTTATCGCAACTAAGCTATCTATAGATTAAATATCTATAGATTGACACAGATGACCAAAGTTTGTTTAAAACAACAATAATAACCAGAAAACCTCAAAACATATATTAAAAACCTAGGAGACATTTAAGGAAGAACTTACTGACCCAAATCAGTGATTTATTATTTTTTTTGCCCATTAGTGCTATATTTTAGGGAGCCTCTATTTCCAAAATGTGGAGGTTGGGCATTCTATTCAAACAGAATGTAAAAACATGTGCAGCACTTGTGGCTTATCTCTTCTAGATGCTATTATCTACTTATTCTAAAGCGCCGGTTTTACAGATACTTTTACAAGGCAGAATTCTTTGCATCAGATTTTGAGTACAAATTTACCATTATACTCCCTGAATGTCTTCAAACCACCATAAAAAGGCAAATGGCCGCCTCGGAAAGCCAGGTTCTTACCAGTGACTAAGTCCCTCCTTACTAGGCTAAGCACCCGGGGGTGCAGAATCACCACAGTGCACTGAGTTCTTAGTGCCCAGATCCTAAGAAGTAAGAAGAGCAAGGAAGACAGGCGCTGACAGAAGGAAAATTATAACTGACTACTGAAATATAACTATAAAATAACGTATTAGTGTTGTATGCAACCCAAATTCTGAACTGAATGCCTTCCTGGGTAGTTTCCTTAAAGGCCTTATCACACATTTTCACTGCTGAAAATATTTCAGAAAAACCTTTTCTCGGATCAGCCTTTATACCAGTATATAAGCCTGACATGAAAATAGACATGTTGCTGCCCGAAACAATATTATCCTGCTTGATTCACACCCCTTATTCCTTCTACCTCTTATTTAGTCTTGATTTGAATGAGACTTCGTTGCACCAAGAAAACAAACCAATTTGTAAAGGACAATATTTGCCATAATGAAATATATTCATCTGAAGGCAGAAAAATATGTAGTCCTTCGAAAATACCAATGAAAACAAGGAAATGCTTATTTGGAAGTTTAAATGATTGCATGTCTACCGAAAACTTGGTTGCATTTCATAGTGCTATTCTGTACTCCAGTAGACCTAACCTGACATAAGTTTGTAATCTACAAAAAACCCTGTTTTTCATGTATTTTACCTAATAAAAGAAATTGAAGTGTCACCTGATTTAGATTTTGTTTTATGCTAGTGATAATTCAGCTATAAAGAAAACAGGTTGTTTTTTTTCTAAAGTAGCTTCAATTTTACAACAGATACAAAACTATTAAAATGTAAACATTTGAGATTTGGATAAATAAACTATTGTTCCAGAGTCACTCCGTTAATCTTTCTTTTACAACAATGAAAGGGGCCTTAGAAGGTTTGCATTAATTATATATGGCTTTGTTTACATTAATATGTATCTAACATATAAGTAAAAAACTAAATGATAAGGGATATGTTAAAATTAGTTCAAATTATGTTAATTGCCTTGTAATATATAAATTACTATGTTAGTGAAAAAGATCATCACAGCAAAATTTCACACCTCTAAGGCAATCCACAACCACTCTGGAAAAATAGCTGACGTATCGTATCTACAGCACTAAAATCGACCCAACCCCACAACCTCATCATCTCAGCACAGTGGTTGTTCAAAATACAATGGTTTTGCCTCCTGTACTATTAGAACACTTGCCTGCTGTTGGAACTCTTGTTCAGTCAGCCTTTGAAAACCCCAAAATACAACACAAGCTTCTACATGAAAGAAAAGAAATACAAGAATAAACAGTGTGTGCCTTTCTCAGCTTTGCTTTGACCCTAGAAATCCTTATAATTTTGTGAACACACACACACACACACACACACACACACACACACACACACACACACAAAATCAAAGAGGATAAAATCCTACCCCCTGTATCTAAAGGGCACTATTCACAGCTTGGTCCTACAATCAGTAGTTTGAAAACAGATAATTTTTTTTTTATATACCCTTTATCACATTTTCAAATGGTAATTTGACTTTTGTCCTGATTAGATAAGCCCCTTTGACACTGCCTCACATCTCCTTCCCCCCGCAAAACACACACACACACACACACACACAAATCCTATGTGCAAGTCATGTGTCACTTGCAACTTTCCAATATGGCTCCTAAAAAGGAATACGAAGAACTCTAACACAGCAGCATTTCACATGGGTCATTATTGCTGTGGGACCGACACTAGGTCACTGGGTAATGCAGTTGTCTCCCATGTCCTGAGCATAGCGGTCTGATATTGTAGTCCTTAATTCATCTATGTCCCTCCGTAACTGACATACATCTGACAGTTTTTTAGAGAGTGTTTCTGGGCTGTGGTCGTTCTCAGTCTCTTCAGCTGAACAGTTCAGTGCTGTGGAAACAAAATATGGAGAGAATGTCTCACATTGTTTTGAACACTTTTAGGATTTTCAACTTAATTAGCATTGGCAATATAATGCTATACACTGAATACCAGTCAGGCTCAGGTTTAAATTACGCATCATCCTACAGAGAACAAAATGATGGCTGCCCGATGGGAGGGGGCCTGAGGAGTTGGTGAAACGGTTAAGGGATTAAGAAGCACAAATTGGTAGTTAGGAAATAGTGAAGGGGATGTAAAGTACAGCACAGGGAATACAGTCAATAATACTGTAATAATTATGTAGTGTCAGGTGGGTAACTAAACAAATTAGGGGGGAGCACTTAGTAGATTATATACATATCTCACCATTATGCTGTACACCTGAAACTAATATAAAATAATACTGAATGTAAACTGTAATTGAAAAAAAAAAACTTTAAAAAAATCATATTGTAATACCTATGTATGCTATCAGATGGGTGCTAGATTTATTGGGGTGATCACTTCATAAGTTATATAAATGTCTAATCACTATGTTATACACCTGAAACTCATATTACATTGTACATCAACTGTAACTGAAAAATACAAAATATTACAAAAGGAAAAAATTCTGCATCATTTAATATTAAATATATCTTACCTTAAACCCTTTTAAACTTTTGCTAATTAAAATGCATAAAATTCATACAGTAAAGCATACAAATTCAACATGACAATATTCCAACGGTAGAAAAGAGCATCCTTTCACCACTTTATTCAAGCTCAACTAGAGCACTCAGTTCTTCCCATTTAACAAAAACCTGAAAAACATTTGTGTAGTGAAGGGTGATAGCTTAAATTTTTATAGACTGCAAAGTGGGGGTATTGGCATAAAAACATAAATTTTCAAAATATATGTTAAGTGTATATGTGGCAATCTACAATCCCAAACAATTGAATCAGGCTGATAGCCAGGTGCCCAAATGGTGAATAACTGAGAGTGAGGCCTTTGATTTAGATAACTTTTAATTATTTACTCCAATTCCTTTCTTTGTGAGCATATCTCAACATAAAAGCAGGTGGAGCCAGCGATTGTAAAAGAAAATGTTCCTTATATTCCAACTTCATTTGCCCTGGTAGCTTATTGGAGCCATAAGAGTTAGACAACTTGTTATTTTAATAAACACATTTTTTTAAAAAGTGAATACATGCCATGATCCAAGCACTATGCTAGATGCTAAGGTCAGCAAAAATAATGGATATAGTGGCATATTCTTTTTCTTTGTATGAAATGTTTTAATGAATTATGGACCATTAACCAGTACAGATTTTAAACTTTAATATTTCTTTCCTATGTATAATCAGATCATTAGAACAGCTTATCTCAAGCGTGACAGAATACCATAGTATGAATGAGAGTAAGAGTAATGTTTGCTTACACACCTGCATGCTTCACTAAGAATCAAAGAACGCTGACGATTTCTCAAGCCAACAAAGCAAATTCAATTACCTATTTTTTTCTGCTCAAAGTTTCAGCTGAAATTCAACAAACACTACTTTGTCTTTCAATAGCACTTTTTATCCAATTATTTTCCCAATATCCTTGTGAGGTAGTAAAGGAGGGGAGCAAGGAATAGTGGCTTTTTCTTAATAATTTACATACACTTTCATAAACAAGTAAGCACAGTGAGGTATTGTTGATGGCCGAAGGCTACAGAGGCAGAAGGAAGAGAACAAGTAGGTTCTGTATTGGACATATTGAGTCTGTCTGTGCTGCCTATTGAACAGTTGGTTCCAAAATAGGTCAGTTTAATGGGAGCCCCAAAGGGACATTCTAGGCAGAGTAAGAGATAAATGTCTGTATGAGTCAAAGGTACAGCGGTAACAGAACACAACAGGACATGGATAAAACTATACAGAGAAAAGTATTTAACAAGAGAAACAAAAAAACAACAGCAAAAGGTTTCTTGGGAACACCAATATTTAAGTGGCAGAAAAGTCCACAGAATATTGAGACTGAGTAGTCATAAGGTAGAAGCAGAACCTAGAGAATGATGTCATGGAAACCCTGGTAGCAGAGAGTTTTAAGAAGGATGAGTGAACAGTGTTGACAGATAATCCATGCAGTGATAAGGATCAAAAGAGTCCACTGGTTTTTAAAAAATTAGCTGGCTGGCCTAATTTTGACAATGCCAAACCATAAGGTAAGAACTCCGGAATGAAATTTTAAAGACTGGAAGGAATACACATACACACACACACACACACACACACACACACACACACGGAGGTAAACATGGCAGGGTTCTTAAATCTTAAACGTGGCAGGGTTCTTAAATCTCACTTTTATTCATATTAGGATAGCACTCTTATTACAGAAAAAATTAACAAAATACTATAAAGAAGAGTGAAAATGTAACAGGTTCCAAAATAATTGAAAGGGTGACCTAAAACGGTGGGGAAAATGGATCTTCTGAGAGTGGGCTTTTGCTTCTTGCTCCAAGAGATCGATGTTAACTACACCACCTCCTGTTCACCTGTCCAACTTCTCCTCCATTAAGACTGAAGCCCACACCTGCCACTCCATGGAGCCTTACTGGCCTGTTCCAGGTAAATTTAGTTCCAGGCTTTCTTTTCTCTTTTGCTCCCACTGTCCCTCTTCATATCTCAATCATAGTACTTACCACAATGTTTTAACAATTTGGTTAATGTGTGAGCAAAGGCTATTTTCAAATTATCTGCATTATCAGCACCTTAGTGATTGGCCTGTAGAAAGTACTTAATAAATATGTACTGAGAGAGTGAATATACTTCAAAGTGTTTTTTACATACCCACACTCATGTTATGTGAACACACACCTATGAAGGGGAGGGGAAAATTCTGCACACATCTGTGAGCAGTTACGTTTCATTTAACAAGTGATATACTTTAATCAAGAGTATTACATATTTGGTTTGTCAAAATAACTATTTTGATGCAACATGGTGGGATCTTTTTTACAAAACTGGAAACAAAACTAGTCCCCATCCCGTCACATTTCACTGTGTTATTAGGTAATTACTCAAAACAACATGTTGGTGTATAAAACTTATGGTCTTATTCCATTCATATCTCCTAACTGAAGTCCATTTCTTCTGTATTAAAAAGAGACCAACTGGGCCGGCTGGCTGGCTCAGTTGGTTAAGAGCACGAGCTCCGAGCAACAGGGTCACTGGTTCGATTTCTACATGGGCCAGTGAGCTGCACCCGGGCTGAGCTGCCCAGAGCTGCCGACAGGCAGCCAGATGGCTCAGTGGATAGAGCGTGGGCTCTTAGCAACAAGGTTTCTGTTTCGACTCCTGGATGGTGGGCTACGCCCATCCGCACCTAAGATTGAACACAGCACCTTGAGCTGAGTGGCAGCAAACTGCCAAAGGGTGGCCGGATGGCGACTGGACTTGGCTGAGCTAGCTGTGCCCTCCACGACTAAGATTGAAGGGTAACAACTTGGCTGTTCCCCTTCCCCAATTCCCCAACACTGTTCCCCTTCCCCACTTGCCCAATAAAATCTTTTTTTTTTTTTTTTTTAAAGAGACCAACAGGTCAATAATACAATTTAGAGCCACATGCACAGAGTGTCCCTGCAAGAGCGGCACAGAAGGGAAGGGACACCAGGATACCGCTGAGGCAGCTCTCACAACTATGTGCAGAGAAAGGCAGCACTGAGGCAAAATGGGTGGGTGTCACACTGCAAAGGACAAAGCCAGCTGACAAGAGTGACAGATATGTAGGCCAAGGAAACTGGTTCCTGTGACAGCAGGGGCATTTACATTAGCAATCGCTGTAGAACATACACTAGGCAGGTAAGCAAGTGAGTCTTTTTTCTCCAATATTTTACCAGCAGACAGATGGCTGGGTCGCTAATTTACACAACTGCCACATGAAAGCAAACAGAATTGCTTTTAGAAGAGAAACCAGGAAATCAGACCTAACTATTATCACTCCAGTCACATAGGAACAGGTCAGCACAGTTCATTCCCACAGGCAGATTTGTAAGCATCTGGCAAGTGGCACCCCATATCAAATATGGCCTGGCTCATCTCTGTAAGTATAGTGAAGGAAGTTCCAGCAACGAAGTAATAACAAGTATTCCAAGACCCAGGCTGATTCAGAGATTTATAAATCTAAGTAGGAAAGGAGATTAAAAACAAATAGAGGAAAGGCAGTCAGAATTTCCTGATTCATGAAGACAGGTTTCTAATTGGTAAGCAATACTGTAGGGACAATTCATCAGCCACTTACATCTGATTCCCAGTAATAATGAAAGATTAGGCTCCTTGCCCTGAGCGCGCTGATTAAGAATACTACACAAGGCCTTCAAGTCAAACAAACAATAGGACATTTCCTTGAACAGCTGATCAATCACACTCAAATCAAATAGTGGCCGTTTAGAAAGCACTGCCTGCTGCCTGGACTGGTCTGCTTCGTGGTCCTGATCCAATACAGAGCTTGTGTCTTCTGTTTGTCTTTGGTTCTGCAGTAGATAGAGAAAACAAAAATCTGGTGGTTAGAAGACAGGGAAGGTACTCAAAATCCATGCAGGTTAACATTTCCCCCCAAGTCTATAAACAAAACAGTGGCGTCATATTATATGCATATTAACCAAATTTAATTGCATACACACAGTAGAAAAAAAAAGAGAAAAATAATTTCAATAGTAGATATGGTTCCTCTGTGCCATCCATGCCCTAGGGTAAAGCTGAGAGAGGAAACTCAGGTTTCTGGAAGACTCTCAGGTTCTCCCATAATGAGAATCTTGGTTGTGTATGTATTTTTCTGTAACAAGATTTATCCCAAGAACAAAAAGAACTACAAAGAAACTTTAAAACTCATTCTGTGGTTTTATTGCTAGTAGCCAGTGATTTAGTTACCGTGTGACCATTTTTTGTATATTGAGAAAAAAGTATATATGGTATTATGTTAATAGGAACCAAAATTTTCAATGTGAGAGAAAAAGAAATAAAAGTAAAAAGTCAAAAAAGGGAAAAAACACCCTGAATATCTCTGACTTGTTAAATTTGAATTGGAAGTATCAATATGAACTTCATGATTTATTATACCCAAGAAAGTTACCCCATTTTATCCCCAAAATTGTCACTATCTACTTCTCATGGTGAAAATTGGTAATGAAAGGTAAGTTTAACATCTTTCCATTTAGGACCACATTTCAGAATAACCAAAAAAGCTTGTGTTGATGAGAAAAAGTTTTGTTTTTTTTATAGATAAATGACAGCTAGTAAATATAATTAGAAAAAAAAATGCCCGTTCTTTTAATCATCTAATGATTCAGACAATGATCACTATTGGATACTAAAGCCACAAAGGGAAAGGATGCTGGCAAACTGCTTATTCAACAGTTGTCCACTTATCACCCACAGATTACCTGCTGTTTGCAGAGTCTCTCATGTTACAATAGGAAAAATCCATCTGTCACCACATTAACCCAGGGAGATCAGTATCCGTGTAACTTACAGTGGAATAACCAAACATATAATTTGATGATGTGAATACACCAAAAGTATTCATGCCAAAAAAAACGCTTGACCTAAATCTAATGATACCTTCAGCTTTAACTTCTAGCTTGTAAGAAATAGAGGGAGTAGAGAACAATATAAATGATATCATGAGGAAGCAATTAAATAAATCATACAGATGGCCAACAGGCATATGAAAAAAAGTTCAACCTCACTGGTCATTAGGGAAATGCAAATAAAAACCACCATGAGATACCACCTCACTCCAGTCAGAATGGCTATCATCAACAAATCAACAAACAACAAGTGCTGGCGGGGCTGTGGGGAAAAGGGGACCCTGCTGCACTGTTGGTGGGACTGCAGATTGGTGCAGCCACTATGGAAGTCAGTATGGAGGTATCTCAAAGAACTGGAAATAGAGCTACCTTTTGACCCAGCAATTCCACTCCTAGGTATTTATCCTGAAAAAACCAAGACACTTATTCAAAAAAAGTTATGCACCTCGATGTTCATAGCAGCACAATTTACAATAGCTAAGACTTGGAAACAACCAAAATGCCCGTCAGTAGATGACTGGATTAAGAAACTGTGGTATATTTATACAATGGAGTATTACTCCGCTATAAAGAAGAATGAAATCGTGCCATTTGCAATGATATGGATGGACCTAGAGACTATAATGTTGAGTGAAATAAGTCAGTCAAAGAAGGACAAATACCATATGATCTCACTTATATGTGGAATATGAAAAACTGTATGAATGAGCAAAGTAAACAGAAACTGTCTCATAGATATAGAGGAAAAATCAGGGTTGCTAATTTGGAGAGGATTGGGAATGAGGGAGAAGGGGAAGGGATTAGACAGCAAAAATAGGCAACTACAATATTGCTACTGGGATAGGAAAAACAGTTTGGGGAATATAATTAATAATGTTGTAAATATTCTGTGGAATGTCAGATGATCATAAGTCTTGTTAGGGAGACCATTTCATGGATGGAGTAGAGGTTTGATCACTGCACTGTATTACTAAAGTGGAGGTGGTATACCTACTGTAATTGAATATATATAGATAGTCACGGGATGTGGATTATACTGTGGAAGAGAGTCAGAGGAAGAGTAATAGATATATATGATATGGGGGGTTGTGGGGTGGTGTATTGGGGGTGGGGGGTTTGTCACTTTGAGGGGTAAAATGTATAACTATTGCACTGTGTTGTACACCTGAAACTAATTAAAAATAAAATAAAATTAAAAAAAAAATAAATAAATAAATAAATAAAGAAGGAAAAAAAAAAAGAAACCTAAATAAAAGTAAATAAAATTGAAAATTCAAAAAAAATAAATAAATAAATAAATCTAGAAGATCTGACAATCTACAAGAGAAAAGGCCCAGTTCTGTCAACATGTCACTAACATGGGAGGAGGGGACCTTAGATTTATAAGACAAAATGAAATGCAACTTATTTGTTGCAGAGTGCTGTGACATTCTGTAAGAAACTTTACAGAATGCTGGTTTCAAGTCATTATAAAAACATTTGTGAAGTGGGGAAATTTTAATATACAGTAGGTATTATCAAATATCAAGGAATATTTTTCTTATTTGGGTGTGACAATGGTAGTGATATGGTTATGTAGGAAAATGTCCCTATTTTGGAGATGCATTCTAAAGTACTTAGGATGCAAAAATGACATGATGACAGTTAAAAAACTGAGTATTATTTGTATAACATGTCCTTAAATGCAAGCCAAGTATTTCATCTCATAATTAAATGAAAAAAAGCGTGATCTGTTTCAATGACAGTGTCAATATTGTACCTTCCTTAAATATTTCCAAGAATAATTTTGTTTATATTCAATTTATACCTCATTAGATGGCTTTGGGACCTAATCTCTATCTAACATTTGACTTTGCTGGGGTAAAGTCTATGAAACTGTATTCTACAGACATAAAAAAAATAAGTTTGTCTTTTTTATTATAATTTTAGTAAGAAACCTAATGGAATTAATTAACTGGCACATCAAAGTCAAGTCTTCAATTTGAAATATTATAGGAATATGTACAAAATGAGCATGGCTTTAACTTAAGTATTTACTGAATCATCTTTTGAAAGTAATCTGAATTTCTTGTACTCACATCAAGTAATGTTTTTGTTAATCTCTGTAGGTTTCTTTCTTTCTTTTCCAGCTCTTCCATCATCTTTTGAGTGGTCAATTTTTCTTTAGAAAGTTTCCCTTGCATAGACTGGAATAAAGAGGTGGAAAGCAAAGCACGTCAACACTGAAAGCAAAATGCAGTCAGGTAGGTAACCAGCAACACTGGCTATGATTCTTTTAGATTTACTCTCCCCAGCCCCTTGGAAGATGAAGCGTTCAATTTTAAATCAATCCACATTACTTCTAGAGTGGATGACTACAAATGGAGGGAAAAAATACTATCTTTACCAAGAAGTTTTTAAGCTGGGTAAAACACGTTATATCTAAAACTGCATTATAACGCTATATTACAAGCAGTTCCTATTTTACTAATTGATCTTTGTTTATGTATTCAGAATGTATTAGCAAATCTATACCTTTTTTATATTTTCTTATTAATAAGATGCAAGATAGTAAGATAATAAGATCTTAAGGCCATCTCTATTTCCTGTCTTTTGGAACATCTCAAATCACCCTTCTTAGTGTATAGTTTTCCAAGGGAATATGATGTTGAATTCAGGGCAAAGGCCTATTATGGGGCTTTGGTAAACTAACCTCCTTCTTAACTCCATTATAAAATTACAAATTACTCAGACACGATACAATTGTAAGGAAATCTTGAGTACGCCAAAGCAGCATGTAGGATAGTTTAAGAGTACTTGGGTCATTTCAGCTTATAAGTCTGATTTTTAGCTACACATCAAAGAAAAACTTGCCATAAACCCTGTAGTTATCAGTGATTTCTAGGTATTTCTATCAACATTTCTCTTCTTGTTAAACTACAAGATCAATAATTACATGACTAGGGAAGAGATTTCATAATTTTTTCCTCAGCACTATATTTAGGTGGAATGCTGATCACCTAAATAGCGAACGATCCACTATGAAGGTTTTTTCCCCCTCACATTATCTCTCGATAATTAAGAGAGGAGAGCTGTCACCATGGGTTGAGATAAGATTCTATAAATATGAAACAGTTTTCTCAACAATAGATATCCAAACCTTGTATTTTACTTCCATTTGTCTGCTAAACTCAGAAAAAAATATTACATTTTATAACTCAAAAGTTGGGTACAAGTGAATTAAGCTCTATAGTAAGTACATTTACTTTTAGGGAAAACTTGTTCTATATTCTACAAAAATGAATCTCACAGCACAAAATCACATGGGCTCTCTAAACATTGTATTTTTGGATACTGAAATTCCTTTGTAACTCCATTTGATTGCATCAAAATTTATTTGATTGAATGATATATGGGGATTTACTTACCTAGCTAAAGATCAGTGCTTACTGGCATGACAAGATTATTGTGCTGGAATTTAGAATTCATCCTAACTTTGCTTAAGATTTGTGACGAGTAGAATTGCATAGGAAAGGCATCACAGATATATTACTCTAAATCTCACATCTTAATAATGAAAACTGAACCAGAAAGGTATTTTTCATAATGCGGTAATATAATTATTTAAAAGATTATAATGTTTTGTATTTGTACCAATTTAAAGTCATGTTGAATGTGACTAATAATTGGCTAGTAAACCTGATTAATACATTCCTATGTAAGACTAAATTCAAATCAGTGAAGAAACGGTCTTCATCAGAACCAATCAGAAATGTTTGGCAATAGTGCTGTTTGTCACAAGAAGGCACCTGGGTTTCGGAACTGTATCGTGCTTAGCAAGTATGTTGGTTAGGTTCCAAGGCCCTTATCAAGCAGCCCTTTAACAGGGAGAGGAGTTCACAGATGTGCTTCTCCTAAAAGAAACAAATGCTCTACAATTCTAGGATAATACTAGGTATGAATGCTATAGCTATCAGACAACAATATTTTACCTAAAAGGTTAATTTGTCTCTATCCTAAGTTGTATGAAAAAGCATGGGGGAAAGGAAAATTTCTATTAAGCGTAGAACGGGATTACTTAAATTAAACTTAAATTTTCAAATGTCTACAATTTCTCTTTAAAATTTCCTAGTTTAATATTAATGGTTTTGCTAAAAGAAAAATTCTAAGTTACTAACCTACAGGTACTCAACACAATCATTCTTGAAGTTGAAAATTGTTTCAAACACATTTGTTGTTTTGATGTAAATATCCAAAAATGCTAATAACTCTCTTTTGCCCATATACAAATAGCTCAAATAAAGGAAAGCCAGGGTACCTTAGCCAACAGATTCTATATACTCCACAAACACAATTTAAGGAGAAATATTAAAAAAAAACAAAAAAAAACAAACAAAAAAACCCCTTATGTTAGCAGTTTTACTATGTAAACACACACACACACACACACACACACACACACACACAAAAGTGCATGTGTACACACACACATGCAAGAGTTTCACCGACACATTCCTTCATGCAGTCATTCATTATGAAAAAAATATAGCCAAGCACTATCTATGCACTGGATAATACATCAGTGAATAGTCAAAACTCCTGGCTCCTGTGAAAGTTTTGCTAGGAGGAAAAAGACCAGAATAAACATGCTAAATATGTAAGTTACATAGCACTGCACATTAGAATTTGACTAGAGCTTTGGAGAACAAACAGAGCATGGTGAGAGAGACAGCTGGAATCAAACTGCATAGTGTAAGGGCTCATGGAAAAGGTGACAACTGAGCAAAGGCTGGAAGGAGGTGAAAGTCTGTCTCAGATATCCAGAGAGTGTGTTTCAGTAAGTTCTAAGGTTCTGAGGCGGAAGGTAACTTCTGTGTTTAAGAAAAGAGAGTCAGGGTGGCCAAAATTAGTAAAAGATGAACTCAGAGAAGGAAGGCAGTGTGGGAAACAGATTGTGTAAGGGCCTTGTAAGTCAGTGTAAGAAATTTGATTTTTACTCTGGAGAAAATGAGAGACAAGTGAAGGGTTCTGTGAAGAGATATAACATGATCTGATTTTTGTTTATAGGTCACTCAGGTTCATGAGACTAGACTGCAGGCAAGCAAGGGTGGGTGCAAGAAGAAATAATCTAGGTAAAGAATGAAGATGGCTTGGACCAGGGTGGCAACAGGAGACGTTGGAAGAAAGGGCCAGATGCTAGGTATATTTTGAAGGTAGTAAGATGTGCTCACAAGTGTGAAGTAGGAGAGAAGTCAAGGATAAGTCTAAGGTTTCTGGACTGATGAAATGGAAGGGCAGATTTGCCATTAATAGAGATAGAAAATACAGAAGGTATAACAGGGTTTATTATTTTTTGGTTGAGAGGGATAAGAAATTCAGTTTTGGACATTTTATGTCTGATATGTCAAGTGGTGATGTCAAATAGGCAATTGGACATACAAGTTGTAAGGTCAGCAGAGAGTTATGAACTGGAGATAAAAATTAAGGAGTAGTGAGCACATACATTATTATTATTATTTAAAGCCATGACACTGGGTAAGATCACCAAGTGAAGTACAGATAAAGAATTCAAGGAAAGAAACAAGCCCCCTTTTTTGAAATATGATACAATATTTTTGAAAATAATTTAGATTTTTAAAATAAACCTTACATAAATATCACAATGAACCTGAACGCATCCCCAAGTTGTAAAATGGAAAAATGATTTCTACCTAATAAGGTAGAATACCTAATAAGGGTATTTTGTCAAATTTTTATATACTAGTCTATTAACATGGCTATATCTTTAATAGGATTGATTTATACCACAGGTCTTAAATTTATTGTGTCTAGTTAAATAAATCAGACCATCACCATCACAACAAAAAAACTTAAAAAGCAAGTTCCTCTGATTTTTTTTTGTTTCTAATTATTTAGAAACAAGGCATACGTCAGTCATTTTAAATTTATTACTGAGAACAGTTGAAAGGTTTCATAGTGTTATGATTCTATCAATACAAGCACACTATTTTTGCAATAGTGTATGTGACTCTATATAAAAGGTAAGATAAGTGTTACTATCATAAGAAATAGTCAATAAGCAGCATGTTTAATAAGATAATAATGGCATCTAGAAAGCATTAATAAGGAAGATACATTCTTTGAATAATATTTTCTCTCAATGCCTTTCAAAAAACTAGTTAAGAGACAGTTCGTCTACTACATGAAGCCATTCCTTTAAGCCTGTGAGAAGTGGTTCTTTTTTATCTCATACACAGAAACTAACACAGAGAGTCACAAGAAAATGAAGAAACCAAAGAATCTGTTCCAAAGAAAGGGACAAAATAAAACCTCAAAAAAGACCTTAATGAAACAGATAAGTGATTTACCTGATAAAGAGTCCAAAATAAGAGTCACAAAGATGCTCACCAAGATCAGGCGAACAATGCACGAACAAAATGAGAATTTCAACAAAAAGAGAGAAAATATAACAAAGTACCAAATAGAAATTACAGATCTGAAGAACATAAAACAGCTGAACTGAAAAATACAGCAGAGTAAAGAATCAAAGGAAAGGATAAGTGAACTCAAAGACAGAGCACTAGAATTTATCCAGTCAGAGTAGCAAAAAAAAAAAAAAAAAGAATGCAAAAGAGGAAAGATGGCTTAAGAGACAACTCAAACAAACCAATATTTGTATTATAGAGGTCCCAGAAGGAGAAGAAAGAAGAGAAAGGGGCAGAAACCTTATTTGAGGAAATAATGGCTTAAAACTACCCTTACCTTGGGGTCCAGATCCAAGAGAGTTCCAAAAAAGAGGAACCCAAAGAGACCCACACCAAGGCACATTATAATTGGTAAAAGTTAAAGGCAAGGGGATAATCTTAAAATCAACAAAAGACAAATCGTTTGTTATATACAAGGGAACCCCCATAAGACTACCAGAAAAATTTTAGCAGAAATTTTGCAGGCCAGAAGGGTATGGCACAATATATTCAAAGTGCTGAAAGAATGTAACTACCAACCAAGAATACTCTACACAGCTAAGCTGTCCCGAATTGAAGAATAAAGTTTTCCTGACAAGCAAAACCTAAAGGAATACTTCAACACTAAAATGACCTTACAAGAAATGTTAAAGAGACTTCCTTAACCTGAAATGAAAGGGCACTCATTAATAACAGGAAAACATATGAAAGTATAAATCTCACTGGTAAAGGTAAATATATAATAAAATTCAGAATAATCTAATGTAAAAGTGGTGGAAAACTATTAATAGTATGAAGGCTAAAAGACAGAAGTAGTAGAAATAACTATAACAATACTTTGCTAATGAATATACAAGATAATAAATTGTGGCATCAAAAATATAAAAAGTGGGGGGACTGCATTAAATTAAAAACTGTAACATAACGAAGGAAACCATCACCAAAGTGAAAAGGCAACCTATTGATGGGAGGACATATCTGCAAATTATATATCTGATAAGGGCTTAATATGCAAAATATATAAAGAACTCATACAACTCAATAGGAATCCAAAGAATCTGATGAAAAAATAGGAAGATGTTATGAATAGACATTTTTCAAAGAAAATATACAGAGAGCCAATGAATACTCAAAAAGTGCCCAACATCCCTAATAAGCATGGAAATGCAAATCAAAACCACAATGAGATTATCACCTCACATCTGTTAGGATGGCTATTATTAAAAAAAGATACCAAATGTTGGAGAGGATGTGGAGAAAAGGGAACCCTGGTGCACAGTTGGTAAAAATTCAAATGAGTGCAGTCCTATGGAAAGAGGTTCCCCAAAAACTTAAACATAGAACTATCATATGATCCAATAATTCCCCTTCTGAGTATTTATCTGAAGGAAAATTTGTGTCTGCCTCTTCACCAATTCCAAGAGTCAGAAGTAGGCATATTTGTACAGCTCAAATTCATTAAGTTAGCTATCATTAAGTTAGCTAGTGCTACCAGATATAACATGAAAAACAATCTGACTGAGAGTTCTGCCTCCAGTATGATGATGATGGCACATGGAGCGCCTCAGACTCTCTCCCTAGTGAAAATGATTAAAACACACACACACACACTTAAAGTTTCTGGACATGGTCCTAAGGGCATACAGCAAATGAAGAAACACAGATACCCAGGAAAATCTACCAACACTGTGAGAGCAGCTTACACCTGTGACATAAGAAACAAAATCCACTCCATGTGCACTCTCACAGTTCGGCGAGATGGAAGGCCCACCCAGCTTCCAGATGGGAGAACTATCTTCCCAGGAGGGGCAGAATCAGCACCTTCCATCCCGCCCTCAGTACCTGTAGCTGAGGCCAAGTTCCAGGTAAGTAGAGCAAACAGTGAGGGCTCCCTTATTCTGCTTGGCCCCTCATGGGATGGAGGGTTTACCTCCGCTGCAGTACCACTGAGAATCCTGGAGCCCTGAGCGCCCTGTGTTGGCTTCTGGGGCAGGGGTTCCGCACTGGAGAGGCAAGCCAAGACCCAGGGCTAGGATTACTGCCAACCTACAGGAAAGAACTGCCTGGGGGCTTGCTAAAATACACACGTCAAGCTTCCCCCCGGGGATACTGATTCATCAGGTTCACAGTGAAGCCCAGGAATTATATTTTAAAAACATCTCAAATAATGTGAATATCCATACAGGTTTGGTAACCACTCATAACAGAAGCTCAAGAATATTCTTTCATGATTCAAGTGAGCTGACTACCTTCCTGCAACTCCCTACTTTAAACACAAATAACTGATTCTTCAAAAGTTAAATCTACCTTTTACATATTTTTCTAACATTTTTTTTTTAAAGATTTTATTGGGGAATTGGGGGAGGGGAACAGCGTTGGGGAATCGGGGAAGGGGAACAGACAAGTTGCCGTCTTCTTGTTCTTCAGTTTAGTTGCAGAGGATGTTGCTTCACTGTTGGTATCGTCATTGCGCTCTTCCCGGATGAGGCAGATCGGTTGCCGGCCTCTGGATGGTCGCTCACCGCGACTATTGGCAGCTCATGCTGGGTGCCAGCCGTTCACGCTGGCTGCCGGCCACTCCCTGTAGCCTATGGCAGCCCACTGCAGCAGGGGCTGCAGCCCACACCATGGGGCTTGCACAGCCCAGATCCAGGTGGAGCTGTTGTTAGCTGTAGAGGGCAGTGTCACTGGCCCTCATATGTGGGATCCGAACCGGGGCCACTGGCATCTCAAAACCAGCTCTTAACCAATGCGCCACTCAGCCGGCCCTTTTCTAACATTTTAATTAAGCAACTATAATGTGCATGCAACAGCTTAACGTGTACATTCAAGATTATTCTCTTTATAAATACAAACTAGAGAAAGCTTATTTTTTTTAAAGCTAGTTTTCCTTTGATAGAAGATATTTTTTGGCTGCAAGGTTTTTCAAAAATTAGTACTAATTTCTGATAAGAATAGTTTTAGTTTTTCATGCATTATAAAGCAGTTTCATGTAGGTAAAGCTTTAAAAATTAAAAAAAAATTAGGAAGAAAGAAATATTTAGGACACATTGCAAAACTAGGATAATATAAAAATAGAGATAAATGTCAAACAATAATGAGAACCATTAATCAATATATATTTAGGCTAAATAAAAGTTCTACTCTACCTATAAGACATTCTGTTGACTTCTGAGCCATGTTCACATCATTTCTATTGCAGAAACTTGCTACATGAAGGCTTTAAGAGGGATTTACTAAAAACTGGAATAAAATCTTCCAGGTTGTAGAAACATCCTCTCTTGAAGTGTTATAAATAGGACAGACTGTCACACTTTTGAGATCGGTGTTTCCAACCATTACTTTAAGAGTGAACAGTCTGAATAACCTTTAAAGCATAATTCTGTCTTTTGTGATAGTATGATCATTTATTGATAGCTATCAATTCAGAAAGGCCATTTAAAATGCCTAAGTTCTTTCAATGAACAAACATTTTAATATATTAGAAAAAACACGTAAACATAACAAACTTTTTTACTCTTTATCACCTCTGCCAAAAGATTACAATCATAACAGCTCACTGGAGACAGGCTTATTATGTAGGTGAAATGTGCTTTTGAGGAATAAAAAAGAAGTTAATGCTCAAAGAACTCATTCACAGTCTGACTGCAGCAATGTTTATGGAAATGCTGGGGAACATTCTATGCAAAATGTCTTTTTATATTGTATACTGACATTAGAAAAACCTGTAGAAGCAGCCAGTTTAGTTATACTTGTTTCATGGATGTAAAGAAAGTCAGTATTTCTAAAGGATCAATGAGTAAACAAGGTTTTCATGCCAGTTAACAATATCATCTTGACAGTTGAACAAAACAGTAGGTAAATCTGTATTTTTATAGCACTGAACTCAATTTTAAAATCAGCTACACTTTTACACGAAGTACTAATTTTTCTATATTTAACAATAAATACAATATAATGAATGGAAATCTGATTTCTCCCCAACTTTCAAAGTTGTGAATTAATAAACTTGCCACTGGCCAAAACCAGATAAGAATTTATTTGACTTTTGGTGCAAGGTTGTAAACTATAGCTGTATTTTAAATATAGCATTTTCACTCTGTAACAGCCTTATTATTATCTCCTATAAATTGGACATAAAATGAACATGGCAAGGGATTTCAGTTTTCTCTTTTGTGACCAAATTTAAACTGTAAAAATAACCTGCTTATAACCAAGGCAATGCAATACTTCAAATCAGCCAAATAAATTTTTAATAAATTGCATCTCCTCAACACTTTAAAGGGACATACAGCAATAGTAAAACATGAAAATCTAACAATATTGAGTTTGTGTTGTCTACTAAACACTAAAATGGAATAATCTCCCAGCACTATGGAGGAACAAGGAACATGCAAACTATAATGACAGTGAAATTTTACAATAAATTTAATACTATACTGAGAACTAAAATGCATAATTCATATTAAAAAACAGGAAGCTCTCTGCTATCCTTATTTATAAAGTGTTACTTTGACTATGCAAAGGAATTTGAAGAAATTAAAAAACAGCGATAGCATATGAGAAGGACATCATAATCTACATTAGCTGAGCCATCCTGCCACCTGTTGGCAGCTCAGCGGCAGCTCAGCTTGGGCCGGGAATTGAACCGGCGACCTTGTTCCTCATAGCTCGCACTCTTGAGAGAGCTCTTAACCAACTGGGCCACTCGGCCAGCCCAGGGTTGGCAATTTTTTATGTAAGCAAACAGGGAAAAAAATAGGAAGCTTTAAAAAAATCAGTAATTGAAGGGAACTGCGCTAATTATATGTATCAACTTGATAATATGCCCGTTAACTGTAGTACAAAGCAATAAGAATACTTTCAACCCAAAGTGTTCTCTTTAGGATTCTCTCTATAGTTTCCAATGCTAGGGAAATAATTAGCATTCATTTTTTTCAGAATAGGCAATATTTTCAGTTGACAATCAAGTTTGCGAACTTGACAAGTTTGCAAACTCAAAGTGCTACAAACCTCATTGCTGAATATCACTATGGTCACCTTTGAAGTACTCCCCTTGGGAAGCTATGCACTGACCCCAGCGCCTACTCTACCCTTCAAAACAACTTTGGAACTCTTTTTCTGGAATGGCCATCAGAGCTGTCATCATACAACCCTTGATGTCCTGAATGTCATCAAAATGTCTTCCTTTCAATATTTCCTTTTATCTTCAGGTAGAGAGAAGCCATTGGGGGCCAGACCATGTGAGTAGGGAGGGTGTTTCAACAGTTATTTGTTTACTGGCTAAAAACTCCCTCACAGACAGTGCCGTGTGAGCTGGTGCATGGTCGTGATGCAAGAGCTCCTCTGGGGCCATTTTTGCACACACCTTTCTCAGGCCAAGATTTTCAGTTGTTTTTCCTAAATGTTTCTCTGTTGATGGTTACTTGGTCTGCTATGCTTCTCACAGTCAGCTGATGATATTGACACACAATTCGAAGAATTTTTGCAATGTTTACATCAGTTCTGCTTGTTACTGGCCTCCCTGACCTCTCTTCACCAGTTTTTCTCTCCCCTCAGAAAAACATTTATTCCATTTGTACACTGCTGTTTTCTTCATGGCATTATCCCCATAAACTTGAACTAACATGTCCCTGATTTCACTTCAATTCTTGCCAAATTTAACAAGAAATTTAATGTTTGTTCATTGCTCCAATTTAAGGTCAGACATTCTTGCAATGGCACACAAAAACACGCAATAATAATGAAAGCCACTCAGCAAGACACCACCACATATCGAGACCAACACAGCTGTGAGACGCTGATATACCAAAGGTATGAAACCTTACTGAGCTATTTGTATAGTGCTGCCAATGTAAGCGCAAGGTGGCAAGTTCATGAACTTCATTGTCACACTGCGTATACACCTTTTATACTCATTACAAAGCACCAAATAACGAACAGCTTTTTCAACTGTGAGAGATCAAAAAATAAGTTTAAACAAGTAATATTAAGTGAAAATTTTTCTCACTATCTGAACATATTTGTCTTCATCTATAGTTTTTTGTTCAAATAATATCTTGATAAATGAAACTAAGTTGGACAGCTATCAACATTTGTTGTCTGTCTCCCTGAGCAAACTATATACTAGATCTATAGACCTAGATGGCCAGAATGGCTAAGACAAGAAAGAAAGAGAGAGAGAGAGAGAGAGAGAGAGAGAGAGAGAGAGAGAGAGAGAGAGAGAGAGAGAGAGTAAGCCACTGCTTCACAAGAGGATAGTATTAATGAACATATTTTATTGCCTGGGCCCAAACATTTTTGGAAATAAATGCATCTCATTGATTCAACTCACATTCTCTAATTACTTTGAAGAAATAAAAGAATGTTTACTCAAGCATTTTAAGATCAAAGAATGAAAGGGCATATAATTCCATATTCTGTGTATATGGTCATGACATACCTAATGTGACTAAAATACATGGCTAATGTGTTGAAATTCCATTAAGATGCCTCCACAAATGAGAAAAATGCACATTTCAACTAATACAAATATATCCTGAACATCTATAATGTGAGAAACAGCACGTGGTAAATAAACAAAATCTTGCAAGTCTTACCCACCAAAGTTTCAATGCCAAAGGACTATATTGACCGTCCTTAATTTGGATTGAGATATAGCCTTTACTAGACTCACTTCTCAGAAAATGTAACCACCTGAAATAGAAATTCTTTTCATTACAGTCTGTAAGTCAGATAATAATGGTGAGGAAATCTAACCATCCTGTGGTTCGAACGGCTTGTAGAACAACTGAAGTTATGTCTGTAGGAACACAAACTAAAGAACAACCTCCGTGAATCAACTCAGCAAACCCACACACTTAAGTGTTCAATAGGGCTGGTGTTTGATTAAATTAACATATCACTTGATATGGCCAAAAGACAATCAAAGTAGACTGCCCATAATTCTGACACACAAGCCATTTACCTTTTTCTTTTTTACTCCCATTTCAAAGACAAAATATTAGAATTACAAGGTATAAAAATATTTATTCAGCAAAATTTGTTCAGTGGTTTCCCATCATTCAAAGACACATACCCCTATTGTGATCTGGCCCTAGGCTGCTTTCCACCATCACCTCTCACCACTTTATCTCAGTCAATGCACTCCAGACCAGCTGCCATCTTGCCGGTCCGGAGTACACTAAGCAAGTTCAGGGCACTCGCTGCTCTTTCTGCCTGTAATGCTTTCTCCCTGGTTATCTTCATTCAGATCTCTGTTTAAATATTTCCTCAGGAAGAACTTCATGATCACCTAATGCAACACTGTCATTACCCCACCCCCTTTTTTTTGGTATCATGTATCGCTGATACATTTTCATTTGCTCCATCTCACCTCACTAGACTGGCCAGGAACTTGTTTTGTTCACTGATAAATCCCAGTGCCAAGAACAGTGCCTGGCACATATGAAGGTACTCAGTAAATACGGCAACTCAATAAAGAAATAAAAATCCATTTAATCCACAAATTTTGGATTGTGTATTATGAGTCAGACACTCTCAAGTCTGGATATGCAGATAATCTACCATAGTGTCCACTCTCAAGAAACTAAGTAAGATGTAAAGACACAAATATGTAATTAAAGTGTTATGCTTTGATAGCACAGAATAATATATAGAATTCTGAGGTGGGAGAGGGTTCTTGCAGTCATAACGCGCTAAAGACAGTCCATTGTCTTTAGTAAGATCATTAATAAGCTTAACTAAATGTGTTCTCAGTAATAGCTATAGACTGCATCCAATTAAAAAGAGGACAAATAAGGAATAGAGGAGAACAATCTTCACAATTTTCTGAAGAATTTATTTTCTGAATAGCATTTTTGGTCTAAAAAACTGAAAGATTAATACTAAAGAATTTATAACTTTATCTCAAGTGCTATTAATCTTTTCATGCAAATATATATACTCTTTAATATTTCTTGGTTATTTAACCATTAAGAGTAAATTGGCATATAGCTAAATTAAAATAAGCATAAATCACGCCTTACCTGAATTTCTAACATCATTCTGTCAATCTCATCTTGTTGGCTGTCTATTATCTAAAACACAGGAAATATATCAGTCCAAGTTAATTAATTTTTCCATTGCTTTTTAAAAGTACCAATATTTCAAGAAAAGAAAGAAAATCTTAGGAAATTATGAATTTATTTTTTAAAAATCAGGGTGTAATTTTTTTAAATAAAAATATCCACACCAAGTATCCTTTAAATAGCTATGTGATTTGAATCACACATGTGTGATTCAACTTCTTGATAAGAATGTTCTTTAAGTAATGTAATTTATAAAAATAACTTGGAAACAGACTAAACAACTTAGGAAGGAAAAAGTATCCTTTTGCTTTCATTAACAAGTAATATAATTTCCTTAGTTTGGCTTTTATTTAAATGTACTTAAATTGCTATTTTCTTGCTAAATAAAATATTCAAATTAAAAATTCCATAAGCTAGTAAATATTAGCAAAATATAAACTAAATAACTATAAATTATATATCGCTACACACATATCCACATAGTATAGATTTCACACATTATCAAAGATATGTACTGACCTTACTAGCATTCTCATTTTGTTCTCTCAGGTCGTCATTTTCATTCTGAAGCTGTTTTGCATCTAACATAGGAAGGCGGATTCCATCTTCAAGGCATCTTTCTACTTTTTGCTGCAAGCTGTTTTGTTTTAGAAAGACAATTATATAAAGAAAATGAGCTCTATGTGCTAACTTTGGTAGAAGACTTCAACACAGAATTAAGCCCCTTCTCATTTAGTCAAGCAATAATGAAAACCTACAGACAGTGTACGAATAAGTTTGCATACCTATATTTCATACAAATAAGAAATATAATGGAGGCTGATCATCTTCAGAAATGACAAATTTGAGACCAGAGTCAAGAGTTGCTTAGTATGTGACATTCTTAGGCCCAAGTGAAATCCCTGAGCTCTGCACTGTAAGCCCTCTTCTTTTCCGCTCTCCTAAAAGCAGAGTTCCTTGGTTAAGATGACTAAGATAGGGAGCCAAAGAATATGAATATATATCTTTGCCCTTCATTCTGAGCTCAGCAAAAGTTTGTTTGTACAGACAGTTTTTGCCTAATCCAGCAGAATTACATTTCTCTTTCATTAGTAAGAGCGGAAATCTAATGGATTTATTACTTGACGTAACAGTTTCTCATGCAATCCATGGCATGGGATTGCATTTTTGAAGAGGAAACAACAAAAGGAAGCCCCTCGGGTACATTAAGAATAAAAGGATAAAGTGGGGGAAAGGTATTAGCCTTGAGAAAGGAAGGACAGTCATGTTTGGGTTAAAAGGAGCTATTCATACCATTTACAATAGTAACCAAGACCAAAGCGTAACAGCAGGGCACACCTAGGAATAGCTCTGCTTTAGCCTGTAATCATACTCAAGAGTCGCAGAGTACTAAAAGAAAGAAGATTTCTGTCTTATTTGGATTTTGATTATTTTCATTACTTTTCTTCTTTCAAGTATGTACTTTCTCTGTCATCCAAAAGGAAAAAAGAAATATAATATCTAGATAGTGCACAAAGAATTGACAGTTCTAAATGATACAATCGGGGCTTCAGATATGTTGGTAACTAATGGCACCAGAGAAATTTTTATGTATTATGAATGTACAATAGTATACTGCTTTGTAATAAAATATTACTTGTTATAAAAAAGTTTGCTTTTTCAACCTAAAAGGGAAAAATACATTATTTCTATTTCAAAATAAGTTTTTTTCCCAATTCAGTGTCAAGACACTACTATGTACTTATAACATTCTAACAAAAATAAATTACATTAATATTATTAAGGTCTTTCATATTTAGAAAAATGAGCCAGCTATAAGGACAGAAAAACATACTGTTATGAAAAAATGCCAAGTAAGTCTTCTTTCAGGTGTCCATTTTCATTTTATTTATGTTATGAAGCATGCTCCCTTAGAAAAGTAATAAATCTCTTGAACAGCAAAGGTACCAACTATTGCATTATAGGGACCCCATCCACATATTTACTTACCTTTTTCATTTCTAATGGAAAACTTTTCTTATTTCATTTTTAAGTCCCCGAAATTATTATGTATTCATAAAGCAGGAAATTTAATAATAATATATAAAAACAGAAAACTGTAATGATGTAATTCATTACATCCAAAGTTCTTCTGAAACTTAAGGAATACTATATCATATAGCTGAGAAAACTGCGAGTCAAAATGACACCATATCCATACAAATATTAAAGAATTACAGAAGACCTTCTTTGTTCCTTTACAACTATTTGAAATCAAGAGAAGTTTTCTGCGATAATATCCTCTCAGAGAGTATTGAGATAAAGTTAAGAAATGGAAAAGGCATTCTGAAATGCATTATACCAAATCTTTCCAAATCAAGAATACTAGGCTCGGGTGGGCCAAGTGGCGCGGCGGTTAAGTGCTGGCTTGGGAAGCCAGCAGCCCCGGTTCGGTGCCGTGGGCCAGTGACACTGCCCTCAAAAAAAAAAAAAAAAGAATACTAGGCTCAATGTCCAAAAACTTAAAAGAGAAAAATCTAAATAAAAGAGTAGGTATAAAATATATTAAATATACAAAAACACACATTCAAATTATTTTCAGGTGTTCCTAATTCTGTATTCATAAAACAACACAGATGGAGTTTATGATCATAATGCCCTATAAAACAGAAGAGCAGATACATTACCTCTTTTCATTTTATCAATAAGATGAAAGAAAAAAATACATGGTTGAATTAATGGAGGTCAGAAATCTGTTTTGAGACTAAACAATATGAGGATATAAGGTGAGTTATAAAAGGAGAAATTAAAGAGCAAGAAAGTAGAAAATAGGAAAATAAAGGTGGAGTCAAAAGTATATGAATTTGGGGGGCTGAGATAAGAAACACTGAAGACTGAATTGTCCCAGAAATTAGAATTATCTGCATTAAAATCCAAGGAAAAAAAAAGGAGACCAGGCATATTTAAAACTTTGAAAGTAGTAGTAAAGCAATATTAACATGGAATTATCAGATGGATTTTGACTAAACAGCTGAGAATACACTGAGTTATATATAATTGATATAAGCATAAGAATGTATTTCTTAAATTTCATTTTTTTGTTGCTTTGTTGCCTTACTTATTCTTCAGGATAGTTTGATGTGTCTGTGGTTGATAATCTATTAAGTTTTACAAAACAGAGATACCATGTGCATGCATATATAATATAGTTCTACAGGTTTTCCAGAAAACCAATAATTTCCTAGCTTAAATATTTTAGCTAAATAAGCTAAAAAATGATAGTCACTATAATTCTAACTGTATTAATTTACTTCACTTTGACATATCTCATTAAGCAGTGCAGTTTGAGTATTATTTTATTATTTAAATTTTATTATTTATTATTATATATTTAGTATTTAAATTTTTTATTATTTAAAATTTTTACTTATATTTTAACAAAGCCATCAGATAAAGTTTCCAAAAAAAAATGTTAAACCTTTGGCAAGATGTATGCTGCATCGAAATGTTAAACTGAGACAACCTGTTCCAATGGCACAATACTACTGGTTCTTAATAGTGCTCTTTAAGATAAGAAAAATAATAGAGTAATACTTATAATGTATCTTAATTGAAATGCTTTATAAAAAATGAATAACTTAAAAATAACATAAAAGAATTACTGAAGGTCTTCCTACCTTTGAACAGTAGTTACCAACTCCTTTTCTTTCTTTTTCTGGCATATTATCTGTGCTTCTTTCTCTTGACATTGTTTTTTGATCTCTTCAAGCTGGTTTTCCATATCTATCAGAGTCCCTTGCAAATTCTTATTTTTTTCTTCTAGAACCTGCAGCTAAGGAAACATTTTATAAAGTTTATAAAACATGGACTACTAAATGCATTTCTACTAGAAATTGTTACGGTGTTCTCAAGGATTAACAGACTATGGTTAAAATCACACTGTCTTAATTTCATCTATTTGATAATACTTTATCTCTTCCTTCGTGTAAAAGAAGCTGGGAAAATGGAATTCTGGAGAAAAGGAGAACAGGGTCAAAATGTTCTAGAAAACAGACCAATATGAATACTCTTAATCTGGCATATTTTTATAATTGTGGTAAAATATACATAACATAAAATTGACTATCTTAACCATTTTAAGTGTACATTTAAGTAAATTCACATTGTTGTACAACTAATCACCAAAACTCTTCCTCTTGCAAAACAAACTCCATATCCATTAACAACTCCCCATCCATCTCTCCCCTCATCTCCTGGCAAACACCCTTTGACTTTCTGTCTCCATGAATTTGACTGCGTTAGGTACCTCATACGGCATTTATCTTTTCATGACTGGATTATTTCACTTAGAAAACTGTCCCCAGGTTCATCCATGTTGTAGCATGTGCCAGAATTTCCTTCCCTTTTAAGGCTAAATGGTATGCATACTCGCATGCCACATCATTTGTCGATGGACACTGGGTTGTCTTCACCTTTTGATTACTGCAAATAATGCTTTACAAACAGGCATCATGCACAAACATCTGTTTGAAACCCTGATTTTCATTCTTCCGCGTATATACCCAGAAGTGGAATTGAAGGATCATATGGTAATTGTTTTTAATTTTTTTGATGAACTATCATATGATTTCCCATAGTGGTGCACCATTTTACATTCCCACCAAGTGCATAAGGATTCTGATTTCGCCACATCATTGCTAACACTTGTTACTTTCTGCCTTTCTGATATAGCCATCCTGATTGGGTGTAAGGTAGTACAAATGGTACGAAATCTATATTCCTTGCTGTTCTTGCCCATGCAAATTCCTGTGCTCCTTCTTTAGTTCCTTCCTAGTGTGTTACCTTCTCTTAGTTTTACAATTTAAAATTAAACAGAGGATGTGTTGTAGGTCTGGAGCTGCATAAGAACACCACTCCATGGATCAGACCAATAATCCTCAACTGGGAGCAATATCTGCTCCAGGGGACATTTGACAATTTCCCAGGGGTGATGGGGAAGAGGCAGAGCAGTACCACTGGTATCTAGTAGACAGAGGCCAGAAATGCTGTAAGAATCCTTTAATATACAGGGCAGAATTCCACAACAAAAAATTATGCACCCTCAAATGTCAATAGTGCAGAGGCTGAAAAAAAACCTCATGATTAGAAAAACTTAGAGAAGAAGTGAAGAGTACGTTTAATGGGTTTATAAATAAGATTTCAAGAGGGCAGGTCTCACAGAGTTGACAGAAAGACTTTGGATGATGTTAAGAAAGGAAAATGGTCAGGAAAGAAGAGGAATACATGGAGGTGATAGAGTAAAATATAAGAAACTATTTATGGAAAAATTAAGAAGAATGAACAAATCAAATATCTGGAAAGATCGTCAAAAAAGGTCCTGTTGAGCCTTCCTTCATGGATCCCAGAGAATGATGGGAAAAGTCAGAACTGTGGGGCATATATGTTTGTGGATGGGGGTTGGGGTATTAGACTGGTTTTGAAACTAACTTTCAAGTAGATGCCAGGAGAACATTAAGTGACACAGTTAACATACACGTTCATCAGGAAGGTAATTACGTATTAATTAACAATAAGAAAGATCTGTTCATGCTTTGATTAACAAAGTTTCTAATTAAAGTTCATCCTAAAAACAGCAATTAAACACACAGATTTAACCTGAATTAGCTAAATGTATAATTAAACTTTTAAATTATAAAAATTTTTAGAGGGATTTCTTTAAGACAAAAAAAAATATGAATAATAAAATGGAAATAACTACACATCTAGCAACAATTACATTAAATGTAAATGTATTAAATATTCCAATCAAAAGACAGGGTGGCTAAATGGATAAGAAAACAAAACCCTTACTATATGCTGCCTACAAGAGACTCACTTCAGATCGAAAGACACACACAGATGGAAAGTAAAGGAATGGAAAAAGATATTTCATGAAAATGGAAATGAATAAAAAAACCAAAAATGAAAACAAAGCTGTGGTAGCAATACTTATACCAGACAAAATAAACAAACCAACCAAACAGAAACACACTCATAGATACAGAGAACATTTTGATAGTTGCCAGAAGGGAGGGGGGTAGGGGGTCATTAAAAGGGGAAGGGATTAAGAATACGAATTGGTTGTTACAAAAGTCATGGGGGTGTAGGATAGAGCATAAGGAATATTGTAATAACTATGTATGGTCTCAGATGGGTACCAGATTTATCAGGGTGACAGACAGAAGAGGGTTGGGGGCAGGGTGAAAAAGGTGAAGGGATTAAGAAGTAGAAATTGGTAGTTACAAAATAGTCATGGGGATGTAACGTAAAGCATAGGGAATAGTCAATATGGTAATAACTATGTATAGTGCTAGGTGGGTACTAGTCAGGGTGATCACTTATTAAATTACATAAAAGTCTCACCACTGCTGTACACCTGAAATTTATATAAAATAATATTGAATGTCAACTGAAATTGAAAATTTCAGAAAAAGTTGAAGGGGACTAAGCGGTTCAAACCTCCAGGTATAAAAGAAATAAGTCACGGGATGCAATGTACAGCATAGGGAATATAGTCAATAATATTGTGATACTGTGGTACCGTGGCAGATGGTAGCTGGACTTATCATCATCACTTTTTTAGGTATGTAAATGCTGAACAACTATGGTATACACCTGAAACTAATATAATATTGTATGTTACCTATATTTTAATAAAAATCTTAAAAAATAAAGGCATGCCTACTACACTCTAAAAAAGATTAAGAAATATCTAAAACATCAACTTAAAATCATGTTTTCACTTTATTTCATGTTACCTGTAGACTCTGACTTTGTACATCATCTAAAGTTGGAAGATCAGCCAGATACTTTTCCAAGGTCTCAATTCTTCTCTGCTTTTCTTTGTTTTGTTCAGATTCCTTCTGGCACCTCTTTTTCAGGCTATTGATGTATCTATCTCTGGTTTTAAGCTTTAAAAAAAGGTTATGAATCTTCAGTGATTCTGTGTTGTTAAAAACACAATAACAAAACAAACATTCTAATATTAGGCATCACTGACTTCTGCTACAGTTCCTGGTTATAGTTAATACCACCACCAACTAAAGCAAGATTTATCTTACTCCATCAATTCTAATATTCACATTTCTTCAAATTTTCATATCACTGAAATCGAGTTTTTGGAATTTTTGTTTCTTTTACAACTAATGGCATCCTATAAACTGTAGTCAGCCAGGTAGCAGTAATGATGTAGTTTACATTGTCTGAGCTTGTGCAAATTTGTCAAGGCTATTCATATTGGTGACATTTCAACAGTGTTAGATACGTATATGTTGCAACTCTGTGTTTTTGTTTTTGCTTTTAAAGATTTTATTGAGGAATTGGGGGAGGGGAGCAGTCAAGTTGCTGTCCTTTTGTTCTTCAGTCTAATTGTGGAGGACATCGCTTCACTGGCCCATGTTGGTATTGTAATCATTGCGTTCTTCCCGGATGAGGCAGATTGGTCGCTAGCCATTGGACTGCCGCTCATGGCAGCTCAAGCCGGCTGCCGGCAGCTCATGCTGGCTGCCAGCAGCTCATGCTGGCTGCAGGCCACGCATAGTAGCTTACGGCAGCCCACTGCAGCCTATGCTGTCAATAGCAACTCATAGCAGGCCAGCTCCAGGTAGAGCTGTTGTTCACTATCTTAGCTGTAGAGGGCGCAGCGTCACTGGCTCATGTGGGATCCGAACCGGTGGCCCTGCTGCTCAGAGCTCGTGCTCCCAAGACAACTCTTAAACAACGAGCCACTCAGCCGGCCCTGTGTTGAGTTTAAATGATGTGTAAAATATCTTTAAAAATGTTACATTATAATTTGCACTGAAAAAAGTTACTGAATACCCAAAAGGACACGGAAGCAGAGCTATAGAGTATATTTTTGAAATCAGTGAAGCAAGTCATTCTCTGGAGGAATGACTCCAATTTTTCCTTTTTGCAAAGCTATATCCAATGTTTTATGTGAATCAAGAATGGAAGATACCAACAAATAAAGTTGTTCTGTTACTAACAAACTTGCAAAGAAATTACTTATCATGTACTAAAGCAATGTAATCAAAGCTAAGAGGGCTTACTAAAATTATCAAAAATTTAGGAACTGATAAAGGTACTAATGGGACCAATCCATACCTCAAGTAAGACTACTGTTAAGACACTGTGTCATAATTAATCTTGCACCATATTTTCTTTGCAAAAATTACATAAAATAAAGGTGTGTCTTACCATTAATATTATTTTAGGACTGATAAAACATGCTAACTGAGCACCTGCTATAGAACACATACAGTACACGATTCTACTAAATTCCAATTTGTGTAGGCTGAACCTCAGATTTTTATGTACTAATTTTTTCACATTGCCACCTGTAATACACTATCTTTAAATTTATATCTTATATTCAAAGCTCTTTCATACTTAAGATCACTTAAAAACAATATATATATATATATACACAAATAGTTGCCAAAAAAGTAAACTACAGACTCATATTTACCTTAAATTGACAGTCTTCTACTTTAACATTCTTTTAGAGACTTAAGAGGGTTCTAAAAGGTTTTTACAGTCTTCTCCCATATTCACCAGGGAAATATATGCCAGGAATTAGTAGTATAATGGAGTACTCTTTCACATTTCATTAAAACTAACACTTGTCCACAATCTAGTTTCTTTCATGGCTTATCTAATTTCTTTCAGGTCCAATGTATAACAACTTTTAGAAAAACAACTTCAGTTGGAAAAATGAATCACATTTCATTTCATCTATTTAGTCTATCAATAACATTAGGATCCATTTATTACCTTGGATAAAAAGCAACTGGTAAAACAGACAGATCCTATTATTTATTGAGGCTTTCTCAGGATTAAAGGCAAATGTGCTGGTGTGACAATTTAACTTGTGATCTAATAGAACTCACAGACTACTGGCACTGGTGGTGACCTGTAAGGTCATAAGATACAATTCCCTTTTGAATATGAGGTCCAGAGATCTTTAGTGACTTAACTACAAGTCACAGAGACAGAGTTGGGATATATATATCGACTGCCTGATTAAACATTAGAGACAGTGTTTTCAATTTTTCCACACTAATAATAACCAGATTCCTATAAATTCTTCTGGATTGCCCATCAACAAAGCCTTTTCTTGCCTTAGCAAATGACTCTGTAAGTAAACATAACTAACCAGTCTATTTTTACTAAATGCTCCCTAATTTACACTTAATTGTTAAATGTGACACAGTGATGACCTCAAAAAGCAGCCACTGGAGGGCCGGCCAAGTGGCGCGCTGGTTAAGAGCTGGCTTAAGATGCCGGCTCTGAGCAGCAGAGGCCCGGTTCAGATCCCACACATGAGAGCCAGAGACACTGCCCTCTACAGCTAAGATGGTGAACAACTGGAGCTGGGCTGCTTTGAGTCCCCGGGGATGGCATAGCTACAGCCCCTGCTGCAGTGGGCTGCCATAGGCTACAGTGAGTGGCCGGTAGCCAGCGTGAGAGCTGGCAGCCAGCGTGAGATGCCAAGAGCTGCTGTGAGTGGCCGTCCAGAGAACAGTGACCAATTTGCCTCATCCGGGAAGAGCGCAATGATGATACCAACATGGGCCAGTGAAGCAATGTCCTCCACAACTAGACTGAAGAACAAAAGGACAGCAACTTGTCTGTTCCCTTTCCCCAATTCCCCAACGCTGTTGCCCTTCCCCAATTCCCCAATTAAATCTTAAAAAAAAAAAAAAAAAAAGCAGCCACTGGCATAGGCCAGGCCTGTGTCTTCCACTACGCAAAGATGCCCTCGTTTTCTCCTTTTTCTTCGGTTGGCCAACTGCCTTCTCTGCTCTCATGTCAAGCTTGCTGCCCTGGATCACCAATCTTTGCCACACTTTCCTGTTGGATACTATCTGTTATTTGTTGACCACACATAACCACTGGGTTTTTGGTCTTTTCAGCTCTGCTCACTGATGAGAAGCTCTTTGTTTTGTTTTAACTTCAAAGTTTTGTCTGTTGCAGATTAACAGAGGTCAATGAAGTTTGAACTTCAGTAATTACTTCCAGGTAAAGGAAGTATCACTAATAAATCTTTCCTATCCTATTTATAAAAAGTCAAGTTTTTCCTTTCAAGGAGATATTATGCAAACTGAGATCAGTCATAGAAGGCAAAGGTGGGCCTTGTTTTAGAAGAGGTTTACAAACAAATTATTTTTATTTTAAATACAATAATTAGAACACAATAGATTAATGAGGAAATGTTTGCCTCTAAAGTTTTTATAAATCATTATAATTAGAACCAGAGCATCAACTGTAGAGTTAAACTGTCTTGAATTTTACTCCTAGCTTTTCAACAATTTCTATCTATATGCAACTAGACAAATTACTCAAACTATGGAGTTGCTGGAAAAGTCATGACACATTTTTGCAGTGAAAAATATAGAAAAAAATACGTCATGACTTTTCTGACATCCCAATACTTTTCTCAAAGTTTCAATAACCTCCTTTTTTAAAATGGGGGAATAGGTATAGAATATACTTATTGGGGTTTTCTGAAGACTAGGATTAAATAAGAAAACGCATTTAATAAACATTAAAAGCTGTCTGGCACATACAAGAAAGAGCTCATCAAAGAGTAATTTATATTATTATTATCGCATTATATGTTTTTCTTTCATAGAATCAGTCTTAGTGAAGATTACAGAAAGTAAATGTGGAAGGAAACAATGCAATCCAATCTCATGTAGACCCAAAGAATAGTTGATGTATTATCAATGAGTTCATTTTCTAGCTTCTACACTCCCTTCAAGAACTTAAGTCATCTCCATGTCCTCTGATACAAACTCTACCCTCGACATTCACCCACTTCCTCAAGTTTCCCTGTTACAGGCATTTCCATTCTTAATTGCTTCATTCCACAAAAAGGCTATTACTCTTCATTTCTGAGAGTACCTCTTCCATCTCAGTGTCTGTTATCAACCTTTTCCTATTTTTCTTAGGAACCTGATCCATCAGTCCCCTCTCTCATATCTTTGACTGCTCTCTCTAATTATTCTTTCCCTAGTCCTTTGTTGGGGTTATCTTATTCTCTTTTCTTCTCTCTTGGCAAAAAATCACTTGAAGGCATATTCATTCATTCATTCATTCATTCATTCACTCATTCATTCAGTTGTCCAGACACCATGGCTAGGGCTACATATGCTACAGTGTGACACATTCAGGTACATCCCTGCCTTCATGGAGCTTACAAAGAAATACAGAAAAGTGATTGTTCAAAATTGTGTTAAGCACAGGAAAAAAGAGCAAAATGCTCTAGGTATATAAAAGGAGGGGTTGGAGAGGAAAGATATATAAGCGGAGACTTGACAAAATAAATAGGTGACTGGGATGTGGGGGAAGAGAGCCAAGCATTTACCAGGTAAGACCCTGATGCCAGAAACAACGCCTGACCTGTTTGAGCAACTGTAAGAGAGTGTACCACACAGTATACTGGAGGGAGATTGGTAGAGCACCATTATGAAGGGTCTTCAGGTCATGGGAAGAATTTGATTCTTACTTTGAAGGCAATGAGATGGCATTGACAGGTTTTAACCAAGTAAGTTAAATGACTGCCTCTTCTTTTAAAAGCTTCAGTCCTCCATACTCTCAAGAATAGATTTGGGAGGCTATGGAGCAACTGGAACTCTCATACACTAATACTGGAAGTGTTAAATGCTACAACACTTGGAAGAACTTAGGGAGTTTCCTGTAAATTAAATATCTACCCTATGAACTGTATAAACCAGAAATGCCACTGTTAGAAATTTATCCAAGAATAATTAAAACATATGTATACAAAGAATCTGGTACAAGAATGTTCACAGCAGCCTTATTTATAATTTCCCTAAACTGCAAACAATCCAGATATCCAGGAGCAGGAGAGATACATTGTAGTCGATCTATACAATGAAATGTAACTCAACAATTGATAAGAACAAACTACCAATACATGCAACAATATAAATAAATCTCAAAAACATTGAAAGAAAACAGACACAAAAGAATGCATACTGTATTACTCCATTTATATGAAGTTCAATAAGGCTCAAAACTAATCTATAGTGAATAAAAAAGTGTTTCAGGGAAGAAAAGGAAACCAACAAGAAAAAAGCACAAGGGAACTTCTTGGGTGATTGAAATATTTTGTTTCATTTTAGATAGCAATTACATGGGTATATACTATTAGCAATACTTATCAAACTGAACACCCAAAATCTGTACATAAAACTATATATAAATTATGCTTCAATTTAAAATATATATAATAAATAAAATATACAGAATTACAATAATAACAAAAAAAGTGGAGGGAGGGAAAGCGCAGATAGGGCAATAGTGGATTCAGAGACACCAATGAAGAATCTATTACAAGAGCTTTGCCAAGGCATGATAACTTGAATCATGCTGGTAGTATTGGACAGAGTCTATAAATATTTAGGAGACAAACTTGATTAGGCTTAGTAAACTTGCTAGCATGAGTAACTGAATATATGGTAATGAACACTGAAGAAAATTTTGTTTTGTTTAATTTCAGAACAATAGGGCAGGTAGTTAGAAGCAAACTAAGAATTGCATTCTGGACATGAAAGGTTTGAAATCCTTTTGATATCCAAGTAGGAGCTGTCAAATAGGTAGTTAGTATATCAATCAATTTTATTAAGTACTGGACACCAAAAGAAATAAAAGAAAAAATTTAGATAAAACAAAAATAAATTTTAAAATTGTATCAAATGAATCATCATAATTGTGACACAATCTTTTAATTAACAAGCCTTGGGTGAGAAAATATTTTAATCCCTCCCATATCTGTATGACCAATGAATATTTCCTTCCTTAGCTCTCTCCAAATTGTGGTATTGTCTGAAGGCCCCAAATATAGAGAAGAAATAGGTACTTAAGGTACTTTAAAGTTAGCCAAGATAAAAACATTTTACAGCTAGAAAGGGAAACCATGTAAAATTTTTGTCAGTTTTTGGAAGATAAAAAATTTAACTCACACACACACACACACACACACACACACACACACACACACACACTCTTTAGTTCTCTACTAACACCTCCAAATCTCCCTGCAGAAATCATGGTGACCTGCTTCAAGATCACTGGAAGAAGACTCAGTTAATATAATAATAAGCTGAGTATACCATGAGAGAATCTACAACCAGCTTAAGGATCTGTACCTCTTCAGTAAATTGAGGTTAGCAAGTATCCTACATTATTATTATCTTTAATAATATTATAAAGGAATGAGATGAAATACGTAAAGATATTTTAATACAGGAAGAAAGATAAAATAAACATACAGATATACTGAGTATGAATAGGTATTTGGCTTTTAGCTACTTATTCTGAATCAGGAGCTTCAGATTAAATAACTTTAAGTCATTTGTTTATGAAAGAAAGACCACCCTTATTTTATCTGTCAGTTCTTCATGGCCAACATGACAAAGAAAGAGGGCCCCAAAAGGAAAAGGAGAACAAGTTATTGGTATCACATGTCAGTGTAGACAACTAACTTTAAAAAGCTTTCCCTACTCGTTAAAAAAATATACAGTGGAATTTTTATCCCTCAAGAAAATCCCTGGATTTTTGTAGATAGGGTTTCTCAAAAGTTACTATATAAAGCTAACTACTCCAATACAAATTTACAGCCTGTATGACACCTGGCATAGAATAGATGACAGACAAATAAATTGAAGGAAAATTGTTAATCTAATTTAACTTTATTAAAAATACCTACCTTTTCCTCCAATTTCTTCTTCTCTTCACTAAATTGGCTTATTCTTTGTTTGAGAAACTGATTAAGCTGTAAAACCTCTTTCTCAGTAGACGCAAGCTTTTTTTCCAGTTCCTCTTGTGGAGAATTGCACACTGACTGATCTGAATATGGAGTCTGGAGTGGAGTGTTCTCATATTGTGGCTGTTGGGAAAGAAAAAAAAAGTTAAGACTTTAAAAGGTTACTTGTTTAGAACACATGAAAAGAAACTGGAAATGAGGTACAGTACAAAGAGTAAGTACATACAGGTTTTAGCAACAAACAAACCTGGGCATAAATTCTAGCTCATCACCAGTTCCATAAATTGTCACACAAAAAACACAATGAAACTGGCCAAGTACTAAGATAACTGAATGTGTAGTAGCTATGGAAAGGCTTTATAGGTGTGTGCATGTGTAGCATGTGTGTGTATACACATATACATATATATGCATATATACATACATAATATATATGCATACCTTGGTTTGAGAGCATAATTCGTTCAAGAAACAAACTACTCATATTGCAAGACATTGCTTGTTTACCACATTAAAATATATTCAGAATGTTTGCTCATCTTGGGGAACACTCGCAAACCAAGTTACTTGCAATCCAAAGTTTTACTGTATATCTAGATGCCTCTATATAACTTGAACTAGGCCTTGAAGAACTCAGACTTAACCCCACTTGTGGGTATTTATCTGAAGAAATCTGAAATACTGCTTCAGAAAGGGGCAAGAACGATGGAATAAGTGTTTGAAGCGAGGAAGAGAATTATGAGGGGGATTAATGGCAATGTGTCTTTTACTGTAATAATTTTTTTAAACATTCACTGTATTCTTTGATCACACCTCATATGTCAACTGTAATTGAAACATAAAAATTATTTTTAAAAAGCCCACCTTAAATATAAAAACACATGTAGATTTAAAGGGATGGGAAAGATATATTATGCTAACACTAATCAAAAGAAAGCTGGAGTAGCTGTATTAATTTCAAACAAAGCAGACTTTAGAGCAAGGAAAGTTATCAGGGATCAAGAGGAGCATAATTAATGATAAAAGAGTTAATACTCCAAGAAGCTATAATAACCCTTAATGCGCATGTGCCTAAACCAGAGCATCAGAATGTGACTTTGGATATGACAATGGCTTTTGAAATCACTACCTAAGGCATGACTCATAAAAAAAAACAATTGATAAGCTGGACTTCATTAAAATTTTCTCCTCTGCAAAAGACAATTATCAAGGCACACAGTGGGGGAAAATATTTGCAAAAGACACATCTGATAAAGGACTTGCATCCAAACCACTAAAGAAGGGAGTGCATCTGTTGAGGAAGTAGGGAGGCTCATAATTTTCTTAAAATGAAGCTTATAGAGGCTTACGTTGCCAATGTAGTAAGTGAGCCTAGGTCTACTTTGCAGCCTGCCAAAGATTCTAATTTTACTCCCACTATTCTAATTCCCCTGCCTGGGCAGGAGGGCACCACTTATGAACCAATGAGACTTCAAAACTTGGGCCGGCTGAGTGGCACGGTGATTAAACGCTGGCTTAGGAAGCCAGCGGCCCCGGTTCGGGTCCCACATGAGAGGGCCAGTGACACTGCCCTCAAAAAAAAAAAAACTATGCTGACATCATTCTCCTATTTGCCACTCGTGTCTGAGCAAATTTGCACTACAGAAATGGGTTTTGTAGCAAGAAAAGCTCTAGATAAAATTAAACAAAAAGTCTGAAGCCACAATGCTTTAATTTCTGCATTTAATAAGATTTTTTGAGCCTTTACCTACTTTCTCTGAGCGGCACACAACCACTCACTCTGTGGAGACAGTCTTTCCTCCCTTCATTACTATGACAACCCCCCCCCCCCCATGTTTCTTCACAAGTCATGCTCTTTCACTACCTTCTAAAATACTACTGCTCTCTGTCTTTACTTCTGGATCCCATTTACTTCACTCCTTGCAACATCTGATTATGCCCAAAGCTTCAACAACCACCCCAGTAGTCTGACAACTCCTAAATCTCTAATCTCTCCCTCAGACCTACGCTCATTAACATCAGCCTCATTCTCAGTCCCATATTTACAACACATAAGTTTAATTCATTATTTTCCTCCTCTAAACCTATTCCTGATGAAACAGTCTCTAACCTGGTCGGTACAAACCAATCCTCTCTCAACACATTAAAGTCACTAAATCTACCCCATGATTGGATGTACACACAATTAATAAATACTGTTCCTCTCATTCTGACCAATACTGTTTTCAAATTCTGGTATTCATTTAACTTTTAGACTTCTGAGATAGCCTCCTGACTGGCTGCCCTCCCTCCGATACCATTCATTTTAAATCCAGTCTCTATTATGCCACTGGAGTAATCAAACTAGGAGAGTTTATGGAGCGTGACAGAGGGTGCCCTTAATAATTATGCCAGTACTACAAGCATTAACTGGAACCGTCCCTAAATGTGGGACCGATGAACCCTTTACTTCTTAAGCCTTTGATACAACATGGCCCCTGCTTACCTCTGCAAGCACCTCTCTTATCACTACTCTTATTTTATAGCTCACCCATACAGAACTTATATTTTTCCAAATGCACTGCCTCCTCCTGACTCCAGGCCTTCTCACGTGCAGTATACTAGGCCTCAAAAGCTATTCCTCCATCTCCTTCACCTGGCTAAATTCTTTAAGTTCTTCCAGTTCACAGATTAGATATTCCTTTCTATAGGAAGCCTGACCTGACACCGGTTAAATGTTCTTAGTAGGGGTTCATATAGATCGCTCTGGGGAACCTCCAACACACTGCAATCATCTGTTGTTCATCTGTGTTCCTCACTGGATTATACACTCCTGAGGAAAAACCAGCTTCATCTACATGTATATTCCTAGAGCCTAAAAGGCACCTTATCCATGGTAAACATAAATGATTTCTGAAGAAATGGATAAATATGTTTTTATATATAGTCTCCCTCTGTGGGCTTCCAGATCCATGAAGACAGAAAGTGTTGTTCACTCTTGCGGCCCCAGCATTTAACACATTAGACATTTATATTTACTTGGATGGGCCCATTGGTAATGGTGGGACTCATATATAAAATGCTCACTAGAACCCAAAGACTTGGTAATAGAAAAAAAAAACAGCTAAAGGGAAAAAAAATAGAAAAAAAAACTTATATAAATGGAAAGAAATAGGATAAAATAGAAATAAAACCAGAAATGATGCATCCATGAAGCTTAATAAGAATAGGCATTATTCAGTTGGTTTTTCCAAGATTCACATCTATGTATGTAGAAAGAAGAGATCTGTTTCTTCTTCAGTTTTTAACAGAAGGAAAGAGTCCTTCACATTTTGTTTTTTTCCATGAAGTCCTGTTAACCACCGGTTGAAATTTTGGTATAAGGTATTATAAGCACAAATCAATCTTTGGTTCAACCAATTCTACCACTACAACTATGTTGGAAGTTTGGATTTTAGGATAAAGACCTAGTTCTCATTCTCTACCTCTGCGACTTGGTGGTGTCTCAGGTCATTTTGATTGTGAGGCTATTCAAAGTCTTTATTAAGCAGATAGAAATTACTTCTCAAGAATATGTTTTTTATCTATAAATTCATAAAACAATGTTATTTTATTTCAAAAAATTGCTTTATTTAACCTTCAGTATACAGAACATTAAAGTTATAATTTTCTTTCTTCAATGTGCTATGGAATTAGAATGAACAAGCTATGAACCCACAAACGTGCATATACAAAATGCCGTGCATTAAAAATAACGTTGCTCATAGATCCAAGGTAAAAATTCCCTTGCTGAAGAAATATTTTATTATCATATTTGCTGTTTCTTCTAACTCCTGCCATTTAATCAGCTCTCTATAGCTATCTAATGAAAAAGTTTATGTAATCATAACCATTTAACACTTAGGATATTCCATTTTATTAACTGCCTTTACCTTTCAAAATCAAATTTCTCAACAATATTTTAATTCTCCACATAATTTAAAATCCTTCCAATATTTTTAGTAGCCCCCTTTTCCATATCCTTCCAAATATTTCCATTTGTTCTTGCTGACTGACTTGGAGGGCCCTCTACTGGCCTGAGGCTCTGTCAGAAAGGTTTTTCTTCCCTTTTAGATACACATTCAATTGTACATGCTTTGGGTAATAATTGCACAATTCAAGTAACACCTATATTCAAAATAATAAAGTTATAAGGAGAAACTGCATTGTTCTATTACCCTGTTATCAAAAATAAACCCTTGCATATGTGGTCAAATAATCTTGACAAGGTGCCAAGACCAGTCAATGGTGATGACAGTCTTTTCAACAACTGGTTCCAGAAAAATTGGATTATCCACATGCAAAAAATTGAAGTTGGACTCTTATCTAACATCACATACAAAAATGAACTTGAAATGAATCAAAACTCTAAATGTAAGATCTAAAACTATAAAACTCTTAGAGAAAACATACAGCAAAAGCTTCATGACATTAGATTTGACAATAATTAGACCAAAGGCATAGACAAAAAAAAAAAAGTAGACAAATTGGACTTTATAAAAATTAAGATATTTTGTACATGAAAAGACACTATCAACAGAGTAAAAAGGTAACTCACAGAATGGAAAAAAATTATTCACAAATCATTTATCTGATAAGGGATTAATATCCAAAATACACAGAGAACCTCTAAAACTTAACTAAAAAAAAAACCCAAACAACCAGAATCAAAAATGGGCAGAGGACTTAAATAGACGTTTCTCCAAAGAAGAAAGAGGCATACTTCATTTTACTGCGCTTCTCATTATTGTGCTTGGCAGATGCTGCATTTTGAAGGTTTGTGTCAATCCTGTCTAACGGCACTATTTTTCAAAGAGGCTCAGATGATGGTTAGTACTTTTTAGCAATGACATACTTTTTTTTTCCTCTCTTTTTTTTTTTTTGGAGGGCAGTGTCACTGGCCCTCACATGTGGGATACGAACTGGGGCCGCTGGCTTCCCAAGCCAGCACTTAACCACTATGCAACACAGCCGGCCCCAGCAATGATATGCTTTTTAATGAAGGTATGTGCATTTTTTTTTTTTAGACATAATGGTATTGCACATGTAACAGACTACAGTAAAGTGTAAACATAACTTTTATATGTACTGGGAAACCAAGAGTTCATGTAACATGCTTTATTTCTGGTATTCGCTTTATTTCAGTGGTCTGAAATGGAACCTGTGATATTTCCAAGGTATACCTGTATATAAATGGCCAATAAGCACATGAAAAGATGCTCAATATCATTATCATTAGGTAAATGCAAATTAAAACTACAATGAGATACTGCCTCATATCCATTAGGATGGCTACTATCAAAAAGCAGAAAATAACAAGTGTTGCCAAAAACAGAAAAATGGAATCCTTGTACACTATTGGTGGAAATGTAATATGGTACAGCCACTGTTGAAAACAGGATGGTGGTTCCTCTAAAAATTAAAAATATAATTATTGTATGATCTAGCAATTCTATTTCTGTATATACACAAAAGGAATTGAAAGTAGGGTCTCAAAGAGATATATGTACACCCATGTTCAATTAAAAAATATAAAGTTGTTCAATTAAAAAATATAAAGTATGTTCATAGTAACATTATTCACTATAGCTAAAATATGGAAGCAACCCAAGTATCCACTGCCATGAATGAATTAGCCAATGTGATACACATACAACATAGTATTACTCGCCTTAAAAAGGAAGGAAATTCTGACATATGCTTCAACATGGATGAACTTTGAGGGCATTATGCTAAGTAAAATTATCCAGTCACAAAAAGACAAATACTGTATGATTCCACTTAACATGAGATACTTAAAGTAATCAAAGTCATAGAGATAGAAAGTAGATGTCAGGGGCTAGGGAAGAGAATGAGGTGAGGTATTGTTTGATAGGTACATATAGAGTTTGAGTTTTTATAAGATGAAAAAAGCTATGGAGATGGATGGTGGTGCACAATATAATTAATGTATTTAAAACCACTGAACTGTACACTTAAAAATGGCTAAGATAGTAAATTTTATGTTATACGTATTTTAACACAAAAAAAATGAAAAAAATAAAACATACAGAGATAACTCTTTCACCCTACCATTTATATAAACCTACTAGAAGGGCAAAAAACTCCAAGTTTGATAACATATTTGGCTAACATGGCTGAGTTGGGAGGGGGAAGTCTTATACACTGCTGGTAGGAGCTAAAAATTAGAACAAGCTCTCCTGGATAAAAATTTGACAATATCAATAAAAATCACCAACTCATACAACACCTAGAAATTTCACTTACAAAAGTACTTGCATATGAGCAAAAGAATGTTTAAAAAAAAATATTCTTCACAATATTATTTATACAGATCCAAACCAGAAAACTACCCAAAGTTTGATAAGAACAGGTTGAATAAATTATGCTATCTCCATAAAATAAGAAATCATGCAGTTGTAAAAACAAAAGAAAGGGAAGTTGTCTATGTAATGATATGAAAATAATCATTGTATTTTATATAATTTTATCTAATATAAATGAAAAAAAAAAACAAGGTGCCAGATAATGTATGCATTTTGATGCTTTCTGTGAAAGTAGGGGGATAAAATACATTTATATCTGCTGGTGATATATATCAACTCTGGAAGGATATACTAGAAATTGCTAACAGTAGTTCCTGTATGTATGTTTGAGGGGGTGTGAACTGGAATATGAAAGACAGTACTTGGATATCTTTTACTACACATATAAACATGAACCATGTGAATGTTATTAATTCAAAAAACATCCTAATCTTACAAGCTAAGTATAAAATTAACTCATGCTTTACTAATAAAACAACTGCGAAATATTCTATAATCTTACCTGCAAACTAGCCATATAAGAATCTTCACAATTTACATAGTGTCCTAACATGGCATGCTGTGCCCGTAATTCATTATCCCTTATCCTCTCGTGTAGGTGGGTAATTTGTTGCTTCTGCCTGCAAAAACATAAATTGAGGTCACATTATAAAAAATATACTTTTCTAAGAGATAGTTAAAAGCTAAACTTTCAGTATTTTAATAATTTGACATAAGAGTTAAAAATACTGATCTTAAAATTAGATCTTAAAATTAATAATAAGAAGCTGAGCACCTTGAATGACTGAATTTTTTTTTTAATTAAATTTACTGGGGATCATTGGTTTTCCTTGGTATTGTTCTACAATATGCAAAACTGAGGAATATATATTTCAATAGGTTATGTCAATAATTATCTGCATTTACTATTGCCAAAGACTGAATGTGTCTCCCCAAAATTCATGTATTAAATCCTAATGCCCAATGTGATAGTATAAGGAGGTAGGCCTAGCTTTTGGGAGGTGATTAGGTCATGAGGGCAGAACTCTCACATATGCAATTAAGAGTACAAAAGATGCCCCCAAGGGGGTGCCGAGCAGCCTACAGTAGCAGCCTCAGCTGGTTGATGGGCAGCGAGTGTGGCTGCCACAGTCCACTAGGGAGCCCACTGCTTCTGGAGGAAAGAGCCAGACTTCTCAGAGGTCAGTTTATTCAACAAGTGGGACCCCGGGGCCTTCTATATGTTCAGCCAAGAGAGCTTGCAGCGACCTCCCCAAAGGATGGCTTCATTTCCATTCTGTGTTCTGATAATGCCACTCTAGTCATACTGTAGTTCTGAGGCACACAGGTAATGGCAATACCTGCTTGACACATTGTGATGGAACCAACACCAAAGCTGAGGTGTCCTTGATCATGAACTCCATAAAATCCTGTTTCGACCACACTCAATGTGGAAGGTTGGAAGTGTACTTCCTGGGGCACTTCAGTGATGTTAGGCAGTTGTCACAAAAACTTAACAACTTCTTAGTGAATTTGATAGACAAGATGACATTCACTTAGTGACATTATGTATCACAGAATTAAATGATGGGGAAGAAAATCAAAACTATTTTCCAATAATCTGTGGCATTGCTGTCAACATTAAAACTGCTGTGATTTACAGAGCCTCCTTCCAAGACCGAGGTCCAGAGGAGGAGCAGGGTGCTGCTCGGGCTTTAACAGGAGGACCAATGATCAGCATTTATGATGCAAATCAACTCAGTATACTGTATTCCTGGATGCCATTTCCACATGGGGATCACTGGTTGCAGCAAGATGATAAGGAAACACTAGAGAAACTTTCCACTTCACCTCTGGCGGAGCCCTCCTCCCCTTCACTTTGTTGAATGTATTAAATCTACCTCGATGTTTTTTAAAAAAATACCCATCTCCAACAAACATGCTGTTTCCTAGAAATAATGCTCTACTCTGCAAAAAGTAATAATAAAATAAAATAAAAAGGAGATGTCTTATGGGCAAACATCTCTTCTCCAGGAAGCTAAAAATAGGAATTACCAAAGAAAGCAACTTTTTGGCATTACAGAGACTACTGGTGGGGATTGGACAGAATATGAATAAGACTCTACATCTGTTGTGTCTTAAGTCTCCTTCCTTATTCAGTGTCTTTCACATAACTTTCAAAATAAAATCTTATTCTGGCCAAAGGAAAAAAAAAAAAAAAAGATGCCCAGAGAGCTAGCTCCCTTGCATCTTTCACCATGACAGGTTACAGGTAGATGGCCTTCTATGAACCAAGAGGTTGGCTCTCACCGGACACTGAATCTGCCAGTGCCCAGACTCCAGAACTAGGACAAATAAAACTCTGTTGTTTATAAGCCACCCAGTGTATGGTATTTTGTTATAGCAGCCCAAATGGACTAAGTCACCTATTTACTTTTACTTACTAAAATGGTAATTATAATGGTCTTTAAAAAAATAATAAAAGTGAATTGATTCTGTTTGAAGGATAGTACATCCATATAAATATAAGTCTGAATTTTGGTCTGTTTAAACAAAGTACAGCATAGGGAATATGGTGCCAGATGGGTACTAGACTTATTGGGGTAATCTTTATAAGGTATATAAACATATAATCACTATGTTGTACACCTGAAACTAATTAACATTGTATGTCACCTATAACAGAACAACAAATTTTTAAAAAAATAAAATAAAAAAGTATTAATTTCAAGAATGTACAATGAATTAAATTATAAGTGCTCAAAATAAAATCCAGCTGGGTCTGTAATTATTCATATATAAAATTCACTTGTATTAGAAATATCAAATATTTTCAAGCTTTCTCATAAAGGCAATTAAAACTATCTGCTATGATCCTCATTACTTTAAAAAGTATCAAGCATTAAGCATATATTATGTACCAGGCTCCATTCAAGAGCGTAGAGAACACAGTAGAGAATAAGAAAGTCCAGATGCCAATGCTCGAAGTTTATATTCCAGTAGGTCTTGCTTCATACTGGTAAACTTCTAAGCAAAATCTTTTGAAATTTCAACTGTTAAATATATTTAAATGTTGAATCTGGTTTAATTTTAAGGCTAAAATATTTACTACTTTATCCCATATAAGCACATGAAAATAAGTGGTAGCCATCATCAATTAAGAAATAATACCTCCTCAAACTATTTCTCAATTACTATGATACACTACACATTCAATTATCTCAAAAGTATACATAAATGATGTACAACCAATATACATTATAAATATAATTAATATTAAGGTTTAGTGCTCAAAATAATCAGGAGACTGTTAAGTATAACAGAATTTTTTTCAGAGCTTTGGTATTCAAACATGCAACATTTTTAGAATGTCCCCACAAATTTCCCAAATTCTTATCTGTAACTCATTTAATTTTAAAGATTTATGCTTTTCATAGTTTCTGTGCCTTCATATCTAACATGCATTAGTTAAAGGAAATTAAAGTAGCCTTCCAATTTGATAGTTCCCAAGTGTAAAATACAAAGACACTACTATCTTGAAGCTTTGACAGCTCATTAGCATTGCAGCTAACTTGCTACATGTACAAAGAAAACGAAGAAGAGTTTCCAAATAATGACATAAATGGGAGGATGGTAGAAGAAAGAAACACACAGACCAACGAACCGACCCTCATCTTTGATAGTGGTTCTTAAAGGGACTAGGATCAGGGAAAGGCAGGCATCTATGTATATCTATGAGATATCTATGTATTTGTAAGGTTCTATTTTTTTAATCTCTATGTAGTGGATACTAAGCTATTTTTTTAAATCTATATTTCTGTATGCCTGAAATATTTAGTAATTAAAAAACAAACTCACCGGTCAATTACAATTTCTTTCTGCCTTAGTAGTCCTTCTTTTATTTTTAGCATTGATTCCCACTTCGTGAAATCCTGATAGCCAGAAGGTGAATAACTTTGACGAGATGATCCAGTCAAAACCTGCACAAATATGTTTATACTATTAGTATACAGAAAGTGTTTAAAGGAATATTTAAAAAAATAGAGAACTCTCCCTTTGATTTTTAAAAAAGATTATTTGAAATCACATTTGTGAATACAATGTAAGTTGAAAATTTTCAAGGAAGTTTCAAAGCAAATGTACAAGTCTAATGAGGAATCAGTGACAAAGGAACATTTAATCTGGTTACCATAATACTATATATAAGATCTTGTTCTCATCTTGTGGAAGCTTTCTGGAAATAAGAAATTAATCATTTCCTAAGGAAAGGGTACAATAAAATAATGTACCATGGCTAGACTAGACAAACGTTACTGGAAGGGTTTCCACAAGAAAATACAGTATCTGTAGCATTCAGATTTCAAAATGTCATTCACCACATCATTTAATTACGTTAAAATTTCATAAGTTAAAATATTTTTACAAAGTAGTAAATGTACCCACAGAAAATACTAAGCAGATAATCTAGATGATTACTGGTCTCCAGGGTAAACTGTATCATTTAGGAAAAAACCTGCTTAGAATTTAAGAAATATTTCAGATATTTAAAAGGAAACAACAATAAAAACGAATATGATAGATATCCTCAAATTTCTATCACTGAAACAAAAAATTTAATATTTGTGTTATGGGTTGAACTGTATCCCCTCAAAAAGATATGAAGTCCTAATGCCCAATACCTCAGTGGACCCTTATTTGGAAATAGGGTCCTTACAGATATAGTCAAGTTAAAATGAAGTCATTAGGGTGGGTCCTAATGCAACAGGACTGGTGGCCCAGAAAAAGGAGAAACCTGAAAACAGACATACACAGAGGGAAGACCATGTAAAGAGACAGACAGAACACCACGTGAAAATGAAAGCAGAGGTTAGAGTGATGACGCATCAACAAGCCAAGAAACACAAAAGGTTGCCAGAAAACTACTAGAAACTCGGCCTGGAACAGAGTCTTCTTCACAGTCCTCAAAAGGACCCAACTTCTGCTGACACCTTGATTTAAGACTTCCAGCCTCCAAAACTGAGACAATCAATTTCTGTTGTTTAAGCTACCCAGTTTGTGTTCTTTGTGATGGCAGCTCTAGGAAACTAATGACACTGGTAAATCAAATAGGAACATAAATTCCCTAACAATCTAAATGACGCTATATAAACACTGCAAAGCAACTTGAGGAGAATTAAATGCGCAGCAGTATTTTTATCCTTTGTTTTCCAAAGATGCTACTGACAAGACCTAGTTCTGAATAAACCATTAATTGTGTGACATCAACTAGTCCTAGATTAACCTTTAAATTAAGATGATTGTCAAGTAAAACTAGGACGGGATGTTTCAAAGAGGAGAAAGATAGGACAAGATGAACAGACTAAAAGGTGATTAACAGGGTACATAACTATCAGAAGGGCAGGTGTTTGCAGTATTAAGTGATATATAGTGTCACATGGGCAGCTTAATCAGATATCCTGTCTTGGAATTTCATTCTTTCCCTTGCCCAACATATAATCCAGGCTGATCTTCAGCCAGTATGTACCAATAAGGATATGTTAACTGTTACAAGACTGAAGTAGTTTCACTGTGATTGTAACTAGCTGCTGTCCAAACCCCCTGAATGTCCTCTCCACTACCCAGGCCATTACACAGAATTCTCTCCATCATCCAACAAATAAAGAGTTACTTCCTGGCATAAAAAGGGGCCCTTTTAGGATCCTGTTCTATCCATAAATGGTATTCTTTCTGATTGGTTGGTTCCTACATTAGTCAGCCCCTGTCCCCAAATTCTCTCATCTCAATACTACCTACCAGCTTTCATTTAGTTTACAGAGCTGGAATTCAAATCCTGGCAGCCCAAGAAAAGAGCATGTGCTCCTGGGAACCATACTGTCACCCTGTTATTGCTGTGGCCTTAATAACTAAGAAGGTATTCCAAATTTCCTCTCCTCACAAAGGCTGGGAAAAAAATTGAACTAAGTGCTCTCAAAAGCTATGAGAATATTCAGCACCATAAATAATACTGTTGATATTAGGAGAAAGTTTCTATTTATTGAATTCCATGCTAGTTAATGACTATCAATTTAACAGGTAAATAATTTCATGAAATTTATTTTGTCAAACTGTAGCTCAAACAGGAATTAAAACTAGTAAAAGCTAAGCAAAACAAAAGATCATATCAATACTTCCAAAATTCAACCTAGGTCCGGCAGAGTGGCACGGTGGTTAAGCGCTGGCTTGGGAAGCCAGTGGCCCCGGTTTGGGTCCCAATTGTGAGGGCCCAGTGACACTGCCCTCAAAAAAAAAAAAAAAAAAAAGAACCAAAATTCAACCTAAGATTTGGAAACTATCAGAATGATTTAGTGAAAAATTTGTGCTATAATTTATAGTACTAAATATTTATTTGGAGAATAAAGATCTCCAAATAAAGTATAAGTATGTTTTACTTATAAACTGAGTTACATATTAATTAATACCCTGATACCAGTTGACAAATATTTTAAATATTGGTTTTTATATATTGTTATCATGCCTAACAAAAAACTTCTATGGTAACTAGCTTAAGGATCTGTGGTCTCCTCTTCCAAAGATCAAAAAAGGCTCCTCCATTTCTGATTACCACAGGAATGACCTGCACCATAATATCTGAAGCTATGCTTTGCGTTATACATCTTGTGCCTATTTCAGTAAGACAAGTGCCTATGCAAAAAAAGAAGATCTTCTTAAGAAGACATTAACTACGCTACTCTTCATAAGTCACCTGCTAAGAAATTTTCCATGGTTGACAACTTCCCAAGAAAAAGTCTTTTCTTGTTGTGTAACACATCTTGGCATCAAGAGAGGGACTAAACTGAAGGAAAAAGCAGATCTGCAAGAGGAAAGCAAAGGACAGCTCTACTTGGTTTCCAGCACTTGAGCCACTAGCAGGATGGACTGCTAAAGGACTTGCCAAATACTTCCATGAATATACGTAAAACCACCATGAGAATTTATTCTTCTGATTTGAGCTCCTTTTATCTAAACCCTTTAGAAAACAAAATAAAAATTAAACTATGAAACTGAGCAAACAGGAATGGTAAAAAAGGAACCCTTTCTTTTTAAAGTGCAATATACAAAAAATTACAAATCAGAGCATGATAGTCTTACTTACTAAACTTCACCCTGATTTATAAAAGTACTTTAAACAGGAGAAGGAACCTAATGTTGCAAAACCCAAATGTTGCAAAACCCAAATGTTGCAGGTAGACCCGAAAGTAATTTTAAACACCTGATTGTATCTATCACTAAAAATAACAATTATGGAGACATTTTACCTTCTAAGACTTTTTTTTTTTTTTTAAAGATTTTTATTGGGGAACTGGAGGAGGAGAACATCGTTGGGGAATCGGGGAAGGGGAACAGACAAGTTGCTGTCCTTTTTTCTTCAGTCTAGTTGCGGAGGACGTTGCTTCACTGGCCCATGTTGGTATCGTCATTGCGCTCTTCCCGGATGAGGCACATTGGTCGCCGGACTCTGGATGTCGCTCACTGCGGCTATTGGCAGCTCACGCTGGCTGCCAGCCACTTACGCTGACTGCAGGCCACTCAGTGTAGCCTATGGCAGCCCACTGCAGCAGGGGCTGCAGCCTACTCTGTCACCGGGGCTCGCACAGCCCAGCTCCAGGTGAAGCTGTTGTTAGCTGTAGAGGGCAGTGTCACTGGCCCTCATACTTGGGATCCGAACCGGGGCCACTGGCATCCCAAAACCAGCTCTTAACCAATGCGCCACTCGGCCGGCCCCCTTCTAAGACTTTTATAATGAATCCATGGTTTACATATATAACAATAAATGAGGTTACAGAATGCAATCTGAAGTACCCAGCAAGATTTTTGTTTTTAATCATATTGTGAAGTCTCAAATAGCAAGGTAGCCACTGTACCTTTATGATTTGGCATACAATATAAATAATGCTATACTACTTAAAACATATAGAAAATTGATGAAAAATTATTTTTATTATAATTTGTACTAGTTCAGAATCCAGTCTTGACAAGGCTAAACAAGAATCTGATAGAGATAACACAGGATTCTTTTGTCTACACATGGAAGAAATCAGTTACCTACACTGGAACTACTTATCTTTTGTTTAAGTTCTGACACAAAGGTTGAAGAGTGAGAAGGGAATTAGATTATGTTCAAATTGGTTCTTCCTCACATTTCCACATTACAGTCTCACAGAGGTTATTCTTCAAAAACTACCGATTTAATGTTTCAGCAATTTAATGGTCTTCCCCTTTATTTATAAACCAAACTTGTCTTCTCTCAATTACTTGCATCAATTATCTATTAGGTTCCAATCATTGTACCCAAAAGCAGCTAGGGGAAAAAAAGCCTTTTTCCTGTGACAGTGACACAACAGGAACCATGAGTACGCATAAGTGCACACTTTACACTTCTAGATAGCACTATCGCAGATTTGGAACATTAACAAGTGGAGAAAGGAGGGCTGCCAAGTGCAACTGCCTTAAAACTGTCACACGAAGTTATTGAAAATGAAGCCCAATATAAAAGTTAATGTTTTCTTCTGTTTTCTTGTGCATCAGGAGTTATTGATTTGCCCACTGCACCACTGCACAAAACTGGCTAATATGAACAAAACAGAAGCAGGAGTGGAAATACCATTCTTGGATATCATGAAATTCATCCCTCCCCCACAAAATCATCAAATGAAAATGAGCAAGTTTTAATTGGTAAAAGGCAAAAGTCACCAAGAAGATAAAATAATCACAAATGCTCATGTATTTAAGAAAAACTAATAATATAAAGAAAAACTATAAAAAAATAAATGGAAAACCAAACGAATCCACAATCATAGTAAAGACTTGAACTTGAATGTCTTTTTTTTTGAGGGCAATGTCACTGGCCCTCATATGTGGGACTGAACCGGGGCTGCTGGCTTCCCAGGCCAGCACTTAACCACCGCGCCACTTGGCCGGTCCGAATATGTCTTTCTGAAATAGAAAATATCAGGTGGAACAGGAGTTGGTAAATCCAGTTCACCATTTATGTTTATATGGCCATTTATGGCAAACTAAAAATGGATTTTATATTTTTAATTGGTAAAATTTAAAAAAAAATTTTCTGAAACATGAAAGAAAATTGCATGAAATTTAAAAATCGCAGTCCATAAGTAAAGTTTTATTGGAACATAGCCATGTTCATTCTATATATTATCCATGGCTGCTTTCCCAACATCAAAGCTGAACAGTTTGTAAAACTAACACACACACACTCTCTCTCTCTCTCTCTCTCTCTCTCTCTCTCTCTCTCTCTCTCTCTCTCTCTCCCTCCCTCTCTCTCTCTCTCAAAACAGCAAATACAGGGAGAGGCTTTTCTGAACTCCACTCATTTGCCTAAAGACAGACCCTTCAAAAGGAACTCAACTATCATAAACGCCCCCCCTGCAAGTTTCATCCATCAGGGAGCATTGACTCTTATCACAGGAGAGACCAGAAGCGATCATCTCACCAGACAAGCTTTCTCACAGACTATCAGGTCTGTCTATTCTTCCCATTCGCCTTTCCTAAAAACCATTTATTTACTCTCCCCTTAGAGGCCTATATCCTCCCACCCCTTTCCTTATTAAAATGCCTTTTAATCCTGAATTCTAAAGACACCTCTTTGCATTCCTCCTTTTGCCCTGGGCATTTCCCATGTGTGGTGCATGCGGTATACATGTTAATAACCTTGTTTATTTTTACCTTGCTAATCTGTCTTTTATTACAGGGGTCTCAGCTAAGAACTCAAAGGGGTAGAGGGAACATTATTTTTTCCGCCCCTACAACAACCTACAAGCTGGTTCTTAAGAATTGTTAATACTCTAGGGGAACAAAGAAGCCTTCTAGTAAGACATAGACAATCCTGCTTCCAAATACGTAAAAGAGGAATGTATTTTATATTCATTTTTCATATACACATTTTCATCCCAAGCAGTTAGAAAACAAGAATTTCTATTCAATAAAATCATAACTGATTATGAGAGGCATATAATTTTGTGGCAGATACATATTGGTAGCAAAATACACATTTTGACAATACTCAAAAAAACATAGGCACAGGGCCGGCCGAGTGGCGCGGTGATTAAGCGCTGGCTTGGGAAGCCAGTGGCCCCAGTTCGGTCCCACATGAGGGCCAGTGACACTGCCCTCAAAAAGCAATAAAAATTTAAAAAAAAAATTAAAAAACAAAACAAAACAAAAAAAATATAGGCACTGTTTTGATAGAAGCTGAATAAGACACTGACGAGATCTTTGAATATCTGAAGAAAAAAGTTTCAAAATTCACATATTGATAAAATAGAAAATTACTGTTGTTATGCTGTTCTATTTGGAATTTCAAGTAGTCAGTCATGTTTCGACTTGATGATAGCCAATAAAAGTAATCAAGGAGAAAATAATAGCTTAAACTTATGAATATATAACATATTTACAGCTTGTGAATAACAAAATGTTAACTGGACATGAACATGAAATCTAAAAGATAATTATAAAGGCATGTAACTGTGTGAGCTAATAAATATAGAACAGAAAAAATTATCAAAGTAACACCATTTCAAAATCTGTACAGGTGAAACAAGGATGCTTTTTACAAGTAAACATTTTTCATATACTATATTTGTAGTTATCAAGCTCAGGGAGGGAAGGAAATTCCTAATTTAAATGTTCCACCTAAAAATGCATATAATACAATCTTGCAACAGTGGTTTAAAGAAGAAAACAATAGTTTACTAGGCAAAAAAGAATCGTAACTCTTCTGTATTGAGACCAAACCATCCAGATTTACAGGCCTGCAACACATACACAAGCACTTATTATTGTAAACAGCAAATTCCACTCTCATAATTGAATAGGGACGGTGGGCATCTACGACAACCCCCAAATACATGCTGCTTAGATGAGACCCAGATAATATGAAAAGTTGCCAAAATATGTCATTTAATGGTCAAACATGCTTCTAAAATAAGCTTACCATTTGCAGCTCAAAATAGCTCAAAATTCTTTGGCCTCATCCTGAACAAATACTGTTAAATTTAGATAATCTAGTGCTACCACACTTAACTGGGGTACAACCTCTGCAATTCTTCAAGTTTGTTATCTCTCCTTCATTTGCCTTTGTTCCTTAGCTCATTCATCACTCACAACATGTCAAACAACACAGCAAATCTTCCTCTGTTTCCTGGAATAGTCTATCTGAAGAGTTACTCTACAAGTGCTTTTTGGTAAAAGATCAAGATGCCTCACCCAAAAATAAATCCACAAAGCTTAATAATAAAAATGAAATGAAAATAAACTACAAATTACATAGACTTTAAAGAACTTTTACTCAAGAGAAGGAAAAACATGGATTATGTGATTACTAAAATAAAATCTTTATCATACTATATTACTAAAACAACTGTACATTTAATGAAAAAAACTGCATTTTATTCTTCTTTTTTTGAGGGCAGTGTCCCTGGCCCTCATATGTGGGATCCGAACTGGGGACACTGGTGTCCCAAGCCAGCGCTTAACCACCGCACCACTCAGCGGGCCCTAAAAACTGCGTTTTAAGATGTTTAATTGCTTTATTAACAACATAAATACCAAAAAAATTACATAAAAGACACTCCATAATCTCTTTCTCAAGAGTGACCTATTTTAAGCAGAAGTCTACATCTTGACTCTTAAAATTTAAATTACAGAAGGAATTGAGTTTTCAATGATATCATTATTTCTTCAATTTGTCTTTATTACTAACTCTATACTGCCATCCTTGCCATCTTAGTATGGTTTACTGAAATAACAACATAAATATACTGAGTTACTTCAAGGGTAAAAGACTCCAGAAAATTTTTTTTAAAAACTGATGAGAGAAAATATATACCTAAATTTCCTATATTAAAAAATATATGTGCATGAAAAATAAAAGAGAACCCTAAAAGTATTACTGATTTTCACCATACTAAACAACTAATTACCATTAATTTAACTTTTTTTTGGAGGAATGAATATTTTTCCTCTCAAAAATCAATCTGGTTTATGTCTATTCTGTATTAGCACTACATCATATACTTTTTTTCAATGTCAACAAAGGAATAATCTATGCATGAAACATGATCTCATTATAATCATAGTGCAAAAGTGAATGGAGGAAATGGTATATCCAAGATTGAGGAGCAAATCAATTGGAAGATTAAACAAAACAAAACAAAAGTTCATGTTTTCCAATTTAAAGTTTATTTACTTATAATACAAGCAAAATGTAAACTTATCTACCAACAACAGTCCACAAACTTACATCTGAATAAAAATCATGTTTTCCGGCCCTTAAGGTCTAGCTTCATTTCTTTCAGACCCAACGAATCTGAGTAATCTACATACATAACTCATTTAATTTTAATTTGCATTTTAGAGATAAATTTGAAAGACACTGGTAGCCATACTGTGTTTTATTTTGGAGAAGTGAAGTCTCCAGTGCTTTTTGATTCTCTAACATTCATTACACAGATTCATAATTATACAAATATTTAATTTTTAGATATTGTATTTTTTCAAGTTTGATTTTTACACTTGATCTTAGCCAAAAGGCCGAGAAGCAATCAAGTTTGATTTTTAAAAGTCAATATATTAATCAATATATAATCAACTCTTCAGCCATCCGTGGCCCCAAATAAGCAATAAACCTATTAAAATTAATATAATAGCAGGGAATCTAATAAATAACTTTGCCAAAAACAAAAGTATCCTCCTGATCCCAAAGTTAGGGCTGGTCCTGGGACCCATTCACCATCCACCTCTGACGAACACAGGGGGAAAAAGAAAACAGCAGATGATGATATGTTCATTTCCTTTTGCTATGCTTTATAAGCTTTTAATTTAGAGATGTGTTAAAGAGAAAGTACAACTTCACTGAGCTATATCAAAATGATGTACAATTCTCAGTTCATTAAATTGCTGATAAAAGGTTACAACGTCCACACATTACAAAGTTATTAATCTTTTCCACTAAAACACTTTACATCTCTTGATTTATAAGGTAAATATGAATTCCACATATTAAAATCCATTTTACATAACCTTTTCAAGAATGTATCTATGCTGAAAAATCAAGGGTAGTTGCATTTTTGTTCTGTAACCTTAAAAGAGGGCTAAGTGTGTAAATGAAGGAAAAAGCTATTGTGTTTTAGAGGGTCTCACTTGAGACAATTTAGAATTTATCTTAAATGTTGACATTATCAAAGTCTTTATATAAAAGCTCAGGCCTAAATTAAGGTAGAGTATCTCCCCCATCCTTTCTGCAGGAGCACAGTTCAAGAGGCCATGCGGTCTAAACCACAAGTGTAATTCCGTTAGTTGCTAGGGGGATCCAGTCACATCACTCTGGATGTTTTCCAGGTTCAGTCTAAGGCTCACAAAGAAAAATTCTATTCTTAGATCATCGTTCTCAAAGAGCTTTAAGGATAAAGGAAGTGCTGTCAACTAACTACCAAACCTTGGAAAATTATTAAATTGGAATTCAAATACAAATCAATTTAAGAGCTTGATCATCTTTGAATAAATAACAAGTTTACAGAGCCAATAGACTAAAAAGACAAAGGGAGAGAGATTTATTTACACAAATGTTCATCACAGTGTTACTTTTTATGGTTTTTAATGGCAAAATGTATAAATCACCTAATATCCATTAAGATACTAATTCAATAAATTAAGGCACATGTATATGCTAAAAATAAGTCATTAAAATTTATAATACATATTTTAATAATCACATTAAAAATGACCAAAATATTAATCAGTAAAAATTATTCTTCAATGAACATGTATTGGTTTCTTTTTTTTTTTAAGTTTTTTTTTTTTTAAATGTAAGATGAATAAAGACAAGGGATACTGTTTTTTATAACTGTATCCCTTATCTAGTAGGGTGTCTGGCAACCAGTAAACCAGTAGGTTTTTATGAACAACCAAGGCATTCCCAAGAACAAGAAACTAAAATAGATTTTAGATAAAAGAAATAATGCATACAGTGGTACAGTTGTCAAATCCATTATGGTGGGAATAGATGACCATGTCGGATCAAGAAAGACCTTTTTTTTTTTTGAAAGATTTTTTTTTGGGGGGAGGATTTGGGGGAAGACGTTGGGGAATCAGGGAAGGGTAACAGACAAGTTGTTGTCCTTGTTGTTCTTTTGTTCTACGGAGGATGTTGCTTCACTGGCCCATTTTGGTATCATCATTGTGCTCTTCTCGGGTGAGGCAGATCAGTCGCTGGCCTCTGGATGGCTACTCATGGCAGCTATTGGCAGCTCACGCTGGCTGCCGGCTACTCACTGTAGCCTATGGCAGCCCACTGCAGCAGGGGCTGCAGCTATGCTGTCCAGCTCCAGGTGGAGCTGTTGTTCACCATCTTAGCTGTAGAGGGCAGTGTCACTGGCCCTCATATGTGGGATCCGAACCAGAGCTGCTGGCGTCCCAAGCCAGCTTTTAACCAACGTGCCACTCAGCCCGCCCAAGAAAGACCTGTGTATGTTGTAAAGTTTGGGTTTTTAACCTTGAAGGAGATGTTGGTATAAAGAAAAGTCCTCAGCATTTGAGTAACAAATCTGCACTTAAGAAAGCAACTTGGATATCAGGGTAAAGACTGAATAGGAGAGGGTCAAGACAGAAAGTAGAAAGGCTCGTTAACAGGCTCTATAAGAGTTCAGAGGAGAGGTGATGAGGCTAGGAGAACAGAGATTTATATTTGGCAATCTGCGCTTGATTTCTTAGTGAATGGGAACTCTAGTCTAAGACAGTAAAAAGGATCAGTTTCAAATTTCCATTCTGGATGACAAAATGAATGATGGTGCTGCCATAATAAATGGGAATGCAGGAGGCTCAGGTGCTGGAGTGCCAAGCATAAGAAAATGATTGAATGTTGGGGAGGACTAAAAAATCATTGAACTGAATTAAAATATTTCTAACAATGGAATAACATCATGGTCTAAAGAGTTCTGAGGTAAATATCTGGAGACCTTAAAGGCTGTTTTCTGTTGTTAAATTTTGGTGGTGGCAGTGATGATGCTGGTGGTATGTGTGTGTGTTATCCCATCTTTTAAGGCTGCGGTTTTGTGAGCTTCCTTTGTATAAAATATGCAGTCGTCTTAGAAATCATATCGCTTCTTATTATATGTGTTAATTTGACTCTCAATCCTGAATTTCCTTGCCTTCCTGGTGTTACCTTGCACTAGTAGTTAACTTCCAAAAAATGTTTCATTTGCGTTCAGCTGTGTAGTCACAGACAAGTTCCTTGAAGCCACAGAGCATGCTAGAGCATTTCTTACTATCACTCAGAGAGTGTTTTGTAAATTTCCCCCCAAATTGTACAAACCTTTATCAGCCTTAAACTAATCGGCCTCTCTTGATGTCAAACTCTTCCTGTTGCTAATTCAGATTTTTAATAAGGACAGAGTCTGTCCAGAGATCAGACATTTATGAGAAAATAAAATATTTGGGCCTTCAAATATCTGGCAAGTCAATTCTAAAAGTGAATATACCTCCCCCAAATGACCTTGAGCTTTACAGGTGACTTTATTATTGGTCTCCTCGCCCCCGAGCCCTTGATGGCTAACTCCTACTCTCTCTCCTCTATTACCTTAGGCACTTCCCATTCCCTCTGTCTCAGACTACATTCTCATCCTCATTTTTGCTCTTAGGTGTTCTTTTTTCAACTAATACTTCCTTAGGTAGCTTTAAAACTTAAGGCAGTAATTCTCAAACTTTTAATAATACAGCATCCTCAAAGGTTAGGTGAAATCTTCTTCTTGGGTGTCTAGGAGGTGTAATTTAAAAACCTCCTGTCTTTGAAGCATTGTGTGCATCACAAAATTTATTCAAAGCTTGCATTTTACTGTAATATGTTTGTCTAAGTATTAAAATGCTTTAATTTCATTACCATTTAAATTGAATTTTTGCCAAAGAAGTTTCCAGAAAAACTGATCTACCTTGAAACTTTTTTTGGCTCTGACACACAACTACAAGTTGGAGTTTAAATACTCAGTGTAAAAGATTACATACATCAGGATATTCTTTACATCAAGTTAAGTGAAATAAAAAATACTTTTAAGGAATACATTTTTAAAATGCCACAAAACTATATATACATAAAAAAAGAAAAGCAATAAACCCAGGATTCGGAATAATCATTTGCTTGGGTGGGGAAAATAGAGGAAACAAGACAAGAAAATATAGTTAGATATGTTATTATTAACATCCTGGCTTTTACTTTAGGTGATTATCCTAGAGGTGCTTATTACTAGAATTTCAAAAAACTACTATTACAATAAAATAAAAATTAAGGAACTGCATAAATGAAGGCAGATAAGAGTAAACAAAGTACGTACTATGAATTAAAATTTATTTTCAAGTTTTTAAAAAGCTCAGTTTAGGGAGTATGGGCTTATGGTTTGGCCTTCCGTCACTCTTACCCCTCAAATATATTTAAAATTTTTTTTTATTTTTATTTTTTTTGAGGGCAGTGTCACTGACCCTCATATGTGGGACCGAACTGGGGCCGTTGGCTTCCCAAGCCAGCACTTAACCTCCGTGCCACTCAGCCGGCCTAAAATATTTTTAAAGGATGAGAAAAAAATCTCATTCTACTTTTATCCCTAATCTCCCAATCAAATTAAGATGCACAGAGCTAGAAAGAAAATGAGTTACTGAAATACTTATTTTAAAATACAAATTTGTGATGTAATATATGTGCTTCTTTAACATATTAAATAATATTTACAAGCAGGTCTAATTATGGTAATTTCAAAGTAGTGATTAACATAACAGTATTTCAAACTATCTACAACTGTAATATATGAAATTATCCTTCTCCACTTTCCCCACAATGACCTTAAAATTGAGAAGGATTTTATAATTGTCCCTCACATTTAATTCTGCAGGATCACTCATTTACTGCCACCCTTGCAATCTTTCCTGTCCCACTTTAGTTCCTCATCCAATCATTCATTCAATCCATATTTAAGAATTACTATGAGCCAGATTCTATACAAGGTAATAGTACTATAAAGAACAAATAGCAATATAAATACGAGTTATTGGATTAGCTCTCAAGGAACTCACAGTCTAGTCTAGGCACATATGCTAATAAATACAATAAAAAGAGACAGATGATAACAGAGGTACATGCAAAATTGTTTGACATAAGGCAGGGAGGGCTGCACAGCACATGTAAACTGACAGCACTTTGATGGGCATAAAGATTGGTAAGGACATTCCTACAAAAAGTAGGGAGGCTGCAAATAGAACAATAGCCTGTTCAGAGTGTCACTGGCAGCTGTACAAGGCCAGAGACAGAAAACAAAGGAATGTGATAAGAGATGGAGCTCAAAAGACAGGGCCTAAAAAAGTAAACTAAGGAGTCCGGGTTTTAGCCTCTTTGGGAGCTCAGTCCTCCTCTTTCAAAAAAGGGCCACCACATACAACCACAAAAGCATGCTCTGACACAAGAATTCTTCATTTTGTGTGTGTGCTATGGACTTCTCTGGCGGACTGCTAGAGCCTACTGATCTGTCTTCAGAGTGGTTTTATTTTTATATTCATAGGATTTCTACTTTTTATGGACATTCTGAAGTTCTTAAGGTAGTGAAGCCTAAATGTGGGCTGCGCAGGTGACTTGCTCCTGGAGTGTGCAGTAAGGCAGGGGGAAGATGAGAGTACAGTGGAGAAACCTGCCAAACATTACACGTCAGCCAGGTGATCAAGGTGAGCAGTGACACTGATGTCATATTGATAGCACACACACTTTGATAGATGATGAAAAGGGCACTTTACCTCTCTGGTCTTCCTCTCAAAAACACAACCAGTTTAACCATAAAAAAATTTAAAAAATCAGACAAATCCCAATTGGGGAATCATTCTACAAAATATCTGACCAGAACGCTTCAAATGGTTGGGGTCATCAAAAAAAAAAAAAGCAAAGTCTGAGGAATGTCACAATCCAGGACCTAAGGAGGCATGACTACTAAGTGCAACCTGGTATTCCAGGTATGATCCTGGAAAAGAAAGAGGACACGAGGGAAAACTGAGGAACTGAATCAAGTATGGGCTTTAGTTAAAATAATCTATTAACTCTGGTGTAACTGTTGTGACAAATGTACCATACTAATGGAGGGTGTTAACAATAGGGAAACCAGGTACAGAGTCTACAGGAACCCTCTGTATTGTGTTTCTAATAATTCTGTAAATTTAGAGCTATCCTAAAATAAAACTTTTTAAAATTTTTTTAAAACTTTTTTAAGATGCACAGAACTGGAAATAAAATGAATTCCACGGAAATACATATTTTAAAAAACAAATTTGAGATGTAATATTTGTGCTTCTTTAACACAATAAATAACAATGTTTACAGGCAGGTTTAATTATGGTAATTTCAAAGTAGTGATTAATATAAACAGTATATCAACCTATCTAGAACAACTGTAATGTATTAAATTATCTGAGACTGCTACAGTGACAGTCAAATGTACTGCTAATACTTCTGCAGTTTGTGGTCTATAGTCAAAACTGAAAAATGCTAAATCTCATTTAAAGTTTAGTAAAAATAAAGATGTAAGTTTTTTCCTATCCAAATTCAAAGACCACTGAACTCTACCCATGGGTTGCAGGTTAAGAATCAACTTCTAAAGGAAAAGAAAGCCTAAATATTAACACTAAATGGACACTGTCTTGCTGGATCTCTGCTAGTCACTACACAAAATTCATCTCGTTAAACCCTCACAACAGACAAGGCAGCTTAGAGAAGCTGTGTATGGTCGTGCCTCTTTAAATTCAAATTATATAGTTTGATTCAAAATAAAGATTCTGACAAAGAACCTCTGAAAACAATTTCCAGCCCCTAGTTGTGGAATTTTGAGGCACACTACTGACAATACTGTAGCTCACCAGCACTTCTACTAAACAACTTTCTGGTAGGCTGAATCAGGCTAACACTACAATACAACACTTCCTAGAGCACTATTTGGACTCATATCAGCAGCAGCTAACCAAAAGGAAAAGGGTAAACAAAGAAGCTCCCCTCCCTTGAACAAATTTGAAAAGTATATTTTTGTCTCCATTTACCAACCCTGGACACACCCAGTTCGTTAGTATCCTTCTAATGGGGTGGTGGTGAGGGTGGCAGTGCTGGTGGTGTGTGTGTGTGTGTAAGCACACCTACGTAGGTTTTTAAAGCAAATATAGCAACATGTGAGATATCCATAGATATTTTATTCAGTCTATGGCAGTTTCTTAGTTTATTCAAATTCTATTTTCTTAGAACGAAAATGCTGCTACAATGATCTATTTTCAAATGACTGTGTAACTGGCAAACTTAAAGCAGGCTTTCTATTTTTTTATTATTTAGCATATATATTTTCTTTTTTTAAACTTTATTATTATTATTAGTTACAGATGTACAAAACAATGCAATAGTTATTTTTTTCACCCCTTATGAAGTGACTCCCCCTCCCCCGACCCCCGATATCATACATATCTATTACAATTCCATTGACTCCATCCCCACACTATACTCCACATCCCATGACTATATATGTATTAAATTATAGTTTACATATAATATAATAAAGCAGGCTTTCTAAAAGTAGTAAAAGTTTTCAATAATTCATCTATCTCCATCAAAATTTCTTAGTTAATGTATATGTTACTCTATGAAATCTATATCCAAATTATGATTCCCACCTCCCCGCCCAGCATGCCGTTCTATTAGTGAATTATAATTTACAGATCCAGATTTGAATCCTCAGTCTCTCTCTCTTAGATGTGTCATCTTTGACAAATTACTATAAACCATTTTACACTTGCATTTCAAGCCTAGATTTTATATTTCAGTCATCATCAGCAATTGATGATAATAAGAGGTTCCTATTATGTAAGGATTGAAAAAAGGAATGCTTGTAAAGCACTGAGCAAATGTTAAACATTATTCATGTAATATTTTTAATTTTTAATTTTACTTTTAAGTTGTAAATTTTCCTTTAGCAATGTTCACAGGGGGTCATTGCTGAAATATTTTTTTCTGTTAGTTTTAGCTGATCCTTTAAATAATAAGAGATTTGCTCTAGAGAATGATTTTATCTTTCTTTGGAAGAAGCCAAAATCATCTCCATTTAAGGGCAAGTAAGCAGCTGCTGCAACACTTTTTAGTTAGCCATCAGAAAGTGAAGCAAGCTGAGTTCAAGTTTAATTATTGTCTTGCTAGAAGCTAACATTATGAAGCTGCAATATTACAGCACCTGCAGCAACAGCAACTCAATAAAGCTTATTTGGCGTAAGCCAGTATTATTTTCATTCTATTAAAATTCCTATTACTATAACTATTTTAGTTCTTTAACATTATCACCATCAGTATACAATCATTTCTAAGCCCAAAGATGCACAAGTCTTTACAAAGAGCTTTCTATCACCCCAAACAATTTTTTCATTTAACTCTCATATACTTTTAAAACTTAAAAATGAAGCACAAAGTGTTAATGACCTTTCCATACCTAAGTAAGATAAATGGCATTCTAGAAAGTTTGGGTGTGGTAAGAGTAGGGCTAACCAATCATCACTTCAGAATTCCTCTGTGACATCATAAGACCTCCCTAGAACACTTTTTCTCCTCCACCAACTTCAATTGTTCCCATAAATCTGGTAACAGAGAAAACTTTCCAGCTAAACACTGATAAGACTTCATACCACTCACAATACTCTATATTGTGATCATCACAGCAGCTAAGGTAAGAAACAGATTTCACTGATTTTGGTAATTCTTACTTACGTTCTGTAATTCAAACTTAATAAACTTTTTAAAAAGAATTAATCACATATTGCAAATTATAGTTCAAAGTTAGACAATAAAATGTGTGCTATGACAAAAAGCTTAATTTCTAAATAAATGCTTATCCATTCAGTGACTAAGAAAAAGACTTAACTTTGAAGTGATATGGGTTGCATTCATCTTTGATCTTGGTTATTGGCTTTTTCATTTTAATGTTCATGTTTATTTTGCTTTTTAAAGTGAATTTCTGCCAATTAAAATACCTTTCAATTACGTTACCGTATTTGGTTGGTGGTAGTGGTGATTTGATTTCTTCATGCAAAAACAATGACTTCATTTTGCTATTTGTTATTCTGCTGAGAAACAGGGTAGAAGTGGGCTGTCTATTTAACTGGAATATTACGAACAGCCCTGTGACTGTACAACATGCACATTACTGGCATAACGATTTCAATATTATCATGATTCCTTACAGGGAATATTAACAAATTAAAATTTGAAGATTATATAATACAAACTACTTTTAAATGCTTTTGAAAACTTTTTTCCTTTCTATAAAGTCCAGTCAACTTTAACAAACACTGCTAAAAAGAAATCCAAGCTTTTAATAAAATTACTTACATTAATTTCAATACTATATCATAAATAACAAGTTTGAAAATTCTAAAACACTTGTCAAAAACACATGAAAAATTCTTTCTCAATATACAGAATACAATGTGGCACTTTAAAAATAGATCTTATTTTAGCAGCACAAACATTCCTAAATATCCCATTTGAGTGAATTTCATAAAATGAGTGCATATTCAACCTATCAATGAATATGTTTTTACTAAGTTATAACCCTCAGTTTCCTCTCTCACATTTAGAAGTGGGGAAAAGGAAAAAAGAAAAATAACTTCTGTTTGAATTCTACTCTACTCTTTATGTTATAAATCTCAATTTAATATATGAAATGTGTCTTCATTCTTAAATCTCAGTCATGGTACAAAGAATATTACATCGATTTTATTTCATTACTTTTACTTTTTTATATATATATATATGTCAAAATAAAATTTACCTCTAGAATTCTGAATTCCTATGACAAACGTTAACTCTACTGCTATTTACAAAGAACTCTGTAATTACACAGGCAGCTTTCCTTAAGGCATACAAAAACATTTCTGATTTTTCCCTACCAATGTGGCACCCTCACTGCCTCTCAATATCTTTACATTCCTAAAATGTTTTTCCTTTGATATTACACATTAGTAACTCAGTGTAGGTGTTTTATATGCATATTTATTTTCTTACTCAAATATCTATCAAATTACATTCTCACATTTCAAATGTTTCTGAATTTTTATAGTACCAGAATGTCACCACATCACCTATTGCTCCAAAAAGTTGGCAGTAGCTAGAAATCTAGAGCAGAAATTCTGCTATTAAAGATATCCTTAGATAGTGTATCCAGATTAACAGAAATGACAGTAACCGTTGTTCAAATTTCAAACATTATGCCCTAGTGCCAGATATTATACCCCAACTAGTTCATCTCTAACGTAAGGTGAAATTTAAATATTGTCTTTGTTTATAAAGACATGTGGTTTAAAATTTTTAAAAAGTGTCAGATGAAATAAAACGGAAGAAATGTGAAAGATGTTTAAATTTGAAAAACTGATTCAAGTTTTAAAAACATGTAAAAAGAGCTAGAGTACCTTGCTTTAAGAAGAGAAGTCACATCACTATCATTTCCTAAGACTCAAATATCAAAAATTATTTTAATAGTATTTTAGTGGACATAAAGAAAAATCATATTCCAGAAAAAAATTGCATTTGGTTACATACTTACACATACTGTTTCTTAATTTCACTAATTAGAGATAAGAGAATACTGGTATAGATAAAATAGTTCAAAGAAAGAATAAAAGTTTTAATTTATTAAATATATTATGCAATATATTAATTATGTAATAAATTGTGTAATACATTAAAATTTTAAGTAAAAATTAAATGTAAACATTAGATTGCCTCTCTAAGCAAGACTGTATATTCATTAACAATCCTAGAAATAAAAACAATCAATTCAATCTTCCTTCTTTATTCCTGAACCTCTTGAATTTTCTAAATGCACTAGTGTATACAAATACTTCATTTGACCCTCTTAGCTCTCTATATGTTTGACACTACATCTCTGTTTTACAATTTCGAAAACAGATGTGAAAACATGAGTTGCCCAAGGTCACAGATGGGAAATGGGGGAGCTTTGGCAGGGGCCAAGATTTTCTTACTCTGAATCACCCGTATAGCCCATCCACGGATCAACATGGCTTAAAAAGAAAACGTGACTTTGGCAAAGCAAAATAAATTGAAAGTCCTCAAATACTGTTAATGGTACTAAAGGGCAGTTAGAGGACACAAACTTCCATTTTATTTAGAACCATTCCATTTCATTTCAAGTTAATTTATGTGTAAGGCATTATATGTCCTTAATAGCCTACAAGTATATAATACTATCTTGATCATTTTCAAAGTGAGGGATGTAAGAAAGGTATGGATGACCTTAGTTATTAAGTAATACTCCTTGGAAGGTAAAACTCAAGATAATTACACAGACTTTAAAAAATAACGTGAACAAGCAATCAAATTAAAGTTCCCTTTTATTTAATTTCTTTCACTGCTAAAATACTCATGTTTTTAATCTATTTAGCCTTGATTACTTACAATCCAGACTAATTTTTCCTCAAAACTTTTTACAAAGCCACATTTTCATACTTTATTCCAGTGTTATATTAAATCTTTTAGCTTTCCTCAATTTCATTTCTCACCTCTTCACATTCTACCATTTAAAATATCCAACCCCACATGTTCTGTTTGAACAGAGGAGTCTGGTTTTGGTATTTATGCTGTGGAAATCACTAACCTTCATCTAAACTGTGAATTAACACAGTGCTGGTCATAACAGCCATGGAGTAAACCTAAAGGTTAGAAATCTGGGAAATAATCCTTCTAAATTACAGTGACCTAAATCAGAAAATATGTAGACTCTTTGAACGTTTCTAGAAATAGTACATCAATATTCTTACTCTACATAATTCTGAAGCATTTATTACCAAATAAACACATGAAAATGAGGCCTAAGTATACATAGCTCCACCCCAGTACACTTGTAGTTCACTGAGGACCTCTAGTGCTTTTTAAAATGTACTCCACCTTTCTGGTCTTCCAAAAGCAACAACAAAAAAACCCACTTCGCTCACATTAGTGGCGGGATGTTTAACTGGCATTTATTTTTCCTTAAAAGTTTCCCTTCACTCCCCACATTATCTTCCCTAAGAGAAGAATCTGAAGTCTCAGCTACTACAGGGTTAAAAGAATATTTTATTTGCAAATAATTTTAACATAATAACCATAATGAAGACAAGCCTAAAGACAAAATAGCAATAGCAATGTGCCAATTTCTTTTTTTTTTTTAATTTTTTTTTGCAATGTGCCAATTTCAAAGATGAAATCTCTATACAAGTATGCTGTTGATTAACAAAGTCTGCTCAAGGCATAGCTTTAAAGCAATGGATACATTTCATTATGAGGTCAATTTAGGGGTTGAGATTATATTGATTTTTATGTTTACACAATTCTTTTCATAAACAGGCAGAAGCAGCTTGAAGATTCTTTCAAATAGACTGTGTGGGCCAACAAAGCTCCAGAATGTTGCTGTCACAAAATAATTTCAATTAGAACGTCCAAGTTTAGCATTAGTCAATCTCAAAAGAAAAATAGCTCTACCAAAGTAACTTTTGGATGCTAACAGGTTGATGATAAATCTAATGATGAACTGATTTGATTTAATTCAACAAATAAAAAAAAGTATACACAATCATCTCTGGATTATCTGCAAAAATAGAAAAAATTAAATCCCCAAATAATCCTAACAGAGACAAATCATGTAAACGCAAATCTATAGAGAATCCTGATCTTGTGAACCAATTAAGTGGAAAAAAATTCTAAAAACTATCTGTCAGACTGTAATCTTGGATGTATATTACTTAAATTTACTAGCAAAATAAGCCCACATTTACTAAAATAAATAAGCAGACAAAAAATAAAAGGGAAGCAAAATTCTAAATGCCACAAATACAAAAAAAAAATCTCAGGAATCTCAGCAGGAGTATCCCCAAAAAACTGAAATTCAGAACATTTTGCAAAGCGTTGAAACTGCTTAAATTATAGGTGGGGGTGACTTTCAGCATATGTAACATCATTATGGTATCAATAGTCTAACAAACCACAACTCAAACTACCAAGTTTTCAAGTTTATTGAGGTTCTTTTTGCACAAGAATGCTTCTGCCATTAAGTTAGGAAATGTGACTCACTATTTCCTATCCATGAGACAATATGAGGACTCTCCTTCAGAACTGACTGACATAGTACCTTTTACCCAAAATGGTGCCCAACATGGCACATATCTGTTGAAGGATTAGAACTGCCTGTGATTTATTTGTCTCTCTCCTTCTTCCATTTCGAAAAACAGAGGATTATCTTGAACTTTATTGCATTTACTTCTCAATTTCACCTTTTTGAGAAAAAGAGGAACAGTGGACAACCAAAGGTTTTATAAATCTTACAGAGAATAGTGAAGTGTTGGCTATTCCCCCTCCCACCCACCCCCAAATTACAATTATTATAGATCCCACCGACATACAAGATACTCTGTGGGCACACTTCTGCCTCTTACAAGTAACTCAAGAGACAACAATCTGGCATTTCTACAACCAAACTCCTATCAAAGCATCTTTGGTATTTTCAATATTCTGGTTCTAAGGCCTGGGTGATAATTTTTAAAGTGACCTCACTCCTCTTGTCCCAAACACCTAATTTACACATATTGTCGTCTTTTAAAAGGGGGTTACAGGGAATGGGCTAATTTCAGTCTCCACGGCTGTTTAAGCCAGATGCAAATTCAGAACATCCCAACAAGATCTATTTCTGATTCTCTTAAAGGAATGCTCTAAAAAAATCAGATAAAATGAAAAAAAAAGTGAAACTATTTTTCTAGGCTCTACCACATATTACTCTATTAACAGACTGGCTCTAAGAAAGGAGGGGGAAAGACACTGCAGGAGTTTTAAACTCTTAGGATGGTTGCGAGTGCCGAGAAAAGAATGATCAATACCTGGTAACTATGCCATTAATTATTATGTTGAGAAGGTCACGGACAACTCCAAAAACAGGACTGTGCTGTCACCACATAGCTTTTCAATTCTCAACACATTATAGGGAGCCTCATCTTGTATGGATGAATTTTGGTTTATCATCATACAGATTTTGGAAGTTTGGGAGAATTAGGACTCAACACATTTCAGATTGTACCACTGTACAGTAAATCGGGCCCAATACAATTAATGCAAACAGTTAACATTTTAGGATGTCCAGATTTGGTTTTGGTTTTAGCATAACATTATAAAGTGACTACAGATCACTTCAGAATTATAATATTTCTAAGTTTGACAAGAAACAAGACACTATCTTTGGTTCTCTTTTATACTCAATTTGTCTCCGGGAACAAACTATCCTTTCTCAGTAATAGCTGGATGTTGAAATATTATGAGATCATCTTTAAAGTATATTCATTATACTTCCACCAGGAGAGAACTCATCTCTTTAGGGCACAGTGCTTTGTATATAATACAGCCTGATAGCTATTCTGATACGAACACCCTGCTGAAAATCAGCAGAGGTGATAATCAATATTGCTTTAAAGAGTAATGGAAGGTTTCATTAGGACGTGATATTTAAACTGGGCCTTAAGGATCAACTGAAGTTTGCCTGGCAAAGAATCAAATGTGGTGGTAGGGAGACATTCCAGGCAGAGCTAGAACAACATGTGCAAAAGACAGAATCATAAAAGGGAATGAAGTATTTATGGAAAGGTGACATGTTTCATGTGAGTGAGGCACTACTCATCAATGTCAGAATAGGGGATGACTTTTGGATTACAATGTTTCATGACGAACAACTGGCAGGTTCCTCTTTTTCCATGTTTTGTCTCAAAATAATTTTTAGATTCAGACCTTTTAGGCCATTTAAGTCCTAAAACTGCACAAAAATGTGAGTTCAAATAGGAATTACCAATGTTAACTCTTATTCCTTTCTTAACTATACTGTTATATATCCTTATAAATAACTACATATAGGGCCGGCCGAGTGGCACGGTGGTTAAGAGCTGGCTTGGGATGCCAGCGGCCCCGGTTCTGGTCCCACATATAAGGGCCAGTGACACTGCACTCAAAAAAAAAACAAACAAAAAAAACTATATATATAGTTATATATATATATATATATATGTATGCAACTAGTCAAATATATAAAGGAATATAAAGGAAATCTTCCCCACAATTACTCAATAATATATGAATTCACTATATCTACTATAAGCAGATATAAACTGAAATCAACTTAAAAGATGTATTTTCTTAAAGAACAAAAGAAAACCCCCTGTATATCTGTAGTATTTTATCTGAGGAATCCAAAGAGAAGTTATTAAATATACACCAAGTTTAAGCTGCCATTTTCTAAGCAGGGAGCATAATAGATAAATTAAAGTAATAGCCACTTGTGTTGGACAATGAAGAATCTATGCTAGAGGCATATATGCACATATACAGAGGGTGCCAAAAAATGTATACACATTTTAAGAAAGGAAAAAACTGTATTAAAATTGTAATAGTCAATATACATCGATAGCAAAAGATGAATACAAGTCACATTTGACTTCTGCAATTATAGGAGGTGCTCAAAGTGGTTACCATCAGCATAATTTTAATATTTTTATCCTTTCTTAAAATGTATATATATTTTTTTCATTTTTTTGGCATCCTCTGTACACACACACACACACACACACGCTAGAGAATATAGACTAGAGAAACAGAGGTTACCAACTCTTTAAGGAAGTTTGACACAAGTTGGCTATCGAGATATTCTCACTACAGACCAACATTACTCATATGAAGGAGGCCAGAATTTCCAGCCAAATTCAAGTCCAGTCTAACACACAATACAGCCAAGTTGAAATACTGAAAGTACAGAATCTAACCACCATATACCACATGATTTCCTTGTAAAAAAGAATGCCAAGTTCTCACGGATCGTGCCTGATACGTTTCTTCCCCTTTCCCATTCTTTTATTTCTCCTCTCTGCTTTCTTCATCACTAGTCTCTGTCAGAAATGGAGCTGACAGGTCGAGTTGGGTTTTCATTGGACGTATAGAGACGGGAGAAAATTAAATCTGGTAGCTGGGGGAAGGCAGTACTATCTAACAATGATGAATCAACAAATGTTAACAGCCATTATCTCTGGGCAGTTATTTTTTTTAATTCCATTTCTAATTTTTCTTCAAAATTTATACAGTAGAATCCTGACTGACAACAAAATATGCCCAAATCATAGTAACTATTATCTCTGGACATTTAATTTACAGTTCATTTTTAATCTATGGCTAATTTTTCTATAACAATGTATTGCTTTTCTTGTTTGTTTTGTTAATTATTAATTAGCACAAATAATTAATTAGGCAGAACAGTTTGTGGGAGCTCTGAAAGAAAGCAAATGGAAACCACCACTTGTATGTACAGGTCATTTGTAAATAGAAACTGTCTGTGGAAGACAGTGAGATAATTTTTATTACTATGCCTTCTGAGCCTGACAACCTTCAGTACTTAATATCAAGTCTTGTTAAAATGTTTCTTCAAATAGCTTATTCTACAAAGCTATAAAATTATAAACAGGAATGACAAACATTTGCATCTACGAGGTCCGGCAATTAAGTTCGCGAACTCATCCTAGAAAAAGTGCTATGTGCCTCATTGCTGAATGTCACTACTGTCACCTTTGAAGGACTCTCCTTGGGAAGCTGTGCACTGACACCAGCGCCTAGTCCACCCTTCAAAGCAATTTTGGAACTCTTTTTCTGGAATGGCCATCAGAGCTGTCAATGTATTACCCCTGACATCCTGAACGTCATCAAAATGTCTTCCTTCAATATTTCCTTTATCTTTGGGTAAAGAAAGAAGTCATTGGGGGCCAGAGCAGGTGAGTAGGGAGGGTGTTCCAATACAGTTATTTGTTTTCTGGTTATAAACTCCCTCACAGACAGTGCTGTGCGAGCTGCTGCATTATCACGATGCAAGAGCCATGAATTGTTGGCAAAAAGTTCAGGTCGTCTAACTTTTTCACGCAGCCTTTTCAGCACTTCCAAATAGTAAACTTGGTAAACTGTCCAGTTGATACAAATTCATAATGACTAAATCCTCTGATATCCAAAAAGGCTAGCAACATCGTTGCAACAAATTCGCAAACTTAATTGTCCGACCTCATATAATACTGGTAAAACATATCTCATTTAACTATTTTATTTTGGACTAAAATCAACATCCGAAGATTTGCTCTGGAGATATTAACACACTAATGTTCACAACAATTACACTCACAGAGAAATAGTCTTCACGAAACTATATGTAAGAACTTTTGCCCAAGAGAATGGCCCCAAACAAGCTGCATCCTAAATCAAAATATACATCTGGTCATTTTGAGAGGAGGAGGAGGCAAAAACTGAAGTTACTACACTCCAAACACAAGACAAATGAGTCATCATGGTGACTCTCACCAAAAAAGACAGGAAAACACTTGTGTGCGCACACACACGTACAGACTATAGAGATATTTAATGCCATAAATGCAATGTTAAAGATGAATTCATACAAAATTGTGTTTTACCTGTTCAGAGACTAGGTTGTACATATGATCCTAACCCATTTACTATTTTTACATTCCAGGCTACCTAAGGGAGTGATCTCATATTTGGCTGTCCACGTTCTACCCTTCTCTTGATCATTTAAAACTTCAGACTTCCTTGTCTTCCTGTGTCATGGAGAAAGTCCAATACCTTACCCGCTCTGCTATAAGAAGAGCGTCAACCATTGAAATGCCTCAACAAGCACGTCAAAATCTCCAGAACCTATTTATCAATTTCTGTCTCATCTTAATATGTCTCTTGTTGATCTGCATCATCGTGATGCTTCTCTGAAGTTCTGACGCGATCTCCAGTGCTGCAACTTCTCACCATCAGCTTAAAAATCTGGCATGCAGTGAAGGGAGAACAGACCACTTCTTAAGTAGAAGAATTTCTTTGTGAAAAGTTCAAGATCCAGAACAAATTGTTAGCAAATGTATTCATCTGCTGCATCTTGTAAACATGTGAAAAGGGCTCAATTTTCAAAATTAACTTTAATATGACTGTAAGTGTGCATAATGTAAATGTTGATTTCCACAGCAGAGCTTGTAAGTTTCTATCCCAAATTGTTTCTGAGGATGCTAGTTTTGAAGCCGCACTGCTAAGAAGTTCATTTCATATATAAAAGCATTAGCTTCACTATTTGGGGTAAATATAATTTATATTGTACCATAAAGGCCTCTGGTGTTTATTAGGTATTTTTCAGGTCTTCGGCAATTACCAAAATAATCATCCAGATCAAATGTCATAATTTGCAATAGCCCACTGATTCCTCACATCGGTTATAGTTATTAGTATCATACAGAAGTCTTTGTAATAACTATCATAACCTACATTCTAAAGTAGAAATTGTATTCTTTTTCTATACTTAAGTAACATTTTTTGAAGTTTATGAGAATCAAGTAGAAAAAAACATGCCGTACTCTCAAATAAAATTTCTCTTAACTAATTTTTTCAAAGAATTACAGAATTCTAGTACATGTAGGTAACCAGAAATTTATCCTCTGTAGGACATTTCCATCAATAGAAGAGAACTGCTGGTTAATTTAACAGCTGACAATGTGATTAGCCATAATTAATAACACACGAATAGAGTCTAACTTTAATTTATTGCACTGTAGTTGATTATCTGAGTTAGAGTATATAACTTGCCATACTATATCTGTGGAATCATGAAACTTAAGACTAGAATGATTTGATGGGTTGTTTTTATTCTATGTCTACCCTCATACTCAATGTAGGCAAGGAAAATAATAAAAGAAAAAAAATAAAATGTAATATTTCAAGCATTAAAAAATAAAATTTTGAATCCTCTCTCCAAAATTAATTAATGCTTTGATTACATTTTGAAATACATTTTTGTCCCACAATTGTTTATGACAGGATATAGCTACTTTCTTTAATCTATCAACCAGATGGTAAACATCTATGGGTAGGCCACTAGACTACACTAAATTATACACCCTGAAATAGTAATTGCAATTATTTTCTTGATGAATACATTTTTAATTTGTCCTGTCATTTAAAAATATCTTTTGACAATACATAATATAGAAGTAAAAACTGGTGATAGACAATACATTCACCACAATTGGCTAATTTAAGTCGACTTGGTTTAAAATTAAGTCTAAAATGGCTTACACGTATACTGCATAGTCCAATAATTTTAACCTCAGTTCAAGATATACATGTATTACTAATATAGCAAATATTAAAAGAGCAGAGAATGTGTAGTTTCCTATATGATTTGTTTAAATATAGTTACTAAAAGAATTTGAAAAGTCAATACTGACTTTGGTTTGTAACATAAATGCTGTGGTAGACTAGTGAGGGGCACATTGCTTTACAATTTTTCTGAATCCCTGAGTGGCTCTGGAGATGGGAGGAGGGATCACTAATATCTGAGGACAGAGGGAAAGGAGACCTTCACGTGACGGGGATTCCTCGGCAAAGCCTCATCTATGGGCTGGAGACCCCCAATATATATCAACTAGAAAGCTTATAAACAACTAGAGATATATTCACCTCACTGGTATAGGCAATTACCCATGCAAAAAGTAACCAAGGTCTATAATTAGCAGCATGATCTTATAAATAAGTGGAAAATTTGAAATAATACATTCTATTCCTTTCCTTACAGTTCATTACATCAACTTCAAACTATATACTGTGGAGATATGAGGTTTTTCCCCTAAATAAAACAAATATTAGTTTCATTCTGCCTTTAATAAAAATTAAAACTTTATACTTGATTACATTAACTTAGGTGTAATGTAAAACAGAAACCCATTCTTTAAATGGAACTTATTTATTCTGTTTATCATGATGTGTAAAAAGTAAGATTAAATAAAAGAATGTATTTAGAAATGTTTAAATACCCAATGTTTAAATACTTCCTACTGTAGAATAAACTCCAAACTTAATCCTAAAAATGAACTAATTTTTAAATGTTTAATGTTGCCTTTTATATTTTAATTGGTTCAAAATGGTTATTTAATGTAAATCACCTGTATTAAAAATGAACCTTTTTGAACTCAATGAGCTCATGATTGATATGACTATAAAAAACCTAAAATAAGCAGTTTTGATTTTATAGGTTGCGTATGGTGATAGTCTCCCTATAAAATAAGATCAAGTTTCCCTGGTATAGACACAAGAGGGCACACCTACATAAAATAATGAATTTCCTTCTGCCCAGAAATTATTTATCCTTTGATTATTTTTGAGTCTTAATGCAAAGTGGAAAAATAATAAATTTCAAAAAAAAAACCTGCTCTTACAAGTAACAGCACACTTTAAAATGTCTAAAAATTATATGCCAACATTACACAGAAAAGTTGACAGATGAAAACAGGTCCAACACATTACTAATTTTAATTATTAAAGCATGTAGGAGTATACAAAAATCATTTACATGCTTTTTAGCCAACTAATGAATGTGTCATAATTATATATCTATTTGGAGTTTCATAATGTCTACATCTTTCAATGCACTATTATATTATCTTAAACATTAAATTTTAAGACAAAACATGCAAAAATAAGTAAAAACAAAAAAAAACAACCTTTCCTTTCAGAGGATGTAACAATACATAAAATGCTCTTGTGTTAAAACTTTTTCATTCTTCTATCATGTTAGACAAAATCCAAGTCATTTAACTTTGTAATTTTTACCAAAATTTTATTAATATTTTTGATTTATATAACAGAAAATTTTCAGTGAAATATGTTGAAATTATTAGGAGCCTATATCTTGGCTGATCAAGCCCCATCCATGACTTAAATAGGCACAAAATATTCTCTTCCTCTTTTTAATGACTACAGCCCAGAACTTAGAAACTCCTAGACAATGTAAGAAAAGAGGATAAAAACTTTGTCAATAAAGAGACCACTTCTTCACTACTGTCTGGAAGATCCACTGTAAGCTGAGAGAAATCCAATGGCTACTGTTGTGTGTAGAAGTGCACACCCTCCATTTCCTTCTTATCCACTGCCACTTCCCCACCAAAAAGAAAGAAATGGAAGGGAATGGAAAGGGCTACGTTCTTTCCAAAGAGGAAACAAGACTGTTGTTTTTCTCTTCTGTCATAGTCCTTCTAGGATCAGACAGCTTTGGGGGAGGGTGGGGGGACAGAGATTATGTAGAACAGAGGAAAGAATCAAAAGACACCGGTGGATTTTGCACATGGAGGCCCATATCCTAACCAATGGAGGGCACAGATGGTTTCTCTGAATTCACAAAGGAAAATGCTTCAGAGTATTATATTACCTGCACTACAGCTGATTTAGCAGGAAACCATGGGAATCAAGGAACGCTAAACACATAAGACTGAAGCTGACTCAATAATTATTCTGGACAGAGTCCTAAGAAGAGTAAAACTTGCATGTTACAATACTAACCTTTTGAGGGAAGGGGTGGCTGTGAGGATTAAATGAGATGAAATGCTTGAGAGCTACAAAGTTCTATATAATCTATGATGCTGTTAGACTGAGACTCTCCGTCCAATTCCTTTCCTTAGTTGTAAAAGAATTGTTTCATGGTGAGAGTTCAGCAGTTGTGCTTAAAAATCATACACATTCACATGGGAGAGAATGGGTTGATCCTTATTATGTTTCTCCTCCTTATATAAAAATTAAACTAGCAGGAAGTCAATGTTTTAGGAGTCTTTTAAGAAGCAACTAAGGTGAGAGCTTTTAAAATAAAGTCAATACTTGGACACTCCAAGGAGAAGGTATTTAAGGATTTTTCCTGTAATAATCCAAGAAGGGAATTAGAAGAGAAGCAGTCATTTAAACACTACAACTGAAGTGTCAAAATTTTCTTTATCTAGTTTCATCTTTCTACTCCAAAACTTAAAAGCACTATATAAAGTGACCATCCCAAATAAGGTTAATCAAAATATAGGATGCTCCAGGGTACATGCAAATTGTCCCTTAGTAGCCTTCTTCCTCTATGTGTACTGGGAAGATTTTAAAATAAGTTTTGCTCCACAAAGCACCTCCAAGATTCCCACCCTCGGCTGCACTGTAAGGTTGGGGGAAACTTTATTTACAGCAGAGTTTCCTCTAAGCAGGATGAAAGGAGTGAATTAATACATATTCCTTTAAATTCACCCAATTTTCTGTTACCTTTCTACCACACTTATTTCATCTTGCTCAGTCTCCCTGAACAAGTCCAATTCTGTGTAAAGACACCAACTGTAAAAATAATTGCCTGATCCCTGCTCTATAATCACAAGCATTTGAGAACTACAATATGATAATAGTTTCAAAATTAGGTTGCCTATCTTTCAATCACTTGAATTGATAAATCACAAATAAATCTGGTTAAATTACTCTTTTCTGATTTGTAATTCAGACACAATAATGATGCTTCTGTTTGGGTATGTGTTTTAAATATACATAATTCAGGTTATAAGAGCTGTTTCCAAAGCAAGAGCAAAGAAGGCACATGGGACGTGTTTAGGGTTCTCCTGTGAATGAAGCACATCACGTCATGTGTGTTTCGGGGTGGCACTCAGATGTGTGAGGTTCCTAGATAAGTTATCTCCTTACCCTTTCACAAAATATATTCCTTTAATCTTTTTTGAATTATTTCTTTTTTTCAATTACAGTTGACATTCAATATTATTTTATATTAGTTTCAGGTATACCGCATAGTGATTAGACACTTATACAATGTATGCAATGATTCCTTTAGTCTTTACTGTTTTTTATTAGCAGCAGTAATAAACATTAATTTAAAATGTTTGCTCCGGGGAAATTTTGCAGTTTTTGACAGAATTTGTTTCCATGAAAAGGTGCTCAACATCACCAATCATCAGGGAAACGCAAACCAAAACCACAATGAGGTTTAACCTCACACTCTTTACAATGGCTATTATCAAAAGGACAAGAGATAGTGTTGAGAAAATGGTGGAGAAAAGGACACCTTTGTGCACTGTTGGTGCAGCCACTATGGGAAACAGTATGGAGATTCCTCAAAAAATTAAAAAGAGAACTACTATATGATATAGCAATTCCCCTTCTGGGTAGTTATCCAAAGGGAACAAAAACACTAACCTGAAAAGACACAGACACTCCCATGTTCATTGAAGCATTATTTCAATATCCGTAACATGGAAGCAAACTAAGTGTCCATTAATAGGTAAATGGCTTAAGAAAATGTGGTATGTATACAACGGAACCTTACTCAGCCATAAAAACGAAGAAAGTCTTGCCATTGTGACAACATGATTAGATCTTGAGGACATTACATACAGTAAAACAAGACAAAGACAAATACCATATGATCTCACTTATATGTGGAGTCTTAAAAAAAAAAAAATTAACTCACAGACAGAGAACAGATTGGTGGTAGTTGCCAGAGGCCGGGGGCCTGTATTATATGGAAGTTGGTAAGAGTCAGTCTTCAAAGTTTTCATCACAGGGGAAAAAAAAACAAAAAACATTGTAACTATGTATGGTGATGGGTGTAAACTAGACTTATTGTGATGATCATTTTGCAATATATACATATATCAAATCATTATGTTGTACCTGAAACTAATGTTATATGCCAATTATATCTGAAAAGAATAAGAAACTGAGGCCCAGAAATATGAAGTACTAAGTGACAGGTAGAGGGTCACCCAGGTTCTGAATTTGATGGAACCAGACACAAAATCCCAGGCCTCACATTGCCAGACTAGTGTTCTATGATACCACATCAGCTCCTTTGTTTCTGTTTCAAGTTTCTTTAGAATGAATATGTTTTGCTTTGAATGAATATTTTTATGAATGTTTTTATAATATATTTAACAAATGAGAAGTAAAGGCCAAGTTAGATAGAAAATTTTTCATGTTAACCAGCCACAAATATTTTTTAGGTTTTCTTTAAGCAATGCCATACTTTTGGAGTTTACAATATCTGTGCTTGTTTACTTTCAGGGGAAAGGAAAAGCAACCTGCGCCTACCAACAGCACATTATCACACGCTTACTGCCAAGTGTGCCACTGTACTCACAACATCCACTAGAGGGAAGCAAACACTTGATTTTGAGCCTTACCTGCATTGGTGTTTCACTCTCTTGTCCAAACTCTTCAATTCGCTGCTGTTGCCAAGGAGCTAAACTGTAAGAGTCCTCTGTAGTTCTACCTTCCAAAGGGTTTGTCCGCAACTGTTCTGTCAGCCACATCTGCGTCCTCACAGAAGGCTGAATGGGAACTGAACCTACTGCCTGCTGACCAAGCATTAAGTATTTCAGAGGTTCAAAAGCCTCTGAGCTGGTCATATTGGGCTTGCTTTCAGGTAAGGCACTATACGTCATGTCTAAGGTCTGTCTCCTAAGACTGGAGGAAGAAGCTCTAAAGTCTTCTTTGCTACAGCTCTCAAATTTATATTTGCAGTCCAGAGTTGATCGTTTTTTATGTATTTCCTTGTCCTCTAGCTTAAGCATCTCCATACTATCATGTAAGCAGCTAGGTCCAATTGTCCTTAATTGTGATGTTAAAGCCTTGCCTATGCCTGTCTTTTCCAAACCACTCCTTGACTCTTCAGTGGATGCAATGCCACCTGAGCTGCAGTTATCCGGGGCAGTGAGTTTGGATAAAGATGACCATTTCCGGAGGGGCCGAAAGTCCTTCATGTCTAGTGAAGAGTCCTGTTCCCCCCTATTGTGGTTTCCCAATGATTGCAGGAGGCTTGCACTCCATTTTGAGCCATCTGATGTCAACGATTCTCTATGTTTGGAAACTGAAGCGCTGGAGTTAGATGGCATGACATGGGCAGTAGGGAGAGTAACCAATGACCGACTAGGCTTAAAAGATAATGGGCCACTTGAAGTTGAGTGATCTGGAAAGAGAAAAGAATGCAAAATTAGTTGTAATTAACGGGGGGGGGGGGGAAGAGAGGGGGAAATTAGGCAAAAATTAGGCAAAATGCCAAAACAAAAATTTGAATATGGCTTGCAAGCACAAGTTTTTCAAAGGCATGTTTATCAAAATGAGGGCATTTTTAGCATTACTATTATTCCTTTTAGTTTATCTGAAACAGATCAAACTTTCAAACATTATTTTCTGAAAACATACACCTGACAAAATATACGCCCATTTACCATCTACTGAGAGATGAAAAATGACTGGTAACAGGTTTAGACTCACCCTGTTCAATCGAAGTGCTGTGCCTTAGCAAAATCCATCCCCCACTGACAGGTGTTACTCATAACCTGGCATTAAAGACTCAGACACAACTCTACCAGAAAATGGTATTTTTTCAGTGTCTTTCCTAAACTGTGGAAATCTATGCCAAAACTGAACATTTTAGCACCTTCCCAAAATTCTATTTGAATCTGAAATACGGATAAAGGAGCTCCTGAAATACTGGAAAATAATTTGAAAAGTTTCTAGCAATATATCTACAGATACAGAATAGTTCTTATGTTCCCAGTCTTCCTAATGGCATCATCAATGGTTTATTTCCCAAGCTAGAACTCTTGTTTGGAGTATAATTTGATTCCTATCTTTCTCTGCACATTCACTAAATCCCCAAGTTGTAAGTTTCCACTTCCAAAGTGATTACATAGCTATTGCCTTAAGTCAGGTCTTCGCATAATATTATTCTATACACAGGAACAGTTTTGGTAGGGTCTCTGCAAGCCCGAAGGATAAATAAAAGCCTCTGTACTCAATTAACTTACGACCATCAAGTACCAAATTATCATCAAATGTGCCACATTAAAAGCAAAGATTATAATTTTTATCAGAGGATATCTAGAAAGGGGATAGCAATTTTGAGTGTGGGAGGAGAGGAGGTGAGTGGTGAAAAGCAACTTTCACAGTTTATACTGTATCTTTGTATACTGTTTGGCTCTTACTAGTATATATTTAAATATTACTTCTGAGCTTTTATAGTGTTTTTTAAAGAAATAAAGCAATGGGAAAAGAAATGTTAAGAAGGTCACAAGAAAAATAACAGGTGGACTAATTTAAAAAAATGGACTTTGCAAAGAATTTATTCACCTGAAGACAGAGAGAAAAAATATTACAGGTGGAGGAATGCAAGCAGAAGCATTATAGTGGACATTTATTATGTTATTCAAGTTTCTCATTAGCTTCAGCAGAATCGTGTTATCCTCAGGAAAATTCCCACATTGTAAGTCTAACCTTCCCCAATCAATTTTAGACCTAAATGGCCAACATATACCCTGCCATAGGTATATGATGCAGACATTGACGAGCAACTGCACAAGGTTTCAGTGTGAAAGGGAGTTCCATGAGAAAATAGGCTTTGTGTGAAGCTACCATTTTGGGCTGGCATAAGCAATATTCCATAATGACAACAGCAGAGGTGGCCAAATCAAGTTCCGCCAGGGGTGGCAGCAGTTGGGCCGCACTGGTGGTATCCTCCAGCACTTGGTGGGGCAGGAGAGTGACAGTTCTCAGAGGTGATTTGAGACACGGTACCTGCAAGCTTAACCTTAAGTCTGGTTCTCCAGCTGTCTCCCCAATATTCTGGGAGGTACCAAACATGCTTAAATAAATTCCTCATCTGCTCAGTCAGCCAGCCAGCTTCTTCTGCTGATTAAGACACTAACTGATATAAGTTTGAAGCCAGAAAATGTGGTTTCCAAAAGAAGGAAAACAAGTTATCCCATTTATCTGCTGTATGAAATAAGTGTCAAGCAAAGTTGCTCAAGGTAATCCTTCTTGAAAGGTAAACATGGAGCAGAGTTGTACAAGTCTTCAAAGGCCCTGCTGAGGAAAGAGCCTGGCCTTATTCAGCCAGAAATGTGGTTATCACTGAAAGTTTCCAAACAAAGGAGTAAGTAACAGGATCAAAACTGCACTTACCATGATTATCCCGCTAGCACCGCTGAGGATGGGTTAAGGCAAAATGACTGGCAACAGGAAGATTGACTGACTAGTATGAAATCAGTAGAAATAGAAAATAGAGGGGAATATGCTCCTTAGGGGTAATTCTAAATAGAAATAGGACAAATGTCCCCAAAAACCTATGGATTATTTGTGTTAATACATCACAGTATTATATCTATTTACTATATATATGTTTGTTACTATTCCTAAAGGAATATTTGTATTAAAATCATCACAGCCTCTTAAAAATGTCTTTTTTTTAAAACAAAAATGAGACTCGTATCAAATTTGAAATGATGAGGTTTACATTAGAAACCTGATCATTAGAAAAAAAATTGTAAGTACAGATATGGTGTAAAGGTTAGGTGTAATTTTTTATTCAGTCTTTTTAGATGCAAATCCTGTCTCTCCCACCTAGTAGTCATGTGTTCAGACAAATTACTTAACCTCCTTGCATCATAGTCTCCTCGTCCATAAAGTGGGGATGACAACAGTGAGGATTAAATGAAACATTACACATAAATGACTCAGAGGAACCCCCGGCACAAAGCAAATGTTAGTTATTATTATGCTATTGAAAAAGCTAAAAACTAATGTTATTTTCAATGTAATAGACAAAAGGCTAAATGTCTATATGATACAAAAACTTCAAAACTAAAAATAAAAAACAACTAATTTAAAAATAGGGAAAGGTTATCAGCAAATTACCAAACAAGAAACGCAAAATAAAGAACACGTGTTAAAAACAAAAACGTTCAAATTCACTAATAGTAAAGTGCAGTCCTTATCAGATTCATAAAATTATTAAAGGCTATAATATCCTTCAATGATGGGAACACAAATTGTTATAGTCTTTGTTTGGAAGAAGAGGCGCAATTTGTTTGCACATGTATTGACATTTAAAATATGCTAACATAGAAGTGAGTCTATTCATGAACAGAGAAACGATCTGAAAGAATACACCCAAATCTTAATAAATAAAGGTAACCCTATGTAGAAGAAACAGAAGAAAAGGAAAAACTTTCACATTTTACTTTATACATTTTTGTTTTCCTTTCTTTCCAAGGAGCATAACTTCAATATTTGGTCCAACTTCTGCGAAGGTGTTTTGTTTTGTGACCTCAAATAGTTTGAAATATCTCCAAGAACTCTGTTACTAAAGTATGAATAAAATATCAGATGACAGACTGTCTCACTTTCCATGTCACAGCTGAAGTCTCTGAGAGCAGAGGCCGCCAGTCCTGGCTGCGGCTTATACCTGATAACTGCCCCTTTCTTGTCTACCTTTGCTAGCTTGGTAGTTCCCAACAGCATAGAACACCAACAATTGGTGATAAAAACCAATTCCACATCAGACTAGTATTTACTCCCACAAATCTGAAAACAATTGATATGTGCTGTTCCTAGACTATTACATCGAGGGTAGAATTTACTCCTAAAAGTCACTTATCTGATGTTCTCAAACTTTGCATAAAAAAGAAGTTATCTGGGGTCTGGAGCCTATGATTCAGTCCAAATAAGAGAAGGGCCCAGGAAATAACACTTTTTACTGAGCGGTTCTGTGGTACTATTCTCTACATCATTCCAGCTCGGAGGCCTTCAAGCTTAAATATCCCAAGTTCAACCATCACCAACAGCCGAGTTCTAGTGTAAAACTTGATGTCCGGTGATATTCAGAATTCATTACTGTAAAAACTAAGGATTAAAGCTTAGTCCTTCGCTTCTCAGCCTTTTGGCTAAGCTCAAGTGTAAAGCTTTGTCCTGTCACATACATACACGTGCACACACATGAATTAATGAGCAAGGAATTAAATATTTGACAGTCTCAATCTCTGAAAAAAGGACCATTAGATCTTAGACATGAGTCCAGGAAATATTAATTTTAACACTTTAAAAATGTCATTTTTCCCTAATGAAACAGTCCATTAGAAGTATATGCAATGGTATTCCTAATGTGCTTTATTATACTATCTAACTGTAACCACAATTCCCAAATGCAAATTATTACAATGGCATCTAGCCCACATCTAAGGTAAAACAATGAAATCTGAAACCAGCAGTGGGTAGTTCTCTTAAAAACCAGACACAGGGTTCACAGCATTCACAGAGAGCGCAGAAGAGCTAATGGTTTCGGACCAATTTCAGCTTGTAAGGGAATAATATAAAAAGAGGACATTGCTGTGGCCTGATAATGCAATTGAATTGTATTTAAGATAACATATTCTGAATTCTGAACAAAATTCTAACATTTGTTTTACTGTCATGTTATTCTTATCTGGTAATGGATGAGTACATCGATTCTATCTTCTCTTATATAGAGAGATAGGCTCTCTCTGGCTCTTTTCTTATTAAAGTAAAAAAGAATAAAATTTAAAAAGGCGACACCCTCCAGACATATATTATAACAACAAATCCTTACAGTTAAAAAAAAAAAAAGTAATCAGGTAGCTATATAAGCCTGCATCAAAATATTCTGACTTTAAATTAACAGCTTAATATATTTATCAGTCAATATTAAACTTTGAGGGGTAAAATGTATAACTATTGCACTGTGTTGTACACCTGAAACTAATTAAAAATAAAAATAAATAAATAAATAAATAAATAAATAAATAAATAAATAAATAAATAAATAAAAATAAATATTATTTTACATTTTTAAACAAAAATGTTAACTGTAACTCGAAGTCAATATTTCAGTTTTACACAACACAATGATACTTTTTTCTTTTCCTGCTAATGCCACAATCATATCACGAGAAAAAAAAATTTTTAATACTACATGTAACCACATTATTTTTTTAAAAAGTAAACATTTCTAAGCATTTACTATGTTTTTAGGGAAATGTTTTTAAATATTCTACAATACAGTCTAGCAGGAAAAGCACTATATACAGAATCTCAACAATACATCAACCAATGAATCTCCTAGGAATGTATTATGCACAAGGTACTATGCTAAGCAGAAAAGAAAATGCAAGGATATTATTCGCAATAAATATATGAATATAGTCCTTCCCTGTGGGGTTTACAATTTCACTATTACACACACAGCTGTAGAGAAAGACTAAAGTTTATCATAAGGAAACTACAAAATGCCAGACAATGAGAAGTGAGCCAGAGAAAAGACAGACTACTCATAAAAGAACTCTCAGAATGATAGCTAACTTCTCATCACCAATAATGAAATCCAGAACACAGTGAAATGGTATCTTCAAAAGGTTAAGAGTAAATAATTGGCACCCACGTGCTGTTTGGAAAAGTACGTTGTTTTTCAAGACTAAGGGCAAAATATATTTTCAGCTAAGCAAAAACAGGGCTTATCACCAACAGACTCATAAAAAGAACTACTGAAATTCCCTTAGTTTCTCTCAGGAAGAAGAAAAATGAGCCCTGAATTGTAAAAGGAATAAATTTTTTTTGAAGTCAACTTATGATTAAATCTAAAAAAAATACGAACAATGATTGCATAAAACAATATCTAATTTGTTGGTTTAAAAAAAGATAAAACTATAATATTTGTCAACTATGATATATAACTCAAAACAGAGGTGGACCAGCATTCCGATGTTTAAAGGTCCTTATGTATGTGAGAGGAGGAAAAAGATTCTAACCACTATTATAGAATATCAAATTAGGGATGCATATTATAATTTATACATTAACAATTAAAAGAATAGGTAGAGCTGGTACAGCTGTACAACCACCAGCAAAAGAATAAAGGCACTATGTTTTTAGGTAAATGTTTTTGGTAAATGGTATTGGATCCCCATTTGGTAAAAATAATTTGGTAAATGGTATTGGATCCCTACCTATACCATCCACAAATGTTATTCAAAATGAAGCACAAGCCTAAATATAAAACTCTTAGAAGAAATTATAGGTGTAAATCTTCATGTTAGGCAGAGGTTTTTTAGCTGTAACACCAAAAGCCCAAACAACAAGAGAAAATAAATTGGACATCATCAAAATTTTTAAAATTTTTGCTGCAAATGAGACCAACCAGAAAGTAAAAAGACAACCCACAAAATGGGAAAATAAATTTGCAAATCATGTATCTAATAGAGACTTATATCATCTACATTACATAAAGAATACTTAACAACTCAATAATAGAAACATAAGTGATGCAATTTAAAAATGGATGCAGAAATTGAATAAACATTTCTCCAAAGAAGGCCTTATTAAAGCATATGAAAAGATGCTTGACATCATTTAGTCCTGGGGAAATGCAAATTGAAGCCACAATGAGATACCACTTCACACCCATTGGGATGGCTATCATCAAAATGACAAATAATACCTGTTGGTAAGGGTGTGGAGAAACTGAACCTTTCATACAATGTTGGAAGGAATGGGGTCGCTGCTTAGGAAACAATGGCACTTCCTCAACTTTAAGGTTAAACACAGACAAATCATATGACCCAGCAATTCCACTCCTAAGTATATAATTAAAAATGTATTCTAAAAAATGTAGTATCAGCCAAACAATGGAATAGTATATGGGGATAAAACGAAATGAAGTACTGATACATGCTACAACATGAATAAATCTTGAAAACATGTATGTGAAAATCAGTCATTCACTAAGGACCACATATTAAATGATTCCATATATGAAATGTCCAGATCAAAGAAATCTGAAGAGATGGAAAAATTAGTAGTTACTTAGGGCTGTGAAGATGGGGAACGACAGATAGCTGATAGATTTCTTTGGGGATGAGGGCTAAAAATGTTCTAAAACTGGATTGCGGTAATAGTTACACAATTCTGAGAATATATTAAACTGTATACTTTAAATGGGTGAATTTATGGTATGTGAATTATACCCCAATAAAGCTGTATTTTGAAAGGATAGGTATATAACTCTAATAAACTAGAACAAAGGCATGAAGAGTCAATCAAAAGAAGGCAAGAAAGATGGAAAAAAACCTGAGAAAGGCAGAAAAAGTATACAATAGGATTTTTTTTTAATTTTTTTGGGGGCAGTGTCACTGGACCTCATATGTGGGACCCGAACTAGGCAGCTGGCTTTCCAAGCTTAACCACCGCGCCACTTGGCCGGCCCACAGTAGGATTTTTTAATGCATCAATATATAACAATTACTGCAATAAGTGAAAATCCTAGACCAGAATTTTCCTAATAATTTTTTTTAATCCAGCTAAATGTTTACAAAAGATATACCTAAAATACTAAGTCCCAGTTTGGCATTATGGTATCTGCATAGAGTCTGAGAATGATTACAAAAAGAGAATAATCATTCAAAAATAACTGTCAAGAACACTAGGAAAACTGATGGTCAGGTATCAATATCACGAAAAGCATGCTTTCCTGAACTCCTTGTATTTTAAGAATAGTGAGAAACTTGTTTCCCTACAGCCAAATGTGTGGCTTATTCTTTTAACAATTGTAGAGACAGCAATAGTACATAATTCTATGCAAATCTTAGTTTTCATTTTGTTATTGTCTAATCATTATTACCTGTTTTCTATTTTTTCTCAATTGTATTTTGTGAAGCCACCTCAAATCCTATTAAAACAGAATATGAGTGAAAAGTTATAAAATTACTTGTTTAAAATACATAAATGTACTGTTCACAAACTCTCAAGCCCTTTTTGTACATTCTCTTAGAAACCATTCACAACAAAGAAACGTCTTTCTATAGCTTATTATATAAAACAGGATGAAAAGATGTGTGTTGTTTTTTTTTTAAAGGGGTAGCTTGATCTCCAGCCAGACTGTTGGCAATCTAGTTAACGGACAATTGAGGTACAGTTTAAAGAGGTCAATAATTCAAAGCAAAAGCCATTTGAAAAGCTGATCAATACAAACAGATTTTTTTTTAACACAAAAACTTAAATATTTTTTTCTTCAATGCCTTCTAAAATTTCATTAAACTACCATTTTCTGGATGTCTCCCACTAGTTTCAATGTAAGTCTCATCAGGCAGTTTACTTGCAAAGAGCCACTGAGAGTTATTTGTCTTCTATAAACTTTTTTACAAATCGAATTATAACTTGATCTCTTAAATTATGGGATGTGATTTTTGAAAATGCAAATTTTCTCAGAAACAAAATTATTACTTTGTGACAAAACAGACAAGAAATTATTTGGTCCTCTATCTATCTGCAAATCTGGGTAAATGTAGAGTCTCCCCTAAACCCATGGCTATGTGACTGAAGAGCCTTTCCAGGTCAGAAGTACCTGGGTTAATCATAGTTCTCGAAAATAGACTCAATTCAGTTCAGCTTGGTCAGATTCAGGTATTCATTTTCTACTAGGACAGGAAGCAAAATGATAGAAAAACATGACTGAGCGAATGAATGAATGAATGAATGAATGAATAGATGGATGGATGGATAAATGAATAACACTGAAGGTAAATATGACATCCATTAAAGAAACTAAATATAGCTCCATCAATTTTAATTTCTGCAAAATTACTAGCTCTAGTAATGCCATTATATACCAAATTAAATAATTTAAAATTCAAATATTTCATTTTAAGCAATAATGTAAATTAACAAGAAAATTAAATAGAGATGCAGGGCAAAGGAAAAGGGTTATCTGTACGGCAAAAAAAAAAAAAGGAAGTCATACTGTTTTGAATACTGCCTTGAAATTATTTTATTTCACAAGCAAAAGAGTGTTCTGTACATAACCTCTGACCTACTCCCATATGCTAATAAGAACTGAAGCCCATAAAGGTTAAATTACTTGACCAAGTACAGATCTCAAAATAGAATCCTGCTAGTCTCCTATTTCTCAGTCTAGTATTACCTAAACTATCCTACACTACACCTCTCAGGGCTTCTTCCCCTCTAGCTTCTCCCTTCCAAGTCCAGATATCTAACATAGTGGGAGCTCAGGGCAGGATTTCAGAGTTAGACTTGAAGAGTTTCAGTTCCAACACTTGGAAAGCTGTAATCCTGGATATATTACTAACGTCCTGAGTCTGAATTTTTCACCAGTAAGAAGACAATTAAATTTTACCTGAGAAGGATTTCTAAAATAAAATTTTTAAAAATGTTAAATCAAGTATAAAGTATAAGACTGCAAAATTTTATGGTATATTTTGATTAAATTAAATAAGCCAACTGACCAATGAATTAATTGTAATGTCTAGAAGCCATATTATTGGAATAGGCATTATCAGAGTCCTGAAAGTTCCAGTTATGAAGCTGCAAAAACATAAACATTCACCAATAAACTGACCACTAACAAAATAAAACAAGGATAACAGGTTAGAGAACGGTCTAAATACCATTTACTTTATATAAAGTGGATATATAATTGTACCTAACATCTAATTTTTGAATTAACTGCAACAATCTGTAAACCTCTTATCATACTGTCTTGTACAAAGTAAATGTTCAACAAATATTACTATTATTATAATTAAAAGTTTAAGAGAGAACTCTCAATTTGCTTAAAAATATTACCAAGGTGTGGGGGTAAGCAGAGAGGTGATAACTGAAATCAAGATTGTCATGTATTTGTAATAGTATAAATCTGATATTGTATACATGTGTGTTCACCATTTTAGTTTATTTCTACTTTGGTATATGTTTGAAATTTTCTATAAAAAATAGAAAAAGAATGAAGAGGAATATCAAAAGGTTATTTTACATTAAGATGAGGTGTTTTAAAGAAACCATTTGGCAAAGTAGGCTAATAAAACCTAGTCACTGTAGTAAAATATACAAGCAAAGAAAAGAAAGCCTTGGGAAGTATTTATAACATCCTCCAGAATTAGTGGTTGCCTAGAACTTGGGGTAAAATAAAGGGGTGTTTGGAAGATGATGGCTAAAGGGAGTGGAGTATCTTTTGGGGGTAATGGAAATGTCCAAAAATTGACACTGGTAATACATACACAACTATGTGAATACACTAAAAGCCACTGAATTGTACACTTCAAATGGATGCATTGCATGGTATGTGAACTCCATCTAAATAAAACTGTTCAAAAAGAATGAATGTATGGCTTTCATCTCCTGAGCATCTCCTGAATCATATTTTCCGCTTTCCCACTGTCTCTCTTTATGAACAAGTCACCATGGGCTGCTACTTGCAACTCAGGTGGTCTCCTGGCATCCTCAGAATGTTCCTCCCCGTCTCTCTCTCTGACCATGCTGTTCTCTCAGCCTAGACTGCTCTCCTCCCCCAACCCCCTATGCTCTGCTAGTTCCTACTCACCTTTTCTGGCCTCATCTGAAACATCACTTCTGCCAGGGGTTCTTCCCTAATCCAGTGGATTTAGGTATGTCCCCCTACCCTGTGTACTTCACCTCCTCTCACACTGCTCATCATATTTTATGATAAAGCGGACAGGAAGTCTGCCTTCTCTACTAAACTTTATGTATACAATGAATAGGAAAAACATCTGTTTAATTCTAACCTGTAGCATAGTACCTGACACATAACAGACACTCAATAAATATTTGCTATGTGGATAAACGAATGATTGAACAAATCCTTATCTTAAAAGAACAATGCACCAAATGGTAACTTTTCGGATTTTTTTTTCTTTCTGATATATATTCGCAGGATGACCTCAAAATTTGTATTATTCAACAGCCCTTTTATTTCTTAGTAAAAACAACTAACTAATGAAGATATGATTAAAGTCCATTTTTATCAGTCTCTCCTATTTGAAATAAATGAGGTTAATTAGATAAGAAAATTATCTCCAATACAAATTACCAGTTGGGAATTATCCAAAAAAAAAAAAAAAATTATTATTTAACTCTATCTTGTACACCTTTCTAAAGCAAAATATATAAATATGCTTGAAAATTAGCCCAAGCAGACTGTAAAAGCTACCCTTAAGAACTCAGATTTTAAAAGGTAAAGGAACTGCCGGTGAGCCAGCCTGCCTCTCATGTGACACAGGAGAGGAAGGCTGTCCTGGGGAAGGTTACACAGCCAAGCCTAAGCAAAAATTAAGTTCTTTTTTTTGTCTCAGGGTCCTATACTCCCGGTTTCCTCTTGCATCTCCCTTAATCACTCAACTCTGGCACTGCATCTAGGTTATGCCCTACACAAGTGCTGCATATTTCAAAAACAACTCCCTCTGAAACTAACTTCTGTGGCAACAGCAGCTATTTACACGGACTCCAGGTCTCCGTGAAGAAAACCTAAGAAGAAGCTGGAGATCCGCCGGTGAGGCTTATGTTACAGTTTGGTAGTCTTGCAGATGCATCGAGCCTCATGTCACAGATCTATTTCCTACCAGCCGGAATTTGACACCCCATGTACAAATTAGCATGGCTAAAAAGTGATGCTGCTAAGGTTAGTGTCTCAACTTCTTGTTAAATATAAAAATCTCACACCCTTATTTAACATTATTTTAAATCTCAGAATAACATAGCTAAAAGCAAATCACTCAACGGCAATTTTAGAACACTGTTCTGTACAAGAGTCTCGTCCCTGCTGAGATGCTGACTAATCCTCTCCGCCATTTTGATCTCTTTTCAATTCTGCAGTTCTTGAAACACAGTAAGTATTCAATAAGTATTTATTAAATGAAAAATGAATGAACCTCTAAAAGCTGCAGGTTAGAGAGGAAAAAAGGAAAGGTACCTTTATTTATATAATGGTTACTTATAAAACTGGGTATTTGTCATTCATAGAGCATTTATATTATGTATTCAGTTGCTTTATACTCATGTACTGATTTTTAGTTTCTAAAGAATTAAAATAAAACACAACACTAAAATTAAAAAGAATGCAAGTTATTTTTCAGATGATTCACAGGATGCTTTGAGGATTCAGCAGTGTCCAAACAGTATCCCTTGGAACATCAGGTATAACCAAACAATACTAAAAAACACAGAGCGGGGTGGGAGAGCAGGGTGTCCAGCCAGATGGTACCACTCAGTTTGTTTAAGGTCTGATACTTCCCTCACAGGTGTACTGTTTACTTAAAGTAACGTGCCAGACTTCATGCAAAAATTATTCCAGGTACTCTGATCTATACCCCCAAAACTGAATTTACATTTAGTATACAGAGGTACACCTATATTCAACTATAACTGTCGTGTAGATAAAGGGAAATAGTTAATAAGGTAAATAAGAACTCAAAATTTACTATTACAGATTAAATATTTTAATTATATAAGTATAATGGTATTCTTTGCAAAGAGCAGTCCAACTGTAGAAGATAGTAACAGGTAAATGAAAACGCGGTACAAACCCTCTTGGACCTGCTCGCCGCCAGGTGAGCACCTGCTGGCCCAGGAACAAGCTGTGTGCTGGGTCTCCAGGGGAGGGTTCCCTCACCCTCCTAATTAAGCCTGAGGACCTGCACCCCAGATCCCACAGGAGAATTCCAGCAGGAATTACTAACATTATTCCTTTTCCCCATCCCCAACTAAGAAACAGAACTCTTGAGAATTTCAAGAGTTCTCCAATCTAAAATCTTCCCTACCCCAAACATTTACATCCCACCATACCCACCTTAACTAGCTTCCTCTTTGACAAGGGAAAGGGGCAATCCCTGTACAGTGAAGCCCTTATCGCTGTCCAATGATAGTAACAGTCAAAGGCAGATACTAAAATATTCTGTAGAACAAACTCAAATTACATTTGGTAACACTGGTCCAAATTTCATTTATTTATTTAGAAATTAATTATATTAATTAATTATATTAACATAATAATTTGTATATTATTTAGAAATTAATATAATTCTATGCCATGGTAATTTTCAGCTGGGGGGTTATATAGTACAAAGGAGATGAACACTTTTTAGGTTATTCTATAATATTTATAATATAAAGATATTTATTTAATTTTATAAATGAGAAAAAATAAACACTTTATAGATTTATGGTTAGTAGATGACAAAATGATTTATATAATCAAGACCAAAGTATATAAGGGCCAGCCGAGTGGCTCAGTTGGTTAAGAGCTCGTTCGAGAGTGCAAACTCAGAGCAACAGTGGTTCGATTCCTGGCCTGAGCTGAGTTGCTGCTGAGCTGCCAACAGGTGACAGGATGGCTCAGCTAAAAAAAAAAAAAAAAAAAGACCAAACTTTGTAAAGTACATCCACATGGGACTGATATAAAATGATCTATAATACATAGCATGTTTTAAATCTGCATTATACTATAAATATCAACCTACTAGCTCTCTTCTAATGCAAGGCTATTTTCAACATTCAGTAAGCTTCTACAATGGCTGTTTCCATGGGTCCTTTACATGAAGCAAATCCAACAATCAAAAACAAAGATTATGAATTAGAGGACTCAGGGCATTTACCAAAGAACAGAGAAGGTTAAAAAAAAACAAATGAATAGTTCCCACAAAGTGGATAACATGAGAACTTCCAAAAAGACAGAAAGTAAGGAGGAAAAACACATACTAATTGGAATCAAGTGTTACAGAAGCAAAGACATTAAACTTCCCCCAAAATAGCTGTCAATATGCCTGCTAAAACTATTTGCTATATTCAGATAACATTTTTAAATAGCTGACTTTAATAGGAGTACACACACTTCACTTCTCCAGTCAATAATAAATGCAATCAAAATCATTCATTACACCAGTCACTGAAACCATAATGCTGATCCATTTTCCAAGCAAGTCCCAAGCTTCTGTTACTTATTGTTAGTCTTCCAGAGTCCTGCTACTCCATCTTATTTTCATTTGCCCTTTCTCACAACCCTAGTCCTTTCCTAGAACTCTTGCCATATTTGTCCTTTGTCTTCAAACTTTGACACTGCTGTATCCATAGAATAGCCTCTAAATAATACTACCTACTATGGTCATGCCTTAAATTCAATAGATTTTTTGTTCATTAGAATACGCCGTACAGTGCTGTGTAACATACCAGTAAAACCACTTGTTGTTTCACATTATTAATAAAAAACTGGCAGGGAAAGCAGTTGGGAGTCACCTTGGAGGTAATGGAAAGAACTAATGGAAGGCCAAAAAACATAGTATTTTCAGCCCAATTCAAGGAGAAAGTGGCATCATGTACTTTATCCCTAAAAGGTTACAGGAACTTGTTTTTACTATTTCATGAATTAGTCCATGAGTAAAGCAGTGATTTTGCTGTTAACACAAATAAACTCGTTTTAAAAATTAATTCAAAGAATAAAGAGAAAAGGCAGTTTTCTAAATAACAATATAAAAGATGAGTAATTATACACAGCAAGATCAAAGCCTTTCTAGAGATTATGAAAAAGATACTATTATACTCATATTCCCCATGGGGTATTTTCAGTTCTTCATTCAGTCATTATGAAAAGGCAGCAACCCAGCCCTGACAGTGTGGCCCTGTCTGGCTCTCCCTGGACAGACTGAGAAAGGAAAATTCCCAGCTGGGTCCAAATCAATACCATAATAGTCTATGGAGGATGAAGTAACTGACTACAAAAAAAAAAAAAAAGATTAATACTGTGTTTCTAAGCTAAAGCTTCAAAAAGCTAAAGAATTTATCTCTCAATCGAGAGTAAATTTTTGAGAAGTTGTAAGACAAGAACAAAGTTTTTAAAAAGTATGATTTGCTTAAAGCAAACAGCTTTATAATAACACCAAAAAAATCCCAGAGCATCCACTCAGCAACTTATAAATCCTCAGATTTGTTATCTTTCCCACAAAATTCTCTCCTTTAAACAATTAATTTTTTTAAGTTCACTGATGAGACAAAATAGCTTATAACATGTGTTTTAAAAACTCTAAAAGCAGTTCTTCTGTTTTATTTTCAACTCATTTCAAATTACTCTCCAGCAATTATTTGATGTCTTTCTGTTTACCACAAAGTCTATAATAAAGAGGGTTGTGGATTGAACTGTGTCCATAAAGATACATTAAAATATTAACTGCTGTACCTGTGAATAAGATTTTATTTGGAAACGGGGTCTTTGCAGAAGGTAAGATGAGGTCAAACTGGAACACAGTGGGCCCAAAACCCAATTACCAGTGAACATACAAGGAGGGGGAGGGGGAGGGAGAGAGAAAGAAAGGTATGGAGAGATCAGAAGACACAGAGGAGACACAGAGAAGTAGGCCAAGTAAAGAGATGAGAACTATAATGGCACAAACCAAGGAATGCCAAGGATTGCCAGTAACCACCAGAAGCTAGAAGAGGCAAGGATGAAAGAATTGTCCCTAGAGCCTTTGAAGGGAGCATGGCCCTGTCAACACCTGGATTTTGGACTTGTAGTCTCAAAAACTGTGAGAAAATATATTTCTATTGTTTTAAGCCACTCAGTTTGTGGTAATTTGCTATGGCAGCCACAGTGGTGTATGAGTTAACAGCTCTAACCTTGCTTTACTTGTATACTGAGGGCTTAGAGACTTGCTTCCAAAAAAAGAATATGGAAAGGGAAAAACAATGGCTTTATGTGGAGAAATGTGGCAAGCACATCTTAACCAAGCAATCAAGGTTAACATCACCAGTGATTTCATTAATATCATGTACCTCCTGATAGGACATGAGCGTCTTCGTCTTCACAGTATTCTTCCCAAAAAGCATAGCCTCAGTCTAATCATGAGCAAACATCAGAAAGATTCTATTTGAGAAACAGTCTATAAAATGCTTAACCACTCCTCCAAATTGTTACGGTTATGAAAAACAAGGATACAGTGAGAAACTGTGACAGGTCAGAGGAGATTAAGGAGACATTACAACTAAAAGTAATGTGGTCTCCTGGATAAGAACTAAAAACAGGAGGGCTTCAATGGAAAATTGGTAAAATTCAAATAGTCTAATGTTTAATTTAAAAAAGTAAGCATGGATATACATGAGCCCATATTGATATAAATAACTGAATAAGTAACTAAATGGGAGAGAAAGGATAACTATATCTTAAAGAATAATTCCAGATATTAAATTCAGATACTTCCTCTTCCAGGAGGTGGAGTTTAATCCTTCCCCTGACTTGCATTCAAAGAATAGACTATAGAAAGGGGAAACTAGTTACTGTACCGTGGAGAAACCTGGTAAGCCTGGTACTACCAGTTCCTGAAACTTTCTGAGAATATTCAAGAGATGTGTTTTATTGTTCTGAACTAAAAAAATTAAAAATAGGGTCGGCCGAGTGGCGCAGTGGTTAAGCGCTGGCTTGGGAAGCCAGCGGCCCCGTTTGGGTCCCACATATGAGGGCCAGTGACATTGCCCTCAAAAAAAAAAAAAAAAAATTAAAAATAGTGTTTGAATATGTAATAATGTTCAATACTATTATTATCAAATGAAACTGTCCCTCTGATCACATTAGTTTTTCTTTCGTTCACTTTTTTACTAAACTTTCTATTTTCAGTAAACTGTAGATTGACATGTAATTTTAAGAAATAGTACAGATTCTATGTACTGCTTTCCCCATGGTAGTATTGTACAAAACTACAGCGCAGTATGAAAAGCAGGATACTGACACTGATAGAGTCAAACAGAGAACATTTCTTTCTGTCACTACGGTATACCTAGTGTTACTCATTCCCATTTCCCCTCCCCTTTAATTCTTGGAAACCACTAATCTCCATTTCTATAATTTTGTCATTTCAGGAATGCTGTATAAATGCAACCACACAGGACATAGCCCTCTGGAAGTGTGTTTTTTCCACTGGAGATGCATTCAGGTTATTGCATGTATTGATAATGTATTCCTTTTATTGATGAGTAGTATGTTTACAGCAATGGTGGTATTGGACAAATCACAGTTTGCTTTACCATTCGCCCATCTGAAAGACATGTGGATTGTTTCTTGTTTATGGCTATGAACAATAAAAGAACACTTGAATGTTCTCAATCACAACCATTCTCCAAATAGTCATGTCTACACACTAAGAATTTTAGCTCACCTTCCACGCTATCAGAACAAGAAGTTCCAATGCCAGTGTCCCCACTGTCAGAAGCTATGCTGTGTCTCCTGATATGGTTATTTCGATGGTTGGATGGAACAGTCGTGGCCTGCCACAATGGTTCATTACCAGGTAACCATGCTGATGAAGAATAATCTGGGCCTACAAAGAAAAATATGCAAAAATTAGCACATTTATAATTCCTGTGAGTAGGCAAAACTGAAGGAACCTCTTATCTGCATCTAGGTATTTGAACTTTTAAAGACATACTGCTGTCTTATCTAAAACTTCAAATCTATCATCTATCTGGAAATGTCAACACTCTGCTCTGGGATGTCTGATAGGTAAGCATGTATAATTCCATACACAGGCATTAACTGAGAACTGGGGCTCAGTACAGTCGAACTGAATCATACCGCATAGCAATATAAGTAGAATATACTCATGGAAGGCCAAAAAAATCTGTGTTTTTTTCTACTATATCCTAAAATTTAAAATGGCTTTGCATTATTTTAATCAATTTTATTTCTTTAGTTATCTTTTGATAAAAGTTTAACATCACAGCATCTTCCTGGCTCTTTGTTCAATTTTCCCTTTTGAATTACATTAAATCGTTATTTTTTAGCTAATTTATCACTTTTCAATATTCTCTTGAACTTTATTTTCACTTATGTTGTCCAGTTTACTTAATTTTTATTTGTCTTTTTCTGATTAAAGATCAGTTTATTTTTTTTGCTCATTTCATTCTTTTATTATTACAATGTCAATCAAAGTATATCTATGGGCCAGCACCAGTCTGTGAACTATCTTTATACCACACTTTTAATATCAATATTAAAATAAAAATACATAGGCAGATTAATAAAACAAGACCTGAAGCTCTTTTCTACTATATTAATCCCAACATTAAAGCTTTAGTTTTAATAAAATATTATGCAACATTAATATTATTGAGTTTTTATTGATATATAATTTATAAATTAAATTTGTTTGGCTTTTATAGATATATGAAGTATATAAGTAGCCTTAAAAGCTATATACATTTACAAACTCATTTAAAAAATACTGGCCTTAGAGGCACTCCTACTAGCTTTGAGATCTAGAACAACCACTTAAAACTTTGTACATTCTATCCCTTTCTCAGAATGGTGTTTATCTTAATTCATCTGATTAAACACTCGCACATTAAAGCACCAGGTGAAGGTAATCTGTCACCAGGCCTACTCTAATTCTGATCTGTCTATATACCAAAATGTTTTCTTCTATCAGGTCCACAGGTAATATCCCATCTAGGTGAACTCAAAGTCCTCTCCGAACCATTATCAAAAAGCGCAACCAGCCCTCTGCTTTCTCTCCCAAGTACAAATCTATTAGTTGAAGAAATATTTTTTTTTTACATATACCCAGCAAGTAGTATAAATAGTATGAAAATACATGTAAATAGCAACCAAAAATATGATGTCCAATCTTATTAATAAAAAGAAAAACAAAAAAGGTAATATAAAGTTTTTAGATTTTTAATTTTAAAAAAATCTATAAAATTACCTATAATTTTAAATATTGATAAATATTTGAAAAATTGATGTCAAACATAATACAGGAAATGTTCATATACTTTTGTGAATATATAAATTGATACCCACTTCTGGGTATATATCCAAAGATAACAAAATCACTATCTCGAAGAGATACCTGCATTCCCATGATCCCTGAAGCATTATTCGCAATAGCCAAGGTATGGAAACAACCTAAATGTCCACTGACAGATAAATGAATGAAGAACATGTGAGATATAACAGAATATTCTTCATCCATAAAATAGAAGGAAACCCTGCCATTTTCAATAAATGTATGAATCTGGAGGGCATTATGCTAAGTGAAATAAGCCAGACTAAGACAGACAAATACTGCATAGTGTAACATGAGGAATTAAAAAACAAAAGTTAAATTCATAGTAAAATGGTGGTTGCCATGGTCTGGGTTTGTGGGGGAAATATGAAGAGACTGTTAGTATACAAATGTTCAGTTATAAGATGACTAAGTCTGAGAGAATCTAATGTAGAATGGGCTGATTACAGTTAACAATACTGTTAGGTAAACTTGAAATTTGCTAGGAGAGTAGAACTTGAGTGTTCTCAGCTTAAAAAAAGGTATATATACACCTTTACGTGTGTGTGTGTATGTGATAAATGTGTAAATGTGATAAATGTGTTAATTAACTGGTAAGAATCCTTTCACAATGTATATTTATATCAAATAATCACATTTACACTTTAATGTATTATTTTATTCACCTATATATTAATAAAACTAAGGGGAAAAAAGAAATAATCCAACATTTGGGGGAGTGGAGTTACAGACAAAAGTGTGTCCCTTAAGCAGTATTCTAATAATAACCAATTACAAATAAACCAAAAGAGACAAGGGAACAGAATTTTGGCCATTTAAGTAATGAAAACATCTAAAAGTATAAAATGCTTATGTGCCAATGTAAATAACAAGGCATAAAATTTAATGGGAAATTCACAAACTAACCTTAGACTTCATCTTGTCTAGGAGGTAATTCTCTGAACTCTTTTTTTACCTGTCTTCATCTTAGCATTCTTTACATGAAATTGCAGTTATCTGTTCAAGTATCTGTCCTCCTTTTAGACTATAATAATACTCATTGAGGGCAAAAATCATATGTTCCAGATCTTTTAATAAATATTCAAACAAACAAAGAATGCACAGAACAAATGGAAATACAACAAAATACTATGAGCAGTTTTGTCTAGATGGTCGGATTACAGATTATCTTTGACCTTTATGCTTTTATTTTTCTGGTAATTATTACTGTTTATTTTGATAATCGGGGGGAAAACTTTATTTTTTTGAAAATGCTTAACCCCCACCACTAACAAACCAAATAATTTACTTATCATTTAAGCACCTCTTAACAATTCCATACCTGTACTAACTGTTAATGAGTCTTTGGAGATATTTTTCCTGGAATAGGTACACAAGTTTATTTGGCCTAGTTAAAATAATTAAGAAGCTTTTTAAAGCTGTAGAAGAGTCTACCGGGGAAACACAGCAACTCACATACTTTAACAAAACACCACTATAGCCTTTTTTTCAGGAAGGTATCTTCATCAAAAGAGCTCTAGAGGAAGGAAGCAGATACCACGCCAGCTCACATTAGACAAATCACTGGATCAATCGACGGAGAAAACAGATCTCCTATTAAGAACATCTTACTCTTTTAAATCAATAACATATTTTAATTTATGAGGGTATCACAATGATCTTATTTTTGCTACTTTGCAAAACTTTTCCTTTTAAAGACAGCAATTCATTCAGGTTTCCCAAAATGACAACATAATAAAATGATAGAATTACCTATAGAAGTCGATCTCCTCCAGCCTGAACTCAGATTTGTCTTAACCTTTACATATGCTTCTTTTTTAAAAAAGGCCCAACATATTTTATATGCCTTGAACACTGATAATAATTAACAAATGTCATGAATAAAATAATATTCTAATCTTTAATTTAGATAGAATGAATTCAGTCTGAGAATGATGTGTCTTGTCTCTATTCAAGTCAATCCAGAATCACAAAGCAGTAAAGGTTTAGCCATGAAATATGCTCACCAGGTGATATAATAAAGAAAATGTTCTCACATAATATATAGCGATGATTATGTTAATGACATGGGCACTAGTTAATTTCTAGACCTGTGCTATGCACTTTAAAAAACGATCTCTGACAATAAAGTCTTACCTAGGCCCTATCATATTAAAGAAATTCAATGGTTGTGTAAAATCAGTTTCTCTAGAACACACACAAAGCATTTCTGAAAGAATAGTAAAGATTCTACGACACCATACATTGGAACTTTTCTACGGAAGACACGATGTTACATTTTTTTAATATCAATTTCAATTCTTTCACACAGAATACTGAATGCCCAGAGATAGCTTATTTTAAAAATTATTACTATATCTCACACTGAAAATATAGGAAGATTAGCATGAAACGAAGAAGTTACCTATTATATTTTCTATTCTTTCTGAAGCTTTTCTTTAAATTGGAAGGAAAAATTCATACAATATCAAGTCTTCTACAATACTTTTAATACATCTGTAGCTGCACTTAGAATAATAAGTAATCTTATTTTTGTTTTTGTTTTTTGTTTTTCTTGGGTTTTTTGGGTTTTTTTGAGGGTAGTGTCACTGGCCCTCACATGTGGGAATCGAACCGGGGCCGCTGGTGTCCCAAGCGAGCTCCTAACCAACGCACCACTCGGCCAGCCCCAGTAATGTTATTTTTAATGGCACTCTAAGCTAGAAAAAAAAATAAGACCACTGACAAAGCAAATTTACAATTTTACATAAAAAGCTGAATTTATACTACAAATCATGAATAAAAATTGCAATGTTTTTCAAAATGCAGGTTATCTATCACCCATTCAGTAGATTGAGACCAACCTTTTTAAATAAAATAGAACAGAACAAAACATAAAATATCAAAACACATTAACCTTTGTATGACATAAGATGCACGTATCTCACATTTTAACATCTCTGAAATGTTAGCATGTACACAGTACTTTTTCACAAGGTTCAGAACAGTGGCCTTCAACTGCCCCAATTCTACTATCAGTAGAAATTAATGGATGACTAAGTTAGAAAGGAATAAATCCATGGAATACAACAGAAAAATATCTTTTCTTAATCCATACACCTAATCAGTTTCGGAAACTGTTCAGTCCATCTCAGAAGTATTCATTAGCTCTCCTCTCCAACCCCACTGTCGCAGATCTTCGCTTTAGGCTGGATGCTGAATCCTGCTGGGGTAGCTCCACCGGAGCCAGTCTCTACCCTACTATCAGAATTATCTTCTTAAAAGAAATATATTTGTGTCATTCTCCTGATTTATAGGTCTGTGAGTGCCATACTGCATAATAAATTTTTAAAAGCTCACTAAGTTTGACAAAGTTCTTCACTAACTGGCAGCCTCATTTTCTAATACTTTGCAACCCCTACCCGCCCCCATTCCAGCTCCCCTAAAACACTCTCTAGCCACACATACCTAATCACTGCCTCCAAACAGATCAGGCTCTTTCATGGCTCCAAGCTATTTCCCTTCTCTACCTTCTTTAAAAGTCCCAGTACAGAATTAACTTACTCTAAAGGTTTTCTCTGATTCCTCCAGATGGCATTAAATAACTCCTACTTCGTGCTCTCTTCCAATATATCATTCAAAATTCCATAGCAGCATTTACTAAATTAAATTAACCCATAGGTATATGACTTTCTTCTCCCTTACCAAAGTGGGAACAGTGAAAGAAAACTTTTATTTTTATTTTTTTAGTCTCTAGCACAAAGCTGCACAGTTAGGCAGGGTCTCAATAAATGTAGCCATTATTACCACTGGATACCCAATAAATGTTCCATCATATAAAATTAGTATTTTGGAAACCTTATAATTAGATCTAAAAAATATTCTTCCCTTTAGAAGGAGTAAAACAGAGTTTTTTTGGTTGTTGTGTTTATTTTTAAATCCAGATTTTAAACTATCCCTTGAGCTAGTTTGCATCTAAGTATCTATTTAAAGATCAGTAAATATTTTCCAAAGCAGCTAAAATTATTCATAATTATAAATGGTTTAAGGAGCTTATGGCCAAAATTCCTAATAAATATGGGAAAATAATCACCAACAGGGTCAAAAGACAAAAAAAGTAATAAAAAATTAAAATAGAACATTAAAACAAATTTTAAAATATCCATATTAATAGTAACCAGGGGAAAAACAAAAACTGAAAATCTTATACTACACCAGACAATGTCTAGCTAAGATGGAAGAAACTTAACATGGTAATATTTATTTTCTTCATCCCAGTCCATTCCATTTCAGTACTGTGTATCCCTAGGGTAACTGACTCCAATAGTCTTAATTTCTTTCTTTTATTATAAAATTAATAGCATGGCTTAACGGAAAAGAATGTGGACTGTGAAACCAGGCTGTCTTGAGTTCAAATTTTATACCACCACTCATTAGCATTGAGACCTTGAGTATACCACTTAGACAATCTATCCCTCAGTTTCTTCACATGTAAAAGGAGAACAAGATAAATAGTACCTGTTTTATAGGGTTATTGTGATAATTAAATGAATACGTAAAGATATAAAAAAAGGAGTGCCAGGCATAAAAATGACACATAGATCAATGGAACAAAATGAGGGGCCCAGAAATAAATCCACACATAATGGTCAATCTACCACAAAAAAGCCAAGAATATACAATGGGGAAAAGATAGCCTCTTCAATAAAAGGTATTGGGAAAAATGAACAGCTACAAGCAAAATAATGAAACTGGATCCCTATCTCACACCACAAAAATCAATTCAAAATGGATTAAAGACTTGAATATAAGACCTGAAACCATAAAACTCCTGGAAGAAAACATAGGGCATAAGCTCCATGACATCGGTCTTGGCAGTGATTTTTTTGGATTTGAAACCAAAAACAAAGGCAACAAAAGCAAAAATAAAGAAGCAGGACTCCATCAAACTAAAAAGGTTCTGCACAGCAAAGGAAACCACTAAAAACGAAAAGGCAACCTATGGAATGGGAGGAAATATTTACAAATCATATATCTGATAAGGGATCAATATCCAAAATATATAAAGATCTCATACTCAATAGTCAAAAAACAATCTGATTAAAAGATGGGCAGAGGTTCTGAATAGATATTCTTCCAAAGATATATAAATGTCCCTCAGGTACAGGAAAAGATGCTCAACATCACCCATCATCAGGGAAATGCAACTCAAAACCACAATGAGCTCTCTGTCACCTCACACCTGTTAGGATGGCTATTATCAAAAGGCAAGAAATAACAAGTACTGGCAAAGATGCAGAGAAAAAGAAATCCTTGAGAACTACTGGTAAGAATGTAAACTGGTGCAGCCACTGTGGAAAACAGTATAGAGGCCCCTGAAGAAACTAAAACTACATAGAACTACCATATGACCCAGCAATCCCACTTCTGGGTATATATATCCAAAGGAAACAAAATCACTATCTTGAAGAGGTATTCCGCTCCCATGTTTCTGTTGCATTATTTACAACAGCCAAGGCATGAAAACAGCGTAAGTGTCCATTCACAGACGAACAGATAAAGAAAATGGTGCTTATATACAAGGGAATATCATTCAGCCATAAAAAAGAAAATCCTGCCATTTTTGACAATATGGATGGATCTTGAGAGCATTATGCTAAGTGAAATATGCCATATAGAGAAAGACAAATACTGTATGAGCATACTTAAATGTAGAATCTAAAAAAACCAACTGATGAAGAAAGAATAGATTGGTGGTTGCCAAGGAGGGACAGGGAGTGGAGGAAATGGGTAAAGATGGTCAAAAAATACAAACTTCCAGTTTTAAGTAAGTTCTGGGGATGTAGTTACAACATAGTGACAATAGTTAACAATACTGTATAGCTAACAATACTGACTATAGTTAACAATACTGTAGTTAGCATATTTGAAACCCGCTAAGAGAGTAAATCCTAAAAGTTCTCATCTTAAGGGAAAAAACTATAACTATCTGGCAATGCATGTTAACTAAACATGCTGTAGCACTCATTTTGCAATGTATACAAATATCAAACCACTGTATTGTATACTTTAAATTAAGACAGTGTTATATATCAATTACAATTCAATCAAACTAGAATTGACTTTCTTGCATTTAAGGATTTACACTGAATTTTAAGCAATCAACAGCTAGTATTTTTTACTTTTAAATATTTAAAAAAATCTGGGTGTTCATTCATTAACCACTGTAATTAATTTTAAAAACATTACCACAAAAGGTATAAGACGATATTCTTCAGATGTGAGTCTGAATTTCCTTATTTTAAATTCTAAAAAACAAGAGATTTAAACTAGGCTGGTTCAGGCTGAGATTAAAATTGTACCAATTTAGAATAATAATCAGGTGGGTAAATAAGTGGTTCACCTTTCACAGTAAAAGTATGATTTCAAACCAATAAATATTCACCAAGCACTCATTATATATAATAAAACAAGGAACTCAAGAGGGTTAGAGCAGCAACCAACAGAGATAAGACTATCTCCTATGAAAAAATTACATGCCTATTGATTTCAGTGTGTGACAGGCTAGAGTCCTGCCCTCTGGTTACACAAAATGCTGTATTCAAGAAGTATCTTGGTAGCTATGTAGAATAAAGACCACATATTTAATTTAGTCTCTCATAAGTCTATGTTTCTGTTTATGAACTGAAAAACTAAAGTATGGTGAACACTAACAAGAGGTTTTAATAAAACTACTACAAGCTTGAGGGATTATACCAAATGATATCCCAAATGGTATACCTTTGTCTTTGAATATACCTATTTCATAATAACAATAGCAAAAATATTCTACATGGCAGAAAATTATGACAAAACTAAGAAGGATTATCGGCACCTAGGAAAAAATAAAAACCCCAATTAAAATAAATTTTCCTAAATAAAAAAGTGGTTAGACCTAATACATGCTACTTTTATTTACATAGCCATTGACCTCCAAAGGAAGCAGAGCAGTTTAATTATTTCTCAATTAGCTGTTTATTTTCTGGAACCTAAGTGCCATACACAATACATTTAAGTGCCAAAATTAAAACAAAATTTTAGTTTTAAAACATTCTAAAATAAATGAGGAAATTTATAAATATCTCCCCAAAATTGAAAAAATTAATTTCCAGTCAAACTTCTTAGTACATTCTTCCTAAAATGAGATAGAATGCTCAATGTTAGTGAAAAAGCTTCAGAAAAGCTTCAGTAATGTCATGACAAGGCAATCTATATTTCTAATAGTCAGTAAACATACAATCTCTGCCTCTACGAGAGCAATATAACCACCTCATGAAAAACTAATTTAAACTTGACATGAACTGCAGTCCAAATCTTTCTTCCCATTTTCTTCCAGAAGTATAAATAAAAACTGTGAACATTTCAGAACTCTGAACTTCAGTACTGAAAAGTAGCATCACTAATGCACTCAAGTTTATTTACCAGACATCAATGTAGAGGGCATAAACAAAATTCCTGATCTTAAATTCATTCTTTAAGTAATCTGAAATCTTATCAATTTAAATTAACACAACCTAATGAAACCTTCAAATAATTTATCACAGAAGCAGTAAAAATAGAATTACAGGTATCCCCCACTTTTCAAAAGTTTGCCTTATGCCACTCACTTTTATGAAAGGCCTACATTAGTACAGATGGACCCTGATTTACACTGGTTCAACTACAATTTTTTTAATTTATGATGCTGCAAAAGCGATACACATAATAAATTATATGAGATATTCAATTTTATTAAAAATAGGCTTTGTGTTAAATGATTTTGCCCAACTGTAGGCTAATGTAAGTTTTCTGGGCAAGTTTAAGATAGGCTAAGCTATGATGTACAGTAGATTTGGTTTATTAAATACATTTTCGACTTAAGATATTTTAAATTTATGATGGGTTTATTGGGACTTAATGCCATCTTAAGTCACTGAGTATCTGTACCTGTTTTCAGTAACAGAAATACGAAGAGGATTTTCACTTTTACAAAAAAAAGTGAAAAACAAAAATATTTTTCAGCATTTGATTTGTGGCAAACCATTATAAAGGCAGTGTACAACCCTGAGCAGTGAGAATGGCACTATACGTTAATGTTATTTTACCGTTTTATCGAATATGTTACTTGTTATAATTTGGTTGATTATTATGGGAGCCTGGGAACACCCTAAAAATTTTCCATATAAATTAATGGTAATTACTTCTTTGCTTTACATCGTTTTGGCTTAGGAAGGTTTCATAGGAACACTCTACTTTTGGATAGTGCGGAACACCCATACTATTTTGAGGTAGATTCTCAGGCCCGAGCATGAAATAAAACTAAATACCCAAATCTGGCCCCATTAAGAAAATCCTCTGTTCTGATGGGAAGGAACCCTTATACCAGTTCAGATGCCCTGAGCAGAGTCCTCTAGTCACAGCTCAGCCACTATTCAGTGTAAGTCATCCCAAGAGGAACTTGCCCTAGTTGTAAAGCTGAATGTCCCAGGCAAACTCAGACAGTTGGTTACCCTAGCAGCTTGAGAAGTAATAAGAGGAAAGCAATTCAAACATTTATTGTGCACTTATATATAAATCTCTACACAATAAAGTGAGCTGACTAGGTTAAAGAATCTCTAATCTCTGCCAGTTTTAAATTTTTAAGAATCTCTTGCTGATACTGGCCAGTGGCCTTGATCCATTCTCCTCTGACATTCTACATGGCCTCTTGGAAGCACAGAATTTGGGTGATCACTCCTTCCTTCAGCTTCCTCTTCTGGAACACCACGCTCTCCTGATTTTACTCTTACCTCGCTGGCTGCTTCTTCTCAGTCTCTTTGGAAGGTTCCCCTACCTCTACCTGACCAAAACGTTAACTGTCCCAGAGTTTGATCCTCTGCTGTCTTATCTATAGTCTCTCTCTACTGTCTTCTCTATACTCTCTCCAGGTGATCACCTTTAAACGCCTTATATTTATATACAGATAACTCTCAAAATTCATACCTCCACCTCTTGCATCTCCCTACTGAGCTCCACACTTCTATACCCAACTTCCTGCTCAACATCTCATCTCAACCTCTCTAAAAAGCATCTCAAACTTCACATGGACAAAAAAAAAAATCTTGGTTACACTTATCTTCCTCACACTCTTCCCCAACTCAGGAAATGATGACCACCATCCATTATAATTACTGAAGCCAAAGCTAAGATATCATCTTTGATTCTTCTCCCTTATCTGCCACTTCCAAACCATCAGTAAACATGTCAGCTTTATTTCTCAAGTACTATATTCAAAATCCATTCTTTTCTCTCCAAATCTAATCTCACCACTCTAATCCAGGCCATCATCTTTTGCCTAATTACTGCAATGACCTATTAACCAGCTTCTCTACTGCTATTTTTTCCCCTATCCCTCCACAAAAAACGCCAGGAGAGACCTACACGCACCACTCACAGGAAATATCTGTTTCATTCCCCCAGTACCTAGAACAATGTGTCTCACAGTAGGCACTCAGCGTGCTGGGTGGAAGAACAATCATCTCCCCTGCCCTGTCACAGGTAGCTTCCCCTTGTGTAGAACAGAGCCCAAACTTCTTACAGTGCCTTCCATTATCAGTCTCCCTCACCTTAAGTCCCTGCTCACTATGTTCCAGACCCTCTAGCTTTTGATATGCCTCAAACTCCCCAAACTCACTTCTACCACGGAGCTGTTTCTGTATCCTCCACCTGCACACTCCTCCCTCCCCTCGTGTCTGGCTCCTTCTCAGCATTCAGGTCTCAGCCCAGTATTACCTCCTTAGACAGGCCTTCCCTGACCAGCCCGCACCAAGTAGGCTTCTCTACCCATCCTCTACCATCTCACCCAGTTTCCTTTTCTCTGTAGTACTTAACACTAGCTGAGTTGTCTTGCTGTTAGTTTATTTACAAACTGTTTGTCCCCACTATAATGTAAGCTCCCTTAGAGATGGGACCTTAGCATTCTGATTCAATGATGTAGACCTAGAGCCCAGTGGTGGTACAATGCCTACCACTCATAAACATTTACCAAACACTTAGGTGCCAAGCACTATGCCAGGTAACAAAAAATGGATTTTTTTTAATTAAAGAAAAATAGGTAGTGGAAGTAAAAGATTAGTATAATGAGCAATTTGATGTTCTTTTTATGTAGATCAATTCCTGTTCTTAAAATGAATAATCTTATACAATAAATTCCACTTTGTAGAATGTTATTTTGCCAGTGTGAAATATGAATATCCTTAAAATAGAAATAAAACTTAGTTTCTAATTGTAGCTTTAGAAATAATCTAGAATGATAGCATTCTTCATTTTTCAAAGCACAATTTGAGGGAACTAATTAAGCTCTCAATAAAATACTACCTAGGAGGCTTCACATCTTTGCCTTTTTCTAAGAGTATATAAAAATAAGTTTTATCCAATCAGAAAAATCATGACTCTGTAAACCCTTTCTGTGCTCAATGTGCAGAAATATTCACAATATGAAAAAAGAGGTTGTCTACTCACCATTTATTGCCTGGCCTCAAATTAATTTACCAGGTCCATTCAAGCCAAGAAGTGACTGAACTTCAATTACTACTCAAGTTCATTTCACAGAAGTCATCGCTACAGTTCAGATTCACTCTTCACGCCCCCAGTGCCCATTATAAAAGAACATGTCCAACTGAGTTTAGAAGCAAGAGTTGTTTCACTGTTACCATACTACTTTTAGGTCCATCTAATTCAGAACCACAGCAGAAGACCTTAGTATTTGATGTAATCATACCAGTTACTTCTACTACCATTATGACATCACTCAACACCTTATGGCAATGCATCAACTAGGAAGAGGTAGATTTAAAGCTTGAGACACTGAACAAGTAACATTTCTTCAGATCATGTGTCTTCAATAACATTTTATTTTTAGCACATTTTAAAACTGTCATATCTTACTTTTAAATGTTTTGATGGTTGAATATGTTAATTATATTTTATAAAAAGGAACAAATTCAGTATAAGTTGATGTAAGTACTCAAAATATCACTATATCATACTAGATTTTTAAAGCCTAAAGGAAATACATCCATCCTTCATTCAACTTTGAAATTATTATACATTTTGAATAACAAGATATTCTCAAACACACTCAACCAAATGCATAAAAGACATAACACATGTTCTATTTAAAATTAGCTTTCTAACCACACTTGCGAGTAGAAAGGGGGGGGGTTATTTGTATGGAAATAAAAGAAAATATTCATTTAATTTTCACTTATAATATAGTTACTCTATAAAGCTGAAAAAATGTTGATAGAGCCATAAAATTAAATCCTAAAGTTTAAAAGTTCAGTATTTTCCAAACTACATGTTATTATTCCTATTTGTTTTTACTGTTATTACCTTAAAAAGAAAGTTTCCTCCAATCTTTTAGAACATTAGTTCTATATTACAAGTGGTTTTCCCTTTAATCTAGTTACATATTTGGATCAACAAACCAGTTTTAGGACACCTAGAATTAACCTACATATTGAGATAAACTCATTTAAATACCAGAAATTATTCACTCATCCCTCTTTTCATACTGGCCCTCAGGACTAAAATGATTGCTGATAAATTAAAAGCAGAAGTCTGGTTCCCTTTTTTTTTTTCCAGAAAATCTCTAAAACCACTCAACTTAGTCAAAAGGCACACTGGACAATGTTTTGAAACTATAAATTTTCTTCAAATTCTCAGAAAGGAAAAAAATCCCTACATGAATCAACTCAGAGGTCATTATCTTGACCTTCACCATCTGTTCATTTGCTAAAGAAACCACAATTAAAAGTTTTCATCTAATATATAACTCTTTAAAACTAATTAAAAATAATTTTAAATATGTTTGCTTAAGAGAATAAACATAAATAATTACATCACTATTACTGCGAAAATAATCAATTATCAGCATACAGCTGAAAAAATTTTTATTGGAAAGGCATGTCCTGACTTACCAACAGTTTGTCACTGTCAAAGCTGAAACAAAATATATGCTTTGTAAAGATATACTGTTCAAATTCCTTAAACTTGGGTAGTATTTATAAAATATCTTCTTTCACTATATTCTTTGTCACAGCAAAGGCTTAGAAACTACAATATAAACTGTCTTCAGTTACTTAATTACTAAGCACTGTTTTCTTTCTCATAGAAAACAATGGAAAAATTGATACAATGCTTTAGTGATAGTATACCTCCAAACATATTATTACAAATAAATTTTAAGAGGTTAGGTTACAAAGACATTACAGATTACAGATGACTTTGACAGGTATAAATAATTGAAACCACTCCCGCTAGCCCGTTAGGGATTAAGAAATGTCTTCTCACTCACTGAAGTTACTTTGATTTCAGGATTTGTAAATACACAGCAAGTACCTCTCAACTGCTGTCTCCTCTTCTTAGGACAAATACAATACATTTTAGAGAAAATAATTCCCTACTTACATTGCTTTCACCAAACTCATGCCTACGTTAAATTCTTTCTAAAAATGTTAGATGACCAAATTTTACAGAATGATTTCAAATCTAACCCTGGATAGCTAAAAAGGTGGATCGCAAGTGTTTTCACCCCACATCAAAAAAAAAAAAAAGTATGTGAAGTGATGAATATGTTAACTAGTTTGATTATAGAGATCGTTTCATAATGTATACATAAAAAACATCAAGTTGTACACCTTGAGCATATATACAATTTCTATCCGTCATAGAACTGCATTATTTGACATTTTAATTAGCAATCTGAGTTTGTATCTGATATTTTTTAAATTCTACCAGCAAAAAATCACTTCTAAATGCTGTTGCTGTTTTATTTTGTACATAGCCTTCAAAATGTTTACAATAATGTCAGTTACACAATTACAGAGCAAACATTTTGTGGAACAACGTTACTTAACAGTTGAGTCCTACGTTTTTTTTTTTGTTTTGCTTTGTTTTTTTGAGGGCAGTGTCACTGGCCCTCATATGTGGGACCAAACGGGGGCCGCTGGCTTCCCAGGCCGGCGCTTAACCACCTCGCCACTCCGCCAGCCCTGACAGTTGAGTCCTAGAACCACCTAACATTGTTTAAAAAAAAAAAAAAAAGTATATATGTAAATATGGTGGGTTTTTTCTGGATAAAAGGTCCATGTAACTTGCAGCTTCTCAAAGGGGTTCAAGATTCGGTTAAAATTCAAGTGCCTGGAGGAATTGTCAGCGTTAGACTACTTGTCACAGACAACCCAAGCCCTTTTCTTTTTTTTTTTTTTATCCCATATGAGGGGAAGATTTATCCTAATTTGGAGGCTCCCACACAACTTCTGCGCGATGCAGGCCTGAAATGGCTGTCCGATACTAATAGCTCCCTTTGCAGAGCCAAGGCGGCAAACCCCAAATTCTGCTTGAAAGGGAAAGGGAGAGGCAAACGGATTAGCACCCTCCTTGCTCAAGCATCGGTTGGCTCTTGCAGGACGTGTGTCATCCCCTTACTCCAAAGAGGTATGCGGGGCGGTTACCAAATTTCAGCGAGGGACTCAAGTCCCCTTGGGGGGGTCACCTGCAGCGACGGCATCCCCAGCAGACCGCCCCCCCCGGCCCCAAACGCCCCTAAAGTGGAGGCTGCGGGCGTGAGCGCAGCAGCCACTGGCCCCCCAGAGGCGCGCTCCAAGCCGCCGCCGCCGCAGCCCGGGCGCAGCGACCTTCGCGCGGGGGTTCCCCGCAGCCCCGTGACCCACGTCCCCCACCCATCCCAAGAGGGAAAGCCAGGAGGATGGACAACAAAGCCCAAACCACCGCGGCCCAGCAGAGCTTTAAGTCGGGGCGCGGGGGCCGCGATGCGGGGCGGACAGAGGCCCGCCAGATGTCAGCCGGCGCGGCCGCGGGGTCGGCAGCTGGGAGGACACACGGCGGGCGGGCGGGCGCGCGGCGGCGTCGGGGAGGCGGCCAGGCCGAGGCGGGGTCCCGAGGCGCCGCGCCCCGCACCCCAGCCGCGGGGCTGTCCCGTTACTCACCCGCTGGGAAGCTGCGGGCTCCGCCCGGGCTGTCTCGGCCGCCGGCCTCAGGGGCCAGGAAGCGCCCCCACATGGCGGGCGGGTGGGCCGGGGGCGCCCGACTCCCCGCGTCCGCTCTCCCCCGCCTTCGCCTCCTGCTTCTCGGGCGGCGGAAACTTGTGCGGAGCCTGGGCCGCAGCGGCACCGGCGGGAGGGCGGGTTGGTTAACGGCTGCTCAGAGACCGGCGGGGAGCACAGGGGCCTGATTCGCCGCGACCCCAGCGGCGGCGGCGGCTGCCATGGCCGAGCCGGCTGGGCTGAGGCCCGGGCCGGGGACGCGGCGGCTCCGCAGTGACGGCTGCTCGGTTCCTGCCTGAGCCCCGTCTCAGCGGCTCCAAGCGAAGTTGCAGCTGCGGCTTCTCTCTGCCCCCTCCGCCCGCGGAGCGGGAGCCGGAGCTGAGGCGGGGGCGGGGCTTGAGGGGGCGGGGCCTGGAGGGGCGGGGCCTCGGGCGCTTACATAAGGCGTGCGCGGCGCAGGGCGGGGACTGCGGTCGAGCCGCTGTCAGTATCCTAACGAGCTTTTTGCTCTGCGAGCGGCGAATAGTTCGGCCCGACCCACCAAGCATGTGCATCCCTCCTTTCCCATCCGGCGCCCTGCGAGATGAGAAGAGGGCACCACGTGGCCCGCAGCCCTATCTTTCAGTACCCCCACTCCATTGGGTAATCCGCCTGGTCCTCCGGGGCACCTCTCGGAAAGACACCTGGAAGACCTGCCTTCCCAGCACGAATGCTGAGATAAAGAGACGAATCCGGGAGGGGCTGAGGGACTCCCAGTTTCGTTTGGAATTGGGATTAAAATCATCGCAGTGAATTACACAACAATCGTTTATACATCATTGCGGGGGATAGCAAACAGGTCGTTTTCCTCAACTCGTATATTCAATGGAGGGGGGAGATAGGTAACAAAACAACTGCAATTCAGAGATGTGCACAGTTAAAAGCAGAGACGAAAAAAAACACCCAAAAATGTAATTAGTACCAGAGGGTTCAGGGAGGGGCTGTAAATTTTTATCTAGTAGCCCAGTGTTTTAGATAAGCAACCAGAAAGGAGTCAAAATGGCACCAAAGTCTGTAATGGAAATGTAACTCCTTTTACCACCCACATTGTCATGTTCCTCCTCTTCCAGGTCAGTTCCCACCTTTCACCTGAACCCAGAGTGCATGAGCAAGCACCCAGAGGAAGGACAAAAGAGTGCGGCATCCACTTCTTTAAATTTTACTTCTCATTGACAATCTTGTAACCTTCGAACATTCAGATACAAAATAGTTCATTTAATAAATATTGGTCTAGCTCTGTTAGGAGGAGTGCTGTATGCCTGGCAGATGAATCAGAGGTAAACCACAGAAAAGTCCCTAGCTCAGTAGACTTTGAGTCCAGTGGTGTTTTTTCCCATTTTTGAAGTTTGCTAACAAAGGACTTATATTTATATTTAAACATCCTATTAATTGGGAAATACTCCTTCAAATTTTTAGAGGTTAAATTACATTTAGGTACCTAGTCTATCACTTACCACATTTGTGTTGTACCTGTAATTCATCAGATTGCTGTTTTACATTTAGTCTCCCTCGGGTGGAATTCCACTTATTTCTCCAAATCATTAGCAGTTGGCCAAGGATCAACTGTTTCTGAGAACAGAAATTGACAGAAACATCAAAGAAAAATGTAATTGGTTTCTTTTCCTGATTTAAAAGGGCATTAGCTCATTAATAGTATAGGTTCAAAAAGAAACCTAAAAATATAAATTCCAAAAAGAATTATCAGAAGCTATAAAACTACAGTTGACTGTGAACAATATGGGTTTGAACTACACAGGTCCACTTATACCCATATTTTTTCAATACATATGTAGTGAGCCCTCTGTATCCCCCAGGGCTTCAAATCTACAAATTCAACCAACTGCAGATCGAAAACAATATCTTCCATCCACATTTGGGAATCCATGGAAGCAAAGGCTGACTGTATACATTGTTTTATGCCATTTTATATAAGGGTCTCTGCGGACCTGGGTATTCCGCAGGTTCCTGGAACCAATCCCCTATGGATTCCAAGGGACTTTGGGAGTCAAAGTGATACTCCGATTTTCTACTTAGTAGAAGCCAATGCTCCTAATCCCCACCTTGTTCAAGGGTCAACTGTATATCAAAGTATCCTTTTTTTCATGATATACAGTTACCATATTACCTAATCTCATATTAGGTACAATATTTATTAAATGCCAATCATTTTTATACAGTTCTAAGAAATATATGAACTATTACTAACTAACATACACCTTGGTCCTTTGTGATTTAAAAATATACTTATCATTCCAAAACTCTGCCAACTTCTTTTCAATTCTAAGCATTATTTTTTTAAAAATTTAAAAGCAGAGATAATACAGTGAGTTGTGAAAATAGTGACTGTGTATGTGTGTGTATATATATATATAAATTTGTTGCTTACATGAAATTCAGATACTTAATGTTTTGTGAGGGACTTTCAAAAATATGAACTATTAGGTTGTCAGAAAAGTCATGACGTATTTTTTTCTATGTTTTTCGTTGCAAAAATGCGTCATGACTTTTCCAACAACCCAATGGATAGCAAAGAGGAAATAGTACTAAAAACACCATATTTAATATCAAACTATATTAAACTTTTCATTTAAAATGTTGCATTCAAAAAAGATTATTTAAAAATGAAAAATGTTGCATTCATAAATCTTACATTTTTTTGGATATGACTCTTTAAATTGGTTAAGTTGAGCTATCTTAACATGTATTTTTCTTATATAAACTTATCATATTGGGCAAATAACCAAAGAGTTGAAGAGTGTTGTAACAATGGATAAAAGTAATATTTTAAAATTAGAAAATCTTGTGCATATGACGAAACTTCAAGGGAGTTTGATGTTTACAAAAATGTAAATTAGAAAAACCAACACAATGTAGAAGAAATTAAACTAATCAATAACAATTGAAATAGTTCCTAAAGAACAATTGCCATTTATAGAAACAGATTTGTAGATAAAGTCTAGAATTCTAAGGAATAGTTAATTCTGGTATCAGAGTGTAACAAGGACCATAACATATAACCTCTTCCAGATCATAAAAATGACAAGTTAATGAATTTTTTATGCGTCGTTATAATTTCAAATAATCATTTATAATAATAAAAAAAGAAAAGTAAGAAACTCTGTCTTTTGATGATGGATTTCAAAATTTTAATTGGATTCCTAGCAGATACATTCAACTATACAAAGGTGAATAGATAACATAGGTTACTTAACCTGTCTGTGCCTCAATTTTCTCATTTGCAATTTGGGGGTTATAATAGTAACTCCCTATAGAATTATTGTGGGGATTAAATGAGTTAATATTTGCAAAGTGCTTAGAACATGTAAGTGTGCACCTATATGGGTAATATAGACATGCAGTCTAGAAATGGAGCTCTGTTATCTCACCCAGAAAGAATAACATCCAGTGGTATATCTAGGTCAGTTATAGATGATGCTTTGTATACATGCATCAGAATGGAGTAAAGTACTGATTGACATCTTTTCCTGACCCTTTCAGGTTACTAATTAGTCCAGGGATTATGGTGAAATGGTATACCCTTGAGAAATATTTACCAAATTCTTTGGGGCCAAGTTCATTGATGCTTTCATTCTAGTCTATGATTCCCTGAACTTCCCAGGTGGATGTCTGCTCAGATACTGGGTTTCCTGTCCTGCCTGGCACTACCAAAATAGAGAAAGGAAGCTATGGAGAGGTGGCCAGGTGGTTTGTCCAGGCCAAGGAGGTGAGGACACCTTATCTTAAGTCCCTGATTCCTCAGAGACACAGAAATGAATTCTACTGCACCTATGGCTCCGGGGTTGGGTTGCAATGGCCAATGAAAAAATTGGTAAGATATGTACCTCTGAATCACTGAGTAGTCCTTTGGGTGGGAAGTAATGCTAGGAGGGATCGAATTAAGCCAAAACATAAGCTTTCCAAGGGACCATCAATATTTACTGGAACTGGTTAGGACTGATGTCTTTGTCAATGGACCTTATTATGGTCACTGTCTGGTCATATTAAACCTATAGAAAAGATGAAATGCCATTCACAATAAAAGGAGATAGCAATCTTGACAATGCATAGAGACAAATTCTTCCCTGCCTGTCTTCTTTCTCAGACCCCAGAGGGATAAGTGAAAGGAGGGAAGTATGGAGTTCAAGAAAGCAGATCAGGCCTTCACTAACACACACACACACACAGACTCCTATCTAACCTGCACTAGTAAAGAAGGGGACAGTTTAAATACCTTAAAATGTCGGGCCGGCCAAATGGCTCAGTTGATTAAGAGCTCATTCAAGAGTGTGAGCTGAGGGCCGGCTGAGTGGTGCAGTGGTTAAGCGCTGGCTTGGGACACCAGCGGCCCAGGTTCGGTCCCACATATGAGGGCCAGTGACACTGCCCTCTAAATAAATAAATAAATAAATAAATGTGAAGGAGATTTGGGCCGGCCGAGTGGCACAGTGGTTAGGCGCTGGCTTAGGAAGCCAGCGGCCCCGGTTCGGGTCCCACAAGGGCCAGTGACACTGCCCTCAAAAAAAAAAAAAAAGAGTGTGAGCTGAGCTCTGAGCAACAACAGTTCGATGCCCAGCCCGAGCTGAGCTGCCATTAAGCTGCCAACAGGTGGCAGGATGGCTCAGCTTAAATAAATAAATAAATAAATAAATAAATAAATAAATAAATAAATAAATAAATATCTTAAAATGTCCAAAACATAACGGAATTGGATTGAGTCGTACTCAGTGGGAAGGGGGGTTTTCAAAAGAGTACAATTGGTAACAGTGAATGGGGGAAAAAAACCTTATAGTACATACTTACAATGATTTGAGACTTCTCATGAAACCAGTTACACATTTTCTGTAATCCTCAAAACAATCTGTCATCAACAGTTAATATAAGCTCCATTTTAAAGACTGAGAAAGACCCAGAGAAGTTAAGTAAGGCCTACAGGCAGTAAAGATCTCTAGAATTCAAATCTAATCTATATGACTCAAACCCCATGCTTTTCCCATCACGCTCTTCAACATGTTGCAAAACAAAAATTATAACATGTTTTTTCAGATGCCATGTGAGAAGGAAGTACCTAATTATAGGATTTCTGTATAGTGTCTAGGGTTCGGCTAAGATTGGAAACAATGTGATGTTAATCTGTAGTGTGTGATTTTCTTTAGCTGCAGCCAGCAATCTAAGTATAGGAATAAAGAAAGCGGATAAATAGGATTTTGCAGGGTGGGCACTTGGGGACAAAGAGACAAGGAAATTACAGATATTGGCTGGAAAGCTGATAAGGTGATAGGGAACTGAGGCTAGCCTATCTGGAGAAAAGAGTGAAATAGAGAGAGGGCTGAAATGTTGAAAGAAGGTTGGGGGAATAAGGGAGTGGAAGTTTCACATGAAATCAAAGAGCAGATATGAGAGTAAGGGAATGAATGGTGGAAAGATAGGGCATGAGGGTGAGTGGGTAGGATGTTGAAGTTTAAGATTACAGAGTTGGTGCAGTGGAGGAATTAATCTGTGAGGCAGCATTGGAGTTGCATCTCTCTGATCTCTCAGAAAGATCTTGATGTTTAGCTGCAAGGAGTGCAGTTTGGTGGACAGCCTCCAGCTGTTAGCACCCTTGGGATCTGCCTCAGCTCTTAAGTGGAGGCTACCCTTTTCCTGGATAGCCAATGACTGAGCGTGGTGGAGACCCTGGGGCCTGTCATTCTTTCCCATGCAGAACCTACTAACCATCAGCCTGTTCTTGAGCTCTCCACTGGGTTGAAGGACACCTCATCAGATCTGCATTGTTGTCTGAGCCTTTCATTCCCAATTTGATTCCCTGTCCCTTTTTATCTTTTACAGGTGTTACCCTGCAGTAAACTTCTTGCACTCCTAACTCCATTTTAGCAAAGTATAAATGTGTGAAACTTACTGAATTAATTCATTGATGTCAGCAGGATTTTAATTAAATAAGAGTAATTAATTGTTTACAACTTCACTATCCAAATAGTTTTAAAACATTAAGACAGTTTTCATAGTAACTTCCTTACTTCTAGGTAGTAGAAGAGAATTCAATTCAATAACTTTGTTAACTACAGTACATTTTCATTCCAAAGAATTTTCCCCATATTGCTTACACAATGGAAGAATGTTGGGATCTCTGAAACTGCAAACAGAGTTAATAGCACTAAAACAATTCCTAAAGTGATCTCAGCTAATTTAAGAGTTGGATCTTTTCACTAAAATTTCAATGGAGAATTGGAATTTTAACAAATATTATAATACATTCAAAAATGAAACACAAGTCTAACTATAATTTTCAGCTTTTGGGGGGAACACAATACTTATCTTTATACTTTTTCTGATAGTAAAAATAATACATATTAACAAAAAAGAAGATAGTATAAAAATATTCACTATTTATTTAGTAAATATGTGTTGAGCCCCTAAGTTGGGCCACTGCAACACCTAATAGCTTTTGAATATCCTATTGTGTAAACATACATATACATTTATTAGGTAAGTGTTGTTAGGGTTTTTGTTGTGTTTTCTTTTGTTTGTTTTTTTAACCCAAATGACCTCTCAGAAAAGATGGCATCACTTTATACTTCAGTCCTTACAGTTTCTCATATTATGGGTCACTCTCTTAATTATTTTATTTTGATCAAAAACATACTGATTGAAAAAGTCACTTTGCCTAACATAAATTCAATCTGTAAAATATGGAATGTACATTTTTTAAAAAGATGAATGAGCATTTAAGATGTCTTTAAAATGTAATGCAATAATTATTCTGTTGAAGTGGAGGTAAATATATATTATATATAAATATGACAGTGGAAAAAGCAACATATCTAGATTAGTATATTTAATAAATATAAGTAAACTAATATTGTGTGGACATTTATCTCACCTATACCTCCAAATTTTAACATATCAAGCTGTCCAAATACATTTTTGAAAATGCATCTGAAAACAAATGGAATCACCTTATATTTGGACATTATCTAGACTAAATTAATTAAAATTGGCCTTTTTTTTCCTCTCTATTTTGAGCCATAGACAAGATATTTTTTAAACAATTCTAATGTTTTGTAATGTTATGTTCAGGGAATCTATCTTTAACATACCACTTAAAACTGAATTCAGAAAGAATAACATCCTCCAGACTTTTCTTACAACTTAGTAAGACTTAAAAAAATTTTAAAACTAGCAGAATAACTAATTCATATTTTCATTATAGTAATTGAGAAGTTTTGTTCTTTTATGTTCTGTGTACTTCAATCACCAATTACTGAACTGCAAATGAAAGCACAGAAGAACTACCCAATATCAAATACATTCATTATAAGTTCTCACAGAAGTTATGAGGTGAGTTAAGAATGCACAAAGCATCTACAATTAAATTTTCACTCTTCACACATGTACTGTGAATGATGACAAAATAAATTACATATATTTGATATACATGAATTAGTATGACGTTTTCCTAATTGGGATACAAATATTTATATTAATTGGTCTTGATATTAATTAACTAGGTACTTTTTTTTCCTGTTACAGGTAATTTCCTAATGAAGTTACGGAGTAAACTTTAGCCTGAGTAACATGGGACAAGTTACTTATACCCCGTGAAAGATTGATAAAGGATAACTGTTTTCAACTGAGGCCAAAATATGACGTTTAGCATTTATTTTCATAATCTTAAAAGGTATATGACTTCAGCAGTAGGGACCAATAGTGACACTAAGGGGGAACTGGAAGCATTTGATCAGCATTGGGAAAGAAGAGGGTGAAAGGGCATTATCTAGAGAATTCCATGCAGCAGTTGCCTGAACCCTGACGCCTTCTTTGCTCACCCTTGGACGTCAGTCTGGTTCTGGCTGCAGCCCAAGAGCTAAGTTTCAGATCATGGCAGGCTTAGGAGAGCAGTGCAGGCTGGAACATCTAATCCCACCCTGGCTTGCCTTAAAATGGCCCCTGAATTCATCCAGCTCCTGAGCCAGCTGCCTGAAACTGGTTCTAGAAAATCGAAGCATAGAGGAGCAGGGCCATTTTTGCCCAGTTTCGAGTTTGGGTTTTACCATATTATTTTTTTAAAGGGTTTTCATCTTCCCATATACCATCTTTTAGAACAGATTGCTTAAAATTTCTTGGAGGAGATGAATTGCAGTCAGCAGATGAGAGAGTGCATATCTGTGTTTCCAGGACAGAGATAGTTACCACCCTTTAAGTACTACCTGCTATGCAGGAAGCCGGTACCTGGCACTGGAGTGTTTCCGTTGCCTTTTCATCCAGAGGGTTATGATGGATTTTGTTAAAATGTTTTGGGACATGTGGGCATTCCCCTGCTAACATAATCTCTATTAGGATGTAAACTTTGTAGGCTGTGAGGAGTCTTTCTGCTGCTGTGGTGACTGCTGGCCTCCTGGAAAAGGCGTCCGTTGAAGGAGCCCTCAAGAGAGAGCCAGTGGAGCTCAGATGTCTTGATCCCTTTTCAGATACTGGCAAAAGGCCAGACCCCGAGTATGCTACAGTGAGTAACTGGGTGAGTTGGAAAATTGCCAGGTGAGGGGCAGACTGTCATTTATAAAGTGATGGTTTTCATAGACTCCCAGTAACCGTACTGCCGCTTACCTGAACCCTGTGGTTTCTGGAAGAAAAATGAACTAGATTATTCTCCTATTGGAATAAAACCAAAATGAACACGAGATTTAGGTTAGCAGGATATATATGGGCTTTTTTCAAAACACTTCAGCATTTATTTCACTAAATAGCCTTTGCAATATCGTGTGTCCCATTAACTCACACTTTTCCTGAAATTGAGGTGTTCTGTGCTCCTCCAGTTGCCCATACGGGTCCCTCCTTACACCAGGCCCCAAGGCATTGTAATGTCCGTAATTGCCTCATTAACCCTCCGAATCTGGTATTCTTATATATGATAAGGAGAATGTCACTTAATGTGAGAGATGTCAGAATATTCAAAGAAAAAAATGAGTATTGATAAACTGAGAAAAATATGATCACCATAAAGTGTCATCTTAAAACTGTAGTTTAAGATTTGTATAAACAAAACTGACATTTATTAATGTGTCCTATTGATGCATACAAGAATAGATTATAATCTATATCCAGAGTACTTTTTCCTTGTGCCTTGAAAAAAATTAAAAGGATTTGTGAAATATAGTTTAAAGTATTTTAATAAAGCTTATTATTTTTAAATTAATTTTTATAAATCATAAAATTTTAATCCTACTCCAGCTATCCATTAGTAAATACTTAGGTTCATTATGGGATAATTTTAGTTAAAATGTTTATGATTAATACATTAATGAACTGGAATTTGGATTCAGGAATTGCTAAAGCTCTTTATTTTGTCTTATTAAAGAAAAAAACAGAAAAAAAGTAATATCAAGCCTAGAGATCTTGAACGATGTAAATATAATTATATTATGATTGGTAACATCATCTGTTGAAATTAAGAGTATATCTTGTTTTATAAAAGTAATAAATATTTCATACAGAATATTTATGAAAAATACAGAGGGAAAACAACTACAAATTAGAAACTGGATCTATCTATAATTGAATTAAAGAACAGGATTAAAACTACTTCTTAGACTACCGATACTGTATCATGAAATAACTTGTTAAGTTTCAGAGGTGATGGAGCTGCAGCAAATACATGCAAAATGTGAGGTGTTGGCACCAGAAACCCAGGTTCAGACACAGCTCTGCTCCCTACTGGCTGTGGATCTCTTGGGCTCTGTTTCCTCATTTATCAAAGGGATTGTTGTAGTACTATTTCATAAAGCTCTTGTAAGGAGCAAACTTGATCATGCTTGATAAAGCATTTCACAAGTTTTAGGTAATCTAATCTTTTTAGGAAGGACAAGGGGAATATAATTCAGAAGAAAAACTGGAGTAATAATGAAAGATATTATTGAGTGCTGAGCATGGTACCAAGAATTTTACCTGCACTGTCTCATTTAATCTTTATAACAACATGATAAAGAATGGTAGATTGTTATTTCCATTTTATAGATGAGGAAACTGAGACACACAGAGGTCCAAGAAGGCATGATTAGCAAGTGGCAGAACAGAAATTCAAAGTCAGTTCTACCTGACTCTACAAACTGAGCATTTTAATATTAGCTATGCAAACATTACAAGTATAACTTCATTAATAATCAAAGATTTTGCAATCAAAAGATATAGAAATGGAAATGCAAAGGAATAATAAACATTCAATTACAGTTGCCTGGAGAGGATGGGAAGGAGTGGAATTGAGAAAGGGATATACAAAGGCTTCAAAACCATAAAAATAATCATATTCTTTGGTTCAGTAATTTTCCTTTTGGAACACTATCCTAAGAAAAAATATCAAAATATGCATACATATACACATATTAATACATACACTGAGAAAAACTATATAAAGATGTCAACTGCAGTATTATTTATAATAGTGGAATATAATGAACAATCTAAAATTTTAACAATAGTCAACATTATGCACTCTTTAAATTAATATATTTATGAAGGCTATATAGCAATTTGCAAAATGACTACATTGAGTTGAAAAAAGTCAAAATATGAAATTGCATATCTACTGGAATAAAATCTATGAAAAAACTAAGCATAGAAAAAAGTTGAATTAGAAACATGCCAAAATGGTGCCTATAGAATTAGTGTTCAGATGACAAGATTGTGAATATTTTTCTTTCCTCTCTCCAATTTTTGAGAATATTGGTTTCTGGCAATATTGTTTGTTTTTGTAATGTAAAGTTATTACTTAGTACAAACCCAGCTTTGGAAATAGATATATATATATGAAAATAAACTAGAATTCAAGGGAGAAGATGAAGAGTTCCAAGGAAGGTTGTAGCCAATGCATAATCAATGTAGGAGCTCAGAGGAAGGGGAGATCCATGGGGCTGCAGTCGTTAGGAATGCTTCCTGAAGGAGGGGCTGTCAGTGGGCTTCCATAATTAATTGGTAAAGCAGGTAAGAGCTAGGGACTAGGAGAGGGCCTGAGGGAAGGGGGTGTCCAAGCTGCAAAAGTAGAAAGATGTGAAACAATTGCAAGAAACAGCACTCCATGTCATGGAAACTGCTTTTTTCAGTTTTTATCTGCTGACTTTTTTCAGAAAATGTGGTGACTTTAAAATTGTCCCAGTTGAATTAATTCCTCAAAATAACTGGTTGTAGAATCATAGCAACATAATTGTAAGTTGTGCTTCTGGCTCCAAATCTTTCATCTAAAAATAATCGCAATGACCACATCTTGGGAAAACAAAGCCATTACCTATTCTTGTGCTCCAGCTATCTTGGTCGTCACTTACTGGAAAATGGATCACGGGTAAAATAACTGCATGTTTTTAGAACGCTGTTTGTCAGTCTTACCTTAACTGAGTTGATTAATGAAACAATTTTAAAGCTTTTTAGTCTACAGGCATTCTCTGAAGCATGAACATGACTTAGGAACAATCTTTTAAAATCACATGTGCGTGCCTGTGCTGTCCAAGAGTCACAGCCCTGGCAATCCTGAGAGCCAATGTTGTTGGTTCAGGGGGACTGTATTTTCTTGTGCAAATAGGAGATGTGGGAAGTAGGAGGAGGGATGTTAGGTAAGTCTCCCAGACTGGGAAGATGAATGAACTTGTATGCTCCACTGCCTCCACATTCACCAGCTGCTCTTTGCCCAGCTTCCTTTGGTTAGAAAAATATTCATTGAATAATATATAAATCAACAGGATGAAAGATAGTTATCATTTATAGAATAATTACTTTGTGCTAGGAGTTTACATCCATTATCTATAATTGTTGTAAGGATCCTGCTCAGTGTATAGCTCAAATGCCAGGGTACTTACGTTCTTCGGCTGACCCTAGTTTTGCTTCGTTTCGTTTCTTTTTGTTTTGTTTTGTTTTGTTTTGCTTACTCTTTAAGATGTGTGTAAAATAAACGTGCTTGATGGCCATCTCACATATTGCTGAGAAATCTGCTGCTCCTCCCCCACATCTCCAGGTTTCTCCTCCTCATTGCTCATTCTGTTTTCCTACCTGAGCCAAATTCTCCACCTCTCCTCTATATGGCCCCACTGTTTGCTTTCTCTTCTGTTATACTAGCTTACCAATACCATAAACACATCACCCCAATTTCTTCACTCCCCAAAGTATCACCCACATATGACTTCTTGTGGAAGAAACATCTATTTATGGTTCTGGTGAAAGGTAAGAATGGTGTGCACTGTGGTGCCAAGGAACAAACAGCTCAACATTGGATATTAAGACTGTTGCGACAAATAGAGCCCCAGACTCTTGGCCGTTTTGCTGGACTACTCTCATTCCTGGGGTTGGTGCTTTCATCTCAAGCTCTGGGATGCTCAAAATTCATACTTCATCATGCAAAGCAATTTAGTCCTCTGTCTCGGCCTTCCTCCTTCATATCCAAAGCAGGCCCATCAGGTTGTTTTCCTAAACATAGAGTTGTAGGAATCAGAAGGCCTGTATTTTCTGTAGTTTTAAGTAGCACCCCTCCCCCACTCCCAAGGTTATGTCATTATTCACATTCTACACAAGATGAAACAAGTTCAGTGAAACTAAATGATTATCCAAGAAAAAGGGCCAGAGAGTGAATTAAAAGCCTGGCTTGCCTGACTCAAAGCATCCTTCCACTAAACCAGGATGACTGCATGAAAGTCAATACTTACTGAATGTTTACAACAGGCTTGGTTCTGTTCTGCTAAGAGCTTTAGGGGCATTAACTCATTAAATCCTCACATCAGCTAATATCCATTTAATAGATACAGAGATAGTAAGTAATTTGCCTACAGTCACATAGGGAAAGCCAGGGTTAGAACCCAGGTGTTCAGTCTCTGGTTCCCATCATTAGTTACCATGCTCTACCAGTCTCACTCTCTAGCTCCACTCAGTTCTTCCAGTGACTGAAATGAAAAGCATATACTGGGTGACAGTTGGATCTGAACCCTGAAAATGACCCCAGTGTGGTTTGGAAACTCCCGTTTTCTGAAGTCATGAGAATGCATGGGTCATTATTAGGATCTGAAGGTATAAAATGGATTTGCTCAGTGACAAACTGAGTTGTAAACTTTATAACTGCTGCTTTCAAAAATAACGTAATCCATTCTTTTTTCTTGCTTAATGAGTTGCTACAAATCCACTTAATTCATTTAGTCAGCCATTCAAGGTTTATAGAGTGTCCCCTACAAGTCAGGCACTGGTAGACACTGAGCAAACAAAGATGAATCCTTCCAATTCAGGCTCAGTCCTGAAGCAGCTCTGAATCTTGTGGCAACCTTGCAGTCTAGAGCATGCTGACTCATTCATCAGATAACTACACATTTGATGATATTTGAAGCTACACAGAGTCCTAGATCAATGTATGAGGGCCGGCCGAGTGGCGCGGAGGTTAAGCGCTGGCTTGGGAAGCCAGCGGCCCCGGTTCGGTCCCACATGAGGGCCAGTAACACTGCCCTCAAAAAACAAAACAAAACAAAAAAAAAACCTTAGATCAATGTATGAAAGAAATATCTAAGAACTACTCTTTGGAGGAAAGAAATGGCTCTAGCACCAGTGGTAGCAAACCCTGCAACATTGGGCAAGCAGAGCCTGGGTGGCCACCTGCATGATAGCAGGTCCGGGATTCTGTAAAGAGCATTCAAACGCGATGACCTGAAATATGACCCTGGACTCCATGATCCATATTCTGAATGTTAGGAGGACAACCATGTCCATAGGAGAATGGAGATCTACGTAGAGGTATAAAAAGACGAAGGGTAAGGGCCAGCCGAGTGGCATGGTGGTTAAGAGCTGGCTTGGGACGCCAGCGGCCCCGGTTCAGATCCCACATATGAGGGCCAGTGATACTGCCCTCTCAAAAAAAAAAAAAAATTAACTGTTTGGGCCAGTCGAGTGGCATGGTAGTTAAGCGCTGGCTTCCCCAGTTTGGGTCCCACATATGAGGGCCAGTGACACTGCCCTAAAAAAAAAAAAAAAAAAAAAAAAGACGAAGGGTAACATTATGGTGAGTGGTTCTTCCAAGACTGGTCTACAGGGAATGGTCTAAGATTCTAGATTTCCCTGATCAATTCTTTAAAGAAAAAAAAAAAAGGAACTAATTCTCAAGAATATAGAAGTTGCTTTGATTTATTTCATGCTCACAGTTCTAATCTAAGGTTTGATTTTCTGAATGGACATGACCATCAGGGCAAAAATGTCCCAAGAAGATGACCAATGGAAATTCTTTGGGCAGGAATATCTCTCACTAAATTAATAAGTGACCAACTTCATTTAAAGCTGTATCTTAAATATGAATTAAATCCGTGGTTTTCAAGCTATACTCCTAGGGCCTCATCTGCAAATAATGAAAGTTTTAAACTGCATGTGAAAATTGCACTTGTTTCATATCATGTTTATATGTTGAAGTTTCACAATAAGATTTCATTCAGAAAAAAATTAAAAAGAGCTCTGTCACAGAAAGTGAACAACTCTGAGATTTTGGTTCATTTCTCTATTCATAAGGAACTGAGACCCAGAGAGGTTAAATGATTCACTGAAATGGCAGAGGTAAATCTTAAAACCAGGTCACCATTCTTGGCCCAGTCTCCATTGCATAGACCTACTTCCTGTTCCCCAAGCCACGGAGAGTCTGGAGAACGTGGCAGTCACACAGGCCAATGTAACTCTGGGTGAACTGTACATTTCTAGTAATGCAATAGCTAAGAATTAGGCTCTGAATGGGAAGATGTCACTAAAATACTGACTGGTCATCTAGCATTTATTGTTTCTAGAATTAGGTGCTACAATTATTACTCTTATGTTTTTAATGTTGAATGCCTGCTTCTTATCTGACTTGGTTTATTATGTGTGGTCAGATCACTGATTCTCAGAAAAACTACCCTCTAGCTTAGTTCTACATTCCTTACAATACACGTACTCTGTTGAGTTGGGCAGAGTAAGTATCTCTCTCCAGCCCTCATCCTTAATTTTTCAGGAGGTAAAATAATCTCAAAGATATTGATTTCCTCAAAGGAACATGGTAGTAGATTTAAAAAGAAAGACACCAAATTCCAGTCTTCTCCCTTTTAGAAAGACTTGGTTCGGCTCATAAATAATGAACTGTTTGATGTACTGTTTGATCGAACTAGTAAGAATATGCAGTACCTGTGTAGATGGTAGACTAACGATGTCATTCAATAAGATAGTTCCTAACTCCTAAAACTGATAGGCATAAAAGATGGAGGACAAACCTAGAAGCCATGCACATCAGCTGAGCTTTAAAATCATTACAAGGAGACCCACATTTCCATGAAGTAAGAATACACTTATCTGTATCCTGAATAAGGTGGCCTGCATTGATGTGTGTGCCTGTTCTTCAAATGAAGGTAAATGCTCTTTTGTTTAATAAAGTATGACTTTAATTAAAAAGCATTACTGAACTCATAACAGTATGTTTGTCTTTCTGTATTTTCTCAAATTCTAAAAAATTGCAATTACTATTACAATAGTATCAGGTTCTGTGAAATTCTTTTGTTGTTGTTGTTAAAAATGGGGTCATGCTTTGAAAATTTGGGGACCATCTGCTCCAGGCTAAAATAAAGGGAATAGGATATTATTAAGATAGGAATATAAATATTTTAAAACATATTTTGTATCTTTTCCTGTGTTTCTATTTTAAAATTGTATAGCTAAATTATTACTCTTTGTTTTTCATTTTGAATGGCTGTTGCTTATCTGACTTGGTTTATTATGTGTGGTCAGATCACTGATTCTCAGAAAAACTACCCTCTAGCCTAGCCCTACATTCCTTCAAGATAATATCATCTACAGGGGTCAAGTTTCTTGCCAGGGGAGCTAATTCACAGTAGTAAACAAAGTGCAAGTAAAACCATGAAATGTTAAAGAAACTGTAAAACTTGGACAGGACGTTAATAACAAAGACTGTCTTAGCTATCAAGTGTGTCTCAAAAAAAAAAAAAATATATATATATATATATATATATATATATATATATATATATATCCGGTCAAATTGACCTACAGAATTGGAACAGTAAACAGAACACAGAAAGGGCTGTAAGCAATACCATCTAGGAACACTGACGTAATAGATAGGCTCCATGGACTCCGGCAGGAACAGCTGTTCCCTTCTCTCAAAACAAACCCTACTTCAGGGCATTTCAGTTTGCTCACCAGCTCAGATCCGCTTTTGAGGAGTAAGCCAAACACATCGCAACTAGTGATTTACCTTAGGGAGAACATTAGGGAAACTTAAAAAACAAAAGTCAACTTGAAAACGCTCTGCTTTATATCTTTCCTCCATCTCTGGCAAGTGTCCACCCTTAGTCGACCTACCCAGCCCCTTGCCCTTCCTTACATTTGATTCTTTGTCAGATGAAACAGGCAGACAATGGAAAGCAACGGAGAAACAAACTAAACATTTCCTTCTGGAAATATTATCTATTTTTAAATAACCACTCAGAGTCTATAAATATTTTCATTAGAAAAGCTCTAAAAACAACAATTTCTCCAAGCCAGACCCTAGAATTTAAGGTCTCCCTGCAGTGCACTACCAAAACTTTTTACCTCTGCAGCCGATCTAGGCTTTCACCTGTGAAAAATTGATGGTTAGGTCCTTAATCCTATATTTATTTCATGAATTAAACTCATATAATGCCATGAAGACCTGGGGTTTGGAAGTGGAATATAGAGAGGAAAAGTCACAGTTACAACATTTAGTTCTATATAGCAGAGCTTCGACTTGACTTATAGGCAAGTCCCATAAACTCGCTGGGCCCCAGACAACTTATCTGTAAAATAAAAGTATCATACTAGACCTTTAAGTTTCCCTACAAAGCCAATGTTGTATGGTTCTTAGAGGTACAAACTGGGAAGAGAAATGTGAAGGGGTATACCAAGAAGTGTGGTTGTAGTAATTGGATTATTCCACATTCTTCACTCCCTCCCTGATACAGAACCACACCATTCGTCAAGTGGCTTAGCAGCACCTTGTACTAGATAGAGTAGGCAGAGTATATTTCCCTACCTACTTTATACTGGGCTTGGCCATGTAAATTGTTTTGGCCAGCTGAGGTTAGCAAATGTGATGCAAGTAGAGGCTTTAAACGTGTTTGTCTTTGGCTTTACTTCCTTTGCCTCTGAAATCTACTGGCAAGCCACTGACTCAAGAATGAAAAGATGTAAAGGTGACCAAAATCTTGAGCAAGAGCAACAAGAATTTGTTTTAAGCTTCTAAAATTTGTGGGTGTTTGCTATGCGGCACCATTGCAGCAGAAAGCAGACTGGTACCGCAGACCTCTTGCTCTTTTACTTTTTTGGTGCATTTTATCCAACAATATGCCCACTGATCTGAACATGTCTTCAAGGCTATTGAGCTGCATTAGAGGCATCTGGGCATTTCAAGTTGACCATGGAAATGTTTTCCTCACTAGGACCACCAGCATAGTTATTGTTAGTGTCAAAAATACTGCACAACATAAAATTAGTTTACTGAACTTTCTGTGTAAAGAGCTATTTGTTTTAGCTTATACTGAGAAATGACTTCTATGAAACTGTGCTATGTTGGCTATAAGGATGGTGGTCATTATAACTTATAGTCTAGCCTTTGTGACAAACTTTTGGAAAAAATTCTCCCTGGTTTCAGTAATTGGAGAAATTCTGTTCATGCCAAGCAATTGGTTTAAATGTATGGACACTGGCTGTATAGCTGGTTGGGAGCCCTCTTGAAATTTCTTGGAAAAGTCAGGAGCCAAATACTTGGCTTTCCACAAGCAAGTGCAGGTAGGTGACCTTGCAGCATACACTTTATCATCTTCTCTCCTGGTTTCATCTTTTTTCCTACCTCCATTTTCTCTTTTTTTGTCTTCCTTATAACTTACTATTGTTATTACACTAAATATTGGGTTGTCAGAAAAGTCATGATGCATTTTTGCAATGAAAAACATAGAAAAAATACATCATGGCTTTTCCAACCACCCAATATTATCATAGTGTATATGTTTGTGTCACCCATTTTAAATTCTTTTTAGAACAGAGCTGCAAATACATAAAACACTACTGCTAATAAGAAAAAAATATTAATTTCAATTAGTATAATGAAGACAAAAGCATCATTTCATCATTGGTATATCAACTTTTTTGTTAAAATTTACTGAGAATATGGTATTTCTCTACTCTAAATTATCTCCAGGAAAATATTGTGAAAAAGCGTTGAAATCCATTTGTACCATTTCAAATCCATCATCAAAATAAATATAAGGGTGAAAAGTTGTCTATCTTCCAGCTGTTTAAAATAGGGGGGAAGTTTTTTTATTTAATAAGAATTTGCTATATTAATCTTTTATTACTCAAGGAAATTCTTTAATATTTGTTGAGTAGCAACTATGTACATACATGGTGCTAAGTGCTATGGGCAATATAAAGATGAATAAGGTACTTCAATATATTTAAGAAGTTCCTGTGTGTATATTAGGCATTTCTACATCACAAAGGCTTGGATAACTTAGGTGTAATTGGGCTTCACTATAAAAGTGAAGAAAAGTGAGGCAACATGGAAATACTAAAGACCTCCAGCAGAAGCACGATCTAGCCTCAGATTCTAATTTAGTGCTCTAGGACATAAAGAAATAAATCAGTCACCAAGGTTGGTGGTGGGGTTATGGGTGGGGCCAGACAAGTAAAGGAAACACCAGCAAAACCACAAAATAATCATTCAGGTAAATAAGGAAAATAGGAAGCAGAACTAACATGGGTGAATAGGTAGAAGCCAAGAACAATCTGTATTAAACAGAACCAAGTCAGAAGCTGAAAGAAGCCTTCAAATTCAAGACACTAATCTAAGTTTGCACATTTTAACTACTATTTAATGTCCACTTTTATGTCCCAAGGGACATAAAAGGGGGAAATGTGAATTGGCATAAATGGGGAAATGTGAATTGGCACTTGCTATAAACTTTAGGGGGTTTCTATTAAAGTGTTCTGTATCTAGAGGCAAATGTGAGATATAGGTCAGTCATGGAGCTACAAATGCAAACCCTACCAGCATCTATAGGAAGTTCATTAAATGTGAGGGTCCACATAGAGCAAGAGCCCATGACATCCCAACTTATCCATCATGTCATCACACGATAGCTTGCCTGCCTCCATGCACCTTTCCATAAAGACAGATCATTACTTCAATATTATGCCTACTCTATGTATCCCTACTTGGCCCCAAAAAGATGGCTGGTTAGTCAATGATGGTTAAGATTCCTCAAGGGAGGAACAACCGAAGACAGGCACAGCCACATGGGAGCCATAAGAGGAATCACTGGAGTTGAGGAAAAAGGGTGTAGACCCCTTGTTTCAAGTTCTGACAGCCTGCCTGTAAAATGACCTATTGCTGTGATAATATCTGTCCTTTGTGCATTCTTATCAGTAAGTTCCGGCAGAGGAAGTTTCTGTCTCTTAGGAGGTGCATGACAATAACATCATGGGATCTTCCATAATGGCAGCCTGCAGACATGGGTGATTTGGCCCTGAGCTAAATCCTCTGGTATCAGACACAGACTGCAAAAGATACATTAATCTTTTCTTATGTGTGAGACAAAGGAGCAGTCAGGCCCGATTCGGGGCTTAGTCCATGAGGCTGAAGTCCCCTGGTACCAACTGCATTTTCCTCTCTTTTGTGTCTCTCTCTTTCTTAGCCTTTCACCATCCCTTCTCCACTCCCACTGCTCTGTTGTGCTGGACATGATACCTTCATATACTATGCAGAGTCATAGCCAAACAAATAGGAATTCCGTGGCACAGTGGTAAAGTCTGTTGCCCTACCCCTCTGGCTGTAAATCTTTCCTTATTCCAATAGACAGCTGAAATCCAATTTATTAAACTAGGCCTGCGGTAAATTTAATTTTTCCCTTCACCCGCTGTCTGCACCTAATATTTAAAGAGGACCCTTGAACAATTCTGAAAACTGTGAACTTCATCAATGGAGATGAACATAATCATAAAACCGAACAATCAGAAGAAACATTTTCTAGATTAAAAAAGTAAGTTTTAACCTATAAATGGAGATTAACTAGAAGAATACATTTAAATAACTCCACCCATGAAACAGTTAATACAAACAACGACATCAAAAAATAAAAATACTAATTTAGAAAAATCTCTAAATGCCACGTACTGTAAAGATGGAAAGATGCTGGGTTATCAACAAGACTCACAAGAACATTATACCATATACACACCATATGCAAAATTTAACACAAAATTGGATGGTAGGCCTAACTGTAAGAGCTAAAAGTATAAAACTTTTAAAACATAGGCATAAATATTGTGTTGTCAGAAAAGTCATGATGAAATTTTTCTGTTTTTCGTTGCAAAAATGCATCATGACTTTTCCGACAACCCAATATTTGTGATCTTGGATTAGGCAATGGTTTCTTAGATCTGACACCAAAAACACACACAACAAACAAAACCAAATAAATTGGACTTCATCAAAATTAAAAACTTTTGTGCTTAAAAGGAAACCTGGAGAAACTGAAGAGATGACACACAGAATGAGAGACAATATTTGCAAAGTATATAACTTATAAGGGACTTATATTCAGAACATTCAGAAATCTTACAAGTCAACAATAAAAAGACAATCAATTTTTAAATAATCTGAATAGACCTTTATCCAAATAAGACAGACAAATGACAATAAGCATATGAAAAGATGCTCAACATTATTAGTCATTAAGAGTATGAAATCATGATGAAATACTACTTCATACCCAATAGAATGGCTATAATAAAAAAGATAGACAATAAAAAGTATTGGTGAGGATGTGGAGAAACTAGAATGCTCATACATTGCAGACGGGAATGTAAAACGGTGCAGTAACTTTGGAAAACAGTTTGGCAGTTCCTCAAAAAGTTAAATGTAAAGTTATCATATGACCCAGCAATTCCACTTCTAGGTTTGTATACCCAAGAGAAATGAGATATGCCCAAGAGAAATGAAAACATATGTTTACACAATACCCTATACACAAATGTTCATACCAGCATATGCATAATAGTGAAAAAAATAGAAATTGCACAAATAGCCATCAACTAATGAATGGATAAACAAAATTATACACACATGAGAATATTATTCAGCAATAAAAGGGAATGGAATACATGTCACAATACTGATAAACCTTAAAAACATGCTAAGTGAAAGAAGCCAGACACAAAAGACCACATATTTTGTAATTCTATTTATATGAAAAGCTCAGTATAGGCAAACACACAGAAATAGATCAATTGTTGCCAGGGGCTGGGAAGATGGAGGAGGGATTATTAATAAATTAATGTGGTTCCTTTGGGGGATGAGGAAAATATTCTGAAATTAGGTAGCGGTGATTATTGCACAAGTTTATGAATATGCAAAAAACCACTGGATTGTATGCTTTAAAGAGTGAATTTTGGGGCCGGCTGAGTGGCGTGGTGGTTAAGTGCTGGTTTGGGAAGCCAGCGGCCCCGGTTCGGTCCCACATATGAGGGCCAGTGACACTGCCCTCAAAAAAAAAAAAAAAGTGAATTTTATGTTATGTGACTTTTTTTTCAATAAAGCTATCATTTAAAAACTAACATTACATATTTAAGACAGGAATTATTTGAGATTAGGAAAGATTGATATAGAAATAAGCATAGGATTGTTAAAAGTATTTTTTTTAAAGAATGTAATGGAAGCATCAAAAAGAAAAATTGTAAAATACCAAAAATCATATCAATGAATTTGAAGATGAATTCAAAAAAGTCTTTCAGAATTCAGAGGAAAATGATATAGAAATAAATAAGATGGGAGAAAAGATGATGTATTGGGGGCAGATTTAGGATATCTAATACTGAATTTCAAAAGAGAAGATAAAATAATTTATCAAAGAAATAATTTTTAAAAACTTTCCCAGGTCAGTTAACCAGAGAACCAGGTGAGAAGTTATTTTTTATTTATTTTATTTCTATTATTATTTATTTTTTATTTCACTTATTTATTTTTTTACTACTATTAGCTAGAAACTTGTTGTTGGGGAAATTGTGGAGTCTCTATCCTATGTTGTATGATAATAGAACATTAAGCCATGATCTTGGAGATCTGGGTCCCAGCTTTGTCCTAACCAGAAATATTGCTTTAAGCAAATTATTTAGCTTCTTTGGGCCTCAGGTTGTCATCTGATAAAAACAATGAAAAGCTTAAACTAGATGACTTTAACACAGTTGACTTATGTATATGATATGGGCCAGGTGAGTGGTCGGAGGTAAAGCAGGAAGGCTAGACATGGGGATATAATGAAGTCCTGATGTAACAGAACTAAAATATGCAGTGGGGGTGGCGGGATGCAAGCAATCTTGCCCTTGTCCATAGTGCTGAACCATCATTGTTTTGTCTGAATGCCAGCTGGAGGAGTTAGGAATTACTCTAATAAGCAGTATGGAAATGTGATTATTTTAGAAAAGAACAGTGATACTGTGAGCTCATGTATATCTATGTACGTTTTAAACTACCACATATATATATATTAATAGTCCCCAAACCTTGTCTAGCACTAACCTTTCTTTATCCCTCAGTGAATATTTTCAACTATCTGCCAAGCTTCACCTGCATCTTATTGCATTGAGTTCACTTCATTCAACAGGTCCACAGAACAGTTCCTACCAACTATCACAGTCTTGCTACTTTTAATTTGCATCCCTTTTAATCTGATCCCCTTCAGGGGATGCGAGATTGTAAACTTCATATCCATTTTTGCTTTTTATGCCTAGAGGGGTCTAGCACATAGTAGAGAACCAAGAATGAATGAATAAACAATCAACATATGAGTAAAGTCAGGCTTTATGAATATGAGCCAGGAAATGTGTACATAATGAACTAAAAATGAGGGAAATATAAGGGAGGAAATAATAAGGTTATAAGAGGTATGTGTTCGTGGACGCTGAATTCGCTGTAATTCCTTATTTCTGAAATTAGTTTTTCCCATGAACCAAATGAAGAACTGATGACATTCGCACAACAAATCTTTGCCTAACGTATCTTAGTTATATCATCCCTCAGTCCATTTTTCATTAAATGCTACCTCAAGGGTGTCAAATTTAAATGACTTCAGATGCCAAGCAGTTTACCTAAGGGTGTGGTGGGCCTGTGGGGAACTAAATGTTAATGTGAGGGGCATTCAATTTCAAGTTTTAAATCCTGTGGTGGCCAAACAGAACAGGTCTGGGGCCTGATGTGTTCTGCCAGGAGCTGGTTTACCTCCTTTTCTATACATTTTGAAATCAAATATTTTCTAAAGCACAATGAAACTGAGTGGGAAAAGATGTGGACAACCTTTACACCTTGTAGAAAAAGAGGATATTTCTATATTTCTAGTAAGAAATAAAATTCTTTCTAAAGTGGTTTTCATTGTGTCCTAGAATATTAGATCAGACATTTCACTGGAGGCCAAAAAACCTGAATCTTTTCCTTCTATACAAAACATCTTGATATCTACCCTTGGCATTTTTTTCAAAACAAACAAAAATATTTTTCCTATTAGAAAATCAACATAAGCTCTTTGTAAAATTTTGAGAAATATAGAAAAAGAATTAGAAAATCATTTCTCACAATTGTACCACCAAGCAACCTCGATTGGCATTTTAGTTTATGCATGAGCTACTTTATGGAATTGTGTCATTGATGTGCATACTCAGAGGTAGCTAGCAGGGAGGCAGGAAAATAATTTTGTTCTAAACAGCTGGGTATCTCTAAGAACTAGTTACCCAACCGAGCTAATACAGGCATTCCGAGGTAACTCTCAAGTGCCTGTCTGAAACCGGATGTCTGCAGAACAGGGCCTGATGAGGAGGATTGTAGCATTGTTGAAATGGAGCTTGGTTCTGAATCCACAACAAGACCATTGTGCATATGACATTTGCTTTGAGAACTGAATTCTGGATCGAGAGTAAACAAGAGCGTGTGAGTCCAGTCCTAAAAGACCTTCACTGGGTTGCCAAGGAATTCAACATAGAAAACTTACCAGTAATTCAACATAGGAAAGTACAGTTTTTGACCTTAAAACATTGAATGCAGTCCTGAAAAAAATTTTAAATGTGGATTTATGCAAATCAAATGAGAGAAGACAATTACAATACAAAGAAACACATTTTTTTGAACAATGAACTGTGCTGTGCTTTTATTTAGTGTATCGTGTCCAGTTTCTCTTGAGTTCATCTATAGTATCATAAGAGGGAGAAGGGTTTGGAAGAAGAAATTGCACAAGTCTGCATACTAATTATCAGGGATCTGGAGTGAAAAAAAACAATATGACCATTACTAATAATAAACAGACTTAATGTTAATATTTTCAAGAAAACTTAAAAGATTTCAAAATATCTGTAGTTCTACTTTTTCCCATTGAATTTTAAAATTTTTGCAATTTTCTTTTAATAGTATTTGTAATCCTCTGAAATTTTTCTGCAATGCCGCTAGTATGTTAGGGGATAGCATTTTAAGAATATTTTAGATGAGGGATTAGGAAAATTATTGTAGGTACCTTTGAAATTCACATCTATTTACTTTATCATTTTACTATAATTAAACCTGTGGTACAGTTAAATATCAGCATACAGTTCTAACAATGCTTTCACCTACATTAATATTCATTTCAAAATTATTAGTCTCAGAAAAACAACAACAATCAAGGAGAAATAAAATGTGGTAACTTTCAAACACAAAAACAGCTGTTCATTCAAGCTAACTATCATAAACTGATTTTATTAAATGAGGCCTTACATTTCATAGTCACACAGTTTGTAAATACATGGTTACTAATTCATTGATTCCTTTTATTCATCAATCATCTTTTTAGTACTTTGAGTACCAGGATTACATAATAGTAGATGCTGGGATTCAGAAACACAGGCTCTCTGGGTGTCAAACATGAACCTCACCTCCAGGAGCCCACAGTTTAATTCCATAAAGAAGTTTAAAAGAGGGGTGCCTTCACCATGTATTAAGGAAACAAAAGCATTTTGGCATCCAAATGGCATAAGGAACATAAGTGTCCCCTCCACTCCTAAGTTGTTTACCTGGTTTGTGCTTCAGGTCGAAGTAAGTGAAGTTTCAAATAATATTATGCCTTAAAGTTAAATCCTCCTATGCCCAAAACACACACACACACACACACACACACACACACACACACACACACACACACACACACACTCAGGTTGCTCTAAGTCTGTGCTCACGAATATCAAATTAATGTATTAAAACATTAATTTTAGAGCTCACAGCTCCAATGTGAAAATGTTTCTAGAGCTTAGATCCATCAGTAAAATCTTTCTTGAATTTCCAGAGTGGTAATAATAAAGGAATAATAAGGTAATAATAAGGACAAGGGAACCAGAACAATGTCAAACAGAGATATGGCCCAAATTTGAAAAAGTACAAGTTTGTACAGGCATGAAGATTACAGCACTTGGAATCCTGTAGTTGTTACTAAGAGAAGTTGTAGAGATCCTGGAGGCCCCCACAGACGATCCTTCCTAAATCACAAAGGTATGTAATTTTCTGAAGATTCCAGGCAAGATGATGTTGAGGGTTCTCATATTATGATGAGAAAAATCTGAGAGCTACATTTAAATACAGTGCACTAGTGGTGGTTTTACCACTGAAGACTGCAGCACTTTGATCAGACTGCTCTCTTTTGGGGACACTTCCAAACTAATGTTTGGAGGAGAATCTAAATTTTTTCGTGTCAATCTTTTTCATGTAAAAGTGGGGTTTCCCCCCTTTAAATGTTTATATGGAAAGACATGAACCATATACATTTTTATATTTTTAATTTTTTAATTTAAATTTTTAACCTTTTATTGGCTGCATTGCAAGGAATCATTTGGCCCAAAGGGCAAGGAGAGTAGCAGTCCTCAAAGTAGGCTGCAATCAATCTTCTATCTCCTTCGCAACTCCACTCCAGGAGTGATGTTGGAAAGCCAGTGCAGCATCTGGGTACATTTGCAGAGTGGGTTGACAAAGATCATATAGTGACAGACTAATGTCCATTCGTAAATTCTATTGTTTTTCTGACTGAAGTAACTATGGTGTAACTATGTCTACTACAGCTACCTAGCTTTGTAAAGTATATAGTTAATTAGAGGGCAAGATTCAAAAACATGGCCAACGCGGCAGAAGCTCTAAACTTAATCATCTGTTTTCTGCAGACTTCAACCTGTGGGGTAAAGAAGCATTTGCTGGCTCTAGGCCTGCTCCTGTCTAGAGAGGATCTTTCGAAAGACTAGGACCTTTTTTTAGGGAGCCTATATAGAGGACTCTGGGCCACTTGTTTTTCCAAAGTCCCTTTTGCCTTGCCAGACTGACTTTGCTTTCAAACAAAACTATGTGGAAAATTAATGTTTAATTTTTCATAATAATCTTTTCTCTCTGTTTGTTTTTTCCCCCCAGTGTTTTCATATCTATACTTAACATCCATCCCAAAGGACTTACACAGGAAATGGAGACTAAAGATAAAAGAAACTCACACCCTTTTCTATAGCAGCCTATTTTAATAACAGTTAAAAATCAAAACATAAAACAAAACTCTGCTGAGATACTCTCCCTCAAGGTTACACTGAAAAAATTCTACCCTACATTTAAATGGAGTTTTTCTGTTTGTGGGCTTATTTTTCATTATTGTGGCTTAACAAGTATATGTAAAGCTTAAAGATATTTAATGCTGCAAAGAAATCTCATAAATTATGAGCAGCCTATAGGAAATGAAAGCTTAACGTTGCTCCTTCTCACACTTCTTCCAATAGGGCTCAACAGTTTCTTTACGCCTGAATGCAGTCTGCTGTGGCATGTCTGAATATATCCATCTCCCTTAAAGCAAGACATATTAGTAACCCTGATTTCATGATCTCACATAACAGGGCATGGTGATCTACAGTCCTATTGTTTCTTTTAATTTTTAAACAGAATATTAAAGGAATTTAGAATTCCTTTACATTCTTGTTACCAAGAAATGAACTGACAATAAAACTATTAATATGTTCATTATTTCCAGCATTATATATGTATTTCATGTGAAAGGAAGACCAGAAAATTAAGAACCCGTCATCTATTTCACTGTGAGAAAAATGTAGTTTTGCTTAGTTATAGCTATAATTGTCCTTTTGTTTTTAAGACTATAACAGAAAAGAAACCAAAACAAGATAGGTGTTGGCCAATGGAACAATTACAACATAGTACTTAACAATACATAACGGTCCTTAAAACCAGTTAAACAATGGCAAGCTCCAATTAATAAGCAAACATAAACTCGAAATGGTTGCTTGGGCTTAAGACATCATTTTTTTTCTATAGAAATAATGTGATAAGTACTTTTCTTTTCACTGAGTGAGCCAACAGAAGTACAGTGATATCAAAATATTTTTTGCAATAAAATATTCTTGTTTATAATAAAAACTGATTTTAAAATAGTTATATACCAATATGCAAAGCTTTAAAATATATTTTAAAAACCACATTTTCATTTCCTGTGAATGTCCTAAAGAGAGAGAGCAGGTTGGTTGTACAACAGTGAGGTGGAAAGAAATTTTGAGGGTAGTCTTGAGGAGGACTTTTGGGTACTTTCAAGCTTAGAAGTTGATATGGCAAAGCACTGCTTTGTCTTTCCTTTTTCTTGATAGTAAAATGTCCCCAATACTGTTCTCCCACATGTAGGCCATGATGTTTATAGTTATTTTTGAGGGATCACAAATGGAATAAATAGAGGAAGAGCGATAGGTGACAGCGAAGGAAATAGAGGTAGAAAAGGAGACAAAGAAAAGAAAGTAGTGAAGAAATTTTCTTAAAGCAGTTGGCAAAAATTAGAAAGGTGACAGAAAAAAGTGAGTGGGCTAAAGATGATAAAAAGATTTCTTACTGAGGAACCAACCTGAGAGTTCTGAGATTAGGAGAAATGGGGAAAGCTTGGAATGTGTATGATATCCCAAGGGGAAAGAAAGTTCAGAGAGGAAAAAAAATTAAGTCAACTGTTCCCCAAAGTGAGCCACTGGTGACTGTAAAAAGTTGGGGCAGCTTAGTGCTGTTGAAAGCAAGGGGGAAGGGGAGAAATCTCACATCAGGCTAAGGTCTGTGGAGACCAAGGGTCCATATGATATGTGTTCTAAATTTAGAACTACCTATATATTTTTAAGGGAAAAAAAACATTATTGAGGCATAAATTACATGTCTTAAAAGTCATCTGCTTTTTAAGCATGCAATTCAATGATTTTCAGTAGATTTGCCATGTTGTACAACCATCATCACCATACAGATTTAGACCATTTTCATCACTCCAATAAGACCCCTAATACTCCTTTACAGTTAATCTGTTCCAACTCCCAGCCCCAGTCAATGAGTAATCTGCTTTCTTTATATATAGATCTCCTTTTTCTGGACATTTCATATAAATAGAATCATGCAATATGTGGTCTTCTGAATATGGATTCTTTCACTTAGTGTGATGATATTGATGTTCAGGTTGTAGCATGCATCAATATTTATTTTTACTGTTAACAGTTTTCCATTATATGGATATATATACTTGAGGACAAATACATTTTGTTTTCTACTCCCAGTTAACGGACATTTCAGCTGTTTCCACTTTTTGGCTATTACAAATCATGCTACTTAACATGTTCATGCAAGTCTTTGTGTGGACACCTATCCACACAACATGTGTTTTAGGCAAAACGTGACTCAGGGATTCACTTGTTCATGGAAAATACAGATACTCAGGTCTGTTGTGTTCCACAACCCCAGGAGCCACAATGGCCGATAGACACTCTCCACACAGCAACTGGAGTCAACTATTTAAAATAGAAAACCAGATCACATCCCTCCCCTGATGACAGTTTTCCAGTGGTTTCTCATCTCAGTATGAATGAAGCCTAACCTCCTTGCCACAGCCTGCAGGGCCCTGTCTGACCTGACCTCTGGGGACATTTCACTGCATCTCTTACTATTTGTCTCACTCGCAACTTCATTGGTGTTGATCTCGTTGCTCCTGAAACATAAGAATTTATTCTGCTCCCTTTGCCCAGAATACTCCTCCCTGATCTTCATTTGGTTGCCTCCTCATTCAGTTCTCTCTGTAAATGACATTCATGTAAAAAAGCATTCCATGGCCACCCTATCGCCAGCTAGACCTAGCATGTGATAAATGTTCATTAAATTTGTTGAATTAATGCATAAGTAAAAAGCAGAATTGGGCCTTCTTTTTTTTATCATTCTGTACTTTATGTGTATCTCTAGAATCTTTGACAAGTCAGTTAGACCATGCTATTAATTCTTTGGTGAATTTCTAAGCCAATGGACCAATACTGGCAAATCACATAACATATTTGGCCTTCACATATGTTTGTTTTATGTAGCAGATACTTTGGAACCTCATTACCATTTCTTTGGCCCATCTGTGTTTCAGCTACTGAAAGCTCAGGTTAACCACCTGTTGACCTCACGCAGGTACAGAATTATTCTGCTTTCTACCTTCAGCTTCTCCCATGTCCTGGAGCTACCAGGCAAGTAAGTGTACAAACAAGCCTTAAAGTGGGTTAGGTAAATGCTCCCTCAGGCAAATGTTGGTCATTATCCAAGTTGGGAGCCGTGCTTCATCCTTACTTCCCTTAGGTGGAAAATTCTGGAAAAAAGTTTACATTCCCAGAAGTCACAACCAAAACAGAATCTCTGTGCCTTCAGCAGAGACTTGAATAACACACCCTTATATTGATTTTTCCTCTTCTCTTGTCTTACCCTCCCTGCTTCCTTACACCTGTTTTTGGAATTACCTTCTGAACACATGACCTGGGGCCAAGACTTTGTCTCAACCTGGGAAAACAAGTTAGGTCTGTGACTTACATAGGGTTTCTGTTTTGTTTTGTTTTAATTGTAAATTAATTGTCCAAAGTTAAAGCTCAAAATATTTCATGCTAAATTCTTGGTTTTCAACTTCTTGGGCTGCTGGGGATACATCAACAAACAAGTACCTGTTTCACTGAGCTTGCATTTTGGTTGGGGAACAGTCAACAAACAATGAATAGGCAATTTCAGATTATTCAATTATAGGTGCTAGGGGAAATGAAAGAGGGTAAGCTAATAGTGAGAGAAACATGGCTCTACTTTAGATGGGGTGGCTATGTAGCTTAGTATTGTGCACGTGGCTTCACACACAGTGCCTTTTATGGTTCTTGTTTAGTAAGGAAAATTATAATTCCTATGGACATTAGCTTGTTTTCAAATCTTCAACCTCTCCATTGTTAATAGGTCATCTAAGCTGTTCTGTGAGGAAAATGGTCTTAAAACTATGATTCCATTACGAATTAGAGGAGACAGGAAGTTCTTTCTATTATAGAATGTGGCAGGACAATATTTAAAGAGCTCTTGGCTGCATTACATTTCCTGTGGAATGGAAAATCAAGAAATTAATGACCAAGCTATTAAAATGGACAGTTTATCAGTGCTTATTTCATTAAGTGTAAATGCATTATACTAATTATAAAAAAGCATAAAATTATATGTTTGAAGTGAATAAAGATATATTAATCTCCCAAATAGCAAAAGCAACCATGCCCAACTTCTTTTAATCTAACAGATCAATTAATACTTCCCACTCCACTCCCAGACTTGGGACACAGATGGCAGTGAGCTAGGCCAGTACAGAGGAATTGAGTCAAAGTATAGACATATGGATAGAAGGGGCATCGGGGAAGTTGCTGGCAGGCAGGGAGATAAATCATTAGAAAGGAAGTTCCACTAAAGCTTGAAATTTGTCTCTTTTGGCTGCTGAACATACTCAGTGCCAAGAAACATGCCCAGCACATCATAGGCCAAAATGTGAAACTAGGGCTATTTAAGTTTTTTTTGTTTTGTTTTTTTTTGAGAGCAGTGTCATTGGCCCTATGTGGGACCGAACCGCGGCCACTGGCTTCCCAAGCCAGCGCTTAACCACCCACCGCACCACTCAGCCGGCCCCTTAAGTTTTTTTTTTACCTCTCATTAGGATTGATCCTAATAAATAGTCATACATAGATTGTGAAGGTAGGAATCATGTGGTCCCAAATGTTGAGATGAGGTAGAAGGAAAGTGGAGACCTCTAACCACACTAGTTGAAAAAAAATAGCTAACGTTACTATCTTCAGTTTATGAACAATGATAGTCATGACAAATTGTAAGTCTCTGTGAGAGTAAAAGTTCTGCCATTTGCTTCTCTGGAGCAGTAAGAAGTAAGGGCCAGCACCACAACCTGTATGGAAGGTACTGCCTTTATTTTCCATTTCCAAACCTCATAGTTAGTTTCCACTGAGTCTGTTATTAATAATTTTTTTTTTAATTTTTATGGTTTCAGAGAGAGGTGTTTTTTCTCCTTCATTATTTGTACCAACTGAAGCCTGACCCGGGCAATATTACTGGTAGGTGGATGACATTTGCCTTTCCTAAGTTTGAATAACATCAAAAAGTAAAACTTACAAAGAAACAACTCTGGAAAATATTAATGCTGCAAAAATACATTTTTCCTTTCAGACCAATATCTCACAGATCAGATCATTTGATATAGGAGATCTGTATCTGCCAAGGTGCCTCATTGCAATCAATAAAAATGGACTCTGCCTGGTTTGGGCAGGAAAGAGATTAGCAAAAAGACATTGGTTAGCTCAAAGAGAGCTGATAAGGCTCAGAAGCCATGCAGCCAGGGAGACAACCAAAATCATATCACAAAACTAGTCTTGTGAGGACACAGTGGCTGCTGCCACTCAGTGTCAAGCATCACAGATTGCACAGTTGACACTATTGGCACTGTACATTAGATAACTTCCATAGATGCGCTGGCCGTGCTATTCCTTGAAAACCAGATGTTGTTGCCACAGCCATGACAAGCATAAGTGTCTCCGTCCACCCCTTTTGTAAGACAACCTCCCAATTCAAAGTGAGGCAGAAGAAGGCACTACCTCTTATTTTCATTGAAATAAAGAAACTCTCACAGAACTAACCCTACAGCAGACTTCTTTCAATGTCTCATTGGCCAAAATTGGGTCACAAGGCCTTTTTTTAGGCCAACCACCCCTAAGAAGAATAGAATAACCATGATTGTCTAGATTAATTGATTGATTTCCTGGGGTAGAGATGTGACCAGCCTTCCTTGGAGTATAATGTCTCATGAAGGAGCATGGGTACTTGTACAAAATTGCAGTTTTGTTCACAAGAAGGAGAATGGCTTTTGGGCTGACAACAAATGTTGCAGACATTATATAAAACCCAAATGTCTTATAAGACCCATCCATGTGCTCTTCTTCACAATCCTCCGGTCTTACTCTTTTCTTGTCCATGACAATCTAATTCTAACCAAAACATTTGTTACTGTCCATCAATTTCTCTCTCTTTCCAGAAAAAAAGCAAAGATGTTACACTCAAAGTTCTACCTACTGGGAGATTTTCCCACCTTCACGTCAGTGGGACAAGTGGGACTCAGCAATCCATTTGAGACCGGTGCCAGCTTATTATGCAAAGCCATCTGAAAAGCATTCTTTCTTTTTCTTTTTCTTCAATTAACTGATTATAGTGAACTGTTCATGATGTTGTAAGTGTTGGTTGGTGGAGAGGTGACAGTGTGGCATGAGTAGCGTACTAGGAAGATATCAGCATGTGAAACTTGAGCTTTCAAGACCTGCTCAGATGTACTCACTTATCTACTATTTCCACTTGGGTATGTTTGGCTTTAAAGTTGGGTGGGTCAGATAACATTCAGTTCATGGTAGGTAGCTTATATTTCACAGTCACCTGGTTTCTACCAGAGCCCAGTAGCAAGCCAAGTACTATTCCTCCAAAGTATTGTTACTCACTGAAGAAGGTAATAGCTTTGTTCTAAAACCTTGATGTTTCTCCTGTGAACTTTTTATTCAGTATTTCCATACCACAGATTGATTTGATTTTCACCACTAGTCACATCAGGTCCTAAAAGGCCATATGGAAAAACTGTACCAGCTGGATAGTCTTCCTCTGAGCCCTGTTGAAAGCTGACAGCCTTTCAGGTCACTCAGGAAAGAGCTGAACAGCACACAGATGTGATATATGTTGCTCCTAAATTTCAAAGAACACCATCAATCATAGTACTTTTCTCTAGAGGTAGGGAAAAATTGGCCTTGACCTTGGAGAGGATAAACTCACATGCCACACAACACAGATTCCAAGAAGCTTCACTATGTTCCCATAGGATTTATTTCCCACTTTCTGGTGTGTAGAGCTTTAATATAAAATGCCAGACACTTCCTGCTCTCTGGAGCTCATCAGCATATCATCACTAATTTAGCCCTGGGGATGGTGAGACAGTCTAGTTATTATAGGTTAATTTATGGCACAGAGAACCTTGAGTTAAAAATATATTTCTGCCTAGAAAATATAATCCTAAAGTTTATATGGAATCATAAAAGACCCAGAATAGCCTCGGCAATTCTGAGGAATAAAAACAAAGTTGGGGGGATCACGCTACCAGACATCAAAACCTACTACAAGGCCACAGTAATCAAGACAGTTTGGTATTGGCATAAAAACAGGCACATCGATCAGTGGAACAGAACAGAGAGCCCAGAAATAAATCCAAGCATTTACGGACAGTTAATCTATGACAAGGGAAGCAAGAATTTACACTGGAGTAAAGATAGTCTATTCAATAAATGGTGCTGGGAAAATTGGACTGACACATGCAAAAAAATGAAACTGGATCATCTCCTTACGCCTTATACAAGAACAAATTAAAAATGGATTAAAGACTTAAATGTAAGACCTGAAACCATAAAAATCCTAAACGAAAATATAGGGAGTACATTTGCAGACATTACCCAGAGCAATATTTTTACTGATACATCCCTACGGGCAAGGGAAGTAAAAGAAAAAATGAACATATGGGATTATATCAGACTTAAAAGTTTTTTCACAACAACGGAAACCATTAATAAAACAAAAAGGAAGCCTACTGAATGGGAGAATATATTTGCCAACGATATATCTGATAAGGGGTTAATATCCAAAATTTATAAAACACTCATGAAACTCAACACCAAAAAAACAAACAACCCAATTAAAAAATGGGCAGAAGATATGAAGAGACATTTCTCTAAAGAGGACATACAGATGGCCAACAGGCATATGAAAAAAGTTCAACCTCACTGGTCATTAGGGAAATGCAAATAAAAACCACCATGAGATACCACCTCACTCCAGTCAGAATGGCTATCATCAACAAATCAACAAACAACAAGTGCTGGCGGGGCTGTGGGGAAAAGGGGACCCTGCTGCACTGTTGGTGGGACTGCAGATTGGTGCAGCCACTATGGAAGTCAGTATGGAGGTATCTCAAAGAACTGGAAATAGAGCTACCTTTTGACCCAGCAATTCCACTCCTAGGTATTTATCCTGAAAAAACCAAGACACTTATTCAAAAAAGTTATGCACCCCGATGTTCATAGCAGCACAATTTACAATAGCTAAGACTTGGAAACAACCAAAATGCCCGTCAGTAGATGACTGGATTAAGAAACTGTGGTATATTTATACAATGGAGTATTACTCCGCTATAAAGAAGAATGAAATCGTGCCATTTGCAATGATATGGATGGACCTAGAGACTATAATGTTGAGTGAAATAAGTCAGTCAGAGAAGGACAAATACCATATGATCTCACTTATATGTGGAATATGAAAAACTGTATGAATGAGCAAAGTAAACAGAAACTGTCTCATAGATATAGAGGAAAAATCAGGGTTGCTAATTTGGAGAAGAATGGGAATGAGGGAGAAGGGGAAGGGATTAGACAGCAAAAATAGGCAACTACAATATTGCTACTGGGATAGGAAAAACAGTTTGGGGAATATAATTAATAATGTTGTAAATATTCTGTGGAATGTCAGATGATCATAGGTCTTGTTAGGGAGACCATTTCATGGATGGAGTAGAGGTTTGATCACTGCACTGTATTACTAAAGTGGAGGTGGTATACCTACTGTAATTGAATATATAGAGATAGTCACGGGATGTGGATTATACTGTGGAAGAGAGTCAGAGGAAGAGTAATAGATATATAGGATATGGGGGGGGTGGGGTGGTGTATTGGGGGTGGGGGGTTTGTCACTTTGAGGGGTAAAATGTATAACTATTGCACTGTGTTGTACACCTGAAACTATTGGGGGTGGGGGGGTTGTCACTTTGAGGGGTAAAATGTATAACTATTGCACTGTGTTGTACACCTGAAACTAACTAAAAATAAAATAAAATTAAATAAATAAATAAATAAAATAAAAAAAAAATAAAAATAAGTTTATTTTCCAAAAAAAATATATATATATATATATATATTTCTGCCATTTTAGGTGAAATCAAACTAGTTCTGGTGTTCTCTGTTTATTGGAACTGAGCAAAAAGATTGTCCAGATAAAAGCTATAGTCAATATGCCACAGTGTGTGTGGATTTGCTGCAATACACCAACTACATTTGGGAGACCATATGTACTTGGAATTACCACTTGGCTTAGCTTACTGTAATTTCCTGTGATTCTCAAGACTTATCTATCTTTGGCACTGGCCAAAAGTGGAGATGTGATATAAGACACAGTGGCTTCATCTTTGTGATTTCCCTAAGCATGCAGTCAAAAATAAAATTTTAAAGTACAGTAATTGTTTTTTATTGAAGTATAACAGAGTGCTTTTTTGATTTACTATTTTGATTAGGAGTTGAGCTCCTGACCTTTCACTATGCCATTCCTAGCATGATAATTTTATCAGCCTCCATTCAACAGGTAAGGAGTCAGTGTTGGAATTCTGCCATTTGCTGAGGTTATCTATCCCAATCATATACCCAGAAACTGGGGAAATAATCATGGCAAAGGGTCAGGGTCCTATAGGAATGCAACAGTTAGTATTCAGTGCACTGGACAACTCTAGGTACTTTGAGCGTCAGGGTTTTTTTTGGTTTTTTTTTTGAGGGCAGTGTTACTGGCCCTCATATGTGGGACCCGAACGGGTCCGCTGGATTCCCAAGCCAGCGCTTAACCACTGCACCACTCGGCAGGCCCCAAAACCATTCTGCGCCACTCAGCCGGCCCCTCTAGGTACTTTGAGTAGAAAGAGATTTAAGACAGGGAATTAGGTGCTTACAAAATCACTGGAAAAGCTGGAGAGGCAGGCATCAAAAAAGCTACTGCCAGAACTACGGAGTTTAAGAACACAACACCAGAGCTACAACCACTAATCCTGAAGCATTTTCCACTATACAGATGAATTAGAACCCTAATTTTCATTTCAATCTATTTTGATCTCTGTAATACTATTATATGTAAAAGATTTGCAGAGATTTTTGAAAGCTTTTTCATTTTGAATACCATGCCAACTCTACTGCTTTTATTATGGTCAGCAATGCCCACCCTGACTTTGGCAATTAAGAGTCACTAACTTACCCTCTTCCATCTTAGCATCCCTATTGAAATTAAGTGTCTTTTCAACCATAGAATATCCTCTTCTTACCCCAGCATATGAAGAAGAACCACCAAAATGCTTTTTAAGGAGCTGGGTCTTGCCTATATCTATGTAATTTTCAAGCCCCTGGTATAGGAAATATTTTCTAAGCATTTCTTCCTCCTCCAAAAGGAAAAAGACAGGGAATAGGTGAGCAGTTCACATGTGATAATCTACCTCAATACTTACAGCTCCATAAACTTTTTGATTTTTTCTCCTATACTAAAACAAGAAATTTCTAGTATCTCAGGTTCATTTAGAACGGGCTACTATTGAGCACAGCTCAAGAGATAAAAATTTAGACAATTTCTAACTGTTTGAGCTAACATGTTATATCCAGAATCTCCAATAACTTCATTTCTATTAATAAACTCTATTTGATCTGTAATTGTGTTCTTCCTTCCTTGATCTAATACTCTCAGAATCCTTGATCTAATACTCTCAGAATTTACACACATGTTCTCCATATTTGCCAACATAAATTAGGAATTTTTCAATTCCTTTGGTGTGTACGTCTTCTGTTTCTGGATTTGGCTTTACGAGGTCTAACAACTACATTCGTGAACTTGCCACAGTGCACTTACATTGCAGCACTATACAATCAGCTCACTAAGGTTTCCTAACCTTGGTGTATCAGAATCTCACAGCTGTGTGTTCATGTCAACATGTGGCGGCGTCTTGCTGAGCAGCATTCATTATTGCTGTTGCGTGTTTTTGTGCGCCGTCGCAAGAATGTTAGAGCTTGAATTACAGCAATGAACAAACATTAAACTTCTTGTTAAACTTGGCAAGAGCAGAAGTGAAATCATCAACATGTTAGTCCAAGTTTATGGTGATAATGCCATGAAGAAAACGGCAGTGTACAAATGGATTAAACGTTTTTCTAGGAGGAGAGAATGTGTCACTGATGAAGAGAAGTTAGAGTGGCCCTATCAAGCAGAACTGATGAAAACACTGCAAAACTTTGTCAAATTGTGCATCAAAATTGTTGGCTGACTGTGAGAAGCATAGCAGACCAGGTAAACATTGATAGAGAAACAGGAAAATCTTAACTGAAAATCTTGGCATGAGAAAGGTATGTGCAAAAATGGTCCCAAAGGAGCTCACCAATGAACAAAACCAAAGGAGAGTTGAAGTTTGCCAAGACCCTTTGGAAATGATGTTTTGGGCCATTTTATCACTGGTGATGAAACATGGGTGTACCAATATGACCCTGAAACAAAGCATCTAAGTGTACAATGGAAGTCAGCCAATTTTCCACAACCAAAAATATTCCGTCAGTCCAAATCAAGAGTCAAAATGATGCTGCTAAACTTGTTTGATATCAGAGGGGATATTCATTATGAATTTGTACCAATTGGACAAACAGTTAACCAAGTTTACTATTTGGAAGTGCTGAAAAAGCTGCATGAAAAAGTTAGACAAAAATGACCTGAACTTTTCACTAACAATTCATGGTTCTTGCATCACCACAATGCACCAGCTCACACGGCACTGTCTGTGAGGGAGTTTTCAGCCAGTAAACAAATAACTGTATTGGAACACCCTTCCTAGTCCCATGACCTGGCTCCCAATGGCTTCTTTCTTTACCTGAAGATAAAGGAAATATTGAAAGGAAGACATTTTGATGACATTCAGGACATCAAGGGTAATACAACAATAACTCTGATGGCCATCCCAGAAAAAGAGTTTCAAAATTGCTTTGAAGGGTGGACAGGGTGCTGGTGTTGGTGCATAACTTCCCAAGAGTAGTATTTCAAAGGCGATTATGGTGATATTCAGCAATGAGGTATGTAGCACTTTTCCTATGATGAGTTCACACAACCTTAATTGTCAGACCTCGTATAATGGATCTCCTGGAGTATACAGAGATCTGAATCTGGTTATAGATCTAGTGATCTGAGGAACAGTGGAAGTGGATGGAGTATGAGGAGAATTGACTTGTATTATGAAACCATTCCTTAGACTCTCTCATGTAAGATCATCGATGGCCCTTCAGGCTAGACAGCTGACCCATAGAGTCAGAATGTTGATTGCATAACATAATAAGAATTCTAGAGGAGAGGTGAGCTTCAGGAGACTCTCAAAATTAGCTTTGCCCTTAGGTGGGCCCTCCTCATGGTTATTAAGGTGGCCACAAGACATAATACTTCCTTGTTTATGTTCAGTAGGAGAGAGATGATCTATCTCAAAGTCATGAAATATAAGTCCTCCCATTTACAATCTCTTCATCAATAATAGTCACCATGGACACGGCATGTACAGAATAGCTTTCAAAATTGGGTTCCCAAATCAATCATTAGGAAGGGGAATGGAATTACCATGATGGCTCACCCTAATCAGTTTAGCCCTGCACATGAGCATAGGTTGAATACCTGAATAAAGTTGAGGCTTCCATTGAGAAGGAGGAAAGAAAAGGTCCATATGGTGTAACATCTACTGAAAATGAGAAATGCTTCTTTAACCCAGTAGTCAGAGAAGAATAAATGTAATATATACAGCATTTAAGGATAATGTGCAATCTTAGAAATAGATGTATTATTTTTTTTCTTTATAGTTACTCTCCATAGATAGTTCTGCTTTGACATATTAGGGCTTTCACTTTCTAGAGCACTTGCATTCTTTGGAATCTCAATGATATGTGAAGAAACCTGCTAGCCTGCTGGAAAGGCTATGCAGAGAGCTGAGGCACCCTGGTCGTTAATCCCCGCTAACTGCCCGCTGACTGCAATGGCAAGTAAGACCGGTTGACACCATGTGGAGCAGAGATGAGTTGTTCCAACTGAACCCTGAAAAAATTGCTGACCCAAGAGTTGTGAACTAATGAATGGTGTTATATTAAGCCACTAAGTTTTTGTGTGTTTTTTTGTTAAAGTTTTATTGGGGAATTGGGGGAGGGGAACAGACAAGTTGCTGTCCTTTTGTTCTTCAGTCTAGTTGTGAAGGACATTGCTTCACCGGCCCATGTTGGTATCATCATTGCGCTCTTCTCGGGTAAGGCAGATTGGTTGCGGCCTCTGGACGGCCGCTCACAGCAGTAAGCCATTAAGTTTTGAGGTAGTTTTTATGCAGTAACAGATAACTAATACATCAAACCTTTTATAATTTGTATTATTTCTTCATGTTCTATCCATTTACTGTAATTTTAGTGAGGTTTGGGAAAGATTCAGGGAAAAAATGTATTGTCATTCCATCACACTTCATTAGAAATCAGAATTTATATGTTATAGATAAGAAAAGTATTTTTTTAAAAAGAATAATTTCAAAACTCCTATTTTATATGGGTATGTAGAAAAACAGAACAAGCATATAGACCCATTTGAGAGTTGATACATAATGCATGCATATTATAAAATACAATGGGATAGCCCTGAGCAGGGAGTGGGAAATGCCCTTCCTCTACTTGTATTTGCTCTAAATACTTAATGAGCCCCTGCTATGTGCTAGCGCATTATCCCCTGTGGTAGGAAACAACTAAATAAAAATTTAAAATATATAATTTTTTCTTTATCTCATCTTTCTTAATATGTATATAATATTCTAATGACCCATGTATCATTAAATAATATATGTATATAGCTTATGAATTAAAATGTACATATATTGGGAGGAAATGCTCACAATATTTTTACTTACATATGCAAATGATTGAAAACATGGAGGATGGGCTAGGAAACATGGTTGCTCTTTAGGCAAACATAGAAGTATACCTGTCATGTAATATAAATATACACACCCATGCCATGACAAAAGTCCGGGGAAAGTGTCATGACACACCTGTCCATAGCAAATACGTATTGACCTACTCTGGGCTATGACACTGTAATAAGCTGTTTGGAGGAATCCAAGATGGAATTAGGAGTTTTCCTATCAGATCTGAAGTGCATCCAATTCTGTTGGTGTTTTTCTTTTGGGCCAGGCCTACTGTAGTGGTTTGAAAACTCAAACATTATTTTAGGGTCATTCTAAGGGTTCATACCTATTATTGAATGTTACAGAAAACATTTCTGGAGCTCCTGCCCCCTGTTTCATCTTCCAAGTGGCCTAATCAGGTATTTTGAAGTTTGTTACCAGCACCTAGCTCCACGTCCACGCTGGTGTGACCTCCAACACCAAGACAGCATCTTAAACTGACAGCTCACTACATTGGGGGATTTTATTCCACCAGTTGTCTGACAGCTTCCACTGAAGATGTTTTCTTATCCTTCTGGCAATTTTCATCTTCCTTTCACTTACTTTTTTTCTTTCCCAAATGACTTTTATTCAGTCTTCTGTTTTTAAGTACCTACCATAACCATTTTCATGCTTCTATTTACGGTTTTGTTTTTCATTCTCCTCTTAGCCTTTCCTCATCACATCTGCTTCCTTCCCTCTCATTTTCCCCCACTCATTTATTCCATGCTGTCCTAGCTGTTTTCCTTTGTCCAATTCAGAACATCAGCTGGAAGTTTCTCTGTTGCTAAGCAACAACATCACCCACATACACCCTTTTCTACTCTCTGCTCATTACTTCTGCTGCTTTTATAAGAACATGGGTCAAATGGTCTCTTAATAAAAATGAAGGGTGCTTCTGTCTTCTCTTCATTCTAAAGGGATGCACACCCTCCCACACCCTGCCTCCTTTTATTAGATTTTGACTTCATGTTTTATCTGATAATTTGCCCCAGGCTGCGAGACAACACTAAAAAAGCACAAAACATCGCTTTGACTTAGGCAATTTATGGATGGGAGGAAGGGATATACTTTCTGCTAAAGGAACAGCAAAAGAGAAAATGTTTGAAGCCTAGTTACAAGATGGCATAGGCTCATCAATGGCTTCCACCTGGATCCCTGAAGCAAATCCAAGTTTTAAGAAATTTCTATTAGGGATCAAGATAGCTAGCAAGTCCCTCTGACAACTTGTTGAGTTGTGAGGAAGCTACTAATTTGTATGTTGAGTATGGTTTGCATAAAATAAAGGATAAAAACAATACAAAAACTCATTATGTTGTTTCCTAACCTTAGTCCTTTCCCAGACATCAATCCGACATAGAACTTGTACCAAAATCATAATTGGAGTTGTGCTAGGCCTTCTCACATCTTAAGAGATTCCAAGTCTTCTGGCACATTTTAATAGTTTAATGGCAATGGTGACTCCGTATGTCCACACACTAAGCCAGAGTAACAGAAATACCAGGACCTTAAAGAAATCTCCTTTTTCACCCTTGCAATGCCATAAATCATTTCCCTCCCTGGTGTGAATTCTTTCACTGTCCTTTTGCATTCATCAGGCCTTCCCTGATAACCCTGCCCCATATTGTTGCTCTCAGTTCTTTTCCACAGTCTACCCTGAGCTAATTGGGAGGTATTGGAGGCTGCTTTGTTTGTAGTACCACAGTCTTTCACTGGGTGTGTGGCCCTGCTCCTGGGGTACTGATCTCTATGATGGAAGGACGCAGGTCCTGTGTATAGTGTATATTTGATAAACTGCCTTAAATTTAATCACAGAACACAGGTATTCTGATAAGAAAGTTGTTTGTAGTTTAATTTTCTAAAGAGGAGAGGGATCAGTAGTTTTCTTTGTATTAAAGTCCGAGTTCATCAGCAATCAAAGTCCCAGAAATGAAGTTTATGTATTTCTGTCATTATCCTGAAATGCTGACAGAGCATTTCAGTAGAGAAAAACTTCAAGAGCCTTATTTGTTAGGACCCGTTGATATTCTGAAAGTGGAATCCCTATAAGACTAAAACCCACTCCAAGATATTCTAAGGATGCCTGACCAGAAGTGGAATTGGCAAGCTACTACAAATTTCCTTCTAGAATCAAGCCATTTTGAGATGTTAGGTCTTCTGAGAGGTTCAGAAAATTTTAATATGATTTCAGTTTTTATCATTATTTCAACGAATGAAACATGTATTTGAACATCCTGGAAATTTTATGTACTACTTCCTTTAAACAACAGAATTATACAAAATTTTTACTACTGTTGAGTATTCACTCCTCTTTCAACTCTCTTCTCTCCAACTTGAGGTATCAGTCAATACCATCTATCTCATACTAACTTTTCTCTTCATATCTCTATATGTTTAATTACTTTATCCACTTTCATCCCATCAATGTGGTCTACAGTCTCACAGTCCCTTCTGTCATTGAAAACTGGGGCAGAAAACAGACTTACTCTCCACCCGGAACATCTACATGGCAATATATTCATTCAGCCATGTACAACCTTGGCCATACCCTCCACCCATCATCTGGGACTGCTTTACCTCTGAGACCTGCAGGTGAGAATTTATCTCTCCAACTTCCTCTTCCAGCTCTCATTTAGCTATTCTTAACACACCCCATCAGGACTTGCTCTTCATGAGTCTAGTCCTATTCTTTCCCTATTAGTTTCCTTTCTTCACTCCTTCCCTAATCAGGAGAGACCATGATCCATCACTTTACCCACTCTCTCTTGTATCTCAACTCCCTTGCTCCTCATCAACCTGGCAAACCCCCAACCTCGAAGGATTTTACCTTCATGTTTTCCCTGTCTTCACCCACGCTGGTGAGGTCTTCTTGGACAAGTAACACAACTCTGCCGCGGGTACTATTGCAACTCTGTGTCATCAAGCACAGGTCCCTCAAAGCTGCACAGCAACTCTCATTATATTCCTCCACATCTACTGGTTGTTATAAAGCATCATTCATCCATCCATTCATTTATGCATTTGCTCATCCCCTAAATATTTTTTTGGATGAGCACTCTAGCAACATGCTGGGTCTTGGGAGATAAATGTGAGTAATAAAGAAGGTCTCAGCCCTCTAGCTAGAAGACTGAAATTAAAATGATTTCAGAGAACTGAATCATTTAGAGGCTAAATTTTTAGAAGAATGGTGAATGGATGAAATATTTACTATGGTGAGTGGGAGACAAAATGGCTCAGGAAACAGAGAAGGGTTGTTGGGCATCTTTGAGGGCCCAGTGCTTGATGACCCAGAGTTGGAATAGCATCCATTGTTGAATTGCATTGTTTCTCCAGGAGACCTTGGTAGCCTGGGTGCAAATAGAGAAAACATGAAGATGAACTCATTCAAAGTTGGGATTTTTACCAGGCTCATGAGGGGCAAGGAAGTTGAGACACTAGAGAGAAACACTGTGAACAATATTTCAGATTTAAAAGAATTAATAGATATATAGTACCCTTTGATAATTATTTCTTTTGTACACCAATACTAAGTGTACAACTCCTATTATAAGACTGTTCAGATAATTATTCAACAATTAAAGATCATCCTCACTCCAAAAAGTAGTAATCTCCTTGTATATTGTTGTACGAGATATATAAAATATTTTTTAATAAAATATAATTTTTGATAATTACTCATTTTAACTTTTCACTTTTTTAACATTACGCAAGTACAATGAAAAATCTTCTCATTTTGGGGCCAGCCAAGTGGCGCGTTGGTTAAGAGTTGGCTTGGGAGTGCGAGCTCTGAGCAGCAGGGCCCCGGTTTGGATCCCACATGTGGGCCAGGGACGCTGCGCCCTCTACAACTAAGATGGTGAACAACAGCTCGACCTGGAACGTGGCTGTCATGACTAGCCAGAGATGGCATAGACTGCAGTGGGGCTGGCCAGCAGCAGGCATGAGCTTTTGTGAGCCGTCGGGAGCTGCCATCCAATGGCTGGAGAGTGACTGCCTCACCCGGGAAGAGCGCAATGATGATACCAACATAGGCCAGTGAAACGATGTCTACCACAACTAGACTGAAGAACAAAAGGACAGCAACTTGTCTGTTCCCCTTCTCCAATTCCCCAATGCTGTTCCCCTCCCCTCAATTCCCCAATAAAATCTTTAAAAAAAAAATATTCTCAGTTTTTAAAAATTCATACATTATAGAAATACTTAGAACAAAAGTGAAAGTGAACTCTCCTAACATCCCTTTCCCTTTCCGATTTCCTGTCCCTACTCACAAGCCCTGTTAAAAGCTTGCTGTGAGTCCATACAGTTCTCCTTTCTATGGGTTTACACACATAAAGCTGTGTGCAGGCATATGCATACACACCTAAGTTGTGGAAACTGCACAGTTAAATCATGTTTCTGAGTAGGGGAAATGTAAACATTAGAAAGGAGTATCTTTTCTTAAATAGGAATAAATGTTATTCCCTATGCAGCAAGTCATTTGGACCTGAATTTACGCTACTTTCTTAAAGCTGATAAGAAAGCTAAATGATAGAGACTATTAATGATCCAGGGACCAAAACAAAGAACTTATTTGCTGACTCATCAGGTTGAGATGATAATCTCAAGTAAAATTTAAGTTTTTTATATGCTTTTGTCACAAGTTATATCTAAGTGAGGAAACACAAAAGAGAGGATCTGTAAAAGATAGATAAGGGCTCTATTATATGTTTTCACTACAAAAACAGAATATACTCATCTGAAGTATAAATTATCCTTAGCTATGGATACCAGGTTTTGTGATGCATGTTTTAAATAATACAGAAAATCATAATATATGGCAAATATGATAGATAGATAATAAATTGTGCCTCTTGTTAATCACTTCGGAACTAATCAAACCCCCAGGGAAGTGACTCAAGGGATTTTATATATTTTTATCTTTCTTTCCCACCTTGCACTAGTCAAATATTTCCCACATTATAAACTCAGTACATCTTTTGGAATTTGACCTAGCTTTTGTAATTGCTCTCTGCTAGCTGCAGCATGAGTCAAATAATAGTATCTGATAGTTCCTAAGAGAAAGTCAGTTTCTTTCACAATGTGAATATATGCATATATAATTTTGGATAGAGCTGTGCAATATTGTACAACTTGCTTTTTCCATATAACAATATGCTAAAATCCTTTTATTCAGTAAATGTAGATTTATTGTTCTTTTTAACTCCTCATTCTTTTCTACAATAAGGAAGTATCATAATTTATTAATCTATTTTATTAAACTCCCTTTATGATTACTACAAACAATGTCCTTCTTTCCTTCGTTCCTCCTTCTTTCCTTCCTTCCTTCCTTCCTTCCTTCCTTCCTTCCCGCCTTCCTTCCTTTCTTCCAGTCGTTTCCCCCACCCTCTTTAGGAGAAGGGGAGACTCCAGTCACAATGGGATTCTAAATCCTGTTAACCTCACTTTGACCCTGTTATTTCATCATTTAACAATGAGGCAAAATCATCAGCTCTTAAATCATGGAACTTTAAATGACAAAACAGAGCTGAGCAGTTTTAAAAGCATGAATATTCTATAGGAAAAGAATGTCTACATAAAAACACACAAACTAGATAGTTCACCAGAAACTGATAGCCTATGACAACCGAGATGATGTAACAGATCTCAGGAAGGGATTGCCAGACTGGAGGAAAAAGAGCAGTGCATCTAGAAAGAAGGTACATTTTCTCCCTCACTATCATCATTAAAGGAAAAGGCATTAGCGTGGGTTCTCTTATAAAAAGGCTGGGACCTCCGTGGAATACTGAAAATGTTCCCACAGTTTAAGCGCTGCCTGGCATCATTCCCATTATCAACAGCAAAACAACTGCATAGCAACCTCCATTTGCCATTTCCTTACCCATTACTGTTTGTCCAGAGAAAACACCCCCACTGCTCCTGTCTGCTTCATAAATTTTGTCAAACAGGAGCTGAGCCTATGTGCCAAGTTGAGGAGTGACACATGCTGGCATTTCCCAGCGCACGCTGTTCACCACGTGGGTTCCTGGAGCACTGTCTCTAGGCTTCAGAGGAGCCAGAGCTGCTCTCCCCTCCCCCATTTCCTCTCACAAAGACAGCACGCAATAACAATTAGCAAGTATCTGTGTGTGAGCTCCCAACTGGCCAAGGACCCTTTATATCCAGTGACCTGTTTTAGAAATATCAGGAAAGAGGCTCCAACTTGTTTTTTGCATTATCAGAAGCTTATAGAGTTCACAGTAAGAGCAGAATAACAGTCACTTCTAAAACAAAGAAAACGCACTCTAAATGCTGTTTTGCAAGGACCATTTGCCATCTGTTTATTTCCTCATGGCAGCGCTGCTTATCGGGACTCCAGCAATGGCATCAACATACGAATCCAGACCAAAATACTTTTCCTCTTTCCAGAGGGTGTTTCCTTGAATTTTCTAGTCTGCCCCTGAGTAACATGTAGAAAATATCATTTATAATATAAGACTAGCAAATAACTCACAGCAAATAAGAATAAATCAAGATGCAGTTTGTCATCTTTAAGAGGGGGAAAAAGTAAAATGCTCCACAATTGGAGAAACAACTCACTTTTTCAAACCTCTTCCAAGAACGTCTTCAAGTGATAGGCAGGAAATGGGTTTGTGGAGGTGAAGTTCAGCTCAAGAAAACTCAAATGGCAAGAAGAGTAAGCTCCAGCCTCATCATGCATATTCATAAGAGGCAACCTGAGCTCCCGTGTAAAACCACAGTGTGGCTGTGTTTCCTGCACACAGCCTGGAAATACTCTAGCAGTGGGGAGCCAGGGTGCCTTGCTTTACAACATGGTTCAGGAGAATGATGATTGTTCATTGCGACTTAACCCACACATTGACTGGATTTTCTCCATAGGCCTTGTGAGCTCAAGAGGTATCCATCTGTCAGGACGCATTTTGGAGCCATCGTTGTACACGTGTGAATTTCAAGACTTTGGCTAATAAGAAGCAAAAAGGAATATGGTTATTTGTTTTCAATAGAGCTTTGGGTATGTATGATTAATACTCTATTAGAGAAATAGGTCAGTATAGCATACGTGGGAAGATAATTATATTCTATGCACTAGTTCTCTTCTCAGCAGACTTCCTATAACAAAATATCCAGAGTTAGTTTCACCTGCCAGAAAACATAAACCAAGGGCCTTGATGTTCCAAAAGGAGTTAGGGACGCATGTGCTGGATTTTTTTTGTTTATTTACTCAATAAATAGTTATTGAAAGCCACTGTGCTGAGTATTGTTCTAGGGACTTGGAAAACTGCAATAAACAAAACAGATAAAAGTCTCTCCATCACAAAGCCCACAGCAACCTGTTGCCATGCTATTGCAGGGAGAAAGAACACCTTACTGTGTACCTGGCACAGAAGACCCTGGACCTTTTTCTTCAATTTCTTTCCAACACCATTGACAACCCTGTGAATGAAGAAATTGCTCTGTGTACCCATGTGTGCTGTGTGAAAGACAGAAAAGAGAGAGAAAAAGAAAGCAACTTTGAAACACAGAGAATGAACTGAGAAGGAGATTATTTTAAAAGTGATAAAAAGATTTCCCTATATGACCTAGAAAAACACAGAAATACTGGCAAACACAAAAGAGACACAAAGAATACTAGTGCAGATGAAAAAAAACCTACTATGTTCTGTGTTAGGAAGAAGACATAAAATATTATCAAGATATCAACTCTCCATAATTTAGTCTATGAGTTTGACACAAGACCCAAAAATCTTCATGCTGTTTTGATAAACTAGATAAAGCAAGAAAAATAACCTGGAAGAAAAATGTAGTAGGAGGAGAGACTAGTCCTATTAGATACTGAAATATAAAGCTTCAATAACTGAGAGAGTGGTACCAACCCATAAATATACAGACAAAAAGTGGAACTGAATTCAGATGTGTCCAGAAATAGTTTCAAATGTATATGAGATATCTAAACGTAATATTTGAATAACATGGCACATTCCCCATGAGTCTCTTTGCCTCAACACCATTGTCAACCATGCTGCATGGTCCTTTGCATCCTTCTCATTAACAGGCTCAGTGCTAATTAGAGGCCCTTGGCATAGAACAGCTCAGGATTAGAAAAGAGTGCAGGGTTTAGATGGTAACAAACAGAAGGGCTAGCCAATCCTAACTCCACCACGTTGTAGCTTGATGACCTTGAAAGTATAACATAACTTGGGTACATTGTCTATAATATGAGAATAATAAAATCTATCTCAAAGAATTATTGTGAGAATAGAATAAGTTAATATATGTGAATCTACTTAACAAAGTCTGGTACTTAAAAATAAACATATTCTAGTTGTATAGCTTAGTAGACATCTTAACGTCAGGTTCATTGTTTTACAACTTGTCTGTCTGTCAACAGAAATTGCTTTCCAAAAACCTCAAATTCTTCTTTGCCACACAATGTGAAATAATAAGATTTGGGAGAGAAAAAATTATCCTTAAACTCAGCTTTTAGAATCAACGGTTTCCGTATGGAGAAAACTCTTTACAAAGAGGATCAAATTGTTCAGTGGGTTGATTACATCCAGCAAGAGAGATTTAGTTACATACCACAGAAAAGGACTTTCTGACTTCAACATTTATAGAGAAATTTTTAAAGATGACCCTGAACTGAGACAGAACTAATGGAAAACTGTCCTGTGTATGGAAACTGCCCAAGGCCTGCGTGCAGCATCAAAAATGGAGATTGACTTTTGCACAAAAGAAGCTTGAGCAATTTATGGAGTGGGTAGAAATGCAAGCACAATTTCATGTAAATTTTTAATTTCAATCTTTAGTTGTATTGTACATGTCAGTGTCTAAGGGATAAAACGATTTTGAGGCAAGTTGTGGGAATGAAACCATGGAAACCTCATATACTCTGGGAAAATGACAAAGAACAATCTTGGACAGTGTCAAAAAGGGATAAAGTGGCATCGCTTGGTGGAATGTGCCAGGCTGAATGTTCTGTGAATGCCTCAGGAGCGGAAGGCAGTCGAAGGAAGGAACAGTAAGGGTTTGATGGCTGCAGTAAACGCATACAAGACAACTGAGCTGAGGAGTACGCTGATAGAATCCTTGCTAAATAGCTCTAATTTAATTCTGTAAGACAAGTGATAGAAAGAGAGCTTGCTGCTAGGCAGGATGGTTTATATAAGGAAGGAACTAAAGATGGGAGAGAAAAAAGCTATTTCTATTGTCTAGATAGAATGCTTAGGTCCAATTCAGCCTGCGCCTTTGAGAATGACCATGTGGCTTTGAGAAACACGGTAGAGCAAGGAATCATGGAATTGGTGATTTTCTGGACTAAATGAGAGAAGGGAGAGGTTTGATAAGGTTGCAAACATAGGAGGCTGGCAGGAAAATGGAGCCAGTGGCAAGAGGGACCTCCAGATCTGGTAAGGGTTTGTAAGGAGGACAGCGACAGATAATAAGTCTGATTTTGGCTAGATGTAGTTGTAGGTGGCAAACAACCAACATATGACCCAAACTCTACCAGAAACAGAATCAAACTTTAAATAGAATAAATTCAGAATTTCTAGCAAAATAATATTTTGTTATTTTTATCATTATGAAGTTCTGTTTTTCTCATTTAATATATGTGTAAAAAAGTTATGAAGGTTATGCTTATCACTGACCTACATCTCGTTTAAGGAAAAATGTATCTGCTATAGACATCAATAAAAGGATCTTTCCTCCCACCCTCTCCTTAGTAAAGAAAATAGCGGAGGAGCACATTTTTGGCAATTTTGCTGAAAGGGGAAATAGTTCATGCAAGATCATTACTTCCACCATCTGTCTTGCTCCAAAGTTCACCAGCTGCTAAATTAACAAATTTCCCTTAGATCATCATTTGGGTCTTTGGACACTGGTCATTAAATAGATGAAGTGTTATTAGGTCACTGTGTAGACTCCCTGATGGACATCAGTGTTGGGGCCACAGTTGGTTGGGATGGAAATACAGGGTGTACCTAATCACTGTATATGTCACATAAGAAAATTTGACATTATTATTTTATCATTCACACCTTGTTCTTCATAGCTAACTGGATTGATTATTCTCCCAATTTACCAGATTTGGTAAACTGAATAATCCTCAGATATTTCCCCCCACATCAACACAAGTCCTCAATGGATTTTAAAAGAATTTTGAGAGTGTAGTCTCAAAAGAATATATTACATTTTCAAAAGAATATATTACATTTTCAAACATTTTTAGCATCAAAACTTTTATTTTTCTATGAAGAACCCCAACATATTAAACAGTTGGTAGTCATGAAGGTCGTTCTCATCCCAGTTAAAATTTCAGGGATTGATGGAAAACATGTCACTTTGTGAACCTCTGAAGTGTCTGTGAAAATGATGGTAAATCCAAAAGAGAACCCAGGATCGTTGAGCACCAACAGAAGACTATAGCTGCCCAATGAAATTGCATATAAGAGAAAACATTATATGTGATCCAATGTGGTTTTAAAAACATTAGACACCCTTTGTGGTCCCTAAAAGCACAGGCATTAGAGCCAGGCAGACCTGGGTTTGAATCCTGCTATATGATTAGCAGGCTACTTTGCTTCTCCAAGGTTCAGTTTAAACATCTAAATAAAAATAATACTCATTTAAATGTTATGAGGGGAAAATGAGGTAATGCGTATAAAGAGCTAGCACAGTGCCTAACACGTAGTGAGAGCTCAAAAATGCCAGGTAATAATAATAATTATAATAGTGTTAATAACAACAATAATAATTGCCTTATTTTATCATTCCCACAGTGGTAAGAAGGCATTCTGGAGCTGATCATAAATTCATGCCTGACTCGTCTGACCCAAAATGAAATTTCTAACTCTCTTAACAGAAATAGCATCAGCAAGCAAGGCATTAAGGAATCAAAATGCCATCTGGGTATAAGATACCTTGAGCGGAGTACCTATGACTTTAGTTAGAAAACCTTGACAGCCAAACTAAGCTATCTTCTTTCTGTCAAGGTCCTAGAACCTTCTTCTGTATAATAGACATTGTTTTATTTTAAGGCTCTCCAGGGAAACAGATTCCACAATTTCCCTTAATAACCTATTTCAGTGTTTAGTAACTATCCCTCTTAGTAAATTCTCAAAGCTAATCTAAATTCTCTGTGCTCTAGTTTTGGGCCAGTCATCTCACATTTAATTCAGATTTTATTGTTACTTGTAGGGTATTGAACCAAATTAGAGCTAGAAATATACACACTTGTTAACATGAGCTCTCAGTATCAGCACATGGTCCTGATAATCAACCAGGATGAGTTAACACGCAGGAGCAAGTGGCATTGTTAGTGCAATCAGAAACACACTAGCAGTGTTTGTGTACAGTCGCAGACCAAGTCCATCCTTGACAATTGTCACACTCTGACTTGTGTGACATGAATCAGAAACGAGCAGCAGTCCAAAAGCCAGAAAAATGAACGGAACTGTCTTCTCAGCAGTTTCTGCAGAGTTGACCCCTCCTGGGGCCAAGCTGCACTCTTGGGTATTGGTTCATTCTCTTTGGAAGCCATCACTTCCCGGCGACCTTCTGAGAGGTTTCATGCTTTGCAGTGTCCAAGATGAATCAAATAGCAACAAAAACAACAAATCCCCTGAAGCCACGACCAAGGCACCAGTGACCTATCTTTATCCTTACATGTCAGAAAAGTACCAGTGGGAGGGCCACTGTTTTATTCGGTGGATTAGAAAAGCAGTGCTAACAAGAGACTCAGGTTGGACAATAGCATATGCCCAGGTATTTAATAGTGCTCAGTAGCAGTAGCACCTGCATTTGTTTTTTGTTTTTTGTTTTTTTTAAATTGGGGAATTGGGGGAGGGGAACAGACAAGTTGTTGTCCTTTTGTTCTTCAGTCTAGTTGCTTCACTGGCCCATTTTGGTATCATCATTGCACTCTTCCCAGGTGAGGCAAATCTGTCGCCAGCCTCTAGATGGCTGCTCACAGAGGCTCTTGGCAGCTCACACTGGCTGCCAGCCACTTCCACTGGCTGCCAGCCACTCACTGTAGTTTATGGCAGCCCACTGCAGCAGGCCATCCCTGGGGACTCACAGTAGCCCAGCTCCAGGTGGAGCTGTTTTTCACCATCTTAGCTGTAGAGGGCAGTGTCACTGGCCCTCATATGTGGGATCCGAACCGGGGACGCTGGCGTCCCAAACTAGCTCTTAACCAACGCGCCCCTTGGCCGGCCCAGCACCTGCATTTGTGATGAGTTGATAGTCTGAGTCAAGGACACTGGGTCCTCAGTGAGCATTAAACAGAAACCGCATTAAACAGAAACCGCCCAGGGGGGCTGTGTGTTGCTGACCACAGCACCATTGTCGTTCCACCTCCCTGCTCATCACTCAGACCAGGTCCCCTGTAATTTTTCACTTCCTCCCACTCCGATTTCAACCTACAGGGACAGCTGGAGGTCCCAAGGTTTAGACACCGGCAAGCCCAGGGGTCTGGCGGAGGTATATGTACTCTTCTCACAAGAGCCTGCAATGGTGGGGCTGCTGGAGATCTGGCTCAATGACTGCATGAAGAGGAAACACGCAGCACAGGGTTGTTTGGATTCTGGTTTCTGGGTTTTCTCTTCTGTTCTTTAACCCAGGAAAGCATAAGATAAGCACCTGGGCTTATCTTCCTGGCTGATTTTGTGTGTGAGTCTACTCTTATTGTTTTGTCCAGCAGCGTTAATCTCTCAATTTCATTTCACTTTCTCTTTATCCCTTTGAACTCCCATCTCTACCTCTTCCGATCCCCTTTCTCCACATTCCCATCCCTAAGTCCCTTTGAAAGCTTTTGCACAAATAAACAGATTCACTTTTTTCAGTAGGGATTAGGGGTGACTCCTCTCAGTGAAAAAACTCCATGCAAATATCCTGGGCTACCCCTGTGAGCCCCTAGAGCTCAAACTGCTTTACTGTGAAAACACATCTTACCATAAGTCTGTGCGTATGTGTAGATATAACCGAAACCATTTTTATCCTTAGAACATGTGAGGCACGCTGATATTTTCTATTCCATTTTATTTAATTTCTTTTTCTTTCCTTTCTCCCTTCTTTCCTTTCTCTTTCCTTTCCTTCCTTCCTTCCTTCCTTCCTTCCTTCCTTCCTTCCTTCCTTCCTTCCTTCCTTCCTTCCTTTTTTCCTCCAACACACTGTTCCTCACCCACTAAACTGATCTCCAGAGACATTACTATTAATAGATTAAGAATTACATGCACTGTCCAATGGCCCTGGAGAAGAGGCCCTCTCCTTTATTTTTTGAAAAACATACTATTTTTATATAATGAGAAATCTATTCCTCCCCAAACAGATGAAATTTAAGTTATCCTGGAGTGAACTGAGATAAGGACAGAAGAATAACAGGTCTTTAAGTTATATGGTGGCACCATCTTGAGGCTCAAGAAAAGGGGATAATTGCCCTGATGCTTTGACATCCCCTGATTCTTTTCCTCACAATGTCACAGTATTTTCTGCCTCCCTCCTCCCCGCAAGTTCTGCGGAAGGATCTTGTAGTAGGCAGAATAATGCCCACCCCCCAATCCCCAAACGTGTCCATGTGCTAGTCCCTGGAACCTGTGAATATGGTGGTTATGCTACATGGCAAGGGGAAATTAAGGTTGCAGATGGAATTAAGGTTGTCAATCAGATGATCTTATAATGGGGAGAATATCCTAGACTGTTTGGTTAGGACCACTATAATCACAAAGGTCCTTCTAAGTGAAAGAGGGAGGCAGGAGAGTCAGAGGGATCATGACTCCTGGTTTTCGGTCAGGAACTGTTAGGAGCTTGAAGTTTGCCACTCCGTCCTAACAAGGAAAAATCTGAACAGACTGAAAAACCAACAACTCTTCTTGGGTCCATAAGAAAGAGGAGGGCACAGGGCAAGCTACTGCCTGCACGATTAAAGAGACAGAGAGGAAAATACAGGGCATCTCGGCTTCCCCAGGTGGATACAGGACATCTCGGTTTCTTCAAGAGGGGAAACCACCAGGGGAATCAGTCTGGCATTATAGTGAATTATAATTGATAAGGTGCTGGAGGCTTAGTGTTGAAAGGTTGAGTTAAAAACTCCAGGGGAACCCACTCACAGGGCCCTCACAGTATTGTGAGATTTACCTCCAGGAGATCTCAACCAGGTTTGCACAGTAAATATTAGAGAAAAATCCCCTCATGCTTCCAGCAGAGGGAGAGAAAAGAAAACCATTTAGAAATACGCCAGGACACTATTAGCAAGGCCTGTCCTAGGGAGAAACTAGTTCAAGAGCCTAACCTGCTGGGGTATTGCCTAACTGACCTGGGAAAGGAAACACCCAATTTCAGCCCACTCAAGCCATGCTGTTCACCTAAGAGGTGAGGGAAAGACGTTGAGAAACACTTGTGAGTTCATAGTCCAGAAGCAGATGCTTACTAAAAGACAGGCCTAATCATAGGACTGTAGCACCCTTTCTCCACCCCTATACCTCACCACCCCATCACTAATGACATAGTTATATCAGTTCCTTTTACTTGATACATCATATCTGGTTACCAAGAAGAAATGGCAAGGCATACCAAAAGATAAAATACACTGTTTTCAGAGACTGAGCAAGCACCAGAACCAGGCATGGCAGGGATGCTGGAATTACCAGACTAGGAATTTAAAACAAGTTTGGTTAATATGCTAAGGGATCTCATGGATAAATTGAACAGCAGGCAGAAAAGACTCTGCCAGCCACTGTTGGCTTAAAAGATGGAAGGGAGCCACAAGCCAATGAATGAGGGCAGTCTCTAGCAGGTGGAAAAGCAAGAAAGTGGATTCTCCCCTCGATGCCCCAGAAAGGAAGACAATTCTGTCAGCACCTTGATTTTAGCCCAGTGAGACCTATTTCAGGCTTCTGGCCTCCAGAACTGTAAAACAATAAAGTTGTGTTGTTTTAAATCACTGAGTTTGTGGTAATGTGCTATAGGGGCAATTGGAAACTAATATAGATATATTCTTGACCAGTTACAGCACCCTATAAATTAGAGTATTTCTGAGTCCACCTTCTTCTTCCAAGGCTGGCCCTGCCACTTGGCATTGTCCTCAGTCTGAGAAAGGAAGAACTGGCAAATGTCTGATTTTGAACAATTATGCGATGAGCCAACCTGCTGGGCCACTAAAACAAGGGTAGCTGGCTGAATGCTGGAGGATACGGTGGGTAAATGTGATGCTGGGGAAAGTGGGGGTTCCCTGGAGGATTGGTTCTTCTTTCTACATCTCAACAAAAAACACAAAACTGTGTCACCCAGCAACTTGTAATTTTACCTAATTTTTTGAAAGAATAAAGACAGTTACTATGACTTAAGGTCTAACCTGGCTAAATGGGGGACCCCCCACCTCAACTACAGTTCAAGGCAGAGATTCCCTAGAGCATACAGAGGTGAGGAGGGCTTCCTGTGACACACGGTGACTGTTACTGTGAGCTCCTATCGGGCTGGGCCTGGACTTTCTAATTCCCCTTCAAGGTTAGATTCTACCTCAGGACCGCCACTGCATGGGCAAGAGGGCTTGAGAAAATAAGTTAAGCTCCCCAATTTAGTTTCCTCCTCAGTAAAATGCCAGCTAGCACAGAGGCTCTGACTATATATCCACAGCAGGCACTTAACCAAAGCTCTTGCAGGACTGACTGCGTAAGGATTTCTTTGTTTAGAGCTGCTTTCTCCCTGCTGTGAAGCCCAAGGTTTTGTGTACACTTCCATCTTGAAATGGATTGTGTGTGTGTGTATTTACAAAATTACAATATATTAAATATGCAAAATTCTGCTTCTGATTGTATTGACTCACTAGCGTCAACACTCTCCACGCAGAATCCTTCTCTCTGTGAAACCAATTAGGGTCATACAGCATTCATTGATTACACCAGAGAAATATTAAGAATGGATGTTTTGCCAAGACTTTTCCTTCTAGCATAGGCACAGAGCTTAGAGTGCTTCTACCTCAACATATTCTTTGTGTCATGGATTTATAAATTCGGACATGCTTTGTGATCATCAGGATGCTAGAGTCTTTCCTAATAGTCTCCTTATATTTGAGAGGCTGTTTAGAATACTAACAACCCCCAAAGCTCAGTGTCTCTAGAATAAATGATTCCACTTTATTTTGTTTGTTTGTTTGTTTGTTTGTTTGTTTGTTTTTACTAGTTGACTAGTTGGCTAGCCCCTGGTCCTCATGACCCCTAAGCCATACAGCCTCTAGCTAATCCTGACTTTATGCAAAAGGGCTGTAAACTTTTGCCCCACATTCTAGGAGTTTGGCTCAGTCATCCTTTCTGGACCATCTCTGTGGTAAGATCCAATAACCAGGATTCTGAGTGCTAAGAATTTTGCTTTTTCAAACTGCTGAATTCTCTAGCCACTTGAGGCTCGAGGGTGTGCCAAGCTCTTGTCAATCTTCCTTCTGGGAACAATCCTAACCATGAAATACAATCTTCCTCAGTATCTTCTGCTTATCTAAGTTCTTGTTGGATCCCAGGATGTCACCACCTGCTAGAATTCCATGTTGGAAACCCTGCAACCTTGTGGTGACGGGCCACCCCAATGCTCATTCTTGCCCAGCTACCTAGTCTGCCGACTGCATTTTTTCCTGGCATCTGTTCCCTGGTGCTTGTTTCCCCACCCCTCCCAGGCTGCCTGTCCCCACTGCAGTTAACTGGGTTGTGCCTGGCCATATCCCAAGATATGTCAACAATTGATAGATCACACTTTAGAAGTCAGAAAATCTTACTAGACTGAAATGTTAATTAGGATAGGAATTCTTGGAATGTAGCAGTAGGCAGAGTCATCAAGGTTTGGATGGTGGGGAATGTGTAAGCATCACATTAGGGTATCTAAGCAAAATACAAAATGAGATTCCACAAACTGAAAAAAAAATAATAAATGGCGCTGATTTTGCAAAGCCTAAAAGTTCATAAATTTCTTTTTGCTGTTTATTTGTTTGATGTTTTTGAAAATTATTTTTAACTGCAGTGAAATACACATAAAATTTACCATTTTAGCCATTGCTAAATGTACTGTTTAGCGGTATTAAGTATCTTCACATTGTTGTACAATCATGGCCACCATCCATCTCCAGAACTCTTTCATCTTGCAAACCTGAAACTCTGTACCTATTAAACAATGCAGTCTTCTTTCTCTCTCCCTCCAGGCTCTGGCAACCACCCTTTTACTTTCTGTTTTGAATTTAACTACTCTGAGTACTTCACATAAGTGGAATCATACAGTAGCTGTCTTTTTGTGACTGGCTTATTTCATTTAACATAACATCTTCAAGGTTCATTCATGTTTTGGCATGTGTCAGAATTACCTTCCTTTTTAAGGCTGAATAAGTCCATTTCATGTATATATCACATTTTGTTTATCCATTCATCCTTTGATGGACACTTAGGTTGCCTCTACAATTTCGCTATTGTGAATAATGCTGCTATGAACAAGGACATACAAATAGCTTTTGAATCCCTGTTCCATTCTTTTGGGTATACCCTAAAATAGAATTGCTAAGTCACATAGGTAATTCTTTTCTAATTTTTTGAGAAACTGCAATACCATTTTCACCACTTTATATACCCACCAACAGCACACAAGAGTTCCAATTTCTCTACATCCCCTTCTATACTTGTTATTTTCTGTTTTATTGTTTTAATACTAGACATCTTAATAGGCATGAGGTGCCTTTTTTCTTCCGTAAATTATTTCTAAGTGTTCAGCATCTAAAAATATTTACAAGTGAAGATCTTGTCTCCACCCTCTCCACAGATGAATATTTTTTGCGTTAGATGATATCACCTTTTTGTCCCCACTAATTTGTAGCCTGATAGTATTTTTAACAAAGCTTTTCATCGACCTAATTTAAGCTTTTGTTTTCATGATTTTAGTAGCTATAAGTTTGCTTTTACTTTGGTTTCCTTCAGAATTCCAATAAATGTTTTTCCAAGGTATTAACTACTGTAGGTATACAAAAAACTAAAACATTTTAACGTTTCTAAGAGTCTTTAAGGGATAACTAAATCCTTAGAAATGTGGGAGCAATCACAATTATTTACAATGATCATCACTCAAATTATCCCACTATCAAAGCATTTCAAGAAATGAAGACATGTTAAAAAGCAAATTATAGGGCCGGCCAAGTGGCTCGTTGGTTAAGAGTTCTGGGAGAGCAAGCTCTGAGCAGCAGGGCAGAGGGATTTGGATCCCACATGGGCCAGTGACGCTGCACCCTCTACAGCTAAGATGGTGAACAACAGCTCCACCTGGAGCTGGGCTCCCGTGAGTTGCCAGCAATGGCATAGGCTGCAGTGGGGCTGCAGTGGACTGCTGTGAGCTACCATGAGTGGCTGGCAGCCAACGTGAGCCACTGTGAGTATCTGTCCAATGGCCAGCAACCAATTTGCCTCAGCCAGGAAGAACACAATGATCATAATACCAACATGGGCCAGTGAAGCGACATCCTCCACAACTAGACTGTGGAACAAAAGGACAGCAACTTGTCTGTTCCCTTTCCCTGGTTCCCCAACACTGTTCCCCTCCCTCAATTCCCCAATAAAATCTTAAGAAAAAAAAAAAGAAGAAGCAAATTACCAGTGAAACATGTCTACATCATTGTATGGGGTTGTTGGAAAAGTCATGACGTATGTTCTGTTTTTCATTGCAAAATGCATCACGACTTTTCTGACAACCCAATATTTCAGATACAATCCAACAAGAATATACTGATTAAAAATATTCCATTTAATTAATTTTCATTACTAATTTAAAAGGTCCATATTAATTCTATGTTAACCATATAATTGATTTTTTTTTTAACTATAAGATCACGGTTTTTATAAAGGGCTCTGAATTACACAGAAATTAAACAAATTATATTCATGATGTGATTTTGCCATTCTTTCATTTCTTGGTGCTTTTTTTGGGTTCTTGTGAAACAAACTCTAATCCTTATGCTTAGAATGTTCCTCTTTATATAACTTTCTAAATTCTACTCATCCTTCGAGGCCTAGCTCAAGTCTTCCCCTATTAGAAGATCATCTTCAGGAGGGTAGGGATTTTTGCCAGTTTTGTTTAATGCTGTATGACCATTACTTAAAAGAGTACCTAGGGATAGGAAGTGCAATATTAATGCACACTGAATACAAGATGAATAAATAAGTAAACACATTAATTAATATCCCAGATTGTATTGCTCATTCCCTCCTCTAAACTTCTACAGCATGTGGACTCAATCCATAGGACTCTTAACATGTACATTTTTCTGGTGAGCATTGTGTTGTCCACCAAACATTTATAGTTCTCCTCCTAGCACAGGGGACAATCACATTTTCCCACCCCTTTGAAGTTAGATGTGGAGATGCACTTGCTTTAGACAATGACATATGAGCAGAAGTGACAAGTGTAACATCTAGGAGGAAGCTCCAAGAACTACTGGGTGATTCATCACCTTCCCTTTCTCTGGCTTCAGCGACTATAAAAGTGTCAGTTTGGAGCCCTTATCAGCCTGGGTTCCTGAGTGATGACAATGAGCAAACCCCCATGTCAACCAGTGAAGGCCATGAAGGGGGAGTGAGAAATAATTTTTGTTGTTACATCCCTCCAAAATGTGGAGGTTATTTATTTCTGCAGCATAACCCAGTTGTTCCTGACTTAAACACACTTTGTACCTCTATATTTCTATTCATTTGTGTCTTCTGTCTCCAACTGGATCCTCAACTCTTTGAAAGAAGTAACTATGCCTTATAGTCCTTTGATTTCTCCTTTTTCCAGTTCAGTACCTTAAACATAGTAGACACTTCATAAATATTTACTGACTGTGGGTAGTAGTGATGATAATGATGGTGTTGGTGGAGAAGATGATGACAGTAACATGAAACGACCAATATCAGGTGTACTTGTATTTTGAACCAGTCACTTCAGCCTCTGTATTTTTTTATTTTTGTTTTCTTTTAATGCCTCTGTGGTTTTCTTTTTAAATGCCTGTTTTAAAAGAATGGAGTTTGCCATGGTTTTGAACCTTGTAATATAAAATAGGTACATTTTGATAATATTTGCTATATAACCTAGAACACTGATCAACCAGAAACTTATATGTGAACAATACTGAGGTGCTAGTCATATAAATTTTAGTGTTAAATTCAACTATTAGCTATAAATTGTAATCAGAAATTGTGATTAAAAAGATACCTCACGCATAAACATGCTTTCAACTGGTCACTCACCTGGTTTCAAATACATGTCCCTCTTTCTTTGCTGTATAATGCCTAGCATAGTACTGGATATTTTATAATCTCTGGAGTGGCTTCAAGGTTATCCTGTTTCAGTTTCAATGGCTGTCCGTTCTGGAAACATCCTTTTAGCAAATGAAAAAATAAAGCCACCCCTGGAGTTCGGCTTGGCGTGACCATAAATGGCTTTAAACTGCCATGAATAATTTTTCCCCTGGAAATGAAAAAGGGCTTCCTCCATCAAGTTATTTGTACAGCCTTGGGCAGAGGATTATGGTCACATTTACCATGTTTTTCTATAAGAACAACTGAGCCCATATCTAATTTATAATTGGGTCTTAAAAAGTATGACAATTCTCCTGGGTCTACTTCCTCAAAATTACTTAATCCTAGCAATTTATAGGGCATCTAAAGACTGCACCATTTAAGAATGAAGGAGAAACAAGGTCAGTCTTTCTGTTTGTTCTCCCCGCACATGGACTGTCATCATCTCCCCGCTTGCTCTGGTTCACCTCACAGACATTGATACCACCGATACCTGCTCTTTGTCTCCCACTGCTCTGTTTTCACTTTTTCACACAGCCCCAGAGTTGGGATTTCTCCTCCCTCCTGACCTTCATCAGTATTTCAACCTCCCACCCTGTCTCCAATTACAGTGCATATCTTCAACATTGATTCCATATCCCTGTTCTCATTTTCTCTTTCCCTAAGTGCTTTGGAGAAAGAAGATAATTGAGGTATGTCTCTTAGAGATCACTATCTTCTGCTGACACTGAACATCTCCCCAGATGGATGAATGGGCAAAGTAATGCTTAGAATAAAAGCAGGCAGATATGATGGAATACCAAACAGAGGAGAGACAGAGGGTATAGTTTATTCTGTAGAGTCTGATTGGTGGAGGCTGAAATAAAATTAATTACAATTATGCGAAGAGAAGGTGGTCATATGAAGCTCATGAGTGAAGAAAATATAAATCCCACTTCCTTGGCCACCCCCAGACTTTCACATGTGATTTTTAATTCCCCGATCAATCCACTTTCTTTCTGGGCTCATCACCCTTACTTCACTTTTTCTCTCATTTACAGTCCATCAGCACATCCAAGCACCTCTACTTTAGAAACACAATGTAAGCGCATCCACCATTAGCATTCTAGTCCAAGTCATCACAATATCTTGCCTGGACTATTGTGATAACCTTCAAATTGGTCTCTGCAGTTCCACCTTTGCCTCCCTGTTCTATTCTCAATACAACATCCAGGGTGATTTTTTAAAAACAGAAGTCACCTAATGTCATTCCTTGGCTCCAACAGTACATCCACAACTCACAAGAATAAAATTCCAAGCCCCAGTGAAGGTTCCAAGGCTTTCTATACCTGTCCTCTGATACTTCCTGATCTTATCTCCTACTACTCCACTCCAACCTCACTGACCTCTGCTATTCCTTGAACATTCCTAGTAGCTCCTCAGTATGGAAACTACTGTGTATCCTTTACTTAGAAAGGTGTCTCCCTAGGCTTTCCAGTGCCTGTTCTCCCTCAGAAAAGGCCCGTAGGCAGCAGCCATGGCACCCAGCCCAAAGGCCATGATCCTGAAGCCCTACTTCCACAAAGACTGGCAGCTGCGTGTGGCCACATGGTTTAACAAGCATGCATGGAAGATCTGCAGATGTAAGGCTGGGCAAACCAAAACACAAGGCATCCTGTGCTCTGTGTCTGGACCCATCCAGCTCATAGCGAGCTGCCCCACAGTGAGGAACCACGCCAAAGTATGAGCCAGCAGGGGCTTCAGCTTGGAGGAGTTAAAGGTGGCCAGCATCCACAAGAAGGCATCCTGGACCATTGGGATATTGGTGGATCCAAGGAGGTGAAACAAGTCCACCGAATCCCTGAAGGCTAACAAACAGCACCTGTGGGAGTACTTCTCTAAGCTCATCCATTTCCCCAGAAAGCCCTTGACGCCCAAGAAGGGAGACAGCTCTGCTGAAGAACTCAAATGGGCTACCCAGCTGACAGGACCAGTCATAGACAGACGGAAGGTCTATAAGAAGGAGAGAGCCAGGGCCACCACAGAAGAGGAGAAAAACTTGAAAGCATTTGTCAGACTTCGCATGGACGGTGTCAATGTCCGGCTGTTTGGCATCCAGGCAAAAAAGGACAAGGAAGCTACAGAAACAGATGTTCAAAAGAAAAAATAAGGTGCTGCTGGCAACCTGTGCTAAAAGAAAGAGGAAGAGAGGAAGGAAGGAAGGAAGGAAGGAAGGAAGGAAGGAAGGAAGGAAGGAAAGAAGGAGCCTCCCTAGATATCCACACAGCTTGTTCTTTGAATTAGTTGAACTACAAGTTAACCTATTGCAGCAAAACAGCTAATTAATTCAGAATAGAATTTTATTTCTCTCTCATGTGAAAGTGCAGGGATGGTAGGGCAGAGCTGCCATCTCACAACATGGTCTCCAAGGTGGCTCCAATTGTCTCCATCTCCCAGTTAGCAGAAAAAGGAAAGTGCCTTTAAGGAAATGACCCAGAAGTTCCACACGTCACTTCTGCTCACATCCAATTGGCCCAAAATTAGTTGATGGCACAAGTATTTGCAAAGAAAGCTGGGAAATGTAGTCAGTACAAACATTATCCATTTGTTTAGCAAAGAATCTGAAGGTTCTGTTATTAAAGACATCAAGAGGATAAAGATACTGCAGTGTTATATCCCTTCCCTTAGACTCTGCTCAAATATGTCCTTACCAGAAAAATCTTCCCTTTGTACCCTTCTGAAAATATCCTCCCACTGTCATTTTTTATCCCTTTACTGTAGTTTTTATTCCTTTTTAATAAGTATCATCAGTTGATACATTCTAGTGTTATTTGTTTATTCACTGCTTTCTCTCACCAGAATGAAACACTGAACATCCTAAGAGCAGTGATTTCAGTTTGTTCACTGCTTTGTGCCCAGTGCCTAGGGCAGTGCTAGCCATACAAGGTCAGACAACTAAGTTTGCGAACTTGTTGCAACAATGTTGTTAACCTTTTTTTGATACCAGAGAGACTGTTCATTTTAAATGCGTACCAACTGGACAGTTAACCAAGTTTACTATTTGGAAGTGCTGAAAAGGGTGCGTGAAAAAGTTAGACGACCTGAACTTTTCACCAACAATTCCTGGCTCTTGCATCATGACAATGCACCAACTCACATAGCGCTGTCTGTAAGGGAGTTTTTAGTCAGTAAACAAATAACTGTATTGGAACATCCTCCCTACTCACCTGATCTGGTCCCCAATGACTTCTTTCTTTACCCAAAGATAAAGGAAATATTGAAAGGAAGACATTTTGATGACATTCAAGACATCAAGGGGAATATGATGACAGCTCTGATGGCCATGCCAGAAAAAGAGTTCCAAAATTGCTTTGAAGGGTGGCCTAGGCACTGGCATCGGTGCATAGCTTCCCAAGGGGAGTACTTTGAAGGTGACCATAGTGATATTCAGCAATGAGGCATGTAGCACTTTTTCTAGGATGAGTTCACGGACTTAATTGTCAGATCTTGTATATGGAGATTTATTATTGGAATTGGCTCATAGGGTAGGGTTATGGAAGCCAAGAAGGCCCATGATCTATCTGCCATCTGCAAGCTGGAAAACCAGGAAAGCCAGCGCTACAGTTTAGTCTGAGTCCAAAAGGCCTGAAAATGGAGAGGCCAGTGGTCTAACCCCAGGTCTGAGTCCAAAACCGTGAGAACCAGAAGCACCAGTGCCCGATGTCTGAGAGCAGGAGGAGACGGATGTCTCAGCTCAAGCAGAGAGAGTGAATTTGTCCTTGCTCTGCCTTTCTGTTCTTTTCAGGCCCTCTTCTGATTGGATGGTGCCCACCCACACCGGGGAGGGCCATCTGCTTTACTCAGCCCAGCGATTCAAACACCGACCTCTCCAGGAGACTCTCACAGACGCGCCCAGAACTAACAGTTTACCAGCTATCTGGGCATCCCTTAACCTAGTCTGGTAGACACACAACATTAACCGTCACATGGAGCAAAAATAATCCACCGAGTGTTTTGAAGAAAATGTGAAATCCTTAAACTGAAGAAATTGCAACTTAAGATGTTAAATGTTCTGCATAGTAATAAAAACTAAGGGTACACATCATGAGTTTTTTACTTGATCAAGTTAAAGGAGGGTGTTCGGAACTTTGGGGCTTAGGTTAGACTGTCCTTGAAGATTCTTGTAGTTTCTTAAAGTTATTGGTGTGTCTTCTTGTCCCAATATGTGCTCATGGGAATTTGTGAGCCACAGCGGGAGGGAAAGCCTCCTGATCTTCCCTTCACCTTATGCTGACAGCTAGGGAAGACCAGGTGTGACAGTTGACACAAGGCAATATTTAAAACTGTGAAACATATAACCAATCGTTTGAGTGCCTCATTTAGTCCATAGAAGAAGCATAGCCACACACATGTGGGGTGAAGCCTTTTTAAAGGACATGGATATTCCCGCTGTCAGCCCTCCTGGTGTGGGAATGAGGTCCAGGATGGAGGAAGGAAGGAATTTCTCTTTCTGAGACTGGACTCCAAGCTAGGAAGCTGTGTGGGCATTCTCTTTAGTGGGGCTCAGTGGAGGTGGATCTGGCCCCTCCATGTGAAAGCCTGATGGAAGTTTCCTTTAACACCCCTGGCTGTGAGACTGGTCTGGGCAGATGACCTTAGGAGCACCCTCGAGCAGCAGTGCCTGGTAGTGTTTATGCTGGATGTCTATTAATTCCCACCACAGCCTGGTCTTTGCTAGGCTGTGAGGACTACAGGGGGCAACTAGAGTTCCTGCTCAGAGCAGTAGGCCCAGGGGAGCCAGAGGGCCTGGAGAAGCCAGACCCAGGTTGCAGTGGAGGATCCGTGATCTCCAGATTTCACATCTTCCACCAGGATGTCCAGGAACCACCAGAGAGGTACTTTAGTGAGAAAATGGGCTTCTTATGGTCCACGAAAAGGGCTTCACTGCAATTTGTATATTAAAGGGAGAATGTTCTTATGTTTTAGTTGGTGAGAGCTGGAGATATCTTCTCTTAGTTCTCGTCCATCTAATTAAGTACTAAGAGAAGTCCTTAGAGAAGTACTCAGAGAAGTACTGAGGAGTACTTTAAGAGAAGGACCCATATCTCTTTTTTGGCATCACAGCTTTTTTTCAGGAAAAAAAAGAAAGGAGACTGAGAAGCAAGCTAGAGGGCACAACTTGCCCATCAGAAACAAATGAGCCTTCCTTGGACGTGGCTTTCATCACTTAATTTTCCCCAAAACAGCTAAAGGGTCTTGCTTCCTCTAGCATGAAGCTAATATTCACTGCTTGACTTTTCCTTTGGAAAACAAAAAACAAAAACCCTCTTAACCACAGAATTGATTCCCACTTTCCCCCATAATGAGCTTTCTCCCCCATAAGTGGACTTTCTGCCTATGGCCTACCTTGTTCAGCCTAGCCCTTACCTTTGCTCGTTTTGTTCATACCACCTGAGTAATTTATCCCTTGCTTTAGCCACTGTCTTAAATTATGTCCTGAGGGTTCTACATCTAACTGGTTTGCCTCAACTAGATGACAAGCTCTGCCAGGGGAGAGACAGTATCTCTTATTTCTTTTATGTTCCTTACTGCACCTAGCACCATTCCAGTTACCTTAAAGGGCTCAATTAACATACTTTTTTAAATTAAATCTTGAAGAGGAGACTAGAAATCACTGATCTATAACTAGTTCTTATAACTAAGTGTCCTTAGCTCTGAATCACATGAAGAATTGGCATTAGTTTCTTAATGCCACTGCAACAACTTGCCATAAACTTGGTGGCTTCAAAGAATAGAAATTCATTCTGTCACAGTTTTAGAGGCCAGAAACCTAAAATCAGTTTCAATGGGCCAAAATCAAGGTATCAACCACTTCCTCTGGAAGTTCTGGGGAGAATTCGCCCCTTGCTGCCTCCATCTTCTGGTGACAGACAGCATTCCTTGGTTTAAGGCCACACCACTCCGATACCTGCTGCCATGGTTACACTGTCTTCTCCTCTTCTAAGTACCAAAACTCCCTCAGCCTCTCTCTTTTTTTTTTTTTTAAAGATTTTATTGGGGAATTGGTGGAGGGGAACAGCGTTGGGGAATTGGGGAAGGGGAACAGACAAGTTGCTGTCTTTTTGTTCTTCAGTCTAGTTGCGGAGGACGTTGCTTCACTGTTGGTATCGTCATTGCGCTCTTCCCGGATGAGGCAGATCGGTCGCTGGCCTCTGGATGTCGCTCACCGCGGCTATTGGCAGCTCACGCTTGGCTGCTAGCCGCTCACGCTGGCCGCGGGCCACTCACTGTAACCTATGGCAGCCCACTGCAGCAGGGGCTGCAGCCCACACCATCATCGGGGCTCACACAGCCCAGCTCCAGGTGGAGCTGTTGTTAGCTGTAGAGGGCAGTGTCACTGGCCCTCATGTGGGATCCGAACCGGGGCCGCTGGCATCCCAAAACCAGCGCTTAACCAATGCGCCACTCGGCCGGCCCCCTCAGCCTCTCTCTTATAGGGACACTTGTGATTGCATTGAGGCTACTCCTGGATCACCCAGGATAATTTCTCCATCTGGAAATCCTTAATTTAATTCATCTGCAAAGATTCTTTTCACAGATAATGTAAGATTTACAGGCTCTAGCGATTAGGACATGATATTTTTAGGGGCCATTATTCAGCCTACTGTAAGGAATAATTTAAACAATATTCTTAAAATTTGAGTAAGTAAACATAAGAGCAACATGAAAAGGCAATGTTGAATAAAGTTTTCAATGACCAGTCTACACACACACGTAGCCACACACACACATAAGTTTGTGTGTGAGCAAAAGCATTTTCTATTTCATCTTCAGGTTCATTATGGATCAGTGTCTTATTTACAGAGAAAAACAAGATAGAATTAAAACATATAGTCGGGGCATTTACTTGACACTGCCAACATGAAAAAAAAGAAAGCGGGGGGGTTCTAATGCAGAGAGGTTTGCAATTAAAATATTTTGAAACTTCACTTCATAAAAATAGCATTTAGTTGGGCTGGCCAAGTGGCATGGTGGTTAAGTGCTGGCTTGGGAAGTCAGCGGCCCCGGTTCGGGTCTCACATATGAGGGCCAGTGACATTGCCCTCAAAAAAAAAAAAAATAGCATTGAATGTTAATATGGGGTAAAGAGCTATTGAGACAGGTAGCCTGAGATAAAATATAAATGAATTTGCAAATGTTGCTATCAAATTATAATCTCATTTCACTATTTCCTTCTAAATCCCATGAGGAATTAAAAAATAATGTGAGGTAATTATAATTCCCAATACTTATATAACAATTTATAGTTTTAAAACCTCTTAACATTCCTAATCCAATTTGTTTCTGACCAGGTAAAATAAATAAGGAGAGTATCATTTCTCCCAGTTTTCAGATGAAGAAATAGATATAGAAAATGACTTGCTCAAAAAAACCTAGCAAATAATTGTTAGGTGTTAACAATTGACACAGGATTCCAACTCTGGAGTCAATATACCATCAGGTACACTAGCGAAATTCAAGATTATAATGATAGTAATGAATTTAATACTCATTTGAGAAATGTGTAAATTGACATCTGAGAAAGAGAGTTCTTGGCTCATAAACTGTTTGTCCTGCTGGAACCCTGGCAGCTATTCATTCTACCAATCTGCCTCTTCCATATTTGTCTGGGTCTATCTCTAAACTGGCCCAAACTTAATCCAAATCTGTGGATATTCCTGACATACAAAAGTACTGGCAGCAAGCCAAGCAATCTGGTTTTTATTTTGGTTCTGCAGCTTAGTTTAATGAGCATATCTTGGAACCCAACTTTCGATCAATCAAATGGTATTATTTATTGATCCAAAAATATGTGTAAGGCATTGTGTCAGACACTGTGGAAAACCTCAGAAAAGCATCCATCCTCCCCTCACCCACACATTCATCTACCTATCCACCCATCCATTCATCAATCCATTTATCCATTTAATATTAACCAATCACCTGCTATGGCCAGGCACTGGAATCAAAGATGAACAAAATACAGTTGCTACTATCAAGACACTCATGATTCAGTGAGGGAAACAGACATATTAACTAATCAGTAAAATAAGCTGTGATAAATCTAACATTGGAGTCAGATGCAGGGATCAGGAAAACATTCCCAGGAGCACATCTGAAATGCATCTTTTAGAACAAGTGGAGTCAGCAGGGAGAGGAGAGAATAAGAGAAGGGGGCCGAGGGCATGTAAGCCAAGCTCCAGAGCCTACGTACAGCATGGAGTGCATTAGATGTGCCTTTGAATCACCAGGATCAAAATCTCTGAAACTTCAGACACCTTTTTTTATCCAACGTCCACTGTAGGCTCCCAAGTGAGAGCCAAGTCACAGGCGCATGCTCTGGGTAAGGCCACATTCTTAGTAGCACATTTTAGTTGAAGCTGATGAGCTGTGCATGACCACGCACTGGAGTTCGCAGCCCTGCTCTAGTGGAGGAAAGAGAAGGGAGAACCTGGCTTCTCACCAAGTGAGTGGATGACTCAAGAACATCAACAACCATCCAAAGGAAGAATCACAGGCTAAGGGAAGGATTCAGAAAGGGAGTAATAATTTTTAATGTCCAACATTTTTGACCCTCTCCTGGGCGGTTTTATGCCTCAACCCAGCATCACAGTTGTTTGTCCTGGAGTCTTCTCTGTATTCCTTTTTTCTTCCTAGTGCTGGCACGCTACAGATGGGGGAGAGCACGACCCCTAGTGGTTGGAATGTGACACCAACTGATCTGGGTGGTAGGGGTTTGGGGGTCAGGACTAGTATACACCCAACTCCTGGAACCTAAAGTGAAAAGCAGGGAACAGTAAGCACTAGAGGGGTAAGCTGGGGTGAAATCTCGGGGGCCATATATGCCATTTCAAGTAGTCTAGAGCAGTGCTGTCCAAAAGAAATCAAATGCCACATTTGTAGTAGCTGCATTAAAAAACAGCAAAAAAAAAAACAAGTAAAATTTATTTTAATAATATATTTTATTAAGCCTAATATAACCAAATTGTTATCATTTGAACATGTAATTGGTATTAAAAGTAATTAATGGCCTATCTTTACAAACTATTTTTTTTTTTGTACTAAGTGTTCGAAATCCACTGAGTAGTTTACACTTACAGCACATGGAAATTCCGACTGGACAGGTTTCTAAAGCTCAATAGCCACATGTAGCTAGTGTCCACCCTACTGGACAGCACAGATCTAAAATCTTTCCTGAATGTCCATGGAATCGTGGAAGGGATTTCAGCATGACGCTGTCAACGATCATATTTATTACATTCCAGCCATATCACTAGGGCAGCAACAATACAGAAGTATAAGTGATGGATGAGCAAGGTCTGAATGAGGAGTTGGACGGGTGAGGGTAAGTGTAAAAGGAAGTGTTCAGATCCAATCAGAAAAACCAAAGCTATCCTAGGTCTTTCAAAGACAGGGGAACTAATACAATGAATTGATTACCTAGTAATGAAACTGATGAAATGCCTAAGAGAGGCAAAGAATGCAATCTGGAGGTTAGCAAAAGCAGGAAGTCACTGTCACCCGTAGGCTGGAAGGACAAAGGGAAGAGGTAGAGTTACCCGAGCCAGAAGCTGGGCCATCTGGTGTGAACTGGAGCTATGGTGGGGCTAGCTGGCGTGAGCTGAGACAGGCAGGGAACAGCCAGCACGGGGGAGATGCTACCAGAGGCAAAGCAAGGGAGGGAGAAATACCCTGGCTTCTGCCTCCTCCTGTGTTCCAGCCTTCAATAGTACCTCCACTGCCAAACCTGCATGGAAGCCAGTTGACAGGGGAAATATACTTTCCTGAAATGCAGAGCAGAATGGAAAACAGGTATGGAATGGATCTGAGGGCAAACAGGCAAATGATGAGAACAAGGAGACAAATTTTAAAAATACCCAAGAGGCAAATTGGCATAAGTTGAAGGCTGTGTGTAGGGCACTATAGTAAGGTACATGATCTTAGGTGCTGATTACCTATCCTAAGGGACTATATAAGGGGAAAAAAGTGTCACAGGTGACCATCAGGTTTCCCAGGCTCAGCAGTTCCAGGCCAGTCTGATCTGGCCATCCATCCTTTCCCAAGAGGACTTGTAATCCTTTGTGTAAACAGGTTTCAGGAAGCAGACCCACCCTTTCCCATGGGCCAGATACAACAACACATGTCTAACTCCAAGCAGGGGCTCACTTAGAGACCTCACTTATACTAGCTTTGGTGACAAGATGGATGGGGGTGTTCTCAAGTGAGATATTAAGAGGAGATGCAGATCTGGAGATGAGGACTGAGGGTTCAGTGTCAGAAATGTTGACTTTGAGGCACTTACAGGACACAAAGGAAAGATGACTAACAGACGTTTGGATATTTGAGCCTGAAGTCCAAAGAGGAGGTCATGGCTGGGAGTCCAACATGCAGTTGGACATAAGGTTGATGAGATTACTCAGAGAGAATGTGTAGAATGAAAACAGATGAGGACAAGAAACATTGGGGAACAGCAAAATGCAGGGATGCTAACAAAAAGGATGTGAAGGAAGCCAAAAATGACAGCAAGACAGGAGTACCAAGAGGGTGCCATGCCCATGAAGCCCAGGACTGGACCCTTCACTAAGTCTTGGGAAAGAACTCATCAGTTCATTCATTCACTCAATACTTACTGAGCTCCTACCTGAGGCCAGGTGCTTTCCAGATGCCGTGGATACAGCAATGAACAAAACAACAGAAATCTCTGCCCACATATGATTTACACTGTGGTACCAGTGCAGCAAAGAGGTCCAACTAGGTGAAGAATGAATAGAAGCCAGTGGATCGAAAATTAGCATGGCTTTTGTGAACAATTGGCGAACTGCTTTGGTGAGCTTATCCAACAGTGATAAACTCAGAAGACAGATTGTTGTGTCCTGAGGAAATAGGAGGTGAATGAGCAAACATAGGGGGTATAAATTACTTTTTTGAAAAGTTGTATGAAAAGGAAGGAGCAATGGGGCATTTGATAGAGGTGGCACAGTTTCATGTTTGTTTTCCTTTGGCTAAGAGATATGTGTGCTAGCCACAGGGGAAAAAGAGCCTGGAAATGGGAGGATATTGAAGATTTGAAGAAAGGATCGTTGACAGAGCCAGGTTATGAAGCAGAGAGAAGGGAGACTCTCCAAGAGCCTTGTACATAAAGGACAGCTTAGGTGTGTTTTTAGGAGCAAGACTCTTTTACGGTTCTTTTTCTAATGACCACCAAAATAGCGTCCCAATACTAAAGGAACGTAAGGCTAGCATTATATTTCATTAAGGGTCTTCTATAATGGAGAAGCTTTTTCTTTTCTCCTCCTTCACCCCATTTTGTACTCAGCATCCTGGTCTTCCCCCTACCCCTGGAATATGGCTAACACACAGGTGCAAACAGGAACAGAATGGCCTCCCCAGCCGGCTCAGAGCCCTGCTTGCCACAACTGACCACCTAATCAGGTCCTCAGCTAGGAAAGCTTGAGTGCAACATTTTCCTGGCAGCAGAAGTGTTCCTAATTCCAGGAGCCATTAGTTCTCCAGGGCCCTGATGTACTGCTGGAGGGGACCAGGCAGCACCTGGCTGGCATTGAGAACAGGAGAGACATCCGTATGGATTCTCCAACCGGCAGAGTGGATCGCTGACCTGGGCTGTTCACGGAGACACACGGGATATTCCCTGGCCTCTAGGACAGCCTTCCCTAAAGGAGAGCTTTCAGCCTAGTGTGACAGATTTATAAGGAACAGAGAGAAGGCTTACACAATTCCTCCACTGCGTCTCCTTGGCCTGCTCTGCCTCATTGCTCCACTGCATCTTTCTAAATGGGGACAGGACCGATTTTAAAGAATTGCTATGAGGGGAGTTCCTTTTCACTGACTGCACAGACAGCCAGCTGCCTGGCTTATTCCCCAAGTCCTCTGTTTCAGCCCACAAGGCAGAGACAGTGTGAATGGCAGCGCCCTTCCTAGCTTCCCTCGGACCAACACACCATAACAATCATGTAATTTCAGTGCATCAGACATGCTCACTGAGCTCTCCAGGACACACTGATGCAACTCTTTCCTTCCTGATAAAGAAATCAAAACAAACCTTATCTTCCCAGGATGGTAATGTCAGCCTCTTCCTACCTGAGGTCACAGGCCAAATCTTAAAACTACGACAGCCTAAAAGAATATATGAAAATAGTAACAGAAAATCTCTATAGGGAGAATAACAGAGAAAAACTAGAGGTTTGTATATGTATATATCTGATATACCAGTATCATATATGTGTGTAAATATGTAGATATGTGTGTGGATGTATACCGGTATATGTGTGTGTTTGTATAGACAGATAGATACATAGATAGATAGATATAGATATATGCATATATTAACACACACACCCTAAATAGTAAATATGCACTAAGAAAGCCAGGAAATAATTCATTTCATTAAAGTGCTCACCTACATAAAATAGAATAAAAAAATGGGAGTGTGGGCTTTTAAAAAAATTACTTCTAACGTGATTTGTTTATGATTACAAAAAAACAGATGGAAAGCAGTCTGGAGAAAAAATCTGTTTCATCACTGGAGTGAACAAACACAATTAGTATGCTAAAAACATTAAGTCTCATGAAACTGAACAGAACAAGTACTTTTTTTTTGAATGGTGACTGGATGAACTATAACCACCTAAACTCCAGTAATTTCTTGAGACTCAATATCCCTTACAGCATCAACTGCAGGCAAAAGAAAAAGAACTGGTTAATTTGAAATCAATCGTTAATATTCATTTTTTACCTTGCTACAGCTGTAGCAACTGTGGTCTGTCATCTTTACTTGCCATGTGGCAGTGCATTTCTTTTGAAGAAAGCAGGATTGGCAAGCTTCCCTCACTTACTTGCTCATTCATTCATTCATTTTCCTCTTAAAAGAAAAAAAAAAGATCCCTAGAGTTCTCTTCAAGTGACTTTTAAGTAATCTGAGCTGAAACAATTAGAAATCCATTTATTGTTACTGTACAAGTTTTTCAGCCATGTGAATATTTTAAGAAAAAGAACACTTTATATTGATTACACTGAAAGTACTAAGAATTCTTAAAAAGTAAAACCATAGAATAATTTTTGCCATCAATTTCAACAACAAAAAAATCTATGCACATAGGAAAAACGTTGTGTAAAAACGTAGCCAGTTCTTTCAATATACAGTAGAAGATGGAAAGTCAATTTCTACTGTTTATCACAACAGCATGTGTAAACTCCTTATACATTCCTATTCTTGCTCTAAAAATACAAAGGCAAGGTTATGGCATATAAAAGTGAACTATTGGACTGGCAGAGTGGCTCAGTTGTTTAAAAGTGGGAGCTCTGAGCAACAGGGCTGCCGGTTCGATTCCGACGTGAGCCAGTGAGCTGCGCCCGAGCTGAGCTGCAGCTGAGCTGCAAACAGGTGACAGGATGGCTCAGCTGGTGAGATCATGTGCTCCTAACATGAAGGTTGTTAGTTCGACTCCTGCATGGGATGGTGGGCTACGCCCAACCGCAATTAAGATTGAATGTGCCACCTTGAGCTGAGCAGCTGCGAGCTGCCAATGGGCGGCCTGATGGTTACAGAGCTTGAAGCTGAGCTAACTGTGCCCTCCACAACTAAGACTGCAGGACAACACCATGGCTGTTCCCCTTCCCCAGGTCCCCAACACTGTTCCTCTTACCCAATTCCCCAATAAAATCTTTAAAAAAAAAAAAAAAAGAAGTGAACTGCTAACAGCATTTTAAAGTTAAGGGGAAAACCGCATTTAGTAGTAACCCCAGTTTTTTCCCTCCTTATAGCTACCAACATCCATTTAGAGTATTTGAAGGTTTTTCTTTTATTTTGTAACCAAATCATATTTTATTGTCAAGTTCACTTTTAATAAATATATTTTTACTTAAAAAAAATGGAAAAAAGTCCATTATTCTGCCATAGTCATATAATCATAATAAGCATTTGATTTTTCATTTGCATGGATTTCTATTAGTTATTATTAAACTATATTAATAATTTTTATTCTGCTTTTTACTCTTTTTAAAAACTATCCTTTCTTTAAAATTGTGGTAAAATACACATAACCTGGGCCGGCCGAGTGGCACGGTGGTTAAGCGCTGGCTTGGGATGCCAGTGGCCCTGGTTCGGTCTCACATATGAGGGCCAGTGACACTGCCCTCAAAAAAAAAAAAATACACATAACCTAAAGTTTACCATCTTTACAGTTCAGCAATATTAAGTACATTCACATTGTTGTACAACCAATCTCCTCAATTCTTTCTACCTTGCAAAACTCAGACTCTATACCTATTAAGCAACAACATCCCATCCCCCCAGCGCTTGAGAACAACCACTCTGCATTCTGTCTCTATAAATTTGACTACTCTAAGTACTTCATACAAGGGGAATCAGACAATATTTACCTTCTTGTGATTGGCATTTAGCATAATGTCTTCCAGGTTCATCCGAGTTGTATCATATGTCAGAATATCCTTCCTTTTTAAGGCTGTATAATAGTCCATTTCATGTATGTACCACATTTTGTTTATTATTCATTATTGATGGACACGTGGGCTTCTTCAACCTTCTGGCTAATGTAAATAATGCTGCTATGAATATGGCTGTGCACAAATCTCTTCAAGACCCTGCTTTTAATTTCTTTGAGTAGACACCCAGAAGTAGAACTGCTAGATCATATGATAATTCTATTTTTAGGTTTCTATGAGGAACTTCTATACTATTTTCTATAGCAGCTGCACCATTGTACATTCCCAACAAAAGTGCACAAGGGTTCCAATTTCTTTACATCCTTATCAGCACTTGTTATTTCCTGGGGGTTCCTGATAGCAACCATCCTAATGTGTATGAGGTGGACTGTATAGTACTCTTAATGAGCATTTTAAATGACTATATAATATGCTATCTAGTATATACAAGGTCTGACAATTAAGTTCTTGAACTCATCCTAGAAAAAGTGCTACATGCCTCATTGTTGAATATCACTATGGTCACCTTTGAAGTACTCCCCTTGGGAAGCTATGCACTGATGTCAGTGTCTAGTCCACCCTTCAAAGCAATTATGGAACTCTTTTTCTGGAATGGACATTAGAGATGTTGTTGTATTTACTCTTGATGTCCTGAATGTCATCAAAATGTCTTCCTTTCAATGTTTTCTTTATCTTTAGGTAAAGAAAGAAGTCACTGGGGGCCAGATCAGGTGAGTAAGGAGAGTGTTCCAATACAGGTATTTGTTTACTGGCTAAAAACTTCCTCACAGACAGTGCCATGTGAGCTGCTGCATTGTCATGATGCAAGAGCCATGAATTGTTGGTGAAAAGTTCAGGTCATCTAATTTTTTTCACACAGTCTTTTCAGCACTTCCAAATAATAAACTTGTTTGTCCAGTTGGCAAAAATTCATAATGAATAATCCCTCTGATATCAAAAAAGGTTTAGCAACATCATTGCAACAAGTTCGCAAAACCCTATAAACAATTATTTACTTAACTATAACCCTTTTGTTAAATATTTAGGTTGTTTTCATTTTTTCCTTATTGTAAATAATGCTACGGCCAACACTTCCGTGTATACTTTTTCCATATTTTAGAATGTTTCCTTTGAATAGATTCCCAGAACTAAAATTGCAAGATGACACTGAATGCATCTTTTTGTTATTGACACATTTTGTTCTAATAACTTTTCCTGTTAGGCATTAATGAGAACTGAATAGTTTGCAGGACCATATGGGAGCCCTCTGAGTGATTTTTTCCTTCTCTGACCTTGCCCAAACCAACATATCATATATACATAGAATAATATGCCTAAAGCAGTACTTCCATAAGGTGTTTCCTGACACTATCACCAGAACATCTCTTTTACTATTCCCAGATTCTGTATTTGAGAATTCACCTGCTAGCTAAAATTTATTTATAATCCCAAATCAATTCTCCCTACACTTACATAATCATTTGTGGACATGAGCAGAGTGGTGAAAAATTTGAGTCACTCAAAATGCACATTCTCATCTGAGGTCAGCTCTCATGCTAAAAACAAGTATCCTTTTTGCAGTATATTTAGTGCCATTATTTTCCCATTTCTGTGCTTTTTGTTAGTGATTTCACTGTTTAAAATGGCCCCCGAGACAAGAAGCCTGTGATGTACCTTGCAGAGAAAATAAGTGTATTAGATAAGCTTCCTTCAGGCATGAATTACAGTGCTGTGAGCTGTTCGTTCTATGTTATGAACCAACAATACATATAAACAAAAGCACAAATAAAATGAAGTTATGCGTTGATCAGTTAATGAATACGTTGTGACCAGAATTGCAGGAACCTAACCCTGTATTTCTGAGGAATGATTCAGTATTCACTAATTCTGTTAACCATGATTTTATAGAACATCACCACACATAACTAGAATTGACCATCTTTGTGTGCTTTGCTTAAAAACTCCTAATTTGTTACAAAGTGTATATTCCTAAGCTTCTTGTTCAAGACCTACACCTATATGCCCTAAACACATTCTCTAACTTATCTTTGCCTAGTCCCCAGTGTGAACTTTGGTTGCTGGGAAAGATTCACCTGTGACTGTAGAGATAGCTGGCTGGAATGCACGACTGTAGCTCTGCCAACAGAAAGCTATCTGGTGGGAAAGGCAAATTCTGGTTTAAGATAAAATTCTTCAGCAAAAAGGTCCTTATTTCTCAGGCACCCAGAAAAAGGGCCTGTCTCTTTACTTCTCTTAGCAATACGCTTTCAGGGTCTTTGTTTCTAGAAAATTGTTTTTCTGTTACCATGTTACTGCTGCATTTGCAGTCTTTTTGCCAAGTTGGACGGAAGTTAGTCCCATTGATGTGGATTCCCAGCACACTGATGTTAATGCTGACATTCTCTTAGAACACACTCAGTCTTGTGGCCAGAAACGGTTCCAGAAAGCATAACCAAATAATGATATCACAGAGCATAGCCTTTAAGGGTGAGTGCAAATGTTTTTAATCAGCTTTTAGAGATCTCTAGTATTAAGAATTACAGATCTTGGATTTTGGATCTGTATTCAACTCCAAGTAGATTTCTTGCTATCACGTAAACCTTCTCCATCACCCCAAATCTTCGATAGTCTGATATGTCTTTACAGCCTGTGTGACAGTGTTGGAGGAAATAAAAAGGGTGTGGCACCCACATTCACTTCTTAGCTGACAACAATGCAAGGTAGTGTCACCGAGCCAAGTAGCATAGTGGTCCCGGAGCTCTAGGCAGTGACCCTTAACAAGGTTATCAGCAGCTCTCAGAGGAATGACAGTGGTAAGAGAGACAACCGCAGTGTGGAACAGGCTCAGAAGTAGATGCAAAATGATGCCCCTTTCCCAAAATACACTTTCAGGGCAGGCAAAGATCTGTGTTACACACCATGAATGGACATGTGACTCCAATGACGCCATGACCTGCGTGACTAAGTCCACATTCTTCAGGTTCAAAACCATCAGCTGGTGGCAGCCCTCGTCACCCCTCACTCGGTCTACCCAACCCAACCACTCTGTTCTCCAACCACATCACTTCCTCTCTGGACTCCATTCACCACACCTGTGGGGAGTGCCCTGCTCTTTTTCTGAATAGTTAGTTCCTCTAAATTATCATCTCCTCCAGAGCCTTCCTAGAACCCCTCAGGCCAACACTGAGTTACTCACACCTTCCTGGGTGCTCCCATTGTGCCTTCTTATTCTGCACTCTAGAATGACCTGTATTGTAATGATTCACTTTAATGCCTGTCTCCACAACTAGCCCAAGGGTTTCCCCGAGAACAGGGATGGAGTCTTTCTCCTATTTGTGTCTCTGATGTCAGCCTAGTCTCCCTCACATGTGTAGGTGGCCCGGGTGTTCTGATGATTAAATGATTGAATACAGGAACACATTTTTGAGATGTTAATTAATGTACTTTGGTGGTTTGGGCTATCCCATGGCTTCCTGGTAACAGTGAAGTCTGGCTGGCTCAGAAGGTGAAGTCCCTTCTAAAGTTAGAAGATAACTAGGTGGCAAGACTCGCTGTTCTAGGGAAGAAGGCCATAACATAAGAGAGGTTCTAACCAGACACTAAAAGGAAGTGGAGGGCCCACTCCATCCAGCCCAGTGAAGAGGGAGGGAGAAACAAGATAGACACCAGGGAAACAAACACTTAGGCAACTTGTTCTGACTTTTCTTCAGACAAAATTCTAAAGAGTTGGGTACTGTATTCAGGAGAAGCTGAAAGCTGAGGGATGTTGAGCCCCATTCCCGGGTTAGAGCTCTGAAATGAGACATATGGGGCAGCCCCAGGCAAGCCACAGGCTCCTACACTGAGAGAAGGGCTGATAGGTGCTCCTTCCTCTTCTGTGGTGTGGAAGGATCCGGACAGTCATCCAAGCCCCTTCCGTAATCAGCAGGTAGCTGAAAGGGACCTGCCACAATGATCATAAAAGAAATGATGAGGCAACTTCTGCACGGAGCTATGGCATGGACACCTTAAGCCAAGGGCCAGAACTTGGTTAAGATATAGAGAGGTCCATAGTACCAGCAAGAGCTGAGGTGAGGCCTGGTCTGCAAGGGAGGACCACCAGGCCAAACCAAGAGAGCAGGCTTCAGCAACAGATACCACCAGAGCCCCAGTGACTGGGGGACACCTGGTGGACTTTTGGGAAGCCCAAAAGGCTGTGAGATCTCTGTGTGTGGGCCCGAGGGCCTCTCTGCACTTCACAAAGTCATATCCATATCCATTCCATAGCTACTACTTTGGGAAGAGCAGGGATTGGGGCAGAAATCCCCAAGACACAGTATTTATCTTTAAAATGATAAGTTGTTAAAAATGACTAGGGTAGGGCCGGCTGAGTGGCACGGTGGTTAAGCACTGGCTTGGGAAGCCTAGCAGCCCTGGTTCGGTCCCACATATGAGGGCCAGTGACACTGCCCTCAAAAAAAACAAAAACAAAAACAAAAAAAACTAGGGTATATATTTAACTGGCCAGATAGGGGTTCCCACCTCACCTTTATCAAAAGAGGTAAGAGCTTGAGAAGAGAATTTGCCCAGCTAAAGAAAGAATTATATTTGGGGGTGGGGGAGAGTGGAATGTGTGGATTGCTGTATATTAATCTTTCAGCCCCACTACAGTATAAATGAAGAAAAAAAGACAAAGGAGGGTGGTGAACATGCAATGTGATATATAGATGATGTATTACAGAATTGTACACCTGAAACCTATGTAATTTTACTCATCATTGTCACCCCAATAAACTTTAAGTAAAATTTTAAAAGACTAAGGAGAAAGGGTTAGGTAAATATATCTAATGAAAGAAGCACTCAGCAGTGAAACGCTGATGGTGTCCTGGGCTTCTGTGCCATTTTACCCAGCAATATGCCTCTTGCTTATATTTTCATGCCTTCCACATTTGTGACAGATCTGTGCTTCCTCAAAACCCTGTTAAGAAAAGAAATGAGAACCCCTACTCTGGGCTTCAAAAGTCAGCTGCTGCTGCTGCCACTGCTGTCAGGTATAATTTGCCTCTTGGCTGCCCCTTGCTGACACATTCAGAAGCCGTGTGTGTGTGTGTGTGTGTGTGTGTGTGTGTGTGTGTGTGTGTATAGGTGAATGCACATTTATTTATGTGAGTGCATGTGCCACTTTTGCCATCTTTGGGCTGGAGGGACCTTAGGGAATTTTAGCCCAATATTCGCTGTTTACAATAAAGGGACAGAGGACTAACCTACAACCAACCACCTTGTTGCTGGAGTATCAGGACTGAAGCAGCCCCATCTGACACCATGTTTGACATCATGAACACTTGGGTCCAGCCTGAAGGTTTTGCTTCCTGTTCACACCTTTGCCTCACCTGGCCACCCAATAAGAATTCTGAACTGAATTTAACATGCCTGAAAAACTAGTCAAGATCCACAGGGCAATAATCAATTGCCTTTCACTGGACACCATTCATTTGTATGTCTATGGAGAGCAATCATTTGCATGATTATCATTTTTTACAATTTGGAGTCCAAAACAATTCAAAGACAATGCACGGTGGACACAGCCTAGAAGAGTGTGCTGCACTGAATACCCAATACTCATTTTACCCAATTTTAGGTCTTCTGCAATTTTTTCTGACATTCTGAGCATAACATTTTATTACATAATAAGTATCTGTATCACAATGTAATTACTCTCTCTACACAAACATATACACAGTGAGTGTGCACAAACTGGTCTAAATTCAAGTTGCACAGAAGTATTTTCTCTTCAGAATGAATATAATAGAAGCACCTGGTCCTCTGACCCTCTTTAAGTGGCATTCATGAAAGGAAGTGTTTTATAACCAACAATGTATTATTTCCAAAGAATTCCCCCCCAATATCATAGGTTATTAACTTTTTTTTCAAAACAGTGTTATGAGCAGATTGTACTGGAATAGTCACCTATCCTTCATGTTGTCAATGCTTATATGGCAGTCAGTCATAGGACATTTATAAAGATAGGAAGCGTTGAAGTCCTAATTAAATATTTTGATATTAGAAACCTGCTTTTGCTTTAACAGAACATCCTAGCACAAACCAAATATTTACCAAAATTCTCCCTAAAGATATGGTCCCATTGCTAAGAAACTACCAATTTCTTCCTTCCACAAACACTTGTTTCCTTCCTTGAAAATTTAGGCTCTTTGATGTCCCAGCAATGGACACTTCCTTATTAAGGATACACCTGGTAAAATGAAAATGCAACACCATCCCCAAAGACCAAGCACAGCTACCCAGAAGTGGTTTGGCAAATGGTATTCAAGATTCAAGCTGCTTCAAGGTCTAAGTCATTTTGTTGCCTCCTCAGGGAAGGATAGGTGAGACAAGAATTCATGTGCGACTACTTTATTTGGGAGGTGGAGGAAATACATGCTGAGGAATAGGGAAGAGAATAAAGTAGTAGGCAGACAATAAAGGGTATGTCGTTAACCACAGTGGGTGATGGAAGCTTCATCTTACTGGGAAACTCAAAGAAACGGTGCCAAACACAAAATTCAGAATTATCGATCCCACGAGGCAAGAGAACTGGGGTAGTATTTATACATCGACTCCTGTGAGCCATTGATTGAGGGCTGCTCCTGAGAGGCGCTAATTCCACAGTACTTCTAGCCAGCTGTACGTCTGGAAATAAGACCTTTAGTCTCAGAGATACAGACACTGGCAGCTGGAGTCAGCCAGAGCTGCTGAAAGGCTGGGGGAGATGGGGAGGCATGGCATTCCTGGCAGATACTGCTAGTATCTGCTCCCCTCCCCAGCAGGAAATGAAGGACGGTCTTCCCTCCAGGGCTCAGCATTCATGTGACACAGCCTCTCTTGGTCTCTACTTTCTTGCTTTTTCTCCTGCTACCAAATCTCGACTTCTATACTTCCTAGTTCTAATTCCAGGAAGAGAGAGCATGAGAGAGAAGTTGATTGATATGCTCATCTTATCATCATCATCCTGGTTGGTGCAGAGCTTATTGCCTGAGCTCACAAGTCAGCCTCTGAATTGGTTGTTCTGGAATCAGGTACATAACCCTGGATCCTGTTTCTGGGTGGAACAGAATCAAGTGACATGACCATTCCTGCTACCAAGGAGCCTAGGGGGTATGAGCAGGCCAACTCCTTTCGGAAAACAGACGCCATGCAAATTCTGTCCCCATACAGGTAATGTCAGAGTTATGCCTTTGTGTGGTTGTGCAAACGTACATGCACCGCACAAGGAGGAAAAGGTGAGGTTTAAAGTCATTAAAATCCCTAATCTGAAGCTGTAGATTTTCATTTAGATGTTTCCTTTTAGAATTTAGTGTGTTCCTTTGGCTCATCGTAATTTAAGATTTATGTTGTACTTTACTTCTCGCCATTTCTATTTTTTCTTTTGACCGTTTTCATGAACAAAAGCCTGACATATATGCAGTAGGATTTCACTATATCAAGAATTGCTGTAATTCTTGGTTTCCAAGAGTACACTGCATTTACGTGTGGGGACACTATTCTAATTGAACTCCTGACTACCATCCTCCTGTTCTCTGAGAGTCCTCCCTCCCCTAGTTACACTCTTTCCTTGCCATATTTTCTTTATAGCTTTCAGCACTCTCCACAACTTACCTTTTGCTGTTTTTTACTGTTAATTTTCTCACTCACCAAATAAGCTTCCAGAGGGTAGATGACAGAATGAGGTGATCATATTAATATTTATTGAGCAAATTTATCATTAAAACAAGGACCTTCAGTGTCTTTCCTAGGAAAGGGCATGGGGAAATTATTGGGTTGTCGGAAAAGTCATGACGTTATTTTTTCTCTGTTTTTCATTGCAAAAATGCATCATGACTTTTCTGACAACCCAGTCATTTGGACTGATCCAGTGACGTCTGTGGTTTGCTGCCTATTGTGGCAAAGACAAGTGCTAGGGTGAAGGTCTGTGGAGTCATCAGGCAGAAGGGAAGTTGTGACCTATGTCTCATCAGCATGGCTCAGATCAGCAGAATCCCTGTCTGGAGACTGAAAGCTTGTTAGGAACCATCAGGCAGGACTAGCAGGATAGGGGCCTATGAGCTGGGCAATAAACAACACAGAAACATCTGGCCGCCATCAGGGTGAAGGGCAGAGTATAACCTGCTCAGAGGGCAAGACCTGCCCCTGCATGAACAGGCCCCTACTACCATGGGCAGCCCTGGGGAAGGAGGACTCCAAGTCAGGGAAGGAATTCACAGCAGCCGCAGCACTGCTGACAACAGCCACCCTGCCGCAACCCACACTCAGCATGCCGAAATTCTCATAAGGCCAAAACAAACAGCTGCAGAAAATAATTCTCAATACACTGTCCTTCTGGGGACAATTATAGAGATTTGCACTCATTGTGAGTGCCAAAAATCAGCACTTAACGTTTATCATCTGTGTTCTGGTCTTCCTTTCATTTCGGATTTTGGAAATTTACATTGGATGTAATTTTTTTTAAGTAGATAAAATTAAATAAGCATAACATCATTATTTTTCATCCAGACTGCCCTTCACCTAAACAGCAAATCCAACATGTCAGAGGAGAACAGTAAATGGCACTCAACGTGATAACTGAGAACAACTTGCCATAGGAAATGTGCCTATAAGGAGTTGGGACTGTTGTTAATGGGCTAAGTAGCTTTCAAATCGAGGGCAGTGTAGGCAGAGGTTGATTATATCCAAATGTGAGAACAGTACGACATTGAATTTCAGGGAGGTAGGACAATTGATGGCTAGGCTTCGGACTCATAAAAAAATCAACAAAATTACTGGCATGGTCCTGTGTCAATGGATGTGTGGGAAAGAAATGGATTTCTGTGTTATACTAGGAATAAAGTTTTATTAGAAGTTTCAGTGTAAATGAAATTGCTAAATTGTAATAGGCAATACATTTGCGAGAGGAGAAAAATACAGATGTTCAAGGCCCTGGATCAGGATGTGAAGAATGTGTCACATTGACAAATTCACTAACTAAAAGAAAGTCTTTGGTTAGGTTATCCAAACAAAAGTGACAGCGAAGAATTTTCTAAAACTATCAAAGAATTCTCTCTCCCTCTCTCTCTCTCTCTCTCTCTCTGTCTCCCCCTTTCCCTCTCCCTCTCCCTCTCCCTCCCTCTCGCACTCTCTGTGTCTCTCTCAAGTAACTTTAGCACACCTATGCATTAACTTTGTTTATTTCCAAGGCACATTAGTCTTTTTATTCAAGCCGATAATAATGACATATTCTAAAATAATGTTAAGTTAAATACAGTGCTTCAAAACAAGGGGCTGCTATTCAACCTCAGGAGGCCCTGAGGTTTCTAACCATGACTCCAGAGAGTGCTGCTAAGGACAGAGATTGATTCTAAAACTACATAAAGTTGACAGCTGCTCAGAACTCCCCAAACTCCCAAGTTCTGAGTTCCAAAAGCATTGATTCCACTTCACTTCAGCCTTTCTTCAGCATGGCCACACCTGTCCTGTCTACTCAGATCTTCAAATCTGACCAGCTCTCTGCCTTGTGTGCTCCTCCTCTATCATTACCATAACTGTATGATATCACCCTCATTAGGAAATTCATTCATTCATGTCACAATGTATTGGGAGTCTACCTTGTGCCAGGCGTTGTTCTTACAATATATCAACGAATAAAACAGACAAAAATCTCTGGGGGTATGATGAGGGAGGAGGTGGATAATAAACACTAGACATAATAGTTTAAGTAATGTGTTATATGAGAAGGTGATGTGTGCTCTTGAAAACATAGGGCAGACTAAGAGGGGTTGGAGCTGCTGGCTGGGTTGCAATCAGTTATCTTGCACCAGCTCCCAAAAGCTGACTGTGATATCTCTTCCCAACTCTTACTCCATGGTCAACAGCATCAATTCAGTGACATCACACGGGTAACTTGAAATTGCCAATATTTGCACCATGGAAATTTGCAAATGATACAATGTACAACTTCTTTTTTCCCCAATAGGCAGATGATTAACATTTACCAGCAGACCACCAGTGTAATTTTAAATCAAACATTTGAGCAAAGACATGAATGAAATGTGGAAGTTAGCCTTATGGTATTAGGAGAAAAGCATTTGAGATGAGGAACAGCCACCACAAAGGCCCAAACTAAGGAGATCAGGTGTGTCCTGGGAATAACAAGACGACCAGTGGGCAGAGTAGAGAAACTGAAACAGAGAGAATGGTCAAGATGAAGTAGGTGGGAGAACATGAGAGCCAATTGTGGAGGAGCTTATAGGCCACTGGAGGGACTTTAGCTTTCACTTGGAGTGTGAGGGGAAGTTATTGGAGGTTTTAGAGCAGAGGAATGTCAGGATATAATTTACATTGAGAAGGACCACTTTGCTATGTTGTGAATAGGTTGAGGGGGAGTTGATGGGAAGTGAAAAGGTATAAGCAAGGTGAGACTATCCTAGCTATTCTATTATCTGGATGAAATATGATGGCTTGGAGTGATGGTAATGGATGTAGTGAGAAATGATTGGATTCTAGATTTATTCAGAAAGCACCTACAGGAGGTGCCAACTGATTGGATGTAGATTATGAGAGGGAGGAATAAAATGCTGACATTAAGACTTCTGGTTTGAACAAATGGAAGAATGGAGATGACATCAGCTGAGAAGTGGAAGACTATGGGTGGAGCAGATGCAGTGGCAGGAGAGGGAGGGACAGTCGGAAGTTCTGTCCTGGACAAACTGAGCTTGAGATATCTATGAGGTTAAATAGGAGATGCGTGTGTGTATGAGTCTGAACTTCAGGAGACAGTTCTGGCCTGGAGATAAATATTTGGGAGGTTTAGATGGCATTTAAAGCCTTGGGATGGGGTAGTAACACCAAGGAGTGAGTATATAGTGAAGAGAAAAAGAATAAGGATTCAACCTGAAGATATTCCAAGGTTAACAGGTCAGGGAGAAGAGGAGGAACCAGAAAGGGAAAGGGAGGAGGGAGCAACCAGAGGGGTAGGAGAAAAGCCAAGGGTATAGTGCCCTGGAAACCCAATGAGGAAATTGTGTCAAGCCAGAGGAAATGATCAGCTGCATCTATGCTGCTAATACGCCTGGTAAAATGAGAAGTGGGAATTGATCATTGAGTGCAGCAAAATGGAGATCACTGGTGACTTTGACCAGAGTGGTATCAATGGAGAAAAGCCTCATTGGAGTGGGTTTGGGAAAGAACGGGAGGAGGGAAATTCGAGACAGTGAGTGTAGGGAACTCTTGCAAGGACATCCACTGCAAAGTAGAGCAGAGAAATGGGGCAGTAGCTGGCAGGGGAATTAAGGTCAAGAGTAGTGTTTTGTTTTGTTTTGTTTGAAAAATAAGAGAAATAACAGCAAGTTTGTATGGTGATGGATATGAGCCAGTAGAGAGAGAAACTTCAGTAGAGGGGATTTATGTCTCTCAACCTTTCTCTTCTCTCTCAGACTGGTTTCATTTCCCCCTTCATTTCCCTCTTTAGCCAGCCTGGTCCCATGACTGGCTATTTCTATTATGCTTTTACTAACCCCCTAGAATGCCTCCCTTTGTTATTCCTTCCTTCCCAAACCACCATTTTCTTTCTTCTCTAGAACTTTTGGGTTGCCAGTTGGCTTTACTGTAATAGATTCATGCTACCTAACCTCAGTTGAACCTACAGAGCTGTCCAAGTATTCTTTTGTTCTTATATTCTTTCATGGTTTACTTCCCAGCAAATGACCAACAGTGTTTATTCCAATTTTTAAAAAAACACATATTTAGCATTCATTCAATCACGTTTATCAAGCAACAACCATGCGCCAGACACCGCAGCCTAAGACGCACACCCCACTGCCCCCAGATTCTTAACAGATAGCCTTTACTCCACTTTACTAAAATGGCTGATGTGATTTCTTCAATCTTCTCTCTAACATTCTCTAATTTTAAAAACATTCTTTCCATCATTATTTATAAGTTTCCCTGCTCATCTCAAAGATTACCTCTTTTACTTGGGCCTTGGTTTTATTATCTCTTACATTTAATATCTTGTTCTACCAATTAATCTCATTGCATCTTTAACATCACCCTTCCCCAACTGCAGTCCCCTCCCCTCTTCCAAGAGGTAACATATATGGGTGGATGGATGGATAGATAGATACACAGATAGACAGACAGATAGACAGACAGACAGATAGACAGATAGATACATACATACATAAATACATACATAGGTGTGCGTGTGTGTGTGTATGTGTGTGTGTGTATCTTAAACAATATAGTATTCACTTTTTACAAATATGAATTTCTGTTTCGGAGTTTAAATAAGACACAAGCTTAGCTATATATAGAAAAGACAATTTAAAATTATTGATTCTCTGGGTTATTGTCTGGTTTCAGCGTCCCCTTTGGGTCCGTCAGCACAGAAGGCCATGAGGGAGCTGGGGCATCTGTCAGGAAAATGGCCAGGGTGTGGGCTGCCCTACATTTCCTCTTTTAGGCTCATGGTGACTTATCTCCACATCAACCTGCCTGAAGGTCTGACCATTTCACTTTCTTTTCACCCCATCTTTAATTTATCCTGTAGTCTCCAGAATAAATTCTAAACTATGTTGATAGTATTACAGGGTCTCACTACCTTTAAAGCAGCATTTTCCATTGTTCCTCCTCTTCTCCTTAGGCCAAACTAAGCTACTGGAGCTGTTTTACTGAATGAGCAGGATTCTAGGACACAGTCAGAAGACAGCCTAGTTCTTTCCCTTCATGGCCCAGTCTACCTGCTCTAGGGCACCTTTCATTGCCTCATTGAAGTTGCAGCCAGGTTGCATAGCTTACCTGTTCGCTCAAAATAAAAGCATGTACTTATTGTCCTGAATTGAAGAATTCCTTGAAGACATGATGCCAAAAACTCTAAGAAGGTATGAATTATGATGCTGTGAAAAGAGAGTGTGTAGAAAAGAGATTCTGACTCCCCTAGGGAGTGGGATGATTTGAGGTAAATCGTTCTTTTTTTAAACTGAAGCTTTGAGTATAAAGTAGCTAGGAACTGAAGAAAAAGAAAAGTAAATGGTGCTGGCGAATGCATCAACAATAGAGAATGTAGCACCAGTAAGTATCCCAGGAACATAAAAACTGACACACCCCGGCCAGATTTCTTTTTCTGCATATGTGATGTAATGCCTGGCAGGGACACCCAGGGACACCCAGGAGAGCCCAGCTGCAACCTCAATGTAAATATTGCCTCCTAGCAATGCCAATGCCTTGATTGGGATCTGTTATCTGCGAATTTCAAGTTTTCTCTCTTTTTAAACATATAGGGCTTAATTGTTTTGTGACGGTAAAAATAATACATACCCAGAGTAAGAAAATACATATGTCATAAATACAATTACACAAGAAACTTGAAAGTCTTTCCCCTAGAAAACTTATAGCCTTAAGTACCTATATTAGAAGAAAACACAGAAAATTATTAAGTTAAACTTCCAATTAAAGAAGTTAGAGGAAGAACAACAAAGTATACCCTAAGAAAACAGGCAGAAAGAACAAAGATATGAGCAGAAACTAAAACACCAGAAAACAGATAAAACAAAGCTAATAAAATCAAAGCTGTTTCTTTGAAAAGACTAATAGCATACACGTATCTCTGGCAATATTGAACAAGAAAAAGAGAAAAAGGATTAGTAGTGTTTGTAATGAAAAGGGAGCTTAACTACAGATGTAGCAGATTTAAAAACAGAAAATACAATGTAAATCTTCATGCTAAATATTCAAACATAGGGTGAACAAATTCTTAGAAAAATATAATTTACCAAATAATATAGACTATATATGTATAGTCTATATATAGCCCACATAATATGCAAAAACATATTTTACATATACATATATGTATGAGTATGTATATGTGGTTATATACAGTATATGACATATATACCTCAAAATGAAACACTAAGCCCAAATACCTTTAAAGATAAATTCTACCCAAATATTCAAGGAAGAGATAATCCTTACATTAAGCAAATTAGTCTTGTGGGGGAAGGAGGGATAAAGTGAATATTGACCAAATGCCAGAAATAAAATAAATTCTAAGCAGACTAAAAATCCAACATGACAAAATGCTGAAAATCCTATAACAGAAAAAACTACAATGTCATATTCACCTTTTTGGCAAAAGCAAACAAACAAAAAGCTGATAATACCAAATGTTGACTGATAAGAGGATAATGTCCAAAATATCTAAAGAACACACAGAATTCCATGACAAAATAAAAATAAGCCATCTGATTTAAAAATGGACACAGGAATTGAACAGACACTTTTCCAAAGAAGACAGTCAAATGGCCAACAGGTACATACAAGTAAAAAGGTAGTCAATATCACTAATCATCACTAATCATCAGGGAAACACAAATCAAAACCACAATGAGATAGCATATCTGTTAAATGACTAGCATCAAAAAGACAAGAAATAACAAGAAATGTAAATATATATATAATGGAATGTTATTCACCCATGAGAAAGAAGGAAATCCTGCCATTTGTGACAACGGGATGAAACTTGAGGGCATTATGCTAAGTGAAATAAGCCGGAGAAAGACAAATACTGAAATACTGAATGGTATAACTTATATGTAAAATCTAAAAAAAAAGAAGTCAAAACTCATAGAGACAGAATAGAAAGTTGTTGCCAAGTTTGCGGGTAGGGAAAGTGGGGAGACGTTGGTAAAGGGTACAAACTTCTAGCGGTTAAGGTGAATAAGATCTGAGGATCTAATGTAAAACATGGTGACTACAGTTGATAATACTGTATTGTATATTGAAATTTGCTAAGGGGGAAAAAAATAAATTTGCTAAGGGAATAAAACTTAAAATGTTCTCATTAAAAAAAGAAATATGTGAGGAGATGGATATGTTAATTAGCTAGATAGGGGAATCACTTTCACTATAAATGTATATCAAATCACCATGATGTACATTTTAAATATCTTACAATTTTGTCAATTATACCTCAAGAAAGGTGAAATTTAAAAAATACCAAATGTTGCCCAGGATATGACACAACAGAAATGTCATATACTGCTCTTGGGAAGATCAACTGGTACAACCTCTTTGAAAAGTATGGAAGTGGATATTAGTTGCCTAAAGATTAGATATTTAACAATTCGTCTTCCTGATTTACCGTACCTCAATATGTTTAGGGCAGAATATTCTTAGGCTCAGTGTATGAATCATGTCTTAGTTCAATCAGTCAAAATCATCCCATAATCTTTTACCAGATATTAGCTTTTCCATTTCCCTGACATTAAGGTGTTAAAACTCCATTCTGTCAATGGAATGTAAAGGGAAAGTCTGATGAAAAGCTTCTGGTTAATAGGACATGATAGTGTCCAAGTCCAGTAGGAGTATGAGGGTATGGGGGAAGGGAAAATCCCTCTGTTCCTCATCCATGTCCCCATCCTAAGTCAGAAGTCGCCTACTCCTAGAAACACAAGAAGGCTTTTCTTCCTAAAAAAAAAAAAAAAAAAATGGAGGAAGTTGGGTTGGGGAAGAGGAAGGGACAGAGAGAAAGAGAGAGAGAGAGAGAGAGAGAGAGAGAGAGAGAGAGCGAGCGAGAGAGAGAGAGAGAGAGAGAGAAAGAAAGAAAAAAGAAGGAAAGAAAGACCTTTACCACATATTCTTTTCTCTTGTCTGGGACACTGTAATGAGACTGTATTGCCTAGAATTGGGGAAGCCATCTTGTGATCATGAGGTGACAGCAAGAAAACCAAAGCCATCCCACTTAGTAACAAAAATGGAATGATGGAAAGTGGCTGGGTCCTTTGTTGACAATGTTAGAAAATTAAATCTTTACTGTTTAAACAACTGCTAGTGTAGCTGTTTTCTGTAACCAAAAGCTTTCTTGATAGAACCATTGTCTAATGAAGTTTAAGAAAAGCTTAAGATCCAGAAATTTCACTTCTAGGTTATATACCCTAAAAAATCCGGGGCCAGCCGAGTGGCTCAGTTGGTTAAGAGTTGGCTTAGAGCGCACGCTCTGAGCAAGAGGGCCCCGGTTCGATTCCCACATGGGCCAGTGAATGCTGTGCCCGAGCTGAGCTGCCACTGAACTGCCAACAGGTTGCAGGATAGCTCAGCTGGTGTAACAACAAAATTGCCTGTTCAGTGGTGGGCTATGCCCACCGGCAACTAAAGATTGAACTCCACACCTTGAACTGAGCTGCCACCCGATGGCTCAGTGGATTGTGCATGCGCTCTTTAACAACAAGGCTGCTGGTTCGACTCCCTCATGGGATGGTGGCTACGCCCACCCACAACTAAGATTGAACACAGCACCTTGAGCTTAGAGGTGCCAACGGGAAGCCAGATGGCAACTGGCGCCATCTGAAGATTGAAAACCAACAATTTGGCTGGTTCCCTCCCCCAATTCCCCAACACTGTTTCCCTCCCCTAATTCCCCAATAAAATCTTAAAAAAAAAAAAAATCCTTATAAATATGCATAAGAAACATGTCCAGAGATGTTCATTGCAACAGTGTTTATAGTGGCAAAAATCATTGAACAATCTAAATATTCATCAACAGGAAATATTAATAAATAATTTGAGGTCTAATCATACAAAAGAATATCATACTGAAATTTAAAGGGGGGAGGGGCAAGATGGCGGCTGTGAGGAGGGCTCCATGAAATCTCCCCTGGAAATATCCACAATTTGAACTTCTAATACGCTTCAAAGAGACATCTACTCATCACACAGAGCGACTAAGAGTTCCACACAAGGATTGCTGGAAGGTGGGCAGGCTGGGCGAGTAGGGGAAGAAGGCGGCGAGAAGCGTGAGGTGCAGCCCGCACCCGCGGCTGCTGAGTCACGGTGAGTGTTGCCCGGCTCGCTCCCTGCGGCCCGCGGCCCACCTAGAGTTCAGCAAGAGCGCGTTGGTTTGCAGTCTGAGGCAGAAGCCTCAGGCCGGGCAAGTGCGGGAGGAGAGAGAGGAGATGACTGTGCAGAGGTACGAGCTGCACCCGCGGCTCGCCGGGTCCCCAGGAAGCAGGGTGCAGAGCCCCGCAGCGGCAGGGCAAGATCAGTCCCTGCACCCTCCCGGTTCAGGGATCAGTCTCTGTGCCCACCGGGTCCGCGGAGTGCAGAAGCCTGAAACCCGGGAGCAGGGGAAACAGAGGACTCACTCGCGGAGAAACAGCGCGCGCTGGGCGGAGACGCAGGTCCTGGAGAGACGGAGCGGGGATCGGAGCCGCGTGGAAAGGTGTGCGCAGTCCCCTGAACCCCGGCGGCAGTCCCTCCAGGAGCGCAGCAGGAGAACGGCGCGGGCGCGCCCCGGCTCCAAGGCAGAAGCCTTAAACCCAGGAGCAGGGGAAACACAGGACTCGCCCACGGAGACGCAGCGCGCCGGCCGGAGTCACAGATCCCAGAGAGACAGAACGGGGATCGGAGCCACGCGGCACGGTGCACGCAGTCCCCTAAATCCCGGCAGACCGTTTGGGAGAGCAGCAGGAGATCCGCGCGGGCGCGCCGGCTCCGAGGCAGAAGCCTGGAACCCGGGAGCAGGGGAAAAAGAGGACTCGCTCGGACAAGCAGCGCGCCGGGTGGAGACGCAGGTCCCCGAGAGACGCGGAGCGGGGATCTTGGCCACACGGATATTGTATTTTATTTTGTTTCCTCTTCTGTTATTATTGAGTATGTGGTTTTTGTTTTGTTTCTGTTTGTTTTCTTCATTAGTATGATTGATATTTCTGTACAAGTTGACTGTAGTTTGATGGTTGGTTGTTTTTAATTGTGCGAGCATTTGGTTTCCTTTGGTGGCTGCGGAGGTTGTTCTTGTTGATCTGTTATGCTCTAAAATCACTCTGCAGCAGTGGGTCCAAACAAACAGACACAAGAATCATCATACCCGGAGGCCAACTTTAGATAAAACCAGAACATTTCTGGGTTTGACATACAAGAGTCACACCCAAAAAGAAGTTACTACAGGTACTAAGACCCATAGGGTCCAAGTTTCATCAGAGGGGTCAATCCTCTCACAGCAGCTCATAAACTGCAGACGCTGCTGATCCTCACAGCTAATCAATCTGGGAGTCAATCCCACCTACTGACAAACCAAAAGTAATCAAAACTAAAACTTCAACAAGTGAGGACGCACGACACAAGGAACACCTCAGATACAAGCACAGGAGAATAGGGAGACTGAGTAATTCAAATATAAAGGACACACACCATATAAGTTTACCCAGAAAAGACTGAGAAATCTGGGGGATCTATCTGTTATATTGAAGCAAACACAAAGAGTAAGCCAGAATGGGGAGACAAAGAAACATAACACAAATAAAAGAACAGAAGAAACTTCCTGAATCAGTGGAAATAGAGGAAATAGAGGTAACCAACCTATCGGAGACAGAGTTCAGAACACTGATTATTAGAATGTTCAAGGAAATTAATGAAAATATAAAGAAGGATAGAGAAATCATGAAAAGCAACCAGCTAGAACTTAAGAACACAATTACTGAATTAAATAACAAACTTGATGGAATCACTAGCAGACTGGATGAAGCAGAAAATCGAATCAGTGACTTAGAAGACAAAATAGCAGAGATCACCCATGCGGTACAACAAAAAGAAAAAAGAATGAAAAATATGGAAAATAGTTTAAGAGAGCTGGGGGACAACATCAGACGCAATAACCTAACGGTCATTGGAGTACCAGAAAGAGAAGAGAGGGAGCAAGGGATTGAGAATATATTTGAAGTAATAATGTCTGAAAACTTCCCTAACCTGGCAAAGGACATTGAAATACAAGCCCAGGAAGTGCAGAGAGTTCCAAACAGGATGATTCCAAACAGGCCCACTCCAAGACACATTATAGTGAAAATGGCAAGGGTCAAGGACAAAGACAGAATCCTTAAAGCAGCAAGGGAAAGGCAGCAAGTTACTTACAAGGGTACCCCCATAAGATTATCAGCTGACTTTTCTACAGAAACTTTGCAGGCCAGAAGAGAGTGGCAGGAGGTTTTCAAAGTGATGAAAAATAAAGGCCTACAACCAAGATTGCTGTATCCAGCAAGGTTATCATTTAAAATCGAAGGCGAGATAAGGAGCTTTGCAGAAAAAAATAAGTTAAGGGAATTCATTACCACCAAGCCAGCTTTGCAGGAAATGCTAAAAGGGCTTCTTTAAGTAGAAGAGAAAAACAACCTATGAAAGACTACGAACACAAATAAGAAAATGGCAATAAATACACACCTATCAATAATCACATTAAATGTAAATGGATTAAATGCTCCAATAAAAAGACATAGGGTGGCTGAATGGATAAGAAAGCAAGACCCCAGTATATGCTGTATACAAGAGACTCACCTCAGATCCAAAGACTCATACAGGCTGAAAGTAAAGGGATGGAGTAAAATATTTCATGCAAATGGTACTGAGAAAAAAGCTGGAGTAGCGATACTTATATCAGATAAAATGGACTTTAAATTGAAGAATATAACAAAGGACAAAGAAGGACACTTCATAGTAATGAAGGGATCGATCCAACAAGAGGACATAACTCTAGTAAACATCTATGCACCTAACATAGGAGCCCCTAAATATATAAAACAGATATTGTCAGACATAAAGACAGAGATCAACAGTAACACTATCATAGTAGGGGACTTCAACACCCCGCTGTCACTAATGGACAGATCCTCCAGACAGAAAATCAATGTGGAAACAGCGACCTTAAATGACACATTAGACCAGCTGGATTTAACAGACATTTTCAGAGCATTTCATCCCAAAGCTACAGAATATACGTTCTTTTCAAGTGCACATGGAACATTTTCTAAGATAGACCACATGTTAGGCCACAAAACAAGTCTCAATAAATTTAAGAAGATTGAAATCATTTCAACTGTATTCTCTGACCACAATGCTATGAAACTAGAAATCAATTATAAGAAGAAATCCGGGAAGCTGACAAATAAATGGAGGCTAAACAATATGCTATTAAATAGTGAGTGGGTCACAAATGAGATCAAGGAGGAAATCAAAAGATACCTCAAGACAAACGAAAATGAAAACACCACGACCCAAAATCTCTGGGATGCTGCGAAAGCAGTCCTAAGAGGGAAGTTTATAGCAGTGCAGGCCTACCTAAAGAAGGAAGAAAAATCTCAAATCAACAGGTTATCCTTACACCTAAGGGAACTGGAAAAAGAACAGAAAAAGAGGCCTAAGGGGAGTACAAGAAAGGAGATAATAAAGACCAGAGCAGAAATAAACAATATAGAGAACAGAAAAACAATTCAAAAGATCAATGAAACCAAGAGCTGGTTTCTTGAGAAGATAAACAAAATTGACAAACCTCTAGCCAGGCTCATCAAAAAAAAAAAAGAGAGGACTCAAATTAGCAAAATCAGGAATGAAAGAGGGGAAATGACTACAGACATCACAGAAATACAAAAAATTCTAAGAAATTACTATGAGCAACTATATGCCAACAAATTTGACAATCTGGATGAAATGGATAATTTTCTAGAAGCATACAACCTTCCAAAGCTAACGCAAGAAGAAACAGAAAATCTAAATACCCTGATTACTACCAAGGAAATTGAATCAGTAATTGACAAGCTCCCAAAAAACAAAAGCCCTGGACCAGACGGCTTCACAAGTGAATTTTATCAAACATTCAAAAAAGAACTATCACCTATTCTTCTCAAACTATTCCAAAAAATCCAGAAGGAGGAAGGCTCCCAAACTCTTTTTATGAAGCCTCTATCACCCTGATTCCAAAACCAGATAAAGACATCACAAAAAGGAAAACTACAGGCCAATCTCCCTGATGAATATAGATGCAAAAATTCTCAATAAAATATTAGCAAACAGAATTCAGCAATATATTAAGAAGATCATACATCATGATCAAGTGGGATTCATCCCTAGTGCGCAAGGCTGGTTCAACATCCGTAAATCAATTAATGTGATACACCACATCAACAAAATGAAGGATAAAGATCACATGGTCATTTCAATAGATGCAGAAAAAGCATTTGACAAAATCCAACAGCCATTTATGTTAAAAACCCTTAGCAAAGTGGGAATACAGGGATCATATCTCAACATAATAAAAGCCATATATGATAAACCTACAGCTAACATCATACTCAATGGGGAAAAGCTAAAACCATTCCCCTTAAGATCAGGAACAAGACAAGGCTGTCCACTTTCTCCTCTTTTATTCAACATAGTGCTGGAAGTTCTAGCCACAGCAATCAGAAAACAAAAAGAAATAAAAGGCATCCAAATTGGCAAGGAAGAAGTAAAATTGTCATTATATGCAGATGACATGATACTGTATATAGAGAACCCCAAAGACTCCATCAAAAAACTATTGGAACTGATAGACGAATTCAGTAAAGTAGCAGGATATAAAATCAATGTTCAGAAATCAGTGGCATTTGCATATACCAATAATAAACTAATGGAAAGCGAAATTAAGAAAACTGTCCCATTTACAATTGCGTCAAGAACTATAAAATACCTAGGAATAAATTTAACCAAAGAAGTGAAAGATCTGTACTCAGAAAATTATAAGACATTGAAGAAAGAAATCATAGAAGATACAAATAAATGGAAACACCTACCATGCTCATGGATAGGAAGAATTAATATAGTTAAAATGTCCATACTGCCTAAAGCAATATATAGATTCAATGCAATTCCTATCAAACTACCAAGGGCATTTTTCACAGAAATAGAAAATATAATCCTAAAGTTTATATGGAATCATAAAAGACCCAGAATAGCCTCGGCAATTCTGAGGAATAAAAACAAAGTTGGGGGATCACGCTACCAGACATCAAAACCTACTACAAGGCCACAGTAATCAAGACAGTTTGGTATTGGCATAAAAACAGGCACATCGATCAGTGGAACAGAACAGAGAGCCCAGAAATAAATCCAAGCATTTACGGACAGTTAATCTATGACAAGGGAAGCAAGAATTTACACTGGAGTAAAGATAGTCTATTCAATAAATGGTGCTGGGAAAATTGGACTGACACATGCAAAAAATGAAACTGGATCATCTCCTTACGCCTTATACAAGAACAAATTCAAAATGGATTAAAGACTTAAATGTACGACCTGAAACCATAAAAATCCTAAATGAAAATATAGGGAGTACATTTGCAGACATTACCGGAGCAATATTTTTACTGATACATCCCTACGGGCAAGGGAAGTAAAAGAAAAAATGAACATATGGGATTATATCAGACTTAAAAGTTTTTTCACAACAAAGGAAACCATTAATAAAACAAAAAGGAAGCCTACTGAATGGGAGAATATATTTGCCAACGATATATCTGATAAGGGGTTAATATCCAAAATTTATAAAACACTCATGAAACTCAACACCAAAAAAACAAACAACCCAATTAAAAAATGGGCAGAAGATATGAAGAGACATTTCTCTAAAGAGGACATACAGATGGCCAACAGGCATATGAAAAAAGTTCAACCTCACTGGTCATTAGGGAAATGCAAATAAAAACCACCATGAGATACCACCTCACTCCAGTCAGAATGGCTATCATCAACAAATCAACAAACAACAAGTGCTGGCGGGGCTGTGGGGAAAAGGGGACCCTGCTGCACTGTTGGTGGGACTGCAGATTGGTGCAGCCACTATGGAAGTCAGTATGGAGGTATCTCAAAGAACTGGAAATAGAGCTACCTTTTGACCCAGCAATTCCACTCCTAGGTATTTATCCTGAAAAAACCAAGACACTTATTCACAAAAAGGTATGCACCCCGATGTTCATAGCAGCACAATTTACAATAGCTAAGACTTGGAAACAACCAAAATGCCCGTCAGTAGATGACTGGATTAAGAAACTGTGGTATATTTATACAATGGAGTATTACTCCGCTATAAAGAAGAATGAAATCGTGCCATTTGCAATGATATGGATGGACCTAGAGACTATAATGTTGAGTGAAATAAGTCAGTCAAAGAAGGACAAATACCATATGATCTCACTTATATGTGGAATATGAAAAACTGTATGAATGAGCAAAGTAAACAGAAACTGTCTCATAGATATAGAGGAAAAATCAGGGTTGCTAATTTGGAGAGGATTGGGAATGAGGGAGAAGGGGAAGGGATTAGACAGCAAAAATAGGCAACTACAATATTGCTACTGGGATAGGAAAAACAGTTTGGGGAATATAATTAATAATGTTGTAAATATTCTGTGGAATGTCAGATGATCATAAGTCTTGTTAGGGAGACCATTTCATGGATGGAGTAGAGGTTTGATCACTGCACTGTATTACTAAAGTGGAGGTGGTATACCTACTGTAATTGAATATATATAGATAGTCACGGGATGTGGATTATACTGTGGAAGAGAGTCAGAGGAAGAGTAATAGATATATATGATATGGGGGGTTGTGGGGTGGTGTATTGGGGGTGGGGGGTTTGTCACTTTGAGGGGTAAAATGTATAACTATTGCACTGTGTTGTACACCTGAAACTATTGGGGGTGGGGGGGTTGTCACTTTGAGGGGTAAAATGTATAACTATTGCACTGTGTTGTACACCTGAAACTAATTAAAAATAAAATAAAATTTAAAAAAAAAAAAAAAAAGAAATTTAAATAAACTGGAGTTATGTGAGTCAATAAACTACATCTTAAAAGGATGTTGAGCAAAAAGTACAACTTATAAGAGGATTTATACAGTATGTTACATTTAGATAGAATTTCAAAACATGGAAAACAATATTTTATGTTATTTATAGATGAATTAATATATAATACAAATGTAAACCATGCATGGGAATGTTCAAGATCAAATTCATTATAACATTTATCTCTGAGGAGAAAGGGAAGAAAATACTTTTGTTGGGTTCAACTCCATCTACAATATAAAATACAAAGTGTTCCACAAATACTAATTATTATAGATAATAACAACAATAGTCTAAGACTCCTCTAGAGGCACAAATGCTGTAGCATTTCATTACTTTATAAGAAACGTTGACTCCTTCTTAGCTTACTCCAATCATCATACATCAAAGCTTACAGCATTTGAATTGCAAACTTTTGAGACCTATAATTAGTGAGAAGTAGCAGACAGAATAATCTCCAAGTATTACAAGACTCCCAAGGTAATTTCTGTTGGTACAAAATAATTCAATGAGTCCTAAGTTTCTTTTCAATGCTGGTTAACTTCCGTTGCAAAGAACACCAATCCACACAACCCTGGATTCAGTGTACTTATAAGTATTGGTCCTAAAATTTCTGTCATCTTTTATCTTCAAAGACAAGTTGAAAAATTGTAACATCTTCACCCTATTCTCAGAAAGACCCTGCATTTCAAAATCACAAACCTTTCCCAAGTTCGGATACTAAGACAAATAAGAAGCTACAAGGGAATTCAAGTTCATCAAAAAAGGAAGGAGAAGGGAGAAAGCACTGTTTGTATTAGGCAACCAAGACAGTCTTCACTCTACACCAAAGGCCAGATAAATATCAGATTAATTAATATTTCACTCTTCATGGCAGATTTCCCCCAGTATCTTAACAGTAATATTTCTTGCATAGAATTCAAATTCTAATGGAAAATGCAACCTTTCTCCACCTCTGTAGTAAAAGAATTGTGTACAAAAGAGTTGATGCTGGAAGAGGACAAAGAAATTCTAAGTCCTATGTCAGGCAAACCAAGAAGGGACCAAAGTTTTCGGATAAGTGAACATTGTCAATCTGTGAAAGTCCCAACTGTGGGTTCAAGAAGTAGAGAATCAAAGAAATAAAGCACTCAGACCAAGCTAGTGGGGAGGGGCTGCTGGGTAGCTGCCTTTGACCATCCCCAGAGGTGCCAGAGCTGAGTGGCCCTGCTTTGCCTACTTGAGTGAGTGACTGCAAGTGTCCAGAAATGCCGTGGCAGTTAGAATCCCTTGAGAAAAGAACTAATTCCAATACTGTGATTATATTCTGAGTTAAAAGAACCTACAAGCCTTCAGAGCTTGGACCAGAAAAAACCCTTTCCTTGACTCACGAGGATGAGAACAAGAGGGTAGTACCATATTTCAGTCCAACCGTGGCACCCCTGTTATAAACTTCTGCTGTGAGATCTGACTGTCCAGGGTGGAACAATAAAATAACAGTGGAATATCCATGAGAGTGGTCTGGGAGTCTGTTTAAGCCAGAGAATTGGAACATGGGCACAGAGCAGGGCTACAGATAAGGTGTGCAGAGGCACCAGAATATAGTGAATAAGGAAGACAGGAACTTGCTAGGGAGAGAGGATCCACAGAGGGAAACAAAAAATGAAGTTAGGATGAATAGCAATAATCAAGATGAAGAAGGCCAAAGGTCAAGGGTAGGATGAGACAATAATGAATTAAATGTAGAGAAACTAAAAAACAACAACAAAAAAAAAGCAGGTTCTGGAGTGCAGGAGTGGGTATCAGACTTCCCCCGTGTCTTGTTTAGCAGGGCTCCAATCACCCTAAGACCCACAGTGGTGGCCCAGAGCTTTGGCCGCTAGCCCCAAAGCCTCTTTGTTTCTGTCTCCACTCTGCCCCCACCCACACTGCTGGTACAAAACTCCCTCACATTTCTAGTTACTTCACTTTGGGTGCTGACTTATCCCACTGCATGTGTGGTCTCCAGTGAGTCTGAACTCTCTATTATTTCCAACTTTCCACTCAGTGTTCCCACTTTTTCCCCTCCAACACTCTGACTTCCTGGCCCTGAACCTGACCACTGACCTTTGGTCTTCTCTCTGAAGCCCAGCCTTTGGCCCTTTTCCTAATTGGGAAAAAGTTTCCTGGCAGATGCTTTGGGGTTCCACCTGCACTGCAGAATAAAACAGAGGTTAGCACAAATAGAGCAGAAATGTCACAGAGAAAGGATGAGATGGAGACAGTACTGTGGGTGTCAGAGTGGTCAGAACACAGAGTGGAGAGTCTAAAAGACAGGGGAAGGAAAGGAGAAAGGGAAACAGCGAAACAAAAGAACTGCTACATGAAGCCAGTAGGCTGAGGCCGTTTTCTGACCCACTTCTAGCTGTCTTCATTTCCCTCTTGCCCCAGAGGGAACTGCTCTCTAAATGAGAGCAGTAGAAACTTCCAGGGGAAGGCAATTGAAAACCAAGCTTGGGTGACATGTGTGGTGAGAAGAAAGCACTTCCCGAAGGCAGCTTCTGATAAGGATGTGCTTTCAGCAGTTGTCTGCTTACTGGGCCTTCCAATGAAAGCTCTAGTTGCCCTCTCGAGTTCTAAGTTTTCAATATCCTATCTGTCTTCTTTGGGCCTTTGGTAAACAGAGAAAGAGAGAAAAGGAAGCTGAGCTGCAGCTCTGCAGGTCCCTGTTCTCACACTATCTTTTCCAACCCAATTTGGCAGTCAACTTGCCTTCTCAACATCCTTTTTGGCCTTTTAATCTCAGTCTGAAACAAAAGCTACTGTACCGTGGCTTTGCAAGTTGCTAAGAGAATAAAATTTTTAAAGTTCTCCTCACAAGAAAAGAGAATTGTAACTGTGTGGTGATGGATGTTAACTAGACTTACTGTGATGATCATTTCACAATATGAGATGCTCCTTGACTTACTGTGGTGTTATGTCCCAATAAACCCATTGTAAGTTGAAATATCCTAAGTTGAAAATGCATGTAATACACCTAATGTACCAAACATAATGGCTTAGCCTACCCAACACTAAATATGCTCGGAGCACTTACATTGGCCCACAGTTGGGCAAAATCATCTAACACAATGAATCCACTGTAGAGTGTCGGTTGTTTACCCTCGTGATCATGGCTGGCTGGGAGCTGAGGCTCACTAACCCTGGCCAGCATCACGGGACAGTATCATACTGCATATTGCTAGCCTGTGAAAAGATCAAAATTCAAAGTACAGTTTCTACTGAATGTGTATTGCTTCCATACCATCGTAAAGTTGAAAAATTGTAAGCTGAACCACCGTAAGTCAGGGACCACCTGTATACATATATCCAATCATTATGTTTTACACCTGAAACTAATATACTGTTATGTGTCAATTATATCTCAATTTAAATATTAAAAGAGAAAAGAAAAAAATAATTTTAAAAACCAGATAAATTGGCATTGATCATTCACATTTGCCAAAGTAGTTGCTCATTTCAAAAAGTATCACCATAGGGGAGTTTTCAAACTTACTAAACACAAGTTTTCCATAATTATTAGTTGACCAGCTCCCTGGGGAATGTTTATTTTCAGATCATTATAACCATTCTTTTCCTTTAACAGTCCATGGATAAAAATTAACAATCTAGGATAAAAATTAAGTTCATATATAGTTATAGATTTTTTTTTCAGTCCAAATTTGGCATCTCATTTTAGCTTGGAGAGAAGCCTGAGTCATAACTTGAAGTTTGCAAGAACCTCATGGAGTGGAAAGAACTATTCCTGATCATTAAAGTTGCATTTTCCAGAGAGGAAAAAAACAAATGTAAGAGCCCTTAAGAATTCGGTACAACATTGTAAATTTATTATCACATGGTCTGTCTTCTTTCACCTGGAAGAGATGGTCCTATCAGTGCCAGATAGCAGGTAAACAAACCGTACAATTCACATTATTTTCAGCCCCTTCAGTAGCTGAACCTTGATTATCTAATTTGTGTCAAGTGCCTTGAGAGACTGCAGGGAGAGGCAGAGAAGCATGCACAGGTCTATCAGACCCTGGAGGCTTCCTAGAAGTAAAAGGCTGGTAGGAGTGATAAACTGCCACTACGCTGCTCTTGCTGTAAATCAATTCAATTTCCCTTCGGCTTTTAAAGTAGCCTTAGGGGAACGGGAGCAGCTCATAGACCTGTGTGTTTAATGGAAAGAGCGAAGGCTCAGGGGTCCCATACCCCAGGCCTGATTTCTCTGCTCAGTCACGTAATAGCTGCAGCCTGTGTTAATAGATTCATTACTCTTAAACTCCAGCTTTCTCATCTGTAAAATATTGGTAAAAATATACCTTATAGAGACCTGGCATGAATTAAGTCAGTGTAGTTCAGTTCAGTGAGGCCCCTGGAGTCAGATGCCTTCGAGTTCAAATTCTGACTCGACCCCCTTCTTTACTGTGTGAATCTGGGCAAGTTGCTTAAAGTCTTTAAGCCTCGGTTTCTTTAATACATATAATATTCATAAGAATGATTCTTACCTTACGGGGTAGTTGCACGGAGCAAATGAGTTTATCCATAGGAAGAATGTAGCACAGTGCCTGGCACATAGCAAGCGTTCAAATGACTGTTAGCTGGTATTATAGGAAGCACAGCGCACAAGCAACGTCATTTCCTGTTCCCTAAACCAGGTTGAGGATTAATAGGAGACAGTTGTGCTAGAAGGGCCCAAGGACAGACCCTTTCCTTTACAAAGCATTTCTTTCTCTTCTTTCTCTTTTTAAAAATGGTTCTGGCACACATTCACAAAACGCCTTGGGGGAAGGGACCCTAGAAAGCCTCTAAGTGTCTGTATTTCCTTCACAATGAAATCCATATGCTTTCAGAAGAAACAGAGTCCTGGAAAAGGGCCGGTTAGAGACTGTGCCTAATACTGAAAAGCACATAAGAGACGTCATGAGTCCAAATTAAAGCTAGCTCATTATTACCATTAATATCTTCATTCACATTTTCCTATGTATGCTTTTTAAAATACATACATTGTGGTTGGTTTACAGGTTAAATTTTATTTAAGAGGTATTAAGAAACAAAATTCAACTGAAGAAATTTGAAGATACAATTGGATTTATTTAACAATTCATGAATCAGCCAGCATCCCATCGAGAAGAGCTCCAAAGAACTGTATATTTTATATTATATTTTAAAAGCAAATTCATCCTCTTGGGAAAGCATAAAAATATTTTTGAAGTTTTAAAGCTTGAAAATATTGGTAAAAATCATCTCATGAAACTAGAATGGATTACTTCCTATTTTTCAGAGGAGGGTGGCTAGAACGAAGATCTTTGTGTGACTGCAGGAAGAATTGTGCCTGTGAAACTGCACAGACTTTCTTCTCTGCTTCTGTCTTTGAGTCTTTGTCTTGGCCTTCTTTACTCTCACGCATGCGCCGTGCTGTAATAATTATACTTTGTGCCTGTCTAGCAGTTCTTTCTTCCCATTTGTTCCTTGAAACAACTCTATGAGGTAGAGGGTAGTGAAGGCAAATACTATTATTGCCATTTTTCAGATTTGAAAATGAGATACTGAAAGGATAGGTGACACATGGCTATGTATAGGAAGAGCTGGTCCTAAAACCCATGTTGTGTGCTGGTTCCACAGCTGCAGACGGGATTCCGGGAATCACGCAGTCCATGAAGGGAGCAGGGATACAGCACCCCTGACATATGGCTCCAGTGACTTTGACAATGGGTGGGTGTGAAGCTCAGCACAATTCATCATTAAGTTCCCCTGAAGATGCTTCCAGGAGCTCCAGTCTTGGCTACTGAGTAGCCCTCATCCATCCATCCATCCAAAATGGAAGCGGATATAGGAAGTGTTCAGCTGGGGGAGACTGAGAGGCACATTGCCCTCTGGATCTGGAGACTAGGGTATGGAGCTCCTCTTAAAATTAAAATTTGCAACTGAGTGCAGCCATTTTTAGTTGAGATAGCTGGGGAGATATTTCAATAAAATTATTTCTGAAAACATTAATTTAGTTGTCATTTTGGATAATTGTCCAGTTAATTCTAGCTACACAGACACTGGAGTTGGGTAGCTTAAAAAACATGTTTCCATTTTCCTTCTCTCTCAAAGAATCGATTTAGTTATGTAAAAATGCAAAAGATTAGCAAAATCACCTTGCTATTATGATTAATTGATAGCTTTCATGCTGAATTGTCATAACTTAAGAACTCTTGATCAGATTCCTAAATGAAGTCTGCATTTTCCCTTTTTCATTATATTTTTAAAAAGAAATCCTGGTCTGAGAAGCCTGAAAATAAACTTTTAAGGTGCACCAAAAATAGTTTCTACCTTTTAGTCTCCATTGCTATTGGCAATTACCAGAGAAGAAAAGTATTGTGAGAAAAATTTCACCCAGAATACACTCAGGTCACATTCTCTGTCTTAAGATGCCCAACTGTGACAAGCAAAAGTGAATTCAATTTAATCTTTGTGGCACCCTCTGGTGGCTAAGAAGAATCATGAATTCAGTGTCTGGACCCAGAAGCCAGTGATCTTTGAGGCTTTTTAAAAATAGCCATCACTAAATTTTCCATTTAACAGTTGAAAATGTGTCCAGATCAGGAAAGCAGGAGGGAGTGGAAAGAATGTGGAATCACAAGACTTGGACCTGAGTCAAAGCTCTGTCATTTACCAGCAATGCGGACTTATGTCTGGCTGGTCAGTATCTGCAGCACTGAGGCTGAAATCTGGAATTTCTTATCGGAGATAAGAGGCTATGTCAAAACTGGAGGGGTATGTGATTCCATTTATCTGATATGTCTGGAAAAGGCAATTCTATAGAGACAGAAAGCAGATTAGTGGTTGCCTGGGGCTGGAGATGGGAATGGAGATTAGCTGTAAATGGGCAGGAGGGGACTCACTGGGGTGATAAAATCATTCTAAAGCTCGGTTGTGGTGATTGTTGCACAGCTCGATAAATTTACTAAAAATCATTGCAATGTACATTTTAAATGGGTGTATTCTGTAGTATATAAATTATACCTCAATACTGTCTTCAAAAGCAACTGGAGGGGAAGGCAGAGTGGATACCCCTGTTAATGCAGGTACAGAGCTAGGAAGCCTGTCCCTTGTAATTGGGTGGGAGGAAAAGGGAATGTGGGGTAGTGTAGGAGTGAGCAGGACAAGTGCCTAGGGCGGGTGCTGCTGTCAGCAACTTTATTTTGTCCATTTTGTATTGGCTGTAGCTTGTGCCAAGGTGAGTCACCTGATGTTAGCATGCTGGAAGTTCGAAGGATACCTCCTCCTCACCCAGCTTCCTATTGCAGGGCTTTAGTGTACAGATAACTCAACCAAAGGAAAAATGAATGAAGAAATACAATCTGTCAACATATGAAATAGCATTTAACCTGGCTATTAATGAATGAATGTTATTAAGAAAACAAAGAGCTGTTTTTCACTATGAGATTAGCAAAGATAGGAAGATTGACATGGATTTCGCTCTCTGTGCTCAGGTAAATTGGTACAGCTTTCTGGGGGCAATTTGGCATTATACTTCAAAATGTAAATATGCACACCTTTTGCCCAGCAATTTCACTTTTGGGAATTACTTCATGGTAATAATAGGACATGTGTGAAAAGATATATATGTTAGGAGGTTCATGACTGAATCACTTGTAAAGGCAGAAAAATAGAAAGGTTTTCAAATACCCACCAACAGGGATTTAATTAATTGTTGAATATCTATTTAATAAAAAACATGCAGTAATTAAAAATGAATGTGATCTATATTTTGTGGGGGGAATGTTTGCATTATGTTGCTAAGTAAAAAAAGATCAGTGTCATAAGGGCATAAGTGATGTAACTACCTTTTTGTTTAAAATTATAGTGTGTGTGTGTGTGTGTGTGTGTGTGTGTGTGTGTGTGTGTGTGTGTTGGACATGAAGATGCACTGCCCAGCTCTTCCTTCCAAAAAAGGACTTGTTGGGCAGCCGGTGGCTCAGTTGGTTAGAGCTTGTGCTCAGAACAACAAGGTTGCCGGTTGGACTCCCACATGGTATGGTTGGCTGCGCCCCGCAACTAGATTGAAAACGGCAACTGGACTTAGAACTGAGCTGCTCGCTCCACAATTAGATTGAAGAACAAGGACTTGATTTGGAACTGATGGGTCCTGGAAAAAACATACTGTTACCCAATTTAAAAAAAAAAAAAAAAAAAAAAGGACTTGCCAAGCTGACAGCCCCTTCAGAAATTGCCTCTGCTGCAGAGACACCTCTCCCAGTGTTTTTCCCTCCTGAGTAGTGTGGGTGGCACATCATCAGGGAGGCAGGGATATAACGCTAGTCATTTCAGCTCAACAGAAAACTCTGATGGGCTCTGTTCATTCCAGAGCTCCTGTGGGGCCAGCCACAGCTATCAGCAGGCCTGCACCCCAGCTCCATTTCTCTCTCTGCTGATCTGCTTTCTTCCCCTTCTTTCCACAGGTGTTGACCCCACAGACAATTCTTAATAAATGTCCTGCACAGTAAACTCCATCTCAGAATCTGCTTCCCAGAAAACCCAACCTATCCAGTGGACAAATTCTGGAAAAAATATCCACCAAGTTATTATGTATTGGCTGGCTTTTATGTTAAAATTTTGGGCATGGTCTGATTTTTGTAAAATGAGTATTGATTATTTTTGTCATCAAATTAAAATAATGAAGTGGTTTTCATTTTAGAAAATAAAATGTTAATGTTTTGGTTTTATTCTGGTCAAAATGACCACATCAAAGCATCAGGATCAAAATGGCAGCACCTAAGCCACCTGGTGTGCACCCTTCTGAATAGAGAGGTGAGCTCTTCCCAACACCCTGCTGGCCCACACCCTTCCTGCTGCTCTAGGTCTTGGTACTCACAGCTTTCCACTTGCTTTACGAGGAAAATGCTGGTGTTTCCTGCTTCGTGTTTTGTACCATTTCACCTCTATCCTCATCAAAACTCACACCCACCTTTCAGATCAGATCAACCCGAGTGAGGGGCACCACAAAAAAAATGGAGATTTGTGTCAAAAAAAGCTGAGACAGCGAAGCATGGAACAGAAGGCCTGAGTAAGCTAGTGGGTAGGAGAGAGTGGGAGCCAGAGGAAAAGAAGATTTTAATGAGTGAGACTGGAGATTATAAACTGTATTTCCTTTTGAATGTCACCTGAGAGATACAAGTAAAGATTAGAATTAAACTGCTTTTGATTGCTGGTCTGCATTCTCTGATAGTGACACCATAGAAAGAGTGGGCTGAGGACAGTGGGTTTTTATTTTTTATTTTTTCTCCAACAGTAATAGTTCAAGCTTTTAGCCCACTTCTTTATGAAGGCCTTCAGCCTCTTCCCCACTCACCAATTCTTTCTAAGAGTCCTAGACATCATCTCTCTTGTATCCAGGAGCTCTGACACTGATTGTGATGCTGACTGCTCATAAAGTGAGAAGAAGGGAATCCCATCCTCCACAACTGTTGCAGGTGTCCCTGGGGAAGCTGATGTCACTGCACACAGCATGGTCTTCATGTGGTCCAAACAGCTTCTGTCCCAATCCCCTGGTCTCTAGGATTGACCAAGGAACAGGTATCTGAGATACAGGTCCTCTCCTTCTTAAATTTCCTCCCAGATGCATATGCAAAAATTAAAAGAAAAAGTTGAATCTTTCTTCTTAGTCTAAGAAACCACCATGCAATTCAAACTCTTGTGGTCCTATCTGCTAACTCAAAGCACAAGCCAGAACCAAGCTGGCTCGAGCTGGAACCTGGTCTTAGTCTGGTGACACCAGCCTGCAGCAGAGTGACCTGAGCGTGGCATCATCAGCTGCATAGTCCTATTCTAAGCACCCAGAGGTTAATGACCCTGAGCTGTGGTGTGGTCCAGGTGGGCAAACGCAACTGCCAGCGGCTGCCTGAACTTTGGGAAGCCGCATGCATCTTTAAGAGGGCTGACAAACCCACTTCCATAATTCCTCAGTCCAATGGACTCACAGTTGGAAGACACAGCTAACAGTGGTTTCTGAGCTTTCCTAAGCGTTATTCGTTTGTGTAACCAGAAACCTACAGACTATTGAATTTTAAAATAGTCAGGGGATTAAGTTGATTATAAACAAGACCACTAATTCACAAAAATGTGCTGTGTTCTTGACATTTGACAACTATAATTTTGCCTGGGTTATTTAAGATACAGCTTCCATGATTGGTAAGAAAACAATCTGCTGTGAAGGTGCAAAGCAGGGACACTGACGTAACATGGGACCTTAGGGCAACAGCTATAGGGTTCATTTCTGCTGAAGAGTGAGCTCCTGTGAGACTGTGTGTGAAGAGGGTGGGCATTATTGGAACTTCTATTGTACCAACTGAGAATTAAGGAGTCCTTATGAAATGGGCTTCCTGGGTGTCAATATCTATTAGCAGGATTCCAGGGTGCATAGCCCACAGGATCAGTCATTTATTCAGTATTCTGTGGGAGGCACTGTGCTGAGTCCTGATACTGAACAGAATATTTGATGTAACTGTCCTAATGTAGACCCTAATGGGTCCTTATGTAGAGGACATACAGCCTGTAGCTATTTGAAGCTCATAGCATTGCAAAATCTACGCAAAGATGTGAAGTAAAATGCACCCACGGGTGTACAGTCACACACACACACACACACACACACACTCTCAGTGCTTTATGGGAATGGAGAAGGAAGCTAGGTTGTCCTCTAATTAAACAATATGTTCTCTAACTTTTTAGATATTTGAAAGCTAATTTAAGCTCTGGGAAAAGGTAAGGCTCATCTAGTAAGTGATCTTTGGGATGCCCCAAGGTGACGGTAGGTCCTTAATGTAATCATTGAAATGTCAGCATTTTTTCTCCTTTTCTGCAGTGATACAGAGGGCTCCATTGTCTGTTCTCTCAGGCAGCTCTTCCTGGCAGAGTCCACATGAACTCGCAGAGGGCGATTCTCCTGCCTCGGGGAAGGGAATGCTGGGGGAGGAGAACTGCACGCTGCCCATTAGTTCATCTCTCAGAGCCCCAGCCCGCCGCCCCGCCCCCCACCCCCGGAGGAGAATGGGCTTGGGGAGACGGGCACAACAGGCGCTGAGATCTCAGGCTCGGCCTGGTCCTCACTGGGATCAGAGCCCACTGACCACACTGCTGGCCTGGTGCTGGGTGGAGGCAGGACGCCCCTAAGCTCCCCAGTTTCACTAGGCCAGCCAAGCCGCTGTCTCTGGGCTGAATATCCAGATTTGAGGGCCTCCTGGATGACACCAGAAGAGACTAAAGAAAACTGAGTTCTGAGCAGATGGAAAGAATTCCCATGAGATGAAGGAAAGGGTCTCCCCTTGGTTTGTGTGTTTGTGTGTGTGTGTGTGCATGTGTGTCGTGGGTGTCCTGTAGGTGGGGGTGGGAGTTGTAAGCGGATAGTAAGGAAGTATTGCCAACTCTTCTTGGGAGCTCAAGACAAAATCCAGTTAAATTTCTACGTCACAAGATGCAACAACAAAAATGAAAAATTTTAGGTGGGGCATCTATATGCAAAAAAAGTAAAACCAAAAATGAATAAAAAAGAGAAAGAAAACTTCTCAGTGAAGAGATTGTGGGCAGATCTGAGACACAGTTAGGATCACCATCACACTTTGTGACTAGATGTGAAAAAGAGGGGAGATGGAAAGTTTGGCCTGAGAACCAGATTTCCGGCCTCAGCAGCTGCGGTGCATGTGCCCTTCTCTCAGAAGTGGGGACCAGGACAATGCCTGAGTCACCTACCTGCTCCCACCCCAGGCTGCTCTGTCACCAGATTCAAACAAGTAGTCCCTGAATTCCTCACTGTGACAATTACATCATTTTGCCCCATTTTATGACTACAGTTTTTGAATCAAAACTTGGGACCTGCAGGTTCCTGTGTGGTCTGGCAGTGGGGCTGTGCCTCCAAATGACGGGGAACAGTCCTCAAGTTTGTTCTGCTCTTAGAATTCCAAGGACATGGTCAAGTGTGGGAAAGGAAAGGCTGGTATGTGGTCTAGGTCCTCGGTTATTAGGGGAACCAAAAGCACATTGTAAGATTGATCTGGATAAATCTCAGGATTCCAAAATCCCCACATGAGGCCTTTGAGAGAATTCTTTTTCCAAAATCATGTTTTGATCTCATAAACCCCACAGAAATTCAGAAAGGAACAAAGCATCTTATTTCTTTCCTTTTCATTAACTAGGTAAAAAAAAATATATATATATATATATCCCTACCACAATTCCTTTCAACAGGCTAAAGTTTCAAATCTAGACTAATTGGAAATCGCACGAAGGAAAATATCACTCTAGGTCCTTTGTCAGCTATGGGAGCAGGCGGCGCCAGGCATGCTGTTCAGCACAGCTGGGGTGCTGTGATTAGGTGCAGGAGGCGGTGCCTGCTGTGCTATGAGTAATAAGGTCCTTTGTCTCTGACCAGAAGTCTTGTGTCTTTTGCCAGCATCAGTGAAGCTGTGATTGGCAAACTTGTGAGTTTGCACACAGCATAAAATTTCCACGCCTTCACAATTCTTGACACTGCTGTGTATTGTCATCTCTCTGGGTCCTCATCTGAGATGCGATTTTAATGTTGCTCTCGCCAGGTTCCTGCTAGCTTCCTGGTTATCCAGACTCTTTCCTTACCCACATCAAAGTGGGCATCAGGCCAGTGCATCACGGGGCACACATTTAGTTATTATTATTATTAATTCCATCATGTAATGAGTGCCTCTAGGTACCAACCACTCCTTCATACATGACCTCTGTTTTATGCAACAGCATTGAGAGCTTGGAATTCTTCCTGACCTGAGGCTAAGGGTTAAGAAACTTGTCCCATATCACAGAGCCTAGTGACAGAGGTAAGGTTCCTACCTGTATTTTTCTGGTAGCAAAGGTCAAGTTCCTCCCACCACAACCCCATGCCACCTCAGTTATGCAAATGGAGTTTCTGAGGAAAATAAGAAACAGTTTAGTGGTGATGTTGGGCAGCCTGCTTGGCTTCCTCTCCCTGAATGATGACCACAACCCCATTCCCTGATGTGCTGCCCTATTTTATTTGACCCCTGTTATTGCAGATCCACAGTAATTCCTCAGCCCTTTTACCATCAGCATCTCTTCTTAAAAGTAGAGATATTAATGGTATTTTTTTCACAGCTCATTAGAAATCTGCGTGTGAGGAAATGGTCTAAGAGGGATTGAGTCATGCATGATCTAAGACAACAATGACAGGAAGTATAAGTTGAACTGACCCTTGACAGCAGTGAGAACGTAATCAATGACCTCAGCTTCCAGTCTGTGGGGTTTAATATGCATCCACCGGAAGCCTGGGTTGGGAGCTCACCTCTCCAAGTCTTCTCCATGGGGGCTCATTTGAGGGATGGCTGCCGTCCAGCCTTGTATTTCCAGGAAATGAGACTTCGATTCCTTGTAGTGTTGACCTTAAAAGAAAGGCATTAGGGTAATTCTTGAAAAGAGAAGAGCATTTGAGACAAAGCTGAATGAGAAGATAGAAAAATCCACAACTCACTTTCATTCTGTCACCAGGCAGCTGCTGCCACGTTTGTACTAGCTGTGAAATTCCATGTGGTCAGCAAGCAGGCAGCAGAATAGCCACTAACTGAGCCACCGACTCATACATTTCCAAGTTCTTCTACTTTCCTAGAATTCACTAAGCCCCTCAGCCCTGGGGATGCCTTGGGGCATGGAAAATTTGAAAATAAATTATGTGTGTACAAATCCACCCTCACTACGAGTTGCAATACGACTGTATTTTCCCAGCAGAATTTTTGTTCATTGCGGCTCTTCAGCATAATGCCAAGGGTAAAATCACGCTAAACTATATCAGGATTCAATAGCTTACTGTTTGTTTGAACTCTCATCAGAGGTGAGTAGGCAAAAAATTATACAGTGTAGAAGCCATTTAGAGAGGCAGAGATGCCAAAGGTCCAGGAAATATAAGAGGAATAGGGAGACAGTTCCAAACAGAGAATGAAAAATATTGCTACATGCGAATAACTGGCTTGATCCAAATTACTGAGGCTAATCAAGAAGGCACAGTGAATGGCAAGAAATTTGAAAGTCTTCCTTGGATGTTTCTTCTTACTTAACTGTTTCCATCCTGTTCAGGCCTTTTAGGCTGGCCCTCTCGAACCATGAGGTTGTGCAATGCAGTGAACAATGACGAAACCAAAGCGGGGAGCAGGCCTGGCCGGATAGGGTGCACCCAGGTCAGGTTCCTACAAGGCCAGAAGAGATATCGAGAATGCGTGCGGGTTTGACTTTGCTTAACAGCCTCTGGCCACTTCTATGTGCAGTGAAACCAACCACAGTTTGCAGCCCTATCAGGCCAGCCAGCTGCTGGTCAGTGTTTGGGGCTGTTGTAAATCACCATCACTGCAAGTCTGACTGGCTTGCGGAGCCAGACTGGGATTTGATTGGCAGAACAGTAGGTTCTCTTATTATCCCAAAGTATCGGGCGGGGTGTGTTTGTGTGTGTGCGTGCGTGCGCATGTGCGTGTGCTTGTGTGTGTGAAAATTGTTGAAGTGAGAAATCTCCATTCCAGTCAGATACAGCCTTCAGCGTTATTATATTTTGGTTTGTGGAATAAGGCTTACATCTTTTTATGTTTTTAATGTGGGGTGTTTTTTTTTTTTTTGGTTTGGTACAAAAATAGGACAAAGCTTTTAAAGCAATAGTATCTTAAAGATGAGGTGTCAGATATTGTGAAATTTGGGGTATTATGACCCCAATATGACTGTGTATTTCTTTCTAGCATATACTTTTCTGCCTATATGATGCTGGGTGTGGGCATATCTTTCTCTTTTACACTGTCTCTATTTATCTGTATCTATTTGCCTATTTCTACTTGTCTCCTGTTTTTGTCTCTCTTTTTCCCATCCTTTCCTCTCCTTTTCTTCCCATTCATTTCTTCAAAGTTAGATTGAATGCCAACCACTGTATATTGTCTCTGAGAATTGTAAAATTCTTTCTCCCCTCCAACTCTGAATCAAGTGCAGAAATTCCGATTGATCTCACTTTCAAAGATGAATGCCCTTGAGAAAAAATAAAAATGATCCAGACCATTTCCCTGACCCAAGATGGAGTTTTCTAGGGATGGATGTCATATTAACTCTATATTAGTCTACACGGAATGTTGATGCCCTTCAAGGATAATAAGAAATATGTTGGTAAGAGGAGAACCAAGGCTGTTGGGTGTGGAGAGAAATGAGACAATAATTTCTATAAAAATGAAACATTTCATTAAACTGCTTGTTTCATTCAACTTTTTCAAATATGAAACACATGGCTCTATAAAGCATGGAACAGAAACTGAAAATGGGATAACCTAGTCAAAGCTTGAATTTTTTCAAATCAACAAACAGCGCTTTTCAATCTTAAAATGACTCACTCCTGTGACTGGGATGCTCCCTAATTTATTTCTCTTAAATTGTTAGAAAACAGACTTTCTGAGAGCCTCAGGCTATGAATCCTCCCAGAATCCTACACATGATGAAGGCTGCAGAGCCAGCACCAAACCACCTTGCAGGTAGTCAATGCTAGATACACGGGGGCTGAAATTCGTTAGAGAAAAAGTAGTATGCTGGAAATTACTTTTCCCCTGAAATATGCTATCACACTTTCTAAGAATGTCTCAATTGCCTGTAATTACTGGGAGGCCTCATGTTTCACACCAATAATTCTAGTATTGTGGGAAACTCAGAAGACATGAGGAAAGCCAGCATTCATTATTAATGAAAATACTGCCGCTCTCTAAGGAAACACAGTGCACTTAATGCCCAGCTTACCTCATCTTTCCATCAATAAATCCATGCTCTCTAATTGTTTATGGTGTCCCTTGGTAGGCTCATTGGAGAAGATGACAGCTAATTAACAAACACATTTTGGCCTTAATTAAGCTACCCTTTCCTGTCTATGAGACTACTTCACTATAAATGGAGGCTGTTTCTGTTTATTTTATTCCCAGTATAGAAATGAATTCCAGAGGAAGTCTTTTAAAACATGATCCTATTAAGATTCCCTTATCTAATGAAATACACATATTTTGTATTTTAAATGAGGAGAAGAATTCTCTTAAGAGGTCAATTTCTTTTTTGCTTCCTCCTTTTTTTTCTTTTGCTCCTTTGTAACTGATGGCCCAGGAGGGTATTAGTTAGCTAGGGCTACTATCATAAAGTACCATAAACTGTGTGGCTTAAACAACAGAAATAATTTTTCCACAGTGCTGGAGGCTGGAAGTTCAGGCTGAAGATGTCAGCAGGGTTGGTCTCTTCTGAGGCCCCTCTCCTGGGCTTGTGGATGGCTGTCTTCTCCCTGTGTCTTCACATCATCTTTCCTCTGTAAGTGGCTGTGTCCATACCTCCCTCCTCTTCTTACAAGGACACCAGTCAGGCTGGATTAGGATCCACCCTAACAGACTCATTTTAATGTAATCACCTCCTTAAAAACATTTTCTCCAAGTATAGTCTCATTCTGAGTAATTAGGGGTGAGGACTTCAACAAATGAATTTTGAGAGGACAAAATTCAGCCCATATCAGTGAGGAAGAGGTGACATTTCCAAGGAAAAGTGGTAGTGTGTTGTTAAGGCACCGCCTCTAGAGCCAAAAGACCCGGATTCAGGTCTCAGCTTTTCCACTTGCCACCTCTGTGACCTTGGGGAAGTCACTTACCCCTTATGTTCCTCTATCTGTAAAATGGATTAATAATAATGCCCACCTCAGGGAGCCTTTATGAAGATTAAATAAATGCTTTATACATAGAGAATCTTCTACAAGTGTTTGCTATAATTATTTCAAGCTTTTCCCTTAAAATGCTTAAAGATTACAGGACCTATACATTTTCCTCATGGGAGACATAAATGCTGTGTCAATAAACTATAACAATGTGAAGAACGTCTTGATCCCCATAGTGTAAGCAATTGAGATGATTATTTTTAAAATTTCTTTTATAGTCCCAATTTTCTTTTATTCTCAAACTATACAATGACTCTTGCATTAGGGCATGAAATGGGTTTGGGTCATATTGTACATGAAGGATTTCATTGAAGACCATACCCTGCCACTCTCCCACCCCAGTTCCGTATCTTGTCCCCCATCTGAACCAAAGGCAAGTTTGAACTGTGTGCCTAGTTCTACCTGAATAAACCTGAAAAAAGGTCAGAGACTCCAAATTCAGATGCCTGCTTCTGTTTTCACAACAAAACTCCAATTCGGGACCAATGCCCTTCTTTACTGCTATCCATATGTTGGTAGCGAAGTATTTTTGGAGAAAGTTGCCCCACACAGGCCAGTTCCACTAACATTCCATGGCTGCCAGCCTCTCCTAGGCCCTCCACACCACTGATCTTTTTCCTTACCCCTGGTCCACACCAGCTCCCATCCTCCTAAGCAGGTGTTCCCAACTCTTACCTCTGCATTCAAGCACTGTACTCAAAGCACACCTCTCTCTCTGTCCATGGTAACATTCTTATTCTTCCCAGGAACACAGTAGTTCTAGCAACACCAAACTGCTTAATTCCACACACATCGTGTTGAATCTCTCCACTGGGCCTTTGCTCTTACAGGGAATGCCTTCTTTTCCTCCAGGCTTCTCTGCCTTTGCTTGACTTACTTTTACTCTTCTTTTAAGATTTGACTCAAACATCCCAAGCCCCTCTCCGAAGCCTTCTTTGATCGGCATTCTGCCTCACCTGAGCTGGGTGTGAGTTCATTCTTGGTGCTTCTAGGACTCCCTGCACACATCTCTTGCACTATTTTTATGGCATCGCTATACAATTATCTGTTGATGCATCTGTCTCTCCTAATAGACTGAGTTCTTTGTTTCCAGAAGTCCTGTGTGTTCATTACTGAATCTCATTGCCCAGCATAGTAGATGCTCCAAAAGTGTCCTGTCTTTCCTCGAGTACACAGACCGTATTGAAATCATTGTGTGCTGAGCTCCTGAGGCTCAGGGGTCAGTCTTAATTGTTCTTTCTGCATCCATCAGGGTTCTTGGCTGCAAGGAACAAAGTCCATCTGTGCTGACTTAAATACACAAGGATTTTGCTCAAAGGCACTGGGTAGCTCACTGAACCCATGGGAAGATCAGAAAGTTGGGCTTGAAAATAGGCATGAAAAAAGGAAAGGGAAAAAAAAGCCACGGCTATACTCAAAATCACACCAGCAAGCCAGGCCACTTGATGTCCAGAATGCACTGCCTACCCAGGGGCATTGCTCACTGTTTCTGGAAACTAGAGGTTGTTTCGGCATCTGCCATAGCCCTCCCTCTTGGTGGATCATCTACCCTCCCTACTTCCTGGCCTCTCTGGCTACATACCACATGGGTACACACACCTGAATGGCTAAACCTTAGTCGATGTGCCCATACTCTGAATGTAAGAGAAACTAGGAAGGTGAGTAGCTGATGTTTTCAGCCTATTTAGAGAAGATCAGGAAATTTCTCAAATAAGGAGGGTGGCTCAGGCAATGATAGACTGATAACAACTATCCATTAGAGTGCCCTGAGGCTTAGCACAGGCTGGCAAACACTAAGTGCTAAGCCAAAGCAGATTAAAAAACAAAGTATGAATGAATCTCCTGTGTGTTTCCAAAACCCACTTTTGTATTGAACGCATTTGACATATAACGTGTGTAAATTTAAGGTGTACAGTGAGTTACTTTGATAAATTTACATATTGTAATGTGATTGTAGTTGTTGCAATATTCATCACATTACATAGTTATTGCACAATATTGTTGTCTATATTCATTACACTGTGCATTAGATCTGTATGGCTTATTTAGTACTTATTGCAAGTCTGTACTTTTAAACAACATCAATCTTATTCTTCACTACCCCTCATCCCTGGGAACTACCATTTTACTCCCTGTTTTGTATGAGTTTGACTTTTTTTAAGATTCCACATATAAGTGATATATCATACAGTATTTGTCTTTCTCTGTCTGACCTATCTCACTTAGCATAATGTGCTCAAGTACACACAATTGAATGTTATTCAACCATGAGAAAGTAGGATATCCTGCCATTTGCTCCAGAAACTCACGTTGCTGAGGAAAATCTTGACCTGCTCACAATCCATATGTTTGAGGAGGATGTGACAGGAGAGGTAGGATAGGAGAAGAGAACTAACATGTGTTAGGTGTTGTGAAGTGCCAGGCCCTGTGCAGGCACGTTAGCTATGTCCCTACTGGTGACACGATCCTCACTAGAATGTAATGTGCAATAGGCAGGTGCCATGTCTACCTTATCATCTATCCTATGCCCAGTGCCTGGCATATAGTGGGTCCTTGGGAAATACTCATTGGTCTTGAACAATGCTACAAAGGAGATGCTGTGCTGTTCTGTGCATGTTCAGATTAGGAACTCCTGCCAGCCACAAAGGTAGAAAGTAGCAGGCCTGTTTGGCACCCAGTCCCATGTTTTGTCCATCATCACACCTGTATGAACGCTAAAACACGAATTGCCAATATGCAGGCTGTTGGGAGGAGCGACGTCAGTACCAGGGCAGCATAAGCCGCCCCTCAGTTTTGTCTTCCTTTAACATCTAAAATTGGGCATCTTTTCATGAAGGAAAGTGCCTCTGGGGGAGCTATGGGCTCCAGCACCATATGCGAAGGGATGTGGGGGAGTCGCACCCACCTGTACATTGGGTGCCAGGCAGATGGACCCAGGGAAGGGCTGCAGAACCAGCAGGGGCCTGTGAACTGGCTCCAACCCCTCTGGGCCAATGTCCAGGAGCACCTGGAAAATGCTGACTAGAGGACCTTTCTAGAAGTTCAGGCTTCTAGAAGTAGAGATTTTCTAGCACTCTGTTGGAGCAAACAAACAAATCCAGTTTGGATACACTGGCGTGGGTAAGTCGACTCCAAGTCGGCCCTTAGAGAAAGAGGAGTCCCAGGAGCCCTCCGAGTTGGAGAAGAGGGGACAGTGGTGAGCGAATGCCCGGCTATCCCAGCTGTGTAGGACTCTGCTAAAGAAACCTCTTTCTTTCTCACAGCACCCAGAGTATTATAGCCAGAGGCCCATGACGTGGGGTGCGGGAGGGAGGAGGCTGGGAAAGAGGCAGATAAGAATATCAGAGGGCAGGAGGGACATGGTTCCTGCTGACTGAATTCTAGACTCCAGCCAGAAGCCCATCATAAGATGCTGGGAAAGCCTCACCTGAGGATCCCCCCAGCTAGCCCAGGGGTACTCCCAGTACCTCAAGTGCCAAACCCATACCTCCTGCAAAATGCCTAGAAGAAAACATAGCTGGTAAGTTCCTTGACATCAGTGTTGGCAATGAGCTTTTGGATTTGACACCAAAAGAAAAAGCAACAAAAAACAAAAATAAATAAGTGAGACTCCATCAAATTAAAAAGCTACCTCATAGAAAAGGAAACCATCAACAAAACAAAATGGCAACTTACAGAATATTTGCAAATCATATATCTGATAAGGGATTAATATCAAAACATATAAAGAATTCACACAACTCAATAGTGCAAAAAGAAATCAATTAAAAAATGGACAGAGGAACTGAATAGACATTTTTCCAAAGAAGATATATAGATAGCAAATATACAGGTACATGAAAAGATGCTCAATATCATTAGTCATCAGGGAACTGCCAATCAAAACCACTATGAGATATCACTGCACACCTGTCAGAGTGGCTGTTATCAAAAAGATAAGAAAAACAAGTGTTGGATGTGGAGAAAAGGGAACACTTGTACACTGTTGGTGGGAATGTAAATTGGTGCAGCCACTGTGGAAAACATTACAGAGGTTTCTCAAAATACTAAAAATAGAACTACCATATGATCCAGCAATCTCACTTCTGGGAATATATCTAAAGAAAAAGAAAACAGGATCTTGAAGAGATATCTGCCTTCCCATCTTTAATGCAGCATTATTCAAAATAGCCAAAATATGAAAACAACCTAAGTGTCTGTCAACAGAGGAATAAATACAGATGTGGTGTAAATATACACACACACACATACATATAGAAATATGGTACATACACACACACACACACACACACACACACGGAGTATTATTCAGCCACGAGAAAGAAGGAAATCCTGCCTTTTATGACAGACAACATGGATGAAACTTGAGGGCATTACGATAATTGAGATAAGCCAGATAGAGAAAGACAAACATTGTAATGATATCACTTATATGAACAAGCTGAACAGGTCAAAATAAAGAGTAAAATGGTGGTTACCGGGAGCTGGGGGGTGGAGGTATTGGAAGATGTGGGTCAAAGGGTACAAACTTTCAATTGTAAGTTCTGGGAATATAATGTACAGCAAAGGGAAATGTGCGTGTGTGTATATATGTATATATATAAAATTATGCAACATGATGGAGGAGTTAGCTAGTGCTAAGGTGGTAATCACACTGCAATATAAAAATGTATCAAATCAACATGTTGTACACCTTAGACTTACCCAATGTTATAGGTCAATTATATCTCAATGTTTAAAAAATAATGCAGGTTATTGCTTGTGTGAGATTCTGGGATTATTTTTTTAAAGCTTTTGATTAACAAAATCTATCTGAGGATCTTGCAGATTTATAATCTGACTGCCTGCCCACCACCTCCCAAAGAAATCCCAATTATTAAACGTACATTCTTTTAGATCATAGGCTTCTAGAAAACGGACTCTGACCTCATGGCTCAGAGGGTTTCAAAGCCTTGCTGCGCCCTGCTGCAGCCCCCGCGCTTCAGGTACACATTTCAGAGTCCTCAGAAGATGGAGCAGTGTCTCCATAATGATCAAATGGCATGCCTCCGGAGGGGCCCTCCCCCATCGGGCCTGCTCCTCGCTGGATGTGTGTCTGCCGGAAATGCCCAAATGAGGCTGATTCTGGAAGAACTGCTTTCATCCTGAGAGTTGAGTGCAGGCCTGCCTCCAGCTTTTGCTGGTCATTTACGCATCCCGGCCTGTGTAGTTTCTCTTTCAGAGATACCTCATGCCCCCTAGTGGTGCGAGCAGCAGAAAGAACCGGCTGACCTCGGTTCCCTTTCCAGGGCCCACTGTTCATTCACTCTGCAGAGCGATCACTGTTCCAGGCAAGCAGTGCAGGAAACGAACCAACAAAACACCTTCAGGAGGGTTCCCTAGGGCCCAGTGACCGAAAACTTTTTAATGAGGAAAGACTCTCCTTGAAACACAGTATTTGCGCACATTTGGTGAGGAAAAAAAAGGGAACTTTGTCAGGGCTGCACCCTGCCATCCTGCAGGGGCAGTACCGCCAGTCAGCGTGTTCTGTGTGGACGGCACCCAGACCCAGCACGTCGCAAATGGCCCCACTTGGCGTGGCTCAGTACAGCTGCCCTGTGGGGTGACAGCATTTTCTTAGGTGCTAAACCAAGGCCAAGGCCTGGAGCGTCCGCCTGCTGTGGACTAGGGAGCAGCTGCCGAGGCCAGCTGGTGGAGGAAAGGGACCTGCCCTCACCCTGCCACTGCTGCCCTGGCTGGATGACCATGGGAGACGGGTGCCCCCACCCTCGTCTTTCTGGAAGTGCACTAGGACTGAATGAAGGATGAGCCAAGACCCTTATGGCATTGGCCTTCCTGTGAGACAGTCACATTTCTTTTGGGAGCTGACTTGATACAGTTGACAGGGTGCTGGCTTTGAAATCAAATAGTTTTTCCTCCATCAGAATCCATTTGTTAGCTATGTGACCTTGAAAAATTAACAGTCCTTCTGATCCTGTTTGTATCTGTGAAACAGGGTTTATGACACCTTTCTCGCAGTTTCTGTGACAGTCAAATATCTATATCTCATAAATATTATACATATATATATATGTATCTAATATAATGCCTAACACATAGTAGATGCTCAGTACAAGTCAGTTCCTCTATCCTTCCCTATCTTCTCAATTGTGTGCTCTCCTTAGATCTCTCTGAACCTGGGAGGATGCAGCCTATGCATAACCATGAGTCGGAACCCCATCTACACTCCTGCCGTCTGCAGTTATGGCTCTTGCTCCAGGGAGAGGCAAGACAGCCGCTCAGATCACCTGATCCTGAGATTTCTCAGGTCTAATTTTTCTTTTTTTTTCTTTTGCCGAGTCATCCTGCAACCTGTCGGCAGCTCAGTGGCTGCTCAGCTCGGGCTAGGAATCCAACCGGCAACCCTGTTGTTCTGAGCTTGCACTACTTGAGCGAGCTCTTAACCAACTGAGCCACTTGGCCGGCCCACTCAGTTCTAATTATTATTTGGCAGGCTTGTTTTTCATTTTAAAATGATGTTGGAGATTTGACGCTTAGGATTTCTTCTGCACCCTAGTCTTGGCAAGACACAATCTCATTTTTCTATAGTGAATTGCCTTTAACTCACTGAGATTAGAGTTGCCTTTAACTCACTGAGATTCTTATCTGATCTTGAGTGGCTAAAAAAAATAGTTAAATTTGTTTGTGGATGCAAAAAGTGTAAAATGTGGTGACAACAGGTCCTGCAACAAGGAGAGGACTTTAACTAGAGTCAGTGACCAGCAGCTCTGGCCACATTTTCCAGCATCATGTGCAAACATGCCGCCAGCTAGCCCCCACCCAAAAGGTGTCTCCATGTACTAGCATCAACCTAGAGGCCCCCTCAGGACTCTCCTAGTTCTCACTGAGACACGAAACAGGGACGGTGAGCAGCTGGCTGAGCGTTAATTACACTTTTCACTCTGCATCAAGGTTTTCTGTTTAACTTTTGGTCCTGGAGTTCTAAATCCATCTAGACTTAGGGCGCAGGCAATTTTTTAGGAGCAGTTCTGAAAACCGTTTCTCATAATTATACAAGCTGACAACTAATAGCTGTAGACAATTAGGACAATGACATGCACTACACATGTCGCTTAAATCTGATCATGAAATCAATTAAGAAAATATTTTTAAACAAATACATTTCAAAATTGACCATAATAATAAGATATATCATATTTTGTTCAGACGCTTTCCCTCAGTTGAGCATAGTTCCCTCCAAGTCGCCTGGCATCAAGGTGAAGGCAGCCTCTTGTGTACAGTTGTTATTAGTGGAGAAACACTGGGGGGAAAAAAGAGGAAGAAATGGGGAAGCGTATATAAGCGGTCCTTCTTCCTTCAAATGTCTTAACTGTCTTGCTCAGCAAATAACTATTGAGCATCAACTATGTGCCAGGCACTCTTCTAAGTACTGGGGGTACACCAGTGATCCAGACAAAAATCCCCTGCCCTCACAAAGGTGGCACTCCAATGAGGAGGGAAAGATGATGCCATGCTAAACAATATCAGAGCCTGAGGCAAAAAGTGAATTTGGATATTTTATTCATCATATATTTTTTCTTTGATTTTTAAAAATATTGTATCAAAGTATTTGATTGCTTTTTTGTGCCTGAGGCACATTTTCCTCTCCTCTAGTCCCAGCCATGAGACGGATGCTGGTAGATGCATGGTAGGGTCTGAAATGTACCACCCACATTTCCCCTTCAAGACCAATGCACCCATTTTTCCCAGCTGCTGAGAGTTGACAGCTCAGAGTCCGACCCCAGAGATTGCCTTCAGCAGCTCAGAGCCCTAGTCCAAGGTCATGCCCTCTCCCCAGAGACCATCTGCATCCAATGAGTGATGAATAAGGAGAGAGAAGATCCCAGAATATTAGAGGCCAGATGATAATGCTTAATTTTCAGATATAAGATGGAAGCACTGAATAGCAAGGTTAGAGTAGCAAGCAGGGAGACTGATGCACAGCGAGCTGGAGTCCCAAGATGAAAGCTCAATCTATACCAGTGTTCCCTAAGTGTGGACCCTTGAACAGCAGCATCAGCTTCATGTGGGAAACTGTTAGAAACCTCAATTCTCAGGGCCAGCCCCGATCTACTCAGTTAGACATTCTGGGAGTGGGCATCAGCAATCTATTTTAACAAGACCTCTAGGTGATTATGGGGCACTGATCTGTACTGTCAAGAGGAAGGAACATGGAGGCTGAGGACAGCTGTGCCAATAGAGTCAAAATTCTCTGACCAGCTTCTGGACCTGAACTGAGTTCAGAGCCCAATGACTAAAGGAAAGGCCAGTTCCTCAGAAGAAGTACCCTGAGACACCTTGGAAAGTCTATGTGACAACAATTGCTCACCCTTCCCCAACAGAACAGATATTTACTTGGGTAACCATACCCCGGGGAAAGGAAATAGCCCAACATTTTGAAACCTGTTGGACACAAGGTCTGAGTTGACAATGATATTGCCAAGGTAAGAAACGTTCAAACCTGTGGAGAATTTTTTATAAGAGTTTATTTGAGCCAAACTGACAATATATGCCGGGGAGCAAGATCTCAAATGCTCCAGAGAATAACCATTTTTGCAGCTTCTTTTATGCATTTGAAATTAAAGAGTGGATGTAAGGAAGATTGGAGAAAGCAAAGCAGGGATTGGATAATAGGATAGTTACCAAGATAACCACTCTCTACAGAGTTAATACCCTCTTGAAGGGGTATTACTTCTGGCATTTCCAAGGCGTGTTAACCTAGAAGCTCCTGAGCAATGGACAGGGCTCTCAAGGCAAAGCTAAACCTTTTACTAAAGAAACGATAGGCCTGGGCCGGCCGAGTGGCGCATTGGTTAAGAGCTGGTTTTGGGATGCCAGTGGCCCCGGTTCGGATCCCACATCTGAGGGCCAGTGACACTGCCCTCTACAGCTAACAACAGCTCCACTTGGAGCTGAGCTGTGCGATCGCCGGCGATGGTGTAGGCTGCAGCCCCTGCTGCAGTGGGCTGCCATAGGCTACAGTGAGTGGCCGGCAGCCAGCGTGAGCTGCCAATAGCCACGGTGAGCGACCATCCAGAGGCTGGTGACCGATCTGCCTCATCTGGGAAGAGCGCAATGACAATACCAACATGGGCCAGTGAAGCAACATCCTCCGCAACTAGACTGAAGAACAAAAAGACAGCAACTTGTCTGTTTCCCTCCCCCAATTCCCCAATAAAATATTTAAAAAAAAAAAGAAAAAAAGAAATGATAGGCCTGGGGCTTGACTACCCACCATGACCTGCCCAGTTAGGAATTTATGATCACATCACCATGTGAGGTTATTTTCCATAGAACCCTCTTTTTTTTCCATCCACAGAAGCCACTGGAGGGTTTGAGGTAAGTAACATGATCTGACTTTACTTATTAACAGGATCACTCTGATTACTGTGCTGAGAATAGCTTGTAGGGAGGCAAAGGGGGAGACAAGGCAAGAGAGGATGGTGGCTTGGACTGATGTGATAGCAGCAAATATAGTGAGGAGTGTCCAGATTCTGGATATATTTTTAATCAAGATCCATAGGATTTGCTAACAGATAGGGTGTGAAGTACAAGAGAAAGTATATTGTCAAGGCTGACAAAGTTTACAGCCTAAGTAATTAGAAGAATGGAGTCTCCATTTAATTTACCAAGATGGACAAACCTGGGAAAAAAGAAGTTTGGGATACAAGATCAGAAGAATAATTTGGAATATGTTGAGGTTAGACATCCTTTATGTAGCCAAGGAGTAGGATAGGAGTTGGATGTAAGAGTCTGGAGTTGGGGAAAGGAATCATCAGCTAACAGATTTTGAGAGCCCTCAGATTCAATGACAGGAAGCAGGCAGGGATAGAAAAGAACCTTTAGTCACTCAAACATTAAAGGTCCGGGAGAGTAGTTAAAACTAGGTAAGGAGCAGAAAATCTGAGGAGGCTGGCAGAGGTTAGTAAGGAAAACCACAGGCATGTGATATCTTGGAGGCTCCGTGACAAAGGATTTCATGGAGGAGAGAGGAACCAACCATGTCAAATCAAGTAACAGAAGGACTAAGAGTGAGCACTGAAGGTCACTGGTGACTTTTCTTTTTGTATTAGTTTCAGGTATACAAAACCATGTAATAGAGATTTACACCCCTCACAAAGTGATAACCCCTCCCCCAATCTACTACCCCTTTGACATCGTATATAGCTGTTACAATTCCACTGACTCTATTCCCTGTGCTGTACTTACTCCCCATCCCATGACTCTCTATCCATATACATATTATAGTTGACATTCAGTATTATTGTTTCAGCTTCAGGTGTACAGTGCAATGGTTAGGCATCTACATAGTTCATGAAGTGCATCCCTAATAAGACAAGTGTTGACTTTGATGAGAAAGCTTAGACACAGTGGTGAGGGCAAAAACAACTGCTGTGGGTAATAAGGGGGACAAGAATTGGAGGTGGGGGATAGACAACTCTTTAAAAGTTTTGCTAAAAGAGGAAACAGACATAGAGAAGGAAGTAGGGTCAAGAGAGGTGTTTTTGTTGCTTTTACGATGGGAGAAATATGACGAATTTGTATGTTGGTGGAAATGATGCAGTAGAGGGGAAAACTGATGAAGCAGGAGTGAGAGGAGAATGGTTGGAGCCATGTCCTGGAGTAGGCAAGAGGGGATGGGATCTGGTACACGGGCGGAAGGGTTCTCAGAGAGCAGTATGGACAGTGCATCCGTGGTAAGAGAGAGAAGGCAGGACGGTGGGAAGTGGTCCAAGGGCATGGCAAGGTGAGGCGTTTCTTGTAGGTAATACTTTCTTCTCTCACTTTATGAATATGAGTATTACATCACTAGCTAGTGTAAAAGGATTTCAATGTAAAATGGCACCAGAGGATATGAAATAAGGAATCTCACTCATGGGTCCTCAGAAGAATGGGACTTAAGAACTGAAAGACTGATTTCCCATAAATGCCTGATTTACAGAAGATGGAGACTTAGCTCCTGACCAGTGAACATCCGCCAAGAATCCCTCCCCATCCTTCAGCCAATGAACTTCCTGCTTGGACTCTGGCTGGACTTCCCCGACTTTGAGCTCATTGCTCAGAAACACAGACCACCCCAAACCATCAATGTACTCGGCTGTATCTTGTATGCCTTTCATGAATTACAATTCCTCTGCCATTCCTGAATAAACTCTATTTCTCCTAACCTGAGCTTGCCTCAGTTTACTTCATTTAGGCTGAAACTAGTAATGGTCAAGTTATTTTGTATTTCTAAACCACAGTTACCTAATCTGTAAAATGAGGATAACATTTCCTATATTATAGCTCATTGGGATGATTAAATGAGTTAATACATTAATCTAAGTATTGGAAAATGCTGAAAGAATAACTAGTACAATCTAAATAAGTAACTTTTACCCTTTATCAATAGATACTATTTTTAATGGAACAATAAAGTGACGGAAGGAATTGGGAAGTATATATTCCAGAACCTAACCTTCTTTCAAATAAGATATGTTAAAACACATACAAAAAAAAAATCACTTAAATGTTTGAACTTTTTCCTCATTTGTAAAATGGGGCATCACTTGAATTACTGGTTGTGAAAATGGACTGTTGTCATTTATTAAGTATGCTGTTGAAAACTTAGTACTAAAAAAATTTTGTAAGCAACTTTGAGACTCAGATTTTAGCAATTTTATAGAAAAGTTTTATAATACTACATGTCTAATTATAATGAACTTAAAATTCCATTGCTTTCATAACCTTCATAAACACATGATATTGGGAAGAAAAATGACCAGTGTCTGGAGGCTACCTTCCGATTCAAGGACGGATCGTGTTGTCCAGATACCTGTTTTTCTACCTTTACTAGTTCTTAGGGGCAAGTTCTACAAAGAAGGGAGTCTCTCCAGGGATTCTGTGTCCCAGGCACCAGTGGCATCCCTGTACACAGACTCCCCTCCAGGGCAGCTAACCCAAGGCCTCTGATAAGCTACGTCTCTCACAGCAGCTTTGGGTTCCTCTTTTTAAAAAGTTTAGGGGGCGGCTGGTTAGCTCAGTTGGTTAGAGCACAGTGCCCATAACTCCAAGGTTGCCAGTTTGACCCCCACCTTGGGCCACTGGGCTGTGCCCTCCACAACTAAGTTGAAACAATTACTTGACTTGGAGCTGATGGGTCCTGGAAAAGCACAGTTTCCCACAAAAAAGAATAAAAAACAAGGCAGTTTAATCTCCCACAATGATCAAATAAGATCATTAAAGATCAATATTACATTATAGTTTAAAATTATTCTGGGCTACTATAACTCTAAAAAGGGTTAACGTAGGCCTAGAATACTTACATATTTCCCTCTCCTCAAAGTGGATCTAGTCCCTACCTACTTTGTTGGCAGTTATAAAATTGAAGGTCTGAAAAATGTTAAAATATATCTGATCTATAGAGATTATTCCTCAAGTATATTTCACAGTAATATCTTTCACATACTCCATTTTAACTTTCATCTAAGTATTTCTGAAAGCTATGATATAGTTATGATGAGCAATTTACTCATGGGAAATGGAAGCTCGAAAACCAGTGACACAATAAACAGCTTCCTCTATGGCCTATAACATAAGCCACACTTTCAACACTGCAAAAGTGGTTTGCAATCACTGAAAAACAGCTGGTTGCTGTCAGGTTAGGGATTTACATGGCCCTGGGAAAGATGATCCAACTACCGTTAGAGGTATGCACTCTCAACTCAGTAACTAATAGAAGCAGTAAAGGTTGAGAACTATAGAACCTATAACCAAAACCCTGTGAAGACGCGGTGTGATAGACTGGCCAATCACCACCTCTCGCCCCGCACTCTTGGAGGATCTGGCTATTGTTTGTACCAAGTGGACACTGGTCCCCTCACCCCCTTTCTCTTGAACCAAAGTGAACACAGAGCTTGAATCACTGAGATGAAGGTGGATGCTTCATCTGGGTCAGACAAATGCAAAGTTCGAGTCAGGCCCCAAAGCATATCAAAAGCCACAAGGTACTTGAGCAGAAGGTAGGATCCTGGAGAGGGGTGAAAGGAAGCCAACTCACCAAGAGAAGCAGCAAGGGGCCTTCGAGAGGCTGATAACTTTCCATTTCGAGGGCCACGTAGCCTGGGCAGGTTGTTTCCTGCCCTTAATGAGACTTCCCTGCCATATCCTTACAGTAAACCCACGTCTATTTCAGCTAGCCTCCAAAGCTTTCCTTTTTTGTAACTCAGGAACACCTGAATCAGAAACGCATCCTCCTCCTCTGCTTTTATGGACCAGACCACTGAAGACAACGAGGTCACCCTGCGGCTAGTGATCATTCAGCTCTAGAACCCAATTCACCTGATTCTCAATTCTGCTATGTTACCTGATCTCCTTTATGTATCAGTAGGCTCTGAAAAAGTTAGACCGGCAATGGGGCAATGGTAAGCAACCTACTTCAACATTGGCTTGATTTACCACCGAAGTCCTAAATTAAACCAAGTTAATGCTTGATTTCTGGTAGTTCATCTCGGCCAAGGTTTAAGGTCCCAACCAAACATAGAGTGGCCTAAAAACCATCTGTGTTCACAAGAAAAATAACTTGCACCCGACTTCTTGGTGAGATCAGTCCCAGCATATATCCTACTTCCCTTCTTGGGTGACCACGTCTTGCGTTGGAGTATTAGATACAGCAACAATTTGGTCAAGCCTAATTGAATATTTCTGTTTTCATATTTACGAATATTACCTTCAGATGTATTTTTAAACCTTTATGAGGGGAGACAGTGGAACTGCTGTTAAGAACTGAAGAGTGAGTCACAAGGGGCAGTTACCACAGCTTCCTCTGCGTCCTGAGTGACAGTGTGGGTGATGGCTCCCCATATACGTAGGGGGCTATGTCACCCATGAGATGGAATACAGACAGCAAAACAAAATCCCTATTGGAATGAGGGTTAATGTGAGTCAGGGGCCTTTTATCTTTCTTGAATGTTAAAAATATGGAATGCAGACATGGAAGATGGTATTCTGAACACTGAGGAATATGGACTGGCCTAGCTCTCCACATTATTAAGTTCGGAATTTGATAAGCTGCATCTGAAAGGTGAACCTGCTTCCGGTTAGTCCCTAGTGACCTAGACGAACAGGGCAGGTTGGTCTGAACTCCCAAATGTGGATTGGCTAACATATGTTTAGGGATCCTCCTTGTGGTTGACATAAGATTTGTGATGGATATTCCAGTAATTGCAGCAGGTAGGCAGGCAAGGTTAGTACTTGGGGAAGGCATGGAAATCAAGTACAATATACACATAAAGAATATGTAGGTTTGTTGGAATTAAACTTTGTCAACCAAGAAAATATGTCTATACTAAAGTTTTGGTATACCTTCAGAAAAAGTTTCAAGTTTTGTTAATTCAGCCAAAGAGTTAAAGGTACCAGAATACTATGCTGTTTTGTCTGTATTTCCAAGAAGACACTAAGAATTATGAAAATAAAATCCTTATTATAAATTTTAGAATACCACATATACACTGAAAAGTATATCTTTTACAGTGTCAGAAAACTCAATTCTATTATATAGTTATAATAGAATTAAATATGTGGTTTGGTCCACTCACCAAAACAATTAGACATAGCTATAATTTTGTTTAAATAATTTTACATTAAAATGTTTTTCGAGGCCTGAAATAAAAATATTCTGATATGTGGACTCAGAATTAAAGGTTCTTTTTACACTTTTAAGACCTGCGTGCTTCCTGGATACACATTAAATACCACATACGTCTTAGTTGTTGTGAAATCACATTCTATAAGAAAAGTAGGACACAATAGGATAAAATAATGTGACCTCAAGACATTAAACATTTTCAGCTCTGAAACTACAAGGGACCCAACTGCAGCAGCAGTACTTTTGCCCACTGCTGACTCCTCTGCATCCCTGACACCCCGGAGTTTCGTCTCTAATATCACTGGCCTCTAAACGAAATAGAGGGGGTAGCTGATTGCATGATTTGAGGCAGAAAAACAAATCAAAATGGGTCAGGAACATGCTGTTGTTTTCAGATAGCATGGATGCTTTTAGAAATGTCAGTCATAAAAGGACATTGACATTAACATAAAGGGACTTCCTATTGGTCAAGTTGTGAGATTTTGAGCATCTAATACAAGCACAGCAAGGCAGGCATACAAAAGTAGGCTGTGATACAAGTTTAATTTTTTAGTAAGTAGGGGAGCATTCACACTGAATATTTTACTTCTAATAATTATGTCTGTTGATAATAATATTTAAATACATAGTTATTGCTATTTAGGTAAGCATTCAAGAGTAAACACATGGAACTGTAACTCGGCCAAATGATCCCGGCAGAAGTTACTAAAATAAAAATAGGGTGGCTTTATTAGCACAAATAATAGGATGTATGGTGAGCACAAATAATAACCAGGTAGGTGACATGGTGGCCATAAATAATAACTAAGAAACACAGATATTCAACACTGTATTTTAAAACATGAATTACTCAATGTCCCGAAGAGACGAGTTAATTGCAATAAAATCCCTCATTACTAAGAAATGAAAGCTCTAGAATCAAGATTCTATGTCTTTTGTCAGCTGTTTCAAAAATCTGAAAGGCTCATGCATACTAAATATATACTCAGTTTAAAATTTTTCAGAAAACTTAAGTCAATTTTGGAATGAATTTTTAAATGCTCAAGAAAAATTGGGGTTCTAAATTTATTTTCCATATAAATTTAATGAAGTGATCATTAAACAAAACACATATAGTTTTACGTATTCATGTCTAAAAGTCCCTCAGACAATGAAATAATCTATTTTTTTTCTTACAAATTCATACTTCAGAAGAGAAAGCCTGTAATTATGGATTCCTAACAGTCCCTGTTAGAATCCAAAGGAAGAGCGATTCTAAAAGGTCTTAAGAAAGACAAGGCTTGAGTTGTCTATTCTTACCAAACAGTCATTTGCATGGTTTTAAGGACAAATGAGTCATAACTTAGCAGGAATTACATTTCCATATTAACCACTTGGGTAGATGCCATGAAATATAATTGAGGCTAATGCATACTCTTTTTACTTCTAACCACAGGACTTATGTTGTATTGAAGGGAGGTCCCCAAAAGATAAAAAGAATCTGAAGTACAAAAGAATCTGAAGTTGGCTCAAGAAAGGCCAACTCAAAAGGTCAATACTTCAGAAAGCCAGGTCTTTAGGAATATCGGAGAATTATGAGGATGCTTCTCAGAAAGAAAAACATTAGTCGCATTTAATCTGACACATAATAAACACAACAGAATTAGAAAAATCATGATTTTATGAAGTCATAATAAATATTCCCCATACTCAGCACATCACGAGGGGAAAAAAAAAAGAGGAAAGGATAGAAGAGTTTATCTAATTTGTTGGCTTTATAAAGCACTACCTTCGTGGCATTTGTTCCTGGGTGAATGAAAGACAGGTCCTGGGAAGACCCACCTCTTACAAATAGAACAAAACGAACGAACATCTTTGGGAATACAAGAACTCTTCGGCTGCAAAATTATGCACAATGTCAATTAATTCAAGTGCTTGTATCACACTGATTTACACTGATTAAACAACTTCTTAAGTCATGGAGCTAAAGCCGCAATGATAAAACCTGATAGGGTGGGGGCTGGTATTGAGAACAGCACTCAGTATGACCACAGTTCTGCACATCTGTAAACACGGTGCTGATACACTGAAGGGGCTGTGGGGTGGAGGTGGGGGTGGTGGTGAAATTCAACTAGAGAGCTTTTCATAATTATGGCTTTTTTCTCATTTCTTCATCCCAATCAAAATCTAATGATTCATCCTCTAGTTCTGGTAAAGTAAAGAGAGATGTTTTAGAAAGAATGAATCGCTCAGTGGATCCCTCCAACTGAAAAGTTTTCCTTCTCTTGCCGAGCGTTGTAGCAATGGTGGTGCGAGGAGGGCTTGGGCCTCTCTCGCCCCAGTTCTTACTTTCAGAAGGAAGGGATTCTGATTTGGATTCAGAGGAGGAAGTAAAGGAGAAGTTGGCCAATTTGGCTAGTGTGCAAGCATGAACCTTGCTGCTTTGATTATTGCATGAAAGCGCTTCCTCTTTGCCTCTTTCACAAGTAAGACGCAAACGTCCAGACTCATTCTGAAACTCAAATTCGGGCTGAACAACTCTCTTTTCAGGGTCATGTTTCCTCCTCTCTCTTGATGCGTCTTCCTCTGGTGGCTGCTGTGACACCTCCTTTGCCTTCCTCTGCCGCTGATCGGAGCTTCCGTTTCCTGAGGCAGAGGTCAACTTTTCTGGACCCTTTGCAGGCAGCGCTGCTTCTCCTCTCGTTCTATGCTGGGAAATTTTGTGACTCTGAACTGTTATTTCAGTTGTGCCAGGAGACACATGGCTGTGGTCCTCAGGCGAGTGGATTAGTTTTAACTTCCGTTTGAAAGTAAATTTTGCTAGTTTGGCCACAGGAAGAACTGGACTCTCAGCATTTTCAAATTCAGACTCTTCCGCCTGAGCGCGGGATTTCTTTCTCTTCTTCTTGGGAGTCTTCAGTGCGCTTTCTGGGCTATGCACAGGGATGCACGGAGGATGGGAAGGGCCTGTGGGCTGTGCAGGTGTCCTGGTGGGGTTTATGCACCGCTTCTGGGCCCTCTCCGAGCGCAACCTCTGCAGTTTCCTGGGGACGTGGTGAGTCAGTACCGAGTCGGCTTCAGCAGCAGTGACGGCTGCTTCAGAAACTACTGCTGCCTGTCTTTCCTTTTTACCCTCAACGCTGTGTGGCCTGAATGGAGCTTCTGTCTCTCCTGGTGCTGGAAGCTGTCCAGTTTCCAATTTGCTCTTTTGGCCTGACTCACTCTTTTCCTTACCCTGAGACGTGTTGTTGGAGATTTTCAAAGCCATTTTTGCCCCAGTTGTTTTGGAACCAGGAGACACAGAAACAGTGTTTTTAGGTTCCATCTGATGAATTGCCATGGAGTCAAACCAATCCAGACCAACATCTCTTCTCTTGTTGTGCTCAACTGAATGTTTTCTACTTGTTGACCTGTTAGGTTCCAGATGGGGTGGGGGATTGACAAGTGGACTTCCCTTGACACTGCCTCCAACAGTGGGGGTACGCGCACTACAATTCATTTCCTGCTGTGTTGATGTTCTGAACTGGGGTTCTTCCCAGGGATCATTTCCCGAGGATCCTGGAGTAGTCTCTGCCCTCACTGCCTGTGGTTGGGATTGGCACACACTCTGATTCTGTAACCTGTAGCAGAAATAAAGAAAACATATATTAAAGGAAAGAGAATTTGCTTTAACCTTTCCATTTCTTTAGGGTCTGAGATGCTATCTAAAGGGTTAAGTCCCACATAATTTCAAGTTAATACAGCCTCTCACAGCAGAGGGAAGAAATGATCCTTTTTCATCATAATAGAATTTAAGTGCTCTGATAATCATTCTAATTTAACCTAAAGCTGCAGTAAAAGAAAGAAAATGAAGTAGCTGATTTGTCTATAGTGTTAAGTTTTCCTTGAAAGTCCTTTAATTCATTTAAGATTGAAGATCAGTGTAAAATGTGCCTTATTTCCTGTTAAATGTGCAACTACAACATAAAAGTGTAGCTGTTTGCATAGCAGTTTACTGCTGATTAAAAAAGTGGCTCTACTTGCTAGTAGCTAGTTTGCAGATCAGAACCCAAGTGAAAGGCTAGAAATTATGATCTCTCACATCTCTGTACCTATCTGAGGTACTGGATTTTAGGACCTCTGAATCTGAAAGTCACCTTCCTGGACAATAGAGTCTGTGGTTCCTCCGTCCCTGGGCTCCCACTGTCCCCTCTGGCCTTCACAGTCCTGGTAGACCACCCCCAGGCCACTGTGACAACCTTCCTTCAAAGTGCAGCCATGTTTCAACATGTGTTCTGGGCAGATACTCTCAGTTGATACAGAGTCAAGTTGATATAGACCCTCCCTGAATGAGGGATCCGATCAGTGATACCCATTTTCAATCCTGGATATATTAAAAACTGAAATAATGCCAGAGGACCAAATTCTAACAGAAATTGCAGTTTCTCAAAAGGAGGTCCTTTAGAAAGCCCTTTCTAACAACCTGAAAATGGCTTTCTAGCCTAAGGGCCACATGACCCTGCTTCCATTTACTAAATCTGAAAAGGAATTACACCAAAAAAGCAGATGAATAAATTATTCTAAAAATAAGTGCAACCATGGAAAAAGGAACAGAATACATTAACTTTAAATAAATTTTAAATTTAAATATACTAAATACATTAAAATGTTAATAAGCTTACATGTGAGTTTTGTCTTATTAATTCATTGCTGTTACTTTTCAAAATACTCTGTAAAGAACAGTATTACCTCTTACAATCAGGAAAAAAAAAATCACAAATATTTTATTGTAAAATATTGGGTTATAGTCACACATGGTAGATTTGGAGACATCGATATAGCAAATCCATGTTCAGTGTAGTCACAACCCAACAAACAAAACAAAAAATAGATTTCATAATTACTACTTACTAGTATGCTTTCAGCATCAAATTGAGGTCAAGGATACTCATAATTGTAAGAACTCCATAACAATGTCCTAAAAAACAGTGATTTTCAGGAGTAGAGCAATTTAGCTCTATTATTTTAGTCTAATTCTGACTTCGGGAATTAAATGTCTGCAATTTACAGCCTCTCAAAAGCATGTGTGCACTCTGGTTTGAGGTGGGTAGAATGGCCACCATCTGAGGCAGGCTATCATAAAAGCATTTTTCCAGAAGAAAAGTGTGATAAAAATACTAATAATTTTATTACTGAGATGTGATCCACTTAAGGCACACAGAGCTCTTTCCTAAGGGGAGAAACTCATGTGTTCTCACTTGATAAGATGAGCTTTAGACTGTGTCTAGGAGGTAATTCACTTTCATTTGTGGGGCACCTGGTTTTGTTGCTTTGAGGATCAACACTGAACAGGGTGCTGCATTACAAAGAAATGTCAGAAGAACATTTTAGGCAGAATCCTATTTTTTAGATATCACCTACTCTTTTTTTAAACCTTTTTTCCTTCCAGGAGAGTCATTTTGAATTTGGTAAGTTCAATTGCTATTTTTCTATCACATTTCTTCCCTTCCTGAATCCAGCATGTTTTTGGCAGTCAAAATGAGCAGCCTCTCCCTAAGCAAAGCCAAGCCCAGGGCAGGCAGAGGGACCCGCTTCATCAAATCATAAAAAATCCACAGGACTAGCTTTGCTTTTAACACCATGCTCTGGATCATTAAAACCCAGGAGACCAAAAGAAATGAGGGGTGATTTTATACAAAGTGCAAGTTTACTGCAGGCTGGCACCTGGGTGTTAGCAGGACAAAGCCAGGCTCACACTTCCCAGGAAGGCTGTGCTGAGGTTTTACAAATTAGAAAGAGAATGCTGCTGGCTGAAGGAAGTGAGAGAAGGGGAGCGAGAAGCCAGGGAAAGAATTCGGAGGTTTTACTTAATGCAGTCAGTATTCCTGGTGTGGTCCCACACTGTCCTGGGCTGCCCCACTTCCACACGGACTCCATTCACCAGCCCCAGCTTTGAGGTCAACACCAATAAGCAGGTTCGGGTCAGTTACTGGGCCACTCAACTGATCAGGAAGAGTCCCAAATAGATGCACTTGCCATTCCTCACTCCTGTTTCACAGATACAGACTCAAAGTCTAGCTTTTTAGAAGCTCATGTACTTAGGGAACTTGCGAACGTTCAAGTTCAGGCCAAAATTCTTGAGGTAATGCACGTGACAGGTTCCTTCCCATGTGTCCACATTTAACAAGTCATTAGAAAGGTGATCTGTGAAACATTGCTTTTGTCATTTGAGTTGTTACCCTGTAGGATGAAAAAATGATCTCCCTCTTTAACATGAAATACATCATTCTCACTAGGGATTTTTTTTTAGCCAGACGGTTACATATGTACATTTTTTAAAGTCATGGATTTGAGCATGTAGGAAGGGAAAATCATGATTACCGGAGGGTTAGAGATGCCGCTAAGGAACAAGGAGGGCCTTTCCCAGGAGCAACTGGGTACTAGTTATCCCCACTTCTGTGACCTTCCCAGCATACCAGCTCAGGCTGCCCTGAGACCAGTCTGGGCCTGTCTTCTACCTGTGATTTCCTCTCACCAGGATTACATCAAGACTAACGATCAAATATTTATTATGCTGGGAAGAAAGCTTGAAAAACAACAAGAATAAAATATAATGAAGACTAAGATTCTTTATGTAAACTCCCTTGTACATGTCCTCTCTTGGAAAGGAAAAATGACATGGCCAAGTTATTAAAATATTTTGTGTCTGGGTCTGGCCTGGGATAGACTGCTCTCCTGGACTCCAAGTTCGTCTTTCTCCACAGCCGTCCCAGGCACCTCTCTGAATGACATTGCTCTACTTCTTATATTGAGCCAAAGAAAGGAAATAGGAAGTGGTGGTAACAAACATGATAAAGCCCATTCACCAAGGCGTCTTGATTCCATAGCAACTGTGAAACTTGGATGTGAACTTGGTAGCCTACTTTAGTACTTTTCAAGTAACTGTCACCCAAGGTGATAAATTTTGTTATATATAGGAAAGAACCAGTCCGGGTTCTCCATGAGGTTTACCAAACCAGCAAGTCAAGGAAACACAGGTATAGAAGGTAGTCTCCAAAGATGGCAGCCATCAGGTCCCGCATTCATGTACTGAGGTCATTCCTGCATGTCTGTGTCACTTCTCCCATCAAGAGGTGGTGTCTATTTCCCTTTACCTTGCATGTGGGCTGACCTTCTGACTTGCTCTGACCTATAGAAAGCGATGCTGCACCAGTCCCAGCCCAGCCCGTAAGGGGCCTGGCAACTTCCACTTTTGCTCTGTTGGAGTCCTAAGCTATCATGTCAGAATTCTGACTACCCTCCAGTAGACACCCAAGCAAATGCACCACACACGTGTTGGAAGCCATCTTGGATGTGCCAATTCCAGATGAGCTCCCAGTTAAATGCAGGTACATGAGTAACCCCAGCTAACACTACGGGGAGCCCTGATAAGCCATCGCTGAGCCCTCCTGAATTTCTGACTCCCTGAAAAGTGAGCACTAAAATAATGGTGGTATTTCTTTTTTTAAGCCATTGAGTTTTGGGTAGTTGATTATAAAGCAATAGATCACTGCTTTATATAGAACAATCCCCTATAGATAATACAAACAGATTTTCCACTTAATTTATACTTCCTTCATTTCACTAAATGCCAAACAAGAATTTTCCATTATATGCCTTTTTTGGTTTTCTTTTCTCACCTTTCAAGTCTTGCTAGCTCTTCACTCAAGAGGTTGTGTAGCTCCAGCTTTTCCAGAATGAGTTCACACTGCCTCTGGTACTGCGCCAGGGGGTTTTCAGGAAAGGAAGTGTGGAGCGCATTCACACCTCCCAGCAGGGCACCTCCCTGAAGGGGTGAGACACAGAAAATACTAGCGGGAGTCAGCAGGGCAGCCTGCAGAGAGGAGGTACATACTAGGGACCACTGATCCCAGATGGCTAAGAATGGCCCCCCATACCTCCACCTTGGAATGAGAATTATCTGGGGGCCTTTTTCAAATTTCAATAGTCCTCTCCCCCGTTCTTGGTGGCAAGCATTGCTCTAGGAAGCCATACTCTCACTAGTGGGAACATAAGCATCCATCCCTCCAGTGAGTTAAGGAGAAAAAGGAGTGAGACCCACTGCTTTACACTGATGGGCAAAAGCAATGCCGCTGATGCAGAGAATGTTTCCATGACAATGTTTTTCCTCCTTTTAAATAGTTTCCTTTGGATATATTTCCAGGAATTATTAGGTCTAGAATGTGATCATTTTTATAACTCTTGATATACTATAAATTGTTTTTTTAATGCTTGTAATTCCAGTTCAAATATTAGGTACAAAACGTCCTCACCTGCATTGAGGATTCCATTACTGACACCACTGTAATAGCATCTTCCAGAGTCACAGTGTCACGGAACATCAGGCGAGCATGGGCTAAGAAAGTAAGATGCATTTGAAATTATGGAGACAGGAATATTTTATAAATATTTGAGGTGGTAAATGTAATATTATACCTGATCTCCCTCAAAATTGTATTTTATGAATGAGCTACTAATAAAAAATTAATTTTCCTCGACAAGCACAAAAATCTAAGTTCAACTAGCTTTAAGGTTGTTTCTCTAATAATGTGCCTAAACCTCCTGCACAGCTCATGGCAATTCTGTTCATTTATATAAAAAGTACTCTGGGCTCTGGAAAATTAAGGGGCTATATAAGCATATATTTAATATTCAACAACCTGTAATCCTCACTTTCTGGTCTATTATAGAAATACACAAAATTAAACTCATTTCTTATCTCTGGCACTTTTTTTTTTTAAAGATTTTTTTTGGGGAATTGGGGGAGGGGAACAGCGTTGGGGAATCGGGGAAGGGGAACAGACAAGTAGCTGTCCTTTTGTTCTTCAGTCTAGTTATGGAGGACGTTGCTTCACTGGCCCATGTTGGTATCATCATTGCGCTCTTCCCGGGTGAGGCAGATCCATTGCTAGCCTCTGGACGGTTGCTCACGGCGACTGCGTGCCGCTCACGTTGGCAGCTGGCCACTCACTTTAGCCTATGGCAGCCCACTGCAGCAGAGGCTGCAGCCTACACCATCACGGGTGACTCACAGCAGCCCAGCTCCAGGTGGAGCTGTTGTTCACCATCTTAGCTATAGAAAGCAGTGTCACTGGCCCTCATGTGGAATCCGAACCAGGGCCCTGCTGCTTAGAGTTGGCGTCCCAAGCCAGCTCTTAACCAATATGCCACTCAGCTGGCCCTGGCACTTCTTTGTATCTGCGAGTTTTTCAAAACTACCAAACTCGAGAGCCTGAATTTTGGGTATTTTTTGCCCTAATATTAACTATAAATCCTTGAAAAAGTGAAGAGCATTTGTTTTACAGAACTTTTTATTAAGAATATATTATGTCATCCTATGGTACAGTTTATGTAAAAAAAAATTTAAAATTATTTGAAGGGCTAAATGTAAAAGCCAATTTTAGAAAAAAGAAGTCTTAAGATTCTGGTAGCTGTATGTTTGAATGTAAGTCTCATGACTTAGGGATGCGTTGGATCATGGCATTATTAATTTGGTGTCATTATGTTAGTGGTGGGTTGCTAATAGGAAACAAATCCAAAGAAGGCAGTATCCTACCCAAAAGGCTAACAGACTGCCACTGGGAAACAAAACACCAAACAAAAAACCAAAACATTGTTTTTCAATAATGATGTCTTAAGTTATAGGAGGTCCTGAGATCGCAAACATTCTTCTTAATGATACATTTCACTCAAGACCCATCTCTGTCCCCAGAAGAGAGGAGGTTTCATGGCCCAGAGCCTTTACTTTACTTTGTAAGCAACTGTGAGCTCCTTAGAATAGGGGTTCTTCTCATTCATCTCTGAATCCATGGTGCTAAGCCCCATGCCGAGAACATGTTGGGGACCCCATAAGCAAATTCATTTCTTGAATGAAATATACCTTCTGCTAATCGTATCAAGCTTTCCAACAGGCGGATGGTTGTCCGGGCGGCGTTCCGGGAATCACTCTGCCGTTGCATCTGGTAGTACCGGAGAAGAACCTGGTTACCCACGTCAGACAGCGTGGGCTGCAGATTCCGAATGAGGCAGAAGTAAGTTTTCATCTTTTCCATACTCCAGAGCTTCTCTGATTCACTTGGGTAACCTGTATACATCAAGTGTTGGGAAAGTAATTTTTGGGTCATAATTCAGTCTAGTTTTATTTGCATTCAATAGAAATCATATATCTTAAGATTGCTCCCTTTCATCACAAAAAATCATATTCACTACTATAATCTCACCAGTGGCAGGTAGAGAAAGGCCCTTTATTTCTGCTCATTATTCTGGGTTCACTAATTGGCTTCTCTCACTACTTTCAGTCTATGCATTTCTCTATTGCCCGTTAGGTAGGGTACCCTGGGTATTTCTTTAATTTTCTTCAAAGTAGAATTTCATTTGGTTACTTCTACTTTTCTTTGTCAATATGAATGATTTGTCTCCACATACCTTTGTTTTCTAAGATAAAGGAGGAAATTATACGATCCCAGTCTTCATTCTTTGTATCAAGCAAAACCAGGATCAGGTCAAATCGACTTAAGAGTGGGCTGCCAAGGGCGATGTTCACAGACACGGACTCATGGGGGTCGTACTGGCCTTTGGGGTTCGTTGCTGCCAGGATGGTGGTCCTTGTGTTCAGCTTGCACACGAGGCTACCAAAAGAGAAGGTACAATTCACAGATGCTGAGATTCAAATAAAATGCAAGATTACACTTGTTGATAAAAAGGAGTTGCTGTTGCACCTTGAAAATCTAGAGAAACCGAAGTGAAGGAGAATGTGGAATGATAGAAGCAAGGAGGTATCACAAACACCAAGTTCAACAAAGTACATTTACACTAGCCTATCTTGAAGGAAAATATGTGTTCAATAAACTCTTCTTATGACCCTACTATGAGCAGATCCCTCTGCTGGGTGCTCAGAGGAGTACAAAATTAACCAAACATGGACACTGCTCTTTAAGGAGCTTGCAATCCACTAGCTATAATGGTGAGACAAGGCAGAATACCTTAAGTCCTAGAAGTATAAAAGTCTCAGGAGAAGTAAAGATGATGTGTATTCATCTATGTGGATGGAAGAGACGATCAGAAAACCATTACAATGTCGGTTCTGAACTGGGCCCTTCATGACCTGTGGAATTTTTAAAGTGGAGATTTATATTTATAAATCTTTAATAAATATTTAGCATATTTATTAAATATTTATATATTTATATTTATATATTTATTTGTGGAAAGGATGAAGGTGGAGGGTGAGGGTGACTTTGGAGAATGGTGACTAGTTGAAGTAAAAACTTTCTGTGAGTTCAGTTTGTTTTGATTTTTCTGAAAGTGAAAGAAAAAAATAGAGATAGATGGAAGGAGGGTGGCAGAGAGGGAAGGAAGGAAGCACGGGAAATCAGGAATAAAAGTTGATTAGCATCAAGTTTTTGAAGAGCAACAGTGAAGGGAAGGTTGAATGGAACTGGGAGTGGTGGCGGGTTCGACGCGGAAGGACCATGAAAGGGACATACTGAGGAGACTAGGGCAACGGTCCAAGAAGAGGCGCCAAGTCCTAAGTGGAGCAGTGGCAGAATAGGTATGGATATGCCATAACATATATACTGTTTTTAAAATTATTAATGATGGGCAAGTCCTCAAAGTAATATGGTATGGTCACTGACAATAACAAATGTAATATTTTCTCTATAAAGCTGTAAGCTCTCCAGTCCATGGCCACTTTTATAGTGGCATATCTGCCTTTCAGCAGTCAAGAGCCCTGAGACATCAGCAAACATGTGCTACATTTGTTAATCCCTGATCTATTTCCAGTTGGCTCTAGCAATTACCTCATGCCCAAAGACTGAAAAAGTGTGAGAATCTTTGTGGTAAATGGCACAAGAAGACACTCATTAAAGAAGAAAAAGAGAAACAGGGCACTTCTACCAAAAACTAAATTCCTTTTTTTGTTTAAAAAATTACTGACAGAGAAAAATTCAGAGTCTACATTTTATAATTTATGTGCCAAAATGGTTTTGTAAAGGCAGTTGTTTAGCACTTGGAATCCAGTTTGTCATAAAAAGTGTAATAAATGGTTATTAAGTAATCTCACAAAAGCACATTTAATCCATATTGAAGTGAGGCTGTTCGCATTTATCATAAAAAAGGAATATTGCTGCAATATGCAGTGAAACAAAATACAATTGCACATGAAATATTTTTTTAATTATTTTTAATATGAGGTAAAATGAATTGATTGTTCTTCCTCTCACTGATCAACAAACATTTATAAGCCATTTCCTATGTGTAACGGGGCTGTACTGAGAATTCAGAAAGGTACACAGCTGGTCCTTGCCTCCGATTAGTCTACAGGGCAGGCTCAACAGTGCTTGTCAGAGAGCACATATGCAATGGATGATGGCATCAGAATCAGCAAAAAGAAACCCCTGTGGGGACCTCTGGGTATCAATAAGGTTTGAGAAGGACAATGAACTAGCCAAGACAGAAGGAAGGTAGTGAATTGTTCCTGAGGTAACGGGAAAATAAAATGAGAAGAGTAAACTTGAGGAAGAGGGCTAGAGAAGAACTATATGTGAAGAAAAATGGCTGCCTGAGGGGCAGTTAGTAGAAATGCCACCAATGAAAAATAGAGAGGTGGTCAGGGGAAGTAGAAGTTGTGTGAGATAATACGTCAGGCAGCTGCCTGTAGCAGAGGAGGAGGATGGGGCAGTGCCAGGAGAGAGAATAGTTTTTGATCATGAAAGAGGGGACGGCAGTATATAAGCCTGTAATGGCAGACCTGTGCTATAGACATTACTGCTATAGAAAAAACTGAACAGGGCTTTCAAAGATACAGATACACATACACAGTCTAATCCTAAATGCATAGTAATAGCTCACTACACAACTACTGAGTGAATGAACTCACAAATTAGTGTAAGGTAATATTGATTTGATTTTTCCAATCCAAGATGACTCCACCTTTTTTTTTTTTTTTTGAGGGCAGTGTCACTGGCCCTCACATGTGGGACCGAACCGGGGCCGCTGGCTTGCTTAACCAATGCGCCACTCGGCCGGCCCACCTTCTTCAATAATAATAATAAAGATATACCTACCACATCTGTAATACCATGCACTGTGGTAGGGTTCATGTATACAGAGTATTCCTAATCTTCACAATAACCTGGAAGGTAGCTATTTCCATCACCAATTTAGAAATGAAGGAAATTATAAGTCCAAAGATGTTAATAACTTCCCCCAAGGTTACAGAGAGAGCCACAGAGCTGAGACTTGAACCCAGATCTGCTCAGCTCCAAAACCAGCGCTCTTTCACTTCCAGACTGTCACCCTGGTGCTGTAACATTTTAGAAACACAGTTCCTGTAGTCTTCAAGATTTTGCTTGATATTTTAGGTATTTATTTATTTATTTGGCTTATTGTTTTCCTACTAAATTTGATCTTCCTGTCACATATGTGAACTGCCTGTCACATATTAAATTATCAGTAAACAAGCTAAATAAATGATAAATAAAAAAATAAACCTTTACTTAGTTCATTTCTAGAATTCAGAGTCATTTTATATTTACAAGCTTCAACAGTCATAAAATAATCATGCTAATATTTTTTTTCTGTTTAACTTGGAGTGAAAACATTCCAGTTTCTGAAAAAGCCACTTTCCATTTTAATCTACATATGTAAACTTTCCTACAAACACAGTAGTAATTTTTCTAAGTATTGTAAAGTTGGGTTACATAAGTTATTTTTTCCATTACAGGCCCCCCAGAAAGTTCTCTTGCTTTTTTGACAGTCTCTCATTACATCCTTTATGAAGTTTCCAATCTTCACTCATGGCTTTAATCCCTAAATTCCATCATTTCCAAATTTAACTCTCAATTGTGGTAGTAGCTGCTATCTTTTCACCTAACCTTATTTCCTTTTCTTCTGGGAAAAGAGCAAGATTCTATTTCCCATTCCCCCTTTACAGTTAAGTAGGGCTGTGAGACCAAGTTTAGCCAACGGAATGGAAGTGGAAGAATCTCTGCTACTTCCAGGTCAGGCACCTAAAAACCTTCTTGTGCAACCGTCCCTGTTTTCTGTCTTTGCTGGCAGGGTGTAGAATGAGAATAAGGCCCTACAGTCAGAGAGCCACCTGAGGGAAGGAGCCTGGGCCCTGAATCATGACGTGGACCACAGCAGCCCACCCTCAACCCATCAGACTGTGATATGAGCAAGAAACATTTACTTTGGCAAAATATTGCAGGAAAGAGCTGAGTAAAGGAAAGAACTGACCAGTTTTCAAGAAGAAATGGAAGAGAAAAAAGACAACTCAGAAGTCTGAGGCTTTGAAGGGTTAGGAAAAAACAATTGCTTCTAGACCCCAGAAAATATGAGGCAAGACTGAAAAAGGCTTTGAAACAACAAAGGTTCAATAAATTTTCTCAGTTGTGCAGTGACCCAGATTAAGGGCTAAATTCTGCTTAGACACCCTTAAAATAGCCATGATTAAGCTGAATAAGAGGAATGGAGGCCACACCCATGTTCATGGCAGCACTATTCACGATGGCCAAGAGATGGGAGCAAGCCAAGTGTTCATGGATAGAAGAATGGATAAAATATGGGGTGTGTGTGTGTGTGTGTGTGTGTATATATATATACACTAAAATATTATTCAGCCTTATAAAGAATGGAAATCCTGTCACATACTATAGCATGGATGAACCGTGAGGACATGATGGTAAGTGAAATAAGCGAGTAACAAAAACAAATACTATATGATCACACTTATATGAAATATCCAGAGTGTATATACACACATACACACACACGCACACACACATAAACAGAAAGTAAAATGGTGGCTGCCATGTACTGGGAAAAGAGAAAATGTTTAATGGGTACAGAGCTGTTTAATGGGTACAGAGTTTCAGTTTTGCAAGATGAAAAAACTCTGAATGTTGGTTGCGTAACAATGTGACTATCCTTAACTCTACTGAACGATACACTTAAAAATAATTAAGATGGTAAATTTTAGGTTATGTGTCTTTTCACCACAATAAAAATAAGTAATGGAGGCTGTTATGGACCGAATGTTTGTGTCCCCCCAAAATTCATTATGTTGAAGCCCTAACCACCAATGTGATGCTATTATGAACTGGGGCCTTAGATAGGTAATTAGGTTTAGATGAAGTCATGAGGGTGGAGCCCCCAGAATGGGATTAATGTAGTTATAAAAAGAAGAAGAGACACCAAAGCTCGCTCTCTCCACACTCAGGCGCTAAGAAAAAGGCCTGTGAGCACACAGAGAAGAGCTATCGATAAGCCAGGAAGCAGCCATAAAAAGGGAACTGATCCATGCAATAACCTGGATGAACCTTGAAAACATTATGCCAAATGATAGTTGTCACATACAAAAAGCTACATCTTGTATGATTCCATTTATTATGACATGTCCAGAATAGGCAAATCCATACAGACAGAAAGTACTAGTAGTTGCCAGGGACTTTGGAAATAGGGGAAATGGGGGATGGAAGGAATGAAGGGGATGGGGTTTCTTTTTGGGGTAATGCACGTATTCAGGAAGTAGACAGTGGTGATAGTTGCATACTCTATGAATATACTAAAATCCATGAAACTGTATGCTTTAAAAGGGTGAGTTCTATGTGGTATGTGAATTATATCTCAAAGCTGTCATGAGAAAAAATCAGAGGAAATGATCACAATAAAAGGTATACTTGTCAAAAGAAAACAATCTTAGTTCCCCTAAAAAAAGGCATCTGAAAAATGGAGTAACCCTCACCCCCACAAAACTATACAAAATGAAAACATATTAATGATAGTCTCAGAATCCATTCTATATATATATTTGGTAACCTTAAATGCTAGGTACACACACGCTCCCCCTCTTTTTAACCAGCTTGATAAAGTTAACATATTACCTTTCACACCTAGATTGACTCAGTGAGTGGTGACATAAGATGCTCAAGCCATGGGAGCAGAAAAGAGGAAAGGGCTGCAAGTACTGCTCATATGGATCATTGATAAAGAACCGAAAAGTCTCCAAGTGCTTGATTTGAACTTACAATCTCACATCCTGGGGGCATGCTGGGATGCCCCTAAGGAAAGCTTCTCAGCCTGTTCCCCAGCCCCTTCTGCCCCACAGGGCTCAGAGGCCTCTGGCTGGGCAGAAGGACTGGCTCCCATCTCCACAGCCTCTCACCTTAGCAGAGGCGAGTTTATAAAGGATGTCACCAGACATGCAGCTTCACCGGATCCCGGGGGAAGAGGCAAACGGAGTGCCTGGGTGTGGTGCAATCTTACCTGAGAGTGGTGGTCCCTAAGCTGGAACCCAGGTAGGTTTCAACACTACAGGTTTCCAGGTCCTGTCTCAGAGTTTCTGATTGGTAGGCCTGGTGTGTACTAGAAAAGTGAACATCAGCCAAGTGGGACTGGTGCCGAGGCTCTTCTCCGGCTCTCAGAATCACAGTGTACAATAAATGTTTCCTTGTGTGCCTCGCTAGAAGGCTGTGAACATCTTGAGAACAAAGGCCTTATCTTTTCCTCTGTGGTATCAGTAACTAGCAGACAGCATGACACTGCTTAGTGCTCAGGCAAGTTTACTGAGCAAAACAATAAATTGCCATCTTGTTGTTTGTAAATTTTAAGACTGTACTTCCTATCTAGGCATGTGAGTATAATTTGGTAGCACCGAATATATATAATTGCAATGTGAAATTTTCTGCTAAGATGTGTTGTCAGCAAATAGTGAAGTATCCTCTATTATTTAAGAATCTACTGATACCCTGCCCTTGAAGAGATGCTATCCTAGTTAAGTTTGAAAAGGACCTTCCAAATAATGAAACATTATCTTCTCAAAATCATTATTTAGTTCAGCATTCCAAGGCCTTAAAGATCATCATCACCTAAAGCTCTCTCCAATGACTTCACACCGCCATGTGACATTGTATGACACTCACCAGGCACAGGAGCCGATTTGCACAGCTTAAAAAGACAGGTGAATTCAAATACAGATAAATACTGATAACCCTTTTAAGCTCATATTGCAGCATTTGCCTCTTGGTTTCCTTTTCAATTTCATTAAGCAGTCAGGACAAATGTAAAGTAGTAAAATCTCAAACTTTAAAAATGTTTTCAGATTTAAGTAACGTAAGCAAAGAAAAACAAAATTATTGGTCTTCTTCAGACATGTACTAATTCAATAGGACCTATATTTTAGTAAATGAAACTGTTAAGTTACATTTTAGTAGATTAGGTATCCTGAATGTTTTAGCAATTTTTTTTTTTTTTTTTTGTATTCTGACTATCCATAAGAAGCTTTTACACCGCCGAGATCCTACTGGCTGGTTCCCTCCCAGCCATCTGCACATCTGAATGAACGGTGGGTGTGTGGCTTATGATGTGTTCTTGCAGGTATATGCCCATCACACGGATCGAGTTTAAACTGTACTCAAAAAAAGGGTTTGTATGGAACAACAGAGCGTGTGGTTCCTATTTTTAAAAAGAACTCTCTAACTCTGTACAGTGTATATAGTGACACATTAAAAAAAAAAAAATCTCTGAGAAGCTCCCTGCAGCCTTGGAGGCCAGCCAGATATTCTGATCCTGTGGTTCACACTAACATCCTTAGGGAGATTATACTTCAAATAAAAAATCCTTCACAAATCAATCAGACTTCAGTCACTTGAGACATGAGAAAGAGAGAGAGAGAGAAAACAAAAGGAGAGATTTTCAAGAGATCCTGAAAATGATATTGCAAGGTATCAAACATTTCAAAGACAAACCTGGAGTGGTTCAGAGAAAGGGCCCAGAATATCGGGATGATGATGGCTCAATAGGAAGACTCCTGTTTTAGGGTATAGAAGCCTTCGTATTGCAGGTCATAAGACATGGCATATGCACTGTAATACTTTCCTAAAATTAAAACCAAAAATCTGAATTCCAACATGCATCTGCCTCCAAGCATTTCTGAAAGGAATTGCAGACCTATTAACAGTTAAATAGCATTTATTACACTCCAGGTTCTATCCTAAGAACTTTACATGGATTAACTCATTCAGTTTCCACAACAGCCCTATAAAGTAGAATAGTTCTCACCATCTTACCAATGAGGAGGCCAAGGCACAGGAGTCCAGTCACATACATGCCCAGCTGGTAAGCAGTGGGGCTGGAACCTCAACCCAGCCACGCTAGCTCTGGAGACTCTTGCACTTAATTATTACAATAATACACCCAATGTATCCTTGTAGTCATTTTTAAAAGACGAGCTCTTGATGAAATTTCTGTGTCTAGCATAGATCATGTTCAATATATCATGATATAATGTGAAAGCATATTTTATGTATGTACATATTCTGTAACAAACCAGCTAACAGATAATTTGTTCATTATGCTGAGTTTGTGGGCTGGCCCATAATTTGCTGCATCTCACAGGTGGCACCTTAAAGGTTATCCATTTACTCATTAGATGCTTGAATTTCTTATATAAAATCTTTCTATTCTAAACTTGAAGACCTCTGCAACTCTATAGCAGTCTACTTGATCTCTAGGCAGCTCTAACCACTAAAAGTTCTCCTTGTGCTAATTCTAAATATGCTTCACTGAACCTTCTAGCCATGGATTCTAAAGGATACAGAACAAATCTAATTCCACTTATATATTTGAGTCCTTTGAAATAATTGTAGATAACTATCTCTCCAATTATTTTTTCTATAAATGGCTCAAGAAAAACATGGGTAATGTTTTTAAAATACACAGCCAAGTTGGTATTATGAATTAAACAAGAATACCTTAAAAGATGTTTATTTCTAGGTTTTCATAGGATAATGGCAGCTGCTTATATCCAAATCTCTCAACATATCTTCTAGATATGTTACGGATAAAACAAGAAGTAAATAAACCCGTAAAATAAAAACTAAAAAGTGTGTGTGTGTGTGTGTGTGAGAGAGAGAGAGAGACAGAGAGAGACAGAGAGAGAGAGAGAGAGAGAGAGAGAGAGGAGAGAGAGGAGAGAGAGGAGAGAGAGGAGAGAGAGAATACTACAAACTTTGACTTACATGTAAATAGGCAAATAGACATTAGAAATCAGTAAAATTAATCTAGAGTAGAGCCCATACTGGAATGGAAAGATCGGTGGAGACTAAGTGAAAAGGAGGAGGGAGAAAAGGGGTCCTCACGATGGTGGAACATATAAAATCACCCCTAGAAAGAGAGGCCCACAACGAGTGGGGAGATATTGAGAACAGGTTTGAGACCATGTGAATCAAAGCAGAACTACTGGGGAACAGAAAGAAACCTCAACGCTGCTGGAACCAGAGGTGGCAGTCTTGCTTGGGAGGGTCATGGAGTAGCTGGAAGGCTAAAATACTGGTCATGATCCATGGCACAGTTCAAAGAGGTATTAAACTCTGGATAGCAGCCAAGACAAAAGAGAAACATTTAAAGAATTTTATCTTGAAAAGAGAATCATACAAATGTTTGCCTTAATAATAACGAGCATGGCAATGCCCACCATGGTGCAATGGTCTAAATAGGAAGCCCTAGAGAAAAGCTCATTACATCAAAGCACTCAAAGTGCTTCTCAGACAAACCTCCTTTCAATACAGTGCAATTTGACAGATGGTGTGAAGGAGAAACAATGAAAAAATTGACTGTAAAAAGTAGTAGCAAAATAGAGTTCCAATCTCATCTCCCAGCTGTGAGTCCTCTCCTTTCCCAACAGACAAAAGAAATCCAATTTGAAAATTATTCTTTAAATAATTTCCTCTGGAAGATGTCACTTTATTTAAAAAAGGGTTTTACTGATGATACACGTATCAATCTCCCCAGCACTGTCATTCCTTTCCATTCCCGTCACCCCATCCTTATGAGGTCTCTGACTGTGCACATCACCACCAGGGCCCACGGCGCAGGCTGTGAGCTGGAACCTACTCATATGCTGTTACCTCAGGGAAGAGATGAGCACGGAAAGAGTTAAGTGTTTAGAAACTTCAATAGCAATTTGACAGAGTGCTTTCATGTCTGTTGAATCTATAAATAAAATATATGCATTTACATATTTTTACAACTATAGAATAATTTACAGTAAAATTCAAAATTTTAAGGTGTCTCTCTGCGGTCAATCCCCTCCCCTCACCCCCAAGCCCTGGCAACCACTAATCTGATTTCTCTCCTTATAGTTCTTGTCTTTTAGAATTTCATATAAATGGAATCATAAAACTATATAGTCTTTTGTGCTTCGCATCTTTCACTTCATATAGTGCTTTTAAGATTCATCCATGTTGTTGCATGTATCAATAGTTTGTTCCTTTATATTGCTTATTTATATGTATATCTCATTGCATGGATGTATAAAATATGTTTTTCCATTCACCACATGATGGATTTCTGGGTTGTGTTTTCAATCTTGGGTGATTATGAATAAAACTGCTATAAGTATTCATGTACAGGTCATTTTGTAAATGGAAGCATCATTTTTTATTAAATGAGTATCTTTTTTCCACTGATTTATCCTGGCATCATTCTTGAAAATCAACTGACTTTATACCTGTGGGTCTATTTCTGGACCTGTATTCTCTTCCATTGTTCTACGTATGTGTATCTTTACACCATTTGATTTCAAACGTTACAGCAACTTTGCATTACTGAGATAAGCCCCACTTAGTTATACTATATAATCCTTTTTATATACTGCTGGATTTATTTACTAAAGGATTGGTAAGAATTTTCATGTCTATGTTAATGGGGGATACTGGTCTGTAGTTTTATTTTCCTGTAATTTCTTGGTCAGGTTTTGGTATTTCCAGGAATTTTTCCCTATCCTTTTACTTTTAACTTACCTATGTGTTTGAATTTAAAGTCAGTTTCTTGAGGGCAGTATTTAGTTGGGTCTTGCTTTCTTACCCAATCTGACAATCTCTGCCTTTTAATTGTTCAAATAATTTATTATTAATTATTGATATGGTTGAATTTGAATCATCTTGCTGTGTTCTATTTGTCCCATCTATTCTTTGTTCCCCTTTTCTTCCCTTCTTGTCTTCTGGATTATTTTTTATGACTATTTTATCTCTACAACTGGCTTATTGGTTATGCCTCTTTTATTTTCTAGTACTGTTCTAAGTTTCCATCTGTAACTTATTACAGCCTACCTTCAAATAATCTCACATCACTTCATTGTAGTGTTAGGCTCTCACAGCTGACTCAGTATTGGCAGGGCCATTGCTGTCCTACCCTCAGTGTGCCAGGCTTCAAATTCTTCCGGTGCTGAGCTGCTATTATGTGTTTGTTCCTCAGCGGGAGGACCGCAGCGCAGTGCTGGGAGATTACCATCAGCGTTTCTGCTCTAACTTCACCTTCCAGCAGTCACTGCACACCTGCACCACGAACGGGTCTCTTCCCACACTCCTGCACCTTCCCCAGGGGCACACTACTACTGCTTGTTACTCGGGGTTAGGCTGATTTTGGGGGCGAGGAGAGCTATAAGAGAGCTATCAGCCTTTCTGGCCCTCGTGTCTGTGGCAGCTGAATCCCGCCATGTGTCCCTGGTAGTTCTTGGGCAGGAGGGGTTTTCTGTCCCTCGCCCCACTGTATACAGACCTTTGCTTTGTACTGGTTTAGGATCCTGGACTTTCCTGCCCTTCCCTCAGGGGCAGATGGTTTTTGCCTCTACCCTTCTCCCTGTTCCTGTGGGAGGGAAGGGAGCCTCTCTAACCTCCTGAGGCAGAAGTTTTCCTTCTAACTTTCCCCTAGAGGCCCTGCTTACAGTGATCGGGTTTTGCTTCTTATGAGAAGTGCATGTGGAGAAGCAGCAGGGTTTTGTGCCTATTCCCCAGGAGCAATCGCGTCTCAGGCTTGCATGGCTGATGAGGGCAGGGGAGGGCCTCTCGGGTCTTCTGTCCTTCCAGTTTTCCCTTGTGAGCACCTGGCAGAGACCCATGTAGAAGGGCTTGCAAGTGAGAACTCCCTTGTATTTCGAGCTCTCGGGTATTCTAAACTGATATACTAGCTCACCCTTGGTCTTCAAGGGATTTAAAATTAATTTTATATTTCTCCTTATTTGCTTCTATGGCAGCCACCTCTTCCTCTCATGGTGTCCAAGGTGACAGTTTGTATGCCGCATCTTTCTTTGGAGGTGCCTGTTATGCTTTGGAATTAAGTTCCCCTGATATCCTTGTAAACTCAGCTCCCTGGCAAGTTCAGGGAATGTTATCACTTTTGTCGATTCCCTGGATTTTTCTTGTTAGAATGGGAGGGACATGCTCTTACTGCTTTCTTCATCCAAAGTGGAAGAACTTTAATAAGGCTTATAATTCATATGTCTTTGCCTTTTTATTCAATTTTCAAAATAATATTATTGCATTTTATAAAAATATTGCTCTCTGATAGACTGAAAAAGGCATTAAAACTAGTCCTTCTCCATGAATAGTCTGAAAAGCACTGTCCCAGTGCACGAAGTGGTTCTAGTTATGACAAGACTATGCAAGCAGTGGGTGCCACAGCAAGCTGTTTATCTACAAGAACACTTCTTTTGGAACTTATGAGACACATATGGGTAGCACGAAAGGTTCATACTAATTCACGCTTAGCCGAGGGTAAAGACAGTAGGAGTGGTTAATAAAATATTTGCACTTACAAAGATTTATTCTGCAGCCAGCCTACATTATACAGCACTGCCAATGTTCTCCCTTTCGAAAAAACATTCATAGCATTTGTACCAATTTTCCCTGATGCCTGGTTAACTATTTAGGAATCTTTCAAAATGCCTCATATTTCCTTTGGAAAAGGTATATCAAAATGAACTATAGATTCTACAAGCCAGCAAAGATGCTAATTAAATGGAGACATAAAGAAAAAAGAAAGTAACTTTGAAGACACTTAGTGAACTATTATCTGTGATTCCTCCAATAAAAAGTTTTGAAGCAGGAATTATTTTTAAAGTGTGGTCTCTCATAACACTTTTATCATGGACTCATCACTTTGCTGCTCTTGGGTCTAGCTTTCCCAACAAAACAGGGAACGCCTCACGGACAGTGTCGAGCACAGTGATGGGCATACAGCAAGCTCTTAGTGAATACATATTTGAGTATCTGTGGAGTGAAACCAACAAATCTGATAACAGTTCTGTCTAGTTTCCTTGGATCTGGTCCCTATGGCTATATCCTGCTCTTACCTCCCCCCCACCTTCCTTTTGTGCTAATCAATATGAATGGATCTCACAGAGTCTTAGGAGCCAGTGTCTGCGTGGCTCCTAAGTAACCACTACTGTTTGAAGTCTCTGCTGGCAGCCCTATCTGCCTGATCAGCAGGCCTCATGCCTCCAATAGTTGCATTAGGGCTGAGATAGTTCAGGCTCTGTCCTCTGCTTGGAGACCTGGCAGCCTGCTTGGTGGTCAATTTTTGTAGCCAAATATGTTTCCCATACCCACCTGGGTCCTGGATGAATGGATTTCTATCTGAACCCGCCTATTTTTCCCCTTCATCCGAGGTCTCACATACGTCAACCCACGCCTCCTTCTTAAGTACCTGTTGAGTGACAATAGGTACTTCACCTTATGCTATAATACTATATATTATTATTTCATTTTCCATATGCTGTGATCAATCTCCCATTAAGCTATATAAGGAGAATGCCACTGAAAGCAAACATATTTTTTTTGAATACTTTAAATTCCTAACATAATAATATACCCAGGGTAGACAATTATTGAATGAGAATCCTGTGTTGAAAGCTCTTTATAAGTTCCCTCCATGAATTAATTCAACTTACAGTTACACTGTAGGTTTCCCTTTCTTTTTCCCAATAACTCATTTTACTTCCTTCACTCACCTCCATGGGGACACTGGTATGTGTCTTGACAGATGTTAACTGACAATCACTGAGAGGACCAAATATACCTTGTAGTTCAATAAGGTTCACATTTTTCCATAATCATGTATTAACTAATCTCACCATTCCAATAGGTTTTAAAGGAAAGGAACTCTTACCCAGCTTTAGCAACACTTATGGTCTGTTGCTCCATTGCCTCATGGATACTGGTTCTATCATGCTCTTTAAGGCTATTAAACTCATCGATACAGCAGAGGCCCGCATCTGCAAGCACTAACGCCCCAGCCTCCAAATTCCATTCTCCTGAGTCTTTTACAGCAGTTACTGTCAGACCTAAGGGAACAAACAGGCTGTGTCAGCTTTTGTTTTCAAAAGCATATCTTATACCTATGAAGAGAAACAAGTACCTACTTTTTTTTTTTTTTTTTTTTTTTTTAGAGGGCAGTGTCACTGGCCCTCATATGTGGGATCCGAACCTGGGCCGTTGGCGTCCCAAGCCAACTCTTAACCACCGTGCCACTTGGCCGGCCCCAGTAAGTACCTATATTTTAAATGGAAGGGCATAGAGTAAAGACTTCTATTTCTAGTATACCAAGAATGGATGGCATCAGGATAACTACTTAAGGTACCCAGTCTTTGGAAGGTCTATGTTCTAAAATCTAATAGGTGTTACTGAGCATTTTGTGGCAACTGGAAGTCTCCAAATTCTGTTTCTCCTTGATAGGTACCCTCACTGAGTGGTCTAAACTTTTAGAAGGAGAAAACAGATCTCCAGAGGTCTTATGACAAGAGGTTTTATATTATATACTGTTTACAGAGAAAGATCCAAAGACAGAGAACAGTAGGTATTATAGTCCAACGATGAAAGTGAAAAGTTTGCTCCTAGTCACAGAGGATTCCCTTCATCTCTCTTATCTGATTTTAGTTTATTCTTTATATTAGTCAATAAAGCAGAGTGGTCAATTGCAAAGGCTTTGGAATCACCTACTGTTGCATTTGAATCCTTGGGTCTGTCATTCTGGCTATTATATTGTAGGCAAGTTTCCTAATATATCCAGGCCTCAGTTTATTCCTCTATGAAAGGAGATAACAACAGAAAATTTGTATCTATCTTATAGGTCCTTGGATATTCAAAAAGAATATAAACATGATTCTTTAAAAGGGGTATGATACATAATGAGTACTTATCATAACTTTTGTTGATAAAAATTGATAAACCTCTGGCTAGGCTGATCAAGAAAAAAAAAAGACAAAAGTTACAAATATGAAGAATGAAAGACAGGGCATCACTACAGACCCTACTGACGCTGAATTAATAATATGGAAATACAATGAACGACTCTATGTCCTATGTTTGATAACTTAGATGAAATGGTCAAATTCTTTGAAATACATAAACTGCCAAGTTTATCTTTAAAAAAATAACATGCACAATCTTATACCTACTTTGAAAATTGATTATATATGTAGTTAAAACCTTGTATTGCAGAAATCTACAGGCTGAGATGACTTCATGGTGAATTCTACCAAACGTTTATGAAAGAAATTATACCAATTCTACACAAAATTTTCAAAAACACAGAAAAACAAGAAACATTTTCTCAACTCATTTAATGAAGTCTGCATATCATAAAAACAGATAAAAATATATTAAAAGAAAACTACAGACCAATGTTCCTCATAATATAAATTCAAAAAGACTCAAAAAAAAGCAAATCGAATACATAAAATAACAGTACATAAATAATGATAATGAATTATAACTAAGTGTGGTTTATTTTGGAAATGCAAGGCTAATTCAACATTTAAAAATTAATTGGGCCAGTTGAGTGGCTCAGATGGTTAATAGTTAGCTTAAGAACACAAGCTCTGAGCAACAGGGACACCAGTTAGATTCCCACATGGGCCAGTGATGCTGCACCCAAGCTGAGCTGCCGCTGAGCTGCCAACAGGTGGTAGGATGGCTCAGCTGGTGTAACAAGATTGCCTGTTCGATGGTGGGCTATGCCAACCTGCAACTAAGACTGAAATCAGCATTTTGAGCTGAGCTGCCAACCAGATGGCTTGGTGGATAGAGCATGCTGCTCTTAACAACAAGGTTGCCGGTTCAACTCCCACATGGGATGATGGCTATGCCCACCTGCAACTAAGACTGAACTCAGCACCTTGAGCTTAGAGGTCACAAGCTGCTGATGGGCAGCCAGATGGCAACTGGCACCCTCCACAACTAAGACTGAAAAACAACTTGGCTGGTTCCCCTCCCCCAATTCCCCAATTTAAAAAAAAAAAAATTAATCAATGCAATTCACCACATCGACAACCTAAGGAAGAAAAAGCAAACTAGCACCTCAACAGACACAGAAATAACATTTGACAAAACTCAACAATCATTCATGATATAAAACAATAACAACAAAACAACAACAAAACAAAAAACACCTTCAGAAAACTAGGAATAGAGGGAATCTCTTCAATCTGATAACGGGTGTTTACAAAATTCCTTCAGCTAACATACTTAATGATAAAAATTTGAATTATTACCCCCACTCCTACCCTCACCCCCATGATCAGAAAAAGGCAAAGAGATCTTTTCTTATCGCTCTTCTTCAAAATCATACTGAATGTTCTAGCCAGTGAAATAAAGAAAAAGATTTAAATAAAAGACAGATTGAGAAGGAAAAGCCAGATTTTTTATATTTACAGACAATATGATTATGTAGAAAATTCCAAAAAAATCTACAAAAAAGCTCCTAGAACTAATAAGTGAGTATAGCAAGGTTAGAAGTCAATATATAATAACTAATCTTATTTCCATATATTATAAAACAATTAGAAATTGCAATTTAAAAATAATACACTTATAATAACACCCCAAAATATGAACTATTTGGGTATAAATCTTTTTTTTTTTTTTTAAATTGGGGAATTGGGGGAGGGGAACAGCGTTGGGAAATAGGGGAAGGGGAACAGACAAGTTGATGTCTTTTTTTGTTGTTGTTGTTCTTCAGTCTAGTTGTGGAGGATGTTGCTTCACTGGCCCATGTTGGTATCGTCATTGCGCTCTTCCCGGGTGAGGAAGATCAGCCGCCACTCTCTGTAGCCTATGGCAGTTGGGTATCAATCTTATAAAAATAAATCTTTTTAAAAATCTCAATGCAAAAACTACAAAACATTGATAAAGGAAATAAAAGATGACCTAATTAAATTGAGCGACATTCCATATTCACTGAATGAATTGAAAAACCTCAAAATAGTTTAAAGATGTTTTCCCAAAGTGTTTATAATTTCCCCCAAACTGCTCTATAGATTTTAATACAGTTCCAACAAAATCTACCAGATTTTTGTTTTTATAGAAATTGACAAGAAAATTCTAAAATTTATACAGGGAAGCAAAGAAAATAGAAAAGTCAAACCAAAAACAAAGTAGGTCTCACATGATCCATTTCCAGATTTACTACAAAGCTACAGTAATCAGTTCAGTGTGGTATTAGAGAAAGGATATACACAAACAGAAGAATGGAATAGAGTTCAAAACTATGCCCACACATGTATGGTCAAGTAATTTTTTATAAAAAAGCAAAAGTAATTTAATGGAAGAAAAATAGTCCACAAATAATTGGATATCCTTATGCAAAAAGAAAAAAAAAATCAATCTTGATCCACATCTCACATATGATACAAAAATTAAATTATAATGAATTAAAGACCTCAATGAAAAATGTAAAACTTTTAGAAGAAAACATTGGAGAAAGCTATGTGAATTCTTCCAGTTTCTGGTATAGCATTTAAGGAGTTTAAAGTTGCCACTCCATCTTAACACACAGTAAAAACCTGAACAAACTGAGAAATCACAACTTAGCAGAGCAGAAACTTCCATGGGAACCAGTACTGGGCGAGGAAAACCTGAACTGTAATTGACAAATTGCTGGAGACTCAGCGTGGACAACCCTGAGAATTAGAAACTCCAGAGGAACCAAGTCATGGGGTGGGGGTTCTCCAGACTTTTGTGAGTTTTAGTTCCAGGAGCTCTGACAGGCTCTCACATTGAATTTGGGTGATCTTTTTCTGATATTGTAAGCATAGATAAAGTCTAAAACATAATTAAAAAGAAGTTCTAGAGCTCAAAAGATCAAAACACTGTAAAAGAAATGACGAATGCCTTTGATGGACTCATTAGTAGACTGGACATGGCTGAGGGGGAAAAATCTGGTAGTCGATAGAAACTTCTAAAACTGAAAAGCAAAGAGAAAAAAAGTAATGGAAATAGAACAGAATATCTAAGAACTATGGAAACAACTACAATAGGTATAACACACATGTAACGTATGTAATGGAAACACCAGAGGAAGGAAAAGAAGAACAGAAGCAAAATTTGAAGCAATTATGACTGAGAAATTCCTCAAATTAATGTCAGACACCAAACCACAAATCCAGAAAACTCAGGGAACATAGAGCAGGAAAAATGTTAAACAAAATTACACCTAGGCATACCGTATTTAAACTTCAGAAAAATCAAAGATGAAGACCAAATCTTGAAAGAAGCCAAAGAGGGGGTAAAAAACATTTATTTATACAGGAGCAAAGATGAGAATTATATCTCACTTCCCCTCAGAATATTTGAATATAATCTTTTATTTATTTATTTTTTTTTTAAATTTTATTGGGGAATTGGAGGAGGGGAACAGCGTTGGGGAATCGGGGAAGGGGAACAGACAAGTTGCTGTCTTTTTGTTCTTCAGTTTAGTTGCAGAGGATGTTGCTTCACTGTTGGTATCATCATTGCGCTCTTCCCGGATGAGGCAGATCGGTCGCTGGCCTCTGGATGTCGCTCATCGCGGCTATTGGCAGCTCACGCTTGGCTGCCAGCCGCTCACGCGGCTGCGGGCCACTCACTGTAGCCTATGGCAGCCCACTGCAGCAGGGGCTGCAGCCCACACCATCACCGGGGCTCGCACAGCCCAGCTCCAGGTGGAGCTGTTGTTAGCTGTAGAGGGCAGTGTCACTGGCCCTCATGTGGGATCCGAACCGGGGCCGCTGGCATCCCAAAACCAGCGCTTAACCAATGCGCCACTCGGCCGGCCCTGAATATAATCTTAAAAATACATTAACGCAAGAATAGCATTCACAAGTGAAGATATGATCAACTAGACTCTGCACTGGTTAGGTAACATCCAGGGCGGGCGTCAGCAAACTATGATTTGCAGGCAAAATCTGGCCTGGCCACCTGTCTCTGTCAAAGCAAGTTTTTTTTTAACACAGTCATGCTCATTATTTACATATTATCTATGGCAGAGTTTCACACTACAATTGAGTGGCCCTCAAAATCTAAAATATTTGTATCTGGTCCTTTACAGAAAAAGGTTGCTGACTCCTGATCCCAAGTAGTAATGTCGACTTTGAGACATCAAATTTGAAAAGAAATACTAATTAAAAAAAAAAAAAAAGGAAACAGATCATGAAAGACATGTTAATAATGCCTCAAATTTATAGCATGGAGGGCAAGAAAGGTTTAGAGAAGTGAAAGTAATTTTTATATATTTAGAGAACTATCCTGTGGAAGAAGTAAAGTAATTTGGGGCAACTTCAAAAGAAATAATCTAGAACAACAAGTAGACTTTTATAGGGAACTGCTGGGAACACCTTGAGATGTTTAAAAGGAGTGGGCTATCTTACAAAGTAGTGAACTTTTCCTCAAAGTACTATTTAGGCAAAAAGTGGAAAGTCTACTTTCAGAGAAAGTGTAAAAAGGTATTCATGCAATAAATAGGTAGCTGGACAAAAAAAAAAAAATTAGAAAAAACCGAAATAAAAGAAAATGAAGATACAACATACCACAACTTATGGGATGCAGCTAAAGCAGTGTTTAGAGAGTAACATAGCTATAAATGCCTACATTAAAAAGGAGGAAACATCTCAAATAAATAATCTATACTTTCACCTTGAGACATTGGAAAAAAAGAGCAAACTGAACCCAAAGCAAGCAGAATTAAGGAAATAATAATAGTAGAACAGGTATTATTGAAATAGAGACTATAAAAACAAAAGAGGAATGAAAAAATAAAGGAAACCAATGAAATAAAAAATTAATGCAACTTTAGCTAGACTGGCCAAGCCAAAAAAGAGAACAATCAAATTACTAACACCTGGAATTAAAGATGGGACATTATTACTGATTTTACAGAAATAAAAAGGCTTATAAAGAAACACAATGATTAACTATATGTCAACTAATTAGATAACTTAGATGACACTGACAAATTTCTAAAAGGACACTATCAAAACTGACTCAAGAAGAAAAAGAAAATCTGAACAGACCTGTAAGTAAAGAGATTGAATTAGTAATTTAAAAACTATCAGGCTGGCCGAGTGGCGCGATGGTTAAGCGCTGGCCTTGGGAAGCCAGCGGCTCCGGTTTGGGTCCCACATATGAGGGCCAGTGACGCTGCCCTCAAAACAAAACAAAACAAAACAAAACAAAACAAAACAAAACAAAACAAAACAAAACAAAACAAAACAAAAACAACAACCTACCCCCACACTGGACCGGCCGAGTGGCATGGTGGTTAAGCGCTGGCTTGGGAAGCCAATGGCCCTGGTGAGGGTCCCACATATGAGGGCCAGTGACACTGCCCTCAGAAAAACAAAAACAAAAAAAACTACCCCCAAACAAATAGCTTCACTGGAGAATTCTACCAAACATTTAAAGAATCAAATACCAACTCATCACAAACTCTTCTTTAGAAGTAGAAGAGGAGGAAACACTTCCTAACTCATTCTATGAGAAGAATATTACCCACATACCAAAAATCAGATAAAGACATCACAGGAATACTGAAGACCAATATCTCTTATGACTACAGATACAAAAATCCTCAACAAAAGACTAGCAAACCAAACTCAGCAATGTGTAAAAAGGATTATACATCATGACCAAGTGATGTATCTCAGTAATGCAAGATTGGTGCAATATCTGGAAATCAACTAATGTAATATCCCCATATTAATAGAGTAAGGGACAAAAAGCACATGGTCATCTTAATAGAGGCAGGAAAAGTGACAAAATTCAACGAACTAGGAACAAGAGAGAACTTTCTCAACCTGATAGAGGGCATCTACAAAAAATCCAGAGCTAACATCATTCTGAATAGTGTAAGTCTGAACGTTCTCCCACTAAGATCAGAATGTGGACACAAGTTCACTCTAACTGCTTTTATTCAACATTGTACTGGAGATTCTAGGAAGGGCAATTTGTCAAAAAATGAAATACCAGGCATCCAGAAGGGAAAACGAGAAGTAAAACTATCCCTATTTACAGGTGACATGATCTTGCATATAGAAAATTCAAAGGAATCCACTAAAAATTTATTACAATTAATAAACAAGTTCTGCCAGGTTGAAGGATACAAAACCAATTTTAAAAAATCAACCGTATGTCGGCAGCATTTGAGAATTTGCTTCCCAGCATATGTTATCAGTTTGGCTCAAATAAATTCTTATAAAAATTCAAAAAATAAACAAATAAAAATCAATAGTATGTCTATACACTTGCAATGCAGAATACAAAAACAGCTTAAGAAAATATTAAGTCCATTTACAATAGCATCAAAAAGAATAAAATACCTATGAATAAATTTAGCAAAAGTACAAAACTTATACTCTGAAAACTAAAGAACATTGTTGAAATAAATTAAAGATGATTTAAATAAAAACACAACCCATGTTCACTGACTGGAAGACAGTTAAATGGCAATATTCCCCAAAGAGATCTACAGGTTCAATGCAATCCCTATCTAAATCTCAGCTGGCGTCTTTGCAGAAATTGAGAAAATGATCCTAAAATTCACTTGTAAATTCAAGAAATCCCAAAAAGCCAACACAATCTTGGGCAAAAAAAATTTGGAGTGATCATACTTCTTGACCTTAAAACTTACTACAAAGCTACCATAATCAAGACAACGTGGCGATGGCATAAGGATGTTACCAACAGAACAGAATCGACTGTACACACAAAAAACCCACACATTTGTGGTGAATTCATTTTTGATAAGGGCTCCAAGAGAGTTCACTGAGGAAAGAACAGTTTTTTCCAAAGATGCCAATGGGAAATGGGACATCAACATGCAAAAATAGCAAGTTGGACCCCTGCTTCACACCATGTACAAAAAATAATTCAAACTGGATCAAAGACTTAAATGTAAGTCTGTTATACTTTTAGCAATAAAACACTTAGAAGAAAACACAGGTGCCCCTGATTAGGCAATGCTTTTGAGAAATGACACCAAAAGAACAAGTAAAAGAAGACAATATATAGATAAATTAGGCTTCATCAAATTAAAAGCTTTTGTGCTACAAAGGACACCCCCAAGAAAATGAAAAGATATCCCACAGAAAGGGAGAAAAAAATTTCCAAACCTGATAAATACAAGTCTCTGAAAAAGACTTGTATTTAGAATAAAGAACTCTTACAACTCAATAATAAAAAGACAAATGGCGCAATGTTTTAAATGGCCAAATGATCCAAATAAACATTTCTCCACAAAAGATATACAAATGGTCAATAAGCAAATGAAAAATGTTCAACATTTTACACAGCCACGAGGGAAATGTAAATCAAAATCACAACGAGACCATACTCCACGCACCACCCATGATAAATAATCAAAAAGACATAATAACAAGTGTCAGGAGGGATGTGCAGACTCTGGAATGCTCGTACACCACTGGTGGGGATGTAAAATGGTGCAGCCACTTTGGGAAACTGATCATTCCTCATAAGGAGTTACCCTATGACCCAGCAATTCCACTCTTAAGCAAAGACCGAGGGAAATGAAAACACATATCCCTCACAAAAATTTGTACACAAATATTCATAGTAGCAGAGCTGTTATTTAAAAGAAAAAAAAAATCACTGTGTAATCATACCGGGGAACTTGGAAGTAGATTCTTTATATGCTGCATTCAAGGCCTTAGCGGGCACAATTTCTACCAACTTAAAATCTATCAATTAATTACCTATTAGCTCATTTGTGAAAACTTTCCCTTTCCTAACCTTCCTAAGGTTTTTGACCCTTTCCAAATAACCCTGTATATAAGGCATCCAATCTCACCATGCTTACTTGCCTAGCTTCTGTCAAGCATGTCTTCTCCATTTAATGTTGTTTGTCTCTATAGTAACCAACTAAAAAAGCTGCTATGCTTACAGTGGCGTTGTGCAAGCAGTGGTATAGCCACGAGATGTTTTAAAAATATGAGTCCTCCACTTATCACCACATTTCACCTGGATATCGGGAAAAGGTGGAGAGAGCCTCTGATGAATGTGAGAAGTGGAGGGTTAGAAAGAAGAGTACGGAATGTACATTATGAAGGAAGGCGGATTACAAGTGGAGACTGAGTTCAAAAGGAAAACGAGTTTAGAAGGAGCTTCATTCATAGGAGGACTAGGAACACATGGTAAAAAACTAGATACAAGGAACAGAAAATAATTATTAAGCATGTCCATTCATATTCGTCTGGTCAGAATGATGTTAACAACAAAGTGTCAACAACAATCACGGTGTTTCAGAAAGCTGACATATCACTGACAGCTATCCAGGGGGTTTAACCGTATGGCTCAGCTACGAATAAGGGTGCAGACACAGTTTATGTCAACAATATTCTAACCTAATGGTGGGTAACAATGAACACAAAACAATGAAACTTAGTAAAGAGGTGGAGCCGGGAATAAGGGAGGGGATGCCCATCATGTAAGAAATATGGAAGCCTAATAAAAAGTATCAGGGTGCATTCCAGGATCCAACCCCACTGTCTCCCAGTGGTCCCTTCTGCAGCAGAGGCCCTCCATCTGCAGTACCTCAATGGGGAGACTCCCACAGCTTTGCCTGGGCTGGGGCCTCCTGTCACTCCCAGTACAACCTGGGCCAACCTCACTCATGGAGCTTTGTTCCTCGAGAGTTCGTTAATCAAGTCATTACCACAGTGTCTGCTAGCCTGTGGGTTCTTCTGGGAAATGATGCCAATTGCTTTTTCTATATACAAAGTGCACTCTGTCCGACACAGTAAAGAGCAAGTAGAGAAGCACTAAGGCAGCAATTAAAGGAATGGGTTTTTGAGCACCAATGTCCTCATTTGTTACATAGTTGTCACAAGGCTCAAAATGTATATATACATATACACTAAATATATACTGTACACATATTACACATACACACACACACAGAGCATTTATTATGACACCATATTACCTTCTATTCTGCATCATACTTACTTACAGTTATCTTTCCTACTGGACCACAGATCTTTGTGGATAATGCCCATGTATGTTTTCTTTGACAATTCCACAGAGCCTAGCACAGTAATTTCACATAACAAATGATCTCTCTACATAGAATGAGTTATTATTATTAAGATCATTACTGTAGTATTTATTCCTTTTAGAAATGGCTATCTCTATACTGCACAATTAAACATAAAATTTTAGTTAAAACTATCATTAAATTTTGACATCCTATAACTAATAATAACAGGGAGCCATTCAAATTTAATTAAAGACCATATTACAACAATTCTTAAATAAAACTAAAAAAAAGAAAAAAATTGGCTTGCAACAATGCAAATGTTTCTTCAAAGAGAATTCAACAGTGATAATGTAATTCCCCAAGTGGACTCTAGGATTTGAACAAAGCCAAGATGTTACCACTTCCATTCCTGTAACTTCTGCAGCAGGCAGGGGCTGAGACTTGATTTCTTAGTTCTACTACCCTTTTCTCCTCAGTATATTTTAATTTAATCCAATTAATTCTAGAATATTTTCATTTACTCTTTCATTTTGTTTTGTGTGTGATTTCAATTTAACTTCAAGTTTAAGATTCTTAGAGGCCCTCTGTAGAGGAGCTTTGGATCACAGAAGCAAACTGCATCTTGTCTCTTCGGAATTTAAGCTGTATGCCCAGCAGTAGCTACTTCTTCTGAAAAACAGCTGCAGCACACCACCCCGCATCCTACTGGAATGGCTAAATGGCCAGCTCATGTCACACCACAGAAAACACTCGATAGCTGACTAATAACCAGATTAAATAAACTTAGGTTACAAGTAAGCCTAATTCTGAGGGGAAAAACAATTATAGCTCTATAGTTTGTATGTATAGTTTGCTAGGGCTGCCATAACAAAATACCAGACTGGTGGCTTAAACAACAGAAATGTATTTTCTCAAAGTTCTGGAGGCTAGAAATACAAGATCATGGTGTCGGTAGGGCTGGTTTCTTTTCAGGCTTAGCCCCTTGGCTTACAAATGGCCACCTTCTTGCAAATGGCCACCTTCTTGGGATGTCCTCACATGGTCTGGCCTCTGTGCATGTGTACCCTTTATATGTCCAAATTTCCTCCCTGTATAAGGACACCAGTTAGAGACTGGATTAGGGCCCCTAAGGGACTAATTGTAACAACTACCTCTGTAAAGGCCCTATCACAAAATACAGTCACATTCTGAGGTACTTGGGTGTTAGTGCTTCAACATATGAATTTGGGAGGGGGATACAATTTGGCCTATAACAATGGCTAACTCATTTATTTGTGTTCTAAGCACTAATTTAGGTTTTGTTCATCTTAGAGAGACAAAACAACCTCTTTCAGCCATCCTTCCCTGAAATAATCCATACAAAAGAAGCAATTTGGGGGGTTACATTCCATGTAGCTCTCCAAACATCATGTGGGCCCCCTTGGGTACTTGATACGTGACAACATTCACAGTGACTCATCTGTTGCAATATGGTTAGCTATTTGAGAGTCACCAACAAATTGTTCAGAAACAAATCGTATAGATTACCTCTGAAAGCAGAAAAGCAGAATGATGCTTTTCCAATTTTTCTCCCTCCCACATACCAGGTAATTTAGAAATATGCCAGGGCACATCTGGGAATCCCTTTGGCCTTTCCTGTATTGTCAATGGAGAGAAAACTATTGGACAGAGTGCTCAAAAGCTCTTTAACATTTTTGAAGAGCAGTAATAAAACAGTTAAGACAGGAAGGACAATGTGAGAGGCCTGGAGCCAATTTCTGTGGCTTCCAGTCAACTACTAGGGAGGTTTTTTTCTTCCCCGTTAAATACTGTTTTATATGACATGTTGAAAGATTTTCAAGAAAATAAGCCATATCCGGATAGATCTTCTCAGTTCTTGATGCTGCACATCGACCAAAAACAAGTTTTATGGTAGACGTACCTTATTATGGCACAACTACGGTCAGACTGCAAAATGCACTTTATCAAGTTTATAATGTCATTTTTATAAAGTGAATTATAATCTCTTAAGAGGGCCTACAATAATCAGAAACCTACACACACCATTCTTAAGTGAGTCATGTTTTAATCTTCAAATGGTCATTTGTTTTATATATTTAGTGTGACTTATAGCATACAGCAATTTACACTTTATCATAGCAGGTGTTAGGACCAGAACTAGTAAGAGTGAACAGAGAATAGTTTATTAGTCATTAATTTGTGCCCATCACCACAGTATGACTCATACTCTAACACACACAAACAACTGAGCTTGAGTATAACATTTCTGGTAGGTCCTATTTGACTGTTTAATCCATTGCTGATAAAATGGGACTGCCACTCTAAATAGTTTTCCTAAATGTGGGAAGGCCTGGTATTAGCTGTCTCATACTAACTTTCAAGAGACCCATCAGATGAAGAAGTCTTATCAAAAGCAACCTACGTAAGTATGAACAATGCCGAAACAATGACAAGTCAAAATTCTGGGCACTATACTAAGAGAAAACTCTTCCAGCATAGATGATGCTTAAGAATTTTCTCTCTGAATTTAATCAGCCGTGGTTTCAGTCACAACACTTAGGGAAAAAATGAAAAGCAGGTAACAACATGAACCTTTATACCACTCTTACTTAGAAATCGAAACAGCTTAACCTCAGAAATGTGTTAAAAGCTCTCTCCCTTTCTCCACAATGGTAGTCAAGCAGCATAAATGAATAGACATTGAATATCGATGAATAAAGCAAAGGCTCAGAAGTTGTGTGTGGTGCTACAAATTTTTACTCACTAATGGTTTAGGTCATACTTTTTTTTTAAATTACATGTTTTGGTATGCGTTTGTGTTCTCTACTCTCCTTTTCCCTTCTCTAATTATATTGGTTGTTCTTTGGTCGCCCAATACTTCCATTTTCTCCTTTTATGTTCCTGTTACACCAAACGGCAGCAACCAGGGGTGTAACTGATCACATCTCTAGCATAATCTCTTTCTTATTCTAGGGCTTTCCAGATTGGAAAGGGAGGAAGACCCAGCTGCAGTCCAAATACTACCTATTCAGATTTTCCAAGCAAAGTGTGTGCGCAAAAGCATCTCCTCGCCTTTCATTTTGTTTCTATTTAACTAACAGCGCTGCTGTGCCCAAACGCAGATATTGGCTAAGAACTAGATTTCCAAAATGGCTTTGCTCCTTTCGAGCTGGCATTGGTTTACAAAACACAATTTATTTCCACTGCAACCAACCCTTCTCTCTACCCAAAATATTACCCAATACATAAGACAGCTGAACCTAGTGTAGACAACCGAGTAACATCTGCTAAACTCAGGAGAGCGCCGGCATAGCCGATGGACTAATGCGAAGAGTGAAGGGGAAGAAGAAAAAAAACAAAAACACCAAGCAAACCCAAGGGGCGGGCATCACCAGGAACGTGTCCTCCCGCCGCCGTTGCAGTCGCTAGCACGCCTCCCCTCCACGGCCACGCCCCTCGCCGCCTCGGCCATGGCCACGCCTCCTCCGACCCCCGCCCCGCCCCGGCCACGCCCGACGTGAGGCGCGGGAGCCGCCGGGCCGGGGGCGGGGCCTGAGCCTACCTCCTCTCCCCTCCCCCAGGCGGCGGCGGCCTCCGCGCGGGCCTCCCAGCCCGTATTCCACTCACTTTGTTCTCCGCCTTTGTCCTAATCCACACCAGCAGGTGGAGCCGCAGTTAAAGTTTCCGAGTCCATTCCGAGAGCGGGAGCCCATCTTGCTCGCCGCCGAGGCCCTCGCTGGAGGAGGAGGGTCAGAGCTCGGGTGCAGCCAATCGCGAACAACGCTGCTAGTTATCAGAGCAGAATGGGCTGTAGTTTAGTGAAATAGGAAAGCTGCAAAACACTGTGGAGTGTTCCCGTGTAAATAAAAAGAGGAAAAAAAAGTTTCTCAAGTCGCCGCTGCACTACGTCGGGCCGGCGCCGGGGCGGGGGTCTGCGCTCTCCCGAGCGGCCGCGCGCTGGACTTTATTGTGCCGCCACCAGCCCCCGTTCCCATTGTTTGTGTTTTTTTCAAAATATGGCAAAGGTTCAGGTGAACAATGTAGTGGTGCTGGATAACCCTTCTCCTTTCTACAACCCATTCCAGTTCGAGATCACCTTCGAGTGCATCGAGGACCTGTCTGAAGGTGAGTCGGGCGCCTGCCCGCCGCCGGGCTGTCAGCTGCGGGCTGCAGACGTTGAAAGTTTCCCGGGCCCGGCCTGGCGCGGGCGGCCGGTGCTGGGCGGCGGGCGGGCGGCGGGCTCCGGGCTTGGCTCTGCGGAGGGAAACTTGAAGTTGATGGACGACGGCGCCGCGGCGCGCGAGGCGTTCATCCGCAGCCCGGGCGCCCGCCGCGGCTCAACTTGCTAGGAACTTGTTCGAGCGGAGGTAGCCATGTTGTCAGCTTTGTCTGGCGGGCGGGCGGCTCGCGAGACCCGCACTCGCGCCGGCAGAGCCAGCCGGGGGTCGCGCGGGGCCGGCCGCGCGCCGCGAACGGCCTCCACGGTCCCCGCGGGAAGGCTGGGAAAGCAGAGGCATGTGTGTGGTCGCGCCGGCCGCTTAGCAGCGGAGCCATCTTACCCAGAGTAGAGAATTGGGCCACCGACCCCGGCGTCACGACGCCTCCTCTCCGCGGGTGACGAACGCGGCGCCCCGCCTGCCCGCCTTCCTGCCCCCGAGTGGAAAGGCAGATCCATGTTTAGCGCTTACGCCGGAGTCGCCGGACTCTCCTGGGTGGCCATGCCCGGCCGCTTTGGGGAGGAGAGCGAGGCAGTCGTCGCGCTGATTTCTGGTTCCCTCGACCAACCAGCAGGGGAGGCGGGCGCAGGCTCCGCGCCGCGGGCCGGGCGCCGGCGCTCCCCGGGGGCCGCGGGTGCTGCCTGGCCGGCGCCCGCGATGCTCGCCGCCACCGACGTGGGCTCCTTTAATGACTGAAATCTCTGTCCCTCAGCAAGAATAATACTGCTAAGCTAGAAAGTTGCATTTAACCTAAGAGCAGACATAAGTAAAATACTTAATCACCAGGACTTAAGTACTGGCTTGTAAGTAGTCTGAAAGAAGACGTTCTTCAAGAACGTGTTGAAATCTAATTGAAATAACCACATCCAAACACCTTGAACATAAAACACCAAAGTAGGCTAGGAGATAAACGGTATAGGAGATAAACAGTAAAGTCCCAATGGCAATGCAAACATTTTTACTATTTTTTTTGAGTACTTTTTAAGGTCTTCAAGAAGATAAGTATTTTAAATATATGCAGTACTAAATATTTAGAGAGGTAAAACTTGCCAAGGTCTAATCTTGATGATTTTAATAAAATAATCCAGTGCTTCATTAGAAAATTTGAGGGGGGAAACGTTTAACATCATCAGTGGTAATTTACAATTAAATAGGGGACATACTTCTTTGAACTTAGAAATCTGTTTAGCAAAGTGCGTTTAAAATGTTGTGCTAATCAAGTCATGTAAGGCATTTCACTTTAAAAATTAGTTTTTAATGTATTTATGTAGGGTATTATTTTTTTTAATTGTAAGAATACATGCTCATTGTAATAAACTTTTAAAAAGTTGTACAAATATAAAGTAACAGTCCTCTGTACTCAGTGCCTTCCCCATCTCACTCCACTAAGTAACTATAATAAACACTTTATGCTCCTCCATGCAGCTTAAATGCACATATAAAACATATAGCACATATACCGGGGGTACCAAAAACATGTATACAAGTGGATACTTTGGTCAACGTTGCTCAAGCAGTAGTTCACCGTAGTCGGAAGTGTCTGGATGCTGATGGTGACCACTTTGAGCACCTCTTGTAATTGCAGAAGTCAAACGTGACTTGTATTAATCTGTTATTGGTATATATTGAGTATTACAATTTTAACAGTTTTTTCCTTTCTTAAAATGTGTATACTTTTTTGGGGGCATCCTCTGTATATATATACCATGTAGTGCACATTTTGAAAGACAATTCATTTGTTAAACCATTTCCAAATAGGCCACTGATAATAAAATAAAAGGGGATTTTTTCTTATTATTCTGAAACCATTTGAGTACTTTCCCTCTCTATCTAGTATTACTATAAACATTTTAGCTACCAGGACCATTTTTTTTTTATGTACCCAAGTCCGTAATTTTTCCATACTATGGCCAATTGCATATAAAAATGGGCGAATACAAGAGAAACAGTCCATTCCAACACTATAGTGTTGTAGGCATTAGAAGTTCTTCATATTACAGGTTTTTCTCAAGTGATGCCTTCCGTTTTAGGAGCCAATTCTGAAGGATGTTACAGAGCTTTGACATTGGATGGTTGAAACCTGCCATTCATGGAAGCAGAACGATGTTCCATTTTTAATTAGGATCAATTCATAACCCAGCTGAATCACCTCAGAATGTTTACATTACTAACGTCAAGAATACACTTGCTTCCACTTGTATACTTCACTTCCCAGGGCACCTAGACTGGGAAATTATTTAGTATATTTTTAGAGTTTAAGCTGAGTCATACCAAAGCTGCAAAGGAATCTTTTAAAAACGTGCCATGCTTATGTACTCCACCTAGAGGCTGTGTGAATTAAGGAAATTGAGTTTACTTAGCAAAGGCTTCTTAGGTTCCATGCTTTCATACTATTGCAATTCTTTTAAAAATCTGTTCTTTGAAATGAAGCTAGAATATACCAAAAAGAAATTTTCACTTTATAATTTTGTCTCAATTCCCAAGCCAGAGGTTGGCCACCATTTATCATATTTTAACTTTTCAGTAGCCCCCAAATAAGTTCCCTTTCCTTTAAAAGATGCCCTGTTGCTTTGCTTCAGAAAAAGCCTTCTGGAGTATTTGCTGTTAAGATAACTTAGTGGTTTCTAATAGAAGGCTATATCACAGTGGGTAGGACAGCAATCCGCAGATTAAACCGAGTCGTTTCTGTCAGTCATGGGCGATAATAGACCTTGGGTGTATTTGATATGATGGTCGGTCACCAAGTCTCCTGTATAACTTTTGATTGACTTTCCTGCTATCTTTGTTAGAGATTTCTGGTTCTCTGCTTCTCTATTGAATGGAGTCATTAAAAAAAAAGTTGATCATTGTCAATAATTAGGCTATCTTCAGTTGAAACCTACAGTGTACCAGAATTGAGCATGGTGCTTCAGAATTTCAAACTTCAGGCTTGTTCTGATTTCCAAAGACTACATACCTTACACTAGATCACAGGTCTTCCCAAGTAGTGTAATTAGTTTAAAATTGCCTTGATGACTTCCCTCACTCACACCACATATGGAGATACTTTCAGGCTGGGATTACCATGATTACATGGAACAATTCGTTAATTTTTTAAGTAAGTGAATAACCTCCTTCAACTGATAACCTGTGTAAAGCATCTGACCCAAGCCATCCTTCCACTACAGGGACAGGGGAATGAAAACTAGGCTTAAAAAAAATTTAGAATAAAACAACTGATGCAAATTTATAAATAAGTACTGAGCATTTTAAACTTAGTAGTTACAACAAGCATCCCATACACATAAAAATTAAAAGTACCGGTGTTCCTGGAGTTACAGCCTAGATCATCTCATGGCCTCAGCCCTCACCCATGCCTCACCCCCTGCACCCCAAAATTAATTTCCTTTATTCCATTATTCATTTGAAAGCTAGAAAGGAAAGGATTTATCTTCTTAGTTAAATTTTTGCAGAGCCCAAGCTTTGGAGTTGCAGAGACGTAGTGTGGATTCTGATTTACTAGCTATGTGAATTTGGGTAGATTTCTTAGCCTCTCAGAGCCTTAACTTTCTTACTTGCATAGGTACATTTAAATCCATATGGTAAAGCTGTTGAAGTTTAAATAGGTGTGAGGTGGCAAGACCAATGCCCAGCACATAATAGGTATTTTATAAAAGGTTTCTAAATCATGACCATGTTCCTATGTCAGACCACAAATGCCAACATATACCAATTAGGAGGCCTAGAGCACTGTCTGTAGTGGTACACATACATATGAAATGAACAAAATATTTCCTCCATGTGATAATTCCTAGTCTTATCCTCACTTGGCTGGTTTAATAGCTTTAATACCCATCTTAAAACAGTTCTGCCACTTGGATTTTGGGTTACCTACTTAACTTGTGGGCCACTAGTTTTCTAACCTTTCAATTCTTCCTCATCTCCCTGACCTCTTATTTGGACAGCCCCAAGGCTCATTCCCCAGGAATTCTACCTATTTTCAAGGCTTTACATATTGACAATTTCCAAACTTTCACCAGATCTATTGATTATCTCCACTTAGATCTATCTAGTAGACATCTCAAACTGAACATGTCCAAAATTAACTCCTGATTGTTTCCTTTCCTAACCCCCTGCAAAAAACCAAAAAGGGACTCTTGCTGCCTCTATTTATCCAGACTGGGACTGCTTCTCACCCCCATGGCTACATGTGGTCCAAGCCACCATAATTTCTTGTCTTAATTGTTGAAATATCCTGTTTCTTCCCTTGCCCTCTTATAGTCTGTACTGAACACAGCAGCCAAAATGATCCTTTTAAAATGAAAGTTGGATCTTGTCACTTCTCCACTCAAAACCCTCCAGTGGCTTCCCATGCCACTCAGTGTAAAAGCCAAAAGTCTTTATGATGGCCACCAAAACCTTGCATAATCTGCCCACACCCCTCATCCCCAATCTTATGGTGGGTTATTTTCCCCTTGCTCATTCTGATCCTGCCCTAGTGGCCTTGCTTTTTCCTGCCAAGCACACTCCTACCTCTGGGCCTTTTGTATTTGCTGCTCTTTCTGACTAGGTATTCATTTTGCTTATTTCCTCTCTTTAATCTTTATCAACAAAGAGGTGATCTAATGAGATGTCAAATGCAGGACCTTGCACCTGGAAATGTGCTAGAAGCTGGAAATATATAATAAGTCCTCATAAAATAACTGACTTAGTAAAACCTAAAGGAGCTTTTAGTTCATTAACTGCCATTTATAAATACCCTATGAATAAGTAGTACCTATACTATTTCTGGTATCTATTTTGGGAACAGAAATATCTACTTAATTACACAAAAATGGCAACACATGGTGGCACTAACTAGATTCTCCCCCAAGTGACCTAGAAGCACCCCTATGGGAGGGCAGAGAATCCAAGAGGCAGGATTTTGCGTCTCTGGGTACCAAACACCCTGGGAGGCCCAGGAGGTCTCAGATGATTTGAATTTGTAGTTTCTTTCTCCCCCTACTAACGAGGAGGGAGGCTTCATCAAAAGGGCAGTTGTTTTACTCATCTCTGGGTTCTTCTCAAAGAGCATACTATAAAAGATGCTCAATAAAAGCTGAACTACATGTAAGGATTGAATTACACAGAATGTCTTGGGGTTGCACTTTGGTGTGTCTTACTTCGCTTCATGCCAGTTCCCACTGTCTTCTATCACCTGGTAAAAGGATCCTTGGTTTCCCCTCCCCAATTTGAAGAATTTAAAGTGACATGAAGGGACTGTGGTCCTTTAATGAGGACTTTTACTTGATGAGCCCCTTACTTCTGAGCCACAGGGAAGTTGGCTAATAATGATTTTTCTACTTTGGAGCTCTTGGATGATTTGTGTCTGTGCACCATAGTATGGGGCAGCCTTTCCAAAGTTTGTTTAGTATGTTAAGATACAATATATGAATAAAGTTGGGAGGGGCTCCATAGCCAATAAATTTGGGAAATGCTGGATTGACATTACGGGTCTTTATCAGAGCACTTTGTCAGTGTACTTTATTAATCCTCATGACAAGGTTGAAGCATTTCCCAAGTTTTTTTTTTTTGTTTTTTGTTTGTGTGTGTGTGTGTGTGTGTGTGTGTGTGTGTGTATAGACCTGCACAGGGACCAGTGTTTCACAAAAGAGCATTTTGAGAAACTCTGGTACAAAAATGTTAGAATTTCATAAAGAGCATTTCAGTATCTTTCTGGGTTTTCTGCTAGGAGAACCCATATTAGCAGCAGTAAATGGCTAAGTGAACATTAAAAGGGTCTTTGATGTCATATCATAATGTAATTACTGAATATGAAATAATGTTTTGGTTTTTAACCCTAGACTTGGAATGGAAAATTATCTATGTGGGCTCAGCAGAAAGTGAAGAATACGATCAAGTTTTAGACTCTGTTTTAGTGGGCCCTGTTCCTGCAGGAAGGCATATGTTTGTATTTCAGGTAAGATTATTCTTGGTAAGTATGTATGCCAAATATGTTTCTAAACAGACTGTGTCCTGGGGTCCTTATCCCTTTCCTTTTGGGTTAAATTACTTTGCTTCTGCTGCATTCACTTTTGATCTGCTTCTATCACGTTTTAGGAAGTCGCTGTATCATAGAGGAACCCCATCTCTTGGTTTTGTGTGCGGAGAGACGTTAACATGATTTTTACTTCAGGGTTTGCACAGCACACAGTAAATCTTATACTGTGTCATGGCACACATGATAGTTAAATTTAGGCTCTTCCTGTGAATAATCCCTTAGTATCAGACTTTCATGCAGGTGGCTATTCAAACAGGGATCGAAAATGCATACTAACTGGTATAATTAGTAATATGCATCTTCACTTTATGGTTTCCACCACTTAGAAGTGACAATGATATAACAAGTTTATTTCAGCATAATTAAGCTGGGTTAACAGGTATGTTAGTATGTTGAGATCTACTGTGTGTGATCTTGGGTAACTGGAATTGAAGTCCAAGTCAACTAAACCATCTCATATACACGTTTTATAGAGGATTACTATCACAAATCTACTACTCTTACTTGTGAGGGGAAATTCTACTAATATAAATTATGATCTCAGATACCACTGACATTTGGGTCTATGCCAAGACTTCAGACATTGTCTTCTGTATTCAAGAGAGTTACTTTTAATGGATGTTAAATTGTTGTATAAAATTATTCACTTTCCAATTATCCATGCTTATTAGGAGATATTTATAATAGTCCAAAGAGTAACTAGCTACACGTTTTTAAAAACTGTTATTAATTTTGTTACAAGTACTTCTATAGGAGAGTCCCATCAGTTAAGCAGATCCCACTGAAGTACTTCATCCAGAGAGAAAATGAACTCTTCCTATCGCTCACTGCCTGCCTACTTTCTCACTTCACAGATGGGACCAATTTAAATGAATACTGTTGGTCAGAGAATCCATCAGACATGGGCCCAGCACCACTCAACCTTGTGGTACTTTGAGAGCTGCTCCCTTTCCCACCCCTCTCAATACAGAATTCATAATCTTGGTCTACTGGCCTTAGTGCTTTTTATTAAAAAGCGACAGATAATTTACTGTACCTAAACAAGTGGTTTAAAAAGCTCAAATATATTAATTAGATATTCTGTTAACCTGAGTTGGGTGAGCGTGAAACCTTGGTGAAAGGCATGAGCACCTGAGAGTGAGCTTGTGGGGAAGCAGTGCAGCTCCAGACCTGGTTCACATCCCGCCTCACTGCTCGTCAGGCACATGTGACTTTACATAGGCTCCCGAACCTCCCTTAGTCACTCCTGTCATCTATAAAATGTGGCCAGTGTCCCACCTCATAAGAATGTTCTGAGTGTTAAATGACCAATAGTGCCCTATTTCTGTAATTAGAACTAAACTTTTATTCTCATAACTTCTTGAAATTGTTATATAAAGAAGCAGTATTTGCTTTGACCCACAAGCCAGGAGAACCCTTACTTCACCGATGACATAAGAATTCATGACATACTAAGAAACTGAGTTTAACATGGAGTGATACATCTTTTTATGCTACTATAAAATCTTGCAGATAAACCCCTTGTTTTTGAAACAAACCCTTAAAAATCTTTTCTATGTGTTTATATTGTTAAAAACACTCTTAAGCCAAAAGCTTAGCAGTGTTGTAGAAAAATGAAAATTATTCAAAAATATTCACTTCTAGTGATTTTCCAGTGGTTTTACCTTGGTAACAGGGCACATGTTGCCAAAAAGCTGAGAGGAAGCACATGCAATTTACATATGTTCAGTCTATATGTTTTATAAAACATACCATTTTCAGCAGGAAGGGATTAAGTACAGTTTTTGTTTTGTGCTTTAAACTGTCATATTCTCCTGGTCTCTCCTGGGCAGAATATGCCTTTCTCATGAATGTGTCAAAGGCTAGCTAGCAGCAGATGTCCAGACATCTGCCTGGTACTACTGGTTGGAATCAAAGATCTCTGCCTATCACTTCTCCAATCTCAGTGATCTGAGAGGCCTACAGGTTTTTCTACTTGAATTTGCTTAAGCTGAATCTTTTGCCAAACAAACTTTAAAACAGAAACATGCCTAGAATCAGTGTGCCGAGGGGATGGAATCAACATGGGTGTCAGTTCACTAGCAGTACAGAACTGCCTCTGTTTCCCATCTCTACCCACTTCCAGCTACAGTAGAATCCCTTTGGGTTCCCTGGAAGGAACCTGACCTCTCTGGAGACAGGCACACAGGATCTCTAAGACAACATACTTTCAGGACTCACACTGTCACCATTCTGGTATTTCTCCAAAGAGATCATAAATCTCTCCAGGGAAGGAACTGAAGTATGAATGGATTTCAAAATACTACGTATGTATTGTGTGCCCAGAGCCTTGCCAGACATGAGATTATAAAGATAAACTGGATGGGACTCCTGCCCAAGATAAAGCTTAGAATCTCAGGCAAGATTGAAGGGTAAATTAGTTTGTTAAGACATCTGGTAGTAGAGGATCTGTGTCAAGTAATATGAGTGCATAAAGAAGACTGCTATTTATTCTAACTTTTGAATTAGAAAGGGCTTCACTGAGGATACATTTGATGTAAACTTCAAAGGATGAATTTTCCAGGATGTTGGGAAAGACCTTTCTGGCCAAGGGAACAGTGGCATGAAAGAGTATCACTGCATTTTAAAGAACCGAGTGTGTTATTCTAGAACAAGAGTTAAGAGGTGTGGCGTTCAAGGGAATATGAATGGAGGTGTTTGTTGGAGACAAATTGTGAAGGGCCTTCTAAATGAAGTGAAAGAACTGAGAGATTTTTATGGAGTGATCATCTGAAATTTTAAAACCTGGTGACGGAATAGGACTAGATCTGTGCCTAGATAGCTAATGCTGGCAGCAGTGCAAATAACAGGCTAATTTAGGTCTGAAAATTATGACTGGAAAAGGTTAGAATCATTAAGAGGATAGATTTAATTTTTTACTATATTTTATGAAAGGTTTTATAATTGAATATCGCATAATCCCTCATAAATGACAACATGCCGTAGCCAGATTTATTTTACTCTAGAAATTGTGTTTTCAAGTACCCAGGGTCCTTAAGTATACTGTGGAGAAACGAACTATATTTTCTGGCTATACGTCAATCTCAAAAAGGAGCATTTGCTTTCCCTAGTGTGATTTTCAAGTTTTTGTTGTTGCTGTTCCCTCAATTGATGGTGCACAGCGTAACCAAAACTCCAGTCTTCCTTGCAGTTAACAGCCTTTTGTGATGTATGTTTCTTTTCTTTTTCATTTATTCTAGGCTGATGCCCCTAACCCAGGACTCATTCCAGACGCAGATGCAGTAGGTGTCACAGTTGTGCTAATTACGTGCACCTATCGAGGTCAAGAATTTATTAGAGTTGGCTATTATGTAAATAATGAATACACCGAGACAGAATTAAGGGAAAATCCGCCAGTAAAGCCAGACTTTTCTAAGGTAATGTTCTATTCTTTTTTCATTACTTTTACTATACAGTTTTTAAAGCAGTTGCCATTTAATAGTACACCATGAAAACAGCTTTGAGACAAAGTAAATTTGAAATGGCTGCTGTGCCCACTAGGCAAACTAATCACTGTTCCGTCAGCATGGATGACCTCAAACCCTCTATCCAGATGAATCATCAGTAATTAATATTGGTCAGGCACCTTGAGAGTCTTTGATGGTTTAGGAAATTGAAAGTGCCTCCTGGGGCCGGCCAAGTGGCATAGTGGTTAAGCGCTGGCTTGGGAAGCCAGTGGCCCCGGTTCGGGTCCCATATATGAAGGCCAGTGACACTACCCTCAAAAAAAAAAAGAGAAATAAATATTAAAAAAAAAAAAAGTGCCTCCTGTAAGAAACAGACCTTTGTTTATGGCTTTCTGTATGGCATTTCCCATACATCATGCTTCTGTTCATTTCAACCTTCAGGACATTCAAATTCACGTTTGTTATACTGATGATTCAATATTTTTGTCTGTAACCTCAAAATTGTGGGGGGAAGTTTTGTGTTTTTCATATGAACATTGTTTTCTTAGAATGCCTATATGCTTGTTTTATTTGCTATTCTTAGAGGTTAAACTGAAGATCTTAAATGTTTCTGGTGATGGAAAACAGTTTAGCTTGAGTGAGAAGCTAAAAATCTGTGATTCAGTAGACTCAAAAACATGTAGTACTTTATGATTTTCCATTGGAAACGAGAAACAGTTTAGTAACTGCTGATTTTTGAATTTGAACATATTATCTGCCAGATCATGGTAGAAAAATTACATGGGAGTAAAATGAAATGTTCTTCTTTCTGGTAAGTAAGACTAGAATGTTTTTTATCCTGGTGTAGGGCCTTCCAGTGAATGATCCAGTTTATTAGTTATCTGTATGGCACCTTGAATGGCAAAAAGAAACTAAAATACTGTTTTTAAGAATAATTAAAAGTTAGGAAACCACTAATAATGCGAGGTTGTATTGGGGGAAATTTTCCTTAAATATTACTGAAGAGATACCACATCAATCTAAGGTACATATTAGTTTGTTAAACTAAGCATCCTTAGAAGCATTCACCATCAAAAAAGCAATTCTCTCCCTTTTATGAAACAGAGGTATTGAAGAAATAGATATTTGGATAGTAAAAGATCTGGATGAATTCCCTCAGATTCTCCATCTTATTTCCATTAGACTATAGTAATTTCTTTGTGCAGCCCTAATCCTTGTTTATTAGTTATGTTTAAGTTGCTTTATTTGACTTATTATACCTTTGTACGTATATGAGCTTTAGCTCTTTAGGAGGACTATATAAAGAACCGTTCTATTAAACTCCTATTTGTAGATGGTGATCTTCCTTTGTATTGACCATTTATATATGTCCCTCTTCCTCTAGCTTCAAAGAAACATTCTGGCATCCAATCCCAGAGTCACAAGATTTCACATTAATTGGGAAGATAACACAGAAAAACTGGAAGATGCAGAGAGCAGTAATCCAAATCTACAATCGCTTCTTTCAACAGATGCATTACCTTCAGCATCAAAGGGATGGTCTACGTCAGAAAACTCACTAAATGTCATGTTAGAATCCCACATGGACTGCATGTGACCACCTGCCATCCCTCTAGTACAAATTAAGCTATAAAAACACACAGAACTATTTCCCTGAAATTCCATTAAGTCATAGTCAAGACACAATGTGAAGAATTTGTTTTAAAAACATCCTGTAGAAAGTTTATAAGAAAACCAGTATTTGAGCAAATTGTGGAATATAAATACAACTATTTTTAAGTAACTTTTTTCTCTAATGTGTTATTTTATTTGTTCTGAGACTAATCTGATTAAAACATATATATTATTTTCTTCTCCTCTGATACATAATTAAAGCACTTAAAAAGAAATGAATCATTAGACCAGGCTGTAAAGATGTCTTAGCCTCTTGGACCAGTAATCAGATCACAATTGTACTGGCCTTCAAAAGAACAAAGTTCACTTCACCTAAAATATTTCTTCCGGTAATAACATATAGTTTGGTTTAATTTAAGGGGTAAATATCGATTTTTTTTTTATGTGTGCATGTCATTAATAAGGGATTTGAAGTCAACTATATGCTACTAAGAACTTTAGGATCTGATTTTGTCGGCCATCTTGAAGCCACCTATGGCTACTACTGCAGTTCACATAATGTTACCTAGTATTCAGTTTGGTTTCTAAGATAATAACAAAGGTGGTTAATTGTTTATACAAGTCCTTGGGCTATGGTTTTTGTTTTTTATAGCAGTTTAGGGCATCAAATACTCCTTGAGTCATTCATCATTATTACCCAGTGAATGCAACATGTCAAGAGCAGATACAAACTCCCTGAGTTTAAGAATAGGAGACTATAATAAATTAGATTTATAAAAATACTATAAACTCTTTAAAATTGTTTTCATAGGTCATTTGTTAGCAGCTTTTATATAAAAACAGTGGATTTGAGGAGGTATATATAGCTTTATCATAATAGATAAGTTACTATTTTGGAAACATTTTCACAAATGTAATATTCTCCATATTCCCTGACACTGATGGAGAATACAATTAGGCAGATTTGTGATTAACATATTCTAGATAGATTTTCCAGATAACTTTTTACAAAGTCATCTTGGAAAGGAATTCATTAACTAAATGGGCCAAAAGGTTTTTTGATGAGGGCTAGGTCTTTCCTCAGAAAGTTTCTTATGCTCCATTAAATGAAGTGTGGACTATTCCCATTCCTCTTGCTGCTAAGCAAGACATCAGCCATATGATGCAGAGTTATGCAGTGCCTTCATATCTAAAACTTTTATACTGCACTTTTTAAAGCTTTTATTTTGAGGAAAAGGACATTTGTCTGAATATGGAATACAAGTTGTCATTTCCTGTCATTCTAAAGTGAATTTGTGAAACAAAATTTTGCTAAATGTTAAACTTTGAAATTTAATATACCAGATTATTAAAATACTGTCCACTAACTAGTTCATAGACTTTAAAAGTAAAATACATCTAACTGTTAAAATTATATGAAGAAAATTGCATTTTTGTCTAATTGCAATAAAAAGAAAATGTTAAAATATTAAAATGAAAATAAAAGTAATACTTTCCAACAAAGAGCTCAGTGATTAATATAATAAGAACAAGATATGTGCTTGTTATAAATAAAGCATATATAAGCCAAATTACCAATAATGCAATTCATTGCTGAGTTTTATTCTAATTATTATAATACTGGTTTGTATTGACATCTAATGGTTAGGTTTTTACATCAATTTGTAAACTGACAGCCAATTTTCACAGAAGTTTGAGACTTAAAAACGTATTAAAAGTTTTGGTTCTATAAGATAATTTTTAAGAATTAAAATAGATTTAGAATTCAAACATTAGGAACTGAGAAACTAAATAGTTCCCCGCCTGCCCCTTTCGCCTCATTTAAGACTATCTGCATTACAGCTAGAAGGTGTAGACCTGTTTTTTTCCCTCTGATCATACTAGATAGCTGTGTCCTCAGAAGATAAATACAAGCAAATTACACCATGGAAGAGATAGGTGAGTAAGTTAGAGGGAATGACGATATCATATGAGCAGAGGAAACATTCAGAAGTCTCAGGAGTGTGCACGCATTTGCTTAATTACCTTCCATGTGTCTTACCCTCTGGTTTTAAGATTTGGGGTTTCTAAGTTTTACCAAGAAAGTCTATGGTAGCAGTTTTCAAAACTTGAATCAATGGTAAGAAAAAAAAAAATTAAGCACAACCCCATAACAAGTATGCATTATAGATTAATAATTTTCATGAACATGCATCCTTATAGTGCACCTTGACTGTACAGTGTATTCTGGTGTGTTACTGTATTTCATTTTGAAAGTGCTGGTTTTGATTCAGAATGCATTGTGACACACAGTTTAAAGAAACGCTAGTCTGGCCCTTTTGGTAGGTAAGTAGCAATAACTTTTCTATCGTCCCAAAATTGATATTCCCTCTACCTGTCTTTTCCCCTCATGTTTGGATTATGATCATGGTATTAAAAAAGGGAAGAAGTACTAAAACAGTGAATCAATAGCTATTCACTTTAAAACTGTCCAACTACTCTGAAATTACTAGCTCACAGATAGCTTAGATTCTTTTCTTGGCATTGCATATAATTAATTTAGGAAACATTCCACATAATTAACTTGGAAACACCTTTATAGTTTGTTGTTGGTATCAAGTTATACAGAACTCTAGAACACTGGGACATAGAATTTAAAAATACATATGAAGTGTTCTTTATATTCTTACCTACTTCCCTTCCAGTATCCTGTATCCCATCCACCCCTCTCAATTCACAATTTCTTTCATGTCAATTCTTAATGTACTGCTCAGTTATATCTCAAAACCTGAGGGCTCCATAGAATGGGGCTCTCATTATGTAGGACCATTAATGGAGCATTTGCTGCTTTATAAGTATAAAATATAAGGTGCTCATAGGAAATCGGAGCACAGGCCATGGGGATTAGGCTCCCCTAACAAGTAACAAATAATAGTTACATAATGTGTGAAACCAGTGGCTTATTAACTAAAGGAGAAATATTTCCCCCAATCATACTGGTGTAAAAATATAAAATGGCTTCAAAACTTTTTTTAATAATTTTTTCCTAAAGTCACTTCATAATCGAATTTTGACATTCTATCTGCAAAGGCTTTTAAATGTACTTGTTAAAGAATCATACAATGTATGAATAAAGCTCCACATTACAGTGATGAAAATAATGCTTTTCACATACTATTAAACATAATCTACTCAAGAATTTCCCATAGGAGCTACTGTTCCTGGTGAGATCTATGAGCATGAAAATGCTTTAAGCTCAACACTAGCTGCCCTTGTAAAGTCAGACTTTTTCCCCCATTTAATTTATTTCAGTGTTCTGTTTGTTGGATCTTCATAAATTGCCAGGTGATACATACTTTTTCCTGCATAAGCATGTATGAACGTAATCATTTAGAGAATGAGAAAATCAAATAGGATCATTCAAAGCGAAGATGCAAAAAGATATGTGGGATAAGTTTTTGGAAAATTAAGTGATGGTGGAGCTTCTAAAACATTTTCTTAGAGCTACAAAAAAAATGCAATGTATTTCAATTTTTGACAGTAACTCAAAAATGAGCTTGAAATTTTTTCCAATTATCAGGAAAAAAACCATTGTGTTAGCTTCTATAGTAACATTAAATAATTAAAATTGTCACGTAAAATACCTGCACTAGTAGATCCAATTCCTGTGGTAAGCACAGATCTCTGTGTAATCTTTGCTGCATATTTGAGGAATTGAGATTTCCCTGTGCCAGGATCTCCAACCAATAAAAGATGAGATTCACCTAGAAAAAAGTAAGTAATGTAAAGTTTTAAATCTATGAAAAGGCCCATGAACAAATGCAATTAATCAAAAAGAAAATGGTAGGCAGACCGAGTGGCTTGGGACGCCAGCAGCCCTGGTTCAGATCCCACATATGAGGGCCAGTGACACTGCCCTCTACAGCTAAGATGGTGAACAACAGCTCCACCTGGAGCTGCGCTGCCAGGAGTCGCCGGTGATGGAGTAGGCTGCAGCGGGGCTGGCTGGCAGCTGAAGTGCGCTTTCATGAGCGGCCGTGAGCCCCCACCCGTGAGCGACTGCCTCACCCAGGAAGAGCGCAATGATAATACCAACATGGGCCAGCGAAGTGATGTCCTCACAACTAGACTGAAGAACAAAAAGGATAGCAACTTTTCTGTTCCTCTCCCCCAATTCCCCAATAAAATCTTTAAAAAAAGAAAATGGTACACTTGGAATGCCAACACAATTTATATTTTATATGTTACTTTTACTTAAGGTCATTTGAAGAAAGATTTAAAAGTTAACTGTCATCATAAATAACAACCTTTAATTTCTGAATGGGACATTTAAAATTAAATTATTTAGTTTTTTAAAGATTTTATTGGAGAATTGGGGGAGGGAACAGCCTTGGGTATTCAGGGAAGGGGAACAGACAAGTTGCTGTCCTTTTGTTCTTCAGTCTAGTTGTGGAGGACATCGCTTCACTGGCCCATGTTGGTATTGTGATCGTTGTGCTCTTCCTGGGTGAGGCAATTGGTTGCCAGCCACTGGACAGCTGCTCACGGCAGCCCCACTGCAGCCTATGCCAGTGCCAGCAACTCACACCAGCCCAGCTCCAGGTAGAGCTGTTGTTCACCATCTTAGCTGTAGAGGGCGCAGCATCACTGGCCTTCATGTGGGATCTGAACCGGGGTCCTGCTGTTCACAGCTGGCACTCCCAAGCCAACTCTAAACCAACGTGCCACTCGGCTGGCCCTAAAATCTAAATTCTCTTAATAGATTCTGTGCTATTTCCAGATGTTAAGCCTATGTTAAACATTTTTTTAAATTTTGGTTTATAAATTTTCTAACTTTTTTTTTTTTTTTTTTTAAGATTTTTTATTGGGGAATTGGGGAAGGGGAACAGACAAGTTGCTGTCTTTTTGTTCTTCAGTCTAGTTGCGGAGGACGTTGCTTCACTGGCCCATGTTGACATCGTCATTGCGTTCTTCCCAGATGAGGCAGATCGGTCACCAGCCTCCGGATGGTCGCTCACCGCGGCTATTGGCAGCTGCGCTGGCTGCCAGCCGCTCACGCTGGCTGCCGGCCACTCACTGTAGCCTCTGGCAGCCCGGGTGCTGCAGCCTACACTGTCACCGGGGTTCGCAGCCCAGCTCCAGGTGGAGCTGTTGTTAGCTGTAAAGGGCAGTGTCACTGGCCCGCATATGTGGGATCCGAACTGGGGCTGCTGTCATCCCCAAACCAGCTCTTAACCAATATGCCGGCCCCTAACTTTTTCAAAATCCATTTTTAAATACCAAACTACTGTAATAAATCTTCATTCAAGCCATATAAGCATTTCTATTTTTGTTCAAGCAATTTTTTAAAAAGTGTTTGGGACTTTATAAGTGCTTTATAAATATCATATCACTTAATGATTCCAAGAGTTAAGTGAAAACCATTTCATGAAAATTTTAGTTTAATGAAATATCTGTCTTAAAGTACTCTTATTTTTCAAATGTAATACAAATGAACATAAGCATATCCTGTGGTATGTATTATTTTATTGATCAAGTTTCTTTAGTAATATTTGAGTATTTTCTAAATGTATTAGGCAGCTCCTATTTAAGCCCAACATTTGGCAGAGAGCCTTGCAAACAATAGGTAATCAAAACATACAATATGCATGAACCTTATTATACTTACCATTCCACACTGTACTGTATGGTTTTAGAGTACCTCCTAACATCCCTATTGACAATAATGTCCTTGTACTCTTACGGTTTAGTCTACTTTATGCCAGATTCAGGTCAGTTAAGTGTGTTGGCCCCACAAGAGCTTTCTGCCATTTGGACATAATTACGTACTTAGAGTCATCTTTGCCTGACTGTGTGACCTACAGCAGTACCACGTGGCAGATGGCACATTTGCTACCCACCAGCAGAAGGGGAATCGGCAGGCAGATGACTGAGAGCAGCAGTCTCAGAGAAACACTGACAGTCACAGATGGAGAGATACTGACGTGGAGACATTAAAAAGCACTATTTCTAACCTCTTCCTCTTGAAGAGAGACTGAGGATGCAACGAAAAACAGCAATAGACATGTAAAGGTTTTATTTTGTGGCGCCCTTAGAGGTTGGAGCAAAACTAGATACTCATTAAAACACTTAGGATTTCTTTTAGTTTTTGGAATTCTAGAAACTAGCTCCTGATATACAGATATTGGGTTAAATATTACATAGTCAGACAACTGTCAGCTTTAAAAGATTACATTTGGAAAATAAAGCTCAACAAGCAATTTTTTACTTAGGAGACCGAGTTCTAGCTTCTCTCATTATATGCATTACTACTTCTCAAAATTTTTGAATACAATAGCTACTAACCTCTGACTCGTGTTCCTGTAGCATCAATCCTTTGAATTCCACCAGCCAGCACCATGGCCACAGCAAGCTTTACTAGATACATCCCGAAAACTTGAGGGCATAAGCTGGCCAATATTTCATTTCTTCCTAGCAAAGGCAGAAAGATCAGAAGTTACCAGCAATTTTCAAGAAATCCTAACTGAAACTTCCCTTCTAGTCCTAGTTTTCTATCAACACTCTCTACTATAGAAAATGACGGAGGGACTTTTCCAAATGACTACAAGGAGTGACTAGTTTAGTTCTGGTTCCAAAAGTATTGGATTGTCAGAAAAGCCATGACGTATTTTTTCTATGTTTTTCATTGCAAATATGCGTCATGACTTTTCCGACAATCCAATCAATACTTTTCTTACTAATGCCATGAGATAAAAAGTCTGTGTTTTATTCCTAGGTGCTACATGCTTAAGTTTCTATAAATTTATCATAACTTTAGAAGGGACAGAGAAGAATTTCCTTTTCGGCCTCATCAGGCCAACATTATCCCTTAAACAGAATAGTGGCTGTACTATTTCAGTAAAATTACTCCACTGCCTAAATAAGAAGGAGGTGTTTGATCTCGGAAACAATAAATCGGATTATGGGAGCCAGTAACTTTTAAGTAAATACAACAGATATTAAATAAATACCGATGAGTAAGAGAAGTAAAATCAATCCATCCTTAGAAGTCAATTCAGCCTTTGCTCTGAGAAATTTGATAAATTGTTTTAATTAGGATAAGTTACTAGGGAATTGGGGTATTAAGAAGATCATTATAAATGTTAACTCTAGCAATACAAGCTGGAGGTCTTGGATTCTTCTGATCATGTGCATTAATTATGAGAATACCAGTGTTTTACGTTCTGTTTCCAGAAATGTCAAAACACCAAATCTGAGAATCTGCCTAACCATCCATGAATAAAGTAGGTCTTTCATTTGGTCACTAGCCTCATCAACCAACAGAGGAACCTATGAGATTCGAATAAGCCTTTCCTGAGTCTATCTCAGCTTCCACGGAATTCACCTGTGACAGTGTCCACATTGTTATCAGAAATTAATGTCCACAAGCTGGTAACTAATTTCTATGTTTCAGGACTTTTACACTTCACTCTGAGAGTTTATACACCTGTTTTGGTGATAGCTGTTTTGAGGAGGAAAATAATTATACTTACTTATAATTATAATATATAATTATAATAATTAAAGCACTCCTTTAGCTGATGATTCCAGTTTCAGAAACTTTCCTGCCAAACCATCAAGGGGAAAGAAAAGGCATTTCTCCCCAGTTTATGGTCTGATACACAAAGGCTACTATTTTTTTTTTTAGGGCAGTGTCACTGGCCCTCGTATGTGGGACTGAACCGGGGCCGCTGGCTTCCCAAGCCAGCACTTAACCACTGCACCACTTGGCTGGCCCCGCACAAAGGCTACTTTTTGTAATGAATGCAACTTAACTCAGTAGCAACTAAGCTATGGTGATGTGACCTGGGATGGCAAAAATCGTGAAGAAAGAAAATATTTTAGTAAAAAGAGGACCAAAAAGAATTGGTAAATCCTGGAAGTTCATTAACTGCTGGAGGGAATCCCTTTCTTTCCTGAGGTAGAAAAGCCCAAGGGAAAAAACAGGAAGCAAATTCCTGGAATCTAAGCAGATGAGAAGAGCTGACAGCAGGGAGGTCAATTCTGACCAGGAACTAGAGATTACACATACAAAGGAAGAAAAAATAGCCCCAACAGAGCAGACTTAAACATAGGCAAACTAACCTGGGTGACATCTAAGCCAAAAACTAAACCAAAGAGCCAGCTCTGTTGAGGAAAGATGGATTCAGAGAGTAATGTGCCAACAAGAAGCATATCCCAATGGTAAAGAGCATGGGCTCTGCTATCAGATGCCTCGATTCAAATCCCAGTGTTACTACTCACTAGTTGTCCTACCTTGGGCAAGGTTCTTAACCTCTGCTTCCATTTACTTATCTGTAAAAAAGAGGCAATAATGGTATCACGTAGAATGTTGAGGATCCAAGGAGTTAATAAGTGTACAGCACAAAGGAAAAATAATAGCTGGCAAACAGTAGGAGCTACTCAATGGTTAACAATTACATTACCCGTATTACTTGTGCGTATTTTTTTTTTTTTTTGAGGGCAGTGTCACTGGCCCTCACATGTGGGACCGAACCAGGGCCACAGGCTTCCCAAGCCAGCGCTTAACCACCATGCCACTCGGCCGGCCCTTGTGTGTATTTCTCATCTTAAGACTTCCTTACACTGTAGTCAACACAAAAGATGTGCTCTGAGAGCAGGTCTGAGGTACCAGAGAAAAGCAAAGGGGGAAGGGCCATTCCCCTAATTTGCTGTCTCAAGTTGAAAAACTCGGTTCCTTGGGTTGTGTCAGTAGAAGCTCCCATGGCTGTATCATGGAAGAAAAAGGTGTTAGAGTGGCTACCCCTCACCCCCACCTCCTTCCCAAACTCTGGGTTCTAGGCCATGTTAACAGTGTGGCTTTGGCCTTGTAATCCACTATTTCATAGCCTTCAGTTACCCCAATGAAGAGAACTTCTTAGATGTAAGATAACTGAGTCACTCCAGGGTGGGCTGATGGCCCAACAGATGCCAAACCATGCATTTGGGTTTCTATCCAGCATCTAAGTACTAGGGTCATGGGTTCCCTGATGTCATGACAGACAAGAATGAAGCCTTTGGCTCCTCCTAGTCAATACCCACAGTCCCAGGTCTTAATAAAGCAGGTCAACATCCAAGAGCTGAGCAGTGAAGTAATTCCTGGCTTTAGACTAGCAAAATGAAGACACCCTTTGGATACCGCTCCTCACCCTCACCTATCCCACCCCAACAAATACACGTATACTTTGAAGTGGTGAAATTAGTGTGCTGGTACTGGGTACTTAAGAAACTAACAAAGCATGACAAAGGGCCAAGACTAAGACTCTGTTGACATTAAAAAAGATTCTTCTTACTTATAGTCTGTCTTCCTAATTACATTTCTCACAAGGTTATTATATTTACAAAGTCTGACAATTAAGTTGGCGAACTTGTTGCTAACCTTTTTTTGATATCAGAGGGATTATTCATTATGACTTTGTACAAACTGGACAGAGAGGTAACCAAGTTTACTCTTTGGAAATGCTGAAAAGGCTGCATGAAAAAGTTAGATGACATGAAATTTTTGCCAACAATTCATGGCTCTTGAATCACGACAATGCACCAGCTCACATGGCACTGTCTGTGAGGGAGTTTTTAGCTTATAAACACTGTATTGAAACACCCTCCCTACTTACCGGGTCTGGCCCCCACTGACTTCTTCCTTAACCCAAAGATAAAGGAAATATTGAAAGGAAGCCATTTTGATGGCATTCAGGACATCAAGGGTATTATGGCGACAGCTCTGATGGCCGTTCCAGAAGAAGGGTTCCAAAATTGCTTTGAAGAGTGGACTAGGTGCTGGCATTGGTGCATAGCTTCCCAAGGGGAGTACTTTGAAGGTGACTGTAGTCATATTCAGCAATGAGATATGTAGCACTTTTTCTAGGATGAGTTCTCGAACTTAACTGTGCGACTTTGTATTTCTTCCTTTCATTATAGTAAATGAATTGTACATCTATACCCTTCTAATTAAAACAGGATAGACTCTTTTTCATTGCCAGCACGAATCACTTCTGATGGTCTGGCCAGAGCACTGTCTGAAGACCTTCCTTCACTGTCACTAGGTAGAGCTGAGCTGTGGCACTGCAATTAATAAGAAATGACTGTGTTCCAAGAAGAGCTACCGATTTTTATAAGGACCTCATCCTAAGAAATAATTTTAAATAAAAATCTACATTCTTAAAAGGCTTGCTTAATAAAGCCCACAATATAGAGACTTTTGCTTCTTTCTGTATAGATCAGATAAAAGAATGATCAGGAACCACGACATATGTGCTCCACACATAAGCAAAAATCATACCACAAAAATAAAAGCAAACTGCCTCTAGTTACACAAATAAGAGCCTTATTTTGTGAAATGACATCTGTCCAGTTCAGCACCTGATTTAAGAATAATCACTATGTATTAGATTGGAGATGAAGTTTACTAGAAATAGCCTATTACCACCTTTGGTTTATTTTTCTCGGAAGATACCTCCAAGGAAGAATGAAAACACGCATCTGAAGGTTTAACTGGTGTTTTATACACTGGAGAATTTTAAATAAAAATACTCCACAAACCCAAAGGCTGTGATATTTTAATCTATGTAATTGTATCTTAGTATCATAATCAAAATTTTTGCTGTGATGACAAAGCTTATTTTTTTGCATCTTTCCATCACTCATCATCTCATTCCTACTTATTTCCTATTTTAAAATCCTCAACTAAATCAGTGTGAAGCTATCCATATCATCTAAAGTATATCAGAAAAGAAATAATGGCTTTAATAGGATGAGGTATCATAATAGGATGAGTTCTGCCTATTTAAAGAGGAACTGTGTGTTTAATTGGTAAAGAAAGAATGAAAACACTGAAATCATTTTGGCGATATGTTAAAATAATAGTAAGAAATGTAAAATCTCTTAGAATCCGGCCTCAATTTTCCAGGAAGATCTCTAATTAGAAAAGACTGTCAGGGGCCAGCCAAGTGGCGCGGTGGTTAAGCGCTTGCTTGGGAGGCCAGCGGCCCTGGTTCGGGTCCCACATATGAGGGCCAGTGACACTGCCCTCAAAAAAAAAAGAAAAGACTGTCAGAAAAGGGCTTCAAAGGAAGACTGTGGCTAGAGGTACTGACCGATGCTGCTGCTCTTAGAACTCAGTCACTGAGTTGGCATCATGTAAGGCTGCCCCCTACCCACAGACAACATATTTAACTACTGAGTGAAATGCCAGGAATAGTTGTGCGCTTTTCACCCTTAATCACATACCTGCAAAAGGATCACCCTTGTAGTGTTCCCAAAAATCTTCAAATTCCTTTCGGACTTCCTCATCCATGATGATGCCAGCAGACTGCTCATTGTTCACTTGGACATAATTGGCTTTCAGGACTATCTCCACTTCACAGCGCACATCTTGCTGAAAGGGTTTCCACCGTTGCATTACAACTCCATAAATCGTGAGGTCATCACCTGGGAAAAAACACCTAATGAGTCCAGCAGAACCTGCATCTGGGCACAGACTTGCATGAACCAGCACTAGGAAACAAATCACTCCCTGGCCAGGGTTTAACATGCTGTACCCTCATGCAGCACTCATCCAGAAAACAATTTGGGCACAGAAAACCACCAAGGTTCCTGATTTTTTTTTTTTTTAAACAGGTACTTGCACCTGCACAACAAAAAGCTAAAATCAATATTTTTATTTTTCTTAATCTGTCACATTACAATCACACCAAATTATTACCCTTCCCTGGGAAAATAGTCTACTGGATGATTTATTCGTCATTGTCATACTGAGTGAAATATTCATCCTCTCAGAGTCTCTAGGCATATACCGCATTTCTCCGAAAATAAGACCTAACTGGAATATAAGCCCTAGCATGATTTTCAGGGTTCTCATAATATAAGCCCTATCCCAAACATAAACCCCAGTTAAGATCGTCAGCCAGACATGACTATTTGAATAAATGTAGATATTTATACATGAATAAATGAATAAATGTAGATTGTTGGAGCAAAAATTAATATAAGACCCTATCTTATTTTCGGGAAAACATAGTTCTCATTTAAAGAAGTGAGAACTGCAACAAGAAGATTAAGCTACAATCATTTTGGTGTCAGAAAAGGAGACAATCTTTTGATTAGTGATACTAGCTAGTTTCGTATACGTTAATTTTTACTTACCACATTTGTTAACATTTTATTCCGTCTTTTTTTAAATGAACAAGAGAATGAATGAACCAAGAAATGAATGAATACCTGTTCTATGTCAGAGCTCCTTTCCATAAACTAAGGAAGCACAAGCCACAACCCTGCCCGTTCCATCTTTAAATTATAGTTGCTTCCTTCCCACCTGTGGAGTTTCCCATTCCTGGTGGGCAGAACAGTAAACTTGCACAGATTTTCCTAAGTGGCCGTGGGTAGTTTATAGGCACATTCTGCAAACACTGACACCTGTGCTTATTAACATGCAATTCAATGCATCAGTGTTGCGTTTTTATGAATGCTTGGCATTCAATATTTGGGCACTGGAGAAAAGGGGGCCAAAAACGGAAAGACATATATAATCCTAGTCCCCAAAGATTTCAATCTTGTTGAACATAGTATGTTGGACATACCCCAAAGCCTATCCTGATGTTCCTATTTTGCACAACAAATAACGTCTCTGAACTAACATGCACGTCTTCACTGCCAAGGCTGTGTCAAATATATATTTGCTGATACAAAATGCCTTACACTCTAAATTTCAATATGAGATTTGTAATCCACAGAGCTTTTGATTTTCTGAAATGTCCTGTAAATGCTAAACGCATAGACCTTGACGGTAGCAATTCACAGGCTAGAAAGCATAATTTTCACCAAAGGCAACTTCATAGTAACAAATTAAATAGGTACTTTACCGATGTTTTCAAGATCCTGCCTAACCCCTCCTTGGATGCTTTTTAAATCCAATGAAAAATAATGACTATTTACTGACTGCCCCAAACTTTTTAGATGAAATGATTGGGCAACTTTGTATGAGCACTTAGAACAGTCCTCTACTACGGTCATTTTAATGGGTTTTATTTACGTTGTTTCTAAATTAGTCCAATGAGGAACCGAACTTTTAGATATAGCACTCATTAGTAATAATCTAACTTCAATAAGCAGTGATATTAAGGAAAATGTAGAATACTGACAAATGACCAACAGCACTGACTCATCAGATTTGGATTTAAATCCCAGCTTCACTACTCACTGCCTATGAAACTCAGCAAGTTACTGAATTTTGCTGAATCTATGTCTTGACCTACAAATGAGAATAATTATATTTGCATCATAGGACTATAATGAGAATTAAATTAGATCATGATTACAAATACAGTATCTAGAATATAAGTGAACAATAAATATTAGCTATTATTATTCTACACCTACCTTACATTTGTAGAATAAATAGTACATTTAAAAAGCCTTTAATATATAAATGTTTTCATTTACTCAAATATGTACCAAGCAGCAGATTCACATGAGCATCAGAACAATCGTGGTGAGGTTGACAATTAATTTTGCGAACTTGCCACCATACGCTTATATTGTCAGCACTGTACAAACAGCTTGTTAAGGTTTCATAACCTTAGTATATCAGTGTCTCAGCTCTGTTTGTATTGACATCTGGCGGTGTCTTGCTGAGTGGTGTTCCTTAGTGTTGTTGTGTGTTTTTGTGTGCTGTTGAGACAATGTCTGAGCTTGAATTAGAGCAACGAACAAACATTAAATTCCTTGTTAAACTTGGCAAGAGTGGAAGTGAAATCAGGGACATGTTAGTCCAAGTTTATGGGGCTGATGCCATGAACAAAAAGGCAGCATACAAATGGATTAAACATTTTTCTGAGGAGAAAGAACATGTCACTGATGAAGAGAGATCAGCACAGCCAATAACGAGCAGAAGGGATGAAAACATTGCAAAAATTCATCGAATTGTGCATCAAAATCGTCAGCTGACTGAGAAGCAAAGTAGACCAAGTAAACATCGATAGAGAAACAGTTAGGAAAATCTTAACTGAAAATCTTGGCATGAGAAAGGTGTGTGCAAAAATGGTCCCGAAGGAGCTCACCAATGAACAAAAGCAAAGGAGAGTCGAAGTTTGCCAAGACCTTTCAGAGACGAGTTTTGGGCCATGTTATCACTGGTGAGGAAACATGGGTGTACCAATGCTCTGAAACAGTGTCAAAGTGCACAATGGAAGTCAGCCAATTCTCCATGACCAAAAAAGTTCCGTCAGTCCAAATCAAGAGTCAAAACAATGGTGCTAACCTTTTTTAGTATCACAGGGATTATTCATTATGAATTTGTACCAGCTGGACAAACAGTTAATTAACTAAGTTTACCATTTGGAAGTGTTGAAAAGGCTGCATGAAAAAGTTAGATGAAAACGACTTGAACTTTTCACCAACAATTCATGACAATGTACCAGGTTACACGGCACTGTCTGTGAGGGAGTTTTTAGCCAGGAAACGAATAACTATTGGAACACCCTTCCTATTCACCTGATTTGGCCCCCAATAACTTCTTTCTTTACCTAAAGATAAAGAAAATATTGAAAGGAAAACATTTTGATGACATTCACAACATCAAGGGTAATACAACAGTTCTGATGGCCATTCCAGAAAAAGAGTTCCAAAATTACTTTGAAGGATGGAGTAGGTGCTGGAGTTGGTGCATAGCTTCCTAAAGGGGAGAACTTCAAAGGCGACCACAGTGATATTCAGCAAGGAGGTATGTAGCACTTTTTCTAGGATGGGTTCACAAACTTAACCCAATCTCTTTGTGCCACTCTGTGGTCTTCAGCGTATTTACCACCACAGCCATCCCCAGGCAGACTTATTTCTGATCTGCTGCACTGACAGTTTTCAGCACACAACCTCCAACTGGATTCCACTCCAGTGTCAGATTGGGGTTCCTAACTGGACTGTAAATTCCTGAAGGGCAGGGATTATGCCATTTACGTCTTTTGATTCCCACAGAGGTTTGTAGCTATGGATAAATGGAAAAACATACCTGTTGACAGACTGCTTCTATCCATTCTTTATTATTATTAGTGACATATGAAAGAAAAATAGCTTAAGATTTTTTTCAATGCAGAAAGAATTCAGTTTAGATAAGTTGCATGAAAACACCTTATTCTCTACCATAGGATATTTTTATGCTCAGGCTAAGCTCACATAGGCACTGCTTTGCTGATTCAGATATTACTGATTTTGGTTAAAATCTAGAGTCCTACATGAACAAGGTACTTTGACATAGCCTTGTCCATTTAGCAGGAAATCGGTGATTAAGCCAGTTATTTCCTTAGTATGCTGTTTAGATAAATATAAACTGTTCATGTATTTGACATACATTTCAAACTACGAGTTAGTGATTCTTGGGTGGAAGGTGGGTCTTTTAATAGAAAATTATTTTTGACTCTAGATACTGAACTCTTATTTCCATAGAGTGCTTGCCTCATCATTTTAATGAAATGTCAGCTCAGTAAATATTTTATAAATGAGACATTTGGGGAAGTCTAGGTTAAGCAAAGGGAAATGATAGAATTTGACAACATAAAGCATTGTTGATCTGTTTGGTAGGGGAGAACTGGGATGTGGAATAAGAGACCAGGCATACCTGTTACTGCCCAAGGGACACACTTGTGCTATTTGTTTTTTATAGAGATGAAGGGTGTGTTTTAGTGAAAATGGGAAATATTTATTTATTTTTTTAGAGGGCAGTGTCACTGGCCCTCATATGTGGGATCCGAACCTGGGCTGCAGGTGTCCCAAGCCAGTTCTTAACCACCGCGCCACTCGGCCCGAGAATGGGAAATATTTAAAGGAGGGAATGTTGAGGTGAAGTAAAAGGCAATCGCTGACATTCAGCTAAGGTTTAGCAATCATTTCCATTTTCTGATCCATCTTCAATTTAACTTAAATGTTAAAAAGGAAGTGGAAATCGTAAGGCATTTTTTAAGTTATTTGGAATACGAGGAGGAAATAGAGAGGAAGGCGAAAGGATAAGCTCTCATATCTTCCTTATAGACAAAGGTCTAGACAAGGCCTGGGAACACGTGTTGGGAGAAGACGCTGGCTTTAGCGAAACAAGTTTCCATTCTCCTTTCCTTGGTCTGGAAATAGCCTTAGAGGTGATGAAAGATTTGTAGCTCTGAGGGCAACTTTACTTGGGACCGAAAGTCTATAAATCCAAAAGACTTTCAAGCTCTCTACCAGAGTCTTCAATCAGCATGGACAGAAAGCAGTGAGGGGAAGAATGGATGAGGACAGCTGTGTTGATATATGGAAAACATCAAGTACTTCGTTTAGGAAAAGTCTTTGATTAAAAGTTTTAAGATGGGGCTGGCCAAGTGGCGCGGTAGTCAAGCGCTGGCTTGGGAAGCCAGCGGCCCTGGTTCAGTCCCACATATGAGGGCCAGTGACACTGCCCTCAAAAAAACAAAAAACAAAAAAACAAAACATGCTACTTTCAACCATTTCTTATAAGAGCTCGCTCAAGAGTGCAAGCTGAGCTCTGAGCAACAACAGTTCGATGCCCAGCCCGAGCTGAGCTGCCGCTGAGCTGCCAACAGGTGGCAGGATGGCTCAGCTAAAAAAAAAAAAAAAGTTTTAAGATGATCACTTTGAAAGCAGTCTATGCTTTTCACCGTTTGCTGACCAGTTCCATGTAAATTTTACAGCCCTACCCTCTACCAACAGCTGAAGAAAGCACCCTTTATTTTCTCATTCTCTCTTTTTGCATTATAAATGCAAACTATCATCAACATATACTTTAAAAAAAAAGTATCAAATTTTATTAAGAATATCACTTATGATATTTAAATGTGGTTACTGCAGAAGAGAGAATAGTATTTACTCACTTGGGCGACATTGCTGATTTACAAAATCTTGTAATATCTTAATTTTTCAAATAAAACTTTTCCCTGCCATTTTCTTTGTAAAACCAGTAATTTAAAATTCAACGTAGAATGCTTCTATTCTATAGACATTGGCCAAGAGTAATCCTCAGCCTTCCACAAATACTTCTTTGATTCTTCCCAATGAGACAGTAAGAGGAGACAAGCCGAGTGAGAGGAGCACAAGAGAGCTTGGGGATTGCCTGGTTGGTGGCCTAAAGATAAAAGCATAATTTAGAATACGACTTCCCAACAACCAGGCTCTGGAGGCTTGGATTTCCTGAACAGTTCCGAGGCTCAGAGAGTCTCTGTTTTGCCTGCAACACCGTAGGTCATCCATATGACTGCCATCATGAGGCCCAAAGAGCTAACAAGAAGTTGTACATCCTCTGCTTAAACTCACCACCATCCGAGCCCATGGTGGGCACCTTTGATTATTAGACACGGAGACAAAATCTACCTTCATATAGCGTCAGCTCACTGAAACCCAATAGCATCTTCTGTAACTCCAATTCCATTTCTATATGACAATCTTCCAACTAATAGAAATTGGTTGTCAGGTCTTTCCTGAGGCTTATCTATGCTAAATACCCACAGTTCTTGTTTCGATATGGTTTCAAGTTCCCTCCTAATTCAGGCAATTGGCCAGTGGAAACACTGAGGACCCTGAGAGGATAGAAGACCAAAAATCAATCTGACTCCTATAGTGGTGTTAACACACAGAACAAACAAAAATAATCACCTCCTTTCTTCTAGACCCCAGTAAGGCTGCAGTAGCATGTGATGGTCACATCCTCTGATATATCTTATATAACTGCCCACTAAATCCAACATTTTTTCAAGTGGCTCCTGTTAAGCCATGGTGCACTGAAGAGAGTCCTGGGCTAGAAGTCTGTGGAGCTGAGTTCATGTTCTACACATAGTTTTGTCACTTAACTCTCCAAATGACCTTGGGCAAGATAGGTTCTTCATGTATAAAACCAACAACTGGGCTAGACTGCTACACTCTAGCCCAGTTTCTTTACTGTTATCAGGTCCTACCTCCATGCCAGGCTCTGTTCTGAAGGTGAACAATTAAGCCTCCACACTCAGTCTGAGGAAAATAAAAAGTGGCTTTTCCTAATCAATATGTTAGGACCTCCTATACAAGCTAACAAACATTAATTCTTACCAGATTTGCAACTGTCTACTAAGTCATCTTCTAGGATAACCTTCATAGATCGTGGGATACTTCCAATAGAGAGCCTTTGAACCTAGCAAGGAAAGGAAAACAGATAATGAATACACTTAACTACATGCTAAATATTAAGAAGCCTAGCAGTTCTTGAAATTACTATTTTTATTTCTCTGACATTATCATACAATTTATGATGGGGGTTTATGGAATTTTCCTGCAAACTGTGCCTAACATCAGTTTAAGAATTCACTAAAACTAGAGTAAAATAAAACGTCAGTATGAAAAACATCTCTAATACAACCTACCTTGTGGGTGGTCAAAATAAACACATGCCCCAACTATTAAACATAATAACAAACTTATCCAGAATAGAGAGGCATTTCTTTCCTGATCTCTAGTCATAAGTAAGACATGGGACAAATCACTAAGACCCTTTGATCAATCTTCAATAAGAGAACTCTGGTTCTATTCCATGTGGACATGTACCCAGTAAAAACACTTTATTTCCTAGGCTCCCTTCCATATAGGTGTGGCCATACTAAGTTCTGGCCAATGAGATATAAGTAGAGATATTGTAGGAGACTTGGAAGTCTCAACTACTCAAACAGAGAGACTTGGGTTAGCTGGCAGGTACTTTTGCCTATCCTTCCTTGTTCCTGTTCTCTGAGTAGGGTACAGATGTGAAGAAGTTGTAGCCACCATCTTGAACTATAACAACCATAAAAATAGAAGCCATGAGTTAAGGATAGTGTAGAAAGACCAAAGGAGTCTGAGTCCTTGACACTGAATAAGACTTTGTGTTTAAGCGACAAATAATAAAAATTTAAAAATCAGGCTCACTCTCATGTACTCATGTATTAAAAAGTGGTTATGTATGCCTTGTTTGGCACAGCAAACAAAAATCAGGCCTAAACCCCAAATCCAGCCCACCTCAATGTTTAAAATACCAATTAAACCCATTAAATTTTCTCCTATCCCTTAGTTAAGAACATCTAGTTTGAATTTCCTAAATAGTCACTTAATGTTAACATAATTATTAAATCATTCCACAACCCTCCTGCCAATGCTGTTTGCCAAATAGATGTTTATATCATGGTCTCTATAGACTATATTGACATATGTGCAAGTTTCATACTTGATCTTCCAAAAAGTGATGACACAAGTTTCATTTGTAATCTGTTATGTGTTCCCTAGTCCTAGAAAATTGCCCATAGCTGAAAAACGCTTCTTCAAATTAGTCATTTTTCCCACTTATTTGATCATTTACCTGTTCCTGAATTTTGATTTCCTGATAATCTCTACACTTGGTTGGAGATGAAGATAAGCCTGAAAGGCAAGTGAATTTTGAAGAATCACAGCTCTCCAAGCTGGGACATGAGGATGGACGGCTAAACGTGTAGTACTGCTCAAAGTCTGCCTTGACCCCAAAAATGTGCTTGCATTTGGTACAGATGTAATCCCGTTCAAACTCCAGGATCTTCACCAGACTTGTCCGAATCACTGTCCCAGTGACTGATAAAAAGTGTCCCACATCCTTGGTTTTAGGGATGTGCTCTCTCACCAGCTCAGGACAAATGGGCAAACCTGATAGAGGGGGGAAAACAACAACAACAAAAAACTACATCAACCTTGACATTTGACTACACAGAATATACTTTCCTCGTATTTCCTTTACAGGTACAAGTCCACAGACAGACTTGGCTTTTCTTTGTTGCTGGCTGAGACTCTCTCTCCACATAATGTATACTGATTGCACAGCCTAGGTGGGCACTGCCAACATTTGCCCCTATGACTTCTTTTTCCATGCGTCCAAGGCTGACTTGCCCACTTTCTAATGAAAATATTCTTTATTTATATTAACTCAGATTGCATCACATTTTGCCAGTAAGGGAGCCATACTTTTGCTTAGAAGAATATTTATACATCTGTGTTCTATTCTGTGTTGGCTTTATGATTTAACTCCCAGAAAACAAACTTATTTCCAAATTCCTGGGGAATACTTCATCAAAACCCCGAGGGGCCAGCCGAGTGGCATGTTGGTTAAGAGTTGGCTTGGGGCGCCAGCTCTGAGCAGCAGGGCCCCGGTTCGGATCCCACATGAGGGCCAGTGATGCTGCGCCCTTTACTGCTAAGATGGTGAACAACAGCTCGACCGGGAGCTGGGCTGCCATGAGATGCCAGCGTTGTCTGCAGCCCCTGCTGCAGTGGGCTGCTATGAGCTACTGTGAGTGGCTAGCAGTCAGCGTGAGTGGCCAGTAGCCAGTGTGAGCTGTCATGAGCCGCCATGAGAGGCCGTCCAATGGCCAGCAAACGACTGCTTCACCTGGGAAGAGTGCAATGATAATATCAACATGGGCCAGTGAAGCGATATCCTCCACAACTAAACTGAAGAACAAAAGGACAGCAACTTCTGTGTTCCCTCACCCTAATTCCCCAATAAAATCTTTAAAAAACAAACAAACAAAAAACCCTGGGGCTGACAAGTGCTATTTTAACTACACAGTGGATATATTTTTAAGTATAAATCACAATTATTTTTTAGTGCTCTGAATTCAATATGTATTAGGATTCTCAAAATCTTCCTAGGGAAGAACATAGCAATAAAATCCTTAAATGATCACCTGATATTCTGGCATGAAGATTCAGCTTCATGGAGACACCCTCAGGCTGAGAAAGGGACTCGAGAATTGTCAGGGCTGATCTTTGTAGCGCACCATCAAAAATAGTTAGTACTTCATTGGGGAATGCATTGAAATACTCCCCAATTTCCATGTTGGTCTCAAAAAGGGTCATGGCATTAACCACAACTGGGTAATGAGCATCTTCATCGCTTTCCTTCAGGATTAGAAGAATATCGTTCTTATGGTATTCCGAAACATATGACTCAAACACTTGACTAACCAGCGTAACTTGATCGCTATTCATCTTGAATCTAGGTAACTGAAAAAAAAGAAAGGGCTGTATTATACCTCTGCTATTCAAGGCTTACACATAGGTTAACAAAAAAATTGTTTTGTTGTAAATCATCCTGAGCTTAGATCACATTATAATCTCAAAATACTATCTGAATTTATTTATTTATTTTTTAACAGAAAGGAAAGATTAGTGACTTTTCTTTTAAATTGGGGAACAGTGTGATTTTTCCAGGACCCATTAGCTCCAAGTCAAGTTGTCCTTCAATGTCAGTTGTGGAGGGCTCAAGCTCAGCTCCAAATCCAGTAGCTGCTTTCAATCTAGTTGCGGGGTGGGGGTGGCAGAGAGGGGCACAGCCACCCATCCCACGCAGGAGTCAAATTGGCAACGTTGTTGTTAAGAGCATGCGCTCTCACCAGCTGAGCCATCTGGCTGCCCATTGGCAGTTCAGCGGCAGCTCAGCTCGGGCGCAGCTCACTGGCCCAATGTGGGAATCGAACTGGAGATCCTGTTGCTCAGAGTTCGCACCCTAACCAACTGAGCCACCCAGGCCAGCCCATCTTAATTTAAATTTTAATTACATCTGAATTATCTATTACTTAGTAAATGTACTATTTTTTAAGTGGGTAAAGAATTATGTTGGTACTAATTATTAAAGTCCAAAATGATCCAATCCCTTTTCCATATCCTGTCCCGAAGCTTCTTCTTCATTAACCCTGTTATGTAAAAGGTCCTTGCTTTTTCCATACACCACATTACATACACACATTTCTCTCAAGTATTGGGTTGTCAGAAAAGTCATGATGCATTTTTGCAATGAAAAACATAGAAAAAAATACGTTATGATTTTGCTGACCACTCAATATAAAATCTTAAATGCCAACTTTTTGGATAAAGTTACTCCTGGTAGAGTTCTCTGAAAGCATCCTGCTTCTAGACTTTATTCATATGAAGAACATCTCTCTAATTACACACATACACATACGTATGTGTATTCTGCTAAACAAATGGAACACCCACCACTAATCAAATGGATAGCCAGTTCTGACTTGAATAGTTATCAAATTGGCTTTAGAAATTTACATTTGTAAGTGAAGTTATATCCTATTTTCTCTTCCTAATCCAGGACAACTACTGGCTTCAGTAAAAACAGATGTCAAGAGTATAAAGCAACTAGGTAATTAAACCGAGGAAGGGCAATTAGTCTTAAATGATAAACAACTACAGATTGAAAATAAGTATAGCATATTTTAATACTTCACCTATCTCATTCCCTTGGCAGCATTTTTTAAAATTTGTGTCATTAGATTAGATAAAATTACCCCCATTTTATTTTCATGTATACACGCAGGTGTCTACCATATACAAGTCACTACGCTTTGAAATGAAAGGTTCTCTATTCTCTCGGAGAACCAAGGGGCAGATCAAATATAACAGTGGTAAAAATGCAATATGAATAGGAGCACAAAGGAGACAAAGGAGAGAAGGATTAAATTTAAACGGGTTGACAATCCCAGAGGTGGCCATGGGCAGTTACAAATAAACTGTCCAAATTGGATCATCTAAGGAACTCTTACTTAGTTTAAAAACAGCATTGGAAGACAAGTGTATTTTTTTTTTTTTTGACAACGGCACTTTGACTTATTTCATTCAACCAACATTGATTGCACTAGGCTCTAGAAAAAGAAAAATTAAAGATTGTTATGAAGTTCACAGTTCAGCGTCGTAAATGTGTGCTATACAAGCTACTTATTAGCCATATTTTGCCTTCTCTGGGAATCTACTGTTCTGGAAAGTGTGAAAATGTTGGTTAGATAATATAAAGTCAGCCAAGTGTGAAAAAAAAAAAAGCACTTGGGAAGGAATGGTACAGTTTTTCCATGATGTGGCCTTTTCTTAAATCAATCAATCTCTCTCCCTCTCTCCCTCTCTCCCTCTCTCCCTCTCTCCCTCTCTCCCTCTCTCTCTCTCTCTCTCTACCGGACTCCCAAAACTGGCTACAAGAGAATCTCTAAGATTCTATAAATATTAATTTGGAGTCACAAGTTTAGCAATTTATAGGGCAGGAGGCGGGCAACCAGGGAACTCGTGGTTCAGGTTAAGGTCAGATTAAATTTCGCCTACTCTGTTTAAAAATAACATCTTTCAAAAACAAATAACATCGACTTTCAGTATGTGCGCAAAACGGGATCAACTGTTGCTAAGAAGTTTGCTATCCCTATAAACACGCCTACCATTCTTCTACAACTTTCAAGTTCCCTTTCCGTTTCTTATTGAATATCTGAGGTTAAAAATACAATCATGCTGCATTACTTTATCCTCTGGACCAAAGTGAAGCACCAGCAAATAAAGCCAGGTGGGTGAACAAGCCGTGACCACGGCTAATGGGTGTCTGGGAATCCGAGGGGGGACCCAGGAGCCGCTCCGCAGACGCTGGGGCCCCGCCCCCTCGCCCGGGAGCGCCGCGTCCCGGGCCCCGCCCCCTGCCCCGCCCCTTTCCCGTTCGCGCGCGTTCTGTCTGCACCGCCTCCCCGTCTTCTCGGGGGCCGGCGGGCACTCGGCAAACGGGGAGGCTATCGTGGCGGAAGGCTGCTTTCCACACTTACGTCTCTGGACGCGGCTCCTGCCCTCAAACATCTGGGCAGGTCTCTGACACTTCCCGGGTTCAGCTGCTGGGCAGCTCTGTCGTCGGACCGGTCCCGGAGTTGAATAGTTTCTGAACTAACCAAATGTAGGCGATACTCTAGACTAACTGCGGGAGAAATTGTAAATAACGGTGAAACGAGGCGGCTGCTGTCACTTACTGGCGGATACGCAGTGTCAGAAGTCACTTGGAGCGCGCCGTTCCCGAGGCGCAGGGGCGCGGAGAGCTCGGGCCTCTCGCGGCTGCGTCGCACCGCATCCCAAAGGCGCTGCCTGTGGCTGGAGCGCGTGCGCGCGGCCTACCGTGGCCCCGTCGGCCGCGGGGGCGCGCAGGCTCCGGCGGGCCCGCCTCCCGCCAGGGCGAAAGAAGCGCCGCGAGGATGGTTCGGCCCGCGCGCCGCCTCAACTACGCCGCTCAGGTGGCTCTTCCGGGTGGGGAAGCGGCCGGGAGCGCGCCCGGCCTGGCGCCTCGGACGCGCGAGGCGGGGCGGGGCGGGGCGGAGCGGATTGGGCGGGAGTCAGGGCGGGGCGCGGAGTCCCGGGGCGGGGCTAGACTGAGACTCCGCCCCCGGTGGCAGGGGCTGCGCTCCTAGGGATTGTTGGGGTTGTGCTTGCGGTCTAAGAACTCTGCCAAGCCCAAGGCCGGGAACGTTTTTCTCTTGTGTTCTATTAAAAATTTTAACGTGAAGGTTTTATGGTTTGCCCTGTGACTCTTTTTGAACTAATTTTTGAATATGGTACGAAGTATGCATCTTAGATAACATTGCTTTGCATATGGATATCTAGCACCGTTTGTTTTCAAGACCTGCCTTTTTTCCACCGAAAAGTCTTTGAATTTATGCGAAAGTCAGTTGTCTTTTATATGTGTGGGTCTAAGACTTTCCAAGTCTGTTGCCAGATCTATTTGTCTGGAGCAAAAATACCACATTGTCTTTGGTTACTGTGGCTTTATAATGAGTCTTGAAATCAGCGTTCAACATCCAGTGTGGTTGTTTTTCAAAGTTTTCTGGGTTCTTGTGTTTCTGTATGAATTTTAAAACCAGTTTCTCATTTTCTGTTAAAAAGCTGGGGTTTTTGTTGGGGTTGCATAGCATCTATAGGTCAATATGGGAAGAATTTGCATGTTAATATCGAGTGATATGACCATTGTACAAAGTAAACCTTACCATTTATTTAGGTGTTAAACACGTAATATCTCTAAACAATGTTGGATGTTTTTGTCACATCTTTCAGATTTGTCCATAAAATCATGGGGGAGGGGGTACTTTTGGATGCTAGTAAATGGTATTTTCAATTTCTGATTGCTCCTTTCTCGTATGTAGAAAAATAAAGTTTGTTTTTTAAAATTATGTTTTTAATTAAAAATAAACTTAATTTAGAGCAGTTTTAGGTTCACAGCAAAATTGAGCAGAAAGTACAGAGAATTCTATGCCCTAAAAGGCGCAACCTCCCCCACCATCAACATCCTCTTATCAAAGTGGTACATTTGTTAAAATAGATGAACCTACATTGACACTAAAGTATCACCGAAACTCATGCTTTACAGAGGCACACTATTGGTCTTGTACATTCTATGGGTTTTGACAGATACACATAACATGTATCCACTATTGCAGTATACAAAGTTTCACTGACCTAAAAATCTGTGCTCTATGCATCCCTCCCTCCCACCTAACCCCTGGCAACAATTGATCTTTTTATTGTATCCATAATATTGTCTTTTCCAGGATGTCATGTAGTTGAAATCATACAGTAGGTACCCTTTTCAGATTGGCTTCTTTCACTTAGTAATATACGTCTGAGGTTCCTCCATGTCTTTTTATGGCTTGATAGCTCATTTCTTTTTGGTGCTGAATAATACTTCATTATCTGGATATACCACACTTGATTCACTCACCTACCGAAGAACATCTTGGCTGCTGCCAAGTGTTGCCAATAATGGATAAAGCTGCTATATAGATTCATGTGCAGGTTTTGGTGTGACATAACTTTTCACCTCCCTTGGGTAAATACCAATGGGCCTGATTGCTGGTTCATATGGTATAGCGTATGTTTAGCCTTGTAAGAAACCATCAAATTGTTTTTCAAAGAGGCTGTATTATTTTGTATTCCCACCAGCAATGAATGAGAGTTCCTGTTGCTCTACATCTTCTCCAGCATTTGGTGTTGTCAGTGTTTTGGATTTTTGGCCATTCTAATAGGTCGTGGTGATATCGTTTTCATTTTGCATTTCTCTGATGACATACTCATATGATGTTGAACATCTCTTCATAGGCTTTTTTTATTTTTTTAAAAAAGATTTTATTGGGAAATTGGGGAAGGGGAACATCATTGGGGAATTAGAGAAGGACGTTGCTGTCCTTTTGTTCTTTAGTCTAGTTGCGGAGGACATTGCTTCACTGACCCATATTGGTATTATCATTGCGCTCTTCCTGCGTGAAGCAGTCACTTACTGGCCATTGGACGGCCACTCACGAAGGCACACACTGGCTGCCAGCCACTCACAGTAGCTTACAGAGCCCACTGCAGCCCCACTGCAGTCTACACCTTCACAGGTGACTCGTGGCAGCCCAGCTCCAGGTGGAGCTGTTGTTCACCATCTTAGCTGTAGAGGGTGCAGCATCACTGACCCTCATGTGGGATCTGAACCAGGGCCTTGCTGCTCAGAGCTGGCATCCCAAGCTAATTCTTTTGTTTGTTTGTTTGTTTGTTTGTTTGTTTTTTGAGGTCAATGTCACTGGCCCTCATATGTGGGACCCGAACTGGGGCCGCTGGCTTCCAAAGCCAGCACTTAACCACCGCGCCACTCGGCCGGCCCCCAAGCTAATTCTTAACCAATGTGCCACTCAGCTGGCCCAGGGTTACTTTTAATCTGTATATCTTCTTTGGTGAGGTGTCTTTTCAAGTCTTTTGCCCATTTTTAAATGAAGGTGCTAGTTTCCTTATTGTTGAGGTTTTTTTTTGTTGTTGTTGTTTTTTTAGGGCAGTGTCACTGGCCCTCATATGTGGGACCCGAACCAGGGCCACTGGCGTCTCAAGCCAGCGCTTAACCACCACGCCACTCGGCCGGCCCCCTTATTGTTGAGTTTTAGGAGTACTTTATCCGATGTGTCTTGCAAATATTGCCTCCCAGTTTGTGGCTGATCTTCTCATTCTCTTGGCATTGTCTTTCACAAAGCAGATTTTTAATTTTAATCAAGTCCAGTATATCAGTTCTTTCATAGATTGTGCTTTTGTTGTATTTAATAAGTCATCACCATACCAAAGGCATCTAGGTTTCTCCTACATTCTAGGACTTACATAGCTCTGTGTTTTACACTTAAGTCTATGATTCACTTTGAGTTACTTTTAGTGAAGGGAGTAAGATCTATGTCTAGATATTGTGTGTGTGCATGTGGATGTCTGGTTGTTCTACTACCATTTGTTGAAAAGACTGTCTTTGCTCCATTTATCAAAGATCTGCATTGTCTTTGCTCTTTTGTTAAAGACCCATGGAGTATACTTACATGGGTCTCTCTGTGGGTCCTCCAGTCTGTTCCATTGATTTGTCTATTTTATCACTAATACCATGCTGTCTTTATTACTGTAGCTCTATAGTGAATCTTAAAGTCAGGTAATGTCAGTCCTCCAACTTTGTTCTTCTCCTTCAGTATTGAGTTGGCTATTCTGTGTCTTTTGCCTCTCTATATACATTTCAGAAACAGTTTGTCAACATCCATGAAAATAACTTGCTGAGATTTCGGTCGGATGGGATGAATCTATAGATCAGGTTGTGAAGAGCTGACATTTTGATAATATTGTCTTTCTATTCATGAACATGAAATGTCTATTTCTCCATTTATTTAGTTGAGATCTCTCATCAGTTTTATAGTTTTCCTCATATAGACCTTATACATATTTTGTTAGATTTATATCTAAGTACTCCTTTTTTGAGTGCTAATATAAATGATAATATGCTTTTAATTTCAAATTCCACTTGTTCATTGCTGGTATGTAAGAAAGCAATTGACTTTGCATGTTAACCTTGTATCCTGCAATATTGTCATAAGATTCCTTGGTTTTGTCAATGGGGTTGATTTGTGGATATTGATCAATCCTGCCCTCCTTGGAATAAATCCCACTTGGTCATGTCATATGATTCTTTTAATGTATTGTTGATTGTAGTTTGTTACTATTTTGTTGAGAATTTTTGTATCTATGTTCATCTAGGATATTGGTCTGCAATCTCCTCCTCCCCCTCCTCTTCCTTCTCCTCATGGAATGAATTTGGAAGCATTCTTTCCTTTTGAATGTTTTGGAATAGTTTGAAAAGGATAGGTATTAATTCTTCTTTAAATGCTTGACAGAATTCACCTGTGAAGCTGTCCATTTCTGTACTTTGGTCCATTGAGAGTTTTTAGATTATTGATTCAAATTTGTTGCCAGTAATTGGTTTGTCCAGACCTGATCTTATATGGCTCTTCATCTGGTGGTTGATCTATATCCTTTATACCTTTACTGAACAGTTAGGTGTGTTTCCCTGAATTCTGTGAGACACTGTAGGAAATGAATCGAATGGGGGTGGGGAATGTTAGAACCTCTGATCTATAGCCAGTTGGTCAGAAGCACAGGTGTCAACTTGGGCTTGCTACTGGCATCTGAAGTTTGTGTGGGCTGAGGCGGGGTGAGGAGGGGAGGGGTAGTCTTATAGGACTGAACCCTTCATCTGTGGGATCTGATGCTATCTCTGGGTAGATAATGTCAGAATTGAGTTAAATTGTAAGGTACTTAGCTGGTGTCAGAGACTTGCTTGTTGTGGGAAAACCCCCTACGTATTTGGTGACCAGAGTGTCAGAAATGAAGTGTTTTGTATGAGTAGAGGAGTCACATAGGAGATTAAATTGAGGCTTTCCCCTACAACAGAATGGAAAGACTGGGTTTTTCATTTTATTTATCCATTTATCTGTTGGACATTTGGATTGTTTCTCCCTTTTGGCTATTGAGAATAATGCTGTCGTGGCAATTGGTGTACAAGTATTAGTTCTCATTCTTGCTTTCAATTCTGCTTTTAGGGCATATACCTTTGCTGGGTCATTTGATAATCTCTTCATATGCTTAAGGATGGCAGCAGGTTACCAGGGGAATCAATCATGTGATTAGAGGGTTGGAACCCCTTGGCCTCTGGGAGTAGAAAAGGGCTGGAGGTTGAGTTCAGTCACCAATGGCTGATTAATTCAATCAACCATGCCTATGTACTGAAGCCTGCATAGAAACCCAAAAGGACTGGATTCGGAGAACTTCTAGGTTGGGGAACCAGACACTTTTTCTTTTTTTTTTTTGAGGGCAGTGTCACTGGCCCTCATATGTGGGACCCAAACTGGGGCTGCTGGCTTCCCAAGCCAGCGCTTAACCACGGCGCCACTCAGCCGGCCCATGAACCAGACACTTTCCCATGTCACTGTGCGGGCCCCTAACATCCTCTAGGACAGATGCTACTTTATTTGGGCCTCACCCTGTTTTCATCTGGCTGTTGATTAGTATTCTTTAATATCCTTTGTAATAAACCTGTAATCTAGTGAATGAACAGGTTTCCTGAGTTGTGTGAGCTTCTCTAACAAATTAATTGAACCTAAGGAGGTGTTTGTGAGCACCTCTAATTTACAGCCAGGCATCAGGAGCACAGATGACAACCTGAGCTTGTGATTGGCATCTGAAGTGGAGAGTGGTCTTGTGGGACCTGCTGCTACCTCCAGGTAGATAGTGCCAGAATTCCTTTGAAATGTAGGACACCCCGCTGGTTTCCTAAAACTGCTTGGATGTGTGAGGAAGCACCCCTCCTTCCCAAAACACATTGGAAACTGTTGATCAGACTCTAGTAAGGCAATTGATGGTATCTGCCACTGCGGTTTTACTTCTAATATTCTAGCATAAACCTAATAAGGGTGTTAAAAATGACAAATAGCATTTTTTATCATTATCATCACTTCTCTGCAAACACACTTGCTGTTTGGAACGCCCTCCTTCTGTAACACTTACTTAACAAAATCCTCCTCCTGGTTTAATAGAACCATCCATTCTTATAAACCTGCATCCAAGTAGCTGAAGATGGCCAAAGAGCACATCCCAGAGACTAGTCACTGTTAATGGCAGAGCCAACATTTGGAAGCCTCAGAGTATTATAGCACTGGAGAATTAAAATTCAGTCTGGGATGTTATACAGGAGGTTCAAGCGTTGGAGGAGATTGCAAAAGATGGCCTTTAGGCCTTCTTCTAACTCCAAGATTCTAGAATTCCATGTTGCTTTTTATAGTCTATGAAAGTAAATGTCTTGCTGAAACTTTTTCTTCAATCATAGTGTTAACCATTTGTATATGACTTCTTTTGACCATCTCATATTGTTATATATTACGCAGTAAACAGTGGAAAATTGTAAAATTTTTGCTTGTCTCTTTTTTCTCCTGTCCTTTTAATCCCCTCCTCTCTTCCCAGCACAAAAGTAAGATAAAACACAAATAAAACCCACCTTGACCTTGCATCCTGGTCTCTTTTTCTTTCCCCTTTCCTGTATCGCCATGTTTCTTCAAAGAAGGGTTTTCACTCATTGTCAACTTCCTTCCACGCAGCCCCCTGGAATCTAGCTTTGGCTGCGCTGCCATTCCCCTGCATCTGCTTTCGCTAAGGCCATTTTCTAGGTGTTAAAGCCAGCGGACCCTTTTCATTATTTCCCTTTCCTGATCTCTGCAGTACCTGGTTGGCTGCTCTTTGTTTGGAACATTCTTCTTCCACAATATCATGCTTTTTAGGCTATAACTCTACTTCTCATTCTCATTCAAGCCCTGCCTGCCCTTTAAATGTTGGTGTCTCCCAAAGTTCTATTTAAACCTGTGGCTTTATATATGCCATGCTCCAGATCCGTGTGTTTAAGTGTCTGTTAATTATTCCAGAGAAACTTTAATTTCAGCACATCTGAAATCTCACTATCTTTTGCCCATACATCATTTTCTTTCATATTCCACATGTATTTGTCACCGACTCCCACCAAGTCTACATTTTCACTCTTTGTTCCCCTCATCTCCATTCTCATTAACAAACAACTCTTTGGTTCAGTTTCATCTGAACCAATTCAGTAAGCTTCAAATTGGTCTTGCCTATCTCTTCTGAACAAATTGCAGCCAATATGGTGATTAAAAAATGTTCTTTAGGGCTGGCTGAGTGGCACATTGGTTAAGAGCTGGCTTGGGATGCCAGCGGCCCTGGTTCAGATCCCACATATGAGGTTCAGTGACACTGCCCTCTACAGCTAAGATGGTGAACAACAGCACCACCTGGACCTGGGCTGCTGTGAGTCCCTGGGGACAGCATAGCTGCAGCCCCTGCTGCAGTGGGCTGCCATAGGCTACACAGTGAGTGGCTGGCAGCCAGTGTGAGCTGCCGAGAGCCACTGTGAGCGGTTGTCCAGAGGCCGGCGACCGATTTGCCTCACCCAGGAAGAGCGCAATATTAATACCAACATGGGCCAGTGAAGCAATGTCCTCCACAGTTAGACTGAAGAACAAAAGGACAGCAACTTGTCTGTCCTCCTCCCCCAATTTCCCAATAAAAATCTTGAAAAAAAAAAAATTTTCTTTAAAAAAATCTAATCATGCTCAAAATTCTAGAGGATACAGTTGAATTCCTTATTAAACATTCCAGGCCATTTGTAGCATAATGGAAAGAACACAGGTTTCAACCCTTACCAGTTATATAATTGTGTGTGTGTGTATGTGTGTGTTGTGGGGAGGAACAAAAGAAGGAGTGTTCACATTTTTCAGCAAAGTTGTGGAAGGGTTAAAAATGTTAAAATTGTAGTGTCTCATACAAGGCAAGTGCTCCAGAAATGTCTGCTCTCCTATCATGTTACTTTGGTCCTACAGGATTACACTGATTTCTCGGAATGCAGCTAGTCTGCTTTTCCTAACTCTTGTTTCAGCTTGTCCCCTGAACAGCCCCATCTTTGGTCTGTCTGGTTAGTTCCTACTCATCTTTCAATATTATACTTGGGTACCACTTCCATGTCGAGCTTAGGTAACTTGACAGGTTAGGGTGATAGGTAGCCACATTTAGGTAGAGTTAATTACTTCCTCGCCTCTGCTTCTGTTCCCATTGTACACTCCATACATCTTATTTGTGGCCCTCCTGATATTGCTGTTCAAGGGTTGGTTCTAGACTGTTGCAGCAAGTAAATGGTTGGCTCCTTGAGGATAGATGTCATCATCTTTGTATGCCCGTATCTAGCCCCATCACCTGCATGAGTACTCGTCATCAAAACCTTGGTAACTCAATGTCCAAATTATGAGATATGTATAAACTAGGGGCAAGAAAATGTGCTTATAGCTATATTTTCTAAAGTAAACATTAACCATTTTTCTTGGAAAATTCAACCTCTTAGTTTAAGGAAAAAAATTCAGAGACAGTATTTTGTAGAAACCTTTTTTTTTTTCCAGGATAACTTAAACAGCATGTTACCACTGTGCATACTCCTATGCAATGCTTTATTCCTTAAAGATTTTGTGAGGATTAAATGAGAATCTTTCCACTGTCCACTTAGCACAGTGCCTGACACATAACCACTTAAAAAGCTGATCTTTAACATTATGATGATCATTCGTAGATCATGTATTTGCATTTATGTTTACCTGGATTTTTCTAAAATCAACATTACCGAATCAACTAAATTTGGCACTCCTAGAAATGGAAGCACTCTTGCAGGTAATAGGATACAACATAGTATCCTACCAAAATGGCTGAACATTTAAAGGAATAAAAGGTCTCCTTAATGTGACAGTGGTTAGTTGAGTCCATGTTCATGTGACAACACTATATTGACTATTTTTAAAACTAACAAACTGGGTTTTAGGACAAATTAAGATAGAATTGACTGTCTCTTTACCAAATAAATTTTGGCCATAAATCATATTTAGGTACTGGTTATACTAAAAGTTCTAGATTCTCAACTATCGGAATAATTAAAACACTATAAATAAGTCATAAGTACTTTGTATACCTGGAAGTCCAGAAGTGTTTTCACTCTAGCCTTGTAAGTTTGGAGAACACAGTTTAGTTATAGCTATACACAGTAATGGAACAAATTAAGATAACATGTTTCCTTATCTTGATTTTGTTATGATTATTGAAGTTAAATAATTTGGTAATCTATGATTATTATACAGTAAAACTTTTGGGCAAGTCTTACCTGAAATTGAAAAGTACTTAAAAGTTACACTTACTAGAAAAAAGGAAATCCATTATTCTTTGTTCTAACAAAATTTATTATGCAGTAATTACAAAGGTTAAAGACTCTTCCATCTCAAATAAAAATAACTGTTATAATTACACACATAATATACAGAGGGTGCCAAAAAATATATATACACATTTTAAGAAAGAAAAAAACTGTATTAATTGTAATACTCAATATACACTGATAACAAAAGATGAAGACAAGTCATGTTTGACTTCCGCACTTACAAGATGTGCTCAAAGTGGTCACCATCAGCGTCCAGACACTTTTGAGTATGGCGAACTACTGCTTGAGCATAGATAACATCGCTTAAAATGTGTATACATTTTTTTGGCACCCCCGGTAGCAGTACTTTATAGAGTGATTCCAATAAATATCACAGGAAATACAGTGCATTTTGGAATTGGAGCGACAAGTGCTTTCTCATTCACAGTGCTGGCCACAGGAAAGCCTGCGCACACAACCATCTGGAGGTCATGCTCCCGGTCCCAGTCCACACAGAGCTGTGCCAGCAGCGTGCTCTCAGAATGTGAAGTACCGGGCAAACCACTCCTGGCGCTGCTGATCCGGAGAGGCCACCGGGGAGGTTTCGCTCGGAGGAGGGCTGGATTCATAGAGAGAGAGACACGGGACCCGGCATTCAGTTGTTTTGCCAAATGACGGGGAAAGCACATACAGCATCGGCACAGATGACCACAGTGGTTCCCCGGGGCAGAGGCGCGTGCTAAAGCCTGGCTGCTTCGCTACACCAGAGCGGGGCCCCCACTCCAGGCGAGGGCATCGCAGCTCAGGTGACGTCGCTTAAGGAGCAGCTGCATCACGACAGTTACAAAAAACAAAACTCAAAAAGGTGAGGAAAATGATGTCAGCTTCCTTAAAGAATGCAGGAGGAATGGCGGGAAGCCCGAGAACAAGATAACGTTGCCCTCAGCACTTTTTCTCTTAATTAAAAGAATCTGACACAAGCATTTGATTCTTACCGATGTGTCCTTACATGCAACTAAATTAAGTAACCAAACCATGGTCTAGTATTTGTACTATATATTTTATTAAACTTTCATAATTTCATAAGCAAATAGGAGAAAACGAGAGCATTAAAAAGCCAGTTTTCCCCTTCATCTTCAAAGTTATATAGTTTATACTTATCCTAGTCTAACTGTATAGTTTATACTTATCTTAAGTCTAACTAAAGATTCTTTGGGCTAGTTGAGAAAATAAAAGAATCCCTATTGTCTCGGGGGGGGGCGGGAATTACAAGGCACACAACAATGTGTAACGGAAAGTCCAGCAGTCACGTTCCCTGGGCTCATGCACATGCGCCTTGCTGATACCTGAATGTACCCATGCACGAGGGAAATAAGCCACACAAATTGTTTAGCAGGACACACATTCAGAGGGGAACCTGACTTTTTCATTCTTGTTATTTTTTTCTATTTAAAATCATCAGTCATTAACTATGTCATTAATCACTTAACCTAGAAAAAGATAGTCTGCCTATCAGATTATTAGTTCTGACACTGCTGAGAGTTAGTAAAATCAATAATAGTAAGCATAAAATGACAGTACTTTCTGACTTTATTTGATGGGTAAACAACTGGATTTCATTCAAATTTTATTTGTTAATAATACATTTAACAACTCTGAGATAAAATTGGAATGTCAATTATAAAAATTATTTTTTTTAAATTTATTTGTTGCCTGTGTATATCATTAAATTTCCAGAACTTATGTACTTTTTATTTGGGCAATAAACATATATTTTTATAAATAAGCCTGGTAAACATATAAGATAAGAAACAGAAACAAAAGCTAATTAATAAAAAAAAAATTTTCAAGTTCTGTGTTAAGGATGGATGATTAATGAAAAATTAGTGACAATACTGAAAATGAAGCAACAATCCATCAATATTAAAATTCTAAGCACTGAATTACATTAATACCTCTTTAAGCATTTAGAAAATTGACTGACAAATTAGAAAAATCTTACATTTGTAAGAGTCAAAACAAGGAGTTTTCTAGACAGATGATAAAAACATTTTGAAAATATTTCACAGTAATATTTATTTTCCTAGGCTGTTCTTAAAGTAGATTTCCTCAATGTAAGAGGGTAAATTTATCGAGTTAAAAAAGAAAAGAGAAAAAGGGAATCACTGGTGAGGTGGGGCTCACCTCAAAAACGTCTTGGGCTCTTTGGGTGGCACTGGATGCGGAAGTGGCTTGCTGCTGTTGAACTCAATGTCGTGGACTGGAGAATTAGGAATGGGATCCAGGCGGTTAGGATGTCCATTGCCCACTCCACAAGATTCCAGAGCACTTAGATTGGGAACACTTACAAACCTGCTGGTTGGTGATTTATCATTCTTCTTCTTTTGCTGCATTAAAAATAACACATGTGAGGACAGTTCCTGTACAAGGACAAATTAAAAAGTAGGAATAGCAGAAGATACAAATTTGGCATGGGAAAATTTTTGAAGTTTTATGTTACATTGGGATGTTAAAATGAACCAGTGTTACCCAAAATGTGGTCTGGGGATCCTTGAAAGTGTTCTTTATCTACATGGAATCCTCACAGACATGCTGCAGGGTCAGAAAGAAAACGAAGAAACATCGAGGAATGGTTCATGGGGAGGGAGGAGGAGGCAGAAAGAATGCCAACAGGTAAAGAATCCCGGGAGGGAAAGGGGCGGGGGGAGTAGGTGTTGCCAATACCACTAAGTTAAATGCATCTAGGCTAAAATTAGGAGAAGGTGTAAAGTTAAACATAATTTTAAAACAGAGGTCCATGAACTTTAGCCATCTGTCAAAAGGGAGGCAGTCCTTGCCTGGAAAAAAAAGGAACCAGAAAATACTTGGCCATGTAGTTTAAAACAAATCTCATAAATCTATTTAAGATCTATAACTGACTTAAGAGAAATAATTTGGTTTTAAATTCACTGCGTCATCTTTCTGAAGAGAAAATTAAATCTGCATAATAAAGTCTCATTTCCCAATTAATTGGTGAGTATCATTAATTGGCTCACAATCTTTTTTAAAAAATTTAAAGGTAAAACAAATCAATGTTATTTTTTAATTGTTCTTTAAATTAACAGATGAAAAAGGGAATTGCAAATTATCAGAATCTATTAGTTTGTAAATTAACTTTAGACTCTATTTTATTCACACCTCCAGAATCAATGAGCATCATCTTATTATGCAGAATAAAAATTAACATGTAAAATATTTTGAATATTCCAATATTTGACTAATTAAATATATGCTAACTAAATTTATGGGCTTTGGGTATTTTTTTTTTTGCAAAATGACTCCGGAAGTTGGAAAAAAAATACCATTAATAGACAAGACAGCCTGTTTTTCTTTTACTTATAAAGTAATGATCTCATTTTCTAGACATTGTCCTCTATGTCATACTCTTAATCATGGAGTCGCTGCCAAGGAGCCTATTTTAGCATAACTGAAAAAGAAAGGAAGAATGTCTTCTTCAGAACGACTTGTGAAAACCGAAATCACTAGTAGGAGTCAAAAATATTTGAAAGTTCTTACAGAGATGTTATCTTATGGATTTTCTTGTTCTAGTCACAGAGGGCATAATTAAACGTACTGAAAGTTGCTATTTTAAGAAATTTAAAGTATCAGTGGTAAAGTTCCACAGTAATGGTTTTGTAACTAAAAATGTAATTCCAATAAAATAATAAAGGAAAATATTTCTAGTATATCTTGTTTTAACAACTCTTTAAAGTTTATTTCACCAGAAATTATAAACATAAAAACTAAAAATAACTACATTCATTCACCTGTTATTTATTGACAGCCTTCCATGTGCCCACCAGTATGTTAGGCTCTGGAGATACAGCTCTAGAGCTCCCTACTTGAGTCATTCTAGTTTACAAAAGATTTAAGTTTAAAGTTTGGAGCACTTTAACTTGTGAAGGAAGGACAGAATCGGTGTTCTTAACAGAGAAGTTTTATGACCTTTGAAAGCAAAAATTTCTGGCTAAGGGTCTAATAAAAATTAGGCATGATATGCAAATAAAATATAAATTTAAAAAATTGCTTTAGCACTAACACTTTTATTTCTACTACTGATTTCTGTCCAAATATATGTCACCCCATAATTATTTATTCTTTATTACTTGCTTTATTCACTAGAATAATTTTGGTGGTTTATACAAAATGTGATAAAATTTTGCAACCAAACAAATATTTATTGAATACCTACTATGCCCAAAGCACTATGATGGAAGCCATAGAAAACTGGGGTACAAAGATGTGTAAGACTTAGCATGTCCATTTCATTTGTCTACAAGGCTCTTCCATCTCTAAGAGAAGTATCAGAATAGGTCATGGCCAATTTTAATTGTTAAGAAAAGGTCATAAGACTGAGAAAAGTAAAGCCCTTCTCTGACAGCTGGTAAGCAGTGATACATGCCCAACCCAAGGGGGGCCTTAAGTTAGGGAGAGCTGCTGGGCAGACAGGACTAGAGTGTCTTTCAAGACCCCATAGAGGATATTGAATACTAAGGAAATGGCAAGAAATTATGTTGAAGAGATTTCCAAGTTAGTTTTCTTTACAAATATGAAAAACAAAATGGTAGCACCAAGGTTTTACATTATAATATAAATATCATTTTAAGAGTATCAATTATCAACAGATGAATATTATTAGCATCTCATTCTGAAAATGAATACATAAAAATTTCATATTTTAGTCCTAGATTATTTAAGAAAACATTTTTGGAAGCTTTAGCTTATGCTGCTGTAAATATTTTACAAAAATTTTAATCAAGTTTTAAGCTATATTCCTAGTTTACATTGTTTATAACACATACCTTAGTCAATGGATTAATAACACCAACAATAGGACTTGAATTAAACACTTTGTTGAAGTTAGTTTCTCGATTGACTAATTCCAGCTGATAAAATTTATTATCCTCCTATGCAAAAGAATTACAAACATCTCTTAAACATTTCCTACTGGATATTTTAAAACTTCATTATATAAATGCCATTTCATTCAAAATTTAATATAAAACCTGAATGAAGATTTATATCTTGCACAAAGATTTCTAGACCTGCTTGCCAGTGTCTTAAAGACTGATGGTAGGTAAGTTTTCAACACCTTTCAAACTCTATGTTACGGGATTCTTCTCTACCCTTTAATACCTTTTTCCCCCAAGAGTGGAACTAAATGTTTTATTTGGTGCTCTCTCTGCTCCAAAGAGGGCTGACTGTGCAGCTCAAGCAGGTTTCACCTGCTTTCATGGAGCTGTGTGCATGGCTGAGTTGTTTCCATTCATGAAAATGACACTAGGATATAGCATTATTCCTGAGTACTGGAACTATATTTGATCCTGTTTAATCTCCCTGAGACACCGATGTATTACAGCTGTGGTAATCACAGAACAGAGAAAAAGTGAATGGCCCATACAGAGAAAAAACCCTTTGGCTTCTCCAACAACATGCACTAACTGAAAACCAGGCTGTAGGAAGTAAACATAAGTAAATTGACCAGTGTGTCAAATGCAGGGTTGTGCTCTCGTAAAACTAGATTCTTCATTCCACTCTTAGTTACCACTGACCGTTATCTGCATCTCATTACCTCAGCCTAGTGTCTCACAGTCCACAGAGTCGGGGTACAGTGGGAAGTGTGGGACAATGCATGGCTAGATTCCTGACCCTGTCGCTGACTAGCTGTGTTGCATTGGAAAGTTACTTTACTCTTTGAAGTCTAATACCTCCCTGTAGTAAGGAAAAAAATACAATTATACCTGTAACACCTGCTCAGTAAGAACTAGAAAATCAGTGAGAACTAGCTATTTCTACAGACCGTAGACGAAGTACACTTAATACCTTTGCTTATTGCATGTGCGGAATGTAAGGTAATTGTCCATGAATCTACTGCTGCCAGAGAGAAAGATCCGTGAGCCCTGTGCTCATGCTGACAATGCTTGGCAAACTGGGCGGTTAGTGGCTTGAAGCAGCGTGAGCTCTATCTTTCCAATGCTTGCTGTTGGGTTCATGAAGAACCCCAGTCTAAAACCTGTTCATTTGGGCAGGAACTAGCCTCAGGCAACAGACTGCCTTTCCTAAATGCTAAAAGAGATGTTAAGGAAAAAGGACTTCAGAAATAAATGCTCTTTGGCTTTCTTTGCATGCTAATGTCCAAAGTTTTTAGTTAAAGGGATCAATGAGCACATAGAGTGATTAGTGTGCTTTTCTAGTTTTACTCTGAAGTATTTCTCGTTTGTTAGTGGCAGCAAAAAGTAATCGTTTCATGACTGATCAGCACATATAATTTTAGAAGACTCTGAAATGTTTTATGAATTTCAAAACATTTGTGTATTTTTTAGTCTTAAAGACTAAAGCCTTTAATGAAAGCAGTGTGTTGTTGAACCTGTATTTCCTTCCCTGATGGACTTCTCAGAACCCCGAACACCATGTTGACTGAGACTCTCCAAGGGAGCTGGAGCTTTTCTTGGGGGCTCTCTGTACTTCAGGGAACCATTTCTCCATGGGCGGCTTCCGGGATCAGGGTTCGGTGGAGCACACTTTAGGGATTAACATGACTAACCCGGAGAGGTACAATGTAGCCTAACACAGGCGTGTGTTGGCTGTTCTTTCCTATCCAATTCTAATCCTACATGTCTGATACACACACTTCAACAGTATATCTACTGTACCCTGGCAATGAAATGTTACTACACATTTAATATGTACTAAAAATACTGAAAGAATGCATAATCCCCTTATCTTAATATCAATTTAAATTTTAAAATTACTCTATTTCTTACCCTCATTCATAACATTTTAATAAATTTTCAATCACAATGCACATATTTTATACTTTCAATTTTTGTTTAGCATTACTTAAAAATATATCCCCATGTTTTCCCAATCAACAGTCTATTGATTACTACATGGTCATGCCAAAAACAAAGTATCTTACAATTAGTTTCTTTATGACCTGGTCTCTTTCTGTAAGCATGGCTTTTAATTCTGTAATCATCTGTATATCTTCTGGTTTTGATTCTCTCATTAGATATTTTTCTTCCATTTCTTCTAGTCTAAAAACAAGAAAATCTTTAGTTCATTAATATGACTCAGACACATTCTTTTGTAATACCTACATTTTTCATATTCAGTTGAACATACACACAAACTTAAAACCACACTTTTTCCTGAAAACTTTTGAGCATCAGAACACGATTGTCTCACGAGCTATAGTGTTATTAAAGTCTCTCCAGGGTAGGTGATCTAATTAAAGGCTTTGCAGGTTACTTTTTGAATAATTCACCCATTTTATGCCATTCAAAGGGTATATAGGGATGAGATGAGGTAAGCTCTGTAGAAGAAATTATATGCTGAATGATACTAACCTAGCAAATGCAGGTTGGCTGCTGGAAATGTAGGCCTAGTATTAGGAGAAGTTATCACAAATACAGTATTATGTTATGACGTAAGGCTTGCTAACATATAAAAGGGACTAGAAAAAATACAGAGGAAAGGGAAACAAAGCACACATATATGGCATCATTCTTTCCTCTTCGATGAGAAATTCAGTTTAAAAATTCTGTATTATCAGCTAAAGCATATAAACTGTAAAAAAGGTTCATCAGGTAAGAGTAGACTTATATTTCCTTCTAGGCCTATTCTGCCTTGAATGAAATGAGAAGGGAATAGGACTCAACGCCACTGAAGACTCTAGAGTAGAGGGTATGTTTTATGAGCAGAGGGGACATGGACCTTGAAGAGTCTAAAAATACAGAACAAAGTACAGTTAAGAGAATATGAATGGATACTGCTGGCATAGTTTGAAAAAAAGCACTTTCATTTTAGAAAATTTAAATAATTAGGACAATTAAAAAATCATACTGTTTTCTGAATAAAAAGGATAGAATGTAAGTTCAATAAAATTATGGTTAATGACGATTTATGGAAAAATTTATTCACTCAACAAATATTGAATAGCTTGTAGATGATCTATCTTCTAGGAATCAGTGACCCATGCCTGGCCCCTAATTCCAGAGGGGTACTGGAATCTCTGTAATTTACTAACTTTAGTAAACAACTCTATTAACTCAGCCCAAGCAGAAGATTTGGAGATAACATGTTTGGCTCCTTACCCTGCCCCATGACTGAAGTTCTAATCTGGAGGTGGGAAGTATTAGGATGACGAGGAATGTGGGGTTAGGAAGTGATTTTCAAGATCAGTTGGGACATAGTTCAGTGTGAGGTTAGTTTCACTATCTTCACTTTTGTTCTTCTGTGATAATGCAGAACGAGTGAAAAATGTTATCACTGAGCTCACATAAGGTGATCTTGCACTTTACCACAATATGGGCTTTATGGACAAAGGTTTATATATTTTATGGGCAAAGGTCTTAAGAAGCTTGAGAAACTGATCTAGTCAAGGAGAAAGGCATTTGGGTTTAACATCGGAGTAGCCACAAGATGTCACTGGAGTACGTTACCATTGAAAGCAAGAGGCAAGATGTTTGAACTGCTTCCTGCTGACCAAGAATACTTGGTTGTTAATGGTTGCTACAAAATGAAATTTAAAACCTTATTTAACCCTATTATATCTACCTTTTTTTCTAGTAAAATAACAAATTGTGGTAAAATGAGTAAAACAATCAGTTACAATCACTGACCACCTTCCTGCATAATAAAGGTCTGCTCTGGACCTAACTTCTAGTATGTCTTCATTTAGCTTAAACATTCTTTACCTACGAAATTATTATCAGCCTTCTCCACAAAGCATCTTTACATCACCAAGAAAATTTAATGAAAGATACCTGGATATTAAAGGAAAAAAGAATTGAATAAATTGGAGAAATAGAATCCATATAAACACAAACAGGAAAGCATTAAAGGAGAAAACAAGTAGGTGATATGACCTAGACTTCAGTTGCAAATATATTTCCAGAATTATTAGTCTTTTGAAATTCTAATAGGAAGAACACTTGGCACAATCCCCATATCCACCTCAAGCCAGCACTACTCAGCAGCTTACCTGTCTGCAGTTGCCTCAATGTAGCAGTGTAAGCCAGCACTGCTTCCCAAAGACTAGGTGTGAATGAAAGACTAGAGATCCCGGAGATGATTTTTAGTTTGATCTTTAATCTTTCTTCTCATTAACAGGAGAAAGTCTGTTTGGTCCTTTATCTCTTAAATAGCCTTCATAACATATGCTTCTTACTCTATTTCACAACACTCAGGCAGGCCGTGAACATCAAGGCCTGCTGGAATCGAGCAACACTGTTTGATTTTCACAGAACTTACATTTATATAATGATAGTTAGCCTCTATTTAGAGTCATGGATACAATTTTTCAGTAGCGATAATGGTTTTACTGTAGAGATAACTGAGTTTCCCTGTTAATTTCTAAGTTAAAATGAGTTAAAGGCATTAAGAGAATAACATCATAGATAGCCAGAAATGACCAAATTCCCAAAGGTTGTATTAGGAATGCTCGAAGCCTATGAAACACACTGCCTTGAGAGAACCACACAAGTACATATACCTTTTACTCACAATATTGACTCCTATTAAGAGTAATGAGGGACTTCCGGTAAAATGGCGCAATAGACAGACACTGTGCTAACTGCCTCCCAGGATCACACCAAAATTACAAGCAAATTATACAGCATTCAACCCTGGAGGTCCCCAGAACACTGGATTAACAGAACCACTAAACGAAGAACTTAAAGAGGAAACCACATCAGGTCTGGTAGGACGGGCGGAGACAAGAGAGGGCGAACCCCGTGAGGGAAGCCCCAGCCGTGGGAAGCTTGTCTGGTTGTGGGAGAGACCCTCAGGCCGCACACCAAGCTCTCCAGCCCAGAGCTCCTTTGCGGGGAAGAGAAGTTCTAAGATAGCTGGCAGTAAATTAGTGAGGACTCTCTTTGCTCAGCTTGGTGAGGCTAAGAGCGGCTGGAGAATCAGTGGGGCCGGAGCCCGGGCTTGCTCGCCGGTGAGCACTTACCTGGTTCCTGGGGGAGGGAGTGGCTGTGTGAGCCGGGAGCCTGCGGGGACGGACTGAACTGAGCACCTTTGGTGCAAAGGCTGGAGGTTTTTGATCTGTTGTTCCCGTGGTGCAGAGCCTGCACATGAGTGGTGTGGGGAGGGCGCCATTTTGTGGGGCTTGGGCTCTCCCACGAAGGATCAGGTCCGAGACCTCATTGGTCTGGTGGAATCGGCGCAGAAGTACGTGTGTGAGTGCGCGCGCGCCTGCGGCCTTGGATCCCCACCCTCTGCCCGGCTTATACTGCGTTGCCAGGGAAACGCTGGGCGGGTGCCCTCTGGTTCAAACAGGCTGCTCACTGAGACCCGGGAGTGCGCAAGCTGCCTCGGGTCCCCACCCTCTGCTCGGCTTGTGCTGCGTTGCCAGGGAAACGCCTAGTGGGAGTGATCCGGCTCCAACAGGCTGCTCACTGAGACACGGGAGCACGCAAGCCGCCTCGGTCCCCGCTCTCCGCACTCCGCTTACAGAGTTGCCAGGCTGGTGACTGGTTGTTGGGCTACTCGGCCTGATCTGCAAGCGGCTGATTGGGACAGGCTGAGACTGGGAGTTTTCCTGGGAGTGTTGGGCCGTGAGCTGTGTGCCTGCGTGATCCAGCCAGGGCTCTCCTGGTGATCTATCTAATACATCAAAGCAATCCCAGAGCGACAGCCAGAATGGGGAAACAAAGAAACATGTCACAAGTAAAAGATCAGAAGAAACCTCCAGAAATGGAACCAAATGAAACAGAGGGATCCAACCTTTCAGAGACAGAGTTTAGAACACTGATGATAAGAATGTTTAAGGAACTTAGCGAGGACATAAAGAAGGATAGGGAAACCATAAAAAAACAACCTGTTAGAACTAAAGAATACAATAACTGAAATGAACACACTCGAAGGAATCACCAGTAGAGTAGATGAAGCAGAGGAGCGGATCAGCGATTTGGAAGATAAAATAGCGGAACTCACCCAGCTGGCACAGCAAAAAGACCAAAGAATAAAAAACAATGAAAATAGTTTAAGAGCCCTATGGGACAAGGTGAAGCGCAACCACCTTCGAATCATAGGGATACCAGAAGGAGAAGAGAAGAAGCAAGGGGTCGAAAATGTATTTGAAAAAATAATGACTGAAAACTTCCCTACCCTGGTGAAGGAAATCAACATACATGCCCAGGAAGTGCAGAGGGTTCCAAACAAGCTGAACCCAAACACGTCCACACCAAGACACATCATAGTTAAAACGGCAAAGGTTAAAGACAGAGACAGAATCCTAGAGGCTGCACGAGAAAGACAGCAGGTTACATACAAAGGAACTCCTGTTAGACTAACAGCTGACTTGTCTACAGAAACTCTGCAGGCCAGAAGGGAGTGGCAGGAGATATTCAAAGTGACACAAAATAACAGCCTACAACCAAGATTGCTCTACCCAGCACGGCTATCACTTAACATTGAAGGAGAAATAAAGAGCTTCTCAGAAAAGAATAAGCTTAAGGAATTCATTACCACCAAGCCAGCATTGCAAGAAATGTTAAAAGGGCTTTTTTAAACAAAAGAAAAGGGTAAACAAGTTAACCCAGAGAGACAATTTAAGAAGATTGAAGTCCTATCAAGCAGATATAAAGGAAAAATTGATGGTTGCTGGCTGGGAGGGAGTGGGGAAGAGGGAGAGGGGGAAGGTTTTGGACAGTGTATGTGGGACTACAATGTTGCCACAGGGATATGGGGGCAGTTTTGGGAATGTAATCGATAATGTTGTGAAGAGACTATTATGTTGCGAGAAATAAGTCAGTCGGAGAAGGACAGGTACCATGTGATCTCACTTGTGTGTGGAGTCTGAAGAGCTGAGTGAAAGATCAAAGTAAACAGACTTGTAGATGTAGAGGAAAAACTGAGGGTTGCTAGTTGGGAGTGGGGTGGGGATGGCGGGGAAGGGGAAGGGATTAGACAGCATAAATAGACAACTACAATATTGCCGCAGGGATAGGAAACACAGTTCGGGGAATATAATAATGTTGTAAAAATTTTGTGGCGTGTCAGATAGTCACATGTCTTGTTGGGGAGACCACTTCATGGATGGAGTAGAGGCTTGATCACTGCACTGTACACCTGAAGCTGATGTTGTATAGTATTGTATGCCAACTGCAACTGAATATGTGGATGGTCACGGGATGTGGAGTATACTGTGGAGGGGAGTCAGGGGAGTTGTGATGGATATGTATGATATGGGGGGTAGTGGGGTGGCAAACTGGGGGAGGGGATTTTTCACTTTGGGGGGTAAAGAGTATAACTATTGCATTGTGTTGTACACCTGAAACTAATAAAAAAAAAAAAAGAGTAATGAAAGAGAGTGAACAGACAGAAGTAGACCAATTACGGGCACTGTTGGGTTCTCCCCAGGCATACAGGCCCTGATTTTTTTGGCTCTGTGAATATATAGGTCAATGTTCATGGACAACATTAACCTAAAATACAAATGCCTAAAACATTGTATAAAACTGTATTTAAAAGTTTCCAAGTTGATAATCCTCCCATGCTGTTTTTAAAAACAAATAATTGACTAAAAAAATCAGTACATTGGGAGTTTAGAGCCAAATAATAGTATTATAAGGCACACATATTTTGGAATTTCAATTGTATAAAGACAAAAAAAACTCTATTCATGCTTCTCTACAACCTGAAGGCAAGGAAATACAGTAACTGAAGCAGTTTAATGTCAAATTTTTCTTTTCCCATAACTTTCCGACACAGATGACTTGTAACGATAGAACTACTACATCCTTCTCTCACAAAGTTTATGGAAATAACCTGAATGGTAATTTAAAAATCAAATGACATCAAAAAACTACTAGAGATAAAAGAACTCAAACAGCTTTTAAAGAATAAGTAATTCTGGTGTGGTGGGCTTCTTTGCAATTAGGGATCACAGACCCACTTAAAGACCAGGCACAGGAACTCAGTATCTCCCCAAGAAGAAATTATCTTTCCGCTTCAGTACAGTGAGAAGTTAAGGTAGAGTAGACCTACACAATCAATAGTCTCTGAATCACCTTTTTCACATAGTAAAGATCTGCCCCAACTTCTAGAGTATGTTTACACTGAGCTAGAATAAAGTTCTTTAAAACAGCCCATTCTCTCATTTGTTTCTAAAACAAAAACCATGACATTTTTATTAACACAGGAATTTTACTAAGATACTATATCACTCAAGAAAATAAAAATACATCTATACACTGTCTGAAAATCTAAGATTTTAATACCCAGCACTAGAGAACAGGATTTCTAGTAATCATTCTGTAAGCGATACATAACTTTTACCACCATTTCTACAATGTTTGGAGGGCACTTTCCTATCCTCGAAATCTGTTGTCTTATCCTTCCCTGGAGTCCAAAGGGTTAGGGACAGGAACAGAGAAGCAAGAGGCTTCTGGCTGGGCTAACCCAGGTACCTGCATCCCTCCATGACCCCCTACTTCCAAAATCCACAGGGGTTTTCTGACTTTGAAACTTTAAGGCCAGCATGAAGTTGATTAGGAACTTCAACAGCGCACCCTTAGTCTTTTGAAAAAGGCTAAGGATAGTGCATACATTGTTCCTGCAGCTCTTAGCTCCTAAAGCTGGGATGGACTCGCCCTGCTCACCCACCCCTTCTGTCTAAATCCAAACTGTTCAGCAGATCGAAGCTGGCTGCATTTAAGAATGTGAGTCAGAAACATCCAATAGTCTACAACAGTGTTTCCCAATATGGTAGTTACTAGCCCACAGGTGTGTATTTGCATTCAAATTAATTAAAATTAAATGAAGTTAAAAATTCAATTCCTTGATCTCACTAGACACAGTTTAAGTGCTCCACATTCACTGTGGCCTTGTAGCTACTGGTACGAGCCAGGGCAGATGCAGGAGTTTCATTACCACAGAAAAACCTACTGGACGGTGCTGGTCTAAAATACATTTGTGTATTTTTAACCAAAAGAGTAAATACCTAAAGCTAGAGGCTAATTAAACAATGGCAGCAGGTTAGGTTTCCGGTGAAAAAAGAAATACGATTGGTTAGCATGAACCTAGCTGAAGCCTAAAACAAATAGTAGATCTAGAAAAGTGATAAAATATTTAACTTATGAGTGACACTAATTCTCTACTTATTAAAAATGATAATATAGAAAAACTAAGTTATTATTTACTATCTACTGAGAATCCATAATGAACAAAACCATATAAAACAGAATAAAGTGAAAACAAAGACATCACCTTTACTCCTTGTAAATTAACATTTCTAAGGAGACAGGACACAGGCCAGACAGACAGAGGTTCTTTTTGAGAGCATGGTTTTCTAGGGCATGAAGTGTGGGGGGCGGGGAGTGCCAGGATTCCAGCCTCTGCCTGATGCATAACGCCAAGGCCAGGAGAAAGGAAAGCCAAGACCCTGGGATTTAGGGTAACTCATTATTGCAAAATGCCTGAGGTTATGTGCTCTTTACCAGGCAGATATCTGAGCTCTTACTGTGGCTCAGAAGGATTTTAAAATTACTTCCAATAACAGCAAATAAAAAAAATGACTGTGACTGGGGAAGGAGCTCATGAATCTCCTCACTATTTCCAAGGTAATTTCATGAATGGTAAATATAGAGAATCCTCAAAAAATTCATTGATGAAACATTCATTGAGTGCTTACTAATGTAAAAATTCTGTATATGTCCATTAAAGCACCTCACCTCAGAGGCCACTGAAGTAAGTGCTAAGAACTGGGGGTCCAGTTTTTGTTCCAGCTTAAGTGAATGTGAGTATATGCATTACACATGTAACATTATTTACTGTGAGGCTTACCTGGTTAAATGGGTGAAATGTGAAGAGATGATTTTTATATGGGGGAAAGGTAATTGGATAGTAATGACATGGGAGGTTATTCTATATTGTAGAGGACATACAGGAGAACCTTGGAAGGAAACCAAGGTCAGTGTGGCTGACACAAATGCGCAGACAGGGAAGAAGGGTGGCTACGGATGAGGCTGGATAAGGCACACTGGAGCTAAGAGTTTAAGACTGAGGGTAATGGGATAGTCACTATTTTGACTTCACTGAAGTATGTGGAGACAATTATATATTTTTTATGGAGCGTTTTCAATTGATTGAAAGAGGAGAGACTGAATAAACTACCTGTAGCAGTTTAGAATAGTGTAATTCTGCAATAACTTAAGGTGAATCAGGGTTTGGGCCACAGAAGTTAAGTGAATGCTAGTTACATTCGCTCCAGCAGTTTAAGAAAGTGAGGTACTTTTTAAAAATATTAAGCAATCATTAGAAATCTCAGTTTTAACAACATTAGAGTTAATATGTATGAGTAGTAAGTTAATTGGTAATATTTTACCTTTATTGGGTTTTTAAATCATAAAACAAATGCTTGTTACAGAAATTCAAACAATATCTAAGTAGAGTATATAAAATCAAAAGGAAGTCTTTGCTTTTCACTATGCCTAATACCTCCCTAATCCACTCCTTAGAGAACAATAATCATTAATATGTTTTTTAAGATCTTTTGATATTTTTGTAAAATATGTATTAATATGACCTATTGGTCACAATATGCTCTTTTTACTTCACATTATCTAATGGACATCTTTTGAGTGTTCATCATGTCATGACAGTTTACGATCCTGAGGGACAGTCTTTAGAGAAGTATTTGTCCTGGGAGAACTGTAGGAGTAAGAGCCGATAAAACAATCAACCAACTGACTTATCCTAATTAAAGAACATAGCAGATTACAGTTACCCTCTGTAATAGGCACTTAGGTTTTCTTTTTAAAGTATTATTTAATTAGTTCAAAAGAGTAGCTAGTCTGAGGTTAGACACAGTGCTCCTGAGTATCTTATCTGCATATGAATTTTCTTTAATATAATGTGACTTACGACACTTGTAAAGCTGCATTTATTTCCTGGAGTAGCTCGTTAGTCTTATTAAAATCTGCCCGCATGATATTTTTCTCTCTTAGGTGGTCTGCTGTCATGACATCCAACTCTTTTTCAAGTCTCTTGTTTAAATCTTGTTCATGCAACCTGTTTAATTTATTTTTAGTTAAGAAAATGTTATTCCAAAACCAAGCTTTCAAAACTTTCTATATTCTACCAGATTTGAAATGGTTTTAGGTAAAATGTAATATATAGAAATTAATGAAAACAGCTCAAAGTAAGTTACTTTGCTCTACTCTTCTAGCTTGTTAAGTTGTCTCCTTTAATACTTTTTAAAATAACATTTTTAAAAGATTTTAGCTAATTTTACACAATTTCAAAGTGAATGAATACATATACATCATTCAAAATACAAACATTTCATCTACATTCTAGATTATAACGTAGTCAACAAATCAGTCAACAGTGGTCTTCAATATCTTCCTAGAAGGCGGTCGAATCATCAAAATAGGCACGTATTGCTAAGGACCATCACAACAGCTCTCAGGGAACACGGCAAATTCCTTCTGCTGTAATTAGTGGCATACCTCATTTGCTGGTTAGAGTCACTTCGTATTCTGAGGATTTCTTTCCCCTTAAATTCCAATTCTTTGGTTAGGGCACTTATATTTTCATGAAGGTGCTGTACCTCCTTATCCAAGTCAGAAATGTGAAGCTCTCTGTGCCTTAATTCTTCTTGTAGATCTGTTATTCTGTTCATGTGCTCCTTACTCTGCAAAACATAAATAATTCTTAAATGTTTTCCACATATTTGCTTTCTGTGTTTATCTGAGGGTAAGAAAATGACATATTGGAATGTCAAATATAACAAATCTGACATTGTTCAAAAGCAAACTGCTGAAATGCAAAAACCTCAAGGCCTCTTCTCTTTCCATGTGCATAAGAAGCATTTATATGGATACAGCTTCAATAACGTCAAAGCTACAAAGCCCAAAAGGCTATAAAAGCACATCTCCTTCATTTTACATATCAGGAAACCAATACCCAATCGATGGCAGGGCTGAGGGGTTCTCACATACTCAAGAAGTTATATGGTCTATGGCACAAGGCTGGCACCATTGTCCTTCAAACTAAAAGGAACCCCATCTATGGAGACCACTGCAACACACACACACACACACACGCACACACACACACACACACACACACACAACCACGGCTTACAAGGCAGACTTTGTCTGTTTAGTGCTGGTCTACCAGTTATCCTATCTGAAAGTTAAATTCCCTTCTATGTTCTTGGAAGTCACTGTTTTCTAGAAGTTCTGCAGGCCTAGACATTGTTAATTTCAAAGTCAGCCTACTTGAAGAGAATATAACTTCCCTCTGTAGTTATGAGGTAACTCATTTAAAACTTCCTAGTAATGAAAAGAAAATTTGGGCTGGTCATTCAACACAGTTGAAGACTTTCAAAATAAAAGTCTTAAGTCCAGTAAACAAATAATGTTTTTCATTGCACTATGTCTAAAAATCCACAAATCCAGAAATATATACATTCAAAATCACAAGTTATCTAATCAAAGGAAGTACACTTGGACAAAGAACAAAATTTGAAAAGCATAAATAGCAGCTGTGCTAGAGTGATATGGAAATATAAGTTATCCTTTTTCTTCTTGAGAATATGCTACTTCCATAGTCATGTTATCTAATATGGCTGTTTTAAATTCAAATTTAAATTAAAATTAGGTAAAATTGAAAATTCAGGTCCTCAGTCACAGTAGACATGTTTGGTCCATGTGACTAGTGACTACCATAGTGGACAGCACAGATATAGAACATCATGGAAAGCTCTAATAGGCAGTGTTACTTTTTTTAGTAACTACTCAGTCTTCACTGTTTTTTTTAAATTAATTAATTTTTCAGAAACTTGAATGCACAGATATGTCTTCACTCTTTGTATTATTATTATTTTTTTTTTAGATTTTTTTTATTGGGGAATCGAGGAAGGGGAACAGACAAGTTGTTGTCTTTTTTTTGTTCTTTGGTCTAGTTGCGGAGGACGTTGCTTCACTGGCCCATGTTGGTATCGTCATTGCACTCTTCCTGGATGAGGCAGATTGGTCGCTGGCCTCTGGATGGTCGCTCACCGCGGCTATTGGCAGCTCACGCTGACTGCCAGCTGCTCACGCTGACTACCGGCCACTCACTGTAGCTTATGGCAGCCCACTGCAGCAGGGGCTGCAGCTATGCTGTCCTGGGTACTCACAGCAGCCCAGCTCAAAGTGGAGCTGTTGTTCACCATCTTAGCTGTAAAGGGCAGTGTCACTGGCCCTCAGATGTGGGATCCAAACCGGGGCCGCTGGCATCCCAAAACCAGCTCTTAACCAATGTGCCACTCCACTGGCCCTGTATTATTTATTTTTGATTCTTCACTTTCTCAAGATGTAAGTCTAATTTAAAATATTCCAGGGGCCGGCCGAGTGGCTCAGTTGGTTAAGAGCTCGCTCAAGAGTGCGAGCTGAGCTCTGAGCAACAGCTGTTCGAGGCCTGCCCAAGCTGAGTTGCCATTGAGCTGCCAACAGGTGGCAGGATGGCTCAGCTAAAAAAATAAAAAATAAAAAAATAAAATATTCCATTAAAAGGTCATGAAATAAAATGTAATTTTATGACCAATATATTAAAGTTAAATTACCTATTTCCCTTTAAAAATAAAACTATTTAACAGAGATAGTTAATAATAACTAGTGAAAATACTAGTTACTACAAACATTTTTCAGAAAATTGTAAACATTCAAATCTCTTCACATTTATGGAAGCCTCACAGAACGGAACATGCTTCCTCTCTACCTGTCTTCTGCTGATGTCGATGCTTCTCTCTAATTCCATTTGGGCGGCTGCCAATTCTTGATGATGATTATGCCGTAACAAGTCAATTGCAGCTGCATGTTGGTGGTTTAGTTCTGAGCGTAAGGAAGCTGCAATCCAAGGAAAAAAGTTTAGCATACTTTAAAAATATTATAAATATTTAGGTAAAAATGATAAAAGTCACAGAATATCGTTTTCTAAATTAGGACACTTGTATATGCCCATTAATATCTCATAGAATTGTGTATACCTCTTAAAATACTATCATACTATCAGACCATAATATTCATAGAATATTATGAATTTTGAGGTCATTTAGCTTTAATGAGGATGTGAAAATTTTCAACTACTCCAATAGATCAAGATATTTCTATATATGTTTTCAATTTGCAATTAAGGTGCTAATAGAGGTGAAATATTTTTAACTCTTCTCGTTCACCATTAGAATAACATTTTACAGTTGAATGGTACCACCCCATAACACATATTTTGGAGGCAACTTCTCATCCAGGTAAGAATTATTCCACAATTTCCCTAAAAGATGTTAACCACTGGCTGTTGAATGCTTTTTGCGTTTTGGAAGTCATCATTTTCATTTGAATTTGAGGTTGTTTCATACAATCCACATTTACTGAATGTCAGATACAATATAAGGGAGACTAAAATATGACCCTGTCCTTGTAACTGCACAGGATAGAGGGGAAACCATCTTGCCAGGGAATTAAGAGAGATATCAGAGATGATATTAGTTATAATGAAAGCACAATAGTGGATGCACCCAAATTTCCTAGGAGAGGGAAACTGAGGTTGCTACTGCAAAGACTAGTAGCCACCTACGAAAAGAATAGTAGGGTTCTCCAAATGGAGAAGAGAAAAGCATTCAAGAAGAAAAGATAACATATGCAAAGGCAGAAAGAGCCTGATCTATCTGGCAAACTATAAGAACTTTGGTGTGGCAGAAGCCCACAGAGCATGTGCTAGGAAAAAAATGGAGCCCAGTCCAAGAAAGTTTTAGAACAAAATGCATTTTACTTTATGTTTAGGTTCACGGTTCTCAAACTCAGCCCTATGTAGCAGTATGCCTGAGGGAACCTGTGAAGCATGATCACCTCCTAAAACATGACTTTTACTTTATTTTTGGGAAAACCATTATTTTTATATTAATAAAAAAGAGACATAAGTGAGTAAAATATAAATTTTAAAGCTAAAACATGAGACTTCAAAGAAATGTTGCGCTTGTAACTAGTCAATTTAGGGTCCTCCTAACACCTCCATGTGGGGGGTAAGTTCAGTCTCCCTGGTATTAAGGGCTTCAGTGGAGAAACTTGACAGGCAGTGATGAAGGACATGGGGGATCACTGATGGATTTAAAATTGGGAAGTCACATGGTGAGCTTGGAGTCTTACAAAGATTAACCACACTGGGGTTTGGAGGACAGACTACACGAAGGGGGATCTGTGAGAAGGTTATGGTAACAATCCACGGGAAAAATAATATGACCACAAACTAAGTATGGCAGAAAGACTAAAGAAAATGAAACAGATGTAGGGAATATGTAAGAGAAGTAACTTACAGAATGTAGAAGAGAAAGAACAAAAGCTGAATGCATCTTCCAGATTCCTGGTTTAGGCAACTGGGTAAACAGTGATACCATTAACTAAAGTGGGTACAGGGATAGACATACATTTTGGACCATGAGGGAAACAGTGAGTTCATATTTCAGATGGAGAATATCAGTTAGAATGTCTAATATGCAGTAAGAAATATAAATCTAATTCACAAGAAAAGGAGTAGGGTCTTGAAATACATATTTGGAGTCACTAGCACAATGGATGGTAGTTGAAGACATGGATATGAATCCAATAATCAGGAAAAGCCTAAAGACTAAAAAACAGACCAGAAGGTGGGGGACTGAATCCTGGGCAACAGTAATATTTAATGGATGCACAAGGAAGCAGGAGATTAAAGAGCAGGGGTCAGAAAGGTAAGAATAGAGGACAGTATACTATCACGGAAATCAAGAGGAAAAAAGATTCAGGAAGGTCAAAGGGGTCCAGTGATGCAAATAGGGCAAATCAGATGAGAGCCAGTGAGAATACTTTTGGATTTGGAGTTTCAGAGTTCAATGATGATCTCAGGAAGAGTAATTTCAATGGAATAACTGGGGTAAAATGTAAGCCTGAAAGTGACAAAGGACTAGTACCTAGACTATATAAAGAACTCTTAAAACTCAATAAAAATACAAACAATCTGATTAGAAGATATACAGATGGCAAATGAGTACATGAAAAAAAGATAAACATTATTAGCCATTAGGGAAATGCAAAATAAAATTCACCATGAGATTATCACTACATTCCTATCAGAATGGCTAAAATACAAAATAATGATATCAAATGCTGGGGAGGATATGAAAAACTGGTCACTCATACATTGCTAATGGGGATGTAAAATGGTACAGCCACTCTGGAAAACAGTTTGGCAGTTACTCAAAAAACTAAATATATAATTATCATATGACCTAGCAACTTCACTCCTGGGCATTTATCCCAGACAAATAAAAACTAGTTTACACAAAACTGAAAACACCTAGACAATCCTTCAATGGGTGAAGGACAACAAATGTGGTAGGTCAATACCATGGAATATTACTCAGCAATGAAAAGGGACAAACTATTGATCCAACCACTTGGATCAACCTCCAGAGAATTACTCTGTGTGAAAGTAATCCAATCCTAAAGGTTACATATTGTATGATTCAATGTACAACATTCTTAAAATGACAAAATTATAAAAACAGAGACCAGGAGTTAAAGGTGGGGAGGAGAGGAAAGTAGGTGCAGCTGTAAATGGGCAACAGGGTCCTCATGGTGATGGAAATTCTGCGTCTTAATAGAACCAGGCTGTGATATGAACTATGGTTTTGAAAGATTGGAAGAAATGGAGTGAGGGTTCAGAGGATGGCTCTGTATTATTTCTTACAACCTCATATAAATCTACACTTACCTCAAAATAAAAGGTATAATTGAAAAAAATTACAAAAAGTCCTTTTGTCAACAGAGAGGTACTTATATCATGTTTCAATGGACTAGACAACAGTTCCTCCCCTTGACCTGTTTTTACCTCTCCTCACACAGCTGTGGAAAGTGCGTGCTCCCTTTGGGCCACAATTCTACAAAGGCTGCCTCTGCATTTGACTGTGAACTACTTGAATGTAAAGACAGAGCAGCAGTTCACTTTTGATTTCTTCTTGATTAGCAGTCTCTAGCATTTAATAGCTATTCCACCAATGTTTGAAAAATGTTTGCACTTAATATGGTTTTCATCCTAGCTATCATGGTGGCTTTTTCTTCTTTTTTTTTTTTTTTTTTAGCTGTGCTATCCTGCCACCTGTTGGCAGCTCAGCTCAGGCTGGGCATCGAACTGCTGTTGCTCAGAGTTCAGCTGGCATTCTTGAGCGAGCTCTTAACCAATTGAGCCATTCGGCCGGCCCTGTATCATGGTGGCTTTTAAGGAAGGAAGAGGAGAAAGCTATAAGACTTGGCCAGGTCTCCCACCAGCAGCAGAAATAATAAACTGAGTCAAATGGCTTTTCCTTTGAGGTTCATAATTCACAATACTTTGGCCTATTTTGTTTCCAATTTCTACTTGGAAAGAGTGTGCCACTGTGGTGTGACAACATACATTAAAAATATTAGAATTTGAAAAAAAAAAACAAACAGAAGGAAAATGAGATGGCAAAAATGAAAAGTTACTGAATGACACTAAAAAACAAACAAAAACCCTTTAAACATATATCCAGTTTTTCTTTAAAAGTCATCTCCTTATAAAAAGGGTAGTGATTTGAGCATCTCAAAGATAAAAATCCCATTAAAAAATGTGTGGGGATGGCCATTTAGCTCAGTTGGTTACAGCATGGTGCTGCATACACCAAGGTTGCCACACGCATGGGTCACTGTGAGCAGCATCCTCCTTAAAAAAACAAAAAAATCTGAAAAGTACCTAAAACAAAAAGTCAGACCTACACATGATTTTTTCCATTACAACAAACTCTTTAAATGGCAAAAGCCAATATGACTATTTAGTCTAAGGACACGTGGCTCCATGCTATCTCTCCCTTTCAGTCACTGGGCAGAGGAAGCCTGAATGTCCTCACCCTGTTCAGTCCGCTAATGATAGATGGAAGCACCAGTGAGTGTTGCTTACAGAGCCGGAGCATGGAGAAAGTTGAAGGGAACCTCACTTTTTTACTGTTTGCATTCTATCTGATCTATTTCACCATGCTCGCCTCTTCATATGGTAGCTTCAGATAAAATATGCAGAAGACTTAAATATTGTTTTAAAAATTAAAAATAAAATGTAGTGATTTGATGTTGAATTTTAAAGTAGAAAATGTACAAAGACATATGACAAGATTTTAATCCATGCAAAATACCAAGCATAGCCTTTCCTTCATCCTCTAGTTCAAATCGAAGGGTCTGAAGCTCCTGCTCCATCTCCCCCCGGAAGCCCTCCATGGACTCTCTGTGCGCCTCTTTTAATGACTGAAGCTCGGCGGAATGCTTCTGTTGTAAATGGTTTTCAAGCGCCTAGAAAAGGAGAAACACTCAGGCTATTATGCTAGAATACAGGAAGGAAAATGCAAACAAACTAGGAAATAATTACTACAACTCAGTTATTATTTAAGAAAACAAGGCATTTTTAATTCATTTACAAGAAAATTAGATATAAGATAATCACCATCAGAAAATAAATTAGTAGGGTCACGTCAGAACAATAAACTAATCATCGTGAAACCAGTTTGACGCAATATATTGCGTTCGAATTGGAATATGGACCCTTGAACTAAGGCAATTTTCAAAATGTAAGTTTCTAAAGCTGCCAAGGGGTGCAAACCACCTAAAATTAATAAATCCTCTGTGTGCACAGATGAAGGCTTAGGAAAGAGAGGAGGAGGGCACTGACATGAAAAGGTCTCCTTCTGATTAGGAAAAAAGAGGTGAGGGCTTTCACAGCTCCACCCTATCTTTTGCAGATATTCCTACAGTCATTCTTAGCTCCTGCTTTATGAACAGAAGCAGAAGCTCTGAGAGGTGGCAGCTGCAAAAGTAAGCTAAAGCCTTTTGTGGGATTAGTTTGGAAAGCCTTGTCAGAGAGAACAAGACTGCATGTGGCTAAGACTAAGAAGATATAGGCCACGGGAGGGAAAAAACAGGGTTCTGGGTCCTTCAAGTCTGGAGACTGAACTGTGCCACGAAGGGCTTTCTTACTGTAATCTATAACATGAAAGGTTTCTGAGAAAGGTACCATATTGTAACTAGGGATGCATTTCTTTAACCATTACTCTAAAATGCTGTTTTGTTTTTGTTGTCTTCTTTTCTTTTTTTTTTTTTTGTCTCATGCCCTATGAGCCATCCAGGCGGCAGCTCATCTGAGCCATCCAGGCGGCAGCTCAACTCAAGGTGCTGAGTTCCATCTTTTTAGTTGTGGGTGGGCGTAGCCCACCACTGAACAGGCAATCTTGTTTTTACACCAGCTGAGATATCCTGCTACCTGTTGGCAGCTCAGCGACAGCTCAGCTCGGGCATAGGTCCATGTGGGAATTGAACCGGCTGCCCTGTTGCTCAGAGCACACGCTCTAAGCCAACTCTTAACCAACTGAGCCACTCGGCTGGCCCTAAAATGCTGTTTTTTAAAAATTAGTATTTGGTTACTTATGTTCACTGTTTTAAAAGTGTTTTACTTCTGAAAAATAAAGCATAAGTTTCTTTGAATATAGGTAAAATAAAGGACATTTAGTTTACCTAGACAGCGCTACTTAGGTAGCTTGCCTACCTAATGACACACAATAAAATTGCAGATTCTGATTTCTTTTGAAAAATGACTCAAGTTTTGAAAAGACTGAATGTGTACAAGAAAAGTACTGATATGAGAGCTTACATGTTTCTACAATTCACACATGGTAGCCAATGAATACATTATTTAGCAATGCCATCAGGCCTAACTTTTAACCAAAGGGACTTCCTTGACCAAAGACTTCAACTTACTGAATAGGCAAGTTAGCTGTTTTTATTTTTATTTATTTATTTATATTTTTGAGGGCAGTGTCACTGACCCTCATATGTGGGACTGAACTGGGGCCGCTGGCTTCCCAAGCCAGCGCTTAACCACTGCGCCACTCTGCCGGCCTCAAAGTTAGCTGTTTTGAAAAGGATAAGACTTTCTTGTTTTAATTTCTTTCTAACATGCCACTTCTTAAAACAGTGCCTGCACCCGAAGAAAGAATTAAGAAACAACCTATATCTGTAATGACTTATATATGTTGAAAATTGTTAGTAAAACTGTATTTTTCTATTAATCTTTATTTTAATTACCTTAAGAGAAACTGAAAAATACAGTGTAAAGAAATGAACTATACCAACATTCATCACACTAAGACTATGGAAAACTAACATTTTAAAATAGAACTGAGGGCTAGCCATGTGGCGCGGTGGTTAAGCGCTGTCTTGGGAAGTCAGCTGCCCCAATTCGGGTCCCACATACGAGGGCCAGTGACACTGCCCTCAAAAATAAATAAGTAAATAGATAAATAAATAAATAAATAAATAAATAAATAAATAAATAAATAAATAAAATAGAACTGAGTAAGGGATCTGGGGAGATTCTGGCATATAATATGATTAATCCAATGTATCTATGATCTCTTCTGAGTGATTTACTTGTATCACTACTTTTTATATAGCCTTTCGTGCTCTATATGGGGGACTGCATTATTTTAAAATGTTTCCAACTTTTCATTGAAAATTTTGTACATAAGAAAAAAGTGTGAGAATAAAAAAATCTGGGTTAAAAAACATACAAATTCTTTGGATCCATGTGTCTTTTATAGGTCTGGCCTGAAAAGAAAAAATTAAAAATTTGATGAAAGACAGTATTATAAGTTCAGGGCAGTATTAAGTGACTATAGTGGTTACAGCTCAGTAAGACCATGCTAAATTTATTTAATCACTGTTAACTACATATAAACCAGATGACATATTAGTCTCATCATGAACTTGGCATTATGATGGGAAACATTTAAAATATTGGCCCTAGTCCAACTTGTCTGCTATAGCGTGCAATACTGTATATGTTTAAACATTGTGACCAGGAAGTAATATCCTAAAACACACATTAAATTAAAGCTGTACATAATTTTTGGAGCCAAGAAATGAACTCTAAAGAATTTGAAGATGAATTATTACTAGGCTGTTGGATTACATTTGAATAAACGTCATATTAAACTTACTCTTTGTTCCTTTTCCTTTTCTTCTTCCATAGTTTGAAATGCAAGGACATGTGCTTCTTTTAAAGATTTATGTCTCTGTTGATGCTGTTCCTCTAATTCTTCAAGCTCTTGTGTAAGTCGCTGTCGTTCTTGCGTAAATTGGGCTTGCAGTTGCTGCAAAGAAGTCTGAGACTGGGAAAGCTGCATCTCCAGGTTCTGCTTCAGCAAGGAAATCTGTGCCACAGAATGGTACACAATGAAGAATAAATACAAGGCATATTTCACAAAGTGCCAGCCTAAGAGGAAAAAGCATTTCGAAGATATTAACTATAGTAAAACAACTTTTTAAAGAAAGTATCACTAAAAATGTTTACAATATATTGGGTTGTCAGAAAAGTCATTATGTATTTTTTCTACGTTTATCGTAGCAAAAATGCATCATGACTTTTCCAACAGCCCAAAAGCATAGATATCTAAATCTTTAGGTATCACTTTTAATTCTATTTTCAGTTGTTAGCCTAAAAATAGACTGCTTAAGTGATACTGTTTGCAGACTCTAAAGCACTGCAATCCACATTTAGAAATACAATGAATACCTATGTTGTATTGCAATAAGTATTCATAACATGAAATAAAAACAGAAGACAACTAACACTTAGTAGGTTATAGTCAGTTCAAGGAGATGGTATGAAAATTTAAACTGCTTATTTGTGAGGCAGTAAAGTTGTGTAGTTAAGACTGGCCTCTGGGTTAAAATACGAGCTCTTCCACGTGCTAGTATCAACACCTCCCCTGGCTGTATGACAATGAAATGTGTAACAGAGTTCACTTAGAACAGCCCCTGGCATGTAGGAAGCACTCGATAAATGTAGCTAAGATTATTTGAGGATTAAAAACTCTTTATAAAAGATTTATCAGTTCATAATTTAGAATCCTTGTGTGAAAAAAGATCTTTTTTTACATTTTGATTTAATTCCAAGAGTCGCAAACAAGGACTTGCAAAACTTCGAGATTTTTAAAAATCACTATCCTCTAGTTATAGCCTTAAAATAATGACAGCTGCTTTTCTTTCTCTATGGAAAAACTAATTTGTCACTCATTTTGAAAACACACAACATCACCCTTAATATATCCACATTGCTTCTGTTTTGAAATACTTAAAATTAAGTTCTTTTAAAGAATAAAAGCACAGGGGCCGGCCGAGCGGCGCAGTGGTTAAGCGCTGGCCAGGGAAGCCAGCGGCCCCGGTTGGGTCCCACATATGAGGGTCAGTGACACTGCCCTCAAAAAAAAAAAAAAAAAAAAAGAATAAAAGCACAAAATATATGTAAATGTATATACGAGTGTATATACGTATGTTCATATATATGTTTGATGAGACCATTTAATTTAATCTATTTCTCTTCTCATATACAGGAAACTGTAACTTGAAACTAGATAACCATATTCTTAACAGAAGTCTGAATCTAAGGGGAACTTATGGGACCGAGATAAAAAAGTTATCAAATGTGGTCCATTAAGTGACTTAAGACTGTATGGGTTCATATACAAGTAAAACAGTTTTCAGTTTTCTATGGCCAATAAAGCCAATGGAAAGAGGAAACTTTAAAGTGAGTTTTGTAAATGGGAAAAGACTTTCACTGGAGTGATGGAAAGCAGATACAGGCTGCCTCACATGTCTCACAAAGGAAGATACTGGGAAGAAAAGAAAACGGGTGACAAGTCACCAGAGATGCAAAATAAGAAAGAAAAATAAGAAAGGAGGAGAAGACAGGAAAAGGTCAGAGGCAAGTGGCAGGAAGCAGTCACAGGTTAGTGAGCTTAGGGTGGATGACTAGCTGTCGGGAAGGGTTTGGGACAAAGTTCTAAATCAAGTCGAGTTGTAAAGGTCACACATGTGCTTATGTAGATAGTCAAGCCCTGGTGAGAAAGGCTAGAACTGACAGATGTTTGATCTGTCTTACTGTATTTCCAAAGAAGTGACTCTAATTAGTGAAAGTTATATGAATTCTACTTACTGATTTCTACACAGACCTAAAATTTCAGAAGTTTTTCCCTATGATTGGAGCCAAGGAGGAGCTGCAGCACTCTGACTCCAGGCAATGCCTACACCTCTAAATGTCAGCGGCACCCATACTTTACCGAATAGAGTAAACCCTGCAGGTCTGAAAATGGCAGGAGAATGTTACAGCAACAGCTAAGGCCATACTTGTCAATTAGGAAGACCACGGCAAATTATACTACGTGACTTCTCACCATTCTATGCAAAGAAAATCAGGATGAAATGAATATTAAGGATGACCCAGAAAGAAAAAAAATCACAAAAGACAAGAAAAATGTGTGCTTATGAACACTGGTGTGTAATTGGTAGAGTCATTTTTTTTTTTTCCCCAGCCAGCTGGTTCTTAAATAGAGAAGGAGGTGACCCACTCTCTTCCCCAGTTCAGCTCTCGTTCCAGATGCAGCATGGGGACCCATGTGACTAACTGCCTTGTCTCTGGTGACAACTTGTTAGTTTTTTCCTAACATTCCTATATATGTATGCTATATTACATGTCAGCAAGATTGATAGTCAGAGCTATTACTTGGTCCTTGGCCAAGGGAGGACTCAAATCTACCCAACCAACCAACTGCTCACCAAGCCGTCTGCCCAGGTGTGCATCTGTGTCCACCCAACGGGAATGGCCAGGCTTCTGATTTGCACACAGGCACCATATGGGCTAGCAATGGCCCTGGAGCCTGTCCTCTAATTAAGTGTGCACGTTGGTTAGTAAGAAGCTCATCAGCTCATTAGCAGTGCATCTTATTTTCTGTAATACCTACTTCAAAAGTTCACTGCATCAAAAAGAGAGCTCCTATGTTAATTTGACTACAATTTCACTCAGCCTGGAAGTATTTAAGAATGAAACTTATGAAGAAATACAACATTTAGAATGCATTTAGTACCACAGTAATATAATAATTTATAGTCTAGCATGCTTTCAAACCTCTCTACCTTAAATAAAATATAGATATTTCACATCATAATATACTTTACCTTGAAAAAAAGCCAATGCAATATTTTTCGTTTTAGGATATATGATTAATGTTTGTATCTACACTCAAGAAAATGTAAAGTATGTGCAAAGACATTATCATGCAATTTAGTATTTAAATATACTTAGATATTTTATATAAACCTTGAAAGCACACGAAAGGCTATCTAAAATCTTTGGATTCATGCTCAAGACAGTAACGTGAATTATATGCAGAAAGCCTTTCATCATGCGATGCAGCATCAAAACATTTTGTTCTTTTTATAAGTAAATTAATACAATTGCATTAAATTGACGGCCTTTATTCAGCATGAAAATTACATGGCACTTTAAAGACAAATAATGAGCAGAGCAATGTAAAATGAACTAATGTTTAACAGCTGAGTGTAGTATACTTTATGAAAATATGTTAATGTAAAGCTTCATTAATTTAAAATAAAAGAGAACAAAGATAGATTTTACATTAATTTGGGCAACTCTGATCAATATGTTTATAATAGAATTATACAAAGACATTTGTTAAATAAATTATTGAGAAACAGTAGCTGCTTTAAATTATATATTCAAATTATGTAGTATATGGTTATGAGTTTCTACATGTTATAATTTGAATGCTTATTTTGTTGATTTTTAAATAAACCAAAAAAATCCTTACTTCAGAAAAAAATTTTAATCCTCATTTTAAAAATTCTTACCACGGCAGTTTAAACATGAATTTATATATGTTGTACTGATCAACAGGTACCAGATAATTTGTAAACAATTTTAAAGGTCAAACTGTAAGGATAATAAGTGCTACCTTCTGACTTCTACCACTTAAAATACTCATTTCTTAAAAAAGTAAAGTGTTGTAAAAATTTCAAAAAGACAAAATTTAAAAACTATGATACATATTCTGAGTAAAGGAAAGCTTTATCTATTTCCTACAAAGCAGTTCCACAGGATTCTGTTTCAACGGGAATAACTCCCTGAAAATAGCAACTGAAACATCAAATCTGAGGCACTGGACATGACAGGATGTCAACATGGGATGTGCCATTAATTATGTACATCCTATCTACCACATTTGGATTTTGATGCACTGTTTGTTTTTCCCTCCCCAAAAACATCAGTTTCGTTACAAAAAGTATACAAACAATTTGTCTCAAAACAAAGCATTTCTTAAAAAAAAACAACGAACCATTTCTTGAGATAGAAAATGTAATCTGTGATTCTCAAACATGGCTGTGTATCAGAATCATCTCTGTAGATTTTAATAAATATACTTGACCCCTTGATATTCTGATTTAATAGGTCTGGAGTTGGGCCCAGGCTATCTAACATATTTTTGTTCCAAATTACCCAGGTAGTAAGTGTTCATTATGAAAAATATTTTAAAGTATAGGACTTATAAAATAAAAGGGAAAGTCTCTTTCATTCCCTTTCCTCGCCAAATCCCAGTCCCTGAGGGTAATCACCAGTAACACTCTGGAATCTTCCCAGACACTTATGATTTTTTTATATAATTTTATATGACTCTGTATATAATTGCCTGTCTGTTTTCTTTTGCTACATCATCGTGACTGATGTACTCTCTACATTTGGTAAAAATCGTCCCCCATCAGACAAAATATTGGCTATGTCTTACACACACAAGTTACTCACACACACAAGTTACAGGACATATCTCAAGAGACCAGTGCTTAACATCCTGAGTAACTGAAAGAGACCCCGGGGGGCTGCTGACTGGGACAGACATTCCATGTGCATCCCACAGAGGGTTAAACACCTCTTCAAATGTCAAACCATGAGGGGTCCTGAACTGCATGTGTTGATATGTGATGGAGTGGCTGGCTTTTCACACAGCCAATTCCATGCAGCTGCTTCCAGGATGAGTATACTCATGGATTTAGTCAGTGATGATGGTTAATTATTTTTCCATTAAGGCGGCCAAGGAGTTTGTGTGGTTATAGGTTTGTTTCTCCCTTCATAGTGGTATTTACGGGGTACATATATCCATGATAATTAGGTATACCCCTTTCTTTTCAGTAACTACACAGACTTCCTACTGCAGGTACTGTTCTTTGCCTCCTGGACAGTCTGTCTCCTCCTTTCCTTTCTTCCCAGTTAGCTGAACACTTGAGGTTGTTCAGGGACTGAATGGAAACCTCCATCTTAAAGAAGATGGGCCCCTCTCCCAGCACTGAGGGGCAGTTATGCCTGAAATAAGTGAGTCACAGAAATCTAAGGACATGTTACCTGATTTCATTAGTGAGCTAAAAGAAAGGATGTGGGGAATTTGGGGGGAAATATTTTATTTCCCGATAAAAGCAGAAAATACTTAAGGAGAGCCTCCTGCATTGGCACAGTTGTTCAAGCACGTGATGGCTGGACGTGACAAACTAATGGTCAAAAGGTTAACACACTGAGCATGGCAAAGCACCAGTTCAGGAAAAACCTGAGTTCTTATAAATATGCTCACAGCTTAGGCCATTGTTAACTGGGTGTTCTGCTGATAGCCAAATGCATCTTACCAGACATAATGCCAAAATATAACACACTATAAATTACTTTAATCCTTCCAGGTGGAAATTTAGATTGTCTCACCTAGTTTTGCTACAAATATTGCGTGAGCACAAGCATGCATGCATGCACGCGCGCACACCACACACACACACACACACACACACACACACAACTCCCAAAACAAAACCCAAATGGTCTGAATATGCAGACATATGAGTCTATTGGAAGGCTACACACATCTCTTTTTTTAAGTTTCACAGATGATTTTAATGCACAGTCACAGTTGAGAACCACTGCCCTGGAATTCATACAATTAAAAATTTTGGCTGCTTTTATGATAATCTTCAAGCAATGTCTAGAAGTCTTTGAAGCCCTGGCCTTTTACTTGTCCTCTGCTCTCAGTTCATTTTATGAGATCGAGGAGGAAAATAAAATATTATTTTCCTCAAGTAATATTATCTATGGCCTTCTTTATTGTAGCTTTTATCAATTTATCAATATCAGTGAAGTGTTTATCTTGTGCTTCTGTGTACTTTTTGAAGAAGGCTGTATGTACATCATGATTTTTCAAACATGATTTACTTTTTAGACAAATCAAAAATGATTTTGTGTGAGTGGGTTCATTCATTTTTGTAAACAAGAAAATTTGTAAGAAAAAAATAATTTGAAAACACAAAATATGTAAATATAATTTTGTTTTTCAATAAATTATAAGTATAGAATTGTGTTGAGTTATAATGTTTATCAATTTTGACAAGAAAGGTAAAAAATTATTAGAAAGTTTAAACGATATTAATATTCAGTTCAATTATTTCAAATATGTAAAGCAACGTTAAAAATTGTTAACATAGGTTTAGTAGAGGACGGTAAAGATAATTTATTATTAGGTAACAAGTTATATAAATGCTCATGTAAAATGTCTGAAGGTTCCTGAATATTTTAATTTTTTCTATAGTTTTTTTTTCTTTTTAACCACTAATTTGCTATTTTTGAAAAGTCTATCTTAAAAAAACTAAATTTAAACTTGCTAAATAATGACCATTCTGAAAAAATTCTGAATTCTTCATAATTTTTTGGTATTTTCTAAGAAAACCTATAAACTGAATTTATTAAGAACCACAATAATATCTGCTTAATGTCCTTAAGATATTTCTGGAATATGTTCCCAATTAGTCTCTCATTCTTAGTTGAAAAAAAATTAGAAAGCTTTTATAAAGAACAGAAATATCAAAAATCACATGTTTTTTAGAACAAGATGGTATATAGCGGAAGCTTCTTGAAAAGAAGGCTGGGTAAAGACAATGCGAGGAGGGGGTGGGTAGATGATCACACTGCTGAACAACACTTTGACAAGGTCATATTTTGTTTGGATGATGCCACAGGGAAGGGTTGATCCTCAGTGGCTATGATGTTACAAAAGAGAATTAACTAATGGGGATTTCACTGTGTTATCAGCCCCTTTTACTTTTTCTTAAGAGATGAATCAAGGCATTCTCATTCCAGTTACTAATAGACTTAACTTTAATAAGGTTGTTTTCATTTTAATGAACACTTTTTCATTTATAACTATTAAGAAAAAAGTGATTGTTGTCACGTGTTCTTAAGTACAATTCAATTAATTTTGACAATCATATCTTAATCGGGTTCTTTTTCTATCCCAATTAGCACATACATCAAAAAGTCTGGATTAATAATATAGCAATCAAGTCCAAATTCTTAACAATGTTCTGTGTGACTGTTAAAAAGAATTTCAAAAGGTAGCCTTATTTTATCAACATTAAAATAATCTTTGTTGCTTCTTTCTAAATATATGAAAGAAAATGGTATTAAATGTATTTGTGTGCTTCTAATTATTTTTTATGTAGAAAGCAAAGTTGAATATGAAAGGTAGATACAATTTTTCTTTTCTTGCATAGTAGAAAGAAATTAGGGAGGTATGAGGAGATAGTTTCACTCCAGATGTATCAAAATTTCACAGGAAATCTCTAGACTCAAAGCTTTGACTCTTCTAGTATAGGAATTGGCAAACTACAGCCTGTTTTTGTAAATTAGATTGTACTGGAACACAGCCTCACGGATTCGTTTACATACTGCCTGTGCCTGCATTTACACGATAGCAGCAGGGGCTGGTAACCACCACAGAAACTGCATGGCCCACAAAGCCAAAAGTATTTACTTTCTGGTCCTCTTTACAGAAAAAGTTTGCTCATCTCTGCCCTCAGATAGCAAGAAAAATTTTCAAAGATGTTCAGCTCTCTGTTACCTTATTTTAAACAATAAATTGGGTATGGGTTTGATATGAAAAAAAAATTTCATTTTTTTCTCTAAACACCAAAAAAAATGTTTACTTGGTGGTTAAATGGACATTACTTTGAAGCTTAATTTCTGCATACTTGAGTATACATAAGTAAAAAACAATAGCTTTGCTAATTCTTAGGAAAGGGCTTTACTCCATTTCACTTTAAATCTCTTAATAATTATAACATAATGTAACATGTTCTGAATCTCATGAACCTTCACAACTATCTAACCCTTTGAAGTAAAGATGTCTATTGATACTATTTTTTCAGAAACTAAACTCGTTTAACAAAAGAAGAAATACATTTACATTTATTTTCAGTTCAATGAGTGTCAACTAGTTAATAGCTTTTGAAAAATATTGTATTTTTCAAAGTAAACATCAAAATAACAAATTTTATGGTTGAGATATAAAATCTTCCTTGGCTTTATAGTAAATATATGCTTATTAATACAATGTGGTAGATGTATGCACATCCACAAATGAATGGCTGAAAAAAGCTTTTATTATCCATTTACAAAACATATCTTATTGAATGTCAAAGTGTATTGCTTTCTATCTTAAGTTGAAGCTTTAAAGCAGTGATGACGTTTATGCAAAATCAAAAGTGCAACATGCCCTAGTGTACAAACTGTAAGTGCCGCTCACTTACATGGTTGATAGATTTATGCAAAGCTTCACCCAGAGAGTGCCGCTATGGAGGAAAGATCACAGGAATAAAGGGAAACATTCAGAAATCAACTAAGTGAAAGAAAGAGGGATAAAAAGGGAGAGTAAAACACAGAACATTAATTATAACATGCATAAGAAGAAAATAAGTTGAAAACAGTTCTGAGAAAAAAATTAGACAAAAAGAAATTTAAGACATACAGTCTAAATTATCTGTAGTCCCTTAAAACAGTTTCTGATGATTGTGGGCAGGCAGACTTACCTATGAAAAATACCAAAGGCTAGTACATATAAATCAGATGATGGTTATTGAAGAACCGAGAAGGAATATTACTGTTCTAAATTCTTTCCGGAAATCTACACTACAGTGTTTCAAAGGATTACATTCAGTATTGGTGTAGGTTCATGAAGGATTTCCCTTAAGAGAAATGAGCAGATGAGAACTGAAACTCTAACTTGATTAACTACATAATTTTGAGGCCAAAAATAAATAAGAGATAATCATTGAAAAGGTGAAGATTTAGTAATAATCTGGTTTAGTACTGGGGGAAAGAAGGAAGAGATGCTTTCATGTCTTTTTAACCCTAGGACATGTTTGGGAAATTTATTTGTGATCTGGGTTTATTTTTCAGAAGTTCATTCAAATTTTGAGGATAAACTACTGGAAAAACCACTAAGCACTCTCCCTCCACCCAAATATAGGAGGTGAAATGTGATTTCCTTTTCAATTACTTCATCTTTTTGTCCTCCAAAAATACAAATAATATTTCATTTATATTACTAATATAAATTTTCCTGTAAAATGATGTTTACTTCAGATAATCAAATTCTCAGACATAACATAGTTAGATTTTTTTTTCCCATAATATGATTATTCCTTGGTTGTGTCAAAACTAAAGCCAGTTTTTATTTGGTAAGCAATTTTTTAGTAATAATGTAGATTAACATACTTTAGGATTGAGTTATACCAGAGTTGGAAAAGTAAACTGAAAAACAAAGATTCTATTCAATTACTCCATAACTTCTCAATTTAAATTTTTTCACACTTTTATACATATTAGTTACATTAATTTTATTTTCACTTTTTTCCTTATCCTTTCTCATACTATTAATAGTCTTTATATATTAATAAGACACAACTTCTGCAGACTTCACAAAACTTAAGAAAATCTGAGGGATTTTTAGTAGAAGTTTTCTTACCTTTTTGCAGTTTTCATCACTGCTGTCCTAGTCCTACAAGTTAATCTAAAATGTATGGTATTTACTTACCAAGTAGATTTTATTTTTCACTCTATAAAGTATCATCATATAAAAATATATATGCTATTAAAGATTCCTGAACTAATTAAAAACTAACCAATATGACAGAGCGGAGAGCGGCATGCCAGGTCTTCTCCTTAAGGATATTAGACTTTATACAATCGAAGTATATTTGAACTTTTGGAATCTAAACTCACAGGAATGACCACTGTCAACATACCACTGCAGGTCAGGGAAGCATCTAAACCCAAAGGCATGGTCCCTAAGCTATGACCTGGGGTGCCTTGCATCACAGACCTGGCTGGCAATCAGGAAAGGTACAACTTTTCTGATGTTGGGGGCAATACCGTTATTGGTTAATACATAAATGAAGTAAGATTTATTTTTTTATTAAAAAAACATTAGAGTACTACTGTATTCCAGGAAATACTGTGAGTATAGAGTGAGATATAAAGTTGAATAGGACAGTAAAACAAACAAAAAACAAGTAATAAAAAGTTTGTAATAAATATTATGATGTAAAAAAAAGGTTGATGTGATAGGAAATGATGGGAGGTGATACTGGGTTGATGAGTAAGGAAAGATCTTTTGAAAGAGTGACATTTAAATTGGGAATCAATGAAGAAGTCATCCACAAAATGAGATTACCTTGGAGAGACAGCTTCCGGGCAAATGGATCAGCACAAAGACCCTGAGGTGGAAGTGAACTGGGAGTGACTGGGCCTACTTTTATCAATCAGGGTGCTCTTTGTGAGGCTCAAATGAGATGGGAGATAACTGCAGGGACTGGCTAAAGAACTGTAGACAATGAAGGGGTCAGAATAAGAGCCTTAATGCAATGAGGGTGCCCTGAGAGAATTTTAAGCAGGGGGATGGCATGATCTGATGATTTACATCAGAAAAGATCATGTTGAGTGCTGTGAAGAAAAGTGAAATTGGGGAGGTTAGATAGGAGGCCATGATAATAGTGGCTTCCACTAGTGTTACCAGGGGAAATGGAAGCAGATGGAGCAGAGGTATGGTTGTAGAGGTAGAATAAATGGGATTGAGAGATTACAGGGGAGGTAAAGGAAAGAGAAACCAAGGATGCCTATTTTTTTTTTTTTAAGAGCAACAAGCAGTACCAAGAAGTAAAGATATTGGGATGGGGGATGGAGAATGGGGATCAATACTTCTGAGTCGGACATGCTAAGTCTGAGATGCCTATTAGCCAACTGAGTGGTTGTGAGTTCTGGGGAAGAGGTCCATGCTGGGGATTTAATTTTGGATGCCACTGACATGTAATTGGCATCTGAGCCACAAGACTGGTGAGATCCCCCTCTGCCCCAGGAAGTGTCTGCTTTAAAGGAAACCAGATAAACTAAAAATCTATATGCAAAAATATTATTTGGCAAGCATTCTACATGATCAAGATCCATGTTAATAAAAGCCGATGTCCTGTATAATAGTCTTTTTTATTTTAAAGCATCCTAAACTTCTTGTTAGTTTGTTTTTGATTTTTTTGTTTGTTTTGTTTTTGAGGGCAGTGTCACTGGCCCTCATATGTGGGACCCGAACCGGGGCCGCTGGCTTCCCAAGCCAACGTTTAACCACCACGCCACTCGGCCGGCCCTTCTTATTAGTTTTTGAGATGAGTGAAAAGGGCCTCAACAGATCTTCACAACTGACAGTGATCAGATACTTCAACATGGAAGCATAGAAGGCTTACTGAATGTGTTTCAGGATTTCCATTCTTCAAGGATGGATATAATCAGACTTTTAGATAAGTGACGAAAAAAAAGAAAAATAACCAAAAAAATTGCAGCAATTAATTAAAAATTTAGAGCTTTGTACATAAGAAACCTATGTTCTTAGGAGTAATCTTGTTCTAAACCTCAGTTCATTCATTTAGAAATCAGCACAAGGTTTTACACATTTGCAATTTGCTGATTTATTGGTATATAAAATTTAAAATCCACCAAATGACACACTTTTAGAGGATGGGACCATGTTTTATACATATTTTGCATGTAATTCATAATTTGCTACTTGGCACAGAGTAAATGGTCAATAAATGTTTATTGCAATATATAAATGTTTATTAATAGTGAGTGATATGGGTTTTTATTATTGAGTTAGTTTTCGCGATTCTCTACTTCTCCCCTCCCCCATAATAACAGTAGTAAAGAGAGAATTCTAGATAACTAAAAAGAAATGTTATATAGAAAAATCCATATATCATGCAGAAATCCTATTGACAAAAGCCAACAGATTCTAAGACTTTGCAACGTATTCTCTCAGAGAAATGAATTAATGAGTATACTAAATATACTAAAATTTGTCCAGAAAATATTAATCTGAAAGAAAAAAAAAAAAGGTGCCAAGAAGGAAGCAATATTCATTGAATGGCACCTGTCCTGTCTCATTGTATTCTACTCTCCATACTGCAGCCAGAGACTTGAAATTACAATATTTGAATATTCCCTGCTCCCAATTAAAATCTTTCAATAGCTCCTCATAGTTCTTTGGATAAAGTCCGAAAAGCCAAACACGGCCTCATGTGATCTGACCCTGCCTGCCTCCCCAGCTTCCTGGCCCACTAGGTACTTTGGGGCTGACATTCTGAGGGCCTCTGCCTATATTCCCTCAGCTCAGGTTGCTGTTCTCCTCCTCCTGGCCCGACTCCTGCTTCTCTTCCGGGTCTCAGGTAGAGGATTCCACACTCAGAGAAGCCTGTCCCAAGTTCCCAGACTATGTTAGGTCCCCATGGTGCACATCCTTGGGTGCCATGGTCGTAATGAATTAATGTGTCACGCTGTTATTTCTATCTGTCTTCCTTTTTGCCTTGTAAGCACTGGGAAGGCTAAGATCTTTATGATCCCATTACTGTGTGGCACAGTGCTTGGAATATCAGAAGCACTACATTTTTCACAGATGTCAGAATGTCACCAAATGTCAAAAGATAAAATTCTCATTAACAAAAGAGATGTCATTTACTAAATTATATCTTCCTTGAAATGATGTGTATACTAATCTTACATCACAATTCAATTAAAATAGGTTAAAGTTTAATAAAATATTTCAAAATGCAATATTTAATATACAATACTGTAATTTCTTCAATTTGTAGTCTTTTTCTAACATTAATTTCAAGTATGCTAATAACTAGAGCAAAGCAACCCACAAACCTAAGATTTACAAGTGGGAGCCACAGCTTTAAAAATTCTCTTGAAGCAAAAAATAGAAGAAAAAGTCACAATTGTTCAATACATTAACTAAAGTAGAATAGCAAGCATACAAATGAACTTAAGACGGAGGAGACAAGCTAATGTAGCAGGTAACTCATAACACTTTTCTCAGAGAGTCTTAACTTTGTAACCATAAGTCTACTGAACCCCTTTTAAGATACAAAATACTTTAATTTTTAGTATCTTGTCATGTGAAATGGAAATAGATTAAGTTGATTTGTTATTACAATGCTATCTAGATGCCCTGAAGTATTTTTCAGGCGTGTTCTGGGCCCCAGCGCCTCTGAAGGCACCAAGTGTTCTGCATTTCATCACAGATCTCACTCCGGTATTTTGCAGAACAGACACATGCTCAGTACACATTAATAACTACCCAGTACTTAAAACATCTCTTTTAACGCCAGCTATAGATTTCAGAGTTCCATCTCTTCACTCTCTTCTCCTAAACATGTCAACTTAAGAACTGGATAGACTTAAATTATAAAAAGGGAGATTGTGGTATGGAAAAGAAAATTACATATTTTTAGATTTGCAAGTTAATTCAGGAAACAATTTAGTACTGTTTATCTTAAAAGAAAATGAAATCTCAAGAGGAAGAGTACCAACAATACAGGTCTGATAAAAGAGGATATAATATAGTTGAAGTAACGATGTCACTAATTTTTTTTTTTTTTTTGAGGGCAGTGTCACTGGCCCTCATATGTGGGACTGAACCGGTCACTAATTTTTTTGACTAAACAGAAATCAAAAACAAACTTCCAGATTTACTAAGCAAAATACTGCAAATTAACTTTGAATCCAGGAACTGAAGTAGGGAGAATGAGGAATAATGGATGTTGGTTGGTTTTTGGTAAGACTTTAATTCCATTTCACATTTTCTGAGAAAGCAAAACTGAAGTCATACCTGCTCTTCTCACTCTCTTTCCTAGGTGGCTTTTCTGTCTTCTCCATATGTTCTGTGTCTTCACTCTTCCTGCTTTCTCCTTTGACTTCCCTTTTCCTTACCCCAGCCATAGCTTTTCCCAGGGTTCAGGCTGGATCTCTGATGTTTGTTCTACATAATTTCCTGCTCTCTTAACTTTTGGGAAGGGATTCAGGCCCTTCAACTTCCCCTTTGGTTGCTGTGCCTTGGTTTTGTTCACTCTATTCAACAACTACTGAAGGCTGACTATGTGCCAGGCACAGTTTAAGCTGCTAGGAATGCAACAGTGACCAGCACAGGTAAAGATTCAGCCCTCAGGAAATGAAGTTCTAGTAGGGAAGAGAATCAATATGATGCCATGTAGTAATAAATGTTTTGAAGAAACACAAAGCAGAAGCAGAATGTAGGACAGAGAGCAATGGAGGGTGCTATTTTAGAGAAAGTGATCAAGAAAGATCTCTTTGAAGAGTTAAGATTTGAGCAGCGTATTGAACAAAGTGAAGGAACAAGCCCTATAGATCTGGGGAAAGCAGGATTCATGTGGAGGGACTGGCAAATGCAAACGCCCTGAGGTGGACTGAGCTTGCTGGGTAAGTTCCAAGTAGTCCAGCGTAGGGGGACAAAAGGAAGGAGTGAGGGGCGGAGATGATGTAGCAGTGAAGCCAGAGGCCAATCCTGAGGCTACTGCCAGCCATGGGAAGAGTGGGGATTGTATTCTACAGGTGATAGGAAGCCACTGGAAGGTTTGACGCAGGAGAGGAACATGATCTAGTTTAGTATTTTAAGAGTCTAAATTTGGCTGGGTGGAAATAATTTGTGGGTGGGTGAGGGTAGAAGCAGGGAGACCAAATTTAGATTCCAGCTGCAGTGTAGGAGAGAACCGCGAGTGGCTTGAATGAGGATGGCAGTGGAGGAAGAAATGGGCAGATACTGGATGCACTCTGAAGGCAGAGTAGAAGGACATGCTGATGAATTGATGGTACAGTGTGACAGAGCATCAGACACGGCCAGGCAGTAAATGGACAGCAGCATCTAGAAGCATTCTGGCTCAGGTTGAGTGGTGATAGGTGGGAGTGTGGTGTATATTCAAGAGTCCCGCTTCAGACGTTTTAATTCAGATATTTATACTGAGTGTCTCTCCATTTCATCCTCACTTCAGTATCACAGCCACACTAAGCTTCCGAAAATAAAATTCTCAGCATGTTATTACCTCATTCCATAAACCTTAAACAGAGTTTTAGAGCTTATTGAGTAAACTTTGGACTCCTAAGCCTGGCAGTCAGAGTGTTTCACAAAGACCTTTCTCCCCAACTGCCCCCACCTCTTGTTTTTCTGTATTCCTCATATGCCTGGGAAATAGGAGTGTGTTTAACAAAATGTCTGTTGAATGAATAAAAATATTTGTGCTCATTCTTCACCCTAATCAAGAGTCACACTAATGCTAATCTCCTCAACAAAACCTTTCCCAATCATACTATGTTCTCTACTCTCTACTCTTTCCCAGTGTTAAGTTGATGCATGTTTAACAGCTCTCTAAAAAGCAAAGCCCTGATGCGTTGTATTTGCTGATATCTGTGCAGTAAATACCCCCACTGCAGATGACTGCAAACCACCACCATGACATCTCTGAATACCGAGTTGGGAGGGCTGCACACTGCAGATGACTGCAAACCACCACCATGACATCCCTGAATACCGAGTTGGGAGGACTGTACACACTCAGCAGCTGTGATCTGGTAGGAGCCAGTGCCAGCATACCACGGCTCCTACAGTCCAGGCTGCCCAGATCGTTTATACAGTCATTTACTGCACTGTGGTGCTTACTGTATAGATATCTGTATACTTATCTTCCTCCTATTCAATCATAAATTCATGGAGGGTAAAAATTGTGTCATATCTTATTTTTTCTTTGCTCTAAGTAGGATAAACTACAGGTAAGCTACGACACAAAAACCAATTTGTGTTCAGTTCACTGAGAAGTAGACAAAATATGTGAAAGTGCAGATCCTCTGATACCTTTTATAATATATGCTTCTGCCTAAGCCCTGGTTGTTTAAATTCTATTCCTGCCTTCACTCCTTTAATGTCACTGAACCCCCAAGCCTGGTGTATTTTCCCCAAGTGCAAGCGGTTCCGGCAGTACTAAGGATAAGGGTGAAGAGTGAGGAGGGCATAGCAGTGAGTAGAGTGAAATGGTTGTAGGGGTCAGGGTTGGGGGTGGAGGGTTTAGCATGAGTCAAACAAGTGGAAAGTGGTAGTGCAGATGTCAGAGCACAGGCTCTAGCAATCCATTCAAAAGAGTCATGAGAACAAGATCCAAAGGGCCAAGGAGGAGGAGTCCCTTGTGCTTAACAAAGTTCCATTGAAAAGCTGGTACTGCTACAATTTTTTGTCACCTCACACATCTGGAAAGAGTGAAACCTTGCTAACATAATATCCACTTTTACTTTAATGTGGAATCCTTTGCTCCGTTATTTTCTTAACTTTCTTTAAATACAAACAATGCTGAAGTACAAAAGCTATTTCCAGTTTATCTACAGTGATGTGTGTGCCCTATGTATTTTAGAAATGGGGAGAAAGAAGATATTGTCATTTGGAGGAATGGCATGACGCCACAGAGCAGCAAAGAATAGTTTTGCCTTTTTAGGCAATTAATTCATGGTTATCTTGATAGTTATGGTTAATATGCATTGAAAACTGATTTTAAAATTCTTTCTGTAAAGCTGGAAAAAATTGGAGCCAATATGTAATAAATTGTTTTATAATACATAAAACTAGAATAAGATGCAAAGCAGTATATCCTCTCTGGAATGAACAATGCAGAATAGTCATCGAAGAGAAGGGAAAGAAGAGGGGCGAGGGGGAGAGGAGGGAAGGGAGGAGAGAAAAGAAAAGAAAAGAAAAGAAAAGAAAAGAAAAGAAAAGAAAAGAAAAGAAAAGAAAAGAAAAGAAAAGAAAAAAGGAAAGAAAAGAAAAGAAAGGAAAGGAAAGGAAAGGAAAGGAAAGGAAAGGAAAGGAAAGGAAAGGAAAGGAAAAGAAAAGAAAAGAAAAGAAAAGAAAGGAAAAGAAAAAAAAGATGGGTAAAATCTGACAATTGAATACAAGACAGATTAAATGAATAATGAATAAAATAATTTAACAGAAAATAGATAGGAGACGTGATAGGCCCTCTTTACAAGCCAAATCCAGCCAAAACATATCTAAGTTCAATACTTTCTGATGAAAACCAAGGCAGACCTTTAGGGACATTTTTCATTGTCATATAATTGAACTAGTTAAATCTTCTTAGGTACAGAAAATCAGAGAAGCAGAACCACTCTATCCAGTAAAACCTGCCCTTCTAGGTGCCTAGGTGGTGCCCATCTTCTGGTGAGAGTTGTTGTTTCCTTATTCTTACTTTTGTCTGAATTTCAAAGGGTTCAAATTTATTCACAAAAACATACACGCGAGTGTGCACACATGTATGTATATTCCTTTTTCAGTAGCATTATAGTTACTATGAAATACCAGACCCAGATTGGCAGGCCCCTAGTACTATTAAAAGACACTGCATGGGGTCGGCCGGGTGGCGCGATGGTTGAGCGCTGGCTTGGGATGCCAGCGGCCCTGGTTCGGTCCCACATATTAGGGCCAGTGACACTGCCCTCAAAAAAAAGACACTGCATGTATGTGCCTATGTAACAAATTATCTAACAAAAAGTCAATCCAGTTTCTTTGGAAGTCCATCATGACCACAAATAGAAAGATAATGGAAGATTTCTAGCACTAAATTACTGAGCTGCTTCTTGTCCAAGTTCTGCACTGGCTTATCAACTGGTGACTCATGCAGTCAGTCTTATGTAATTACTGGCTTTGCAGGGAATGCAAAGAATTCATAAATGTAGAAGTTGTGTAAATGAGTGAAGATGTGCAAATTCTTTTAATTATAGTTATAAATGCTCTAGAAATAAGCAGGCATGACATAAGAAGAAGACAAAATTAGGAATACCACCACCTTTGTTTATGTCATTTTGAAGCATAACAGGCAATATGCTACTGATGAGAAGGAAGTGGATGGCTCACTTCTGGTAAGTTATTTCAGACAATTAGGATACAGTTAATAAATTTTACCTTCTGCTGCCCAAGTGATATCTAATGGCTTGAAAAACAGATTTTATACTTTTAAAAAACAGATAATTTTTAAATTTAAAATCTTTAATGTGTTCAGTTCAAATATTAAACTAAAAAACTACGTTCTTCTCAATATTTAAGACTATATGTATAACATAATTATTTAGTACAATTCAGAAGTTTATAAACGTCTCCTTGATTTAATACATTTAAAAAATATTAGGGAGCACCCGTCTAGTTGTTAGATGGGATGCTGCCCAATTCATGAATTGCTTAATTAAAGCAATTCGATCTTCAAAATTTTTTTTCAAGTTTGTCGTATGAAAAATAACAAAATACAGTGAATTAACACACAGGTTTTTATAATACTACCCTAGTTAAAGGAAGTCAAGGAAAATAAAACCTCATAATGTAAACTATTAATTACCTGGCTTAAGAGATCTTCGACTTTCTTCTGCCATGAGTCCCTGGCTGCATTTTTCTCTCGCTCCTTTAACTGCAAAAGTTGAGACATTGCTGACTTCTTATCCTCTTCATGTTGAAGCCTTAACTCTTCACGCAGTTTAGAACACTCCTGTCTAAAACAAAACAAATGCATTAACTTTATTGTTGGGAGCCGACAGCATCCCGGTGTCTGACAAGGCCACATTGAAATAAAGATCCACGCTCAGCACTGGATGCCTGGGATGCTGCCTTATGGTTGGTCATGTAATATCTCCTGTCTTAATGAACCCATGTGCCTTTCCTCCACATCAGATCCTATAGGAGACAGTACTTCCACTGCATTTATGGCAAGTCCCTGTGGTACCCCAATGAGAGATGGCTGTGTAAGTCAATGACGGGTACAATCTCCTAAGAGAGGAGACAACCCAAGCCAGGCTACAGCCCCTTTTGGGACCCCAGGACAGAGAAAAAGGGGACTCAAGCCCCTTGGAAACTGAGGCTCAGGCATCTGGTCACATAGGCCAAAGCCTGTCTTGAGAAACTGACAGCCTGTCTGTGAGATACCGACAGCCTCTGTGAAAAACTGGTGATATCATCCGTCCTTGAGCTTACTTGCCTATGCAGCCGTGAAATGTCTCCATGGAGACCAAGGTCTCCAGGCCATGAGAGTTCTGATAAGAGACAACTTGCTGACCATGAGGTATATTAATCAACAGCCTTGTTTTAACTCTTTGCTTTGTACATTGCTGTAGCAACAGATACTGAAGTTTTGACTGAGAAACAGATGTTACTGTCTATTACAATAACATGCAGCCCTTCGTAGGATAGGAAAAGTTTGAGACTCCTTTTGCTACTAAGTATTATAATCACATAGAAATAGACTTTAGATGGTTTTTGCCCTAAAATCAGCCACTGCTAGTCTCTTGGCAATAGCTCAAGCACACGCCCTGTAAGGTAGTCATGGTAACCATTCTTTAATGATAAGTAAAATCCTTGACATAAAATAGGCCACAGTGTACCCTGGAAAGATACAATTACAAGAAAGTAAAGACTGTAAAAGTCCTGAGTAAGAGAAGACATCATGATCATGTGAAATATAACTTGTGATTGAGATAATGGTCAGAAGCTCCTATAAAAGGGGACAGGCTGTAACAATAAAGCGTGACACTCGTAGACTCCCCAGTGTCTCCACTCCCTTCTTTCACCTCGCCGACTCCGTCCACACCTGAGGGAAACCCTCGTCCTGCGGGGCTGGCTCCCCGCACTTTATAAAGAGAATTGTTTTTCTTAATAACGATAGTATTGTTGCTCACATGTTTCCTAAGCATTTAATTTATTCTCCTCAAAAGTCAACTCAAGATAAGAGTTGATTATTTTATATTAATAGTTAGGGACTATAAGCTTAATTGGTTATTAGCCCAAGGTCACAGATTTATCAATTTATCAATGGCGGAAGAGGTACTAGAACAAATAAGTCTTCTGACTTCAGGTTAGTACTCTACCTGCTTTATGCTCAAGGAAATGAAATCAGAAAAAAGTTATCTGTATTCAAGCAAGAAAAAATTCTAATTTCTCTGCTTCTAGTTATGGGAAAAATTCCTTAAAAATACTGCTACTGTAGGCTGCCATAGGCTACAATGAGTGGCTGGCAGCCAGTGTGAGCTGCCAATAGCTGCAGTGAGCGGCCGTCCAGAGGCCAGTGACCGATCTGCCTCATCCGGGAAGAGCGCAATGACGATACCAACATGGGCCAGGGAAGCAATATCCTCCACAACTACACTGAAGAACAAAAGGACAGCAACTTGTCTGTTCCCCTTCCCTGGTTCCCCAACGCTGTTCCCCTCACCCAATTCCCCAATAAAATCTTTAAAAAAAAAAATACTGCTACTATGTCTTTAAGAGTAAGACAATATAAACCATAGAATAGAAAAATATTTTCTGCACATCTGTATCGATAAGATTACATTACAAAGTTAAAAAAAAGAAATGTACCTAAGATTTTCAGTCCATTTTATTTCTAAGTCATGAGCCATTTTGTCCACTCTGAGCTTCTCTTCTTCTTTCATGGTGGCAAGCATTTCTTCATGTTGCTGCCTTTCTTGTTCTAGCTCACCCTGAAGAATAAAAATGTTTCAATGGACACTAGTTTTCAAAAGTAAAATCACTGTTGGTTATTTCAAATAAGCAGAGTGCTTGCATTATAACTTTTAAGTTCTTATAGCACAATAATTGATAGTGCTATCTATGACAGTTACTTCAGATTTTCTGACAATAAAATACATCATACACATTTTATATTTTAAATGCTCTTGTGTAAATTATCTATTATTAAGGGTTATAATTTAAAATATTATTTTAAATAGTTTAAAGTCAACATAATTAATAATTGTAACTAAACCTCCCAAGTCATGGGTATCTATTATTCAATTATCTTCACATGTACACACATTACCCAGATACATTATTCAAATTCATTCATATTCATATTCAAGAATACACTGTTTAGGGACGGCCAAGTGGAGTGTTAGTTAAGGGTTGGCTTGGGATGCCAGCTTTGAGCAGCAGGGCCCCGGTTCGGATCCCACATGCAGGCCAGTGATGCTGCGCCCTCTACAGCTAAGATGGTGAACAATAGCCCGACCTAGAGCTGGAATGCCATGAGTCACTGGAGATGGCATAGGCTGCAGCCCCTGCTGCAGTGGGCTGCCGTGAGCTACTGTGAGTGGCTCGCAGCCAGCATGAGTGGCCAGCAACTGGCGTGAGCTGCCAGGAGCCACCATGAGCGGCCGGCCAATGGCCAGCAAGCAACTGCCTCACCCGAGAAGAGAGCAATGATAGTACCAACATGGGCCAGTGAAGTGACGTCCTCCACAACTAGACTGAAGAACAAAAGGACAGTAACTTGTCGTTCCCCTTCCCCTATTTCCCAATGCTGCTTCCCTCCCCCAATTCCCCAATATAATCTTAAAAGAAAAGAGTATATTGTTTATTCAAAGCTTAAGCATGATAGCTGTACCCCACTGGTATGATTAAAATACTTATGAGAAATTTAGGCTACTGAATATTTTTATTATATAACTTCAAACCAGTGGTCCATGTGTTTAGTGTTATGGTAATATGATATGATATATATGAAATCCCTCCAGATTAGCATAAATCAAGTGGCTCTCTGGAGCCTGGGATTGGAAATGACTTTTTTGGACAACACTGGCTACCATCAGTCCCTCACAGCAGTGTAGCTATTCTTAGGGTATAAGAGAAGACAGATGATGGTCCATCCTTCTGCTATCGCAATGACTCTTTCTGGATCACCCACTTGCTCACTGCATGTGTTGCAGCAGTTGTTGAGGGGTATATACCAGATTAATGGGAAAGAAGCAAGTCAACGTGAAAACTGCCTGTTGACCTGTGTTGACCTGACTGTTAAGCAGTAAGTACTAAAAATTGAATCTTAGCTAACTGTTCTTTTCACTAAATACTCTGTCTCTAGGATCTACTGTTTTCCACCAAAGGCAGCATTAAATGGCATAGAGTTACTTAAGTGTATTGCTTTTACTGAATCCAAAGCACTTCGTTAGACATTATTGGAGTGAGAAAAGAGGTTTAAAAAAAAAATCCAAAAACCAAAAAAAATACTTGCTCATAATGAACTTACCCAAAGTTGTGGTAAACTGAGATGAAGCACCTATATTTTCTCAATTAAAACTGTCCAGCAGAACAGAAAATGAATAGTTGATAAAGTTTTGCTTAAAATTTTTATTACGCTCTACTATTTGACAAAAGAACAATGTAACTATGAGTAAGGACCTTAAAGACCTCAAAATGAATCTATAAGTTTAATTTTCAGTGCCAGGATGGGGGGTGGAGGGGGGAAGGCAACCAGGATAAAATGCCCTGAAGGCAGGAAATAGATGTGTACCCAAGCAGGGGACATGGCACCGTATCAAAACATGGTACCATGTCAAAACAATTTCTATTCTATCAACATTCATTAAAAATATCTCAACTGTTGGTTTTTAAGTGAATTTTTACTGCCTTATATTTTTATTAAATTATATTAGTTTCAGGTGTACAACATAGTGATTCAACATTTATATCTTACAAAATGATCACCATGATGCCCAATAATTTCTGTTACCACATTTACTACCTTAAGATATAATTTTCCTGTTATTTTTGACAACGGAAAACAACACCTCTTAACACATTGCGTAAGGATCACGAGAATCTTGCAACTGGAGGTATGAGGGATTTAAACCCCGCCATACGCAACGTGTTAATACAGTTTAGTTAGCTTTATGCCACAGAAGGCTAACACTCAGGTTATAATCAATATGCTTGTTATCACCAAAATTATATATATATCAAGTTGTGTATTATACTAGCTCTAATTCCAACCTATCCCTTGTTACACATTAACACTCATATCACACAGCCACCAGGGACTAAGGTAAACAGAGGGAAAAGAAGATTCAAAGAAAATCCAATAATCTGTGTATTTTGTCACAGAATTTAAAAATAGAATATAATCAGTATTCAGTTTTATACATATGTATAAAATATAATTATACCTGAGATAAAATGTAAGTAGAATTATATTTATGCATCATCCCCAAGCTAATTCCACTAAAGTTTCTTGTTTATATGCTTTTGAAATATCAATCCTAAGCTAAAAAACTAAAATTTGAAATATTAAATAAAAGGCTACCTTTTTTGAGTACTCACTATTTTGTTAAGCACTGCGTTGTAAATGTTTTATCTCATTTAATTACTACAAGAGTGGTGTGAAGCATATTATTATCCTCCACCCCTCCTGCATAGAGGCATAGAATAAGAACATGCCAAAAGCTACGCAATGAACAGTGGGTCCCGAATTCACATCCAACCAATGTGACATCAGAGCCCACACTCTAAATCGCCTCTCTGAAAGAAAAAAAGCTCCATGGCTATGATTTCTCTACATTTATGGATTCTTTTCTCTACTGTCTAAGGCAGTCTAAATATTTGCTCTGCTCCTTGAGAATGGAAGGGGAAAGAAAAAGCCTTTCTGAAATTTGTATTCACAGAGAATCACCTAGTTGCTATACATGAGAATTCCAACTCTTACCAGTAAAAGAATTGTACAAACTGATTATTATGGGTTGAACTGTGTCCCCAAAACATGTGGAAGTTCTAATCCCCTAGTACTTTAGAATGTGACCTTATTTGGAAATAGGGTCAGTGTAGATGTAATTAGTTATGATGAGGTCATACTGGAGTAGGGTCAGCCCTTAGTCCAATAGTACTGGTGTCCTTATAAGAAGATGTCAAGACAGAGGAAGAATGCCAGGTGAAGACAGAGGAAGAGACTAACATTACACTGCCACAATACAAGGAACGCCTGGGACTATCATGAGCTGGAAAAAGCAAGGAAGGAGCCTCCCTTGCGAGGTTTACGAGGGAGAATGGCGTTGACAACACCTTGGTTTTGGAGTTTCAGCTTCCAGAACAGTGAGAGAATAAATTCCTGTTGACTTAAGCCACCCAGTTTGAGGTACTTTGTTAAGGTAGCCATAGGAAACTAATATACGAATTACATGCATTGTGATGTTTGCAATAACATTTAAGCAAAGTGACTACATTATATTTTCACTTTGTTGATGTTTGAATTATAGCAGGATTATGAATTACCTCAACATGTAATAGAGCATCCTTGGTCTCCTCCAGCCTGCCTTTTGTCAAGTCAAGTTCATTCTGAAGTCTTCCTTGGGAGTCCTGAAGACTAGCAATAAGGCGTTCCGAGGAGCCCAGGCCTTGCTCGCTTTTCCTTACCAGGTCTTGCAGACAGCCAATCTGCCAGTAAACAGAGCACTTTTAATACACCTCACCTCACTGCAGGTAGCAAAAGTTAGTATTTAGACAATTTAATTGCAATTTTCCTGAATGGATCTTTCTTGATGAATTTGGAAGAAGAACTCAAACAATCATGATGGCCTTCTTCTGTTGTTTTTTTGAAACGACTTTATTGATGATTTTCCTTCGTCATGACAACCATGCAAATAAATGGATATACCTCAATCTCGTGGTTAAACAAAAAAGAATTCCTGGTTCTATCATATAATCAAATAAAAAGAAATTGATGCAAGATAATGATTACATCAAAGATTGAGGGGGGAAAAAGTATTTTTTGATAAAAAATATTTTTAAACTACTCATTAAAATTGAATCACTTATATTTGATTTGGGCCCAGTTCTCCTACTATTCATAAAGGTGACAGATTTAGGTCAATATTGACAAACTGGTAAATGCATCATACAGTAAGCTGTGATTTCTGTTTCCATAAAAACGTTGTCTCATGAAATAGTTGAGGTAAATTTATACACTCTTCAAATCAGGAGCTAACAGGTAATTTGTTAAAGGAGCAGATCCATACCCTCAAATTACGAGAACTAAAATCAATAAAGTAAGTACTTTAAATCATCTAGGGAAATACTATGAAGTAAAACTTTCATTTTTATACACTGCCAAGCCTATTGGAACTACAAAAATTAAAACTGATCATTTATAAACACCTCAATATTTCTCATTGTAAATACAGGCATCACAAAGAAAACTGTGAACATTCTCCTTCAGCCCCTCTGGGACCCACAATTCCCTCCTCCTCCTGCCCTCCCCCCATCCATGGTCTTCCTGCCCCTTTCCATGCAAATATATGCTGATACTATACATGTATACAGTGAACAATTCTAGTGATGGTAGTGTTTGATCTTGTTAGTATCTTTAAAAGGATGCCAACCTTAATAAATGAGCTGGGGAGCTTCCCATCTTCTTTGTGCTTCGAGATATTTCCACAGCAAAGATTTACCTGTTTCTTGAAAATTTAGTAAAGTTCATCCATTAAACTCCTCTGGACATAGTTACCTCTGTAGATATGTATGTGTTGGACTACTTCATTTCTTTCATGGTTATAACTGATCTGGTAAGGTTGCTCAACTACTTTGAGTCATTTTAGATATTTAAATTTTCGTACAAAGATAACTTTTTCCTAATTTTAAAAATTTACTCGCATATCTGTATGTAGTATTCATTTCATTTACTGTATGTAGTATTCATTTCATTTATTATTTATTTATTTATTTATTTATTTATTTATTTATTTATTTATTTTAGCTGAGCCATCCTGCCACTTGTTGGCACTCAGCTTGGGCTGGGAATCCAACCAGCACCCCTGTTGCTCAGAGCTCGCACTCTTGAGTGAGCTCTTAATCAACTGAGCCACTTGGCCGGCCCTTGATTTACACATTTTAAAATGTTCTCTGTCACTGTATTTATGTCCCCTTTCTCTATTCTATATTGCTTGTATATTCTCTGATGATCTGATGTGATATGATCTGACTTGCCATAAATGTGTATTGTACTAGTGAATGAATAAATACAAGGAAAGCGGCATAACAGATTTGAAAGAGTATTGAACCTAGCAGAAAATCTAGTTTCAAGTTCTGGGTCTGTCTCTGTAAAACAGTAGTAATGATACCTACCTCACATAGTTATTATAATAACTAAGTTCAAGTATATATGGGAACAGGGTCTTTAACTAGAAAGCAACATACAAATATTGGGTACCAATCAAGAAGGAAGGCACATCCAAATTCATCAACAGGGCAAAGAATTTTCTTCCACAAACCAGAAAATTTCTAGATGAATAAGAATTACATGTACAAATGCAATACATGAAAAAACTTATAAGGGTCTATTCAAGAAACTAAGAATCTGGAGACAGAACAAATATGTTTGTTTAGACATAAACTTTAAAATTCTGCACAATTAAACATAATAAGCAAATAAGTGATGAAAATAACTGATTAAAGATTGTTTTCTAAAATGTAAAAAAAAATGATTATGTGTGAAATACATCTGTTATCTCCCAATATCAAAATATCCTTTTGTCATTTGGGGAATCCACACAAATGCTTCCCTATTGGTCCATGTGGTCTCCGTAGGCCTTCAAACCAAACTCCAGAGTTGAAATGCTTCATCAAAGTGTAAATCAATAAGGTTGTCTCATTCTGTTGGCCATAGGAATTGGTTCAGGGGCAGGTTCATGATTTAAGCTAATCTACTCACAGTGATCTCAGGATTTTAAAAGTTCCTTAAAAAAAAAAAGTGTCTTTTTCCAGTTGCACATGTACTAAGGGAATATATGACTGAAGCATGAAGTCAACACAAAGAGAGCAAATCCCTCTCAACAGAAAAATAGAAACTGAGTTCCAGTGCCAACAATTTCAGTTCTTAATCTGCTCATGTCTAATGCTAACAGTACCCTTGGACTTTTTAGTTATTTGATTCAATAAATTTTTATAGGACAGTTTGAATTGGGATTTCTGTCATGATTTACAACAGAGATCAATACTCGGATTACCCTTGAGAACATGCATACTGGGGGAATGCAGAAGTAGAAACTTTTTCCTGGACCATCTATACATGCTTGTTCTTCTCTAATCCATTCCCTTGCAAGAGAGTCATTTTTTAATAAATTACAAACATGGACATGAGTGTAAGCCCCGCCTCCAAGCCAGCATCCACATATTTTACTGAGCATCTTCCAAGTGCTTCCTGTTTCCCTTACGATAACATCCAAAAACTTTTGTGGGCCTTTATAGCATAGCTCCTGTCTCTCTCCAGACTTAGCTTAACAACTCTTCACCTTCTTGGTCTTTATACTCACTGGGAAGAAGAGTGGCCTGTGGTTAGGAAATGAGTTCTGAAATCATACCCCCTGGATTGGAATTCTGGCTTTGTTCGCTTACTATGTAACTTTGGCAAGTTACATAAATTTGGGGGACTTAGAGAAAATTATATAAAACAATGCCTGGGATGTAGTAAGAACTAAATAATTATCATAGTTGCCATCACACTTCATCTATACTGGCATTGCTCCAATTCCTAGAAACTTTTCATGCTTCAGGGCCTTTGCATAAGCTTTCCTCAGTTTGTTCTTCTGACAAACCCATTAATTACTTATCACCATTTTGTAATATGCGTCAGACTTGTAATTTCCACAAGTGTCTCTCCAGGACAATAGAGACCATATCTGACTTATTCACCACTAAAACCACAGTACCTAACACAATGCTTTGGTACCTAATAGCTATTCAGTATTTATTGAATAAATGGGTGAGTCAATAACAGGAAAAATTCATATAGTCTTACAAGCAATTAAGAAGAAATAAAATCTATTTTCATCTCAATCTGTAGGTACTGAAGTCCTAAAAGGACCTTCAATTTCTTGACCATATATTATACCAGGGTGGCTGCTAGGCCATATGACACCTTTAAGCAGAAAAAGGTAATCCCTCAGCTCTGGTAGCAGCCCCAGAGCATGGAAAGAGAAGCAAAGACGCTTCTGTGTGAATTAGAAAAAGATTCCTCTTCCTCTAGGCAGAGTTCTGTAGAAATTTATTTCTAAATTTCTTCTACTATAAACAGTGCTACAATTTCATCAGCAATCTATAATTATTTGCTTAGGTTAACTACACAGAAATGAAATTGCTGAATCAAAGGACAGGCCCATCATTAAGCTTTTTATACATGTTGTTCAATTCCTTTCCAAGAAATTTGTACAATTTTATATTCCTTTGAGTGCTTATTTCTTTACTCTTATCAACACTTTATGGCCTCCCTTAATTTTATTTATCATTGTTAATTTTATGGTAATAGAAATAGCTGGTTTTATTTCCACTGGTTTTATTCTCACTGGTTTTATTTCCAGTTTCTAGATTACAGTGATGTTAAATGTTTTCCATGTTCTTCTTTAGTCTATTAAAACTAATTAGGGTGTCTTTATTTTTCTTGTTTTATACACTCTTACAGTATTAAAGACATGAATTTTTATTACTCATACAATCTGCCAACCACTTATTCCACCCCTCCCAGTTTTTCCTCTCATAATTTTACTTATGGTGTGTTTTGATATACAGAAAGTTTACCTTTAACTATACAAATATTCTGTGGGTTTTTGGTTTTTTTTACAGTGAAAAAATGTATATTTAGAATTAGCCAGCGGGGTTTGGTTTAGATGATCCCAGTTTTGCTGGCAACACCCAAAGCATCCTAGTCAGGAGCCAGTTGAACATATGCCTTCTCTCCCTCAGGCCTGACCAGGGTGTTGACCTTGGCCATGTCCATGTCATAGAGCTTCTTCCCAGCCCGTTTGATCTGGTGCCTGTTGGCCTTGACATCCACAATGAACAAGTGTATGTTGTCTTCCATCTTCTTCAGGGCTGACTCAGTCGTCAGGGGGAACTTGCTGATGGCATAATGGTCAAGCCTGTTTCTCCTGGGGGTGCTGTTCTGAGGATATTTAGGCTGCCTTTGGAGCTGCAGTGACTTAGGCCTTGGGAAGGTGGGTGACATACGGATCTTCTTTTTTCTGTGGCTGTGGACGCCTTCAGCACTGCTTTCTTTTCTTCAAAGCCTTTGCTTTGGCTTTGGCTTTGGGAGGGGTGGGGGCTTCCTTCTTTGCTTTTGGAGCCATCTTCATGAAAAGGGTCAAATATTCCGTTTTTAATTCATGACTTTGTCATCATGTTTCCGAAGGCCTTCTTTGTCTTAAGGTTTGTCACCTGTGTTTTCATATTTTATTATATTAATATTCATGATTTGATGTTATATTTTAATCCTTAGTCCATCTGGAACTTTTTTGGTATGACTTTGAAGAAGGAACCTAACTTCACTTTCCTGTCCTCTTCCATTTACATAGTCTTAAAGAGCAGTGTCGTCCACTATGATTCAGATTACACCTAACAACTCTAGCTTCTATCCTACTTTCCTACTGAAACTGTAGAGAAGGCCTCAGAGAATTCTGGATTGCATAACCTTTTCAGGCTTCATCCTCTGATTTCTAAGCACTGTGTGACACTGTAAAGCTCTTTCACCCTCTTATACGTAGTATGTACTTTCTGGTTTTCTGATATCCTTAATCCTTGTTCTCATGCTTCTGATTTCTCATTCTCAATCTCTTTCCCTGGTTCTATAAAATCAATAGTGGTGCCCCTCTTTATCAGGGATCAGCTCTCATCAGCTACACTTGGGTGAGATCTTCTGTTTCAAGGGCTGCCTAATCTTTAGCTCCAGTCTTAAACTCTCTTAGTTCCAGCCTCAATGTCTTGCAATTGCCTCAAAGTCAGCATATCCAAACAACTCAATGTTTTGCCCTTACAATGTATTGGGTTATCAGAAAAGTCATGACGTTATTTTTTCTGTTTTTTGTTGCAAAAATGTGCCATGACATTTCCGACAACCCAATATTTTCCTCCTGTAATTCCTATCTTAGATTCTAATAGTGGCATCATTATCTGTCCAAATACTTGAGCCTCGATACTTGAGTCACTTTCTACCACTCATCATGTCAAGTCCTATAAATTTTTTGAATAATCATCTCCATTCCATTTTACTTTCTTACTCAAGATGCTAAGCATCCCTTGCCTGTACTAATGTAATAGTATCCTGTCATCTATTCAACTCTAATTACCAACCCTCTACCCACACAATTCATCTTCTTCCTGCCACCAGAGTAAGTCTTTTTCTACGATCATTTGATAATGTGGTAGTCACCACTCTGTTGCTATCACTCCATCATCAGTATAAATTCCAAAGTAAGTCTTTATCAGAAGAGTATCTCACCATTTAGTTTCAACTTTCCTTTCTACCACATCTTTTGACAAGGCCCATATGGATCTTATGGTCAAGTGCAATAGTTCTCAACCAGGATCAATTTTGCCTCTAGAGACAATGTCTGGCGACATTTTTGGTTGTTACAACTAGTAAAGAAGGGATGGTGCATGCTATTGGTATGTAGTATGTAGAGGCCAGGGACACTGCTAAACATCCTAAAGGATTGTCTAGCTCAAAATTGTCAATAGTGCTGAGATACCCTGGGGCACTGATATTGAACTTTCTGTGGTTCACTGAGCCATTATAACTTATATACCAATATGACTGTACTTACATTTATCCCTCACAGCCATATTACCTTTCCATTACTATTACATATTTCACCCACCTTTCAAAGACCACCACTCATATCATATTTTTAAATTCTCCAATATCATGTTCTCCAGAGCTTTTATGAACCCTTATAGTCAGAAATCCTCCTCTGGACTCTAAAAATATATTTATCCCTGAATCACAACAGCCTCTTGAAACTATGAGTTCCTTGACATTTTGTCAAAGTATTCCTATCACCTGAGAGATACCATGCAGTCAATAAATGTTTCCTAAGTCATAAAAATATCCAAATTCTACTGATGTTACTGGATTCTAGTTTTTCTGGAAACCAATCTAATAATAAATAATGAGAGCTATAAAATTATTTCTACCCTTTGGCCCAAAAATTTAATTTGGGGAAAGAGCTAGACAAAACAACAATTTTTTAAAAGAATAAAAGTGTATATAGAGCTGATCATTTATCCACTTACCAGTAAAATCAAAACCCTGATAAGCAGGGTTGAGAGAAGGTCTCTCTAATACCCCGGACTCCTTAGGGTCTCGGGCCCGTGGCTGAAACGCACCTTGGTTCGTCAGTGATCAGGTCACAAAACAGTCCTTCAGAAAAACCCACCTTGCTACTCTGGCCAAGGTCTTTGCCTGATAGTCCCCTCCCCTTAAATAAGAGCTCCTTAAAATTATCACTATTCAGGGCCGGCCGAGTGGCGCGGTGGTGAAGCGCTGGCTTGGGAAGCCAGCGTCCCGGTTCGGTTCCACATATGAGGGCCAGTGACACTGCCCTCAAAAACAAAACAAAAACAAAAAACAAAACAAAAAAAATTATCACTATTCATAATAAAAAAATTAAAACATTAAATGCTCAACAGAGAAAATGTTTAAGCAACTATGGTAAAGATATATGATGAAACACTATATGAATATTTTAAATGACTAATATGTACACAAAATTAATAAATGGAAATATTACATGAAATAAAGTATTATAAATCAAGTACCATAGCATTTGTGAATATAGATTGTAACAGGATTAAAATGCACACACATATATAAAATGCCATTAGAAAATCTAGAATTTTAAAAACATTCCTCATGTTCTTTATTTTTTGTTTTTCTTAACGATTAACTTCATAAAGAGCAATATTCAGAAATTTTAGTACCTATCAGTACCAGTGACTCTGAATGAAGTAATTACAGATCCGGGAATAGAGTTAGAGACTCAATCACTGTTTCCTAAATCACGGCAATAAATATCCTAATGTCTCCTGTTACCTGAATGCTGGTGCACCTACTGCAGGATCCAGAGAAATGAGCTCTGACTCTCACTTTTTCTGGAACCTATGAATATGAGAGGATATCACTCTCATCACTGTGTTACTTTACTTAGCAAAAGAGATCTTGCAGATACAATTAAGATGCTTGAGTAGTTGACTTTAAAGTAATTAAAAGGGAGACGATTCTGGTTGGGCCTGACCTAACCAGGTGAGCCCCTAACAGAAGTGAGAAAAATTCGAAGCCACAGAGGTTTTCCTGCTAGTCTTGAAAGAATACACTGTTATGTGACAAAAGGAGGCGGCCATGTAGTAAGGGCTTGAGAAAGGCTTCTAGGAGTTGAGAGCAGTTTCTGGCCAACAGCTAGCAACAAAAAGGGGACCTCAGTCACATAGCCACAAGGAAATGAATTCTGAACACAACAAGTAAGCTTGGAAAAAAGCCCTGCACCTCACATGGGACTGCAGCCTAGGCTGTCACCTTGATGTTGCAGCCTTGTGAGAGCCAGAGCAGAGGATCCAGCTAACCCATACGTGGACTTCTGACCCACAAAACTGTGAGATAATACACGTTTTGTTTTTAGCCACTAAATTTTGCGATAATTTGTTACATAACAACAGAAAACTACAACTCCTATTTATTTATAGGAAGTTGATTGAGTTTCATGCACTCAATCAACTGTAATATAACATTTTATAATAAACAAATCTAAATATTTTTATTTTTTTATTTTTATTTTTTTTGAGGGCAGTGTCACTGGCCCTCACATGTGGGACCGAACCGGGGCCGCTGGTTTCCCAAGCCAGCGCTTAACCACCGCGCCACTCGGCCGGCCCTTAGTATTTTAGTCTTTGAAGGTGATCTCAAACAACATTTCATAGGAAAACAGGGTTATTCTCCACCTGAGATTTTAGACTCACTAGCTTCCCCTAATATCCTATTATGGTTCTGGCATTTATGAATTTATCATCTAAATCCATACTTGACATATTTATGTATATAGGCTGTATCACTTGTAAGGGTATCAAGATCCATCAACTTAAGAAGATAGTACATTCTTTAATTTTTTTTCTAAAACAACCACTGTGTTTATGATGTACTCCCTAATTCTTTCCTTCTGCCTTCCCATAGATACGTCTACTTCTCAGCCAATAAATGTAAATGGAATAAACTCTTCTACTTAAAAGGCCGAAGTGTCAGACTAGGTATTTTTTAAATGAGCTACATGTGGTTGGAAGAGGCACACATGAACATAAGAATGCAGGAAAACAGAAAGTCAGTGTACGGAAAAAGATATGCCAGCCATAGCAAATTAAAGGAAAGCTAAGTTATACAATGTCACACAATGTCAAACTCAGCCAAAAAGTATGAATCATTAAGTAGCTAAAACAATTTTGTATTTGTATGCACACAACAAAGCTTCTAACTATACAAAGCAAAAGCTGAGAGACTTTAAGAATAAACAAATCCACCATTGCAAGGTTTTAGTAACTAATCAAGAAGATAAAAGTCAAAAAAAGATACAGAATTCTTGAAGAAAATGGCTTAAATCTCAGTTTAATGAAAAGGCACACAGACTACACTGCATTAAACAACTGGATGCACCCAATACATTAAATGTCTTTCATGTGCTAGGTCACAATGTTAGCCTTAAGAAGTTTCAAAACATTTTTTCATAAAAACCACGATTTCTAACCACAAAGCAATTAAGGTTAAAAAGCATTTCAGTCTCACACAACTCTTCCAGAGAACAGAAAAGAGAATAAGTCTTACTTCATTTTATGAGACTAGTAAAAGACCTTGATTCCAAAACCAGAAAAGGATGGTGTAAAAAAGGAAAATTATAATCTTACCTAAATCTAAGCTCAAAAATCCTAAAATGAATATTAACAAACTGAATCTAGTATAACATAAAAAAGATATATATAATACTTTATGACTAACTAGGACTTATTCTAGAAACCTAACTTTTATATAATATTAGAAAACTGATTAATATAAAGTAACACATTAACAAATTTTAAAAGTATGATCTCAATAGATACAGAAAAATCAATGAACATTTCCTAAACCTGATAAAGATCAATTACAAAACAAAACTTTAGATAACCATCATAATTAACTATGAAATGTTGATATCCTTCACTTTAAGAGCAGGAAACAAAATAAGAATGCTTATTCTCTCTGGAGAGCCTATTCAGCAATGGAAGATAAGGTAAAAGCTGTCCCAGGCTGAAGGAAAGGCAGGGAGGTGCAAGCGGAGAGGTGAGCCAAGCAGCTTCTTGGGGAGCCAGTTAGAACGTACAGGCACCAAAACCTAGCCAAGGTGTTAAAACGTACTGGTGAATGTGTCGAAAAGGAAAATCAATTACATATTTATTAGAACTCTTCTCAGTGAGATTATTGTATGTAGGCTTGATGAATACTTAGGCCATTTGGAATTGAAAGTAGAATTCCAGAGGACCTGTATGACAAATACTGATGGTCACTAACCTGCCTTCTAATGAGGGTGGGACATCACAACTACAAAGACTGGGTTCTACAGAGAGAGGTATGCAAATATGGAGCCAGTGGTAGATTATTTTGGACAACAGAAGAGAGGCTGAGCTAATAACACCAATAACAATCTTTCTATCATCCCCAAATGGTACCTTCTCTGGATAAATGTTTGAATGTAATTAAAGAATACTGAGTACAAATGATTAGCTTACACAGGCATTCATGTGTTTTGGTGTGGTTTCTGTGGGCAGGAGCAGAGTGATGAGAAAGTAGGACTTACAGACTGCTGGGGGAGATGACTCTAGTGAGGTAGGAACAGCCGACAAGACAAGAAGTGTCAAGACAAGGACTTGTTTTAGTAAGATCACTCTACAATCAACAGGAAGGGTGAACCGGAATGAAAGGAAAAAAGAGGGCAGTAGAGAGGCTGTTCTAGTGCATAGCTGAACCAGGGCAAAAGAGAGAAAGGTATGGGACATACAGTGCTGTTATTTTAAATTGTCTTTACATGTATTTTATTCACAACCTTTTCGTTTATCACATTTTTATCATATTTTATTTTTAAACTTTCCTAGGCTAAACAATACTTTTAGTATAGAATTTCAAAATTATTTTAGATATCACTATCTAGAACTTGTAAAGTCTTTTTCAAATGGAGATACAGAGTAGAGAACCACAGACATTGTTTCAAAAGGGTAGAGAAAGTGTCTTTGTTTTCTTTTCTATACAGTGATTTCTCCTTTCTTTTGCTTTTCCCTCCAGAAGCACCTCAGTCTAATGTTTTTAATAGTAAAATTTTACCTGGTGAGAGAGATAAACAATGTACTGTGAATTATTCAGCATCTTTTTTGGATTTTTTTTACTCTAGATCTTTCCTTCTTCACTGAGGTTACTTACACAATGTTACTAAATAACATCTTATCGTTAAAACATAGTATTAGGTGATTGGTTTAAAGAATTCTTACCTCTTGATTGGCTGTATTCAGCTTTTCCTCCAATTCTTTCTTCAGATTTTCTAGCTCTTGTTGAAGCTGATTTTTATCCTCTTCCAGGTTTAGTTTCTCCTTTTTATATTGTTCCTCCAATTCCTTAGGAAAAATAATTTTTTAAAAAGTTAACAAAACTTCAAATATTGCATACTTCAAAGATTCCACAAAAAAGACTATTCTGTTTATGTTCTGATACTTTGCCTTTCAAATTAGCCTTACCTGTAACTAATAATGCCAGACTTAATAGTAAATCTAATTAATCCTAGGGGCTTAAATTCTATCATTCTCAATGACTTATGATACAGCAGTTAAATAACTTTTTTAATGGTAAGAATATTTGGTCTAGATCAAGTTGTAGTCCAAAAACCCAGAAATACGTGATATAAATTTGATGAGATAAAGAAAAATTTGATGAGATAAAGAAAAAATTCTATCTCTTGAATTAAGGATTCTTTTATATTTATGTATTTTAAAAATCCAATAACACTTCTGGAACTCAGTGCCAGATTGGAATGTTGCCAAGGATTAACAAGTACAAAAATCAAGATATCTGAATATCTGAAGAGCAATACCAGAAAAATTGACTGAAGGAGACCTACTATTTACCAGGCATGTATTAATATTTAATTACAATTGCAGTAAGACACGGTGCTCGCCCTTAATAAGCTCATGGTATCAAGCAATTGAAAAATATGTGATTAAAACTTGATGTCTATGGGGAGTACAGGAGTATATGGATGGGGAACTGGTAAGTTCTAGCTTGGTAGGGAATCCTTCATAGAGAAAGCCATTCCTAAGCACGTTTTGAAGGAGAACACCAGTAAGAAAAGATGGTGAAGCCAGAGGGAAATATAACATTCTAGGCAGAGGAAAAAGCATGTGCAAAACTCCATGGAGGGAGAAGTCAGCTGAGAGGAGTAGAAAAGAGGGTCCTGTGTTGGGAATCCCCAGGACAAACGCCAGGTTTGATGATTTGCTGAGATGACTCACAGAACTCAGCATATAGTCATACTCACAGCTATGAGTTAGAGCAAAAGGATACAACACACAATCATGGAGGGGAAAAGGCGCAGGAGGCACCATGCAGGAAGCCAGGCCCAAGCTTCAAGTTCCTAGCACATGGAACTCTCCAGCAGGCTGTGACACCAGCTGTGAAATACCATCTACCAGGAAAGGGCACGAGAGACTCAGTTGGCGCTCAGGTGTCTACTGGGGGCTGGAATTTTCGCATGTGCCAAAACTCCAGCCTCTGAGAAGGGAAGCAGGTGTTCAGCATAAACCATATTGTTTACATAAACAGTTTAGGCACAGTGAGCCATTCTTATCAGGGAATGGGGGAAACCCTTCAAAATTTCACGTTCCCACATCCCAGCCAGGGGCCGACCTTGCCCCATACCTTTCTAAGGATGGCAGTGGCAGGCCTGCATCTTAACTTTGTTCTCTATGGAGTCTCTGTATATTTGCTTTCAAATGGGGTGAGGGAATTAGAGTTATAAAGGAAAATATATAGCAGTCCTCCCTTATCTGCGGTTTCACTTTCTCTGGTTTCAGTTACCTGCATTCAACAGCGGTCTGAAAATATGAAATGGGAAACTGCACAAATAATTCTTAAGTTTTAAAGTGAGCACTGTTGAGCAGCGTGATGAAATCTCGTGCTCTCCCGCTCAGTCCCGCTCCCGATGTGAAGCATCCCTTTGTCCAGTGTCTCCACGTTGTACACGCTCCCAGCCTCTTAGTCACAGAGGAGCCATCTTGGTTATCAGATCGGCTGTCCAGTATCGCAGTGCTTGTGTTCAAGTAACACTTATTTTACTTCATACTGGCCTTAAAGCCATTTATGTAACTATTACGGTATATTGTTGTAATTGTTTTATTATATTATTATTGTGAATCTCTTACTGTGCTTAATTTAGAAATTATACTTTATCATAGGTATGTACTCATATGTATAGAAAAAAACAGCATGTGAATATATATAGTTTGGTACTATCTGTGGTTTCAGGCATCCACAGGGGGTCTTGGAACATATACCCTGCGAGTAAGGGGGACAACAATAATCCTTTTGAATAACTAAGTAATAAAGAATAGAGAAGTCACCTTTAGCTAAATGTTCTTTAAAAAGTAATTTGACATTGGAGAGGAACCATTCTGGAAAAAGCCTGGTGTTAGTTTAGGCCCAGACATGAGCTGGCTAGGTAAGAGAGGAATGAAGCAGCAACTGATAAACAAGTTATTTTGAGGAAAAAAAAGAATGATACAGATAAGGCTAGCGTAAAAGGTTTTGACTATTTCACAAACAGGAAACGTATGTCATCTGTCTTACGCAACCATGTTTTAAATAAAGACTGCAAGACATACAAGTGACTGAAAGCAGGCTTTAGGTGACTCAGAAGTTGAACTGTAATGGGTGAAGGGACTAGGAGTGAAGAACAGGGGCAAAAATGATACTGATGAAAGATGTCTTGATTCTAACACAACTACTTACTATAGAGGAATAAAGAGAGGCAAAAGGCAGGACCCCTGCAATTTAAATATTCTAATAAGGGCCGGCCGAGTGGCGCGGTGGTTAAGCACTGGCTTGGGAAGCCAGCGGCCCTGGTTCGGGTCCCACATATGAGGGCCAGTGACACTGCCCTCAAAAAGTAAATAAATAAATAAATATTCTAATAAGAGAGGAGAAGGGTGAAGAAGATAAAGGGATGTAGAAATGAAAATAATTACAAAAAATAGCTATTGGAGCCATGACTGAAGCAGCAGTTGCCACTACATACTTTACTATGGAACCGTAAACACTTGATACACACATCCGTAGTCGGTAAGCGCACACACACGTACCACCATTAAAGCTGCACCAACTGACCCTGAAATAGTGAGCAACAGAGAAAACGACAACCACAATTTTGAGAAATAATTTATCATTAAGTTTTGTCTCTAACAGGAATTTTTATTTGAATTTTTAATTAAATTTAGGTTTGGAATATTTTTTCCAACTAGTTGTATCACAAAAGGAAGGGACACAGAGGCAGAAGATCTCAGTTTACCTCCTACCTCTTCCATTTACTAGGTTTGGGGCTCTAAGTAAATAATTTAGGATTATTAAACCTATTTCACCATTATATAAGAAAGTAATACGGAACACATAAGAAAGCTCTTAGTAAACTGTAAAGTGCTATTATATAAAACATATAACAACCATCAATGAATACGTGTGTGTACACATATGACATGCTGGTTAAATGCTTGAGGGTTTGCTATCTGAGACCTGAGTTCAAGGCCAGATTCTTACTAGTTGCATGTGCTTGAGCAAATGTTGAACCTCACTGTGCCTCCATCTCTTCAGTACAATGGGTATAGCAGTGTCATAAGAATTACATGAAAAAAGGATTAAACATAAAACATCATTGCCGTGTCTAGCACACAATAAGAAACACTAACAACTAACATTTATTTACCTGTACGCTAGGACATGTCTGGGTTCTCAATATTTTACCTCACTTAATGCTCACAGGAACCTCTAAAATGGGTCTTGTCGTCCTCTGTCAGATGAAGAGCCTGAGGCATAGCTTTTGGGTTCTGAGATTGGGCTCAGCGTAAGGCCCATGTCTGTCAAACACTTTGGGTTTTGTACTATGCAATACTGCCCGTTAATGCATTATTATTAGCAAGCTGATTACTTGAGGGAAAACAAAACAAAACAAAACAAATCATTTTCCAGGGAATTAAACTGTCTGGAGGAGAGTCAGTGCCCCATCTATTGTAGTTGAGGCTTTCAGAGGAGCATAGCTTTGTTGTTGTCTCATGAAGAGACAGCTCAAGGTCAAGGGAGTATTTCCATTATGGCTGAAACAAAGTAGAAATGCCTCGTAACAACTTAATAAACTACATCCCATATCAACAGCTTTTATGTATGTTACTCTTGGACCGAGATTTACAGAGTGATTATAAAATGGAAGTCATCAAAGTGAAGGAACTTATTACTCCACAATATAGGGCACACTGGATCATTACAGGAACTCCACCAATTTATAACACAACCCTCAAATGCATTTGTTCCTTACCATTTGCAGCTTTTTCTTATCCCTAGTTGCATTACTGTGGACAGCCTCAATTGCCATATGGTGCTTCCAGGCCAATTCTTCCAAAGTCTTAGAATGGGTCTCGTTTAATTGCGCCACCTCCCCTTCCAATCTATTTTGCAGGTTTTTTAGCTCCATCTCATAATATTCTCGCTGAGTTTTCTTTGCTTCGTTTACTTTCTAAAATTAAAACAAAGATCAATAATTGGCACCTGCTTTTTTCATTACTGCTATTAGTATTTTGAATACTCAGTAAATACGTAAACGTGAATGAGCTGAGTACTACAGGATCTAGGATGTGGAACATGAGAATGAAACATCATTGGTGTCCTCAAAAAAAATGACAGGGTGGCACAGGCAAAAAAAATAATTTTAAAGCAAGTGATAAAACAGACTATTACTAGATTAGAACCAAATGTGAGATAGCGCATCTGCAAGCTTAGGGGAGAAAGGCTTCCTGTATGTCAAAGCTGTACATAGACATGCTTGCCAATTTGCCCACTCAAATGATATTCAATACAATTTTACTGAGTGCCAATTACATGCCTTTTAAGCATTCACAGTCTAATGATCAACAAAACTAAAAGACTGTGGCAATATAATTTTATAAGTTCTATGGAAGGAGTGTGGACTGTGTGTTGTGATAAACTACAGGAAAGGTTAGCCTCCGTTAGCCACGGAAAGGGTGTGTGTGTGTGTGTGTAAGAAAGAGGGAGAGTGGGAGATCAGGGAAGGCTTTTCAGAAGAGAAAACATCTGAGCTAATGATGATGACATGTTCTCTCATTTCAATTCTCACAAGCACATCAGCAAAGCAGAGATGAGAAAATTTCAAACCTAGACCTGGTGTCAAAAGCTTGCATTCATAACCATTTATAGCATTTTTCGAAGATGAGTGTTAGTTAACCAGGTGGCAAAGTTAACCAGGAAGTCCATGCAGCTAAGCGGTAATAAGCTAAACTGAAGGCGGGGAGAGTGGTTAGGAGGTTGTAACTATAATCCAGGCAAGAAATGTCAGGTGCCTAAATCCAGAATCTGTGAATGGGTATAAAGAGGAGAGGATGGAATAAAAATACATTAAGGGAGCTATCTATTACCAAAAGGACTTGGTAATAGATAAGGGGGTTAAGGACACAGTAATAAAAAATGGCTCCCAGGGTTCTGATTTACCAAACTAGATAGACTACAGTGATACTAGTTGAAAAAAGGAGTAATAGAAATATAGTACTTTTGAGGGGAGAAAGCTCTAGGCATGCTGATTTGGCAAGTCTGTGAAAAACAGAGCTAGTTAGCGGGAGTTAGAAACATAAGACTCAAGTTCAGGGAAAAGATCAGACCTAGACCAACAGATTTGGGAGCTATTCCCACACAAATAACAGCTGATGTCAATGGAATGGATGAGCATGTGGGATGAGATGGAAATGCTGGGGAACATCAATGGAATATATGGAGGAGGGGGGCTCACGGACAAGATGGCAGGGCCAGGGAGGTAAGAGGAAAACGAGAGAGAACATGAAATACCAAAAGAGAGACGATGTAAATCAGAGAGGAGTAAGTACCACAGTAAGACAAGATCCGCCAAGTCCAGCAACCAGGATGTCACTGGGGCCTGAGGCGAAGGTAGAGTCTGTGGGGTGGTGGTAAGAGAAGCCAGGCTGCACCCGGGTAAGCAGTGAACGGGAGGTGAGCAAGGGGCAAGGAGAACAGACACTTTTCAATATGCTCGGCGGCTGAGGGAAGGAGAAAGAGTGTCCAGAACTCCCACTTGGTATTGCAGATATCTGAAAAATTGGAATAAATATTCAGCAATCACTCTACAGATGGTATGTCTTACTTGTTTAATCTAGAAATTCAATATATTGGAATATGAATTTTCAGAGCTTGATGTTTGCCTTTCTTTTCAGTTTTACAGAAATTTCCTCATTATGTATGTGATAATATGTATCATCCTTAGAAATACAAATATGATTAACCATAATGTACATTCCACGGAAATAAGAGTGTATTCAATTTCTGACTTGCAACAGGTTAAAGTGTCTTAAGTTTTTACATTATAAATTGTTTTTGACAATATTGTGAACATACACATAATACAGGACAGTCCAGATTTATACGTTTTCTTCTTCAAAATGAAAATAAAATATTACTCTAGAGTTAAGAAATAGACTGTTACTGTGAAGTAGGAGTAAACACTCTAAATCAAATCTGAAAAGAAGAGAAACTGCACTTTTCCTTCCTTTCTTTTCTTCAGGGAGGTGAGTGCGGGGGAAGGTATCCTTCTTTGCTTTTTACCTTCTCCATTTCCAGAGTCTGTTGCTTCTGCTCTTCATCCAGACTCTGGGTTTTGCTTTGCAACAAAGCTCTTTCTTCTTCAAGCTGAGACAATCTCTCATTGGCCCTTGATTTTTCTGATTCTAGATCTTTAATTGTAACCTCCTGAGTCATCTGAGTTGCTTGAAGCATTCCAATATGACCTACTCCCCAAAAACAAAATCCCTTCAATTTAAAATCTGTTGCACTGTGGTATAAAACAGTGTATATTTAGTGACACAATTGTACTTAATACCTAAGTAAAAAAAATGGTCTGGATGTACAAGTATTTCTGTGATTTCTTCACTGTATAAAATGGAAATATTTACTATGGGAATACTGGTTATCCAAGCACATTTATTTAAATGAGAAAGAAGTGCATTTCCATGTCACTGATATTGCCCCCCGCACCCAGGACCATGCCACTTTTTTTTTTTTTTTACAGATTGTAAGCTATACAAGGTGTAGCAGAAGCAACTTCTCAGGGATACGCATAGAAGTCTTAGGAATAAAACAAAGTAAGAGAGGATGCATTGACTATGATTGTGGTGCCAAAATAAGTAATTTGTTTTTGCTAATCTCTTCTTTCAACTTCTAACGTTAAAAAAAAAAAAAATCTGTATGCAGGGTAAAGATAGCAGGCAGCAGTTTGGTTGAAACTGAATTTATTTTAGACAAGAGACCTGATAAAGAACTAAGGCAGAATAAGAGATAAGGACAGCAAGGTTATGAAAAAATAAAATAAATGACAACAGAAAAACGGGGAGGGAGGACAGTGAGAGAGAGAGGTAAAAAGTGAGTGTGACAAATAGGTCTCAGAAAGCAAGCGTCAGGGCAGTTCTCAAAGCGGCCTGGACCAGCAGCGCCCCTGAACTCCGGTTCAAAATGAAGCTCACCCCAGATCTCCCAAATCCAAGACTCTGGGGCTCAGAATCTGTGGGTGCACAAGCCCTCCTGGTGATTCTCATACATGCTAAGTTGAAAAACTATTACTTTAGGCAAAGAGTAATCGGGTTCACCGACGAACCAATCAAATCAGAGCACATCCTCACAGAACTAGTTCAAATGGTCCACCTGGCACACTAACCATTCGGGCAAAATGCACCTTCAGAACTGACACGGGTCACCCCCATCCTCTAGGAAGGACTAGGAAATGTGCACGACAGCCATGTCAGGATGGGCATCTCAGCTGCAGCATGTGAAATGGTCCTTACTAATAAGCCAAATGAAATGAGCGTGCTGTAATTTACATTGAGTTCCATTAATTTAAATACTTTCAAATGCTTTTCTTTTTTAAAGAACAAAGCCTCTTAGAGTGCAGTTTTCTTTTAGTGACTGACTTACTGGTACTTTAATAACTGCTAACTTCATTTTTCTATAAATAAATAATTCCTAAAAATAAGTTATCATTTGCTTATTTATGATTAACTAATAAGGTATTAGGAGTCCTGCAATATATTTAGTCTGAATAATATTAAAATATTAGAAGAATAGGCAAATTTTGTCTTGAGTTGACACTGAAGTGTTGGTTTTCAGGGAGGAAGACACCAAGGCCTGTGGTGAGACATACTGGCTTTGAGGACGAGATCCGAAGATTGCTGTTGTAAACGTTCTCTGACAGCTGCTAGCTCACTTTCCATTTCCTTGTGCTTGCTTAGCAAGGCCATCTCTCCCTCCTTGGCATCATCAAGCTGTTTTTGAAGAACCTTAAAAGGATCAAATAGCCATTACTAATATGCAAGGATGATGCTAAGCTAAATAATTTATTTAAATTATGAACATCAACTTTCTCTTATTCAAAAGTCACACTTCACAGTGCCTATTTTTAAATCAGTTTTGGTGACACTTATATAACCATTATTAATGAAGACAAAGGGAAAAAAACAAATCCAAAGCCCAATATTTTAACTTTCCCAAACCACTTATGGAAAACATTAACATGTTATTTAAATAAAATCTTTTCACGGAAAACAATCAGCAAGATTTTAAGTTATCTTTTTGGGCCTTCACTATCTTTTCAGGCCTTTTGGGCCCTGAAATTCTAGTGGAAATAGTGATAACTACTGAGTAGCAAAAATTAACTCTTCATTGATTTTTTTCACAAATGACAAGTGAAAAAAAAAAATAAGGGAAAACAAGTTAAAGTGGTCTAATTGAAAAGAAAAAGAGAAAACTGGAAAAAAAACTTAAAGATCCATGTGTTGGACAGAATATTCCTCACTCACCTGAACATTGCTCTCTGCTGTAACAAGTGCGACCTGAAGATTTTGGCATTTGTCACGAAGACTTCCAGCTTCATCCTGGACCATCTGCAACTCTGTCTTTAATTTCCCGATGGTTTTCCGTAAAACTGCTTCTTGTCCCTGAAATTCTTTTCTAAGATCAGCTTCCTTTTCTTTGCTAACCTGTAGGCTTTCCGCTGTGAAAAGCTGTGATCTTTTCAAATTATCAAGCTCGCGTTCATAAAAGCACTGAGCTTTATTCAACTTGCCTTCATAATCCTCGATTAGCTTTTTGCGTTCCTGTCTTAGCTCCTCGAGGGTCTTGTTTAAGGTCTCTACCTCCCTCCTGTGCAGCTCCTCGGCCTTCTCCTGGCCCTTATTCACCGAGACACTGTGATCCTGCTGTGACTTCAACAGCTCTTGGATCTCCTGTCTGTGAGCCATTCTCAAGTCTTCCAGTGCTAACCGCTTGTCTTTTTCAAACTGTACTTGGAGTTGTCCAAAACTCCGCAATCTTTCCTCGAATTTCCTTCTAATCTCTTCAACCTCTCCAGACATGGTTACTATGCGTTGGACATGCTGGGCTTCTGCACAAAGCTGCATGTCCTCAACTCGGTGCTTGTACGCCTCAAATTCTGTCAAAGCCTGCTGCTTCATTTTCACGTGATCCTCTAATGATGCCTCTAAAACTTGAATCTTCCTCTTAAGGTCTAACTCCTCTGTTACTTTGCTTTTATATTGCAATATTTTTTCTCTTGTTTCTGCAAGAATTTGCTGGATTTCTTCTTCATGAGCATCTTTGAGGGCTTGAACTGCAGACTCATGCTCATCATTCTTAGTGTTCAAAGCATATATTACCTGCATGGTTTTAAGGAGGAAGGGAGAAGAAGTCAGTGAGCGATATTCTTTTCTAACTTGAAGTTAATTCTTTCATTTGGGTTGATATTTTTCTATGTACCCAATATTGACTATGGTAAATATTAAATACCGAAACTACATGCTTTGTTCTTGTATTCATAGGTTCATTTATTTGGCAAATATTTACCTTAGCACAATCTTAAAATTTGAATTTGAAGACTTTTTAATTAGAATTTTAAAGCATTCAAAATTAAGAATGTTTTGCTACAAATAAAACAGTGAGGAGGAAAGAGACGAAGGAGGCCGAATGGCCTATGAGAAAAGGAGTTGTTTTCACTTATGGCCTAGTCTAGCTTCCTGGGGGCTGAGGGCTGTCTGGGACCAGGAGAGGGTCACAGAAAGTCTCTGAGCTACCCCTGGTATCCTAGAGATAAGAGAGGCTTTGCTCTAGGCCCTAAGTCTTCCCAAGGGCCTCTGTCACCTATTTAATATACAATATATTTTAAATTTAGAAATTTCCTTTTCTAATTCCCCTATGGTCTGTTTTTAAAGCTGATCCTCATCCCCCCCAAAAGGTCTCCTTACAAAATCCAAGTAGAACTTTTCTGTTCACATATCCAATGCTGCCATTTTACCCGCTGCCTCACTTTCTTCCTGCCTCCAAGCAAGGCGAACACCTAGAGCCAGAGTGTTCTGGATACAGGTCTTATTTTCACTTTAGTCCTGGGGTTCAATGATTCCACTGAGACTTCCCCAACCTTAATTCCAAATGACAACATATTCCCTTTATAGCGCTTTGTTCCTGGACACGCTCCATTACACCATTGTGGCCCAACAGTGCTAGATTCATGACAATTATTTAAGACTTAGAGATGTGCCCGCTTTCTTCTGAAGTAACAAGAAGTGAACACTATACAATTCAATAAACCAGAAGCTAAAACTCAGCGTCCTGGAGTTTTGCTCACTAATGTGATTTTACTCTGGCTTTAGAAATGAGTTCCAGCACCAAACACCAGAAACTGCAATTAAAATGCATAGGTATTACCATTTTTGGACAGAACTTGCTTATGTAACCTAAGGCAATTGAGACAGACTACCTGGCTTTTCACATACCCCGGTAGCTCCAGATCCTGTTGCTAAATCTAGGCTGTCACCTGCTAGGCCTGCGGCTTTATTCGCAGAAGGAGCACACATTGAAGGCCTAGCCCGTCCAGGGGCTTCACTCTCTCCATACAGGGCTTTGTCTTACAGACCCAGCCGCCAGTCCCCATATCTCCCCTCCATCTGCTGTACCTATTTTGTGAGATGTAACTGCACCAAAGGTAAAAACAAATTGATAGGACCCCATTTGTCTTGACACAGCTACCCTTTTCCTGCAAAGTCCACAGGAAAATGTTATGCACAGTCTTTTTCTTCCTTTAATAATCCTAATTCCAAATCCCAAATTATGTCCCCAATGAGCTAACATGGGTCCCCATGGAGGACTCCTCTCATTTATATATTTAGCCTTAAAGTTATCCTATAAACCCAGGGAGGTTGTGTGGCTTCCTGTTCCCTTCCCCCAGGGTCATACCTGCCTACCAGGCAGATGGCCAGAAAAGCCTGAAAGGGGCACAAAAGAAGAAAAACACGCTAACCAGCCAGAGAGAAGTCCATTTGCCAGAATGCCTAGAGCAGAGCTGGTCTAGGCCACAGGTCTCACACCTTCCCGGGGCTGGTCTGCATGCATCCCCCATATACGAGTATCTTCCTACACACATGGAAGGAAAAGAAATAACCCAAAGAGATGGACTCCTAGGCAAAAAACAAGTCATGGCTTTAGCACTTTACTCCAGGCAATGATGTTGAAAAGGACCAGTCAGTCTATGGTGGGATTCCATGAAATTGGGGATGCAATGGGGGAGGGAAGCAATAAGTGAGCTTCCCCTTGTGAACAATTTACTGAAATGCTTTTCCTTTTTCTCTATTTCATTTCCCTCTAGACTCTGAAGCGTCAGCCCAAGTCCCGTGTCTCTTAATCAGTCTTGCGAGGCCACACAGACTCACGGGTCTGCCTTTTCTTTATGTCCAGCGCTTCCATTTCCTCCCCGGCAGCCGGCACTCATGCCTGAAGCTCATAAATGTTAGAATGCGACTTGACAACAGCTTGGAAAGCAGTAAGAGGATGTTAAAAAGCTTAGAAAAATGAAGATACAAAAGCACAGCAGCTCACAAACATGTGAATAAAAGGTGAAATTGAAAGGGACGAGGTAGGAATTACAGCATGAAGTTAGAAAGAACAGACTTTAAGAAAAGTAAACAAAACATCTGACAAATAATAGGGAAATCTTATAGTGAAGAACTCTATTTCACTTCATATTTCTAATCTACGGGTCAGCAAACTACAGTCTGCAGGCAAAATATAGTGCTGCTTGTCTATGAAATACAGTTGTGCTGGAGCACAACTGTGCCCACTCATGTATGCACAGTAGTTAGTTCCCCCTTATCCAGAGGAAATACACAAGACCCCCTGGTGAATGCCTAAAACTGCGGAGTACCGAACCTATTTCTCAGCCCAAGGTAATATCAATGTTCATGTGCTTTAAATACATAGAGGATATGACCTGAAGCAGGAGAACTGACCCAAACTGGATTTCAAACATAAAATAGTTTCTCCAAGCTTCAAGTTTCTCAGTGTTAAATGAAGATGGTATTTATTCTACCCTAGTGACATCGTTGATAAGATTAACCTACCTTTGACATTCTTAGAATAACATTATAAAAAGATTTTTTGAAAAATATAAAGCATTTTAAGACTGTAAAGCTTCCTTATCAGTTGTATAATTTATGGAGGGAATGAGATATTTTAAAAGGAAGTTCAGTAAATAATCATAATCATTGACAAAAATTGGCTACTATTTTCCACACAGGAAAAGAAAACTCTCTAACGTCTCTTTTCATAAACTCTTTTAAAAGACGCTAAGAGCCATCTGCAGTTTTTCTATAACTATGAACATTCATGGGATGGGACATACACTCATTTCAGCAATTTCACAGTTTCACTTTATTCCAATAACATACAATTTAGCTATCTATGCCAAAACAAATACACAATAGGGAGTAATTTTTACTTTTTCTATGAAAATTTTCAGATAATCTTAGATAAGATGAAAACAACTCTAGATCCTAGTTTTTAAAATGCCACTTAGGTAAAAACAAACAGTTTCTGAAATAGTTCTCAATGTTGGCTGCCATGGACTGAAGCGTGTCCCTTCCCTCTAACAACCCCCCAGCAAAATTCATATGTTGAAGCCCTAATACCCAACATGATGGTATCTGGAGACTGGACCTTTGGGAGGTAATAAAGTTTAGGCAAGGTCACAAGGGTGGGGACCTTGTGATGGGATTAGTGCGTTTATAAGAAGAGACACCAGACAGCTTCCCCAGCTCTCTCCCTCTGCTATGTGAGAGGGGCACAATGAAAACATCTATAGTATTTTGTTAAGGTAGACCAAGTTGATAAACAGGTGTGTGTGTGTGTGTGTGTGTGTGTGTGTGTGTGTGTGTGTATCTCCACTAAGATCTAACTCATTAGTAATAAAGTACCATCACTGAAAAGTATGTGTTAAATTAGTTTACAACATTTTAAGTGGACCTCAATTATTACATATTATACCAACAGGTTTAACATTGCTAAGTCAATGTCATAAAATTTAAAAAAGCACACCTCATTTAGAAGAATCTCTCATAAGAAGACGCTTGTAATATAAGGCAAATACACAATGTTATACATGATAAAATCCAATCTTATAGAGGGAAAAAAGTGAGTATACACGTGTGTGCAGATACATAGCTAAAGGTGTGTAAAGAAATATATCAAATTTTAGATATTCAATATTTGTAAACCTTCTATAATAAATGTATATTACTGTTATAATCAGCAAACATTAAACCCTCTTAAAAGATTAACATTAACAGTGCTAAGAGAATGAATCAATACCAAAATGCCTTAGCTTTAGAAAAACAATGAAAATGGAAACAAAACATTACAGGAATGTTTGTTAATTACCAATGGACACCCTACAATTTTCTCTGAAAACCACCCACTGAAATAAAACTTATTTGAAAAAGTTATACTTAAAAACTTTTTCAGGTATACTGAATATTAATTATTATACTTATGGAAAAGAAAATATATTTTGAAGAAAATATAAAAAAATTCAATTACCTAGCTAAAGTCTGATAGCTTGCTAGCAAATCTTCAATGGTCAATTCCTACTTCATTCATTCTTATGACATTCTTTCAACAAAAATTTACTGCACACCTGCTATGTGCCAAGACCTACAATTGGCACAGAAAACCCAGCAGTGAACTGGATGCTTGTATGGGGTATCTATTCTCATACAGCTTAGTGGAGAAACTGACCTTAGATATTTACTCCATTAGTCAAAGTAAAATTTGGTAAGTTTTACAAGGAGAAATACAAAGTGAGTCTTTGCAGGAGTTGGGAGTGAGGATGGTAGCGTATGAGTTTTTCTTTATTCTGAGTAAAATGTTTACCTTAACCAGAATATCTTACTTCAGTCAAAATGTTAAGGGGAAAGGTAGAGAGAAGGATTCCAGGCTGAAGGGGCAGTCAGAGCAAAAGGCACAAAGATGGGAAAGCACAGGACTCTGAGGGAAGATGGGCTCGGGAAGTAGAAAGGCGGGCACGACCCAAGCTGCAGGGATACTCAGCTGCTGGGCTGCATGAGACAGAAGGGATACTGAAAAAGAATGTAAAGACTGAGGACCAGGCAGGGAGGATGAGGACACACAGACAAAGGGAGGATGATGACACACAGACAAAGGAAGGATGAGGACACACAGACAAAGGGAGGATGAGGACACACAGACAAAGGCACCCTGTTGAGAGACGAGTAAGAAAGTAATGGAGGCACGAGTAAGAGAAGAATGGAGGCAAGCAGCTGAGGTGCAGGATGCGACAGGTGGACAGCAGATCGTGTCAAAGCTGTGCAACAATCAAGAAAAATGAAAATGTGAGGGCCCTGCATTCAGGATCGAAACCTCAGGAGTCATCTTTGAGAGAGCAGGTTCAGTAGAGTGGTGAGGGCAGGAGCTAGAGGACAAGTGGCAAAAGTGGAGGAGTGGAAGGTGAGTGAATGGAGGCAGTTAGCTGGTGGAGAAAAGCTCCATGAAATTGTTGGTAAAAGGAAGGAAAGAACTAGGGACAATTAGGATGATGGCTGAAGAGGCAGGAGAGCCCAGAGAGAGCTATTTTGCAAAAAAGATGGACTGAAGATGCAATTCGGGGAAGGGTTCACTGTTGTACCAAAGTCATGGAGAAAGTCTGAGGGCAGGATTTGCGTGACATGGGTGGAAAGAGTGGTGTTGGCTGAGAGTAGAGAAACATTCCTCCCGAAAGAGAGAGAGAGGATCAAGACTGAGGTTTGAGGTGGAGAAAGTGGGCAAACTCCTGTCTGAGCGTTTCGTACTCCACCATAATAGGGAAATGAGATTGTCTTCTTAGAGTGCAGGAGCCCTCAGCAGCTTCTCTCTATTGATCATAAATGAAGCTATTAACCCAGCGGAGGCCAGCCTCAGCCTTCCCAGTATGTGTGCCTCTGACTCAAGACAGACTCAACCACACAGCAGCCAGAAGCAGGCCCTTCTCATCACTGCTCCCCCAGGTGAGGCTGTCCTGCCAATCTCAATCTTTAGTTTTTAAGTATTTAAACATTCTGGATACTTGTTTACTTTCCCTTTCTGATCAGGGTCAGGAGAGCAGGAGATGGGGAGAGAGGGAGAAGGGGGGGGGGGACATTCACCCTTAGAGCACTACACAGAGACCCAAGGGTACTTACAAAGTACCCTTTTAATATTAAACCCTCAGTTCTCCTAGCTGAGCTAGTCACCAAAAGATTACTTGGGCCTTAACACGTCAAAATTAAAGAATATTGAAGAGTCTCTCAACCTTTCAGGGGTTATTGACCTCTGCCAAGTAGGCTCTGTCCTGTCTTTCTGGGCAGTAACACAGACCATAGTTCTGTACCTCAATTTATACTCAATAGCACTCCCAGCCTTATAAATACAATTTTCACAAATTATCAAATATTACCGATGAACTCTGTATATAGCGTACTTAGGGAATCTAATGTTTCTATGCAATAGATCACCTTTGGAAGCATGTATATTAGCAGCATCGTTATTATATAAAGGCATGTTAATAAAATGTGTTTAAAACTGTTTTTCTTTCAGAAGTGATGAAATTGTTCTGTCTTTTCTTGAGTGGAGTTTGTAAGCCAAAGCCCAGGCCTGAACTGCTCATAACTATGGAGGGAAATTTTTTAAGAGCCTGTGAGAATGGGGAAGAAACAAAGCAACTGGCAGGATGAATGTCTAAAGAGAACTTTAACAGTCTTTAATAATATGATGTGAGATGTCAACCTCCTTACCCCACATCCTCACAAAATACTCAGCCATGTATTCATTTGCCAGTAATGACTACAAAGTTGATTTACTAGGGAGATGCACTGAAGATCTAAAGTTTAAGGTGAGTGAGAAAGGAGCAGATGTTATCCATACAGAGTACTTTAGTCCTGGCAATGAATTACTTCCATATTTTTTTTTTTTGTCATTTCTTGGTCCAGTTTCTTTTAAGTTAGAAAGAAAAAAATAAAATAAAATAAAATCAGTTCTTCATATATTACATAATCAAATTAATTTCAGCAATAGACATATCTAAATGAAGCATTTACAAGGCAATTAACAACAACAACAAAAAAGCTCATTTGGATTTATGTAAGCCAAGGGCACTATAAAACCCTAATTTAAAAAGAGCTTTAAAAGCCAATTGCTTTGGGAATCACCTTTAAAGATACATTTGCTCTGAGTTTCTGTAATTTTTGTTGGAAAAGTCTTTCAAAAAATATTTATAAGGTCTCGTAACATTAGAGGTATTGTCCTCTATGGTAATACAGAATACATCTGTTTCCCCAGAAGATTTAACTTGACTTCTGAACTAGCAAACAGAAGTCTTCTCACAAGGTTTCTAAGAAGACTTTAGGGTCCATGCAATGAGATCTCTGTTACCAAACTTCAACAACAGCAGAAATGAAATTCAGCAAACTTTCGGTGAATGCCTTACTATGTGCTCAGTGATTTTTAATCTTCATTCTGGCAAAGAAAAGTATAAATATTCGTACTTAATCTTACTTAAACAGAACTGCTTAAAATAAAACATACACCACATAATGGCGGACAGTTTTAGATAAGACAATATTAAGTGTCAAGCTGTAGAGTAAGAATACTGTATAGAGCATGAGAAGTTTTCAGTAGACTAGATAAAGACTACAGTAAACAGAAAGGCTTGAAAGGATAAAGGGTACTCGAGGGAACTGTGAGGAAAGCAGCCTAAGTTCAGGCATGAGTCAGTGATGATTTTAGTGGCTGGTATGGTCAGAAAATCCTTAACAGGGAGCCGGCAGAGTGGCTCAGTTGGTTAAGAACGCAAACTCTGAGCAACACGGTAGCCGGTTCAACTCCCGCATGGGATGGTGGGCTATGCCCACTCGCAACTAAAACTGAACATGGCACCTTATGCTGAGCTGCTGTGCCGTGCTGCCAATGAGTGGCCGGATGACGACTGGACATGGAGCTGAGCTAGCTGTGCCCTCCACAACTAAGACTCACGGACAATAAGTTGGCTGTTCCCCTTCCTCAATTCCCCAATAAAATCTTTAAAAAGAAAAAAAGGAAAAGAAAATCCTCAACAGAGAGAAGGGTGAGTGCCAGGGAAAGCCCGTTACAGTTAACAAGCTCCTGGTGATAAATTTTGTCCCAGCAATTTAATTGGGAATTAGGTTTCTCTAGGAATTTTACAAGATTTAAAAATTATACATATTTTTGTGTTTGTATGATCATAATGATACTGGACAATGATTCTAAGACACATTTTTTTCATACTTAAACATTTCTTAAATCGGGATGCATCTTACAATCAACTGTGTATCATAGTTTGACAGCCTTTTTTTTCCCTTAGTGGTATATGAAACAAAGATGCATCTTGAAAATCAACTATTATTATGAATCAGGAGTGCTATGAAGCCATTAGGAAGAATAGATAAGTAAAGCGTTTTATGTTGAAAGTACTGGGTTGTCGGAAAAGTCATGACACAATTTTGCAATGAAAAACATAGAAAAAATACGTCATGACTTTTCCAACAACACTGTAGAACACAATGAATTCCCAACGCCACCAAAAATTTCTTTTTTTTTTTTTTTTTTTTTGAGGACAGTGTCACTGACCCTCCTATGTGGGACCCAAACCGGGGCCGCTGGCATCCCAAGCCAGCGCTTAACCACCGCGCCACTCGGCTGGCCCACAAAAAATTTCTTGAACCCCTTGCTCACAAAGAGACTAGATGGTCTACAGCAGGAAGTAGCAGGAACTCATCTAAATTGAGTCCTTACAAAATCAAGCCAGAGAGACCAGAGGATGTAGTAATAGTAAATGATTTGTTGAGAGTGGAAGTTACTGTTGAGAGGGCGAAATGCCATTGATAAGCAAGCTGATTTGTCCAGCAGAGCGAGGGAAAAGCACAGGGTAAAATCAGGCCGACGAGAATGTTTCCAAGTTTGTCAAGAGTAGTTAAGCTCCCCAGGTCATCACTTGAATCAAGCAGACTATTAACTCCGCTCTTGGTTGGTAAAACTACAAAGGAAGTGAATTGAAGAAATCGAACTGAAGGAGCTCTGGGTGTGGGGACAGTGGGCACAGAGGACAGAGATGAACCAAGGAACTAAAAGCAGAGGATTCAGTGAAAAATTTAAGCCACAGACCGGGAGAAAATATTTGCAAGAGAAACATCTGATAAAGGACTGTTATGCAAAATATAGAAAGAACTCTTAAAGCTCAACAAGAAAATGAATAACCTGATTTAAAAATGGGCAAAAGAGTTGAACAGACACCTCAACAAAGAAGATATAGAAATGATAAATAAGAATGAAAAGATGCTTAACATCATACATCACTGGGGAATTGCAAATTAAACCATCAGTTACCACTACACACCTATCAGAATGGCCAAAATCCCAAACATTGACATCAAATACTGATAAGATGTGGAGCAAGAGGTACTCTCATTCACTGCCGGTGGGAATGCAAAATGGTTCGGCTACTTTATAAGACTGGTTAGCAGTTTCCTAAAATACCAAACACACTCTTACCATATGATCCAGCATAATGCTTTTTGTATTTTACCCAAATGCATTGAAAACTTCTGTCCGTACAAAAAGTTGCAAATGGAAGTTTATAGCGGCTTTATTAATAATTGCCAAAATTAGAAAGCGCCTAAGATGTCCTTCAATAGGTGAATGGATAAATAAACTGGCCCATCCAGCCAGTAGAATACTATTCGGTGCTAAAAGAAAATGAGCTATCAAACTGCGAAAAGTCATGGAAGAAGCTTAAATACATGTTACTAAGTAAAAGAAACTAATCTGAAAAGGATAGACACTTGTAGGCATAGGACATTTTGGAAAAGACAAAACTGTGGAGACAGTAAAATGATCAGTGGTTGTCAGGGAGAAGGAAGGGATGAACAGGTGGGGCACAGAGGCGCTGCAGTCAAAGTATGCTGTATGGAGGATACATGTCATTACACATCTGTCAAAACGCATAGAGTGTACACCAAGAGTGAGCCCCAATGTAAACCATGGACTTTGGGGGATTAGGAACGTCTCAGTGTGGGTTCATCAGTGTAACAAATGTACCTCTCTGGTACAGGATGGTGATAGTGGAGGAAGCTGTGTTTGTTGGGGGTGAGGGGTATATGGGAAGTTCATACTACCTGCTCAATTTTTCTGTGAACCTAAATCTACTCTAAAATACAAAATCTATTTTTTAAAAATCTGCCTCCTGAACAATGATTCCCCAGTTCCCCTGACCTGTCCAGATTCCAAATGCCAGGAGTCAGGCTTATTGGTCCCAGGTGGCAGATTAAAGACTCCTCTGGAGAAAATGAACCACTCAAACGGTGTACTCACTTTCAAAAATATAATGGGTTTCCAGCTTCCACCTAGGATGTAGAAAGATGGAAGGAACAATGCTCCACACTAACAACAAAAAATATCCAACAACCTACAAAATCATGAGTTTTCCTGAACATATGAGAGAGCTGAGGTCACAAAGCAACCTCCTGGTTTTAAATCTAGGACAAGCCTCCAAGGACAGATGGGCTTAAGTACTGGCTCACCCATGGCGAAGAACAGAAGGCCAATGAGGATCTTATACGAGTGGATAAAGAGAACTCAGCTAAAATTTATAACAAATTGTTAAAGGTAACGCATGGTTGTTGAGAGTTTAGCAAAACTGCCCCCCAATATCGCTGCTTTGACATCCATTTTGTGTGGCCAAGAGGCCAACATGGGCCTTAAACTGACCCTAGCCCATCCCTTGAGGGCCTGTGCCCTAGGTAACAGCCAGAAGAGTCACAGTGAAATAAGTTCCTGCCAGGACTGCGCCCCCTGCCCTGGTGATAAGCCTTCTCCCCACCTCCCGAGGCCTTCCCCTGCGCACGCTGCTTAGCAAACTTGCACAGAGCTTACCAAAACCCGGCTCTTTGGGTTTGGAATTCACCAGTCTGGCCTTGGCCCACGGCCCCTATAAAGGCATGTGTCCCAGGCCCTGCCTTGCCCGCCCTGAAAGGCCCCTCAAGGTGTGCCATGTACCTCATCCAGAACCTGTGCGTAGTAGGTTCTGTATTTCACTTTCCCATGCGGGGTCTTTTGTTGAATTGAGGCTCACCATCAGACAGTCCAGGGCTCTGCTTAACAAATGTTAATTTAACAGTCATCACAAGGGGCAAGTGTGAGAATACAGAGCCTAGGGATGCTGCAAACAGAAGGCGTGCGCCTACTCACAGACACTACCGTGACAACAAAGACTGTACACAGGGCAGGAGACCAGAGCAAGCCTCCCACAGCAAGACGGCCAGCCAAGGCAGAAACAGTAGGAACCTTACCCAGCTCTTTCTCACCTAGGGAATAAACACCATCAGCTTTTCCCCAACTCACCCTATAATGTCCCACCTCCCCACCGCACCCCCATAGGTGATAACCAGGTGGGGCCTGGGGAAGAGAAAAAGAGTGAAAAGGAAGCCACTGGATAAAAATGAAAGCAAAACGTATCAAGCCTTGTGGATGCAGAGAAAAGGGAATGGCAAACTAGGTCTGCAGCCTGTTTTTGCAAATAAAGGAACACAGCCAAGACATTCGTTTACACACTGTATTGTCTATAACTGCTTTCCCACTATAATGGTAGAGAAAAGTAGTTGCTACATTTAAAAAGATTTCAAATTAATAACCTAAACTCACATCTCAAAGAACCAGAGAAAGGGCAAACTAAACCCAGAGTTAGCAAAAGGAAGGAAATAATAGAGTGGAGATTAATGAAATATGGCACCAAAAACAACAGAGAATCAGAGAAACCAAAAGTTGGTTCTATGAAATGATCAACAAACTGATAAGCCTCAGGGAAGTCCATTTTCACCACTGCTATTCAACATAGTACTAGATGTCCTAGCCAGAGAGCAATTAAGCAAAAAAAGAAATATAAAGCATCTAAACTGGAAAGGAATAAGTAGAACTATCATTATCTCTCTATGTTGAAAATCACAAAAAACATTCAAAAAACTATTAGAGCTAATAAACGAATTTAGCAAATTAGCAGAATACGAGATTAATCCACAAAATCAGTTGTGAACCAGCAATGAACAATCTGAAAAGGAAATTAAGAAAATAATTCCATTTACATAGGTTCAAGAGATGTAAGTTGCATGCCCCAAAGAATTTAATATTAACTATTAAGAGTGTGACATTTGCAAATGTAAAGGAAAAGAAAGCCTGATGATCAATACTCTGGGAACTACGCATAACTCTTAGTTTATCTCATCTGTATTGCAATTTCTACAGAATGACAGCTACTGATATTATTAATGTGTATGGTGATTAGAAATTATAGTGCTATATTTTCTGACAACATTTTATGGTATTGATCTGAACGTGGCTACGTACACTGAAGCATATTACATAGGTGAACAATATCCATCAAGCATGTTGCGGCAGGAAAGGGATTGACGCCGACCACAAGGCTGGCAATCACTTCTAATTTGGAATACTGTAATGACTCCTGCTTGCTCTCAGAGCCATTTGGGTTCTCCAACCAACTGGTGTTCTTCCATCCAGTCCTAGTATTTCTGATATTCTCAGGTGGAAGAGAAGGAAAATCAGAAATGACATCCCTTCCTTCATCTACTCATCTAGTCCGTGACTCTGTGGTGATATCAAGACACGCAAAAGAAAATTAGCTAATTATAAAGAAGCTGGGAAACCCCTACTAGCCTGATAAGAATAGGTTAAACAAAAAGGAAGGGTTGTTCTTCTCTTCTACCCACCAAAACAAAATGCTATAATTGTCTATCAGTTTCTCAAAGACTCTTTGCTTTTTTGTTGTTCTATTCTTCTAATTATATCAAGGAGAAGGACCCTACTAGAAACTAGACTCTTTAAATCAAAAACACTTATTAACTTCTAGTTGTCTCTCCTCCTCCTAGCTGCTGAGCAGCTTATATGAGTACCTGCTGGGGCTGGCTCTGGCTTAGGTCATGTGAAGAACCCCTTAGAAAGCCACTCTGGTACGACGCCATTCCCTGCCAAGCCCTATTTCTCCAGTCGAGGAATCACCCACAAAGCAACAGTGGCACAGTGCTTTAAACAGGAGACTTCTGTTCATGGTGACTGCAGCTTGGAGTAGGAGGAAGCAGAACAGAAGTGGAAAGAGAAGGTAGAGTAGGCATCAAAAATGGCAAGAGACCAGACTGCCTGCCATCCTCATTCGCAGACTGAAGATACATAAGGCACCACAATGAATTTAGTGATGAGAATGGAAAATATTCAAAGTTGCAATAAGAAAGAATTCCTACATTTTCATGCTTAATTCAAACTATCATCTCAAACACAATAAAGCCAATTGTTCTTTAAAACATTTATACTGCAAAAATCTGGATTAGGGAAGCAGATAAATATTTCATAACTAACTATGCTGTTTTCTTTTCTCTGCACCTTTCTCAATACTAGTGTTCTCCCTGGAATGTCCTCCTTTTGCCATATCCAGTTATCTAACACTATCTTGTAAAAAGTTATATGTTGTATACGAGTATATTTCATGATTACTAAAGTAATCTTTGTTGATTGTAGAAACTTTGGAAAATAGATAAAAACAAAAAAAGGAAAAGGTATTTGTCACCCTTTATCTTATTACAATGGTTGCCTTTTATTTTATTTTTTTGCATCTTTCTCCTTATAAAATTTAATAAGAGACTGGATATGGGGAAAAAAGCACAAATAATAATTTTTAAAATCAAACCAATATTTGTAAGCTGAGAAGTTAGAAAAACAGTTGTGTCCATGATGGAATACTTTGGAAAGTTAATTGCACCAAGTTGATCCTCAGATAAACAGTTAAATTCTCTAGTAACTGTTATACCCAAAAATGCACCATAATTTTTATCATACCTATCCGATTTCCTGGTAATATTATTGCTATTCTCCATTTCTATTTTTCTTCTCAAAGGAAATTCAGAGAGGTGCAGAATATATAATTATACTGATAAATATGGTCAAAACTGTATCTGTAAGACCATGTAAAAATATATTTTTTAAGCTACTTTCCCATCATCTCTCTTCTAACCAGCATTTGAAGCCTAGGGAGACCCACAATGTGTGGGTTCCCATAATATTTTAAACATATCTCTATTACGGTACTTATTTAACATGATATAATGTATTCCATCCTATACTTTTTTTAATCCTATATTTGGTGTATTTGTAATAACTGGATATCTTATATATAAATATGTATTGAGCAGTATTAGTGAACTGTCAATCAACATTTTACACACGTGTTAGGAGGTTCGACAGCAGATAACCAAAAGAAGAGGGCAATAGGGCTGGCCGAGTGGCATGATGGTTAAGCGCTGGCTTCCCTGGTTCGGATCCCACATATGAGGGCCAGTGACACTGCCCTCAGAAAAAAAAAAAAAAAAAGAAGAGGGCAATAATATTCCAAAGATCCAATGCTGTTGAAAAGAGGTGGAGAGTCAAGTGTCCTCATCCAGGAAGAAGGGAGATGAAGCCAATGTAACGTTCCAGCAATGGACTGGTGCCTTCTTTTCAGGAGGCCCAGGCAGGGAGCCAATTCTTTTATACCTTCCTGCCTCTGATTTCAAGAAGCAGTACAACAAAAGCATGGATTCCCTGTGCCACATATAAAGTGAGTGATGCCATTATGATTGGCATTTCTCTCGTATTTGGCAGGGGCCGCATCGGACACCAACCCGGCTCACATATCTTGATACTGTGCCTCTGCATGGCCCAGGATGCAGAATAGATATTAAGAAGAGCAAATGCCACTATAGCGATTCTCTGGTACATCACTGCATACACAAGACTCTAGAATCTCTATTGGTAAGAATATCCTGCCATTGGACTGAGAGATGGAATTCAAATGGAAGGCTATCCTGTGTTATCCTGTTATCTTATAGGATCCTGAATAACAGCTTGGATTTCAGCAAAATTTAATACGGTAAGTCAGGTAGGACTTGGATTGGATTATTCTATGAACATATACTAAGCTCCATAGAATCTGGTTGAATTTGGGGAGATACCTGCCATGACAAGTCAGAGCCTCCAGAGCCAGTGGTCATCAGAGGGCCAGGTTCCCAGATACCAGTATCCAAGCATGAGACTCAGGTCCTGAGTTGGCTGCAGACTCGCTGAGTACCTCCTGAGGTGGTAAAGCTGTAGCCTCTACTACGTCAGTCCTCAACTGGCCCCTATATTCTCAAAGTCACGTATTCCCTTCCAATCCCTAACTTTAGCTGCCTCACACAAGCATAATTTAAAAACTTAAAGTAATTTTAATTACCTATTTTGGACACAGACATCTATTTTCTCATTTCCTCCTTTCACACCTAAATGTGCTGTTCAAGAACAAAAATGTACACATGTATCACCTAAGAGTTCTTTTGTCTGTTTCCTTCACGCCCCACCCCCACCCCCCACGAAGCCATTTTTAGGTCCTATTAGTTATACTTCCAAACTATATCATGAATTTCTTTTTTTCTTTTTTTTAAAAAAGATTTTATTGGGGAATTGGGGGAGGGGAACAGCATTGGAGAATCGGGGAAGGGGAACAGACAAGCTGCTGTCTTTTTGTTCTTCAGTCTAGTTGCGGAGGATGTTGCTTCACTGGCCCATGTTGGTATTATCATTGCGCTCTTCCCGGATGAGGCAGATCAGTCACTGGCCTCTGGGTGGTCGCTCACTGCGGCTATTGGCAGCTCACGCTGGCTGCCGGCCACTCACGCTGGCTGCCAGCCACTCGCTGTAGCCTATGGCAGCCCACTGCAGCAGGGGCTGCAGCCTACACCATCCCCGGGGCTCGTACAGCCCATCTCCAGGTGGAGCTGTTGTTAGCTGTAGAGGGCAGTGTCACTGGCCCTCATATGTGGGATCCGAACCAGGGCCGCTGGCATCCCAAAACCAGCTCTTAACCAATGTGCCACTCGGCTGGCCCTATATCATGAATTTCTGCACATGTCTCTCTGTCTCCACTGCAACTACCATTGTTAAAAGCCACCATCATCTCCTGCTGTAGGGTCAGGAACACCACAGTGGAGATGAACTGATCTGCCTGCTTCTACTTGTGTAGTTCCTCACTCAACAGCAAAAGTGGCCATCTCAAAATATAAATCATAACATAACCCTTGCTTACAACCCTACAATAGTTACGATCAGGTGCATACATGAAAAAAAAAAAGCCAAAATCCTTTTTGTGGCCTTCGAAGTTGTACCTGACCTGGCCCCCTTTCCTGTCCTTAGCCTAAAGACACTTTCACCAAATGAATCAACAAACCTGCCACCAGAGACAGGACAGGATGCAGCACTAGCAGAGAGAGACCAGGCTGTTTTGAGGGATTTTGTGCAAAAACTCATGAGGAAACTCAATTTCTGTATATTGAGTTTTATTAAAGGGACTACCTCAATATAATGAATCCAAAGTCAAGGTAGCAGCACCTTTTACTGAATTCAATAAACATGCCTTTCTTTGTAGGCAATGGAGAATCAGTGAAAGGTTTTAAGCAAAGAATTAACTTGATCCTACCTGCACTTTAGGTATTAAAATACTGGTTGCACTGTGGAGTATATATTGTATGGGTTGAGGCCATAAAGAGCAGTCAAAAGGCATCAAAATATCTCAGGAAACAGCTTTGAGGTTCCTAACACACCTTGGTGGGAAGAGACATCACTTCATTAAAGAGCCATTTAGGAGGTCAGACATGGCAAGGGAATCTGGTGGTTGACTCGAGGCAGGGGAAGAGGTACCCTCTCCGAGCTGTTCAGTCTGTCAAGGAGGTTATATACCCCTAAATTTCATTCTATCTTCAACCAGGGGTCCTACTTTACGAGTTATACGGGACTTTAATAGCACCTCCCGCCTGAGATGACTCACATGCCAGCCACAGCAACCTGCTATTTCAGATACACGTAGGATGGAATTATATAACTCAGGAGCCTCTGACTCCACTCCTGGATCTACAGTTCTGTTCTTAGCTCCTCTCTTTCCAGCAGATCAGGCACTTCTGAAAACACATCACCCCAAATCTCTCTAGCCTTCTCTAAGGTTAACTGTGTTTAACCATTTTTCTACCCAACAAACAAGGGGATATTACACTACCATTAATAACTTTTGATCATTATGGTGGCCATTTTCAATTTGATGTAGGAGTAAGAGGTAGTATAAGAATCACCAAGTGGCCTTTTAAAAAACTCCACATTCAGGGCCAGCCGAGTGGCACGGTGGTTAAGCGCTGGCCTGGGAAGCCAGCGACCCTGGTTTGGATCCCACATACGAGGGCCAGTGACACTGCCCTCAAAAAACAAACAAACAAAACTCCACATTCATTCCCCTCCCCTGCTCTGATGGCCATCCACACGCCCAACCAGGGAAGTGACTGAATTGAAAAAGGGTTGAGAACCACCTACTGCTTTACTTAAATACAAAGATAAGGGCCTATAAAATGAATTCAGTAATTAAAAAGAAGAAATACTTTGCCAACCTATTTTATAAGAATAGGAATTCTGAAGTATAAAATTAGTGTCCCATAGTGAATTCTAAGAGAAATTACTCTGTGTTTTTGAAATATTTTTTCTGTTGTTTTCTATAGTGATAAACATTTTCAATCTACATCTCAGCAGAAACTACATATAGTTTAATGAGATAAATATTGTGATGCTCTCCCTATTGAGAACATCTCAGCGGCATTCTGAAAGGATTTGAAGAAAGGTAATGAAATTCTAGGAAAGAGCTTTAAAGCTGTCATTATTCAAATTCTTTAGAGAAAAAAATTCATATTTAATATGACCAAAAATAAACAAAAACACATATTTCCTCTTTTTACAATCCCAGCTCCACTTTTCTTTTTTAAATAAAAAAATTCACAGAAAATACTGCATGTAACCCTGAAAGAGAAGTTAAGATAAATGAGTGAATTATAATAAAATAGAGCATGCTAGCTTGGCAATTACATACCATAAAACTGACTCTTCCAAAGCATGGCACAGGAGATGACTTTAAGTAATCAATATGTTTATTCTAATGGTCCCTAGAAATAACACAAGTAAGTCACCACATCTGTGAGGTCACTGATTATTGCTGAGGATAAGATTAAAACAAGCAGAGGAGTTCACAGGCTTGTCTTATAGGCCCTATGCTCAGGAGCTATTGTTTTGTGCCTGAAGTAACTGAACCTTGTGACAATTTTTTTTTATTTAATTAATACTTGGAGACATAATGCACAGACCATAAATTCACCCTTTTCAAATGTATATTCAGTTGCTTGTACAACCAGGTTGTACAACCATTACTACTCTCTAATTCCAGAACATGATCATCACCCTAAAAAGAAACCCACACCTAGTTGTAGGTGCCCCCACTCTCCTCTCCTCCCAGCTCCTGGCAACAGCTGATCTACTTTTTGTCTCTATGGATATGCCTATTCTGGACATTTCGGAGAATGAAACCACAAAACATGTTGCCCTGTGTGTCAGGCTTCTGTTGTTTTCAAGGTCCTTCCGTGTTTCAGCATGTATTATACCAGTGCTCCACTCCTTTTTACAGCCGAACGCTATTCCATCACATGACTATACCACATTTTGTTTACCCATTCATCAGCTGATGGATATTTGGGTTGTTTCCACTTTTTAGTTATTATAAGTATTAATAATTCTGCCATGAACATTTGTGTACAAATTTTTATGTGGACATAGTTTCAATTTTCTTGGGTATATACAAAGTAGAATTCATTAGGTATATACCTAAGAGTAGATTTGGTAAATCTACGTATGTTAGCCTACCGAAAAATGAACTGAAAAATGATTTTCCAAAGTGGCTACATCATTTCACAATCCCTCCAGCAATGTATGAAGCTCCAATTTCTCCATATCTTCACCAATACTTTATTGCCCTTTTTAAAATTATTACTATTATAGCCATCCTAGTGGGTGTTGAGTGGCATCTCATTGTGGTTTCGATTTGCATTTCTCTAACGATTAGTGATGGCCACCTAATTCTTTGAAAGTATGCACGGTAGAAGTAATACATATCTCTAGTGTCCAATCTCATATATACCGCATTTCTTTGGTCATTATGACATGCTTTTTTATCCTCTGTTATTCCTGCAGTCGATGTAGTTTATTATGGGCTCCTTTCACACTTCTCAGCTCCTGTCGTGGCTACCTCCCCAGAAACTAAGCCGTTTGCCTAATAAACCTACTTTCTTCTTCCTCCTACAAAGCCTGCAGGCTCTACTTCTTCCCCGAGGCCTGGTCTTTATCATGGTCCGGGTTCCCATCCTGACAACACAAATTCAGCTTTCCCTCACAGGACCCTGCCTGCATCCCAGGCGCCTCTGTCAGCCCTGCGGCTGCAGACTCCAGCTTTTCCCTTTCTCAGCTCCCTCTTCTGCTTCCAGTCTCACATTCCACATTTCCAAACTCCTTTCTAATGTTTCCAGATTCCAGATTCTTTTCTCTGTCCCTCAAGTCCTCTCCACGTCCCTCCCTCCTAATATGCCTGAGGCTCCAAGCCCTGCAGGCCTAGTCTTCACCTACCCTTTCTCCTTGGCACTATTAAATGTTAGCCCATTTCCTTTCTCTGCTCGCTAGTCTCTCGCTTGAGTCTGAAGTCTGTCTGCCATTTGATTTGTAAATGAGTAAAAGCAATGATGGAGAAAGCCTTTTCCACTTTTAGTGCTATGATGGCTCATATTATGTGTTTACCTGACTGGGCTATGGGATACACAACTTTTGGTCAAACGCTATTTATTCTTGGTTTGTCTGTGAGGGTGTTTCCATATAAGATTAACGTTTGAATTGGTAGACTGAGTAAAGCAGATTGCACTCCTTAAAGTGGGTGGGCCTCATCCATTCAAGTGAAGACCTAAATAAAACAATAAGGCTAAGAGGAAACTTCGTTGTCCTACTAAGCTGGAACATTGGTCTTCTCCTGCACTGGGAATGGAAGTAAACCACCAGCTTTCCTGGGTCTCCAACTACAGATCTTGGGACTTTTCAGTCGTCATCACCATGTGAGCCAATACTGTATAATAAATCATACTTATATATACTACGATATATTGCTAAAAGAAAAAACTGAGGCATTTTTAAAATTTGAGCAAAAACTGATTCGAATCTGGCAACGCCAAACTGGAAGTGGTTAGGAGCACTCCACTGCTAGAAGCTAGGGGAAAGGCTTTCATAGAGGAGAGGAGGAAGAAAACAAATAAATTATTTGATTGGCTACAGCTTGAAGCCTAGTTGGCTGTTTGTGACTGGTTGTCCTTAGGTTTAGATTTTGTAACCTTGAGGCATTTACAGGTTAAGATTTTGGTTTGCTTACATAGGGCACCACAGCAGTACAGCCACCTCAGTCTAATGGCCTCCTTGTTTAATTAATTTAACAATATCTGTCTATCTATCTATCTATCTATCTATCTATCATCTATCTGTCCTACTGACTCTGTTTCTGTGGAGAATTCTAATACAGCTACTTAAGCCCTGGAAGCCCTTCACGCTATAAACAAACAAATAGGCAAACAAATGAAAAACATGCAAAGGCGTTTGTTTAGACATGGTCTAGTGAACAACATAGAGAAAATGAGTACTTAGGTAGGGAATTACATTTATTAATAGTACCATAGCACTAAGCAAGATAAATTGAAATAGGGAGAGCATGAAAGTCAGCAGACTACAAAATCAAGGTCTACATTGATTCCCATCTAGGAGAATAAAAACGAAAACCTAAAAGATATTTCACAGAAAGAAACAAAACTACTTAAAACAAAAAGAGAAGAGGAAAATTTAATTCCAAAGTTCCACTCTAAAAGGACAATAGGGTCAGACAGAAATGCTAGAGTCAAGAAAGGAAAGTAGGTTTTTTGGGAGTTATTTCTTAATTATTTGGCATGTGGGAGATGTCTGATGGAGAAGATGATTAATTCAATTTTGGACATGTGGCATTTAAGGTGATGGCAGCAATCCAGGGACAGATGACAATCTTAAAAGATGAAATGGACAGAAGCTTCCAAAAATTAATTTAGGGTTCTACCATCCCACAGCAACCTCTTATGCTCACCAGAATATATCTCATGTCTTATTCAAGGGCATCACTTGGCATTAGGAATCAAAGTAACCGGCTACTGAACCATATTTCTACCATGCAGTTAGTTTATCAGCTTCATCACTAAAATCTTCAAATATCTCCCAAACTAAAGCTATTCATATAGTCTACTAAGAACTTCCTTTCCAAAGTGATATACATTTGGGCACTCACACATCCTGAGCATTTACATTGTGATAAAATAAAGCCAAGAGACAAAAACAAAGAGATTGACCATCATAAATATTCAGTGTTCGAACCACAAGACTGCTAACCCCCTAGGTGGGGCTATGTCCTGTATAAGCCTGGTCTGGTGGGCACTGAGCTCAAGGTTTGGGTTTGTCTCCTCATGACACAACCACCACTTACGTAACCATCTGCTTCTCTCAAAGGGGCTAAGAGCTTAATCAAGCTGAAAAATTTCTCCACAATATGGTTAAAATTTCATGTAGCATAACTTGAAACTAATAAAGGCTGCTTTCCAAATACACACAAACACACTATTATCACTGAAGCAAAGATCTGCAATCTTGGAGGTGATCCCCAAAAGCATTGAAATTATGGTCCTCTTGCTTCATGTCCCATTAGGTAAAAGACTGGCAAATGGCTCAGCAGTGACAATATCCAAAGTGCATACTATTATATAGTGTAAGTTCTAACTTTCTGCTAGCTTATAACAAAAAAGCCTTTCTTAGTATCCTGTATTACTATATTTCTACTTATGCTTTGTGTGAAATGCTGAGAGAAAGTGTCTCTGCTAATCTGGAGAGATTCTATATTTGTGTTAAAAATGGCAGGAAGAGCTCTTTCCTAATAATGCATATTAGGCTAGCATCTCTGTTATTATTTCTTTTAATCCCTTAAAAGTTTGTGGCTCATCATTGAAAAAGCTGTAAATGTGGGTTAAATTTTCCCTGTTCCCAGCAAGCGTACATTTTGGCAGACTGTGCTTTCCCAAAATGGTCACAGTATTTCCCATCCCACATGTGCTTCTGCAATGTGACCCTGACATTTCCCCATCAAAAAGTCACATCCAATTCTCCTCTCAAATCCAGGCTGGACTTAATGATTCACTTATAACCAGAATGTGACAAAGTGATAATAAATGCCTCTTGGGTCTCGATCCGTAGAAACCTTGTACGTAGCTTCTTTCTTAGCCTCTGGAAGACTCAGTCTGCAGATGCCCATGGCATGAAGAGCCTAAGCCACATGGAGGACACACAGGTTCTCGTGAACTGCCCAGCTGAGCCCAGCCTTCAAGTAAGTCATCTTGGTCCAGGCACCAGATGACTCAAAAGTCACCTGATAAGTGCATTCTCCAGCTCCTGCTGTTTCACCTCCTGGCTGATTGAGTCACACGCAGCCATTCTAGTCTTCCCATCTGAGAGCCCAGACATTGTGGAGCAGACAAACCATCCCCCACTGTCTCTTCTTTAAATTCCTGACCCAAGAATTTTCAAGAATAAAATAGCTGTTGTTTTATACAAGTTTTTATGGTGTGAAAGACAGCAATAGGTAACCAGTGGAGTAATAGATAACTGGAATATGTATGTTAGCTACCATAGCCTTCCTTTCATTGTAATGACCATATTCCACATTTTTCTTTCCCTTTACTGAAACATTCATTCCCAAAATGTAAAAAAAAAAAAAAAAATTGCTAACAATAAATGTCCACTCTTAAACTCCCTATTTATTTTGACAGTTAAACTTCAGAAACCATCATATCCAATAAAACCATTTCCTAAGGTTTGGTCTCCAGCTTAGTTGTTTTAAAAGCTTTGCAACATCCTCTCTTCTAACTGGAATTATTTCAGTGTTTTCATCCTTTTATTCCAATCTGTGTTTCAATTAGGTCATGACTAAAGTTACATAATTACTTGAAGCAAGATGCTGTCACCCAACTATGACCGTGATAAGTAAACACTCTGTCAGGCACTGGAATTATTCAGCAGTTATCATAAACACAGCACTACACCAGTACTTCAGATGTTTGTCATTATACATGCTTTATTAATGAGAGTTGGCTATACTGGATTTTTATATATCTACTATCATCCACAAGTATTATTTCACCAGAAGAGCACATTTTAATATTTTCAACATAAAGAATTTTCTTGTTTGATATATAATGTTAATATAAACTCTTCAAACCCTTGCATTTTTATAAACATAGCCTATTTTATAACTTGCTGCTACATTTAATAAGTATAATTTGGTCACTCACAAATCATAGCATTAAAAAAAAAAAATCAAGCTCTTCATTTTCCTGAGAGAACTTCATGTTCTTATTCAGTCTTTGTCACTATTTAGCAGAGAAAAATTTAATCCTGTTGTTTCTAAGTATTTAGTCACTTCTAGATTAAAGTTTGGCCTTTTAAGTTAAAATCAGGTATTACCATCTGTTACAATTCAATCCTCCCTCCTAGAACTCTTTGCCATCCAAGGCTCTCCCTTCCACTTTCCCCCTCTGCTTAGCTGTGCCCTGAATGGAATGCAGGGTGGATGCATGGAAATTCTGCTTTTTCATTGACATAGTGAGGGTGAGCAACCTGCATATCTGGCCAATATATCCTCTAGCTGGTTCTGGAAAGTATAGAAAAAAAACATGTGCCAGGGCAGCAGAAGGCACCAGCAAGACAGTGGCTAAAATAATAGCCCAAGCAGTCTAGCAGGCACATAAAAACAAAGTGAAGAAAGGAGGGGCTGATGACTGGGGAGAAAAATGAAGAGACAAAGACCCAAAGGGGCTGGACAATGGGTAAAATTTGTCAAAAAGGAGTGACAGAGCTGAAAGGTTAAGAAATTCATTCGTTTAATCAACAAATATTTACAGAATACCTTCCATGTGGTTATTCTGGAGTTTAAGATTGAGAAGAAAATGGGTAAAAGTAGCTTGAAAGGGTCAAGAACTGTGAGGCTAGGATGGGCCACCCATGGACAGTGACTCTCCGCCGAGGGTGAGAAGCAAGGACAAGTGCAGGCAGAAAAGCCCAATGGCCTAAACCTCAAGAATTATATTTACATAGGGGTCTAGGAGTGATGGCATAGTAGGTGCAATGACAGCTAGAAGACAGTCGATGTCATCTCCAGGACCTCTGTGGCTGATGAAATGTGTGAAAACAGTGGTCACCTGCAAAGGCAGCAGAAAAAGCAGTATATTGGGAAGAGAGCCAGGTTTTCAATTAAAGTAAGGAGACAGAGTATTTTATAAAGAGATATTTGTTCAGCATGGAATAAGAGTTCTACAGAACAAGGATAAAAACCCAGTGAGTGTCCAGGAAAAAGGAGCACCCCACTGCCTGAGGATACGTTCGATGAAGCAGAGGCCTACATTTGGAGCCAGGGCCGAGGGACAGAGATACGAGGCCAGATAGGATAAGCCTACTTGAAACTGCCAAGGTGCGCTCTCACCTTGCCATCTGGAACATAGCCGCCTGTGGAATTTACACAGGATTCCAAGTACGTTAGACACTGGCAACTAGGGTGAGCCTTCCTACTGGCAATTATGTAACTGTGAGAAAGTTACCTGAAACATCTCTAAGCCTCAGGGTTTTTTCTGTAAAGTGAAAAGTGTACATCAAGAAGTCATCATAATGAAACAATATTATGTATAGTGTTTGATACAAGTAGTGTACAAATCCCAGCTCTTCCAGGGGTATGGCCTTGAGCAAGTGACTTAACCTAACGGTTTCCTTATGAATATCCACCTTATGGAGCTATGGTAAGAATATCATAAGAAATAGCATATAATGACTGCTTAAAAATGGTATTTACTATTATTCCAAATCATTATTCTTCCCCCATAATGAAAAATGCCTCTTGCTTTATGACTCATCCTATTAATTCGCTTTATCCCTCGACCTACCTCACATAGTAATAAACCAGTCACTGCCCACCTCCAGTGTAGATTTAGGCATGGACTCACAAACTTCTGTCCTATCCCAACCCTGCTATATCTTTGGACATTTCAAAATGCTTAAGGAATCTACAGAGCAGCTGACAGTCCTTTGGGATTCCTAACTCTAATAACCTTCACTCCCCTATAAACATTCTCAGGATTGCATCTGGATTGTTATAAATTATTTCACCTCAGTCTTAATATAACCCCTCTCATGCTCAACTCCTTGCCATCATCCAGCAATCTCTGGGTGTTCTCTCCATACACACCAATGGTCCTCTCAATTCTAAATTTTCCTTCATCTATTAGTTCCATCTTAGCCTCACTTCCTTCCCTACAGCACATAACTAATGGTAGATTAACCACACGACTCTCTATCAAAGCGGTTTAACTCTCTTAAACCCCAGTTCTTCTACTATACCAATCAGGCAAAACTCAGACTCTGGATTCATCCTTTAATAACCCGCCTCTTCTCCTGCATTGGGTAAACAATGGTCCTCCCCACAGCACTGCACAGAACTTTGCAGAAAACTGCAAAGCATTCAGATTGACACCAAATGTCACATTTAATTTTTTTCTTGGGACAACCACACATCTGGCTGACCCTTTCACTGGTCTCTCTCTCTGGTCAGCTATTTTCTCCTCCTTCCCCCAGCAATTATTCTAAATGCTTTCTACTCTGCTTAAGCCTTCAACCACTCATGATTTTAATCACCACCTACATGATAATAACTTTAAAATTTTTATTTCTCGTATGGATTTCTCCCTTTGGCTTAAGATATATATCCAAATGTTTGGTAATTAGTTTGTTCAACCTGAGTATACACGGTCATCATAAATTCCCTGAACTCTGTGTATCTCTCCCACCAATTCTGCTTCTCTCTTGGGGTAACCATCCACTAAAATGGCCCCCAATGATCTCTGTCTACTGATATTCAAATCTTGTGTAGTCATCTCCTCCATTATGCCATGTGTGGTCTGTGTAACCAACAGAATATAACTAAGATGATGATATGATGTTCACAGGCTGTTATGAAAAGACTCTGACGTCCATCTTCGTCTCTCTCTCCCCAACCCCCCCTGGATCACGTGCTATGGAGAGGTCCATGTGGTGAAGAGCTGGTCTCCTACTGACAACCATAGGAGTGAATGAAGAAGTGCAACCTCAAGCCCCAGGCAAATCTTGGGCTTGACTACAACCTCATGAGACGCCCTGAGCCAGAAGGACCCAGCTAAGTGAATTCCTGAACCTCAGACACTGTGTGAGATAATGTTTGTTGTTTTAAGCTGCTAAATTTAGGGATAATTTGTTACACAGCAAAAGAAGTCAGGATAAAAAAACATAAGATTAATTATCTGCCAAAGACAATCTATATTTGAACAAATAGTTTATTTTTTTAAGTTTTCTTTATGTTGCATCAAGTTGCTCCAGCTTCCAACCAAATGTGCTGTAGCCTCAGAGAACATAAGATTTCTAGTTATCTTTAGGTACCTACACAAAGGCTTTTAACAAATCCAACTCCCACACTGACAGTTTGTGCTGGGAAGGCAGTAACTGAAAACATATTTTAAGATAACGATATATATATAGATATATGTAATATACACATATATCTACACACACAATAAGACTTTAACTAAATTAAATCAACTTTATATTATTGAAGGTTTCACTCCACCCAACAGAATAATTTGTACGTTTTATTCCTTTCTCTGACCTAGAGCAATGTGGTTGATTCAAGTTTAGATTATGAAGATTACAAACATGGAGAGATTCTGACTGTAATTTTATCCTGTGCTTATGATTGTGGGGTGCCTGGTAGGTAACTGGCAATTCTGATGAAAGATGAGGATTACTGCTCCCACTATCCCTTTCACGCCTCTCCTCTGAGGGTGTTTTGGGAGATAAAAAGAGTCAAAGTCACAATCATGTGAGGGTGCTTAGGGTGGAAATAAGTCCTAGTCACACAGGCCTATGACAACAGCTGACAAACCAAAGCAGGGGCTAAGTAAACAACAGATGCAAAGTTCTGAACCCAGTTTTAGATACAGTGGATCCTAATTGTTTGTGGATTCCATATTCCCAAATTCACCCACTTGCTAAAATTTATATGTAACCTTCAAAATCTGACACTCGGGCATGAGTTATAGTGCTGGTGGCCGCAAGTTCACTGTTAATTAATAAAAAGGATATATTAAATAAAGTGTCTTTAACAAGAAACACACCTAAAACAAGGTTACATATTAATTGCGTGATGAAAATGTGACCAGAGGGTGTGAGCGATGTAGCCCTGTACTTCCTTCAGAACGGAACTTGACACAACATAATTGCCTCAAATAACGAGAATCAACTGTTATTTTATTTGCTGCTCAAACTTTACTTTTGATAGCTGTAGTCTTTAACAATGTAGAATAGATCTCCATCAGAAGGGAATATATAAATAAAGACATACTTAATTGTTAGACTCTGTCAGCAGAGGCTGAACCAAGGGAGGAGGACCTAGCGAATGGGTAGAAATTAAAATTTATCGACCTCCTCTCCCACACAAATTATCTCATTTAATCTTTACAATAATTCTGAGATATGCTTTGTTATTCTCATTTTACAGATGTGGAAACTGAGGCTCTGAGAGGTTAAAACACTTACTAAAGGTCACACACTAATAACGGGGGAAGCTAACATGCAAATGGGCATCTGTGGAACCCACCGAGCCACAACTCTGGCCCAAGCAATGAACACTGCTCTGCTCTCAAACGAAGACATATGACTCTGGGTATGTGTCTCTCTGCCTGCCCATGAAAGACTGAAACCTAACACAGACCCATTAACTCCTGGGATTCAGAAGACTAGAATTTACCTTTACCCCTACTCACCCCCAGACAAAGATATTACAGAGAAGGTATCAACATTATTATTTATTCTTTAAAACCGTATTAATAAGTTGGAAGGGGGGCCGGATGAGTGGCTCATTGGTTAAGAGTTGGCTTAAGAGCACCAGCTCTGGGCATCAGGGCCGCCGGTTTGGATCCCACATAGGCCAGTGATGCTGTGCCCTCTACAGTTAAGATGGTGAACAACAGCTCGACCTGGAGCTGGACTGTCGTGAGTCACTGGGGATGGCGTAGGCTGCAGTGGGGCTGCAGTGGGCTGCCATAAGCTACCGTGAGTGGCCAGCAGCCAGTGTGAGTGGCCAGCAGCTGCCTTGATTGGCCATGAGTGGCTGTTCAATGGCCGGCAACTGATCTGACTCAGCCGGGATGAGCGCAATGATCAAAATACCAACATGGGCCAGTAAAGCGACATCCTCCATAACTATACTGAAGAACGAAAGGACAGCATCTTGTCTGTTCCCCTTCCCCAATTCTCCAATGCTGTTTCCCTACCCCAATTCCCCAATAAAATCTTTAAAAAAAAAGTGGGAAGGCACTAGCATAGTTTATCTAAGACAATCAGATACATATATAAATTCTACCCAGAACAAACCAAACAGGAAAAGTTACCCATAATTCAATATTTAAAATTTGTCATAATAAATTAATCTATTGATTAAAATGTTCACCTACTTTATTCTAATCACATTTTCACAAACGTCTATTGGAAAAAATTAGAAAAATACATATTGTCTAAAGATGGCACAGTAATTAATAGTGTTAATTAATAGTGCCTAGCATAATGTATTTCATGGGCTAGGATTCAAGAAAAGTTTATCAACCATATGGATCTATATCTATCTATATATTCTATTTTAGTCATATTTGAGTATATCTTCTTTTGTTACTCTGAGTAGACCATTATATTAAACATCCACACACATACAAACATATAACTTCCTCTCAAAATTACACATAGTCTGTGTATATAGTGTTTCACTAGGCAAAGGATCTAAGAATAAGAATGGAATACTATTTAGTGTTTTGATTATGAAATTTTTTTGAAAGAAATGAGATTTGGTTAGGACTGTGCTTAAGGAAAATCGGATGAAAAACGCAAATACCTGTGAACATATAGATACACATCCAGCAGAATCAACAAAATCTTCTCAATCAGAAAATGCAATGTCTAGAATATGTAAACATTCAAACTTTGCACTTCATTTTATAAGAGACATGGCAAATAAAAAAGTAACCCAAATCACTCAGAAACAGAAGCTCAGCCTTTGCCATAGGATTAGCCTAAATTTGGCCTGATCTCCCATCCACATACTGATGATGGGAACAATGACCTGGAGGTGATAAAGGGCTCTACATAACTTAATGAACAATATGGTTTAAATGTAAGCACATTTTTTTTTGCTAGTGGAAAATTATTAATCCCTATGGTAACTTCTAGTTAACTAAAATAACTCAATTCTCCAACAATTATGAGTAAATAGGGCTGTATCCTAATAGTTTACTAAATTTATCAATTTTATTGATCATTTAAATGATAGCAATGTACTTTATGAACCAAAGTTTTAAAAAACCTTCTTATACCTCAAAATAGAGATGGTACAATAAGGAAATACAGATCGGTAATTTTTTAAAGTCATTAAAAATACTATCTCCTTTATAATAAATAAGGTGGTACACAGTAGGTGAGTCTAATATCCAAATCCCAAGTATTATGGTTGATCACTAGGTCTTTTGTTTGTCGATCTACTATAGGTCCTTTGGTAGTTTCAGCCTCCCTGTATCTCTCAAAATGACAGTGGTAAAAGGTATCTGTCAAAAAATTTACACATTCAACTTCACTACTTTTAACATATTCTTGTTCAAGCTTTGGTAGGAAAGAAAAATATAATCATTAGTGAAATAAGTTTGAGGCCTACAAGTGATAGTACTCACTGCTATAGTTTTAATAGAAAGCTAAGAATAAAAGATTTATTTTCTAAAATATTTGCTCTGGTCTCAAATTTTAAGTATACCAAAATACTGACTATAACTGGTGATCCCCAAACTGAAAAGGCTGGTGTTTCCAAAATTCATTTTTATATGTTAATTGATTGGCAGTATGAGACTATTTTCAAATAATATTTAAAAGGACTGTTAGGGCCGGCCAAGTGGCACGGTGGTTAAGCGCTGGCTTGGGAAGCCAGCGGCCCCGGTTCAGGTCCCACATATGAGGGCCAGTGACACTGCCCTCAAAAAAAATAAAAAAATAAAAAAATAAAAGGATTGTTAAGTTCCTGGGTCAATCTAAAAGTCTCTATAGCTCAGTCACACTTGAAACATAAAATTAAACCTGATCATAATTCCCCACACACACACACACACACACACACACACACGTTTATACTTTACCAAAAAAAAAAAAAAAAATCCTGAATTCAGTTACCAATTGTCTCCCCTCCCTCCACAGGTGTTTATTTATCTTCAAAAGAGGCTTGGGGAAACCATTTCTGACAGACTTATTTCATTTCCTTTTCATTTATAAGCGGCCTTTAAGACAGAAACTTTCTGTGACGAAAAAACAAGTATGGCATTAAGACTTTCCATTATTCACATCAATCTTATTTCATGGCATAATATTCAGATTTATTGACTACCAACAGATAAACAATGTTCAAATCTCGTAAGATAAATTGAAAGGGAAGATACCAATATTTTATCAATTCTCTTCTCACTGCCACTACTTCCCATTATCATTCAGTCGCTAACTGGCTTTACAGATCCAATTTACTCTTCATTCTCATCTCAAATTTAAGAGATACAAAATTTTCACAAATATTCATAATTTTAAGAACCTACAAACATTTACTTATTAATTCAATTAAAGTTAACAGATTGCTTCAATCACTATTTGCCTAAACTTGATCCTTCATCCCTCCTTTTAAGAGGTTGGCAATTAGAAGACCTGCAAAGGATTTTCATGAACAAAGGAGAGAGAGAGGCAGAGAGAAATAAACTGGAAAACTTCCAACTTACTGCCTTCAGCAATGGGGCAAAGCAACAATCCAATTAAAAAAAAAAAAAAAAGCAAGCAGTCAAAGGAAAAAAAACATTTAAAATAACCACACAATGGTAACTTTGACACCAGCTATGACACTCTCTAAATCAACACAATTTAAAAATGTTTTAAATCTTTAGTGACTAAAGCTGTTAATAAAAACATGAAAATATTATGACATTTATCTGAGAATCAAAAAAAAAAAAAAATTTCCTTTACAAATTTACCAAAGCCACAGTCCTGGATTGTACAACCTATTGTAAGGCCAGAGGTTCTGCAGTGTGTGGGAGAGGCACACGGGTTTCCCTCTCATCAAAAGTCTGTGATTCGGATGGGAAGCAAAACATGGTTCCAACATGGGAAAATAACCACCAACAATTCTGTGGCCTCTTAGGAACTGAATGAGTAATTTTACTTAGAAAGAAGGCCGACACGGGAAAGAGACCTGCTATTATAGCTGTCCCTCTCCTACACCAACCCAGAGACCTGGGTTAGTGTTCAGGTTCCGTCAGTGACAAGTGGTGTAATCTCCAAATGACGTTGGCCCCTCAACTTCCATGCCTATAAAATAAAAGGGTTAGGACTTTTTGACTCTAAAGGCAGTTACATTTTTTTTTTGACAATTGATAAATAGCATATCATGCTTTTGTGTCCAATAGTAAAATATAAAAAATTAATTCAAACCACTCAACTATGACGAAAAGATTACATCCAAGCTACTGCATAATAGAATGGCAAAGCTACAATGTAATAAAGGAGGGAAAAAAGATGTTGTGTTTGGCATGCACTAAGCTGAAACAACCCAAGTCATAACCAAAAATGATTATTATGAAACAGTGCCTAGGTAATTCAAACAAACCAACTAGTGAAAAACCAATTGCATTTAATGTACCGAAAACAGGATTGTTTGAAAATTTCACTGTTTTTTGGTATTATATAAACACATTCTGGTTTGCGATATAGTAAAAGCTGAATTAGTATTAAATGATTGATATGAGACACTTTCATTTGCTAAGAATCTGCTGTATCAATTACCTACATTTTGAAATGACAAATAATATTTATATTTTAGACAGAGTGCTTTGTATTTTTATATCAAAAATATAAGTATATAAGGCGATGATATAACTTTTTGAAGCAGTTTAAGGGGAAGCCAATAATCATTTAAATATTTAAGAGTAATTTAAGTCAGTTGAAATGATCTAGCACTAACCCAGAAGAGTAGCAAATATAATTCCTTAGAATTATTTACTACTGACTTTCTCTACTGTCTAACAAAATTACTTGGTACAGTATCACCATCATCACTACCACCATCATCTTCAATAAATACTTACTAAGCTTTTATACTATGTGCAAAGCATTCACATTAAGATTACATGAAATACAAGATACAGTCTCTACATCTGAGGAACTTACAGTCAAATCAGAAGAACAAGGTACATTTATAAACACAATAAACAGTATTTTGCAAATTTGTATTAAGTATCAAAGAAGTACAGACAACAAATATTATAGTAATTCAGAGTAAGGCAAACCCAAAAAGGCCCAGGTTGGTCATGGCAGATTTCAGGAGGAGGGACAGAAGCTGGGTATTAAAAGAAGAAGACTCGATGCAAAGCACAGAAAACACAAAATAACTACTCTTTGGAATCTTATACTCTCCACCTTATACTAGGTCTGTCTGTCAGTGATAACCGGGCTGAACTACATTGAAAGTGCAATCTGTTAAAGAGACATGGGATGAGCAGTGAACATAACAGGATATTAAAAGGGAAGTTTCTATTGAGAACCAAAAACAATCAATGTTCCAAAGCAGGTGCCAGGGCATTCTCAAAATTTCCAAAGGAGGCAGTCTAAAGAGAGGAGTGTTGAGGTGTGTTGCCTTCAACCCCCAACACCAATAAGAGAAGCTTCAAGATGACAGAGCAGAGGGTTGGAGAAGGTTCCTTGGGGAAAGCTATGGGAACAAGCACCCTTGCCTTCAAGGGGGAGGGTACAGGTGGGTGCTTGTCCCTCACCTAAAGCCAAGGGGGAAAAGGCTTTGATGGGACCCCTTGAAGAGCCTGATATTATCCTGTCTCACCCATGTTGAAGAACATAACTGAACTGGTACCTGATTCACACCTGGGAAATCTAAAGGATGAATAGCTAGCTGGATGAAGAGGCATGCGATGCATGTGATGGCAGAAAAGAGCTGACTGAATTGGAACCACTTCCACAGTTTGCTCAGGGAATGAATGAGTGCTGCCTATGGAGCATGTGGGTCCTATGGGAGAGACAGAGAAAGCTGGTGTGGGGTCACCTAAGTCCACCCCAGAGTGTTATCTGGAGCCTGAACAAGCCTCAGCAAAATGATGGTCCTGCCAGATCCAAGAGGCTCAGGAAGGAGCAAGCAACCAGCCAGAATACAGACAACCGTCTCCCTCCCTAGCAGCCTGAGAAGAATCTCCAGTAACTGAGGTGAGAGGTGGAGGAGCCACGTTTCTGCTCTTTTCTCTCCTCCCTTCTTTCTTCCTCATCCAACTTGGGAGGGGTTAGAAATCAGGACTGGTGAGACAAAGCAGGAGTAAAAAAGCCCTGTCAGAAGAAAAAAAGCCACTGGTGCCCCCATTCCACAGTTACTGGTGTCCCCTTTGCAATAGGCAGAGCCAAGGAGTGTGGCATGGGGGAGAAACTTCACCCTTTATTCAGTTTGGTTTTGGGTTTTTATTTGTTGGTACTGGATGTTCTAATAATCAAATTGAGACCTTTACAACTTAGTTACTAAAGGACAATTTGCATTATCTAAAAGTAACCAGAAAAGTCAAGTTGATCCACTGGCAGGGGATGAGCCGACCTCACAGAGTAAATTGAAAGGGACGATGAGTGACAAAAATAAAGCTGTTTTATAATCACATCCCACAAGACCTGCTTTTCAGCCAAATGCACTCTGAAGAGTCAACACAGTGGAGAGTAGGGAGGTACACAAAGGTGAGCTTATAAAACAGAACTCAACCCATCCAGCTTCTCTGCCTATCCTGAGATGGTGCAGGAATTAACAATTCCAGAAATATGCCACAACGTGATTCAAGAATCTATTGTAATAGTAATTCTTAAAATTTGACATGAATAACCTAAATATAATTGACTTGCTTTAAAAGGCTGAGACTGTGTCTTGCTCCCTGCTGTGTCTCTAACACTTAGCAAAGTGCCTCTTACATAAAAGGTGCTTAAAGAACTGCTGTTTGCTGTTCCAGAGATGGCTGCTATGTTAGGTTCTTAGGAAACAGAATTTGAACAAATACGTCTGCAGCTGAAACTGCTTTTTTTAGTTAAAAATATACTGAGACCTACTCTCTGCAAAATTATACTACAGATTACTTTCATCCTTAGCCTTTCATAGCCAGCCAAATCTCTGGAAAAAAGCATGTTGTATTTTTCAATACTACGACAATAGAGAATGTGAAAAATTTAAATGTTCAAATAGAAAAAAAACATTTACTACATACATTTTTAAAGAGTTTAGAAGAAAACTCTCGAAACAATATCACATAATGCTATTAAATGCAGAATCGTTTGTTTTAAAAAGAAAGGAGCATTTTTAAAATATATTATTCACTATTTTATTAATATTTTGTTTGCTGGTTTACTATCTTAGAGAGTTATAGTATCATCGTCCTTCTTTTCAAGATTGGAAAACTGAGGCTCAGAGTCGAGTGAGCTGCCAAAGGTCAGACTGCTAGTAGGTGGCACAGCAGGAGTTTTAAGACAGTGTGTCAGATTCCCAAGCCACACTGATGATAATGCTCGAGATGAGTTCTACTGACTCATTCCAAGAGAAATCAAGTCCTATCTAATATTACCTTTATAATGTCTAGCTTTGAAGTATAAGCTATTATCAAGTTCCAAACCATAGTTTTGGCTAACATACCTACGCTGATATGGATTTACTCATAAACTCTTCATGAGGAAAATTCTATACAGCAAATACCAGTAAAATCTAACAATTCATATGTTACTCATGATATCATTCTTATGATACAGTATTTACAATGTGTATGTGACTATAAAATTTGACAGTTTCTAAAATGGTATATGAGGGGGCCGGCCAAGTGGCGCGGTGGTTAAGCGCTGGTTTGGGAAGCCAGCGGCCCCTGTTCGGGTCCCACATATGAGGGCCAGTAACACTGCCCTCAAAAAAAAAGAAAAAAAGAAAAAAAGAAAATAAAATAAAATGGTATATGAGGGAGGCAAGTCTTACTGTATGTTTCAGAAACTGAAGGGGTAGTGTCCTATCCGATTGTTTCTTTCTCACGCCTTGTCTGAGGAATAACCTTAGATATTCCAGTATAAGTCAGTGTTTTTCAACCTAAAATCATCCCCCAGCCCTCATGCCAGTGGTTAGACATTTGGCAATGTCTAAACAATGTTTACTGTCATGACTGTGTGTGTGGACAGGATTGTTATTATTGGAACCTACTGGGTAGCACCAGAGATGCTGCTGAACATCCTATAATGCATAGGACGGCCCCGCCCATTCACATCATGGAATTATCCAGTCCAAAATGTCAACAGTGCCAAGGTTCAGAAACTCCAGTATAAGGGATTAAATGTCTGAGGCACTTAACAGAGCCAGTGGAGCAAGTGTTTAGAAACTGTAACCATAAACACTAAATCAGGTGTTCACGTTACACTCAGTAAAGATTGGGTGCAGCACTCAAGTTGTGATGAGAGCGCTGGCATGGGGACAGCCTCCTGCCTCATTAGATTTGAGGTAGGTAGTGGAAAGAAAGTGACAGCAACTTCTCTCAGTACTCCCACGTAAACAGTTGTGTTACATTATTTTTTTCTGATAAAAGAACAGAAAATTGAAAAAGCGTAAGTAAAATGTAGTATACTGAAGAGATGAGAAACTTCTTTTATAGAACTGTACACAGTTCCACTACCAACTTATTGAAGATTTCTATTACTTAGAGCAGGGCCCTGGAGGAGGATGTAAAATAAGAACAATAGATGTTGTGAGTACATCATAAGATCAGAATAAATAAATATATATCCATGTGCTTCATTTTGGACATCAGTATTCTGCAGATCAAACACGATTTCAGGAAGCCTGGCTTTTAGCTCCCAAATGTTTAAATGTTCTGATGGTATACTATAGTTCCTTCTTGGGCCTTCCTTTCTCTGAATTTGGGGACCCTGTGTGACAAGCGGACACAGTAAAAACTGGACACATAGCTGATATAAATCAAAAAGCCTAACTTTACAAAATGTTGCCTTGTTTTGCATGGTTGAGTACACATACCCTCTCCTTTCCTTTTCCATTTGAGTCCTCATTCTTTAATCCTTTCATGTTATTTTTTCTACCCTCAATCACATTTCTTCACCAAATATTTTAACAGTCTTCTCATCCTTTTCACCCCCATTTCCTTCTTTTTCTCTCTTGAACTCTGTTTTTCCTTTACTTTCTCAAAACTTCTAACCAATAATGGAATTGTATAATGAGAATTTTGTGGTTGAAAGAGTCAGCCTTTCGAGGTATCTAGCAATAAACCCCATAAGGCCCAACTCTCTTCAACATACTAATGTTCCTAAGACGTGGTTAGCGGACTCAGCTTCAACGCTTTAGGGTCTATCAGCCCTACTAACGTTCAGACACCACTCATCACTTCTTCTCACTTAATGGACATTGAAAGGCGGCTCCATCTAAACAGGGCAATATATAGTCAATCTAAACTCCTCTTGCTTCACAGCTATCAACTCTTTCTCATTATCAACATTTACTACACCTGCAAATGCTTACCATCCAAGTGCTGCCCTAAACAACAGCTGGCCAAATTTGCAGGCTATCTGTTCTTTGAAAAGGAACTTCTGATAGATGGAAACGTTTAACTGAATGCAGACACATGGATCATCTAATAAAGCTTTGACCTTTTGTCAGGATAAGGAATGACTCATGAAATCGCCAACACTGGCACGCAGGATAGGTGTAATTTACCCTCCTACATTGCTCGGAAGGTTTATTCTCGTTTTAACTAAGGAACATATATTTATTTATGTCTTTATTTATTTTCCAAAGATTCCGGGTGGTGTTGGGGAAATACGGCCCTGCATACAGCACGCCAGTGCAATGCCTCGTAGAGCCTCGGCACACGCCTGAACGCAGCCCCCTAAGGAGGCCCGTAATTGGGGAATAACGGCAGCAGATCCTAAGTTGCTGTGCGCAGGCTTACCCCTAAAGGGCAGCTGAGTGCGAGTCCCCTAAACCCCGCCGTGCCGCTGGGCTGCCTCGTCTCAATGAACGTTGCCGGATTCCACCGAAGTTTGAACGGGTCTGGGCGGTACGTCTCCAGGGGCTGCGTCTCCCGAACAGCCGCCGTGGGCTCGCCCCGGGCGCAGGGCGCGCAGCCTCCCCGCGGGGCCCGGGGCCGCGGCCCGCCCCGACCCCCGCGCCCGCCCTCACCTTGGTGAGCTGCGCGATTTTCTTGCTCATTTTCAGGTGCAGGTCCTGGCTGTAGTCCCCGCCGGGTCCCGCGCCGCCGTAATGGTGCTGCTGCCAGCTCAGGCCCGGGGTCGCCATCTTCCCAACAGACCCCGGCCAGGGCACCTGCGCCCGCGCGCGGGGGCGGCCCGCCAGTCAGCGGCGCCTGGTAGGCAGGAGCAGGGGCGCCCTCCCGCCCGCGATCCCCGCGTCACCCGGGTCCAGGCACCGGGCGGCGACCCCGGCGCGGGACAGACGCCCGAGGCCCGGCCCGGCGGAGGGGTCGCTGGCAGCCCGCAGGTCCCACTCCCACCAGGGAGCCAGCGAGACGGCCGCCGCGGGAGCTGTGCAGGGAGGAGGGCACGGGGCGGGCTGCTGCGGGGAGGGGAGCCGCGGAGCCTCAGTTACCAGGGCGCGCGGCTCGCGGCCCGCGGGGCGCGTGGGGTTGGCGACGTCATTTCCCCGCAGCCAAGCCCCGCCCCCCGCCCGCCCGCAGCCCCCGCGGACCGGGGCGGACCCCGCGCCAGGTGCTTCCCCTGCGGCGGGCACTGCCAGAGCCCCAGCGGGGGGATCAGCGCGGGGTGCTGCGCGTGCTGCTGCTCTAGGTAAAATAGTCGGCCAGAGATGATGGGGTCCTGCTCACCTTTGGTTTGCAGAAGGCGTGCCGAGGTGCCGAGCCTTTCCACGTGTATTATCGCGTGCAACTGGCCCAAGTGGCTCTTCCCCCCGGAGCAGCACCCTCACATCCAGCCCCCACCCTCACCCCCGTGCGCTGGCCTCAGCACCCGAGACGTGGGCACTGAAGTCGCAGGAATCGCATCGTCTCAGCCCTGAGCCTTGCCTCCAAACTCAAACAGATATGATTGTTATAGTGTCTTAGGCCGGCCTACTACGTGCCAGGCACTGTCCCTCGTTCAACATCAAGTGTCTGTGTGGAGAGAGTCTCTGTCAATTGGCATAGCATCGCATCCCCACTTTTTCCCAGTCTGATGGAGCCTGAGACAATTATGTGTGAAATCTAGTTGGCTGGAAGTAAAGGGGAAATACAGAAGATGGAACAAGATGCAGTTCCTTAAGGATTTGGAGCAGGGCCAAAATGTGTCACTACTTGTGTATTTTCACCTTTCTAAGTGTGTTTATTTCTTACAGATTTTCTCCTAACATCTCAACTCCTGCAGGCCAAGTGATTAAAAAAAAAAAAATCCTTGTGTACCTTGTGTTGAAGTAAATAGGTCGTTTTGGGGCAATCTTAAAACAAACTTTAAAAATGTAGAATTGTGCCTTTTTAAAAAAATGCAGTTTTGCAGAACTGAATCCCCCCATATTATAATATGTGACTTTTCCTTAGCACTTAAATAACCATCATAGAAATCTGAGATTATTAACAAATCTATTAGGGGGCCCAATTAACTTAAAGTATCTGTGACAAAAATCTAAAGCAACAAGGTGAGGATTGAATAGGATCTTCAAATACTTCTAGAACTGTTGGAATTTCAGAAAGGAAGCCTGCAATTGGCTACATCTTTTCCCAGATTCTAGGTAATCAGCCCACCCCCAACCCCAGCCCCAAATAGATCTTCCAAACAAATAAGTTGTCTAATTCCAAAGTTCTGAATGGAGAAGATGGCCAGACACAAATATAATGCAAATTTTGCTCCTGTCTTAAGCTCTAATGATTAAATGAAATTAAAGATAATTTGGAGGTAGTGTTCTTTCATCAAATTCTAGGCATGGAAGATTCACAATCATATTAGAATTCTCACTTCCTTTACTTGCTAAGCAGATGTGCACACTCAAAAGGCTCCCTATGTTTCCCTAAATTTGCATAGTTAAGTCTTGCTAGGGCAAAGAAGGTGTTTTTGTTTCTATGATATAGTGGAAAGAGTAGAGGTCCAGAAACAAGGAGACCAATGTATAGGCTCAGCTGAGTTACTGAACCTGTTTGCCGCCCTTCAGGTTCCTCCTCTGAAAAGAAACGGTGTTATCAGTCCCTTCCCACTGTAACTTGAGTATTAAGCGTTGCAACCCTGCTCCACTAATAGTTCCCCCTGAACCCCATCACATGGATTCCTGCCATCACTGTACAGCACATCCCAACAGGAGCCTTTTCTATGCTCAAAAGACTAGTGTTATTCCATGAAGTTATTATTTTGCCCTACCACAATTGGATAAAAACAGGTTATCTGATGTAGAATTTTTTTTCATTTAAAGAATACATAGAAACATAAAGAGAAGTGTATACACCCATAATACCATCATCCAGAATCTTACTTTTTTTAAAATCCATTAAAGGAAGTGTGTAGTAGGAGAAAAAAAGGGAAAAGCTAGTTAGGCAAGAAATTTTTATTTAGTACCTGTTTCTTTCATGAAATTGTTTAAACAGAAATATTTATCAAGTAATGTCTATTGTATACCAGGTTCTACCTTAAGTGCTGCTGAGGCTGCAGTGATGACTAAGAATGACTACTCAAGAAATTAGCAGTCTAGTGGAAAAGACAAGTATAGAATAAGGTGCAATACAGTGTGGTAAGTGTTAAAGGAACTCGCAAAGAGGGGCACTTAACCTAGCCTTGGGTGTCAGAGCTGGCTTCACACACACAAAAGGTAATGTTTGAAGGGACCCCTAAACGGGTAGGGAATGTGGACTGCAAGCTCTGAGGATAGCAAGTACAAAGCCCTGGAAATAAGACAATATAACCCTTTTAGGGTACAGCAAGGGTACAACATGGTTGGAGCAGAGAGTTTGATGGGATTTCAAATTTAAAGTAGAACAGAGTAGATTAGCAAGATTATTTGGTGGTGGGAGGAAATTGCGGGGTGGGGGGCTACTTGTTTGCATTGACAAGGAGGTTGAAACTTTATTCTGAAGGTAGTGATGAGCCATTGAAGGGCTTTAAGCAGGAGAGTGAAATAATCAGATTTGTACTTTAGTAACAAAATTCTTGTGACTCTGGAAAATAGCTTATAAAAGCAACTTTATAGACAAGGAGACTAGTTAGTTAGGAGGCTATTGCACTTATTCAGGTGAGAGAGGATGGACCATTGACCTAAAATATGACAGTAAGAATGGAAATGATGGATCTGAAACATCCATAAGATAAAAGACATGACTTTGAGGCTGAGGAAGAGAGAGTAGTCAAGGCTTCCCCCGTGACAGGGACTATATAGAGGAGAATTTCTGTTCTGATATTTCATTAGAAATTTCTTATACTAGAGCCGGCTGAGTGGCACGGTGGTTAAGCGCTGGCCTGGGAAGCCAGTGGCCCCGGTTCGGTTCCCACATATGGAGAAAAAAAAAAAAAAAGAAATTTCTTATACTAATACTTCCATACCCTGATATTTCAAGTATGATTTATATTTGCCATGATATCTCACAGGCTCTCAAATCCCCTACACACTTTCTGAATTGTAAGAAATGGTAGGGGGAGAGTAGAAGAAAGTGGTACTGGTGGCTGATTAACGATCCATCTAATGATCTTCCATCAGGGGTCCTAACAAGTGAGAACATGGGTTGTAAAATTTTATAAAAACTTATAAAATAACATTTATTGTATTTTTCTATTAAGCCTCCCAGAAAAATCTAGATTAACCCCAGGTACCTAAAGTTAAGAATTACATTTTGGATTTAGATGCTTGCTCATACCCCAGATCTGTTTAAGACTTCATTCAAATACAGAAAATAGTTTGCCTTAAACATTTTTCAAATGACAACTCTTCTGTTGGTGCAAGTCTCCAGGTATAATGGAAAGAGCATCAGAATACTGATATTCCAGGTCTGTTTGTGCCACAAAGCCACCTTGTTTTCTTCCTCTGGAAAGTGATGACATTGGACTTAATCTTGAGAGTTTCCAAATATTTCTCATATATAACATGATGAATTATTTCATATTTTAGAACACAGTTTTGGTACTTTTATTTGGATATACCACAAATCATTCATGTCCCAACCCTCACTTTCACCTCCTAGCCCACCCAAAGCATGGCACACAGTAAAATCCTCAATCAAGTTGTAGATCTGTCCAGATAAATGGTAAATGCAGATGGCTGCAAGCTGGTAGACATCATTATAAAAGAGTTTGACTGTCATTTGTTGATGTCTTGCCATGTGCTCCTTTTTGTTTCCCCCCCGCCTTTTTTTTTCTACAGAAAAATCCGCTTGGTCAGGTCAATCAATTGAAAATGATATTGAATACTCAATATATAATAAATGCTCAACAAGTGTTTGTTTCCCAATTTTAGTTGACTTCCTCCACCAAAAACTAGTTACTGAACAAGTGTTTGCTGTCAGATGTACATAAAAGACAATACTATGGCACTGACTTTTGAGAAAAGAAAGGAGCTTTATTTGTGAAGAAGACAGGAGGCAAGGCTCAAATCTGTCTCCTTGATCCAGGATTCAGGATCGGGTTCTGAGGGGTAGCAGTTAAGGGCTCACAAGTGTTCCTTGAGGTCCCTTCTCCACCGCCCATTGTATCCAAGATTTAAACTTTGGTTCCAGGTCTCGTTAACAACAGGATAGGACCAGATTCTGCAGTTACACTATTTATTGCGTTTTCTTTATTAACAAAGCCAACTCTTTCTATATAACATTATGATCAATGAGCAACTACTGCTTTCTCCATATACTTTGGGTTTCTCTGAAAGCAGAGATTGAATCAATCTCTGGTAGGTGATTTGAGAAGCCGAGAAACTGACAGAGATACAAAGGAAAAGCCAGTAGAGGAGACATTATTGAGCTGGCTACCACTTTGATCAGTTGGTACTTAATCCCAGCAGGGACTCTTGAAGAACCATTTAGAATGTATGTATCTCAGAATTTTTCCTCCCAAGGACAAAAGGCTGACACATTTATCCACTAACTCCCTTCACTCCTTGGTTGGAGGTGGCTCCCAGAGGAATTAAGTGCCCAGTAGGTCTGGTCATTCAGACTGGGCTTAGGGCTCCTGTGGCTTTGGAGAGAGCTGTGAGATGGGGAGATAGAAATGCAGCAGGAGTAAGGGGGAACTGTCCAACACCTCTGCTGCTGAAATCAAAGGAAATGGCATGAGGCATCAAAAGTATCTGTTAGTCTATCGCTTACACCTTTCAGATCCATTTTTTGCACTATATAAAATCCATTCTGTCACAAATTCTTTAAGGTCATGACCAGCTGATAATTCTCAAAAGGACTTAAGGCAAGAAAAGTTAGTATGGGGGGACTGGCTGAGTGGCTCAGTTGTTAAGAGCTTACTCAATAGTGCGAACTCTGAGCAACAGGGTTACCGGTTCGATTCCCACATGGGCCAGTGAGTTGTGCCTGAGCTGAGTTGCTGGTGAGCTGCCAACAGGTGGCAGGATGGCTCAGCTGATGAGACCACCTGCTCCTAACAACAAAATTGGCTGTTCAAGATGATGGGTTACTCCCGCCCCCAACTAAAGACTGAACTTGGCATCTTGAGCTGAGCTGCCACCCGGGTGGCTCAGGGGATAGAGCGTGCACTCTTAACAACAAGGCTGCTGGTTCAACTCCCACCTGGGATGGTGGCTATGCCCACCCACAACTAATTGAACACAGCACCTTGAGCTGAGCAACTCGACTGGACTTGAAGCTGAGCTTGCTGCACCCTCTACAACTAAGATTGAAGGACAACTTGGCTGTTCGCCTCCCCCAATTCTCCAACACTGTTTCCCTCCCCAAATCCCCAATAAAAGAAAAGAAAAGAAAAAAAAAAGTTAGTGTAACAAGCAGATGTTCTTTGCTGCCACCGGTCCAAAAACCATAATTGGTATTCACGAGGTCCCTTCTCTACCGCCCATTCCAGATTTTGCTCACCCATGCCAAGCACTTCTGCTGGTCTGTTATTTGCTTGATGGGGCAATTCAGGCCTTTATCCTTGAGGAGTGTAAGCCCTTGGTTGGCTTGCTCATATCAGGCTGAGGGTGCTACAATTTTTCATTGAGTGTTATCACCAGACATGGAAGAATAAGGTGTATCTCAGTGAATATTTTGAGATCTAGAAATACTCCTCCTCGCCTCCATTATTTAGCAACAATCCTAGATGTTCATGATAGTCAAATCAATTACCCTTCCAGTATAAAAAAATACGCTTGTCTTTATCTGCTAGTCCTTTGGCATAAAGAGACAAAGTGAGCGAGTAGAGTAGGCTCTGTGAAACTCTTACTGTGTCCCTTACTAGAAGTGATTTTCTCCCTCCCACCCCCAACAATAACCAAGACCTGTAATCTAACATAGCCTAAGGATATGGGAATAGGAAGCACAAACTCTACAAGTGGTTTAGTGGGTATGATGGTTAGAGGAGCCATTCCTAATTCCCCTCCTTGGTTTCTAGACACATGTATCCTAGCTGCTAATTACATAGCACCATAACTGGCCATTGCTTGATACATATCCCACATCCTGTAGGATGACTCCCAACCTTGCAGAATGTTGTTCCCCAATCTGGGTTCTCAGATAATAATCTTTAAAGAGATACTATGGGCAAGGAAGCCAAGCACATATCCAGAATAGGAGATGCTTCCTGTAAGGATTAATCACTTTCTAACTACCACCCCCCAGTTAGGGGCAAGGTGAGGGATCTGATGTAATAAACCTGCCACTAATCTGCCTGGCTGTGTTCTTGAGGACTGATTCCCTTTCCAATGCTGAATACTGGTCTTTGCTGCTGACAAGTCAGAATTTCTGCAGAAGCAGTAGAGGTGTCAGTTTGGTGAGAAAGATCCAATACTGTTAGGGCCTGTTGGGGCCATTGATGGCCTTCATACCTGCCAACAAGGCTACTATGTTCATCAGTCCATTGCACTAGCATTGGAGTTTCAAAAATAGAAGATGGCTAACAGGAAAATCTATATATATTATAATATACATTATATGTAATATAATTGCATTATAATATATAAAATATGTATCATATAAATATGTTATACACACAAACACACGGAATTCTATTCATCCATTAAAAAAGAATGAATAGAATAGAAAAAAAAGAATAGCCATTTGTGACAACATGAATGGACCTTGAAGGCATTTACTAAGTGAAATGTCAGGCAGAGAAAGACAAATACTGTATGATCTCATATGTGAAATATAAAGTTATAAAATAAAAAACCAAGCTCATAGATAAAGAGAACAGGTTGGTATTTGCCAGAGGCAGGAGATGAGGGGTAGGTGAAAGGGTGAAGGGAGTCAGAAGGTATGTACTTCCATCTACAAAATAAATAAGTCCTGGGGATGAAAAGTACAACATGGCAACTATGGTTAACAATACTGTATTGCATATTTGAAAGTTGCTAAGAGAGTAAATCTTAGCAGTTCTCATCACCAAAAAATAATTTTATAACCATGTATAGTGATAGATCCTCACTAGACTGATCACGATCATTTCACAATATATACAAAGTTTGAATCATTATGTTGTACAGCAGAAACTAACATAATGTTGTATATTAATTAATACTCAATAGAAAAATAATAAATAAGTTAATAAGTGAAAAAATAGAAAAGTCAGCAAAACTATGCTATTGACTAACTGCCACTGAAGGCAATGGGGCTCAAGACCTCTGAGAATCTCATAGGATGCACCTCAGAGTTGCCCCTCTAAAGAATGGGAAGCTAAAGCCTTTATACCCTTGCTTCCATGTTCCATTAGTTGAGGATGTCTGGAGGCATTTCCTCTCTACATCCTGGGATTGCCCTGCATACAGCTGTATAAGCTCCCAGTGCTTTAGAGAAAGACTTGGAAAAGAACGAGAGATGAAGAGAACACTTGAAATAGGATTCTATCTGCACGCATGAGAAAGTCCTCTACAACTGCAGCAAAAATCAAAGGTGGGCTGAGTGGATGCAGCACAGGTCCCTAGAGCATCTGCGCCATCACCAGAGGCAGTCCTCTACACCAGCACCTGGCCTCCTAGTGTTCCTTCAATTAACTATCCCCATCTCTTCCTTGATAACAACCCAACATATAAGCCCTATCCATTCTTACCAGAATAACCTTTGTCTCCTCAAGGGCACCCAGAAAAGAAATAATCCATGTGCATTTTATAAAGTTGATGTTGAAGATAGGAATGATCCTAATAGTAGTTGTGTGACATTGTGATTTCCTGTCATATGTGTGTGTGTTAAGTTATTGGGGGAAGAACTATAAGCAAATTTTCAGTTGTCTTATCCCTTGCTCCTGGCTCTCACATCTGGCACCCAGGCCATAGTACGTTGCTTGACTGTTCATGGCACTCTCTGGAGGGCCTCTCCCAGACATGATATGAAAATATCTAGATGAGAAATAACATAGGTTTTCTATTTTGTGAAGTTCTGGTCCTTTTTCCAATCCTTCCAGAGAATGGGAAGTGTAGAAAGAAAGAAAAGCACAATACTTAAGAGTATTATTAATCTTTGGCTAGGCTGAAATTCAGTGTGGGCGACAGCACTTCGGGTACATCTCCTTCTCCCCATACTCGCTCCCCTCAGGGCCCAGGCTGTCCTTAGCACTGGTCAATATGGGCTGGTCTCCACGCAGCCCATCCAACCTGAGAACTTAGAGATGAAGCAGTATATTTCGCCACATCCTGCTTGAAGCTCCTTCTTGTTTCTAATTTGAAGATTTGATTGTGTCACCCTGAAGGATTCAAAATGGAGTTAAGAAGGAGGAATTCAGGGAGTACCAAGAGTGGGGGCCAGAAGAGGCAATGAGAAGAGTCCAGATTTAGAAAAAAATATATCCAAAGGAATATTGGGGTCAGAACAATGACATTATCTTCCACCCTTTCCAACAGGTGGTTCACACTGTTCTCTCTCACCTCTGCCTCATGACTGGTTTTATTCACAACTTGAAAAGTGTTATTTCCTTTTTCAGAAATGTTTATTCACTTAAGTAAAGGAAGTTAGCTTTCAATCCTCCAGCTCTTTTCCTCTTTCTTCTTCCTGTCCTACTCTCCAATTTCTCATGTTACCTTTATAAAAAGAACAATGGAAAGCAGTGACAGAAACAGAATGTGAGCACCACAAGCATACATCTGTAAAACACGGTTTACATGTCCACTTAACTGAATTAAGAAAATGAAAATGTGAGATGTCTTCCTTTGGGTTTCACCCAAAACCAGATTCAGCAACAAGGACTTGGGTGCAAGTAATTTATTTGGAGAGTGATCACAGAATGCATGGTGAGGGAGAGGGGACATGAGACAGGAAATGGAGGTAGACATGGCAAAAGATGGTGCATTGTTACTGTGCAGGTTACTGCTGTGAATAACTGGGGTTCACGATCACTGTGGACCCTCTGAGACAACAAAACACATCTGATAAGGTGCTACAAGGGACAAGGAAGTGGGAGTATTTACCCATCAAGATCCCCCCATTATTGGTTGAAGTTTGCAATCAGGGCATTAATGCCCCAGGTCAACCAAGGGCAAAGAGATGGTAAGAAGTCACTGGAGATAAGCAAATTGTTTAACCATGCACAGCTGACCTCCAGGGTGGGCTGAGGAGATGTGAGCAGGGCAGTCATGTCTAGGGTTGCATATTTTTGTCTGAATAAAGCCATCTGCTAATTTAACTTTTTTCTCTGTGTTGACCAACTGTTTTAGTTCTCTGAAAGTACTTTTCCACATCCTTATTTTGTTTTTGTGGCCTCTATGATAATAGTAATACCCTATAATGTCTCATATTTCTCACAATGCACTTTCATATCAAAGATCTCATTGAATCTCAACACAAACGTTCTTTGAGATGAATACTAGCTTCAGTGTACTCAAGAAGAAATGTGGGCCGGCCGATTGGCACATTGGTTAAGAGCTGGCTTGGGACGCCAGCAGCCCTGGTTTGGATCCCACATATGAGGGCCAGTGACACTGCCTTCTACAGCTAACGAAAGCTCCACCTGGAGCTGGGCTGCACGAATCCCAGCGACGGTGTAGGCTGCAGCCCCTGCTGCAGTGGGCTGCCATAGGCTACAGTGAGTGGCCAGCAGCCAGTGCGAGCTGCCAATAGCTGCGGTGAGGAGCATCCAGAGGCCTGCGGCCGATCTGCCTCATCTGGGAAGAGCCCAATGACAATACCAACATGGGCCAGTGAAGCAACATCCTCTGCAACTAGACTGAAGAACAAAATGACAGCAACTTGTCTGTTCCCCTTCCCCAATTCCCCAACGCTGTTCCCCTCCCCCAGTTCCCCAATAAATACATCTTTAAAAAAGAAGAAGAACTGTGGCCATAAGTTAAATATCCGCATAAGGCCACAGAGCAAGTAAGTGCCTGATGCTCAAACTTGGCTCTTTGGATTCTAACTTGGGTGCTTTTCTCGCCATTCCCACATTTGTCTCCGTAATAGCACACATTTCTTGAGCATGGGCCTTGGGTGTAATATACTAATAATGCTTAAACATTAAGTGTAAATCATATTGATGTTCTTTATTTGAATCTATGGTACTCATATCCCTAGCTGGTGTACCTAGGATACATAATAGAAGATAAGGAGCCACCATAAATATACAAAGTAAAGAATAAAGGATATAAGTTCATTATAAATAGAGAAATACTAGGAAGAAACTGATCAATATTTCTTCATGGACTGGTTATTAGGGCAGTGCATGGAAAGAAAGCTGTAGATCATTTCCCACCCCACATCAGAAGGTCAGGAGAGTAATTTTCATGAAAAGAGTGAAGTTGATTTTAAATGTTACAATGTTGGCCATTTAGGATTTGCTCTAGTCTCACAGTCAATGGAACTCTTCTTTCCTCCCAAATAATCCTGAGAAGTGGGGGAAAGAATTGCTGGGGTGAGAATTGTCGAGGACAAGAGTAGACAATAGGTGACAGCGCCATTTCTGAATTTTCAAGATGGCTGTGGCTTGCCTACATTGAATGCCCAAGGCAGAGTTAGGAAGTATGAAAAGTTAAGAAGGTATATAGAGTGGCCTCTGAAAGTAAATAACATAAAGGATCTTATGTTTCACTGTTGAATATCTAAAACACCTCTCTTACCCCAGATTGGCAATGTCCAATGCATCTTTATACATCAATTTCGGTCACAGAGTAAACTTCGTGGAAGACAGAACACAGAGCGGGTGGGTCTCACCTGTGAGAAGTTAAAGAAAGCTGGCCCCTTAGGGTAAGAAGCAGGTACTTTTTCTGAGCTGTGATACAGGGGGGAAATTATCCAAAAAGTTAAAATAAACCAAATACCAAGAAGGCATAAGAAAGGTGTCCTGTGCCTAAAATAATCTCTACTTGGATCAGGCTTACAAGATAAAAGGAATTCTAGCCAAAATGAGCTTCAGTATGTATCAGGAAAGCAGAGAGCTATTACTTTGGAGAGAAACTTGATTTGGCAAAAATCCTCAAGACAAGGCAGAGAAAAGCAATACGAACTTTAAAAGCAGGTTTCAATCAACCCACCTGTCAGGAAATGCTGGAAAGAGTATATATAGCAGGCCCAGGTTTCCTACACAAGATTCATCCCTCCTTGTTCTCTTCACAGTATCCCAGTTTTGTTTAGATACTTATGTACCCTGCATGTGATTCCAGAGTTCAGGGAGCAATCCTGATTGGTCTGAGTCAATTATGATATTCCTATTCCCCTGCCAGGAACTGGTTTATGAGAACACAATCTGGGACCTGGTTCTTACCCATGACCAGGATGGACAAGAGCTCCTGGGTAAGTGGCCTGCGCTAAGACCCAGCCCCCTTTTTGCCTCTGGACCTTGCTGTGTTTGTGTGTGATGCCTGAAACTGCTGTGTCCATCTCATTACCAGCCTGAGCAGGAAGCCTGGACACTGACCATGGTAAAGTAGAGAGATGGAAAGAGGCAAGTGGGGTCCATGATGACACTGATGAGTAGCTGCGTCAATGCCCTGAAACCTGTTCACTGAATGCTCAGGACTTCCTGATATATGAATTAATGATTTTCTATTATTTAAGTCATTTTGGCTGAGGGGTTTTTGTGCTTTCTAACCAAAGACATCTTAGCTGATATAAAAGTGACAGCAATGGTGATAGATCTCCCATCCCAGCAAGCATGCTGCTCTTTCAAGTATAGACAAGGAGCAAACAAAAGTAGGAGGCAGCACAAAATATTCCATGTCCAGTTCATTTGTGAGAAAGGATTTGGGGAAAGTACTTTCAAGGTATCATATTCATGTTTTCCTAAAGCAGGAAAAAAATAATTTTTAAAAAGAGAGGGAGGAATGTTAATTCTTTTACCCAGTAATAATACATTGTGCCATATATTTGAAAATGAGGATAATTCCACCCCCCCTGATATTTATTGAGATGTAATTGATGTATAACATGATATAAGTTTAAGGTGTACAATGTAGTAACTCTATATACATATGTGTTGTAAAATGATTACCACAATAAAGGTTAGTTAACACATCCATCACCATACAGTTACAATTCTTTTTTTATGGTGAGAACTTTATTTTTTTAATTTATTATTATTATTTTTTTTTTTTTTTTAGCTGAGCCATCCTGCCACCTATTGGCAGTTGAGCGGCAGCTCAGCTCGGGCTGGGCATCGAACTGCTGTTGCTCAGAATTCAGCTTGCGCTCTTGAGCGAACTCTTAACCAACTGAGCCACTCAGCCAGCCCTTGGTGAGAACTTTTAAAATCAACTCTCCTAGCAACTTTCAAATATATAATACAATATTATTAACTATAGTCCCCATACCCTACGTTACATCCCAGGACTTATTTATCTTATAACTGGAAGTTTATACCCTTTGACCACCTTCATGGGTTTCCTCCACCCCTCATCCTCTGCCCCAGGCAACCACCATCTGTTTTCCGTTTCTATCAGAATTTTTTTTTTTAAATTTTTTAGATTCCACATATAAGTAAGATCACTTGTTACTTGTCTTTCTCAGTCTGACTTATTTCACTTTGCATAATGCCCTCAAGGTTCATCTATGTTGTCACAAAGGGCAGGATTTCCTTCATTTTTATGAATGCATAATATTCTATTAGCTTTATCTATTCCTCTATTGATGGATGATTAGGTCGTTCCCATGTCTTGGCTATTGGAAATAAAGCTGTTATGAACATATGGGTGCACATATCTCTTCAAGATAGTGTGATTTCATTCCCTTCAGATTTATAACCAGAAGTAGAATGGCTGGCTCTTAAGGTAGTTTTACTTTTAAATTTTTGATTAAACTCCATGCTGTTTTCCATAGTGGCTGCATCAATTTACATTCCCAACAACTGTGAGGTAATAGCTCATTGTGGTTTTGATTTGCATTTCAGTGAGGATTAGTGATGTCAAGGTAACTTTTCATGTACCTGTTGGCTATTTGAATATCTTCTTTCAAAAAATGTCTATCAGGTCTTTGCCCATTTTTAAGTTGAGTTATTTGTGGTTTTGTTTTTGTTTTTTTGCTATTGAGTCATATGAGTTCCTTGTATATTTTGGATAGTAACCTCTTATCGAATATGTGGTTTGCAACTATTGTCTCCCATTCCATGGGTTGCCCTTTCATTTTGCTGATAGTTTCTTTGGTTGTGCAGAAGTATTTTAGTGTGATGTAGTCTAATGTATTAATTTCTGCTTTTGTTGCTTGTGTCATATCCATATCCATTGCCAAGACCAATGTCAACGAGCTTTTCCCCTGTTTTCTTCTAGGAGGTTTAGGATTTTAGGTCTTATATTTGTCTTTAACTTACTTGGAGTTAACTTTTGTGAGTGGTGTGATATAGAGGTATAACTGCATTCTTTTGCATGTGAATATCCAGTTTTCCCAGCACCATTTATTGAAGAGAGTATCTTTTCTCTATTGAGTATTCTTGGCTCTCTTGTCAAGTATTAACTGACCTTATATGCATGAGTTTATTTCTGGGTTTTGATTCTGCTTCATTAGCCTCTGTGTCTTTTTATGCTTATCTCATACTAGTTTGATTACTATAGTTTTGTAATATAGTTTGAAATGAGGAATTGTGATGTCTCCAGCTTTGTTCTTTTTTCTCGGGATTGCTTTAGCTATTCAGTTATTTTGTGACTCCATATGAATTTAAGATTGTTTTATCTATTTCTTTTTTAAAAAATATCATCGGAATATTGACAGGGAATTGCATCGAATCTATAGGTTACTTTGAATAATATGGACATTTTAACAGTAATAATTCTTTCAAATCATGAGCATGAGATATTTTTCTATTTGTTTCTATCTTTTTCACTTTCTTTCATCACTGTCTTATAGTTTTCAGTGTATAGATCTTTCACTTCCTTGGTTAAATTTATTCTTAAGCATTTTATTGTGTGTTTTTTTGTTTTGTTTTGTTTTTGAGGGCAGTGTCACTGGCCCTCATATGTGGGACCGAACTAGGGCTGCTGGCTTCCCAAGCCAGCACTTAACCACTGCGCCACTCGGCCAGCCCCAGCATTTTACTGTTTTTGATGCTATTATAAATGGGACTGTTTTCTTTATGTCTTGTTCGGATAATTTGTTGTTAGTGTATAGAAACACTGATTTTTTTAAATACTGATTTTCTATAGTGCAACTTTACTGAATTCGTATATTAGTTCAAACAGTTTTTTCGTGGAGTCTATAGGATTTTCTATATATAAGATCATGTCATCTGCAAACAGAGACAAATGTACTTCATTTCTTTGTCTTGCCTGATTGCTTCTAGCTAGGACTTCCAGTACTATGCTTGAATAGGAGTGTTGAGAGTGGGCATCCTTATCTTGTTCCTAGTTTTAGAGTAAAGGCTTTCAACCTTTCACCTTTGAATATGATGTAGCTTGGTGTTTGGGGATAGTTAGTTTAAAAAGATATTTGAATTTGCAAATATTCCAGATACGATAGCAAGAGAAATGAGAAAAATTTTGGTTTTCAGAATGGAGAGTACTTAGGATGGGAACTTAAACATCTTGGGGGCAAGGATGATGTCTCAGATTTGATGTCAGAGCCCAGAATAGTGCCTGATACATAAAGACTTGTCAAGTAAATAATCTGAAAAACTGGGAAAGTTTGGTAACACACAGAGGGTATCCCAATGGTATCACACAGAGAGTATCCCTACCAAGTTCCAAGAATAGGATCTTAACTGTGTAAAGTTTCAACATGCCAAAACTCACCAGGACTTTCATTATTTCATTTTTTAAGTAATGCATGCTGTCAAACTTATAAATTCCATTTTATTTACGTGTAAAAGGTGCATATCTCTATTCCTTAAGTGTGGACTACACAGTTCTTTTCAAAGAACACTATGGAAAAATGAAAAAGGGTAACTTTAGAGAGTAGAAACTAACAAGCACTACCGTCACCAGGTGGTCAACACCAACTGTGATAAGCCACTTTGATAATATGTACCCTTGATATGATGTGATGAAGTGGCACTTTAACTCTGTGGTCTTCCTCCTCAAAACTCCTAAGCCCAGTCTAATTATGAGAAAAACACAAGACAAATCTCAGTAGAGAGATGTTTTACAAAATGCTGACCAGAACTCAAAATTCTCAAGGTCATCAAAAACAAGAAATTGAGAAACTGTCACAGCCAAGAGGAACCTAAGGAAACATGGCTGTTAAATGTAACATGGTATTTTGGATGGGATCCTGGAACAGAATAAAGACATTAGGTAAAAACTAAGGAAAACTACCTGAATAGCCTCGGCAATCTTGAGAAATAAGAACAAAGTCGGGGGTATCACATTACGAGACATCAAAACATACTACAAGTCTACAGTAATCAAAACAGTATGGTACTGACATAAAAACAAGCAAATAGATCAGTAGAACAGAATACAGAGCCCAGAAATAAATCCATGCATATACAGACAGTTAATCTATGACAATGGAAGCAAGAATTTACACTGGGGTAAAGATAGTCTATTTAATAAATGGTGCTTGGAAAACTGGACTGACACATGCAAAAAAATGAAACTGGACCTCCTCCTTACCACATATACAAGAACAAATTTAAAATGGATTAAAGACTTAAATGTAAGACCTGAAACCATAAAACACCAAGAAGAAAATATAGGGAGGAAATTTGCAGACATTACCCTGAGCAATATTTTTACTGATGCATCCCAACAGGCAAGAGAAGTAAAAGAGAAAATGAACATATGGGATTATATCAAACTTAAAAATTTTTTTCAATAAAACAAAAAGGAAGCCTACTGAATGGGAGAATATATTTGTCAACGATATATCTGATAAGGGGTTAATATCCAAAATTTATAAAACACTCATGTAACTCAGCACCAAAAAAACAAACAACCCAATTAAAAAATGGGCAGAGGATTTCTTTAAAGAGGGCATACAGATGGCCAACAGACATATGAAAAAATGTTCAACCTCACTGATAATTAGGGAAATGCAAATAAAAACCACAACGAGATACCACCTCACTCCGGTCAGAATGGCTATCATCAATAAATCAACAAACAACAAGTGCTGGCGGGGCTGTGGGGAAGAGGGAACCCTGGTGCACTGTTGGTGGGATTGTAGATTGGTGCAGCCGCTATGGAAGTCAGTATGGAGGTATCTCAAAAACCTGGAAAATGGAACTACCTTTTTTACCCAGCAATTCTACTCTTAGGTATTTATCCTGAAAAACCAAAGACACTAATTTGAAAAAATATATGAACCCCTATGTTCACTGCAGCGCTATATACAATAGCCAAGACTTGGAAACAATTGAAATGCCCATCAGTAGATGACTGGATTAAGAAACTGTGGTATATTTACACAATGGAGTATTATGCAGCTATAAGAAGAAAGAAATTGTACCATTTGCAACGATATGGATGGACGTAGAGAACAGTATGTTAAGTGAAATAAGTCAGTCAGAGAAAAACAAATACCATATGATCTCACTTATATGTGGAATCTAAAGAACTGAATAAACAAGCAATGTAAACAGAAATAGTCTTAGAGACACAGAGGAAAAACTGATGATTGCTAGATGGGACAGGGGTGGGCATGAGGGAGAAGGGAAGCGGACGAGGCAACATAAACTGGTAACTACAATTTTGTCACAGAGATAGAAGAGATAGTTTAGAGAATACAATCAATAATGTTGTAAATATTTTTTTAGGGGACCAGATGGACTCATGTCTTGTCAGGGAGACCACTTCATGGACGGTGTAGAGGCCTGACCACTGCATGGAACATCTGAAGTGGCTGCTGAATAATATTAGATGTTAACTATAATTCAACACTTATATAGTCATGGGATGTGGAGTATAGTGTGGGGATGGAGTCAATGGAATTGTAATAGATACGTATGATATCGGGGGGTGGAGAAGGGAGGGGTAGTCACTTTGTAAAGGTTGAAAAGGATAACTATTACATTGTTTTGTACACCTGTGTACAAATAATAATAATGATAAAATAAAAAAATAAAAAAACTAAGGAAAACTGAATGAAGTATGGACTTTAGTTAATAATGTATCATACATTAATATAAAATATTAATAATAGGGGATATTGGGTAGGGGTAATAGGAACTCTGTAGTATCTTGATGTAAATCTAAAATTCTTCAAAAATAAAATTTACTTTAAAATTATATGGGCTAAAATAGCTAAAACACATTTATTAATTTTTGCTGTTTCCTGTTTTTCAAATAATTTCCATCTAATACAGAGCTGTTTTGCTCTTTAATAATAGAACTATATGTGAAAGCATATTCACATGACATAAATTCATTATAATCTGCACCCTGACAGCAAATATCAAGTATATTTATTGCCAAGTACATGCTAAGTTAGTTGGCAAACATTAATTTTAATTAACTATGTGTAACTAACCTAAAGATCAGTCATGAAAAACCAAGTGTCAGTAATTTTCCTATTCCATACTTAAATTACATCCTATTCCATACTTAAATTATCCAAAGTCAGAGAATTGTCTTGGATTTTTGGCATGCTATTTATAAATGGTCATTTGTAAATTGGATATTATGAGGAAGAGAAATGCTATTAAACAGTCAAACTGATTTATCTAAAGAAAAAACATATTAAACAATAATTTGTACAGCTATTACTCAGAGTGGGACCTTTTGTCTTATCATTTTTTTTCACATTCTTATGATTTTGAAGTAAAAAGTAAACCAAGTACTGACTATCCCGCTAGGTTCTTTTACTAATATAACTTTTATAATTAGAGGTCATATGAGTTATTCAGAGTAAACTCAGTATATCTATTTAATTGCTTGGCTGTCATTTTAGTTTTGAAAGTAATTAACTGGATAGACTGGTAAATTACTTAACTTTTTTTGTGTCTCAGTTTCCTCGTTTCTAAAAATGAAAAGTAGTAATTATCTCATAGGACATAAAGCTGTCAAGACATAAGTAAGGTAATAAGGCATGAAAAATATTTGATAGATATGGTATGTTTCAGAGTACTAAAAGTTCTTATAAATACAATGTTCACTGAAAAAACTCTCTGAGAAGTTATGGTGAATGGGAAAGATTCTGTAAGAAGAGGGATTGGTAATAGGGAATAAATTTTTCCAAAAATGAAAAACAAACAAACAAACAAACCATATACACTTATTTGACTAATTTATCCAGGAAACTCACTTGCATCTGTAGGCTATATATCCCTTTCACAGCTCTCATGGGAATTTCAAAATTTGGGGCTAAACCTATTATCCTAAAGTTGTAATAAAAGTTAATTCATAGAAAATGTCACTGCACATATAGTAAACATTAAATGTATAAACTGCATATGGAAAATAATTTCTGCATAATCTCAGTCTTTCAAAGCCAGTAACTGCTATCATAGATATTTATGTTCATACTGCTTTTTTAGATGTAATGGAATTGTAAGGTTTTTTTAAAAAAAACTTTTATTTATGAATATTACCCTGAAAGTGAACTCAGGGTTTCTGAAGCAGAGAGGATTATTATTTGCTTATGGCAAAAATCTTTACCAGTTCCCCTTTGCTCCAATTCTTAACCCTATAAAAACCCAATGAGAGCTAGACCTGGTGTCATCTGACACATATCAGAGTTTGTAATGAAGGCAAAGAACCCCAAATTATAGTATTTACCCTATGAACTTAATTTACCCATTTACATACAGTGCCACTTAATTTGCTCTAGTGTTAACATATCTTAGCTTTTTTATTTTCCAACTAAATCATAAGTGTCATGAGACGTTTCACATCTCTCACTTTACAAAGGCAAAATTTTCTCTTAATATAGAGAAGATATTAAGGCCACCGACTTAAAACCGGTTTTAGCACTTGAGCTTCTGCCCACTCCTCCCAACCCTGCTCCTATTTAGTTCTCTGATTCTGGAATATTTTTTCTAAACTCTCTCATTTTATTTTTTTAATGAATCCTTCTTTTTCTCTTTCTTGGATGTTGATAAATGTTCATTTCAGGAAATGGATATATGAGCTTTGTATACAGACCACCAAATGTTCTCATAAAATAGATTATGTGGAAGGAAACAGAATTATCTTGACCTTGCCGAATTTCATAAATAAATTACTATAGCACTGTGGTAAAATCTGACAAAATTAATGAATAGGGAATCCCACACTCACGAGGATTTTTATGAGAATTATTAGGAAACTCAACTCTACTTTTATTATTTAAAAAGTCATTCTCTTCTTCTATTTCTACTCCTAGACACCATTCCTTCATTTATACAAAGGCCTACTCACTCATTATTTTAATTGTCACACAATATCTGCCTTATTTTTAGACTCACAGCTCACTAAAATGTAATTCTGCATTGTATTTTAGGTACACTTTCTCAATTAAAAAACAAATATATTTAGTATTTGTCTCTAAACTCACCTTTAGCTTATTTACCCATCTCAGAATGTTTATCCATCTCACTTAGGGATTGAGTTCGCTTCACCTGACATGAACCGAACTATGGTAATTTAGCCATAGAGGGGAATATTTTTCTCACAAAGCAGGAAGTAGGGAGTCCTACTGGAAAATGAGTAGTCCAACTAAATTGAGGTGGGTAGCCTAGGGGTGGTTAGCAGCTCACCTGGGTCATCTTCCCCAGGCTCCTTTCTCTTCTTTACAATATTGAACATGTGGCTTTTATTTTCCTGGTAGTCTCATTCCCCAAATTTTGTTTCCCATTCAAATCTTAGGTAGGAAGCAAACAAATCAAACAAAACAAAAACAACAATAAAACCACAAAGAAGGAGAAAGAGCCTATATAAATCGATTGATCATCAGCAGACTTGAGCTTACTTTTCAAAGAGACAACTTTGTCACATGGTCACCTTTGGCTGCAGTGGAGATAAGAAAACATAGGGTTTTTTTTCTTTTTTTTTTTTTAGTTGGATACATGTGGACCTAATAAAAAAAATTTATTTATTATTATTAGGGAAGAAAATGAGAAGGATATTAGGTAAATAACTAGCAGTATCTATCAAAGAAAAGCCAGAGGCAAGTCACTCATGAATAGCTAAAACCTAGTTTCAAAGTTTCCAGATGTGGCAGGAGATTATAATGTACACTTGGCTGAGACATTTCAGGGAATGTTGTTGAAAGCTCTGAGCAAATTTCAAGCTCTCAGATACTGATTCCATTGATTCATTAGTCTTTTATATTTCACAATTAAAGTCCCCCTTATTAGTTAAACCTAAATAAATGCTTCAAGTATTCCTTTCATTGAATGTAGGAGACCTAGAGAAAAATGTTTATTCTACTCTAAAGGGGCAATATTTAACACAGTACAAAACAGCTGTACTTTTGTTTTGTCAAGTGTTATGTCTAGTTAATAGATATTTGCTGCCACCTACTGTTTAAACTTGATATTCACTCTGGCCGTCACCCTTAACTGGGGCATGATGACTCCGGAAGTGAAAAGTAAGAAAATTGCAATAACAGTATCCTTGCCACTGATACAGCCACATGCTTATTCAAAATTGAATTTCCTATGTGCACACCAGGTTCATAACAACATTATGTACAATAGGCAAAAAGCAGAAGCAACCCCAGTGTCCACTAACAGATCACTGGATTAACAAAATGTGGTATATACTCACACATACAATAGAATATTATTCAGCCTGAAAAAGAAAATTTTGATACATGTTACAGTATAGATGAATATTTTGGAAGACATTATGCTTAATGAAATAAGCCAGTCACAGAAGGACAAATACTGTGGGATTCTACTTATATGAGGTTGCTGGAGCAGTCAACGACATACAGACAAAAAGTAAGATGATTGACAGGGGATGAGGGGAGGAGGGAATGGGGAGTTAGTGTTTAATGTGCACGGAGTTTCAGTTGGGGGAGGATCAAAAAGCTCTGGAGATGGACAGTGGTGGTGTTTGCACAACCATGTGCATAGACTTAATGCTACAGAACTGTACACTTAAAAATGGCTAAAATGGTAGATTTCATGTTATGTGTATTTTACCACAATAAAATTATTTAAAAAATATATTACATTTCCAGAGAAGTGAGTAATGCAGAAACTGGGGCATACTCTAATTTATATTACCATGTAGTAACAAACTAGCACCAAATCTTTTGGGTTTCTTCCACTCCTGAAAAGGTGGGTCCTTGCTATTGATGAAGAAACTGTCATGTTCTAATTGCTATGAATATTCTATATATATATAATCACTATGATATGTTTTGGCAGTATCAGGGAAGTAGTAATTTAATGTACTACAAAAAATGGTGTAGCAGATTCAACTTCAGGGAAGAAGGCAAATAGGGTAATTTGGGCAATTCATATTTCTCTAAAAAAGCAATTTGTTGGTATATGGAGCTGAATACTTTCATTATAAGAAATAGTTTTGGGACTATTTAAAAGCCCTAGAAAAATTTTAAAACATCATTTCTATTGCTTGTAGTTTTAGAACATAGCAAAATAACAAGAGTGTGGATATGTATACATTACATTTACCATTAAAAACTATAAAATCCATGATTTTATGTATTCTGGAGAGAAAGCAGGATTAGGGCTCCCATATCCATGAAATGGTTTATTGCATAGGTTTTCCGAGTGGTCATATTTCAAATTGAACATGTCAGATGTAATGACTTCCATCCAGGTTATGTTTAATCATTTAAAAAATCATTTAAGATAATACCTTCCATTTTCTGGTCATTGAAAGTTTAATGGGTTTTACATAAAGCAGTCTCCTATTCCTTTTTCTTTTTCAGCCTAATGGGTTTCCACCCCCACACGTAATTCAGGTCCCTCGATGCCATTACCCTGAAGAGTGGCCCATCTGACAGGCATCGCTCTGAAGACAAAGAATTTTACTCTTTCAGAAATAAAATTAGGAAGTCAACTGCAATCCTTTCTCATTACTTGAGACAGTCCCACTATTTTTTAAAGAAAATGTACAGAAAAGATAGAAAGTGAATTGAAAAAGATATTAAAATATCAGAAAAGATGCAGCACGGATGCAGAATCCAGGACATCAATGGAAGATTTGTCTGTAAGACAGAGGCAGAATGACTTCTGCAAAGAACAGCAACAAAATTACTAAGTGCATAGAAGCCCATTTTAAATGCATATTTTTTTATTCAAAATGCTAAGTGGAGGGCCGGCTGGCCTAGTGGCGCGGTGGTTAAGCGCTGGCTTGGGAAGCCAGCGGCCCCGGTTTGGTCCCACATATGAGGGCCAGTGACACTGCCCTCAACAAAAACAAAAACAAAAACAAAACAAAAAATGCTAAGTGGAGCTGTTTGAGAAAGGAGCGGGGAAGTTTTATTACTTGTCTATCATGAGGGAGGGGAGCATGGTTGACTGACAAGCCCTGCTACCGCCCTCCTGGGTTGACTGGTCCCGTGCTGCTCCAGAGGATGATTTTGCATAGCAGAGGGACCAATCCTGTGGGATGCAGGGCACTGCTGTCAATCAGCTTCGCCTAGAGGATTCCCCACCAGCATGCAGCTCTCATTCTTTCCCGTCTCCTTACACAGGTGTTGGGCCTCTCCCATTCTACTCCTGCTTTCTTCCCATTATCCTTTACAAACACTTCCCCCCAAAAATCTCTTGCACATCTCATCTATCAATTACTCAGAAGTCCCAGTTTACACACCAAAAAGCACACCAATTTACTCAGGACAGTAATGCTTGAGTCAGCCCTTTCCCTGAGAGGATAACAGACCCAGTCATCAGGACTTGCTTTCCTACTTACCTCAATTAGCCTTAGAAGTCCGAGGTCAATCATATTCAGCTTATTTCACTGAATACTTTCCCTTTAAATATTCTTATGGTGTCCTTTGTATTCTACATCTATGATTAACAAACTCTTGGGCAGGTTTAACCTGTCATAAATTCCCCCAGATCTCCCTGGATTCTCAGCATCCTTCCCCTTCACTTCTATAGTGAAACCTGGCGGTGTCTTGAGGCCTTGGTTCCCCTGCAGCCTCCCAAGTTCCCAGGATGCCCCAGTGCCAGGATATGGGACACAAGCCCTCCTCACTTCCCAGCCACACTTCTGAAACCATCTTTCTTCCTCTCTTCCCACTTCCCACTCCCAGCCACGGTCTTTTGAAGCTTGTGCCACATAGCTATACTGTGTTGTTATCATCTCTTCTTGTTCATGGAAGACTTTAGCTTCCAGCTCAGTATTTCTTACCACCTAGGGTTGTCAGATTAAGCAAATAAAAATACCAGAAGCCCCACTGAATTTGACTTTCAAACAACATATTCATATATATTGGGTCGTCCGGAAAGTCATGGTGTATTTTTCTGTTTTTCAGTGCAAAAATGTGTCATGACTTTCCTGATGACCCAATAGTTCTTTAAATTATTTCTTCTCTCTTACTCACCTCATCAATGTCAGTATTTCAATATCCATGTGGATAATTCTGCTAAAGTTGGCCCCTTACATTGTTGATAGGATTGCAAAGTGGTGCAGCCACTATGGAAAAATCATTATGTGTGGAGTTTCCTCAAAAAAAAAAAAATAGAACTACCTAATGACCCGCAATTCCACTTCTGCGTATTTATTTAAGAAATCCAAAACACCAATTCAAAAAGATATATGAAGCCACATGATTAATGCAGCATTATTTACAATAGCCAAAATATAGGAGCAACCTAAGTGCCCATCAATAGACAATTGGATAAAGAAGATGTGGTACAAATATACAATGGAATATTACTTAGCCATAAAAAAATGTAATCTTACCATTTGCAACAATATGGATGGACCTAGAGGGTATTATGCTAAGTGAAATAAGTCAGACAGAGAATGACAAATACCAGATGATCTCACTTATACGTGGAATCTAAAGAATAAAACAAGCAAACAAACACAATAGAAAGGGACTCATAGATGCAGAAAACAAATTGATGGTTGCCAGAAGGGAGGGGTGTTGGGGGGCTGGGTGAAAAAGGTGAAGGAATTGAAAAGCACAAATTGGTAGATACAGAATAATTACAGAAATGTAAAGCACAGCGTAGGGAATCTAGTCAATAATATCGTAATAACTGTGTATGGTGCCAGGTGCTGCTAGACTGATGAGAGGGATTACTTTGTAAGTTATATAAATGTCTAATCACTATGCTGTTCACCTGAAACAAATATAAAATAATATTGAATGTCAACTCTAATTGAAAAATAAATAAACAAATAAATGTAAAAAAATAGGTTCAGATAAGTGCAATGATACCAAAAAAAAGGGAGAGTAGGAAAGAGGGATTTGGGAATATTGGGGAGGTAAATGGCAATTCTAAATTTGGTCAATAGGTTTGGAAGAATGTGACAATTGATTAGTGAGTTAAAGGAGGTGAGACGGTTTGCTGTGCAGAAGTCTGGGGGCAGGGGGGTGGGGGGAGAACATCTAGGAAGTTCAAATGCTTGAAGGTAGAAATGTGTCTGTGTTTTCAAGACCCAGCAAAGAGGCCAATACAGATGGCACCTAATGAGTGAGGTTGGTGACTTACTGGGTGCTAGATCATTTAAGACGAAGTAGGCTCTTTCTCCAAGGACATGGAAAGACACCATGGTGATTGGAGCAGATGAGTATCATGATCTAAGATACATTTCCAAAGTATCATTGTAGGAAGTAAGTGTAGGAGCAGGGAGACTGATCTGAAATTCTTTGGAGAGTCATAATAAAATCATGCCTGTGCTTGAGTTTAACATTAATGATATTGAAGAGAAACACTGGGGCAGAAGTTTCTACAAAAGAAACAAGCCATCTGCATGTCCAAACCAAGGGATTAGAGGAAGCGCCTAGAGACCGCTCCAGAGCTCTGATTCCGATGGTCAGTGGCAGCTTCTAAGAACCTTGTAATTCTTCTGCTCATGAAGCTGCTGTTTCTCTCAAGGTAGTTTATTCATTCATTGTTCAATGTACACCCTACGCCAGAAGATCTGCATAGGTGCTGGGAATATCATATATATACACATACATATACATATACATACATATATATATATATATATATATATATATATATATATATATATAGTCCTTGCCACCCCTCCCCCTCTCACCTAGCAGTGTTTCCCTATAGTCTCCCTCATGTGGGCATGTTTGACATCGCCTACTGTTGAAAACCAGAAATCATCTGTTGGCAAGAGAACTGAACTTCATTTGTTTACAGAGAGCTGGGAATTATTTTTTTAAATAGAAGTTATAATATATATTTAATTTAGTTGATAAAATACACTTTACCAGGAGAGCTTTAGGACCTGTCAATTGAGGCAGAGGAAGTATCATCTTCACAATCAGCATTTTCCCGATGATTAGTGATGTCACCTTTTCATGTGGTAATTAGCACCTTCTCATGTACTTGTTGGCCATTTGAATATCTTCTTTGGAATAATGTCTATTCCGGTCCTTTGTCCATTTTTTAATTGGATTGCTTTTTTTTTTTTTTGCTATTGAGTCAGATGAGTTCCTTGTGTATTTTGGATAGTAACCTCTTATTGGATATGTGGTTTGCAAATATCTTCTCCCATTCCATAGGTCGCCCTTTCATTTTGCTGATAGTTTCTTTGGTTGTGCAGAAGGATGTTAGCGTGATGTAGTCTAATGTGTTAATTTCTGCTTTTGTTGCTTGTGTCATATCCATATCCATTGCCAAGACCAATGTCAATGAGCTTTTCCCCTATGTTTTCTTCTAGGAGGCTTAGGGTTTTAGGTCTTATATTTAAATCTTTAACTTATTTTGCGTTAACTTTTGTGAGTGTGATACAGAGGTATAGTTTCATTCTTTTGCATGTGAATATCCAGTTTTCCCAGCACCATTTATTGAAGAGAGCATCTTTTTTTTATTGTGTATACTTGGCTCCCTTGTCAAATATTAATTGAGCTTATATGCATGAGTTTATTTCTGGGTCTTGATCCTGTTTCATTAGCCTCTGTCTGTTTTTATGCCTATATCATACTGCTTTGATTGCTATAGCTTTTTAATATAGTTTGAAATTAGGAATTGTGATGCCTCCAGCTTTTCTCTTGTTTCTCAGGATTGCTTTGGCTATTCAGTCCTTTTGTGATTCCAATAAATTTAGGATTTTTTTCCTATTTCCTTAGGAAATGCCATTGGAATGTTGATATCCCTATCATGCATTGAATCTATAGATTACTTTGAGTAGTATGGACATTTTAACAATATTAATTATTCCAATTCATAAACAGGGATATTTTTCCATTTGTTTCTATCTTCTTCAGTTTCTTTCACTAATGTCTTATAGTTTTCAGTGTACATATTTTTCACCTTCTTGGTTAAATTTCTTCCTAATTGTTTTATTTATTTATTTATTTGCTACTATTGTAAATGAGATTTTCTTCTTTTAAAGATTTTTTTTATTGAGGATTTGGGGGAGGGGAGCAGCATTGGGAATTTGGGGAAGGGGAACAGACAAGTTGCTGTCCTTTTGTTCTTCAGTCTAGTTGTGGAGGACATTGCTTCACTGGCCCATGTTGGTATCATCATTATACTCTTCCCAGGTGAGGCAGATTGGTCGCCAGCCTCTGGACAGCCACTCACAGCGGCTATTGTTAGCTCACTCCGGCTGCCAACCATTCACTGTGGCCTATGGCAGCCCACTGCAGCAGGGGCTGCAGCTATGCCATCCGGGGGACTCACAGCAACCCAGCTCCAGGTGGAGCTGTTGTTCACCATCTTTGCTGTATGAGGGCAGTGTTACTGGCCCTCATATGTGGGATTCGAACCGGGGCCACTGGCATCCCAAGCCAGCTCTTAACCAACGCGTCACGTGGCTGGCATGAGATTGTTTTCTTAATTTCTTTTTGCGGTAGTTTGTTGTTAGTGTAAAGAAACACAACTGATTTTTGTATGTTGATTTTATATCCTGCAAATTTACTGAATTCATTTATTAGTTTTAACAGTTTTATGGTGGAGTTGTGGCTATTTTTAAGAATAATAGCTTTATAATTTGAGATATAATTCTCATACCCTAAAATTCACCCTTTCAAAGTGTGCAATTCACTGGTTTTTAGGGTGACACAGTTGCACAACCATCATCACTACCTAATTTTAGAATGTTTCATCACCATAAAAAGAAAACCTGTATCCATTAGTTGTCACGCCCCATTCCTTTGCTTCCGTCAGTCCCTGGCAACCATTAATCTACTTTCTGTCTCTATGGATTTGACTATCTTAGCAGCAACAACATTCTAGTGCAGATCTCTAAGATATTTGCTCTCAGTTGAGTCATTATTTGATACTTAAGTGTAAATTAACCCATCAGCTGTATCACTTAACCTGGCTTCACGCTAAATAGATTAGAAGGCTAAGTGGAGTGAGAATAAGTCAAAGCAATTTCTCAAAAAGGCATAAAATATGAACTGTCAAAGAAACAGAACAGTGCCATGCCCTGCTTTGCCAAGAAAGTGATGCAGTACCTAACAGAATTTGGCTCTATTTATTATCCTTTCTAAATAAACTATGTGTCACTCTGTAGTGTACCTTTTTTCTGAGAGTGAATTAATTGACCCTTTCCCAAGGAGGACTACTCTTTCAGTGTAGGATTGTAGATCTTTATGAAGCACCAGATGGACAGCCCTCCCTGTCAGGGAATTTCCAGCCTCAGTGGCCGGAGAGAAGTGGGAAAAGGGCTCTGAAGGGCTTGCCTTGCTGAGAGAGGGGTTCCAGGGGGATTCAGGTGCTGCTGGTATAAGGAGATCAAGTTCTTTTTTTAAATCTCTGCTACTTATGTTGGCAAATTGATTGTTGTTTACTCTATAAGCAGTATGAATAGATGTTTTGGTCACAGAATATTTGGAGAGACGGGTACGTATTTCGGAAATAAATACAGGCAGTTATGCTTTTTAAATTGTAGAGAAATATATCTGGAAACATTTCTTTCCTCCCTGCTCTATTTTTAATTCTAAGTCACCCATTTGTCGATTTGTGGGATTCCGTTACAGTAATAATATGCAAGTTTAGATATTCGGACAGAAACATTTACAAAGCACACCCAAAAACATATTCACTATCAATCACTCTTTATGGACTCCATGTTACTGATTATAAGTAAAATTGGCCTTGAAAATTTTGATTTTATTGCTTCTATAAATTTAACATATTCTTGGTTACTCATAGTTAGCGAATCAGTATTTATGGAGTTAAAGGTGATAGCTAAAGAAATTTGTAATTCAAAGCATGTTTATCTTTTCATTTCATTTGGTTTAATTACATGGCCTATAAACAACTTAAATTCCAGCAGGGTTATTATTACTCCAGTTCTTAGCCACTGTGTTGAAGACTTCTTATATACCTTAACTATTCAAAGAGCTTTACAGTATCAAAGTTCATCTTACAAGTTCAACAACTTTCATTGACTGGCACTATTTTACATAAATTTTAGAATTAAATTTTGTTGAAACTTATAACATTTCTTACATTTTAAAATCAAGGTAAGAATGATTATAGTTAGTCCACGGGCTTTAAGTTTATGCCAGTAATTATAATTTTAAAAATCGACATTTATTTATAAAATTTTACCTGGGGGTGCAAAAGCCTTTTTATATTCTATGAAAAGATGATAGTTTTATATGCCATTAAATGAGTCATGCTGAAATCATTGCTTACAAGGGGTTTCATCTAAATGATAATGGGTACAAAAAGTAAATTACACCCTGGTAGCAGCCACCTTTTTGTTTTCCATCTGGCAAATCTAATAATACTTGAAAAGATGTTAAATCATGAACAAACTAATAGCTCAATTAGAAGATCAAATAAAGCATGCCCCTAATGGTTTATTTTATTTTACATCTTTAAAATACTTTGATAAAAGTTACTAATCTGCATATTCCAAAGGGATGTGACCTCAGAACCTTTACAGTGTAGCAGTAGTTTTTAGCTTCCTTGGGGTTATGTATCTGATTAAAATTATGAACTCTTTGGCTCAGAAAAATGTATATTTGCATACCTAATTTTGCATAAAAATTCCTAGAGCCCTGAACTCCTGTTTAGCTAGTCTGAAACAGAAAATATTCATTGTAATTAAGCTAATTTTACAATTGCTGTGAAAGGTATTATTTATAAATCATTTTTATAAACATTGTTATGGCTTGATAGTCAGGAGTTTCAATTTATTTCTATGCAATAGCATTTATTAATAGTTTTTGGGGGTCAGCTTTCAGAAAATTTATATGTGAGTCTGGTCTCAGCCAGCTTTATTAAGCAATCAATCAACAAATGCATGGTTAATGAACTATTACTGCCTTTTTCTTCAGGTTTATTTCCTTACGTTCATTGAAGAGCTAGTATAAACCTAGATAGACACACCAATTTGCTTAATGGTGTTGGAGATTTTGCATTTTCTGTTATATAAATTATGTATCTACAACTTTGCACCCACAACTGGCAAATTACTTTTGGATTTCCAAGGAGTTGTTCTAATTCTACACTGGGTCCACAGGTCAACATTTTGTGAGGAAGAGTTTTCAGAATCTTGCTCATAATGGGAAGTTGTTAGGAGCAAGCCAGCAAGCAGGAGATTTTTCCTAGCAGCACATCAGCCAAGGGGAAGTTTGACTGTGGAAGTTAGGATGCTACCTTGAAGGAAGAGTTTCTGAGTAGTGGGTGTAACAGTTAGGGTCCCAACAAGAAATAGATGGCATATTCAAATTAGGGTCATTTGAGAAGTTCCTCTTACAAAGAGATAATTACAAAAATGGAGATAGGAGTAGGGAAATTATTACAATAGTGCAAAAACCTAGGGCTACTAACAGGGGTGTTGTCACCACCTTTAGGTCTGAAGGGCCAAGACAAGGGAGAAGTTACCAGGAGATGGAGGGAAAAGAGTGGTAGAGAGCAGATCACTGCCTTCCTTCCGTTCAGGGACACAGCCAGCCCAGGGAGATCTCACTTAGAGGGAGCAGGGTTGAGTAAGTACCTCTATACCACTCTCCTCTCATCTCTGATCTCTTCCTGGGCTCTCTCTTGGCAAGAACCCACCAAGAATCCATACATGTCAGCCTCCTGGGGCAGAAAGTGATAACAGATGAGGTGGAGAGTTGATCTCAGGGCAAAGGGAGGGTTCTTCTAGATAACCTTCAACCCAGAAGTTAGATATTCGAAATTCCTCCTTTTTCAATCATGAGTGGAATTTTAAAAATTGTGGTAAAACACTGTAGGGGCAGAAAGATCTCCCCTTTTCTCCTTCTAGGTTCTTTGGCTAGTCTAATAGTTAACATTACATTAAGACAAATTAACAGGAGGAAAACATACTTAATTTTGTATGTATGGGAGCCCCATAAAAAATATGATACTCAAAGAAGTGACCAAAACAAGAAATTTTTATACCTTTTAGACAAAGAGATAATAATTTGTGAAAAACTGACAAGACAAAGGGGTTTGGGCTAGAGGTAGTAAATTGGTGAAGAAGTAACAAGTTTTATTCATACAGTCTCCTCAGCCCTAAGCTCCTGTCTCTGGTGATAAGGATGCCTTCTACCCTCCTGGTAGAAGGAAGGTATCTTTCACTTGGGAGGTTTATCTCCTGCTTTCAGAGGGGCAAAGGAGAGTCAGAGAGTCCTTGTATCAGCTGTTTCTCAAGTGCCTTTAACTCAAAATAACTAATATGCTAAAGTGGCATATTTTGGAATGAAATATTCTGAAACCCTGCAATACACATATTATATAAAATTTATCATCCTACCATTTTAAGTGTACAGTTCAGTAGTTTAAGGACATTCACACCAATCTCCAGACCTCTTTATCTTGCAAAATTAAAACTCTATACCCATTAAACAACTTCCCATTTTCCTCTCCCTCTAGTTCCTGGTAACCACCATATACTTCCTGTCTCTATGGATTTGGCTACTCTAGATACTGCATAAGAGACTCATACAACATTTGTCTTGTTATGTGGATAGTATTTTAAAGATGGTGGTCATAGGCATTTGTAGAAATGTCTAGTTTCAGTCATTAACATAGCATTTTCATTTTGGTAAAATGTTCCATTTCCTGGAGACTCCAAATGTGACACAACAGATTTGTGACACAACTAATAATAACAGAAATAGGGCATTAGAAGTACAGTTGACCAAAATCAGTGTACTTTAGGGGTAGAGAAAAAATTTTAATATGTCAAATTTAAAACAAGGATGTGACAATCAAATATTAAAAGGCATGTGTCAGTACATAACAATAAAGTACATTAGTGGGTAATGTACAATTTGCACAACAGAGGAGGAGTGGGTCAGTGATCCCAGACCGGGGAATTATTTTACTACTGCCTACATTGGGTTTCACCAGTTTCTTCATGGAGAGGGAGAGGAGTTTAATGTAAGAGTGATGCTCTGAATAGTTACATTTTATTGTAGAGAGTCACAGATTAGTAAACTGCATGTAATTTACACTCTCGTAGGGGGCCAGTGCTTCTATTTGAGTTTTTATAGTCTTTGGGTATTAAAGAAGCCATTAACTACTGCACCAGTGCACCCCCATATATCCTTTCCCCAGGGGTGAAGGAATCCCCTCTTGTGAAGATCTGTCTACACTGTGCATACTTCTGTTATAGATATGTACATGGTTTTATTGAGGTATAATTGACAAATAAAATGGTATATCTCCCTATCTAAGAGTCAACTTATTTGGGACCTAAATTACACCAGCAAAATCCAGTCACAGCAGCGCTTAGGTTAGGGTTTGGTTGAATAACTGGGGAAGGTGTGTACACACTGGTGATTGTGGGGTACCTTTGAATTCTGTCTACCACAGTGGGTAACAGTGAGAGGACAGGTCCTAAGGTCTGACAAGGGAAACAGGTAGCTAGAACTGTTCTCTGCTCTTTAGGAAAAAAAATGTCTAAGTACATGCAGGTTATGAGAGAGCATATTCGGACTATCTGGCAATGTAACTAGACCGTGCAGAAAGGGACTGAGCCCAGGAATTAGGAGGCCTGCCCCTGACACTTTGTAGCCATTTGATCTTGGTCAGATCACTTAACTTCTCTGAGTCTGGAATTGAGGAGATTGAATAGATCAGGAATTCCCAGCCAGGCAGGAGGGCAGGAGTGAAGCAGCCACCCTGAAGTCACCTGGGGAGCTTTTTCAAATTAAGCATTTTCCCTTCTTTCCCAAGACGTTGTAACAGTGCTGGAAGGTGGGAGAGACAGGTTGACGAGGAAGAGAGATGGGCGCGTGCAGTGCGGAATTAACTGTTCCTTAGGTCATTCACTCATCCATTCATTCATTCCACAAATATTAATTTAAGATCACCTACTTTGTACCAAACACAGTGCTAGGCACTGGGGAAGTTAGAGAGAATGAAACAGACAGGATCTCTGCTTGCCATCCAGCCAGTACAAAATATCACTGAGTGGGGACCCCAGGGTGCTAAGGGAGCTGAGAGCAGGAATCCTCCTCGAGGAAGTGATGCTTAAGGAGCAGGCATTAGCTAGGAGAAAAAGGTAAATGAAGAAATGGAATGAAGTAGGGGGAGGGGGAGACTGTTTCAGGCAGCGGAAGAGCATGTTTGAAGGGGTGGAAACTTAAATGACTAAGGCACATTTTAGGAACTATAATTAGCCCATTATGAGCCGAGTTGGTACATGTCATAGCCAGCCTTACAAATCATGCTAATGCATTTAGGTTTTTATCCTAAGAAAAAAGGGGAAGATGCTGAAGGGTTTTAAGCAGGGTGACTTGAACAGTTCAGCACTCTAAAAATATATTCTGGCTGTAGTTTGAAAAACACAGTGATGAGGGTGACTGTAGTAGAGTCCTGGAGACCATTGCAGATGGCCGGGACCAAACCGTGTCAGTGGGCATGAAGAGAAGAAGGCAGACTTCAAAGAAATGCAGAGAACAGAACCAATAGCACAGGCTGGTTGGATTGATATATCTCCAATTACAGAAGTTACAGGATTAAATTTGGCTGCATGTATTTTAATTCACAGTAACCCCTTTATATTACTTAGGTGGTGTCTACTCCATTCACAAGATCTTTAGGTTGAAACAAGACAGCAGATCTTCTGTATCCTTTTGGAATATTTATTCCATTGGTTTGGAATATTCCATTGGGAATCAGTATTTCAGCAGGATACACAAGATCTGGATTCCAGGGCCTTGTTTCCTTATCTGCTCAAGGAGGGAGCTGAATTGCAAACGTCAAAGACGTGGAAGCTAATCAGAGGCACTGGTTCATTCTGCTTTCTCCCCAGGTTGGTATGAGTTTCTGGCTGCAGTTAAAAAGGCATTGGCAGTATCCCCCCGAGTGCAGTGCATCGTTTGATCAAGGGCTACTCCAAAGGGAGAACTTTCACCCTACTCTAGCCCTAGAAGTAGTGCAAAGGCAATAGCCAAAGATAGCCATGCCTCTAAATTTGGCTCCGTGGCCTGGTGTCTTTGGAATTTGCCTAGTGTGCCACCTGGCTGGGTTATCTACCTTGAGTTTACAGCGTATTTAATCAGATTCAATTTCCCCTTGCTCAGTGGAAGAAGATGCATTGAGTACAGTGAATGACCTGAATTCAACATAAAATGTACTGACTTCTAAAACTTCATTTTGTACTGTCCTCGGAAATTGTAATCAGCGGTGGCGCTCTGTGTTTGGGGAGACACCTGAAAGCAATGGGCTGAGGATGGCCATGAGAAAGCTCTGCCTGTGGCTTCCCTACCAGTGCCCTCCCCTCCGCCCCCCCCACCCTCGCAAAACTAGCAATGAAGAGACATGATGGGGCTTTTCCACCCTTTTAGGGCCCAGAATATTTCACTGTGATGCATATTGCCTTTTTTTGAATTCATCTGATAATTTGCCTTTACATGCATTGTAATCTAATTTTACTCTCATAATTGTTTAGATGGACTGTAGAAAGAGTGTTTTATTTTAGTCCACTAGAGGGAACCAGAGGGATTTATTTTATTTTATTATTATTTTTTTTTTTTTCAGCTGAGCCATCCTGCCCAGAGGGATTTAGACATTAGAGCCAACAAGCCTTATCTAAGGTTCTTAATGTTGTATTAGAGAAATCTCCAGGGGTTCTTGAAGTGGGCTTAGCATCAGAATCACTAGGAGTGTTTTATTTTCTTTTTAACTTATTTACATTAAAAACATCTATTTTACTTTTTAGGGCAGTTTTTAAATTCACAGCAAAATTGAGCAGAAGGGAAGTGTTAAAAAAGTGTTGTTTTCCAGGCCCTGCCCCAGATCCACAAAATCAGAAGATTTAGGGGTGAATTTCTATTGTAAGAGTTGGTAGAACCCCTGCAAACAAACAAACAAAAAAGATCTGCTGAACAATATAAACTTAAAGCCAAGAACAAAGCAAGGGTAGGAATGCACTGAATGTTATGTAGCCTACACAGCAGGGTATAAGAACAGAGGCTCACAAAGTTTTAAACAATAAAGAAAAAAAATTAGAGGTTAAATACTTGGAGACTGTCAATATTTAGAATATGAGTCATGTGTTTTTCCAATTAAACAATTTCAACTGTGAAATCGAATTCATGTTTACTTCAAGCCAGAGGAAAATCTGAAAACCACCATTAGAGTAAGACTTCTAGCTCCAGGAATGAGATTTTAGAAACCCCCAAATCAGGAAACAATATATTGTTTTGGAACTAAGCATCTCAAGAACGACCACCAGCTTTCTGTGATTTTATCCAGGGAATAGAAATAAATGCCCGACCCGATTGCCACAGGCACAGATGTTTCCAGAGTGTCAAGTACATGCCAGCAAACTGGCCCAAAGATACAAGCTGCTTAAAAAAAGTTACAGTGGACTGCCTGTCTCTATGGAGTCGGCTGGCCCTGTGGAAATTTACAAATTTGTTTGTTTAAATCAACATCAAATAACCAGAATACTTGTAACAAGAGCTGGTCTTTATAACAGATCTCTGAAACCTAGCTGGAATATCAAATAAAAACTCACAACACCCCTACCAAGGTCCACCCTAACTGGGATTTGCTGCAATTTCGTGGTAAGAATCGTACATGCATCCTGATCCAATGTATTTTCTAAGCCAAAGGTAAAAGGGACACCTCCTGACTCATACCTCCATCTAAATACATAAAGATTCTGAGCACAATCAAACTGGAAACATTTCTCTTTAAAGATTGTTCTGGGTCAATAATTTTGAACAATAATTTTAAAAAGGTGCAAGGCCCGATTGGCCCAGCAGACCCTGGTAAGGGTGGAAACAAGATTCCTCCCTTTAAGCTTTTGCCTGAGGAACCTAGACAGATGGGCAGCAATCTTAGAGTTCTCCATTTTCTTTCTTCAAATGTTAGTTTACTGTGTACCGCAAGTCCTCATACACTTTTATAACCTAATCTACACAATCATAAAACACAGTCTTGTATTATGTTTTATGTTATAGATATATTTCAACTCAGAAAAACAGCAGAGTATTGGAAGATGAGGTGGTAAAGTTATAAGGGTAAATCTATTTTTTAAGAATTTATTCTCAAAGTAGCATTTGGAAGGGAGGTTATGAGAGAGAACAATATCATAATTTACTCTAACTCAAGTAAAGCACACAAATGAATAAAATTCCATTTGCTAGATAACTTGACTATACAGTCATGTGTTACTTAATGATGGAGATACGTTCTGAGAAAGGAAATTTTGTAGTTGTGCGAGCATCACAGAATTCACTTACACACACCTAGATGGGATAGCCTGCTACACACCCAGGCTCTATGGTAGAGTGTATTGCACCTAGGCTATAAGCCTGTGCAGCATGGTACTGAACTGAATACTGCAGGCAATTGTAACATGATGGTAAATATTTGTGTATGGAGCTTACAGGGCTGGAAGTTGCTCTGGGTGACTCAGTGACTGAGTGGTGAGTGAATGTGAAGGCCTAGGACATTACTGTACGCTGCTGTTGACTTTATAAACACTGTACATTTAGGCTACTCTAAATTCAAAACATATGTTTTTCATCTATAATAAATCAACCTTAGCTTACTGTAAATTTACTTAAAAAACTTTTAAAAAATGTTAAACTTTTTGACTCTTTTGTAATAACACTTGGCTTAAAACACACATACATGGTACAACTGTACAGAAATATTTTCTTTCTGTATATCCTTATTCTATAAGCATTTTACTATGTTTAATTATTTTCACTTTTGAAACTTATTTGTTAAAAATGAAGACACAAACACACACATTAGCCGAGGCCTACACAGGATCAGAGTCAGCAATATCACTGGCTTCCACCTCCCTATCCGGCCCACTGGAAGGTCTTCAGGGGCAATGACATGCATGGAGCTGTCATCTCCTATGATCACACTACCTTCCTCTGGAATCCCTCCTGAAGGACTGGCCTGAAGCTCTCCGTGAGGAGTGTCACTCTTTTCAGAAATAGGTCCATGATGGTTTGCTTGATTTGTTTCTGTTTTCATCATAGATTCGCTTGGAAGCAGATAATGTACAGTGAGCATTCCTCTCTATTAAGCTTTTTAGTGTTAGGGTCCAAGTTTTCCAACATTTTCAGGGGCTGGTTGAGGTCTGCAGAAACATCTACTAAACCCTTTACTGTGAATTTTCTTGGTGGTTCTTATTCTTTTTCGTCTCCTACAATTTTCTTTTCTCTTGCCTCTTCTTTAGCTATGCGTTCCTGTTCCAGTTTGAAAATCCCTCACTAGTCGGTTCCTCTAGGAGCTCCTCCATTTTGCCCTTGTTCACGCCCAGGTTCAAGTTGTTTGCCGTCTCAACCACATTCTTATTGGTTTTTGCAACCTCCTCATCCTTGGCAAATCCTTTGAAGTTCTGGATGAACCTCTTGAATGTCTTCTTCCAGGTGCCATTTATACATGCCTTGGTGACATCACCCCAAGCCAAAGCAAGGTTCTTGATGCAATCATAGATGATGCAATCCTTCCAGAACTGCGTCGGTGTCTTTCTCAGTTACAGCAACTTCCTGGGCATAGGTTCTCCTCAGGTAGGAGGCCTTAAAAACTGCTATAGCTCCTTGATCTATTGGTTCAATCAAAGAGGTTGTGTTTGGAGGGAAAAACACCACTTTGACTTTGGGATGAAGATCACCAACAAAATGAGGGTGTCCAGGAGTATTATCAACAATAAGCAAAATCTGGAAAGGCATGTTATTCTCCAAATAGTGATTCTCCATTTCACTGGCATGGCAATTCAGGAGGGCATCTTGGTAGAAGAGCTGGTCAGCATGACTTCTTATTGCTCCTGGAGGACACAAGCCAGTGTGTACTTATCAGTATACTTGAAGGCCCTATGCCCTCACTGTGCCAGATCACGAAGGGTTTCAATTTGTAGCTTGCAACATTGCTCCCAAGGAAGACAGTTATCCTGTTCTTAAAAGCCTTGAAACCTGGCATTGACTTGGCTTTCTTTTGGATGAAAGTCCTTACAGGCATCCATTTCCAGAATAGGGAGATTTCATCCATATTGAATATCTACTCTGGCAAATAATTTTCCTTCATCATCAGCTTATCTAGAGCTTCCAAAAATTCTTCAGCTGCCTTCACATCAGCACTCACAGACTCACCACTCACTTTCAGATTATGTAATGAATAACGAATGACTCTTGAATCATTTAAACCACCCAGAGCTAGTTGTAAACTCAATATCATAGTCAGATCCAGACTTTTCTTTCAACATCACAAACACACTTTTTGCTTTGGCAGTGATCATCATGGTGTTAAGAGGAATTTGTTTCTGTCTGGTGTTCAATCCAGGTCATTGGAAGCATCTTCATATCTGATACAGGCCCTTCTCAAAATTTTATTAGTCTCACTGCATTCTATAAAGCAATTCTTTTAACAGCTTTTGTCACTTTGTTCTTGTTCTTCCAGACTGTATTGATGGTGCCTGACTGGCAAGTAATAACCATCACTGATTTTTTTACCTTTGTAGTCCTTAATCACTTTCAATTTTATTCTCAGGTCAATCACTCAATGTGACATCTTACTGGAAACATTAGCCATGGATTTTGTATGCTTAGGGGACATGATAAACAAAATAACTTGAGACTAAATCAAGCACAAGGGGAAATGATGCAATCAAAAGATGAGTTAAGGGCCGGCCGAGTGGTGTGGTGGTTAAGAGCTGGCTTGGGATGCCAGTGGCCCCGGTTTGGATCTCACATATGAGGGCCAGTGACACTGCCCTCTTAAAAAAAAAAAAAAGGTGAGGTAAACACAAGATGTATGAGGCTGCTGACAGCATAACATGGCATTTGTATTTCAGCAAACAATTATTTTATAAGTAGAAAAAATGCACTCTAACATTATGATAAAAAGTATGGTGACTATATAAACCAGTAACATAGTCTTTTATTACCATCATCAAGTATTATGTATTGTATCTAAGTGTATGTGCTATACTTTTATACACCTGGCTGGGCAGTAGGTTTGTTTATACCAACATCACCACAAAGATGTGACTAACATGTTCAATGATGTTATAATGACTATGACATCACAAGTTGATAGGAATTTTTCAGCTCCATTATAATCTTATGGGACCGCCATTGTGTATGCGACCCTTTGTTGATTGAAATGCTGTTATGAACTACATGACTGTATATCCTGGTCTACATAATCATGTCCCATTTTGAGAATAAAATGTAAGAAAGCTTTTTCCCATAGAAGTATTCCAGAATTATTATTTTCTGTTTTGAAATAAGAAATGCCAAGTTCCCTATAGATGTTAATGACATTGAGCATCAGAATATATTTATCTCATAATAAATAATAAATTTACAGTTAGCCAGCCCCCAATAACTGCAGAATTAATTTTAGTCCTTTGCCCCAAATGATAAATATTTTTCTCTTGTCAGCCTATGGTTGCAAATGAAATACAATTTTCAATAAATTAATTGGCTGTAAAACCTGCTAACTCCTACTAGGCTGGCTTGGCTAGAGGACAACAGCTTTTGTTTGAGATTCTGATACAGCTCCAAACCCACAAAATTATTAAAATTGTCAGCTGGTGTTTCTACAGCTGCCTGTATCCCTGTTTCAATAACTCCTATACTCCAAACCTACATCTTTGAAGAGAAAGCTTTTCTAGTTGTAAATGTCATTTCTCATTCATTTGCAAATTTCTTCCCTTATTACTCAATCTCTGATTTTTTTCACACCTTAACCACTCCCCGTTATGATCTATTCCATCTAGCGAGCGAGATATATATCTAACGGATTATAGCTCTCTTTTCCTTGGAATGAGGATGCAGCCTTCTAGTTCTCTACAGTGCAGTCATCCAAATAGTTCTTACCAATCCTCGGAAGTTAGCACTTGAGGTTAAATCTATTTACTGCTTTGGCTTTAAGTTATATCTTTCAGAAACATTAGATTCAAATAAGTTTTCCCTTGGTTGTAAGGAGCTTAGAGGATGGGTTGAACTGGAACCCATATTGTCATATAAATACTCCTTTCATTTTAATCAACACTTAGAGTTGAAAATATCAGGGGACAAAAATCCAAACCCAGAAATAAAGACAGGCTTTGTTCATAAATATTACTGGTCCTAGACTTCTCACTGAGTTGAAAAACTGGGGCATAGTAAATCTTTTTCAATTGTATTTGATTACACTCAATTATGGCTATTTTTTTGTGACCAATAAGTGATTATATTTTTATCAGAGGTTTGAGAATCAGTACATTCTCAGGAGGAAGCATGTGTTCAGAGGAGAAAGCTTGGCAAAGTGTTTCGCACATGAGTAAACTCTACTAATTTGAAGTTACCAACTGCATTCTATAGTGCAGTTCCTATATAGGTTCTTTCATGTGAGTTTTAATTTATTCTGGATTATTTTACTAATTTATTTTGTTATCTTAATTGACTTAAAATGTTTGAAAGATAATTTATACTTTCATTTCTCATAGTGTGGTATATTATTGGGTTGTCGCAAACATCATGATGTATTCTTTCTGTTTCTCATTGCAAAACTGTGTCATGACTTTTCCAACAATCCAATAGTTATCCAGAATGACTCTTCTCTTTGAAACACTAAAATTTTGAATAAATAGTCTTTTAAAGCCTTCTTTCCTTCTTTCCTTCTTGCACTGGTAAGCTGAAATGAAAGTAAGGAAACCGAAGACCACTGAAACAGAAGTAAAACCAGGAAATCTGGAAGGAAAGATTAATTGAAGTTTTAAAGTATGTATATTAAAATAGCTTGCATTTTCATTAAAAGACTAGAGATAGTATAATCACCAGATAAACAGAGGAAGAAAAAATGAAATGGGAAAAACCAAACAAAATATCTTAATCGAAAAGAAGGAAAGAAGAAAGCGAAGACAGAGAGAGGGGGAAAAAAAGGAAACAGCAAAGACAGAGAAAAATGAAACTGTAAGACAAATAGAAAACACATGATACAGTGCTAGAGATAAATTCACAAATATAAATAATCACAATAACTCTCTAGTTAAAGGCAAGTCTTACATAAATCCTTTCAGAGAATAGAAACTGAGGGAATACACCTCAACTTATTTTATGAAGCCAATATCATCTTGATGCCAAATCTAGACAAGGACACTACAAGCAAAACCAAAAACTAACTAACTAACTAACTAACTAACTAACTAACTAACTAACTAACTAAACTAAATAACAAAATAAATCAGATAACTCTTAATCATGACCATAAACAGAAAAATCCTAGACAAAATTAAATTAGCAAATTGAATCTGAATATATATAAAAAAGGTATACATTATGATCAAATTGCATTCATCCCACAAATGTAATATTGATTAGAATTTGATTAAAATCAGTTTATTAGGAGCATTCTACTATTTTTTCAGGTCTGTAGCATCCATGCCATTGTAATATTTTTTATATATATATACACATATATCCCTCTTTATTCTCTTCATTGTACCAGGTGAGTTATCCAGTTGTCCCTAACTATTAGAGTTCTCTTGTCGTTAAAAATATCAGCTGAAAGAATATTTCTAAGCACAGAGTACATTTTTTCTAATATGTATACTAATCACTGAACGCTTTTTAAATAAAATTCTTTCCAAATCATAGATAGCTTTCAATAATGTATATGTATTTTAGTTGCATGAGTATATCAAAATAATTTGCTGGCATTAACAAGATCATTAGCACAGATTAGACAGATAGGGTTCTGTCAAAGGACAGACATATTAGTCAGGGTTCTTTGGTTGTAATCAACCAAAGTCAAATCTGAATGATTAAAACTATAGAAGAATTGACAACTTCTCGACCTGGAGCTCGGCGGCTGTGAGTTGCCGTGAGCCACTGTAAGCAGCCATCCAATGGCTGGCGACTGACTGCCTCAGCTGGGAAGAGCGCAATGATCGTAATACCAACATGGGCCAGTGAAGCGACGTCCTTCACAACTAGACTAAAGAACAAAGGACAAAAACTTCATTGTTCCCCTTCCCAATTCCCCAGTGATGTTCCCCTCCCCCAATTCCCCAATAAAAATCTTAAAAAACAAAACAAAACAAAACACTGAAGAAGCAGTAAATAAAAAAAAAAAAGGCAGAACATAAAAAGTCATAACCATAGGAAAAGATGTCAACCTCATTAGTAATAAGGCAAATGAAAACTAAAATGAACTGTACAAGTTATCAGTTACCTTTTGCCCTTAACAATGAACATTTTATTTTATTTTATTTTTTTAGCTGAGCCATCTTGCCATCTATTGGCAGCTCAGCAGCAGTTCAGCTCGTGCCCATGTGGGAACTGAACCAGGTGACCCTGTTGCTCAGAGCCCATACTCTTGATTGAGCTCTTAACCAACTGAGCCACTCAGCCAGCCCACACAATAAACATTTATTGCACATATTTTCTGTGGGTCAGGAAGTTGAGAGTGGTTTAACTGGGTGATTCTTGCCTGGCTGTCTCATGAAGTTGCACTCAAGAAGTCAGCTGGGCTCTAGTCTTCTAAAGGCTTCACTGGGACCGGAAGATCTGCTTCCAAGATGGCTCACTCACATGGCTGACACGTTGCTGTTGGCTGTCACCACGTGGAGAAACTGCTTGAGTGTCCTTACAGCATGGCAACTGGCTTCTCTCAGAGCAAATGACCCCGCCTCAGAAATCATAGGCCGTCATTTCTGCAACACCTTATTGTTGACACAGATCAACTGTATTTATTGTAGGAGTGCAGTATACAGGAGGTGATACCAAGAGGCAAGATTTATTGAGACCCACCTTGGATATGAGCTATCTCAGCTACCATTGCACATCTAATTGACAAGAATTTAGAAGTCCACCACTCCCTGTCATGAAAGGGACTCAATTACACTCTCTAGGACCACATGGGGGAAAAAAATCAAGGCAGAAGAATTACCACACTGTGTGGGTCCCCTATCCTCTTGTCATTTTTCTGGAGAGAAAGGCCTTAAGCCATGTTGTTTCTCCTCAACCCAAAGGTATAGAGCAATGGAAATGGTCACCAGCATGTGGGGATATAAACTCGTACAACCAATGTTGCAAAAATGTTTGCGTTTCCTAGGAGGGTTGAACTGCTACACAACCTGTGATCTAGCAATTCCATTCCTTGTACGTAGTTTACAGATGGTTTTGCACATTTGCAATGGAAAACATGTTCACAGAAGCCTTACTCTTAAGAGAAAAAATTCATAAATAATTCGTAAGTGGATTGACTAATTATGGTATATTTATCAAGTAGAATACTATGTAAAATGAATAAACTAAGGTTCATGCATCAGACTTAAGTAACCTTAGAAACAATGTTGAATGAAAGATGCAAGTCGCAAAGGAATATGCAGAATATATTATTTAGAGTCCATACATAAGAGGTAAAACTATAAAGAAAAGCAAGAGAATGATCAACACAAAACATAAGATGGTAGCTGCTTCTGTGGGCAAGAGATCAGGAAGTAATTGGAGAAGGGCATGCAAGAGGCTAGAAGGCACTGGTAGCACTCTATTTCTCCAATGCCCTGGAAGCTTATTATGATTCTTTCAACTCTGCAGATACATATTTTACAGTCCTTTTGTGAAAAGGATATGCTCTACAATAAAAAAAAAAATTGCAAATTAAAGTGTCTTAAAGAAAAAGACAATTTTAAATGTCAGGGTTGTTTCAGTGAGCAAATGAATTGTTCTTAAGTATTCATCATTACACATCGAGTGTCATCCCATCCTCCATTCCTTTTCATCAAAATAGAAGAGTATAAATGTACCAAGCCTGGAAAAGACAGCCAAGTTTCTTCAATTCAGAAAAGTTGCCACAAAAGTCACAGTAATTTGCCCTCAGAGTTCCCTCTGATTCACTGACTGGCTCCAGCTCTTTGATGTAGATTTGCAGTACAATTGCTAAAATATTATAGATAGAATAATAATCCCTTATCCAAACTTTGTGCAAAAGAAAGATTAGAATTTGATTAAAATCAGTTTATTAGGAGCATTCTACTATTTTTTCAGGTCTGTAGCATCCATGCCATTGTAATATTTTATATATATATATACACACATATATCCCTCTGTATTCTCTTCATTGTACCAGGTGAGTTATCCAGTTGTCCCTAACTATTAGAGTTCTCTTGTCGTTAAAAATATCAGCTGAAAGAATATTTCTAAGCACAGAGTACATTTTTTCTAATATGTATACTAATCACTGAACCCTTTTTAAATAAAATTCTTTCCAAATCATAGATAGCTTTCAATAATGTATATGTACTTTAGTTGCATGAGTATATCAAAATAATTTGCTGGCATTAACAAGATCATTAGCACAGATTAGACAGATAGGGTTCTGTCAAAGGACAGACATATTAGTCAGGGTTCTTTGGTTGTAATCAACCAAAGTCAAATCTGAATGATTAAAACTATAGAAGAATTGACTGGAATGAAATGGAGTGTCTCATTGAAGTGAAAAAGCAATTGACTAACCAGACTTAGGAAAGGGCAGGACTTAGAATAGCTCCAAGAATCTAGATGGTAGAATTTATTGGGTAGTATTTTTTCCTAGGTTCAATCCTCAAAATAAATTAGCTTCAATATTTTTCCGTTGTGTCATTTGCTCAGCTTTGAAATTCCTGCTACAGACTGGCCTGGTTTGGGGCACGTGACCACTTCTTGTCAAGGGGAATATATGATATTAGGAATATATAATATAAGTGACATCTGTACCCAGGCTGCTGCAATGATAGGTTTGGGGTGGTGATGGAAAGAGGTCCAGTATTTTCCAAAGGAAAATCAGGTGCTATTACTAAAAGAATGGGGGTATTGATGCTGGGCTGGCAAAATAGCACATATCCATGATACCAACCGTTTTAGCAGAAATTAATTTTGCTGTAATCTTCTTATCCAGAACCATTGCACAATTTAAATTAATGTTACACACTTTGGGGCACTGTCTTAATCGGCTTGGGCTGCCATAACAAAATACCATAGACTGGGTGGCTTAACAATAGAAATTTATTTTCTCATAGTTCTGAAGGCTGTGAGTCCAAGATTAGGGTGCTAGCTTGGTCAGGTTCTGATGAGAGCTCTCTTCCTGCTTTCAGACAGTTGCCTTCACCCAACACCTTCCCAGAGGCTTTCCTCTTTCTTTTCTTCTTCTCCTGAGGCTATCAATGCTATGAGAGTAGGACCCCACCCTTATCATTTCATTTAACTTTAATTATGTACTAAAAGCCCAAATACAGTCCCCTTGAGGGTTAGGGATTCAATAGACAAATTTTATGGGGCGACAGTTTAGTGCATGGTGGGTACCTCTTATGAGAGTCACAACTTGCTACCTCACTTTTGATAGTCTTCTTATCCTCATACACAAATTTAATTGCAAATTATAGTGCGTGTGTGCCATTTCCTAAGTCATCTGTCAGCAGTTTGTCAGGCTCTGTGGTGAGCCCTGTCTCTCCTCCTGGACTGAGAAACACTGTGCTGAAAGCCAGAGGCCCTGTGTCCAATGTCCGTGTGCCAAGCTGGCTTGTCTGAAGGCCAGGCTGGCTTGCTCATGTCTTACTTTTCTGCAGTTCAGCTCTACAATCGTCACTGCTCTAGCCCTAGCAGTGTTTCCTCCTTTGTTTTTTAGACGCCCCAACAGGAATTACTTAGAGAGGCCATGTGGAATCGTGGAAAGATGTGGAAGCCAGAGCACCTGTGTTCTATTTCTAGCTCCAGCACTATAAGTTGTGTAACTTTAGGGAAATCACAAAACTTCAGTAAGTTCATTTATGCCACAAATGTGCCTTGCTTTCTTACTTACAAGTCTGGGGCTAGGTGTTGAGAAGTCAGTGATTCATGCTATGAGTCAAAAATGTAGGATGCTATGTGGGGAGGGTGGGGAGCTATCAACTAATCTGGTAGCATGGTCACAGAAGGCATTCTGAATGAAATGACTTTTGGTAAGAGAAATGACAAGCAGGGGTTACCTAGGAGTAATGGTAGGGGCAGGATGGGGGAGGAAACCCATTCAAGACAGGGAACAGCATGTGCACAGGCCCTGAGGCAGGATGGACTTGGCACTTTGAGCTTCTGGCTGGATCAAAGAGAGGCATGGGAAAAGTGATTTAGGGTGAGGCTGAGCAGAAAGGCAGGTGCAAGAGTATATCAGACCCTGTTAAACATTTTGTTCCTGTCCTAGGACCTGTGGTGGCAGTAGGAGGAGACATGCTCTAATGTGTGCTTTCAAAAGATCACTCGGACTAGAATATGGGGGAGTATGGCAGAGGAGTAGAGGTGGGATGGCAAGATCAGTGAAGTGGCCAAGGAGGACAGTGGTTTGGAATGAGGAGAGTAAAGATAATAAACATGTTAATAATTTCTAACCAAGATTACTATGCCTGCAGATTGTATTACATCTACCTGATTGGCCCAGAGTGTTATTTACTGAGCACCGCATTTAGAAGCACATATTGAACCAGACACTTTCTTAGGCACTGAGGATACAGCAGTGAACAAAACACAGATCCTGCCCCACAAAGCTTACTTGCTAGTGAAAGAGTTTACATTCTAATGGGATTGCTGTAGGACCCCCTGAGATATGTAAGCTATCCGAATGTGAACGATTACTTTGGGATATCTAGTTCACTGATTTCTAGACAACACTGTTTTCAGCTTCCTCCCTGTATTACTTTTGTATGGCGGCTTCCTCCCTGTATTACTATTTGTATAACAAATAACCATAAACTGAGTGGCTTAAAACACCATAAATGTATTATCTTCAGTTTTGAAGGTCAGAACTCCAAACTGGGCCTCACTGGGTTAAAATCAAGGCATCTGCAGGGCCGCATTCCTTCTGAAGATTTGTGGGGGGGAGTCTGTTTCCTTGCTTTTTCCAAACTTCTAGAGGCCACTTGCGTTCTTGGCTCATGACCCTTCTACCTTTAAAGCCAGCAATAACCAATATCACGTCACTCTAAATTTTACTCTCTTCCTCTTCATTATAAGGGTCCTTGTGATTACACTGGTCCCACCTGAAGCATCCATGAAATGCTCCCCATCTGAAAACCCTCCACTTAATCTGCAAAGTCTCTTTAGCCGTGTAATGCCTGCACAGGTTCTGGGGGTCAGGACATGGACATCTTTGGGGTGGGACATTATTCTACCTACCACGCTCCCAGGGCAGCGTTAGTAGGTCCCGTCATGAAACGGAATCAAATTTTCTCTTCTCTCCTCTCGATTTTGTTCCCAGTGTGATACTGAGCGGTAAAGTGACTGAAACCCAGGGACAACCATAGTTGAATCAGTCTCTTTTCCTGTGCCTGAGAGGTTTTAAGAGAATCCCCAGAGGGCTCCCTCTTTATGAGAAGGCCAAGTGTCAAAACCCAGGCCCCTTCCTGTGCTGCTGGGAGAAGCGCTCAGAGGGTGGTATCTGATTGTCAGAGCTGACTCACGGTTCCCAGAATATTGCAGCTAGTATCTGGAAATCTCTAACTGTGAGTGCTCTGCCCAGCAAGGTTTCCTACCTACAGGGTTACTAGTGGGGGGTGGGGAAAGACACTTAAAAAATATCGATACCCTGACACATTTCCCAGCACAGAGGCAGGAAAAGATCCAGGTGAATAAGAGAAGATATGGAACTTGTATCCTTTGGGGTGAAAAGATTCTAAGCACGTCCTCAAAGTACCACACTTTCTTACAATGCTGCTATTAAAGTAGGAGAAAAACCACCACTGGGGATTTTTAGTGACCCATTTAAAACTAAATTAATTGGCATTTCATCGTCAGGGACCAAGCTGGTTTTATAAATCTCTCCTGGGCCCGCTCTGAAGGAGCGGCTCTGAAAAGGAAAGAAAGGGTTCAAGTCTTCCTTTTTTTTCCCCTTCAAGCAAATGACTAGGGTTTTCTGATTTCAGGTAAGAACGTGCCAACTCAATAATAGCAGGTGAAAACTTGCTGCCTTCAGAGGCGTGATTGTGTGAGATGCTGGTGGAGCCTGTGTTGCTACAGTGTCACGTTGGCTCCTCAGCTCTCATCAGCTGGACTTTTCTGGGACTGCCAAACTGACCTGCAAGTCCTGGTAAGTGAGAGGGCTTAAAGGCCGGCAGTGGGGAGCAATGTAAAATGTGTGGGTGCGAATGGGCTTGAGAGGGAGGAAGGATGCTAGGATGTTCGAGAAGACCAGGCAATTATCAGAGAAATGGTGTAATCTGTCCTTGTGAGTTGCCTCCCCGGACAGGAGTTGACAATGTCAAGGTGGGCTTAGAAACGGGGCAGGAGAATGAGCTTTTTGGCCACGTTTCTTTATTGTTTGTCCTGTGCCACAGTAATGGGTGGCCTGGTCATATTTGCTCCTTCAGTGAAAAGGATTCTCCATTTTTCTCGGCCTTCTGAGAAGGCCCCTGGGAGAAGCAGTTCCACTAACTTCAGATGGGGATGGGCCTCATCTTTGAAGGACAAGTGCAGCAAGAGGCACCTAATATGCAATATCCGCTTTCCTGGACGCACTGGGCTTTTGTTTCTTCCTTCCTCAGCCATTTTCAGAACCCTGCTCTCCGCTTCCTTTCAGTCCTTGTAATCAGCATCATCTCATCCGTGCCTTTCAGCGGCTGGCAGCACAATGCCTGCAACCTGGTTCTCCCGCCTTAGTTGACTGCTGCAGCATTATCAAGTCTCAAGGGCACTAGCTGAAGAACGGAGGCGGCTTCCTCCAGAAATCGAGTCTCCTTTTCCCACACTCCAAGCAGGAATATGGGTGAAAGGGAGGTAAGGGAAGTGCTGTCTCTCGTTCCCTTTCAGAAACCCTGCTGGGGTTCAGATACCGTACTTCATAATGCACTGCAGCCTACAGCCTATGCATTTTCTATTAAAGCTAGAATTGATTCACGAGGTAATAAGTGGAAGAATCTTCCCCGGGCAAAATTACTTCTGCTATTAGAAGCATTACGCAGGTTTTTACAGCTGGAGATGAACTACCCCCATGTTCTGTGTGTCTGGATTGTGACATCCAGAGCTATTTCATATGGCTGTGAATAGCAGGCAAGTCCGGAGGAGAATGTGGCCATTTGTGTCTCGAGTGCCTGCATGTGTTCCTATAAGGAACTGCTCTTTAATTTTTTTCACCAGGAAGCTACAGCTCATTAAAACAAACTCGACACAGAGAGCATGGAAGAACAACACTTAAACTGTGTCTTTGCCTTAGGGTTTAGTGACCTGCCTAATCAAACTGCCCTAGTGTTGATTTTAAAGCAAAGCTGCTTCTGTACATAAATCACCAGGTGGCCCTGTCCAAGCCCCTGAGAACCTTTGTGTCACCTGGTCTATCACTTCTCCTTCTGTCTGTCTGCAGTTTCAACAGTCAGATGCAGGGTTGGCACCAATCCGAGTGGTTTGGTTGCAGGGTGGATGAGCTGCTGAATGGGGGAGATCAGCTAGACACCATCAAAAGTCCATGTCAAGGTCCCAGAGCTGTATCTCCCAGAAAGAGGCTGTGTAATAGATCACCAGTAGCACCTTTGTAAAGAGATGAGCTCAGAAAAATTTTAAGTGAAATCTTATTATTATCATGATTATAGTCTTCTCCTTTAAGAAATCACATAGAAAACCCTTTTAAACACAAATAATCCTCCCTTAATTTTATCTCTTCTAGAAATGCTGATTTTTTTCATATGTTGGAAAATGGTTACTCCTCTAGAGAACAGGGCACTTGGGTTTATAAGCCATTTAGCAGCAATATAGTTAAAGTGTTGAGAGTTAATCATTTCTATTCCTACTGCCAGTAAATCTGTTTTGTGTGTCCCAGCTTGAAGAACGTTATGGAGGACACGGGCGAACATCTGAAAACAATATATCAGCAAGGCAGCCCTTGCCTCTCTGGGGTGCGGTATTTATGGAGGTAGCAACTATTGAATGGGCAGGGGAAGGACACTGTGACCTCACAGCCCTGATGGTTTCACTTCCCCGAGAGCGTCCCAGGCATGCCACTGTTTCTGCCAGTCCTCTGGGAAAAGGGGGTAATGCAAAGCTGCAGAGTACGTGTTCTTCAGAGACCAAAACAACAAAAAATAGAAAGTGTAAGGAGCTGACTTGATCTGCCGAAGTCTCTACTTAATATTTTTCCTTCTCCCAGGAATGAAAGTGACATTGAACATTTGAAAACACACAGTGAATGCAGTCCCAGTTGGAACCAGAGGTATACTCAGTAAACAAGAATGGACTTAACACTCTAAACCAAGCAGCACCTGGAGAAGGAAGTGCTTGTAGTCAGAAGAAACACAATCTAAATGCCAGCTTAGCTGTGAACATTACTCCCACCTAGTATTGACGCTTCAGCATTTACAACATGCATTTATTACTCACAGAGATCCTGGAGAGTAGGTGTGGGTTGAATTACATTTCCCTGAAAGTAGTGTTGAAGTTCTTACCCCAGCACCTGTGAATGTGACCTTATTTGGAAATAGGGTCTTTGTAGAAATAATCAAGTTAAGATGAGGTCATATTGGATTAGGATGGGCCCTAACTTAATGACTAGTGTCCTCATAAAATGAGGAAAATTTAGATGCACAGGAAGAGGAGAATGCCATGTGAAGATGCAGATACACAAAGGAACACAGCCACATGACAATAGAGGCAGACATTACAGTTAGGCAGCTGCAAGCCAAGGAGGTCAAGGACTGCCAGCAAATCACCAGACGCTGGGAGAGAGACATGGAATGGATTCTGACCTGCCAAGAAGGAACCAATCTTGCTGACGCCTTAAGTTTGGACTTTTAGTTTCCGAAATTGTAAGAGAATACATTTCTATTGCTTTAAGTCATCTTGTTTGCAGTACTTGTTACAGCATCACTAGGAAACTAATACTGTGGGCATTATATTTTCATTTTATAGAAAAGAAGCACAGGTTTCAGAGATGTTAAGAAGCTTGCCCAAGATTACATAGTCTCTAGAAGGGTAACATGAAGACTTAAAACCCAGCGCTATAACTTCAAATCCTAGGCCCTTCTGCCCACATGACCTCTGAAAACAGTTGACATAGAGGTGAATAAAAAAGAGATGTGCCACAATTTCATTTCTGGGTCTATACTCAAAAGAACTAAAAGCAGGGTTGCAAAGAGATATTTGTATCCCCATGGTTATAGCAGTATTATTCACAATGGCCAAAAGGTGGGAGCAACTCAAATGTCCAATGGATGAATGGATAAACAAAATGTGGAATATACATACAATGGAATATTATTCAGCCTAGAAAGGAAGGGAATTCTGACACATGTTACAATATGGATGAACCTGGGGACAGTTTTCTAGCCAGTGCCCAAAACACTAATACTGTATGACCCCATTTATATGAGGTACCTAGAGTAGTCAATTCCATAGAGACAGAAAGTAGAAAGATGGTTGCCAAGGGTTGGGGGGTAGGGGAAATGGGGAATTGTTGTTTAATGGGTATAGAGTTGAGTTAGCTCAGTTTTACAAGATGAAAAGAGTTCTGGAGATTGGTTTTACAACAGCATAAATGCACTTACTACTGAACTGTATACTTAAAAATGGTAAATTTAATGTATATTTGACTACAATTTAAAAAAAGAAAGAGAGATGTGGACGGGGCTTATACTGATGACAGATTGTTAGCATGGCCTAGCCATGAGAAGGCGGTCAGATCGGACAGGCTGGTTTCCTCATTTAAGAAAACCTTGTTTCTGCCTGCCTGGGACTTGCACCCTATGGACTCATTCAAAGAAGGCATGTTGCCTGCCTTCCTCCAGCGGGGCCGGGAAGCCCACAGTCTGACAGGTGCCAGCGTTACCCTTCATGCCAGCACACACTCTGCCACTGCTACTCCACACTGCTGTTCAAGGCAGCTTAGCTCACGTGGTTAGCATCAGCCCCTGAGACAGTGCTATGTTCTCTCAAAAGACTTGGGGAACACATCCTTTCTTTGTTAACAGGAGAGAGATTTTAATTGTGCTGTTTCCTGATTTTTGTTGACTTGTGAAGATGAGCGTCATGAGGGTCACTCCCATGGACTATTCCCTTCACAGACACAGCCATGCTCCTTGGTAGCAGAGCTCTGGCCAGCTGGCTAGTGTTGGCTTCAGTCATCTCTTTCCGGGATGGAAGCTGCAGGCTGACTGGCTGTGAGCTCCTGTGCAAGCGGCCCCTGGCCTGCAGGGGCTCTCTCTCAGTGCTCTCGATGGGGGCTACATGCCTCTCTTTTGTTTGCTTCCACCCCCTAACTCGTCTTTGTGTTGCTGATATACACATCTACAATCTGATTCACTTGAAGATTACAACTCGTTCTACTGAGTTTAAGGGGTGTAGAGGGGCATCACAGATATATAAGAATCATGGTATGTGACTGTGTTGGTTATCTTCCTTCTGGCTCTCTAGATCCACTCTTGGCCCTTTTCGGCCGACCTCTAAGGATGACATGTTCAGCGCTTCCCTGTCCCTCTTGCTGTCCATGGGGTTCACCTGCTGGGAGGCAGTGGCAGGGGACATAGGCCGGAGGAGAATCCACCCAGAGGAGAAGCTACTCCCTCCCTGCTGATCCCAAGGCTGGGACACACAAGTTGCAGCAACCTGCTCAGAAAATCAAGCCCCTTATGTACTGTAAATTACTCAGGAAGCCAGTTTGTCATAAGTCAGATTTACAGAAAGCCAGATTACTATCTCTAGTGACAATACAGGAAGCTAGACAATAACTTCTGTAACAATTGGCCGCAAATAGCCAGGATTTGATTAATAACTGACAGCTTTCCTAATTTATGTCCCTGCTTCTAATTTAGGACCAATCAGAGGAAGCCATTTATGTCCTCCTAGAGATTTATACAGGATACCCCACTTCTAGTTAGCCTGCTTATAGCTTCCTTGGACCAGCAGCCTTCAATCAGCATACACTTGAAGCCTACTCTTTTTTTGTACTGTAAAGCTGTCCCATTCTCCTCCCTGCCTGGAGTCCCTGACAAAAGGAAAGTGATGGTGGCTGACAACCTTCCTAGAGCAAGCTCAGAATAAATCACCTTTTCTTTTCTCATTTGGTTGATCTTCATTTATTTCCACAGAGCCAGTAACCTTCCTATCCCCCTACTGTCCTGTCCAAGGATGATGATGAGATTCAGATCCTAGGTTCTCCCCTGTGGACTAGATTCCTTTCCTCTGCTGGGGAGAAGTGTGTGGCCAGCAGGGTGTCAGCAGGAGAACTTTCCTAGGAAAGGGCCCAGCCAGAGCTTGCTGGATTTATGGTCCACTCCTGAGTGAGATACAGGGGCTTCTTTTAAGAGCCAATGACCAGGCAAGACCATAAATAAAGTTTAACTCCAGTTCCTGCTTTCTTTTCCAGTCCCACCCACCCCATGAGGGCTGGGGCCTATCGTTACTCTTGCTAATCAACCCAAGCCAACTGGTGTGGCCTGAATTCCCAGTGGATAAATTTCCTCTCTGCCAGCTGCCCATCTCCATGGCCAAGTCCAGCTGCTTGCATTCTCCTTATCCCACCCTTGCTCTGCCTCCAGGGATCTTCTCAGCCCTTTCCTTCTTTCCCCAGGGCACACACCATTGTTGCCTACATCAGATGCAAGAGTAGTTAGTGCTGTTCTCACAAGCAGCCCGACACAATCATATATCTGAATTATTCAGAGTCTTCCTGCCAGCTTTGGTTCTAGTGGGATTTTTGAAGAGATTGAGACGTGACCACATGATGGCACTAGAAAGCTGTCAATACTTTGTGGAAAGTTGGCAAACTGCAAAGCTCCAGGGAGTTAAAATCTGTATTATTCTGTTTTTGTGAATATCAAAAAACTGAAAACTGATAATTGTTAACAACTTCCAGAAAATCTTAATATATTTTGCCAAAGACTCCTCCTAATCAATGGCCATTGATGTTTGACCCTTGCCAAACATCAGCCCTCCTTCCTCAGCACACGTCCCCACTGCTCAAAGCTCTCTTCTATTTGCACTCAACACATTTCTGCCCTAAGTAGTCTGTCAGTTGCTATGAGCCCAAAAATACACACAGAGAGATTTAAGAAAGATTAAAATGTTTTACCAAAGCATGAGTGAAATGATTTCTCCTGTTGTTTTGGTCCATCATTATGCTAAGTAAAGAGAAGCTCTTTCCTTTTCCTCATACATAGCCAGGCAAATCACATGCAGAAATGAAAACTGCCCACATCTAGAAAAATCCCTCAGCTGCCCTGGTTGATTAGTCAACATCTAGAAAAATCCCTCAGCTGCCCTGGTTGATTAGTCATTACATATTTCCCTAGCACAGGCAAGTGTGCCCAGGTAATCATTCAAAAACATTTGATATTTTCCTACACCTTCTCTGTCTGATTCAAATTCTTAGGAATTAAGGTTTGTTTTGTGCACACTTTTAAAAACAGCATTGGTGAGATGTACGTGGCCTTCTTATTTTTTAACATGACCTAATGATAGCTTCATATTCCCCAGGCCCTGTGAGAAAGGCAGCAGAGCACAGTAGGGAGAAATACATCTTTAGGGTCAAGGTTGGGAGGGGGTGGCCTGAATCCTGGCTTAACCCTTTGTTACCATGGCCAAATAGCCTCAACTTCTTTGACCTTTATTTTGCTTCTCTATGAACTGGTGTAAAGAATATTTGGCTTCTACATTTGTTGTTTTGGGGGGGATTAAATGAGATAATGCAAATATGCATCATAGGGGCTCAATCATTGGTAGGCAGTATTCCTGTGAGTAGATTGGATGATCACAGAGCATAACCTGTGGTCAAACAACTGAAAGGTCAGGGAAGTTCCTCATACTCCTTTGGAAACCCCACTGGCTGATTAAAAGCATAATCGTTTGAGTCAAACTACCTGGACCCAAACCCTTGTTCTGCCATTTATGCAGTAAATGAATTCAGGAAAGGGAAGCAAAGCTTTCCAAACCTGAGTGTCCCAGTTTGCAATGGTAGCAAATAACAATCACAGCCTCTGCTTTAACGTTGAATGAGCTAATGCATGTGTTATGGATTGAATTGTGTGCCCCACCAAAGATATTAAAGTCCTAAACCCCAGTACTTGGGAAGGTGACCTTATTTGGTAATAGGGTCTTTGCAGATAGATGGTCAAGTTAAGATGAGGTCATGGGCGGGGCGGGGGGAGAGGCTAATCCAATACAACTAGTGTCCTTATAAAAAGAGGAAATTTGGACAAAGAGATACATGCACACAGGGAGAACATCATGTGAAGATGAAGGGAGAGACTGGGAGTGATGCATCCACAAGCCAAGGAATGCCAAGGGCTGCCTACAAACCACTGGAAGCTAGGAGGGTGGCATGGAACAGGCTCTCCCTCTCAGCCCCCAGAAGGAAGCAACCCTGCCAACACCTTGATCTCAGATTTCAGCCTCCAGAACTGTGAGACAATAAATTTCTGTTTGAAGCCTCCCATTTTGTGGTATGTTGTTATGGCAGCCTCAGGAAACTAAAACAATATGGACCCATTGATTGGCACCTAGTAAGCATTCAAGAAATGTTAGATATTCTTGCTGTTGCTCTGTGCTAGTACAATTTCTCACTTTTTCTAACATCAGTTCCTTTGCACACGAATATTGTCAGCTGGTTTCTCCTGCCTGATTACTGGAACTTGCATTTACTTTATTGTGATGCTTAAGCACGTGTAGAAGAGCATATACAAAAGCAGATTTCATCAAGCTGGGGATTCGATTTTTAAAAAATTTAAACACCTTGATCAGAGAGCATCACTAAACAGAATGCCCAGTGTATGAAGAATGGCTTTATACAATGTGAGGGTGGAACCAGACGACCTCTGTGATTAAATTTTGAGGTATTCTAGCAGGTGTCAGGTCCATGGCTGGTAGGAGACAAACCATTAGTACGGAGGGGGTCTCCTGGCATCCTGATCTGCTACTCACACATCCCCAGGGAGTGGAAATTCATCTCATGAAAAGCACAAGATTTCTGGCAGGGCTCCTCGGTGGCTGCTTTATTTTACACTTGTCCTGTGACAGTAAAAAGGAAGCAGTTTTATTCTCTCATTTTTTTATATGATCTGTCTCGCTGATGACAACTGCATGGAACTCTTGACTGATCTGGCCTGTGACATCCAAAATGTCTCCAAAACCACCTCCACAATATAGGAGCCCTCATGGCTTCCGACTCACAGGACATGTTCAGTAGTAATATGTTGTGAGGGTAAATGAACTGCCAAAATAAATATGTATTTTACTAACACTTGATTTGGGGCCTTAAAGATCATTAAGACAGCCACACAGGAAAATATACTTTAAAGGTTGGAGGTAGAAAGCATTGGTGGACTTTCTTTTTGGAGGAATTAAAAGTACAAGCATTCCCTTCCTCTCATCCATGTACAAACAATCCCTAGAAGCAAACTGTCTGGAGTATTTTATTTCTTAATTAATCCAGTTTTGTTATTTGGTATAAATAGGATGATGTTCAGGTTGAATGAAAGAACAGGAAAGTTTAGGGGATACAATCCAAGGAGGAGTTTCAATTCCCTCCACATCTGCTGCTCTATTTTACTTTAAATTAGATTTTAAAATTAATTCAATTTTTCATTTCAAACTCCTCAGCTCTCCCTCACCCCTTTTCCTTTCCTTCCAGGAGCTGGTCCTCTTGTCTGTGTTCTCAGTTCTTCCGTACCAGACCAAATGTTACTTTCTGCATCATCTGACAATTCTTTTTCCATCATTTAAAAAAATCACTTAGCTGTATAGGTAATAAGAAGAGTATGACATCAGTTGACCTATCAAGGTCAGAATTATTGATATAGAAAAAAAAAACAAGGGTCCTCACACTCCCCATGTTAGAAATTCCATTCCATGATTCACCTCTTTCAACATGCAAATATTTAAGGTAACAACACTATACAACTTGACACACCTCCACCTTCATTTCCTCATCTGGAAAAGCTGAGACACAGCATGGGGCTATTTCACAGGGTTACTTTTGGGAATCACATTTTCATGTATTTATGAATACTCAGTTTCCCACCAACCAAGATTTCTATCTGCTGATATTATACAGGAAAATAGTTGTGAAATCAAATTAAGGAATGAGGAACAAGGAACTTACACACAATAGCAGAAAGTCAAGATGAAATTAGGAAAAACATATTAGATATTGGGGGGTGGGATGGCTACATAATTTCTGTAATTAAGCTTTAATTATGACTCAGGTTCTTGAAAATTCCAGGTGAAGGGTCAGTTACATGGTTTTCATGATAAGAGAGAAGAGTAAGGTTTCTAAGAGATGACATGTAGAACTTGAATGTCTCTCTATGTGGAACTTGAATGTTCCTTCCTCACACGGTGGAAGGAACAAGGAAGTTTCTGGGGTCTCTCTTATAAGGACATTAATCCCATTTATGAGGGCTCCACCCTCATGACCTAAGTACCTCCCAAAGGCCCCACCTCCTAACACCATCACATAGGATTTCAACACATGAATTTTGGGTGGACAAAAACATCCAGTCTATGGCAGTGGCAGATTCCTCTGCTTAGCAGTGGGGCGGGTATAATGATGGAGAACTCGGAGATTTTTTGTTTTGTTTTGCTTTCAATTAAAAGTGGACTCTCAGGCCGGCCGAGCGGCACATTGGTTAAGCGCTGGTTTTGGGAGCCAGCGGCCCCGGTTCGGATCCCACATGAGGGCCAGTGACACTGCCCTCTACAGCTAACAACAGCTCCACCTGGAACTGGGCTGTGCGAGCCCCGGTGATGGTGTGGGCTGCAGCCCCTGCTGCAGTGGGCTGCCATAGGCTACAGTGAGCGGCCAGCAGCCAGTGTGAACGGCTGGCAGCCAGCGTGAGCTGCCAATAGCCGCAGTGAGCGACATCCAGAGGCCAGCGACCGATCTGCCTCATCCGGGAAGAGCGCAATGACGATAACAACAGTGAAGCAACATCCTCCGCAACTAGAATTGAAGAGCAAGAAGACAGCAACTTGTCTGTTCCCCTTCCCCGATTCCCCAACGCTGTTCCCCTCCGCCAATGCCCCAATAAAAATCTAAAAAAAAAAAAAAGTGGACTGTCTTTTAAAGTTGTCTGTTTTGAATACAGTTAAACCCCTTGAATAGGAGGGATAAGAAAACATTTGAGGAACTAAATATGCCACAAGAAAGGAACCTTGAGGAGTTTACCTGCATTGGGAATGAGGCCTGGGCCCCTGACCTATAGCCTGTTATGCTCTCTTCCCTCCTTTTTGGACAGATCTCCTCAGCCCGCACCCCATGTGCCCTCAGCAGACTTGTCTGTCTCTCTTTTTGGATCCTGGAGTTGCTTGAGGGACAATTTCTTTCTGTCTTTTATCTTAGTGTCACCAATTCCTAGCAGATTCTTAGCTCCAAGGGGGCAGAGAATCTATTTTGTCATTTTCTGTACATCCTGCTCAGTCTCTAGGAAGTATTTGTTGCATGAATAAATAAAATAGCCAGCAAATTATAGGGACTTACTAAGTATTTGTTCAATTAAAATTCAATCACATTTTTATGTAATTGAGGGATTAAGTATTTTGAGAAACATTTACTAGATCCTATGTAAAGTGACTATCTTATTCACTTCCACTCTCTAGTCGTCTCTTTAGGATTTTCTGCTTATACAAGTAATACATTTTGCTTGCAGAAAATCTGGAAAACAGAGAAGAAAATGAAAATGCTACATAGTACTCCCACATAGAATTAAGAACTGTCAATATAGTCCTACACATACTGCACATAATTTTTTTATTCTGCTTTTTACTTAATCATGAATATTTGTCTACATCATTAAATCTTCTCAGTTAACATCTTTCTAATGGCTATGCAAAATTCTGACTTATTGACATGTCTTAATTTTATTTACCTATTTCTCTTATTACTTCTAATGTAGGTTGGTTTTGATTTTTCATTATTATAAATTATACAGTGAAAACCTTGAATATAAGTTTCTGTCTGCTGTTCTGATTGTGTGCTTAGCATAGAATCCTAAAAACCTTTTTCTCCCTAGTTGTTCATGGCAATATACATATTTAAGAAAGCACTGGTACTTTCTGCCTGTCATTAGTGACCCTGGGTAAAGGTAAACATGGCTACCAGCTATTAGTTTGCTAATTGTCCTTTTTTTTAAGATAGTGATGCAATAATTTCTAGTACTCTAACCTTGTGACCATCTCCAAAATTGCATTGTTATCTCAGGCTGGCTTACATTCGTCCCACCCCCTTCACAGTCTGGGTGCTCTGGACATTTCCGTGTCATCCAAAGAAGGGTTTTGAAAAAACTGAGATTGATGGGGTCCATTCAGGAGTGTGCTCTTTAGGTGGAAAGGATAAAAGGTAAGTGCATTTTTATGATAGCTTTCAGTCACCCTGAACAACTATTGACCTACCCAACCCCTGAGTTTATGCCCATTGTCACCCTCTAAAGAGCACTCTGGCCTAGACAAACTCCGAAGGCACGCTGGTTCTATCAACACAGCCTGCAGCAGTCGACCGTCCTTTTTTCCTTCTGCCTAAAATACCTCATTAGAAGAGGAGATAGGTATGCGTTAGCCCAACACATTACATGAGAAATGCAGCCACGATAGCAGGAGGGACAGCTTACCTAGACAGTCCAGAGGTAGTCCTTTCTCAGCTAAGATCTAAGTGGCTACCGATTTTAAACAGGGCTGGAAAGATGTGACGAGGCTAAAGGCACAGAACTGGTCCCGGTTACCAGCTCGGCACGAAGGAAGCACCTGTGTCAATCCCTGCAGCTGTGGGCCTATGGTCTCCAGCTGCACCTGGGATAGAGGCTGAGCAGCCTGCACAATGAGCCACAGCTGATAGCATGGGCTGGCACTCAAGATGGTTGTGGAGCCCAGAAGAGGATCAATAAGGTCAAATGCCAAGTGCCCACTTCTATTTTTAGAAAATTTATGGGTGACAGTTCCCTGAGAGATTGACTGGTCCAGAAGAAAAGAAATCCTTAGAAAGTTGAGTTGGATCATGTGTTGGAAAGCTGCATATCCCAGATATGAGATAAGCACAGAGCCAAGGACAGGGTAAGAAGACTGGCAGAGGGAGGGTGCATGCCCAAGCTCATGGCAACTAGTTCATCCTGCTACTTAGAGATGTTTTTATTTTAGAACAAAAGAAATGCTTGGTGTGAAAATCAATGACAGGCAAGATTAAACCAGACACTTATTAATTGATAGCATAAACTTTCAATAAGTGATACACTTAACTGTAGCCCAAACACTGTGGTTTAAAAAAAAAAAGTTACATGGCCCACAACCCTTGCCAGTATATTTTTACAAGGCCGTTAAATACTGCCAACACTCTGTGATGGTGAGCCAAATCACTCTGGAATATCCTGGTATAGAGCACAGCCCCGTGTTTATGTGATACCAGAGGAATAAGCCATATAGCTGGACTCGAGATACCAGAGGAATAAGCCATGTAGCTGGTGAAAGTGTTGTGCCAAAATGTATGGGTGGGAGCCAGCCCTCAGGCTAAGCCATGATGACTGAATAGGGAAAGATGGGGACTGACCTAAGGGAAGTCCTTGCCAGATGAAAAAAGGAGAGGAGATGTTTGTGCTTTAGTGGGTGGAGATAAAAATGAGGTCATAGGAGGCATGGAGTGTGGGGCAAGGGGTCAGCTGGGAGTGTCCTGGTGACCATCTGTTGTGGCTAGGTGAGGTGTTGGCCACAGTTCGATGGTTGATTCTGTCAAGTAGTGAGGGAGCCTGGAGCCCCTCCTCGCTGCCTCTCTGCTCCCACCTAACTCACCTCTCTGTCATGAAACGTTTCCCAGGTCAGGTTGGTTCGAACCTGGAAATGCAAAATAAAAGAACAAAAATGAATGGTGCCCAAACAGTGCAGCCTGTACTTGCCATCTGTGAGTTTTCAGAATGATTCTGCTTCCAACCTCCCCTCCAGAGGCGGCTGATGTTATTTTCATATGCAAAGCTTCCCACATCCTGGCAGCCTTCTTTGGCTGCCAGAAATAGAGTATCGGGGTCAAGATGCTTCTGGAGAGATCTGATCCACTCAAGAAGAACGTTCTCTGTGGCTGCCCCACTCACTGGGACTTGGGCTGCATTTGTTCCCGGTGATGGACTGAGCATGTGGTGTGCTCTCTGGAGGAGGCCGCATGTAGGACGTGCAGCTGCACTTTCATCACCAATGTCCACCCAACACATGAGTTTCAGTGACCCCGTATTTCCTAATAAATAATTTCTTTTTTTTTTTTTTTGAGGAGATAACTTTTATTTATTTATTTTTTATATTTTTAAATTTTATTTTATTATTATTATTAGTTACAGATGTAAAAAGCAATGCAATAGTTATTTTTTTATCCCTTACAAAGTGACTCCCCCTCCCCTCCCCTCCCCCACCCGATACCATACATATCTATTACAATTCCATTGACTCCATCCCTACACTATTTTCCACACTAATAGATAATTTCTTAATGGAGGATTCAAAACTTCTCTTCGTTGCTTCCAACACCCTCCTTTGTCTGACCCCACCCGCTTATGCAACTTGCTTTGTACTCGCCCTCAACATCTCATCCTCAGTCTGGCTGCCCTGTTGGCCTTATCTGTAAATTTCTCATCTTTCATAGAATCTTCCAGATCTCCTGGCTCTCTTCCTTTCTGATCACTAATGGTGCTTGTCACACATTAATTATGCACTCTTTCCCAAAGCTCACCCTCATCTCTTATGTCAGTTTTGTTTCCCCTAACTCATTTAAAAATGCACTGAGGTCAGAGTCACTGCCTTCTCCTTCTCTTTGGAGCCTGTCTTGGTACACACAGATAAGGGGTGGAGCTTTCCCTGGGGTCAAGTATTGGGTCTCCTACCTGGGACCCAGGGCATTTGGCTGCGACCTGCTGCATAACAGGAAGGAACAGCTAATTCTTGGAAGGGGAAGAGGAACGGGGCAGCTGCTGGATGACAAGCAGGAAAAACAAATCAAATACATACAGTGGAAGAGATGCTGGTTGGCCACTACGGCTCCCACCCCTTCCTGTCCTTCCTTGTCTTTTCTTCTCCTTCCAGGCTCGCTCCAAGGTCAGGGCTGGGAAGGAGTCCACAGCAACGCACTGTGTTGGGCTCCTGCCTGGGTGGGGAGGTTCAGGGTGAAGTAAAGAGGCCTTTGCCACAAAGAAGTGTGCTTTGGGAAGTCTGGCTGCAGTAGATGCCCATCTAAACACCTATACCTCCGAGGTAGGAAGGCGAGACTTGTCTCTCCTCAGTCAGCATTTCACTTCCTCTCATTGGCCAAAAGAGAGGTAGGGGAAGCCCCAGGCAGAGCAGTTGCTGTTAGCTTCTCCTACCCCCAAGGAGTTCCAGACAGGGACAGCCCTTCAGATGCGCTGGAGCTAAGCATTCCTCCCCTGGCAAGATCCCCACCTGCTCGCTGTCCCCTCTCTCCTTCTCAGGAAGCTGCTGGTTCATGCCCAATTCTCTTCTCAACGGAGTAAGTGGAAACTCCTAATTGGGTCCAGTGGGGGTGCATCAGGATAAGGCCCATCCCCCCAGTTTAGGGCCTGATCAACCATGAAGGTGGGAGGAAGGAGGAGAGACCAGAGAAAGAAAGGGGATCCTCTTGTGAACAAAAGTTCCTTCATCTCAGACTCTCTCCTTTGACCTTGAGTCTCTAGATCATATAGTCTCTCTACCTGCTGTCAGAGACTCTGGTGGCCATGAGCTTGGACTGCTGGCTGGGAGGTGGGAATGGAGGGGGGTGAAAAAGTTCAATATGTTGGGAAAAAATACCGTATTTTAAAATGTTTCCCCTCTTCTACTCTGTTGTAGGGCACAGCCCCATTTCCCAGCCCTAATTTTGGGATCATATGCACTAGTTGTGCCATCTGAGATGAATTAGGTAGAAGGAAAATCCTCTGATCTTTATTTTGTGCTAGGCAGAGCCCTTCACATGTGTTACCACATTCTCACAGCAGCTCGCATTTTTATATATATCAAACCCACAAGGAAATGAGGGCCCAGAGAAGGTGACTTCCTCCTGATAGCGGCCTCCAGGCCCTCCCCATGCTGTCCTCTTCTCTCAGGCCCTCACTCACCCCGTTCCTTTGCCCCATATCTCCTTGCTGTTCCTCAGCCTTCCATGCCCCATTCCCATACCCCATCATCTCTAGCCAGTCCTTCTGCCTGGAACACTCTTCCCCTGGGTAAGCCAAATAACCCTGTGGCTAAGTCTTCATATCCTCCATGCCTTTGCTCCAATCTATTCTCAGTGATGCCCACCCTGACTGCCTGGTCTTCATACTACAACCTGTACAACACATACCATCCCCAGCACTCCTGATTGTCTTACTCTGTTCCACTTTAAAATTTCCTTCCCTATAGCTCTCGTCTTCTAACATTTATGTAATTTCTAAAGTTTTTTGTCTCCTGCTAGAATGTAAGCTGCTCAAGAAAAGGAAGTTTGGTCTGTTTGCCCACTGCTATCTCTGAAGCAGCGGGAATAATGACTGACAATGCTAAGCACTCCATCAACAGCTGAGGAATCAATTTAATGAACAGTGACCCCTAGCCTCAATCTAGCAAGAGGCAGAACTAGATTCAGATTCCAAAGCATGTCATCTTGCTTTTCCATCTCAGAACCTATGGCCTGTCCTAGTGGAGAGCACACTACTGGCTGCTTAAGAGATGCCTGTTAATTAGATTTCCCCATCAGACTGCTCCCTCATAACAGAGATACCAAAGCTGTGTCTGTGAACACAGGGCCTCACCTTGTTTTTCTTGGGTGACGGGTTTGCTGGCATCCTGCATGTCCTGCTGAGGTGGCATGTTCCTGGTCACAGAAACTCTGGTCCTTGGGAGTGTCCTGAATGAACCCTCTGTAAAAGCAACACAAGCTGTTGGGCCCATGCTGAGTGCTCAAGATGCATGCTTGAGATCTCTCCAAGTCAGACACCTGTCAAATCCAGAATTGGCTCCTGGCCTTGCTAGAAGGATTCACTCTCTAGGAAATGATGGGAGGAAGACAGATGGGGCTTGTAAGGCACCAGCTAGAGGTGCCGGGGCAGGACACAGCCTGAAAGGATGTGAGGAGAAGCCCGAAGAGCAGGGGCAGCTGCTCCCTGGGCAGAAATGCAGCTGAGCCTCTGAGGGCTGGGTTGCTGCAATAGTTTTGTCAGGTTTTGTTTTTAATTAGGGTCTAAGGATGGAGAGCCTGTGAAGAAACTCTATAAGGTGAGGGCAGAATTGGGCCACCTGGAGTGAGGCAAGCCATTTTCACTGCTCATCTCGTAATCAGTTCCCTCAGAAAAGATCCTCTCCTGAACCCCCATTCACCTGGTCCCTTTACAGGTTATGCTTATGGTTCTGGTTTCTGTTTTGTTTTCCTTGTTTTCGTTCCTGTGATTAGCTAACCTTGTTTATGTCGGCATTAAGGACAATTTTCATCCTAATCTTAATAGATTGGTTATAGAAAGTTACACATTATATAGATTCTGGGTAAAAGGGAAGAGTTATATTTATTCTTATACTTATTGGCTCACTGTGTGTGTTTCTGGGATAGCCCCAGAATTAATGGTTTAATGAATGCTCCCAACTGCTCAGGAATACCATTCTGGAATGTATTAACCTAGTCACAGAGCAGCCAGTTAGGCTGGTGTTTGGTCAACAACAAGCATTTCTTTCCCACAAAAGAGAATAATGGGATTAATTTAGCATTTCCTAGCCTGTGGCATCTCTTTGGACATAGATCTGTATATAGAGATTGATTGCATGTATAACTATACAACAGAGTATTTGGGGGAAATATTATGGTGAGGAAAATCAGAACCCATGCACGAATCAGGTCTTGGCTGATGACATACCAGTAACCAATGCATGTTCTTGGGAACAGTACTTACAAAAGGAGCTTAATGAAAATAAATCACCTATGATGTCCCCTTGCAAGAAGCTGGTATCTGCAGATAATCTCAGTTCTTGGAATGAACATGACATTATTTTGGTTAATCCTGGGTGATTCTGGGTGATTTAGTTTTGATCCCAATGGACATCATTGCCTTTTCACGAGTTCCTTTGTAACAAAAGATCTCAAAGTATGCCTCAGGATTCAGATTGTCACTTTTGATCACCTAACAAATAAATACAACAAATCTTTTAAACAGCAGCCTTGTGGCTTGAGATAATATACGGAGTTTCTCAAAGCGTATAGCTTACCACAATGCAGTGAGCCACTAATCCTATATTGCCTGATTTAGCAGAAAATACACGGAGTGTCATGCACAGTGGCAACTTTCTTTTTCACATGTGCATCTCTCCCTTGGCCTTCTAGTAAAAGCTGCCAAATGAATAAAAAAGAGGCTTCTTCACCTTCTGTTAATTGGTATCATAGAAGAAAAATGAGCAATTTTGCAGAATTCTCTGGATCCAAATAGAGCAACAAACCTACATTTAAAGAGCTTGGAAGGTCACTGAACCAACTATATTTGTAAACTGTAGCATCTACCTAAAACAGTTATTTCCATTCTTTGCCAGGTCAGAGACTCTCTTCCTTCCCTTTTGAAAATCGGATTAAGTTTTAGATCCTCATCTCGGAAAAATGCACACAGACTCACAGACCCCATGCACAGACCCCAGATCAACAATCGCTTTTCTGACACCATGCCAAGAATTTCTTGAGTTTATGTTCTTTGGTGTGCACTCTGGAGATGTGCCAAAATTTGCCGTTCACATTGAAACATGTGCATACAATACATACACACATGAATGACATTTTCTCCATTAGAATGAGTGAAGGAAATAATGTATGTGATGATATGCCATAAAAAGCCAAATGTAAGAATGTCGATGTTATTATTATTATGTGCATTGGCCATTTAAAAATTCAGCACTAAGGCTATTGGTTGACGTTGCAGCAAATGATTTGTTTTATGGAAATTGCTCTTACGTGATCTTTTCATTCTCATAATCCAAAATGCCTCTCTATTCTTACTTAATTCTGATGATTCATTTTCAAAATCACAGCATAGCATGCCTACACTTCAATCTTTGTGGGGCAGGTACTTTGGGGTGCACATTATACGTAAGGCCTTTTGTGTTTTGTAAAAAACTCACTTCTCTGCAGTACTCTGATGGGCTTGCAACTTACTGTAAGGAACTCCAACAAAGGGCTTGCCAAAAGCAATTCAATTCTGACCTGAATTAGTCATTTTATTAATTACATTTTAAGCAAGCCAATTACTTGTTTGTTTGACTGATGTCTCATTATAAACTGATTGTGGACCATTAATGTTCATTAATACACTGAAGTAGATCTCATATCTCCTGCACCGTATAATGGAAAAAAACACCAGTCAACGCTTTGCCAGGATTGGTTATAACAGATGTCTGCTGCTATCACACTCTCATGTGTGATTTTGGAAGTAGATAACCACTTAAGAATAATTTATGAGCTTGCTAATTCTCCTTTCCCCCCTCTGCCTCTAGCAGTCATATGTGCAACCCTCAAGAGTGTTGTCTAAATGAAATTCTTAGAGTTGGGCAGAAAATAACGTATGAAAGGGATAACTTTGTCCCAGCATATGGTTTATGGAAAGTGAGGCTTTAGCTTAATATTTGGGGAGGAGGAGTAGAGAATGGGAGGAACTGGGAATTGAAGAAGACTTATATCTGAGAACAGAGTAGGGACAGGAACAACATTTATTTCCCATTTTGAAAAATAGCATCTGAGCTCAGTAAAATTTAATTTGAGCTAGTGCATTCATGCACAAATCTTCAATAAAGAAAGACCTCTCAATATACACACATTTGTTGAATGCCTGAAAGACTGGGTACCAGCTATTGAGATGGATTGAACTTAGAAGGAAAAAGAACCAAAATTGTATTCATACTGTCTTAGCCTATTCAGGTTGCTATAACAGTCTACATCATAGGCTGGGTGATTTATAAACAACAGAAATTTATTTCTCATAGTTCTGGAGGCTGGGAAACCAAGATCAAGGTATAGGCAGATTCAGGGTCACATTGTGAGTGCAGGATTCTTGGTTCATAGTCTTTTTGTTATATCCTCAAATGGTAAAAATGGTCTCTTTTATGAGGGCACTAACCATGCATGAGGGCTCCTCCCTCATGACCTAATCACCTCCCAAAAGCCCCACCTCCAAATACCATCACATTGGGAATTAGGTTTCAACATATGAATTTTAGGGGAATGCAAATATTCAGTCTATAGCACATGATCATTTATTATATGCCCATTATGTATTATGAGCTAGAGTCAAGTATGAATAGATATCATTGTAATATTTTGCTATAAAAAGGAAAATATAACTTATATATTGTTTTCCAGCCAATCAATTTTGGATTTTAAAGTTGTTCCAATCTGTCTCCTAGTACTGAAAATTTATTTCAACCAATCTCCTAAACTGGATATTTTGGTTGTTTCAACTTTTATAAATAACAGAGTAGCAACAACTGGCAGAAAATAAATTAGCAAAAATGAGAAAAGCTCCACTCCTTTTTCTTTAATAAATGAGAAAAAAAAAGCTTAAATTCTGGACCCAAAAAGTATTGCAAAACAACCCCATTTCACAACAAAATTATCAAACTTGACAACGGTGACTGGGGATATTAATTTCTGACCAGATTATAGTGCAGACTGACTTATAGTTGTCCAATCTGTAAAGTTAAATTGCTTTTGACAGGTTGTTTTGGTCTAAATCACTAGTAGAGATAGACTGACAACAAATAATTGCAATATAGTGTAATAAGAACACCCAATTTAAGCTTATCCAAAGTGCTAACAAAACAAAAAGGAGGAAGACAGGAAAAGGTTCATAGATGATATTTGAACTGGACTTGGAAGAGTGGGCTCTGCCATCTAAACCCAATGAGGAATGCAGAACAAAATGACCCAAAATGTCTGATCTTTAAATAATTTTTAAAAATTAAAAAAAAAATATATATATATATCACAGGATTCCACACTGGTGAGTAGTACTATTAAATGAATAAAGCCAGAGTCTTAAAAAAGAAATCTACGTTCTCTCCTTTTCATGATCATTTAGCTTGCATCATTTTTGTGTTCCACTAAGAAGGATATAAAACTAGGCTGATGTATTTGGGTTGGCAGATAAAGGCTTAGAAAGTACTACTATCAGTCATGTGAATATTTGGACTTAAGATCAATTGTGAGTCAAAGTAGGTTGGCGAAAGTTTAATCACTGACATCTAAAATGGTCATTTTGATGGCCATGCCTTCTACAGGCTTTATTTTGGGCCCGTCTGTGCTTCTCTGACAAGTGTTTCATGGACTCACAGATTTCCTTCTCTCAAGCCTATTCTTTGACTGAAAACATTTGTTAATGTCTTTGAACTTTCATGGATGGGAAAATGCGGCTTCTCACTACCAAGTTTACTACTGAGATATGAAGGTTCAAAAATATGCCCAATATTTCTGCTGTAGCTCAGGAATGATGCATAGATCATTGCAACCAAGGCTCCCTGTCAGTTTCTAGCATCTGGTCATCTTAGGGCTTAGTTTTTCAGGGAAGACCTCTCAAGCTAAGCAGAGGTCTTAAATGGTGGGTCTAGCCATTGTCACTTTTGCCAGACAGTTACCTGTTTTTCTCTCACATCTATTTCCTAAACTCCTCAGCTTGGCTCTGAATCTCAGGAACTATCAATACATTTCCTAGACTCCTTTGCCCTCTTTTCCTGATAGTTTTCACCAACGGAGGCATTTGTAGAAGATTGGTAAGTAGGAGCCAGGGTATCTCTCTCATTCATTGCTGCTTCTGATGATGCCTGAAGCAGTTGCTGCCACACCTTCATGATTCTAGCTCCTGTTGGACTATCCCAGGAGTCAGTAAACTGTGGCTCGTGAGCCACATGGGGCTCTTTGGGTATGTACATGTGGCTCTGAAGTAAAATTGAAAATGAAAACTATCATAGTTTCATTTACAAAAATTTTGAAGGATATTATTCACATAATGGTGATTTCATTTGTTTTATGGCTCTCGAATAATTTTTAAATTGTTGTGAGGGACAGGATTGGCTCTTCCGTCTCAAAAGTTTGCCGACCCCTGAACTATCCCTTCCCTCTGTGATCTCAGTTCCGGCTGGGATGTGCTCTGAGGTAGATTGAGCTTGTGCTCTGGCCATTTCTGGTCTCTGGTAACATGACTTCCACCTTGTGCATTTCCATTTCATGCCCCAGATAGTGGCATCCTACAGTTGCTAATTTCTAAATTGCCGTTAGAATTCATCATCCTGTTTGGCATCTTAACCATTAGAATCACAGATAAAGGAGGATTTACCGGGCTTCCCTTTGAGATGTGGGATACATCAGTAATTTAACTAAAGGTCTCAGGGCAGTTCCTCATGTGCTGGGGAACAGCCAGGTGACCTCTGCCCAGTAGAGTAGTAATTGGCACTTGGTCTTGGATTTCCATCTCAGGAGGGAAAATACAATCTCATTGCCAAATGGACTTTTTTTTTTTTTTCCTGCTTCTAGCTCTTGATAGAAATATCACGGGCAAAAAAAGTAATGTAACCTATTTGCAGGGTTGGGGAGGGGTATGTATGTCTCAGTTTTCCCTTTATACCCTTTATTCTGAAATAGAATAAAACATTTATTTTAAAGGGTATTCATGATTCATTTTAAACAAAAACTCTTCTACAGTTAATCAATAGATAAAGACTCTGGAGAAGTCTTTGCTCCTGCCTGGACGTGCTGAAACTTCTATTTAAAGAATGAGCTCTGTACATGAGCCAAGAATGCTTTTTGGTTTGGCAGCCTTTATCTGATCTTTGGGAGAGGTTAAAAGCCCAGATATACAATGTGGAAATTTTGAAACTTCTCCTTAATGTAATCATCATTGTGTGAAGGGGACCAGAAAGAAGAAAACAATCTATCCTATCCTTTTTTTAAAACTGCAAAATAAATCAGGATCTTGCTAAAATTCACTATATTTATTACCTGTTAATCATGGTTTTGACATACTATATGGTTTTTATCTAGTGTTTAAAGAAATCCTGTATATTGATTTATAATCATGACAAATGTCACTTCCAGGTTTTCAGGGGCTGATGCATCTGTCTGAGATCTTTTGTTTTCATCCCTCTCCGTTATGTGCTCATTTATATTGGCACCTCCTCTAGAAGTTAGAGACAAGATAAGGTGGAGGATGGTGAAAATTCTAATGTCATTTTTGTCGCATGTTAGAATGGTTGAAGAAAGGCAACTTGGGAAAAGGAAGCTGAACTCATTAGAAAGAACGTAACAATATTATTATTAATAGATCTGCTTTAGTCTTAGAATCCTTTATCTTATTACTAGAGGATTACAAAAAGGTGGCAGTCACCACAGTGGAGTTCTTTATCTTTTCTCTCTCTGATAATGTTCCCCAGTTCCTGATGTGTGGTCATGCCAGTGAGCAGCTTTGATCTATGATGGCTGAAACAAACAGAAAAACAAACAAACAGACAAACCCTTATCCCCACAAACAAAATAAACAAGCCGTGACAACTTAATGGCATTGAGAGTATCTGATGTATCTGTTGGTCCTAACCAATAGCGTGGAGTCCAGAGGCAATTAAAATGGAGAGACACAGCTTGGACTCCTGTGGGTTTTCCTGAGACAACTGATATATTTTGAACATATCAAATGATGAGGGAAGTGTCCTATTTTTGGTGAGTTTGCGTTTGCAAGTACAGTGACAAAATTTTCTCATGACAGCTTATAATTATGTATCTCATAGTTAAGGTAAACACTCGATTATTCACTAAAAATAAAATCTGTATTCAACTTCGCAGGTAGATGTACCACTCTGAGTTAGTAGGGCCTCGCAGGGGTTGTGTTAAGTTGCAGGCAAACTTAAGATGAAAATTATGTTTAGATTTTTTGAATGAAAATTTGAGACTTTTTCTCCATTTCTTATCAATTCGTTAACTCTACCAAAAGCTCTCCGGCTGTCTCCTATATGCAGGATGAAGGGTGGTGTAATAGGGTTGCAAACAAATACATGTCAAATATTAAATTCTATATTTATGTTAATAAGCTATGGCACCTTTTTAAATTTTATTAATTTTTCATTGCATATTTTCCTTTTTGTAGTCTTTAACTCTGAAAATAAGAAGCAAGTCAAAATTGCTCTCTGCTGAAACCCTAAGTCCTAGGATAGTGTCTGGAACATTCTTGGTGCTTAGTAAATATTTGTGCAATGAATGAATGAGTGAAAACAAATAATGACACTATAATGTGATGCATGTGACTAGGAGTTTGCATAAAGTCCCTAGGAGTCCCAGAAGAAGCAAGAATAAAATGGGAGACAAGAGAGGCAGACAGGTCCCAGATATGTAAATTGAGACTTAACCCTCTGTTGGGCGCAACTGGTCTCAGATTCATTGCACACAAATTTTCAAATATCTAACAGTTAACTTAGGTATCGTGACTCATCGTTTCTGTATCTTCACCCTCTACTGTAAACTATCACCAGTCGTATTTGTGACTTAGTACAGTAAAGATTTCATAGCGGCATCTTTCTGTGCAATGAATCTATGAGAACAGTTGTGCCCGACTTAAAGAAGGAGTAGGCATTTTCCAAGAAGAGAAGAAGACGGGGAGGATCACTTCAGGCAGAGTGCAGAAAAGTGAATGCCAGCAAGAGGGTGGTGTGCCAGGGACAGGAAGGGACCGGACTCTCAATCAAAATCACTTTATGCATTTTTCTTTAGAGATCAGTTTTCAGTCACCACAAGTGATTTCCATACATATAAACTGATTTTGGAAGCAACACTGTCTCTTTCAGAAATTATTTTCGCAATCCTTTTCAGTTTATAAAATTGATTTTGTTGGTTTCCAAAGCTACTCTGGGATGAAAACAAAACCACAATTTAAAAGGAATTCTTAGCTTGTAGTCATTGTTTTGTTTTCACTGGATTATTTCAATGCATCAATGACACCATCGATAATAACATTCTTACCAGCACAACAATCATGCAGGTTGACCTCTATTTCTTCTACAAATGCTAAAAGAAAACCTCTTGTTACCAGTTAGAAAAGTGAAAACATCTTCAATTAGTGCACAATACAGGTGTGAAGAAAGCACTGGCTATTTCTGTCTTCTCATGTCAGAAAATAAGTGCTAAACTCTGACCTTGGAAGATAAGCAACAACATGTGTTTGAAGCAGTCTGATTGAAGGACGGCATCCAAAAACCTAAGGGTAATTGGAAACGGCAAGCAAAATAATAGCAAATGTGTTGTCATAATAAAACAAGCCGGTAGCTTCCTAAGGTCAAGGAGAGAGGATTCATTTACAGGATGTAAAAGCTAGAAATTGGGGCTGGAACTCAGGAATTGAAGGCATGATCCTGCCAGGTATAGAGCTAAGAAATTTTACATATATTAGCAATTTTAATCCTTATGAAGTAGGTATTATTAGTTCCATTTTACAGATGAGGAAACTAAGATTTTCATATCTTGTAATTTGGGTGTGGTGATCTCTAGTCCATAAATGTAAAATTCTAGTTTGTGCACTGTTATTTTCTGCTCCAACGTCCACAGCAGACACCGTTCAGGGCATAGCCTAGTGGCTACACCTGGGATAATCACTTCTCTCATTTTACAGATGAAGAATCTGAGATGTAAAGACTTGAGTGCTTGTTCCACACACCACACAGGCAGTTAATAACAGAGCTAAGCTTGGAACTCAGTTGTCTTGATTCCTAGTGAAGTCTGCTTCCTATCTGCCCAACTACACCTACTTTCTATCCTTCTATACTGCATCATATAAAGACTATACTTTGTTATAATGGTGGCATTTAAAATCTATATAATTTTGCAGCTCCTAGCTAAGACTAAGTTATCAATTTGGCAAAGAAAGCTAGGAGTGTGAATAACGGTGAAATGTACATAGTGTTTATTTAACCAGTGAGGTTAAAGTGTTGTACTGGATGACAGAGTGGTGATGACATTTTGTATAAAGAAGGAAGAGACTTAGTTTTTTCTCTTTCTGTCACTTACTAAATAAAGGCCCTGAGTCATAACAAGCTAAGTGGTCATGTTCATGAAATGGGACAAATAGCACTGTGCTGCCTTGAGAAGTTGATAGATGGTCTCCCATCTTGGCTCTTGGAAGCGATTCTAAGTTATGTGTTTTCACTAGATAGTCAAAGAACTCCATGATGAAAAGTCAGGAACAAAGTTCCCAAAGATTTTGTGAATGAGGGTCATTTTTTTATTTCTCCTAAGGAGTTGAAAACAAAACAAAATAACACAAAACAAACAAAAAACTCTCAGGTGCCAGCCATTTTGAAATATGAGATCTGAAAAGCAGATTTTATAGTCTTGTTTGCAGAATTATTAATTCTGCTCATAGCCTAAGGCCAAAATATGCCAGTATGTGGAAAAGTCTTTTAAAAAGCTATACATCTATCACTTCTTTCTAAGCTTTCATGGTAATTTACATGCACTTGGAATTAAATGGATCTGTGACACAAAATGTTAATTTATTCAGTAAGTAATGGCATATTTTAAGGGAATTCAAAGTGATCATAATAATGGCAAGCCAACAGATCTTTGACAATTAACATTGCAATGAATGCAAAAACAAAAGGGATAGAAATGAAGGTGCTTTTTAGAGTCCATTTCCTAGAATATCTTATAAATTTATATGACACATGGTCAAACAAGGAATTCTGTGTAGTTTGTGCAAATGACAGTTACGTTAAAACTCAACAAGAACAGAAGAAACTATTTGAGAACTGATTTTAAAAGTAGCTATTGGGCGAGAGATCTAAGGTGGCAGAGTAGATAAATACTGTGCCTGTGTCATTCTGTGAACACATTAAAATTACAACTAAATTATAGAATAATCAACCTGAAGAACCATCTGAAGCCTAGCCAAACAGAAGTCTTACAACTAAAAATATAAAGAAGCCATGTTGACACTCATTGGAGGGGTGGAGATGCTGAATGGGCCCCAAACCTTCTGGTGGCAATCAGGAGGGATATCTCGGCTGTAGAGGTTCCCCCTGGAGGAGGGAGGGACATACAGCTCAGAGTACTGGTGTGAGAAGAGGAGCCCCCACAATATCTGGCTGTGAAAAACAGTGAGGATTCTAACCAGCTGGGTGGGATAGAAGAAGGCTTCAGGAAACCCAGCTGTCCTCTTTAAACAGCTCTCACATAGACTCACTAACTCGCAGGCACTCACCTTGTGCTCTGGGGGCCGGGGGGAATGATGACTCAGGGAGCCTTGGAGACATCTGGGAGGCAGACTGAGGAGTGTGGCTTGAGAGGGAGGACTGGAGGACAGCTGGCATTTTCCCAGTGAAGGGTCCTTCTCCCATGCAGTGAGCAGGTGGGCATCATATTCCTATGCTGAACCTGCCCCACAGGCCAAATCTGAATCTGATTGGCCTGGTGAGCTCCACTGTTCTGTCCTGCTGACTCAGCTGGGACCCCACCCCCACCCACCTTGAGCACCACTTTCTCCTCGAGCAACCAGCCCCTCCCGCATGGCACTTTCTTGGAAAACTATCCCGTGGGTCCAGGAGGATGGAGACTGGCCTGGGTGTGTTCTGAGACTTTTGCTGAGTTGCTCCAGGCTCAGCACTGGCACCAAACCAAAGTTTACATTAATCTGGTGACCACAACTCTTCCCACTCTGGTGGCTCCTGAGACCCTGCCTCACCCAACTCACATACTGCAATGATGCTTTATCAGTGGTGGAGCCTTAAGGGAGTCAGCAGGTGGCAGCAGGCCTCCGGGTGTCCTGGCTTTATGCAGAGTTACCCCAAGCCTGGTACTGGTGGCAACCGTCCTTGGTTTGCAGCATGGCCTCTAGCACCTGCCTCTGGGTTTAGCACAGGCAGCGAACAACCAGAGATTTCTTTGTATCTTCTACCAGGTAGCCCTAGGCCAGTCACAGGTAGTGGCTGACCTGAGTCTACACCAGAGCCCCTCCCAAGAGGCCCTGAAACCAACATACTTGGAAGTTTGCTTCAGATCACAGCAGAGTACTGCCCAAGTAGCCCCATAAGTGGCACACACAAAAGACTGTCAACAGGTACCAGAGCCCACTGAGGTGAATCCAATTCAGTGGAGGAAGCCTCCCACACAGCAGCTCATAAGCTGTGGATGTGGGCAAACCCCACAGTCAGTCAGCCTGAGGGTCAGTCTCACACATTGATGTGCCTATAACAATCAAGGCTCAACTATAACAGGGGAGCACACACAACCCACACAAGGGATACTCCTGGAGCACCCAGCTCAGATGACCAGGGAAACTGTCACTGGGCCCTACAGGACACCTACTACATAAGGCCACTTGGCCAAAACTGGGAGACATAGCAGATCTACCTAAAACATAGAAACAAACACAAAGAAGCAGTTAAAATGAGAAAACAAAGAAATGCATCCCGATGAAAGAAGAAAAATCCAGAAAAAAAAAACTAAACAAAATGGAGGTAAGCAGGCTACCAGAGACAGAGTTCAGAACAATGGTTATAACCATGCTCACGGTACTTAGTAAGAACTTCAATAAAGAGATTGCAAGCATAAAAAAGGATATAGAAACCATAAAAAAGAACCAGTCAGAAGTGAAGAATACAATAACTGAAATGAAGACTGCACTAGAAGGAATCACCAGCAGACTAGATGAAGCAGAGGATTGAATCAGTAATTTGGAAGACAAGGTAGCAGAAAACAGCCAATTGGAACAGAATAAAAAAAAAATCCAGAAAAATGAGGAGAGTTTAAGAGACCTCTGGGACAACATCAAAATTTCCAACATTTGCATCATAGGGGTACCAGAAGAAGAGAGAAAGGGAGAGATTGAGAACCAGTTTGAATAAATAATGACTGAAAACTTTTCTAACCTCGCGAAGGAAATAGACATACAAGTCCAGGAAGTGCAGAGTCCCAAAAAGGATGAATCCAAACAGGCCCATACCTAGACACATTATAATTAAAATGGCAAAGGGTAAAGTCAAAGAGAGAATCCTAAAAGCACGAAGAGAACGGTAACTAATAACTTATAAGGGAGCTCTTATAAGTTATAAAATGATTTCTCAACAGAAACTTTGCAGGCCAGAAGAGACTGGCACAAAATATTCAATGTGATGAAAAGCAAAGACCTACAACCAAGACTATTTTACTCAAAAGGCTATCATTCAAAATCAAAGGACAGATAAAGAGCTTCCCAGACAAGAAAAAGCTAAAGGAGTTCATCACCACCAAACCAGTATTATAAGGAATCTTAGAAGCTTATTTAAAATGAAAAGAAAAAAAAATCAAAAATATGAATAATAAAATGGCAATAGCAACATATCTGTCAATAATTACTTTAAATGTAAATGAATTAAATGTTCAGTCAAGAGACAGGAGGGCTGAATGGATAAGAAAACAAAACCCTTACATTGCTGCCCAAAAGACTAACTTTAGATTAAAAGACACACAGTCAGAAAATAGATGCAAAAAGGTATTTCATGAAAATGGAAATGAAAAAACAAAAAAGCTCAAGTAGCAATACTTATACCAGACAAAAATAGACTTTAAAACAAAGGCTAAGAGATGAGACAGTGAAAGACCCAGTAATACCACTTCAGGGTATTAATCCAAAGAAACCCAAAACACTACTTCGAGGGGCATGTACATCCTTATGTTCATTGTAGCATTGTTTACAATGGCCTAGATGTGGAGGCAGCTTTGGTGTCTATCAATGGAAGAATGGATAAAGAGGAGATGGTACATATACACAATGGAATATTGCTCAGTCATGGAAGGGACTGGGTTCTTGCCATCTGCAGTGGCATAGATGGACCTAATGGGAACTATGCTGAGTGAAGTATGTCAGACAGCAAAAGACAGATGCAATGTGATTTCGTTTATATGTGGAATCTAAGAACAAAATAAATAAATAAAACAGAAACCAACTCATAGATACAGAGAACATTTTGATAGTTGCCAGATCGGGGGGAAGTTGGGGATGTGGGTGAAATATTGGGAAAAGATTAAGTACAAATTGATTATTACAAGTAGTCATGGGGATGTGGAGTATAGTATAAGGAATATAGTTGACTATAATAGCTTTTTATGTTGTCAGATGGGTACTAGATTTGTTGATAGATGGGAGAGGGTTACAAGGTAGGTAGAAAAAGGTGAAGGGATTAAGAAGTACAAATTGGTAGTTACAAAATAGTCATGGGGATGTAATGTAAAGCATAAGGAATATAGTCAATAATATGATAATAACTATGTATAGTGCCAGGTGGGTACTACTAGTTAGGGGAATAACTTCTTAAATTACATAAATGTCTCACCACTGTTGTACCCTGAAATTAATATAATATTGAATGTCAACTGTAATTTGATATATTAAAAAAGGGGGAAAATGGTGAAGGGGAATAAGAGGTCCAAATTTCCAGATATAAAACAAGTTAAGTCATGGGGATGTAATGTACAGCTTGGGGAATATACTTATTAATATTGTGATAGCATGGTACGGTGTCAGATGGTTGCTGGACTTACGATGGTGATCACTTCTTTAGGTATCTAAATGTTGAATCACTATGGTGTACCTCTGAAACTAATAAAATATTGTATGTTAGCTATGTTTTTAATAAAAATCTTAAAAGAAAAGCTTTTGGAAGAAAAAAGCAAATGAAACAGTCACTGAATAAAAAACAGGAGTGATTGAAGTTATTAATTTTGAGATTGCTCAATAAGAATTATGTATAAAAGTCCAACGTGAATATGTTTCTAAAAGATTTAAACATGTGGCTTATTGCTCAGAATGCTTTTGTAAAGACGTGAATCTGTTTTCAAAGTGATCCAAATTATGTTTCAAGTTGTTGTGTTTAAATGTTGAAGTAAAACAAAAATACAGAAAAAAAAGTATATATTTTCATGACTTGCTAATTAATTCATTATTTCTTCTGCTATATTGGAACTTCCACTTACCTATAACTTAAAATTGTTGTTCTCAACTCCAGGGCTCTACCACTATTTTGATTTGCTAGATTTGGGTGTTCTCTGGAATTTGCATTTTAACAAGACTTGTAAGAGGTTCTGATACAGGTGAACTGTAGCCCACACCTTGAGGAATAAAGCATTAGGCCAATTTCCACGGGTGAACTCGGAATTTACACCTATATTTTGGAGTGATTAGATATAACATGTGCTCTTATATATTGTTCTTTTTTATTAGCATACATCTTATCTCATTCAAGTGTCTGGCAGCACAGAGCCAGGATAGAAAACAGCTCTTGACCTTGGGAAAATCCCATTTCCTCATATTTAAAATAAGAGTTGGACTAAATGTTGTCTAGACTCCTATGTAGTTCTAATACTTTATATGCATATCTGATGCCTGGCAAATATTTCTAGAAGGTTATGACTCATGTGTTGGTCAGTGTGGATGGACTAAGCCAAGAAAAACAGAAATCTTTGGAGCATCAAATCAAGATTAAATAAGATTTCCCTTCCCACCCTCATATTTCAGCCATATCCTAGGGAGCTGGAATAGCAATTAGATATATGAATTTTAGGCTTAAGTGAAAAAATACTACCTTGTTTTCTTACAGCTTTAAGGAACTATCTACATATAATTATCAGAAATGGGATGTACTGATTGCCAGCTGCCATCTCTGTGAATGGTTGATGATTAGTATAAATAAAAATTATGCTTTGAATACTTTTTAATAATTCTGTCACCAACAGAGTAAACACAACCAACATTATTTGTGTTACAAATAATTTGAATTCAGAAGGTTCCCATTTGACTAGCTGTGTTACAAAATGAATTCCTTTGCTTGACGTTATAGAAAGTTTTGTCTTTTTGTTTTATATGAGACAGGGACTGTGAATTTAAGTCAGAGAAAACAATAGTTGGCTGGTCAAATAGTTATACTGAAAACTCTGTATTATAGAAATCATAACATATTTTTTGGTGTGTATTTTACATAGGGCTACACATGATAAAAGCAGTTTAAAAAAATCTGTTGTTTGAAAGTTGATTTGTGTCACAAACACAAATTTACTCCACATTTTCTTGAAACAATTATAGGTAGCAATAAAAAATTGCTTATGCTTACGATTATTTACTTAAAAAAACAGCATGTTTTGTAATACTGGTACTTAATATTTAAAAGTATGTACTTACCATAGCAAAACCTATGAATGAATATACGGTGGAATCTCATTCATTCATTCATTCACCTGTTCACCAAATATTCACTTTGTTCTTCCAAGTGCTAGATGCTGCTCTAGGCACTGGGGGTGAAAAGTGGGGGTGGGGGGGTGGGGGTGGCAAATAAAGTAACTTTTGTTCTTAGGAGGCTTAAATTTTAAGGGGTTAGACAGACAATAAACAAATAAGAAAATGAATATGTAATCTAACAAATGTTTAGGAAAAAATAAGAGTAAGGGAGAAAGGATGATCAGAAATTTTATATTGACTTGTCAAAAAAAAGCCAATTTGGTAACGTGCCAGTTGAGAAGACACCTGAATAAAGTGAGGAATGAGCCAAAAAAACATTGGGGAAAGAGCTCCAGGCAGCGAGAACAGAAACCAAAATGTCTGAAACATTCTTGTAAGTACAACATGAAAGTGAAAAACCTGTTTTTTCAACAATATTGGAGGCTCTCCTGTAGCTTAAGTTGTCTCTTTTCTGCTAAGTCCCTGTGACCACTCAAATCCTAGTGACGTCCTTCTCTCCTGAACAGCAGAATTGAACTTGTCTAACTAAAGGCGGCTTTGTTTTGTTTCGGTGGAAGAGTGAATCTGATCTCTTCAATTATAGACTTAAGAACACGGATCATATTTTATTCTATTTCTGACACCAACACCCCACCTCCGCCCTGTATGCCTTGATGTTGAACATATGTTAGATTCTTAATAAAGGTATCTGATTAACCAAATGCTGTGTATGCAAAAATATTTCCTTGTCAAGGTACTCTGGGTGTGGTAGAGAATCAGTATTAGGATCTAATATTTCCATTTGCAACTGTACACACTCATCCCTACATATACAAAAGCTTACTTAAAAGGAAAAAAAACATAACAAATGAGGAGATATATTAAAAGACTTTATTCACAATAGAGAAATTTTACAAATATAGTTTTTAAAAATTATGTGTCAATCTATTATGTTTCTTGTAACATTAAAGGTTTATATAAAGTTGGGAATGACAGAATGAATTTATGTACACATCAAAAACAATCAATATAAAGAATGGGTAATACAGATGAAGGAGCTATGACAAACACTGTGTTCCGTAAATTGCCATGCAACTTACATGTGTAATATGAATTGCACAAAGTATACCCAAAACATCTGCAGAAACACAAAATTAAGTGCTGTTTTAATTATTCACTTTTCAGATGAAATTGCTGAAAATGAATGAAAGACAGTGTCTACCTAAGGACTTTTGTTGTTTACAATGATTAACAAAATATAACTTTAATTAAATTACATCACTATAATATTAGTCTCTTATCTCGTTTATATTTTTGGTGTTTTGGGACTTAGGTTAAAAAAAAATTCCAAGTTCTAGAATCTGAAAAATTTTACTCTTGCCATTGACAGAGTAGCATGTAGTACAATCTTTTGCCTACGTGTACCAAGATATAAAAAGTACATTGTAGTGCAGTGTACATAAACCCTTTATTAAAAAATCCTATCTGCTGCAGAAATCTGTATCAGCTTTGTGCTCTTTCAAATCAAATTGAAAAGCAAAGAAAATTAACTTAAAGGACATTCATAAGAAAATTATAATCTAAATACACATGGCCCAGTTTTGGCAACAATCTTCTGTATTTTGCCTTTAAGTCCTGGGAAGAAGGACTCTATCTGTTCACTTTGTACGGTGAGCTGAAGACAAGAGTAGAAGATAGTCTGGTCTCAAAACACATTAACTTGGCAACAATGAGGTACCAAAGGCTCTTCTCCATTTACTAATTTTATTAATTTATTCTTTGACATATACCAATGTACAATATTGAAAAAAAAAGCAGGTCACACAAAGGAAATCTTTTGAAACGCTTTCAAAAACTGAAATAGCTAAAATAATGAAGTCGACTGAGATTCAAGAAAATAACGATATGAAAAAATACTAGACTGAAATATAAGAAATTGGTATTATTGGATAGTTTTAAAACTACAAATGCAGCCACTGCACACGCTTCAGTTTAATCCACGGGGTTGCACTGATCTATTTGACCACTGCTAGGTTGAAAATACACATGGTTACAGTCTTTGCACCTTAGAATACGCAGTACTGCATTAGTCTTTTCATGGGACTATAAATAAAACAGGAACTAATATGTTAAAAAAACACAAGTTGTCACCAAATCTATTCTTGGGAAAACCATTCGTATCTCAAAACAGTGCTCTGAAGAATCATAGAACTATTTTGATCTGCTATAGGATTGTAGGGGACTGGTGGCATACAATGCTATATATTTGTTCTAAGCTGGGTCACTAAGCTGGGGTCACTATGCTGAATTTAACCAGACAGAATATACTATATTCTTATTTGGCCTAAAAGTTTATTAGATTTTCCTCAATTGACCATGAATAGAAACATTGGCATAGCTTTTTTCAGAGTTAAATCCTGCTTTCATAAACTGATATGAAACAACTTACTACATTCAAGAAAGGGCCCTTTTCAAATCTGAAAAATCTGAACCAAAGGTAATGCTTTCTTTTTCTCAAGAAAAGGAAGTTAAAGATGAAATGCAAACTAAAAGCCAAATGAAATACTCACCCTCTCTTTAGAGAGATCCAGTTCTTCATGTATTTAGTAAAAAGTGAAAGCTAACACACTAAAAGTGATAGTATTTTCCTTAAAAAAATATAATTCAGTAATAGCAGCGATCTGCAAAACTCGAAAGCTCTCTTCACTGTGTGGTGGGGAATGGAAGAAATTAACCAGTACAAGATCCAGAAATGACACAGGGCATTTGAAGTAAAATTTGAGAATTATTTCACAAATTAGGAAACACTAGTATAATTAACAAACAAAAATGTACTATGGTTCCAACGAAATGAGGTCAATATAAGATGATCCTTATGGGATGACATTCTAATTTGAATTAAAATGTGAGTGAAGTATTTTAGAAGACATTCTATCAAATAATGATAGACCCGCATAAGGAGGGTGTCACAGTTATGAGATCTGTCTCTGGTGGATAGATAAACCATATTAACATGAATTTGAAAAGGAAAAAGCTTTTTTAATATTTAATTTATTATTATGGCTTTTTGCAACATGGCAAAACATTACAGCTTAAAGCAGACATCATCTCCTCATAGAGGAGGAAAAAGTTTTGCAGTCAAATCAAAATTGCAATTAAGAGGTCACTGGTATATCACTCTGTTCAGTTTAATAAAAATGATACTATACCTTCATGAACTCCAGATATAAAAGATTACTTCAAATAAAAAACATGTGATCTACTGACCGAATAATAAAGGATATGAAAAGGAATGTAGGTCCATTTAAGACTATGATGATAAACATAAAAGACTGCAAAACAATTTTAGAACTTAGAATAATCACATACCTAGTAATAAAAATTCATCATGTGCCTGAATACCAGAAAAGGAATTATTAAGGTATGCAGTGAAGGGAATGGAGCAGAGTAAAATATAAAATGTCCTGTTATTTTTCACTGACTTCAACTTCCTTTTTACTTGGACAGAGTACAGGGAGAAGATGTGCCTCGGTATTGAAGATCCAGTGTTCCAGTGGAAGCAGGTCATCATCAGAAAATATTAAGTACAAATATCTGGAGAGAGAACCATGAGTACATGAGGCAGTGAAAGCACAAAGGCACAGCAAAAACCACCTCGATGTCTCCATTCAGCTTAGGGAGAGCCGTGAGGGAGCATACTCATTAAAGCAGAGTGAAGGAGTGACTCTGGTACTAGTTGCTTTGGTACTAGTGTATGAGAACTGTCAAAGCCATCCCAAGTCATCAGACTTAATACAATGACTGAAAACACACCTGCCATTATTGCCACGCATGCAAGATGGCATTTAGGGGCAGTCCTATTTGATAGTATTTGAACGTGATCCTGATAAAGACATGTTCCAGGAAACTGTCCAGGGCCCTCGGCCACATACATTTAGAATAGTTTTGACTTACTTTAGTGTCTCCGCCAGGAAGAAACTTTGCTGCACATCATCGTAACTGTCATGTTTGAGGTAAACATCCCTTAGGCCTGAATAGCCTCCGTTCACTCTGCAGTGATTTTCCAGGGCCTAAGTTATAAAGAGGGAAAGAAGTGGTCACATTTCAGTCAACTGATTGTCGCTTAGTTTGTTATTCGATTGTCAAATTCAAACAGCATAAGGATTCAAGTGGAATGATAGATTATGACAGTTCTGGGTGAAAATTTAAAAAACTATAAAATGTAAATGCAAATCAAGGATGACAAGTTAAAGAAATACATATGGACCATATATCTTATCACCTAATTGGAAACACTTCGACATTTACTTTTGGAATAATTTTTCAGGGATTTTTATCATTTCCTCCTGTAATCTAGAGCAGGGTTTCTTAAACTATGGATGACAGGCTAAGTCTGGTCTGCTGTCTGTTTTGGTAAATAAAGTGTTACTGAACCACAGCCAGGCTCATTTGTTTACATGTTGTCTGTGGCTGTGTGTTTGCTACAACGGAGTTGAAGAGTTGCGTATGGCCCCCAATCCTAATTCTCTCTAGCCCTTATGGAAAACATTTGCTGACCTTTGGTCTAGAAAGATCATTCATATCAAATGGGATTATAAACCACTGGTCGAGAAAGTGTACTGAACCCCAAACAGCTGCTACTATAATCAGAACATCTTTTTTCTTAAAAATTGATTTGTGGAGTACTAATCAATGATATGGGTGACAGAGGTAAAAGAAGAAAATGGAAAGCAGTGAGAAAAATGTGGCTTATATCTATTTCTAAGATATATCTTTATTTTCTTTAGTCTGGGTTGGAAGATGGGATGAATCCACTGGCAACTATCTAGAGAGATAGGATCCTACATTCCTACAGTTGTCTGACTATAATGAGTATTTGGAAAAGAGATGGGTTGGGCAGCGTGGGAATGAAAAATTCAGTAACAACCTAAAATAATTCACCTTGCACTTTGCCAGCTGCCACTAAGTCAACTGCTCTTTACATTTTGAAATTACATTGCCTGCTTTGCTAGTTACCAGACTCAGACTCATTTATCTCTAGGAAAGTTATTTTCAACCTACCACATCCTATTAATCCTACTAACTATATGGTCTCATAAAATAGCCATCTGAAACCTGGTTCTAATTTGTAGCATATGGACCAAAAACAAAACAAAACAAAATAACATAAAACAAAATAACATGAAAACAAAAAAATACAAACTTTAAGACTAAAACTCTAATATTTATAATGAAATTAAAGAAACATAGAAAACATTAATAAAATAAAGTTATTCTTAGGTTCTCATCATGTCATTTTAAGTTTATGTTTCAGTTTTCTCTTATGAATCATAACCCTGTCCCTCTTTTTTACATGCATAGTTCTACCCCATTTTTCTCCCATTTAGCCCAACTACCAAAAGATGGAGAGCAGCCACCTTATCATATTAGTTGAGAAAAATCTTTATTGGCTCTAAAAAAGTTCTGGAGGAAAACATGACTCTAAGAATGCGGAGCCCAGACAAAAGAATAAAGAAGGCAGATCCCATGAGCAGGGGGCCAGGCGCTGGGCGCTCAGCTTCTATCTGCAGATACTGATAATGAGGGAATTGATTTTTGCACACTGGGGCTGGAGGGCAGAAGGGACAGAGCGTAGGGCCAGGAGGAAAAGCATTTAATTACCAAGTCAAGGAAAATATAACTGGCAGGCTACATGTATAAAGAAAATGTCTCATGATTTGGTACTTTTTAGAAGCTCCGAGGAAAATAAGATCAACTTAAAAGAAAACAGCTTTGATTATATTCTTGTTTGTGGACAATGAGCAGAATGGGGAAAGCCTTGCGAAAGGAATTTTCAGGTTCAATTAATTTTTTTCCTTCCTTCCCTTTTGATCAAAGTTCTTTTTGATAAAAAGTCAAATACCAGATACATTGGAGTAAGCTAAAAATTATTTTTAAAAACAGAACAAAATCAGGATTTAGAAGAAATGGGCAAGTTTACTGTTATGAATATAATGAAATTTTATTTCCAGACATTTCCTAAAAAAGATTTTAACCCCAAAACTTTTCTTGGTTTTTCTCTTGAAGTTCTTCGTGATAATCTAAGGAGAGGTTCCTCCCATAGAAATTTCTTTAAGCTCCTTCTTTTGTTATGGAGAAAGAATAGTTGGAGGGGTTGACAATGCCCAATCGTTTTTCCTGATTTCAGTTCACCCCACTCATTCTTTTTTCCCATAGTCCTAATGTAGAGAGCTATAGTAGTTAAGAATACAACCTCAAGTTTTAAAGGGAGGCGGGGGGCAGCTGAGTGCCAGAACTTGCTAACTGTGGCCTCAGAGTTCAAAACCTGGCCAAGGCCCCTTTGCTCAACATGAGGGATGTTGTGAGAATAAAACAAGATAGAAGACACACTTGGCATAGTGACAGGGGCCTGTCAGAGGTTCAGAGGCTTAGCTACTTCTATTTTTTGAGGCTTTTGGCAAAAAGAAAGAAAAAAAAAAGCCAAAGTGGCATTTTAAACTTTCAAAACAATAAAAACCTTCATGTCAAGTCTAAATTTTAAGATGTTAAGAATGTAAAGCTGGGGCCAAGCAGCTCTCCTGGGCCCCCATTACAGGCTTTCATTTTACAGAATGTCAACAGTCTATGTAGCATAGTCTGGTCAGAACATCATGTCACTACAATCTATTTTTTGGGACTCCGCCTGTAGGCATAGAGACCACCTCGATTTTAGTAAATGCTTACATTAATAGTAACCATATGTGACTGGGATGTGCTAATAGGAGAGAAAACAAGGACAGGAGGATGTTTATAGTGACTGGAGCTCTAAACAAAGGAAGAAAGACAAACCTGACTCTAAGTGACTGTACTTTTTGAAGGGGAAGAGAGGAAATGCAGCATGACTTAAATCCTAAGTCAGAAAGCATCACTATGCAAATAGAAATGCATTCTCTTATCTATCAGGTCAGATAAAGAGCTGACCCATGGAGGTTTCCAAGAGTGGATCCTAGGGGACAATGCTAATAATAAAGCTAACTGGTTGAGTTGGGTCTGTCCTCCAAGGTGGAACCAGGCAAAATGGACACGTCAAAGAGTCTGAAACATGAAACAGGGGTCAAGTCTGGGGAGGCAGAAGCAGGAGCTGGGAAGACAAATCACTCTCTGAGAGCCAGAACGTCCACACGGAAAAGGTTCGAGTCAGGGGACTAGAGAAAAACGTCTGTGCAAATAAGGAAAAGAACATTCCTATACAAGGCTTGTCTGCCACTGTGGCCCAGTGGAGTTACCATATAAATCTATACAGACCGACATTTACAGACATGATATAATCCATATTTACTGATGTATATATGAATGTATATGTATAATATAGTATGAGTTTTGTCAGAATATTAATTACACATGATAAAATGGGAGGAACTCAATAAAGTCCTGCATGACATCATAGAGAAAAAGCAAAAGAACTATCCAGGTAGATGTTTTTTTTCTGTTGGGTGAATTCCCAACTGCTTGAACACCTGTAATTAATGGATTACTGGTAACCTGAGGAGAAAGTCTCCAGTGCTGTATGCATATGCTGGATTATATACCCTCATGTCTTGTTTGACAATGTTATTCAGAAATGGAGTTAAGACATGGAAAGCAGGTTTATCAAGTGTATTAATGAAAGAAGGCTGGGAAGGGAGTGCTTGTTAGAAAATAGGAAGATGACTGTCTAACACTTTACAAACGGTAATTAGAGGTGAATACAAGCATGGAACAAAAAAGATATCTCAACAGTAGGTAATGTAGTAGCTAACATCATTGACCATAAATTCAGTGTAAGTAGGGATTTTATAAATTTACTGAAAGAGTAAGTTGGGCCATAGTCTGTGGGAAATGGCGGTCAGAAGAGAGGATCTTGAGCCACATTGCTTAACCCTGAAAGACACAGCTGGAAACCATGCCATGAGGAGAAGGTGGAGGGAAAGGACAAATGAGGGAAGGAACAGCTGGCAGATAGTTGAGGAGAAGACACGTAGAAGAGAGAGGGATTGTTTTTCCAGTACTCCAGAGCACAGAACACTGTAAATTCTGGTTATAAAAGAAGCAGCTTTCTAACACTTTCAGCTATTAAAAATGGAATGAATTACTTTATTAGGAGTTGATCCCCTTTTGCAACAAAGTCCCTGAATTGATGGAGAATAGCAAAGACATGGAGAAGTCTTTTCTTTCAGTGAGAGCCTAGATGAGATGATTTTTAAGATCCTCTAAATTTTAGTTTGCATTCCTCTGAAAACAGAGCATGAGACAAGGGTTGGATACAGGAAGTTTTTTGGGAGGTGATATCAGGAAGTGAGCGGCAAGAGTGAAACAGAGGAGAGAGGAGCCACTGAAATATGTTGTGGAGCAGGTTACAGCTGTGTGCAGTGAGGGCTCACTCCCACTGGAAATCCTCAGAGGAACTGTATAGAATGCATCTCAGAATTATTCTTTAAAGAAGGAAGAATTTACATTCCTGTTGTGCATTTCTAACAAGTTACCAAATGATGTTCATGTTGTTAGCCTGGGAACCCCACTTAAGAGAACTGGGATAGACCCATCACACTAACGCTGCAGCTAGGGGTGGATCAGTGTACCCTGAGTCACGTGGGCTAAATGAAGGAGGAGTGACTGCCTGAAAGATACCAGGGGAACAGAGGAATGAGTTTAGGGTAGACCATCAGTTGGTGTCCCCCAAACCAGTGCTCTCAAACTTTAATGTGCATGAATCACTTGAGGATTTTGTTAAAATACAGATTCCGTTTCAGTAGGTCTGAGGTGGGTCCTCACATTCTACATTTCTACCAAGTGATGCTGATGCTTGTGGTCCATGGACCCCACTCTGATGGAGGCAGCACTACACCCCCCTTTCTTTGGTTCAGGCCTCCATTCCCTCACCGCTATGTGTTATCGTAACTTCCTAACAGAGTTCCCTGTATCTCAATTCTGAGTGGTCTAACTGGCCTCTTAGACCAGTCCACAACACTCCCTATCAACTATGGGATCCAGCCCAGACACCTTGGCTTGGTATTCAATGCCCTTTGAACCTAGTCCCCTGTGTGAATCCTCAAGTCCATCAGAAACTCTGTACATGAAAACAATCAAAGACCAAACCAAAAAGCAAAGAAGGAAGACTAGGAGCGTTATCCATCAACTGCAACACCTCAGTGGTTGGGGCTTGCCCCTGGGACTGTTATCTCACCCACACTTCCCAGATTACCCAGCTGCCTGGGAAGGAGCTGTGAGTCAGAATGGATGAGAAGCACAGGCACCTGAATGATGCTGCCAGCATTTGCAGGTACTGCCTACTGCCTCTGCAGCTGAGACACAAGCACAGGGAGCCGAGGGGATGTAACACAGGGAGAATGAGTGCTGATACACCTGCTAAGTCTATGATATTTGTGCTTTAAAAAAGGTGGGAGCTCTCAGCACTACCCCTCCCATTATGTCTCAAGATATGGCAGAAGTTACTAGTGGCAAAAACAGGGATCTCTGTGTTATGACATATGGAAACAATTTTGCATCATATTCTACACTAAAAGTTGGCAATCAATAAAATTCCTAACACATAAAACTAACCTTATTACCCCACAAACAAACACACTCCCCTGAAGAATCAAGCAAATCACAGCTTCCTGCCCATGTGGCAATAGAGATTTACTTTCATTTTTGATCAATTCTGTCCTACATTTTTCACATTTTACATCTCTAAAACTGGCATGTCATGATTTAATTGGTAGTGTTGTACTTTCTTAGTGGTATATAAAGTAATGGTGTTTTTAAAATTAATTATGGTGTTTTACAGTAGATGAAATACATTATTCCTGATATTTTAGATTTAAACTGATATTTGGTATTAACTCTTTTGTGCATATTGAAGACCAAATAATTTCTTATCAACAACACTTAAACTACAATTTTAATAATTTTTTTCAGAGAATAAAACATAAATTTACAGCAACTGGCATTAACACTGACTAAACATAAATAGAAACGTTTGCAAGAGAAAAAAAAGAGGTCTAAAGAATTGCTATTATTTGAAATGACTGATGACTAGTGATAAGACGCATACTAAATGAAGACGATAATAAGTGAGATTCATCAATGGCTTTCTCAGATACTAAATTTTACACAAAGGCAATATTCATCTTAGATTTTCTGAGAGAAATTATTTATAATGGATGGTTTTTAAAGACAGCTAACTTTCTAACAAAGAGGGCTAGAGAAGAAGAGAGTGTAATTAAAATAGTTGCTTGTTCTTATCCTCTAAATTCCCTCCCATTCCTTTCAGAATAATAGCTCTTAAAATTAGACATTGTTTGATGCATATCCTGGAGGGTGCCTCCGCTGGCTTCCAGCACACAATACATTAGTTTAGGAAGATGATACACCATATTCAGCAGGAAGAGACCCAAGAGGTGACAAAGATAATTAAAACAGCACACTAGCCAGATGGAAAGCTTATAGACAGATATTCAGAGCAACCGGAGATTAGTGAAGGAATATTCTTGCACAAAGTAATTCTTCTATAGGTTCTTTCTAAACTTAGATCTTAGTAGCTAATTTACTCTAAGTAAAAGCATATACTGTATTATCACTTCAGTGCCCAAAGACTGACAGAAAACAAAACAAAAAAACCTACTGGTTTTTGAGACAGACAACAGGCAGGGGTGACTACCCCAAGTTGCCTGTAACCCTTTGTGGAATTCAGTGGTCATGGAAACTTAATTTTATAATATGCATTTCTAGCTATATCCTTCAGTATCAAAGCAGGTATATTTATATCTCATCATTACAGTAAGCAACGCTGAAGCCAGAGATATAGGATGACTTCACTGAAAACATTCAGTCTTGAATGGAAAAAACGTCTGGTCAAAGCTTAAAAAATCACAGAAAACTTGATATGCTAGATTTATAGGTACCAATAAACATTTATTCCTGAGACATTTATCTATAAGAAACAAAGGCATATTAAAACATCACCTCTACGGCTTCCCAGGCCCATTTCCTGTACTTTGGATCGTGTGTCAGTCTCCACATGTACATATAAGTCTCAACAACCTCCGGCCGTAGGATGTAGTATTTTTCATTTTGCCTTGTAGCAATGGCTTCAACACCACCATCGAATCTGAAAGCTTCTGGTCCCAGTTTCACAACTAAAGAATATGTAATGGGTGACAGGGGTTACATGTCGTGGATAATGCCTAGTGTCTATAACTTAAATGGAATTAGAAAGTACTTTACAACATTCAAGAAAGATGCCAAATCATGTAAAGGAACAGTTATAAACATCATATAGTAAATAATATTCAATATACTTTTAAAATTTAATCATCTAACAGAATCCAGTTTAGAAAATAGTAATGACTCTTAATTTTCTTTCATTTACCCACCATTTGCTAAATAAGCACCCACCAGGTAAGTGCAAGGCTCCATGGAATACCTCATTAGCTAGCTAGAAAGTCAGTGCTTGAGAATTCTAAGTCATTATGTCATGAAAGGTTATTGAATCTTATTGCTTCAAACTTCTAATTTATAAGAAGGGAGCCAGACTCATAATCTATTATATGGAGACACTGGTAAGATTAATAATAGTTTACAAAAAAATACTAAGTATTTTATATATTAGACTCACCTAATCTTTTATGGCCTAGATTTTATTGTCTTGGCAAACTAATGGTAAATATTTTTTTTAATGTAGAAAAGCAATGCTTTTTAAAGTAAAAATATACACTCCTCTAAGATATTTATCATGATCATTAAGTTTCATCAGGCACAGTAAATATTCTTTTGAAGGTAGCAACAGAAAAGTTCCTTACTGAATAAAATGTAAGCATGTAGGGATAGGTTATCAACGGGGAATAGCATGAACTCACACGTGCGATTGTAAGATTCATGGCAGGTTCGGGCAATCTCAGCCCCGAGCTGCAGGTAGTGCTGGGTCAGGCCTGCGGGAGCGTCGTCTGCCCCCAGAGCAAACATGCCTCCGGCGAAGCAGGTCAAGTGGCCCATCTTGTGTTCCAGGAGGCCCCCTTTCCACTCGGCGATGTACGTCAGCCCCCTACTGGACTTGCGGATCAAGTGAGTCTCAATTGCCTGAAAATAATACTTATTTTCAACATTTGTAATCTCTTCTCAAATTTATGGTATCAACACCCCTCCCTCCAACATTTTTTTAAAAAGGGATAAAACATCACTCACAATTTGAATTTGGTGTTACAAATCTAATTCAACCTGAAATTTTATGTTATTGCTTTTGGTCTTTTTCCTCTAGTCTACGCCTGATTAGTGAGGTTAGTTAGAATTCATGCTCTTGGACCAGCCTAGTCAGATTTGCTGGGTTCCATGACAAAACACCTGTAGTCCTCATACCCCAAAAGCTGTCTCCTTCTCATAGACAGTTACCTTCTCACAGGTAACAGTAGGTTTATTAGTGCATTTCCATTTTCACAAATGGAGAAGCCACACAAAGCACAGGTCCTACCATGGATGAGGAACCGAGCCTGTTTGTGTATGGAATCAGGTTGGTGGTATTTACCCTTCCTTTGGTTCTCTTAGGTTTGCAGAGGTAACAAAACAGAATGGGAAAGGGGAACTGTGCCCGAGTCAGATTGCTTGGTTTCAAATTCCAGCTCTGATAAACTTTTTCTGTTTTCTATCTGTGAACTCTGGATAATTTGCTTACTGTATCCCTAAATTTAAGGATCCTTATCCATAAAATGGGACTAGTAGTATCTACTGAAAAAACTCGGTAACAGTTTGTTTATAAAGTGGTCAAACTGTGACTAGCACTTGATAAAGGTCATTGATCACATCATTCACATCTCCGCTGTGGTAACACTGAACTAAGTTCTCCCCTCCCCAATAATTCTGCAAAAAAAGGACATTAGCATACAATGAATAAAGACATGAAAAAAACACACAATGTGATATATAGATGATGTATTACAGAACTGTACATCTGAAACCTAGTAACTTTACTAACCATTGTCACCCCAATAAGCTTTAATAAAAAATAAATAATAAAGATCTGTAAATTTTGGAGAAAAGATGATGTTTACAAAAAAATTATTTATAAAATACCTTTTATTTCTGCCTCAGGACTGTTGCTATTCTTTTAAAGTAGAGAGAGAAAATAAAATAAACCTAATATTTTAAAGCAAAAATGAAGTGTTTTTGGAGTTACTAATTTCCAATTACTGTAACAGGAAATGCTTCCCTGCCCCCAATTACTTCATAGAAGGAAATAGGCTAACACTGTGTCTATACCTGTTACATTACTATAAAAAAAGAGAGGTTTTTAGGAAGCGCATTTGGGAATTGTAGACACAGACAAAACTTGTGATACAGAAGAATAAATGAAAATGAATACACAGGCAGAGAAAACTTTCCCTACCTTTATTAGAAGTAAACAAATGAAACCAAGATGGTAATAAATAAATAAACACACTGCTGTGCTCATTAACTGTGGTTAAGCTAATTTTATTGATGGTCTAGTTATTACATTAATATTTCATTCTAATTTAATATGACTAAACATCTTAGCTATTTAGACTTCTCACAGCACAAATTGCAATAAAGCCCTTCAAGCAGATACTTGTTCATCACCCAAGAAATTATTCTTTCTACATGGCAAGAGTAATAGCTTTTGAGCATGGATTAGAGAAACATTATTACTCTGTTATGGATCCCGAAATAAGTGCTATATTATTTTTGGCATGATTCTGACCAAGTTGCCACCTCTCAAAATAAACTACAACAAAGTTCCAAGACCACAGAGCGATGTTTATGTGGCAATTGGAAACTGTAAATAAATACAGAGGAGGCAAAAAATGTCTTAGTGGCTCTAAAAAAAGTGTGTCAATCCTACAGAGAATTGATCAGGAGAAAAGAGTATTGTATATTTTGTGATTTTCCCTTTCTATATTTGAAAAAAATTAATTTGATGAAGCCTGTAGAATCCTAATTTTCAAATACATCCCCTGCCCAGGGGATGTATTCAATTCAATGCATGGTGAGCATGCATTCAAATCAATGCATGGTGAGCATGCATCACCGTGGGTTCGTAGTGTGGCTTCCAGATAAGGCCATGATACATAGTTAAAAGCTCAAAGTATTTTATTATTAAAACAACCACAGGAAACATAGCACTCTGGGATTTAATACTTTCTCAAATCTACTTGAAGCTAAAACTGGTGACCTATATCTCCAGTAACTCAAGTGTCCAGAACAATAATGTAAGGGGTCTTCTTTCCTTGATAACAATGATCTCTGAAAGTACAACCTGCACGGAGAAATTGTGCTGTATGGCTACTTCTTGAAAATCAGAACGTTAATTGTTCTAGCTTTGCTTTCTAAGTTGAAAACACACAATGGATTGAAAATGTTTTTACTATAAAGAGAAAGAGAAACAGGAAACACTTGGACTTCACTTATTCTTAATGGATTTTCCTGTCAATGGTTTGTCTAAATACAATATGTTAAAAGCTGCCTGGGTACAGACAGCTCTGGAAGCTGACGAAAAGTATTTCAAAGAGTATTTTAAAGTTGCTTTTCCTGGAACATCAAGATCTTAGGGGGCCACTTTTAAGATTAGAATAATTAAAATATCTGCGGGATAATAATAAAAAAAAATGACATAATGGAAATTATACGGTACACAGAATAACCTAGGTTAAAACCTGACACCTCACAGGAATGAAGAAAAATGAACCTGGAAGAGGCCAGGTGGACCATATCCTGGTAGGCTTTTAACGTGCATCACACACAGTAATACAATGAAGGCCAGTGTTCTAACTAAGGTATTCTGGTTCCTAGATGTGAAACAGCAGAATTGTATGTGCCCTACTTAGTGAAGCTCCTGACTGATCTTGGGTGGGAACAAACATAATATTCAATCTGGTAAACCAAAGCTAAGCAAGTTTCATTTACATTTAAATAAATAAATCTGCCTACGACAAAAATCACCCAGCTTTCTTTTTAGGGAGACCAATTTCAGAACACTGGCTACATCACTGGGGTTACAAATTCCCATTTTTCCCCCGCTATGAATTACTACTCAACTATAAAAAATTTTTAAGCAGTCAATAAAAATGGTCAATTTTTCTGATGATTTAGCCATAATTTTACATTATTTGAGATACCTTAATAATAATTATTTTAAAAATATGAGTTATCACATAAAGTATTTGTATCAATCACAAACATACTTGATTCTGCTAAAATATTTGTTCCTGGAAAGTTGGATACAAGTTCAAATATGTTATATAAAGTAATTTTCTTTTTTATTTTCAAATTTTATTTTTATTTTTGATTGAGGCTTCAATTTGATTGAGGCTGCTTACTCTTACACTGGCAACCTCCTATAGACTTTGCTAAGTAGTTTCGAACTTGTCTTACTAACTTACTGCCTGTAAAGAAATATTTACAAGTAGCATGGACATTTTATTCACAAATAAATCCATAGTGCTGAGATAAAAAGGGACAGGTGTTGACACAAATTTTAGTTTGAATTTTGGTTCCACACTTACTCTCTCTGTTCATTTCTCTTATCTGTAAAAATGAATGAATAATATCTAAACTATGGTGAGGAAACAAACAAATACTTTAAAGTATCCACCTAACGTATTACTTAGCACACAGTAGGCAACTCAACAAATATTTGTTCCCTCTCATTCCTCATCCATTATAAAGGACCATTGAAAACTACTAATAATCTCTTAAATATTAGTTTGGTTATTTCAGATTTTTATTTGAGAGTACTGTTCATATGTCTGTGAAGGTAAGTTTACTCCAAATGGAGGTAGCCATGAGCACTGTCTGTAATCTTGGGCAATTTTAACTTAAGTCAATTTTCAGAATATGAATTCAGGACTTTCCCCTTACCCCATTATTGTAACTGTAACTCTAAGCAGGGAACTCATTCTCATTGAAGAAAAATACCTCTTTTTCAGATATGTGAATTTTTTTCAGATATGTACATCTTAACTGAGGTTTGAACCATGTAAAAAACTTAACTTGCCCTGTTAGAGCTAAACAGATCAAGAATGATTACTATTGTTATAATTATATTAGCAGATACTGAACTCCAACTGGAAATAATTTGTAACACACTCATGCAGCATTTCATTTTTTCATTAAAGCTTGCTTAATATGCAAGTTACAAGATGAGTGACAAAGATGATTTAAATGTTGGGTTTACCTGAACAGCATCAAAATACATCTTCTTAGCTTCTAGATCTGTCTTGTCAGACATTAACCATGCCTTTAGCAAATATTCATAAAAGCTGTCACCGAGTCCTCCAACTGATACATGATCTGCAAGAAAGGGAAATGAAATTTAGAGTGATTCAGCCTTTAATTCATATAATGCAGCAAAATCACATTAGCAACTAGGATGTAAAACCCCATGTCAAATGCTACTCAATGTTACATTTAAATTGCAACAAATCTCTTGTTTTCAGAAAGATATTCTGAAATGAGCAGATGTGCTGTTAAGTAATGTGATATGCTCTAAATAATTACCAGGGTAAGTTTTGTAAACATGAAGCTAAATATATATTATATAATCTCCCCTAATTCCAAAAATCGAATTTTTCAATAAGAATACCAAATTAAAATGTTTCACAGTATATATTCAAATAAATTTTAATTGCTTTAGCTCTCACTAATATAAACTATGTCAAAGCTATGGGTATATGCAAATCTTTTTTTTTTTTTTTTAAAGATTTTATTGGGGAATTGGGGGAGGGGAACAGTGTTGGGAAATCAGGGAAGAGGAACAGACAAGTTGCTGTCCTTTTGTTCTTCAGTCTAGTTGTGGAGGACGTTGCTTCACTGGCCCATGTTGGTATGGTCATTGCGCTCTTCCCGGATGAGACAGATTGATCGCTGACCTCTGGATGGTCGCTCACCGCGGCTACTGGCAACTCACGCTGGCTGCCGGCCACTCACTGTAGCCTATGGCAGCCCACTGCAGCAGGGGCTACAGCCTACACCGTGGCCAGGGCTCATGCAGCCCAACTCCAGGTGAGCTGTTGTTAGCTGTAGAGGGCAGTGTCACTGGCCCTCATATGTGGGATCCGAACCAGGGCTGCTGGCATCCCAAGCCAGCTCTTAATCAATGCACTACTCGGCCAGCCCATCTTCCCTTTTTTTTTTTTAAAGTGGTTTTCAATAAAACAACAAGTTCCTTAGCTTCTTGTGATTTATTATTATTATTACTATTAGTATTAGATAGGTTTTCTAGCATTATTAATCTGAAGGGTCAAAATCCTCAGGTGGTGGGGGTAGTAAGAAAGAAGATAGGACTGGAGAAGTCTTTCTTCCTAATACTCCATTTCTACAATTCTCCTTCACTGCCATTTATTATGCCAGGTCCCCTATATGTTACCAACAATCTTGCAACTTGTAGGGTAGGTATCCTCATTAAAAGTGAGAAAACTGAGGCTCAGAGTGGCTAAATGAGATTATGATGTCGGAAAGTGCCTCTGAACTCTGGCCACATGGGATCTCACATTTGGATCCACTTGCACTCCACCATATAACACTAAATGTATTCTTAAAGTATGATTAGCTACAAAAACAGATGTACTATTTGAAATACTATTTACAGAGTTCACAGAGAATTTGAGCATTAATTTGGGAAAGTTGCATTTTAAGTTTCATAGCTGAAAACTAATTTTATGTATCGATTTAAAAGAAAATAAAATCTTTATTTGTTGACTTAGCTATACAAAAGTAAATCAGTATTTACACAGCTATCAAGACAATTTTTTCCTGAGGCCTACCCAACAACTCCATTTGGAGGTCCACATAGGGACCTAAAATTGAACAGGTTAAAACTGAATTCACTTTTTTTTGCTCCTTAACCTTATCTTCTGCTTTGGTCCTTGTCTAACTAAGTGGCCCCATCATCCTCCCAACCACACAAGTTAGACATCACAGTCATTCTTTACTTTTTCTCTCCCTCACTCCCATATCCAATGAATTACAAAACTCTACTAATTGTACTTCATATATATCTCTTGAATTCATTCCACCCCTCTCTGTCCTCATGGATACAATCCTGGCCCAAAATACCACTATCTCCTGTGTCTGAGTTTGCAAGAGCCCATTAGCATGTGGCTATTTAAATTTAAATTGATTAAAATAATAATAAAAAAATTCCTCAGCCATACCAGTGCTCAATAGCTCCATGTGGCCCTTGGCTACTGTACCGGACAGGGAAGATATGGAACATTTTGTCATAACATGAAGTTCTCACTGCAGTACCACTCCAACGTATTCCCCATATCAGTGCCATATTAATGTAACATAGGAATTGGATCATCCCTTACTTGAAGTCTTCCATGACAAAGACTCAAATCCTGGGTCTTTGGACACCTGGGCAGACCGGCATGATCTCATCTCTGTGTCACCAGTCCTGTTCCACTTGCTCTCTGCCCTCTTGCTATATGGCCCTTCTTTTGGTCCTTTAAAATCATCAGGCTCCTTCTCAACTCAGGGATTCTAAAGGCATTTTTCTGCCTGCCTGAAGTACACTTGCTGACTCTTCCCCCTTTCATTAAGTAATTCTTACTCATACTTCATACTTGGGATCAAATGTTGCTTCCCCAAAGAATTCCCTGACACCTACTAGGTTCCCTTGTGATACACTTTTTCATAGCACATGTCTACCATACTTGCCATTTCATAAAATGGTAGAATTTTTTCTTTCTGTCTCTTCCATGAGATTGTCATCCAGGAGGACAGGGAGCAGACCATTATGTTTCCCAGTCCACATGAGCTCCTAGAAAGTATCTTGCACATAGTAGGTACTCAGTCAACAATTGATGAACAAAGCAAAATTCTTCTAAGTCAACCTTAATAAGGACCACATGTATTCAAGCTAGAAGCACTATATATTTTTTAAGTTAAATATATGATTGTGTTATTGCAGAAAGTCCAGAATGACAGTTTTAATTTTAGTGTAAAATTAGTGTTTTTACACTTGTAAGACTGGTTCTTAAAAGAGCAGTGTTTGAAGTGACCTTTACAGTTTCCTAAATAAATCACCACAGGGAACCTCTGACATTTACAAATTAAATAGACTAAGACCTATCTCATCAATAATAAGCCCTGTTGTTATAAACACGATTGCAGGAGACAAATCCAAGTGATGCATGGTAAAGCAAATCAGTATCCGGTTCCTGTCAAAATAACAAGGACTAAATGAAGTAATAGGAAATGATGGCCACGGTCCAGACAAGGCCTTCACAGTTCAAACAATGCGAGTTGAAAACTAACAGCCAGAGAAGCTCTATTTTCTTCCCCCTTGGGTTATGATTCTATAATGGATGGAAGAAGTGACTTTGGGCATTTGATGATCTTTAGAAAACTAAAAAAGGTTACATATTAATATGTTTGTTTTAATTAATTTTGGTAAGGGCTAGTCAATTTTCTATTTTTTTAATTTTATTTCCTGCCTATAAAGTTTTCATATTTGGAAACAATCCAAATAAAGGATAACAGAGAAGAAACAAGAGAAAGTCCTTTTGATAATTTAGCATATTACTCACTAAGCTTCCCTTGTGTCTGGATGACAATTTGTCATTGGCAACAGAGTCCTGTGTAAATCTCTTAGTGGATGTAGCAGAGAACATGCCTGATTTTATCAGCAGGAAAGGACTGCCTACCTCTAGAAAGAATATAGGTGGTATTTTTATTCCCAAATGCTCTAAAGATAATGTGTACAAATAGTCACTTAAATATTATGTTTTTCTCTAAAGGGGGCAATTTATCTTTTTCTTCCCAATAGAAATGGGTCCCCTAGAAGGATTTCTAATACTTCAAAAGAAACAAAACAAAACAAATTGCAAAAGAATCAAGACAAAAAGGATTAAATACTCAATATCTTCGTTTTTTAATTTTGTAGACTACATCTAAACCTGAACTTCTCTCCTCAAAGCAATCCCCCAATGATGCTAGTGACACAATAGGTACATTAGTGTTGTTATATTAATCTAAGAAGAGTGATCATTATTCTGCCCCACATCTGGTCTCAACAGTCACAAGATCTTTTTACGGTATCAGTCACTAGGACTGGATGCTGCCTCCCATCCACAACTGAGGAGCACAGGCAGACTGTTCAAAGAAAATAAATAGAACCATTATTAAAAACAGAGGTAAAAAGACTGGTTGGATACAGAGTGCATGCATATTCACAAAATTCAAGTAAGTAAACACCTACTAGGTGCAAGACAGTCTGTGCTGGGTTAACAAATATGACTAAGACAAAGTCACTGCCCTCAAAATTTTTGGAACTCTAGGTTGATAGGTATGCATATGAGTCATTAGGAAAAGGACTGTGATAAGAGTACCCAAAGGGTTGAGACAGGGAAGGAAAAAGGGGTTGAGTAGAGCAGGAATGGGTGCTAATAAATTCCAACCCAGGTCTGGAAGAGGCAGGCCTCCCAGAAGAAATGGCAATTGAGCTAGCTGAGCCTTGACAGAGTCAGAAGAATGGTAAATGGGCTGAGGAAACAGCACAAGGCCCAGACTTGGATATGGCCAAGCAAGCCTTGATTAAAAAATAAAAATAAACGAGTATCTTCCTTGTGGCTGAACAGGATGCGTGGGGGAGGACAGACATGGGACTCATCAGCCCTGTTTGTTTTTCCATCAGGAAACTGACCCATAAGCAATCCAAATATAAAGGGCTCTTTGTATGGGGAAACATGGCCCCATACATAGCATATCTGTGACCCAAAAGGCGACGCTGGGATGTTCCAGTGAAACTGACGCTTTTTGTCCCTCTCCACAGCGACTTCTAAACCCTTCATCACAGGAAGAAAACAGTAAATCCTAGAGACTTTTCTTCAACTTTTGAATCTTTCATGAGAACTCTTAAACACACGTATCCTTTCAGAGAATCATACCTAGTCATGTTGTCCTTAGAAAGCTACTTAAGTTCTTACCCCAAATACTCTAGTGACCTTCATTTTTTTTACAGTCTCAGCACCTCTTTACACTTTTAAAAATGAATAAGAACCCCAAAAACTTACTTATGTAATATCTATCAATATTTAACATAATGGAAATTAACACAATTTATTTGTATTACTTTATTTAAAATAACGATAATATACCTGTTATAACAGATTTTTTATAAAAATGTTATATTTCACAAAACAAAAATAATTAGTGAAAAAATGACACTATTTTACATTTTTGTAAATCTCTTTAATGTTTGCTCTACTAGAAGACAGCTGGATTTTCATATCTGCTCTATATTCAATCCATATTATGTTATTCTAGCTGAAATATATGAAGAAAATTCAGCCTCATGGAGTTATAGAGTTAGAAAGTGGAAGAGTATTTAATAGTCTTTTCAGCTTATTGTGGGTATTTTTCTTTGATACTACAACCAAACTTGCCAAGTGTTTTTTTTTTTTTTGAAGGCAGTGTCACTGGCCCTCATGTGGGACCCGAACCAGGGCCGCTGGCTTCCCAAGACAGCGCTTAACCACCGAGCCACTTGGCTGACCCCCAAGTGTTTTTTTTTAAAGGTTAAAGTTTTCTAAAAGTTAGTTGCAATGTGGAATTAGAAACCAAAATTCATGAATTTTGGTAGTTACGTTAAAATTTGTTGGTCTTTTTGCATTTTGAATTGATCTTTTTCTCATACATGATTTAGTAACAGCATGTATTGATCACTTGGAAAATACTGGTTCACTGAATTACACAGATCTTTCAAATGTTGACACATTTCATTAGTCAATATTGAGAAACCATATTTGTTAATCTCACCACTGATCTCATCAGAAAAGTCTTTAAGTGCTGGTTAAAAGTAATGAGCTCATGATGGTACATGCAAGTTTTCCAAAATTCTAATTTTCACTTAGCAGTTTAAATTTTATCATTGGCACAGATACTGACAGTTTTCCACAAAGTGACAGGCTCATTTTCAAGAACATATCTACTAACTACCAAACTCTGAATATCCAGTTTGTCTTCAGTTGTTCTTTCAAGTAAAAATGGTGACTTATGAAACAATAAGCGGCTAGTTCAGCTCAAGACTCAGTCACACAAGCACTCTTCTATGAGGCAACCCCTATTATTTATTATGCAACAAAAGTGCTTTACATGTACTTTCCACTTAGTCATACAGACTATTACAAAGCTGTGTATTCAGTGGCTGAGGTTTACTAGAATCAGTCATTTATTTTTGTTTGTTTGTTACCTGCAGGTAAGATGGAGAATGGGACTGTTAGGACTATTTGGTGCCTGTGCCATGGTTTTCACTGTGATTTCAGCACTTTTACCCATTGCTTTTGTAATGTAAGTACAATGTCAACCCGGTGAAAAAGGCAGAAAGCCTTAGTAGCTTTTACCTTGTGGACCCCCTGAAAGGTGTCAGGATGTCCAGTGATCTGCAGACCATACTGAGGTTAAGTGACAACCCTTGACTATGGTCTTATGGTCTCAACAGGTAGGCCTTCCCTAGCCATTACTAACACACAAACATAGATGTTAGCATTTTTTTCTACAAAACTATTCTTTAAGAAAAGTAGTTCTAAAGTAAGAGTGAGGCACCACCATCTAAGAATATAATATTTAAATATAATGAAACATACTCAAATCGGAGTAAAATTTTAAGGCATTTTAACACAGTCGGCACAGCCAGGCATCTCACTTAGTATTCTTCCCTGGCTCTCGGTTGCTGCTTAATCTACCACCGTTTCTCCAAATCAGCTTGAGAACATTTCTTTCAACTGCTCTGAATCTTTATTCCCCTGGTCAAAGTCTGTAAGGATCTCAAGTGAGGGCTTCTGACATAACACTTTCTTCTACCCTGAAGGTATCTCTACTGGCAAGAGACCTTTATCTGCCTGCTTAAAATTAAGTAGAGAAAACACCCTGTGTGCTCGCTCTTTCAATTTCCAAACCCTTAAAGATTCAGGCTCCTTTCTCATCTTGTAGCAAGCAGAAAGAAAATGTTATGAAGTAGAATGACCTAGCTACTCTATATAAAAGAACCCTGATTGTCATTAACGAACGGAACAATTTTCCCTTCTATTTGCATGACCAGCTTGTTATAGGCTAACATCCCCAAACCACCCTGACTAGATATTCCCTTTCAGATTAATAGCTTTAAACATGCTTACATGTCATCATGCTCCCAGTTATGCATAAAAAATAAACACTCTAGTTCCCTGGTAACATTTACAGCCTGTCTTATGACAGAAAGCTATTTATTAAAGAGACCATACCCTCTTTCCCCTTTTCTAAACATTCTCCCAAAAGACTGTGCCTTTTCCCCTGCTTTTTCTCTGTTACTAGAATAACAGTGCATACCATAAAGAGCTAACATGATGCTAATCTTTTGACTTACATTGACCCCACTGTCCACTACTGGGATTCAGATAGTTAGGATAAAGGCCTTGTGGTTTCTCCAGGTTGTTCAGTACTGTTCGAATATTCATTACCTATAACAGAAAAGAAAATGTTACTATGGAAATCTAAAAAAAAATTTTTGTATCATTCTTCTCTCCTTCTTGATTACATTTTTCCACGTTTGAAAAAAAAAGCTGTTAAATCATGCAGAATTAGAACAAAGATAGTGGCCACCAGCTTAACAAAAATAATAGGTAGTAAGTGAACATAGTCACGCTGACCTACTACATGCCAGGTACCATACAGGAAACACATTAATAGATAAACAAAGTCATTACTCTCTTGGAATCTGCATTCCAGTGGGATGAGATGGATCATAAACAAAGAAATGTATTTACAATGTAAGTACTATAACATGTGGTAATAAATGCTATGGAAAAAACTGTACGAGGGTAATGGGACACAGAGTGAGTGATGTGAGGTGGCAGGCTGTACCATGTTACTCAGAGTGGTCTGGGAAGGCTGAAGGGAGAGTGTTTGAGTAGAAATGTAAAGATGTGAAGGAGCACGTCATGCAGAAAATGGGAGGAAGAGCAACCTTGACAGATGGCAAGTACAAAAGCCCTGAGAAGACAGGGGGTTTGGCACAGCCACTGGAGGATAGGAAGCAAAGGAGAAAATGTCACTGGGCAGAAGAGATAGGCAGCCAGGCCCACGTCACACAGGCCTCCCAGGCCACGAGGGCTTATTTTGTTCTGAGTGTGATGGGAAGCTATTGAAGACTTGGGTTTTTCCGGGACTGGTGACCAGGGTGCAAGAGAGGACGCGGTAGTCAGCAGGCTGCTGCAGACTCCAGGTGAGGATGATGGATGCCTGGACAGGGTGGCACCAGAGGTAGCAGGACAGAGCCCAAGGATTTCTTGATGGATTGGACCTGAAGTTTACCAGAAAATCAGGGAAACCTCAAGAGTTTTGGTCTGAGTCACTGGGTAAACTGAGGTGCCAGGTACCAAGATAGTGAAGGCTGGAGTAGACGCAGGTCTGGAGGTTGAGACTGAGACATTTTAAGTGGAATTGTCTATTAGACCTCTTAGTGGACATGTTAAATATGCACTTGGACATACAGTCTGGAGTCCAGGGGACAGGTTGGGACTGGAATGATAAGTTTGGAGTCAACAGTATACAGGTTGTATGTAAAGCCATGAAATTAGCTGAAATAATGTGGGGAGTGGACATAAAAGGAAGAGACCCAAGATGGAGTCTAGGGGATTTCCAATATTTAGATGTTGGGGTAATGAGCAGGATCCCAGAAAGGAGACTGAGAAGAAGCACCCAGGAAAGAAGGAGGCAAACCCAGGGGGTTTCCTGCTGCCAAGGGCAGACAGCGTCTCATGAAGAAGGAAGTGACTGAGTGAGTCAAATGCTGGGAGGGCGAGGAAAATGAGAGGTGAGAATGATGACTGGACCTGGCTGCATGCTCACTGGTTACTGTAACAGGTGTGGCTGAGAGAGAAGCCCGACTGGAAAGTGTTCAAGGGAGGAGGAGACAGGAAGAGAAGATAACAAACAGGGCACCTCTTCCAAGGAATTTTGCTGTAAAGGGGAGCTGAGAGTGGGTGGAAAGCTAAGGGCAGAGTTGGGGGGGGGTGTGAAGATGAATTTATCCAAATATCTATGGGTTTGTTTCTTGAAAATTAGAAATCGATTCAATTTCTACCTTGCATTTATATAATACTTTTGAGTTTAAAAAGTCTTTCACATACTTGGTTCATAGAGTCCATACAGAACCATATATTTTTAGATATGAAAAAAAAAATTGAGAGTGGTAAAGTGACTCGATTGAGGTGCAGAGAGTCAGATGTTCAAGCCAGGCCCTCTCACACTGAGTCAGGAATGATGCCACGGAATGAGTTCGCAGTTTGCTTAAATGAAATGCTGCACGTGACAAAACTTCATCAACAGCTAGAGTAAACTTGGTTACTTGTTTCCACATCCAACATGACTAAATCTCCCAGGAGAGGATACTGTTTCTCACCAGCACTGCTTTGCAGAGCAAGGCATAGTGCAGAATCTCACCTTTTCAGCAAAGATGGGGTTTCCTGATAAGTGGCTCAAGTGTATAAACTCCAAATGCAAAGTTCCAAATTCTGCCAAAATGCTGCTGCCTCCTGAGGCCCAGGGCCAGTTCCTTCCAATCCCACTAAAGAAGAGATTGAAGAGTTATGGGGTCAGACTCATTCCATTTTGTTGTTTGTTTGTTTTGCAGCTCTAAATAGTAGATGTGAAAGAGATAACTTCTGAATCACAGCTCCTCAGCTAATAGTCCACTCCAGATATTTAAAAATATCCGGGATTATTGCCTTAGACTGGTTACCGTCTCAGGCTTTGCCTCCTATGTCCAAATTGAAAATTAGTGTTGACTTAAGTCACAAAGGAGCTACTATGTGCTTATTGTTGATGAACAGACGAATATTTTGGAAGGTACAGATGCGATATAGAGATATACACACATTCCAAGTAGAATACAAGACAAAATCAACCTGTAACTAAGATTGAACACGACACCTTGAGCTGAGTGGCCTCGAGCTGCCGATGGGCGTCCGGATGGCAACTGGACTTGGAGCTGAGCTAGCTGTGCCCTCCACAGCTAAGATTGAAGGACCACAACTTGGCTGTTCCTCTTCCCTAATTCCCCAACACTGCTCCCCTTCCAATTCCCCAATAAAAATCTTAAAAAGAAAAAAATCAGACCAAAACACCCCGCTATGCCCCAAGTCCCATAAAGCACTTGTATAATTGAATTTCAGCCTGAGCTTCCATGGATTGTTACACACATTCATATTCTATACAAAATTTTTCTTGGATATTGGATTAATGCCAAAGATTCATTAGTAATATGCTCACACCATACCCTCCCCAAACCCTCCATTTACTGGACTTCGTTCCTTATGTTTCTCTTCACAATATTTTACCTACATACTGAATATTTCTAGGGCATTCACTCATTCCCTGATATATTTAATCTATACTCAAAAATGACAACAAAGTTATGTAATTCAAGTTTGAAAGGTTCAAAGGCAGGAGCTTCAAAAATTATTGTCTCATGGCTCATCTTGGAGAAATGCTTTTTAAAAAGGGTTAATCCTTAATACAGATACCCCCCCCCCCACACACACACACAGAGAAATACACATAAAGGGGCTCTTGGAACATGATCATACTCTTGGGTACAGTTCATTTCTGGAAAGCCACTTAAAATGTCAAGACATATATGATAATTCAAATGAAGAATAAAGTCAATGATTCTCCGGACCAATAAATTCCCTTGCAGGAAGCAGAAAACGCTCATTTTGGTTTTAGTTCAGCTGCACATTTATCATATGCCTACTATTTTTCAGGGACTACGCATGATCCTGGGTTACAAGATGTTATAGTGAATAAACCACTCTTTTCACAAAGACCTTGTAGTGTAATGGGAGGGAAAGACCTAAGCATAAATAATTCCAACCGAACGAAGTAATTGCCAAGATAAAGGTGTGAAGAATTCTCTGAGCACCGACAGCCAGGACATACAATCCAACATGGTGGCGATCACAGAAGGCTTCTTCAAGGAGGAGAGTCCTGAGTTGATTCTTGAAGGACAAATAAGAAGTAGTGAGGAAAGAATGGTGACAGGGAGAATCTGAGCCTAGGGAAGTACATGGTAGAAGGGCCAGGTGGGAACTGGAGGTAAGTACTGATACTGGCGGGTGGAGGGAGAAAAGGGAAGGTGGCAGGAGAGAATGCTGTATATCAAGTTCGGTTGAGGCCAAAGAGATTTGTGGATGTCTCCCTTTCCTCCCTTTCCAAGTTGGCTCCATTTAAACACTATTTTTGGTGTTCCCTAGGTTTCCTAACCCCCTCTGTTTTTGGCCTTGTACCGTTCGCAGATCTGGGTAAGCCCCTCCACTCCATCGCTGCTTCTGCTGCAGGGCAGCTGAGGGAAGCTGAAGGTGGGGAAAACAATGAGGGCACTGGCGTCCGACTTCGAAGCTGGCCGCAGTCTTATTCCTCATTTCTTTTTAGAGTAAAATCCAGATTTTGTTCCAAAACCTTCATTTACAGTAAACATCATAAAAGGAAGCAGAAATAGGAAATCTGAAAATCACATATTCATTCATTTTAGAAAATGCCTGATATTTATTAAGTTCTGAGAATGTGAGTCAAGTTTTCATTTTCATGGTTAGATAAAAGGAATATCCACTCATCAAATAGGAAGAACAGCTACTTTCAAATTTTATTAACATATGGCAAATGTGCCTAGTAATTGCTCATTAATTTGTTGTCATGACATATTATTTCTTATATTCCAACCATTCCATCTCTGACCAAAGTCAATAAGTATAGTAAGCAAAATTACACATTTCTATGTTCTGGAGAAACTATTAAACACAAAACCGCAACCCATGGCAAGGCCAGGGTACGAGGGAATGATGACCTCATCCTGGGGAGGGACAAGGACAGCTTGCTGAGGGACCGAGCCCTGTTCCCAGGTCTTCAGGGACTGTGTCTTTTCAGTTCAGGCTCTTAAGAGGTCATGGTGGCACACTCAGGTGGGAAACCTAAGTGGTATACATGTACTGAACTAAAATTCGAACTACTTTTGTATCTAGGCATTTGTTCCCTGCTATCAATGTGGTTAATCAAGAGGAAACCAGAGATATACTGAAAAAAAAAATTTAATATGTTTAAGAACATTAAGGTTTAATTCTTTGCACACATTCGTATTGAACAGAAAACAGCCTTCTTTTGTATCACTGTTCTATTACATAGGGAGTAAGAACATTAAAAGCACTGGCAAAGGATGAGTCACGCAAACAGAAAGAAAGCTGGGTTTAGAATACATGGTGTATTTATGTGAAAAGATAGCTTTGGCTACCACTGTTTCAACCTACAGAATTAAGAGTATTTCAATAAAATTATAAGATCAAGAGTTGCATTGGTTAGGGAAGGGTTTCAAGAAACCAGAGAGGGTATCATTATAGCTAGATATTAAATAAGGTCACTTGCCTTTTCTTTCAAGTCTTGAAGGTTGGCTTAAGAGGAGAACATGGGGCACAAACCACAGGCCATCACAGCTGAATTATGTGTGTGTCAGGGAAATGGCTGGCTACTCACACAGCCCACATGCACTGAGTCTGAACCAAGTTCTGGTCACTCCCAGATTGAGTTCCAAGATCTTCTTTTGTCTCTAAGCTCTAGGAGTCTACTGAGGAATCTATATATTTCTATGTCTCTATATATGCACAGTGGGCATTTGACACCAAAATGGTGGGGTTTTGATAAAGGGAAGTGAGTCTAGAGAGAGTTTTGTTCCATTAGTCTGGGGGTCAGAGTACCCTGAGCATCTCATGATGCTAAAGGTTAAGCTTTCTAGACCTATGGCTCAAAGTGAATCTCACTTGAGGGAGTAGGGGATTTAAAATGTATTTAACTTCAGTCCCATCATCTCTCTATTTTAAAGGCAGTTATGGTGTTCTTTATCTATTTTACAAACACTAATAATATTTTAGAAACGTATTTTAAAGATAAAATAACAATGTTAGTTCCCTAAGGCAGGCATGAAAAGAAAGGATATTTAAATAGTCCTAATTATGTTACAATGACTGCCTTTTAAGTCAAAACCGTGAGTCAGCATATGGAAATGTATACAGAAAAAGGCAATTCATAATTTGAGGAGCTATCCTGGAACAGAACTTCAAAGAATCCTGGAACAGAACTTCAAACTTTTATATCACTCTAATTTGATTTCTTTCTGTTTTCTGCAATCTCCAATTCTTCCATTTTAAATTGAAGTATAATTTAATATACAGACCCATGAATAACATGGGTTTGAACTTCATGGGATCAATTATATGCAGATTTTTTTTCAAAAAATACTATAAATACATTTTCTCTTCCTTACAATTTTCTTAACATTTTCTTTTTTCTAGCTTACTTTTTTGTAAGAACACAGCATGTAATGCATGTAACATACAAAATACGTGTTAATCGACTATTTATGTTATTGGTAAGTCTTCCAGTCAATAGTAGGCTATCAGTAATTAAGATTTTGGGGAGTCAAAAGTTACATGTGGATACTGGACTGTGTGGGGGGTTAGTGACCTTAACCCCACATTGTTCAAGGTTCAAATGTATATGTTTCAATTTTTAACTAAATTTACATTTTCAGTAGTTTATGAAGGTGGACTATATTTCTCTGAAATTAAACATCAAAACAAAAAATAACTGACTTTGGCAATTGCAATTAGAAACATGTCTTTGAAAAATTGAGTCATTATGATTCTTTTGAAAATGTGAAATACTATTTTGTTGCTTTAGAGACTATAATTTGAATGTAGTTTATTGGCAGTGGGAATATGCTTCTTCACCCTATTACACTCGAAAGCAAGAAGGTATAATTATTTGCTGATCTCATAGCTCTGATAAGCAATGGGCATTAAATGTTTTTCCTTCTCTCTCCTGGGAATGGTTAACAGCACCAGAGAAAGGAACTGCAGAATGAAATCACACTATTCTACTCACGTCTGAATCCCATTGGAGAGCTGCTAATTCGTTTCCTAGAGTTTGTAATGAATCATGTAGCTGGAGGGTTGTTCTAGATTGATGGTATGTCCCTTCAAAATAATTTTAAACTGAGGTACCTAAAGTTATAGTGGCTGCCCAGACAGAATTTGGATCATTAACAAATACATTTGGCTACTTAGCACAATCAAATGCAATAAAAAAGAATTTATGGAATTAAAATAATTGTAAAAAAATCTACCAGATGAGTATATAAACAAAGCATTAGTTATAAAATATCAATTAGCTATGACTCTCAATTTATTTTTCCTTGCTGCTTGCTATTCTATGCAAAATGGGAAATGGATCAATATAATGTTTCCTTGAGGACTCATGCCTGGATAATTTCTGATTAGCTGATCAGTAAACAAATTCCCTTCAAGTTCATAGTGCAGAATATAGGTAACTACTTGGGGGCAATGGAGTTAACAAGTTTTAGAAGAAAAAAATTCCCCATATTCTGTATATTATGGTATAGCTTTATTTACGCATGCAAATGGAGAGGCACACAGGGATGTTTAATTCAAAGCGTAGATAATCCAATATTATTCCTTTTGGATTTTAGCACAAATTAGAAAAGACTAATTAGAAAGTTCATGAATGATTATTTCATTTAATTGTATTCCCAAAGCTAATTGATTTTGAGATTAAGGATTTCATCTTCACTTATTAGAAATGCCTCCTTCCTGAAAAGGTTCACACAGTACCATTCTTTTAGGTTTACAGTCTAAAACCTCACTAAGAGTTGGACCAAATTTCCAGGGACTGCCATTCTAAAACTAGTCAGGATTCCACTGCACCTCAGCCATAGAAAATTCGACTGGGGAGGACTACTTCCCCAAGGGCTATCCACAGGGAAAAGGTGGTTAATAAAGGGCAGCCATTTGACTACATTCATTCATAATATATGGCTTTACTGCTTTTGAACAGCAGCATGTGGGCTCAACCTCTAAAGAATTTCCACATTTAATTTTTCCACCAATTACCAAAATAAATGTTCTAAAGGTAGCCACATCTTGCTTCATATTATGGTTAGTTATTTTATACAGAATTGAAATAGAATACTTATTATTTTATTCTTGCCCTCAATACTGCTCTTTGTTTTTGACCATCTAGAATTGGAGGAGAGGCTGGGGATTATAAAGACGGAGGTAGTGAGAAGCCCTCTCTAATTCTACAAGTAATCTGCTCCTGAGGTCCAAAGATGCTAAAGTTCTGTCTCTCAGTTGTTCTTTGGAAAAGATCTCCTTGCTTACCAGTATCAACAGACTGCAAAGGAGTTAAATGCAGTTTCTCCCCAGTTACTGGGCACCCTAGGTTATCCTACCTTTAAGTTTGCGGAAAGGCTTGCAATACTGATGAGGAGGCACTTCAGCACATTTAGAGTGTGCAGGCATACACACACATTTACTTTACTGTACTTCAAAAACTAAAGGACTCATATTCTACATGTTATTTTAAATATACATTACATTTTTCATGGTCATTTCCCATGTCAATCAATGTATATCATCATTGTTGTTGAGCGCACAGTATCTGATTGGATAAATTCTAATTTATTTAAAATAGTCCTACTGATAAACATTGAAATATATTTTCTTTATTTTTTATTTCATGCTGCTATAAACAATTTAGTGGTATGTCCAGTTCCTTTTTTAATGCTAACTTATATTTACAAAAAAAATCTACATAGATTCCAGCTGGCAGATATTAGTTTAATTGTCTAAACTGATAATGGGGATGGATTTGGGAATGTGTATTGAAGACATAAACGTCCACTGTGTAGAGAGTTATTTCTCTGTACAGTGTGAGCTTGTTATAGTCCACCATATTTGGTAGCCTCTAGAACTCTTGGATTCTCTCAAATCCATCAGCTAGCTGTAAGTCCTTTAAAACTGGGGAGGGGGTAGCTACAGAAAAGCATTTTCACTCGGACACTTTTCTAAAAAAAGCCTCAGGATGGAATAGAAGCAAAGTACACTCCATCTTAGAAATGGTAATTCACTAATATTAGTTTGGCAGACATCCCCTTCCTTTGGTTTTAAGTTTTATATACAACTGTTCCATTGTAAGAGTTTAACAAACATAATTCCAAGACATTACTTGATATCCAAGACTACAGTGAAATTTGGCTGTTTATTCATCTGTCTGCCTTTCATTCTATGGGTCAGTGAATAATCTATGGATCAAGCTAAATTATTAGTGCTACAGAACAGAACCCAGGCATTCGATTATCTAAATTCTGTTCTACAGTCTCTTTCCATAAGCAGAATGTCCATGATTACTCTCTTGTACTTGATTCTAAGGTCCTCAGGGACAGAGAATCTGTCTTATGCACCTGTGTAATTCCTAAGTCTAGGGCCGTGCCAAAACAGAGAGGTGTTCAATACATGTTTCATTTAATATAATTATATTTAATTATATTAAATATAATTTAATATATTTAATATATATATCATGAAAGGGTTGTCACTGGTTTCCACCCCAAATTTATATCTAAATAATATAATCCCATTGGTGTCACCACATAGCCCTGTTATGGCCAATTTAAGAAAAGCATCCTTTCTAGGCTGATCATGTAGGTTCTTCTCACAAACATAGAGTGGTCTGAAGTTGTGATTTTCAAGAGTTGAGATATGGTGAAATGAAGGAAAAATGGACAGGATGGTAAATTTTTAAGAAGGCTAAATTTTGTTCAATTTAAATGACTTTTTTGTTCTGAATCTATGTCCTTTCTATTTTTGGGCTGCTATGCCTTTTTTCTTTTAAGATGAAATAATGATAGTAGGTAGTTTTTCTTTTTTGGTGTCCTTTCTTGATGAGATAAATACATTGGCAACTGAGGCCAGCCTCTCAGTAATTGGGGAAATTTTACTTGGGCCACGAAAGCTAAAAGTCTGGCACCATTGATCTTAAGACGCTGAAGCTACGGAGCAATTACTATTGGAAAGAACATCTCACTACCAAGTATACCATAACTAATGGTAGTTTTTGGCAGAAATTCTGATGTATAAAGGGATAATATTAAATGATTTTGTTCAACAGGTTAAAATGTGAGCACTTTGCAGCTTATCTTGTCAAACTCAGCAAGTAAGATTGAGGCAGTCAGTGGACCATCAATTATTGAAAGGTTACTATGTGTCAGGTACTATGCAATAGAACCATCAGACACTACAGGAAGCCTGCTAAGGCTTTTTTTAATGGTCAAGATAGCATGCTCTGAAATTTTAGAGCTTTGGGGTATCAATTGAAACTCAATTAAATTTTTGTTCAGGCACTTAAGTTGAGGTAAAACAGTTTTTGGATAACCATTTCTGTTCTTCCTATGGGCATTCCTCAGAGGTCTTCAGGGAAGAAATCAAGTGGGTCTAATTAACTTTTAATAAAGGAAAGTGAACTTTGTCTGACTGGTATATGAAGTACATTGATATTCTATTATGAAGTACAGCAGATCGTCACTGTAGGTCTTTTCCAGATATTAAACTACTTGGGAGTAATTGGAAAAGATTCATTCCCTGCTGCTTAATAAATTAGTTATCATTATACTTCAGAGTGGGCAATAAATTGCTTTTAAGGCAAGATCATTAAAATAAATGCTAAATTAAGACACCTGTAGTGGGAAAATGCAGCTAAATGCTGCAAATGCTTTCAAATTCCCAAATGATGAATTAACAGCAAGAAAGTTCAAGAAAACAGTGATGTCAAGGTAATCAGGGCCAATCATTAGTGTGTTCTTTTAAGCTGCATTCTGTAAAATCAGATATTTGTCTTAATATCTAATGGAAAGTTAACCAACCAAAAAAAAAAAAAAACAAAAAAAAACACCTTAGAGAATTAAACCACTGCATAATTTAAAATGGTAGCTTTTCTTAGTTTTGAATTTTTACGTAAGAAGCATCACACAAACAAAAAATGTGTGCATAGCTTCCGGTAAGAACAAACCGATTCAGGATTACTTGGAACAGATGCTGGAGAAGAAAGCCAACGAGCGCCTTCATTTTTATTTTCCTGCCTTCTGCTTACAGCTTATGGTTTAAAGGCTGTGGAAAACGGCGTTATAAAACAGTGTGGCAACTCAAGTTGTAAAGACATGAAGATTAGAAGAGTCATGACAAAAGAATAAAGAGGACAATGCAGAATAAAGATTAAAGAGGAAGAAGAAATTGTTGAGGAATACTCCACAATAAAGACAGGTATCCTGAACAAAATATGAATAATTATTAATACAATAAATCTAGAGTCTATTTTATTTTGCCCTTGAGTGACATCCTTATATAAAACATAGTTAAGATAAAGGATAATCTGTGTATAATTAGTTATATGCTGCCTTATAACATCTGCTCTGTTATTTAACTTCTTACATGCTTAAACTCATCCCCCTAACCAGAGAATAACACCTAAACAAAGAGATACAATTCTGTTTCTTTTATCACCGTATCACCCATTCAAATAGATGTTTGCATAGTAGGTGCCATAATTTGATGATTGTTGAATTTATATATGGCAGAAATAAATCCATTTCTGACATTACTGTCATCCATACTTTTTTCTAAAAAATTCAGGAAGTACTCTAAGCAATGTTTTATTACTCAGAGTTAAAATAATTTACATGTATTGATGTTCACCTTTAAGTTATATATTTTCAGTAATTATTGATTCTTTGTATTATAGGAAAAAAGGAAACTAAACTCCTAAAATCTTTTACAAAATAATAATAATCAAAATGAGTACTTTACATGGCCTTGACTTTTGGTAGCCTCCTAATTCTGATATTAACTTTAAAAACTGTTTCAAAGTACAGTTCACTCTTGAACACCATGGGTTTGAAAGGTGTGGGTCCATGCATGGATTGTTTTTCAATAAATACTGTAAATGTATATTCTCTTCCTTATGATTTTCTTAGTAACATTTTCTTTTTGTCTTGTTTACTTTTTTTGTAAGCATACAGCATATAATACACATAACATATAAAGTATGTGTTAATTGTTTATGTTATCAATAAGGCTTTCAGTCAACGGTACGCTATTAGTTAAGTTTTTGGTAAGCCAAAAGTTATATGTGGATTTTTGACTGTGGAAGTGTCAGCATCCACAACTCCCATGTTGTTCAAGCGTCAAATGTACTAAATAAATGGTTGGTGGAATTTTGATAGTAAAACTAAATGCCTGTTTCCTAGAAGAAATATTCAAAATATATGAGTGTTGATAGATATAACTGTAGCTTTTAAAAATATTTAGTTAATGTGTGTGAGCTCTGTAAAATGAAAACATCAGCATGGTATCTTGAGACCATACAATCATTCACATTTTACCTTTAAAGAAATAGTCGGATAAATGAGTGCTCACACAAAACTGTTGCATTTGGTAACTTTGTTAGAAAATATCATAAAATGCTAAAATGAAAACATCAAAATGGTATTTTGAAATTAGAAATAATAATCACTCTCAATTTACCTTTAAGAAAGAGAGAAAAAAAAAACAAAAACATAAAACCTTCCTTCTTTACTTTCTGCTGATGGAGTTTGGGCTTTACACTCCAGTAAGGGTACAGTGAAAAATGCTGGTTCTGAGAATTTTACATAATAATTAGGCCCCAAACACTGCTGTTCTTAAAGTGCTGAAGAAAGGGTTTGGTGATGTCATGCAAAGAATCTGAGAGACAGAGGAATCTGGAATTAAAAGGGAGAGGCTGAAAGTAGGACAAATTATATCAGACTCAGTAAAGGCCAGACTTCCCAAATCGATCTGGTCTGAAAAGAAGTTCAAAGAAATAAAGCAATGAACTGGTGGGAGGATTCCAGGGTTTGATGGATTGGAGCTACTGTTGGTATGGGGTAAATCTTAGAGCTTTGATGAGTGTCTTCTTTTTCCTTGAATGCCAATTTAAGAACAATAACAATATTTAGGGGCTATTTTCTCCTCATTCAAAATGAAAATGTTGTCTTGGGTTCCACGGGCAAAATGCACCTTCTTAGTTTAGGCTAACTACTTCACTTAATGGTAGAATGCCAATGTGAAAAATGGCCCGATTATCTTGTAATGTTAAGCACTAAGAAGAAAATAGAACAGGATGATGGGACAGTCTGATGGGGAGCTCCTTTAGAAGGGCTTGTTGGGAAGACTGCATGGAAGGGGAGATCTTCAAGCTGAGGCCAGCAAGATTAAAAAAAAAAAAAAAGAACCTGCCTGTGAAGACCTGAAGTGGCTCCTGCAAGTGCCCAGCGGAGGCCACGGCTCTACAAAGCATGAAAACATGGCTGGCAGTGCGGCTGAAGTTCAATGAGTGAGGGGACTAGTGACCGGCACACTGGAGAGTGATAAAGGCATAGATCACATAGGGACCGCAGGCCAGAGAAAGCGTTTGGATTTATTTTAAGTGCAATGGGAAGTACTGAAGGTTTTTAGAGGAGGTGGTAAAATCTGATTCAGGCTTTTAAAAGATCACTCTGGACACTGTGGGAAGAATTGACTTATATGAAAGCAAGATGCGAAGTAAGCAAGACAACAGGTATCCAGACAAGAGACAAGCGGTGGCCTGGATTGGGTGCCAAGAGTAGAGATGGACTGATGAGGAAGGATTCTGGTTACGTCTGGAGGTAAGACCTGTCAGGAAGAATTAGATTTGTGGATGACAGAACACAGCAATTAAGGATGATATCTAGTGTTTTGGCTTTTGCAGCTGGGTGGGTACTGATGCCATTTAAAAAGATGAGACTGAGGTAGAAGGGAGCATGATAAAGAAGATCATGAGCTGTTTTTAGATTTTGCTCCAATAACCATAATTAATAACTACAAGGAAAAAAAACCTCCAAATTTGATCATTTTAATTTTCTTTTCTTAGTTTCTTATAAAGATCAATTTATTCAGTTTGAGGAACTTTTTTTGCAATGGCTTTTCTAAAATTATTTTTAAATTATGAAAATACCATGCCTAATGCAAAAATATTGGAAACATACAAAAGATTATATAATAGAATCTGCCCATATTCCAGAACCTATTATTATTTCTTAGAGTTAACATGATCAGTAATTTATTGAAATCTCTTCCAAAACTTCTTAGTGCATGGTCACAGACAACATTTAAAAAAAATACAAGTAGAAGATTACTACACATAGTACTATATACTGTGTTTCATTGAAAAGTAAAGTATCTTGGTGCTCTAACTCATTAAGTTGCCTAGTATTCCAATTTGTGGGTGTACAGTGACTTATTCAGTCATTTTTCTGTCTCATTTTTTCCTATTATAAACAATGTTGCACATTCTTGAGTAGATCTCCAGGATAAAATCCTACAAATGGAATTTCCAGGTCATAGAGTATGTGTTTAAAATTTAATAAACACCACTCAATTTCCTTCTAAAGAGTATACCCCAATACATACCCCTTCTAAGTGTGCATGAGAATCAATATTCTAACTGCCAACTCTGGGCATTTATCAACATTTTAAAACTTGGTGAATCTGCTTGGTAAAAAAAATAACATCTTAAAGCTATTTTTATTTGCATTTTTTTAGATATGAGCTTCTGGTGTTCAATGCCAATCCACATCATTTTCTGATGTTCACGAACTTGTTTTATTGATGTATTGGTGTTACTGCCTCTCCCACATCTATTATTGTTTTAAATAAATTTTAAAAAATTACACAAGTAGTCCATACTCATTATTATGAATGAAACAATGTAAAGATGAATTGAAGAAAAGCTAATACTGTATCTCCAGCTCCTTAAAATTTCTCCCACCTGCCAATCCTAGTTAACCAATGTTATTCACTCGCATGCATACAAACATGTAAATATAAATATAAACATACTCATATATAAAAAATCTTGAGTATTTGTTCTTTTCAATAAAATGGGATTACATTAAATACATTATTTTGCAAGGCACATGTCTGAATTAGTAGCTCATCACAGATACTTTTGTAGGATACTCATTCTTAGTATAATAGTATTCCATAAAACGGATAATCATGTCTTATTAAACCCCTTTTCTATTGATATACAAGTAGATCTCTTCTAATTTTTAAATACATCATGCCATTACATACGTTAACCATCCATATTCAAACTAATGTTTGTAGCAAGAGCTTTTTATATATTAAGCAAACTTGCCTTTTATCCAAGTGCCTTGCAATTTTTTTCCCAATCTGCTGATTGTTTTTTGATTTTAGCATTTTTTTTTTTTGCTATATTAATTTTTATTTGGTAAAAATTTCCAATTTTTTTTCCTATAAATGTTCTGGGTTCCATGTCCTATTTAGAAAGTCACCCTTCATCCAAAATTATGTTTTAAAATCCTGAAAATCTGGGCAATAACTTCTTCCTGTTAAGTCAGATTCAACAGTGACAATCGTAGTATTACTGTATATAAATAAATATAAAATTTATATTTTTTAAACTATAAATATTTTGTTGCTTATATCATTTAATATCTTTTGTAAATTGTATTAGGCTCATCTGTTCAATAGCTTAGCTAATTATAGCTATTGAATATTTAAACATTATAAAGTTAATAACTTCTCTTTATATTTCTTTCCTTTTTCGATCTTATTTCAAAAATTTGCTGATTTCTTTCTTTCTTATAGGGATTCAGTAGTTTCATCAATATTTCCTTATTATCAGAGAAGGGGAAAAAAAGGTGCCTTTAAACAATGGAGAACATTTGATCCAGAGAATTTAGATAACAGAGAAGCTATAGGTAAATCAGAGAATGGGCTAGATAATCTTTAAACTTATTTATGCATTTAGAGAATTTTCAGGCGTGACCTTGGGCAGGTCCCTTAAGCTCTTGAAGACAGCAATCTCTTGATCTTTAAAACAAAGTAAAACCTGCACAACCCACCTTGTAGGATTTTAGCAGGATCAAATGGGATAATCACATCAAAGTGCTTTGAAACTATGAAGAGTTTAGTTCAAAAAAGTATTTTTATCTTTCACATTAAGCAACTGACATTTAGCTAACCAAAAAAATCTGTTTTCAGGTTTTTCCTTCAATTTTAAAGATGTGTGTACTCAAAAATAAATTCACCAAATGTTCAGTTGGAGATAGAAATTATAACACAAGTAATAATGAAACAAAGTAAGGCATTCCCAAGATTTAAAAATGTAACAAATTGCTACTGTTAGCCAACTTTCTAAAAGCAATTTAATTACTGTACAACTACCAAATATGCAGCACTTTAAGCAGCTGTTCATATCTTACAAGTCTCCTAAAGTAAGTCGAAACATATTTCCAGCAGTTAAAGACAGCTGCACAGACCAATGACATATTATATGAGTTAAGCAGGAAAAGTACAAAAATCCTGTCCAGTGATCCCTCATCCACCACCCCACAAAGGTAAGTAATCTTAGTCTGTTTTGGGCAGGTGCAACACATCCTTTCTGCAAAGGGCTAAATAATCAGTTATGAGTCCTTAATGAATCATCATTTAGAAAATCTATCTACTTATGAATATCCCTATGCATAGGAAATTAGTAAAGATAATTCTCTCAAATTATTCCCTGCCAGAATATTTTCAGAATAGTTTTCAAAAGCCTACCACAGAAATGTTTCTTATTTCAAACTTGCTCATTATGCCAACTACTTTGCTATAGATAATATGAAATGTCTACAAAGGACATTAAGAATTCTAGAGCTGCTGGTCCAATTGACTGAGGACCAATGGATTAAAACCTGATAGAAAGTTTAGAGCTTAATTCTAATGGGTAAAGATTTGATAACTCAGGAATTCACTTTACTTGGCAAGTTTAAAGAGAAATGGTGTAAAATAATTTTTTTTCATATTAATCTGATGTTTCAACTATATTAAAATTACCTTCATATATATAATTTCCTTCTTCCAAGTAAAATGGTTTATATTTCATTCTCGTTAGAATTACCTATAAACCATATTCTCGTTAGAATTACCTATAAACCATAAAATGTAGATCATTTTTTTACCAATTTAACATTGCCTTTTTAATTTGGTGTTATAATTGGTTACACTTGTTTTTCAAAGCTATCCTTTTAGAAGAGATAAAATGTGTTATTAGCCTACCTGCACTCAGGCTTCTTGCTATGTGATTGTTTTCCTAGGTTATCATGTGCATAGTTTTAAAAACTATATGTACTATTATAGCACTCTTTCCCATACTCTTGCAATGTAAAATTACATACAGCAAAAGAGCCAAGCAGTAGCATTGGTTTTTTTTTCATAAATGTAAAAATAATTAGTTCCAGAGTTTGTTTCCTTATTCAATTAAAAAAATAATAAAAAAAACACCTCAGTGCTATGTTTAAAAAAAAACACCTATAAATAAACAAAGCAGTATAACCAATGTCAAAAATAATAGTCCTTCATAGACTCACTGGTAAGCCACACTTTAAAATAACCAACGGGCGCCTCCTTTAAATAAGGACTTGATAGGTTGAGATGTTTCTGTAATTCAATTAGTCTTCACAACCCTCATGTATGTAGCATTGTCTTAAGTTTACTGAAGGACACTGGGACTCCGCTAGGCGAAGTGCTTGCCTATAGTCTTGAGTGAAACGCCAGGGAATGGGAGGGTTTCCACACCAGGCCTGTCTCCACAGTGTGTGCTCCACTTCACAAGTACTACATCATGTCATTTTTCACATTCAAATACAAGTTAGGGGCCAGTTAGCCAATTTCCTGAGTCTAGGAGAGCAAAAGAAATTATTAGCAGTGATAACTGAGATATCACTAATTAATATTTATTTGAAACAAGATGGCATTTGAAAAAGATGAAAATAATATATACAAAGCTAACTCATAACATTTTTCTTTTAAATAAAACTCCCCAGTACAAACAGGCTGTCAGGAGATAAAAAGAAAAACAATGCTTATATAAATAATGCAATAAAGTAAAACAAGTTGAGCTTTTTAATGTCTCCCAAACAAATTGTAAATATTCGTGTCAATAATAGTTACTAGATCTACGAGCCCGACATACTTTACTAAAATATGAAAAGTCTTTTGAGCACCAAAAAATTGTTTTTCTTTTTTTTAGAATCTAATTATTAATGGTAATTTGAAACCATATTCTCTCTAACATTATTCTTATTAGATATCAAATGTTTCAAGATATCAAAAAGCATAAAAAAGTAGACAGTAAATTTTACTTCTAATTCCTGCTCCATACATTTTCCTCTTGTCCATAAATAATCACTGTTGTTTCTTGAATTGCATTCCAAAGATAATTTTTTGCATATAGTAACAAAGATGAATAAATATACACCCTTTTTTATATACATGGTAGCTGACTAAACACTAAGATCATATTCTTAGTGTTTAGAGTCTAGTTTTCAGACTCATTTTAAAAACTTTATTTTTAATAAAAATTTCTATTATACAAAGTAAAGCAAACGTTCAATAAACATTTAGATTTACCCATACATCCACCACCTAGATTTAACAACTATTAATATTTATATTAATGACATGTTTGCTTCACCCATCTATCTATATATAAGCATAATAGTTTTCTTTTGAGGAATTATTTTAAAGAAATAACAGATATAAAGTCACTAAAAATTTCAGCATTCATCTCCAAAAAGTAGGGACATTTTTTAATATGACTATAATAGGCACCAAAGATTATTAACAATAATTTCTTCAAATCATCTAATGCATAGTTCTTATTCAAATTTCACCAACTGACCTCAAAATGTGAAGAACCATTATTTTTTAAACAGCACTTTGTTTCATTGAAGCATTATTAGCATAAGAGAAATATTATAGCCTATCTAATATCTAAAGTTTACCCTAAAGTGTTTATTTTTTATTTTGGCTGTTATTTTTATTAGTGCCTTTCATCTCTATCAAAAAAATACTGTCTAATTTTCATTTTGACATTAGCATAGGAAACTTTATTCGCCATGACTAGCCTTCCACAGTCTGACGTTCAGGAAATTGCCTAAAACTGTTATTTCTATAATCACAGCTAATACCGAGCGGAGCTAGGAAGTGGGGAGGAGAAAGACCAGTCCCCGTTATGGCAGGGTTTTCCTTCTCCTTGCCCCATAACGTCTCAGCGCACTGATTTTGCCAGGGTTCTATCTAGTATCCTCATTTTATTATTCAAAAGCAAGTGAAATCAGTTGTGGTGATGGTTGCAAAATTCTGTGAACATTAACTAAAAACCATGGAACTGTACACTTTAAATAAGTGAATTTCATGGTATGTGAATTATACTTCGATAAAGCAGTTTAAAAAAATAGAAGAGAGGAAATAAATATAAAACTCACACCAAAATATCTTCTGAACAGAATTAGTGTCCTAAGTGGAATATAAAAATTTTCTATATGTTCTTACTACTGAAAAAAAAAGCCTAAGAATTAAATAAACTAAAGCTCCTACTCACTCCACTATTTTGGTTATGTAACCATTATACAACTGGGGCACTTATTAATGTAAGCACAGTATATGGACACAGTTTACAAAAAAGGAAAACTCAGGAATAATTTTTTGCTATTTAAAAATCAATCAAATAATTCTTTTAGCAAAAAAAAAATCTCATAATAATTTGAAGTTATGTGACTTTAAGGGGAGTGTGTAATCCTATGTTTCATAGGTGGCACTGACAATTGGTACAACCATTCTGCAGCAGTGTTTGGCAAAATGTATCAAAAGTATTAATAATGTTCACACTAACTAATACAAAAATTCCATTTCCAGAAATTTACCCTAAAGGAACAATTATAATTTTATCCTGAAATGTAAATATTTATATCCTCAACTACAAACACATATCTTGTACATAAGAGTACTATTTATATCAGTTGTAAGACTGAAAAGAGCTTGGCTGTCTAGCAATAAGAGAAAGGCTAAAAAATTACGGCCCATTTAGAAGGTCTAACAGTATTCAGCCATTAAAGATCATGTCGTAAGAGAATGTTTAGTAACACAGAGGATTCCATATCTATCTATCTATCTATCTATCTATCTATCTATCTATCTATCTATCTATCTATCTATCTATCATCTCCAGGAGTGACAAAAAATGTATACACATTTTAAGAAAGGAAACACCTGTATTAAAAGTGTAATACTTAGTATATACCAATAACAAAAGATGAATACAAGTCACATTTGACTTCTGCAATTAAAATAGGTGCTCAAAGTGGTTACTATCAGCATCCAGACACTTCTGATTATGGCGAACTATGGCTTGAGCAGTGTTGACCAAAGTGTCCACTGGCATACATTTTTTTTGACATCCCTGGTGTGTGTGTGTGTGTGTGTGTGTGTGTGTGTGTTATATATATATATGCATATATATAATATATTCATATATAATATATATTCAATATATATGAATGTTATATATTCATATACATATTCATGTGAAATATATATAATATATAAATATAATATATATATATGAAAATTGAGAGACTGCTGGCTTCCAGTAATGATAAAGGGAAATGGTTGGCAAATATCCAGTAAGTAACAATTATAAGATGATAGAATCTGGAGTGTGTGTGTGTGTGTGTGTGTGTGTGTGTAGATTTTTAAACCCAATAATACTTATTTAAAGGCACTAGAAAGTAACCCAAAGCAAGCATAAGCTAAAAGTGTTAACCCCTAACAGAGAGTAGTTGCAATGAGTTAGAATTAGAGTTAGTGCTTTTTTCCCCCCGGAAATCACAAAATTGCAGTCTTACTTTAAACAGAGTTAAAGGTTGACGAGCAGCTGAAAATCTAAGGGTGAGGTAAAATTCAGAAAATGGGTGAGACATAGAGGGGGTGAGACCAGATATCTGAGTACAACCTCTGCCTAAATGCCTAGAGCCCTACTCAATAAGAAGACATCAGTGAATCACCAGGAAAAGAGCCGACAAAAGCTAGAAGAATGCTTACTTTTGAAATACATGACTGCACTGGATGAGATTTGTGAGTTTGCTGCTTTCTCTGATTCTGGGTACTCCTGAATCCATGGCTAACTCAGCAGACAGAAAGGTAAAGCCTTACTGATTTCATGTCTCAGAAAACTGCCTACTGTTGGTCTACCACAAACTTTGTCCAAATCTTTGACTGAATGCTAAATTGCACAGGTAAATGAAAGATTCCCAGGAGGCCAAGTTAAAAATAACACCAGCTGAAAACGAAAGAACTGAGCAGAAATCTCAGCTGTTGCACACAGCAGGGGACCTAGTGCTTACCGTTTGATTCCAAGTGAGTAAGCAGCTTGCTAAACAACAATAAAATAATTCTCAGAAGAACACATCAAGGGTTCCAAAATATATCCAGAATATCTAGTTTTTAACCAAAAATTATTAGATATTCAAAGAAAGAGGAAAATGTGTCTCAGGCTCAGGAAGAAAGACAACAAAAAACTGCCTCTGAGTGGGTCTAGACATGATTTAGTCAAGACTTCAAAGTGACTATTTAAATACACTCGAAGAATAAAAGGAAAACTTGCCAAAGAAGTGGGCAATACAGGCTGAAGGGAATGAATCAGATGGTAATTCAGATCTAAAGAGTGCAATTAATGGCACTGGAAAATGACAAATTATGTGGGTAAATATAAAGTCAGTCTATCTATCTATCTATCTATCTATCTATCTATCTATCTATCTATCTACCTACCTACCTACCTTTTTCTTTTCCAAAGGATAAGGAGGTAAAAAAAGATATACTATTGCAAACTTCTTATACTTTTCCTGAAATACAATATCAACTTTAAGTAGATTGTAATCCCTAGAATATATATATGGTATATAAATAATATAAATATATCAAAATATATATACATATACAATAATGCAAAGAGATATAGCTAAAATATTAAGAGGAATCAAAACAGAAAACTATCTGATACACACACACACACACACACACACACACACACACACACACACACGACACAGAAAAAGCAGGGGGCATGAGCTTCCTATTTGCGTCAGTCCCTCTTGCCCACACGTCTGTGTGTGGCATAGAGACCTGGGTGGATGGTTGGTTTACATACAGCTGAGAGAAATCTGAATCTTTTAAAAGACCTTCTAAGGAACTTGCTCAATTTTTGCTCCCTCAAAACTGCGCACTGCCTTGGAAGACATGTTAGATACTATTCTTGAGGCTGTTTATGATATAAACATTTTTGAAAAAACAGGAAAAAAACTGATATGATTGATTCAACAGTTCCACTACTAGGTTATTTACCTAACACAAATGCTCACATAAAGACTTGAACATGAACTTTCATACACAGTTTTATTCATGATCACCAAAAATTGGAAATAACATGAATGTCCATAAACAGGAGAATGGATAAATTGTGGTACAACCACACAATGAAATACTTACTCAGCAGTAAGAAGGAATGAACTATTTATACACAGGACAACATTAATGAACCTCAAACATTATTTTGTACAAAATAAACCAGAGAGAGAAAAGGACTTGCTGTATGATTCACTTTCATAAAATTCTAGACAGTGCAAAAGTCATCTGAAGTGAGAGCAACTTATTGGTGGTTGTCAGGGATCAGATGAGGGGAATGAATGATGCAAGGGTCATAAGGAAAGTTTCAGGAGTGATGAAATGTTGTATATTTGATTGGGGTAGTGGTTACACAGGGTATATATTTGTTAAAAGTCACCAAAATTTACATTAAAATGGGTATATTTTTGCATGTAAATTATACTCAATAAAGTAGGTGGAAAGAAAAGTACATGATTTCAGTGTTGTCTCTTTAAAAGTGAAAATGGAGTAACACATAACAAGGTATTTACACTAGATTGAAATTCCATAATTGGAAAAAAGAAGCAATAATATTTATTAAAAATAATAGACATAAAAGATTAATTTCTTCATTAAAATGATAAGAAAATTTGTTACACATAGAGAAATACTCTTGCAGTATTCTACTGCACGAGACTTTTAAAAGCTTAGAAACCAACATTTTCCTAAATATGTGAAAATGCCAATTGGAATAAAAAAGAAGACAAGAAAAATTACTTGATTTTCTAGCTCTTAGCTTAATATATTCAACTGAAAGTTCATGTTGGAATACTAAATAAACTTTCAGACTTGTGAGCGTGACATGGCTCAGAGAGACACTTGTATTATAATATAGGTGTCTGGTAATTATGTATTGATTATTCACCAGCATATTTATTCTTTGATACCTTAACTGAAGATAGTTTTATCTTAAGCTCAACAGCAAAGAATCTGATTAACTTTATTTTAACCCCACTGGTAATTCATGTATTTACAATGAATCCAAAGCTTTGGTCAATAAAAATGATCATACTCTGAAAATACCATGATATTGTGGTATCGATTTAGGGTTTTCTTTAAAATATATTGATAATTCTCAAATATCTTTAATGATTCCTTCAATAATTTTTGTACTGAGAAACTCAACCATCTATATCTGTCTCTCAAACATTCATCATAAAAAAAGTTACTGGCACAGAAAAGGTACTTGTAAGTCAGAAAAATAAAAGAGTTCTGTAACTATACAACTTATTTTTTTTCTCACAAAAAACGTTATTCTGGATAAACGAGGTTACGGGTAAAAGAAGTTTGGGGAAGCACTCTTATAATAAAGCTCTAGCCCAGAGATTAGCAATACACATTGCCCCTCAGTCAGTTAATTGCTCTGAGAAGTTTACATTAGGGAAACCGTTTTCACTCAGTGTTCACACTGAACTCTGTTTTTCTTTTCATAATTCAACTGCTAAATTTCTCAAGGACACAGTATTTTATGAAACAGTTTGGGAAATACTACTTATCTATAAATTCTGCTATGTTGGTTTAAAAGTACATATACAGAGGGTGCCAAAAAATGTATACAAATTTTATTTATTTTATTTTTTTGAGGGCAGTGTCACTGGCCCTCATATGTGGGACCGAACCGGGGCCGCTGGCTTCCCAAGCCAGCGCTTAACCACTGCACCACTCGGCCGGCCCTACAAATTTTAAGAAAGGAAAACCGTATTAAAATTGTAATACTCAATATATACTAATAACAAAGGATGAATACAAGTCATGTTTGACTTGTGCAATTATAACAGGTACTCAAAGTGGTTACCATCAGCATCCAGACACTTCTGATTACAGCGAACTACTGCTTGAGCAACGCTGACCAAAGTGTCCGCTTGTATATTTTTTTGGTATCCCTCGTATTTCACCAATACAGGTGAGTTGGAAGCATTTTTGATTGAGAATCAACAGCAGACATTATATCCTATAAGGAGAAGTGCATTAGCAGTCCTAGGACAAAATGTTTCATCTTTCATGAACCTTTCTCTCGTTTTCTGCAGGGCTATCTCCTTTTTTACCTGTACTTTCTGAGTTTTATTTTTTGGTGATGGATTCATCCCTACTTACAGCAATTTTCAACCAGAACTCATTTTACATAGTGCACTCTTCTCCAAATTAAATTAACAGGTTCCTTTTTTTCCAGTCAATTCTGACTATCTGAAATAAGGGAATCGAACGGAAAAATAACAATTGATAGCAGTATAAACTACATGCCTTTTCTCACAAGTTAGGTCTGCGGTTGTAGCAGTCCCTTGTCAAACAATCTGATGACAGATCATTTCAACTGAATGGAAATCTTCAAGACTGCTGCTTGCTAGTTAAACCAATGACAAAAGACCAAAGTTTCAAAGGACACCCAGCATTTTAAGGACCTATCCGACTGTGAACTGTCACATGCAGGGCTCCACAGGCTTGTGCTCTGGGGAAAGGTTAAAAAGTGAAATACAGAGGTCTTACAAAGTATCCGCTGCTGATAGCTGGCGTGGTATGGTCATGTTTTATGGCTCCTGAGATGGGGATGAGCAGTTACTCTAAACCAGCTAAACTCCAATATGATCACATTGCCCATTCTCAAAACCCTCAGTGGCTGCCCACTGACATCAACAGAAACGTGAAACTCCTAGTGGGAGTGTGTTCTTGTCGTCTCTCCAGATGTGCTCTGGGCCTGAGGCAGCCTTGCCTTGGTTCTCCATCTTGGCCTGACCCTGTTCCTTTCCGCCACAGAGCGTTCCCTACAAGGCCACGCTGCCTGGATGACTCGGTCCACTCTCTTGTCTTCATCTAGGTCTCATCTACTGGTTCCCTTGATCTCAATTCCAGAACCACTTCTTCTGACCTCCCTGCAATTTGATACGTTCTTGTGATTAATTAATGTCTGTCTCTCCCGCCCACTAAATTCTGACGAGTCACCAAAGAAGTGTTTTTATTTACTAGCTTATCCTCTGCACCTAACGGTGCTGAATAAGTGAGTCCATTTCTTCAATTTACAACCATCGGAGCACAGGTCTACGTTCCCTAAGCAGCCTCTCTGTCCCAGCATTCACCCTCGTTTAATACAATGGTGGTGACTATGACTTAAATATACCATTGGATCTCAGGTGACCGCTGCATGAATGTATCTTGGACGACTGATCCTTCTGCTAATTGTACCGTATTCCGGGCTTGCTTTGCTTGAGCATGTGGCTTTCCTGTCTTGCTAAAACATTATGGAAACTTTTTTTACCTTGTCATTAACCCTTGAAACCACTTATCAATGCGCTGAGGAAAAGTAGACAACAATTGGGTAGAATTTCCCAAGTGTTAAAACTATATTTTTGAGTCTAAAAAAAATTTATCCAGAGTATAAAAGGCAAGAGAAATGCATTGCTAGCTGTCTGGGCAGTTGCTTGGTTATTAATGAGGAACAGTTGCCACACTGCACTGATTTTCACTTTTATCGTTCCAGATATATGGATCAAAGATTTATGTGTATACATTCTCAACTGAACTTACTTTCCACCCCATCCTCTAATTAAAATTATGAAGAATATTTTCCTAATGTGGTATCTCTAATTTTAAAATCAGCATGCCTGAACAAAACATCTTTTCCATCCCTGAAAGTATCCAGATATAATTTAAGTCTTTGTTATGATTCATATGTTTGGAAGTCGTGTTTTCTTATGCCAGAACATGAGAATCTAAACAGGATTTAGATAAATTATTGGTCTCAGTATATCCATTTTTAAGGGTTACATGATGGGGATGCCTCAATTGCTTATCTAGTTATGAAAACAAAATAAAAAAATAAAAAAAACAGAAAATGATGAAATCGTACTTGTGAAAAGATGCCTACATTATTTTTTACTAAATAATTAATGCCATATTTACACACTGGAGATTTACATAGATACATATTTCTACTTATACCTCAATGTGTCATTCTTGTTTTAGGGGACACATAAAATAAAAGGTATTACTTCTCTTAATTCACCCAGGAGCTTTAATCTCCACGCATTCAACACATAGTTATGCAGAACTTTTCGAAATTCCACAACTCAGTGGTATAGCTTATATTTACAGTAGGAAACAGAATGTTAGAAGAACAAAGAAAGGAAGATGATTGAACTTGTCCAGGGTGGGGAAAGGACAAGGCAGAGAGAAAGGAATTGTAGAAATCTTTCACAGAACACGTGACACAATTAGACCTTTAAAAATAGCAGTTTTGGGGCCGGCCAGGTGGCTCAGTTGGTTAGAGCGCGAGCTCTGAGCAACAGGGTTGCCGGTTTGATTCCCACATGTGCCAGTGAGCTGTGCCCAAGCTGAGCTGCAGATGAGCTGGTGAGAATACATACTCTTAACAACACGGTTGCTGGTCTGACTCCCACAGGAATGGTGGGGCTGTGCCCCCCCCACCCCCACAACTAGACTGAACACAGCACCTTGAGCTGAGCTGCCAATGGGTGGCTGGATGGCTCAGTTGGTGAGTGTGTGTGCTCTTAGCAGCAAGGTTGCTGGTTCAACTTCCATATGAGATGGTGGGCTGCGCCCTCTGGAAACTAGATTGAAAGCAGCAACTTGTCTTGGAGCTGACCTTGCACCCTCCATAACTAAGATTGAAGGACAACTTGACTTGGAGCTGATGGATCCTGGAAAAACACAATGTTTCCCTTCCTTAATTCCCCAACACTGTTCCTTTCCCCAATTCCCCAATAAAAACCTTTAAAAAAAGAAAAGAAAAAACTCGCAGTTTTGTTGGGGGTAAAAAGGCCCTTCTAGGCAACTGGGCTATATATTCGCATGCACAAACATGAAGATTTGAGAGCACACTGCCTATTTGAAGAAAAGCCCAACAGCTTTTGGGAAGCTATTAAAGATTCAAAACTAAAGGGAGAAGATGTGGAGAGCAGAAGGATAATATAATATATATATATATATGCGCCACAGAATTGGAGGAAGAGAAGTTGGCAGTAGGGAGACTATTCCGAAGCATTTGCTCCAGCCCAGAACTGAAGTGATGGAGGACCTAGCACTGGATGATGAAATGAGAATGGAGAAAAAAAAAAAGGAAAGCTTGGCTGTGAGAGGTGTCAAAAATATTATGGAAATGAAGCAGACAGGATAGGATCTGATGACAGGCTAGCTGTCAAGGAAAAGTATTTAAAGGCGACCTCAGGATATTTGAACTGAGGTTACTAGTTCTGGAACTGAGGCTCCAGGAAAGGCCTGCCTGGAAGAGAAAGTGGTTTGGGACTAAAATCATGCAGATGACTTTCCACAGGTTAAATTTAGGAGCTATTTGGCATTCAGTAGGATACAGGGATTAAATTCTACAGTGAAGACTGAGCTAGAGATTAATATTCAGGGGTGGCTATTCCCTTTTAAAATACAGTATAATTGAATACACGCACACACACACACACACACACACACACACACAGTCACAGGATGTGGAGTATAATGTGGGATTTGAGTCAATGGAATTGTAATAGATATGTATGATATCGGGGGAGGGGAGAGTGGGGCGTCGGATTGGGGTGGGGGGGGGTTGTCACTTTGAGGGATAAAAAGTGTAACTATTGCACTGTGTTGTACACCTGAAACTAATTTTAAATTAATACACACACACACACACACACACACACACACACACACACACACAGACTCTGGATGTGTTTGCGTGTAAAGAGTCTGAAAAAAAGCAATGGCGCCAGAGAGCTTCACTTGTTTGTTCACTCATATATAGCTGCACCTACCTTAGTGTAGGTGATAAAGACTGGAAGGCAAAGATGAAACAGCAACTCCCCAGGTGAGTGGCTCCACGAAGCCATGTAAACTGCCTGTGTCATGAAGTCAGGATCACACCAAAACGTGTGTCTAACACCCTTCCTTGCACAACCACAGTCTTTACTGCTTGCCCGAAGGTAACAATGTTTCCCAACGTCTTTTGGACACTTTCATCTGTGCCCTGAAGGAGGATCTGGACACTTGCCACTCATCTGCCCGAGAGCACTGCCGTCCAGGAGGAGACGGACAAATGAGGGCGCTCCATCAGGCCATGGCAGGTACAGAACACACTAGGGCAGCTCTGCCCATGCGGGGAGAGGTGAGGACAGCTTCCTGAAGTGGAGGTGCCTGTGCTGTGTCAGCGAGGGGAAGGGAGAAAGGGAAGCAGAAAAACTATGACAAAATCGATGAACAGCAGAGATGTGTATAATAGAAATACAGATTATAGAGCACCATTTTGCCTGGCTAATTTTGACTTCATACTTACAGTAATGAATAACCACTAAAGAAGATACAAGAAGTGACATAAAATTTCCATTTTAAAGACATTCCACAGCGTGGAACTTTGGAAGATGCCTCGGGAAACTGGCAGCAGAAAAATCCATTAAAGGTTATTGCAATGGTTGAAGTAAGTGATGATGAGGACCTGGAGGGAATAGGAGAAGGAGGGGAGCAGAAAGGAAGAGAGAAACAGACTGAAGTGAAACATTATGAATGGAGAATCAGCAAGACGGAAAAAGGATAGGGGGTGGGGGAGAGGAAGGCACTCAGAAAACAAGTCCCTGGAAGAAAGGCAAGGGTGTGTGTTCAAGAGTGTAAGTGCTGGCTTCAGACACTCCTCTGGGGGGGGGGGGAAGAGGCAAGAATGGGAGGCGATTCAGGTACAAATTTAGAATATAACAATAGAATACCCAGACTCTTTAAAAAGTCTACAGAAATCTCAGAGGAGAATATCTTAACATTTCTACAGTATGTGGAGGATGAGGTGAAGATGAGTAGGTTGTGTGAAAGACAAAGAGATGCCTTCAAGATTCAAGACAAGTAGGAGAGAGGGTTAAAGGGCCCCCTCACTGCATTCAGGACCCAGCATTTGTGACTGGCAGAGAAGTGAACTATACAGAAATGCATTTACTCTTCCTAATTCACTAAGACTGTTATTTAATACAGTTTCAAACTTTGATCACATTATCGTGAAGGAGAAAGCACAGAAGTAAAGGAGCTACGAAGATGGTAGGAAGCAAGAAAAAAATGGTTTTAACAAGTAAGGTTTAAAATAATTCAGTTGCTTTATTCTAGAAGAGAAGATGAAGGGAAGATCTGCATATCCTAGCTCTTACATCCAGATAAAAAAAGATGGCATGCATATAATTTCTCATTTTTAACTCCTTAGAGAGGTGATTCTACTTGTTTACATATATTTTTTATCCTTAAATAGTGAAAGTGAGTGTAATAAATGGCTTTTTGTATATATCAAAACCTAGGGGTACTGGTGAAATTTAGTTCTGGGAGGTAGGTGGGATTCATCCATACCCACTGAAACTTTTTAATAACCTGGAAGTGCTTAATGATCGATATAGTACAAATAGATAAACATGGCACTCATCTATAGTGGCAGTAAATATTAGGACAAGCTTTCTCTTTTCTGTCGTTCCATCATGTTATCAGGAAATTTCAAAGCATAAAATTATTTATTTCTCTTTATTTTTATTTTATTTATATTATAAAATCTTCCTCTTTAATCCAGACTTTTACCATGAAACATATTTCTTGAATAAAATGGGAAGTTTCTAATACACTGAAACATAAATCGCTATACACACAATACCTGGCAGGAAAAAACAAAACAAGAGTTCCAAACTATTTTTTTTTTAAATTGAATTATAGAATTGGGTATTCATGTCTGTGCCAGACTAGATTAAATCAAATTAATAAAACTTTCAAAATATACATATATTTGGAACTCCTTTGTAGACTACAGAGAATTGTAGAACACAAGGCATTAATATATTCGCTTGTCTGGCTGCCTATAGCTTGTACATTCATAATTTCTCTTGCTTCCCATAGCTCCCCTTGACATTCTTTTCCTTTAGGATCAACATAAATATATTTTGTAGCACCTTTAGCTTGAAAAGAGACCTAGGCTTTACTATCTTTAGAAAAACTTGAAATGTAAATTCATTATTTTTGTAGATTATCCTATTAGACTTTATGCTTGATCTATAAATTCCAGTTTTTGAATTTTTTTTTGTCAATATAAATATGAAATCACCCAGTCTTGGTCACAGGCCTCAGAAAGACAATTAGCCAATTCTGTCATTTGAAGCCCTTTGAATTTCATAAACATTTTAGATTCTAGCACCAAATATGTTTTTCATTGTAAACTATCCTTCTTCCAGCATACACTGACATCCTCAGTCATTTTATTGCTTATCAAATCAATATTGAAGATTAATGTCTTGAAGCATGTTCTGACCTATTGCACATTAAAACCAATAACTCAGAAACTAAGAAAGGCTCTTGATCTAATTAAAAACCTTTTCGGGCACACTTCCACAATTGGCCCACTTGAAAGTGGAGAAACTTAATACAAATAAAGAAGAATGTATCACAAGATTATTTAGTCTTATAATTTAGATCTGATTACAACTAATTTAGAACTTCCATTGAAACCAATTTAAAACATATTCTTAAAGGTAATCTAAAAAGGATCAAACTCCACATAATATAATGAGACAATATGCCCATTATAAACTCCCAAACGATGAGACATTTGTCTGGGCTTGGTAAAGGTAAGTGACATTTAGCTATATATTGTTTATGGCAGCGGCCTTTGAAGCAGAACACAAGACTCTTAATTAGAGTGCTGAAGAAACTATCAAAGCAGCTATTTCTAAAATTTTTATCTAAAAAAATAAGAAAAAAGCTTTATGGAATTAAATATTCAGAATACACTGTTCTCCTCCCTTGGTGCTTATGAGAAAGGTTTCACATAAAAGGTACCCATGAGGAGGGGTCAGCAGTGGGACCTTCACAGGCCCTACGGCTTGCAGCGACTTTCTTTCGGTGTTTAGTCCTCCCTTGGTATCCATAGGGGATTGCTTTTCGGAACTCCCGAGGATACGAAAATCAAGGAATGCTCGCCCCTTATATAAAATGGAGTAGTACTTGCATATAACCTATGTACATCTTCCTGTATACTTTAAATCATCTCTAAATTACTTACATATCTAATACAATGTAAATGCTATATAAATAGCTGTTATACTATATTGTTTAAGGAATCGTGACAAGAAAAAAAAAGTCTGTACATGTTCAGTACAGATGCAACCATCGTGGGCTTAACAACACAGTACATGTCAGCAACAAATGGAACATTTCATTTTTTGAAGATTTTTGCTCTGTGGTTGGTTGAATCCATGGATGCGGAGCCCACAAATATGGAAGGCTGACTGTATTGCGGTTTATGAGCTAGAGAATGTCACTGATGTGGTTAATTTTAAAATCCAAGACTTTTACACAGTAGAATAATTACAATATTACCTTTGTAAAGAGATGGAGAGTGATCCTGAAAATATTTTGTCCCAAAAGAGATTTTCTGATTGCCTTGAGGCAAAGTATTTAATCAAGAGCTGATACTTCATACAAAGAATGTGTCCCTATTTGCTGACATTTTCTGGGACAAGTGGTTGTCAGTAGTGTGCTACCTACCAGATAATTAAGAAAGAAGAAAAAAGACAGGAAGGAAATAACACACTCAATACACCACTTGAAGATAAAGGTGGCAATTTAACATGAATAAAAAAAAATCTGATGAATTTGAAAGAAACTAAGTACAGATCATTTTGGAATTAGATGCTTATGAAAATATTTGTGACCATGGTTCACCTGTAAAATTCATACTTGTTTCAAACTTCAGCATGGAATTTTTGTATCCTGCTTTAAAATCTTTCAAAGGAAGCATTCCAGAGGCTTTCTATCGTTATATAAATGAGCAAGAACAAATGATATCAGGAAAGAGTTAAAATTTCTAGCAGAATTACATCAATAGCCTTTGCATAACTAAAGGATAGGATTTAAAACAAACACCATGTTTTAGGAAGGTCAACGAATACCACACTTCTCTCATCAACACAACTTTCTATCTTTTCCTTCTGGACAGAGTGAAAACCAAGTTTTGAAATAAAACAACACGAGAACAAGACCCTTAACTCACCTATTTGTATCACAAGCATTAAACTGAGATTTAAAAGAAAAAAATGAATCACACTGCTCTCACTAAAAATATCATTCATCTACTCTTAAAATATTTCCTTATCTATATCTTATCCTTTTACAATCTTATTTTTTGAGTGTTTTAAAACGGACATGACATATTAAAACAGTGGTATATGTATATATAATTTATAAATAAGAATACATGTTCTGGGGTGAGTGCTCAAAAATATTTTTCGGATAAGAGAGTAAAAAATTTTAAAAACCATAGGCTTATGATCCTGACCTAACTGTAGGGTGCAAATTCCATCATGCAACTAGCTACAGTAATTGTATGTAAATAAATGGCCAGAAATGCTGTATTTATACAGTGGTAACATTAATTTTCCCTGTTCAATTCAAGAACCACAACTTTAAATACCTCATAATTAATGAAATTGCCATCATTTTAGTCCTTATTGCAGTCCTTATTTTCGGGTAATCCAGTAATTTAAAAATGCCCTTTTTCAGCTGGGCAGTTTCATTGTGTACTTCCCTTTGTTGTCCCAGATGATGACAATTACTGTGAGAACTCTATAATGGTTTCCTTGTTTGAGCAAGACTATATGCTCTAAACTGAACATATGGGAGGCTTGCTAGAATTACAGATGTGTGTAATACACACACACACACACACACACACACACAGTTTAATTGCAAGTTCATTCTCTGTTGCTAAGGTCTAACTTAGACACAGTTTGTTTGGATGCCTACCATTATTTCAGGATCCTGAAATTCCACAGTTGTCTACTCCTTTGGGTAGAAAAGACCCATGATTTCTCAAATTTCTAGGTCTTTCCATGAACATCATCCCTGTAAGACTGATACTATTTATTAATCCCACTTAAAAAAATGAGAAACCAAGGCTTAGAGAAAGATATGTGATCACATTATTTTTAAATAGAGTTATACTCAGGGAAACACAGGCTCTTAAATGCATAGTTAGAGGTGTTTTGAGAAATAATATCCACTTGTCATACTATTCTTAAAGTACTGACAGCAGAATATATATTCCTGTTCTTCCTGCTGCCATTTTCTTAAACATAGTCAGCAAAGTTATAGGAATTAGCACTACCAGATACTAAAAAATTATGGCAAATCTGTAATTCATAATTCCTTGGTTTTCCAAAGTCCATTTGCAGAGTGCCAACCTGGTATAAAAACGTACTCTGCTGATAACTCTTTGGGACAGAGAGAATGGGACAGGACATCCTACAGCTCTTGGAAGAGAGAGGGCTGTAACCTTGCCAAGGCATACAGGCCTAGAAAAGAAATGAGAGAAAACAAGCATGTGTAACTGTTTTGATTAGGACATATAAAAGATCCCTTATAAAATCATATGCTGTCAGGGCTTAGCAAGTAGATTCACTGACCTTTGAAATAAATGTAATCGCATTAAAAAAACACACAAAAAATCCAAGCTATTTGCAAAATGTGCTCACATAGAACCATCAGAAATGATATCCATCTTAACATGACTTATGTAACTTTTATTGTACTTCTAGGGGGTAGGATAGATTTATGCTGAAATTTTGGAAACTGTTCACTGATAAAGCCATTATAGTAATTGCACTGGGTCTGTTTATTAATTTGTCACAATTAAGTCAATAAGAGCTTTACTAATGTCCTATTACTTGATTAGTTTTGAAAGTGATTATCTTAAGAACTCGACTTAATTGGAATCCTCTCAATTTACAAGGTACATTAAACTCTCAGTAGCATCTTAAGATTATTCAACATATGCAGGTCAATTACCAGTAATCACTGTTTTGTATAAATGTTCCATAAAAACTATAGCATGACATGACAAAGAGGGGAAGCGAGATTTAATTAATAATGTTAAACTCTAATTGACATTTCCAGGATAAAAGGACAACATGAGCATTCATATGAAGTCTTCCTGAAACTGGGTCTGTTATTAAAAATCAAATAAAGAAAAGCTAGCAACTCTCCACCTTACAGATGAAGATAATTTGTCACGAATGCTAAATCACCAAATTGTACTGCCTGTACTCATGCCCAGCACATTAATTTCCAGAATAATAAATTACAATTAATTCTTACTATTGCTCCATCACTTTTCTTTTTCCAGTTAATAAAAGAGACTGAAATCAATTATTGTTCATCCCATTTTTCAAAACAAATCAACTATAGCTATTGCTGTATAAGCAAGAGACATGGAGTGGTTAATGTACCGACTGAGATTGGGAGGCCTTTAAAAATTATTGGCTATAGTATAAATATTTTATATTGACCTTCCAATTCCCATTCAAAGATTCAATGTAGTTAGTTGAATATTTACAACGAATAACAATTAGAAGGACTGAGAAAATGCCTTGATACCAGGCTAATTTTCAAACACCCATTCAAATGATTTCATAAATTTTAAAATTAAACTTTATTAATTAGATACGTGAAGGGTTTGCCCCACACTAACAACATAAGCCCGGTTTTGAGATGCATCACAGGAAAATTGATTGCTGTTGCATTAAAAACCTGGGGAAGCAAGTTCCTTAAAAAGATCATTCCATCTATAATTTAATATATATACATAGTCACAGGCTGTGGAGTACAATATGGGGACAATTTTGAGTCAATGGAATTGTAACAGCTACGTACAATGTCAGAGGGGTGGTATATTGGGGAGGGAGGTTACCACTTTGTGAGGAGTATAAATGTCTAACTATTACATTGTTTTGTACACCTACAACTAATAAAAAAAAATGTCAAAAGAATTTTGGAAGTGATATCTATATCTCCTTTATTACCTCTTCCATTTCTTCTGGGTTTCTGTTTTCTTGTAAATGCCTTTTAAGAACCCTAACCTAGAATTTGTCTTCAGAGACAACAGAGATTTAAAGCTATTAAAATCATTTACCATGAAAAAACAGAAATAGTTGAAATAAAACTAAGTATGATATGATGACATTAAAAGAAAACAAAAACACTCCACTGTTGACCTGTAAAGGCATTGCATGAATTATGTGTTCTGACTTGTTCCTAATCAAAGTTGAATATACAGAATACATTTAAAATCACCAAGGCTGATTTGTCACCAATTGTGTGAATGAAGCTGAATCTATAAAACCCTAGTTCTACACATTTGAAAACCTTGAGATGAAAGTCGCTTTGAGGTTGTTTCATTCAAATAACTATAATTGTCCTTACAAAATTTTCCTGGTGAGTTAACTGCTTAAACCATGGGGATAACAGGGGGAAATAGGGGTCATAGGTAACAATCCAGTCCCACGAGTTTTGTCCAAGGATCTCTACCAAAAATCGAGGCATGAGGAAGGCGCCTTAACAGACTTCCCATATACACAAGTCATTTTTTTCAGGGATGCAAGCAATCATCTTGGGATAGATTGTCTCTAAACTGTGTACACATAATCTCTGACACATTTCTGCTCTTTCATTACTCACATGCTGCAATTTGGTTTTAAAATGAAGGACCTTATGGAAGTATAGAACAAACATATTTTGGTTGAGTACAATGTCAGCCAGTTTACTCCACATTCACACATCCGTTTTCTGCCCTTGCCCTACCAGCAGCACAGCAGAAGGGGTCTGTGGCAGATAGGAATTCGTGGGAAAAGAGAGGGGTACTGTGAAGTCACGAGGACTGCTCGAGCCTGTGTTCAAAGACAGATATGATCGGTTCCTTCCTCCTGGGATGAAAAGACACTGTAAACCCCACTTACCTGGGCCTTAGCTTCAATTATGACCAGAGGAGTGGGAAGAAAGGGAACAGTTCAGTCCCTCGGAGGCTCTTCAAACTCTTACGGCCTCACAATGCATGACCAAGAAACAGCAAAGTATTTTTTGTCCCTTCAGTTTCAACAGAGGAAGTGATACACAAAATACATTTAAATTGCTGCCATCTTTCCTGTTCACTAGCAATAGATAAACACCATTAGTTAAGGCAAGCTACTGCATTACGGCATGGATGTAATGATCTGAAGTTTGATGAGAGGATTCAAGGATCCAGAAGAAACCTAGGTTTCTGTCTCTGGTGGGGCAATAATCGCTGCCTCTTTTCTTTGGCACTGGAATGTCCTCAGGTACAGGCTATGTCACCAGCTGCTTATAATAAAGTTATTTTGCCTGAAGCCACAAGAATGGCTTTATGAAAATGGTTCTCCTTTTTAACAATTACCCTGGGGTCCTTATTTGAAAATGCCCATTTTTTCCTCCCTCTGTGATAAAATGGCCCAAAGTTTGCTTTCTAGTCTTACTGGATTTAAAAAAAATAATGCAAAGGGAAAAAGGGCATTGTAAACTCTTTCTGGGTAAACAGTGTCTGGAATTAATGGCTTTCCAGAAGAAGCGAAATACTGCTTAGAGTTAAGTGAAAATGTTGGGAAAGAAAAGTAAGTTAATCATAGAAACAGCACCCGTCTCTTTCCGTGGATGTTTGGAGTTGGCTGCCTCACTGAGCAGCAGTGTGGTTTAAGAATCCAAACAGCTCTGATGGCTCAGTATTTTCTTGTATTACAGCAGTTCCCAAAGTGTAGTCCTTGGGCCACCAGCAGCCTTTCCATCAGCTGGGATACGGTTTGAAATGCAAATTCTCGAGCCTTACCAAAATCCCTATAAATCCAAAAACTCTGTGAGTGGGGTGTAGCAATATGTTTTAATAATTCCTCCAAGCAATTCTTACATAACCTAAAATTTAAGAAACACTGTTCTGTTAAAGCTGGGTATTTTCAAACAAATTTTCTAATATCCTATATTTCAAAAAGTTGATGATCAGTGGGCAGGGAAATGAAGTTATCCTTAAGATATAAATACTAGACGTACAGCAGTGATTCTCTACCTCAGCTGAATATTAGAATGCCCTGAAGAGGCTTAAAATAGTGCCAGGACCTTACTCCAAACCAAGTGAAACAGGTTGGGGGTAGGCAGGCAGTAATGATATATTAAAAAAAAAATGCCTCAGTTATGCTAAAACACTGGAGCACGGATAGAAAGTAAGTAACCACAGCAGTCAGACCCTTAATAGAAATTGGACAGCCTAAGAACTGGGAAGTAGAAAGTGGATGTTTATAGCAAGGATACACATACCTTTCCACAGACTAGGTTGGACCATATTAATTAAGCACTAGCTAGTATGCAGAACTTGGGAAAAGAACATTACATTTTATTGCCTCACACTCTCCTTAAATCATATGGATTAACCAGCTCTTATTTCTAGAGGTGAAATTTCAACAATAAGTATAATTTTAGAAAGGGAATTGTTTTGGCCCTACAGATCAATTCTAAAATAATTTTAAAAATAATACATGTTTGAGCATGGAGCCACAACCCTCCAACATGGACTACATGGAGACATTCTCTCTATATTTTCAGCTGCTTCTACCACCATCTCCCTTCCTGACCTAAGAACATGGGACTTGAGCTTGAGAATTGGGTTAGAAGCATTGAGTGGCTTAAAAACTGAAGATTACCAATACTGTTGTAAAGATTTTGTAGGGTATCACATGGGCACTTGTCTTATTAGGGAGGCCACCTCATGGACCATGTAGATGCCTGATCACTGCAGTGTACACCTGCAGCTGAAGCTGAAGAATACTGAATGTCAACTATAATTTTATATATATATATATATATATATATATATATATATATATATATTCACAGGATGTGGAGTACAGCATAGGGAATAGTGTCAATGGAATCGTAACAGCTATATAAGATGTCAGAGGGGTAGTAGATTGGGGGAGGGGGTTATCATTTTGTGAGGGGTGTAAATGTTTAACAACTACACTGTTTGTTTGTTTTTTAGCTGAGCCATCCTGCCACCTGTTGGCAGCTCAGCCGAAGCTCAGCTCAGGCCAGGAATTGAACCGGCAACCCTACTGCTCAGAGCTTGCACTCTTGAGCAAGCTTTTAATCAACTGATAATCAGCCCATATTACATTGTTTTGCACACCTGAAACAAATAAAAAAACAATCACCTCAGAAAAAAACAACCCAAAATAAAACTGAAGATTACCATAAAAAGGCATCAGAACCAAGTTAGTTTTAGCTATACACGCTTTATTGCAGACCATATTTTATAATTAAAATTGAGAATAAAAAAACCATAAATTAATTATAATTCCAATTTACATTTACTTCATAGAACTTTGCAATGATTAATCTTCTTTTATACTTGCTAGATGTTTCACAAGTCTTATGAGATTATCAGGATAGATATTACTATTGTTGTTATTTTAGTTTTACTTATGAGGAGACAAACTCACTTATGTGAATTATCCAAGGCCAAGAGCTATATTGACAATGTTAAGAAATAGCAGTTTTGGGCCGGCCAAGTGGGTCAGTTGATTAAGAGCTCGCTCAAGAGTGCGAGCTGAGCTCTGAGCAACAGCAGTTCGATGCCCAGCCCGAGCTGAGCTGCCACAGAGCTGCCAACAGGTGGCAGGATGGCTCAGCTTAAAAAAAAAAAAAAAGAAATAGCAGTTTTAATTATGGTAATGATATTCTAATATCTAATATTAATAACTCTGTGCATGGCAGTATTGAAACCTTAAAAATTATTATTACTGTTTCCAGAAGAGCATAAAGGCTAAATGAATTAAAACAGATAACAGAGGAAACCCAATATAATAAAACATCCAATAATAAAAAAAAGCATAAAGCAGGTTAGCTTAAAATACTTGGTAAGACTGTAACTTCTTTTTTACTTTTCTAGAAATAATCTTTGAATTTGTAACAGATCCATATCACATGTAATAAAAGATCAAACTGTAAAATACAGCTCTGATTTTATGCTTAGGCTAAATCACTTGTACAGAACATTTTTTTTTTTAGGGTAACTAACAGTTATTTTGCCTCTTAGAACATTAGCAAATGCTTAAATAACTTTGATCTGCTCATATTCAGAAAATATTTCTTGATATTTTCCCCATTACTCTTACAAAGTTAAGGTATGGAATTGTATTCTCCTTAATTTTAAAACATAATACACTTCTTTCAAATCTGAAACCAGATACTTTATAAAATGGTTAGCAAATTTAATGATCCAGAAATTTATATTTCAACTATCAGGAAAAAACACAAGGGGATATACGGAAAATATTTAACCTAATTACACTGTCTTTCATAGTTTGTGTCTATTAAAACTAACCAATTATAATTCAATATTTAAGCATTTCACATCATCAAATTATTAAGAAACCCAATAAAGGGGCTATTGCCTCTTGTTGCAATATATGTACAGACAACATGCTTCACACAGGATAATCTCTCACTATCAGAAAATATTAAGTTACATACTATTCTTAATTAAGACCCCATTTCAGTTACAGTCAAGCAATTTGCAATTTAATTATAATAATATAAACTGAAATGTAACTAATGGTATAGCAGGCATTTGCGTTGGATAGTCAGAGAATAAAACTTTACATAGCAGGAAATAAAAACAAGGGAGAGAGTTGGGCCTCATTCATTACCTTGCTGACTAATGAGAGCTGGAATGCAGATCCGTCATTTCCCAGAACATTCCTTGATGTATATTTTCCTAAAAGCACATGCTGGAGATAGTTCCACTAATCTAACATAACCACCAGGAAGTGTCAGTTCAGAAAAATCCACAATGAGAAACAAGAGATAAAATAGTATATAGATAAAACTAACTCATTTATCAAGAAAGACAGAATAATTAGTAGGAATGCCCAGACTGTATGCCCTGTGGTACAAATGAATAATGGGAACAGTAACTATATTACCTAAATTAAGAACACACTTTAGAAAACGCAAAATCTAATAAGTTATACCTATAAATATGGAAATGGTGAAATACTTGATTTTACAGTCACAGAGGTGATTTTTCTTCTTTAGGTCGGAGGAAAAAGTGCATAGGGCCTCTTGCTAATAGTAATAATAAGAATAAACATCAAATTTTGACATTTTCACATTAGAGAAATTGAATCCTACCAAAATCTAATCTGTTAAAAAGGCAATGGCTTTCTTTCAGCGATATTTCTTTCAGAGATATTATTTAAGGTATGCGTTTTCATTCTATTATTGTGTTGGTGAAGCAAGCATGTTAGCCAAATCAGATACTGTGTATAACACCTAGCTGTTTGTTCAATCAAATTACCACTTGCTATTAAATCACAATTTGAATTAATTTACAACTTAATATAGCAATTCTTGAATTAACTATTTATTACAGATATGGCAGAAGAGACAAATTATAAAATACTTTTTCTCTGAACAGAGTTTGGGACACAGTTCCTAATATAGAACATGAGTAAATTATTTAGGTTCTCTGCTATTCTCAGTTTGCACAAATACTGAAATCCAATTTGGCTTATTGGTGTTTTGGCTCCAAATGCATAAACCTCTCCAATTCAAAATACTGCTTGCTTTACATTCAACCCAGTGAGTTCTTATCTCTCCTTGGCACAGGCTATCTCACATTTGCCAGTTACATCAGTGAGTGTCTAACATACAAGATATATATTCTGCTTTACCAACCAGGTTGTGAATACCCTGAGGGAAAGACCATGTCTGTTTGCTTTTTAAAGACAGTGACGAGAAGCAGACAATCTTCCCAGGACCTAGTATAGAACCTTCATCACAGTAGGGACTCAAATAAATGCTTTTTTTTTTTTTCCCCCCAAAGAAAAGGTAAAGAAACCAATTATCTTTAGGCAATAACCTAAACACTAGAGGTATGTGAACAGATGATACCAATAAATTCACATTTTTGTACACATATAGGTGTTGGCAAAAAGCAGCATCCATAATATTTTCAAAATTGAGAGGGACGAGCATAATTTACAGATAGCATATTCTGTGCCCCTCCCATCACAGGAATTGCCAAGTGTTTCAAACCCAGTCAACAGTGAATACACAGCTATTGTAAAAAGCATCTTCAAGCACTTTCTTTCTCTTGAGCATCCTTCTACAGACACTCCCTTATTATGAGAAGGTAATTAAAAAAATGTGATCGTGCCAGACATGTATTTCCTCTTATCCTTTGAAACTTCTACTGGTGACGGCCTTCAAAAAACTAGAAAAGAAGCTCCATGGCAGTTGTTTCTTATCCCCTGGCACATAATGTGAAAATACACAGATTCAGATAAAAGAGCATACATGTACAGGTTGATATGAACATCAGATCCTGAAATGTAACTACTGCAGATAAATATGAAATGTTGTTTTCTTCCTCTAGAGGAAATTCTTTCAGATGACCAATCAGTTTCACAGCTGGAAGGGGAGTGGAATTCAATGAGAACATGTGACTGGGCAAAATGATAGGAGGAATTTCAGTGGACTGATGTTACTATTAATTTTGCCATGGTTTATTATGTGAATTTCGGTAAGTCACTGCTACTTAGTAAATGGAACTGAGAGTGGATAAAATATATAATAAAAAAATTCACACAGAAGGTCAGCAACAAATTAAAAGTTTTCCTATCAGCTGTCGAACAGTCACCTAATTTCCTCTAGTTTAATCTGAAAACATTAGAGAATACATAAATGAAATGGTACGTTACTTTTTACAATATGGAATTTTCCTATAATCTTTGCAATTAAACACAAACTGCTATGTAAAATACTGTAAATGCAAAATAAGGTCTTATAAAAAACTTCAATGCCCCAGTTAATGGATTTTCAAGAGGCATAGGTATGAAAGATAATAGAGGATTCAGTATTTAATAGTTTTTAGAAGTATTCCTTTATTATACTAAAAAATATCTCCACTGTACACAAGGACAGATTTAACTAAGGAAAAATCCTCTCGCCTATTAGAAACAAACACTCAGTAAAGTTAAGTATGCTTTAAAAGAATCCAATTTCTTATACTTATTTCAAAAGAGGCTAGAACTAATTAAATGGTATCAGCATGTGACAATAATTGACTGAATTTTTGCAAAGATGTAGGCCCACACCTCTATTAGTTTTAGTAGGCCTTTATTTAATTGCATTGCCTTCCAGGAAGCAGTAAGAACTAGCTCCGTGGAATCTTAGAGTAGAAGGCTGGAGCGCTCACTCTCCCCAGTAAGTCCTACGTAGACTCCTATGGCATTGTTAGCTTTTGGAAATTTTGTGAAAATATATGTGCCCAGGAATATGCATTTTATGAGGAGAGGGCCATATTTCATCAGAATTTCAATGTGGCTTATGAACCTGAAAATGTTCACAAAAGAACTATTAAAGTAGCCTAACTTCCAGTTTACAAATAAGCCTAGAGTCTTGAATTGGTTGCTCTAAAGACAATTCTACACTAGCTGCAAAATACCTAGAACCAGGTCTCTTGATAACCAATTATAGCTTAGTGTAGTATTCCATCCATATCATTTTTCTTGGAGGGTATTTAGGGAAAAAATATGTGAAATGTGCACAGTGCTTTTGTAACCAGATCTTATTTCAAGTAACAGAGTAGTTTCCAGGTAAGGGTACTATCTATAAAAACAAAGTCTGAAGATATGGAAGGTAATATAGGTGGTCTACATGAATCAGATAAAAACACTCAACAAACGCCATGCAGCCTCCAAGCCGAGCTCCTACCCACTCCTGCCTTAAGACCTTGCAGCTCATGCTATGATCTTCAAGCTCACAGAGAAAGCCTTAGGACCCCTAGAGGGGAAAGCAGATCCTGAGGTATCACATTATACAACAGAGAACTACCTCAATTAACATGTCCTGTGTGGGTGGACTCTCCCTGTCTCACTCCCTCAGCATCCCCGCTCCTGCCCCAACCACAAATAATGAAGAAAGGTGTATTAACCTCACCAAAACACCCTATACATCCTCTTGGCATTTCTAAAGCAAGAAAGCTGCTTAATTTATGCCTGTGCATCAATGTGTGGGTAAACATACAAGTACATATTCCAGCTCTAGCATTGATATACAGTATGATGTCAGGCAAATGACTTAATCTGTCTGTGACTTGAGATACTTATTGACCTTTTTGAATTGTGAGGATTAAATATGGTAATATGTGTAAAGGATCTAGAATAAGGCTTCATATTTTATGAAGATAAATAGCTATCATCATCATCATCATCATCATCATCATCTTCACAAAGAGGCACATATACAATCACTTATGGGGAAGAAGGTGCTAAGAAGGAATCTTAAGATAAAATACTCAAGCTATCATGAAAATTCAAGCTGTTCCCTAGGAGAATGCCAGAAGCTTTGTTCAGCCAGGTTTTCCATGGACTTGTCACACTAGGGTTCTCCACCCAAAAGGGATGAGAAGGACGGTCTGATTTGGGGCAGGGGAGCAGTTCCCTTTCCTCCTTGTAAGTGCGGGCAGGGCAGCCTCAGGTGCTCCTGGTCTCAGTTACACCAGCTTGTTGCATGGGAGATATGATTAGTCCAACTGTTCTATCTCTGAAATGCTTTGATGACAATTTTAAAGATAATGGGATGCTCTTGGAATCTAGAGACATTTTCATTGATGCAATATCACCATGAAATAGTGAAAACTTCAAATAATGTTGGGCTTGGATGACTCTATTGGGATCATGCTATCCCATGACAGGGACCCAGCTAAGGCCACGGAACACAGAGAAACTATGTCTTCCAACATAAGGACAGATGCCAAGACTCCCAATGGCATCCGCCTCTGACACATACAAGCTATTATCCATTCAGTGTCTATTATTAGATCACAATCTCCAGTATTTCAACTTAAAAAATGTTGTCAAAAATGAAGAGTTTTACCTTTTTATATTCAGCAATGCCCAAGGTATTCCAGAGGGAGTATGGAATGCTGGTAGCAATTTTTCCCCAAGTTCCACTGCTTTCTTTCGAAATATCTGGAAAGTTAAATAGTTAAGTAAGCTACTGTTGCAAGCAAAATAAAACATGCTACATTACGAGCTCACATTTAGTACATATGTACTTTAAAATTTTCTATACATAAAAAAATAGAAGTTTATCCAATTAATAGAATTACCTAGGAAAGAAAGAATGGTCCAGGGGCCATTGTGCTGTGGGGTATTAATTACCAACCTAGGCTGCATATTAGAATCACATGGGGAGATTTAAATAATGCTGTTGTCTCAGTCACACTGCTGCGATTCTAAATTCTATGGTTTGGTGCTTTCCGGTCAGAATATTTTAAAGCATCACAGGTGATGTCAGGTGATTCCAACATGCAAGCCACAGGGAGAACCACTTGGAATGAAAAATCAGAAGATCTGTTCCTATTCTCTCTTCACTTATTTACTAGGGCACAGAGAAAGGAGAAGTTTTAAAAAGACTTCCAGTTTACAAGAAATCGATATGTCTTCTTCTTATTATTACAAGAAATCAATATGTCTTCTTAGCCCTTTACAGTTTTAAATGTTAAATGTAGGTGATATGAAAGATACAAAATTAAATTAGGTACCAATTCTGCCCAGAATTGGATATATGCACATAAAGGATATATGCACATAAATATCTAGAATGCAGAAAAAATGAGACTGGAGATAAAGTCCTCTAGGAGTTCAGATGAGTTCAACAAGGCTGCATGATGGAGACGGCATTTAGATGAGAGTTGTATGCATAATGCTCGAGATTGGGGTAAGGAGTGGGTACTGAAGGAGGAATCCCTGAAGGCATAAGTCTAAACACAGGTGGAGACAAGTGGGGGCCTGCAGAAGAAATGGAACAGGTCAGCTTGTCTGACCAAAAGGGGGAATAAGATCAGGCATACATAGCATGGGCCCAAAGAGGGGTGGGGTGGGGGTGCACACAAGTAAGGCTAAGAATTTTATTATGTTAAAATGGAAAATTATTGCAAGTTTTTGAGCTGCCAATTCACTTGAGGAGAACCATGCTTTAGGGAGATTAATTAAATGACTCCCATTCTTAGTTTTTAGTCCAAAGGAAAGCACGGAGTTAAATTACTCATTGAAGGAAAGATTGTGGCAGCAACCAGGTGTCTTGTCACTTCCTATACTGTATGTCTGAGCATGGCGGGCTGGGAACTGAACTTTTTCCTTCTGCCTCTTCCTCAAAGAAGGGAGATAGGGAGATGTTAAGAAAAGGCTGGGGTGGGGGTGGGGGGCTGAAAAGCATGCAGAATGGAAGCAAAGTCCTCTCCCAGGCAATGGGAGAGCATTTATTAAACTGACTGTCAAGCAGTCAAGTGTGGCTTCTCTAGAGGGAAGGGGTCCTGTCCATAACTCCTGCACTAAGATCTGAGCCTCCCCAAAGAGAAATCTGGGGCTCCCACACTGAAGATATGCCAGTAATACCAATGTTGACGCTATTTCTGAAACCCTGCTCCTTGGGAATCTCATTCTCATTTAGTAGTGGAAGTTAAGAAAGTAGTGAGCTATAATGTAAAAATATGATTGACCACAATTTACATAAATTAACATTCCTAGAGTCCAAATAAAGACATACACATTTGTAGTACTATATACATAATAGAACGCTAAAAACTAGAGGTATCATGTTTCCCCCCACAAATTATTATTATAACTCTCTTTAAAGTGGACAATTTCCTGTTTCAACAACTAACAGTGTATGGAAGGAGAGGAGGAAATAAAAAAAACCAAAAGGTATATTCTTTATATTCTTCCTTCCCTTTCTCTGCTTTGCCCTAGAGAATTCCAAGTTCTCTTCTGCTATAAGGTATGAGGTGTGATCAAAAAATATGACAAATGTTTAAATAAAAAACATTTAGTACAGTAAAAGCTCAAAATACACTCCCCCTCTCTTTGAGCACATTTAACCCATCGTTCTTGCCACTTTCTGAAGCAGTTCTGGAAGTCCTTTTCCATGAGTGTGTTTAGTTGCACCATCGTGGCTGCCTTGATGTGTTGAATTGATTCAAAACATTTACCTTTCATGGTCATTTGACTTTGGGGAAGAGCCAGAAGTTGCACGGTGCCAGATCCGGTGAATAAGGTGGATGAGGACACACCATAATGTTTTTGACAGAAATTGTTGTACCAGAAGTGAGAGATATGTGACACAGAGCCTTTCCATTGGGATCACAAAATACGGTGAATGCTGCTGCTGAGTGCCGTCCAACAGAAGGGCAGGGGTCTTCAATACAGCAAGCAGCACACTGAACCTCAGTAACAGTGTGTGACAAGTTTCAACTGTTCGGTGCAGTTAGTGGGGTGTGAGCTACAGTTGACAGAAGGTGTGTTTTATAGTGTGCTATAAATCATCCTCCATCATGACAATGCTCCATGTCACACATCGCTTCTGGTATATGGCAATTTCTGTCAAATGAAAACATTACACTGTGTCCTCATTCACCTTGTTCACCTGATCTGGCACTGTGTGACTTCTGGCTTTTCCCCCAATGATTCAGGACATTGAAGCAGCCACCAGAGCACAACTAAAGACACTCACGAAAGATGACTTCCAGAACTGCTTCAGAAAGTGGCAAGAATGATGGGATAAGTGTGTTTGAAGTGAGAGGGAGTATTTTTTTTTTCTTAAAATAGTCTTTTATTTATTTTTTATTTTTTAAATTTTATTGTGAAATAAACTTTAAAAAAATTAGTTTCAGGTGTACAATGCAGTGCAATAGTTATACTTTTTACCCCTCAAAGTGACAATCCTCCTCCCCAAATTAGCCACCCCACTCCTCCCCAACCATTACAATTCCTTTTACTCCCTTCCACATTATAATCCACATCCCGTGACTATATATTCAATTACAGCTGGCATACATTATACAACATCAGCTTCAGGAGTACAGTGCAGTGATCAAGCCTCGATTCCATCCATGAGGTGGTTTCCCTAACAAGGCATGTGACCATCTGACACCCCACAAAATATTTACAACATTATTAGTTATATTCCCCAAACTGTCTTTCATATCCCTGTGGCAATACTGTTACCTATTTATGCTGTCTAATCCCTTCAAGCGGGAGTATTTTTGAAGGGGATTAATGGCAGTGTGTCTGTTACTGTAATAATTTTTTTTTATTTAAACATTCACCATATTGTACCATCATACCTCATATTATTCAATTATTGCCATCTCTTGACTTTCTAGTTTACACCTAACTTTTTAAATTGTTTATTAATTAACCACTTTTCAAGAAATTTGCATAAGGTAAGTGTCAGGCTTTGAAAATTCAATGCTTGTATTTGAATTTCAGCTCCACTTTTTCAAGTTGGATAATCTTGGACAAAATGCTTAATCTCCCTGTGCCTAACGTTCCCTATTTACAAAATGGAGATAATAATAGCATTTACTATTTTAAAGGCTGTGGAAAAAAATGAATGCATTATTTAAAGACTTTAGGATACATAGAAAGCACTCTAAAAGGTTAGTTATATTTTTATGGTGATAATAATAACGGTATTTCCCCAAGAACTTTCCCTACCTGAAATTCTCCCTCATCTTGACTTTTACCCAACTTCTTCTCAGGTTTGTTTTCTGTTCTCTCTCTCTGCTCTCCCCAATACACAGACTCTTAAGCACTCATTCTTGAGAGCTAAGCCCTCAGTTTTCATCACCCATTTGCATTCCCAAATTTAACTTCCCATTTTAGCTCGTTCTGTACTTGTACCCGCATACTCACATCACAATGTGTGTCTTGTTGTCTTTTGACACTTAACATATCCAAGAAGAAATCAATCATTTAATATCCAAACTTCCCCAGTTCCATCACTGAGTCCCTGGGGCTCCAGAGAGCCGACATTTTGACTTCTGGATTTATTGATCTTTAGTCATTAACTATCAATATTAATTTTCTTGATATATCTCATATATAGCTCATTCTCTTTCCATGATACAAGCATAGTCCATGTTTTTATCACTGGGTATAATGAAGTGGTGTGATCAAAAGGAAGGTCCTCCTACTTTTCTCCCATTCTTCGGGATTTTCCTTCCTGTCTCCGTTAATCTGAATCTATATTACCAAATTTTCTTTTTACCATACAAAGCTCTTGTTCAAGAAACCATAATGATTCCCTCTGTTGCCTAAAACATCAGATGAAAACTGATCTACTGACTTTTCAAAGATCTCTATAAATCAATCTACTACCTCGTATTCTCTCAACGGCCACTCTGGCTCCAGCTTAAGTCTTCACGGTCTCAAGCATTCATTGACATTCAGTCCACTTTAGCATCTTTCAAAAAATGTTTTCCCCCTGCTTTATTGAGATATAACTATCATATATAACTTTGGGTACAACATGATACTTTGATAATCACATGTAGTGTGAAATTATTACCACAATAAGGTTAGTTAATACTGCCCCCCCTTTTATTGTGGTGTCACCTTAGTATATTTATTTATCCAGTTCTCTCATCTGAAACACACTTTTCGGCATCCTGTTGGCTGAATTCACCCTTTTTTCAAGGCCCAGACCAAGTCTCAAATCCAGGGCAAGATTGTTTCCTTCTGTGAACTCGTACACTGACAAAGGGCATCACATAATGCTATATTTGATTACAGAAAGCAAGATACAGATTTCTAAATGTTTCCTTGTGTTACTCTTTTATCCCCAAGTAATTTTCTTTCTAAAAGTAGAGAAAAGGAAGTCCGTTTCTCCATCATTGCCTATTGTATATATCCACCCCAGCTTAGGTAACTTTGTATTTAAATTTACTGATCTCCTTACAGTATTCCTATAAGTAGCAGGTGGGAAGATATTTATACTCTTAGTGAACAGGAGACAGCGACACTTCCCATCTTGAGGTTTTTGCCTTTGCTGATTCCTCTGGCTGCAATGCTTTTTCTCTAGCTCTTTGCATGCCTGGTTCATTCTTAACTTCAGGAGGCCCTTTAAATGTCCCTTTTTAAGAGAGCTCTTTCTTAACAACCCCACATATAGTTGGTTATTCTCACTTATTATCAAATTATCTTTTTTTAAAAAAGATTTTATTGGGGAATTGGGGGAGGGGAACAGCGTTGGGGAACCGGGGAAGGGGAAGACAAGTTGCTGTTCTTTTGTTCTTCGGTCTAGTTTGGAGGACATTGCTTCACTGGCCCATGTTGGTATCATCATTGCGCTCTTCTCAGGTGAGGCAGATCGTTCGCCGGCCTCTGGACGGCTGCTCACGGTGGCTCTTGGCAGCTCACACCAGCTGCTGGCCACTCACGATGGCTGCCGGCCACTCACTGTGGCCTATGGCAGCCCACTGCAGCAGGGGCTGCAGCTATGCCGTCCCCGGGGACTCACAGCAGCCCAGCTCCAGGTGGAGCTGTTGTTCACCATCTTAGCTGTAGAGGGCAGTGTCACTGGTCCTCATATGAGGGATCTGAACCAGGGCCGCTGAAGTCCCAAGCCAGTTCTTAACCAATGTGCCACTTGGCTGGCCCTCATATCATCTTTTTTATTTTCATCCCACTACTTATCACATCCTAATTATCTTATTTGATTACTTGTTTATTGTTTGACAACCCTAGCAGATGTAAGTTTCCTGAGGGCATGGACTTTGTCTTGTTTGCTGGTGTGTGTGTGCGTGTACCTAGTATCCAGCAAAGTAACTAGTACTCAATAAACATTCATTTAATAAATGGATGAATCAATCAAAGTGTAATAAACATATAAACATACCTGGGGCACTGTAATGAGAAACCACTAACATTCTAGGGCTTGCAAAGTGCTCCATCCTTTTCCACTGGTTTCTATTGTCCGCAAACAATTATGTCAAGTATTCAGGAGTCTCAATTTTGGGCACAATTACACAATAGTTTTGGATGAAAACATTAATTAACCTATTGATGCTTTAAATGAAGTTATATGTGATCCTGAATCAATTCCAGTTCTTAATGTTTGCTTTGTTACCCTCTTCTGAGATAGGAAGAGGTTCCTTGGACGAGGAATCTAGATTCTCAAAGAGACACCTTTCTACCTAACATGGTGAGTATGTAATAAAATTCCAAATTAGCTTATAAAACTAATATTGTTAAAAGAATGAAGAAGAAATGTCACAAATCATTTCAAAGAGCAGTTAAGTTTTAACTAGCACATCTTGGATAATGTGCTGGAAAGCAAATGATCACAGAATGTACACTAAATGGTACTTCAGTGCTCCTGCCAATGGGCAGGCATGATGGAGGGAGCCCTGGACCTGGGCCAGCTCGTGGATGCTACGATGGGCTTCAGTGGGAGGCCTGGACCAGTCACTGAACTTTTCTGGTTCTCAGTTTCCCCAGTGAAGTGGGAGAGCAGGGCTGATCATTTCTACTTTTGATTTATCATTGGAAAAGGAGTACTCAGAACTCACAGAGTCAGTACTAAAATGAGACAGGAAAAAAAGCAAAATTATTCATATGTTTTATAAAGATGTGCTAATTTGCCACTCGATTGTTAGTCAATCTTAGTTTCCATGGTTTGTTGGTACTTACATTTGGTGGGTAAATTTTTTATAAAGTCAGAAGGGCAAGATGAAAAATGACAGTAAAATGTAATCTATGCTGATAATAAAAGGCATTCTCTTTAAAAAAAGAAAAAGACCATTAAAATTAAATAAGGATTTTGTGTAACTCGCACCAAATCAGTTAGTGAGGGGCAAACAGCTCATGACCCAAAAGGAATCTTTAAAAAGCTTCTGCATTATAGAGATTCTGATTTCATTCACAGCAAAAATCAAAACTAATATAATGTGCTGAAAGAAGAGTGGTACAATATGATGAAGCAGCTTCTAAAATAATCTTTTCAGCATGCAACACAAATGGTCTAAAGTTCAGAATTTCAAAATAATGACACCAAAACTGTATCTTTTCATTACACTTAAGTAACATCATCACAACTTTATTGCTATTTTTGATCAATGTTTAAAAAACTTCATATTGTAGAATCTAGCAAATAAAAACATTTATCTTTTTATTTTATTCTCGCAGATAGGATTAGACAAGGCTGTAAACAAGATGTATGGCTTTCTTTGCCTTTCTAATTTGCAGTTCCCTGAAGAACCGAACAAGAATATTTACACGCCAGAGCAGAGAGTAAAGAAAGAAGAAATGAATAAGAACAGGCAGCTCTGGAAAAAACCAGTTTCAGTTCATACAGGCTTCAGTTTGAAGTGCTCAATCAACAGCAAAGCCTTTCTTCAAATGCTCATGCTGAAAACATCACTGTTAAAAGATCAAACACTAATTCCTCATTAGTAAAAGCAGAGTTTACCTATTACTCATTTTCACTACAAAAAAGCTTTCAGCACAGGATGCCATATATATGAGAAATATCTCCGTCTGAAAAAAAACTGAAATAACCCTTATATTGTTAGCTAATTAACATACATGATATGGACCAAATTAAATCATTCAACCAATAAATACTTATTGAGCTACCCTGGTTTTTCAATTTAGAGTGGAATCTCCGAAGGTTTAAATATTCAAAAAAAGCACACCTAAAATAGTTAATCCAGCAAAATCTTACATCTGGAAGGGACATCAAAGGTCATCTAGTTTCATATACTTGGCATATAGATGAGGAGCTGAGGGTGCAGAGGCCTTGTTCCCCTAGTTAAATGCTCTGAGAGGGGATGGTTTGATGACAGCCAAGTGAAGGACAACTTCATGCAATCTCAGAGACACGTAATTCTGCTGACCCTCCGGACTGTCTCCTGTGTGTCCCTTGCCTGTGTGTGTGCATATCTTTCTTTCACTGCCTGTTTCTAATCGTTTCATTTCCTCTCTCATTATCAAAATCAAAAACTGAAGTGTTTAAAAATTAACATATTTGTTGTACTTTTCAACTTGCATTATGAACTTCATTTTTTTTGAGTTTATAAGTTTAATGAAGATAAATACTTTTGTCAATAGTTTCGTTTTTCTTCCCTGTGATTCAGTAAAATTCAGTTTTTAGCCTTTAGGCAATTAAATGAAGAGAGTGTTCTTCACTTTCCTGAAAAATTAAAGCACTAAGATCTCCCCAGCTTGTTTATTCAGTGCTAACCTGCCAGAAACCATGGGTCATAACAAAAAAAAAAAAAAAAAAAAAAAGAAAAAAAAATCAATATAACTGTTATCTTAGATTTCAGTTTCTAATGTATGAAAGCACAAATTTAAGGGCAAGAAAAAGACTTCTCATCATTTAAAAATTTAGATGTAGAATGTTCTAGCAAAAAGGAATTTTAGATTTGGCTAGCTTTTTAAAGATATTTATTCTCATGGAAAATGAACAGCTAAGGAAACATTTTTTTGAAAGTTTGCTTTTATACAATCCCCCTAGTCAAAATAAATAAATGTTGATACATGAATGAATAAAATTGCATCCTGACACTGATAGGGCTCTGATTTCATTCATGAGTGGGGAAAATTTTATGAAGAGGGCAAGGTGCAAAATGGGGAGAAATGCTGGGGAAAATTTCAGGCGTTTGCTCAAGGTAGATAATACCAGTATCCATGTGGGCTACAACGAATGCTACTTACTCCTAGAGCTAGTCCTGCATTTTCCCTGAGCATCAGCCAGAGTCCAGATGGCTTGGTATTAGACACACTGAACAGGGAACCAGAAGGCCTGAGTTCTGGTTCAGGGCTCACTACTTGCTAGTTCTGCCACAATGAAAATGGGTCACTTTACCTCTCATTGGTTATGGAACTTTTCTGAGAGATAAGGGGCAAAGATACATCAATGACAACACCAAGAAGCATTATATTGGCTGTCTGATAGAGGGAATACTTTGAGAAATAATGGTCCTTTAAAAAAATGGTTTCCTAAGAAGAAAGTATACATTTGTTGTAGAGATAAGTGGCGCAGAGGGGCAGACTAAGAAAAAGAATATAGGATGGTAATAGAAAGTTATGTGTCCCTCTTCTAACATGTGTTCAGTATGGAGGTTAAAAACGCACAGAAAAGAAGAGGAAATCCAAAGGTGATCCAGATCCCGTGCTTAGAGTTATCCTTAGGTGTTCCATATGTTATGTTATCATAGATATTCTAACTCCTAAAGCACTGGCCCAAGAACAATCAATGACAGCATAACAGTCCAAACCACCATACAATACTGTGCTTAAAGATGGGTTGTTGACCTGCTCATTTTATCTCAATTTAGTCTTAAAAAATGGGCAAGTTACCAACATGTTTTGAAAAAATATATGGTATATTGTTAATAATGTTTAATATTAGATAAGTATTCTGAACACACATTGCACACCAAAATGAAAACATCTTAAAACAACATCACCCTGCCTGTTAAAGCGCCAGGAATTATGAAAGCATGTGCCCCGCCTGCCTCTGATTTCTAACATAATTTGTGGAATCCACCACATATAGGTTGTTAATATGTGATACCACAGTGTTAAAATGTAGACTGTTCTGTTTACTACTGTGTGTGCAGGAAAACATCATAAATCCTTTGAAATGTACAGAATGTAGCTTTGGAAATCTTTGTTCAATAGAAAGGTAAGAGGAAGAAAATGACAGCCTCATCTATGCAAACGTGGTGTGATTCCGTGTCATTATTGAGTGAGGAGGCATTCTGTGCTAGTGAATTTTTCCAGATACAGAACAACGAAATATTTATAGTTTAACCTTTTTCTTAGCATTGATTAAAAAATAAACGTACTTATCTGTTGTTTTGATTTTGTGCAATGTACAGGGATGCCGTCTTGGTGACTCATCATCAGCATCGCATGCAGACACCGAGTTAGGGCTGGGAGACAGTTTCTGTCTTCAGCTGTCTGGGCTGTATGATCTTAAGAACTCATTTAAACCCCTCTGTGCCTCAGTATCTAAATGTGTGAACAGGGAACCCTTATCCCAAATCACATGATGATCAAATGTGATTAACTGCACAAGCTTTTTTTTTTTTTTTTTGAGGGCAGGGTCACTGGCCCTCATATGTGGGACCGTACCAGGGCCCCTGGCTTCCCAAGCCAGTGCTTAACCACCGCGCCACTCGGCCGGCCCTGCACAAGCTCTTTTTAAAGAGCAGTAATAATAGTTATCATCATCATTTTTCTTTGCCCTAAGATAGTGGTTACCTCAGGAATAACTGAAGGATGTTAGAATTTTTGTCCATACAATGGTCCCCAAACTGCTGAGCCTCTATGTTAGCATTCTATGGCCTACTGCTTGTTACTAGCTATCAGCTCATTAGAATGAAGAGTTCTCAGTGTTGTAGTGTGTTTGCTCTCCTAAGTTACTAATTTTGTAAACAGTTGTCTGTACCAGGGCCCGAGGATAAGTCAAAAGTCTCTTCTGAGTCTGCCTCATGGTGAAGGGAATAAGCTTCAGGAAATGTGCCCTTTTGGTGTCAGATGACTAAAGTTGAACTATTAACTCTATAGGTACGAAAAAGCAATGAATTAGTGTGTTCTTTAGCAGTGACATTTTGAAAATTTGTAAACTAAATACCTATGTTTACATAGGTTTTGTTTGGTTTTTTTGAAAAAAATGCAAAATGTGACTCCTTTTTCATTCTAAATAAATGTAAATCCATCTGGTTGTGTATATCTAATTCTATTAAACTGGTGGTTTTGATTTCTGCATAACCCTCCTTTATCGTATATTATACACTGATACGTCTAAAGTACTTTTGGACTTTAAAAAAAAAAAAGTCTAAAGTACTTTTTAAAGTAATTTTGCCCGCTGATAGGTAAACATTTTAAATTATCAAATGGTGATGCTGCTGGTCAGAAAATTTGGCAGCAGTGCGATATTTGCCTTATGTTTGACCCCGCCCCTGCCCACCCCCCACCCCACACCCCGCCCTCAGGCAAGTTGCTTAACCTCTCTTAGCCTCAGTTTCTTCATCTACAAAATAGAGAAATACACCTTTGCACCTCAGAACTCAGAGAAGTTTTCACTTTTTCCTATTCTTTTTTCCTCACACCAAAATTTCAATTTCAAAATGTCTTACTGTACACTGAATATAGTCTCATTATTGAAAAAGCATGAAAATTGTGGAAGACAAAAAGTATAGAATCCCATTAATCCTATACACCCCAAAACAATTATGGTTAACATCTTAAGTGCCTATCCTCCTAAATTGTATTGATGGCATTTTTTTAGAAAAATGGCATCACTCCATACATACACTATGCTGTAATGTTTTAAATCCATCCCCAGCAACTTAATCTACATTAAATATAACATTTTATATCAGAGGTCAGCAAACATTTTCTGTAAAGGGTCAGATAGTAAGTCCTTTAGGCTTTGAAAACCACATACTCTCTGTATCTCATGGTTTTAATTTTTTCCATTTATAATCCTTTAAATTATAAAAACAATGCTTATCTCTGGTAGTACAAAAACAGGTCTCAGCCTGAATGTGGTCAGCGTTGCTGTAGTTTTCTGACCCATTTTATATGGATGGGTACATTTCTGTAGCATCTTTTAGAAACAGCTACATACCACCATATGGATATGCCACAATTTAGCCAGGCCCTTCTTATTTGACACTTTGGTTTCCACAGTCTTGGTAGTACAAGACATTCAGCAGTGGAATGAACATCGCTGTACATGTACATTTATTTGTACACATGACTATTGCCTCAATTTAAATGTTTGAAAGTAGAATTTCTGGTTAGAGGGTTTCACTAATTCATTTTCTCATTCTCTAACTATAGTTGTGGGGTCAAAGCAGCCATGGACAACATGTAAATGAAAAGGCATTGTCTGCAGTTGGCCAATCCCTGCATTATGTTAACTTGATTGAAAGCATCTTAAATATTTTTTATTTAAATGAAGACGTTGTAAGACTTTTCCATATATCCTATTTCATGACAAAACTATATCTATTTTTAATATATTAGTTTTAGATTCTTATAGTACCATAAATAATTAAATGAAACAATGCCTTGTACTAATAATCATAACTATTCTATCAAAATGTTATGTAACTCAATACTTTTCTATTAGAAGAATTTTGAAAATATGAAATTGAAATAGGTGAAAAGGTATTTCCTCTTCAAAATACAAACAAATAATAATGCACAGGACATAACTTATCTCATCATTGTGGCCGCTCGCACTACCTGAATGCTTCTTAAAGCTATTACACGAGCGCACACGCACGCACGCACACACTTCAATGTAGTATAAACTTTCTAAAATATAAACTTTCGAAAAGGAACCTCTTCTATAATTCTGACCTTTTGAAAATGTCAATTCATTTATTCAACAAATATTTATTGAGTGTTTATGTACTACATGCCAAGTTGCACAAGGCACTTGGAATACATTAAGAAAACAAGACAGCTGTGGTCAATGACTCATAATAACACTTGTTTTTGAAGTATAACACTGGAAAAATGTCCAGAGAGTGGTATTTTATGATGCACTGCAAAGGATCAAGTAATAACTTTTATTTCTTTCCCAAAAGAAAATGAAGATGGATATAATATTGTTGTGAGTACTGCACAAGGTAATCAGACAAATCCTTGCCGCCATGATGCCTGACCATGTAAAACTCGCAATAGTGTCAGAGATATGTAGAAAGATAACTGAATAAAACTGTAGACAAAGTTATCATTTAGGTGTTTTTGAAGATCTTAAATTCAGCTTCAGACAAAGCAGACGTCCTCCAATGTGATCTACATACATCACATATACATCTTTTCTTCTGTGGCCAGTCAATATCTTGAAGGTTATTATTCAGATGGAAATCACCTTTAGTAGCTAAGAAACTGATCTATTAGATCTGTTAAAAACAAAAAAAACTAGCTCTAATGGAAAGACTGAGATAGCAGCACTGTGTACTTAAAAAAGTACAACTCATGGACACAGAAAGACAATACTGTATGATACCACATATGTGGAATCTAAAAAAGCTTAATTCATAGAAACAGAGAATAGAATAGTGGTTTTCAGGGGCTGGAGGTTGGAGAAAATGGGGAGATGTTGGTCAAAGGGTTCAAGCTTCCAGTAATAAGATGAGTCAGTTCTAGTGATCTAATATACAGCATGGCGACTGTAGTTAACAATACAGTATTATATACTTGAAAGTCGCTAGGACGGCAAATCTTAAATGTTCTCACCACAAAAAAGAAACAGTAATTATGTGAAGTGATGGAGGCGTAAACTAAAGCTGCTGTGGTTATTAATCGTTTCACAATATGTAAGTGTATCAAATCAATATCAGTTGTACATCTAAAACTTACACAATGTTATAAGTCAATGATATCTCAATAAAGCGGGAAAAAAAAAACAAGACTCAAATTTGTGAGGTAAAGCACAGTGGAGAAAACATGGCACTCAAAGATAAAAGGGGAGTCAAAACAGAAGGATTCTTCACACACTGCAGTCCACCGTCCAATCTAAGGGCCAGGCAACAGACCCAGAATCAAGGGACAAAAGGAATGGGCTTAAGTGCTGGTAACATTAAACAAATAGCAATGCACTAGATAAAAACTTCATCTGTTACCAAAATAGAATAAGAGTGGGATATTGTTATTATTTTGGCCCTCATTTTAGGCAGTACTGTTGAAGATGAAATGACAGAACCACAAGGAAAAGCAACTATTTTGTGTGGTCTGGGGGGGCGGCAGTGACAGAAAATGAAAACGAACAAAAATTCTGGCAAAATCCTGCTTGGATCCTGGAATTGAAGGAAATAAAATTTCAAAAAACTTTTTAAAAATCTTCATCATATATTAATGACAGAAATGTGTGTCACATATTCTTCAGAGATTATGAGAAGGCTCTTCTATTGGCTTTAACTGGAATTCTTCTCAATATGAATAAAACCCCAAACAGCTTATGCTCCATTTGATATAACATTCGTCAAATTTTAGGAAGTTTGAGAAGCACTTAACTTCTCAGAAGGTGAACGCAGGTAAATTCAGTAAGAATGGTAAATAAATTGATTGGAAAAATATTTTAATCCAAATACTTACATAATATCACAGGTATACTGTTTCTGCAGTGAATCAAGCAAAAATCTTTAATAATCTTTAAGTTCAGCACAAGAGGTATTAAGCCATGTGATGCTGAATTTGCAGTATTAACAGCCAACTCTCTCCATTTGCTGTTCGCCTGATATTTAAGAGCAAATGGGACAGCCAATTCCTAAACGAATGACAGACATCACTGCATAATTTCAGTCTTATGTGCTTAACACTGTGGTTTAGGAGCTTATTTTACTGTTAAGTCCTGTCTCTAAGTCACTTAATAGCATTAGAATGGAAAGATATGGTCAAATTTATGACGCCAAGAACGAACCTCCTGTGAGTACTTTATACCACACTGAGAATCTAATTATTGGTTCACAACACAGCATTTATTAGTCTTTTCTCTCTTTATACTCTGTTGCAAATCAGTACACAATCGTATTTGGTTTTCAGAGGGCCATTTATATGTAAAGAAGCTCTAGTATCTATTTGTGATAGTTCACACGTAAAATAATCCTTCCTGTTTTAGCATAGCACTAGTCATTCAAGGTTAAAAACATGAAAAAAATATTTTTCAGCAGTGAGAGCTATGCCAATACTGTAGATTTGGAATAATGGAATTGAGACCCATTTGTAAAATAAGGTATAGCATAATTAATAGTGTGAAGAAGACTTATGTACAAATCTTAAAGATTTAGATCGAATCAGAGACTATGTGGCCTTTTGCTTGTCTGAAGCTTGTTCTGTCGTGGATTCATCAGGAAGCACTCTTGGAAACAATATTTCCTAAGCGCTGGCTTGTTGATAATGGTCTGCCTCTGTGTCCTTTACACCTGAAAGCCAGTTTTGCTGGATATAAAATCCTTGTTTCTCATTTTTGCTGCAGCTGCCAGAATTCCCCCTTGAGTTTGTCATTAAAATGGGAGATCTGTTTATAATGGAGAGCAATCTGCATTCAGGTTTTGGGTAAGGAAGGAATGAAAGCTGTGACTATCACCATAAGTAAAGATCTAGTGCCTGTTCCTAATTGTTTCTGTGTCTAAACCAGTTTCCTGTCTCCTTCAGTGCTTCTCCACTTCTTAGCATCTCCCACCAACTACCAACGTTTTCTTCCAGAGAACACAAGGTTTTTCCAGGGCATAAAGTTATCCAACTTCCCTACTTCTTTTTCATTCCCAGGTATTTACATATCTGGACTACTTAAACATTGTATAGCATGAAGCACAAATCTACATTTCACCAGAACTAATTGTGTGTATGCCCATAAATGAGTTAAGAAGTTTTAAGTTATGGGGAAAAAACTCACCACAGCCCTCTTCCAATTTATAACATTCTGTGAACTTGAATATCAGTGTATCATAGTTCGAGAACACTGGATTTAGAGTATGTTTAAAAGACATTTATTTCATATTCCATTATTTTAAATTAATAAAAAAATCTGAAAGTGATAATAAGACTTGATCAAGATACTACATGAGTCAACAACCCAACAGTCTGAGAAGCCAGGATTCCAGATTCTAACAGCAACGTTCTTTCTACTCCATTAAGAACTGCTTCTTAAGTCCATTAGGTCAATGTATCTAATACAATGAGCAATTTAAGTACACCCCTATTTACAACTGGTTTACCTATAGGTTCAAAATTTGACAATTTTCCTTAGAAATACAATTTTAAGATAATTATATAAATGTCTATTTAAATTACAGGATCTCAGACAAGTAGCTAATATTCCATAATTGGAAGAAGAGGTCGAGTTTTAGGGTGAGCAGACAGTGAAATAAAAGAAGACATTGTTGGCTTTTTATCACATATATGAAGTACTCCCAAAGTTTTCCAAAAATTATATTTCAAAAATATAGAAATTTCTAATACTTGTGTACCCATAACCAAGCTCTATCAATTCATATCCTGTAGTCATATCATATTTGCTGCTTTATATTAAAAAAAAATAGTAAAAAGTAACAAAAAAAAAGGTGCAGTTTCTAATTACCTTGGGTTTCCATCATAAAGTCAATCTAGATTTTGATTTAGGAAGTTTCATGGGTGTCTGGGAGGCTGTAGAGTTTCCTTTTTATAGTCACCTCCCTTATCTCTCACACAAGGTTTTCTTTTTTCCCTGGCTCATTACTGAACTTTTCTCTTACTTTCTTCTTTCTCGAGCAAGTATGCATCATTGTTTTCGAAATTTCTTAAGAGATATTTACTGCTGTTAACAATAGGAAAAAGGGTCTCTGCTATGCCTTCCTTAATACCTTCTCTCAATTAGATCCTCTAGAGAAAGACGAAGTCACAGCTTGTGCTAAGTACCTCAGTATTCCCAGATTTTCTTTTACGTTAGTAATAAACACAAAAATTATTATTGAGTCTATACGCTTATCAGAGATAACTCTATTCTTTTGCATTTTAAATGGCTGATAATGGAAAACGCAAAGCAATTTCCAATGCATTTTGTTTTAGAATATGAAATACTTTACATACTATTTTGGATCACGCTTTAGATTGATTTGTGCATGTGTTTGACAGAAAATCTTGTTACTATAATTAGCCTTTGTTTTTTTTTTTTTAAAGATTTTATTGGGGAATTGGCGGAGGGGAACAGCGTTGGGGAATCGGGGAAGGGGAACAGACAAGATGCTGTCTTTTTGTTCTTCAGTTTAGTTGCGAAGGATGTTGCTTCACTGTTGGTATCGTCATTGCGCTCTTCCCGTTTGAGGCAGATCGGTCGCTGGCCTCTGGATGTTGCTCACCGCGGCTATTGGCAGCTCACTCTTGGCTGCCAGCCGCTCACGCTGGCTGCGGGCCACTCACTGTAGCCTATGGCAGCCCACTGCAGCAGGGGCTGCAGCCCACACCATCACCGGGGCTCGCACAGCCCAGCTCCAGGTGGAGCTGTTGTTAGCTGTAGAGGGCAGTGTCACTGGCCCTCATGTGGGATCCGAACCGGGGCTGCTGGCATCCCAAAACCAGCACTTAACCAATGCGCCACTCAGTTGGCCCTAGCCTTTGTTTTTTTAAACTGCTCTTGATGATACAAACATTAAGTAGTTGGATCTGAGACTGTGCAAGGATTACCAATCTATTTACTTAAGCTTTGTTTCACCTCCATTTCCATGTAAACTGAGAATAATATTAGCATCTAATTGATGTTGCTGTAAATAAACCACCATCTGAAATGGCAATCTATAAATTAACTAAAAAGAAGGAAATTCAATTATCACTGAGTCATTTTCTTTATGAAACAGATATTAGAATAAGAAAAACGTGACTTTCAAGTCTTTATAGTCTGGATTCTTGTAAGAAACGTTTAAAAAATTTAAATCTCAAGACAGGCTAGAACTGAATTTTGAGTAAGTGTAGGGGCAAAAGTCTGGTAATAATTTTTTTTCTAAGTCTACTGCATTTTTTCTTTAATATTTCTGAAATAATTGAACAAGTATAAATTGTTAATGGTTGCACAATATGCCATTATGTGGGCATTCTATGATCTGCTCTACCATTCTTTTACTGCTGGGAATTTGAGACTTACTGATTTTATAAAATATATCCATTAAATGATTTAGGTATGATTACATTTGAGTTTTTCCTTTGAATAGATGCTCTAATGTATAATAACTGGAGCTAAATAAATACTTTCATTAAGGGTCTTCTTATATACATAGAACTTAATAGCTTTTCAGAGCAATTATATCAAATTACATTCCCTTCAGCAATGTCTGAGTAAATCTTTGCCTTATTCTCACCAAATTGGATATTAACATGGTTTTTATTCTTTATTAATATGATAGGAAAAAAGAGGGCAAAGAAGAGTCAAAGTGTTGATATTATGAGTATTTATAAAGAGAATAAATGATTATTCTGCATCTATCTGGATACGGGGGGAAAGCATTGAATGGATATGTAAGGCTAGTGGGAAGTGCAAAGCAATAAATACCCAGGCAGTGGTCAAATGACATTGGTAATACTTGAAAGTATGGGAACTTCTCATTTATCTGAGTACTAATTAAACTCCATGATTTGAGGTGGCATCTTGAAATTCCACAATGGAATGAACTCCTGCAAAAAACGCATAGCAGAATGCTGGGTCACTGGATCTAATCTTCGTTTAACCTTAGGGGCCCTGGTTTTAAGTTTTGTCTTTTGATAGCAATTAACATAATTGAAGGAAACCATACTGAAAATCTTAAAAACTATGCTAACTAGATACTCTAATACTTTTTTATAGTTACTTTTATGATACATGGCAATAAATCTGGGCTTTTCTTCCTCTCTTTGTCTAAATAAATGAAATAGAAAAAGCAAATAGGCCACTGGATTCCAAATTTTTGTTCATAGTCAGGAGAAATTAAAGTGCTGTCAACATATGATAGATTTATGAGCTATTTCTAAATCCCTTTTGGAATTCTTTCATTATATAAAAGCATTCCAATTGTATTGGTAAGCCTTCACAATTTATGTCTGTTAATAAAGCCAAAAGATTTTAGTTTCATTTGAAGTAATTTCATTTAATTCTTTTTCCTTCATATTTCTTTATCAGAAAATATGATTCAAAATTGAAAATACCATTCTTTTTTCCAAATTGTGCACATCTAGAGTAATTCTCAATTACTACTGTCCTCAATATGCCTTACTTACAAAGAAGTTGAATATATAACTTAATCACTAAAGTGTCATGCTAAAAATACAGATATAAAAATACAGATATAACATTTTGAACTGTACCTGTCACTAATTCACAAAAAAAAGAGGAATTAATGCTAAAATCACATATTGCAATGTTTTTGCTGCATGTACTTGCTGGACAATGATAAGTATTTTATTCTACTGATGAAGAGTGTAAAGGAATGACGGATAAAAATGTAGAGAAGGAAAATGAGAGTGCTTACGACTTAAAAGAATTATTTGGAAAAATTCAAGGACAACTTTGTGTTTTGAAAATAGGCATAAATGCAATGAATAAATCATTTCAAATACAACTTGAATAAAAATCTGTTATAAAGTCACAAATGTTGTGAACATATCTGTTTAATTTTCATACCTTAATTATTCTTTGTTGCTCAGGAAGGGTAAGATTTCATGAGTTATAGAAGATTGTTACTAGCTCATTAGAAGGTTTAGATGTTGAACTTATGAGCAAGTGAAAAAAAATTGTGGTTCCCAATTCTGGTAACTTTTCTTTTGGGAATAATCTGTGGGCAGGGTCATGCAGGGTCTAATCCCAGCTTGATCACTTCCTACATGACTCAGGAATCAGCCATACAGAGCTTCAATGTACCTACAACACGGAGATTACACAATTGCCCCCATATTGGTACTGTACACCTGGCACACCATAAACCCTCAAAAAACAGTCTTATTACCACCATTATCATTACCACCACTATCCTCCTCCTCCTTCCCCTCTTCTTCGTCCCAAAGGAACAAGAGAACTCTACCATAAACCCAGAACCCTTGAAGTCCTCTGTTTAGAATGTTATTTTCTCTGAGTGTTCAATGGTGTCATTCAGATTCTGGCTCCAATTTGGCCTAAAGTGGTCTTCCTCATCTCCCTAGCCCTCCCTGCATTACTCTTTATCATATAAGTGGGTTGTAGTTTCTTCACAGCACTTTTCATTACCTGAAATTATCCTGTGAACTTAACATTTTACCTCATTAGCATGTACATTTCATGGGAGAAGGGATTTTGTCACTCAGAGGAATTTGTTCATTGCTGAATCCTCCAGAGTCAAGAACACAGTCTAGCACATAATAGATGATCAAAACAATCATAGATGGTACATAATATTTGCTGAGTAACAGTGTGAATCATAAACTAGATATGTTAATAATTGCAAACCTGACAAGATGATAGAGCTTTAAGATCACTATAACGAATTCTTCAGTTATACTCTGGGTTAGCACTGCTGTAAGCCTAGTCATACGGCATTAGATAGCATTAGATAATCATAAAGATGAGAGAACAGAAACTCAACATAATGCCACAATTGTTATCTGAATTAACAGTTAAGCCTAAATTAAACAGTAAGTGTACCTTCTACCTGACTAGAGGAAGTTCAAGAAAGAAGACTAAAAAGTAAGAAGCCACTATTTAATAATTATAAACCCAAGTTATATGTAAGAACTGAAACACAGCAATGATTTATAAATTAGAGCAGTTGTGGCTATTACATTAAAAACTTTTAAAAAATCCATTAAAAATAAGATTACACAAGTAAATGCATCAAACATTTATAAGACAAAGGTGACAACCTCTTCTGCTTCTCTGGTCTAAACCTAGCCTTCTACCTAATGGCAGGAATGAAAAGACAAAACAAGTGTTTAGAATAAACAGCTGTGGAAAAAGTTCTTGTTCTATGCCTATACCATTCAAGCTCTTATTTTTCAGGACCCTAGAATTAATCACTATTTGTACTGCTTCAGAGGAATTGGATATTTCAAATTAAAATAAAAACCAATTATTGAGTTCCAAACAAACATCACCCTCAAGGCTTAGTTGCTTAGTTTTATCATCAATGTAAAAGCATTTTCAGCGAAAATATAAAACGAACTATTTGCTTCCAAATGCAGAATTAATGGTGGCATATTCAGACATATCAGCAGATCTCACTTGGAGAAACACTTCATAATGCAGCAGAAAAGGGTTTCATTACTGGAATTGTTAACCCTAAAATTTGTTAGTGAACTATTTTCTAAAATGCTTTAAAGAAAGAAAAAACTTTAAAAAATACATATTATAAATTTACAGCATGAAAAGGTTAACGCGAAAGCTTGTAAATGAAATCCTTAGAGGACTTACAAGGTACCTGCTATACGGAATGTTTGTGTGCCCACAAAGTTCGTATGTTAACACCTCATCCTCAATTTGATGGTGTTTGGAGGTGATTAGGCCTTGAGGTAGAGTCCTCATGAATGGGTAAGTGCCCTTAAAAAGAAACCTCCAGGGCCGGCCGAGTGGCGCGGTGGTTAAGCGCTGGCTTAGGAAGCCAGGGGCCCCGGTTCGGTCCCACATATGAGGGCCAGTGATACTGCCCTCAAAAAAAAAAAAAAAGAAACCTCCACAGAGCTCCCTCACTCCTTCTGACATGTGAGGACACATCACGAAGATGGCCTTCTATGAACGAGGAAGTGAGTCCTCATCAGACAGTGACTCTTCTGGCGCTTTGACCTTGGACTTCTCAGCTTTCAGAACTTTGAGAAATGAATGTGTGTTGTTTCTAATCCATCCAGTCTGGTATTCTGTTACAGTAGTAAGAACAGACTAAAATAATAACTAATACAAAAGTCATAAAAATTTTAACCAAGCAAATTTTTATAAATCAACTGATTTACACTAGGTAAGATTTAATTTTTAAAGGAAATCTAAAGCAAATTCATATCACCATGATAAAATTTACTGCATTTCCTGTCCATAAAATTTCATGTAGTTATTGTTTAAAAGACTCACCTCTGCGTAGGTAAACAGTTGCATTAAATCCAACTAATTTGATAACATGCCTTTTGTTTACATTTCTAATGTCAACTCTAAACATCTGTACTAATTTCTTAACGCTCTAGAGTTATCAATGTTTGTCCAAGAATATTGTATTTAAATTTCATGCTGCATAAATATTTTTCTCTCTCTTTTTTTTTTTAAAACAGTGACCTTTGTTCAATACATGGTTTCATATAGAAATAGTCTTGGAGACCCAAATAAAAAACTGACAAGAGCTAGATGGGATGGGGGTGGGCATGAGGGAGAAGGGGAAGGGACGAGGCAACACAAACTGATAACTACCATACTACTGCAGAGACAGAAGAGACAGTTTAGGGAATATAATCAATAAGGTTGTAAATACTTTTCTTAGGAGATCAGAAGGACTCATGTCTTGTCAGGGAGACCACTTCATGGACGGTGTAGTGGCCTTACCACTGCACTGTACATCTGAAGCTGCTGCTGATTAATATTAGATGCTGACTATAATTTAACACATATATAGTCATGGGATGTGGAGTATAGTGTGAGGATGTATTCAATGGAATTGTAATAGATATGTATGATATCGGGGTTGAGGAGCAGGGGAGGGGGACGGGGTAGTCACTTTGTAAGGGGTGAAAAAGATAACTATTGCATTGTTTTGTACATCTGTAACTAATAATAATAATAATAATAATAATAATAATAATAAAGTTTTAAAAAAATACATGGTTTCATACCATAAACAATGTTTATATCTTAGTAATTTAAAAATAATTTCACTGGTGCTTAGCATTTTTTTAAATACCAATTTTTACATTACATTTTTTCAATTAAAATGGATTTCACAGTCAGCCATGCAGATAGGTTCTGGCCAAATCCCTCCTTAATGACTCAGTCTCGTGATGGTATCCTGAATTATTACATCATTTGTCATAACTGCCCCATTTGTTAACTGTCTTATTCATATATCCTTCTACTATATAGCCTTGACTTCCAGAGCTTCCAGCCACTTGCTAAATTACTGCTACTATACAGATTCCACTCCAACTAAGCTTCAGGCAATTTACTGCATTTTCTCTCTAACCATCACTCACCTGCTTTTTTTCATACTGTTTTGCACTCACTCATCTTGGATTTCATGGTCTGTAATTCAATAAAACTTTTGCTAATACTTTTGAAATCCATGTCTTTCTTTGTTTCTGTCACACTTGACTAGCAAAACCCAACTAAAACCAATCAACTATATTCTCTATGTTTGTACCTGAGCTGCAGAGCACTGCTAGGGAAGGAAATACCATATAACTGGGAGGACTTATGTCACCAACCAAGACACTGTCCAGAAACTCTAACATGTTTCTTTAGTCAACCCTCTCTAGAATGACAATTTTAAATTATGCACACTCATCTCAAATGTTTGTTCTCTCCCCTCAAGTCCCATCAGATATTCCTGTCTTCTATTGCTTCATACAGTTAACAATAGCCATGAGATGGTAATTATCTAATGTCTTTGCCACCAAATCTACAAAGTTACTGACGGGTGTGCCTATCTTGTCCTCTACTCTTTCATACTGCAATGGAGGAAGAACCCCTCCCTAATGTCATCTTCCTCTGAACCCCACCCTCCCCCATCTTCTTAAACCTTCTCCTCTTTAGTCAAGAGCAACTTGGATTCTGTGCTATTACTCTACCAAAAGTGCTCTCCATAAAGTCATCCGTGACCTCCATATTGCTATATCCCAAAGACAATTTTCAGTCCTTATACAACTTTCCCTAGCAGCAGCCTTTGACACAGCTGAATACTTCTTTATTTTTCAAAGTACTATTATTATCTCTTGGCATCTATGATAATTACATTCTACCAGTTTTTCTCCTACTTCTGCGACTACCATTTCTCATCTCCTTTTCTAGCTCCTTCACATGAATGCTTAAATGTTAAGTCCTCTTTTCTGCTCTGGGCAAGTTCATTCCCATCAACTATAATTTAGCAGTTGAGGGTTCCTGTTCAGGCCTATGGCCTACATCTATCTTGATATCCCTAAAATCTAGCTGCTACTCTAGCATCCTACTATATAGTCTTAATTTCCAGAGCTTCCAGCCACTTGCTAAATTACTGCCACTGCTCTGATTCTACTCCAAGTAGGTTTCAGGCAATTTAGTGCATTTTCTCTCTAACCATCACTCACCTGCTTTTTTTCATACCGTCTTACACTCATCTTGGATTTCATGGTCTATAATTTCAATAAAACTTTTGCTAATACTTTTGAAATCCCTATCTTTCTTTGTCTCTGTCACACTTGGCTAGCAAAACCCAACTAAAACCAACCATATTGGTTGTACCAGAAAGCCCAAGTCTGAAGCCCAGCTCTGCCACTTTGCATGCCCCTGACTTAACTCTCTGAACTCTTTCTTCCTTTATAAAATGAAGATAAAAACAATATCTATGCCTACTTTATAGGGTTGTTGTGAAATCTAATGAATTTTAATATTTGTCAATGGGGACTGTGTTTCCCTTACTTGTTACTTCTGCAGCACCAAGTGCAGTGCCGCAAAGCAGGTATTCAATAAGCATCTGCTGACTCACTAAGTAAGTGAACTTACCAGGTGGTAAATTATCACAATTCTGAGGAATTTCCTACTAGCCCTATTACATTTTAAATTCCTTGCTACAGCTACCTCATGATACCTTTCTAAAGATACCACAGTTTGACAGAAAAAAAAAAATACATAGGAATATTACTAGAAAAACACAACTTCTGTTTAAAACACACACAAGTCTAGTATAAAATTCATGTCAATAGGATTCAAGCAATAAACATGATTTGAAGTATTGGCTTTGACAGACTTTGTGAATTATGAAATGATTCAACATAAATCTAAACATAATTCCTCCTCTCTTTCATTAGGCTTCTGTAAAACGAGAGATGACTGGCCTACAGAACACTTAAACCAAAAAGAGAAAGTGGTGCGAGGAAAAGCACCAGGTCCTCAATGTCCAGTCAACACAGGGGGGGCGCTGCCAGAGAGCAATGAGTAGCCCCCACATCAGACACCTGCAGTGGTATGACGGGCATTCCTTTTTTACGTCCATCAACTTTTCAGTGTTTGGCATTCGGAAAGTTAGGCAAGAAGCCTAGAGTAGAAGATATTTCTTGGAGAAGCAGAACTTTGCAGACAAGAACTGAAGGAGAAGCCTTTTACTGAAACAGTTAGTGAAGGTGTGTTTTCCTATCGCAAGGCATAACTGTCCCCTTACTATCCTGGTTCCAGAAGGCTGGAAGCCTTTTCCTAGTGGTGTAGACTGATAGTTTGTGGATAGTTTGTAGACTGTAGTTTGTGGATACCTGAAAAAGTTGCTTTCTTCTCACGAACTCCTATCTTCTGCTACTCCTGGCAGTTGGGAAGGCGATACGGTTTAGCCCAAGTCAGTGGCCACTGTGGCAGTCATTAATGCTGTTCACTAAATTTTCCTCATGTGCATATGGATCTGATACTGCAGCCACTCCCCAACCCTCTAAGTTACAGTGGCCACATGACTTGTTCTGGCCAATGAGATGAGAGCTGAATTAACATGGGTCTTTCAGGTAGATGCATTAAAAGCCAGTGTGTGATTTTTCAGGTTCTCTTTTGTTACAGCCCTCCCCCTAACCCCGTAAGTTCTGGCATAGCAACTGAAAATGACCCAGATGGCAGCTGCTCCATCAGCCTGGGCTCTGAAGGGAGGGTGATGAGAAACAGTCGTAAGCAAAGCCTGAGGATGGGCAGAGCATACAGCGTGCAGAGCATGTAGTCTTAAACCACTGAGGTTCTGAGTTTGTAACTGCATCATAACCTAGATCTATTCTCACTGAGGTGAATTTGTTTGTAGTCTGCTTACTGTAGGCAAAGTACCAAGCTAAACTAAAAGGGATACAAATATTTCATTAAGAAACAAGTTATTTTGACAAACAGGAGTAGGGCCAACTACTCCTGTTTGGTCTACCATTTCCATCAATCAGATGGGAAGCTAGACCAGCTTCTGCCATTTATACATTAGTATGAATAAGCTTAGGAGCTGGAATTATTAGCAAATTGTAGAACTGTGTTCATGAATTGCTGAAATAAAGTTCTTACAGATGATAAAATTTCTGTGCTTTTGAAACAATTGCAAATACAGCATAGAGATTTATACAGAGAGAGACACATATAGCAGACCTTAGCTAAAGAGATTTATTTGATTTCTGTAATTTACTTCAGGACAAAAAAACGTTAATAATTTTATTTGACTTCAATGTACATTATTTTAGAATCAATTCCATATACTGATAGATCCCTTCTAAAGTACAAATTAAACTTTCAATCATAATGAAATATTCAATGTGACTGTTGTAACTCATTAAGCAAGGTAATTTAATGACAAATATAAACGTAATTACTGTTCTCTAATATTATGTTTTACCAAATTAAACCTTTTAAATGAAAATAGTAGTTATTCATTACATCATATTCATGTCTTCCATGTAGGTTCAATAATGAATGCTAAATAGTAACTTAATAAAGTCCATGTAAGGGTCAATCTCAACCTCTAAGAAATCATAGGAACAAACACATTAGGACAATACTATAAGGAAACAACCAACACCACTTAACAAATATGATTAAAATCGTTCCTTTCCAGGATATTGGCATAAATATGTCAATAAATAGTTTAGAAAGTTTTAGCTGAATAGTTTCCTCAAATTAAAGCAAACATATGCTAAGAGTTCCTTTCACATTTACCTTTTCTAATTGCTTCTTAGATTTAAAATTTCAGAAAATGTTCTAACTAATGTCAATTTTATTTAAAAGGTCCACAAGTATATGACTATAAACTATCATATTTAGTAACGATTTATTGGGTTGTCAGAAAAGTCATTAGTATTTTTTTTCCTATGTTTTTCGTTGCAAAAATGTGTCATGACTTTTCCGACAACCCAATAAATATAGATATAGTCTCTAGCACACTGGCTTCCAAAACTTTTGGAGAACCAGCATGCAGCGGACAGATAAAAAGGATGCTGTTCTGAGGGGCTGGAGGGAGGAGAGCGGTGGAGCTGCAGGGGCTTATACGGGGGGCGAGGGGGGGAAGTGGTTAGAGACTGGACATAGTTTCAATCACCATATTACACTCTCTCCTCCCCTACACTCTGCCTCAGGACCAGTTGCTTATTTATGTTATCAGTGTACAGATTTTACTTCAAAATTTATTGGAAGACTTTTCTGCTGCGGTTCACAGAAAACCTAACATGTTTGTTTAGTCAACAAACATTTACCAAATATTTTTCTAGGGCTAGTCACACAGTCTTAAGCAAAGGGATATATACAATACTAATACTTAATTTTTCTATTTCATTATGCCATCACTTCAAGCCTCTCTTTTAATTGAATTGCTCAAATCCGTTATTTTTGCCCTGTAGAGACTTCATATACAGAGGGTGCCAAAAAAATGTATTCACATTTTAAGAAAGGAAAAAACTGTATTAATTGCAATACTCAATATATACTGATGAATACAAGTCATGTTTGACTTCTGCAATTACAGGTGGTGCCCCAAAGTGGTTACCATCAGCGTCCAGACACTTCTGATTACAGCAAACTGCTGCTTGAACATAGATAACTAACATTTCTTAAAATGTGCATACATTTTTTTGGCACCCCTGGTATTTTGATCTTGGAATATTATAATTTTTTTTTTTTTTCAATTTCTGTCATTTTTTTCTTCAGTTATACCCTCTGTTGATATCCCTGCTTTCCGGATTCAGCTCAACTTTATTAGAGACCATAAATTAAACTACCTTCCATATATGTGAGAGAACAAGATAAACCCAAACCCAATTTTTTCAATCTAGAAAGGATTTGAGGAGGGGGTGCTACACTGTATTTCTTCTGGTGAATCCAACTGCATTGTTGGATTTTTCTTGTTTATACTAGATAGTTCTGTGTTTTATGGAAAGTTAGTATGGATACAGGCACTATTACATGTGGGTTATTTTATGTTATCAAAGATTTAGTGTTCATAAAAATAGCAAGACCAAATAGCAATTAGTTCTTTCTCCTTCTTTGCTCTGGTCACTAGGAAACCCGAAAACAAATATCAGCAATAAACCTAGTTGGGTACCAGCTGTTTGTTAATCTTACCTGTGTCTTTATATTCTCTGACTCTATTCTCAGTTTTCCCACAACTCTGTGTGCATTATCCATTTTTTGTAAGTCACTTTAACTTTTTCCAGAATGAGGCAGGAGACTGATGGATGGACTGGGAGGTGACTATCTCTTTTCGCGGACTATGGCAAACACTGAGTTTGAAAGGTATCCTAATTTTTTAAAGGATCTCTAACCACTTTTATTATTATTCATCACTACACAAACCCTACAGCATCAATGTCTAAGGTTCCAAAGACCCCAAACGTCTGAATCCTATTATGAGAAAGAAAAAATAGAACTTTTCAGCACTGAACTCATATTCTTACCCTTATTTCTCTCCTTCCCACTCCACAGTTCTACCCTTTTCCTTACGTGTCACCTGCTTCTCTTTTTCTTCTCTCTTCATCTTTTGTACCAGTGTCTGGAGCAGTTTTCTTTTGATTAATTTTTGGGGGAAACCCTTTTGCTACTCTTCAAATCAAGGGTATCTTGGCAGAGTAAACTGACCTAAGTAAGAATCCATTGCATGTGTTTCCCCAGTCTAGGATCACATGCTCTTATTCCTTTTTCTCATTGAAAACTAGTTCTTCTATCTTTTTAGTTTCCAGGGTTTGGCTTTTTTGATTTTCTAGTTCACGTACTTAAAACATACTACTCAATGTTTCCTTTGAGGATTAAATACCTTGTAGTGCTAAATGTTCTTTCTTAATTTACAGAATAAGGTAGCTTTTCAAACACCTCAGGAAAGTTTTTTTTCAAGTATTTCATTAAGTTTTTAATTCCCATAGGTTTGTCTATTTTTTCTGACAACTTTATTTTTCATAGTGAACTTTTTTGTTTGTTTATTTTCAGCTCCCAAACATATATTTTTTCCACCCTTTCGATAGGACATTAATCTCCTGTTGTGGAATTAGTCATACTTCCTATCCTTGGCCCCTCACAGGATACTGAATTCAAATCCTGTGGAAGATTTCTTCTATCATATCCTCCCTTATTCCCCTAAATCCCCAAAGTGGCCACAGGTAACTGAAACTGCCAATTGACCTCTTTCTCCTGGGATTTTGTTTCTTGACAATAGCATAAAACAGAATGCATGTTTATTAGTTCTAGGATGTTCCAGAATGGCCACAGAGATTCTCTGTGGCAACTTGAGACTGTTAGTTCCAACCTGTTCTTTAGTCTTCTGGCTGATTCTGTGGCATCTATGCCACTATGTCCTATAAAATTCACTTGTTGCTCAATATAGCCACTGGTTTCTGATGTAAAAGAGAAAGATAGTATGTGGTGTATTTATGCATGCTATTTTCTAGGTGTATCATCTTCTTTTGCAATGTCTTGTTTTTCATTTGTCAATTTTCAGTATCTTTTTGCATGGGTTACTCTGATTCTAGAGTGGCATTTACCAAAATTTGTTCTGGGAAACTATATTTGTAATTTGGCATTAGGAGATGTTACATTTAAAAAGAGGGGCGGGCAGGCCGAATGGCGCGGTGGTTAAGTGCTGGCTTGAGAAGCGTCGGTTAAGCGCCAGTTCAGGTCCCACATGTGAGGGCCAGTGACACTGTCTTCAAAAAGAAAAACAAAAAACAAAAAAAGAGGGGCGAGGGGATTATAGTTAAGTATGAAAAACACAGGGGTAAATAAAATTGAATTTGTTTCTTTTTCTATGCACTGTGAATTTTAAGAAAGAATACAGGATGTGGCTTTTTCCGACTTATTTTTGTATGTATACAGATACAGATTTATCCTGCCATATCTAAAGAAACTAGTGGTCTGTTGAACATATTTTGGATAATGATGGTTCAGATGCTGCTATTTACTGTCTCCAGTGAAGACTTTAAATTCCCCTGAGCTTATAATAGAGCAATGCGATTTCTTTTATTTATCTTTAACACTGATCATTCCTATTTAGTATTCATCTTCTCTATCCTGTTTGTAATTCTTTTGGTTGTTTGCATTTCTTATACAGACTTTGAAAATACTGTGGCTTAACTTTTTTTGGCCCCCAGTGGTACTATGAGATAGTTTAATTGAGCTACCATATTTAAAGCTACTGAATATGTCTTTTGTAATCAAAGTTTACAACAGGTATTTAATGTTTCTATTGTTCTTTTGATAGGCTTAGAGTTAACTGGCATTCCTGGTTATTGCTCAGTGTTTCTAATTGTAGTTTTCCTGAAGAATGTAACACAAATCAGTGGTATTGCCTCTTCTGTTTTTAATAATATAAATTTAAGAATTTTGAGCTTCTATCAATGTGGGCCTAATACTTCTGATGGTGATTTCAAAGATGTTCTCAAAATTCTCCTGAACCTCAGTGATGAAATCAGAATGTTACATTATTGTAATTTAGATCTTTTATGAGATAATTTAGGAAGATGGACTTTCTTAGATTATCTTAGTAAATACCTTGATCTACATAAAACTGTATGGTATAAAACTTTATCATCAATCTGAAACCAACTTATTCATAATTTGGCTATATCCATGTTCTTTTTATTAAGTGGATGCTCAATTTTTCATTTTGGAATGGAGACAAGTACCTCAAGCACAGGCTTGGGGTAAAATGATTTTTCCTGATCACATGCCTGATAGTCAATTCCCCTGAAGGCCTTGGTCAATGAGAGGCAACTGTTGATGATGAGGTAACTGGAAGGAGGCAGGAGTGATGTTGAAATAGTCTGGAACTAATCATTTTTCACCTGGCAATCATACTTCAGAGGATAAATATTTATTAACTGATTATAGCTACATTATTCAAAATACAGGAATGCTGGAAATAATCCAACATTTAGGGAACAGTTAAGCAAATCTATGCTAAGAAGATGAATTTTTATGAGGTAAAATTAAAATATATGCTATAGAAACAACAAAAAAAAGTGTATTAAGAAAGGAAATACCTTAAATAACTTTTTATCATAAAATTAAAATACAGAAGATCTAGATATATAATAAAGACAATGTTTGCACAGGGATAAGAACAAAGCAAATATATTAATTGAGTAATTATTTTAATGGAGGTAGTCGTTGTACATCTTTGTTTACTAAGGTTAGCTAAGCAGAGAATAAAAATATACCATCCCAAGGTCTTAGGCAAATGATTTTATCTATAGGCAAACTATAATACTTGTGGGTATTGTATTTATATAAGTATGTAAATACTTTTACAGCTATAAGCACACATATGGAAACAAATATACGTGTATCAACTTAAAACACTGTTATGAATGAAAAAGTATCCTTATTAAACCTGATGCATACTTAGAAGAAATACATGCATTTGTTTTTCTTTGTATGCTCTATTTTCCTCTTTGAGGCCAGATATAGAAGAATGCAGTCCTTATTTCCTCCAAATTGCCTCACCTCTACATAAATGATGAAAAAAAGTTACAACCAAGGCCACCCTAAGTATGCCATGTGAAAAACATTGAGAACAACCAGGCACTGGATACTCAAAGGCAAGTATTCTAAAAACAGGAACTTGTTAAGTAAAATAACATTAGTTAATTTTAGGTATGATATTTTTAAAAACATGGATTCCCTGGCATAAGGCTTAGAACACCCTAAACCAAACTGAACAAATGAAATTATTTGGGACCGGAAATAAAGGCATAGGGTCTCTTTACCCCAGCTTAGAAGGTGATAAAGTCCACAATGAAGAACAGAATTTAACATGTAAATAGGGCAGATTATAGGGGAACACAGAAGCCATCTATATAACTTTGAAAAGCTCTACGGTAGAATGCATTCTAAAGAGAGAGACAATGTTAAGATTGTGCAGACTGTTTCTTTAAGGCTAGGAAAGTACCTGAGAGACAAGACAATATGAAAGTAGCTTTTCTTATTAAACACTTATTGCTTTTATTACATTTGTTTGAAGAAGCATAGAAATAGATGAAATACAAGGTAAGATCCCATCTTCCCTCAGCTGGATGCTGGGGCTAACAGAAATCTGATGGACATGCAACTGAAATACATGCCTGGTTTTTCTCAATGTCAGCTTTTAACAGTGTCAACAAAAAGGTGAGGTCCATTCCAGCAACCCTTAGTAGACACTTAGATTATTCATAAAGTTGTCCAAAACCTTTCAAGAAAACAGCATCCATGCTCTTTATGAGCACGGTACAAAAATCCTTTCTCAATCTATCAATAAAAGGCAGCTAAATTAACAACTCCTGCTTTGCTCGGAGCAGCAGATAATGAATTAAGCCTCGCTCCAGGAAGAGCTCTGAAGCACCTGACATAGATAACTGGCCTTCAGGACTCCTCGTTGGAAAGCTGAATATCTCACTCATGCCTTTATTTTCTTAAATACCGTAATTTTTATATCTTACTTGCCAAGCTTTCTTCATTTTAAACAGTTTTTACTAACATTAAAATAATTTTTAAAGAAAAAAATGCATCCACAAGCCTGCCACTACACTAAACCTTTGTATTTTACGCATCGGCATATATAATTTGTAGTTGTAGTCACATCATATATGACATAATGGAGCCATTGCTGAATATTTCCTGACAACATGATTTGCCAAATTCCCCAGCATGCTCTTTTAATTAGTACATAGTCCATGAAATGCAGTGTTTGCTAGTGGCCCATGAAAACATGAAAATTCAATGGATACCACCTAACTATATACAACAAAAGGCATATTTTACCCTAAAAAAGTAATTTTAAGATACTGTAATTCAAATTTACATGTAACTTTTCATTTTACCTCTTCTCCAGACAGATAGTAAGCTGACAGCAGTCCACCAACAAAGCGTATATTTACTTCAAAAACAGAAACTTCAGCATTCTGTGGAAACAAATAAAAGAGGGTCATACATGATGACAGTACACAATTGAAAAATATCGCTGTGATAAAGTGCACTACATCTTTAAATTTTGTTCAAATCTTATATGTTGCCCAGAGAGATTTATATACAAGAGGGAAAAGTCCTGTCTCTTAACAGTGTGAAATACACATAGATAAAATAATTTTGATTCTTTTAAAAATCACAATTATAGAAATATTTACAAAATAAATATTTCCTCTTTCTATTTCGTCTCTCTATTGAAAAACAGATACAATACGCAGTATTCTCTATTTATGCAGATGTGATAGGGCCAGGCCATTCTATTTCTATTGTGTTCTCTTTTTATTCATTTGCTTTTTCTTCCTGAAAGGCTGGCCCTGAGACACATTATACTTTGGCTGGTCGGTCAACATTAGTCTAGTATTCTTCTCCTATGATGTTAAAGTAGCACAGCTAGAATGCAAATCAGATTTTAAATTGGGGCTTGGTTCTAGTGCTGGTTCCCAACTTTTCTGCCTGCAGCCTGGGATAATCACACCTCTCTGAGAAGAAATTTCATCTTTGCATAAATGAGATGATAATCATAATACATGGTGTCCCTTGCTGAAAGAGCTTGTATTTACATCCATAATAGCTTGCTTTTATTATTATTTATAATGTGCCATGTCCTGTGCTAATCTCTTTTAATCCTCACACTAACCCTGTGAAATGCTACTCTTACGTTCATTTTACAAATGGAGAAACTGATTTATAGTGGTTTCTGTGACTTCTTTAAGGTGAGACAACTAATAAGTGGTTGAATCAGGATTTGAACTTGAGTACTTCAATACATGGTCCAGTTAAGGCTTTGCTACCTTAACTCCTATGTCACCTCACGTGATAATATACCAAGTCTCTTTATTAATGGTCATATAATTGTGACAATAATTAGTAACAATTGCCAATACTTTTATTATTTTACAATACCTGATTACTAAATGGATTTGTCCTGTACTCTACCAGATAATTTAGCACAACTAACCTCCAATAGATATAAGATACACCTCAAGCTTTAGTTAGCCTTTTTTCATGTTTACTGTGCCTACTCAGCAATTGTTCGCTTCTGCCTAACATCAAAAATCATTTACTGATAATCACGGAGGATAACATCAAACTATAATATATGGACTTAACATTCAGCAAACAAACTTAGTCAAAATCACCTGAGATATTATTTCCTTTAAGAAATATTTATTAACCCACTACTATGTGCCAGGCATTGTCCTATAATAAATTTCAGGGACATGCCCATGAATACTGACAAGGTCCTCAAACTATAGAGTCTACATGATAATGGAAAAAAACAGTTCCAAGAAAAAAAAAAAAAGGAGACATATTTTCATTTAATTCCCACATACTCTCTCTAAATAGGTATAAGGATCTAATAACTAAAGCTAAGTAATTGCTTAAGTTAAAAGTATGTTTTCGGGGCCGGCCGAGTGGCACATTGGTTGAGAGCTGGTTTGGGACACCAGCGGTCCCAGTTCGGATCCCACAAATGAGGGCCAGTGACACTGCCCTCTACAGTTAAGATGGTGAACAACAGCTCCACCTGGAGCTGGGCTGCGAGACCCGGCGACAGTGTAGGCTGCAGCCCCTGCTGCAGTGGGCTGCCATAGTCTACAGTGAGTGGCCGGCAGCCAGTGTGAGAGGCTGGCAGCCAGTGTGAGCTGCCAGGAGCCGCCGTGAGAGGCTGTCCAGAGGTTGGCAACTGATCTGCCTCACCCGAGAAGAGCGCAATGATGATACCAACATGGGCCAGTGAAGCAACATCCTCTGCAACTAGACTGAAGAACAAAAGGACAACAACTTGTCTGTTCCCCTCCCCCAATTCCCCAATAAAATCTTTTTTAAAAAAAGTGTGTGTTTTTTTCAAAAAATTTCCTGCTAAAGGAAGATTATGAAAACTACTTAGGAGGGAGGAGAACTGCTGGGTCAGAGTTAGACAAAAGCATCATAAAATAAAGACCCTTCGGTGAGTTTAATTGTATTTCATTATTTGTAATATGCAACTAAAATAATTTGATTAAAAGTACTCTATATAGGTATACTTTACCTGTAAGGTGTATCATTCTGAATAAGTTTATGTGGTAAAAGCTTTAGTATTCCACATTACTGACAAGTAAAGGGAAGGGAATCCATTAATTTATTTTGGATCACACATGTATATTTCTTATGTCTAAGGGTAACAATGTCTAATAATAAAAACTAATGAATTTAAATCCTCAAATCATATCACTCTGCATTTGTATTCATGTTTCTCAGTTTTTAAACCTGAGAACAGTCCTCCATATTTCTTTCCGTCTATTGAGGCCTGTTAAGATGGTTTTATATTTTTACTTTGGTTATGGGTTCACTTCACATGTATTCTTCCTCTTATAAAAAAATTAGATAATCAAGTGTTTTTTTTTATATAGACATCTGATAAAAATTACTGCGAGGTGGAGGACTGAGCCATGTTAAACACCACTAGAAATATACTTTCAGCTAGACATCAATCACCTATTGGGTACAGTTGTTCAGCCAGTTATTGATCCAGCAACGTATTATAGAACCTAAATTCTATTTATTTTGCTCTATCTGGAAGATATTGAGAGGTCATGACCTTGCAGAGTGCCAGGCTCAAGGTCAGGTGCTTTGTCTTTTGAAATTCATGGATCTAATAGTCTATGAGCCTGTCCAACAAGCAGATCTGGCTGTTAGTGAATCCAAGGAGCTTCCCAGTGATGGCTGTGTCCTTGTCTTTACAAATCTTGCTCAGGAATGTCACCCCATGATTAGTACTACTCAATAGTCACCCTATCTTCCTCCTTTTGAAAACCAGAACTACTTTTGAATTCCCAATGTATTTTTTTCTTCTGTTTTTTTTCAAAGTTAAATCTAAATTACTTAGAAACCTTAATTTGAGAGCTCTTGCAACTTTCTGGGCTACCCTACACTGTGGATCAGAAGACTGAAATTTAGACACTTTATGTCATCCTTTAGAGCTCCTTAGATGAAAAGGACTAAGAAGGTAATTCTCCCACTATAACAAACTGGTTGGCTACACTGGGGGCAGCATACTATAAAAACACTACTCTAGAGTCAGAAAGGCCTGGGGCTGAAGGCTGGTTGGGGAGCTGGCTGAATGTGAGATTCCAGGCACATCATTTACTCTCTCTGAGTCTTGGTTTTCTCATGTGTATAAAGGGACAACGTATTCCTTACAAGGCACTGTGAGTCCGTGAATGTAAGGCCCTGTGCATGACATCCAGCACAGGTAGAGCACTCAACAGAGAGCTGCTGCCGTTACCCCGTTACAGAAGTTCTGCCTAAATCACCTCCAGGGATTCCTGGAAAATCAGAAACTCTACAATCAAAATATTCTAAGTTCTCGAATGCAAACGGATACATCTTTTCTGACCCTCAGGGGAGTCATACTTCTCAATGGCTAGAAACCCTCTTTTAAAATATAGTATCCTCACCGAACTTCCTTTCTGGGGTTTCATATACTTTATATATCTGGAGTTTTCAAAAAGTGAATTTCTACAATCTGTGGGCTTTAGGCCATTTTCATAAACTTCTGATTCCGATTTTCATTAAAATAATCTTATTAAATTTAAATGAATATATTCCTATTAATATTCATGTGTCTTTGAAAAATGTTCTAAAATGTTTCCAGTTACTTACCCTAATGACAAAAGAAGGGCCGGGGCAGGGGAAACCCAAACAGCCTGTAAACACTAAAGTCTCATATGATTTATCCTAACAATTAAGGTGAGTTTTGCAGTCTCCTTCATCTCCTTCATCCTGAAATCTTTAAGTAAGGTTGCATTTCAGGAATATGCCCCATGAATTCTATTACTTCTAGTACACAGTCGTATGTGAGTGCCAGTTTGAGAAGTGGATCCAGTCTTCTGTAAAAATTGCACACATCTATTAGTAAACATCACAACTGATGAGAAGTAGAAGTTAGAAAGTTTTGGCTAAAGGCAGATTCGCAAAAATACATTGGGGGGCAAAGGGGTCAAACATGGTGATGGAAGGAGATATGACTTTGGGTGGTGAACACAATGCAATATATAGATGATGTATTATAAAATTGTACACTTAAAACCTATAATTTTATTAACCAGTGTCATCCCCCCAATAAATTTAATTTAAAAAATTGGGACTAGAGAAACTGCTCTTTCATTTCGACTTTCCTCTACCAGTAGGCTTTGAATCAAAGAACACATGTGAGCAGATTCATATATAAATTTAGTAAAATATATGGCATAACTAAGTCCACACCTCAAATCAAGAGGTGAGTCGTAGGGCTGGCCGAGTGACTCAGTTGGTTAAGAGCTTGCTCAAGAGTGCGAGCTGAGCTCTGAGCAACAGAAGTTCAATGCCCAGCCCCAACTGAGCTGTTGCTGAGCTGCCAACAGGTGGCAGGATGGCTCAGCTTAAAAGAAAGAAAAAAAAATGACTATGGAGCCAGCTGAGTGGCTCAGTTGGTTAAGAGCTCACTCAAGAGTTCAAGCTCTGAGCAACAGGGTCGCCGGTTCAATTCCCGGCCCAAGATGAGCTGCCTCTGAGCTGCCAACAGGTGGCAGGATGGCTCAGCTGGAAAAAAAAAAAAAGAGTTGAGTTGTAGAAATCATGGAAAAATTAGACCTCAGTACTAATCTCTCATATGGTCTCAGGTGTCTTATACTGATAATATTCACCTTAAGTGTTTATCTCTTTCCCTAATATTTCTGTTCTCTGGTTTACTATACATACATGTAAAATTATTAGATAGAAGGGACAAAGTTTGTTAAAAGTGAAGATAGAGTTCACCTCAATAGATCATTTTGTGTATATTCCCCCCAATCATTATTATGCTCCACCTCTGCTGGGAAAGCCTTCCTTCAAATCAGCAGATCAGGAGCTCATGGGCATGAAGAACTGAATCCTGGGATAAAGGAAAAGTGACTACTTCAAAACAAGTGCCTGAAACACCAACCACCTCCCACTAGATAAGATAACTTTTCAAACAACTCAGAGAAATTTATGAGGTTGTATTTTTTATCAGCAACTTATTGACCAAAATTATCTACAAAATGACGGTGCTTTAGTAGCTCTCAGTAAGTGAAAGAACAGGTTTGACCACTAGAGTAACAAATTTAGGTTTTGGGACAATTCAGCCAGTTTCCTTTTGACTGAGGAACTACTGAGGCTCAAGCTTCCCCTGAAGAACAGATACACTGTTTCTTTGCACCTTCAAGCCTTATGGCCATTATTTAGAATTACACTTGTACCAGACTTCTTAGTTGTCATCCTATGATTTCACATAGCTTGACAGATCCGATTGATTACACTAAACTGGAAAATTATTGGAAAACAACTTTTATTTTCAAAAATATGTTAATTCTGTTTTGAGTGTTTCATACTAATTCTTAAAGACTTGTTTAAAGGCAATTCTCTGAGGTAATTCTCTTTTTTTATTTATTAAATTTATTTGGATGACATTGGTTAGGAAAATTACATAGGTTACAAGTGTACATTTCTATAATACATCATCTATATGCTGCAGTGTGTGTTTACCATCCAGACTTAGTTCTTCCATCACCATATAGTCAACCTACTTTTCCCTTTTCTACTATCCTCCATCCCCCTTACCCTCCGGTAACCACTAAACTGTTGTCTGTGTCTATGAGTTTTGTTTCTTTGTTTGTCTTGTTTGTTGGTTGCTTTCAGTTTTACAAGTAAGATGCCCCATGACAAAGCAATGCAATAACAATATTTAATAACAAATGATCAACTACAATCTAATATTAACTGTGTGTAATACTGTCCTACTACAATCCAATGCAGTAACTATGTTTAATAATAATTGTCCACTACTAACATATATGATAGCTATACTTTACTGAGAAACATGTTGGAAACAACATGAGACTTTTCAAAGCCACCAATTAATGACAGGAAACTGCCTGTAAGCTTTGCCTATGTTCAGCCTTAGTATACACCTTTATTTATAAATGGTACTTCCAAAGGTGTGTTTTATTAATATTTGAGGATTAAGTATAAAACTCCTTTTCACAGATTAAACAGTGTAACTTAGTGTAACATATATCCTATCAGCTAGTTTCATGTTTAAGTAACATGATAAACCTCTTAAGATGAACAAAGAATAAGTCTCTGGAACACAAAGAAAGGGAAACAACCGTGTTCTTTGTGCTAATAAGTTGGTTTTACCATGCAGGTTCAGAAGGGCCTTCAAGTAGCAGCCCAGTCTACCACTAATGACTGTCAGAACAGCTCAGCATCCTCTTAAAGCCAAAACACACATCGTCCTAGGCAGGCACTGGTTGGTATTCAGATGGAAAATATTGGATAACTCCATTAAACAGGATAGTATCAATACTTAGTTATTGGCACTGATTGGGATGTAACGCTACTCTAAGACAGAGGTTTTGTTTTGTTTTGTTTTGTTTTGTTTGAGGGTGGTGTCACTGGCCCTCACACGTGGGACCTGAACTAGGGCTGCTGGCTTCCCAAGCCGGCGCTTTAACCACCGCGCCACTCGGCCAGCCCTAAGACAGAGCTTTTATAAGAGCAATACTCAGGCAAAAGTCACTTCTTTATGCTCTGTTGCATGGAGCTCTGGACCTAAGCCAAGTACTCATTCAGGTATTTGAGAAGATCCAAAGCTACTTTTTGAGGTCCAATGTCCATCTTTTAGATAGGGAATGCTACAGCTATTTTCCTGCAAAGTAGGGTGGCATTCTACCTGGACAATAGTCTGGATCTTTGAACTAAAACATAAACACATTTTTGCCACCAGTATCTCTGTTATCTAAAATATACGGTGTTCATTACAACCAAAGGCACAATTCAGGTGCATGCCAGAGATCACAGTCTCCGTGTATGGCTAGTTATGTCTGGAACAAGCTAATCATCTTTCCTTTGTCATTCTCAAAGCTTACTTGGCCTTTCATACAGAGATATCACTTAACCTCAATGTAGAAAAAAGTTTTTTAAGGATAATTTTAATGTAACTTTGGCTTTTACTAAGGGTCTACATAAGAAATTATTATCTAGAGAAAATTCTACATACTCTATAAAATTCATTACTGAAGACAGTTTTCAATATTTGTCATGTAAGGATCCAAGTAATCAATACTTTTTAAAAGTGCCAATAAAGAATGGGAAGCTCAGTGTTGAATTTAGAAATGTCCATATATGAAACTCTTGATTTATTTGTACTTCTGTTAATGATCTTCCTATATCAGGAGCCACTACAAATCCATTCCAAAAGTACGTTAGGTAAAAACAAGCAGAGCAAATGCACTTGAACTTCAGATCATTTAAACTATATAAAAATATGAAACAATACAGTCACCCTTGTACTCTGTCAGCTTGTCTTCTAGCTGAGCCTGCTGGGAAGTAGGACAAGATAACTTGACTTCTCATTCATTTAATTAATATTTACTGAATACCTATGGAACAATACACTTCATGAGTACTATGATACATCACATGCGTAACCTTGGAAGAGTCAAATTCTCTGGCTGCCTATGCTTTTCACAACACTTTGCATTTCCTCTCCAATAAAAACATGTCATTGAGTTAGGCCAACCTTGTTCAAACCACAGTTCTTACTTGTTGCATGATTTAGGGGCAGAGTAAGCACACACCTCTTCATCTATAAAAACAGGGAAAATATCATTTACCCTGTACATTTGTCACAGACCAAAGGAGATAACCTATGAAAAAATCCCCTCTCATAATACTTGGTATGTCTCAGTAGTTAAATAGTAGTTTCCTCTTTCCTGTCTTCCTTTTTAAGAAAACCCAACCACTGGCTAGATAAGTACTCTACTTTTCCTCTTAGACTATCAGTTCCAGGAGGTTAAGTACCTGACCTTTAAAGGGTATTTAGTAAATAATTAATACATAAATAAATTAATGAATGTGTAATGAATAACCAAGGATCTGTTTTAGAGTCTTTGTCCTAAGATTATGTTTAAATTAAAACCAGAAAACTCACCCACTGGAGTGTATCCTTGGAGTTTTCCGCCCAGATCTCTGTACCTCTACAGATGCTCGAACTGAATACAAAGTTCCACCTGGGAAGTTCTTGTTCCTACATACTGCCCTGGTGATTTATTTTAAGCCAGTTACTAAAGCGATTTGAACTTTATGCTACCAACTATGGGAACTGAATCAATTTGCTATGCCTTAATTAAAAAAAAATGAGTTTTAGTTAATACTAGTATAAACCAATAAAAACCATTTCCTTTACATCTTTAAGTGATGCAAACTGAACATTTCACATAAAAATAAATTTATTCTTGACTGTAAGAAGTATTTATTTTCAGGAGAACCACAGCATGAACAACAATAGTGTTTCTATTTCAGTTTGAGTCTTATTTTTCCATTGCAATAAAGTAGTTTGGATACATTAACTTTTTTTTTTTTTTTGGCAATACCTTCATGCTGTCAATTAAAGTACTTTATTAGGAAAAAGTATTAGCTTAAAAACATGAAGTAATTTATCCAAGTTGGAATGATGCTACATGTTATCAATAAAAATATAATGTTTTTTCTGTCTTTGTTTAAGCTTTTCCGATTTCTCCTTCCTTCTGATAAATGGGAAAATTTTCTCAGTGTTTTCAGAAATAAAACTGTATAATTGAGGACATAATTAGTTGAATATCTGGATAGAATGAATGAATATATGACAAATTCTTATATGTGACATGTTAAAATCAACTAGAAAACGATAGCTGGAGAACTTTAAAATACAATGATTATGGGAGTAAATATAGTTTTCTTAATTTTATATTTGTTATTAATCTTAATATGGGTAGTACTATTATTTGAAAATTATTGCTAAAAAAATGTTTTAAAGGAAAATGTGGCAAAACCCAAAGACAGAACCCCAACAAAAATGTTTCAAAACTCTCACATTAGGAATAGTATAATACACAGGAATTTGAGACCTATGGCACTGAATTTTAAAAGTATATTTTTAAAGTTCATTTTCAAAGGTAAAGCCCAAGATTATCAATAGCAGTTCCAAAATCATATTTTGCACAAAATTCTATCAACTAACTGGATAAAATCTAGTAAAAAACCAAAAATACAATTTTACATAAATGAAGCAAACTTCCAAGTTTAGTATAGTATCTTAGCAATCACTCCATGGCAGTCTAATCCCTTTATCTTACAAGCACAGCAGCCAAGGAATTTGCTCTTCTCTTCCACGTGGTCGGCTAGCCCTATTGATTCCCTCTGCATCCTCACAGGTCCTCACAGTCCCAGGACTGCATTGTCACCTGGTTGTGGTCTGAGGCCAACTAACTGCCTTCTGTTACCCTGCTGTTACCCTGAGAGGCCTTGCTTTGTGCTTAGTTAGTCCTTTTAAGTAAATGATTCCAGAGTTTTTCAGACAGCCAATGGTCATGCAAGCCAAGGGCTGCTATAGCAGTGGGGGAGGAGTAGGGCAGCAATGCTATAATGAATTATCAGACAGACTAACCAAAGAATCAACAAGGAATGTGGCATTACTCAGGTCCAGTGTCACTAAAGTTTGCTTTCCTGTCTTTCATCATTAGATCATGGAGGCATCTAACTAATTCCTATTCCCCCACCTTTTCTTGTCAGGGACACACGCACACACACACCCATTCCCTCTCCCATATGTAGCTGAAGACAAGCCAATAATTATCGAAAGGTAGGTGTTTGAATTTACTTATAAATAACAAGGCAGGACAAAAGTATTATTAAAAGAGACCAAATCCTCAAAAACAAAACAAAACAAAAAACAACAACAATTTTTTTGTCCACTGCCTTAATTTTTCATACTCTGTTCTATTGGCAATATCAGAGCTACCAGAAGTCAGCCCAATCAAATACCTGGAAAACCTTGAGCAAATCACTAGCTCCTTGAGCCTCTTTTCTTGTCTTTAAAATAAAAGGGCTGGAAGCATTGATCTCCAAGGTCCCTTTCTAATGGAATACTGTCACCTTTATATTGTAAATTCAATTATAAGTCAGATTAACTTAAACACACCCTCATCTGCTTGTCCTTCAAGGCAGTGATCTCCAAAATGGGGTATACATGGCAATTAATTAGAGAAGTAGGAACAAAACATTAAAACTTTCAATTTCTATATGCTTTTAATCCAAAGAGACAGAAAAAAGACAGCTTCAGCGATCTTTAATATTCTGAATGATACTGCTGTCCTCGCTATGGGAGAATAGGCGCTCCAAAAACCATGACGTTCTTCGAATAATTAAAAACAGAACTACCACATAATCCAGTAATTCCACTTCTGGGTATTCAACCCCCCAAAACGAAAACACTAATTCAAAGAGACATTCACTGCAGCACTATTTACAATAGCCAAGATATGGAAGCAACCTAAGTGCCCATCAATAAATAAATGGATAAAGAAGATGTATATAGACAATGAAATATTACTCAGCTATAAAAAATGAAATTTTGCCATTCGCAGCAATATGGATAGCCGTAGAGGGCATTATGCTAAGTAAAATAAGTCAGAGAAAGACAACTAGTATATGATTTCACTTACATGTGGAATCTAAACAAACAAACAAAATAAAATAAAGCAAAACAGAAAGAGACTCACAGATACAGGAAACAAATGTTATCAGAGGGGGGAGGGGAAGGTGAAATAGGTGAAGGGGCTTAAGAGGTACAAACTCAGTTATTAAAAAAATAAGTCACTGGGATGAAATGTACAGCATAGGAAATACTGTCAATAATATTATAATAACTATGTATGGTAGCAGATGGTAACTAGACTTATTGTGGACATCATTTTGTACTGTATAGAAATATCGATCACTATGATGTCCACCTGAAACTAATAGGATATTGTATGCCAATCATACTTCAATTAAAAATAAAAGAGCTCCACAAAACAGAGGGGATCAACAAGGAAACAGTCTTTGTCCAATCTCCACATATAACATGTTACTTGTATCTGTCTATGGGATTTACAGATATCAAATGCTTACCAGATAGATAAGAGGCTTACAAGGATTTCTGCAAAGTAATTTCAAATTAAAAATAACACCAATAATGCAAACATATGAATAACTGAAAAACGGCAAGGCTGACATCTTTTCTTAAGCTCTCTGTCAACCTCATTATGAGGTAAAACAATGACTATGAAATTAGATTAGACCTGACAAGATACAGGTCTCCCAAATCAAAATTATCAAGAAGTATCAGAAGTGTCCAATATCCTTAATTCTGAACCTTTTTCTTGATGTACAACGGGTTTTGAGGTATTTGTTACAAATAATAGTACACAAACAAAATTTAAGAAGATTATTTAAAATATATACTGACAAAATTTTATACCACTAAGGGTATACAATCAACTAAGATGGACGCCTAATTTAAGGGACAGTGGATGCAGCTACTGGTGGATGCATGTTGAGAGTTTCGCTAAGCTACTCCATGGCATTGTTGCCTCCACATCCATTTTGTGTGGCCAAATGGCAGGCAGATGCCTTGAATTGAAACTAGCCCCTCAGGCAAGCAGATGCCCTAAGGAACACCCCACAGAGCTACAAGCAAATGTTAGTTCCTGATATGCCTCTCCCAGCGGCCCTTGTGATCAGTCTCCCACATCTCTCAAAGCCTTCCGCTTGTGTGCCCTTAGAAAAGACTCCCATGGAGCTTAGCAAAACCCCACTTTCTGTTTGTTTGTTTGTTTGTTTGAATTGACCAACCTGGCCTTAGCCTGGGACTCTGAAGCACTCTAACTGAGCCTAAAAGACATGTGCCCCAGGTTCTGTCTTTCCATCTGTACTCTGCCTTGGCCTCCGTCGGTGGCCCCTGGGGGCATGCCTTGTACGGGGTTGTCAGAAAAGTCATGATGTACTTTCTCTATGTTTTTCCTTGCAAAAATGCATTATGACTTTTCTGACAATCCAGTACTTCCTTGGGATCTGTGAGTAATAAATTCCTTTATTTCAATTTCCCTGGAGTCTTTTGCTAAACTGCAGCTCTCCATCTGGCACCCTGTGCTCCACTTAACAAATGTTAATTTAACAGAGTCAGAGCAATGCACCATGGCACAGTGCAAACGTGTGAGCATTGGAGCCACACAGACCTGTGGGAGACTCACAGCTCTGATGCCCAACTAGCTGTGTGGCCTGGTTAAGGCCCTGAGGCTCCAACTTCTAAACTGAAATGGTGTAAAAACAATACCTGTCTCATAGGGTTGTTTTGGGACTTGAATACTTGGCACATGTATTTTTCCTACTTTTAAATTGCTAAAAACTGAAGATATGTATTTGAGTAGTAAGGCAGGGCAAGTTTAGAATACAGCATGCTATTTAAAAGCTGCATTATTTGTTTCTGCTAGGGTACAACACAATCATCTGCTCTACAGGAGACAGAATTTCTCCACGTTACTGAGATTTAAGAACTGAATTGGCGACTTTTAACTTACCACATTAAAATCTAGATTTTCTTCAACCCATGATTTTGCCTCTTCAAATTCATCTTTCATTTCCATAATAAAAAGCGTATCCAGAGCATCTACTATTGTTGCTCCTTTGATATTACCTGAAAATACAAGAAAAAATTTTATTCCATGAATTACTTTTGATAAATAAATGTATGCAAATTGACTATACCTTGAAAAGGGAAAAGTAATACTGAATTCATTAATAAACAGTGATACTGAACAGTGTAAAACTCGCAGTGAAGGAAAATTTCAAAACTGCACCAAGGCCAAACTAAAAATTATTACAAGCAATAGAGTGATACACTGATCTTTAAAATTTCTTCCGAGCCGTAGAAAATAAATCTCTTAGGAATTTCATTTGTGATTACATTTTTAGCAAAAAAAGAAAAAAAAATTGACCTAAAATAAAGGAACAACACGCATATTAATTTTGATGTAATTATATCAAAGTGCACCTGTGCAAAACTGTTTAAATAGAATTCGATATACAATTGTTTAGTGATAACTCTAAGAATCCATTGCTCTAAAATGGAATTCCACTCCCTCTCTGAAGCCCTGGCTAATCCTAACGTCCCCTCCCACCCTCCTAGCTAGTGCCTGACTGTGATTTATTTCCTCTGAACTCCCTTGTCTTTACCTGGCTCTTGTGCTTTCTGCCTGCCACTATAATTACTTGTATGCACCTCTCTTAGTCTGTAAACTTCCTTAGAATAGAGAAGTCATGCCTTGTTCATCTCCATATTTCCACAGTAAGAGACGCAGTAGGTTTTTAATGTTTAATAATAAATTTAAAAACCGTCAACATATTAACAGAGAACCAAATAATCTGTTGGATTATGGCAAATTTACATGTAACTGATTTCTTAATTTTACAAGCAACATTAACCAAAGCAAATCTGGAATTATATCTAAAAAGGTACAGTAAACAGTGAAAAAATAATGACTTCTGGGTTTGCATGAAATTTCCGAGTTTCTCTCTTCAATTCCTATTGCTCATCATCCCTGTTCACTGGCGACCATGTCCTGAAAACAGTACTTGAGAAACTTCTGAAATCACTTCAGCTGCCACTACTCCAGGCTTAGGCTCTTTCATCTATAAACTGTGTCACTGTGACGGAGCAATCAGCCTTTCTTCCATTCTTTCCAGGTCTCCCTCCCTACCTGTTCTTGCAATGCCCTTCTCTCTCCCAGAAATCCTGCTGGTTCCTTAGAACTTCATGTGAAGATCTACTGAACCACCTAATACTTTGATAATTCAGTATTTACACACACGTCTTATGCAGTAGGCTATGAACTCTGAAAAGGCTTGTATTGTGTTTATTAACAGCAGTGCTGGAAGAGCCAAACACATGGAAGGTCCTAAATAAATGCAAAAGCAGACTGTGGGGACTAAGAACACAGACTTAGCCACACCTGGGCTCAAGTCCCAGCTCAGCCAGGTAGTAAGTGGCTAGCACTGAGCAAGCTATTCTCTAGCTTCACTTTTCTCATCTATAAAATGTATGTAATAATGAGGTTAAATAAGATGATACACCAACGGCCCTTGGCACACAGTGTCCGCTGACACTGTTGTTATAGGATTCGATACTATTTAACAATTTCAGTTAAAGTATAGAAAGTCACGTTTTCTATGGTGAAATTTGGAGGTGCCAGAGTCAGACTCCATTCCCTTCATCCTGTTACTTATAGACAAAATTGTGGGGATTAAAAAAAGAATCGAGTGCAGTGGAAAGCACACTGGGTAGCTTGTGACCCAGGGTCCATTCCAACCCTTCTGTAACAGCTCCCTCACCTCCACAATGGTAATGTTATTAAGGCCCACAGTGTCCATCACGAGGGATGTGTGAGGACCAAATACAATAAAGCATGTCCAAGTGGATAAACGGAAGTTCAAATAACTAACCTAATCCATCCTCACTTTTTTTTCCATGGCACAAACGGGAAACACCTAGGTCCAAAGTTGAGAGTCACTGAGATACAGTGAAGATCACCGGGCTGGCTGCCTTGGCCAGAGTATTGGTAAAGACAGAGCTTTGGCCTGATAGGAAGAGCTAATGCAGCCGACCATATGTTCCTTTGCTCGGTATCACCTTGGGATCTAGAAATCATGATGCTGCACCATACCCATTCAATGAGAATCTCTGGAAGTGTGGGCCAGGTATCGGTATGTTTTCAAAGTGCGTGGTGGGTCTAATATGCAGCCAGGGCTCTGTCTGAAGGACACTACTACCGTCCTTGCAGATACCTCTATCAGCGGGGCAAGTTTCCTAGCAACATGGCCTGGAGGGTCACACAAACTTCTCCACCACCCGCAAGTTCAGTCAATTAGAGAGAAGCTACCGTCCCTTGTATTGTGAAAAGTGACAAATGGCATGTTCTGCTCACCAAACAAACTGCTTGAATGGCCTTCTTTTGAAATGGGTTTCAGTTCATTTAGTCCCCAGGCATAATGTTTGTAATTATTCCAAGCGTGTTTCATCATCTGAGAAAAGACATGAAAAGGGGATTATAATTTGAATTTCAGGTGTTTTGGTTACAAAACAGATCACATATCCAATACCTAAAGGTTGAAATATTAAAACTCACTGCTTAGTTAAAAAGATGGTGATTAATTAAAATGGTGACAATGCTATGAATAAGCTAGAACACACAGATACCCACATATCCACATCACCCCTTTGTGTTTACAAAAGGATGTTTTTTGGAATCCATTTAATCCTGTTTAAGACATACATCATTTTCAAAGGTTAGATTCCAGCAACAGAAATTTTGTCTATTCCTAAAAGGAGGAACCATTCTTATATTTATCTATTTCATTCTCATGACAGATTAAATCTGCAATGACTCTATATTTAAAATTTATATTTTTGTACAAGGTTCTCTGTACTTTGTCAACCTCAGGGTATATCACAAACATCCAAGACAAATATCCAAGTTTATCACTTTAAACACTTTGTTGTATCTTGAAGACCAAGTCTATACAGAGAAGTACTTCTAAATATCTACAGGAAATAAAAAATAAAACTCTATGGTTACATCTAGATTTTGGAAAACCTTCAGCTTTCAATCTCTACTAGATACAGATGTGTGCGTACCTACATAACTGAAGACTGATCCTGTATATTCGTAATTTAGACTCCATGTACCAGGAATGGTTTTAAAGGCTAAACCTCTCTGTAACCAATTAGTTGCATATTTTTTTCTTTTATTTTTTTAAACAAAATTAATATATCTACATACAATGAAAGCTAAATTATTTTCTCCTGGCTTATCGACAAAGTTCTGATCTATTATGCTAGACACTAACTCTAGCAGAAAGTGAACGGTTTTCAAGGGGAGAAACTCTAAGAGCCTGTCAAAATGGTTGTGTAACTATTGTATAATAGTCGTAGAATTCTTTTCAATGATTCAAAGAATATATTTAATTATATTTGTATGCATTGTGTTTTTTAAAGGGGGACTCCTCACCTGTCTAGACCTTATTCATGGAACTATTCCCAATTCATGAACAACAGTAATTAAATTATGAACATAATCTGAAAAATGTTCTAATATGCCTCCATATTTTAAAAAACCTTAAAAAGCATCACATAAAGTTACAAATACTATATAACCGCTGTTTATCACTAAAAATCTTCAGCGAAATCTGTAATTTTATTAATAAGAAAGTCTTCATATATTCCTGAACACAATAATTAACATCTTTTTTTAACCAATTTGCATATTATATTGCTACTAATCATAGCTACAGAATCTGTACCCCCGATGTTCATGGCAGCATTATTTACAACAGCCAAGACATGGAAATAACCTAAGTGTCCATCAATAAATGATTGTATAAAGGTGTGTTATATATACACAATGGAATACTACTCAGCCATAAAAAAATTAAATACTGTCATTTGTAACAACATGGATAGATCTTGAGGATATTACGCTAAGTGAAATAAATCAGAAAAGGACAAAAACCACATGATTTCACTCATGTGGGATATAAAACTAAAAGTAACATATAAACAAAAAAAGTAAACTCATAGATACAGAAGACAGAATCGTGCTTACTGGGGAGGAAGGGACTAAGGGGAACGCAAAGTGGGTAAAGGAGGTAAAATATATGGTAACGGAAGGAAATCTGACTTTGGGTTGTGGGCATGCAATAGAGTACATAGATATTGAAATATGAATTATAAATTGAAATTTATATAATGTTATTAACAAATGTCACCCCGATAAATATAGTTAAAAAATTTAAAAAAGAAAAAGGAACTGTACGATTTGCTGGAAACTCTGCTAAATGGTCTACATTCAGTATTGTACTTAGTATTGTAACAACACTATGAAGTATGTTCTAGTACCATCGTTTGGTAGATAACGAAACTGAAGTTTCAAAGTTAAAATACAAAGAACTTCATGACATTTTTCCACAGCTGAGGAACCAGGGTTCATCCCATTGTTGGCCTCACTCACAAGACCTTTGTACCCTGCACACTGTATCATCTTCCTTTAATGAGTCAGCACCAGAATCTTCCTTTGATGAATCAGACTGTTGATCTTCCAACAATCAATAAAATGTGTAAAGGTAGTGTTTTTAAGATTTTTCTCCTGAAAAATTAATTTTATTGAAAAGTATAATAGATTTGAGGGTAAAATAATCTGACTTATAACCCCTGTAATACCATCTACATACAAGTCATACAATCATGTAAGAGTCACAGTTTTTATGAGACTCTTTATTTGAAAAATTGGGATAATTCCTCACAGGATGTATGTAAAGGTTACATGAACACGGCCTGTGTGATTACACCCAGTGCACTGCTTAGCACATGGTGGGCAATCACGTTTTTACAAATTTAAGCCTATGCTCAAAACCAATTAAATTCACATCACTGAAATGGAAACCAATGAGCCTCTAAAAAGACTAGGTATATGATAGCTACAAAAACACCTTGAGATTACATATGAGTTTGATTTGGTTTTCCTACTGAATGTATTATTACATTAGGTAAATTTTCCATTCCTGTAAATTTCCAAAGATACTTTATAAATTTATAAGCTTTTAGAATACATCTGACCCAAGAACAGAAAAAGGGTCACGATGATTTGTTTCAGATCCAAGTCTGAGTGGAAGCCAGTGCCATACACAATTAAAGACTCAAAGATAGCATAAAGCCCTCCCATAGAAGACTGCTGCTTTGTCAAAAATTATCATTTATACAACGTACCATTATTAGAGAATCTACTTAAGTTACCTCTGTAGTAGATATTAACTTTTCTTATTCTTTCCCCCAAGGGAAAATCTGACACTAATTGCTTAGCTTCCTGCATTTCAAATTTCTGTGACATGTTTCTCAAAATGGGTTCCCCATCCCATGGGATTTCTGAGTTAAAGTTAGAAAAGAGAAAGAAAACATGGCGGGTCACAAAATGCCCTGACTGGGGCATCAAGAGTGGTTTCTCCAGGAATCTGTGAAACATAAAGAGGAGCAGCCACACTGTTAACTCATTGGAGAGATGGGTCACCTCTGGAATGATTTACTGTGGTAAAGCCAAATGCAAGGCTGTGTGTGCATGCCCGCATGGGCAGAGCAGTGAGACTGAATTCACGAGTCATCCATAACGTCAACTTTGTAACTCCGATGTATGACTTATACAAATAGCTGAGAACATCAAAACGCTACTCGCTCCTAATTTTACAGCGTTAAGCCAGTAACCAGCCGAGGGAGCATGGGCATACAGGCATTTAATCTCTCCAGGCTCAGGGTGTTTGTGAGGCGACAGGACAAGGTCACTTCCAAAATTCAACCACTACCAAAGAAGCCCACGGATAGGATTAATCTCCCCCCCCCATCAAAAGCTCCTTAATTTTGTGTTGTAGTCTTTCATCAATTTAATTAGAGCTCTAGAGCCTGACATCCCTAACAGTAGGATTAACATAGGCTTAAACTAGATGTTCATTAGGACTTCAAATGCAATACCACAGCCCTCATGAAAAAAGATAAGTTGAAAGCAAAGCAAAAATTTATTTTTTCCCAAATATTTATATTTACATTGATGAAAGGTACAGCTAACACACGGTTATCAATGGAAATCAATAGGAAAAATGATACAAAATTTCATAATAGAAATCCATGATTTTTACCCAGAGAAGCTGGGATTAAGGTATAAATAGCAATTTTTTAAAAAATAGCATTACTTCCTCTTGACTCTATGCTCATAGAAGATTCTTCAATTAGCACTTTCTACTCAATTGGTATCAGGGCTGAATAATTAGGCAAAGCCACTTATTAAGGGTCTGCTACACTATGAATAATAGGGGAGTATACATGACTTTATCATGTTTATAATCTAATAGGTAATTATATGGAAGTTTGACATTCTTTCTGCTTACTTACTCATAAATGTGTATATGTATATAACAAGAAGAAAACTACAACTCTACCGTTGCACCTAATAGTTTTTCAATTTTGTGTCCTGACCTAATCAAGAATGTGGGAAGCCACGAATAAAGACAAATATGCTTGAATTTCTCCAGGTATGTGTAGATCTCATAACTTAAACTTTTGTTGCTAGAAACTACCATTAGCAACTATTTTTATTTGCTGGTGCTTTAATCCTATGATCTTAAATTATTCATAATAGACACATTTGTAAATCTTTTTTAAAAAATCACACCGTTTTTGCCAGACAGATCATCATATGACCCAGCAATTCCACTTCTGGGTATTTATCTGAAGAAAACAAAAACACTAATTCGAAAATATATATACACTCCTATGTTCATTGCAGCATTATTTACAATAGGCAAGATATGGAAGCAACCTAGGTGCCCACTGATAAATAAATGGGTAGGGTGTTTACTGATGAATGGATAAAGATTGGTGTATATATAGTGGAATATTGTGTAGCAGTAAAAAAGAATGAAATATTTGCCATTTGCAACAGCATAGATGGACCTAGAGGTTATTAGGCTAAGTGAAATAAGTGGGACAGAGAAAGACAAATACCATATAGTTTTACTTATATGTGGAATCTAAAAAAACAAATGAACAAACAAAACAAAAACAGATTCATAGTCAATAATACTGATAAGTTTACATGGTAACAAATGAGTACTAGAATGGGTAGAATGGGGTGATCACACAGTAACATATAAAAATGTTGAATCACCGTATAGCACAACTGAAACTAATAAAACTAATATAATATTGTACACTAACTATAAATTTTAAAAATCTAGGTAGAAAAAGAAATTCTAACTTTCAAAAAAAAAAAAAGACTGGGCTGTCACTACCCCCTTTAAAAAGGCTAGAGGTTCAAGTCCCACTTACAGCACCCTCTTGTGGGGTCTTACACAAAATTTTCATGGTTTGTACAATGTGATCTACGTCCCTGGCCCCAGCTGACTGACCCAGGACCCAGTGCCTGACCCAAAGGCAGACCACTGAGAGCTGGCGGCAAGCCTTGGCGGCGAGGCACCCAGGTATAAAGCTCTCTCCAATGGATGGACCTAACCATTTACTCTCCATATGGGAATGTAACTGGGACATATTTACAGAGACTGCAGAGGCCAAAGTGATACAGAAGCAAAGAAATACAATGTACACAAAGAGAAAAGGCCATAAAAAGGAGTCAGGAGGCAATTGAAACTATGAGGAGAAACCATTTGATAGAAGGCAAGGAGAGAAAAGTAAGAGGCGGCTGGGAAGCAGACATGGGTACACAGTCATTTGCATGGTGCCCCAGGGAATTATTTAGGTCTGTAGAGCTGCTGCAGAACTACAAACAATGCTGTTGAACTCTGAATGTTGATGAATGATCTTCAGGAAACATGGCTCTGTGCCTGCTGAGGCTGTTCACTTACTTCTCCATGCATCCTTACAGAAAATCCTCTTACTTATTGAAGGATGCCTCAGAGCAGATCACAGGCCTAGTAGGCATCATCTGACAAACTGGGTTCACATCCGAGCTCTTCCATCACGATTGTGACTCTAAGTGAGGCAATTGCTCTCTCTGAGACCACTTTCTGCATCCATAAAATGTAAATAAATAAAAATACCAGTCTAATTGGCTATCATGATGATTAAACAAAATGCATGTAAAGAGCTTAATACATCACTTGACACATAGTAAATGCTTGATAAATTACAGGCACTATAATTATTTTTATTAAAAACCCAAGCATGTCTCTGATCTTTGCAATCTGAAAGAGCTTCATACTTTTTTCTAGTAACGTATATAAACAGGAGGGGCAGATCTACACAAAACCAGACAAACCTGTATAGTACACAAATTCTTCATAAACATATACATTTAAAATATAATATATACAACTATTTGGTATCCAAAGGTGGAGGAAGAAAGAAGGAAGGCCCTTTCTACAAAGGTTCTGCTCCAGATATAAGGCAGAATGGGTCGCCTTTGGTTCTGAAGGATCACATACTGGTGTTCTTGAAATCTTGGTTGTGCCAGGCATGCTTATACAGGGGGCTTGTTGAGAAATTTGGGGGCTGATTTAGGAAAAAGATATGCCCACGAGGGGAGGTAACACACAACAAGCTTTATTGGGTGGTGCTTGGACAGGGTTGCCTGAGAGGGGAAATCTCTCACAGTATGAGACTGTACAGAGGATTAAGGGGAGAGGGTCACCATCCAGAAGGGGAGGGGGCTTACACAGCTAAGTGATGTCACTCAGAGGCATACTGGAGAGTCTGGATCACAGGACTCCCAAGGGCACTAGTAGCATGAGGTCTGGTAACAACAAGGCTTTTATCTTATCAATGGCCAACAGATGCTAGATAAGGTTTCACGGGGTATGTAAAGCAGGCAGGCTTCAAATGACTAAAAATCTGCTTGTTTAGTAAAAAAAATTGGATATGTAAAAGTTTGAATTTGGTGCCAGCTAGCTTTTGAGCTAAGTCTCAGTCTGCAGTGAAAAAAATGAGCAACCTAGGGTCCAAATGACAGAGGCCATCTTTGGCTAATTTATGTAACAGCTTGTCATTTGGCACTCAAGGAAAGAAGGTCTGCAGTCCAGTGACACTGAAATTCCTACTGTTCTAGAGGACATGAAGAGCTGTGTATGGTTTAGTGAGGGCTAGGGTGGAAGGTCAATCTAACTCACTGATTATTAAAGCAGAAATTGATGGTCTTACATTCTCAAAATTATACTCACAGCTGATGCTTTGAAAAACACTTATTTTAAAAAACCTGAGGGTAGTTTCAGGCCAAAATTTGCCTGAAAATACTTGGTTATCATGTGAAAGTAACTTCTTGAACTTTCAAATCAAATCTCAACACAAAACATGTTTAGGGTTGCTGTATCAATTTTCTTTTAATCTTGGGTGGAACTGGCAAATGGAAGAAAGGAAAGACGATAAAAAGTAATTTGAAGGAATCGGAGTCACAGCTTCTCCAAACCCTTGCTGATCTATTAGAAAAAGAATTTCTAGGTAAGTGAACATCAGGCAACAGTATCTAGCCACCCCTTTCTCTCATCTGATGCTATCTCACTACCTTCCTTTCCCTGTGGGAGTGAAGACTGGGAGGACCAGAGGAGCACTGGGCCAGGGAGAGACCTAGTGCTGAGGACGCTGTAACAGACCTGTCACAGGCCTGATCTCTCAAACCCTTCGTTTTCTCATCTTGAAAAAGCAATAATCGATGGTAACAAACATAACACTGTGGTACATGTGAATAGTAGGGGAGGAATGGGGTGTTGGGGCAGGGATACATGGGAACTCCTACTTCCACTCAGTTTTGCTATGATCCTAAAACTGATCTAAAAAATAAAAGTATAAAGGGCCGGCTGAGTGGCGCTGTGGTTAAGCGCTGACTTAGGAAGCCAGCGGCCCTGGTTCGGTCCCACATATGAGGGCCAGTGACACTGCCCTCAAAAAATAAAAAGATAAAAAAATAAAGTATATATACATAATACTTATGTACACATATATTATACATACGTATATATGTACTTTAGTCTATATATAAAATAAAATATATAAGTATATACATATGTATATGTATATATAAGTATATAATACATATTATATATATATATATATATATATATATATATATATATACACACATAAAATAACATTATCGTCCTCACAGCAGGGTCCAGATAACGTGCCTGGCTGGAAGAAGACATCCAGTGAATTTTCCTGGCCTTCATCCACATTACCTCCTCAACTGCCCTCCCACACCACAGAGATAAGGGAGTTAAACAGAGATAAGGGATAACAGCCATGTAAGGGAAGAGGACACTACACTCAGAGTGGCCAGGGCAATCTGGGGAGAAGTGAATGAACAAGATAGGAAAGAGGCCAATGTCACGTAGAGGTGACAGAATGCAGAGCTCAGGATTCTGCATTCACAAAGAATGCAGGCCTGGAGTATACCACAATTGCAGAGTTTGGCACCCTGTCACTTAGACATCAGGATGCCACTTCAGATAGCCCTGGAATGATCGTCCTCTCAGCTCTTCCCTGAGCAAGGCGGCCCCAGCCCAGTCACCTTCTATCTGTCATCGCCCAGCTGGGAGAAAAACACTTCCTGCCACTACAGTTTCCAAGTTCACCTTTTATCAAATTAAAACATTCATTCATGCGCCTTGATCAATTTCTCTCTCCCAAACACTGAAATATATTAGTACTAACTCCTTTTCCCCAAGGCTGCTAAGGTGTTCTATTTCCAAGATTCTTCTTCCCAATGTTACAATGACAATGCCTACTTATTAAGTTCCTACGGGTGGCAGAGTATGAATTATAAATGAGGATAGAGTAGAATGCCATATTTAGGAAATAAAAAGATTGCATGGGATGTACTTATACTAAAAAAAAAAAAAAAAAATGTTTAGGGCCGGCCGAGTGGCACGGTGGTTAAGCGCTGGCTTGGGAAGCCAGAGGCCCCGGTTCGGTCCCACATATGAGGGCTAGTGACACTGCCCTCAAAAAAAAAAAAAAAGTGTTTATATTTATCTAACATGCAAATTTAACCGAGTCCTAAATTGCATCCAGCAACCCAAGGATAGAGGGATAAAATCCATTCAATCCCTGGTTCTGTGACCTGGGCCAGCTCTGTGGCTTGTGCCCTGCTCTGTGTTGGGCTCAAAAGCGGGGCTGAAGACTCAAGGACTAGACAGAAATAGACTGGCCAGGTCTACGGCAGCTGGAAGATAAGGAATTTGGCAAAACAAGGTCTGACTGAAGTCATTTAAAAAAAAAAATACTATGAAAAAAATATATATAAGCTTGTTTTCAAGGTTTTAAGCCAGGTTTTCCAGGGGGCTCAAAAAAAAAAAAATAGGATGCTAACTCAAGGGAAAAAAATGTATCTGTGAGCCACAGACAGCCCACAGACTGGCAGTCTGTACTGCAGCCCCTGGTTTACAGGCACGCGTGTAGACCTGACCGCTGTGTGGGGGGGCTTGTGGGCATGTTGCTTCCCTCCAGCCTGCTTTCCACAGCCCAGCCAGCAGCGCTCAGCCCAATTCTGGCACAGGCTGCCCTCAGTGCCTGCTCTTGGACAGCCCTGGCCCCACCATCACAGCTGTCTCTTCGCCAAAAATTAGTGAGGTCCTTGAAACTTGAGATATATCAAGCATCATGCATATAGTTATTCAGTAATTCTCTTCTTTCTGGATGAGTGGTAGTTTCACATTTTAGAAAGCATTTAGAATTCTAAATACTCTTGTTTGGCAACTGAAACCATGGGAGCTGTAAAGGAGGAAGTGACTTCACTTTGTCAAACTCTTTCCACAAGACTCTGTGGGGGAAACCTGAAACAATTTAGCACAAACTTAATCCTCAGACCATCCTCTGGGGTATTAAACCCCATTTTACAGATGAGGAAGCTGAGGCCTAGCACAGCGAAGAGGAAGAAAGAGCAAGGCTGTGAACTCGCTCATTCTGATTCTTTCCTTTCCACCTCTTAAGAGTCCTGACTTCTTTTTTTTGCTTACAAACCTTTAAGATGGTCAGCTGCAGCCTCTGAACTCTTCTGCTGCCCCACACACAGAGGGTGGCCCTTCTGGGGTCCAAGGAGACAGGCTGGGCCTGGCACCAACATGGCACACACCAAATCCGGCCTGGGAGCTGGCTCAGGAAAGAACCTCGCAGCAGCTCCTTTCCTTGCCTGACTCGCGTCCTTCCGTCTCCCGACCTTCCTTCCTCTCCACGGCAGCTCTCCCCAGCTCTGTCTCCAGCTCTGCGCCCCTGGTTCTATAGGCTACTTGGGCAGAGGTACCTCCGTCCCACTCCGACCGTGCCTGTCACTGGATTTATGGAGAACTGTGAATCTCTCTCCTTCACAACAAGCTTCTGACTGCACCACCAGCTCTCAGCTGTGGTGAGTTCCGGAGCTTTATCACCATCACCGGGGCTAGCACTGGCCAGTTTTTCCTTGCTCTTTTCCACTCACTCTACTTTGTCTCCCAGTATGCAATTTGCTACCAAGTATTCGTGGCCCCTCTTAACCACTGAGTGGATATATATGTGTGCATATTTTCTTCAGATGAGATTCCTGAATTCTCCCACAGATAATTTCAGTATAATTTTTTTTTTCCAGACAGCAGGACATATATAAAGGAATAATTATTTAATGTCATTGTATGAGCCCTAATGGGCCACTGAACATTAATTCCCCAGTGAATTAAAAGAGCAGTTAGCAGCAGCAATCTCTTTAGAAATAAGAGTCAGAATGTCTGATAAAGCCAGTTTTTAAAAAATGAGAATTCTAGTTAATTGCTACTTGTAGAGGACAGATTGTCCTGTTTCTAGGAAGTATCTCATTCTCCTAAGAAGCAGCCAGTTTTTCTAGGTCTAGCTCAGGGAATTGGTTCACATGTGATTTAATGGTTCTTACTTTGTGATCAAATTCTGGCACTATTTTATAAAATTTCTGTGTTATTACCAAATGGAAGAGGGTACAGGGCAAACACCAACAAACAGCAACCCTCCTAAAATAAAACCCCGAAACAGAAAACACCTGGCAAATTTGACTAAAATACAAGTATGTATCCCTAAAATATTCTAAAGGATAGTAATTTAGCATCCATCTAAAAAATTAGAGGTTAGAAAAAGGCTGGCTCATATGTGAATATCTACTATATTCCTTTTTTGGAAAGAAGCACTATTGCTGAGAACATTTACTATGTAAAGCTATGAAAGTTTTACACAGGACAAGCTTTTGTGTCAACTGAGGGTCCATCACTTGCAGTTATTTCCTCATCAAAAACATTTGTCTTGTGGTTAGTAACTATGGTTTCTTCACAGTTGTCACTTGAGTATAAAGATTCAACCTCAGGGATTTTGGTCTGTTTGGTTTCAAATTTTCACATTTATCTTTTTTGCAATAGTGACCCAATGGTTTTTTTTAGAACCAAAATATGAAGTTCTCTTTAGGGAACTTGATTATAGATCTGTCAATTTCATAAAAATAACTTTTTATTTGTTCTTTAATGTTCTCATGCTTTATAAATACTATGAAGTTAGAACATAATTAATGACAAATAAAAATAATTAGTTTGAATTTTATAAAAATGAGCAAGAGTCAGAGATACTTACATTTTCAAATTATTTTCTGAAAGTAAGCCTTTTGTATACTGCAGGTAACAGTGTTAGACATTTTTTTTTTTTAAAGATTTTATTGGGGAATCGGGGAAGGGGAACAGACAAGTTGCTGTCTTTTTGGTTCTTCAGTCTAGTTGCAGAGCACGTTACTTCACTGGCCCATGTTGGTATCATCATTGCACTCTTCCCAGATGAGGCAGATCAGTCGCTGGCCTCTGGATGGTCGCTCACTGGGGCTATTGGCAGCTCACGCTGGCTGCCAGCCACTCACGCTGTCTGCTGGCCACTCACTGTAGCCTATGGCAGCCCACTGCAGCAGGGGCTGCAGCCTACACCATCACCGGGGCTCGCACAGCCCAGCTCCAGGTGGAGCTGTTGTTAGCTGTAGAGGGCAGTGTCACTGGCCCTCATATGTGGGATCCGAACTGGGGCCGCTGGTGTCCCAAGCCAGCTCTTAACCAATGCGCCACTCGGCCGGCCCAGTGTTAGACATTATTATCTGGGCATAGGAATAATAAAAATGTTGTATAAAAAAGTGGTATTTTAAAAATTACTTGTGAAATGTAATATTTATATGTGTTAAATACCAGAAATTCTGGTTCCTAAGTATAACCTAGTAGCAACTAGTGATTCTGTAAGACTTAAAATCCATAATTGATGTGTTACAAAAGAGTAATTATCATCCTTAAAAATAGAAAGAGCTAACATTTATTAAACACTTATCTGTCAGGAAATACACAACATATTTACATATTCTCTCCATCTCTCAACAACCCTACCAGGAAAGTCATCTCCCCATTCCACTGCGATTCCCCTGCATTGATGAGGAAATCGAAAGGCTATGCAATTTTCCCAGGGTCAGGACTTTAGCAAGTGGTGGAGGATGGCTCTGAATTCAGACTGATTCTGAAGTCTATGACATAGTGTCTTGAACACTGTCCTGAGCTAAACATGTGATCCATGCAATCTGGGGAACGTGCTCTCTGAATAAGCTTCCAAATAAAGTGTTAACTCCTGTGTCATTGATGTTTTCTATTACCTACTCAATTACTTGGGGAAATTTAACTTTTAATAGTGAGACTTGGGGAAAAATGAGATGCAAAACCACCTGCCCATCTTTTTTTTTCTTCTCCTTTCTTTTCTTTTTTTTTTTAAAAAACCTTGCTGTGAAGAGAAACATTAAATATAGTAGATTAAGGAATTGAAATGAAAATGATAATATCTCTTGCTTCTAGTGCCCGGTAGGATAGAGGTATCTTATGTAGGTTGAAAAAGAGCTATGCTTTACATAAATTTTAACATCTAAAAGTTCCTTCTTTTGAAAGATATTTGTTTATCTCTATTTGGGCATCTTACAGTGTTAGCTCATAACCTTTACTCTTCGTTTTATGGATAACATTTTATCACCAACAGAACACCCTAATAATTTTGTTTTGTGACTACTGAAAAAAAGACATATTGCTCAATGTAAGTTTAAATGCTAATAACATTATGAATTGCTCCTTAACTGGCAACATCAGATTTATTGCTAAACACCTGCAAAAAGACAAAATACTGATACTGATTATTTTTCAATGCTCTTTCTACAATAGTTTCATTTATACATCTACTATGTTACTAAGGTTATTACTAAAGAGGAAAAGCAATTACCTTGCATTATATGTGGTACACTTTTAAGGCAAGCATTAACATCTAATATCATTACCACCCTATAAACTAATATTTCCTATAGATTAATGATCATCTGAGATGTTCTGTAAGTGATGGCAGTATTAGTCTGCCATCAGTTAACTGATTAGTATCAGTTAAGTCTGAACATATATTACTGTAACCATTCTGTTAGAGCTTTAAAATGTGATAAAGCCTGATTGTTGTTTCAAATTATAGAAAAACATAATCATCATTCATTCTATTGATGGCAAGCGCCCAGCATTAAATATATGCCAAATGCAGTGACCTGTTACAGTAGACTGCATTACTTAGTATTAGCTTTGGGTACTGTGAGTTCCAATTTTGTTCAGCTATTTTATAGCTTAAAAATCAGGCAAAGCCCTTCATAAATTTAAGAATAATAATAAAAAAAGATGTCAAGTTTATCAGCAGAGGTCAAATGATTTTACTATTCAAAAAGACTACACAATGCTGCAAAACAGAAATAAAAATGGGACAAAAATGAGTATATATTTTACGTATTGAGGATACTATAAATTGATTCATTCCACACCCAAATATCCTTCTCTCTTGCTTGTCCTTGGAACAGAAGCTGGAAAAGCCAACTGTGTGCTTTGCTAGCATCCCTAGAGCTAGAGGTGGCTATGTGACAAAGTTCAAGCGAATGACATGGTTGCCAGGGTCCACCCCGCAGCCCAGCCTCCCCTCTTCTTTATGCCATGAAAGAAGGTGTGAGGGAGGTGGGTGTGCTATCACTGTGGCTATTCTGTCCCATTAATAAGTTTTACAACTGGATTTAGACCCAGAACTGCAGAAGCCTCATCCTGATGGAAGAGACAGCGACAGTCTGTCCTCAGTTGCAGTATAAGTTCAAACTGAAGTTCTTTGGCTAGTTAACTCAGTGACTCCCCACCACTAATGAATTTGAGTAGCTATCCTTTAGTTGTTGTTTGAAAACAAGTAATCAAATCAAAATTAGACTTATACCACTCTCCTAATTCGAGAAAGTTATTTCTGTTCATAATATTGTTTGGTAGCTGAAACTACTCTAAAGGTTTGATCAGAACAGTTGCAAAATAATAAATAGTGTGATTTATCAAAGAAATTATGGTAGCCAAGTCCTCTATTCATGCTTTAAAATGACTGATGTATTACAGGTTAGGAGGAAGGGCACAAAAGTTTAAAAAAAAAAAGACACGTGGTCAGGGCTCCTGGATTCACCCATTAAACAGTAACTTCATGGAACAATGAGTTGTTTTGTTCCACCTTGCTTGAAAAAAAGAGCAGAATATTTGTTCGAAATAGGATAAATTATTCAAGTAAATATTATTATCAAAGAAGACTATGATTTGTTTTTGGATGAAAATCTTAAATATTAATTAAGCCATCTTCTATAATATAATTTATCCATAGTGCTGGTGGAAAAAACAAACAAACAAACAAAAAAACTGATACTCTAATACTTTCATCTCATTCTTGTTAACTGTATTAAATAGCCTAAGTTATCTGAAAAAGGCCCCAGTTAAAAAAATTATAAATAGTATTTTCACTAAATACTGTTCTTCTAGTTAGTAAAACTAACACTAGTTGAAGTGTTGAATTTTTATCTACTTTTATAGAGCATCATAGTTGAGTTACAATTTCTATTTTTACTATTTTCAAATGTAAAAATTTCATCAAATATATATGCATATATATTTATATGAAAGAATATGTTTTTCACCTTTGTTTTATTGTAACTACACCAAGTCTTATTTAAAATAGGTCAGTATGCTTGTGATCTTCAACACTCAATTTCCATATAAACTGACTCTTACACTGTGTGTTTTCTTCTCACTGTTTGAACAATATTAGAATTCTATATCCTTCATTTCTGGAAACAAGGCTGCTGTTCCAAATAGAGAAGAATGACCTTCTACCATTGACAGAAAATACCTTCCTAGTCCTGAATATAAAGTACTGTCCTTGGCTAAGGCCTCTCAAACTTGATTTACAATATCCTTGTTTAAAATGAGTCTCAGAACCAGGAGTCTATTTTGCCTTTTCCCAGGGAACTGTGTCAGGATTTATGAGGGGTCTGTCATTCTGCCTGCTTCCTTAGCCCCGTGGTAGAAGGATACCCTCCCAGCAACTAACTCCTCACCTTTGAATTTTATTGGCAAAGATCGGAGATCCTGAAATCTAATAGATCAAATACACGGCCTGCAAATGTTTACCCTGAGCAATGGCGGGGATGCTGCAGTAGCCTTGGCCCTCCATCACAATAGCCGGCTCCTGGAGAACTTGCTCTCACAGAAGGAAGCACACCAAACCTTTGTCAGCCAGGCAGGAAGCAAAGTCCAGAGCAGAATCAGCTGGGCAGTGGGGCACAATGCTCAGCTGTCCTAGTACAGCACTCTTTGGACCCCAATCCCCAACTTCATTTCCACCCGTTCCTTTGTGCCAGGCTGAACAAACATCTGCGCACCCTTAGTTCCATGGCCAATATTACATTCAATTCTCTGGGTACTGGGCTCTGCTCACCTTAGTCCCATGACTTCTATGGCATGCTTTCCGGCTATCTGAAATCCAGTCTCACACCTCAACACTATTCTCAGAACTACTGGTAGCCATGTCTTGTAAAGAAACTGCCTTTCTAGCATGACTTCTAGCCTTTGGGGCCCTCTAGCCACTAGCTCAGGCCATCACACTAAAATACTATTATACACACCTACAAGGGTATACACTTCCACAAGGCATGAAGCACAATCCTGTGAAGTTGGCTACTGAGCTAATCTTGTTTACAATTTTTTTCTATAGCATAACAAACATAAACGCTGATTCATTGTAATCCAAGCTCCTCCTCCCTTAAGCCAACTAATTCTCAATGGAGAAACTGAAGCATTTGCCCAGGTTTCACTGGTAACGCTATTGAGTTTCTCCTAAATGTTTTCAGCACAAGGCTCTAAATTACGAAGTGGCAAAATATAATTTGGGAACAGTCATTTCAAAATTGAAAGACCTTAACTAGTTTTCAGCTGCTACGTAGCTTGATCTTTGACTGGTGGTCTCTAGCGAGGTGGCTGTGGACAGACAAGGTTCTCCGTTCTCAGCCTGAAGTCACAGGAACTGAGACGGATTCTGTCCAAACCAACCCTTTGAAAGATGCCACTTACACTTAAGGCTAATCCTTCTTAATCACGAAGTCTGTGAAGAAGTAGTTATCATTGTTCCACCATTTCCAGAGGGTGTCACAAAAACAAACTTAGGATGTTTTACATTAAAAAATATAATTATGTTGTAAACTGCTTTTCCCAGTTTCTAGCCCTGATGATAAACTACGGCAGATAGGGTTTGTTTTGAAAACATTTTGTTTGTTCCTCTTAAACAAAGTGCCTGGGTGTTTTTCTTTGTACCCATCGACTGAAAGTTGTAGCATACTGACTCAAAAAGAATGGAGTGGATGTCATCTTAACTCTAGTTAATGCTTTCCTTTTGGTGATATTTACATAAGCCAAGAATTTGTTAAATACAATTAAAAATATATTTCCATTATAATATGGAAATATTTTATGTTACTAATACTTAGTAACTGTACCATGTAATCATGTAATCAGTTACCAAGTATTTCTGAGCACCTTATTGTTATTTCACATATCAGTGTGCCCTTAATCCATAATGATGCACAACTACAGGTTACTGTTGGGTTTGTGTCTTGTGGTTCTCAGTTTCCCCAGGTACTCAGAGAGTGGAAGGCATGTAACAGCAAGTTCCCAATTCAAGTAATTTCTTTCCTATGATCCTTAGAAGAAAGCTCACTGGATTGAGAAAATTAGAAATTTCACTCAACTTTTCACAGGAACAGAATATTTCTAACACCTAATTGTGAATTCTATAAGTTAAGCATGCTATTGTGAAATCTATGCTACATAGAAAAATAAACAAATAGATATACTGAGTAAAGGTTGTTTTTAACACTGGGAAATGTTTTATTATTATTATTATTATTATTATTATTATTTGATTGCAGAACTCAGAGCCCCATGGCTATCATGCATGAATATCCTTAGTGTTAAAAAGTCACTAATGAAACATGAATATCTTATTTGCAAATGAAGTTGCTTCTAAAACCAGAAAAAAGCCACTGGTTTAAAATCAGGGTTTCTTATCCTCAGCACTATTGAAATTTTGGGTGGATAATTCTTTGTTGTAGAGGGCTGTCCTGTGTATTTTACGGTGTTTAGTAATATCCCTGGCCTCTGCCCACTAGATGCTTCTGGCATATACCCCAAATGTGGCAGTCAATGTCCCCAGACACTGCCAAATGTTCTCTGGGGGGCGAAATAAATGCAGTTGAGAATCAATGGTTAAAAGAAACTGTTTGATTAGAATAACAATCCTAATAAGTATATAGCACTATGTACTAGGCATGATTCAATTTGATCCTCAATAACAACTCTATGAAATAAGGCTTATTTTGATCCCCATTGTTTTTTTTCCAGGAAACTGTGGCACAGAGCGGTTAAGTGAGTTGCCCAAGGTCATTGCACACATAAGTGGCTAAGGAAAGCCTAACCCAAGGAGTCTGGGTCCAGAGTTTGTGCTCCTAACTTCTATACTGTACTGTACCTGTTATGATTTGTGGGGAGAATAAACGCAAATCAGAATGAGTTTTCTCTCAAGGTTTTTCATAATGTTATCACATTGGGAACCTTGTCATATACGCCTACTGAGTTCAGAAAACTCCTTTGTAAAATAGGAACAATAAAGAGATTAAAATAAGATACTTCGTCAAAGGCACTTAGTAAGGCCTCAACTGAAGCTCTAGAAATAAAGAACAGAATATTCTTCTTTCTCAATACTCTTTACATGTGAATACATCTTTGGTTTCTCTTCCCTGTTTTGCTTGCATAATAATAAGAATTGGTTATATAGAGAAACTACTATAAATCATGGCTTCTTTGGGTTTGGGTTACCCCTAGCAGTAATCTGGCATAAAATACCTCCTGGGTAATAGCTTGGCTGATCACAAACACAGTAACAGGCCACACAACTTGTCAGTGGCTGTTGAGTAGCTCTTGTATGTGAGAGACTGCACCTGGCTCCACATGCTGCATCACACACAGTACCCACAGCTGGTAAGCAGCCATCCCCGCAATGAGGTCCACTCCCTAACCCCTGGACCTGCCAATAAGGTATCTGACATGGCAAAAAGGGAATTTGCAGATGTAATGGAAGTTACCTGAGGATAGTTAAGGTGACCTTAAAATAGAGATCCATGCCTGCACCGTCCAGGTGGACCCAATCTAGTCCCCTAAGCTCTTAAAAGCAGAGGACGTTCTTTAGCTCAAGGCAGAAGAGGTGCAGCAGAAGAGAAAGTCAGGTTCAGTGAGCAGCACATCCAGTTTGAGAAGGAAGGTGCAGTGTGAACTAACTGACAAGCTCCTGGCTGACAGCCAGCAAGGAAATGGGACCCCAGCCCTCCAGCTGCAAGGAACTAAATTTTCCAAACACCCTGAATGAACCTCTAAGTGGATTCTCCTCCAGTTAAGACCCAGGCCTGCCGACACCTTGATTATGGCTTTAAGAGACGGTGCTGAGAAACCAAAGAAGCCCACTCAGGCTCTGACCTACAGAACTGTGAGACATTAACTTGTATTGTTTTAAGCTGCTACCTTCATGATAATTTGTTACAGCAGCGACAAAAAACAGGGCACACAGCATGCTTGAGACCAGGACAGTGACTCGCCCACTGACCAAGTGGCAGATGTGGTTTAGAAATCTGGCCTTTCAACCCCCAGACTATCTCCCTAAATAATTAATATCTGCATCATAGTGGAAGCAAATCGTTTTGCATCCATTTACTCACTGGCTCCTAACAGCCACTGAAAGACAGGCATTATCATCCCTTTTACAGATGAGAAAGGCTCAAAGTCTTTCACAGGGTCTGACTGTTAATAAGTGGCAAAACCATGAGCTCTTTCATCTCTTTACTACAGTTAACAATAAAAATGCAATAAATATATTACAGAGGATTAAACAAAGCAAGCCATAAAAGCACAGAAAGATAAATGCTTTTCTGCTGAAGGGGAATAAGAACAGGTAAGAATTTGTGCAGCTGTTAAGATTTAAGTTGGAGCTTGATGGATGCTAAGACTGATATTTTGGAAATACAGAATCAAATTCTGGTGTGTGTGTGTGTGTGTGAACTGGTGACCATTAAAGTGTCTGGACTTCGTCACAATATGACAGGCTGTAAATAGTGACCATCTCAGGGCAGGTACACCTAGTTCATGAACTGATATTTTGCAGACATGTTTGTATCACAGTTAATAGAATGACATGAAAATGCTAATGTTGGCGAACTGTCGTTTCAAGAAGGCAGACCTTTCTGTAGTGAATATATAGCAGAATCCCAGGCAATCGGCCTCTAACAAGTAGAGAGAAACTTCCAAGGAGGTAACTGGAGCCAGGTGCAGCAGAGCTAGTAGGAGACGTCTGTGCAGCCAACCAAGGCTCTCCTCTCCAGCACTCAGGGGGCTCCGTACCATGGCTGCAGTGGCACTAAGAATCAGTACTCCTTCCCTTGGCCATAGCTGATTTGACACCTCATTACACTGGGTCAGATTCTCAACTCCAGGAATTTGGAATTGAGCCTTAAGGTGCTTTCTAGAACCTCTATGAGTACTTAAACTCACTGGCCATGGAAAGTAGAGGCCTCATTCCTAGGGAGCTTGTTTGCAGAGGGAAGAATAAAGCAGGTATGTCTACAGACATAAGATTAGCTCAGGACAGGAACCTGGAAGGCCAGCAATCTTGGTTCCAGGAGCCTTGTAGAGTCATAGTTCCAAGGTCCTGTGAGGTCTTCCTGTGCGACTTGACCTGGATCCATGAGATACCCGCCTCTTATCATTATAATAAATATTCCTTGCCACTTTCTTGAGTGGATTTATAGTCTTTTTTTTTTTTTTTTTTGGAGGGCAGTGTCATTGGCCCTCATAGGTGGGACAGAACCGGGGCCGCTGGCTTCCCAAGCCAGCGCTTAACCACCACGCCACTCAGCCGGCCCCAGGATTTATAGTCTTAAAAACAAATGATCCTTGTTTCAGATTTTCAAAAAAAGCACTAGGGACCATGTGTCTTCTCTCTGTTCCAAAAACCTCAAGATTAGGTCAATCTACTTGTCTGCCTTCTCCAGATATATCAGAGTGGCTGAATCCTGCTAAGGATAAATCAAACAAGTGAGCAGATGGGGCCATCACAAATCCATGGCTGCTAACCCCAACTGTGTGCTCAACAGTGTCCAGCAAGCTGCTACTTCCTCTACTTGACCTTCCCGTTGCCCCTGTCACCCTATAGCTACACCCTAACTCTCCAGTCCCATCCACTGGGGCCTTCTGCAAAGAGTTATCTCTGTACTTCCTTACTTCCACTGCAATATGGCTTCCACCAGAATCAGCCACTGAATCCACTCTAGTAGGGGGTACCTTCTATCTACTTGTTATCAAATCCAAAGGCCAGTTCTCATTCCTTCTCTTGCCTTTCAGCAACATTTGACACTGCTGAGACTCACTCCTTAAAAAATTAAATATCCAAAAATGCTCCAAGGTGCCACACTCTTGCTAGTTTTCTGCCTGTGCTTCTGATGACTCCTGTTGTCTCTTACTCTGTGCATCCCTTAAATGTTGATGTTCCTCAGGCTTTAGGTCCTGGCTCTTCCAATAGGGCACTCTATCCCTGAGGGAGTTAATTGACTTTCATGGCTAGATGGTCTTAATATATAGTGCTTATATAGTGCTTATTATATATTTCCAACTGCATATGAAAGACCCTCTCTCCACTTGGACATCTTTCTCATGTAATGCAAAACTCTCCAAATTAAATCTATCCCACCTCTCCACGCCTCTCTTTTTCCTGAGTCACCACCATCATCCAACACCTTGTACAAACCAAGAACCCAAGCATCTTCTTTAACTCCATCTCCTCCCTCTCTCTCCGTATAAGTGTTCACAAGGTTCTGCAAATGTTATTTAAAAAATATCTCAAGGATCTTTCTGAATCCCAGCACTACCCCTCTGTGCATTCAGGCCATCATCAGCTCTCATCGGAATTACTGCAGAGCCTTTGATCATATGTCTCTGACTCTAGTCTTATCTGAAAATGCAAATCTGATATTGCTTCCCCAACCTAAAACCTCCCATTGCTCCCAATGACCTCAAAGTCTAGCCACCTCATAAGACTCATTCTCTGATTTACTTCTCTGGCCCATTTCTTAGCACTCTTCACGGCCAAACTTCCTGGTTTGGTTCTCTAGCCTACCCTCAGAGCCTTCACACAGACCACCCCTTAATCTTGTAGCCCTCTTCATCCTGCCCTTCAACTGGCTAACACCTACTCCTCTTCACATTACTCTAATACTTTATTACTTTTAGAGAGTATTCCTGACTCACCCAAATCTGAGCTAACTGTCCCTATCATATTCTTCCACTGCACCCTGCACTTCCCCTAGGATAGCAATTATCACACTGACTTTAAATTTTTTTTTATTTACCTATTTTTTTGAGGGAACACTTCTTCATAGCATACATATTTCAGGTATACACATTATAACTTGATACCTGTCTGCTCACCACCAAAAGTCGACTTTCCATTCAATACCATATAGTCAATGCTCTTTACCTGTTTTGCCCACCCCCGACCCTCTTTACCCTCTGGTAACCGCTGTTGTGTTGTCTGTATCTTTGAGTTTGTTTTGATTTTGTTTGTTCATTTGTGACTTTTTTATGTGATACATTTTGCAACAACATGGATGAATCTTGAGAGTATTATGCTAAATGAAATAAATCAGATGGAAAAAAAAAATACCATATGCCCTCACGCTGGCTTTTTACTCTTTATCCCTCTGAATTCCAGAATGGCAGTGGTCACATCTGTCTTGCTTACTCTTATCTCTGAAAAGCTTTGCACAAGTTGGGACTCCTAAATATTTCTGGAAGGAGTATTGTTGGAAATGTTTCTTAATTTGACTTATTAAAGGAAAATAATATTAAGATTATTTTTAAAAACATTTGGATAGGAATGATTACTATATTGTTCTATTTGTATATACTTTAGAAAGACATACTACCTGGTGTATCATTGCTTAGGACCAGCTAAATATACTTTTGTTGTCACTTCTATATAAAACCTGTGTGTCAAGTCAGTAACAATGTATTATTTGACTCACAGAATCTTTTTTGGTAATATTCCTCATTATGAATTTAAAATTCGCCTTTTATTTGAATTAATAAGGTCGTCCTTTATAGAATATCTCACTTAAGAATTAAATAATTGCAACATTATTTATCCTAAAATGTAAGAGTTATATTGGCCCCAAGGCTAGGGGAAGAAAAGGAAGCAAATTTAGACTTTCTTTCAGAGACTATCTTCTTTCTCTTCCTTTTGATTTAAACAACTTTTCCAGAACTCCCAATTACTTTTATTAATGCTTAAAGTGTTATTCTAGATAATTATATATACACACACAACCATGTAAATATTTTGTTGTATACACATCATTAAGGTGTACACATATATTAATACACACAAACAAGCATGTGCTTAATGTTGAACGCTGTATTACTCTTTAGGGAAGCTTTTCCAAACAAACTGATCATGGGTTTTACTTTCAGAATTACATTAAAAACATCCCAGCATGTTGTTTGCCACATGCTGAGATGGAAACCATGTCACCCTCAGGCCCCTGCTTCCCTCCCATTTCTCAGACAAAGCAGTGACTCTCAGACATAAGTCCCCTTCTTTAGTCAAGATGACTAAGGTCCTCAAGGGTGTCAAAGCAGGGGTTTGGGGGCAGGGGGCTAGGGGACATTCATGGGGAGAGAGTGCAGTGGGGGGAAGATGTGTGCCAGAGCAGACAGACCCAAGGTCAAATCCCAGGTGAGGCACCCAGGAGCTCTGTAGCCCTGGGCCATTGGCTTGACTCTTCTCAGCCTCAATTTCCTATGTTTTATATAAAATGGGGAAACAATATTGCATTCACAATGCTGCTCTGAGAATTAAATGAGATTATACATAGAAAGTGGCTCGCATAGTGCCTAATAAGAAATAAACATTCAACAAATGGTATGCTGCACTCCTTTTCATACTTTGCACCATTCTAGAATTAAAATGGCAGGTAAAGGATGCAAAATCTATGCAAAGAAGAGATTGAAAACATCTAGTGATTGGTTGCTTTAATTGTATTTAGATCAAGCTACACAGTAAGTCGCTTAAGGAGACTGTTCTCTGAACAAGAAGAATAACACGCATGCTTTTGGGAGAAAAAAGGGGGCACATTTTATTTTATTTATTTATTTATTTTTTGAGGGCAGTGTCACTGGCCCTCATATACGGGACCCAAACTGGGGCCGCTGGCTTCCCAAGCCAGTGCTTAACCACCGCGCCACTCGGCCAGCCCAAGAGAGCACATCTTAGAGTGCAACTAAGAAGCTGTATTTTTTTATGAAATGTGTGGTCTTAAGTGCTACTTCTATTTTAAACCTAAAGAAAAAGAAAAGAATTATCAGGCATTGTGACTATTGTTGTTATCCATAAACCAAATATACCTGTGAATTAATAGCAAATGTTTAAGAGACAATTAAGGAATAAAAAATTTTTAATTATTATTTTAAATAATAATTCTGTTTTAAAAAATATCTAACTTGGGTCTTGTTATATAATGATGGAAAACTCTGGGGTGCCATCTATACAACAGACACTCTCTTTTCTGTCCACTAATGTGTTCTGTGCCCTTGGGGTTTGTGAAGACAGGATATGTTACAGAGTGAAGCACCAGAGCAGTGATCTCACCTGGAGGTGGAGGAAGAACCATGCCTCCCTGCCAGCTTGCTCTACCACCTTCAGAGGGGCTCCTGAAAGTGCTACCTGCAAAAAGCCCTCGGTATTTCGGAAAACCCTCGCAACACTATGGTGATGCATGAGATTTCAAATTAATCAAAGGCATTCCTCCCTGGGATATCTTTCTAGCAATTCCACTGAGAGCCAAAGGCCCACATATATGCTAACCAATCATGACACCAGACAGTTTTCTCCCTCAGCAATTCTGAAACGTAGCATTGAGTGCCCAGCCTGTCAGGAAGAAGCTGATCTGTCAGAGCTAACATCTACAATTCACCTCTCAGGGTTCCGGGAAGCAACAGTGCTGCCCAGTCCCTGCTAACCATAGTTACTTCCGACAATTAAGTGATCAGACTAGTAATCTGACATGTGTGATACATATAATCCCACCTCTGCCACTCCTGTTCTCTACCTTTGTGTCTTTAGCATCACCTCTCTCTGAGAGCAAACACAAAATGATGGAAGATCATTAACAGAATGGGTAAAAGAGTATGATAGAAAAAGACAAATGAAGCAACATTAAGACAGCTAAAACTAATAGATGATTGCCTGTGGCATACTTGGCTATGAAATCCTAAACCTCCTTCACCACACTGAAGTCAAAGGAGAACATTTAGGTCAAAACTTTTACTACTCAAGAATACATCCATCCAGAGCAGCTTTTGTAATGAGGACTCGACAACTCGCTAACTCAGACCTGGTATTAGAGTTTGTCAAACTTCTTCCTAGTCTCCCCAAAAAGTTCCATCTAAATGTCTAAATTCTAGTGCCTTTACCTTAAGGAAACCTAGAGTGTAATTCTCTAGATCACAGGTGGGTGGAGAACTACAACCACAGAAGCAAATACACTGAATCCTAGACTTACAGGCATTTTCTAACGGCACTACATTATAGACGCATTAAGAAAGAAATAGAGGAACAGCGTCTCCCTTCCCCAAGCCCTGAGGGCCCTCTCTGAATCTCAGTTCATCATGGAACAGAACTCCTGAAATATCTATCTTAGAAGAGGACTCTTTCCTATTTATAAAATTACAACCTGTTTTCAATCAATCTTAGAAACATTTGACAAGGCATGGGAAATACAAATATCCTTTGATATTAATTTTTTCTATTTTCCTTACCACCAATGGCAAGCAGATTTAAAATTATAAGATTGAAAACAATAATACATGGGAAGGGGAGTAAGTAAAACAGCCAGTAAAAGGAGACTAAAACATACTTGTGGCCAGGAAAGAATATCTTTGCCTCTCTGTATTAATCATTTTTTTTTTATTTCATTAAATAACCCCTACGTTGAAATCTATCATGAAATGTCTTAAAAATTAAAAATAATATCACAGATCAAAGGTTGTCTATTATTTTAGGTTGAATCATAAGAACTTAAGTATTGCTTCCTACATTAAGATAAAATTCAGCCGAAATATTTTTAAGGGAGTCTTTAAGAATATAATGTTCCAATAAAAGGAAGTAAACTTTTAGAACATTAGCTAGTGTTCTGTTTCCAAATCTAATCCTCCAGGCATAAATTACAAAGTTAATAAAGAGCAGATTAAAACCAACCAAGAACAAATTATTAATTCTGTTTTCCATTTCACTCTTCAGTTCTTGTTCTACATGCATTAGGAATCTCTGCTGCCATCGTAGTTAAAGCTGCAGCAGCTCTAATATGCAACAGATCTTATCACAAAGGGTGTAGGCACTTCCTAAATGAAAGCACCATATGCCTAATTATTGAGCTAAATTTATACCCACAGCTATCTCTGAATGAAACATTTTCAGCTCATAAAATATTTCTTTCTATGCCTTTAAGATATTTCTCCAGATTTCATTCTTCTCCTCAGCTTTCCCCCCCACCCCCACCCCTACCAAATCTGAGCATTTGAGTGACAGGCAGTGAGGAAGCCAGGGGTAACAGGACTCTGATGAATGGACACCCTCTCCCTGGTTTTCCTAAGGGTGAGCATCACTTGTATAACAACTGAAACAAGGCAAAAGAATGCTTCCTTTCCTGCCACAGGAAGCAGGGATTTTGGCAATAACAACTCAGGGTGGTGATAGCAGCAATACAAAGTATCAGCTAACACAGCAATACTGCAACCAAAACTTCCTCTGCTTTCCTGGAAATGCCTTCTCAAATCCAGTTACTCATCAGCAACTCCTTTTCTTAAAAAAAAAAAAACAAAAACAAATGCAAGCTTATTATTTCAACCAATCCCTAGTTGCTAATAAATAAATACCGTGGTGTCCTGGATAATGCCACATGCCAGGCATTGTGCTGAGGCAGTCGCATACATTTTCTGCTTTAATTCTAACAACTCTGCAAAATAGAATTATTAGCTCCATTTCACAGATGCGGACAGGGAGGCTCGGGAGGAATTACATTCTGCTGCACTGCCTCACAGTCTGACTCGAATTTTTGTGATATGCGTAATTCTTTTCTTATTTTGGTTATATTTTGGACAAATTGCCTTCTACTTTTAAATTCTGGGCCCTGAACCTGTGGGATAGGAAAAGTGTCTCCACATTAAGGGGGACTAGTTGGAAGGCAATATAGACCCATGAAATTAAGCAACACACAACACAGAACAAGGACAGAAATAAACGCCACTGGGATTTGGAGAAGGGAGTGATCAGTCAAGGAAGGGAATATGAGAGAAAGCTCCATGGAGGACATGGAGTTTGAGCAAGTAAGAAGATACTCCATTTGAGAGGAATAAAGTAAACAAGGCAAAGTCCCAATTTGGTGTGTTTTGGAGACAGTAACTACACAAGTGAGCTAAAGCACAGAGTCCCTCCTAATTCAAGAGACATAACTCAAGAAGCAAAGTGATGCAGATTTGTAGAAGACTGTGAGTGTCAGTCTAAGAAGTTGGGACTTCATTTGAGAGCCAGGTTTTTCAAACTTTAATCATGGCACCAGCAGCATCTGCACCACCCATGTTAACACATTTTTTTGCGGGAAACGAGTAAACTCGTCATATAGCTCAAATGCCCGCTTACAAAGTGTTAAAAATGCAAATTCTGTGGCCCACCCAGGCCTACTGAATCAGAAAGTTTGGGGGCTGAGCAAAGCAATGATTTTTTAAATCACTTGCTGCTCTACAGGAAATGGCGGCTCACTAAAACCTCTGATTTGGGCAACAGGAGAGAAGTGATATTTTAAAAAGATTAATCTAAATAGTGATCTGCAGAATGAACTGGAAAAGGGACCATTTACAAATTCATAAAATTCATGGAGCCTGTACCGTGCGATTATTTATTTAAGACAGAACTTTTCAGAAGATGCTGAAATGAAATAAACAGGAAACAGAAGACCAAGGTGCTTTCTTAAAATATCATACCGCCTTCTAGAGAAAATTTTTATTAAATTCTAATTTCTCTTGTGGACAATAACACCTAGCCTATGACTTTTCATTTCATTATAGTACTGTAAGCATGACATATAAAAACACCATTGATCCTCAAAATTTGTTGCTGGGATAAGGAAAAGAAAAAAACAAATTCAACCTTTAATTAGGCCTATCAAGTGTAAAACTGAAATATAAAAAGACACCTCTTATTAAATGTAGTCCACAACTCTAGATAAAAATAGACAGAAATGAAAGAGGCCTTCACCTTAATTTAAAATCACATACAGTAGGCCCCTTTATCCATGGTGGATATGTTCCAAGGCCCACAGTGGATGGATCCCTGAAACTTCAGATATTATCAAACCCTATATAGTATACTGTTTTTTACCTATACATATGTACCTACGATAAAGTTTAATTTATAAATTAATGACTGTAAGAGATTAACAACTAATACTAAAATAGAACAATCATAACAATACACTGTAATAAAAGGTATGTGAATGTCATATCTCTCTATCTCTCTCTCTCTCAAAATATCTCACTGTACTGTACTCACCTGTGATGTGAGATGATAAAATGCCTGAAGTGATGAGATGAAGTGAGGTGAATGCCAGAGACACTGCAACGTAGTGTTAGGCTACTACTTACCTTCTTATGATGAGATGTACTTGAACACAAGCACCTTGACTTAGGGAAAGTCCATCTGATAACCCAGGCCTGTTACTAAGTGACTAAGTGGTGGGGAGCGTATACAGTGCAGAGACACTGGACAAAGGGAAGATTCACATCCCACTGGGGATGGCATGAGATTTCATCCTGCTGCTCGGAACGGTGTGCAATTTAAAACTTATGAGTTGTTTATTTTGCAATTTTCCATTTAATAGGTTCGGACTATGATTGACTGCAGGTAACTGAAACCATGGAAAGCAAAACCACAGATAAGGGTGGAAATATAAAGCAGACAAGCTTTTAAACGAAACAGAACTTTGATATTCAACTAAGTGTAGACCTTCAAAGGAAATCACACAAGTGTCTACATTTATTTCTGTGGTGTTGCATCTGCTCAAAAGTTTTTATGAACCACCTTCCACAGCCAGTTTACAAGTCATAGAAGAAAATGAATACAGTTTTTCATTTTATAAATCATTCTGAAAACAACTTTAAAACTTCCCTACATCATTACTCTGTTTATTCACTAGATCTGGTTCTGAATCGCTTTTGACTGGTATAAAAAAATCAAGCCTCGCCTCAAAAGACAATGGTTGGAGCCCATGAGGATAGGTGGAAGGGACTCTAAAGATAAGAGGATATCACTTTTGGATTATGTGATTATACATATAAAGGTGGAAGATTGTCATGCTTAACCTGAGTAACTCCTCTTGGTATGTTTGTTTTGTAAAGGACATTCACTCAACAAATATTTACCGGGTCATATCATGGGCAAGGCCCAGGGCTAGCTGATCCAGTGGCTGAATAAGGCAGAAACTCTTTCTCCTTTCTCAGCCTGGTAGCTCTGGACAGATTCATGGCTAGGAAGAGCCAATGTCATGGAGAGTCTGTACTCTTGGAGCAAGAGAAACAGAAGTACTTCTAACCTATGTTACAGTTTTATCTTATTATTGATAGAACACTTAATTAATCATAATGTTTATTTACCCTAATTGCTAAAGCAGCTTTCAACAGCAGTTAATACATCATCTTCATTTTTTATGGTCCTCAAATTGCACCCCCATTTTTTTTTTTTAAGCCACTGAGTTCTTTATCATACAGTCAGAGCTAAGTAACCCCTAGGTGGATTAAATAATAAAGACTAACCAAAATGCTTAATATGAGTGAATGTACACAAAGTGCTAACATATGCCAATTATAAAATACGCTTTTTATTACATCAAGTTCCTTTTATACTCAATAAGAATGCCTCACAAAATTGCTGACTTGGGCAAATGACGACTCCTGAATACACAATATGAACTGTTAAGGCATTTCTAACAATGAGATGAAAACCTGTAGTTGACATTATAACATTCTACACTGCTAGTCGGCTATAAAAATAACATGTCACAGAGAACAGCATCCTAAATATTCTAAAATTACTATCATCTCAAAACACAATTTATAAAAATAATATAGTACATGTGTGTCAATCATTATTCACCATATTAATGCAGACTCAAAAACAAATTTAAACCATTCTGACATCTGGCAGACTTTTGTGAACTACCCAAGGTCAGAAAATAAATTTTGAAATGTGCAGCTCTTTGCTATTGTAAAAAAGCAGGATTAAAAACACGTTATTACAAGGAATCAACAAAAACTAAAATAAAAAATGAAAAGCTCAAACTTCAAACAAACAACGCTTTTCTTATATTCTAAGATAAAATACTTCAGATGAAATGCACATTTATCCAATTTAAGACACTAAAGGCCTCTAACATACAAAAGAATAGCCTGACCCTTGAAACATAAAGATGCACGCCGTTATTGCTATGAAATCGTATGAATGATTTTCTTTCGGTTAATTTTCCTCCTTTAAGAATTCAGCTTTTAGGACTTGCCATTTTCTGATATCATTAAAATGACATCTGAGATTCTATTTAGACTACTTTTGATTGTCACCTATGATCTTCAATATTAAAGACACCATCCTGATGAATTCCTAAAAAGGGAAAGCTCTCTCCCTGCTTCCCCAGATCTCAAAGATGCTGTACATTTCTCAAACACCTGATGCAAAAGCCCAACAACTATAACGTAACAGTGAAGGTGAGCCAATGGAAGCTAGCTGGGTCTTAACTGAGGTAAGGCAAGCTGTTCCAAGGTGCTTGGTGAGTAACCCCCTTTGATCCATGGTTTCAGTTACTCGCGGTTAACCACGGTTCAAAAATATTAAATGGATAATTCCGGAACTAAACTATTCATAAGTTTTAAATTGTGTGTCGTTCTGAGGAGTGTGATAAAATGATAAAATGTCTCACCTGCTCTGACCCTGGCATGAATCATCCCTTTGTCCAGGGTAGTCAGGCTGTATGCACTCCCCAACTGCATGTTAGTCCCTTAGTGGCTCTCTGGATTATTAGATCAACTGTTTCACTATTGCAGTGCTTATATTCAAATAAACCTTATTTTTCTTAATATTGGCCCCAAAGCACAAGAGTAGTGATGCCGGCAATTCATATATTGCAAAGAGAAGTTGTAAAGTTCTTCCTTTAAGTTGAAAAGTATGTATGTATAGGAAAAAACATAGTTTACATAGGGTTTGGTATTTATGTGTGGTTTCACACATCCACTAGGGATCTTGGAACGTATCCTCGGTAGATAAGGGGTGGTAACTGGGCTCCTAATAATAAAGAGTGCTTTTTATCCTTGATGTCATTTTTTAAATAAAATACTCTCTATTGCCTTTCAGGACTTCACCTCCTTTGAGAGTCCATGTCCCTCTAGCCAGCTTGTTAGATCCACATTCTCTGATACTCCACTTCATACGCCTCCACGCTCTGCCTTCTTCCCATCCTGCTCCTTTAAAAACTTCCTTGTTCTATACAATTCAAATAATTCAGTGTAGCTAGTCATCCAACACAGGAGAAAATGCTGCTGGAAAGCAAATTAAGTATACAAAATACTGTTTCATCACCTATGGAATGAATAAAGATTCAATAGACTACACTCATTATGGAGGGTGGAAGTATACATTGTTTTTGGAAAGTAACCCCTCAAAATGGACTATGATCCTTTGGCCCATTCATTTCCTCTTTTAGGAATGTAAGGGGAAATTCTACTTATGGGGATGGGGGCAATGAAAAATGAGATGGAAACTTAATGGACAAAGGTGTTCATCACAGCCTTTTTTATAGAAACAAAAACCTGGAAATTAATTGTTCAGGTCCAAGGAAATGGTTCAACACACTACGATGCTTTTTTCCATATATTATACTATCCTACAATGGCACTGTAAAAGAAAATGAAAAACGTATACACAGTGTGGTTACAAATGTGGAAAGAAATAAACTATATGTTGGGGTGGGGAGTAGTGTTGACACTACTTGTGACTGAGTGACAGAATTGTGAAGAATATTTTTTCTTTCTTCTACTCCTTTGTACTTTCAAAATGTTCTTTCCTAAGCAAGCATTAGTTTATAATGAAATAACACAATGAAAGATACAAACCTATTCTCACTCTTGTTAAGACAAATCTCAAAGTATAACAATTTCTGCTGGGCAACTTTAGTGATGTACTTTTAACAGCATCCTTTAAGAAGCAATACATCAAATGAAAGGGAGGCACTGGTTCATTTTAGGCAGCTGGGAATGAGTTTTTGAGACTGGGAACACACTCTGGCACTGCCTTAATCACTCCACAGGTCTGTCCGTTTGCCTTATGTCCTGACAGACAGAGATACAGTGAGGAAACACATTCTTTTGGTAGTTCCGGAAACTGGAGTCAGACAGTCATGCCCAAACATCAGCTCAGGAAAGATGGACATGGCCACCACCAGCGTGGGCCACAAGCCCTGGCCTTGTGTCTTTTGACCCTCTTGTCCCTTAGAAGAATCAAGTGTTTTTCATACTACTTTGAAAAGACCATTCGATGAAAAAGGATTTGGCAGATAGGAGAGTCCAGCAACAGCTCTTGGCCTCTGGATGGCCTGAATTCACGTCTCAACCACAGTCATTCACAGGCTGTGTACATCCTTTCTCATAAACCACTCCTGGCCTCGGCAAATAGGCATCTCCCACCAGTGCTGCAGCAAAGGTTGCTTTAGTGTGTAGTGTGCTGGGTTATTAAACTACCCCTGCAGAACTCGGCATCCTTCATCAGGTTTTTGTCCGCTCATTTCAAGGCCTCTCTCATACTAAGCACCCTCATAACCGGAGGCAGAATAATCTAATGGGATACCCACATACAAACACATGAAAAGTGCAAATACATGTTAACATAACGTGGCCTGAGTGTCCCTATAGGAAAGGACGCAGAGCAAGAGTGATCAGAAAGTCACAGAGCACAGCAGGGACTGGGCTTTTGATAAGCTTAAGAGCCTGAGAGACAAAAGGACGGACAGACAGGAAAAAGGAAGTGAGGGAGGCCTTCTCATTACAAAAGTTGAGTAAACACAAAGGCTATGTGGGCTTTTTAATTTTATTATCTCTGTTCTGGATTAACTGAGGGACTGCTGGGCTCCAACCTACCTAAAGCAACTGCTGGAGTATTTCTGACAGAGAAAAGGGTTGCAACTTTTAAATGCTCTTACACCTTAATCTCATTAGGTTTTCTTTGAAGCACCTAATGATCACAGAAGTCTTTATCAGGACACAGTGGGAGTAGGGCAGTGAGGCTGCATCCTTCACAGCAAAGGAATTAGCCATGATTGCTTTCTCAGGCAATACCTTACCTAGCTGAGATGTTTCATCTCCTCTAAGGATGGTCTCAGTGGGGCCTTCTCTTTGCTGACCTGCCACTCAGGGATGAGGAGGAGGCAGAGGAGGAGGAAGGATGGCAGGTTAGCCTGCCTCCAAAGCTTATGTTCTCATTAGAGTCGTGATATCACAGGCTTAGCAAGGTCTGGGGGCTCAGATGCAGTTCCCATCTCTATCCTGAGTGCACTGGGGGAAATCTCAGGAAGTCACACCTCAGGGCCCTGTTTCTCCAACGTCCTTCTGGGCCTAAACCCCTAATAAATCTAAATTCAAAGCTCTCCAAACAGGCCAAAATCTGTTACACAGTACAACCGATCTGTATGGATGTTGGCTATCAGGTGATAGACTAAGCTCTGCTTATAAAATTGATCATAATTATATAAATTTTTGCTAAGTCTAAAACCATCTTCTCACTTAAAAATGCTTCTCCCCAAAGAAAACCGGTTAAAATGCACTTTACTAAATATCTCCATTTGGGGGAACGATTTCAGTGCTTATGGAAGTTAACTCAAGAGCTGTGATTACTCTGCAAGTTAGTACTTCAGTAACATGCACATTTGTGAGAAAGAGACAAATTCTTTAACACGTATTTTGAAGGACAGAAGCTAAAGGAGTATATATAAAGACACCTAAAGTTTCTTTGGAATTGGGCAGAAATCTGAGATCAGAGCTGACAGTAGTACAATGAAATTGTAGCTGTCTGAAAAGATCATTTGGATGAATAATTGGAAATGTATCTCTGTAAGCATCAAACTTATTTGAATTGTTTTTGATAACATTTTGAAACTTCACCACCCACTTCCTTGTTATTAGACAGTATATGAAACAGTGTAATCTTGGCTTTATGGCTTTAGCTAATGACTAATAACAGTGTAACAGCAAATGATACTTATTATATACTCACTGCCTGCCTGATATCATTTCAGGGCTTTGTGTGGACTATCGCATTTAAGCCTTCTGACCCAACAAAGTGTGTACTATTTAACCCCTGCTTACACACGAGAAAACTGAAACTCTGAAAGATTTAAAAACAAAAAAAAAAAAACTTGCTTAAGGTCACAAAAACTAGTAAATGGAAGAGGCCAAATTCAGCCCTAGGTCATCTGACTCCAGAACCAGCCCTTCTCACCACCACATTGCTAAACATGGATGGAGCAGGGAAAGATAAATCCAGAGAAGCTCCAGGACCTACTTGAGTGAAGATAACAATGCGCTCTCCCCACCAGCAGAGGGGTGGTGAGATGGACGAGAAAGGTGAAGGGGATTAATGAAGAAGTACAAACTGCCAGTTACAGAGTAAATCAAGGGGATGTAAAGTATAGCATAGAGGATACAGTCAATAATATCGTAATAACTATGTATGGTGACAGATGGGTACTAGGCTTATCATGGTGATCACTTAGTAAGGTTAGTAAGTGTCTAACCACTGTTATACACCTGAAACTAATATAATGTATGTCAACTTGATAAATAAATTACAAATAAAAGAGCATGTACATTTATAGTTTGAAAGAGTTCCCACATTGTCACAACTTTCTTTTCCAGGCCACCTCTCCTCTCTTCTTTCTTCCCTCACCTCTCATTGTAAAGAATGTCCATCTGAATAATCACAAATGCCTCTGCTTTCTGCAGAGATGTTTATAAAGAGAAAAAAAATGTTGTATCAAACTTTCTCTGGGCAGCTTTAAAAAGAAGGAATTTCCTAAATCATGCCACTAGTAAGCTTTAAAAAAAAATTACTATAGTTAATGTAACTTAACCAATAGTTCAAATTTATAATTCTGCAGAATTACACTGTATGGTTTTGTACTCATTCTACATCAGGGTCTGCAAATAATTAATATGGACAATCAATTTATATACTTCTTTGACATTTTATTTAAGAGGCTAGCCACGTCAGGATGGTGAACAACACTCACCAAGGACTGAGCTTCCATTCTCAAATCAACTCTGCCACTAACTGGCCATGGGACTTCCAGAACAATCTTTGGGCCTCAGTGGCCTCTACTGTAAAATGAACAGGCTGAACTAACTCTAAGGTCCCAGCCAAATACAATACTTCATGACTTGGAGTATATGCGTACTTTCAAAAATCAGCGAGTTTTAATTTTTATGGCATACTGTTGGTAACAGAAAAAATAATTTGCAGTTTGTGTTAAGGACTTTTAAACAGATTTAAGAATGAGGGGTAAGGGGTTGGGGTTTAGAAGTAGGTTCAATAAACAAGACACTAGGCTAAGAACACTGAGGGAAAAGTCAAGACTTAGTTTCTCCAAAGAAAGAATCTCTTCCTTAAACTACCAAACACTGGCTTCTCCTTAATCATTTTTGTCTGCTTACGGGAAAGAGATTTCATTCTCTGGAGCCCACAGGGCAGCTGCTCCTATTTTGACCAATCAAAACTCATCTTGGACAAACACATACCTTTTTATGATTTTGTAGGTTATGAAGAACTTAAAAGGCCACAGGTTCTCTCCTGGGCAAGGGCGTATAAACAGGCTCCAGTGCAGTTCTGATCTAACCATGTACAGGCATAACCTGTTTTATTGCATTTCACTTTATTGAGATTCACAGATTTTGCATTTTTTTTTTTTTTTTTTTACAAATTGAAGGTAAGATCCTCCACCAGCAAAAAGATTACGACTAGTTGTACTGTGGTGGTCTGCCTCCGAGGTATGCCTATGTACTTAGTCCTCATCACTCACAATGACCTGTAGGGACTCCTCGCCTATGACCTTGAGACACAGGCTTTAAACTCTCTTTAATAAAGAATTTGTACTACCATGAATTATGAAACAATTCAATACAAATATCTAAGTTCTCCACTGAATTCCAACAAATTCAGATCTGAGACAAGGCCCTTTTTACACCTGTGAAATACTAGGGTAAATTTCTCAAGGTGGTTTAGTTTATTAGCTCACCTAATACAGATGCAATGACTCAAAAATGCATTGTTGTTTTTTTTACAGATGCTTTGATGCAAAAATGCATTTTTTTTAGCCTCTTTTCACACCCTTAACTGGGTTCTAACTCATAAATACAGCCCCTTTACGTGAATCTTAAATTACCTGGTAATAGGAAGACAGAATACTTCTCTCAGATAAATTATCAATAGCTTACAGAAAATTGAGCTGAACATCACTGATTATCCATTAACAATCTTTTCTTGCTTTCATATATTAATGTTCAAGGGTCAGTATCTACTTCAGTACTTACACTACTGAAATCTTAATTTATTCATCTACTTGTTAGAGAGAGAAACCTTTACAAACAGTCCATGACCTACCTGTTCTGAGGAGGTTCCTAGGAGTGGGGAGAGCTTGCATTTGCCCAAGTTCAGTGGGTGTGTTTAAGAGCAGGGTGGGCAGAACAGGCAAGGTGATAAGCCAAGAAGACCCAAGCTCCTTTAGGTCTTCAAATTGTGGTTTTTATTATTTTGTGGCTATTTTCCACACCAGAACTACCCATACAAATAAACTGAAAAGCTTCAAAATAAAATTATTCTGTTTTAATCTGTCAAGGTTATTCCTATGTCTGATCTTTAATAAAAGGGTTAACTGTCAAGAGTTAACATAAGTTATAGACTCAAGAACAACCTAAGGCTAGTGTAAGGCATAAAGATATATTTTAACTATTGGCCATCAATATGAAAATGTTCTTTAAACTTATGATTATATAAATGGGTCTGGGATAAAGAACTAAAGCCTGTTTTGAGAAACCTAGAGAAGCCAACAGCGATTTCACAGCTGATCAATCTAAAGCCTTACCTGATAGACCCAAAGCTGGCTGTCAACCCCACATCCACCCCATTTAGGGAAGTTCTCTATGATGGGAACTTCAGTCTAAGAAGGGAGGAATTCCCTCTGACAGTTGGACTGTCTTCAGCCCTTATTATTCAGGGAGTCCCAGAATTCCAGAAAATGAAAAAAAAAAAAATTAAGATTAGGGTGCTGATCCTAAAGGAGGGCAATGCAAGTCCTTTGTGTAGGCAAAATAATAATAATAATAATAAAATTCTAATTAAAGAAAATTGGGGTAGAAGGGGAAATGGACCATTTTTCCAAAAATTCCATGGTGCTATTTTAACTTCTGTACTTCATTATTCTAACACTACTTTGTAAGGCTAAGGAAAACCTGAGTACAATTTTTAAAAGATCAAACTCATGGAAATATGTACTACATATGTATTATCAATTTCAGGAAAATTCCAGAGTTTATTTACAGTTTTCATGGGAGGGGGGTGTGTGTTTTAATTTCAATTTTAAGTTTTACATCAAGATTTATCATCCATCAAATAAGTACTGAAAAGCAGGTAATATCTTTTTTTATGAAGGGGGCTAGGCATTATCCTATTTAAAATTACAGACTGTCTCCCATAGGCCCAAATTTATTAAAAATTGACCACAGTGCCAGTAACACAACTGCGTTGGCAATATAAAAATAGTATTGTCTTTAAGCCGAATTTACAGAAGAAAAGTTTGGCTCAGAAATTACTGTCCAAGCTGCCAACATGTTAGGCTTGCCCATATCTTCTAAATTTTATCTATAAAACTATTTATTTGTACATTCAGGTATGATAGGGAACCTAAGTGTATAAAAATAACTAGAAAATATAGGAACAATAAAGATCAAACATAAGTCATGATCCATTGGTCCATGGTGGTGTCTGAAACTGAATCTAAATGTGTCAAGTCCAGTGAGTGCCCTACTGACAGGGCCAACCACTCTTTCCTCTCTAAAACGAAATATTCACAGCCCAGTTTTAGAATCACATGAGTTACCTCTTCTTTCTTTTGGTTTACAAAGGAACACATCTGTCTGAACTAATCTGATGAAAAACCAAAATCTCTTTCTTCCCATTAGCCTCTGACTAAATACTAAAGTTAATTGTGCTGGCTTTTTTTTATTGGGGGGGGGGGGTCCTGGAGGGGGGAAGGTTCTTACTACCACATGGAATTTTAAAGACCACATTTAGTTCCATTACTTTATGCAAGACTGAGCAATTTCTAAACATTTAGATGTTAAGATGTTAGCACCACACAGACACAGAAGGCTACATAAATTTCCTCTACATGGTTAATTAAGACCTTTTGATTTAGAGACACAGATAACATGGATCTAATAGGGACAGATGTGCATACTATTAATATGCTGTCCTGAATTGACTGCTTCTGTCCCTCTACTTCAGTTCTAAATGCACTTTTAATCACTATTAGTATCAACAGCTTTTCAATATCCATGCATCTCTAGTATTTAAAATAATTTATTTGGACCACAGTCAGCTACACTAACTGGCAGTCATAGGAATTTAGAGGCAAGAGACATGTGAATTACACTGCTTCAGACTTACAGAAAATATAAGCAGATACAGACGTGGATGTAATTTACCTATGGGTTTTGATTGTATATTTTAAACAGGCTGCAAGGTGAAGAAGGGAGGGGGATAGTTGGTGAGGACTAGAGCTTTTTTTTCCATCTTTCTGGTTTGATAGCTGAAAGAATTTCATGGTGAAGGGCAACTGCTAGACAGAAGTTGTCAGAAGGAGTAAAATCCATTCCCTCAAGTCTGGGAGGCTTCTATGCCTGAGAAAGGGTCTCAAAGCAGAAAGGTTTAAGGGATGTGGAAGGAAGCTACCTGCTAGGAGGGATGGAGGCATTCTACCTAGGGTCAACTGAAAGGGACCCAAATTGAGTTTAACTTGCTCAATTACAGTTTAACCACATCCATCTGGTCTTAAATTGACAAATCCTGTGACAATAGTATTGCTTCCATTCTGTAGTCACTCAAGCTAAATTACCTCTTCACCACCTCAAAATTCTGTTTACTGTCTAAAAATTCGATAATCAGTTAGCTGCCTCTGATTACCTACCCAATGTCAAAACACAAAATTCGTTTTCACAGAATCTCTGTGAAATTTTTTTAAATAACAAAAACATCACTTCCATTCATAATGTATTTTAGAAATCTGAATCAAGATTTGGGATGAAATGTATTTAATATGGTTTCTACAGCTCTTGGACTGTATAAAAATCCAGGCTGGCATAACGTCATATAGGAGAGCAGCTGTGGAAGGAAGCACGTCTAGTGATCTTGGTGACAGGTGACTTGGAGGAAGTCATGGCTTCAAGTGATGACTCTGGCACTGACTGGTTGTGGAGCTCTGGGCCCTTCAACTTTCATCTTTAAAATGACCGTTGGAAATTATTTTAAGGTCCTCATCTTTACGCCAGTCATGAACTAACCACATGTTACAAATTCCAACTGAAGAGTTACGAGAAAGAAGTTATGAAAGATTTATCAAAGGCCATGTTTATCCTAGATTAAGTTTGTCGTCATTGTGTCATCATTGTGGAGGCAAACCTGTTGCATCACATGAAATACTTTTTTTCTGGCTACACTAGAAATGCGGGAGGCAATAAGTCTGGCTTTTGCAATTTTTCATTTTTTTAAGTAAACAACAGTGTGTCCCCTATGAAGGCAAGTTCTCAAGTTTCACCTTTATTATAATCTGTAAGTACACACAGGATGCCACCTGGCACAATGGGGCCACATGGCTGAACGCCGGAGTGTGCTGGCTTGCTGTTAGAATCTTTTTATGATGTGTGATGGATGCTTTGCGTTTACATTCAAGGTTCATTTCAAAGTCATGTCCAGGTCTTATTTGGGGCTGTTGGGGACCTTCACTGTCACTGTTCTCAGGGGCGATTAAACGTGTACCAGCCAGTGGAAGAGGAAGTTTGCACACTACGTGCCCATTTCAAATCTACCTCGCGTGGTTTATGCTCACCCAAACATGCAAGTTAGAAGCAACGGGATTCAACCTCGGCTGGCCATGGATTCCGTCTACTATGATATTGAAAAAAGCAAAACGAAAGAGCCTTTGACACGGCAGCTAGTGTTGGTGGAAGAGCTCCATGTCCCCCCTACATTGTAACATTACAATCTGAAGAGTTTCAAAGATTTGTCGTTTCTCCCTGAAAACAACCGCGGTAGGGAGGAGGGATTTCTAGCACCGTGTACTCACCTCTTTGATCTTTGCCCTCTTCTCACGGATGGCGGCGTCGGCCGGCTCCCGGCCAACCGCTCCGATGGGGGGCACGAAATCCACCGGGGGCAGCCCCCTGAACACCGCCTTGTCACGCAGCTGGTCCTGGGCCACCTTCTCCTTCTCCAGCAGTATGTCTCTTTGGATCTCCTCGGGCAGCTTCTGCAGGGTCTCCTTGGCTTCCCTGAGAGCCCGCTCGTGGTTTTCACGGATCCGGGCCAAGTTGTCCTCCAGCGCGGCGGCGGGGTCTCCGGGCGCGCCCTCATCCCTGTGCCGGGCGCGTCCTTCTGCCGAGTCCTCGGCGCGCCCCCCGGGCCCGGGCTTGTGGTCGGCGGCCGCCTGCAGGGCTGGGCTGGAGTGGAACAGGACCCCACTGAGCAGCTTGGAGGAGTCGGGCAGGAAGAAGATCGCTCCGAAGCAGAGCGTGATGAAGGCGCTGAACACCAGCAGCAGCACGAACTTCTCCGTCAGGCGGAAGGCAGCGGGGCCCGACCCCTTCCTGCCACCGCCTCCGCCGCCGCCGAGACCCCCGCCCAGGCCGCCGCCCGCAGGGCTGCTGAAGAGCGGCAACAAGCCCCCCACCGGCATCGCTGCCGCCGCTGCGGTGGTCCGGCTGCCCGCTGTCCAGTGGCCCCGTGCCGTGCCGCTCAGCAGCCAAACTTCGCCGCTGCCCGGCGTCAGCGGTGGCGGTGCTGAGTCCTGCGCATCCAGGCCACCCAAACCCCTGGGCTGGGCGGCAGGTATCCCCTGGGGAAACAGCTCCCCTCTGGGTCTTCTTGGGGCGGCTCCTTTGGCAAACAAGTACGCGCGACTGACCGCTGGATGCAGCCCCTGCGGGGAGAGGAACAGGAAAGCGCAGTATTGACGATGATGCTGATAAAGTTTCCAGCGGGTCAACTCCCTCCGACGGCCGTGCGCGCCGCTAGGACAGCTCCCTCTGCGCGGAGTCGGGAGTCCAGCTCCGGGCCACGCCCTCGGAGTCCACTCTTTGAACTTGGGGTGAAGTTGACGGGCCCCAGGGGGCGGGGTGTTCCGCGCACACTCGGAGCAGAGGCGCGTGCAGGCAGCTCCCCGAGAGGGCAGCGCGCCTTGGGGCAGGAGGGGTGCAATGTGGGTCGGGGGCGCGTCAACTTCGCCCTCTCCCCATCTCGGAGCTAGACTCGCTGTCTCTGCTCCCCAGGCAGCGGTGAGCGTGCAGCCGGGCAGCCCCGCAGCCTGGGGCGCCGCTCCGCCGGGCGAGCGCGCCGACCCGCGGGCGAGGGGGAGTGCGCAGGCGAGCACGATGCCCTCCGCCGCGGCCCCGCGAGCACTGCCACCACTGCCGGTCTCTGGGCGGTCGGAAACGGGGGCGGTGACGCGTCCGGAGAGTGATGGCATGGCCGGGCCAATCATGCGCCGCTCAGGGTCCCCCCTCGGGGGCGGAGCCGAGGCGGGGAGGGAGCCGCGTGGGGCGGGGAGTTGACGGGAAGCGCAGCCTCGCGGGGGCCCGGCGGAGGGCGGGAAGGTCGTGTGTCCCGGAGGCGCGAGGCTGGCTGGAGCGGGAGCGGGGAGGGCTGTCAGAGCCCCGGCGGAGGCCCCGGGCGCGGAGCGGCGGGCGGGGCTCAGGGTCGGGCCGTGTATCCTGCGCTGGCTTCGGGCCCGGGTCCCGGCGCGGGGTGGGCGGTTCTCCAGTTGCCGAGGAGGCGCCTGAGCTCACGCTGGACCCCTGTGTCGCGCCCTCGGACCCAAGTGGGCCGGGCCACGTGGGGCTTGCCCGGAGGGCGCCCCGCGAAGGGCAGGGTCTCCAGGAGAATCGCCGGACACTGGGTCGCTCGGAATAGCGTCTTCAGTAACTACCCTCTTTTTCGGCAAGGACTCCCCGATGTCCCGCAGCAGTGAAACCCAAAGTCTCTACGTGATCCGCAGAGCTGTTGAGCTCCCTGGTCTAACATCCCAAGTCGCTTAGTTTTATGGTTGCTTAGGAGTCTTCCTGTGCATCCACTCCCCCTTAAAAAAAAAAAAAAATGTGTGTGCCTCCACCACCCACTCCCACTTTCAAAATGCATGTGCCTCATAGAAGCTGTTCACATTTTCCATTTAAAGAAGACAGGTTTATGTTGCCAGAGCTTCAAGTCATAAATCTGAACCCTGTCTTGAAATGACGTCTTGGATTTGACTACTTCCATGGAAGTCAGAACTTCATGTCCAACAGAGCTTGGTGCCAAGACAGTCTTATAATTGTCCAAAGTGGGTTTGTAATTCCCGTTACTCTGCAAAGAAAGGGTTTATCCGAGAGGCGAAAGTTGAGTGACTTCCTATTTTTGAAACGTACTTGGTAGCAGGCTCGTCCTATCGCTCACCCTTCTCTAGAAGCATGATTTTAGCTCTAGTTCTGCCTGGTGTCTTCAAACAAAGGAAACAGCGAGCACCTTTCAGGAAGCTGTGCACAATACAATTGCTTTCAGGTGTTAGGCTGTATGAGCAAATATAGATAAAAAATCCTTATTGCATTTTTTATTTAAGTGTTCATTTAAACCATCATTATGTGTTGTATATTTGTTTTCTGTGAAATGAGTCATACATACCCAAGTTTCTGTTGATGGGAAATTATTGTTTGAAAAAGCTGACATTATGGCTTGGTGATGTTGATAACTGCTATGAAATTGTATGCCCAGAAGAGTGCAGCATATCCAAGCAGGGTAACAAAGCTTAGAAGGATCAAAAAAGAAAACAATGATTTTTTTTTTTTAATAACAGAATGGTAATTTTTGTTTCAAAGTTGTGGATAGACTGAAAAGTTTGACTCACTGTGAAATAGTATTGTTTCCAACAACATCCTTAAAATTTAGTTACTTCATGGGTAGATTAGATAACAGATAGATAAGGATAGGGTTAATTACCCTAAAAGCCAATCTCATAATCATCTTTTTAGGAATGATTTATTATTTTATTTTATTATTATTATTTTTTATTTGTTTTTATTTTTATTGTGTTTTGAGGGCAGTGACACTAGCCCTCATATGTGGGACCGAACCGGGGCCGCTGGCTTCCCAAGCCAGTGCTTAACCAAAGCGCCACTCGGCCGGCCCTAGGAATGATTTATTATTTTAACTATTATGTTTTAAGAATATAATATGCCCACGAAATATTTAGAAACTTTGATTTAAAATTGATGTTATTAAGTATTCCAGAAAAGCATTAAATCTACTTTTAAGTGAGCGTTGAAATGGTGATTAAAGGAAGTAATAGACTGAATTTTATTTCTGGCGGTCTTTAATTTTGATACCAAACCAGTTTAGCAACTGGACTTAAAGGTGATTTTTTCCCCCCTAAAAACTTTAAATTTGATTTATCTAGATTGTATTTAAATCTTTTAAAGTGACTGTTTATTTCTGTTCATCTTTATGGAGCTTATTTTAAAATTGCTTTTTACCTGTATTACCTGTATTTCTTATAAAACCGATTTATTATGAGTGAAGCTTGGCTTTAGTAATTTGTTAAACAAGAAATTAGTATTGGTAGTTGATTGTGAGTATATATTAAAGAGTGCCAGTCTCCGTTAGTTAGCATCAGAAATATGTGAGAACGCTTGAATTTGGGCTAGTACAAGTTTAAAACAAATTCAAAGAGAAGGTATTTTAAGAGACATACCAACCAAATTAACCATGTGAAAAACCTTTAAAATAACCATGAAAATCCCCGTGTATTCATAGTAAGGGACAAGTATAGTATGGTCAATAAGTAAAAATGTACATTTTTGTAGAAGCAAAATCTGACACTGCCCTGATTTCAATAGCGTGAGCACTTCACATTCTACAGTTGGGAAAACAATACTTTGCATCTCGAGATCAAGCAAAATTAAGCTGACTGGTTGTGGTCCACAAATAATAAAACTTTGACTATATCCTGTAAATCCAGACCCCTTCCCCCACCACCACACACACACACACAACGTATTTATTTGAATATATGTCACAATCTTTGTAAATGCAATGATTGTGATAGTTGCTGTTTTCTCATTACAAATAGTCTAATCCAAACTTAGCAACCTTAGTAATTTTGTGTGGTTTTTCTGTTTAAATACTTGCTGTGTTTCCTTATTTGGCCAGCCAGTCCTGAAGTATGACTCACTTATATCTTTCGCAAGTTTGCTTGCAAATTTTATTCTTACATCTTCCTTTTCCAATGCGTATATCTTTTTATTTTTCTTTGACAATTTGTAAATGTTTGAGTGTCAAGATAAAATCTTTAGAATCAAGTAATTTTTATTTATTTATTTATTTATTTTTGAGGGCAGTGTCACTGGCCCTCATATGTGGGACCCGAACCCCGGCCTGCGCTGTCTTGCCTAACCACCGCGCCATTCAGCCGGCCCTCAAGTTATTTTTTAAAACCTGGTTTTGGTTATAGATATCCCCCCAAAGTATAAAGAAATTCCAAATTTATTTGGCTGCTTGGATTTTTCTGTTTTTAAAATTACGTTTAACAAAGGGTAATTTTACATTAACATGTCTAAAATTAAATATAATAGTTATAAACATGGTTACAGAGGAAAAAGTAACAGTATTTTTATAAAAACTGGTGAATGAATATTTTTATAAAGTTAAAATTTTTATAAAGTTAAAATTTCTAAAAATTAAAGTGTAAATATTTCTTAGCAGAAATTTTCTAGAAGATACTTGATAGCAGTTTATGCAAGAACTCTTGAAAATTTTTGTGTTTTGCTTTAAAAATAAAAAGTAATCTAATAAAAGAAATAAATGAAACATATGTGTAATAATTAACTACTAAAAATTTCCAACAAATTAGACTTCTGATAAAACCTTCCTACAACTGATTTTCTAATTGTCTTCAAATTCCAGATCAGAGTAGGTTTTTCTCTGAATTTTTTTAAAAGTAAATATAATATGCAAAATATAGTTTGGTATAGACATTAATCTTGAAATTTCAATACTTCAATGGGCAACTCTGAATTTTACATGAAATTTATTAAGATGGGAATTAACCAAAGTTTAAAATAAACTATCAATAATATTTGTGGTCATGTGAGGGGCTACAGTCATACCTGGTTTTTACCCGCTCCTCAATTTATTTTGGAACTAACTGCCTGAGTAGCAGATTATTTTTACAGAACTTGGATCATCTCTCTCTCTCTCTCTCTCTCTCTCTCTCTCTCTCTCTCTCTCTCTCTCTCTCTCTCCCTCCCCCCTTCCCTCCCTCCCTTTCTCCCTCCCTACCCCCCTCTCTCTCTGTTGGGGAGGGTAAGAGATCTAAGACCCTAGGGAAGAATAAAATGTTGGAAGAAATACTGTTGCAATGCTAGTAATCAAAATAATTAAATTAGAAAGTATATTTATCTTGAATGTTACAGCCTAAGGACAAACAGACTTATTTGGAAGAAGAGGAGATATAATGATTGTTTCAGACAGATTGGAAAGCAACTTTCAAGGTCAGAAAGTTTTATGGAAGTTCTTAGGTATAGTTTTCCCTCAACAAGTGTAGCTTTCTTTTGGTTTCAAGTGTGTCACTAGTACTACTACCCTTATGGTGTTTTTGTTTTGTTTTGATTTGATTTGATTAGCAAAAGGACGGAAAGCAATAAGCATAGAGAGAGGTTTTCCCGAGGTGGGTTTGAATGAGAGAATAATTTATTATAGAGGTTATGCATGTCGTTGGCTGTGGGATCATGGGTCATAAGTCACCTATCTTCTGTATCTCTCATTCTTCATCTGTAACATTGCTGTGATTCTCAGATTAAATGATATAACTGATGTGTCTGGCACAATTGGCATTCATAATTAATTCAGTTTCTCCCCTCCCCTAATTAATGTCAGGAGGGGTGAAAGAACAGTGTCTATAGGATTCCTATAAGGGAGAACAAGAAAAGGGTAGCAGGGAAGTCATTTTAGATTATGTGTTTCTTCACATGATTGTCACTTTTCAACTTCTGTCCTCTATTTAAATAATATGCGCTGGAAAAGGAGTGGGTGGGGGACAGCCTCAGGTTTGATAGGGAAAGGGTCCTACAATGTTGCTCTACTCTTTAGGACCAAAAGGTTTACCAGCCAACCGACTTTGTAATCCCTAAAGCCTTGAGAAAATGTGAATGATAGCAAAGTCTCCAAGTGAGAAGAATATTACTGCTCAGTGCTTGAAAGATCAGGAAACCAAGGATTCAGGGTGTAAAGGCTGAACAGAGAATGCCAACAACCTTTAGGAGTCCCTGTATATGTTTGAATTTTATAACTTGAGAAGAATATACTATTTTGACTGAATGGAAACTAAAGGGAAAAGTTCCCTTTCTACAGCCAGAGAATGATACAAGATTTTCCTTAGTTTTTAATTCATTAGGTGCATTTTAAAAAGAAATAGGTTTTTCTTTAAAAAAATAATTTTTCTCTCCATTCTCTGCCCCATTAAAGATCATATGCATTTCCAGAAAAAACAAACTCAGAAAAAAAAAGTAATGATACATTATTCTACACAATTGAAAATTTCTTTTTCATGAAATTAAGTGAAATGAAACCACATGTGCTTGTTCCTATTTTGGAGAAACTATCTATGACTATGACAGGACAGCACTTGGCTTCCCAGTTTCGTTGCAAAATAAATGTGGTTTGCACTACATGTTCAGTCTTTGACATTGTCCTCAGGGCAGAGCTTTGTTTTGGCGGTGGGTCTCTGTAAATGGATAGGAATTCATCTGTGATTCTTCATCTATTGAACTTATTTTTCAAGTTCACATGGAGCATTCTCCTGCAATATACAGATTCATTTAGGGGCAAAGGAAAAGGCAGATCTGTGTTGCAGGTAGTACGTGGACAAATATCTACTGAATGTGGAACTGGTAATCTGTTTGGTATAATTAATACTGGTCTGGACTGTGGGAATGAGAAGGACATACTGAAATTAACATAGAAAAGGAGAAGGGAAGAATTCCGAATCAGTGACCATTTATCTATTAGACTTAATGGTCTGGAACTGGTAGAGTCTCGTACCAGTTCTACAAATTCCTGGGTTTAAAATGTGTTGAGATTGACATACTTAATCTGGCTCTTAGAATATAAACAGTGTGAATATCCATGAAATCATTAGGTTCTCAAGTTTTTCCCAAATATTAAACAGGTATAATGCATTCCATTATCATGATACTATCATATCTTGAACAGTAACCAACAAGAAATTAAGCTATCAAGGGCCTAAAAGTGTCATCCATTTTACATTCCTAATGCTAAAATCCACATATATCTCTATCAAGAAATGAATTTCAATATTCTTAAAAGTATAATAAGTAGCCATTATACAGAATTTAGTTTACTTGCATCATCCTAGAGCTAATTTCTTTTATTCCATAGGTGTTCATAGGGTAGAATAAATTCCTATCAGAAAAGAAATGTAAATTGGTGAAACTTTTCAATTAACTAATAGGTTATATATAATGTGCCATTAAGTACATTTTATTAAGTGCATGTAGTTTCATCATTTCCTTCTCTTTGAAAAAAAGTTTTAAATTAACATAAACTGCTGGTGGGAATGTAAAACAGTATAGCTGCTTTGGAAAAGAGCTTGGCAGTTCTTTAAAAGGGTAAATATAAATTTACCGAATGACCCAGAAATGCCAGCTCTCAGTATATACCCAAGAGAAATAAAAATATTTGTGTACCTAAAAATCTCTACATTACTGTTCATAACAGCATTATTCATAATAGCCAAAGGAAGAAACAACATAGATGTCCATTAACTGATCAGACATGGGATAGCCATACAATGGAATATGATTCAGCAAAAAAAAAAAAGAAAAAGAAAAAGGTAATGACACACACTGCCTACAACATGAATGAACATCGAAAGCTTTATGTTCAGTTAAATATGCCAGACACACAAGACCACCTATGATATGGTTCCACTTATAGAAATGTCTAGAACAGGGGCATCCTTAGGGACAGAAAGTTGGTTAGCTGTCCTTTTGGTCTGAAGTCCTGAGAAGTTGCAGGGTTCACCACTAACGCGTACAAGGTTTCTTTTGGGGGTGATGAAAATGTTCTAAAATTGATTGTGGACGTAGTTGTATGAGTCTGTGAATAATACTAAAAACTATTGAATTGGGCAGTCTAAATGGGTGATTTTTATGGTATGTGAATTATATTTGAATAAAGCTATGACAGAAAGAATCTTTTCCTTTCAAACTGGTTTATAAGAATCTTTCTCAAGAGTCATGGAATACCTTAAGGAAAAAAAAAAGATAAAAAAGAACAAGATGAAATAGACATTACACTAAATAGTATTATTAAATATTTAAGCCTGATAAGTAGTAAGTAGAGAGTATAAAGTCAAGAAAAATTTTCAAGAACACAGAGGAAAATGCTATAATTTCTCAGCTTGAGAAATACATATTTTTATTGAGCAGTCAAACCAAAAGAATGTTTTTAAGTTATGAATCACTTCTATACTCTACACTCTTTCCTATTAAGTAAAACGTAGACAAGTAATATCATTCATATTTTTTTGATGTGTGGAAAATTACTATTAAATTAACGGTACTTGGGCCGGCTGAGTGGTGCGGTGGTTAAGCGCTGGCTTAGGAAGCCAGCAGCCCCGGTTTGGGTCCCACATATGAGGGCCAGTGACACTGCCCTCAAAAAAAACCAAAAAAACAAACAATAAATTAACTGTACTTCACAGCTCTGTAGTGACCAAACTGTTTCCAGGGGAAATTAACTTGCAAAGTAGGCAGCTTAAACTAAGCTAAATGATGTAGAGGCAAGAGAGCTGGGTTAGAAATCCGAAGACCTGTTTTTATTTTTGTTTTGTTTTGTTTTTTAAATGTATTTTTATTTACTCCTTTTATTTATTTTTATTTTCAATTACAGTTGACATTCAATGTGATAGTAGTTTCAAATGTACAGCATAGTGGTTAGACATTTATATAACTTACGAAGTGATCTCCCTATTAAGTCTAGTACCCATCTGACACCACACACAGTTCTTATAACATTAATGACTGCGTTTCTTGTGCTATACTTTACATCCCCATGATTGTTTTGTAACTGTCAATTTGTACCAGAAGACCTATTTTTATAGTACTTTTTTTTTTTTTTTTTTAGCTGAGCCATCCTGCCACCTGTTGGCAGCCTAGTGGCAGCTCGGGCTGGGCATCGAACTGCTTTTGCTCAGAGCTTAGCTTGCGCTTTTTTTTTGTTGTTGTTGAGTGCAGTGTCACTGGCCCTCATATGTGGGACCTGAACCAGGGCCACTGGCTTCCGAAGCCAGCGTTTAACCACCACACCACTCGTCCGGACCCCTATTTTTAAAACTAACTTTGATTACTTGGATTATTTAAACATTCAGCCTCAGTTTCTCCTTCTGTAGAATAATAGGGACTCCTAATTGAAAGGTTGTTGTGACTATCAAATTAGATAGCATATGTATATCAGAGAATGATCTACACAGTATTATAACAACTATTAATAATCAAAATATTAATTATTAGCAAAATAATATTATTTAGTAATATTAGTAATTTAGTAATTTAGCAGTTGGAGAGCCTAACATCAGAATTCTAACACAATGATCATTGAGAAGACTAAAGGGATAAATTTGTATGTTTTTTTTCCTTCCTTCCTCCCTTCCTCACTTGCTCTCTTTTTTTTTTTTTTTTATCTATTAGGTTGGTACAAAGGTAATTGCGGTTTTTTGCCATGATTCGTAATAGCAAAAACCACAGTTAACTTTGCACCAACCTAATTCTATCTTCAAGATCTTTAACTCAAAAAGTTGAAATATTTTGAAAAATTTATTACTATTCTATTTTTTAAAGAAATCATGAATATTTAATAGGACATATTATCAAATTTATAGCAGAACTTATATCTGACTCTTCTGTGTTCAGTTAATCCTGCCAAAATAAAAACCATTATCCTGCATGCCCTCTATAAGTAATAACAAGCAGGACATCCCGAGAAATTGTCTAGTTTTCTGCTTTCACTTAGTAGTCACATCCCCATTAAACTTATATTTTTCCCTCTTCAATTGATTTTTACCTTTTGCACTTTTATAGTTTTATAATCTTATCACAAATGTAATACATATTATAGAAATGTAATACATATTTATTATAGGAGATATAGACTAAACAAAATTAAAAAATTTAAAATTCTTACACCAATAATGCAGCTGTACATATCTTGTAAAGCAGCATAGCTGCGCCCTCTTTCAATGTGTTCAAATAAACATCATTTCTGGATTTCCTCCCTTCTCCCCTGCCTCAGCTTTGAAAACTTTATTTGTAGTGGCTAATATTTCTCTTTTTGAATTAAACTTAAAGGTAGGTGGAGATGTGCAATGCTTTTATTAAAGCTCTAAACTTCCTCATTTTTAAACATGGCAACAAATGGGAAATGAAAGTTTTTATCACTGATTTCCTTTTTCTAATCATTACAGTTTTCCCTTTATGCTGATCACTTATTTTTCTACTATCACATGATACCAAATCATTAAAATGTGGTGTGGTTTTTTTGTTTGTTTTGTTTGTTTTTACTACAGAGAGATGTTTTCATAATTGGAGAAATTAAAAACAATTAAGAAAAAAGAAACCAACTATTTCCACTACATTGAAACAATCACATTTAATATACTTTTATATCTTTATCATTAAAAAAAATACTCATAAAGAAAAAAAAATTTAAACTCATCAATGTAAAACATCTAAACATTCAGGTGCTATTTCTTTTTCAAACCATAGAAATTTGATACATGAAGGGAATTATCTGAACTAGTCCAAGAGGGCTTTTCTCACCATTGCCTCTTCTTTTTATGTGCCTATTAGATTCAAATTATACAAACCCTGTTTAGTTGACTGAAAGATTCAATTTTCATTATACTTTTCTTTCCCCTTTGTTTGGAAGTTTTTAGTTCAATTTAAATTGTTAAGTTTTTTTGTTTGTTTTGATTTGCCTTGCCCAGCATATGCTATATACAGTTAGAAGAAACTGGCTCATTAGTTCTTTCCATCTCTCAAAATAAATTTTGTTATTGTTAATTTTTCCTTTCAGTGTTACTTGTCTTTCCAAAAGATAAAGGTTTAATTCTGGACACTGATCTACAGTAGCCTTGTAAGAAATTTAGTCACCAGTCTTTAAGTAAAAACAGAGTTCTTTGTCATCTCATAAGGGCCTCACTGTTTATGTAGTAAAATAAGGGATTTTGAAGTCTGAAATGCAAACGTAAAATTGTAGCAGTTTTCAGACCTATCTCATGAAAAACCAAACATGATGGAAACAATGTGTTGAAATTAGGCTACCAAGTAAAGAGAATCCATATTATTTTCTGTTTAATCTCATTTCCTTCATTTAGTACATGAAGAAGTGATGATATAAACTGTTTTTGAAGTGTGTGTGTGTGTGTGTGTGTGTGTGTTGTATCAAAGATGTTTTGGACAAAACATTTCTAGCTCCTAAAGTTAATCAATATTCTTCTTTAATAAGAAAAAAAATATTTTTTTTCACTGCCCTCCTCCCCCTAACCTGCTTAAATTCTGTGGTACATAATTTCAATAAATGCTTTGTTAATATCCTGAGCCCTTTGTCCCTATGTCTTCTTGTCACATTTTTTTGGCAGAACCTCAAGGAACGCAAACATCCACTTTTTCAGTGCTTGCTCCCTGGCAGCCAGGCTTTGTCTGGTAGAATAAGTACGTAATGGCAGATTGATTCTACCAGGCCTCATATCCAACCTCAAATGGGCCTTGGCATTGCCCAGCAAACTTCCTGAGTCTACTGGTCAGTTTCCACTCCCACCCCACACAACAATTCAGGCCTTCTCCATTCTCTTTCCTTCTCTCCAGCCCAGTAATTCTCAGTGGGGGCTATTTTACTCTCTTCCTCCCACCCCCAGTCCCTACAGGAAATTTGGAAATGTGTGAAGACAGTTTTGATTGTCACACACACAGGGCTGGGGGTGGGGGGTGGGGCTTGATACCAACATCTAGTAAGTAAAGGCCAGGCGGGCTGCTCAGCACCCTTCAGTGCATAGGACAGTCCCGGACCACATAGAGTTACCTGGTCTACGAGGGCAGTAATGCCAAGGATGAGAAGGCCAACTATAGTGCCTTGTGCTCAGCACATACTTTTCTTCCTTTACAGAGAAAATAGCAGCCAACTGTTAAGAACTCCTTCATCTTCTCTATTTCAAACACAAAGTGCATATTTCTGCACAGAGCTTCCCATCTTATTACACTAGAGAGACCAGCCCCTTCTCCTGGCTGAGGCTAACCCCACCACCTATGCTGTAGACTTAAAAGTTTCTCAATTTCTCTATAACATTATATAGTATTTATTATTCATTATTCTCTGTGTATTTTCAATCTTGCCTTCCAGGTGCTTCTTTTTTATTTTAAACCCAATAAAGTTTCTTCAACTAAAATAAACAAACAGCAAAATAGCCCTCCTCTCCCTCCAGGTACAACCCTGTGCTCTCTCTTAGCAGTCACAGTTCTCCAAATAGTTGTTAATGACACCAGCTGTTTACAATTCCTCATCTCCCACTCACCGCTCAACCTACCCCAGTCTGGCTTCTGGACTCATCAGTCCATTAAAACAGCTCTAATGAAGGTCACCAAATGCCCTGCACATCATAAATTCCTGAGATCATTTTAAATCTTCATTTGATGTCACCTTTCAGTAGCATTCAACAATGTCTCTCACTCCCTGCTTTCTGAAACCAGTCTTCGCTTGATTTCTGTGACACAACAATCTCTTGGTTTTCAACACCTCTGATCAATTCCTTGGTTCCTGGTTTATTCATCCTCTTCTTGGCCTTTAAATGTGTTTCCTTAAGGCTCAGTGCTGAGACTTCACATCTTCTTAATTTTCACTCTCTTCCTAGCTAATGTCATTCAGACCCACTGCTTCATTTAACATATATATGCAAGGTATTTTCAAATTAGTATTTGTGGTTCAGACCTCTCACAGTTTAAGATCTGTATATCCAGTTACCTTTCTTTCTTTCTTTCTTTCTTTCTTTCTTTCTTTCTTTCTTTCTTTCTTTCTTTCTTTCTTTCTTTCGTAGGTTTCAAAACATTTCAATCTTATCATATCTCTAATTGACATCTGCCTCTTTTCTTAGACCCTCCTCTTTCCAATATTCCTCTTCCAATTTTGGGGAGATGCCCCAGTTTTAGTAAAAGGGAATCCCTAACTTTTTACCACTAAACCTAGAAAGGCTTGGTCCTCATTCTCCCTGATGTCAAGGCATCCAGTTGGATCAAAGCTTTCCAATTACTTCTTTGCTTCCTGAGTAACTGATTCATTTTTTTAATTAAAATTTATTGGGAGTGACAATGGTTAGTAAAATTATGTAGGTTTTCCAGTGTATTATTCTGTAGTACATCATCTATATATCACACTGTGTGTTCACTATTCAGATATGACTCAGCAATCCCTCTCCTGGGTATATACTCCAACATCTGAAAACATTTATCTGTAAAGATATATGTGCTCTGATGTTCATTGCAGCGTTATTTACTGTGGCCAAGACATAGGAACAACCAATGTGTCCTTCAATAGATGACTGGATAAAGAAGATGTGGTATATGTACACAATGGAATATTACTCTACCATAAGATGAAATAGTGCCACTTGCGACAGCATGGATGGATCTTGAGATGATTGTGCTAAGTGAAATAGGTCACACAGAAAATATTGAACAACTGATTGAAAAGCCAAGAGGTGTTCATCATTCATTCCAAGATGGCAATATTGGTGTTCTGCTGCTGTAGTTTTGGTGTTCTGGACAGATTGTTGCTTCTAAAAGATGTTTATGATTCTGTGTGGTTCTAGGGCCTCCACAGTGATCTCTTTCTTATCTAGTTTTCTACCCTGATCAGTTTGAAAAGTGGGGTTTGCATCTGAGGACAAGGGTGCTTATTTGGATGGGGTCCTTCCTCTGTTGTCATCCAGATATTTTTGGTACCACTCTTTCACAATCAGCTCTTATTTTCATGCAAGAACTAGATAGGTGGACAGTGAAACATGGCAACCCAGAAAGAATTCATGTTGGGAAAGGGGGAAAGTCTGGTTTTGGCTTTGGTTTGCCAGGGATAAAAGACTGTTAGCCCAATGATCGAAAATTCCTAGGTTTTAGTTCATACCATGAGCCAAAAATTTAGATATTTGAATTTAATCATCTCTTTCTTTAAAAGTTACAATGCCAGCAAAAGGACTAACTGCCACCCATGGTCACTGACTTGTTTGAATCCTTCACTGGTGGTGGCAACATTGTCCTTAGATATTTACCCCTATTGAGCACTTGAGTTCAGGTGATAATTACCTTTTGGTCATTGTATGCCACAAATTTCTAGATTATCTTCCTTATAATATTAAAGACGCTTTTGTGGCTCTCTGTAACACCTTACTTCCTGGTTCCAAAATATTTTATTAGTTAAGATGTTTTTGATTGCCAATAGCAGAAAGTAATACTGGCCTCCTTTAGCCAAAAATAAAAGAAGAGAGATTTATTAGAAGAATATATAAGGTTCAGGGAAGCAACATGTGACTATTATTCCCCTAAATGAGGTGGTTATGCTGCTAGAGGGACCCAGAATTATTTGCAGACTTATATCCAGAGTTAGAACACAGAAAACCCCAGGGCATCAATTATAAAAGTGAAACCTGAGTGGAGAAGGCTTAGACATCAAAAGATTATTGAACTTTACTGGTTTACATTAGCAGTAATTTGGAGAACAGATATAAGAATTTTTGGGTATATGACCAAAAATGGAGAAACATAATTTTAGATTAGGCTGAATGTATTGACATAAATTCACTTATCAGAGATTTCTGATGCCATGTGGTGGTAAAAAGCTGGACTGGTTAATACTAATTTAGGCTTACAAATGAACTTGAGATATCAGAAATGTCTTAGAATAATGAAGAGAAATAATGTAGAAAAAATAATCAGAGGGTGGAGTGACTGGATTTGAACATCCATTAAGTGAGTTCCTCCAGCAGGCCCAGGAGACATTCCCTTCACTAGGGTTTTGAGACATATGTTGTAATTGAAGCTCAGGCATATTACAAAAGGGGTGTAGTGGTTGTTCTCTGGAGGCTGTGGGAGAAGCCGAAATAGAAATGGGTTTCCTGATTTCAGTAGGAACAGTGAGTCTCTAAGGTGTTAGAAGCCAGCTAGGTCACTTGCCATTAGAGGAAGGGTAGGCCTAATTACTCTAATGGTAGCAGGGTGTGAAATGAGCTGACTATAGGGATTTTTGCCAGTGATGAATAGAGCATTGAATCCTTGAGGCTGAAATAGAGGAACAGTCCATTGAGGTCATTCTATTTCTCCAGCCAAAATCACAATAGGTCTTGTGAAGAATTCTTTATACCCTATACAAGAGTGTGATATATATATGGCTTATTACATGTACTTTTTTTTTTTTTTTTTTTTTTTTTTTTCAGCTGAGCCATCCTGCCACCTGTTGGCAGCTCAACGGCAACTCAGCTCGGGCTGGCCTCGAACCGCTGTTGCTCAGAGCTCAGCTTGCACTCTTGAGCGAGCTCTTAACCAACTGAGCCATTCGGCCGGCCCGCTATATATGGCTTATTAATGGTGGTAAACTCTAAAATTTATCCTTTAGGCTACACAACATATATCAGAATGGAACTAGAGGAGGAAGGGACATTACCTGGAGTTTGTGGATTTGTGACAAGATAGAGTAACTGATAGGATTTGGGATTATCTTCGTTTGTGGTACCAGCAATGTATTCATTATATTAGGAGGAATAATCTTTTGGGGAGTATAATTTTGGGAAGGATGTGAGTGAATGTTGGTTTGACAAAGGTGTTGATTGTGGTGTTCATTTTTCCTTTTATTTCTGTCTACCATTTAACCACATTCCTATTTGGGACATTCCCCAGTGAATATAGTCTTGGGAAGGAAAAGTGCCCCACCCGCTACATTGACATTGAAGACGTCAGTTCCTTTCTTTCCCTGCTCTTGGAAGACAAGGCTTGGGCATGTGACCTAGCCAAACAGACACTGCTACCTTGGATTGTAAATTTGAATATGGAGTGCATAAATGAAGATAGGATGAGGATTCACCTTTGGTAGCATAGTGACATGATTCTTGCAGTGTCCGAGATGTTCTGGTCTGATGATTTGTGTCAAAAGACATTTCTTTTTTTTTTTTTTTAAAGATTTTATTGGGGAATTGGCGGAGGGGAACAGCATTGGGGAATCGGGGAAGGGGAACAGACAAGTTGCTGTATTTTTGTTCTTCAGTTTAGTTGCGGAGGATGTTGCTTCACTGTTGGTATCGTCATTGCGCTCTTCCCGGATGAGGCAGATCGGTCGCTGGCCTCTGGATGTCGCTCATCGCGGCTATTGGCAGCTCACGCTTGGCTGCCAGCCGCTCACGCTGGCTGCGGGCCACTCACTGTAGCCTATGGCAGCCCACTGCAGCAGGGGTTGCAGCCCACACCATCACCGGGGCTCGCACAGCCCAGCTCCAGGTGGAGCTGTTGTTAGCTGTAGAGGGCAGTGTCACTGGCCCTCATGTGGGATCCGAACTGGGGCCGCTGGCATCCCAAAACCAGCGCTTAACCAATGCGCCACTCGGCCGGCCCCCAAAAGACATTTCTTATACCCCTTCTTGAACTTCTAGACCTGCTTTGATTTCTGCCTGGTTTCCAGGCCTTGTCCTTCAGCATCCTTTGATTTGGTGAGCTCTTGATAGCATTTCTCCTCTATTTTCTTGTACTAGGTAGTCAGAGTTCATTTATATTACTTGCACATGTTATTTGTATCTTAATAGGCACAAAATTTAAATGCTAATGCTCTTTCCTCCATGATCCTGGTCCTCTTCTAATATCTCCTGTCTCAGTGAATGGCACCATTATTTATTGAGGTGAACAAGCCAAGAGCCCACGGTACATCATTGGATATCCCTTTCTCTCAACCCCACATCTAATCCATCACTAAATTTTATTGATTTTTTTCCCCTCTTAAAATTCCTGCAGTCTATCCACTTCTTTCCAGTTCTGCCACATCAACAACAGCACCGTAGCCCAAACCACCATCATATCTCACCTGGATTACAACCCTATTTGGTTGATCTGTTCTTTTTCCCTTCCTCTAGTAAATTATTTTCTAAATATAAAATCTGATCATATTACACACTACCCCACTCCCCAGGTATATTCTCTCTCTTTCAGTCACCTGGGAATTTACCTTGCTGTTTTCTACCTGCAGGCCCCTGCATATGCTGTTCCCACTCCCTGCAATTCTCTTCTTCCTCTATTCCCTTCGCATTGTTAATTCCTACTCATCCCTCACATCTTCTGTCACATATCCTTTCTTCATGATGGCTGTCTGCTCTTTTCTGCTCAGGCTACTGTAAAAAAAATACCACTGGCTGGGTGATTTAAACACAGACATTTATTTCTCACAGTTCTGGAGGCTAGGAAGTCCAAGATCAAGATGCTGGCTGATTTGTTTCCTGGTGAGAGCTCTCTTCCTGGATTTCAGAGAGTTGACCTTTTATTGTGTCCTCATGTGGCCTTTCCTTGGTGCATAGGCAGGGAGTAGGGGTAGAAGGTGGATCTCTTCCTTTTCTTATAAGACCACCCACCCTTGTAACTTCATTTAAACTTAGTTACCCCCTAAAGATTCTGTTTCCAATTAGAGTTACATTGAGGTTAGGGCTTCAACAGGTGAATTTGGACTGATACATTCAGCCTGTCACATTCTGTCTCTGGCACCCCAAAATTCTTGTTCTTTTTACATGCAAAATACATTTATTCCATCCCAACAGCTCCAAAGGATTAACTCATTCCAGCGCTAAAGTCTAAAGTCTGAAGCCTCATCTAACTAACACTTAAATCAGATATGAGTGAGACTGAAGGTCTGATTCATCCTGAGCAGAACTCCTCTCCAGCTGTGAACCTGTTCAGCTCGACAAGTTATGTGCTTCTAAATACTATGTTGGGACAAGAGTAGGATAGACATTCTCATTCCAAAAGGGAGAAACAGGGAAGAAAGAAGGGATGGTGGATCCCAAGCAAGTCTGAAACCTAACCAGGCAAATTGCGTTAGATTTTAAAGCTTAAGAATCATCCCCTGTGGTTCAATGCCCTGCCTTCCAGACTCTAGGCAGGGGTTGCATGCTCTGAGCTCTGCCAGGCAGAGGACATCTGCCCTGATGAAACTAGGGATCTTTGAATCACCTTTGAGGGCACTCTTCCTTTATCTTGAAGGATTAAGCATGTTCACAGCCAAATAGCTCTATGGTCCCATCCTGTAGACTCCAAGAAGTTTGGCAGCCTTCTTTCCTTCTGTCTCACTTTTTCTGCCCCCTGAGGTTTAAACTGGCAGTATATCTCTGGTATATATAACCCCATCCCTATTGCTGGTGTCTGCTAAGTTGGCTGATTAAGTCTATGAGTCACAACCATCATCTATCAGCCACACCACTAGTATTCTCTTCAGAACAAGTTTTCAATCTCTCTCTCTCTCTCTCTCTCTCTCTCTCTCTCTCTCTCTCTCTCTCTCTCTCTCTCTCTCTCAATATGGATAGGCTTAGAATGTTTCAAATCTCTAAATTCTGGATCCATTATGCTGAAAAATTCTTTCTTTAATTCATCTCTTGTTATTTTACTAAAGCAGTAAGGAGGACCCAGACTGAATCTTCAATACTTTTTAGAAATCTTCTCTGCTTATATTGAACTTCATTGTTCAAAAGTTCTATCTTCCACAAAATACCAGAATGCAATTCAGCCAACACAATTTGCCACTTTATAAGAAGGATTGCCTTTCTTCCAATTTCCAATAACCTGGTCCTCATTTTTCTGAAACCTCAGCAAGTCTGGGTGGGGTAGGGTTTGAGAATTTGCATTTTTAACTTGGTGAATTACTACTATAGGCTATGAACATGCTTCTCAAATATTAAGATGCATGAAAGTCCCTGGTCATCTTGTTAAATTCGGATCCTATTTCTGTAGGTCTGGGTGAGGCCGGGGATTTTGCAGCTCTAACAAACCATCAGGAGAGTAGCAAACTGCTTCCAGGTGAGTTGCATCTGCATTGTCTGGAAGCTTATTATAAATGCAAAATTTCCATCACACCTCCAGCCATTTAAATCTGAATCAGCATTTAACAATGCATTTTAACAAGATTCATGTTGATTACTGTTTCAAAAGCAGTGTTCTGGTTACTTTCTATCATCAGTAAATATAGGGAAACTGCCATGGAAGATATGTTAGGCTTGAGTTACAGATAATGTGTGGATAGACACTTTGTCCATGACAGATGGTGTTTAGCTAGATAGTCCATTCACTTTTAATACTTTTACAGTTTATAAACCACTTCAAAAAATGTATTACTTTCTCTGATCTTGGCAGAAATGTTGTTATATAGGTAGAGCAAGTGTTTCTATTTCCATTTTGTTTTTGAGAAACTAAAATTAGTGTATATAAATCACTTATTCAAGGTCACACAGCTAATACATGACAGGTCTTTAGTTTGAACCAAGTCCAGTGTTCTTTTTCATTAAATCGCACTTCCAAATTCTTCTGTTAAAAAAAAAAAAAAATTAAGTGGCAATTGCATTACCTGAGAGGGAACTGGTCTTTCCAATCAAATAATTTCACATGAGTTTTCGGATTGCCCCTTCTAATTCTCAAAAAAATAGGCTTCCCCTGACTATCATCAGCATGTTCTTCTAAGATATTCTTTTGACATTTGTAACATGGCTGGAAGGAAGTAAAGAGAGCTCTGCATAGCCAAGATGGGAACACAAAGATCAAAATGCTAAAACTTACGCAATTTACTCATTGGTAAATAGTGTCTGAGGTAGTAAAGCTCCTGGAGCCCTTCCCTAGGGTTGGAATTCTCGAACTGCTCCTAGAAGTATGGACAATTTTGTCGCATTCCTCCCCTTCTCTGCCATCGAAATCTGAAGCGCATAAAAAGCAGTATTTGGAAGGGGGATAGTTCCGGTCACAGGCAGATACAATGAGGTTAAAAAAAAAAAAAATCTTGGACCATTTTCAATAGAAAAGAGTCTGTAGTCAAAGAAGAAGGAGAAGGAGCCGAGGAGGAAAAGGAACTCAGGCTGCCCAGTAACATGCAGTCCCATGCATCTCGCATGTCATGCAATCATCATTGCTCTGCACTAGAGTGGAGTTTCATTTTAAAATAAAGATGAGTGTGCGTCATCCAAGAAAAGGTTATGTTTAGGTATTTTGTTTAAAAAAGCAATAAAATATGCAATACAATTCAGGAAGATTTCCATAAAGAGATTTAAGGGAGTACATTTTCAACATTTCAGAGTGATGTATTCTCTAAGGATTGCTGATAGATGAGATTTATTATATTTTCTTTCTTTTGTCTCCCTTTTTATTGTAGCATTTTAGAGTATGGAGAAGACACTTGCATTTCACTTACTTAAATTCAACTAGGTGTATCCAGGACAAAAAAAATCCAAAAAACAAAAAACACAAAACAAAATGTAGGAAGAAAAAAATATGGTGGGTCCAGTAGCCATTTCACCCAGTGAACACATATTCACATATTTGGCATGAGCTTGGGATGGACGACAGCTCTTTGCTGATATTTCAATCTCAGTTACTCTTAGGACTCTCATCATGCCAGCATCTTGCTTTGTGATTATAGTATTGGCAGGCACTTATATTTTTGGGGGGCCACATCACCAAATAAATATTTTATCTGTTGGACTGAGAAAATATTAAACTCTTTAAATGCTGGAGTAAAACTGCATTGTATTGTGCTTACTATGTTGATTTCCAAAGTTTAATGTCAAAAAAAGAACCCCACAAAACTAATCTGGATTTAGTAAGGACAGACTTGATTTGAAAGGATTCTTGCAAGGCGGGGGTGAGGGAAGGACAAGTATCTCAAAAGTGAGGCAAAAAGATTAGTTTTATTTTATAGAGAGGAAGAAATAAGGCTGAAAAGAACTGGGTGGGGAGAAGTGCAATGAGAAAGTGGCACAATCTGGTAGGAGATCAGAGAAGACTTTACCCTTAGGCCAGGCTGTTTGAGGCAGGGCCGTGTGCTGGCTCAGGCTGAGCATGAGCCAAAGTTCAAGAACCTTAGGGAAAGAGAGAAGCTTAACCAAAGCTTGGTTAAGAAGCATTCTGTTCACATTGATCAGGTGGAACGAGTAGCTCAGCTGATCATATTTGAAGCAAAGAATGGGAATTTGGAGGGTCTGTGTCTGGTCTCCTCACAGGCAACTAGGGAGGCATCCCAAATTCTTATCTAAGTCATATGGAAGAGGGGTCAATCTTTACAGTGAGTCATTTCCTGGAACACAAAAGGGTAAGGGGATTTCTTAACTTTAGCTGTTTTCTAGGAGCGCAGGTCACAGTTAAAACTCAACTTTGTCAATAGCATATAAATATTGTTACACGCACTGAATTTTGAGGGGTAATTTAAGAAGTTTCCAAAGGTAATTTTAAATACATATATGTCATAATCAGGTAGCAACTGCAGAATCTAACTACTGCTTAAGATGTCTTTGCTATACAGTTATAGCCACCTAGGTAAGTTGGAAATTTCAGTCCCTAGCATTTCAAAATTTGTAAAAGGAATGAAATCTTATAAATGTAGATAAAATACAAAGTTATGTTATTTCCTCCAGAAGGCTTTCTCAACACAGATCAGCTTTAGTTTAGGTGTCTGTTGCTTTTGTCTCTCTTTCTTAATACTAATCACATTTGTAGGTTGTGCGCTTAGTATTTCTCTTTCACGATAGATTCCAAACTCAATGGGGACAAGGACCCTGTCTGTGTTGTTTGCCACTATGTCCTATCACCTGGCCTATAATAGATGCACAATGCATAGTTGTTAGATAAGTGAAAGATGTTTCAATTGTTCTCTCACTGTAGAATAAACTGAGGTGATAATAAAATTATTGTTCTTTCTAGAAAAGCTGTTGTATCCCATGTTTTCCATTGTATATTGTGTTGGCTAACCATTCCTTATAATTTAGGTTTATTAAAACTAGAAGGAGGGCCGGCTGAGTGGCGCGGTGGTTAAGCGCTGACTTAGGAAGCTAGCGGCCCCAGTTCGGTCCCACACATGAGGGCCAGTGACACTGCCCTCAAAAAAAAACAAAAAAAAAACCTAGAAGGAGTATCTTCAGAATCATTTTACAATATTCTGCATAAGATAGGTAAGTCTATGTGGAATACCACCATTTATTAATTGACAATACCTAGTATTTATTAATTCTTAATATATGTTAAATGCTCTACATACATTATTTTTTAATCCTCAAAATAATTTTATGAGCAAACTATGTATTACATAGGGATGATTTTAGACAAGTTACATATAAAGATTACAAGTCAAGGTATCTAACTCCTATTGTAATCATGAATATTCCTGGAGCATAGAATAAAAACATGCACTCCAATGTAAAACTGGTATCTTTATTTCTTGCAGCCAGTCTGCATAACACTCTGAAATATATAAATTATGGAAACATGGTGTGGTAAAAGTAATTTGGGAGATAATTCTTGCTTATAGAGCTCCACCCCAAATTTACTATCATAACAATGAATAATGAATGGTTCCTCTTTTGGTTATAAGTATGAATGTTTTGTGGATGAAAAAACATAAAATAGGAAGTTGCTTGCATTAGATAGAATTTATATAGCATAAATTCACCTCTAAAAGTCATAGAAAATGATGACTGAGAATGGCATAAGCCAAAAATATTAAATATAAATTAGGGACTAATAATACAACTCTAAGATCCTTTTGTCCTAGTGGGGAACCCAGAGTACAGAAAAGATGAGTGGCGATGCCATGTACAAAGGACCTTGGTGCTGAGTTCTTTGGCTGGGTCCAATAGTGCAGGCTTCTGGTCATCACTTAATTCCTAGCCCGCTGAATGAATAAATTAATTGCACAAGCCACTCCCAGATAGAAGAGCTTCACAAACTTTATTCATTTCTGAATACCTTGGACTCTAAAGTCTGTTTGAACCTGTCAGGTTATGATAGTGTGACTAGGGGTGGGCAGGAAGCTCCTCACTTCTTTGCAGGAAGTTGGGCACTGCATCCTCCTGTCCCTCCCCTCCTTCAGAATTCCTTTACATATTCAGTAAATGTGGGAGCTTTGGGAAGATGAAGGACAATTAAGAAAAAAACCTTTCTTGGCCTTTGTACTTTACCCTCTATTGCCCTGAGGTGGAACTTTAATTATAGCTTTGAAATTAAAAGCTAGTTTCTTTAGTTCAATGGAAAAGAAACTGCAAAGTCAAGATTGCCAAACTTGTGTGTTATTCTTGAATTTTTTTTCCAGAATTCATCCCTCTCTGGATACTTTTTTTTTTAGAATGTGTTTGCTATATGATAAATAGCTGTTATCAGCATGAACTCAGGTAGTTTTTAAAAGGCGATTTTCTTTCTAAGCCAATTCTGTGTGCCAGCCACCACTGTTGTAGGCACTAGCGATACATGGGTGAACAAAACAAAGTTGCTGTCTTTATGGAGCTTAATTCTAGTGATGGAGAAAGATAATCAACAAAAACATAACATGATTTCAAGTAGCATTTTATGCTCTAAAATATAAAGTAAGATAAAGCATAAGAAATGAAGCATGTGTGTGTGTGTGTCTTTTCTGATGAGGTGATATTGGAGAAGAGATTTCCATGAAATAAAAGAACAGGACGAGCGATAATTTGGGCAAAGAGCTGTTCACGGAAAGGGTAGAACAAATACAAAAGCTTTGAGGGGAGCATGTACTTGGCAGGAGGCCAGTTTGCTGAAGAGGAGTTAAAGAATGAATGAGAGGAGAAATTAAATCAGAAAGGTAGCCAGGGACCAGGTCATATAGACTCTAGCAGGACATGGGGTAGGATTTTTGGGTTTTATATTAAGTGTGATTGGAATCCATTGGAGAACTTTTTGTGGAAGAGTGACATGATCAGATTCATATTTGTAAAGAAAGTCCTGGCAAAAAAAACAATAAAAATAAAAAATTACACCAGATAAAAACTTTATTTTCTTTATATTTAAATATCTCAAAGAGATAATTGTTAAAAGCAAAAATGATGATATATTGTGGAATTTATAACATATAAATGTATGTCAGCAATGGCACAAAGTCAGGGAGAAGGGAAATGAAAGCGTACTGTTATAAGGTTATTATATTATGTGGGAAGTGGTAAAATATTAGTTGAAGGTAAATTGATCATTTAGAGATGTATACTGTAAAGCATAACCAACTAAAATAAATAAACCGAAGTGTCAACTATTTTCTAAATATTGGCATTTTGCAGACCACATATGACCAAAACAAAAATTAAGCTAGAAAATTCTAATAAAAAGATTATCTAACAAAAATTTTCATCAATAGGAAACTAAGATACATATTTATAAATAACTCATATATCAAAGAAAAATATGGAAAATTAGAAAATATATAAAACTGAATGATAACGAAGCACTATCTACCAAAACTTATGGGAAGTAGTTAAAGCATTATTAGAGGAAAATACATAGCTTTAAGAACTTTTATTAGAAAGGCTGAAAGTGACTGAGTAATGCATTCATCTTAAGATAAAATTAGAAAAGGAAGAGCTAAATAAACCCGAAAAAAATAGAGGGAAAACCATAATGAAATTAAGAGTAGAAATTAGTGAAATAGCAAACAAACATTAAATACAAAGGACTAACGAAGGTAAAAATTTGATCTTTGTTGGACTAATAAAATTGATAAACTTATGGCAAGCATGATCAGAAAAAAATGGAAAAAAGGCAAATAATATTAGAAATGAAGAAAGGAACATAGCTTTAGATGTTGCAGGTATTAAAATAAGAGGACATTATGAACGAACTTAATTCCAATATGTTGAAAATGTAAAAGAAATGAACACATTCATAGAAAAATGTCACATACCAAACTGATGCAAGAGGAGATAGGAAACCTGAATGTCCTATGTCCATTAAACCTGAGGCTGGTAAACTATCACGCATAGGCTAAAGCTTGCCTGTGGTCAGTTTTGCACAGTCTGCAAGCTAAGAATAGTTTTTATATTTTTAAGGGTTGTAAAAAAGAAAAAGAAAAAGAAAGCCCAAAGAATAATATGTGACAGAGACTGCATAAGGCCCACAAAGTCTAAAATATTTATTATCTGGCTTTTTGTAGAAGAAGGTTGCTGATTCTTGCACTTAAGTAATTGAAACACTCTTTTAAAATCTCTCAAATGAAACTCCAAACCCATATAATGTTAAGGATGAGTTCTACCAAATATTCAAAGAATAAACAATTCCAGTATTACAAAAATTATTCTAGAATGTAGAAAAAGAACATTATCTGAACACTTTTAGAAATTGGCATAACCTTGATAGCAAAATCTGACAAAGATAGACTGAGAACAGTTACAGGGTATTTTTACTTATGTACACAGATGGAAAAATCTTAGACGTGATATCAGCAAATAAAAATCAGCAATGTATGAAATGTATTACACACACACATACACACACATCCCAAAGAGAGTTCATCTTGACTCTTTCATTGGTTGGGTCAAGAGAGAGTCCCAAGTGCACTAGAGTAAGACTGCTGTTCTCAAATCTCTAAGATTTCCATAAACAGCAGTGAAAAGGACAGCCCAGATCCCCATTATTCCCTCTTCTCCCAAACTTACAGCCTCAAGTCACTATCTACCCAGAGATCATCAGACCCAATTTTATTATGCCCACTATAGCTTTCTATGTTTAGTTCAACAAGAAACCCCTATTCTCAGGCGTCCTCATCCCCAGCTCTCTCTCCCGTACATCTGAACAGTCTCCTTCTTTTCTGTTCTCCCACCTCTCCTCAATATCTGGACTTTCCGCTGGGCCTTCTGGAACTAACATTCAGTCATTAGCAGAAACGTTTATTCTCAACCTTTTTGCCAGAATGTTTTCTTCACTAAATCGCTGTAGTGGAAACCTGGCCTTCTCCAGAGCACATTGCACCCCATGCAACTTTCTTAAATGGTAGTAGTTTTTCCTTCCACACTTTTCTCTACTCCCAGAAATTGATCGTGGGACTGATTGCTGTCCCAGCTCATTGCTCCTCTTCCAAACCACCTATTCAAGCTTTGAATTTCAAATTATCAGTCTGTACAATCTTTTTTTTGTTGTTTTTTTGCAGTCATTTACTGAGACTTGGGTCATTTAATCTCAGGCCTTAAAATTTCAGCTCCTGGCTTACCGTTACTCTCTCCAACCTTAATCCTATTTTAATTACTGGATATTTTAATACTCACATCAGCAATCCCATTATTACCTTGCTCTCTCAGTACCTAGACCTCCTTTCTTTAATGATCATGTTCTTTATCCTACTTCAGCCACTCACTTCTGATAGCATACATTAGACCTCTTCAATATCAGTGTTAATACTTCCAACATTCTCAGTTTCAAGCATCTCATTTTTTTCATGCCATTTCTTCTTTTGTAGCTTTCTCTCTGTAGTGCTCTTATTATACAATGTTAGTTATGTAGTGTCTACAATAGTGATTGACAAATTGGGAATAACGTGTACGAGTATACTTGTGGAATGAATGAATAATCAATTTGGCTTTATCTCAAGAATGAAAAGTTTGTATAAAAATAGAAAACCAATTAATTTAATTTTCATATTCACAGATTAGAGGGGGAAAGCTATGTGATGATTTCAATAGGTACACAAAAAGCTAACATGCACTAATAATTTAAATATAACCAAAATCTTCTCTTAACTAACTAAAACAGGAAGGGACTTTCTTAACATAATAAAAGATATCCATTTAAAAAATTTAGAAAACATTCTTTACTGTGAAATTTTAAAGGCTTTCCTTGGAGACTGTGGATAAAGATGCCCTCTGTCTTTACTTTTATTCCTTATAATTATGGAGGGTCTAAACAGTACAAAAAGTCAAGAAAAAAGGTGTGTGTATTACAAAAAAGGAAAAAGTAATCATTCTCAGAAAATTTAATTAGAATGAAAAATCCAAAGAATCTACTAAAAATTTATTAGAGTTAATATAGACCATTAGCAAGATTTCTAGATCTAAAAATCAATACATAAATATTAATTGACATTCTATACAACAAGAAAAATATTTAGAAAATGATGTTTATAAAACAGTGCCATAAACAATATCATCACAATATCTGCTATGGAGGAATAAACATGATCATATATGGGTATCACTTCCATAGAGATTACTACTAAACTTTAATTAAAGCTACAAGAAAGACCTAAATAAAGAATAGATACACAATATTCATGGATTAGAAGACATAATATTTTAAAGATGTCAATTTTTTTCCAATTGATCTGTGGATTCCACAATGGTTCAATAAATTTCCGAGTAAGGTTTCTGTTTGGACATAGGGGAAGTTGTTGCAAATGTAGCAAGCTAATTCTAAATTTTATGTAGAGATGCTGAGGCTAGGAATGGGCAGTAGATACTTAAAAATGAAGACCATGGAGGGTATTTTCCCTATTTAATATCCAGGTTGTATTATAAAATTGTACAGTGAGATATTGGTTCAGTGACAAATATGTAAGTGGTATAGAACAAGGAACCTAGAAACAGACATTGCATATAAAGACATTTGACATATGATAGAGGTTTTGTTAAAGATAGGTTGGAGAAGAATGATATTTTTCAATAAAATGTATGGGGATAATTAATTTTCAATATGGAAAAAATGAAATTGAGATCTTACTTTTTACTCACCTGGAACACTTTTAGGTGGAGTATAGATCTAAATGTGAGAGGCAGCATTTTAAACTTTTGGAAGAATATATTTGAGAATATCTTTATGAACTAGGATTGGGAAGGATTTCTAAAGACATAAAAGCAAAAAGCTAATGGAAAACACTAAAAATTTTCCTACATTAAAATTAAGCAATTCTTTTTCATTAAAGAAACAGTGAAAGACTAGGACTTTATAACATATATAACTAACAAAGGATTAGTATTTAGGATATATAAGGAACTCTTTCCTGTGAATAAAGGAAAGAAACAATGATAGAAAAAAATCACTTATACAGGCTATTTCTAGAAAAGGAAATCTATAACAAAATATCATAACAAAATATCACCAACTAGGTGGCTTGAAAAACAGTAATTAATTTTTTTACAGTTGCAGAGGCTGAAAAGTCTAAGATCAGGGCTCAGTTTCTAGTGAGAGCTCTCCTTCTGGTATGCAGATGGCTACCTTCTTGCTGTGAACTCCCATGGTGGAGAGAGGCAGGAATGAGCTCTCTGGCATCTTTTCCTAGAAGGACATTAATCCTTTTAGGCCAGGCCCCACCCTTCTGACCTCATTTGGCCTTAATTACCTCCTTATAGGCCCTATATCAAAGTGCAGTCACACTGGGAATTAGGGCTTCAACATATGAATTTTAGGGGGACACAATTCAGTCCATAACAGGGCCTGAGGATGGACCATCCTGGTGCCTTTGAGGAAACCAAGTTGCCTGCATGGCTGGAATGGAATAAGGAAGGAGAGAGCACTAAAAGGTGAGGGCAGAGAGATGGTGGGGCCAGATTGCAAGGACTTTGGCTTTTACTGTGGAAGAAATGAGGAAATGGAGGAGTGACATCATCTGAATTACATTTTAACAGTAGAAATTCAGTTGCTAAATAGACCGTGGGAGAGCAAGTTGGAAACCAGTTAAGGGTAACCAGATAAGAAGCTATCATAATAATAAAGATAAGACAATGGTGGCTTGGACCAGGGCAAGTGCAGTGTCTGTAGTGATAAATGACCAGATTCAGGGTGTGTCTTTTGAAATTTTGAATCAACAGGATTTGCTGAAGGATTGGATGGGATGTAGATCAAAGAAAAGAACATCAAAATGACTCCAAATTTGTGGCAAAGCAATTAAAAAGATGGCGTTGCCATTAACTAAAACGGAGAAAATATGATGAAAAGGGTTTGAGGGGGAAAATTGGGGGTTGGCTACCATGAGTTTCAGCTGCTGATAAAGGCTCCAATAGTACGCAGGTTGTGTGAATCAGGGTCTAAGTGAGTCAGCAGGGTTGAGCAGCGGAGCTCACCAGGCCAATCAGATTCAGACTTGGGCTGTGGGGGTGGGCTCAATATAGGAAAGATGGCACCCGCCTGCCAGTTGCACCAGAGATGGGCTCAACACAGAGAAAACTGGGACTGTCACTCCAGTCCTTGTCACGAAGTTACACAATTCAGTCTCTCCCCATGTGTCTCCAACACCTCCACAGTCACCATCCCTCCACCAAAGCCCAGGGTAAGTGACTACTCAGGCTCCTTAAGAGGATGTTTAGGTGTCCCTGCAGCCTTCCATCCCATTCGGATGGTCAGAATCGCTATTGTTTTTCAGAGCTAGTTGTTGTGGGAACTCCTATTCCCGGCACCAATATTCTGGGCTGGAAAGGCTGGTATGAGTCTGTTGTCCCTTGCTCCTCCATGGGGAACCTTGTGGTTAAGATAACCCCAATTTTCACCCACCACACGGAAGTTTGGGGCCAGCCTGGTTTGGGTCTCCACCCCTCCTACCAGTCTCGATGTGGCTTCTACTGTATAGCCTTAGTTATAAAACTTCTGTTCAGCTGGACTTCAGATGGTTCTCCAGGTTAATTGTTCTATAATTTAGTTGTAATTTTGATGTGTTCATGGGATGAGCCAAGCACAGCATTTATCTACTCTGCTATCTTGGATCACTTCTCTTTCCAGACTCTTACTCTACATTTTTATTTCTCTTATATTAATGGATGTGTTTCTTATCAGTAGTAAACTTGTTTCATAGACTACAGGAACAATTTGGGAATTTCTTCTTTCATAGGGAAAAAAAAAGTGAAGACCTATATTTGTGGGATGATGATTTTAAGTGTAGACCAGGAAATTTTGGACAAAGAATAACATTTTACAATAAAAAATAATATGAAATTCTTTCATTATGTTTCACAACAAATTTTGTAAACGTATTTGCTTTGCTGTGTCTAGTTTGTATTCCTTGAAAATTAGATAAAAATTTTAGTTGAGTCAGATGCTTGTTGGATAAGCTTGCTAAAGACTTGATTGGCAGCTTAGTTCTTACTTATTTTGTTCTTAAGACACGAGAGAAACATAGCCTGCTACTTTTCCCCTGAAGAGAGGGCATATGCCATAGAAAGAAGACAATTTCTCAAATAAACTGCTTGCCCAATAAGATTTCTGAAACACATAAACAAAACATGAAGCTTGAACCATAATTTTTGTTGGGGTGCATAAATTTGAAGCTGGGCTGGAAATAACACCTCCTGCTTCGCAAGCCAGATTTTGAAGATTATTTTTTTCAGCCAAACTTCCAGTAGTGACCTTTGTTTTCTGAACCTATAAAGGGATAGAACAAAAGCCTTTTCCATGATCTATATCATATAAAGTTGTATGGTCATAATTAGAAATTATATATGGAGAGAAGAACTGATATACGGACATTCTCCTATCCCCCTTCTTTTCTGCCATGTAGCCTTGGCTAGGTTATTCCTGAGCCTTTGTGGAGAGTTGGGATAACTCTGATCAAAGACAGAAGAGCAGGAGGGACCTAGATTTGCATGATTTAAATTGGAAAGAGTACAAAGTTTTTCAGGATAAAAAAAAAAAGACTAGATTCAGGACAGGAAAAAAGGAAGGAGGAGAAAGAAGAGATTCAACAAGGGCTGGTTTTGAGGGGAAATGTTTTGGGGATTTTTGGAGTAGAGGTAAAGAGGGGAGCTCTTCATGCTACAGGAGACAATGAGAAAAAGATAAGGTGAGGGCTAATTTGAAGTTTTGCCATACATTTTGTATGTAATGGCTCTTAAGCATCTTTTGTCTTTGGAGGTTGGATTGGTGAATCTTTTGAAAGGGATACTATCCTTAAAGGAGATGGGGTGACAGGTGCCCTAGCTTTATTCTAGGTGTAATCACAATGCCTGCCCTGAATGTGTTTGATACATCCACTTTCAAGGGAGCTGAGAAATGCACCTGTTTGCTCTGATAATCCCTAAGAATAAGGAGGTTGGGGGTGGGAGGAGGGGAGGGAGAAGGAAGAAAAGGTAGGAGAGAAAAGGAGCCTTTTTTTTTTCTTTTTCTACACTGTAAGCTATGTCTTTATCATGTTCTTGATTCCTAATTATAGCAAACAGGCAAGAAGATGTTATGTTTTTCTCTAACACATGACTGATAAGATGTTTCTAATGCAGAAATAGATGCAGCTGAGAAGAGCAGCAGTATTTTAGGGCCAGGCAGTGAGAAACACCTGGGAATGTGAACCCCATTCAGACTCATATCTTTTGTCTTACCCTCCATTTCACTTTGAGGCTAGTTATGAATAAAGGTAAAAGTAGAAAGAGCATGATGTCTAGGAGACGGACCTTGTGCAGTGAACTGTATTCTGTGACTTTTAGGAGAGCACTGCTGTTTCATATTCCTTTCCCTAGGGCTTTTCTGTTCCTCTCCACTCTTTCCTGAGCCTAACCTTTCATTTCTTCACTCACAATTTTTCTCTCAGTTGTCCTTTTCTTTGCCTTCCTTATCCTTGCACACATGTATTTTCTCTTCCCTCCTTCTTCATTACTCTCTTTTTCATATTCCCTGCCACCTAAAGCCCACTCTTGCCTTTTTTTTTTTCTTTTTTTGCCTCCCGATATTCATCAAGGTTGATATTGATCACGATTTGGTGTGTGCTACTTGAAAAGGGAGAAAACAGAACGGCTGATTCCAATCACTACTCATTTGTTTCATACTCTTACACAGGAAGGGATCCACACTTCTGGCTTCCTACTAAACTAAGAGCCTACCATTCTAGGAGACAGGACTGGGTGTTCCAAGTGCCTGCCCAAATATGGCCCCTTCTGAGGAATGTTACTGCAGGCAATTCTTCCTGATTTGTCCAACAGCTGATAGGACAAAGAGGGTGATCTGAAGGCACCATCCATAGGCAACTCAGTGACCTTAAGTGGACCTGGCGAGAAAACATTGTCCCACAGGAATGCTCTTTCTGGCTTGTGTCTCACTTGCAGTGTCTCTCTTGAGAACTTGAGTGTACCCACCAGGCAAGGTAGAAGTGGTTTGAAACTCTTGCACCCAGAAAAGAGGAACCATAAGACATGAGGCAGTGGTGGCTACCAGGAAAAGAGAGTCATAGATTAAAGGGGAAAAGGCTGTTTAATCTGAGACAGAGAGAAGCTGGTAGAGTAACTAGAGGTGCTAGAGGAGGGAGCAGGTGTGCTCACTTTTGAGGGGTCAGCTGCCTCTCCATTCAGGAGGCCTGGCACTGCAGCTGTTGAAACTGAAGCAACCAGACTGTGCATCCTTTTCTCATGCAACTCAAAAGAACCCAATTCATACATTATTTAATTTAATCTTAATAATTTCAATGGTTATTTCCATTTTATTGCCGAAGAGACAGAAATTCAGAAAAATTACATGACTTGACTGTGGTCTTATGAAAACCCCAAACACTTGCTTCTAATGGAATGCTTGTTTCTAATGAATAATGTAGTAAGGTAGAGTTTTTGAAGACTATATTCAAGTAGAATAATATAAGATCTTTTTCTATTGTAATTCCTTCTTCTGTACACATTTCAATGTAACTCTTATGCTTTATTCTTTCTATCTGCCACTCCTTTTTGTCTCATTAACTTGAATCACATACAAGCTGTTTCAACCATGTACTATTTGATGTCAATATTTTAAAGACTTGCCTTGATAAACTCAAATCGGGATATTTTATTTTGACACAAGCTATAGAATGATACATGCAAATAATCAAGACTGCCTCTGGTTTGAGCTAATTAACAGTATAGACAGTTTAGGGAGTATAATCAATAATGTATATATTTTAGGGGGTCAGATGGATCATGTCTTGTTAGGGAGACCACTTTGTGGACAGTGTAGAGGCCTGACCACTGCACTGTACATCTGAAGCTGCTGTTGAATAATATCGTATGTTGGGCCGGCTGAGTGGCGCAGTGGTTAAGCGTTGGCTTGGGAATCCGGCGGCCCGGGTTCAGTCTACATATGAGGGCCATTGACGCTGGCCTCAAAAAAAAAAAAAAATCATATGTCAACTAAGATTTGATATATATGTGGTCACGGGATGTGGAGTACAGTGTGGGGAGTGGAGTCGATGGAATTGTGATAGATATGTATGATATCGGGGGAGGGGGCAATTGATTGGTGGAGGAGGGCGGTCATTTTGTGGGGGGTGAAAAGTATAATGATTGCATTGTTTTGTACACCTAAAACTAATAATAATAATAAGAAGAAGAAGAAGAAGAAGAAGAAATATATGTGTAACTTGTGATCTGGGAAACTTAATTCTCCTATTAAGAAATAAAAGCATGATACAGTCTGTAGGGTCCATTTGGTTTATATGTTCATTTATAATTCTTGAAGTTTTCTTTCTTTTAAACTCAGGACATTAGAAAACAAATTATTTGAGAATTCATTGCGATATGTATAGCGAAAAATGTCTTATTTACTTACTATTCCTTCAAGATAACACAGGTTTTCGTTTCTATCTCCTATCTATCTATCATCTATATCTTCCTCTTTCTAGGACTAAAGGCAAATCTGAGTTATGCACAGGGCGCCCTTTGTTTTCCTCTGATTCTCATCTACTGGTCACCATTGACATAGAATTTTCCTTTTACTAAGGGTTTTTCCTTCATGTTTGGTTTAGTATGATGACTTACTACCTTGTTTCAATTAGCTTTCTGCTGCTAGTGCTGCTACTTTCTATTCAGAGCACTTGGGCTCTGTGTTGCAAGCCCTGGGCTGGGCTTGGTTTTTCTCATGCTGTTTTGTGCTGAGCTGTGTAAGCTAAGTAGGCACATTCTCTGTGGCCTCCTGAGCTCAGAAAGCAAGTCTGAGGCCCCTTGGTTCAGTGACAGGACACTACCGTTTTAGCTCAGACAGCACTGCGTTCTGTTGTGACCTTTTGGACTCTCCTCTTACCAGGGAGACAGGAGCCATTACCCTGTGCCTCAGTTTTGAATGGGGAGGAAATGCTTCCAGGCAGAATGCCTCAGGACAGACAGTCCTTGAGGAAATATGGACATCCTGGTTCATAATCTTTTTCTGGGTTTTCTCCCTTTTCACAGATGGCTTAGAGGATTTAGAACTATGCTGGGGCTCATGGCTCTGGCTGTGTACAGCTGGAGAAAAGGCTCTTACCATACTGCTCTTTAAATCCTTGGTCTCTCTTTATATGTCATAATGGTCCCATCAATAAGATTGAATTCTAGAAGAGCAGCCACAGAGAAAAATGAAAATTAACAGATTTGCACCAAATTGGGCTATTGACATTTGGCTCTTTCTTGAATTTTCCCGAAAGCTAGATTTTAAAAGGCATTCTTCCATTCTATAATAGAAGTAGGTCCTAAGTCACCATTCCTCAAGGATTTCTGAAACAGAGAAGCCATGGTGGGCTGTTACTTCTGGGTTAATGCCTGTTTTTTGCACAATGGGGATGAGATCTATTTGAGTCTCTAAGAGATTTGGAGACCTCTAGGGCTGTCTGGCTTCCACTTTACCTGGAGCAGTGTTTCTAAACTTCCCAGCAGGGCCGCCTTCACAGGGCATGTGGTCTAAGTGTCATGTAGGGGCCACACTTAGAAGGGCCTCTCGGTGTAACACTGTTATCGTCATGTTGAAATTATTACTTTTGAACAAGGGACCCACATTTTCATTTTGCATTGGGCTCCACACATTACATAGCTAGTCTTGGTCTTCCTTATAATCAACTGTCCTATGCCTTTAACTCAGATTCCTTCACTATCTGACACTGTAGAACTAAGACCCCCCCAGTCAGCATTTTAATAAACACCCAATTAATTCTTTCCCAAAGTTTGCAAAGCTAGAGAACCACTGGCATAAAGATTCAAGATATCAGGTTCTTGGGCAGCTTTGCTTGTTAAAACATAATTCTTGGCTTTTATGTCAAGTAGGGGGAAAAAGGAGCATCCATAATTAGAAATGTTTTGTGTAAAATATATTAGGTGGTTTTGTCTTATTACTGAGGTAAATATTTGGTGTGGAAATACACCTACATTGTTGATTTAAGCCTTCTCATATTTTTTTGTTCATTCTGGCATTATTAATTTCTATTCATCTCCCACTAAGTTAGGGCAATGCATCTCCTATTCAATAACTAATTAGACCTGCTAAAAGGGGGTAATATTGCCCAGAAAATTGTTTCAGTTTCCTCCAATCCCCTCCACACCCTGATATATCAGAAAAGATAGAGTCCTCACACATCTTGTACGCTTTTGAGAAGTGCTAGTTGACAGGCTCGTAGGCGGATATATTTACTTTTTATTCCAAATTAATTCCAAGACAGGAAACAACATCAGCCTCCCAGATGACTTCAACAACAGATGTTAACCTGGCTCTAGAAAGCAAGGCTCTGGGTCAAGTGTGACTGGGACTGTTGTCTTCTTGTTGATCTTTTTTTGGGACTGTGAATATGAAAATAATTAGTCTCAGTTGCACTAAGATTGTAGCATTATTTAGTTTAGGCTAAGTCATCGTAGAGCCATTAGAAGGAACAGCTTTTCATTACAGTATATAGAACCCAATTTGAACCTGGACTCTAGCAATGAAAAAGTCTACTTGACACCAGAAAGCTCTTGACTCATTGTTTGAAGTCTGGGCTTGAAAGCTCATTTTTTTTCTTTTGTTTTTTTGTTTTCTTTTGTTTTGGTTGTTGTTTTTTTGAGGGCAGTGTCACTGGCCCTCGTTTGTGGGACCCGAACCGGGGCCGCTGGCTTCCCAAGCCAGCGCTTAACCACCGCGCCACAAGGCCAGCCCCTAAAGCTCATTTTTTTCTGACCACATCAAATTCAATCTGTGAACATGAAGTATTTTTCTAACCCATATTCTTAGACACCTGGTAGGTCAAATAGATAGTTCTGACTGCTTTTTTGTGTATTTTAAAAAAGTATTGTTTTTCCTTCTTACAAAAATAAGGTAATTTTATGGCAGAAAATTTGGGGAAAAAAGTTTGTGTACTGTTGGACAAATATTTTGACGCCTTTTGAAATTTCATTTTACTGAGTCTATTTTACTTAATACTTAGAACTATTTAAAATATATAGCTGTCATGTTTGATTCAAACAGATGAATAAAAAGTGTTGGAAGTTAATTAGCAATACTATTAATTTAAACATTTTTACCATTGATTTTTCTCTCACAGTATGAGTTCAGATTTAAAATTAAAACCTTTTGCTATATAGTTCACTTTTTAAAAAATAAGTTATTCTAACCTGAACTTTCTACTGTCTTTTGATAAGTAAGTTCTTTAGAGAAGAATGAGGAAATATATATGCATAAGTCAGATCCTAAAGACAAACAGTGTAAGTAATTTCCTGGGAGCCTCTTCTGATCTTTCTGTGTTTATCTCCTGATTCATCTACATCCAGGCTCAGGATGGTGGGCAGCCTCTCAGGCCTGCTGCTCATCATAAGCTCTATAATGCAAGCCTCATCTCAACCTTTCCCAGAATGGCATTCAGGCATCAGGATATAAGGCTGGAGAAACAAATTGAACTGAACTAATTGCCTTGATTGCTAAAGTGAATCAAACAACTGGGCCAGGGCCTTAAAAAATAGAGAAACACAGCCTTGCAAATATCAGGAATGTCCTTTTTGTTTTTGATGTCATTGCCCAGTTAAATAGTGAACATGATTTGTATATGTATTATAGTTATTCATAATTTTGCTTGGGCTTTTTCTCTATAAAAGATCTGTCTTTTGTTATATACATATACTATAAAATATGTATATTTTATAGTATATGTATATATAAAGAATAAATACAATATTCTGTGTAAACAGGTCTTATGTACTTTATAATTATTTGGTCAAAAATGAGGTAAATACTAGCAGGGTCTCAAAGAGATATTTGTGTATCCAGCTTCATTGTGGTATTATTTAATATAACTAAGAGGAGGAAGCAACACATATGTCCATCAAGGGATGAATGGATAAAGAAAATGTATATGCGTACAGAGTCATGTCACATGTTACAACATGGATGAACCTTAAGAACGTTATGCTAAGTGAAATAAGCCAGTCACAAAAAGACAGGTAATGCATGAATCCATTTACTTGAGATAACTAGTCAAACTCATAAAACGAGAGTAGAATGGTGGTTACCAGAGGCTTGGAGCGGGAGGGAGAGAAATGGGGTGTTGTTGCTTAATAGGTAGAGAGTTTCAGTTTTGTAAGATGAAAAAGTTCTGGAAATCTGGTGCACAACAATGTGAATGTACTTAACACTGCTGAACCATACACTTAAAAATGGTAAATTTTTATGTTTTTTTTTTTAACAGTTAAACATAAAAATTTAAAAAGTATATACTGTGGTGGCTGATTAGTTCAATTAGTTAGAGCAAGCAATAAAGTATAAGCCTAATCTTCAATTTATTTTTAATCCAAAGCTTTCTTTGAGTCAGTCAACTTTCTCGCTTTCGTATGCTCTGATACTGATGAGTTAGCTTGGACAGCTATTTTCTGAATGCTGCCCAGTGCTTCATAGCATTGCTACTAGGCAGAAGGTTTAAATGGTATGCCTTTCCAACAGCTTTATAAACATAAAAGATAGCATCTTTGCTAAACACTTTACAATTAGTGTTAACATAATGTTCCAAAAGCACAGCTCTTTAATCTTTTTAAATTTACAGGTTGAAAAGAGAAAACACACAAATTCCTATTACTCTTTCATTTTTGCTTTCAAATTTTTAAAGTAATTGACATTAAAAATATCTTACATTTATAAATAATGAAAGCAAGGGAGCTAAAAGGGATTTTTTGTTGAAATTCATCATTTTGTTTAAACTGCATTAGTATTTGATAGGTAAAGTTCATCAACAGATTGCCCATTTTGCAATTGAAAATTCATTTTCTACTATTAGGCACACCATAATTAGGAGATTATGTGTGCAGGGTTCTGTTCACCAATTTAGGACAATTCTTGTAAATATTAGAAAGAGGCACTGGCTTAAATGTTTAAAATTTTTACCAATGACTAATCCTTGACTGTTGTAAAACGAAAATGGTTTAAACTCAAGTTTGATATAGTTCAGTTACAGACGTGTTTTGGAGTAGTAGTACCAAATTCAAGCTGATACATCTAACCTCAGCCTTTACTTGGTACAGCTATATTATTTTGTACCAGTATTACTCTGATTGACTGATCTTTTGTCATTCTTAGTAGCCATTTGTCCTTTATAGGAATGAAACAGACTTTAAGAAAATATATTGAGCAAATTTATTACTTTGAGAAATGTTCAGCTCGCTCTTTGTAGGCGATATAAATTTACAGTTCATTGCATTTACATTCTCAATGAATTATTGGGAGACTTCCATCAAAAGTTTTTGCTCAGATTTTGAACACTACTTTTGGCGTAGGAACATGACCCCATAGGAATTCAACATATGAAATACAAGTTTGTTTGCTTTTTTTTTGTTTTAAAATCTCACTCATGTAGCATATTTCAATTACCTCAGTTATATATTATCAATCTGTAATGGAAACGAACCTACTGCTGTGTCTAAATCATTATGTCATTCATTTTTACTCTTTCAGATAACCAAAGTGCAATTAAAGTGGAATTAAAACAAAATGATAAGACAAGAGAAAAAGATTACAAGTGGAAGTGTATTATAATATAGCTTTTTGTTAAGGATTTAGTCACACTGTAGTTACATTGTATTTTCTTCATTTAAGAACTAAATTTACAATTTTCTTATTAAGATAGTCTTAGACCTGTCTCCCACCACTGGTATTAGAAATGATTTCCAGTGTCTTAGAAAAAAAATGGAATTTACAGTGAATGTATATATAAGGTAAGAATATTGAGATAATTTTTTTTGTTTACAATAGTGTTGTAATTTGCCTAATAGAAAGCATATTGCTGATTGTGTAGCACAACCTTAGAGGACTGGTGCCACTTATTAGCAGGGAACAAGGACTCAACTGAAACTAAGAAACAAAGCTTAGGGGAATGAAAATAGTCACAAGAATAGTTTCTAACTCTATCATTTTGACAAATGTTTTTATTTGTGGCATTATTTTTTTCTATTAGTAAGCTATTTACCAATAAGCAAACGAGCACATCCAGAATATGTTAAGCTATTCAGATCTTCAGAATTTTTTCCTAGGCCTATGTGCTCCCCCATAGCACTCTGCAGATGATTTTATCTCCTAAATCACAGAAAATCTATCAGGGAGCAACCTCCTCAACTTCCTATTTCTTTCTCCGCCCCGTTGTACTAAGATAACTCTCTCTAGACCAGGATATAACTTCCTCCATTTTAGAGGAATTATTTTTCCTATCAGAAATTTCATCCCCATTTCTTCTGTGGATCCCACTCCTCTTTGTGTACTTGAGGATTTTGTACTGATGATTCTTCCCTTTCTCCTGTATCTTTGTCCTCTCGGATTTCCTCCTCAGCATACTAACCCACTGAAGTCTCTATCAAGCAAAACAAAGGAAAAGCAAACAAGTTCAGTAACTCACACCCCCACAAAACCCTCCACTGACTCTCCAGTGCCCTCTATCTACTAAGCTATTCTTCTAATTCATTTATAGCTGAAATTCCCCCAAGAAGACAATATTTGTCTCCACCTCTTAATCTTGTTTTTTGAATTTCAGTGTACTGCCAACCTACTACCATGATTTAACTAAAATTTCTTTTTCCAAATCATCACGGTCCTGATTGTTAAATTCAACACTTTTTACTTTGTTTCTCACTGCAATTCTCCTATGTGTTTAGCATTATTACCCATTTTGTCTGTGAAACATTCTCATTTTCCCATCATACTGGTCTTTCCAGGCTATCAGGATATCTTCTTCGCATCCTTCTTCCTTGACCTTTCCTTAAACGTTGATACTCCCTGGCAGGCTCCACTCAGAACTCTTTTGCTTCTTGATCTACACACTTTCTATGAAAAGCATTTTCTGCTTTGCTGGCTTCAAGTATGACCTGTGTGCTGATGAATCTCAGACCCACATTACATCCCGGGTTTCTCTCCTGGATTTGCCTTGACTGTGTCACAGGTGCCTCAAACCAGCTTGGTCAAAACTGGGGTCTCTACTGAATCTTTTTCTCTTCTGTGTGCTCTTTTGTTCAGTGGACCAGCAGATATTCAGTTCTCCATGATAAACTGGGACACAGTCTAGGTTTCAACTTTTCCCTTCACATCATGTCTAATTAGTGGCAGAATTTTGTCAATTTCACAACTTGAATATCTTCTGAAGGCATTCCCTCCTCTTGTCACTGGTTGGATTTTGAGCATTGTTATCCTTGGGTAACAGGCACCATTACTACATTTTCTAAATCCAGCTCTGATCTCATAAAATCCCTTCTTCACCGTAAAATATAGTAATTTTTCTAACACAGAAATCAGATCATGTCATTCTCAGTTTCACATCTTTAATAGTTCTTTCTTTCTTTTTTTTTTTAAGATTTTATTGGGGAATTGGCGGAGGGGAACAGCATTGGGGAATCGGGGAAGGGGAACAGACAAGTTGCTGTCTTTTTGTTCTTCAGTTTAGTTGTGGAGGATGTTGCTTCACTGTTGGTATCGTCATTGCGCTCTTCCCGGATGAGGCAGATCGGTCGCTGGCCTCTGGATGTCGCTCACCGCGGCTATTGGCAGCTCAAACTGGCTGCCAGCCGCTCACGCTGGCTGCGGGCCACTCACTGTAGCCTATGGCAGCCCACTGCAGCAGGAGCTGCAGCCCACACCATCACCGGGGTTCGCACAGCCCAGCTCCAGGTGGAGCTGTTGTTAGCTGTAGAGGGCAGTGTCACTGGCCCTCATGTGGGATCCGAACCGGGGATCCCAAAACCAGCGCTTAACCAATGCGCCACTCGGCCGGCCCTCTTTAATAGTTCTTTAATGCCTTTAGGAAAAAAAATCCAACTTATCAGGACAGTAAAGAAGTCCCTGTATTTGGTCCCTATCTGACTCTCCAAGCTTTTAACACACTTTGCCATTTATTTCTTGCGGTCTTCACTGAAATCATATTAAACCTCCCTCAGTTTGGAAAGGGCCAAGTGTTCTGACTATGTATTATATCTTTCCAAATCCTATCACTGTTGTTTATTTTAGTACACCTTTCCTATCCCTTTCATACCCGTATTCTTCAAAATGCAGCCTGGACATCAGCTCCTTAAAGTAACTTCCCACTGGTTTAGTTGCCTGTTCTGTGAGTTCATTTTAAATCCTGTGCTTAGCTCATAGCACTTTTTCATTTGTATTGAAATCATTTTCCTCTTCAAACTCCCGGAGGTCAGGGACCTTTATCTCTGATTTCCCAGTGTCTGGAAACACAGTAACTGATACAAAGTTCATGCTCAATAAATGAGAAAAAGAATGATTGAAGATCGAAAGAATTTTAGCTGTTTTTTTTAGAGCCATATAAAGAACTCAGATCTTGTTCTAGCTTACACTGAGATTTGAGGGAGCTGCTCAATTTCATTACTGAAAAAATAGAATCAGTTGTGATGATTTCTAATTTTCTTTCTGAAAAGTTTCGAGGATAGGATTTCCTGAGTATAGAATTTTAGGACAAGGATATACTTTAGAAATTAAGGCTGTGGCTATGACCCACACATATTTCAGATTTTATACTGTCAAGTAAATATATAAGCATATCAACACTATTAAAAACAAGATACAAGGTCCTCTGATAATTGCATATGAAGCAATTTTGCTTATTAAAGTATTTTCAGCAGTATGATGTATATAAAAGTTGATCCATGTAATGCATCTTTTCCTGATATTCTTCTAGAGAAATTAGCATTTCCCTGGCTTTATTGTAACCTGTAATGTTTTTCAAATATTGCTATTGTATAAATTCTCAATTAACAAAGAGCAAAATAAGAATCTTTGTAACTATATAAGTTCAAATTCCAAAGGAAGAAAGTACTCTCTTATTATTTTATGTTTTCTAAAATTATTAATATCAACCACAATCAAGTTTTCATTGCCATCTTAATATTGTCTCTACCTTATCAAATGTAATGGTTGAAAAGTAAGCCAATTCAGTCACCCAAATGTGTCTACTTAATTTAAGACAATGGGTCTGATTTTGCCCCTATTACCTTGGAATTGTGAATACATCAGGCAGCAATTTTGATATCCTGCAAATATTAGGAGCTAACAACATGTTGGATGCTGCAGTTGTATGCATTCATACATCTGTTCTTTAGACATTATTACACCTCTGTGGAATGGTGAAAAGAAATTTCTTATAATGCAAAATAAATGTGAAAACCAGATAAAGAACTGATATGCCTAATAATGCCTTTTTCTAAAAAGTCAAAAAGTTAACAAGTTACAAAAATGTTAACCACATAAACCACAAGTCCTTCTAAAATCTGCCACTGAAATATTTCTTCTGCTTTTGAGAATTTCCACCTGTAACCTTGTCCCATCTTCTTATGCAGGACTCTAGCCAGTTATAAATTCCCTAATTCCCTCTTACTAAGAATTTTGTACACACACACAGTTTTCATCAATTACTGTGTAGCCTTTGGAGCCTTGCACTCACTGTCTCATATCCTCCCACCTCTTGTTTTTTTATCAGCTACATTTCCAAGATTTTTCTTCTGTAAGCCAGTTTGGGGAGGTATCCTATCTTTATTTGGATGTAATATTCTGTTAGAAACTTGCCAAAGTATCACTAACTACCTGGTGACCCAATGTTTGATGAAATTTTAGGGTCCGAGCTCTTAAATCACTAGAGATGGGGCTAGAAACAATTCATCTTGCTGGTTGTCCCTGTTTTATGGGTTATAATCCCAAATGCAAGCCTCTTCCTAAATCAATAAATTCTTGAACAGAGGACTCATATCTTCTTGGAGGTTGAGCTACACAGTCTATAAGACAAAAATCAGAATTTTTCTTGAAAATCCTTTAACTTATCTCTACAGGATAGTCTTTGTGGTTTTGAGGATACAATTCAGTAGAGCAATTCTGTTGAGAACCACTAAGGTAGGCTAAAGGAAGGAAAGGTAAGAATATAGACAGGTGCGTCTGATTTCTTTCTTTCAAGGTAAACATTACATTCCCCGTGATAAACAGGGTGGAGAATTCTGAAGTATTTGGGCTTACCTGCTGACTAAATCACTCTGTTTAAATATTAAGTCTTTACAATCTTAATACACACATAATTTGATTTGTGCCAGTGAGGATTAAATGAGATAACATACATTAATGTACCTAGCCCAGGCTTTGGCATATAACAAATACTCAGAGAAATGCTTGCTGGATTCAAGGACAAACCTTGCTTGGTTGCATTAACATATACAATGTTCTCTGAAAATGGGCCACCTGTTTCCTGTTTTGCCAAGTTGCTTTTCCTCTTTGGACAGCTGTGATTTTCATGGGCATTGGTCTCATGACCTAAGTGGAGTCACAGCTTCCTGAAGGGTTAAGGTCTGAAGTCAGGCTGTCAGATAAGTGTGTGCACGTGAAGAGGTCCCGCTGAACTCTCAGCCCCATCCACAGTCCCCTGTCCATTCTGTTCCAGCCCGAAGCCCTCCGTTACCGTCACTCCTGCTTCATACTCCCAAACTCCTCTTCCTTCACTAGCAAACTCTCCAATATTTGTAGCCTTTTTCTCTGAGATGTTTCTCTCTAGCTCCTATCTTTGCTTTGACACCCAGCTGAATCCTCTCAGCCAGGAATTTATTTTTAATTTCATGTGATTTTTGGTTGTTGTTTGTTTCATGTTCCATGTTCTTCAGGGCCAGAAATGGGTGAGTGTCCTTGCTTGCCAACTTTGCTTTCAGACCATTATTCCTTCTTACTAAAACTCTGCTCCTTGGAGGCTAATCTTTTTCTTCTCCTCTAACAAAATCAGTTAACATTTATTGAACACTTCTATTGAGCCAGTCAGTGTGCTAATCATTTTGCACAGATTATTTTACTGAAAACTCATAACAACCCCATAAGGTAGAAACTATCATGATCATATCAGTATGAGCTTTGCAGAGGCCAAAAACCTTGTTCACAGAGGTATATGTGAATATAAAAATGCCTAACACAGTAATTGGGTTACCATAGATACAAGTATATGTAAAGTGCTCAGTGCGAACCATGTGAGTGTTTGCTGCTTTTTTTTGCTGCCCAAGGGGGCTCTGTGTAAAGAGGGATAGCTGGGATTCAAACCCTGGCATCTGACTCTAGAACACATCCTTAATCCTTAGGCCTGGCCAGGTGACATTCTACTGACCACTTATTCAGTAACAATATTCTTGGCTCACTCACAGCCTTTGAAGCCAGTCCTGCTTCCATTCTAGGTGTTTTCATAGTGCACGGGGTGTGACTCATTCACCGCTCTTACTCTCATCCCCTTTGTCCCGGCTGCAGAAAGTCTTTCTTTGACTTCTTCACATTGCGTCAGCCACCCACTGCCACCACATACCCTGCACCCTTCACTGCTTCTGAAATCACTAACTCATGTATCTCACACTATCCCACCACAGCCCAATGCCACTTTGGTACATGCCGGCCGAGACACCCACTCCATTAGTGCCACCATAGTGTCATCATCTATCAACTATCTTTCACTTTGTCTTTTGCCCAGCTTAAATTTTTATGGTTGAAATCATAATCCTGTCTTGATTGAGACTCTCAATTCTCTTATTCACCTCTCTGCCTCTCACACCTGTCTGGAGAACATTAGCATGGATTGAGTCCAACTACCCACCTTCTTTGTACCAATTGTGTATGGTTGCAGGAAAATCAATAACCAGGCTGCCTGACTTTTCCACTAAATGAATTCCTCAGCATATTTAAGTGCCTTAAGTAGGCGCTTGGCACTGCATGACAGTAGACTGTTCTGCTGGTAAACTCAACCACTCTCAAGATAATTATTATTATTATTTTTAAAGATTTTATTGGGGAATTCGGGAGGGGAACAGCGTTGGGGGATCGGGGAAGAGGAACAGACAAGTTGCTGTCTTTTTGTTCTTCAGTCTAGTTGTGGAGGACGTTACTTCACTGGTCCATGTTGGTATCGTCATTGCGCTCTTCCCGGATGAGGTAGATCGGTCGCCGGCCTCCGGATGGTCGCTCATCGCGGTTATTGGCAGCTCACGCTGGCTGCCGGCTGCTCACTGTAGCCTATGGCAGCCCACTGCAGCAGGGGCTGCAGCCTACACCATCACCTGGGCTCGCACAGCCCAGCTCCAGGTGTAACTGTTGTTAGCTGTAGAGGGCAGTGTCACTGGCCCTCATATGTGGGATCCGAACCAGGGCCGCTGGCATCCCAAACCAGCTCTTAACCAGTTCGCCACTCAGCCGGCCCTCAAGATAAGTATTTTATACTTTCTCCCCTCACCTCATCTTGCATAACTTCTCCCTGCACACACTCTCACTGATGACCTTGTTTCTTACTTTCTTAAGAAAGTAGAAGTGATGAGATGGAAGCTCCTTCGACTTCTATTGTCACAACCACAGATCCACTCCCACATTAGCCCCTTCCTTGCCTCTGTTCCTGTTAATACAACGGAAGTGTTTCTCTTCTTGAGAAAGACCAGCCTCTATATGCGTTCTGGTTCCTTACTGTTTTTGCAAGGGTTTTCTTCTCTTTTCTGCATGTCGAACTCTCCCTCTCTCCAGTGTTCCAGGGTGGACTATCCTAAAACCCTCCTGCAACTGCGTGTACCCTTTCATTTTCTAGGAAGCTTAGATCTAAAGTGGACTGCTCTCTGCAGTGTCTGTCTCCACTTCCTTACTCTGTGTTCACCGTATCCCCACCGCATCAGCCCACTCCCATTTGGCATCTATACCACTTCTCCACTGCAACTGCTTTTTCTAAGGTCACCAATGAATTCCATGCTGTCATACCCAATGTATGGTCTTTTATCTTTCGTTGATTAACTCACAGGATGGCTCCACTTTTTTCATTCAGATTCCATCTCTTTAGAGAGAACTTCTCTGAGGACTCCAGCTGAAATAGTCCCTTCCCGCATACTGGCGCCATTACATGACTGCGTTATTTTCCTCATAGCCCTGATTTGAATTTATCTTGTACATTTATTCATTTGTTGACTGTGTGTCTCTACCCCCGCACCTAGAACAGTGCCTGGCACATCACAAATGCTCAGTAAGGATTTGTTGAGTGACAGACACAATACTACATTTAGAATCTTCTTTCTCCTCCAACAATAAAGCTTTTGTTAACTGGATGAAGTTTGTCAGCCTGATTCTGTCTCATATGAATATCGTTATCTAGTCCCTCAATCAAGGAGATTTCCTGGTGGGTGGCCCTCATTCTTAGACAGGTATGAGTCCCATTTAGGACCAGTCTCATTTTGGGTCTGTGCTTTCCTCCCTCTTCATCCTCCTTTTCTTCCCACCCATCTATATCATTCTGGCCACAGATTTCTAGTCTGTCTTTTTCACTATGTTCCTTGGCTTCTTCTTCCTAAACACTAATTACAGGTTGCTGTGCCGGTGGTGATTTATGGGCTGGTTTGGGAATGTCACAGTCTTACATTTGCTCTGTAAGTCTGGAAAGCTTCCCTGTTTGGGGCTAGCTGGCTACATTCCAGAACTTGTCCCTAGTTTTCTGAAATCTTGAGTATCTGGGTCACTGGTATTTGCAGACTTGACTTTTGTTATCTAGTCACTAAACTATTGTGGTTATGCAGTGAAGCATACTGATAGTGAAAAGCAGAATGAGTGTCCCTATAAGGATCTCAACCTTTATGTTTTTCTAGGGTGGGTTTGGCCAGCCTGACAGGGCAGAACGACAGCAGTGCCAAAAAGAATATCCAATAAGAAAATCACCAACTGCCAGCTGGGCATTATTCTTCATTCTCCTTCCTATTGTTACACAAACGCAAAAACAAAACAAAGCCCTCAAAGGTGTTTTTGAGAAACATTTTTAATTCTAATTTTTTAAGAGTATTATTAAAAAATATAGCTAACGTACAATATCATGCGTTTCAGGGGTACACCATAGTTATTCAACATTTTTATACCTAAAAAAATGATCATCATGATAAGTCCAGCAACCAGCAACCATGCTATCACAATATTATTGACTATATTCCCCATGTTATACATTATATCCCTATGACTTATTTGTTTTATACCTGGAAATTTGGACCTCTTATTCCCCTTCACCTATTTATTCCCTTTTTAAAATTTTCAGTTACAGTTAGCATTCAGTATTATTTTGTATTAATTTCACGTGTACAGCATAGTGGTTAGACATTTATATAATTATATAGTGATCCTCCTCACTAGTCTAGTACTCAACTGGCACCATATATAGATATTATCATATTATTGACTGTATTCCCTATGCTTTATTTTACATTCCCATGATTATTTTGTAACTATCAGTTTTTACTTTTTAATCCCTTCACTTTTTTCACTCTGTCCTCCAAAACCCCCTCCCATTTTATCACCCTGATAAGTCTAGTACCTGACACCATACATAGTTATTACAATATTATTGACTATATTTTCTATGCTATACCTTACCTCCCCATGACTACCTTGTAACAACCTATTCGTACTTCTTTACTTTTTTAAGAATTTTTCTGTTTTTCATCCACACCTTCAACCCCCTCCCATCTAGCAACCATCAAAATGTTCTTTGTATCTATAAGTGTGTTTCTGTTTTGTTTATTTTGTTCTTTAGATTCTACATGTAAGTGAAATCATATTGCATCTGTCTTTTGCTGTCTGACATACTCCACTCAGCACAATACCCTCCAGTTCCATCCACACTGCTATAGATGGCAAGAACCCATTCCCTTCCATGGCTGAGCAGTATTCCATTATATATATGTACTACCTCTTCTTTATCCATTCATCCATTGATAGACACCCAGGCTGTCCTCACATCTTGCTCATTGTAAACAATGCTGCAATGAACACTTGGATACACATGTCCCCTCGAAGTAGCATTTTGTTTTTTTTAGATAAATACCCAGAAGTGGGATTACTGAGTCTTTCTTTGTCTCTTTTTACAGCCTTTGTTTAAAGGCTGATTTTGTCTGGTATAACTTTTGCTATCCCAGCTTTTTTTTTTTTTTCCATTCCCATATTCATGAAATAACTTTTTCCATTCCTTGGAGCATTTAATTCATTTACATTTAAAGTAATTTTGATAGATATGTAGTTATTGCCATTTTATTATTCATATTTTTGATCTTTTATTTTTCATCTTAAAGAAGTCCCTCTAAGACTCCTTGTAATAGTGGTTTGGTGGTGATGAACTCTTTTGTCTTCTTCTTGTCCTTTCATTTTAAATGATAGCCTTGCTTTCATTTAAAGCAAGGAGTCCTTGTTGGAGATCGTTTCTTTCCATTACCTTGAATATTTCCTGCCAATCCTTTCTGGTCTGCAAAGTTTCTGTTCAGAAATCATCTGACAATCTTATGTGAGCTTCCTTATAAGTTAGTATTGAGTTGTCGGAAAAGTCATGACGTATTTTGTCTATGTTTTTTTCAAAGGTCATTTATTTATATAAAGAACAAAGATCAATCAATGATATATGGCATGTTTTGTTCGATAACCTTTTGCCATCTTTCAGTGAGCTTCATAATTTCTCGTTCATAGAAGGACCTGTCTTTATTTATGAAAAACTGAACAAAGTGCTGATTTACAGCCTCATCTGAATTGAACATTATACCACGCAAGAAGTTTTGAAGAGAGGGAAACAAGCGCAAGGTCAGGCGAGTATGGCGGGTGTGGCAACACATCCCATCCAAGCTCCAGTGATTTTTGACAGGTGATCAAACTTGTGTGTGGTCTCGCATTGTCGCGATGGAACACAACTTTTTTACAATTAACAAGCTCTGGGAATTTCTGGATGATGGATTTGTTCAAACTGTCCGATTGCTGACAGTACACATTCGAATTGACTGTTTGGTTTCTTGGTAAGAGCTCAAAAAACATGACACCTTTAAAATCCCACCACACTGAGAGCATAACCTTCCTCTGATGAATGTCTGCTTTCAATGTTGTTTGAGGAGAATCACTACGTCTGGACCAAGACCGTTTACACACCACATTGTTGTAAACAATCCACTTCTCATTACCAGTTATCAGTCACTTCAAAAAAGGATCGTTTTCCTCACATTTAGTGAGCGTATTGCAGATGTTTATATGCGCCGTCCAATGAACTTCGAGTTCATGCGAAACCCAAATATCGAGCTTGCTTACGTATCCCAGCTTCTTCAGGTGGTTGTGAACACTTGAACGATGGATGTTCAATATTTCTGAATCTCTCGTGTCATGTAACGGGTTTGACTTGATCAATGCCTTTATTATGTCATCATCAACCTTGGTGGGCCTTCCTAACACAGGAGCGTCGTTGAGATCAAAATCACCAGCACAGAATTTCGTGAACCATCCTTGGCACTGATGTTCTTGTAGAGCATTGTCACCCTAAACTTTATGCAACTTTTCACAAGCTTGATGTGCGTTCTTCCCTTTATGGAAGTAAAACAGTAAAATATGGCAAAAATGCACAGTTTGGTCTTCCATCTTCAACTTGTAAAAATCTCTAAAACAACCAAATCACTCAATTTTTTTAAAGAATGAAGCTAGAACCATCAGCTGTCAAAATGACTCAGCAATAATATAGATGCAAATGACTCTAGTACTTCCAAAAATGAACTAGTGCCATCTGTCACAAACATGCATCATGACTTTTCTGACAACCCAGTAGTTGCCTTTTTCTTGCTGCTTTTAGGATTCTCTCTTTGACTTTGACCTTGCCAATTTAATTGTAATGTGACTTGGTGTGGGCCTGTTTGGGTTCATCTCGTTTGGGTCTCTCTGTGCTTCATAGGCTTGTATGTCTATTTCCTTCACCAGGTTAGGAAAGTTTTCACTCATTATTTCTTCAAGTACATTTTCAATCCCTCGCTTGCTTTCTTCTCCTTCTGGTATTCCTGTGATATGATTGTTGTTACACTTGATGTTGTCCCAGAGGTCTCTTAAACTATTTTTTTCTTTATTCCTTTTGCTATTCTTATTGGGTATTTTCTGCTACCTTGTCTTCAAAACCTTTGATTCTGTCCTCTGCTTCATCTTGTTTGCTAATGATTCCTTCTAGTGCATTCTTCATTTTCAGTTATTGTATTCTTCACTTCTGACTGTTTCTTTTTTATGGTTTCTATATCGTTTTTTATGCTTGCTATACCTTTGTTGAAGTTTTCACTAAGTTTCTTGAGCATCCTTATAACCAGTGTTTTGAACTCTCTGGTAGGTTGCTTGCCTCTATTTTGTTTCGTTCTTTTTCTGAAGTTTTCTCCTGTTCTTTCATTTGGGATGTGTTTTTTTGTTTCCTCATTTTGGCTGCCTCTCTGTGTTTGTTTCTATATATTAGGTAGATTTTCTATGTCTCCCAGTCTTGCAGAGTGGCCTTATATAGTGGGTACCCTGTGGGGCCCAATGGCACAGTCTCCCTGGTCACCTGTGCTGGGTGCTCCAGGAGTGTCCTTTGAGTGGGTTGTGTATGCCTTCCTGTTATAGTTGAGCCTTGATTGCTATTGTCAAATCAGTGAGTGGGATTGACCATCAGACTTACTGGCTTTGGGGTTTGGCCATGTCAGTAACTTACAGGCTGCTGTGTGGAGAGCTGGGGGTTGAGAGGATCTTACCAAATGGAATGGGATTTCGCCCAGTGGACTCGGGTACCTGTTGAGAGAATCCTTTGTGTGTGGTGCTTGTGGGACTAAGTGCGCAGTGCTCTGCTGTGGTCTGAAGCAAACCTCCAAGTATGTTGATTCTGGGGAATCTTGGGAGGGGCTTTGCTACAGGCCCAGATCAGCCACTGCCTGTGACTGGTAGGAGCTAAAAGACATCTGCAGTTGGTTGCTGCCTGTGCTATACCTGGTTGCCTGTGGGAGAGGCCATTCTGCGAAAAGAGGCACCTGCCACCTGTACTGGGCCTGGGGTAGCTCCAAAAGTAGCCTGGACACACCCAGGCCTGTGGCTGCCTGCTGTTGATTGTTGGGCTGCTGGCTCTGGTGACATTCAGCTACTGATAAAGCCTCCTGTGGTATGCAGTTGGGTGTGTTGGAGTCCCAGTTAGTCAGCAGGGTTGAACAGATTTGGCCTGTGAGGGTGGGCTCAACAAAGGAGAGATGGTGCCTACCTGCTAGCTGTTCATAAGAACTCCACACAGGGAAATGATAACTGTCCTCCAGTCCTCACCTACAGCCACATACCTCAGTCTGCCCCCCATGTATCTCTGATGTCCCCCAAGTCACAGTCCCTCCGCCAGAGCCCAGGGTGGGTGCCTGTGAGTGCGTGAGTTTGTGTGTTGGTCCTTTAAGAAGATGTCTGGATTACCTGCTGTCTTCTGTTATACTCGGCTGGTCAGGATGCCCACTGTTGTTCACAGCCAGGTGTTGTGGGGGCTTCTCTTCCTGGGGCTGGTACCCCGGGCTTGGAATCCTGGTGTTGGGATGGGGTCCCTCCCTCCAATTGGGGAAACTAGTATGGCCAAGATATCCCTCCCAATTTTCATTTGCCACATGGAGGTTTGGGATCAGCTCTGTTTGCATCCCTGCCCCTCTTAACAGTCTCAATGTGGCCTCTTTATATCACTAGTTATAAAATTTCTGTTTATCTTGACTTTAGATGGTTCTCTGGATTGATTGTTCTGTAATTTACTTGTAATTTTGATGTGTTCATGGGATGAGGCAACAAGCACAGTGTTTATCTACTCTGCTATCTTGGATCCTCCCCTGGGGAACATTTTTTTTTGAGTTCTACTTTTATTATGTTTTTGAGTGGTCATAAATCACTTTTAATCATAATTTAATAATAATAAAAATATTTCCATATACACATAAGCATAAACATCACTTCAAGACCTGAACTCAGCATAGGTGTGTGCTAGAAGCATAACACTAAAAAGACCCAGAGGGGCAGACAAGTCCACTGGCTTACGCAATTTCAGCCTCTACTCTGAGCATGCCCAGTAAAGGCACCATATCCACGATGATTATTTAACTTACTGTATGAACTTAGGTACTATGGATAATTATGGTGGGATAACATGAGTAAACTGGGGCTGTCCTGAGAAAATGGGAACATATAAATCATACTAGCCTTCATTCTTATGACAACTGTGGACCAGCCTAGTCTCTGGCCAAATGGAGTCTCTGGACCCTGAAGCTGTAACTCATTGCTGTCCTTGGTCTCCAGGATTATAGGTGTATAGAAGGCACTGTTAGTCATGAACTAGGGACTTATTGAATTGTTACAAGTGCATTTTTGTAATCTCACAAGTTTGTAATACACACAGGCCATATCCTTTATGGTGTTTTCCACTCCACGTCTCACAAACTAAAGCTGGCCCTCAATAAATGACTTTAAGAAGGAACAGAGAGATAGAGAGGCTTGAGTGAACTGACTTCCCTTTCTCTAGCCCAACCACTGTTTAATTCAACCATAGTCTACTATGGCAAGTAAAAGCAAGTCCATTTTAGAGAGCATCTTACTTGCAATGCACTTGCAATTTCTAGCAGAAGAAAAGTGTTTTGTGTGTGTGTGTGTGTGTGTGTGTGTGTGTGTGTGTCTTTGAGACATGGTAGGGTGAGTGAAAAAAACAGAATAGAAAAGGTTGGAATTAGAGCCTTCCCCCCCAAACTGTGTGAAGGTGTGTGTATATACATGTAATCGTATGTGTGTGCATATGAAACACACGAACAAATACATTTCTTAGAATATTATTATATAGGTGTCAAAAGAAAACCAATAATGAATTTAAAAATGCTTCTATTCTAGTAAGATTTTGAAAAAGCCAGGACACCAGGATGTTATGCTCCCTCCAGGGTGGCACCTGTGAGTGGACCCTGGTTATTATCCTTCAATTTAGGCCGTCAGTCTGGCCCTGGGGCAGGGCACCAGCACTGTTTTCCCTGCTGGCTTTTTTAGTTGTGAGCAATCAGCCATGAGAAGAAAAGCTATGAATAATGAGAATATGAGGCGTATTTGGAAATAAAGAAACTCTTGTCCTTGGTGGCTCATGGGGTTTATCTCCTCATTTCACATACACTTTATAGAGGTACGAAGTCCTATATTCCATAGATGGGTTCACCTTTGAAAGTCATCCACTCCCACCTTCCTTTTACTGGCAGTCTAGCCTCATGCTGAGTTGAGATTGAACATCTCCAATAATAGCAAACTTGTTACCTCCCACTGGATGGTTCTGACCATTAAAGGGTGTCTTCTTTTAATTGAACTGAAATCTGTCATCTCAGGTGACCATCTGTTCTTGTTTGCTGAGCTTTGTCCTGGTTTTAATGAAAAATTCTGCATCTTTGGGTGTCCCTCAGCCCTGGAAAACTAGGACAGTTGGTCACTCTGTCTTTAATTCTCCTCTGTTGGCCTTATTCTTCATCTTGGGCCACGTAAAGAGGTGCTCTATTTTGTCTTCCAGACTATTTCCATTTTGGCACAATTAAAGTGCATTTCTCTTGCTCCAAAAATTGTCACCTATCATAGCTTTAGATTCTTTATCTTACACTTGATCTGCTGAGAATATGCAGTCCTTTGTCAGGGGAGGAGCTTTCTATTCCTGTCCACATGTTTCCATAGAGAAGGGGAATTTTACTTCTCTCTCTCCTTCCTCCTCTTTCCCCATCTCCCTCCATTCTCCTCCCCCTCCCTCCCTCCCCCATCTCCCTCTCCCTCTGTGTGTGGTAGGTGGGTGTGAACACTTTTATTGTTTCTCCATTTACTTTTTTTCTTATCCTACTGAGGGGAAGAGTTGCAGCTAATTTGAATGTTGAGAATCACATCCTTTGAGTCAAGGTTCTCACAATGGCCAGGATTACTTTACCTCAAAGGTGATAGTCTCTGTCCTGTCTCTTTCACTGTCTACTTTACCCTCATGGATCACACCAAAAACTTGGCTTTACTCCCTTCTCCTTCCTGCTTCCAATGAGTGAGCACACTGGGGGCAAAATGGAACCTGTCTCCTAGAAGCAACCAGAAAGTTCCATGATTTTGGTTTAATTTCCAATTTTCCTAATTCTTGGGTGAGTAGGTCAAGTTAGCCATGCCTTGTAAGCCTGGCTGTTTTTAATTTAAGTGGATGAGAGGGAGTAGGCCCCATCACTATCTCCCATTTTTCTAGAGAGCCCAACACTTGTCATAACAATAAGCCCAATTCTTTGGTTTCTCTTTTGGCTTAATCCCTCATATCTTTTCTTCATTCTTTGTAATAGTAATGGAAAAGAGGCAGCAAATCTTCAAACTTAAGGTCCATTAAGCTGGAATTTAAGGTCTCATGTCCAGTACTGAGCATAATACTACACATGTGATAATTTTTTTGATTGTTCCAGATATCACACTTCTTTAATCCAGGCTATGGTCACATCAACTATTTTACTGACTTCACTCTAGATTCCTTACTGATGGCTAAAATCCTTGATAAAGTATATATTTCTCCCCATACTTCTGCATTGTTTGTTTGTACCAAAGTCCAAAGGTTTGACAACCTTCCTATGTACCGTGTGGAATATTTTCAGAATAGGAGTTGCCAATTGCCTGTCAGTCATGGAGAGTTTTCAGTAGTTTTCTCAAGAAACATCTGGTTTGACAAAAGAACTTCCCAATGAAACTGCCAAGGCACTAAGTAAGCATATGAATGATTTGTTAGATGGCCTCGTTGAATATAAACTAATTGAACCAAGAATAGCTGTCAATAATAATGACTGTTACCTTTAGAATTGTTGGTCATCACCTATTCTTTTTGATAATCATTCGACAGCTGAATCAATCAGTTGTCTATTGCTGCTATTAGTTCATGACAATAAAACTATATCATCAATGTATGGGAGAGAGATTTTTCTTTCTCTCTCTAGCTGGAGAATGTGCTTTCAAATCATCCTAAAGGGGTTTAATCTCATTAAAATATAGGTTTACAAAATTTAAACTACGATTTGATCATTTAGGAAGCTTTCTCCAGATCCCAAGTCTCATGACGGTACTAAAAGGAGGTTCTACATAAGAGTTACCAGCTTGGGGACATCAGCTTAACCTATCATTGCTCTGGTCTGTGGAGTTAAAGGCCACAGGCAATCAGCAACCTTTCATTCATACCAAAGTGACTGCTTATGTGCCGATACGTGTTATGCTTTTGTTTTGTCAAATATCTTCACAAAATAAGGGCCAGCTGAGTGGCGCGGTGGTTAAGCACTGGCTTGGAAAGCCAGCGGCCCCAGTTTGGTCCCACATATGAGGGCCAGTGACACTGCCCTCAAAAAAAAAAAAATTTCTTCACAAAATAGAGTTTAATAGGCTCTACTGTGAGAGAGGGAACTCTAAAGATTATCAGCTCTACACACGCTCTTTTAGCCTAAAAATTAGAAGTGAACAATCATAAGGGTTATAGGGAGTGTCTAACCACAAACATGGCTAGAATTCTGAATTAGTAAAGAACTGCTTAGTTTTATAAATGAGATCAATAATTTTTCACACTAAGCCAGCCAGTATCACCCCTAGACTTCATGAAGACCAATGCTAAGTTCTCAAGAATTGGAAACCATCAGTGAGAACAAACAAATCATATCTTAAACATGGATTACAGAACAGAGGAAAATAAGTCTCCTTGGAACGAGGTGAGATCTGGACTTCTGTAGTCTCTATCCGACCCATACCACAGATGAATCTGTCCCCAATGACACCTAAATGTTTAATGTTTAAGTTAATAAATGCCAAAAACATTGTGTCATTGAATATTTAATTACAAAATTATTATTGAAGAACAATTAATGGAAAGAAATACAATATATAAGTGAAAAAGCTTAGTAAAAGCATAAGTAATTTTAAAAATGCATAGATATGCCTACAAAACCATTGGAAAAGTATTTGCACATATATTTTATTTTTGTGTCTATTTTGAAGAGTTAAAGTGAGAGGAAATGGCCCAAACCATTTGACCATGTTTTTCAAAGTCCATCCTAAGAGGTATCCTAAGAGCAGAACCAGACAAAACTGTGCCATCATCCACCAAGGATGGATATATGAACACACATTACCTCAGTCTTCTTTCACGTGCAATATAAATTTCAGGTTTTGGCTATTTTAATGAGGAGTTTTCTACATGAGCTGACACAGCTAACCCCAGAAGAAGGACATGGGGGAGACAGCCCCCTTCTGCCACACTGGCCCTGGCAGAGCATGGTACTCTGACCACACAGGGCAGTGTTCAACTGTACTTCAATTGTTCCTCTCTATTCTCCACTGTACAGCTGGGCTAATTATTTCTCAATGAGCATGTGTCTGGAGACGCACAGGGCTCCTGGCTCCTGCACAGAAGCCCCCAAGCAGAAAGGCGTACCGTTTCCACCATACAAGGGGCACTGGGATTGCTTTGGGGAGATGGAATGATATTGTTTCCTTGTTGCTATCTCTGTCATATGGCGTGTTGGCAGGTGGAGGAAAGGGGGGCCACCCCTCATAAGGCTGCAAGCATGTGTGTGCATGTGCCTGTGTGTGTGCATGTGCCTGTGTGTGTGCGTGCTTGTGCTTGTACTAATGGATATGAAGAGGGTGCAGGTGGTTTGGTCTACAGGATCAGAGGTCTTGAGCAGTGTGGGTGGACATGACCTGCCATGGTCCTATTTAAAAGAAATAGAAAAAGGCAGGCGTTTTTGTTTCAAATGGTGGGCTCATACAAGTTTCTAGAAATCAGGCTACACAGGGAACAGAGCTGACCAATGGTGGAGTCCTGATAATCCCAAGTGGGTGAAGGAGTGAGGCTGCATGTGAGCATGTGTGTATGTATGTGTATCCCACTTCTGTTGTGGGAATCCCTTGCTAAAGGGCCTTAAATAGGAAATCTAATAGGGATTGTAGTCCAGCATCATTGTTAGATATGCATGAGGAGAAAAAGTTGGGAAGCACATATCAGCTGGTGGAGACTCCCTTTGCCGATTGACCACACTGGTTGAAAGCTGTCTCTACAGTACAGTATTTATGGCACTTTAGGCTGTGGCTTTGAAGCTTTGCCTCATTCCAGCTATTCATAAGAGGAGCTGATTTTTATAAGAACAAAAACAATGTATTCTTGAGGTCAAGATTTCCATTTTCTTCTTTAAGATTTCTTGAAACAGCTGAAAAGGTTAATCAGTTGGTACATGACCAAACAGTAAAAGGCACAACCCTGTTTAAAGGAAATAAGTCTTTATGAAAACAGTATGATGCATATACAGTGGTTTCTGCATGAATCAAATTGTATGCTTTCAAAACATAATTGATATTCTTAGGTGGGATGATGGCTTGGTTCCCATTAGTGTACTGAATGGACTAGTGCCAACCTGTAAGGGATACTGATTAAATCAAAAGAAATGACACTAGCAGAGAAGTACAAATAATCCATATTAAAATACCAGCACAAACTTGAGTTGGGGAATTATTTATAACCTTGAAATTCAAAAGGAATTGCCAGGGTGCACATATGAGCACATACAGATGATTTATCTCAGCATCTAATGAAAACATTGTCTTGCGCTAGTTTAGGAAAATGGTAATTCTCAGGTGGAATTACCTGTTAGGAAGATTATCATGATTTGCCTGATCTTGGAAATGGTACAAATAAAAAAAAGCAATTCACAAATGGAAGCCCTCTTCATTTCCTTTCACTTTTTCTTAGCATATGTTTTTAAAAAGTAACAGTTTCAGAAAGTAAAATGGATGCAATTTATTGATAGGATATTGCAGGAAAATCTTTCTTTTTGTTTACAGTTCCTGTGGGAAGAAATGCAAACTTCTTTTAGCTATTGGAAAGCATTGGAGTGTGATGGCAGAGCCTAAAGAATGTCGTGTTTTTAGTCAGGGAGTGGGGCTGGGTATGTCCCTTGCGTGCCACAGTAAGAACAAATGTAAAACTACTTCCACGACATTGGACTGTCTTCTTTTAAATGTTTCTGTTGTACTATCAGTGGTGTGAAGGAAAAAAAAAAATCTAGTAACTCATAAAAATCACATTTCTCCATTTCATTTCAAGTACAAGTTTTGTTCCAGAAACATATTTAAATTGGAGAATCGGACAAAATATGTTTTATGTTCCCATTCATCTTTAAAATAGCCTTTCGACACTGTTAACTTGAAACTGGACAATTACTTGGCACATAATCCATGCAGACACTAACCTTGACGGAATTAAAGGGAATCCTTCTCCAAGGGTGAGGTGTTCTTGAACAATTCATCAGGAGCATTATGTGCAAATGCATTTTTTTCTACACCTCACACATGCCAACCTTCTTACCTGCCCATTTTCATGTGTTACAAATGGATGTGTTTGTTTCACGTTTCCCCTTTTATTTCCACATTATCCTGTCTCTGACTCACATCAGTTAAGCAGATATGGAGACATTCCACACATGTAATTCAGATCCCCTCAGAGCATTTTTCTCAATTTTTTAAGAGGGTGCTTACATGGCGTTAACAATAACCTACATAATTCTTCATATGTAATGAACTCTATAGAAAAAAAGTTGCATTTATCTCACTTTTCCACTCTTGCTGAACAAAACACATCCTCTGAGCATGGATTATAGATATGAAGAACAGCATTTATTCCAGCCCAATGCTAGGCTTTACCTTATGCTCACAGAAATAAAATTAATGACTTGCGTACTTGGGGAGGCTGTTAGTTGTCATTGTGAATCCTTAAGGGACCAGGTAGAAACAATCCTTTTCAACACACACACCCACCCACCCACATATACATTACACACAGCTGCCCCTCCCTTGGCCCCCCCTCACACACACACTTGATGTGCTTATATTATTATGTAAGTGTGTAAAGAACTGGGGGTATGATCCTAAAAATGAGCTGATAAGTATGATGCTGTGAACTGCTGCTCCCTAACATCCTGCCTGAGAAAACACACATGAATTGTCATACCCTTTTCTGTAGCATTGTGTCAGAGGACATTTTCGGGACTGAGTCTCCTGAACTCACTCGCTTAGTCTTGCCTGTTCTCATTCATTTAGACTTCTAGCTTCAGATCCCATTTTTCTATCTGGCCTTGGTCAGGATGCTTAAGAACTTTCTTTAGAATTTCCTAAAGTATAGAAAGTATTCAAGGTGTTTTTTGTTATGTTAATGAGGTGATTTTAGGAAAGCCCTTGGTGTAACCTAAGAATGGAGGCTGGTTGCCAATGGAACCAACCTTGTAATTAGAAGGTTAGAACTTTCAGTACCACCCCTTCCCCTCCAACCACTCCCCCGTTCTTCCCCCCCAACTCACACACACACAGCTCTCCCAGGCCAGGGTGATTGAATTCAATCACCGATGGCACATGATTTAATCACATCTATATAATGAAGCCTCCATAAAAATTCAAATGGACAAGGTTCAGGGAGCTTCTGGGTTCGTGAACAAGCCAAGATGAAGGGAGAGTGATGCACTGTGAGAGAGTGCATGGACGCTCTGTGCCTTTCCCCACACCTTGCCCTATCGTCTCTTCCTTCTGGCTGTTTCTGAGTTATGTTCTATAACAAACTAGTAATCTGGTAATAAGTAAAATGTTTCTCTGAGTTCTGTTAGCCACTCTAGCAAATTAATCAAAACCAAGGATGGGGCTGTTGGAATGACTGATCTATAGCCAGTAGGTAGAAGCACAGGTAATAACCTGGACTTGAGATTGGCATTTGAAATGGAGCGGCCTTGTAGGACTGAGTTCTTTAACCTGTGAGATCTGATGCTATTTCCAGGTGGATAGTGTCAGTTGAGTTGAACTGTAAGACACCTAGTTGGTATCCAAGAATTTGTTGGTGTGGGAAATCCCCTTTGCACATGGGAATTGGTGTTAGAATCATGCCATCTCACCGGCAGAGTGGCACGGTGGTTAAGCGCTGGCTTGGGAAGCCAGCGGCCCCGGTTCGGGTCCCACATGTGAGGGCCAGTGACACTGCCCTCAAGAAAAAAAAAAAATCATGCCATCTCTAGTATGATTGCTTCCCTTTGATTGTACATGTATATTCTGCCTTCATAGGTGATTTTCACTTTTGCTTGGCATCAGAGTTCATTTCTCCTCATTTCTCATTCAATAGCCAGCTCTAGCTGCCCAATCCCATAATCAACCACAACCCCAAGGGACTGTGGCCAAGGTCAGAGCTAAGGCAAAGGGAGTTGGTAGAGAAAATAAAGTGCTTTTTCCTTTCTCTCCTTTGTTCCAATCATGGCCATGAGCATCTATGAGCTGAGTGTAGACTTCTAGCCTTTTGTGGGTACCTGGAAAGAAATTTAGACAGAAGAGCTTTCTCATTTACGTATGACCCATTTAAGTCATCTTTTACTCTGAAAGTAGAACACCCCACTATGATTTCCATGCATTTAGCTTTAATTATTACCCACTGAAATGCAGCGTCTATGGCTTCTTTGTCTCAGTGGCAGTTTGAGAAAGATTGAACAGAAGTGCTCCTCTCTATTTGCTGCCTTCTACATCTTTTCCTTGTGCTCAGCTTTCTCAACAGCAGGGACATGGCTACAAGATTATCATCCCCAAAGCAAGCCCACATCAGGAGAGAGACTCAGGCAAACTTGTCCATCCATGGGAAACGTGTTGAGCATTCACCCTTTGCCATATCTTGTGGTGGTTTACAAAGTGCCCCACCATGCTCCCCTGAAGGAGGTGGGTGAAGGTCAGGGTCAGGCAAACTGGCACAGAAAGCACCCGGTGTTCTTACAAAAGTGGGGTCCAAAGATTCACAACATTTTAGAGTTACAGAGTTGGCCATTAGGATTCCATTTCTGCAAAGATTATCAGAGGAAAACATCTTACTGTGTAGTGTTATAAGCAGAAATCTTCTGAACCCACTGGGTAGACTTTATCATAAGTGGTGGTAGTGGGGTCATTTCTCTTATAAAAGTTTTAGCTTGGAACCACAGAATTGTTAAGTGATTATACAGTTCAGATAGGTATGAAATCCATTCATTTTTGCAGATCAAAAAAATTTTAAAAGCCCATTAATATCTTTCTAAAGGCTCCCACTAGTAACAATTTTAACCAAGGTGAAAATATATGTAATAGTGTCATCTAAGACTTCAGATTAATTTTGTTTAGAATTAAACCTTTCATATAATTGTTTGTTGAAGTGTGTGTGTCATTAATTCATACTTACATAAAATGCAGTTTTGGTATTTTTGCCATAGCACCTTCTTTGCCACAAGTATTTTTGCTGCAAACATTTTCATCACATAGCTAATTGTCTGTAATGCAATTTTGCTGTGAAAATGATAAGGTAACTGGTTGATAGCTTTTGTTGTTGTTGTTTGGGTTCATTTCTCCATGGACAAATCAATCGACTACCCGTTTAAAAAAAAAAAAACAAACATAAAATAACTGGTGGGTAGTTGGGCTTTCTTTTGCCTGGTTGGTTTCATTTCCCCATTGACAGATCAACCGCCTTCACCACAATTAATGTATTTAAGCTAGTCATGAGCTTGGTTTTATTTCTCCATTGATGAAGTTCTTGCAGCTACTTCCATTTTTATATTATATATAAATCTTAGCTGGTCCTCATAATGGTCTATAGAGTGACCAGTAGACATGGTGGTGGTGGTGGTCTTAAAACCATTAGCATTCCTTCCAGATGAGGATGATTTGTCCCAAGAGTTGGCCTTTTATTTTGAAACAAACTACATTGGGAAGAGAAGGAGAGGCTGAAGGCCCCCTTTTAAGGTATAGAGTGGAGCCCACATTTCCTTTCGTACAAAGACAAGTGCTTGGGCACAATCCACAGTGTAAGATCAGTTATTTGTGCAGTATCGCTATGAATCTACATACATTTTAAAGAAAGTCTTTTTAATTTTGTTTTTCTTTTTTTTGTGTGTTTCATTATGCCCTTCTTAATATCCCTCTGTTATTTGTCATGATCATATCTTTTTTTATGGTAAAATTGCCTATGGCCAGGTAGTTATGGGGTAAAAATGTTTGTGGCAAAAATGTTTGCAATAAAAATGCTTAGGGCAAAGATCTCTGATAAAGGTGCTACAGCAAAAGTGCCCAGAATGCTTTCTCTCATCTCTATTATTAGGGATTGCTTAGTGGTGTTGAACCTGCAGGAGAAGTATGAATTGATGTAGCTCTGACAGAGGACAGATCCTGGCCAAATGGGTTGATGCAGCACTGCAGCATAATCTCTACTTTGGTGTTGGTCCTTTAAATCAGCTCTGATCCCTCTGTACCACACCTATGCTGGTCTATTAAAGAAAAATGTTGAAAACACTGATGTTTGATTGATTCACTACTAATTTCTTTGTTCTTTTCTTTTTTTGGGCAGTTTTATAATTTTATTCAACAGTCAGCAGTTATTTCTCATCCACATTAACTGTTTGTAGATTTTTGAAAGTGGTGACAGGTACATAGGTAACCAATATATAGAGCTTATTGGGTGAATCTTCATCCTCATTACGTTTTCTGGACAACCGCACCTGAATGTGGTATGGGATAGTCCTTATTCCTTTGGCCCAAACAGCTTTGTTGAGTCTGGTGTCAATGCACATATCTGGGCTTCCCATCTGCTTCATGGCAAATTTCTGGATTTCTCTGACTGTCCAAGGGGCACGCTTCTCAAAAACCACTCCATGGATGTGCTTGTGAATGTTCATGGTATATTCCTGGGTCACTACCTTGAAGGCAGAACGGCTCTTCTTCTTGCCATCCTTCTTTGCAGAAGCCATCCTGTGGGGGCCCAAGTTGGAAAGGTCACTACTAATTTCTTGAGCACTTAGCAAATGTCAGCAGCTCTGTTAAGCCCCTGGGATAGAATAAGGACCAAATAAATGAGATTCTGCTCTCACAAACTTGTAAAACAACACAATTGTACTTGCTTTGTTCTTTTTTTTCCCTCTCATGAACTCTTGGCTCCACACCCAAATGTTGGCTTCTATCATTTGGGAAGCACACAGTGTTTGATGTTTTGCACACTCCCCTCCTGGCATTTGGGATCTTTGCACACCTCACTGCCTCCAGTTTTGCTCTTCCCTTTGACTTCTGCTTTTCCATTGCTTTAGGCTGGGATTTAATGCTGGTGATCCTGGCCCTAAGATGCTTGCTCATTTTCACCTCTCCATTCCATGGCAGTGTTAGAAACCCAGAAAACGTCTTGTGCTGTTATCTGCATGGTGATGGCTTCTGTGATCAGACTCTCCTTGGAAGCGATGTGGATCTGTTTCTACTTCTATGATCTCAGCTCGGGAACTGGAAATGTTTTTCAGGGTGATAGCTAAAACCTCATCATGGCAGATATTCAAATATGAGACAATGATGACAATAAATTGGGAGAAGAACACCTAAGTATACTTGACTTGCCCACCTGACAGTTTCATTTCTTAGAAGTGAAAAAGGGAACTGCTGCTCTGGACTTAATTCTGATGAGTAAGGGAAGATTCATTGCTCAAATGGAAGTGTCTGTGTTATGATTGTACATATATATTAGCCCGGGCAAGGAACTGTAACTTCCAGGGTGAAGCAAGTTTTTCAAAAAGCATAATCCTTAAACCTGAGATTCTCGAAGGGACTCAAGAGGCATGAGTGGCTATCAAAAAACGAAAGAAAAGAAGTAAAAGAAAATCTGACAGACCTGTAAAAAATGGTTCTTATGAAGGGTAAAATTAAGTTATCTAAAGCAATAGGGAGGTCTCAGGGGTGAGCACATTTTTCAAAAGGATGTGCTCCAAGCATCACAACCTGCTGAATATAAGTTTCATTCTTGGAATCCAAACTGAGTGTAGATAATGAGCAGTTGTTTTGTATAGCCTTATCTTTTCTCCTCACCCTGTTCTGTTTGTTTCCTTTGCTTGCTTTTTAATGTTTCCTTTGGTTTTGATCTCCTTTTGCCTAATAAATCACCTGTGTGTTTAAATTAATCTCTTTGTATCTCTCATTCCTGTAATTTCTTCTTGGAGTTTCTCTTCTTAGAGTTTACCCTAAACTTATATAGGTTCTCCTTCTTCCTCATGGTCCTGGGGTACTGTTAATCCTATACTCTCACTCCCTGCTTTCTTTTTCTCTTTCCCAACACTCCTTCTCAGTTATAATGGCCAGAGAGCCCCCACAGAAAGACTCTACCCCTAGCTGGAGTGAGAACTAAAAAGCCCCAAAGATTTTTATAGTGATGCCTTCTTCCCTTCAATGGCCACCACTCCCAACCCCAGTTTTTTGTTTTTTTTTACCTTAGTAGCAGAATGCTTACTTAATAATCAGAAGATAAATTTAAGAGCAAATTTATTCATTTAACAAAATACAGAGGGATTAGAGGCCCTTTAAGTAGCATCTCTGTTTGTTTACAGATCATTAAATACTTAACTTAGTAAGAAACTAAAAGCTAAAATGTTCCAAACCACTGCTGATTAAATCGCTATCTGGAATTAAGATAAGGCAAATCTAAAATTAAAATAACAAATTTGCAATGTTCATGTTATCAGATAAGCTAAAATACTTGCATGTCTGGTTCAACAGGAAACATCTGGCCAACCCAGGGCTTGCATTTTCTGGTTACTGAGAGCTGATGCTCAACTTTGTGTCTTCCTGATATGGACTTGTTGGACCTCCTCAGGGCGGGGGACACCTGCTCCCTTCTCAGCCTGGATCCCTACCCCCTTCCATCTCATCACCTGCTCTCCTTTGGCCAGGATACAAAAGACTGAAGGAGGGGCTCATTGCCAAGAATGAATATTCCTAAAGTGGCTAAAATGTAAGAATGTAATCAGCAAGTCTAAACCTCATTATGATAAAAATGCTAAAGATGATATTTTGCCCTCAAGAATTAGGAAGGGATACAGACTTGATGGAGTAGGGATGGTGGTTTAAGGCCACATGGCTGAGAGAATAAAACCACTCGACTTTGATTTCACCTCTACCTTTTCTATCAAGGGGAATGATCTTCAAATGAAAAAGAGCAGAACAAATGTAGTTAAAAAGGAACAGAAATCCCAGATAAGCAATCGTGAGGAAATACTCAACTGCTCTAAAGGTGTTCAAGTTTCTGGGTAAACAGTATTCTGGCAGAATTAAAGTGCTTACTGGTATGATTATGAAACTACTCTTGGTAATTTTGGAGGGTTTATGAAGAGAGGAATGCAAAGTCTAGAATGGATAAGTATCCTAATTATTAATAAGGGAAAGGTGGATTTCAGACACTAAAGGCTGGTGAATTTGAAATCAAGATCTAGAAAGGGAAGTGATGACTCCAAGTAACAGTGTGTGTTTAGAAAGTAATTCATTTTCTTTTTCCTATTAGAGTATTAATGTCTTTTAATGACATTTACTAGACAATATGACATAAGTCACTTTATTGATTCATGAATTTAATAAATACATATATTATTAAGTGCCTAACTGACTCTAAGGCCGGGTATGAGAGATCAGAGATAATTAGACCCTAACTCTGATCTCTAGAGCCCCCCTCCAGTCTATGTGAGAACATACGGAATTTGGAAGGAGAAACAAATCTAGGGGAGCATTAGAGACTTGATCTTTGGGTTGTGTTGACTTTGAGGTGCCACAGGTCTTCTGAGCTGGGATATCTAGTTGTCATTTGGAGATGTCTGAACCTCCAGAGAGCTCTTGTCTGGGAATGTGGATAGGTGGTAGGTAAAGGTGGTGAGAAGAAACAAAGGTGAATTATGGAGAACAAGCAGTTAGTGGGGGAAGAGCCAGTTAAAGAGACAAAGAGAATTAGCAGGAAGGTAGGAGAAGCATCATAAAATGGGGCCATAGCAAAACTAAGGGAAGAGGGAATGTCATGCAGGAGAGAATACAGAGGCTAGAAAAAGGAGACCTACAGAGTCCACTCCTTTTGGAAGCCAACTGAGGCAATCTAAGGAGTGGTGAGATGTGAGAAAATGGAGACCAGATGGAGATTTTTATGGGTTTGGTTATGAAGGTCAGACTAAGGCATAGAGTAGAGGGAGGGACTTTTTTTTATGATGATAAAGATTTAGGTTTTTCTAATAGATTAAGTTAATATAGCTTCCATTTATTGAATATTTAGGCATTGTACTGAGTTCTTTACCTACATTATATCCTTTAATCTTCATGACCACCCACAGAGGTATGTATTATCACTCCCAGTTTATAGATTAGAACATTGAGGCTTTGTGAAGGTAAGTCATGTGACCACAGTACACAGATAGAAAGGAACACAGCCAGAATCTGGACTCAAATTTCCCTGGCTGTAAAGTCCTGTTTTTACTCTAGAAACTGACCAGTGAGTCTCAGATTTAGCATGCATGAGAATCACCTGGAAGGCTGGTTTAAACACTGATTACTAGACTCTAAACCCACTTTCCCCCTGCCAATTTTGATTACTAGGTCTAGAGTGGGGCCTAAGAATGTGCATATCTAACCAGTTCCCAGGTGCTGCTGGTTCAAGGACCACATGGTAGAACCATTAGAACTTGTTAGAAATGCAAATTTTTGGACCCTAGTAATCTATGATGCATGCTACTGTGCTAGGCTAAGAAGCTGTTGGAAAGGAGGAGGTGGAAAACAAAGATAGAGGAAAAATGGTGCATTGAAAGACCTAGAGGAGATTAGAGGTACTGGGATTCATGGTACAGGTGAAGGGAGTAGACTTTGGCACAAAGAGTGACTAATTTTGAGGTTGAAGTAGGTGAGGGGAGGAGGTAAGCATGTGTGCAGGGGTAACTAAAAGTGTAAGAGGGGAGTCGAGAGTGAAAATTCAAGGACAGAGCTAGGACTTTCAGTGTTTTGGGCTTTTAGCAAGACATCTGACAGTCCTCTCAATGCTTTTGTAGAAAGGTGAAGAAATGAGGCACACTGAGAGTGAAGCTGGCTATCTCCTAGGGGAAGTTTTTAGGGATGTGCCACAGGGCTCTACAGAACTTTTAATAAACCAATGGCAAAGCATGGAAAGCACATTAATCAAATCTGAAGGTGACATGAAGCTGGGTGCAACAACTAATTACTTGGATGACAGTGTCAAAATTCAGAAAGAAACTGACAGGCTGGACTGATGGGCCAAAAGAAATAAGATGAAATTTAATAGTTATAAATACAACCTCCTGCACATAAGTTTGAAAATATACCAACCTCACCAGCAGAGGGAAAATTTCCAGAACCTGAAGCCAGTCGCTCACGTAGCTCATCACTCTATGATCCTTATGGCTACTTGGCTCACTTCTTAATTTCTGGTTCCATAACTAAATTTTGCCCTGTTCCTTATGCCAAATTCTTTCCTTGTAAGCCACCTCTGGTAACATGGCTCTCTGGTTTTGCCCTTATGCCAGTACTCCTGCCTTGGTTTTTCTGTCTTTGTTTCTCTAAAATTAGGGTCTGGCTTCACCCTTGCAAATCCTCTCTGGCCTGAGCTCCAGGATTCAGGCTCCAAGGTCTGCCTTTCCTGACACCCAGTCCACCTGTCCAAGTCCTGGCGTGCTTCCTGTCTGTCATGCACCATGGCTATTGTTTAGCAGACCTACCTGGGGTTCCATTCTTGATGGACAGTATTTCCAATGTCACCTGCTTGCCTGATGTTACTTCCTCTCATTTTCTGCTGCTGAGTGCACCCCAATACCTATGAGGAAGTGAGTCATTGTAGAGATTTTTCATGAAGTTTCATGTTGAAGGAGTGAGAGCTTTAGTTTTGATTTAAGTATAATTGTGCACAAAAATAAAATTCTGCACTCACATTGCACTGTAAAATGTATGAAGTTCTTTGATGTACTTTTTTTTTTTTCATTTAAATTTGGCCACAATCTTGCAGATAGGTATTGTAATCTTCATTTTATAGCTGAGGAAATTGAAGTTCAGAATATGGTGAAATAACCTGCCTTAAGCTACATAGCTTCTAATTAGTAGACCTGGGATCAAAACCCAGGCCTTCTGATGCCGGCTAGCCCCTCACAGCTGCACTCGTTAATCAACTTTTAATGAAAACTTGTTTTCTCCCAAGCACTAGCTTTTTTAAAAGACATATTTTGGGACAGTGTCAAGAAGATAAGGGCTCCAGTACAGTAAAGAGAAAGAATCGCCTAGTTTTGAGAAGAAAATATTGTGTAATCTATCAGTTTTTAAAAATTATTATTAAACACGTGAGCAACAACAGCACCACTTAAGCTCTCTAAGTAACTTCAACAGATGATTGTCTTAGGGAAACATAAGAAATGCATTTCATTTCAGTGCTGAGACTTTATTCCCATTCCACGATCCCTGTCTGAGCCCTCGTTAGTTCCTGCTTGGATTTGTGCATCAGTTGTGGGCTGGCACATCTGGTTCCATTCTCTTTCCAGCTGTAGTTCATCCTGCATCATACTGCTAGGAGAATCTTCCTGAAAGATTGCTTTTATTCTTGCAACATATCTGATCAAAGGCCTTTATTGACTGCTTCTTACCTGAAACGTCAAGTTTAAACTAGTCATGTGGCCCTTCTGACCACATCCTACCTGGCAAACCAATTCCTCAGAACAGATGGGCCTCCTATCTTTGTTTTATCTATGCTGGTTACTCCTCATGCTCCCTACACTCCCCAGATCTCATTCACCTCTTCATATATTTTTGGTATCTACCTTGGGAGGTGTCCTGTGCTCAGCACTTCATCCCTGAGTGAATAATAGCATGATGCCTGGTTAGGTAAAACATTGGCTATCCAAAACAAGTGTCCAGAGTAGATAATCTGGTTTTCATGCATCATCTGAGTCATTTCCTTGGAAAGAGCATCGCTTGTGAGATTAAAACCAACTCTAATAAAGAAACCTAACCAAAAGGAGGGTATTATTTGAAATTTATAAAAATAGTGATTTTATAGAGATCATGGAGTCTCTTAATTTTAGGAAGGGACATGAAAGGTCGATTATTTTAAATGAGAAACATAGTGTGGTAGAAAGAACATGGGATAGCGTGTCAAAATATCATCTCTAACATTTATCAGTTTGTTAACTTGGGTCAGTTATTGGCCCTCCCCAAGCCTCATTTTCCTTATCTCTAGAGTAGAAATGATGATATGTACAATATGGCAGTGGAGAGGATTAATGAGTGAAATGGATTATATAAGTGCATACAATAATTACCATGTGAAGGCAGAAGTACAGGTGAAAGAAAAGCTGATGGATTCCAGAAGATAGAGGGGTCAAGAAATGAAATTCCCCCATGAGCCACTGGAGGGGTTGTGGCCCTACTGACATTTGGACTCTGTCTTCCAGCTCTGGGAGAGAATGCATTTCTGCGGTTTTAAGCTACTGAGTTGGTGTTAACTTGTTACAGCAGCCACGGGAAGCTGGCATAGCACTCAAATCCATCTGGCTTAGAGATCTGCCTCCCAGAACAACGCTGAGCAAATGCTCTCTCGTTGTTATACTGGAAGGTGGACATTCTTTGTGTATTTGAAGATTGACTTAGAATGACTGAATTTTAAAATAAAAATAAGATCATAGAGATTGTCTAACTACTTTACACATGAGGAAATTGAGGTCTTTTGCTTGAGGTTGACAACTAAAGACCTGGCCATAAAAAAAAGCGGATCTCTGCACTCCCATTTCAGTTCTCTTTCTTCTAGTCCATGCTGCCTCCTTGTAAGGGCAAAGGCTGTATCTTACATCTTTTGGTTTCATTTGTTCATGTATCAATTATGTGTTGACCATAAAATGTGGGCACTCTTCTAGGTACCAAGGATACAATAAAAATATATTATTTTCTTTATAGTATATTTTAGCAAGCATGTGTGTGTGTGTGGGAAGGGGATGGTAGGAGAGAAAGCATAGAACACAATAAAACCACATTTTAAAAATGTTGTGAAGCGGCATCTAAGCTCCAAGCATACATAGCTGCCTCCACAGAGTAGGCACTCAGACGATTGTTTATTAATATTTGTTGATTTAAGTCCTCTTCTACCCCCAAATCCTGAGGAAACTCCCAGATCCTTTTTAACTCTAGGAAGCTATATTCCACAGCTCCTGGCTCCTGACGTTTCCTTCATGCATGACTGTGGTTTCTTGAGAATGGTCTCCCTTTAAAGCAATATTTATATTACATCTTAGAAATGTAGCACTGGCATTTTAAAGTCCAAAGACAGATGTAGTCTCCTTGGACTCACCCATTATGTCAACAATGATGACATTTACAATATGAAAAGTATGCCACACATATGCTTGGTAAAATAATATTCTTAACATGATAGCAATTTAATTAGCAACATGGTGAATCATATGTTCCTAGCCATTGCACTTAATTTTAACTTTTTTATATTCTCACATGTTATGTTTTATATCTTAGTCATTCTTAAACTTTGGTTATGCTGGTGTCTTACTAACTGAATATATAATACGTCAGCTTTTTTAATACCACTTCTAACAAAATTGTCAATTAACTCACTTATACCTGTAATTAGCATGCTTTGCTTTTTTTTTTCTTTTAGAACAGTTGTATTCGTATTTCTAGTAGCATTTTAAAAGAATTCCAGATTTATCCACTAAAAGGCCATTAAAATTACTTGAACAAGGAGCTGATTATACTTCTTATGTAGACAAATAATGAGACACCAGGAAGGCTAGAGAGACAGAAATGGGCTGTGGCTACATGATTTTAAATACTTACATGAAAATTGGATATCAAGTTAATTTCTGATTATCTGGATGCTTGCCAACTTTTGGATGGAATTACATTTAATGGAGTTAAAAAATGTTCTAAAAATCTTTCCATTCTGTAGATTGGGAACATCATGAGAACAAGGTCTAAGCCATGAATATGTATCTGTGTGACTTTAAAACATACTTCACCTCTTTGTGTCTGTTTCCTAATCTGTCAAATTCGTACAACAATAGTATATACTTCAGTCGTTGCTGGAGACTCAATGACATAAATATGTAGAGGAACTAGAACATTGGCACTTGGCACAGGCTCCTTCTTGGCATACCTGCTGCTGCGCCTAATGACTTGAGCCCAGGAGGCACTCACTAAACGTGTGTAAATGAGTACAGACAGTGACTGCGGGGAAGCACATCACAGAGACCCCCCACAGAAGATGGCATACGCTCATATTTGTAAACATGTTTCTTTATCCTAACACAGCAGATACGTTTTCTTCCTATCCACCAGCTGGTTTTTAGACCCTAGGTGGATAGGAGACAGAATCAGGACAAATTAATCTTGTAATTTGTTAACCACTTTCAGGGCAGAAGTGTCAAGGAGGTAAAATTTACTGGTTACCCTCCCACCTGCATGGTGAGTGTTCTTCTAGGTGATTCCATGTTCCTGTAAGAGTCACTACTGAAGTGTTAGTGGGCTAGGATTGAAATAAAAATTGCTAATTTACTGAGTATACATAATATACTGGGAACTATATTATTTTACCTGTTTTTATCTCACTTAACCTTCACAAGAAGCAAATGAGGGAGTACTATTACTTTGATCACTTGGTAGAAGAAGAGTCAGAGAATCTAACTGACTTGCCCAAATTCATATAATTAAAAATTAACCATGGATGGTCTTCAGCCCACTCTGGGCCACTGCAAAATTTACTGGGTATTCCACGTATGGATGGCAGCTCATGACCTTGCACTCAAGAAAGTTGGGATCTCACCTGACTTTTCTCCCTAGGTTTGAGGAGTCAGGAGCAGGTTATTACATAGTCAGGGGTAGCTGTGAATATACTTATGATTATTGTCCCCATTTTTCTCAGGGTGGCTAACTGCTTTTGCTCTTGAGAGAGAAAATGATATGGATGAGTTCCCAAAGGAGTATTGGATTCAAATACCTTAATATTGTGTGTGTGTTTAAAATGCATTCTTATCACAGAAGATCGAGTTCTAACCTGAAATTCAGGGAACTATAACAGAGCTAGTAAATAAATGATGTTTTACATCATATTGTCAATGATTTCAGTCAGTAAAACGTGTTGAGATCTATTTTATAACACATTTTGTAATGTTTGGATAAATGTACCATATGCACATGAAAATAATATGTGTTGTTTTCTTGGTGAGTGTTCCATATATGCTGATTAGAAGTGTCAGAGAAAGAAATGTGGTAGCAGCAGCAGCAGAGGCTGGAGTGATGCGATCGCCGAAATGTGGCCACAAGCCAAGGAATGGCTGTGGCTCTAGGAGCTGCAAAAGGCAAGGAACAGGCTCTCCCCTAGAGCCTCCAGAAGGAACACAGCCCTGCTGGTACCTTGATTTTAGCCCCATAAAATTAATTTCAGACTTCTTGCCTCCAGAACTGTAAGATAATCAATTTGTGCTATTTTTTTTTAATTTAAAGATTTTACTGGGGAACTGAGGAAAGGAACAGTGTTGGGGAATTAGGGAAGGGAACATTGTGTTTTTCCAGGATCCATCAGCTCCAAGTCAAGTTGTTGTCGTTCAATCTTAGTTATGGAGGGCGCAGCCCAGCTCCAAGTCCAGTTGCCACTTTCAATCTATTGTTGGAACAGTCATGACGCATTTTTGCAACAAAAAAGAGAGAAAATACATCATGACTTTTCCAACAACCCGGTAGTTGCGGGGGGCACAGCTGACCATCCCACATGGGAGTCGAACCTGCAACCTTGTTAAGAGCACATGCTCTCATTAGCTGAACCATCCAGCTGCTTGTTAGCAGCTCAGCTCGGGCGCAGCTCACTGGCCCATGTGGGAATTGAACTGATGACCCTGTTGCTCAGAGCTTGCACTCTAACCAACTGCGCTACCTGGCCAGCCCAAAATTTGTGCTGTTTTCATGTGTGTTTCTATTAATTTGCTACAGCAGGAATAGCTAATTAATACCCTCAATATGTCTCTGTGCATTCTTTTATTTTCAGGCTTTGTGCATCCTTACCTCTAAGTTATGTTTCTTATATGTAGCAGCGTTGTTTATTTCTTTAATACATTGGAAAATCTTTGTTTTTTAATTGGAGTTTTTAGATCTCTTTCATTTCCTTTATTTACTGATGTACTTAAGTTTATAGCTATCATATAACCATTTTTCATTTATTCCATTTGCTTTTCTTTCTTTCATTTCTTGCTTTTCATAGGACTTATCCAATATTTGTTTTATGATTCCATTTTTGTCCTCTGTTAGTTATTTTCAACTCCTGGACCATACTGCTAATTTTTATATTTTACCCAGCTTTTCTAGCCATTTTATTCAGAAGCACTTGTCTGCTATAAGCTACTTTGTCATAACCAGTCTTGGGATTGTTTTTCACAACTCCTGTCTTTTTTTTTTTTTTGCTATGTTAGTGTTATAATTAAGTTTGAAATCAATAATAAAATGATAACTAAAAAATTCCCAATGTTTGTAAACAACCCATGGGTCACAGAGGAAATAGCAATGGCAATTTAAAATATTTTGAATTGAATGATACTGAAAATATAACATTTAAAATTTGTGGTCGCGGGCTGGCCGAGTGGTGCAGTGGTTAAGCGTTGGCTTGGGAAGCCAGTGGCCCCTGTTTGGATCCCACATATGAAGGCCAGTGACACTGCCCTCAAAAAAAGAACAAAAAACAAACTTGTGGTCACTTGATATATAACAATGTTGACACAGTAGTGAAGAGAAAAAAGAATGATTATTTCAATAAATGGAATGGTTCAATGAGATATCCATATGGAAAAAAGTGAATCTGACCCTTACCTCATGGCACACATAAAAATAAAACCCAGATGGATTTTATATCTCAGTGTAACAGGTAAAACAATAAAGCTCACAGAAGATAAAGGACAATATATTTATGACTTTGGAGTAGGCAGATAATTCTTAAAAAGGACACCAAAAGCACTCGCCATAAAAAGAAAGGTTGATTCATTAAAATAAACAGCTCTTCAGAATACACAGTTAAGAGACTGAAAAACAAGGCACTGTGGGAGAATATATTTGGAATACATATATTTAACAAGGAGCTAATATCCTCAACACAAAAATAACTCACAATTTGAAAGCCAAGTAAAAATGTGCATAGACTTAACATGCATTTGAACAAAGGATATCCAAATGCCAATCAACAATGGACAAATAAGTTGTAGAGTATTAGTGAAATGTAATAGTATATAGCAACGAGAAGATAGGAATTACTGCTACATACAACAATATTGATGAATTTCACAAGCACAATGTTGCTTTAAAGAAACCAGACAAAATAAAGTGTGACCTATATGAGATCATTTATGTAAAGTTCAAAAACAGGCAAAAATTATCAATGGCAATTGATATCAGAGTAGGGGTTACCTTTTGGGAAGCAAAGTGGGGGGAGGGAGCATGAGGCAGAATTCTGAGGCATTGGTAATATTTTATTTCTTGATCTGGGTGGTAATTACACATGTGTTCACTTTGTGAAAACTGAGCTGGACACTTATGATTTGTTGCCTTTTTTCTGTACATATGCTACAATAAAAAGAAACTTAAAAAAAAAAATAAGATGAAGTGATATAACACCCAAATGCAAAATTGAACTCAGAATAGATCCGACAATATATTTTTGGGACGCATGGGAAATTTATCATCTAGATATTAGATGAAATTAAAATATTTGGTAGTTTTTTTGAGGCATAATGGTCTGTTCTTTCAGGAGAACATTTTAATTTCTATTAGAGGTAGGCTGAAGTGATTATGAATAAAATGCTATGATATTAGGTGCATACTTGCAAATGGTTCAACAAATATATACACATATGGAAATATATACTTATGAGTGTGTACACAGACAGGTAAAACAAATATGGTGCAATGTTAAAAATATGAACAGTTGTCAAATTTAAGCAGTAGGAATAATTATGATCGATGTACAAATCATTAAACTTGCCTGTATGTTTAAAAAATTTATTATAGTAAATTTAGGGAAAAGTCCTAAAACATTAGTGAGCTGGTATTGACTTATATACATGTGGCTTGTGGGCCTGGAGTTCTGTGCAATGGCTGTGTAATGTGTAATGTTTCTGTGTCCTCCCAGTCTTGCCAGCTTATTTTATATTCCCCAGAGTCCAGAGGCAAGGCCCAGGCCAGCTGCCGCCTGGCTCAGCCACTCACGCCACCAGATGTCAGGCAGCGCTCGGAGGGCTTTTCATTTGGCCACCTCTCCCTTTTCCTTTCCTTTCCTCCTTGGGTGCAGCCTTCCTTTTCAGCCCCTTCTCATGGCACCATGGGGTTCAACTCCATTATTTTGGAACCAGGAAAAGAGAAGCAAGGAAATCAAATAAATATATCACCCGAAGACACTGGAGGGGCTCTAATTGAGCAAAATGAAAGCAATTCCTCTGTAGCCAGCGCCGCAGCAAGAGCTTGGCTCTCCACCACACACAAAACACTGTGTGTAAATATTTTCAAATTGCCTTGTTAAAGCAAAGTGGAAACCTAGGCAGAGGCATACATCGTCCAGATAAATGAGATCAGAAGAATGAAAGTACAGATGGTTGGAAACACTTTCTGCAGAGGAGAGAATGTCTTTATTACTTATAAAGGGCAGAACGAGGACTACATGGATGGGGGAGACAGATCCTAGCAGGCTGCCTCTGGAAAATTAATTGAGCATTGCAAGGTGCAAGCAGACAAACCCTGGCCTCCTGTGAAAGTGGGTTGTAGAAAAGGGGAAAGGCTTCAGTACTGATATTTTGTATGTCCTGTAAGGAAGGGCTAGAGGTCCTTCCAGCAAGCAAGAGACTGTTTATTAATCCTAATGTCCCTATGTACATTATGTACATTATATAGAAACACCAATAAAAAAGTTTATCCAACAAGAACATTTTTATGTCTCACTCCATTTTAAAATTTTAAAGATGGACTTGAGCCAGAATGCCTTGTAATTCAGTCTCCACTACTTTTTTATTAATGATGTGACCTTGGGCAGGTCATTTGCATATCTGTGTCTCCCTTTTGGTATTTATAAAAATGAGGGTATTATTAGTATGTACTCCATGAGGTGGCTTTTAGTGTTATGTTACTTAATATGTGTAAAATGCAGACTAAGTGCCATCATTTATAGACTGATGATGATGGTGATGGTGAGGAGGAATGAAGAGGAATTGCAGCAGAAGGAGGAGGTTTTCATAGGCATCACCATTCCTCAACGATCTTTTCTTACCTATTTCTATTTCTGAAAGCACCATTTCAGCCTCTAACCCCAAATCTGGGAGTAACTGTTCACTTCTTATGTTCTCTAAGATTTCCAGAACTCAATTAGTTGACAAGTTCTGCTGATTTGACCTTACTGTGTTTATCACATCTCTTACCTCATTTCACGATCAAGGCCTTCACTAAGCTTGCTGTTTACATGGAAAATTGACAATGGCTTCTTGGTCTTACTATCGTCCTAGTTTCCTCTGTTCCAGTAGGTCTCTACAATGCCATCAGCTTGAATAATGTCAAAACCTGCCCCAAACCTTTCAGTGGTTGCCTATAGCCTCTTAACTGAGGACAGAGCCCTTAATCCTACATTTGGGGCCAGGGAAAATTCTGAACCACGTTGCCAGACTTAGTTCTTTTTGTTCATCTATATGCACTAAATGCTCTATTCAAACTAGGTTTCTCACAGTTACCTGAACTGCTCTCAGTTTCAGATTGTGCTACTTTTAGCTATATGGTCTTGGGCAATTAGCCAGAGTTTCAGTTTCCTGTTTTGTAAAATGCAGATAATAATAGACTCTACTTTGCAGTGTGGCGAAGGTTACACCAGATAAAGGACTTAGCATAGGGCCTAACATAAAGTGAGTACTCAGTCAATGCCAGTCATGATGATGATGGTGTTGATGGTGATGGTGAATGCTATTGTTTATGCTGACTTCTACATAAACTTTCCTTACCTGTTTCCTTTTGACAACACACTAGCCATCCTTCAAGTCTTAATTTAAGCCTTTTCTCAAATCCTGCCCATTTATAAAGTCTTTTCTTACTCTATCCAACCAGATACTTCCCCCACCTCCTCTGAACCCTCATGAGCACCCCTTTCTTTTGGAACTTATAGTCCTCTGTGTCCTACAATTATTTTTGTACCTTATAAACTTTTTTACATACCTGTTCTTGCTCAAAAACCACAACAAAAATTCCCAATGAACCCAGACTGTTGCATTATGTAAGTGTGTCCCCTGCAATATCCAACATGATCACATGGATGATCTACAAATGCCCCATGAATTGATAATTTAATTGATAATTATTAAGCTTAATTGATAAGTCCAGATTGCTGTATTACCTGTCATAATCCCAGAAATCCTACATTTTGAGAAGACAGCCATAGTTAGATGTTAAATACTTCCTGAGGTCCGTGGCTTCCATGACTACCTAATAGGAAAGACTAGCCTTAGGACAACCATAAAATTGTGGAATCTAAAATTCTTTGGGAAAAGTTTCATGTGTTATATTACCTTGCTAAATAATAAAGACTAAAGTAATCAACATGAGAAATCAGAACTTTGTTGATATTCCTTTGCACATATTGGGAGTAGTGGAAGGATTGTACTCTAATTTTTTCTGTTTAAGCTGGAAAGTTCTTAGTCTGATTCTATTTTTAACTCTTTCCCAGCAAGGAGCTTTGCTCAAGCTTACCTTATTTTCCCCCCTCTTTTTATTCTTCTGCACCCACTTGGGTGCGGGGTGGTGGTGGACATGTTGGTTGGTTCATAGTCTCCCGGGTTGCCTGAGTGAAATCTGAAACTGCTCACCCATACACAGAGGGCAAGGAGAACCCATAGAAAGCAGACCACTCCAGATAGGTAGGTGGCAGTTCTAACAAGCAAGGAAACTTCCATGAGGCTTGTATTTGGTGCCATAAGGTGAGTAGATCTCCGCACCCACCTGCCAGAATCTTAAAAGTTTATATAGAAGCCTTAAGCGGGTCAGTCACATACAGTTAATCAGTTGTTCGGGTTATGGGTCTTTGCTGGAAAAAATTGTTACTCACTTTGGGAATTGTTACCTTAATCTGTGTTTCCTCTTGCATTTTCCTCCATTGTTGCTGTGATGTCTGCTTTCAGTGCAGCCAGAGCATCCTCCATGTTTATGAAATCCCTTGCTGACAGTTCATGGCACATTGCAAAACAAGGGGTGTGTAAGATCCTAAGGACCAGTCACAAGGGTGGAGTGTTGGAGGAGGTCATGGAGAGGACCTGAGTGCTGGTTGACCTGTGAGGTGGACTCAGGCACTCAGAGGCACCTCACTCTCACACCTGTCCTTGTAATGTAACTTCTGCCCACAGTTCTCACAGGGGGAGCTGTTTTCAAGAAGGCAGGCTTGAGAGAATAATGTGTTGCTGAGACCATCTGGACAGTATACATGACTGAACACAATTATGGCTTCTATATAAACATCAAGATTCTGAGGGGTGGGTGCTTGGATCTACTTGTCTTATGGCATCCAAGACAAGCCTCATATGTGAGTTCCCTTGCTTGTTAAAAATGCCACCTTCCAATCTGGAGTGATCTGCCTATCTTCAGTCTCTCTTTGCCTCTTGTGTACCAGGGCTAGTTTGAGAACCAACAGGGAGACATAAGGAATAAAGAGGATCCCTTCTCATGGGAAGAGTCCCTAAAACTCCATTCTTAGGTAGTCCTCTTCTAAGGCAGCCATCTGCCACCTGAAAAGTTTCAGCTGCAGAAGGCTGCTGATTCTAGGCTTCAGATGAAAACCACAGCCTTCCACAACCCAACGCAGAAGCTATTTATCTGGGTGAGCCTTTAGGCTCAGACGCTGGATTCCCTGGAGCACCTTGAAGCAAAGCAGACCACTTAGGCAAGGTTTGAAAAGCCAGAAGGGGAAAATAATGGAGGACATGTTTTTTTTCAAATGTATGTTTTTAATGACATTCTTCTCTAGATTTTATATCTACGAATCCATGCCCCATAAATGGTATGGGAGAAAAAAGTCTGTCTCAGCCTAAGGAAATTATTACAGATTCAAGGACTGGTGATTAGAAAGTCTTCCTGTTAGGACCAATGCATTGCTTATGCAGTGTCTACTTGAAAATGCCAGGTCATAGCACCTCTTACCTGGATCTCCTACAGACTTGTGATTGAAAACTTATGGTTTACACATGTAATAGAATCTCTTGAAAGATATCTTTCTAACATATTTCCAGACAGCCAAATGCCAGGCTGCTAACAGATGAATTGTTTGTACTTTAAAAGTTTACTGTTTCAGTTAGGACATTCTTGATGGCATTTTATATTCTCTTTATAGTGCAGCCAGCTGATTCATGCTGTATTCTGAAGGTTATGAGTCTCCATGTGATGTTAAGAACTGTACGTCTGAACCATTAAAGGAGTGTATAAAATGCAGTGCTGCTCAGTGGAAGTATATGAACCAGAGGTATTTCATTTTATGCCGTGGCTCTAGTTATATTTGTAGCTTTTGAGCACTGGTAGTTCTACTTTCTTTCAACTTTTGGAGTTATAGCTGTCTCCTCTGTCGAAAAACATAGAACAAGGCTGTTACCAGATGAATTCTTGATATTTAGTATATGTGTTTTCAGCTCAAGTTACAAATGGCACTATTTACTGAGTTACTGCTATATGTAAGCTTTTACCATTAGATGCTGAGAGGGCTACCAAGATGATTCAGGTATAGTCCCTGCTCTTCGGGAACTTAGAAGTACACTTATAACTGAAATGCATGATAGATGTGTTAGAGATTATTAGAAAAGCACAAAAGATTAAAAAGATTAAAAAGTGGGATAACATATTTGTTTGGGAGATCTGGAAAAGCTGCATAAAAATATCTTTTGAGATGTGCACTGAAAGATGGGTAGGAACTGAACAGAGGAGGCTTGTGGGGTAAAGAAAATCCAGGAAAAAAGAAAATCATGAATTTGGCCATACAATCTGAGGAAGTGCTGAATGCCATTAAAGGTCACTGGGTTCTCATGGGGGTTGGTACGGGAGTGGAGGGGGCAGTGTCCGCCTAAGAGTCCTGCTATCTGCTATATCAGGTGTCAGCAAACTGTGGCTTGTGAGCCACATGTGGCTGTTTGGGTACGTTCTATCTCAAAAGTTTGCTGACTCCTGGAAGAGGAAATTCTGTCCCTCACAACCATTTAAAAATTATTCAAGAACCATAAATACATAATCACCATTATGTGAATAATATCCTTTGAAAATTTTATAAATGAAACAATGATAGTTTTATTTCATTTTCAATTTTACTTCAGAGCCACATGTACATACCCAAAGAGCTACATGTGGCTCACGAGCCACAGTTTGCCGACCATTGGCAGCTCTGCCATCTCAAAAGTTTGCCGACCCCTGTTCTAGAACATATTGTTGCTGGACCAACCAAAGGCTACATTTTCGTAGATTCTCTTGGAATAGAGGCAGAAGTGATGGGTTATTTCCAAGCCTCATGTACTAGTGAGGTATTGATTCTGAAGGTGACCTTGAAAGCCTCATGCTGCAGTTGGCACAGCCTCTGTCAGCTTGGATTCTGAATGACTGAGTGGAGCAGAGCACTCCCTACCTTCTGTCTCCTACCCCTAGTGGGAACATTCATGTGTACTTAGGTGAGTAAGAAAAAAAACACCTCTTCAATATGTTCAGCCACTGAGATAATGGTAGGCTAGAAAATATGGATTTCAGTTATTCATTTATATACTTATTCATTCATTTAATATTTATTGAGACTTTTATAGCCTGTCAAATCTTGAGCTAAATGCTAGGAATGCATAGTTCCCGGTCTTACAGAGCATACAGTGCAGTGCAGGAGAAGTAAAAACAACAACAACAAAAAAACCAACACAACAGGCTGTAATGATCCACTGGAATGTGCTAGGCCAGAAGTATCCGCAGCATTCAGGATCTTGTTAGAAACACAGAATCTCAGGCGCCACCTCCAAATCAACAGACTCATAGTCAATATTTTAACAAGATTCTCGGGAGATTTTTATGCACATTAGGGTTTGAGAAGCACTGGGAAAATGACTGCCGTAGTAGGAACAGGCATGGGGCAATGGGGACTCAAAGGAGGGACAATGAGTTCATCTTGACTGAGACTTTTCAGAAGTTTTCTTAGGCTATATGATGGCTAAACTGACCTCTGAGCAGCCTGTTTCAGTCATAATAATTGTGTAAATTTGGGTAAGCTACTTCCTTCCAGCTTTGGTTTCCTTCTCTGCAAATATAGGGATAGTATTCAAGATTGTTTTGGGTCTCAAGACTTTCTGGGGTTGTTTTTTTTTTTTAATTTATTTATTTTTAATTAGTTTCAGGTGTACAACACAGTGTAATAGTTATTTATACTTTTTACCCCTCAAAGTGACAACCCCCTTCCCCCATTTGGCCACCCCACTCCTCCCCCGCCGTATCATATATATCTATTACACTTCCTCTGACTCCCTTCCACAGTATAATCCACATCCGTGACTATCTATATATATTCAATTACAGTTAGTATACAATATTATACAACCTCAGCTTCAGGTGTACAGGACAGTGATCAAGCCTCTACTCCATCCATGAAATGGTCACAACAAGACATGTGACCATCTGACACCCCACAAAATATTTACAACATTATTAATTATATTCCCCAAACTGTCTTTCATATCCCTGTGGCAATATTGTAGTTGCCTATTTATGCTGTCTAATCCCTTCCCCTTCTCCCTCATCCCCACCCTTCTTCCAACTAACAACCCTGTTTTTCCTCTATATCTATGAGACAGTTCTGTTTACTTTGCTCATTCATTCAGTTTTTCAGATTCCACATATAAGTGAGATCATATGGTATTTCTGGGGTTGTTTTGAGGCTCCAATGAGCAATACGTAAAAATGCTTTGAATACACTGAAGTTGTACATGAATAGAAAACTTTTACTTTTATAGCTGTGGGTGAAGTATAGGAAAAAAGTGTGTTCTTTGGTATAATAATTCATTTAAAACTGTTTAGTAAGATAAAAATGATCTTGTGTGGATTATTTGTTTTGATTACATGGAGAAATGAAGAGAATTTTTTTCTTCTATTAATTGCAGAAGATTTTAACATTTGAAAAATAGGTCTAGCTTGTTCATCAAATACGATGTCTCCTGAGGTTGAAGTATTCATTCCCTTGAGGCTTGTGGGGTCTGAACTTTAACCGTTTGTGCCCTTGTATAGAGTTTATCTAACACATAGGTAGTGGGGAGGGACTTTTTTCTGACTAGGATAAACTTTAATTCCTTGGCAAAAACAGAAAAATCGAACTGAGTTTATTCAGAATTAAGAGGACCTCGGAAGTCCTATTCTTCTTTCTATAATGAAAAATAAACAAAGAACAATAATTATGAATGATATCAGTGATTTAATAATACAGTTCCCACACAGGACTTCCCCACCAAGTATAGTCATTATGATGTTTCATGAAGGCTGTAGTAGGGTATGGTTCCAGTCACACAAAGCGAACTGTTCTTTCATGTTTATGTGCCTTTGCACATATATTTTTTTTTTTCTTTGCTTGGGGTATTCTTCCTTTTCTGGACCACCTGGGCTACCTGGGCCACTTAATAAATTCCCTAAAGATTCCATTCACACATCATCTCCTGACAGTCTGAAGCTTTCATTGACCATGTAGGCCAGTTCACACTCACCTTGCTCTGTAGTCCATCCCACGGGGGCAAGAAGCATATATTGAATCACACTGTGATCCTTACTTGATGTGTCTTACTTACTTCTTATCCCTAGCATCTGGCACGGTGTCCAGCACATAGTAAAGCCTAAAAAAACATTTGCTGAATGAATGTGAGAAAGGCCAACAACTTTAAGAATGAATAAATAAACAAAAATCATACATACTTATATTGATAGGAGCTTAGTTACTTGTTGATATAGCTTGGGAATTCTGTCAAATAATAGTTTAAGAAGACATAAAAACAGGTAGTTATGCACAGTGCTTAGATGTTCTCTCTAAAACATGCAGAGATTTTAATAGATACATGACATTATAAATTCTTTAGTCAATAAATTCTATTATAGGAATTTACCCTAAAGAAATTATGAATGTGCACGAAGATCTAGCTACGTATGTGCTCATTTTATTCTATGAATAATAATAAAAAACTGTAGAAGAGCTAAATGGTCAACAGTTGCAAAATTGTTAAATCAATAATGGTATAAAATTAAAAGTGATGATGTAAAGTAAAATATACTTATTGATTAAGATAGATATTTATGTTATTTCAAATGCAAAAAAAAAAAACCACATTAAAATTTCCTAAGTTGACATTTTATTAAAAAGAAACTGCTTTAGATGCTTAGAAGGGGAAGTCAGGGAAGAGATATTTACTAAAATGATAACAGAGATTTTTCTCTGGTTGGTAAAATTATGGGTCATTTTGATTTTTGTTCTCTTTGCCTATAACTATTCAACATTCTCACACTAAAATGTATCATTTGTATAATCAATCCTTGGATTATAAAAGAAATCATAAACATTTTGGAACAAATCATCCTCCTGAAAGCTTCTGGGGAGCTTCCTGTCTTTTACTATTCCACACATTCTCTTCCTGCACATGTCTTCCTCCTCCTCCCGTGGACTCCCCGGAATATAACAGGCTGGTGAAGAGAGAGGATGGAATTAAGAAACAGGAGGTCTAGGAAGCTAAAGCTCTATTAATATTGCCCAAGTTTATCTGCTGAATTTAACCTCTAGGAGTCAATTTTGGGACTGGCTGGGCTGTCTTTTTGGGTCATTGGTAGCAGAATGTGGAGTGGAGAGGAAGGCGTGAGCCAGGTACCAAAGATAACTGACAAATGAGGAAGTGTACAGAGCAGTTCTTAGACATGATAAGGAGGAAAGGAAGAGGGTAAAACAGCAGAAACTCATGTTCTTTGAAAGAATGTGGCTGTTTTGTTTTTTCAAGAAAATGAGGGAATATGGTTCTGAAAGCAGCAGTGAGGAATAAGACAGATGCTAACCACATCCATAGGTTCTAAGGTATGTGAGGTGTGAGAGAATGAACAGGGACCCCTTGAGAGGGTCACTGGCGATATGGAGTCTTGGGAGCCAAATTTTAGTTACAGTGGGGGATTTCAGACCCAGCAGGTCAAAGGCAGTGAATATCCCAAAGGTTGCCCAAGAAGGATTAGACATGATTCCTGGCTTTAGATAACTTGCTCCAGCCAGGAGGCCATACCTAACATCCCCCAAAACACCTAGAAAACATTTTGATGCTGCATTGTAGCATTGGGCTGTTAGCCCTGGTCTTTAAAACCAGTCCAGCAGGATCTAAGGTTTTCAACTCAACACCCTTTGAACACAATCCCTTCTCTTAAGTCCTTCCTCCTCTCTTGGCTGGTATCTGACTCAGCAAGCTCCTGAAGAAGGAGTTAGACTGTGACTCTCAGAGCACCAAGGACTTAGAGAAGACAGATCACAGTGGCAGGGAAGAGCTGAAACGGGGATGATGCATGGGATTGACATAGCCAGTTCTTAAAAGGTGAATAAATTTGGACACTGAAAACAATAAAATCAAAGATACAATAGTAGGGGTGAGCATAATATGAATACTATAATGCAGTACTTTTTGTATGATAAAATTGTTTTATGTTTCCTAGCCCATATTTAAAAATTAAGTTTATCGAAGTATAATTTAAATTCAATAAAATTCAACCTTTTTGGCATACAGTTTGAAGAGTTTTGTCAGTGTATATAGTCATGTACCCAATATTACAGTCAAGATTAAGAGCAGCATTGTCCAACAGAAATATAATATAAACTACATATATAACTTTAAATTTCTGTAGCCACATTAAAACAAAGTAAGAAGAAATGGGTGCAATTTATTTTAATGATATATTTTTAAACTAAATACATAAAAATGTATCATTTAATGTATAATCAATATAAACATTTATGAGATCTCTTACACTATTTTTTCATACAAAGTCTTTGAAATCTGATGTGTCTTTTATGCTTACAGCACATCTCAATACACACCAGTCACATTTCAAGTGCTTATTAGCCACATGTGTCTAGCAGCTACTGTAATTGATAATGCAGATATAGAATATTCTCCTCATATAAAAATGTTCTCTTGTGCCCGCCCCTTTGTAGTCAATCTGTTTTCCCCAAAACCTGGGCCCCGGCAACTACTGACCTTTTCCAGAAGTCCCCCAATAAATTATGCTTTAGTTTTCATTGGTTTGAATTGTATCAAATGGCTAAAGCAACTGACAGCAAGGGACAGTGGGACCTCCTTAGTCAGCTTAGAGCATTCAGAACTCACTTCCTAGGGATGAGGCTTGTATAATTTCCCCTTAAGGATGTGACTGTGTAGAGGATAGTGAATACCTGAACAAAGTCAGGGTTCGCCAGGAGGGGGGAGTAAACGATGTTGGGTAGACCAAGTCCACTGTAGTATTAAGTCTGTTCCATGCTGCTTTCACACTGGCTCTGTTCCTAACTCATGACACATTTTCTGAAATACTTTCACATCTGTTCTATTTTTACTAAAAGGTAAGCAATAACAAAAAGAAGCTCCAATCCCACTCTTTACAATAGATACAAGAAAACTGTACTTGTTTCACCTTCAAGATTAAATTATTTTAATTACTCAACAATAATTCTGCAGAACCCCTCTTCTGTGGAAAGCTATGCACAGCAAGTAAAGGAGGATAAAAATGATTTTTCCTACTCTTATCACTTTACAGTCTAGTTTAGAAGACAAGTTAAAAGTGATAAGTTAAATAACCATGGAAGATATAAACAGTGGTTCTACATAGCTGTGCAGAGCTGGCACAGACAGGACGATGATTAATGGTTAAATGACAGCAAGTACCATGGCAGTTCAGAGGAAGACAAGATACCTGAGGGCTGGAATGGGCTGAGATAGCTTTCCACAGGCAGAGGGGTTATCTATGGGTCTTGACAGATAGGATTTGTAGAGACAGACAGGAGCAAGGGAGGGTCCCAGCTACAGCATCAGGAACTATTTGAACAGTGTGGTGGAACAGTGAAATATTTGCTTGTATCCAAGATGTAGACCAGGCTGTTCAAATATATTTTTTCAGCCATTCATTAGAGAAATATTTTTTGTGTGCCTATTTTGTTCTAGGCCTCACTCTCAGAAAAGAGGTTACTGCAGGAAATCGAACAAACAAGCATCCTTGTCCTCCTAGAGGCTGTTTTCTGATAGAGCAAGATAGACAGCTACATAATAAAAGAATATATCTTATGTCAAATATTATAGAGAAAAATTAGGAAAGGGGAGAGGCAGTATAATAGGAGAGGGTATTATGATTCTCGGATGAGTCTAAACTTGGAGGTCTGAACTGATTTCTCTGACATACGAGGTCAGACAATTAAGTTCAAGAACTTGTTGCAACAATGTTGCTAACTATTTTTGATATCAGAGGGATGATTCCTTATGAATTTGTACCAACTGGACAAACAGTTAACCAACTTTACTCTTTGGAAGTGCTGAAAAGGCTGTGTGAAAAAGTTAGATGACCTGAACTTTCACCAACAATTAATGGCTCTTATATCATGACAATGCACCAGCTCACAGGGCACTGCCTGTGAGGGAATTTTTAGCCAGGAAACAAGTAACTGTATTGGAACACCCTCCTTACTCACCTGATCTGGCCCCCAACAACTTATGTTTTTTACCCAAAGATAAAGGAAATATTGAAAGGAAGACATTTTGATAGTATTCAGGACATTAAAGGTAATACAATGATAGCTCTGATGGCCATTCCAGAAAAATTATTCCAAACTTGCTTTGAAGGGTGGACTATGCCCTGGCATTGGTGCATAGCTTCCCAAGGGGAATACTTCGAAGGTGACCATAGTGATATTCAGCAATGAGGTATGTAGCACTTTTTCTATGATGAGTTCGTGAACTTAATTGTAAGGCCTTCTATGTGCACAGAGATACAGGGCAAGGTAAGACTGGCCTCAAAGGTTTCAAGGTAGATGGTGGTGGCAAGGCTGAGTGTGGTGGTGGGGGTGGAAAGGGTGGAGGTCTTGACAGGAACATGGAAGAATTGAGGTCCCCTTCTATTCCTGCCAATGGAAGGGGGGGCTAGAAAAGTCTCAGACTTACCCAGAGCTCATGGTATTCCTGGCCTCTTTACTTCTGCCATGGGAGAGGGGAAGTTGGGAGGGATAGCCTTATTGTTTACAAATAATAGGAGTTAAGGTTGAAAAAACAGGTTGCAGCCAGGTTGTAGGCCATATAAAGCAGGGTAAGGAGATGAGATGTGTTCTTACTGAGCTAGGAAATGGTTGAATTCTTGTTTGCTTGGATACCTGTCAACATGACAAAAGCAATGTTTAGAATGGGCCCTCTCAAGTACGTCTTAAGTATCTCTTAAAAATTTTTTGAAGTTCCTGATGTGTTACAAAACAGAAGATCATCCAAAATAGGTTAGCGAAAGTTGTGGTCTATTTAAAATGTTTAAATTTAATAAATAAATGTTTTATCAGACAATAACACAATGTAACATAATTGTGCTTCCCATAAGATATTACAAGACTTATGAAAAAATGGTTTAGTTCAAAGTGCACTAGGTCTGGTCATGGGACTAATATTTAAAGCTATATGACAAGTACCTTCTCTCAATCCTGTCAGCTTATATGTGCATCTGTGTGTGCAACCTCATTTGGGCATAATAACTCTCCACTTTGGGCTAAGCCTCACTTTTGCTGATTTCCCGTTTGCTCATTGTTGGGCCTTTCTCTGACCTCTGCTGTCCTTTTGACTTTTATTTGTTTAATAACTTTTGACCAACCCCATTACTGTCATGACCATCATATTTTGTCTGTATCCTGGTTTCCTGGTTTTGGCTCCATGCCTGGATCCCTTGACCTTCTGCCATTCACAGCCTGGCATGACAGATGGACATAGGCTAATGGCAAGGGCACTCCATCAGAGCCTTGGCACTGTAGTCATTTAAGATGTGTGACAGGCAACACAGAGGAAAACATGAATAGGTAGCATGGTGCTTGTCACAGCTTCTGTGCAGTGTCAATTTTTGTCTGGACTACTTGTAGTTTACCTAAATGAATCTCTGTAAACAGATTTTTCCCTTTACAACATATTGCAAATTATTTTAATTCAGTGCATGCTTGTTATAGGAGTAGTCTTGCACACAGAGGGGGATACAAACATGACATGACACTGTTACTGCCCTCAAGGAGCTTATAGTCCAAGGAGGGAGATGACCATGAAAACAGCAACTTAGAATATAAATGAAGATGGGCAAGTTCTGGGGCAGAGATCCAAACCAAGCTGCAGAAAGCACATAGACAAAGCCATGAACTTGATCAGGTGAAGGATTTGCTGATGATCCAGGTTGTAGTTGTAGTTATGATATGGGTGTACTTCTGGGTCTTTAGAACCATACAACCGAACAATCGGTTTCTGTTAATTATTCTGAATAATTTATCAGATTCATGATTTCAGGAGAGTAAGGAGCATTTAGATATAATTGCCATAATAAAGAATTTATTCTGTATGTGAAATTCAAAGTATATAGAGGAGATAACAATGGAAAATAGGCAAAGAAGAAATGGCTCATGATGGTAAAAGCATGCCAGATATTAATCAATAAATTTTAATGCTCAAGGTCAAATATTATGTAGAATATTTTTTTTTGAAGATTTTATTAGGGAATTGGGGGAGGGGAACAGTGTTGGGGAACTGGGGAAGGGGAACAGACAAGTTACTGTCCTTTTGTTCTTTAGTCTAGTTGTGGAGGACGTTGCTTCACTGGCCCATTTTGGTATGATCATTGCACTCCTCTCGGGTGAGGCAGATGGGTCACCGGCCTCTGGATGGAAGCTCACCGCGGCTATTGGCAGCTCACTCTGGCTGCCAGCCACTCATTGTAGCCTATGGAAGCCCAGTGCAGCAAGGGCTGTAGCTATGCTGTCCTGGGGGCTCACAGCAGCCAAACTCCAGGTGGAGCTGTTGTTCACCATCTTAGCTGTAGAGGGCAGTGTCACCGGCCCTCATATGTGGGATCTGAACCGGGGTCGCTGGTGTCCCAAACCAGCTCTTAAACAATGCGCCACACAGCCGGCCCAGTATGTAGGATACTTCGATCACTCCATTTTCATAAACCCACTATATCAAATTTCAATGGTAATTTAACCATTATAGGATGCAATTTTTTTGCCTGAAAAATGTCTGTCCTCTACTTATTTATACGTACTCAAGATTGAGTAGAAAATGGTCTCAAAAATGCTTTGAAGCTACAGCAAAAGGTTTTTCTCCTTGGAGAAATACACCATATCAATTACTTTAAATGTTCCAATTGATATTTCTAACATTTATTTAAAAATAACCATCTTATATAAAATGAAACACTTTACTTTTTCATAAAAACAAACAAAAAATAATGACAGTTTTAATCCCACAGGAAAATGTATAGGAAGTTATTTTGTAAAATATAGGTTTTAAACACCATCTGGTTTCTGTATTTCCTACCAATATTTACTCAGAGAAAAATTGTACATATATAAATTCATACAGACAGACATATGCATCTAGTTAGAAAAAAGATATCATTCTGCTTCATATCATGAGTCTCAATATGATGAATACAAATTATGGTGTTCAGGAAATAGAATTTTATTTTGCTAAAACTGTAATTTCTATTTCAACATCCTTTTTTTCTGGGATGGCAGAAATGTGATCTTATCAATATAAGAATATTTTCCATATCCCCTAGAATCATGACGAAGGTCTGAGGGGTCTCCCTCTGTCAAGATATTGGAAGGTAGCTTGTCTATTCCTCAGTGCTATTTGTCCATCCATAGAGATTAAAAAAAACAAAACAAAAAACCCAATTTCCATCTTAAATTATCCCTATACCTTAAATGATTTATCATTTTACTGAAGTTTGTTCTTTTAGGTATCTCATTAAGTATCCATCCAAATGGTCTGTACATATGTCATATCTCCATGAAGCAAAATGAAGCAGGTCAACACAATTTAAGTTTCAGTTTATTTTTAGATATATCTACTGGAGACATTTTGAATTGTTTTTGGAAGTAGGTATGGGTATAAATAAATAAAAATAGCCATTTGACTGATAAATTTATAAATATAATTATATATAATCTTATTTTCTCCAGAAAGAATTTCAGGAAGGTAACAGAAATGAATGCAATAATATTTCATGATATAATAAATAGATAAAAATAAACCATGTAATAAGTTTAAGGAAAATTGCTAGAACTGGATTGGAAATTTAATTATGAGTTGTGTGGTGGCCAAAGCAAAGAGGAAATTGCAGTCTATTGAAGGATTTTCATCACAACACTGTTCAGAGGTGGCACAGCTTCCACTGGGGCCTTAGGGTGGGATGTCCCACAAATCTTTTTGCATGGGACCTTGTGATATTGTGGGCAGTGTCTTCAATGTCATCCCTGAAACCAATCTAATACTATCATGTGCAGTTCATCAAGAACAATTTCATCAGGTGCTAAAGTACTGAGTTCTCTCTTGGGGAGTGGCTTCAACCAGGAACAGTATTTGAAACACCCAGAGGAATCGAAGTGGAGTTGGTTTTTAGCTCCACTGAACATTTCCACCTGTGATTGAATGAAGGTTGTGACATACATCCAACAAAAGCAACCCATGCATAATTTTGGTGTTTAGGGGTACCTGTCCCTCATTAGTTGGCACTTAGTTGTTGATGCATTTTGTTTAGCGTGAACATTCACTACGTCACCTTATGGTTCAGAGCGGAGCAGTTTTAAAGCCCAGGACAAGCAGAATGAAAAGCAAACTCATCACCTGAGTGATTTGTGATGTGTGGCTTTCAGACAGTATGCTATCTATTGTCAGCAGGTGCCCTGCCTATATATTTGGTCCCTGATACTTATTTTGCAGCTAGGTGCTGAGCTTACCTGTTCTGAGTTACTAAAAGAGGGTATCTACTGTAAACATGGCATATGTTAAAAGGAATAAATTTAAAATATTATTTTATTATTATTTATTATTATTGTTATATTGCTATAAACTTTGGTGGCCTAAGACAAAGGCTCAGGTGCTCTAATACAATGTAGTCACATCCCAAAGTAAGTTTTTTAGGGTTCTGGAAATGCTCCCATTTTAGATCCAATCTCTTGTATCCCAGATACACTGGTACCTCAGGAATATGAATAATAAAGTTTTTGTTATCATGGTGATTCTTATGAATTGCAAACATTTATTCACTTGTTTGATTCTGCATTATTTTACAAGCTCCCTAAGAGCAGGAAGTATTTATTTGACTTATTAATAGACATATTTAAAAAACACTTAACTAAAGTATTTTAGGTTCTTTTTGTAAATACAAGAAAATGCAGAGAAGAATTCTTTGCCATGTATCTACCAATCAGCATTAACAAAAGGTGACATTCTGTCATATTTTCTTACAGTCTTTTTGTTGGCATGGCAGAGTGTTGAGGTATAATTTATATACAGTAAAGTACATAGATCTTCAGTGTGCAGTGTGAAAGATTTTGACAATTAGACATACCCATTTAACAACCATTTCAAACAATCTATAGGACAGTTCCATGACTCTGAAGAGTTCCTCCAAGCCACATTTCCACCCATTCCCCCAAATCAAGGGGCAACCCTCCTGATGTTCTTTAGATTAGTTTTACCTGTTTTTGAACTTCATATCAGTTAAATCATATGGTATATATTCCTTTGTGTCTGGCATCTTTCACTCAGAACAAATGTTTTCTAAAGACATCCATGTTGGTACATACTACAAGAATTTGTTTTTTTTTTTCATTGATGAATAGTATTCCAGGGCATTTGTTCATTCTTCCTGTTGATGTGTGACATTTGGGTCATTTCTAGTTAAGACTACTGTGAAAATTCTTGTACAAATCTTCCTGTGGAATATGTTTTTATCTTTTTTCTTATTTTTGTTTTGGAGGGGGGTAATTATTTAAGAGTGGGATTGATGAGTCAGAGGGTAGGTGTATGTGAAAATGCCAAATTACTTTCCAAAGTGACTGTAGCATTTTACACTCCCACCAGCAATGTGCAGGAGTTCTAGTTGATTACATCCTCCTTGATATTCGGTATTGTCAGTCCAATTTTAGCCATTCTAGTAATTTTATTTTGCATTTTCCTGATGACTAAAGATGTTGAATACTATCTTATGTGCTTATTGGAAACATGGATAGCTTCTCTTTTGATGTGTCTGTTCAAGTCTTTTGTTCCTTTCTTTTTTTTTTTTCTTCTTCTGTTTGTCTTTTTATTCCTGAGTTGTAATAGTTCTTTATATTCTGGATGCAAGTTCCTTGTTGAGTATGCATTACAAATATTTTTTTCCCAGGCTGTGACTTCTATTTTCATATTTTGCATCTCCCAATTTGTAAAGATAGCTTTCAAAGTTTTCTTTTAGAAAATTTACAGTTCTGGTTTTTACTTTTGGGCGTATTATTCATTTTGAATTAATTTTTGTGTCTAGTTTCACAGAGGAAGTCAGAGTTCCTGTTTTCTCTCTCTCATGAATATCTAGTTACCATAGAACCACTGATTGAGAAAATTTTCTTTTCCCATTAAAGTCGCCTTGCTGTCCTTTGTGAAAATCAAAGTGTGGTCTATTTTCAAACTCTTCATTTTGTTGCATTGATCTATTTGTCTGTCCTTATGCCAGTACCACTCTGTCTTGATTTTGCTGTAGCTTTTGATTAAGTCTTGAGGTTACCTAGTATACGTCTTCCAGCTTTGTTTTTCTTTTTCAAGATTATTTTGGCTATTGAGGAACATTGTAATTCCAGGTAAATTTTAGAATTGGCTTATAAATTTCTGTAAGAGGCTTTTGGGATTATGATTAGAATTGCATTGAGTCTATCTATAAATTAATTTAGGGACAATTCACCCTTAATAATATTGATTCTTCCGATCTAATACCATGGTATATCTCTTCATTTATTTATTTTTATTTTTATTTTATTTTATTTTTAATTAGTTTCAGGTGTACAACACAGTGCAATAGTTATACATTTTACCCCTCAAAGTGACAACCCCCACCCCCAATTCACCACCCCACTCCCCCCCTATATCATATATATCTATTACTCTTCCTCTAACTCTCTTCCACAGTATAATCCACATTCCATGACTATCTATATATATTCAATTACAGTAGGTATACCACCTCCGCTTTAGTAATACAGTGCAGTGATCAAACCTCTACTCCATCCATGAAATGGTCTCCCTAACAAGACCTATGATCATCTGACATTCCACAGAATATTTACAACATTATTAATTATATTCCCCAAACTGTTTTTCCTATCCCAGTGGCAATATTGTAGTTGCCTATTTTTGCTGTCTAATCCCTTCCCCTTCTCCCTCATCCCCATTCCTCTCCCAATTAGCAACCCTGATTTTTCCTCTATATCTATGAGACAGTTTCTGTTTACTTTGCTCATTCATACAGTTTTTCAGATTCCACATATGAGTGAGATCATATGGTATTTGTCCTTCTCTGACTTATTTCACTCAACATTATAGTCTCTAGGTCCATCCATATCATTGCAAATGGCACGATTTCATTCTTCTTTATAGCGGAGTAATACTCCATTGTATAAATATACCACAGTTTCTTAATCCAGTCATCTACTGATGGGCATTTTGGTTGTTTCCAAGTCGTAGCTATTGTAAATTGTGCTGCTATGAACATCGTGGTGCATAACTTTTTTTGAATAAGTGTCTTGGTTTTTTCAGGATAAATACCTAGGAGTGGAATTGCTGGGTCAAACGGTAGCTCTATTTCCAGTTCTTTGAGATACCTCCATACTGACTTCCATAGTGGCTGCACCAATCTGCAGTCCCACCAACAGTGCAGCAGGGTCCCCTTTTCCCCACAGCCCCACCAGCACTTGTTGTTTGTTGATTTGTTGATGATGGCCATTCTGACTGGAGTGAGGTGGTATCTCATGGTGGTTTTTATTTGCATTTCCCTAATGACCAGTGAGGTTGAACTTTTTTTCATATGCCTGTTGGCCATCTGTATGTCCTCTTTAGAGAAATGTCTCTTCATATCTTCTGCCCATTTTTTAATTGGGTTGTTTGTTTTTTTGGTGTTGAGTTTCATGAGTGTTTTATAAATTTTGGATATTAACCCCTTATCAGATATATCGTTGGCAAATATATTCTCCCATTCAGTAGGCTTCCTTTTTGTTTTATTAATGGTTTCCTTTGTTGTGAAAAAACTTTTAAGTCTGATATAATCCCATATGTTCATTTTTTCTTTTACTTCCCTTGCCCGTAGGGATGTATCAGTAAAAATATTGCTCCGGTTAATGTCTGCAAATGTACTCCCTATATTTTCATTTAGGATTTTTATGGTTTCAGGTCTTACATTTAAGTCTTTAATCCATTTTGAATTTGTTCTTGTATAAGGCGTAAGGAGATGATCCAGTTTCATTTTTTTGCATGTGTCAGTCCAATTTTCCCAGCACCATTTATTGAATAGATTATCTTTACTCCAGTGTAAATTCTTGCTTCCCTTGTCATAGATTAACTGTCCGTAAATGCTTGGATTTATTTCTGGGCTCTCTGTTCTGTTCCACTGATCGATGTGCCTGTTTTTATGCCAATACCAAACTGTCTTGATTACTGTGGCCTTGTAGTAGGTTTTGATGTCTGGTAGCGTGATCCCCCCGACTTTGTTTTTATTCCTCAGAATTGCCGAGGCTATTCTGGGTCTTTTATGATTCCATATAAACTTTAGGATTATATTTTCTATTTCTGTGAAAAATGCCCTTGGTAGTTTGATAGGAATTGCATTGAATCTATATATTGCTTTAGGCAGTATGGACATTTTCACTATATTAATTCTTCCTATCCATGAGCATGGTAGGTGTTTCCATTTATTTGTATCTTCTATGATTTCTTTCTTCAGAGTCTTATAATTTTCTGAGTACAGATCTTTCACTTCTTTGGTTAAATTTATTCCTAGGTATTTTATAGTTCTTGACGCAATTGTAAATGGGACAGTTTTCTTAATTTCTCTTTCCGTTAGTTTATTATTGGTATATGCAAATGCCACCGATTTCTGAACATTGATTTTATATCCTGCTACTTTACTGAATTCGTCTATCAGTTCCAATAGTTTTTTGATGGAGTCTTTGGGGTTCTCTATATACAGTATCATGTCATCTGCATATAATGACAATTTTACTTCTTCCTTGCCAATGTGGATGCCTTTTATTTCTTTTTGTTGTCTGATTGCTATGGCTAGAACTTCCAGCACTATGTTGAATAAAAGAGGAGAAAGTGGACAGCCTTGTCTTGTTCCTGATCTTAAGGGGAATGGTTTTAGCTTTTCCCCATTGAGTATGATGTTAGCTGTAGGTTTATCATATATGGCTTTTATTATGTTGAGATATGATCCCTGTATTCCCACTTTGCTAAGGGTTTTTAACATAAATGGCTGTTGGATTTTGTCAAATGCTTTTTCTGCATCTATTGAAATGACCATGTGATCTTTATCCTTCATTTTGTTGATGTGGTGTATCACATTAATTGATTTACGGATGTTGAACCAGCCTTGTGCACTAGGGATGAATCCCACTTGATCATGATGTATGATCTTCTTAATATATTGCTGAATTCTGTTTGCTAATATTTTATTGAGAATTTTTGCATCTATATTCATCAGGGAGATTGGCCTGTAGTTTTCCTTTTTTGTGATGTCTTTATCTGGTTTTGGAATCAGGGTGATAGAGGCTTCATAAAAAGAGTTTGGGAGCCTTCCCTCCTTCTGGATTTTTGGAATAGTTTGAGAAGAATAGGTGATAGTTCTTTTTTGAATGTTTGATAAAATTCACTTGTGAAGCCGTCTGGTCCAGGGCTTTTGTTTTTTGGGAGCTTGTCAATTACTGATTCAATTTCCTTGGTAGTAATCAGGGTATTTAGATTTTCTGTTTCTTCTTGCGTTAGCTTTGGAAGGTTGTATGCTTCTAGAAAATTATCCATTTCATCCAGATTGTCAAATTTGTTGGCATATAGTTGCTCATAGTAATTTCTTAGAATTTTTTGTATTTCTGTGATGTCTGTAGTCATTTCCCTCTTTCATTCCTGATTTTGCTAATTTGAGTCCTCTCTCTTTTTTTTTTTTTTGATGAGCCTGGCTAGAGGTTTGTCAATTTTGTTTATCTTCTCAAGAAACCAGCTCTTGGTTTCATTGATCTTTTGAATTGTTTTTCTGTTCTCTATATTGTTTATTTCTGCTCTGGTCTTTATTATCTCCTTTCTTGTACTCCCCTTAGGCCTCTTTTGCTGTTCTTTTTCCAGTTCCCTTAGGTGTAAGGATAACCTGTTGATTTGAGATTTTTCTTCCTTCTTTAGGTAGGCCTGCACTGCTATAAACTTCCCTCTTAGGACTGCTTTCGCAGCATCCCAGAGATTTTGGGTCGTGGTGTTTTCATTTTCGTTTGTCTCGAGGTATCTTTTGATTTCCTCCTTGATCTCATTTGTGACCCACTCACTATTTAATAGCATATTGTTTAGCCTCCATTTATTTGTCAGCTTCCCGGATTTCTTCTTATAATTGATTTCTAGTTTCATAGCATTGTGGTCAGAGAATACAGTTGAAATGATTTCAATCTTCTTAAATTTACTGAGACTTGTTTTGTGGCCTAACATGTGGTCTATCTTAGAAAATGTTCCATGTGCACTTGAAAAGAACGTATATTCTGTAGCTTTGGGATGAAATGCTCTGAAAATGTCTGTTAAATCCAGCTGGTCTAATGTGTCATTTAAGGTCGCTGTTTCCACATTGATTTTCTGTCTGGAGGATCTGTCCATTAGTGACAGCGGGGTGTTGAAGTCCCCTACTATGATAGTGTTACTGTTGATCTCTGTCTTTATGTCTGACAATATCTGTTTTATATATTTAGGGGCTCCTATGTTAGGTGCATAGATGTTTACTAGAGTTATGTCCTCTTGTTGGATCGATCCCTTCATTACTATGAAGTGTCCTTCTTTGTCCTTTGTTATATTCTTCAATTTAAAGTCCATTTTATCTGATATAAGTATCGCTACTCCAGCTTTTTCTCAGTACCATTTGCATGAAATATTTTACTCCATCCCTTTACTTTCAGCCTGTATGAGTCTTTGGATCTGAGGTGAGTCTCTTGTATACAGCATATGCTAGGGTCTTGCTTTCTTATCCATTCAGCCACCCTATGTCTTTTTATTGGAGCATTTAATCCATTTACATTTAATGTGATTATTGATAGGTGTGTATTTATTGCCATTTTCTTATTTGTGTTTGTAGTCTTTCATAGGTTGTTTTTCTCTTGTACTTAAAGAAGCCCTTTTAGCATTTCCTGCAAAGCTGGCTTGGTGGTAATGAATTCCCTTAACTTATTTTTTTCTGCAAAGCTCCTTATCTCACCTTCGATTTTAAATGATAACCTTGCTGGATACAGCAATCTTGGTTGTAGGCCTTTATTTTTCATCACTTTGAAAACCTCCTGCCACTCCCTTCTGGCCTGCAAAGTTTCTGTAGAAAAGTCAGCTGATAATCTTATGGGGGTACCCTTGTAAGTAACTTGCTGCCTTTCCCTTGCTGCTTTAAGGATTCTGTCTTTGTCCTTAACCCTTGCCATTTTCACTATAATGTGTCTTGGAGTGGGCCTGTTTGGAATCATCCTGGTTGGAACTCTCTGCACTTCCTGGGATTGTATTTCAATGTCCTTTGCCAGGTTAGGGAAGTTTTCAGACATTATTACTTCAAATATATTCTCAATCCCTTGCTCCCTCTCTTCTCCTTCTGGTACTCCAATGACCCTTTGGTTATTGCATTTGATGTTGTCCCCCAGCTCTCTTAAACTATTTTCCATGTTTTTCATTCTTTTTTCTTTTTGTTGTACCGCATGGGTGATCTCTGCTATTTTGTCTTCTAAGTCACTGATTCGATTTTCTGCTTCATCCAATCTGCTAGTGATTCCATCAAGTTTGTTATTTAATTCAGTAATTGTGTTCTTAAGTTCTAGCTGGTTGCTTTTCATGATTTCTCTATCCTTCTTTATATTTTCATTAATTTCCTTGAACATTCTAATAATCAGTGTTCTGAACTCTGTCTCTGATAGGTTGGTTACCTCTGTTTCCTCTATTTCCACTGATTCAGGAAGTTTCTTCTGTTCTTTTATTTGTGTTATGTTTCTTTGTCTCCCCATTCTGGCTTACTCTTTGTGTTTGCTTCAATATAACAGATAGATCCCCCAGATTTCTCAGTCTTTTCTGGGTAAACTTATATGGTGTGTATCCTTTATATTTGAATTACTCAGTCTCCCTATTCTCATGTGCTTGTATCTGAGGTGTTCCTTGTGTCGTGCATCCTCACTTGTTGAAGTTTTAGTTTTGATTACTTTTGGATTGTCAGTAGGTGGGATTGACTCCCAGATTGATTAGCTGTGAGAATCAGCAGCGTCTGCAGTTTATGAGCTGCTGTGAGAGGATTGACCCCTCTGATGAAACTTGGACCCTATGGGTCCTAGTACCTGTAGCAACTTCCTTTTGGGTGTGACTCTTGTATGTCAAACCCAGAAATGCTCTGGTTTTATCTAAAGTTGGCCTCCGGGTATGATGATTCTTGTGTCTGTTTGTTTGGACCCACTACTGCAGAGTGATTTTAGAGCGTAACAGATCAACAAGAACAACCTCCACAGCCACCAAAGGAAACCAAATGCTCGCACAAGTAAAAAAAAACAACCATCAAACTACAGTCAACTTGTACAGAAATATCAATCATACTAATGAAGAAAACAAACAGAAACAAAACAAAAACCACACACTCAATAATAACAGAAGAGGAAACAAAATAAAATACAATATCCTAAAATAAAAAATAGAATAAACATGAGAAACTGATTAGCTATACCTAAAAAATAAAAATAAACTAAAATAATAATAAAAAAAGTAAGAAAAGTTAAAAAAATAAAATTTGCAGAAAAAAGGAAAAGAGGAAAAGTATAGCAGTGAGAAGAATGAATAAAATAAGAGAAAAAGTGAGGGTGGGGAAAAAAGAAAAAGAAAGGAAAGAAAAAGAAAAAAGGAAAAGATTATATATATATATTTGTCTACACATCCATATATATGGACATATATTCACCTATATACACCTATATATATGCCTATATTAAAAACTACAATATGATTAGAATGAAATAAAAATAAAAACCAAAAACAACCAAGATAAGCAGCCAATAAAGGGAAAACAAAACAGAATAAAACCAAACAAACCAAAAATACCCGTGCTGGTCTAGGCTAAAGTCCACCAAGCTCTCTTCAGTTTGTCTGCTGTACAAAAATTCCTGTGCGTCTTGTGGGAACAGTAGTCCACCTGATGCCTAGCGTGATCCTGGCACTACAGGTTTGCTGTACTTGAGTGTGGTTGTGACGTGTGATTGGTGGTTTTTACAAAGTCACTGCCTTTTTGCTTTTGCCTGTCCCAAGGCAGGCTGCACCCCCAAAGGCTCACTGAGTGTCTCTGGGCACCCTTTGGGTTGACAGCCCTGGAGAATTAAAGAATTCCTCACTACTAAAAGCCTGCTGCTAAGAATCTGTTAATTAGTGCCTCAGCAGGTGAACCTGCCCTGCCTCCCAAGCCTTGCCTAAAGGTGGGGGCGGGGTAGGTAGTCTCACTCTGCAGCCTTTACTGGGTAGAAATTCTCAACCCCCTGCAGGTAGGAATATCTTCCTAGTCTGCCCCTATTGCTCCATTCAGGAGTCAGTTTAAGACTGTCTTGGCGGGGGCCAAAGTTTGTGGGAGTGAGTGAGTTACTGGTTTTTTTTTGCTTTCTGTTCAAGAGTAGAAAAAGGAAAAAACAATAAAAAACATAAAAGTAAACAAAGCCACAGTTCCAACACTGTTTTAAGCTAAGGCCTTTGCCTCTTATGCTCCAGTGGAGTTCCTGCTGCTCTCCCAAAGGGTCTGTCGGGATTTAGGGAATTGTGCGCACCCTACCGTGTGGCTAAGATCCCCGCTCTGTGTCTCTCAGGGACCTGCATCTCCACCCGGCGCGCTGCTTGTCCGAGCGAGTCCTCTTTTTCCCCTGCTCCCGGGTTTCAGGCTTCTGCCTCCGAGCCGGCGCGCGCCTGCGCGGATCTCCTGCTGCTCTCCCAAATGGTCTGCCGGGATTTAGGGGACTGCGCCCACCGTGCCGCGTGGCTCCGATCCCCACTCCGTCTCTCCGGGACCTGTGACTCCGGCCGGCGCGCTGTGTCTCCGTGGGCAAGTCCTCTGTTTCCCCTTGCTCCCGGGTTTAAGGCTTCTGCCTTGGAGCCGGCGTGCGCCCGCGCCGTTCTCCTGCTGCGCTCCTGGAGGGACTGCCGCCGGGGTTCAGGGGACTGCGCGCACCTTTCCACGCGGCTCCGATCCCCGCTCCGTCTCTCGGGGACCTGCGTCTCTGCCCAGCGCGCGCTGCTTCTCCGCGGGCGAGTCCTCTTTTTCCCCTGCTCCCGGGTTTCAGGCTTCTGCGCTCCGCGGACCTGGTGGGCACAGGGACTGATCCCTGAACCGGGAGGGTGCAGGGACTGATCTTGCCCTGTCGCTGCGGGGCTCTGCACCCTGCTTCCTGGGGACCCGGCGAGCCGCGGGTGCAGCTCGTACCTCTGCACAGTCGTCTCCTCTCTCTCCTCCCCACTTGCCCGGCCTGAGCTTCTGCCTCAGACTGCAAACCAACGCGCTCTTGCTGAACTCTAGGTGGGCCGCGGGCCGCAGGGAGCGAGCCAGGGAACACTCACCGTGACTCAGCAGCCGCGGGTGCGGGCTGCACCTCACGCGTCTCGCCGCCTTCTTCCCCTACTCGCCCGGCCTGACCACCGTCCAGCAATCCTTGTGTGGAACTCTCAGTTGCTCTGTGTGATGAGTAGATGTCTCTTTGAAGAGTATTAGAAGTTCAAATTGTGGATATTTCCAGGGGAGATTTCATGGAGCCCTCCTCACAGCCGCCATCTTGCCCCTCCCTCCTCTTCATTTATTTCTATCTTTAATAATTTTTCTAAACAATTTTTTTGTTGTTAATGTAGAGGTTGTTTTTGATATTATTCTAAATGGAATTGTTATTCAAATTTCACTATCCAATTGTTTGCTGCCAATGTATAGAGACACAATTGAATTTTTCATATTGACCTTTTACAAAGTTGCTTTGTACATTCCTTAGGATTTTCTATGAGACAATAATTTCTCCTGAAAAATGGAAGTTTTACAAAACTCCTTGGAATCTTTATGCCTTTTGTCTTTTTGATTTGCTGCATTGAAAAAAGGGCAATGTTTTGTTATAGTTTCTTCAGGCCTTTTTTCTTTCTTTCTTTCTTTATCCCTTTCGTTCACTTTCCTTGTTCCCTTATCCATGTTACCTTATCTATGTTCTTGTTCTAGCTCTAAAATTCTCTTCATTGTTATCTTCATTTCTCCTTATAGATTAGTCATATTCTCATTTATAGTCAATTAGTATTTTCAAATGTTCATGTTGACAAAGCTCAATGAGGTGTCTTTTCATCTGTGACTAATTGGAGAATTTTAAAGTATACATTTTTTGGAAGGACTATATCTCATAGCCAGGAAATAACAAAATTGTAATTGGGTAGTGAATTCTAAAGCAGGAAATTTAGTGCAAAATTACCTGAATAAGTGAATAGCAAATAAATTTAGAAGTGAGAATTTATTATTTAGAAGTGCCAGGCTATTTCTAAGGACACCTTGACGTGGCCTAATTGTAGAGATTTAAAAGTCCTATAAATTGCAAGTCATTGAGATAATGGTTTTATCTGGTTCATTTAAAATATTAAGTTGATACAGAAATTTTGTTCATTGCATCAGATGCTTCCTTATATCACAACAATTATAAGGACTAGCTCTTAATTTCCACTAAATGTTTACAAAATATGATCTTTAGTGTACAATTTGTAATCATAATTTTACATTAAAATTTATAGTTAATTTAATTCATTAATAAGGTGATATTTTCTTTACTTTGGATATAGTATAGAAATAAGATAATCAAATGAGAAATTGTTTTACCAGTGTTTAGTTCATGAAACAGAAATCTCTTTGATGAGAAGGAAATACTCATAAAATGTTGAAAGGTTATGAATTTTATGAATCTATATGTCTATCCACTTATCTATCACAGTTTGTATTTAAAATGAAACTAATTAATACTAGTAGAAATATACCAAGATTCAACCCTTTTTTTTTTTTTTTTTTTTTTAAAGATTTTATTGGGGAATTGGTGGAGGGGAACAGCGTTGGGGAATCGGGGAAGGGGAACAGACAAGTTGCCGTCTTCTTGTTCTTCAGTTTAGTTGCGGAGGATGTTGCTTCACTGTTGGTATCGTCATTGCGCTCTTCCCGGATGAGGCAGATCGGTCTCTGGCCTCTGGATGTCGCTCATCGCGGCTATTGGCAGCTCACGCTTGGCTGCCAGCCGCTCACGCTGGCTGCGGGCCACTCACTGCAGCCTATGGCAGCCCACTGCAGCAGGGGCTGCAGCCCACACCATCACCGGGGCTCGCACAGCCCAGCTCCAGGTGGAGCTGTTGTTAGCTGTAGAGGGCAGTGTCACTGGCCCTCATGTGGGATCCGAACCGGGGCTGCTGGCATCCCAAAACCAGCGCTTAACCAATGCGCCACTCGGCCGGCCCAAGATTCAACCCTTTAATGCAATTAATTTTATTTCTTAAAAATTTATTGATGACAATGAAAATTTGTGAGAAGGCAAAAATACATTCCATTCCACATCTTAATATCTATTAATAGCATTAATGCTCAGTTTTCAGTGTATATTGATGAACCTAATTGTGTGAGGGCCTATAGCACCTGCATATAAAGCATATAACCTCTAGGACAAAGGTTTTCATCATTGATGTCACATTAGAATGATCTGTGCTACTCCTAAATATCTTGATGTCCTACCCTGTGAGACTCATAGTACTTGCTCTTATCAACCTCTCCTCATCCTTGTCACTGTCATATGTTGTATTAGTGTGCTTTTGCTGCATAACAAATTACCACCAACTTGGTGCTCAAAATAACACCCACAAACTAACCCACAGCCATGTAGGTGAAAGCCTGGGTAAACCTGATTAGGTTCCCTGCTCAGGGTCTCACAAAGCCATAATCAGTGTTGGCTGCGCTGGGCTTTGCTCTGGAGGCTTTGGGGAAAAGAGGTGCTTCCAAGTTCATGCTTATTGTTAGCAGCGTTCTGTTCTTTGTGGTTGTAGGACTTGCTGGCTATTGGAAGGGGGTTGATGTCACCTCAAAGAGGCTGCCCTTAGGACCTTTTCATGTGGTCCCCTCCTTCAAGCCAGAAACAGAGAATTTCTCATGTACCTTTCATGCTTCTACTCCCTGACTTACTCTTCTTAACTAATTGGAGAAATCTTTTTGTTTTTAAAAGGCTCATCTGGAAAAATCTCCCTATTTTAAAGTCAACTGATTAATACTCTTATATCCATCTGTAAATCCTTTTTTGCTGTGTGACACAATCATGGGACACTAGGGTCTAGATATCATTGGGTCATCTTAGAATTCTATCTAAACCACCCACCAACCTCTACCCACATTTCTCTTCCCATTGACCCCTTGAGTATCAGACTCATTATCTTCCTCTCTATCACACTTCTGATGTCTCACTGGGGTGCAGTATTTGTGCAGACACCTTGTTACACATTCACCTTCAATTTCCTTGAGTCTGTGCAAAAGGTGTTCAGCTCCAGACCTTACTGTCATCATCAGAAATATTGTATATGTGAAATATTAAACCTGTTTTTCAATCTTGGACAACAACATTCTCCTAATGTTTTTGTTATAACCCATGTTGACTTTACCAGGAGACATAGTGTGAGAGAAAGGGGAGGAAGCTAGCAATGGGCAGGGCCAGGGATGTAAGGACTGACTTTGTAGGAGCGATGGAGAGTTTAGGCCAGTGAGAAGTAATAGATCATTCACAGTGTTCAAGGAGGGAAGGCCTGGTGTTGATACCTAAGAATTCTGACAGCATGTTTGGATTTGGAGTTCATGGCTTCCATGATACTGAAATCAGTGAGGTAGTCACTGTTTTGGCACTAAAGGTCAGCCTGAATTAAGGTTGCATCCCAAGCTAGCAGGTGACAGTAACTAGGTTCCATGTTGGATGACAGGACTGATGGGGATTCGGTATGCTGTTAACACTACAGGCAGTCACTTGGCATCAGGCCAGAACTCTAATCCCAGCTGGAAACCTACTAGAAAGCAGAAACTGGGGCATAGAACTGGGCAGTTTTGGAGGGAGTTGGAAGAAGGCTATGGCTGAGGTGAATATAGAGGCTGGGCTTTAGGTTGTAGTATTATTTTAGATCCCATATGCTAGAGAGATGATGCTTCTGATAATCTTCTGGGCTTGTAGGCTGGACACAGGGACTACATCAGACTGGATGTAGTGTAGTTTAAACTTCCAGTTCCTCCAGCTGGATGGGGCTAGGAAAGTCAGGACCAACATTTTCTGGATTTCTCAGTCTCACTGAACTTCTCACTTTGTTGTCTCCTGCCCAGTCCTTTTCCCACGTAGGAACTGGCAGAAGAGTCTTATCTTCTACTGTAGTTTGGTCCTATAGGGACTAAATGGGTTGTGAGGTCCTGGGTGGCTGTATCCCATGGTCTCACAAGTTGGAGGTCAATGACAAGGTGATAAGTCAGGTCCTGGATAGAAGGCGTTGAAATCAAAACACAGAAAGTGAATTCAAACCAAGGTGCTTTGAGAGGGGGCAGCAGAGCAATGGTAGCAGGAGCACAGGTTGAAAGTAAGGGGTTCAAGAACCAGGAAAGTTAGGGCAGCAGGGTGATGGGAAGCAGACTAGATAAAATGCAGATCTGCAGCCCAGTTCATTCATTCCTCCTTCCCTCCCTTCCTCTCTCCCTTTCTCCCTTCCTCCCTCTCTCCTCCTTTCCTTTTTCCCTCCTTTCCTTCTTTCCTTCCTCCCTCCTTCCCTTCCTTCCTTAATTCCCTCCTTTCTTCCCTCCTCTGTCCCTACTTCCCTTTCTTCCTTCTCTCTTCTTTCCTTTTAATATTCTAAGCACATTTTACTATGAGTCATCCAGATGAGGTGGACACATCTTTCCATTTTACTCTAGTGAAAGCATTCCAATTTAACTTTTACATCACTGTGTTTTTGGAAGGTACTTAATGCTAATGTTAATTTAAATTTAAAAAGAAACGAAATAGAAGGGAAAAAAAGATCCTCTTACCAACTAAGGCAGAAACATCCTAGCCTTGTATGGCTAAGATTTTACCAGTAACTTGTTGGAAAAATGATTGACAGCCAAACAATAGGCCCAAAGAGCAATTTCTGTGGGTTTTATTGTGTTTTGCTTTGTGATGCTCTAGTTGAGTTAATCATTGTAAATGAATATGGTTTATTTCATTGCAAGGGTGAAATCCTTTCAGCTCATCCTATTCTTGGTTTTGCAGAGTTTCAAAGTAACTGCTCCTCACTCAGTATTGTTACAGAGAAGCACTTGCACAGCGTGTGCTCAGTTGATTATTTTAGTGGCTCTGCTGATGTCCAGACCAATACTCCCCTATCCTTTATGAGTGAGGCTCTGGAGGTTCCCATGAAGGATCACAAGAGCTCTGTCTGCCTTTCAGAATAAAACGAACAAGTACAATTATATATATCACGATGATATCCCAGCATGCAACATCCCATGAGACACACAGTGTTCCAGCCAGGGTATTAGAGGTTTGCAGAGCTGATCAATAAATGTTTATTGAGGGCTTTACTGTCTTCTCTCAAGCAAGAATATGGGAAAACACAAAGACCCACACGTGGCCCAAGGCCTGTAGCATCAGTGCCCTTCTCCTGCCAGATGTTGGCTTCAGCCACAGCTTTCTTTCTCTCACCTGGACTGAGCAGGTGGGCTGGCATGAGAGCGCAGGTCTCATTCCTGTTTAGCCCTCAGCAGCGCTGTAAGAAACAGTTGTGTATCATCAGTCCCCTAATCATTCCTGAGAGACTGATGCATTTCCGTAAAAGCCCGATTTACATGGTATGACTGCAAATTAAAAAGATGGATTTTGTTCTGGCTTTGTTGAAATCATTCTTTAGAGACAATGTTTGAAACAAAATTTATCAAATGGTCTGTGGTCTACTTACTCCCAGATATTAATCTTTGCCTACAGTTCTGGGAGGCTCTTTCCCTCATGAAAAAATTCCATTCTTGTGAATTTAGTCCATTCATGTGGAGTCAACCTTATAGACTATTATTGCTTTCTCTTTTTTGAGGGAATAGGACAAAAAACAAAAAGGCATTGGCAACAGATTGTGTAGCCTGGTTCATAAAAAGGGAGACAAATGGTCTTTTCTTAGTCTTTAAAAATATACAAAGCTCTACTAAAATAGGACTTCATATTACAGGGTACAGTTATTAACTTAGGAGGTAATGGCGTTTCTACTTTCTCATGATAAAAGCTTCCCATGTTAGCATCGCTGGCTGCATAATGTCTTGGCACGATGTGCAGAATTTTCTTTGTTATATGGTTAGTGAATGGCAACTTTCCCTCATGCATTCCAATTTTTAGGCAAAGATAACTCCATGAGTTCTAAGAATGTGAGCTTGTGTTCTCCTTAGAAATAGTGAGCAAGGCAGTAAAGCAGATACTAGTTTTAAATAGCTCATTAATATCCTTTTATATTATATGCCACATGTATATTATCCAGAAAACTTTCCTAAGAGACAAACATGAATGAATACTAGAATTCCTTACCACCGACCTGAATATTTCTGGAAACATGTGATAAATAAAACAGGTGTGGCAGAAAACTCTTTGCCTTCATTCTCAGTCGTCTTGTGTCCTCATTCTACTTTTATGAATCCATAACGCCATCTAAGCCCTGTCCCCTTTTGAATCAGGAAGATGGAAGAAATGAATGTGACTGAGGAGTCTCATACTCTTGGAGATTCTGAAAGCTTTTTGTACTGGGCAAGGAAAGTGAGTGCTGAGGAAAGGAAATGTGTCTCTACCACAGGAATTGATTTGAGTTATAGAGGTGGGGCAAAGGAACTGTCAAATTCATTCCCCTTTTCAGTGCCTTTGGAGAATGGGATCTCCAACCACCTCATGATGCAAATTTGTTCCATCTCCCCTGGAATTGTGTGTAGTCTTTCCACATTACTACTTAGGAAATGTCTATTGACAGGGCAAGTGGTGGTGGCAAAATATTTCCAACCAAAGGTGCTCCAGATCCCCACTTTGATTTGTGATTAGAGGGAGAGTTGAGAGACTATTATATTCCCATAACAATTGGAATGTTTTAAATAGTGAAAGAAGTGTTTTTTAGTTTTTAAAATGTTTAGATTTATATTGCAAGCTAGAAGAGACTTCAGGAAATATTGTTGTGCTAATAAAAAAAAAGTATAAAATACAGTTCTAAATGCCTTTTATGTAGAACGTCATGTCCATGAAATCCAGAAATTGTGGAATAATAAGCTCTTATTTTCACTTTTAAAATATGAGAGGCTATTTCACTCCACTTGTTATAGAGTAAATGGGAGGATAAAACATTGTGAATATTATAGAGTCTTGTGTTTCAGACTTAAGCTACTGTTTAGAATGCTGATTGTCATTCACATTTTATGTATAGGAAACAATGTGAATTTTATAAAATTACAAAGTTTATGAGAGGATTAAGCAGGTTTTGCTTTCATAGTCATAACATGTTCAAATGCATTTGCATCAAATGGGAGATATATTTTCTCTTTGTAATTGAAATTTAAGTCCCAGCATAAATATGGCGCTTAGAAAACTATGTTATGGGCCTTTCTTTTATAAAGATTCTGTGCTGAAAGAAGGTTACACAGCTGGAGATTGTTTAGAGACAATTAAGACTTATTGGCTTTTCAGCTGGTGATAAAAGCAGGGCTCTGAGACTCCAGGCATCTTGAAATTGTTACCCAGGTGAATTTCCTTTAAAGCACTAAGCTCTTTAGTATTCTTCAAAAACTTATTTAGCATCAGAGACTTAAGGGCATGTTTTGTTGGAGTTTAAGTCCATGATGAATGCAAAGTACACATTTTTCTTTAACATGATTCATAAAGAGTGAACTTGAGAACCTAGCCATCTTTTTGAGATGATTATTTCTTTTCCTGAGGAAAATATTGAGGAATGGTGTTTGTAGCACTCTCTGCCTCCTAATTCTAGTCCTTCTGATATGGTACCCTACTACATCTGCCCCTTTCCCTTCTCTGTTCTATACTAGGAAAGAGGCTGCCTGACACAACCACCCTGAGAAGTAAGTGATTTAGTTTCATACCCAAAATACTGCTGACAGCGACAAGGATTTTATGGATGACTTTTATGAGGAACTTTCAGAATCCATTGATAAGATATCTTTAGCTGAAGGGATCTTTCTGGTGGCTCACAAATCAGATTATGTAGAGGAGACTTACTTTATGAATAAATTTGTCTGTATTTTCACAAAACCCCAGAGGATATAATCTTTTATAGTTAAGCACGTTAAGTTGGCATCTGGCTTGATCACCTTTCAGCCAAACCACAAGTGGCCACAACACTCAGGTATGAATAGATAATCTAAAGTAATCAATGTTTTGAATTCCTTTATTAATGTAACTAGTAGAAAATTTGATTTATTTTCATTGGTATATGGATATTATATATGTAAAGATGAATCTATGTTACTGAAGTTTGATTTCTGATCTGAGATTTTTTTACCCTCATTTGACTTAAATTTCTCTACATTTTAATGTGACAAAATTTATTTCTTGATACATAGCTAAAGTCTTGCTGAATATGAAATTAATTTATCCTATAATACTAGTACTTTGTGTCTATTAACTTTGGGGGAACATATTGAACTTGTCTTTGATTTTCTCTTTCATGCAGGGATGAGAGATGGTGTCATAAATTCTTCCATCTTTGTACTTGGCTTCTGCTTGACATGGTTTTATTCTCTTTGATAGACACTCAGTGGCAAAAAGTAGTGTAATTATTAATTTCCCACTTGACATTGTGAACATTTCAGTGCCAAGTTAGCAGGTAAAAATGTCACAATCCATTTATATTATATGTACCCCTAGAACTTAAAAGGGCTCCTCGCAATTGACTCTTGAGTAGGAAATAAGACTGTGACATGCAGATACCAAGTGAAATTAACTTTGTTAACAGTACTTAACCTTTCTGTAAAATACTCAATTTTGTCAGATACTTTTTTTCATAATGATAGTTTGAAAAAAAATTAATATTCATTGTCTTGTATTGCTTATGTGAACTGGAAAGAAATTATTTTAGCAGCAGGCCTGCGTTAGTTTCTCACATATTGAGCAAATGCTACTCCCTGGGCTTTAATAACCACCAAGCTATACTAGGTACAGGGAAATACCGACCTGCTTGACTGAAGTGATATATGGCAGGAGACAATTGCTTCTTACAAAAGTACTACTGATTAATTGACCTCAGAGAGTTATGTCTCAGTCACATTAACTTGAGTGTTATTGCAGTGGGGAAGAGCACTGAGCGCAAAGGTGTGGGGAGGGAACATAGCTCTCAGACTATGGTGGCTCTTACAGCTTAGCCCAGTAGAAACATAATGCTTGCTGCATTAAAAATTTTCTAGTGGACACACAAAAAATAGACTCCAGGGGAATTAATTTTTGTAATATAGTTTGTTTCTATCTCAAATATTATTTCAACATACATGCTAGCCCAGTTTCTAGTGCTGAATAGCCACATGTGGCTAGTGGTTATCATACTGGCCAGCTCAGCCCTAGGGACTCTGAATCTAAATGGGAATCTATGAGCCAAATGGGAACAAAGCGGGTTATCTGAATCACATTAGTGTAGTGGGAAGCGTCCTGGGACAAGTGTTCAGACAATTTTGGGTCATTTTGAGGGTCATTTACAAGTGAGGGGGACAATTATGCTAACCACATTGAGATTTAATTTCCTTATCCAGAAAATAGAAATAGATAACTCCGCCTACCATAGTACCATGGGTAGGTAGGCATATGTAAGTACTTCTAAACAATAACTGTAAAGAACTAAGTAATAAAAGGTAATTTTGGCCGGCTGAAATTATTTGAGACAAATAGTCTCAAATTCTTTGGGGAACCTTGACTGAGGGCTCCATGCTGGGTCACATACAGTTTTTTGCTATGAGACTACTTCCCACCTCTGGTTCCTGCTCAATTCCTCCTTTAAACTTCTGGATCAATTCCCACTGCTCTTTAACATGATTAATTAATTTTTTTTTAAAATTACCATCTACTTGGTACAGGTGTTGGACTGGGTGCTTTGTATATATCGTCTCATTTAATCCTACAGACAACTCTACAGGCTTTGCCACATTTTCTGGAGGAAGATGATTTACAGGGAGATTAACATCCCACAGACATTACTAGTAAGCTGCCATTTGAGTCAGGCCATTTGAATCCAGAGTCCAGTTAGCTATGTACTAATCAGTGCTGTTACCCATCTCTGACACTGATGTGTGCTCCTGAATATTGTGTGTGTTCTGTATATTATGATCTTTTGACATCTTAAAAAAATTTTCCTGGCTATGGAGAGACCACCCTTCCTGGGGTCATAACAAGGATTCAGCTGGAGCATGTTTTTGATATGTAAACTAACCAATGTAGAGCCTTCCCTCCTCTTTCTGGCCCACACACCTCAGGAAGCAATATTCCTCTCCCTTAATCATCCCAGGGCTAGACAGTAGGAAACTAGAAACTACGTCTGTAGCTTACAGCCCACTGAAATCATTTAAACCAGCCATTCCTAAGCTATTTACCTTGTCCTGCCTTCCCTGATGAAACACCAATAAAGACCATGATCTAAGCACCCCACTTGCTCCTATCTGTGCCACCTGACTGAAACCTGATGCTTCTCCTGTGATGCTATGTGGCATACAATGACCCCCCTCTCCAGGACCTGTGAGTGTAATAAAATTTGTTTTCTTGTGCCTCTCCTGTGCCCCCTTCTATGGCTATACTTCACTGACCATCACCTAAGACAATGTAGAACAATGAACCATAGCAGGTTGGGCATGACAGTATTAAACTGATGATGATTTTCAAATGGCAGTTTGTAATTTTCTAGTGTATTGGGTAACTATAGGGAGAGAATAACCAGTAATGGCAAACATATGAAAATGATTGGAGATTTCCACAAGTTTCATGAAGACAACTCTATGTGGAAAGACGCAAATACTGTGACAATTGAATGGAGAGGGCTTTTCTAAGTTTCTTTTAGGAACAAGTAAAGTTATAGTAGTCCAATTTTAATATTTAGAGATGTGGTAAAATTGGGTCAGTTCTTAAAATGTCCATGGAAAAAAAATCTAATTTGGGAAAAGAATATGGGTGTGGATGATAGACACGAGTTTAACATAGAGGGGGGAGGAAAAGTACAAAGCTTCATGCTCTAGTTTTGTCTAAACTGTATCTGTAAAATAAGGGAGATTAGCAAAAAAACAAGAGTTTATTGAGCACGTACTCTTTTTTAGGGTACTATTGAGTTTATAAATATGACAGCGATATCACAGGCACATGCTAAACACACTACATGAAAAATCAGGTAATGTGAAAAGGAATAAGAGAGGTGGGATTTGATTACTAACTACATGGGAGTCTAGCAATACTTCCTACTGTGGTCAGGAGGTGAGAGCGCTGAGCTGGATGGAAGTGCCAGAGTGAGGGCTCCAACAAGGAATGGGGCAGGTCAGGGCCAGGGAGATGGTGTAGGGTTTGGAGAGTCAACAAGGAAAAGGGAAAGTAGTTGTTCAGATACTTAAGAAAGTCTGAAAATTTTTTTTTCATTGCTGTTAATCATAGAGAAAAATTGATGCCAAAAACAAACAGATAAAAAATAACAAAAGAGGCATAAATAAAGTATAGCAAAACATATAATGAAATTAAATAAAATGCACTGAATTTGTGTGTATCATGATGTGGGGAAATTTCAGAAATATTAATGAGTAAATGGTATAACTGGCATAGCATCATATATTTGTGTATATTAAAACATAAACTAACGCTAAAGAATTTACATAGCTACATATCCGTATATTTAAAAGTTTGACAGAGATTAATGGAAGGATATAAATCTAATTTTTAATAGTATTTACCTCAGTGTAGTGCAGGAGTGGATCAGAAGTAGTGATTGATGAGCTACAGAGCAACCTGAAGACAGCCACTGCCCATGCAGGGCATGGAGGTGCCTTGAAAGTCCTATGTGCAAACCAAGGCTCACTGTCACGAGTGTCGGGCAGAGGGCTCCTCAGCCAGAGGTATAGACACGTCGAAGCCAGATGGTGCTTCTTTGGGTATTGTGAACCTTTGAGAGATTTTAGGAAAGTCTGCAGCATGAGCTAAGACAGGTCATTTGTACAGAAAAGCCAGTGGAAGAGGATTTAGTGTGCAGGGAAGATGGGTGGGTTGTTGTCTCAGGGAGTCACTAGGGTGGGTAGACGAAAGGTGATAGCCAATTTGATGGAGACTCAGATAGGCATTTGCAAGTAAGGAAGGAGGACGGCTCAACAAAGAAACAATGGTTTACACCAGCTCCACCCTCTAAGAGAAAGTTGCCCCTCTAACCCTTGCCCTGAAGCTAGACAATTCAGCTCCTCTCTGTATGTCCTTGGTGCCCTTTGAGATGGTGCTCCAGAGCTGGAGCTCAGAGTGAGTCCAGCAGCAAGTTAGTCCATTTGCAGGCCTTTAAGAGGAGTGCCTGGGATTCCAGCTTCTTCTGTCTCACTCAGAGTGTTTGCTGTTTTTCACTGCCAGAAGTTATGGGGACTTTCTCTCTCCAGCACTGTAAACCTGTGCTGGAAAACCTGGTTGGGTCTGGGACCTTTCATGCCTCTGGGGCAGGAGGAAGGCAGGGAGAGGAACCTTCATAGCTGAGATATCCCCTGATTTTTAATGGTCACATGCTGATGTGAGACCAAACCATTCTGCATTTCTGCCCCTCCTACCAGTCTCAAGGTGGCTTCTTCTATATGTCCATAGTTGTAGGTCTTTGGTTCAGCTAGACTTCAAGTGATTCTCAATGATGGTTGTTCTGTAGTTTAGTTGTAATTGATATGGTAGTGAGGAGGTGAGCACAGCTTTTCCCTACTCCACCATCTTGATCGGAAATCTGGCAATTAAATTTTCTATGTAATGATTAGAACATGGTAGGGAGTTTAGAGGAAAGATAACTGATTTGCATGTTCACTTAAACCTTCATAACTAAGGTATTCAAATGCCTTCAAAATGCAGAAGAGTGAGACCATTGACCAGACAATTGGAGTCACTGAGATAAAACTGTGATTTATCCTGATTTAATAATTTTTTCATAAGAAAGTGTATATCTTAGTTACATTCATGTGTAATCTAATTATAAGGAGGATGGAACTGGATGACCCAGAAGAAATTCAAGATACATCTCAATTTTTGAAAGCATGCCCTCTGTATTGTTGTGAAGGAAATGCTGAGGTCTTCTGGGGTCATGCTGGGGCATGATGAAGTCTTACCAGTCTTGGGGCTTTTCTAGTGTCCAAGCTTGCATAACTGTAGTGATTACACTGACTGAAAGGATGTAATCTCTATTGCTGTCCTCAGCAGGCATTCTGCCAATCATTGTTTTCTGGTTTCTTCCCCATTGATATATTAGTTTTAGTGCATATACTTGTCACAAATTGAAGGCTTAGGAAAATATAAGAAATGATTGAGACTGCAGATTGTAGATAGGCAAACCTTATTTCACAAGCCCAAGGGGATAATTTACTTGTCATCTCCTTCTCTCTTAAAATAGAGAACCTCCAACAACTGGTGTATATAAAGGAAAACAGAGCAAACAGGAGAAGGAAACTTTGCAATTTATTAACTCAAGCTTGAAAATACAGAAAATAAGCAGGGCTCAACTTACTTGAAAAATAAGACTGAACCTTATTGCATTAAAACATGGCATTGCATTAATCTAATGAGTTTTCAGGCAAATGAGGCATGAAACATTGCCAAAATATAAAGTTAGTAAAACATCAAAATTACTCTTGGATGCCATTATATGTTTTATATTATTGGGAGTTTTGGTAAAGAGTAGATTTATCCTAAATCTGCAATACTAGGAAAATCAGTGAAATTATTTTAGAAAGAATAAGTTCTTAATGGCAGATAGTAAGGAACTGAAATTCCAGCAAAAGATACATGTACACCTAATTCAAAGGAAAGCATTAACAAAACAGAATGCATTTTGACTTCATTCATTCCCTAGGAATTCAAGATAATACTGAAGGAGATGAAACATGATAGCACTTAGGCAATTTTAGGCTAGCATAAAATAACTCAAGGCTGTGATTTTTTTTTTCAGATAAGAGAATGATATACCATACATATTCATAAGATTTATTTAGAAAATAATAAAGATAACATCTTTATTGTAGAATTTATCCTAGAATTATTTCATTACATTCTAGATATGGCTGAATACAGCATTTCCTGTATTTGAATAAAGCTGAGTGGGATTAGTTGAAAGTGTTGGGTTATGTTTTCAGTGGTAAAAAGCAAAAATGATTTATTCTAGAAACACCGATTGTATTATAGTGCTGTCAATTATTAAAATATTGCCAAATTATGTATAGTTTAATAAAGAATGGCAGCTCATGAATTTTAAACTCCTTATTTATATGGTTGTTTGAATCTATTTATGTGCCATTTGTAATTATTTCTAATCATTAGTACTACTGGCTATTATGTGACAAACCCTTTTTCAGAGAAAAATTACTTTCATACTTCATATCATCAAAGCCAACTTGTCATTTTAAGGCATCTTAGGTGCCTTCCAGCAGATTTAATTTTGTATTTATTCTGCCTATGCCAACGTGAGGCAAGACTAACTTTACAATTTTTATCTCTACTAGCTATCATCCAGGGTGTATTGACAGTTCATTTAGTTTCAAATGATTTTAAACGATTCTTCACACTTGGGTAGATGTGCTTATCTGTGAATGAGCAGGTTTCTTGTGTGCGCTTGCTTCTGTCACCTTGTGCTGCTTTAAATGCCCTTGATACTCTAGAATCACATTATAGTGGGAGGACATCAGAAAAAGGAGCTGGCCCAGCAAGAAGCAGAGAATGTCTCCTTTCTCTGACTCTGTATTGGACTGAATATCCGGTTCTGACAGGAATGAGAAGTTGCTTGTTTGGTCTTCAGTCCAACAGACAGCCAGGGGCCCCACCAGAGACTCCATGGTCACCCGCAATTCTCCCTCACCCATTCCTACACCAGGCCAGTCAGCAATCATCTGATCTTTTGTATTCAAGCCCTTGTCTTCATTTTTACTACCAAATTTGCGACCCTCATCCTGTCTGACCTGCCTTGTGTGGCTTAGCACCTTGCTCTTTTGTCAAATAGAGCTTGTTGGCACTTCCCTTATGAGTTGTATTGTTTCCTACTCCTCTTCCAAGGGTGAAGCTAAGACCACTGCAGCTCATGCATTTCACCTGCCCACTTGGGCTTTAAAGCATCTGGTGAAATTGGAGATAAAATTTCCAATTGATCACTAAGTCACAATACAATTAGCATACAAAAAAAAAACACGTGCTTGAATAGAAAAGAAATTTGCCTGAATCTCTTTAAAACCTGCCTGTGACTTTTAGTACTTGAACACGATTTTATTTGCCATTGATTCTCTGTGACAAGAGACTGGGTGAAACTCTATACAGTATGCTTCCCGTCTTGGTTTCAAATGCTTACTGGTATTAAGAGAAAAGTGCTTTGGGGTTAAATGTGGAAAGAACTAAACAAACCTTTTCCTGTGCAAATGCATTTGTTTGTTTAACTGGCAGACAAATTTAAGCAGATTTATTTACTGATACTGTTCTTATGTGTTAATAAGTGTTGTTAATCTCCAAGAGGAAGACTTCATTAGGCAGCGTTTCCTGAGCCAATGTGAGAGTGCATTTCTCTTCTGAGGATACAGGCTGGGAAAGACTGCTCTACCAAGGGGCCTGTGGAAGAGTTCATAAATCTCTGTGTGTGGTAGAATTTAAGCCCCACCTTCCTGAAGTGTTGAATAGCCAAATTATAAATGCCAGATCAAATATCCATGAGAGGATAATCAATACCAGATACATTACTCCACTTATCAAATTTTCTCTGATATAATTCAGACTTTTAATGATGCCATAAATCATTAGAGAAAAGCACACTCTGCCTGGGTTGTTATCATGGGGCATATTTTCCCACACTTAGGGAGAGGCAGTGACTGGGACCCTTCTTAGACATTTGATCAGATGTGCCACACTATTCCTTGCCTTTGCAAATGTTTTCTCAGTCTTTAATGTGATAAATAATGTTTTTACACTGGCAGAGGCTTAATGTAAAAAAACCTGGGGAAAGAAAGGAAGAGAAATTATTAGCTCACATAATTGAGCAAAGCAGGGAAGGGTTAGAACACAGTAGAATCAGGCCTTGGATAGAGCAAGGACTCTCCCAAGCTGCCCCTGAGTGTTTTTGTCTACTTGGCTGCATTCATTTTTCTGCACTCCATTTCTTCCATGTACCTTGAAAGCGCCTGCCAACAACTTATTGCCTGACATTTTTTCTTCTTCACTATCAGAGAGCTATGGACTCTATTCTTTTTCTTCTAATTTAGAAAATCATGAAGCAGGATGATGACAGGCCCAGTTTGGGTCACTTGTCATCTTGACCAATCACTGTGGCCCCAAGAGCAGGCCCATTTAAGAAGATGGCAGTTCTCTGTGGGAGCATTGCATATGACAGTTGGGGAGGGTACAGTTCTCATAAGGAGCATGGGAGGTGGATAATACCTAGAATAATAAATGTCTCCCTCAAATGCCCTCCCCCGCCTTATTGACTAACTCCATCTGATTCCCAGGTCTTACCTCAGGGGACCTAGAATCTTTCCCCAGATTCTCTCTCCCCATAGCTCAAGCGTTTGGAGAGCTTGGGACAGTTCAGCGAATGAAGGCAAAAGAAAGCACCTAGGAAGGATGAGCAGAGCAAACTATATTTACTTCACTCCCAGTTAAGGCCAGTTATGTTTCAGGAGCCTCCTCTGTGGTATTGGTGTGTGCAAAACAGTGACATCTTTCCTTTAACTTTGTTACTTCCAAGGGAATCTGTTTACTGGCGTGATTTGTGTCTGTCTGGGGTGATTTCTTAAATCTCTTCCACTCCAGTGATTCTGATAATTGTTCTTCTTTCTGATGTCCCAGCACTTGTGACATTTAAGCTCAGTTTAAAATTAGTCTCTTCTCTCCCTTCTCTTCTGGAGGAATGAAGAGAAGGGGAAGGAGACATGAAACTTCTGAGTCTTGTCTTCTATCTGAACATTTCCAATTGTGGGTCTCCTGTAATTTTATTGAAATCGCATTATGATTCTGCCACCACTAAAACTATATTTAGCTATATTTGCTATCTGTGGGTGGACTAGACCTGAATAATTATGACAGATTAACAAATGGAGTTAGGCATTTCATTTGATAAGGTTTCATTTCATAAATTAATACACAAATGAGACATGTTTAATATTTTATTTCTACTGATGCCTATAGCATGATATCAGTGGACATTTCGTAAAATTTCAGAGTGTTAGAGCTATGTGGAAATTTAGAACTTAGCTGAATCAATACCGTGTTTCTTAAAGATGAGAAGATGGATGCCCAAGCTAGTGAGATGCAAGACTTAGCTGGAGAAGTAGGTATTTACATTGATGTTTCTAACATTTTAAATCATGTGGGTAATTAGAAATCTTACGTTTCACTAATTTATTTAGATTAATCAGTGTGTAGAAACGTAGATCAGTGGGTTCCAAACTGATGGTAGTAAATGTAGAAACAGTGGTAAATGAAGCCTTAGCCCCAGGGTTTTCTCTCTTGAAATGACTTGATCATAAACATGGTTTTAAGTCCTCTTTTCTTTCCAACCCCACCTCTCCTCTTGCTTCCAGTCTTCCTTTTAGGTGGTCAATATGCATCTTGGTGTCTGGTTGCCTGAAATTAAACATATTTCCCCAAGAAATTACTTTTGTTTTCAAGAAGAATACTGTTTAAGGAGAACAAATACATTCATATAACAAAATTTGTCAATAATGGATGAAAATCACAGAAGCTTGAGATGGAAACTTCTCTCCTTCATTTCAACACTGTAATGGATTTTTAGAGGAACAGAGCTTATATTTGCTTACATTTTTGTAGGAACTTTTAAAGATTGTTAAGCACCTTCATAGATATATAATCTTATTTGGTTAGGGTTGCCAGATTTAGGGGGAAAAAATAGAACACCCAGTTAAATTTGAATTCTAGATATATGACCAATTTTTTTTTTTTAGTGTAAATATGTTCTAAATACTGCATGAGACATACTTATACTAAAAACTATTTCTTATTTATCTAGAATTTAAATTTAACTGGATATCCTGTATTCTATTTGGCAACTCTATGTTTGATCCTCTGATGATTATGTTAAGTTGGTAGGACAGTGTTTCTATTATGCAAATGGGAACTTTAAATCTGAGTGGCCTGCTGTGTGTCAGGTCCTGGGTTATTCTTGAGCATAGCATGATGCATAATTTATAGATCCTACCTTTAAGGACACTACAGTCAAGTCATCAGGAAACAACTCATCAGTGTTATGTATAAAAGAAAAGGATAGGGTACTACTATAGAGTCCTACTAAAAAGGCACATAACCCAATGTTGGCAAATTGGAATGCTTCCTAAAGTGGTAACATCCTTGTTGAATCCTGAATGTGAAATAAGAATTAGGTCCAGATGAGGTTTGGTAAGGAAGAAGGAAAGAGGAGAAAGGTTATTCTGGTATCACTTAAGAAACTGCACATTGTTCAGTATGATTACTTGGGGGACGTACTTTGAGTTGGGGAGTGGTGACAGATGAGGCTAAAGAGTGAGCAAGCGTCAACTCATGAATTGATGTGCATAATGCAATTTGTTCTTTTTCTTTGGGGCAGCCGTTACTCTTCAAGGTGCAATGAAATAATCCAATTTAAGTTTTTGTATGATCACCATATTGCAGGTAGGAGATTGGATTAGACAGCACAAAGCTTGAGGAAAATCATTCATTTATTCAATAAATTTTTATGGAGTGCTAACTCAGAACTAGGCACAAATTGGGAGATTTACAGTAATTTAGGTGACAAGTGAAGGTGTTGAGAACTAAGTTAATAGTCATTAGTATGGGTAGATGTAGATCTTTGTAGAGATATTAAGGAGGTAAATCAACAGAAATTGATTACTAACAGGGCTTGGTGTGTGAGAGAGAGAAATAAGTGAAGCTGCTGGAAGCTGGATGGATGAATGACATCATTTGTTACTATAGGAAATAATGTTACATGGGGGGAGAAAAACTACTTTTCTGTTTTGAGTGTATTCAGTTTGATATGCCTGTAGGGCTTCCAAAGAGAGAGAGATATTAAGGGGGGTAATTTCCTTAAACATCAAACCTAGAACAGAGATCTGGGCTGAACATTCTTCATGATTAATGAATAATAAACTAATTAGAGCTGCTTGTTGAAATTGTATGTGAAAATGAAATCATCCAGGGAGTGTTTGGTGTCAAAAGAGTGGTTGCCAGACAGAATCCCCAGGGAGAGTCAACATTTAAGAAGCAGAATGGACAGAGAAAGCTAACAATGCAACAGCAACTACAAAGGAAACTAAATGAGAATGTCTGAGGTAATAGAGGAAAACCAGGGAAGAAGGCTCTTTCAAAGATGTAGAAGTCCAAGTCGTCAAAAAATGAGGACAGATATAGTAAAACGAGAGCTGGAAAAAAATAAAACAAAACAAATTAACTGTTCTATCTTTAGTTGAACAGCAAAAGTTGCTAATGACCTCCATTTAATGAGAACTGGAAAATGAGGTAAATTGTACCTACAGGAGGTGAGGTGAACTGGACCACACCTAGGACCCACTTGTAAACAGAGTTGTAAGGAGTTTAGGAAGTTCAGAATAGGCCACAATACTTGCCTACCTCTGTTCAGTGTATTAATACACTGAGAAGTGTCCTTAAACAATATCTGGAGCAAAATAAATTTTGGAAATATTACATATTATGTTGACATATTTAATATTCTGAGTTCTGAAACAATGAAGCCTGCCTAATTTTGCTTAGCCTAGTATTTCCCATATATATTATTTTTTCATGTAATAGCAATGTTATGGAACAGTTTAGGAAATTCTTGGCTAGCAGAAATGAGACAATGTATGCAAAAAAGTTAACAAGATTGTCTTAAGGGATACCTGAGCCTTTTAGCTATAGTTGTTTTGATGAGGGTATATTTTGACAAATTCTACTAATCAACCAATAAAGTGATTCACTCATCCCCAGTGAAAATTAAAAAAAACAAAACAAGAAACTTAAAAAGCAGGGTGTCATTTTTAACCACAAACGATTCAAGCAATATTATAAGTTATATGAAAAGAAAATAAAAGGCCGGCTGAGTGGCGCATTGGTTAAGAGTTAGCTTGGGACGCCAGCTCTGAGCATCAGAGCCCCGGTTTGGATCCCACATGGAGGGCCAACGATGCTCCGCCGTCTACAGCTAAGATGGTGAACAACAACTTGGCTGCTGTGAGTAGCATGCAGTGGGGCTGGCCGGCAGCTGGTGTGTGCTTTCGTGAACTGCTATGAGTGGCCATCCAACGGCTGGTAAGCGACTGCCTCACCTGGGAAGAATGCAATGATAATACCAACATGGGTCAGTGGAGCAACGTCCCCCACAACTAGACTGACAAACAAAAAGGACAGCAACTTGTTTTTTTCCCCTCCTCGACTCCCCAATGCTGTTCCCCTCCCTCAGTTACCCAATTTAAAAAAACAAACTAAAGAAAAGTCTTTGTTAATGATAATGTTCACTGTGGCAGTCAAATCTAGCTATCTTTCCTTTATGATTTTTGGCCTTGATATTTTGCTTTAACATGCCAAATTTATAGTTACAGCAATATTTACCAAAATTTCCTTCTAGCTTTCTGTTTCTCATGTTTTTGACCATAAAAAGCACTGTCAGCCCTTTTTTCAGCTTTAACCAACTCCCAGCTTCATTAGGTGTGGCAAAGTTTGCAGATGGAATAGTTTGGAGGCATCAGTTTGACTTAATACCTTGTTAAAACAAAAACAAAACAAAACAAAAACAAAAAAAACAACAACAGTATTTTTACATCTCTTGGTTATCATTTTGGTGCAGCCAAGTCAAAATATCCATGTTTAAAAAGGGAGGTCAATTTAACTGCTAACATGTATTCAGGATTGATAGGGGAATAACTTTTCATTGAGTGAATTTGTAATGATTTCTATTATGAAGTTTGTGTAGCAATAAGTGTAATCTTTTTCCTCCTACATTTGAACCTCTCAAATGACTTTAGGGTATCTTGAAGGCCCACAACAATAATATTTTCATTGCATACCGGAGAAGAACAGGGATACGTGTTCTGTATGCCAGAAAACCTCTGCTGAGTACATGGAAAGAATTAGCACATAAGTGCAATGACAATAATAGACATCTGTTGTTTTGGTTTGCTCACCATTTTTTTCTCCCTCAGTATCAGCACATCAATTTTCTCAACTCCGTGTAGTCCTATAGGAAGTCTTTGTCATGAGGTACTTACTTTCTTCTCTGTGTCAGGGTTGGCTTTACAACCAGAATGGCCTATTAGATCACAAGTTCGTTCCCCTTGGTCTTAGCAATTTGTTTAATAGTAGTCATATGCCCAAAACTAGGTTTAGTATTCCTGAAGATTTGATATGTGAGCCTTGGGTTAAGCCTTGGGTTGGGAGTTGGTGATAAATTGTATTGGATGACAAATTGTATTGAAAATACAAGTTGGAGCTTGCTGAAGTCAGTTCTTTGCTTTTTCTGTAAAATAAATTTGAAGTCAACATGCAAAGAAGCAGAGAGAGAGAGAGATGAGGTGGAGGACTGGAGACGTGAATCTAGCTACTAAAGATTCAACTCTTTACTAAAATTAATACTAAACCCTCAACTCTTAGATACTTATTTAATAAATTAATTTTTCCTCTTTTTTAAAAGCTAGTTTGAATTGTTACCATTTTTTTTCTGTTACTTGCAACTAAAAGATTTTTTGATTAATATCTGAATAAGTCACAGCCTTTCAAATGCTCACAATTATTATTGTTGAGCAGACATTGATAGCTAGATTTCATACTTTGATTTTAATCTGGAAACAGGTATGAAATTAGAAAGAACATGGCTTTAAAACAATGAGAAACTACTCTGGTTTCCTAATGAAAGGGTCTGAGAATTATTTTCAGATTTGCTATTGAATGGTTGCATAAATCTCTTCTGAAAATGGCTATGTTATTAAAAAATGATATTGAAGAGATGCTAGGAAGACTTTGAAAAGTCACTAAACCATGGTCTCCCTCGGTCTCCTCAAATAAACAGTAGCTATTTCAGATGCACACTATCAAGCATAAGTGTTGTGATAGGTATTGATTAAATGATTTCAATTGGCTGAAATTCCCACAAGAATATGGCCATTTAATAGATGGGGTCATGTAAAATTTAAGTAATTGAACAATTTGGATGCAATTCCTCCCTCCCCCCCTCCCTCACTCGGTCGGCCCTCCTTCCTTTTATTTTTTAAGAAAGCCATAACAATTTGGCTGTGGTACTGGTTGTATAGCTACTTTTAGCTGAAATGAGTGTGACATTCTGGTTTTCATTGTTGTTTTATTGTCCTTATAAACCCATTTTCTCTTCTCATAAGATACCTATTATCATAGAACATCACTTCAGAAATGTAGACTAGTATAAAGAGTGAAGATGAGTTTACGACATCTGCTTTGTATTTTCCCAGTTCTTTTAACTAAATAACTGAATGGTTTCAGTAACATTTCTCAGAAACTTAACGTTCCACTTGGCAATAACATGCTAGAAACAGAACTGGAAGGGGAGAGGAAGAATGATGAGATAAACAAGGGTTTAAGGCAAGAATTGGTATGGGTGTGGTGTTATTTTTCTTAAAAATATTTATTAAGCTATAAAAAATTAAATGAATTGATTCATTAATTTTTACATTTCTAGCACATCGGAAGTCTCCCTCCTTTCCCTCGCAAGTCGCTACCCCATAATGATAATAATTCTGACCTTTGTCATCATGAAATTGTGTTTGCTGTTCTTGACCTTTTATAAATGGAATCATATAGTATGAACTATTTTTTTTTTTTTTTTGGCTACTTCAGTATCTTGTGAGATTCATCATTGTTGTTGAGTGTAGCTATATTTCTTTCTTTATGAGAATATACCACAATTTGCTTCAGTTGTAAGAAAATACTACAATTAGGCAAATCCATAATGAAAGTAGATTAATGGTTGCTTAGAATTGAGGATAAGAACAGGGATTAACTATAAAGGAACATGAGGATCTTTTGGGATAATGCAAATGTTTTAAACTAGACTATGATGATAGTTATATAACTTTATAAATTTACTAAAAATCATTGAATTGTACCTTTTAAGTTAGGTGAATGTTTTGGTATGTAAATTATGTCTCACTAACATTGTTAAAAAAATACAATTGATTTATCAATTTTATAATTAATGGATACAGGGATTGGTTCCAGTGTTGCTCTATTATGTGAAAGGTGTAATAAACATTGTTAAATATGTCTTTCAGTGAACATGCACTCATTTAAGTTGGAAGGAAATTGTTCAGTCATAAAGTACATAATTTTTTTTTATTAGTTTCAGGTATACAAAACAATGTAATAATTAGACATTTATACCCCTCACAAGGTGATAACCTCCCTCCACCAATCTACTACCCCTCTAATATTGTACATAGCTGACAGAATTCCATTGACTCTATTCCCTATGCTATACTCCACATCCTGCGACGATATATATATATATATACTTATATATATAAACTTATAGTTGACATTCAGTATTATTCAGCTTCAGCTTCAGGTGTACAGTACAGTGATCAGGTTTCTATACTGTCCATGAAGTGGTCTCTCTAATAAGATAAATACTCATCTGACACCCTACAAAATCTTTACAACATTATTGATTATATTCCCCAAACTGTCTTTCACATCTCCGTGACAATCTTGTGGTTACCAATTTGTAAAGCATACTTTTTATGTTTATTGCTTTTTGTAATAATTATTGTAATGCAGTGTTTATTGCTATCTTTTACATCTTTATTTTATTATTAATTTTTTTAAAATAAAAGAACCCAGGATGATCATACTTACCGCCTATGACTGAAAACTTATAGTACCTTATTATTTGCTTTAGATATTTTCCTTTCCTTTTAAAAGAAATGAAACTTTATGGACACAATTTAAATTCCTTTCTAATCTTCCACAGCCTTATTGCCTTCTCTTACTTTCCAGGAACTTCCACTATCATGAAATTGGTATATGTCCTTCTTGTTTATGTTTTTGTTCTTTGGTACTTAACAGAATATATACATGCAGTCATAATTGGTGTGGTTATGAAATGAAATGTAAGTCTTGTTCATTAGTATCTGGCATATAGTGGGTATTCATTAAATAGTGAAAAAATGTATTTAAAATAACATTCAGTTTTTAAATTGCAAAATGAATGCATACTCAATGCAAAAATCTTAGTAAGCATAAAAAAACAAAAAGGAAAACCAAAACTAATATCTTCTAATCTCACCATTTGATTACAACTTTTATTAATATTCTGTCTTATTTTTCTTATAATTGTTTATACGTATACACATATATGTAAATGTAGTTTTATAAATGGTATACTAAATATATTTCTTGCCTATTTTAAAAATAATAATATATGATTTAATATTTCTTTTTTGTTTCCTCTATGCAGAAAGTTCTACTAAGTGCTTAATATACATTAATCATTAAAACATATTGTAACTACATTTACCTACAACGTGATTTGCGGTGACTGCATGGTATTACTTTAATAACCCTCCATTCTTGAACATTAGTTTGTTTCCCAATTTTTACTTGTCTAAGTTTTATTCTAATTCAAATATGTGACTGATGAAACTGATTCAGTTCATGGCAGTATAAAAAATATTTATGAATTTGGAAAGCACATAAAAGCAATAAAAATAACAAGCATCTATATTGCCAGCTTCCAGAGTTAACCACTTTTAGTGATTTAGTTTATGCATGAACACCTTTTCCCCCCATGTGCATGCTTCACAAGCTATTGAAAATATGAATATAGATATATTTTTAACACAGATAATTAGAAACATCACTCATAAAGCTAAAATTCTCTTTAGTCACTACTTCTGATCCACTCCTGCACTAGGTAAATACTATAAAAATTAGATTTCGGCCAGCTGAGTGGCGCTATGGTTAAGCGCTGGCTTGGGAAGCCAGCGGCCCTGGTTCAGTTCCACATATGAGGGCCAGTTGACACTGCCCTCAAAAAAAACAAACAAACAAAAAAATTAGATTTATGTCCTTACATTAATTTTTTAAACTTTTACATATACAGATATGTAGCCATGTAAATTCTTTAGTGTTATTTTGTTTTAATATACATAAATATATCATGTTATGCCAATCATACCATTTAATCACTAATATGTTTATTTTTTCAGGATAGTTTTTTTACCAGAAAAAAATTATTAAGAATAAAATCTCAACAGATTAACTTCAGGAAACACAGAGCCAATATGAAAATTAGTGAGCAGAGGAATTTATATCAGAAGCAGAATAAGGGGACAAAGAGATTTTAAAAAAAAAAATAAAGGAATTAGGAGGCAAAGGACATAGCTTGTGAAGGTCCAATATTATTGGTTTCATAGGAAATGAATAAAGTACATGGTAAAGAACCAATATTTGAAACAATAAAGGCAGAGAATTTTCCAGACCTGAAAAGTACATGAGCCCGCTGATGAAAAATGCACATTGAATGTTCAGTAGGATTAATACAAGTAAATTCACACCTAAACCCATCAAGGTTAATGAGAACATTTTATTAGCTACCAGAAACCCAGGGCAGACTAAATACGGGAAACAAAAGGAAAGTAGCTGTCCTGCAGATATTCAAGCCCATGGTTAATAAACACATGTCAGTGATGCTGGAAAAAGGACTCAATGGGTGACAGGTGGTTTAGATAAATTTTAATGACCTTTTCAACTCTCAAATTTACAAAGATACTCTTTCCTGTTCCTCATTCCTCACTGCTTAATTTTCCCAAAACAACATATTAATAAAGACTTGTTCATCTTAATGGCAAGATTATCTTCTGGTTTCTATTTACAATTCCCATTAGGTCTCATGTTTGCTTTACTGAGTAAATAAAATGACATCTCTTCATCACAGTTTTCATGACTAAATTATTTCTAAAAAGGGAATCAGCTCTGTATCCATAAGAATGGTACCATAGGAGGGATTCTTTTTAAAATTATATTTTACCACCTTGCTAAAACTATTCCTATTTTTCTTTTGTGCTGGGACATGGAGTTAATACTTGATCCTTGTGAGATTAGAATCTCCGTGAGAAAGTTTTCTCAAATGTTAATACAAATCTTGATAATAAAAATTAGGAAAATAATGTACTTAAATAAACTTGGTAAGTATATTTTCACTGTGTTTTTACACTAAACCAAGTACAGCATGGTTACTAATATTTTAGATTAACGTAAGATAAAGTGTTTAATATAAAGATTGACTATTTCATAATTAAATCACCACTGAGCACAGTGGTAGTGAGGTTCATTTATTGAACGTTATCGACATGAATATTGTGCTGCAATATCATGCATGTATAAAAAGCACAACAACATAAGTTCTTTGTCTTTGAACACTGTTCAATCAATATTCTATTACCACAATGCTGGTTTTGCTGCAATGTAGCTAAATTAGTGTGTCAGGTGTAGAAATGCTTAAACCAGATATTCAAGTAACAAGGATGATACAAGAATTCTAATTATTTTCTCACCAATTATGCATTTATCATTTTCCAGTGTTTTTAGAAATACCTCTCAATTTAAAAGTCATTCCTTTATAGATATCTAAAGAAATGTATTAACTTAAATTATTGTAAATGAAATTGTGTGGACAAAGATTTTAGTAATAATGATGGCATTTGTCCAGAGCTATAGTTAATATCTAGTGGACATTAATTCTCAACTTGATATAAATGTAAAACTTTAAAATTATGGAAATGTAGAATATTTTAATATATATAAGTAAAATGTGGAAAGGTGACTCAAATATTAGCAATGCTACATAATAAGTCTAAAGTATTTAGAATATAGGTTATCTACATGACCTTTTAACTGTAAAATCACTAGGAGAAAGAGAAAATATGTATAAAATGATAATATGTAACATGCCACCTTCAAAAATTTATAGAAGTTAATGGAAACACTTTGAACTTATCCTAAGCAGTGTTATAACATTTTATCATTTTTTATTAAAATAAAATCCAAATTACTAATGGTATATGCTATATTTTATTAAGATCTTTATTGTATTCATTTTTAGTTATTAACAGGAATTAAAAAGTTTAAGTACATATATTTCTGATAGTTTCAAACATAGCTTGCAATTTTGCCTAAGCTTTGGAAGATTTTTAATTTTGACCTGGTTTTCTGATTGTAGAATAACATTAGAGATTTAGATTTGTGTGTGTGTGTGTGTGTGTGTGTGTGTGTGTGTGTGTGTGTCAGTGTCTGAAAAACAGGGTTGAGGCGGGTTGAGAATCACAAATATGATACAAATAGTTGCCCAATTGCATGTTTTTTTCCTTTTCATAATCAAACATGATGGCTTTAGTGATGCTGAACACTGAAAAATTGGTTTTAAAAATACCTGAAAGATACATTATTAGAAGAGTTTTGTGTGAATTGGATAAAATATGTTTTGTGGGAAGGACAACTATTTGAAGTTTCTCCAAACAATGCTGGCTACACACACATCTACTTATATTTGTCTTGATGGGTCTGCAGGCTATTCCATGATAGAATAAATGGCTTGATGTTTTTTGGGAACTGCTTTGCTGTCAAGGCTGATATCCTATGAGCTTTGCTTCTCCTTTTCGTTTTGATGGTTGCAAAGAATAGAGATTTAAGTTGTCCCCAGTAATGGTAGTTCAGAGTTAAGTTGTGTGGACACAGATGGTAGGGCTCAGGAAGCACAAATATATCAGGTTCTGGAGGAGGCCCTGGGGGCTTCAGCCACAGGGTCGGTGATATTTGCTCTGGTCTCTGCCTTTTCATGGGACTCAGCCCCTATCCAAATGTCTGCTCTTTTCCTACCACTTGATTTCCTAAACCCAGGTTCTTTGCTTTTCTCTCCCTTATTTCTGTACCTTCACAATGTTGATTTATACATGGAGTGTGTGCAGAGAGCAGCCAGTCATCTGCAGAGCGCTGAGGTGAGTGTAGATGTGACTGAGAGGGCTGGTGAACAAAGTGGGACACAGCATTGGGACAAGGAGAGAATGTCAGAGGTGCGAATGGGAGAAGTGAAGAGTGGAAGTGACCGAGGTACCATGACTTGTCAAGATTTTGCAAAAATAAGGATTTGTGAGTGATGCAGAGTTTAACTGTAAAAGATGTAAAGAAATTAGCATTTTATGCACACCTGAGTTTTGTGGCTGAGTAAACTTCAAACCTGCTACATAGGAAAAATCACATAAAGTGGGAATTTCATGTCTGCCAAATTTACTTCTCTCAGAAAGAGTGCCTTATGCTAAGCAAAGCATTACTATAAACTTAATCTCCAGTAATTCATATGAATGTTGAATATTCTGTATATAATGTTGTTTCAGTGGCCATACTCCTTTAATTTCAATTAGTAAATTGAATCATCAGCTTGATAACTGTTCTTTGTTTTCCAGTTGAAAAATCTAGAACATGGACACCTTTTCTTTTGGTAGCTTTTCAAACCATATTCTTATTCTCAGTTGCAGCATGCACAGAAAAATCTCAGTGAACTCTCTAACGGTACTCATCTGGTAAAGTACATACTTCCTGGTTAATATAAAACTCCTTTTTAATGATTGTTTGGGGGATAGATGACATAATCTTTAGGGGCTAAACTGCTTCTCACAGGTTAAATTTGAAGCAACTCTTGGTTTCTTCTAAGAGTAAAATTATTGTAAGAATTTTTACAAACATAAACAGTAAACTCATGGAAAAATTAGAGGGTGAAAGTGCTCTGTAATCAGGGGCAAATTAAAGTATTGAGTGAGAGTCAGAGAGATGCATCGCATGAATTACGTGGCAGTATAAAACCGTGAATTTACATTTTGCCAGAAACTGTCAGTAAATTTACATTAACATGACTGCATCAAAATAGAAATGTCAAAATTCTCACACCAGGAGGTGGTTTGGGAATGCAAGAGTACTCAGCTTTGCCTACCCAGAGTGTGGGTCCATTGTTCATTATGATTCTCCTTTAACAACTGGGTATCAGATGAATAAATTACCCCCTAAAACAGATTATATATAATTGAGAATGTGCAGTTCCTGCACTGAGGCAAATAGCTTCAAAGTGCCTGACACAAAATATCAGCAACTTTTCAAAAATTGTTTTCCAGAGAAGTGTCAATACATCTCTCAAATTAACATTTTCATGTGTCAACTGTTCTGGGTGAACATGGTTACCACATCCATGTGACTAGAGAAGAGAGGGAGGAGTGGATACATTTGCAGTTTATAAATACTTGAGTTTAAAAGGTACCAAATGCCAGCCACTTGTGACTGCCTTATGACATCTAACATTTAATCCAACTCTAAAATATTACCCCTACTTTCATTACCCATGAAGGGAGAAAGAGAACTAAAAGCAATTATTAGCAAAACAGACTCTCCCATTCTAAGTGGCTTCAGGTTTATGGTTTGAAATATTTATTGGGTTGTCGGAAAAGTCATGACGTATTTTTTCTATGTTTTTTTTTTGGTCACAAAAATGCGTCATGACTTTTCCAACAACCCAATAAAATCAGACTAGACAAAGTGCAAAGTAACTGTCAGCATGAAACAAATCCGTATTAGTAGGGGTGCATAAGAAGATCAAATAGGCAGGCTGGACTCTTTCCTGATCCTGCTCTTGGGATCCCTAAAGCTGTTCTGTTGTAAAATTAAATTACTACTTTCAGGTAGGAAAAAGGTTGGGTTAGAGTTTTTCTTTATGATAAATTACTTTGGGGGATTTGCTCTGTGAGAAAGCTTAATTATTTTTTCTATAAAAAATTCTCTCCAGCATTCTAGCTCCAGGGAGAGAACTTGAAAAAAAGGAAAGACATGGGAGATCATATAGTCAGTGCCCCAAAATATGGAATAGCTGAGCAGACAACACTCTTTCCCTCCCAGTTAAAAAGGAAAGATTTTCCTTTTACTCAAACAACAACTAATGATTTGCCATGATTAAAACCCTTTCATGTGTCAACTCATCACTATACCCTCTCCTTCACAGACATACATATACAGCTCTGCAGTTCAGTACATTTTCTCATTCTTTGGGCAATGATAGTGAGGCGAGGTAGTGTTGAGAGGGACCCAGGTGCAGGTATGGATGTTACCATTTATTGGCTGGTGAATTAAAGCCAGTGAGTGAGCTCCCTGGAATGTAAGAGAGGTTGGTAAATTATAACGCAATGTTAACTATTGTTGTAGAACAGGAATTGAAATAATGATGTGGACTTAGTGTTCTTTTAAGGTGGGCAGAGTTAGAAATGGTTTGCACAATAAATCCTTGAATGACATTGATTCCAGGTTTTGGTTTTCTTTTTAATACCTCCTACTGGTTAAACACAATTCCAAATATTGTAAAACCCTCTATAAGTATTCTGCTATTAGAAAAAAAGCCAGGAGTTTCCTTTTTAATAAAAACTAAACTTTAGGTAGTGACTAAATTGTCTCAAGACTTCAGACTCAGTTCTTAAAGAAAAAACAATGTTTATTTCTATCACTTCTGCACTCCATGCATTCATCAGCCATCCATCAAATACTGTCAGCAGATCCTGTGCCACTTCCTATTTTTAGTGTAGGAGAAAATGCATTGAATTGGCAGCAAAATTACTTCAGTTTGTGTTGTGACTCTGGCCTCTCTGTCCCCTGGCTCACCCACCTACCTTCTCCACTCTCCTGTCTCCTTATTGAGTCAATTCTATTCGGTCTTGAAGGATCACCTCAAGTTCTTTCTCCTCCATGAAGTAATCAATGGTGATCCAGCCCTTAGCTGTCTCTCATTATTGCCCTTCTTTCTAAAACCTCTCATTTTGCATTTATCATGTTCTTCTCTGGTGGTGAGTAACAATTTATTGCATACTTGAGTTTGCCCCATCCATCCATGCATTCCACAAATACATATAAAGCATAATTAAGTGCCAGATATCAAACTAGATAAGATGTGCTCAGCGTAGTCATAGCACCTATCCTTGTGGATCTTATATCCTCGTTTGTAGTCTCTTAAATTAGAAAATTGCTCAGTGAAGGTAGGGATTATGTCTCAGCATGGAATCATGGGATTTAGAACTGAGATATACAAGAAATGTACATCTATTCATGTATAACTACCCAATTTCTATTTCAAGCCTTCTTCTGCCATGGTGGCCGAAACTAAATATCTGTGAATTCAGAGATTTTTCTTCCCCACTCCCCTCCCTGTTTCCCAGGGTTATGTCAGAATTGCAGAGAGTTTACCTAGAGCCTAGGCTAGGGATTGAGTGGGAAGGGGGCTGTTGCAGGTCCCTGCTGTCATCTGGTCATACAGGTATCTGCTGAAGAGGCCTTTGCTCCATCTGCTTCTTGGTCAGTGGTCCCCATACTGGCCTTGAAATGCTTTTTGTACTTACACACATGATTCCAGATCATCGGGAATCTCTGTTTGATGCTTCTGTGCCACTTCTGGGTACAGAATGATCATTCTTTGTCTTCGCTACCATCCAAAGAGACTGGAAACTCATAGATTGCTTATCATCCTACAGGCCTAGACATTCTGCCAGGCAGCCATTCATTCTCTGGGTCTTGCCTCCTCCTTTGGGATCTACTTGGAACATGATGCACAGATATTCTCTCTCTCTCTCTCTCTCTCTCTCACACACACACACACACACACATACTCTGAAGTTATTGAAATATAATTGACAAATAATAAACTATATATATATTTAAAGTGTACAATTTGATAGTTTCTGCTATATGTATATATCTATGAAACCATTGCCACATCAAGACAATGAACATATGCATCAAAAGCTCCCTTGTGCCCCTTTGTACTGTTTCAATTTTCCCCCCCCTCTCTTTTCTGGGACCTCACAAACCTATATTAAGATGGGTCTGGAAAGAAGGCCCAGGACCCTCTCTCTGGAAAGTGCCATTCCTACTCTCTGCTTGTTTTTCCCCAGACTCTACCCCCTTGCTCAAAACCAGAAAACTTTTCTCTAGCTGAGGAAGGCATGAGAGGTGCAAGCCTTGCCCTTATTAATCATGTTTTCTCTTAAATCTGTGATATATGCTGTGAGGTCCTTGGTTAGAGAAATGCAGAAGTCAGCAACGGACCATTATTTTTCTTTCTGCTCTTAGATCATTTCTCTGAGGCAATGACATGCATGTTACCGCTGCTTGCTTGGCTGATTGAAGGGCAGCTGAGAAAGGCAGAGCAAAGGGACAAGTAAAATATTGGGGAGAGGGGGTATCAGCTAATATTTCACAAGTATTTTCTGACATATATCCATAAATGATATTTATTTTGCCCTACTTTTGAAACTGTACATAGTACATAAACAATAAATGCCTGTTCAGTGATTGATCCCAGACACCTGGTCATGCATAAGAGCTTGTGTAGGTGGGTGATGTGCCCAATGAGAAGAATAAACTTGAGTAAGAGGTCAGTGGATTTTTAAAATGTATGACTTACTGGGTTTGAATGTTTACAAAAGGCTTATTTCATTTTTTTTAAGGAGTAATAGGATTGGGTTGGGTAGGATGACCTCTCAGATTGTTCTTCTCTCAAAGGATCCTTCTATCTTAAGCACTGCTGGCAAGTTAAGTTGTATACTCTTCAATTGCTAAACATTTCTTTGTTTGTTTTGCTGTTATATGGAATGAATAAAGCATGTGTGCCTTTTAAGGTGGCTGTAAGAAAATATGCACAATCTTTCTAGGAAGAAAGTTATATTAATAAAAAAATGGTAAGCACCATTTGCCAGGAATGGAAAACTAGCAGTAGCAACAGTAATATTTATTGAATGTTCTCCATCTTCCAGGCCCTGTATTGTTTTATATGTGTTAACCTACTTTTGTCTTGCAATAACCCTATGAGGTAGGCACTATTATATTTTCCATTATAAAGATGAGGAAACAAAGGCATAAAGAGTTTAAGCTAAGATCACACAATTAGTCCTTGGTAGAACAAGTATTCAAACCAAGTAGATTGAAGTTTTTAGCCGGTATGCCTTATGCATGTGTTACATCATACAATCCTCCTAAAGCAGCTCATGAGGTATTTATTATTCCTGCTTTACAGATAAAGAAATAGAAAAGCAGAGAAGTTAAGTAATGTGCCCAAGACCATAAACCTCATAATTTTGGTAGATTCAAGGTTCCATCCATAGTGTAGCTAACTTTAAAATCCATGCTTTTAACCATATGCTATAATATCAACAGTCAATCTTATACTCTTCTAACTTTATATGGAGGGAATAATAAAAAATTTTGATAAATTTGAATGGACAAAATATTATTTAAAAGGGTAAGTATTCAAAATATCCTAACTGATCCTGGTTAAATCAATTGCACATATATGTAATATTGTAGAATTATTAAAATTGTGTTTACCAAGAGTTTTTTTGTTTGTTTGTTTGTGTTTTTCTTTTTAAGGGCAGTGTCGCTGGCCCTCACATGTGGGACCCGAACCAGGGCCGCTGGCTTCCCAAGCCAGCATTTAACCACTGCGCCACTTGGCCAGCCCTACCAAGAGTTTTTAATGATATGGAGAGTGTTCATGTTATAATGATACACTGGTGGAAAAACAGATGTAAAATTAAACAAGATACTAAAATTTAATGTTATACCATTGCAAATATTTCTAAAAGTGATCAGGGAATAAAGGAAGGAAATACATCGAAATGTTAATAGAAATATTGAATAGTTTTATTATGGTCAATTTTAATTTTCTTCTGAATTTTCCACATCATTAGAAAATTTGACATAAAAATGTAAAGGTCAATGTTCAGTTTGCCTTTTTATATTTGCACCAGTATAAATTTTTTTTTCCAAAAAAATGGAATTTATTCTTTAGAACACATTTGAAAAAAACAAACAAACATTTACCATCAAAACATTCCTCCCAAGTGTACTTAAATATAGCAAGTCATTTAAATGTACTTGTTATAGTACTTCTAGTATTTAAGTACAGTTCTTCACATGTGGATCTTCTTGCGGAAGCAAATTAAATCTGGTATGTGACCCCTGCACTTTCATAATATTTGCTCTACAGCTGACTAACTAGCAAGTGTAGCCTCTTTTGTTTAGAGAAAAAATGAGTTGAATCCTATCCCATATTAACTCTACATATAAAGTTGCTTCACCAAGTATTAAAGATGATGAGTCTTGATTCAGACCCTAGTGATGGATAAACGCAGACAATCAACTTTCAGGTTTCTGTGTGAATGGGACATGTTGCCAGCCCCTTGTCTTCAACTCCCTACCTGAGTCACAGAGACAAATGAGCGGAAAACATCCTCAATTCCAAAATTGATTGAACTGACAATTTCTGGTTCTGTGTTTATTTTCCTTTTCTGATTTGGGGCAGATGACTTCCATGTGAGAGTTTAGCACACACACAAGATTTGTTTAAAGAGCAACACTGTAGAAAACAATATATTAGGAGCATTGGGCACTCTGAGGTTGGCATAGGAAAGAAATGCTTTTATGTGGACTTTTATAATACAAAAAAAAAGACGTGGAAGATATAGTTCTTGTCCTCACTTAACCTGGGGAGGAGTAAGCTGGAGGAATGCTGTGACAGAGCAGATAAAATGACTGAGAAAAGGCAGGGTTGAGAGGGGCAGAGCTGAGCAAGTTTCAATGGCACCTCTACTAGCTGTATAGTTAGGACATTAAATTTCAGTAGATCCAAAACACATTACCTAAAATTAAAAAAAAAAAAAAATGATTAGTTGTAGGCTGTTTCCAAAAATGAATCATGTAGCATCTGGGGAAGTGCCTCCAGGAGTTTTAAACTAATTTTCTATTAGTCATGAGCAATAGGCTGAGTTATAAAACCACATCTGGAGAATTACATTTCAAAAGACTCATCCTTTTCTCTTTAATTTCACCAGGCACTGTGCCAGGTGTTTTACATAAATCATCTCATTTGTTTTCTCTGACAACGTATTCAGGTAAGTATTATGAATCCCATTTTATAGATGAGGGAATGTAGGCTCAAACAGTTAAATAAGTTGCCCAGTGCCACTCAACTTGCATTGGGACTTGACACTGAATTTGCTCAACTCCAAGACCCTTGTCTGCCCCTCTAGCCCTGACAAAAAAGCAGGGCATGGTATTTAAAGGTGGATGAATAGGAAAGGAGTGTGGAAAAGAACTCCTAGAGGGTAGTTATTGTGTGACCAGGAAATAGAAGTCATGGAGTAGACTTATGTAGTAGGTTCTATTTATAGTTATGCAACACAACAAAGAGGTGAAAATGTGTAATGGGTGTGTATGGGGGGGTGGCGAAGCTGTCTGGAAAGCATAAAATAGAAGAGTCTAGCAGGTTGGAATGGAGTCCAGATACTACCAGGTGAATAGGCAGATCTAGGAAAATTATAGACCTAATTGCTAGCGGGATATTCTCTGATGGATGTAGTTTCAAGTGCATAAAATACTTCATCTGTGATTGCCTGTGGTTGGAAGTGAGTTTTGGGGAAACAAACTGTATTTTCTTTTCTCTTGGGAGCCTTGTGCGACTGCATCCAATAGTCTAAATTAAAGGAATTGCATGGCTTCTGTGTGTTGATAAAATTACTATTTAAAGTAAACAGAGGACTTAAATTTTTTAGAAGAGGAGGGAATTGGAGATAGAAAATCGGTAAGCTGTGACACTTGCACAGAATTTTTGTTTGAAAGTCACAAAGGGAATAAGTTATGTGACAATTTGTATTTTTTTTTCTGGAGAGATATGAGATGTTAGTACTGTTGTCTAAATGAACAGAAACAGGAATGTGATGATTTAATTAAATAATGTGGTAATTTCCATGTAATCCAGTTTCTAGAGAGGAAACATTTCACTGGGATGTGAATAGGATGATTCAGACAAATGGTGCAGAAATATATGACAGTGAAGACCAAAGATGACTTGTTTGGAGGCTCAAAACTAGCTAAGTAGAATTAGGAAGCTCTGAGCAAGCACTAGTTATGAATAAAAATGTCACTTACCCAGCTACCCTCAAGATAGAAATGCTGAACTCCTAGAACTTTTGATGAGATGGGTTGAGGCTGAATATACAGATTTTAGATGCAACCCAATGTTAATATACCGAAGAGAGTGCCTTATGGAGTGGAATCCAGAAGATAATTTGTGATGGGCAGCTGGTCCCAGATGGGCCAGGCCAGCAGAGGTATATCAGTCAGAAGCTACTTCAGCTCCTTTGAGAGAAAGGATTAATTATAGTAATTATAATTTCTAAATTAATCATAGACTAGGTGGAAAATAGATAAAACTGGAAGTTAAGATTTCAGGGACTACTTTGGACTTATGACACAGAATTAAGACAGCTGCTCTCTCTCTTATGATAAGTAAAGTTACCATAATCAGGAAACAGGCATGATCTGTAAGAGAGTACAATTTGGGAAAAACACAGAAAAACCATGACAGTGCATTTTGGCAGAAACAAGAGAGGTCACGGAGATACAGCCTCATTCTCAGTGTCCCCTTTTAATTGTTACACAGGTTTTGGTGGAACTCAGTTATGTCTGGAACTCTAGCTGAATGGAGTTCAAGAAATATGCTCTGACTTCAGGAAAGGGTAGCAGGAGGAAGTTGGCTGGATCATGCACTTGCTTACTTACCATCCTCAGCACAAGAAGCACTGGGAGAGTTAACGTCTTTTGTGGGCCAGATAGTTACCAGAGAGCATGTCTCTTGTCATTCTTTGTGCTTTCTTTTTTAATAGAAAACTTTCCTTGTACATGTGGTCAAACAACAAGAACTAAATTTTGGTTTACTATTTATGTAGTCAAATGATCATTTCCTCCCTTTTTGAAAGAAAGGTTTTGATACTGATTATTTGGGGGGAGGGTTGCAGAAAGTACAGGGCAAAGGTTATATTTTTCTTTTAGAAACATTAGCCCTCTACCCCAAATGCTATATGCCTTCTGTCCATATTGGAGGTGATTACCCAGAGAAAACATATTCTGACCCAGGTCATGGAAACCAGAATCACTAAGGGAAGGGTGCTTTTGACACAAGTAGTCAGTTTCTCATCTGACATAATTTTCACATCCTTTTTTTCCTGAAGAGTTCTTTTTTTAAAAAAAAATTTAAATTTCTATTTATTTATTTATTTATTTATTTATTTTTAATTAGTTTCAGATGTACAACACAGTGCAATAGTTATACTTTTTAACCCCTCAAAGTGACAATCCCCTTCCCCCAATTCGCCACCCCACTCCTCCCCCCCATATCATATATATCTATTATACTTCCTCTGACTCCCTTTCACAGTGTAATCCACATCCCGTGACTATCTATATATTCAATTACAGTTGGTATACAATATTATACAACATCAGCTTCAGGTGTGCAGTACAGTGATCAAGCCTCTACTCCATCCATGGAATGGTCTCCCTAACAAGACATGTGACCATCTGACACCCCACAAAATATTTACAACATTGTTGATTATATTCCCCAAACTTTTTTTCATATCCCTGTGGCAATATTGTAGTTACCTATTTATGCTGTCTAATCCCTTCCCCTTTTCCCTCATCCCCACCCCCTTCCCAACTAGCAACCCTCAGGTTTTCCTCTATATCTATGAGACTGTTTCTGTTTACTTTGCTCATTCATTCAGTTTCTCAGATTCCACATATAAGTGAGATCATATGGTATTTGTCTTTCTCCAACTGACTTACTTCACTTAACATAATAGTCTCTAGGTCCATCCATATCATTGCAAATGGTACAATTTCACTCTTCTTTATAGCGGAGTAATACTCCATTGTATAAATGTACCACAGTTTCTTAATCCAGTCATCTACAGATGGGCATTTCAGTTGTTTCCAAGTCTTGGCTATTGTAAATAGCGCTGCAATGAACATAGGGGTGCATATATTATTTTGAATTAGTGTCTTGGGTTTTTCAGGATAAATACCTAGGAGTGGAACTGCTGGGTCTAAACGTAGTTCCATTTCCAATTTTTTGAGATACTTCCATACTGACTTCCATAGTGGCTGCACCAATCTGCAATCCCACCAACAGTGCAGCAGGCTCTCCTTTTCCCTGCAGCCCTGCCAGCACTTGTTTGTTGACTTATTGATGATAGCCATTCTGACTGGAGTGAGGTGGTATCTCATTGTGGTTTTCATTTGCATTTCCCTAATGACCAGTGAGGTTGAACATTTTTTCATATGCCTGTTGGCCATCTGTATATCCTCTTTAGAGAAATGTCTCTTCATATCCTTCGCCCATTTTTTAATTGGGTTGTTTAGTTTTTTGGTGTTGAGTTGCATGAGTGTTTTATAAATTTTGGATATTAACCCCTTATCAGATATATCATTGGCAAATATATTCTCCCATTCAGTAAGCTTCGTTTTTGTTGTATTGATGGTTTCCTTTGTTGTGAAAAAACTTTTAAGTCTGATATAGTGCCATATGTTCATTTTTTTCTTTTACTTCCCTTGCCCGTAGTGGTGTATCAGTAAAAATATTGCTCCGGATAATGTCTGCAAATGTACTCCCTATATTTTCTTTTAGGAGTTTTATGATTTCAGGTCTTACATTTAAGTCTTTAATCCATTTTGAATTTGTTCTTGTATATGGCGTAAGGAAGTAGTCCAGTTTCATTTTTTTGCATGTGTCAGTCCAATTTTCCCAGCACCATTTATTGAATAGACTATCTTTACTCCAATGTTAATTCTGGCTTCCCTTGTCATAGATTAACTGTAAATGCCTGGACTTATTTCTGGGCTCTCTGTTCTGTTCCACTGATCGATGTGCGTGTTCTTATGCCAATACCATACTGTTTTGATTACTGTGGCCTTGTAGTATGTTTTGATGTCTGGTAGCAGGATCCCCCCGACTTTTTTCTTATTTCTCAGGATTGCTGAGGCTATTCAGGGTCTTTTATGGTTCCATATAAATTTTAGGATGATATTTTCTATTTCTGTGAAAAATGCCCTTGGTAGTTTGATAGGAATTGCATTGAATCTATATATTGCTTTAGGCAGTATGGACGTTTTAACTATATTAATTCTTCCTATCTATGAGCATGGTAGGTGTTTCCATTTATTTGTATCTTCTTTGATTTCTTTCTTCAGTGTCTTATAATTTTCTGAGTACAGATCTTTTACTTCTTTGGTTAAATTTACTCCTAGGTATTTTATAGTTCTTGAAGAAATCGTAAATGGGACAGTTTTCCTAATTTCTCCTTCTGTTAGTTTATTATTGGTATATGCAAATGCCACTGATTTCTGAACATTGATTTTGTATCCTGCTACATTACTGGATTCGTCTATCAGCTCCAATAGTTTTTTGATGGAGTCTTTGGGGTTCTCTATATACAGTATCATGTCATCTGCATATAATGACAATTTTACATCTTCATTGCCAATTTGGATGCCTTTTATTTCTTTTTCTTGTCTGATTGCTGTGGCTAGAACTTCCAGAACTATGTTGAATAAAAGAGGAGAAAGTGGACAGTCTTGTCTTGTTCCTGATCTTAAGGGGAATGATTTTAGCTTTTCCCCATTGAGTATGATGTTAGCTGTAGGTTTGTCATATATGGCCTTTATTATGTTGAGATATGATCCCTGTATTCCCACTTTGCTAAGGGTTTTTAACATAAATAGCTGTTGGATTTTGTCAAATGCTTTTTCTGCATCTATTGATATGACCATGTGATTTTTATTCTTCATTTTGTTGATGTGATGTATCACATTAATTGATTTATGGATGTTGAACCAGCCTTGCATACTAGGGATGAAACCCACTTGATCATGATGTATGATCTTCTTAATATATTGCTGAATTCTGTTTGCTAATATTTTATTGAGAATTTTTGCATTTATATTCATCAGGGATATTGGCCTGTAGTTTTCCTTTTTTGTGCTGTCTTTATCTGGTTTTGGAATCAGGGTGATAGTGGCTTCATAAAAAGAGTTTGGGAGCCTTCCCTCCTTCTGGATTTTTTAGAATAGTTTGAGAAGAATAGGTGATAGTTCTTTTTGAATGTTTCCTGAAGAGTTCTTAGTTATTAGGGTTGCAGACTTTACATATATTATTCTCAAATGTGCAAAAAGAGTATAGGCTATTTATTTTATCTTCAAAACTCCTACCCATGAGAATTTTGTTTTTTTGGGGGGAGGGAATCTATATACCTCCTTAATCAATGGCATATACATTGCTTGCTTTTTGTATATTGAAGCAATCATTGGTCATGATGTATGATCCATTTTTATGTGTTTCTGGATTCAGTTTGCTAATATTTTGTTGATTTTTTTCATCTACATTCATAAAGAATATTAGTTTGTAGTTTTTTGTCTTTGTCATGCGGATGTCTTTGGTTTTTGTATTATTGTAACTGCCCACAAAGAGTGAGTTGAGAAGTGTTCCTTCTTCTATATTTTGGAAGTAAATTGTTAACTTTTAATGTAATTAATGAAATGCTGAGATTTAGGTCTACCATTTTATTATTTGTTCTCTGTCCTCTCTGTTTTCTGTTCCTCAGCTATTATGACCCCCTCATATCCTTTTGTGCTTTCTTTTGAATTACTTGAATGTTATTTTAATATTTAATTTACATTTGTCTATTTAACTTTTGACTACATATTTTTGTTTTATTTTTCAGTAGTTGTTTTAGGGATTACAATATACATACTTAATCTTCCATAGTCTACTGTGGTCAATATTGTATCACTTCTTGTCAAGTGTAGAAAACTTGCCAACATATAACTCTCTTTAACTCCTGTAGTCCTTATGTTAAATATATCACATGAATAATATCTACATATGTTGAAAATATTAGCACAGAATGTTATAATTTTTACTTTTAGCAGAACTTAACAGGAAAAAGATAATTATTTGTATTTATCCCCGTACTTAACATTTTTGTTGTTCTTCCTTTATTTCTGAAGATTAATATTTTCTACAGTATTATTTTCCTTCAATTTGAAGAATCTACTTTATCACTTTTTGTAGAACATGTCTGCTGTTGATGATATTTATTAGTTTTCCTTCATCGAGAATGCATTTTTCCTTCATTTCTGAAGGACATTTTTTTCTGGATATAGAATTGTGGATTGACAGTTTTTCAGCAGTTCAGGCGCTTTATGGCCTGCATTACTTCTGATGAGAAATCTATGGTAATTCAAATCTTTGTTCTACTGTATGTCATAGTTTTTGCCTTAGCTACTGTCAAGAGTTTTCTTTATTTGTGGTGTTCAAAAGTTAGATTCTGATAAGTCCAAGATTTATTTTTCTTGATGGTATCTTGTTTGAGGTAGTCAAGGCTGTGAACGGTCTGAGATTTTACCCTACCTGTGAGCTAACAAGTTAGCCTGATACGGTTTCATGGATGTTGGAAGAAGACATGATACTTCCGGGTAAGAGACAAAAGGTATTGTTACCCCTGCCACTGCACGTGGCATGAGGTTCATGTTCTTGTTGATTCCCCTTGCCTCTCAAGTACCGTGGTGCAATATGGAGCAGCCCGGGAGAATGCTGAACATGCAGTGGATTGGAAGCACAGCTAAGGAAACTCCAATGTTTTAAAGGACACTCAAACCTGCCCAACTCTTGCCCGAAAACAGACATCTTTATTATAATGATCATGAAATAAATCTGCCCTCTATAGGAAGGAAACACTATTTCTGTTATCCATGATTATTTGCTATACAAACATGCTTGAAGAGACAGTCTGAAACAAAAAGTGATACAAACTGTGCAGAACATAGATAACTGTTTTAGATATTTGTCTTCCAATAGGAATATGTTGAGCTTTTTGATCTGTTAATATATGTCTTAATTTATCACATTTTTGGCCATTATTTCTTCAAATATTCAACCCTGATATTTTTCTCCTCTCCTTTTGGAACTCCCAATTTCATGTATGTTAGATATTTTGATACTGTCTCACAGGTCCCTGATTCTCTGTTAATTTTCTTTCTAGAACATATTCATTTTATAAGCAGACATTTGTTCCACCTTTATCCATTTGACCATCTTTACCCATTTCCCCAACCTCCTTCCCCTCACTCCTGGCAACCACCAATCTGCTTCCTATTTTTATGAATTTGTTTTATTTAGATTCCACATATAAGTGAAATCATAGAGTATTTGCCTTTCTCTATTTGACTTATTTCACTTAGCATACATAATCCCCTCAAGGTCTGTCCATGTTGTAGCAAAGGGAAATATTTCCTTTTTTTTTCCTAAGGCTGAGTAATATTCCATTTTCTCCTCCCTCCCTCCCTCCCTCCCCCCTCCCCCTCCCCCTCTCTCTTTCTTTCTTTCTTTCTTTCTTTCTTTCTTTCTTTCTTTCTTTCTTTCTTTCTTTCTTTCTTTCTTTCTTTCTTTCTTTCTTTCTTTCTTTCTTTTTCTTTCTTTCCCGTATCTGTCTATATCTATTATCCATCCACATACCTACCTACCTAGCACATTTTCTTTATCCATTCAACTCTGGATAGACACTTAGGTTGTTTCCATGTCTTGACTGTTGTGAATAATGCTATAATGAACATGGAGGTGCAAATCTCTTTGATATGGTGATTTCATTTTCTTCAACTATGTACCCAGAAGTGGGATTGCTGGATCATATGGTAGTTCTATTTTTAATCTTTTGAGGACTCTCTGTACTGTTTTTCATAATGGCTGTACCAATTCACAACCCCACTGACTGTACAAGGGTTTCCTTTTCTTCAGATCCTAGCCAACACTTTTTGTCTCTGGTCTTTTGGTAACAGCAATTCTAACAGGTGTGAAGTGATATCTCGTGTTTTTATGTGTATTTCCCTGATGATTAGTAAGCAACATTGAGCACCTTTTCACGTACCTGTTGGCCATTTGCCTATCTTTTTTTGAAAAAGAGTCTATTCAGAGATTTTTTCCATTTTTAAATTAGATCATTTGTCTTTTTAAAATTTATTTATTTTTTGCTATTCACTTGTATGAGTTTCTTATACATTTTGGATATTAACCCATTTTCAGATTTATGGTTTGCAAATATTGTCTCACAATCTGTAGGTTTCCTTTCCATTTTGTTGATTATTTCTTTTGCTGTGTAGAACATTTCAGTTTGATGTTGTCTCATTCATTTATTTTTGCTTTTGTCAAATGTGCTTTTGGTGTCATATCGAAAAATTATTGCCAAGACCAATGTCAAGTAGCTTTTCTCCCTGTGTTTTCTTCTTTTTATTTCTTTTGTTTTCCTCTTTGGTTTCTTCTTTGATCCATTGGATGTTTAGGAGTATGTTGTATCATTTCCACATAATTGTGAATTTTCTAGATTTCCTCCTGTTATTGAATTCTAGTTTCCTACTGTTGCTTTTGGAAAAAATACTTGATATAATTTCTATCTTCTTGAATTTGTTGAGGCCTGTTTTTTGACTTAACATGAATATATGATCTATCCTAGAAAATATTCTGTTTGCATTTGAGAACAATGTGTATTCTGTTAGTGTTAGGTCAATATTCTATATATACTGGTTAGGTCTCCCTGGTCTATGTTCAGATCAGCTGTTTCTTTATCAATGTTCTGTCTGAATGATCTATCCACTGTTGATAGTGGGGATATTAAAACCCTCAACTATTGCTGTATTTTAATTTAGTTAGTTTTTGTTCCTTTAGCATTTACTTTATATATTTAGGTGTTCCAATGTTGCATGTACAAATATATATAATTGTTACAGTTTCTCAATGAATTGATCCCTATATCATTATGTAATTACCTTTTTTGTCTCCTTTTACCATTTTTAGTTTAAAGCTTATTTTATCTGATATGCAAAGTCTGATAAAACTATAGTGACTACTTAAATTAAAAAAAACAAAACTTATTTCAGTAAAAGACAAATTGCCATTAATCCCCCTTGCTTCAGACACACTTATCCCATCATTCTTGCCACTTTCTGAAGCAGTCTGAAAGTCCTCTTTCATGAGTATCTTTAGTTGCGCTGTCATGGCTGCCTCAGTGTCCTTAATAGATTCCAAACATTTACATTGCATGGTCATTTTGACGTTGGGGGAAGAGCCAGAAGTTGCACAATGCCAGATCTGGTGAATATGGCAGATGAGGATACATTCTAATGTTTTTATTAGACAGAAATTGCCATACCAGAAATGATGTGAGACATAGAGTGTTGTCATAATGGAGGATGAAACCCTTTGCCTATTTCATGTTAATATATTGTTCATGATCCATTTATGAACACTTTAAATTTATGGCCCACCTTAAAACACACCTTCTCTCAACTGTAGCTTACACCTGACTGATTACACTGAACAAGTTGAAACTTGTCACACACTATTACTAAGGTTTGATGAGCTGTTTCCCCTATTGAAGATCCCTGTTTTTCTGTTGGATGAAACTTGGCAGCAGCATTCACTGCATTTTGTGATCACAATGGAAAGGCCCCATGTCACACATTGCTACTGGTATGGCAATTTCTGTCAAATAAAAACATCAGAGTGTGCCATCATCCACCTTATTTATTGGGTCTGGCACTGTACAACTTCTGGCTCTTCCCCAAAGTCAAAATGACCATGAAAGGTAAATGTTTTGAATTGATTCAGCACATCAAGGCAGCCATGACAGTGCAACTAAAGACATTCATGACAGAGGACTCCCAGAACTGCTTCATAAAGTGGCAAGAACAATAGGATAAGTATGTTCAAAGCGAGGGGGCATATTTCGAGGAGGCTTAATGGCAATGTGTCTTTTACTGTAATACATTTTTTTAAACATTCACCATATTGTTTGATTACACCGTGTAAGTATAGCGACTCCTACTTTTTCTTTGTTTTTTGTTTTGTTTTTTGGCTGAGCCATCCTGCTACCTGTTGGCAGCTCAATGGCAACTCAGCTCGGGCTGGCATCGAACTGCCGTTGCTCAGAGCTCAGCTCGCTCTCTTGAGTGAGCTTTTAACCAACTGAGCCATTTGGCTGGCTCTCCTTTTTTTCTTAATTATCACTTGCTTAATAAATCTTTTTCCACCCCTTTACTCTCAGCCTATGTATGTTCTTAAAGTAAAGCGAGTCTCTTGAAAGCAGCATATCATTGGATCTTCCTTTTTGTTTTTATCTATTCAACTATTTTATGATTTTTGATTGGAGAATTTAGGCTACTTACATTTAAAGTAACTATTGATAGGTAAGGGCTTACTATTGTCATTTTAAAAATTATTTTTTGACTGTTCTGTAGATTGGCTAATTTTTTAAATATTTTTACTCTCTTTTCTTCAGATTGGATAATTTCTATTAATCTTTATTTATTTATTTATTTATTTATTTATTTATTTATTTATTTATTTATTTATTTATTTATTTATTTATTTATTTTTTAGCTTAGCCATTCTGCCAGCTCAGCTCGGGCTGGGCATTGAACTGCTGTTGCTCAGAGTTCAGGTTTCACTCTTGAACAAGCTCTTTACCAACTGTACCACCCTGCCAGCCTTAATTTATCTTTAAATTTACTGATTTTTTTCTTCTTTCATCACCAATCTCTAATGGGCTCCTCCAGCAAATATTTTATTTCAGATATTAATCTTTTTCAATTAAAATTTTTCCATTTTTAAAATAATATGTATTTCTCTAAAAATGCTTATCTTTTTATTAATTTCAACCATATTATTGTTTAATTCACAGATTAAAGCAGCTAAAATAGCTGCTTTAATGCCTGATCATTTCAACACTTGGGTGATCTTGAGAATGGAACCTGTATATTGTATATTCCTTTGGGAATTGGTGAAATTTTTCTGGCCCTTGACATGTTGAGTAATTTTGGATATTATCCTGGACAGTGGGAATGTCATGTTGTATAGACACTGGGTCTGGTTGTAATCTTCTGGAGAATGTTGGAGAACTTGAGTAGATTAAGACCAAATGTTCTGTGTTATCTCCTTTGGCTTGCCTAATATATCAGTTCAGTTCTCAAAGCATTGTTTATGCTAGTTTGAGTCTGTTTCACACATGAGTAGCTCAGGGGTTAGTCTGAGACATGAGCAGTGGTTCAAATCTGTGTTTACTTCTCAAAGCCTTTACTGTGCTGGTTTGGGTCTGTCTTGCACATCCATATATGAGGGGTAAGCCTGAGACTTGCATAAGTTTGCAAATTTAAGGAATCACCTTTCCTAGCTCTCATTGCATTGGAATTTCCTTATACACTCTGACTGGAAATATGGGGTTCCATTGAATATTTTGTGGCTGCTGCCACTGCCAAGCTATTCTATGACTGGTGCTTACCCTTGGGAGCAAGGCTGTGAGAACACTTCCTTTTCTAAATTTCAGCTCCTCTCTGCAATCCGCCTCATTTTGTTTACTTTTAAGAACACTCAGTAGTTGTTTACAGAGTACTCACATAGTTGACAACAAAAGTTTAGCTGTAATTTGCTAGGGGAATGGACTGTGGAGTGTTTATATCCAGTGTTGATTCCAGAATTACCCCCCCACCACCACCACCTTAATTGTTTTAATGAGGATAATAATTTAAGCTGTGTCCTGGGAAGGCAAGTTTGGGCCAGTTTTGGAAAAATTGTGATTATGTGTTTTATCTATTTTCTTCTCTTTTCTGATTTCTTTCTTACTTTTTTTTTTTTTTCCTTATATTGCCTCAGTTTCTTTAAGGCATGCAATTCTTTCAGGTTTACTCCTGGGTTTCTAGTGCGTGCTATTAAAAACCTTACCCAGATCAGTTCTCATCTCTTTCTTAGTGTTTTTCCCAACTCTGTTAAGAATCCCATTTTCTCAGTAACCTACTTGAACTTAGTTATCAGGTGAAACACAGTTGATAAACTAATTTTTTTTTAAGGTGCTATTGTCTGATAATCATTATCTCTCCAGTCAGTATTCCACCACTACGTTTTCAGTATATTTTTTTGGAAGGAGACTTTGTATTAAATCTAAAGTCACATCTCTAATAGCAAAATTTTAAACTTCAGCATCAGATATTTTCATAAGGAAGATAAAGAGGAGTTCTTAAATCAGCAGGAAAACTTCACCCAAATATAAGGACAATCATTGCTGGTTATTTATATGTGTAATTTTTATTTTTTATATTTGATAAGAAGCTGTGTGATGGTAAATCTTGTTAGTAATAGCAATAAATGTATACTTTAGTAATAGTTTATAATTTTTAACCTTAATTTTGTATTTAGCAATAAATAATAATAATAAAAAATCTGTAATCCAGGGACTATATCTTTTTGTTATTACTTTCAATGTGACTTTTAAGATATGATTAAATACTTTTACTAAATGAAAGATAAATGGTAAATATAATGAGCTGTAAAAAATAAAGGCATAAATATAAGTAAAAAATTCTAAAATCTACACAGATATACTTTCCTACCCTTACCCCTAGGTCCTCAGCACCTACATGAGTGAAATTTCTAGAATGTAAATTTAACTTTACAGGTCTTTTTCATATTACCTGGAAGCAATATATGAAAACACTGACCAATAACATAGCATTTAGATAATATAATCAGTAGTCATTAAAATTTAGCTCGGGCATCATCCTCTCCATAGCGTTTTCCCTGACTCCTCCAATACGAATCAAATACTTCACTCTGTATATATCTGGAAAAACATTTTTCATGTTGTATTCTAACTGCTTATTTAATTGGCAGTCTCCTTTACTGGATTATGGGCTCCTTCAAATCAGAATCTCTGTCTCATTCAATATTTGCTTCTTCAGAGTCATAGCAAATCCTTTAATGTCTGTTAAAAAGCAGCATGAAAAATAAAGAAGGAAAGAAGAAAAAAAAAGATGGATAGTACCAGGATTTTTATGGTCCAGATGGGGCGTGGCATGGGACAATCAAGTGTCAGAGATTTAAGAGAGTGATAATAAAGTATAAGTTGGAAATCCAGAGCCCCAGGTTCTTATCACATGGGTAAGAAGCACCTACCCCATTTGTGTTTACTCTAGGTTGGGAGGTAAAGGGTCTAGCAAAACAACAAAAGAGACAAGGCAGGAAGATGAGAACTCACCATGGCATGATATGACCCACCAGGCTGAAGTTGATGTGGTCAGAGCTTGGGGGTCAGCCAAGTACACACCACCGGAAACCATAAACATGAAGAAACTCTGATTTCAAGGGCATATTCTGTTACAGTAGTTGAGAAAAAGGAGCAATAGCTATTGGCAGCCCTTTTCTGGAAATTTCTTTAAAAATGATAATTAAGATTTTATTTTATCCTAGTTTTCGGCTATTTTGAAGACTTTATAGGGACAGTCTACTAATTAAAATAGCAAAACATTTATTAAGTGCTTAGTGTATGCAGACAACTATGCAAGATGTTATGTGTTGTGCTAAGAGAAAGCTCAACAAAGAATCTGCTTTAGGCAAAAACAATATGGTGTGTGTGTGTGTGTGTGTGTGTGTGTGTGTGTGTGTGAGAGACTTCAATTGGGCTGAAATAACATGTTTCAAGCTTGGCCTGGCAGAAATCCATGTTGCGAAAATATCTTAAATAATATTGGGGAAAATTCAACAAAGACTTGAAAATCAATTAAGGTGTAGAGGTTAGGATAGATGAAGCATTTTTCCCATGTGCTTTATGCTTTTTTCTTCTATCCAACAAGATACTGGGCTAGATTCCACCATATGAAAAATAGAAATTTATTAACCCCATTTGAGAAAGTATTCATTCAATTAATTCAATTGAGTAAGTATTTTTAAGTATTTTGTATGTGTCTATTATCATTGTGCCAAATGTGCAAGATCAAAGACAATTCTTGGCATTATCTTGCCTCTGAAAGTTTATTGGGAAGATAAATGAAGCAGTATGAAAAAATAATAAATCTTACAGCAAAGATCTTAAAAGAATTTAACACAAATCCATCGAGAGCACCTGCACTGATAACTACTCCTTGCTTTCTCAGATAGTACTGGTCATGAGGATAAGCAAGAACGTGGATGACAATTGGACTTGTTTTGGAATATAGGCCTCTGCTTGGTTTTGTTCTTGTTTTTGAGATTCTTTTCTTTTTCCTGAGTTCCTGGGCACTTCTGGGTAATTGGTACCATTGTCATGGTACTTTATGCTGGTGCTCTGTGCTCCTGCTGCAGGTACCCAAATGCTGGGACTATGAGAAGTCCTAGGGAGGGTTGGACTTTCCACCTCTATTGGGTAATATCGGGTAATATTGGGAGAGAGACAAAGAAGTTTATAGCACTGGGTACATTTAGAACAGGCGCAATAAGCACCACGGGAAAGAATCAAAGGCTTTCAGCTTATAAAGGATGGTTATAACTGACTGTTTCTCTTGGGGTTGAGATTATAAATTTTTTCCAATCTAATGACAGCTCTTATGGCCAAACCTTGGTGGTCTTTTCCTAGGTGACTACAGCTGTTTCGTGTTTCAATTTCATAGTGTTATCAAATAACTTTGAATACATTCTTCAGGGGTGCTGTACTAGACATTGATTGCAAAAAAAACAAAACCCACTTAAGCTATATTAGTGAAAGAATTTTTATTTAATATGAAAAACATGGAAACAAGATCACCGTGTGAGAATAGAATGGAAACTATTGGGTTGTCAGAAAAGTCATGACGTACTTTTTCTATGTTTTTCAGTGCAAAAATGCATAGTGACTGTTCCAACAACCCAATAGAAAGCTGTTAGGAATAGAGACAGCTACTCTGGGTTACTGGCTTTACCCTTTTCTCTATTCTTTCTCTTATTTAACTGTGGAATTTGGCTTTCTATAACTTAAATGTGGGTGCACACATGGTCAGAAATTGTCTCTGTAGCCCCACCTCTTTCTGAGCTTTCCTTGGAAGCTCCCCTAATGTGACTCTGGCTTGGTAAATTTTCGTTCAGTCTCAGGGGAGGAGTTGCCCTTGACTAGTACCCCTGTACTGCCTAATCAGCTAAGGCCATAGGAAGAGGGTCATATTGTAAAAACATGGCCATCTAGGCTCACCCCTGAAGTAGATGTTGTGCTATAACAGATAAAATGACATGTACTGGACAGGAATCCCCAAACCTGCCTATATGAGTGCATATGAATGACATCTCCCATGTAGCAATCCTCACTGAAGTCAAATCACCTTCCTAGCTTTTTCTGAAACGATGACTCACTGCTTTTCTGTAGTCAAGATTCTGAAAGCTCAAGGGCCTTAAAGAAGTAACTGCCAAATTGCAAAGTTACAATACCTTTCATGTTTCCTTAAGAAAGTTTTTACAGAAAAGAAGTCCTGGTGGCCTGCCTAAGCACCTCAGGACTTTGGAGGTACTTTTATTAATTTGGAAATCAGTACAACCGTGTTCACAGACAGTAAAGATGAGTATTACATATTGATTGTTAAAAAAATAGAAGAGAATAATATGGGAAAGGATTATCAGTGGGAGAGATCTGCTCCTTTGATTCCCCTCCCTCCAACCCCAGTTGATTTAAAGAAAGTGAACTGTTGGCATTAAAATGTATCTTGGAAGTTAGGGAGTAAATCTGAGTGTAATCATTCAGTGAACATTTCCTGTTTGTATACTATGTGCCAAATACATGTGAAATTCTGTGGCAATTGAGATAATATTCCTTGATTTGTGATAGGCCCCTCTGTATGCATAACTGGCTACACAATTTGTGAGTCCCAGTAGAAAATGAAATTGCAGGATGCCCTTGTTCAAAAAATATTAAGAACCTCAAGATGGTGGCACAGAGCATTAAACCAAGGCCAGGGCCCTTGTAAGCATGCTGCCCTGTCTGACTGCACAGCCTGCAGGACCATGAAGCTGCCTCTGGCAGTGTGAGCACGCACAGTTCACTTTTAACTTTGTCTCTCATCATTTCATGAGAAAAAGAGGAGGGAGTTTTTTTTTGTTTTTTTTAGTTCCTATAGAGTAGATACATTGAGGTAGACCAGATGGTTCTGGTCCTTCTTCAGACAGACTGTAATTGTGCCACAAGAAAAAGCTCACAGTATGCAATTTTTTAAAAAAAGAATAAAAGTCATTACTTCTAAATATGCTATATCATAATTTAGTTACAATGTTAAATAGTATGTAGCCATTGGTTAATTATAAAAAGGTATTCACTATAGTGGTTTTCATGTTAAATCTCCCTTTTTTTGGTGTTTTCTTATTATTGTTTAAAATTTTCAGGTATCAAGTTTATAAACTCCTTTGTAATAGATTTCGCATACAGTTAATTTTGGTTTCATTTGTATCCTGGCTTATAATAGCCTACAAAACAGCAATTCAATACATTGTACTTGAGGAAGACAATTGACTGGTTGTGTTTCAAAGGGATACAGTGATTTATAATGCCAGAATTTGTGATTTGCGAGTATTTATTATGCAAAACCAGAGGGAAGTGTTTTATCCTGAGGGGAAAAATGGCAGTTTTCGACAAGCTGTATAATGTACCTTAAAATAATTTAAGTAGTAAGTTTCATCTCAGGATTTTCATTAACTCAAACAGCATGCATTATAAAATACACGAGGCTGATGTATTATAAAAATGCTGGATTTTTTTTTTTTTAAGTCAAAGGGGCTTATATAAAATATTTAGATGAAAAAGTTTCTAAAGAGAATAAAGGTTTCTGAAAGTTATTCATAAAAATTATGATAAAATTATCCAGCATTAAAATAGCCTGAAATTCAATACGTGCTTATGGTGGGAAGGTCATTCTCTTTTGCAAAACTGAGCTCCTGAACTGATCTGACTTCCTTTATGTATTCTTCCCACTGAAGTGCTTCCTGTCGCTCCAGCTGTGCTCTCTGCAGGGCTGTCTCACACTCTATGCACATGACTCTGTGTCAGGGACAAGGCACCATGTCACATGTAGGCAGGAACTTCCACTCTTGGGTATTTAGGCCTGCCAGCCACAGACTTATGCAGCCCTACTTGGTTCCTGAATGAGTAGAAGCCTAACTGGCAATATACTGAGAGTCTCCTTCCCACCATGGGGAATGATCTATAAATAGTCCATCACCTTGTGCTCATTGTTTGGTATATGACAAAGATTCTGTGTCTGGCTAAGCAGAGATGTGCATCTTCACCTCTGTTTTCTTGCTATCCCACTGAAAGTGTGGCCAGTTTGCTGTACACATCTTCTGCTTGATGGGCTCTTGGCATCTGGTTCCCACTCTAGCTTTCTGCTGAGACTGAATTCTGGATCATGGAGTTGGCTGAGACTGAACTTTATTTCCAAGCTCTGCCAGTCTTTTCTCTGGGCCTGGATCCTGCTTCAAGCATCTTTTAAAGAGACTTGAATCGACCTTCCTAATCTTACTCTGCTTTCTACTTGGCTGGACAACTCTTCCATTGACTAAACATTGTTCTACATGCCTTTCCTTGTCTTTTGGAATGAGATTTCAGAAATGTTGCATGCCTAGACTACATTTAAGTTTGCTATGCTCCAGCATGACCTCTGATCTCTTCCCACAGTGGCCTTATTGTTAGAGTCCCTTCAGCTCCTGCTCTGTGCTGGTCTTAAAGGTCCCAGAGTGTCATCAGGGCTTGACCAACTATGACAGGAACCAGGAAATTGATTGAGATCAATCATGAATTGCAGTAGCTTATCAAGGTATTTTGGATGTGATCTGAGTTGAGTGATTGTAACTGAGTTGATCTCCTCTAGTAACAAATGTGAAATATATTCTATCTATTGGCAGGAAAATTCTTGTGAGATAATGAAGAATGGAAAATACTATTATATGAGTGCTTGTTGATCTACCTTTACCTCCCTTGTGAGGTAAAATTCAAATTCAAAGTGTGACTTTACTTTTAGCCAGAGATCTATGACCCTTTCCAGTATAGTGGCTTTAAGAGGCTGAGAAGCTCCAGAGCTGATATAGGGTTTCTGTTCTTCCTTCAGTGGCTATCTGAGTTGGAGTTGGCTCCAAAGCTGCTCTGGAACAATAAGGCTTAACTGAATTTTTGGCTCCTATTTGGGAATCACTTGACTACTCAGGACCTACTTTTAGCTCCTTTTTCTCTACCCACCCTGAGCCCAGTGAGAACCAGAGTTTCTTCTTGGATGAAGCTGACTGGTGATTAATGTGACCCAGACCCTCTGTCTGGGTGCTGGTTCTCTGGTGTCCTAAACTCTTGGTCCATTCTTCCATATCCAAACCTACTCCCAGATTCTACTTGAGAAATAGTAGTATACTTTTCAATATAAAATTTAAGTAAATAGTAACTATCTATTATCATATTTTTATTATAAATTCAGATAAGTATTCACACACACACATAAATATGTTATATGTATCTTTCACTTTACAAAGAAAAAGGACATGATGTTTTTAAGAAGAGTAGGAACGTAAGCAAAACAATGATTAGAATTAGGTTAATGTATCAAGACCTAAATAATGAGGATGAGGAAATTTGAGATAGAGAGAAAAAAATTTGACAAAAAACATAGGTTAAGAATACTAGGTATAATTGAGAATTTTCTCTCTAAATTTTCTAATATCCAAGACCAAAATGACACCATGATTAGGTTCATAGACCTTATTTTGTCCTTAATCAAAAAAAGAAAAAAAACAAACCCATGCTACTAAGAGGACATAAATGATAAAAATGTATATATAATCTCTGTTATCTTCCCTTGGTTCAGGAGCATTTAAGCCTCTATGCCCAAACAAGTGAACATGTGGCTCGAAAGAACTAATCACAGCTGTGGTGTTGGTGACTGTCTCTCTTAGAAATTCTTCCTGGTATCTCTGTATTCTTTTCTTTTCTTTTTTTTTTAATTAAAATTTATTGGGGTGACAATGGTTAGTAAAATTACATAGGTTTCAAATGTACAATTCTATAATACACCATCTGTACATTGTATTATGTGTTTACCACCCACAGTCAGTTCTCCTTCCATCACCATATATTTGACCCCCTTTACCCTCATCTACCAATCCCCCTCCCCCTTCCCCTCTGGTAACCACTGAACTATTATTGCCTGTGTCTATGAGTTTCTGTTTTGTGTTTGTCTTATTTCTTTGTTGCTTTTAGTTTTATATCCCACATATCTGTGAAGTCGTATGGTTCTTGACTTTTTCTGTCTGATTTATTTCACGTAGCATAATAATCTCAATGTCTATCCATGTTGTCACAAATGGCAGTGTTTCCTCTTATGGCAGAGTAGTATTCCATTGTATATATGTACCACATCTTCTCTATCCAATCACCTATCGAAGGACACTTTGGTTTTTTCCATGTCTTGGCCACCATAAATGAAACTTCAGTGAACATTGGAGCACATGTATCTTTACAGATAAATGTTTTCAGGCTTTTTGGGTATACACCCAGGAGAGGGATTGCTGGGTCATATGATAATTCTATTCTTAATTTTTTGAGGAACATTCTTTCCAGATCTGTGATTCCCTGGAGTCACATTCCTGGTCCTCCGATAGTCCTGGCTGTACTGAGAAGAATTTATATCATGGATACTCTTATGTAAGGGTTAATGTGTGTGTATAAACATTGTGTGTAAATACAATATACATATATAAACGTTTCTCGATGTTTATGGAATATATTTCTAGAATATATATATAGTGTGTTTATGTGTATGTGTGTGTATACATGTATAAGCACATTCTCAGGATGCCATTCTATAAGCACAGCTTCTAGAGGTTTAGATGTTTTAGGACTGATTGGGCCTGAAACTGTAAAAATACATAATGCAGTTACTACTCAGGTCATGAGATTATCCTCTGGTGAAGTTGCACTGGCTTTGAGGCTTTGGTAGAAACAGATCATTATTGGCAGATATTTGTCATGGTTTTGATATTATTTATTCAGTATTGACTTTGTACTTCAGCCCTGGGAGCCACATTGGCTGCTGTAATGAAGTTGTACAAATGCATTTTCTAGTCAGGTTTGGTGACCTAACAAAATAGGCTTTCTTTGGTTTAGAGTGACATGTTAATCTCAGCATCTTTAAAATTATTTTCTGCTTGCTTTCTTAAAAGGTGTAAGTAGTTCATTGTTTGGGGATTTCTTTGTTTATAGCTCTTTTATTTTTCCAATACTAAGCAAGATGCCATTAGTGGGATTGATTTGCTGTTAAAACACAGTTTAATCTGTGCACACATATGTTCTTACTAGAAAAGAATATCCTATTACTTGAGTCCAGGGGTATATGAAAATGAAGAAAGTGGGGGAAAGTCCTATTCATGTTTCTCTGAAAGGTAATAAGATATTAATATTGAAAGGAGTGTCAACCAATATGTAGAGATAAAAATTGATAGTATCCTACCTATATTTCTTTCATTTTTTATTATATTTTGATATTTTGAATAATTTGATAAAGGTGACAAGCCATGAAGATTCAATGAACTCAGACTTCTAGAGTATTTAGCTTGAGGTAAACATGACTTCGCAATGGGTACTCATTTTCCCTTGGTCCTGGAGCATTTAAGCCTCTGTGCCTCCACAAATGGCCATGTAGCTCTGAAGAACTAGTCACTGCTGTAGTGTTGGTGACTGCTCCTCTGAGAAATTCTCTCTGGAATCTCTGCATTCTTTCCAGATCTATGGCTCCCTGGAGTCATGTTCCTGGCTCTCTGATAGCCCCTGGCTTTCCTGGTCTGCTCCAGGTACTCACCTTAGGGGCACTTGTTCTGACCATCGGTTTGGACAACTGACTTTCATCCCACTACCTCAGGCAATATTTTATTATTTACATGTTATATTCATCAGAGCGGTAGCTAAGAGATAACTATTCCTTCCTAGGTGGACTGTTTTATTTTAAAAACTTTTTCCAGTGGGGTTGTTCTACCTGCCTTTTTTCTTGGACAAGTAGGGAAGATTTAATTAATTATTAATTAGTTATTTCTCGCATACATTGTGTTGGGTCATTCCTATCTTTATATCATGTCTCACATGTAGGTGAAGCCTGTAGGTGTCCAAACATATCTGTGCTTCTTTTGATGCTTGACATTCGCTTAAGAGGAAAATTAAATTCAGGAACAGGAATGTTCATCACATAATTAGAGATGAGCTGTAAAGGGCAAGTATAGCAGGGGACTATATAGCAGCAATGGATATATATATATATATATCCATCCCTCTGTTTTTGTCAAGTAGAGAACAGAGTTGAAATGTACCAATGAGTGTATGGCATATAGAATTTGGGAGGGCATGACTGGTCAGACTCTTGGCATAGGGGCATGGAAAGTACGCATTTCACACTTGATGTGAATTTAGAGGACATGGAGGGCTCAGGATCAGCAGAGATGAAACAATGAGAAAATAAAATCCAGGAAGAAGAAAACTGAAAGTGGAGTCGATAGCTGCCTTCCAATTTATAAAGCATTCTTTTGCAGACAATGATTGACTGCTGTTTTTTTATTCCGTCTTCTTTGAAATCGCCATCACTGTCTACCCCAGTGAAAATCAGACTCTCCTTTGAGAGCAGTTCCTTGACTGTGTGCTCCTCTCACTGCGCTGCCTGGAGTGTCCTCCAGGACACTTCATGATCTGGAGAAACATTTCCATTTCAGGGAAGACACTTCCCCAACCTTTCTGGAAGGATAGGCCTCTGTGTTCTTTTCTTCCGTGGTACTGTATTTGTTTCCACCATCACTGTGCCTCGTTAGTGCTTTCAGGGCCTGCTCCCCTGATAACCCGAGATTTTACATAAATGCAAGTATTGCTTTATTTATTCTCATCTTGCTGTGGTACAGAGTAGATTTTTCTACAAATTTCACCTTCTCTACAAGGTCTTTCTACTGCCCCAATTTTGAAGTAATCTGTATCTCTAGCCTTCTCTGCTAACATTTCATTTTTACTTTTCCTAAAGCATTTGTCACAGTCTGCCCTGCTTTAGAGCTACTTGAATTTATGCCTGTCCCCTTCAGAAAACTGGGGACCCCTATGAAGGCAGAGACCATGTCTGATCTGGTATTCTCTTATGTGCCCAGTTCAGTGGCTAGTCCTCAGTGAATGCTCAAAAGCGATGTTTAAATTGTACTGAAGAAATACTGACTTAGGCTTCCAAAGGAAAACTTCTTATCTCTTAGGTGAGAAATTACCTGCTTGTGATGGTTGTTAAGCATTGGTTTGGGTATCAGAATACAATGCCTAATTTATTTCCTGAAGGTTATATAATTAAAAACAGAATAGATTCATGTTTTCGAAAGGGGAAGAATAGATATCGTGACCTTTCAAGTTAGTTTATTTTCACTCTAAATTTAGTAACTTTTCCTGTATTTTCATATCTAATTTTCAAAATCATGCTTCCACTCTTCCTTAATAGATCATTTCAAGTACACTAATGCAAATACATAAAAAGTTCTGTGAAGCAGAGAAATTACAGAGAAATCAGAAATGCCAGAGTCTGTAACACCACCACAAGCTAGGCACTAGCTGGTGCATGCAGAATCCAAACCCTCCCAAATCCAAACCTGAATTCCTCATAGTGGAATTTTAGGCACGTGGGAGAAAGAGGAAGCATTTGATGATGAGGTCTGACCAGCCTTCCAAATCATACCATAGAGGCTAAATGTCTACTATACCCTGGACTGGTACGAAGAAAACCAATGTTATCCTTTCCTTACATGAAATGAAAGTCTTTTCTTCAGAAGAAGGGACTCGTGCTTAAACTATAAAAATGTAGAGCAATATATGGAGTCTTTTCTGCATCATTGCTTGCTGTATTTTTTACTCACAGTAAGTCACTAAGCTAATCTCACTTGGTTGCATGGTAGACTTTAGTCCTCCATATAAATTAATTTAATTTGTTCTCTTTCCTTCATTTTAATTTTAGACATAATATTATAACAGGGCAGCTTCCTCTAACTAAGAGAACATAAAGTACCAATTTATGACTTTTGGGCCCACAGGGAATTCCCTCATTTACCTACCATGGTGAGCCATTCTCTTGTAGTGAAAAATAATTCAAGGAAAGTTTCCTTTGGTTATTGTTTTTGAAAATCTTATTGAATCATTGTTGTTAAAGTTTTTCACTTTATTTTGCAGATCACGTAAATGCATCGCTCTCCTTCCTCCAAGTCCCATTTGGCACATAAAGTTACTCTTTTAAGATATTAGATAGATTGTCAGTAATTGAAGGCACTATCCAATATTTCTGCAGGGGAGAAACAGTGTTTGCTCTTTCTGTTTGTCATTTCAAGTAGAAGTTTAAGAAATTTTAGTATTTGGGAAATATATCAAGTATAAGCTACAGATTCCCTGATACTTGTTTTATTTTGAAGATAATATTTTTGTTTTTACAAATACTATATTCTAAATGAGTTAGTTGGCAGGGTAGATATTGCAGAAATGGATTCATTTGGAATTGCTTTGTGAGTTCATTATTCTATAGGTGGTTCTGTTTATTAATTAATTTGTTTGACATTTTTACTAAAAAAAGATTGAGTTTCTTCAGATGTATGGTAAATTGTGACTCAGATGCATTTCTATGTTGCATCTTACACCAGATAAAGCTCATGTAAAGGAGCATGATAACGCTGATCCCTGCGTTATTCTGTATCTTTCAAGAGAGTTCAAGAAGTGTATGCTCTGTGGGGGCCGGCCGAGTGGCACATTGATTAAGAGCTGGTTTAGGGATGCCAATTGCCCTGGTTCGGATCCCACATATGAGAGCCAGTGACACTGCCCTCTACAGCTAACAACAGCTCCTCCTGGAGCTGGGCTGTGAGCCCCGGCAACGGTGTAGGCTGCAGCTGCCATAGGCTACAGTGAGTGGCCGGCAGCCAGCGTGAGCTGCCAATAGCCGCGGTGAGTGACCATCCAGAGGCCAACAACCGATCTGCCTCATCCGGGAAGAGCACAATGACGATACCAACATGGGCCAGTGAAGCAACGTCCTCCGCAACTAGACTGAAGAACAAAAAGACAGCAACTTGTCTGTTCCCCTTGCCTGATTCTTCAATGCTGTTCCCCTCCCCCAATTCCCCAATAAAATCTTTAAAAAAAAAAAAAAAAAAAGAAGTGTATGCTCCTTTACAGGTGAGATGCTTCATTGCCCTTTGAGGATAGTCTGAATTTAAGTTCATGTACTTCCCTTCTACTGAAGTTACACCTGTTGGTCTTGGATTATCTATCAAGAAGGGTGGGAAAGAAAATTTGAATGTAAACTTCATGAAGGTATAGGCCACCTTGTTCGAGATGTGTCTGACATAGTTTAAGGCATAAATAAGAATTTAATAAGAACCCATTAACTGAATGAAGATCAGTGATTTTTCATGTTTATAATCCCATTCCTGATGTAAGAGATGCCCCCTGCTACTTTAGATCACAGTGATCAAGAACAAGAGTTTTTGTGTCAAGCAGGCCTGGGGGAACTATTGACTTCAGCCAAGTTACTAAATATTTTTCTAATCCTCAGTCTTTTTATTTGAAAAGGTGATAAATGGGATGCTGTATGTAAAGCCCTTTAAAGTGTCTGCCACATAATAAGCTCCTGATAGATGGGATTTCTTATGAAGAGTGAATTTTATAGGGCATTTGTTTATATTGATTTTTACTTGCTCTATGACAGAACTGGAGGAGACCCTGCTTAAGCCCAAACTGTATTTTATTCTTAAATTAAGGCCTGCCTGTGTTTGTCTGGGCAACTAAGTGTCTCATGAGGGGATTATTTATATGAAGAACTGTGGTGTGCCCTGCAAGGGCCATCAGAGCAGAAGAGATTTGAAGCACTTTGCTTTGGTTAAACTCAAAGACAAAAGGTTATTTTGAGTGTGGTGCCTCCAGCAGGTTAGCCAGCTCCCAAGTTGAGTTCTAGGGTAGAACCCTAAAATAAGAGTAAGAAAATACTAAAATCTAAAAGTAAACACAAAAACATCATTTCATCAAAATCTCCATCTATCTTTGAAAATATAAGACATCATCAGCATCATTGCTTCCAGCAGCATTTGTAGCTGGGTAGACAAAGGTGCATGATTTGTAAGAATTCTTGCAGCTTAGATTCAATATTGGCATTCTATCACTTCTGCCACAGTCCACTGGCCAGGCAGATCAAGTCAACAGGGAAAATAGACTCTAGTTCCGGATGGGGAGAGGAGCTGCAAAGTCACATTGCAAAGCATGTGAATAAAGGAGGGTGGGGAGAGGATAGGAGTCATTTTATTTAAATCTCTTCTACGTCCTCATCCTTGGGTTTCCGAAAGCTTCAATCAATCATGGCATCAAGCTTGAATTCCAGAATTTAAAGATCTAAATTAGGTTCAAATATGTCTCCTTGTATGTAGCTCCTTTTGATCCAGAGACCTATGAATTAAAACGACAAATTAACTGCCTCCCACCTACCCAACGCAGAGAGAGCAATAAGATAGTTACAAAGAACACTGCCATCATGCAGGAGGAGAATGGGAAGCACACAGCAGTTATTGATTTGCAGCAGTTCTGAAATCCAGCTGGGAACATATTACCAGGCCCTCCTATCCTGGGAATGTTCCTTGATTAGACCTAGGTTGTTCTCCCTGGGAGTGTCTTCTCAGCCCGTTTGTCTCTACTGCTTCCAAGCAGTGGCTCTGCTGTCCTCAGGTTTACATCACTTTTTTGCTCTACCCATTCATTTTTCCTTCCCCATCACCCCATCGGCTATGACTGAATAAAAAAGGAAACTTTTGCCAGCAGATTCACTTTTGTAGCCTGCTTCCTTCCTATATTAAGCTGACGGCCAAGATCTCGTTACAATTTGAGCAACCTGTCCATTTTAGTCCAAGCTAGTGGTATTTTCACAAGTATACTGGCTAATAACTTTGTGATCTTATGAATTGAATAAAAGTTCAACCCATTGGACAAAAAACAATCATTCCTCTTTCTCTAGATTTGCTGCTACTTTGAGATGGCTTCTGTGGAACCACAATGTGAAGGTTCATATAAGCTCTTTTGTCTAAATTAGAGGGCCTATTAGGTATCACCTAATATATTCCAGAGATTTTAACCCTTGAGTTCACCTTTGTCCAATTCGTGCTGGGAAACAGTTGTATTTTCCAACTTGGTATGTTATGGCCCATGATAGTCCTTCAAATTCTGCTTTCAAACCGGTCAGTTATTTCTTTATTATTATTATTATTATTATTATTATTATTTCCTATCATGTGCAGCTGGAACACTTTTAACATTTTATCTGGAGATTTTCTCAGTCAGATCCAAAAGTTCATTAGATACACTTGTCATCTTCCAAGTAAGCCAGATTATCATTTTTTTAACTGTTTTGCTACCCCATAATATAGGTCACCATATTTTCATTCTCCAGTATAACTTCCTCATCATTTTTCCAACTTTTGATAATAGTTTCTCAGCCTCTGCTTCTTACCAAGTCCCAAAGTCAATGGTATATGTTTTATGTTTTGTTAAAGCAGCATCCCCTCCTTGGTATTAATGTCTACATTCTTTAGATACTGTTGCCTAATAAACCACCCCAAAAGTTAGTAAGCAATTCATTATTGCTCATGAGTCTTTGGGTCAGCTTTGTAGTTTTGATCTTGGTTGGGTTTGCTCAGGCATGTGAGTCACTCAACAGAATGGCTGGGAGCTTCCTGTAATAGAATGTCTGAGGGTTGGTTGCTTTTGGCTGATGAGGACGAATCATTATCTGGCAAAGAACATAGGATTGTTCTCATGGTATGGGACAGAGTTCAAAGAGAGAGAAAGCAGACATGTGTAAGACCTTTGGAGGTCTAGGCTCAGAAGTAGGCACACTGCCACTTTTGTCCTCTCTGTTGGCCACATCAAGTCATAAGGCCAACCTATAAACCAGGAGTGGGGAAATAGATTTCACCCCTTGAGAGAATGTTCCAAGTCACATTTCAAAGGCATGGATTAAAAAAAAAAAAGTGAATTGGGGACATTTTTGTCATCAATCCACCACTATCTCACTCTAGGAAGTTGGGTTTTTAGTGCAATATAGATGGCTTTAGGGTTTCACAGTCAATTCTGTGGGCCACTGGCTTTGGGTTGGCTCCACCCATCTTCTCTCATAGGGGGCACAGCAGTTCTCAAGGCATGCATTGGAGGTTGGCTCCATATGGCCCATTGCCTGTTATTGGCAATAGTGAGATAAGTTCTAAAATATATTGGTGTTTATATGGATTATTGCACCGAATAGCTCAGGTATTTGGGATTGGAGGTCACTATTGAAGTAATGTTCAGTGTTTTACTAGTCCTACGACTTCCTCCAAAAAGCACCTGCCCAGCAAATTTAACCCAAGGTATGGATGAACTTTTAGTACTCAGAAAGCAGTGGCTTAATCCCTCAGGTGTTTTAGAATCACTGTTGGTTGTATTGTATTTTGATGTGTTAATTAAGATTCTTCTCCTTGGGCCAGCTGAGTGGTGTGGTGGTTGGGAGCTGGTTTGGGGCGCCAGCGGCCCTGGTTGAGATCCCACATGTGAGGGCCAGTTACACTGCCCTCTAAAAATATATATATATATATATATATATATATATATATATATATATATATATATATTTCTTCTCCTTGTTCCCAATGTTCAGCTCTCTTGCTCCTTTCTCCTCATTTTTTTTGCACAGGCTGCCTTCACGGTGAGGGGTTAACCAGAACAAGAAAACAGCAACATTTTTGGCATTTGAACTTCTAAGGAGACATCTGTATATCATCAAAAGCCATAATTTTGGCATAAACAATAACTTAGTCTAAATACTTAGCCAGTTTTTCTGCCTTTGGGAGTAAAGATAAAGTCCGTTGACTGAGGGAAAACGTGAAGTTGAGAAAAGAGTACAACAAAATTGGTTATTGCGAATCCCTGAGAAAGATATTGGGAGGAATAATAGAAATATGAGCAATGGGGGGGACCTCTATAAGAAGAGGTCTCTACACCTTTCTGCCCAGTTTGTAAGCAGGAGGCACTACAAGTCTTCCTGAGAAGTCCTGAGTCCAGCATGGAACCAGAGCAGAAACGTGTCCCTAGTTGAGAGAGATTTATAAGCAAATGGGGTCTACATCTCACTATAGGGTGGGAAAACTAGCTGGAATGTCTGAGCCTCTTGAGTGATTACCAAAAGGGCTGGTAGACTTGAAGGCACTTTGCAGTCTGGTCATGCTAGGCACAGACTGCATGGACCAGGAGAACAGAGGTCATGGACTGGCGATAGATACCCATAACAGATTGAGTTACACCTCTCAGCTGGGGTTACTGTGGCCTGAGGAGGGCTACGGCTAAGATGCTGCATTCTTCCTTGAAATGAAGAAAATAAGTCCTCCCCTCTGAACTATATCCAGGAGAATTCTGATTTGACTGAATGTTTATCTAAATGAGACTGAATAAAATCCAGAAAAGACAGAATTTACTTTGAACTGGCAAGATCAATGTTCCTATTATCAGTAAAAATGAGGATTGAGAATTAAGTACAGTTATAGAAATGCCTCAGTTCACTGATTCCAAGGTACACATTTTTTTTCTTTCACATTTCAACATAACTGAAATTGAGATGCAACACACAATCCATGGCGAATCATAGTTTAATGATTTTTCTTTCTTAGTGTTATATAAAACAATAGTGTATCTTACAAATGATGGTGTCTTACATTCAGTGAAATACAGTATAATGGAAGTTATATCTTTGCATACTTGGGATTTGTCAGTGTCACTTATTATAATTGAAATGCTAGTAATTCAAAACCTATAGCTCGGCCCTTCTTGGCATTCCTAACTTCCTTTATTCACAGTGACATCTTTCCTTATAGACCCGCAAGCCTAGGGAATGACAGTATGAAGTTGGGATGGTATCTAAGATGGGAGGGCTAGAACTACTGCTCAGAGTTGAGCTAAATGCCACTTGGAGCCAAGGTGACAATGGCATGGAGCTATTCTGTGAAATGTAGTGTATATTGTGTATGTATTACACATACTGAAAACAGTTTGGAAATCAATTTTGATAGGAATGTGTGCCTGGACAGTAGAATTATAAGTAATTTTAATTTTCTTTTTTATGATGTTATTATTTCAAAATTTCTTTAATGGATATATCATTTTATAAATTGTAAAAAATTGATTTTTTAAAAAGTACAATGACAGGTCCTATGCACAATTTACAGGCCACTGATGCTGCCCTCCATCCCTTTACTCCCAAGGCCCGAGGCAAAGGAATACACATCCTCTGCCACCTTTATACTCTTAGCATCTCATGAGCTCTTCCTCTTAAAGGAGCTCATATTCAAATATTACTTATTTTTTTATTATTCTTTAACATCTCTAAACTAGGTAGTTAAGTGCAAGTTAATTGGTCAGCCAAATGTTGCCTGTGGGAATTTTTAAGAAATTGAAAAACAGACCTCTAAGGAATATATTGGGCATCAAAATATTTTTACATTGTTTGTTCTATAATATTTATTAATTGCAATTCTAGTATACTAAGCACATTACATCTCAGATAGGATTTACTTTCTTGGAGCTTGGCTAATTAGTTTGTTTTGTAGTTTATTTAATCCCTGATCAATAAATTACAAAACTGTAGACAAGCCATTATAAAATACTGTCTGATTAACTATGCTTGTAAAATCTCAGGGTGAGGGACTGCATGCACCTTCAAATCTGTTTTACAATGTTCCAGCTTTTATTATGGTCCTCTCACATGCTAAATACTCGATAAGCTGTTACTGAACAAAGTATATGTCTAAACTAATATCCTACACTATAAAATAGTGTTATATATTATGCTATAATGCTGGAATTTTATGCCCCTATAAAATTATTTTAGGAAATGATTTTTGGATCTATGCTTTAGGCTTTTTTTCCTTGCATGGATCTCATTTTTAAAACAGTTTAGTGGGCATTTATTTTTCTTAAAAATCAAACATCACGAAACACTATAGAATATTGATCACCTTCTTTACTGTTTTTCAGAATCTATTACCTCTGTTGTGACAGAGCACAGCTAACACTACATGGTTTGGTAACTCACCATGATTCCTGGAAAGATGTTAGCAGAGCCCTCAGGCCATCCACAAGATGGCCTCCAGGAATGTAGGGAAAATTCCTTGGAGTCCTCTCTAAACTCCAGATCTAGCTCAGATAGTGTGTGACTTTAGTGTCAAGGTTTCTTTCTTCCCTAAATGCAAACAACTGTGATGACTATAAATAAGTGTCTGGTGGTGGTTCATTTTATGTGTCAACTTGACTGAGCTAATGGATGCCCAGATGGCTGATAAAAAATTACCTCTGCATTTGTCTGTGAGGTTATTTCTGGAAGAGATTAGCATTTGAATCAGTAGACTGAGTAAAGAAGATTGCCTGATAAGGGTGGGCCCTAACAAAGCAGAAAGGCAGAGGAAGGGCGAATTCTCTCACTCTTCTTAAGCTGAGACATCCATCTTCTGCCCTAAGACATCAGCACTTCTGGTCCTCAGCCTTTTGGAATCAGACTGAATTTACACTATCAGCCCCCTAATTTTCAGGTTTTGGACTTAGACAGAATTATACCACAGGCTTGCCTGGTTCTCCAGCTTGCAGACGGCAGATGGTGGGACTTCTTGTCCTCCATAACTGTGTGAGCCAATTCCTATAATAAATCTCCTCTTATGTATATCTATATATATATACTTTTGGTTCCGTTCCTCCAGAGAACCCTGATTAGTACATTTCTCAACCTTTTTTTCTCCTGGGCCACACATGACAGTTGAATTGTACATTCGTGACACAGTTATAGACATGATCCCACAATTTTGTAGATATTTGGAGATATTCCTAAAACTGCTAAGAGGAGAGATAAAAGCAAACAGAATAACAAAACAATCACACAGGCCATGTATTGGTATAATACTCATATAAGTTTTGTCCTGAACAGGTGCTCTTTAAAGAGCTTAAAAGACTGCATAGAACAAATAACCCAATTTTAAAAAACAGGCAAAGGGTTTGAACAGACATCTCTCCAAAGAAAATATATAAATTGCCAAGAAGCACATGAAAATATTTTCAATGTTATTAGTCATAAGGGAAATGAAAATCAAAACCATATCCACTTGGATGGCTATACCAAAAAAGAAAGATGTTAAGGAGGAAATGGAGAAAGTGAAACGTTCATACACCACTGGCAGGAATGTAAAATGGTGTAGCCATTCTGAAAAAGTGTGGTAGTTCCTCAAAAGAATAAACATAGAGTTACCATAAGACCCAGAAATTCTACTGCTAGGTATATACCCAGGAGAAGTAAAAACATATGCCCACAAAAATCTTGGACACAAATGTTCAGAGCAGTGTTATTCTCAAAAAACGAAACAAAACAAAAAACATTAATAAAACTTGGAAAACACAAAAATATCATTCAACTGATGAATGGATAAGTAAAATACAATGTATATATACAATTAAATGTTATTTAGCCACAAAGGGGGATGAAATATTGATACATGTGACACTATAAGATAAAACTTAAAAACATTATTTTAATTGAAAGAAGACTGACTTTGTATTATTCCATTTATATTAAATGTCCAGAATGGACAAATATTTAGAGACAGAAAGTAGAGTAGTGATTGCCTGGGGATGAGAAGATTCTGGGGAAATGGGGGGTGACTGCTAATGCACATAGGGTTTCTTTTTGGGGCAATGAAAATGTTTAAAACTGATTGTGGTGTTAGTTATCCATCTCTGTCAATATACTAAAAACCATTGAATAAGCACTTTCATTGGGTGAATTGTGTGGTGTATAAATTATACATAATTTATATATATTCATGCTTCTGGCTTTGCTAAGAGGGAGGGTTTCTGGCTGCACCAAAATGGAATAGGCTCATCATTCTTCCCAGATTCTTTCTTACAGCTAAAAATCTCTACATATAATACAACAACAAGCATAGGAAGAGTGAAAGATGGAGATATGAAGGTGGGCAACCTAGGGACCACAGATCTTTAGGAATGATATGGTGGTGAGTTCTGTGGACTTCTTCCTTGCCTCCCGTATATCTCAGAGCACATCAAAAGCCTCCAACCTGGAACTGGCAACACACACAGACCAAAAAAGGCTCCAAGGAAACTGTTTCCTTTTAGGCAAAGGGTCAAAAAAGTGTGGCCTAACAACAGAAAATCTTTTTGACAATATCCATCTTATTCTGGCCAAACACCAATCGGAAAACCACCTCCCAGCCTTCCACAGTTTCATCTGGGACCAGCTTGGAATTGATTTTCCACTACCACTGCCTACCTTCTGCTCTGAGGAAGTAACCAGCACTTTTTGATTTCCCCCACTATGTGGTATTGATGGTACTCCATTGGGAGCTGTTCTTCCATCTAAGCCCAGCAGAACAGGAGGCAGTTATCTGATTCCCTTGCTGGTGTTTTATTGACAAGATGGAGGAGGCAGCTGGGTATCTATTCCTCTCAAGGCAGTAGTAAACACTCATCTTGGTTCTCCTGCCAGGGTAATATCAATGAGGCTGTGGGAAGTGGATCTTCTATTCCTCACCTGGTGAAACGAGATGATGCTATGATTCCCCTGTCAGGGAAATGTTGGCAGGGTCCAGTGGGGTCAGCTGAGCCTCCATTCCTACTCAGTAGTAACGAGACTTAATGAGGCAGTGTGGGGTGCCATCTCATGTCAATAGGACCCTGTCAGGAGCAAAATGGATGTAGATTTATTATTGAGAGTATCCATCCATTTTTCATTCCTAAAAATTAATCCATGGGTAAGATGAAAAAGAAACCATCAAAAGAAAACCTCCGAACTCACAAGCATTTAATTCCTATGTCCACTAATGCACACCAGTAATTTGATGCTTATCAAATAATACTTATATAACATCCCACAGTTGTCACTATGCATCCTTTGAGCACTATGGTCAAGCAATACTGGACTTGAAGATGTCAGCACGACAGTTGAAATGGGTTTTTCAATTTGTTTTCCTTCTTGCTTTGGCTTCACGATCCCATGGTTACCGCAGGTTAGGCTATTTTTGTCTTAAAGCTTCAATGAGCTAGCTGTGTTCTTAAAGAAGCAGAACAATGGAGGGAGAATGAGGAGGTAAATGAGGAGCCCATGGAGGAGGAGGGAGTCTGTACCAGAACAATTATAAACTGTTCATCGAGAATGTTTGAATCTTAGTGCTCTTGATGTCTGGCAACACATTTACTGAGGAAATAGCTCCCATTACTCTACAATGAGAGTGTTCAACTAGTAACAGCTCAGGGGTCCGCTTTATTTTCTTTTCGAATGAATCTCCTCAAAGTCTTTCTTTAAGAATCCATTAGTAGGTCAGAGGGCTTAGCATCGGTTTCATTCTCTTCTATTTTTCTTCTCATGGCTTTTTTTCCCTGTTTGGGCTCTGTTTTTCCTTCTTTTAGAAGCTATAAAATATGTAAAGGATAAATTATTATTTCTTCATTACAATTCAGAGTATTAATCATTATGTGCATGTGGTACTTAATAATAAGATGGTTTCATTTACTGGAATGGATATTTATAAAATAAAAGAAGATTTTTAATAACAAACATGGGTTTTTCTAAGTAATGCAAAACATTTGCTAGTATAATGTAAATGTAAATGTTTTAGGTGGAAGAAAATGCAAATTTTCAAGTCACTGCCCCTTCATTAGGGTTGCTGTAATTTTCATTAGGCTTGTACAGTAAACGGATGCAAGGCTGTACATTGTAACTTCTGAAGTTCAATACTCATGGGCAGCATTTTCATCCACTTGAAAACTGAAGAGTACTGAAATATTCCTAAGAAGAAACACTGCATTCCATTATTTGTAAAAGTTATTAAGCAACTCCTTTATTAATACTATTCATACTAAGTGTCTTAACTAATATTTCCAATTTTTAATAAATGTAAATAAGACTGAAAACTTGGTTGGTATAAAAAAGGGCTAGATAGTATTGTGTATACTAGTTATGTGAACCTGGCTGAGAGCTTTAAACCATGAGTTTTAGAGTATAAGTAGGAGATAAAACTCTTATCAGAAACTAAAAGTATAGACCCAATAAGTGCTATGAATGCCGATACCGGGGGTGCCAATATAACGTATACAAGTGGATGCTTTGGTCAACGTTGCTCAAGCAGTAGTTCACCATAATCAGAAGTGTTTGGACACTGATGGTAACCACTTTGAGCATCTCTTGTAATTGCAGAAGTCAAATGTGACTTGTATTTGTCTTTTGTTATCAGTATATATTGAGTATTATAATTTTAATACAGTTTTCCTTTCTTAAAATGTATATACATTTTTGTGGCACCCTCTGTATATCCAAATAAAAAGAGCACCACCAAAAGGGTTAGTTAGATCCTCCAGCTACTTCTCTGTTTCTTACCCTCCAGCTGCTTGGCAATAGAATAAGCTTGTTAGATTTGAAGAAAGAGAGAAGGAGCTTCCTTAGATAATTTTATTCATATCTGAATATAATATCCTGCATATTATAATTGTTCTATCTATTGTAAGTTAGTAGACTCTTCTATACTGATATACATAACATATGATTTGTAAGTATTATTTATAACCAGGGTGTAAGGGTGATGTAGCTACAACAGTAGTAAACCCATTGATTTACAATTTGATCAATTTACATAAGTGGCTGCTTTGTTCCCTTGCTAGTTCTCATGGATTCATTCCAAATAAGTAAATTGAGATGAAGAGGATTACCCTTTCAGAGATGTTCTTTCATCAGTGGTATGTGGGTAATTGCATACTATTGCCAGAGGCTCAAAGGGTACAAAATGTTTTGTTTTCTATTTACTAAATTTGAAGCATTTTTTTTTTTTTGCCTTAGGAACATAAGGTGAAACTTTTAGTTTTATGTAACAGTTAAAATTTGAAATAGTGATGAGGTGAACAATTTACTAGAAAGTCCTCATAAGAATGCCCCATGAGAAAGGCAGTCATTTTGAAGGGAAGTTGATAGCAAGGATATACCAGGAGAGCCAGACATAAAAGGCGCTGTGGGTGAAAATGGGTGGGGGCTTAACTCCACTTGGTCTCTTCCTGTCCTGGAAGTGAGGTTTAGTGAAATATGGGAAATGAGGAAGTGGAAGAGAGAGGTAAAACAGAGTCCCTGAAGACTTTTGGTTATAGCATTAAAAGTTTTTCTGGATTAGTGTGTGAGAAAGTAGAGAATAGTTGCAGAGAAAAAAAAAAAAGGAAGAAAAATGATTTTTATAATATTGCTGCAGGTTATAAATTAAATCACTAAAATTGTATTTGATATGCAAGTAAAGACTGCAATTCCCTTTAAATTACTGACAGTTGCTGGGCTGTGCTGCTTTCAGTGTGACTTTGAGTTGAGCCTGAGCCACATGGTATCCTGGATTTATGTTGTTTACAAAAATCCATGATTTCAAAGTGTGAAAACATACATTAAAAACTGATTTATCTTTTAGAGTAAGAAGCACAAACTGGGAATAGAAAGAACAACAGACTCATTGAATTCTTACTCTGCTCTCCCACCAACTACAATAGCCAACTGTTCCCTTATCTAAGGGGAATACATTTCAAGACCCCCCCACCCAGTGGATGCCTGAAACTGTAGATAGTACTGAACCCTATATATATTATGTCTTATCCTATACATACACACCTATGATAAAGTTTAATTTGTAAATTAGGCACAATAAGGTTAACAACAATAACTAATAAAATAGAATAATTATATCAATATACTGTAATAAAATTTATGTGAACGTGGTCTCTGAAAATATCTTATTGTATTGTACTCACCTTTTCACTTAAAGGGAGCATTTTACTGCTTCTCTTTGGCATATCTGAATTGCCAGAATCACTACTCTTGCACTATGTGGACATTATTAAATAAAACAAGGTTTGCTTGAACACAAGCACAATGATACCATGAGAGTCTATCAGATAACAAAGATGGTGGGTACTATGGAACTAATGGGCGGGCAGCATATATAACGTGGAGATGCTGGATAAAGGGAAAGTTCACATCTTGAGTGGGATGGCAGGAGATTTCATCATGCTATGCAACATGGCACACAATTCAAAATTTATGAATTGTGTATTTCTGGAATTTTTCTATTTAATATTTTCAGACCACCATTGACTGCAGGTAACTGAAACCATGGATAAGGGGGTGACTACTGTGCCTGTATGACTTTGGGGAACTTTAACTTGTTCTAGGCCACATCTTCTCAATTTGTAAAATAAGGGGCTAAATGAGGTAATTGAAAGGTTAGCTTTTACCTATAAAAAGCTGTGCTTTATGAGTTAAAATGTCAGCATGAGCAAATACAATTATTTTATTACTAATGACTATTAGCATGTTTATAAAACAATAATGCCAATGATGAAACTAGCTATCTCTTAATGAATCCCTTTTTCTATGTCAGGAATTATGTGTTTTATCTAACTTGTCTTATTTAATTTTGACACTAGTCCTTCAAGGTGGGCATTGTTATCTCCATTTTACAGCTGATGAAACTGAGACTCAGGAAGTTTAAATTATCTGAGACTTCAATCTTTCAGCTGATTGATGCTGAAAATGAGAATTGAACCCTGGTCTGAGGTCAGCCTGGTGTCTCACTGCAAATGGACCTATGTTTACCAAAGAAGACTTAAGCCTTCTGGCTTGAGTATCAGAACTAGTGATCTCCAAAATATATCACAGCAATTTCCAGCATCCCCAGAGCAGGGCTTTGCAAAAAGCCAGAATAATTTAGTTATCTTGAACCATAGTGTGGCATCCTGCCTATCTTCTCTGTAGCATTCACTAAGCAAGGAATTGCTGCTGTTTCCTTCCCTCCTTGAAAACACTGCTATATATTTAACACATTGTTTGTGGAAAACGAGTAAACTTGTCATATCGCTCAAATGCCCGCATACAATGTGTTAAGGTGAGCCTATGGCTTGTTAAATGCAAGGTAGAACCAACTGATGAGTTCTCTATAGAAAGATGTAGAATGTCATTCTTACAAATTCCAGCTACTATTTAAAAAAATTCTTTAAGCCTCAGGCCTAAAGTATCTCTGCTTGTGCCCATAGCTACTCTTGCCCAGAATCTCAGTAAGTATCTTTAGGAAAAATAATTATGAGGGTTCTGACTCTTATTTTTTTATTTTTATTTGTTAAACGTAATTTAAAATTAATCCACAGGCTAGAAAGGCTCTTAATACACTATGATTTCCATTTTCCTCTCCTCTGTCCCCTAAGATAAGCACATTCCCCCTTTCAATAGTTGCAAAACTCAAGCCCCATGCACATCTAAGTATATAGACTCCAGAAGAGGAAGGGAAGATGATGTATGGAGTGGTCTGCTTCCATTTTAGCCAGCCAATATGCCATCTTACACCCAAACCAAAGTTATGGAGGAAATGTTTAAATTGAGTACTAGACGCAAAGAGTAATGCTAAGTGCTTATTGCCTTGATATAAAAATCAAGTTGTGAAATTTTAGGGAATGAATCATAGTCTTCTTACCCATAAATTTTTATGCATAATTGGGATCTTTCCAGGTAGAATTAATTGTTTTTTTCTTCTGTGGTTCTATACCCTATTTGTATCTCTATTATAATATGGATCTTGCTTTTCTCCTGCATTACTGTGATTCATATATATTCCTTATTTCTTCTCCTAGATTGTCAACTTCTTAAGTCCAGATAGCATACTTATAGACTTGAACTGAATATTTACACCTTTAGAAGCATAGCTTAAATCTTTGTGATATTCTCCTACAATATATCTATGAAACATCTAAAGTTGAATTTTTAAGTTCAGAATAATGACTTTAATTCAGAATTCAAGGTTGGCTAAAATGTTTAGGATTATTTCCTTATAATAAACAAAATATTAGGAAAGAGGGTTATTAAGATAAGTAATATGTCCTGACCATGTTGTCAAGTCAGATCCCAACAATAGAAGAAATTCTATGAAACACAGAGGAAAAGCATAATCCTTTCTATTAACAATCTTCCTTCACAAAATCAGGTGAGTTTCTCAACATAGAACGGTGCTCCTAAAACCATTCTAGGGTTCTGAAGATGCAGTTACAATTTTTGTCCCAAAATCTGTCCTGAAGAGAATAAAGATATATAGGATAAATAATAAATTTTGATCAAGGTGACATAACAGATTATATCTGTTAAAATTCTAAACTTTATTTACTATGATTCACCAGAGATGATCAGGTTGATTGATATTCCAAAGCGCTTTGGATCTATTTTTCCTACAGTTTGTCTTCTTGAAATGTATTCTTTTGCCATATCTCCATAAAAGATCAATCAATGTATGAAGTTTTAGAGATGTTTTACTGGTAAATTTTAAAAGGCCAATAAAATGATATTTAGCCCTGAAATCCTGATAATCAAGATTATGTCAAAGCTTTTCACTTTGCTTATTATCTTTTGAATACTTTTTCATCTACCTGCCTATCACCATTTATCTATCATCTATCTATCCACCCATTTATCTACCTATCTTTCTTAATCCAAGATGCTGCCCTTGATAATAAATATTCTCATTTCACAAGCATATCTTTCCTCCTTCTCTCCCTTATCTCCCTCCTTTCATTCCATCTTTCTTTCCCTGAGTTCTTATTTGATGCCTGGCACTGTATACCAGGGACATACATACAATCTATGCTATCCAGAATTGGAGGACTTTACAGTATACTAATGGTACAGTCTGGCAAACAAGCCATTTTATGAAACAAGGTAAGCAGCTCTCATGGATATATTCAAAGTAAAATGAGAACAGAGAGAAAAGAGCGTGTAAGAAAAAGAGATAACATTTGAGTTGAAATTTGAAGGATGAGTGGGTAGGAATTTTTATACAGACATTTCAGGCAGAGGAAATTATATATGCCAAGATGTAGAGGAAAGGTGTGAGTCAACAGGACATGTTCTGAGCATTAGAGACATTTGGTATTGTCTACCAGACAAGTGTGTAGGAGGAGTTGGGGACAGGATGATGGGAGACAATAATGTTGGCTACTATGCCAGGCTCTTCTTCTTTATCCCAAAGGCTCTGAGAGCCATTGGAGGATTTCAAGCAGAGAATGACAAGTTCTAATTTGCATTTTAGTTAGATGGCAGGGCAATACTGGAGGAAGGAGATAGACAAGGAAAGGAGGCCTTCCTTCTTATATCCTTACGTGCCCTTATATCTCACTCCAAGTGAGAGATGCTGAGGGACTGCAAAAAGGGCTGTGACAATGACATTGGGATATTAAAGAACTACATAGGAGATACGATTAATCTAATTTAGTGATTGTATAAGGGGGTTGGTAATAGAGACTCTGTAGTCTTTTAGCCCTTACTGCACTCCTTGCATATTTCTCATTTGAATTGTAACATTTGTTTTATTAGACATTGAACTTTGCTGTTTCATACACTCTGAAGTAACCTATTAACCAGAGTAGCCAATCAGCACTAATTGAAAAAGTTTCATTTTGGGGTCTATCATCAAATCATAGTGTTGGACCTCTGTTAATTCCTGCCTGTCTGAGATCTTAGATTTAGAACAAGATATTTTCTTTCAGAGAATCTCTGTAATACTTTGTAGGTCTATATTCATAGTAGACTAATCTGAAATGACTTGTCTTTTAAAACAAATTTTGACCCTCAAGTGGGTGCTCTCTAGCTAGTACTCTTAAAATAGGTTGAGGTATCTTACTCTTAAGTGTGTAAACTTCTTTTAAAAATATCTGATTCATCAAAGCAATCACTATCTGGAATCTTTGGAATTCTTATGGTTTTAAAGTATACCTTAAATATATACATTACCTCTGAAAGTTTGGAAATATATTGGTTCATTTTCAGATATTCTGATCTAAGATAATTAGGTCTATGGAATTTCCATAATTAACAACATATGAAACTTTTTGGCTATTTTAAAAGAATTCTTTTTTTTTTTTGAGAAAATGTTGTAGTTGGCATGACTCCTGTTTTTAACTTGTGTTTAAGATTCTCCTTTTGTTCTATCCTGAATAGTTGGAGGAGTGCATGATTGAGCCTGTCAATTTGAAATATGGTTTTTTAGATTTCAAGATATGGTAGAGATATTTTTTTCCTCTTCTCTTCACATGACTGCAGGAATTAAGTAGCTATTTTAGAAGATATTTTTTTTCCCATTTTGTGAGGCATTCTAGCTGGTGTATTCGCTTTTCCATTCCTTTAATAATAACAATAACAACAGTAACAATTAAAGATAAAAATTAGTGAAATACAGGTATGTTATAACACTATATAAATTGTATATGCATTATCTCATTTAAACTTTACAATACGTCTATGAATATATGTTATTATATCCATTTTACAAATAAGTAAACTGAGACATAGAAAACTTAAGAAACTTCTTTAATGCTAAGTAGCTCAAGCAAATAGAACTGGGATTTGAAACCGGTTTGTCTGACTCTAAAGTCTTAATCACTTTACAATATCAGACCCTTTATATTCTTCCTTGAAATTTATATCTATATGTCTATATATCTCTTATCTCTATACCTATATCTATCTATATCTATCCATATAAACTTCAAAAATAACACTGTGAAGGCTGGCAATCAAGATAACTTCACATTAGACTTTGTTTCTTGTGTTTTTCGCCAAGTGTGTAATTTTAAAGAACCACTGATTTGCTTAAGATGAAAAAAGAAAAACAAAACTACCAGGTTAAAATAGTAATGAATGTACATGTGATAAACAGGTAGGATTTGTCTTAAGGACATAGATTCAAGTTTTAACTTTAACAGAGTTTGGGCAGAAAAGAGTTCTAAAATGCTCATTCAGCTTAGCGAGAACCTTATGAAAGTGACAGGTCTGAAGTGTTCAACTTACAATCACAGCTCTATTGAAAACCTCAGGCACTTTCCTCACTTCAATTGTGTTGCATAAAATTTTTTTTTTTTTTAAGTGTGGATCTCCTGACTGGGGAACTTGCAAATACCATTTTCATTCAAAAACTTTAGTTGCAGTTTATATCTTACACAAATGAGAACTGTATCTTAATTCAAGAAATTTCCAATCTTATAGAGAATATCACTAAAATGCTGTGAAATTAAAGATAGAAACTAACTGTAAGCAAAATTTTGAATTAGACAGCTGTTTTCTTGGTGACCAGCCTTCCTAGTAAGCATTTTCTCTTTTTTGTTGTAGGATAGCAAGTGTCCTTGGGTCCCACATCCACCAAGGTTGTCTTCATGACTCGTCAAAGATCTGACTTCAAATAATTGAAAATAAATGATGGGTAAGATACTTTTCCAAAGATATTTTCATATTAGAGCGATCAGAGATATTATCTGAGGAGATAAATATATAACAACATTTTTGGCAGAAACTAGCAAGTAGAGGTAGTTATTTAAACTAATGAGAGCTTTGTGGTCCCTCTACAAAGCACAGCAGTCCTTGTCTATATGCAAAGCTGACCCTGTCTCTGTAGCTAATGTTATCTTTTCACAGATTGAGCCAGGTTTGATATTCTCTCTTCACTGGTCAAATCAGTCCATCAGCCACATTCAGAAGTCTGGTGTATACAAGGGAGATTGCGTCAATGGTCCATATCCTTTAATTTCAAGCTAATGGGAGACAAAGAAACTACAGCTAACAAAGCCCACAATTGACATTTGTTTACCGTGTTGCAGTTTACAAAAAAACACTTTGTATATGCATTGTCTCATTTAGTCTTTACCATATATCTAAAAGGCAGGCATTTTTGTTGTTTGCTCTTTACAACTAAAAACACTAAGACTTAGAGAGGATCTGAGCCAGTCTCAAGTCATCTGGCTATTAAACTGCAAAGCAAGGGCTTGAACCCATGTCACTGCTTCCTGCAATTCTTGGGACATGGTAGCTAAATAAATATTGATTTTCTTTCTCATTTCTTCACTAGCTTTCTGCTTTCCTGCCCTCACTCATTGTTCCCTTCCTTTCTTCTTTAAATCTGTCAACTCACCCATTTCTTCTCATGGAAATAAATCAAACAAATGTGAAATATCAGTGGTATATCATCACATAAATATGTTTTAATAATAAGTTGTTAAGTAAAAGTATGTGAGAAACAAATACGTACCACCCTGGAACAACACATATTAGTTTAGTGAATATGTAGTGAATAAATGAGAAATCAATAAATTAGAGCAGTAGAGAAATCTAGGCAAGCTGAAGGTTTGTCAGCCCACAAGGAGTAAATGTGTGGGTATGTGGAAGACTTTGGCCTTCGCCCTCTATTAATGCATGCCTAGTCACTGTCTAGTAAGGATCCCGTTTACTTTGTCCTGTTTTGAGCTATTTAGTCAAAGACAGCTTTCACAAAGAAAGCCTCTAATTTAGAACTGAGTTTCTTATATGTGTTGGGTATGGGTTGTCATGAATATTAGGGCAAGATCTATATAATCAGGAAATGGCCATTTTTGATTTGGTTCTTTCACTCCGCCATGTGCTTCAGTGTGCTATGCAGCCAGGAAGGCAGAGGCTTGTTGCTGCTGCTTCTGCTGTTGCTATGCATGCAATGAGGAGGAGTCTGTCCATTCTCAGCTCAGGGCCTGGGAAAAGTGACATGGCAGCTTGGGTCCTTGAGCACCATGACATTATCTCCATGTGGAGAAGGGAATGGGGATTGTGGGGAGAAAGAGAGGAGTGTGAGGACTGGAGGGCCAAGGCTACAGCTGGGAGTTAGTTGGGCAGGAGCAAGGTGAGAGTTTTGTGCAGACACGGAAAGCACAGAGAAGTGTGTGTAAGTCACAGGAAGGGCAATCAGATGTGTCACATTAGAGCCAAGAGGATATAGCAGTTAAGGCAGGTAAGAAGGGAAGGATCAGAAGGCCTGAGTTCAAAGTCAGCCTACCACTAATTTTCTGTGTGCAATCTAGAAAGTCACTCCTGTGTTATGAGCCTCAATTTCCTTGTTTGTTCAAAGAGAATATTGGTATTTTTGCTTCTTAGTCACAGTGATGATCTGAAAATAAAAAGACATATTGCAATCCATACTTGCTCACTAATACCACTTGAGATGCAAGGGAGGACAGTACCGCTGCAAAAATTAAGGTTTCTTACCAATAGAATTGGGGAAAGATACTGTGCAGGCAAAACTAAGAGGTGCCCACCAGGGGAGCTAAAAGTGTGCATCTCTTTGATACATTTTCCTTACTTATAAAAAAAGAGAGTTGGGCCAGCCGAGTGGCGCGGTGGTTAAGAACTGGCTTGGGATGCCAGCGGCCCTGGTTCGGATCCCACATATGAGGGCCAGTAACACTGCCCTCTAAAAAAAACAAAAAGAGAGTTATGAAAGTAGTGGTTGGCAAATGTTTAATAACTGGATCCCTTTCCTCTCCAGCGTCCCATAGTTGCACGCGTGTGCGCGCACACACGCAGTTATTTTTTACAATATAAAGGATATGTAGCATGAAATTTATACTAATAATATCACACAGTACTGCTTATAGGAAATTTCAAATAGCCAATTGATTCTCATAAAATGCTTTCATTGATTTTTGTCAAACTTTTTAATATATTCAACCTATGATTGCAGTTGATGGATGAGTATAGTTCTTACAGCGATGTTTATGTTAATGACTAAGATGAAAAAGAAATAGTGAGGATATATGCTGGAACTTTACTTGTCCTTCAGTGACATGAATGAGTTCTTTGCTGGACTGGAGAATGGTTTTTAAATACTAGCCATATATTTTCTTGCAAAATAATGGCTACAGACATGGCACACTTTGAAGTGTAATCTGCTTTAGTAATATTTTCTCCATTGTTTCTGCTTGGAATGAATTTTGTTCCCCAAAATTCAGTGTGGTTATATTTAGACATAGGATTTATAGAGAGGTAATGAAGTTCAAATAAAGTCACAAAGGTGGGGTCATCACATGATAAGAAAGAGACACTAGAGAGTTTGCTCTCTCTCTCTCTCATTGTGTAAACACAGTGAAAAGGTGCATGTCTGTAAAACAGGATAAAAGTTCTCACCAGAAACTGAACCTCGCTGGACCCTAATATTGAACTTTCCAGCCTCCTGAAGTGTGAGATAATAAGTTTCTGTTGTTTAACCCACACAGTCTATATTACTTTGTTAAAGCAGCCCAAGCAGACTAATATACCTTCTTAAGTTTAGTTCAGAGTTTGGCAAATTATGGCCCCAGGCCAAGTCCAGTTCACCTTGGGTGAAATCCAGCCATAACCATTTATTTATGTACTGTATATGGCTACTTTTAAGCAACAAAGGCAGAATTGAGTAGTTCTGGTAAAGTTTACATACCCTGAGAAGTCTAACATATTTGTTATATGGCCTTTTTCGGAAAAAAAATTGCCAACCCTGGTGTAGGTAATCAACAAAAAATAAATCAAGACATGTAGCATTTGCTGATTTTCTTCGTGTAAATGCTCACACCATGGCTGATTTCAGCAAAAGTGACATCACTGAACACAAAATTGAAAAGAGATGTGCAGTAGTTGCTATTTCCACCATAGATACAATAGATGTAAATGATCTCAAGAGCACATAATAGCTAAATGTTCTAAAATAATTGGGAATTAGTGACTTTTGAGTATTACCCTTTGTTTTCAATATAATTTATTTACTTGTAAGTTTATATAATACAATTTTTAATACTGGTAGTGTTTAACAATCAGCTTGCAAAATTCTTAAATATTTAACAATTAATTGACTCTTCAGAAGCCAGTGTGAACCAACTCCAACTCACTACAGCTCATCTTAAATTCCAGATAGTATTTCAAGTTTCTTTTAGTAGTTACATTGCAGTAGCTTTAAATCTCTATATCTAGGATTGTTTATAACCTGCGTTTTCCAAAATAAAGGAAAAATAATAATTTTAAAATAAACTTCCATTTGAATGGTCTTTAGTAGGTATAAATACCTTTTACATCTTCTAGTTATTCCCCAAACTTTCTTGATCAAACGTATGATTTGGATGCTTATTTAAAAATATAGATTTCCAGATCACTTTCCTCGAGAGTCTAATTCTGAGTGTCTGGGTTGGGACCTGGACAACTTTATTTTTAACTAATCCTCCTATGATTATGTTGGGAAACGTTGATATTGTACTGTGGTTTCAGTAGAGATTTTAGCGGTAACTGTTATCCATTTACAAGAAAATAAACTTATACCTGCTTATACCAAAATAAATCTGAGTAGATTGAAAATTTAAATATAAAAAGTTTAAAAAAAAACAGAAAAAGATGCATATTTTAAATGTTGGAGAGTGTCAAGCTATTCTAAGCAAGAAAAGATTGATGCATTTTATAATATAAAATGTTAAACATTTCCACAATTAAAAAACAAATGATGAAGTGAGAAAATATCACATTATATGTGACAAAGGGTTAATATTTCTAATTTAGAAAGAGCTCTTTGGAGTCAATAAGAAAATTCTATCACCCCAAAAGAAAGTGGATAGAGGCTACGAACAGGCAATTCAAAAGAGTAGAAATACAAATGACCAGGACATTTACGAAGCAGTTCAACTGCATAAAAAATATGGAGATAAACATTTCTCCTATAAGATTAGAAAAGATAAAAATAATTTTAAAACTTTAAGTCAATAGGGCAGTTGAAATACTTTCAGTCTATGGACCATGAGTGGGAGAGTAAGTTGGAACAACTCTTCCAGAAGGTTTCAAAATGTAAAATGTTAATGGCTTTAGATTTAATAATTCCATCTCATTAAATTTTTTCACATTAAAGAGATAATTATACAGATGTGAACTCAATGGGGTGGTATTTTAATAGCAAAAGAAAAAAAAGGAATAAACTTAAATGCCAATTCATAAGGCACATATATACCAAAGAGCCATTATAACATATAACTTCCATTAAAACAAATATCTTTATGCTAATGAAATAGTGCTTGCCTGTGGTTATCAATATCGCCAGGTAACATCTAGTGCTGGTTGCAGATTTTTTATGTAGGAATGTTTAAAACAGTAATCCAGCTGGTGGTGAGTAGTAAGGATTTGAGAGAACACTCTGCATTTTACCTAGACTATTAGCTTCTTCGGGATAGTTTTGGGGAGGAAGAGCTCATGGAGATGAATGGTGTTATTGACCAATTCCAAAGTATCCAACACTTTCTCGACCCAATTTTGCAGATATAAAATTTACCATGTTTTGTCTCATTTGCAAGCCCAAATCCCTTAAAAACCCCAGAAGTCAGTTAATCATATTTTTAGGTCTCTTTTAGGCTAGTAGTTTTATCCTTACCAACATTTTAAATTCTAAACTGAAGTTGCACTGTGTGTTCTACCTAAGACTGATCATAACTTATTTAACCCCCGTTTGTCTCAACCTGACACTCAAGGAACAGCGATCTGTGAATCACCTGAGTAGATTTTTTTCTCCACTAGGATGTATCTTTTTTTTCCAAAACATGTTATTAAGGAGAAAAATCAAATCATTCTATTAACCTACCTCACATTTTTTTCTTAAAGAATGAGTCCAAATATGTTAGGATCTTGCTTCTCAGATGGGTAGTTGTATACCCACAGTATATGCAGAATATATACCCCCAAAATTTTTTCAGTGAAAAACAACTTAAAAATGATTTTATATTACAACTAGCAAAGATTTGTTCCATTATTTACTTGTGTTGATTTTTAAGCTAAATCAGAAGAATTCAAAGGTTTTTTGAAGTTGTTGCTCATAAAACTTAGTGCTGTTTCATAATTCTCCATCCCTACTCTATCAATTAGACTATGATGGGTTCAGATTTTCACTCTTTTCTGCCATTTAGGGTTTTGTTTTATGGTATCTTTAGAACAGCAATTAGAGACTCAGTTTCTGCTCTTTAGGATGTTACAGTGCAATCTAGTTTGCAGTTGGATTCCTTTCCCTTACACTTGGCAAAGCCCTCTTGTGATGATGCCCAGGCACATATAGATTTACTCCCTGACACCTCCTCACAGCCATAGAATGTCCTTATAATCCACCTGTCAGACTTCATGGTAGTGCTGATTCCCCACCTGAAGCTTGTCTGCGTGCCTGCTTAGGGCCTCTATGAAGTTCTAAAGGCATTTTCTGCATGGTTGATGTCCTCTAGCCCCATTAAGTAACTCATGTAATTCAAGTGAACTAATGTAAATGTAGGCCCTCCACCCACATGGCTTCCCAATCCTTATTTTGTGGACGCTAAAGATCAATTCAGAAAGCTAGAGTCACAGCAGTTGGAGAAACCAATATAGGAAACTGCAGCATTTCTCCAGATGTTTCCCTCTCTGCTCAGTTTAGAGAGAACTTGCAGGGCATTAGAATTCTTCCATGATTACAGATACCTCCAAGAGACAACCTGCCCATCTGTGACACTGGCACAGGTGACAGACATTCTTATCCTCACTCTCATCACACCAGCAACAATTTTTTATTGATTTTTCCTCACGGTTCAGAGACTAGAGTTTAACTGTTAGACTTATCTCTGTCCTACTGTTGCTGGGGTATTTGGATTGGAAGTCACAGGAGCAGAAAATCTTGGTAATGTTAAAAAGTTTTTGGTTAGCTTTCAAGTATTACACTCAGTGGGTGAATCAAAAAATCATTTTGAATCTGAAGGTTACTCATGTAATAATTAAGATGACACATTTCCAGCTCGCCCTTCCTGACAAATGTTTCTTTAAAGAGACACTGATGCCTCAGAGAAAGCTTGCAAGATGTGACACATCAGCAGAAATTGTTTCTGTACAGAATGTTTTTTAAAGGTTTTTTTTCCTGAGTAATCACTGGCATTTCCCCCCGTTTTGCTATAGTCTTTGCACAACCGTCTGTTACTTCATGCTTGTTATTTTTGTGCTGTTAGTAAGGTTTCATTTTTTAAACAACTTCTAAAGCCACAGTATATGTAAAATTGGTTTTAAAATCAGGCAAACACCCTGATTTGAATACTGATTAGGAAGAAGCACTCTCATCAATAAACATGGAGCCACAATGACCTCGGGAGAGCTAGGACCTTGTGATGTGCATCAATTGTGTTTCGGAAATAGCTTTTTACTTACGACTCCAAAGTCAGCTTCAATTCAGGTTCCCAAAGGCAGTGGACTTAGAGCGGCTGCCCCACCTGCCAGCCCTGCATTGGGCACGGTTTCTATTTTAGTCAGGAAGTCAGGCAGCATAATAGCAATATATATAGTCATTTTTCTAGCACATCTTTTCCTACCCCACATTACTTTTTAGGGGTTTGGGGAGTGGCTTTGCATCCTGGACATGCACTTAGGGAGGTAATGAATCATTATTCCTCAAGCTTGCTCTGATTCTATTATACAGATTTAAAAACAGAAAAAAAAAATCAAAATGTACTAATTTCCCATCAGGAGAAGAGGGTGGCTTCATGCCGTATGACTTGATGTTCATCCCGTAACAGGCTGGAGGAGGGCAGCAGCTGGGAATTCAAGGCCATTCAAGAGGGGTGTTTGGGTGCCCAGGGAAGGAGTGAGGGACCATCTTATCAGCATTCATTTCAGCCTCCATTCAGGGAACTGATGGGCAAACTGTATAGTGTGTCCCATTGGGCTTCCTGAGCCAGCAGGGTGAGGTCCGCGAAAGCTTCCCCAGCCCAGGAGCCCAGATCCTGCAGCCTAGCACTGTCTGTTCTAGACTGGGATAGATGCCAGCTCCAGAGGGAAGAGGGACAGTGTGGCTGGGCGGAGTGGGCATCTCCATCTTCCCCATTGCTCACATTGTGTGGCCAATTGGATCCCCAGGGAAAATGGATGGGTGACAGTTAATTTGTGCAGAGGAAGAAACTGTCTCAATATCTATGCCTGCTGGGTGCTCCTCTCGCACTCATGTCCCCACCCCAACCATTTTGACTCTGCTCCGCCCTTCTCCCCAATTGTCCAGGTTCTGTGTTTTACCGCTTGCAGGTAAAGCTAAGAGTCAGAGCAGAGATTTTCCTTGTTTGTTTGTGGAGAACCTTTTCACAACGCAAAGATTTCAGTACTAGTCTGAAGCCTGAGGAAAATAAAATGGAGGCCGAGAGGAAGTAGCTAAGAGGGTGGAAAGAAGAGAGAAAAAAAGGAGTGAAGGTACACACTGAGTCAGGAGTTCCCAGAAGCAGCAACCCTGTGAAGAATTTACAACCCTACTGATGGCTATTTAGACACACATCTGAGAGACCCTGGGAGGGTTAAAAAGCTCTGACAACTGGAACTCCATCTCATTTTTTTCATAGCTTTATGAGATACTCTGCAGACTCCATCTTATTGGTATTAATGTTGTAACAGCTGCACAGGCTGACCTGGAGTGTTACCAAACGCTCTGTGTTCAGTCCTGCTATGTGCACAGGCCCACGTCACAGGAGCAGTCTTGTGCCTTCTTTAGGTGTCTGGGGCAAAGCTCTCAGCACAGGCATCCTTGTATTACTTCGGAATTGGGATCCTGGTGATATACTCAGATTCAACACAATTTACTAGATTTCAAGGTGTAAAATGTCCTGAAACACAGGTGCTGGGGAAAAGATGTGCTTTGCTTTAGTCCTAGACAGCTTTTTGGCCTCGTTCTCACAAAAGAAATAACTCATGGGAAATAATTAAATGGATCTGCCTGCTTTAGAAAGGCAGAGGTGAGAGGATCAGGTTTGATAGGCATGGCTGGGACGCATGAAGTGAGGTTTCACGCTGTAAACACAGCCCTGAGAGGGGTATTGGCTTGCTTTTAAAGTTGAAGCATTTCCAGGGGCTGAGTTCATCACTGAGGTTTTAGGAAAAAGCAGATTATGTTCGATTTCCAAAAAAATCACTTATTAAGGAGCGACAGTGTGGAGGACATAGAGTGCCTGGAGAATGATCTTAATATTGATTTCTGTTTGTGTTTCCTAATGGAAAATTGCTGCAGTAAAATGCAATAAATATTGATGGGGACAAAAAACTAGTATTAGAAAGATCATTATAGCTAAAGCTTACTATGATAGCAAATTAGTGATTATCCCAAGACATCAGTGGAAGCCGATAGAAGGCATTCGGGTGAAGATCAGTTACCAGAGGATTATATGTAATAGTGACCCCAAAGTGGGTACTGAGAGGTTTGGAATCATCTTGGTCTTTTCTGTTGAAACTGCCTTCTTTGTGGCTTTTGTTACATAAATGTGGTGCTTTCACACAGAGGTATGAAGACATTTATTTACATTCTATATGGAAATCTGTACTGTAGTTATGGTGAATAAGAGAGAATCAGGAAACTGAAGAATCATTTGAAGAAAGATGGCAATGTGATGATATGCTTCCTGTGCCTATGGGAAGAGCAGCTTCCCAACAGAACGCACCCTCTAAGAGTAGGTCATCTGTATTCTTTCTTACCCATGCACTGCAGTTCACTCTCTCAAGCAGAACTTAGGTCAGGTATTTCACCTGATTCTAAATGATAGCTTTGCTGGATAGAGGAATCTTGATTATAAAGGCTCGCTTTTCATCACTTTGAGTATTTCCTGCCAATCCCTTCTTGCCTGCAAAGTTTCTGTTGAGAAATCAGCTGATAATCTTATGGGAGTTTCCTTGTAGGTAACTAACTGCTTTTCTCTTGCTGCTTTTAAGGTTTTCTTATTGTCTTTAACCTTTGGCACTTTAATTATGATGTGTTTTAGTGTTGGCCTCTTTGGGTTCATCTTGTTTAGGACTGTCTGCACTTCCTGGACTTGTGTGTCCATTTCATTCAACAGGTTAGGGAAATTTTCCTTCATTATTTCTTCAAATACATTTTTAATTTCTTGCTCTCTCTCTTCTCTTTCTGGTACCCCTATGATGTGAATGTTGGCGTTTTTTATGTTGTTTAAGAGGTCCCTTAAACTCTCATTGTTTTTCTGAATTCTTTGTTTCTTTTTGCTATTCTGACTGGGTGTTTTCTTCTACCATCTTCTAAATTGCTGATTCGATCCTCTGCTCCATCTAAATTATTGTTGATTCCCTGTAATGTATTCTTCATTTCCATTACTATATTCTTTATTTCTGACTGGTTCTTTTTGATGTTTTCTATCTCCATTTTTATGTTTCCTGTCTCTTTGTTGATGTTCTCCCTGAGATCACTGAGCATCCTTATAACCAGTATTTGGAACTCTGTATCTGGTAGATTACTTGTCTCCATTTTATTTAGTTGGTTTTTTTTTTTTTTTTTTTTTTTTTTGAGCTTTGTTCTGTTCTTTTATTTAGGACATGTTTCTTTGTCTCCCGATATTGGCTGCCTCCCTGTGTTTGTTTCTGTGTATTAGGTAGGGCTCCCACTCTTAGTTGAGTGGCCTTATGTAGTAGGTGTGCTGTGGGACTCAGTGACTCAGGCTTCCTGGTCACTTGTGCCACACACTCCAGGTATATCTCTTATGTGGGTGCCCTCCTTTTGTAGTTGAGCCTTGGTTGCTATTTGCATGTCAGTGGGAGGTATTGACCCTCAGACTGATTGGTTGTGAGGACTGGCTGTGACTACAGTGGAGGAGCTATGGTGCAGGGGCTGACACTACAGAGCAGGATCTGCCTCATTAGGACTCTGGTGCCTGCCCAGTCAACTCCCTGGGTATGTCAATCCTTGGAAGTAGCTTGGGGCTCCAGCCCCAGGACCAACTAGGAGGGGACCCACTGCAGGTCAAGTTCAGCCTCAACTCAGTACCCCAGTCAAGGCTGCCTAGCAAGAGCCAGAAAGAAATCCTCAGATGGCCTCCACATGTGCCATGCTTGGAAGTGCCTTGAGAGGCCCTCTGCTGCTAGTGCCAAGGTTAGGGCTGCTCAGCCATAGGTACAGGACATGCTCAAGTCAGATGCTGCTTGTCTGGGCTCCATGCACATTTAAGAGACCCTGGGAAAATCTGCAGCATGAGCCAAGGCAGGTGTTTGTACGAAAAAGCCACTGGAAGTGGTTTGGGTGTGCCTGAAAGTTGGGTGGGGGAGGATCTCAAATCACCAGGGTGTGGTGAACAATCAGTGTTAGCCAGCTGATGGAGACTCAGATATGGTGGCCACCTGCATCTGCACACTGGGAAGGGGGAGGACTCAACAAAGAAACAATGGCCTCTGCCAACTCCTCCATCTAGAAGAAAGCTGCCCCTCCAGCCCCGTCCTGATGCCAGACAACTCAGTTCTCCACCACCTGTCCCTATAGTGTTTCCAGCTATTGCTCCAGCACTGGAGCTCACAGCCAGTGATTTCATTGGTCAGTAAGTCCTTGTGCAGTCCCTTTAAGAGGAGGGCCTAGGACCCCAGCCACCTTTCATCTCATTCAGTCACAATGTCTGCTGGCTTTCACAACCAGAAATTATGGGGCCTTTTCTCCCTCGCACTGGAACCTTGGGCTGGGAAAGGGCTGGGACTCCCTCCTCTCCAGGGAGACCTCCACAGCTGAGTAATCCCTCCCAATTTTTAATGGTTACAAGCAGTTGTGGGAGCAGCCTGTTCTGCATCTCTGCCTCTCCTACCAGTCTCAAGGTGGCTTCTTCTGTATGTCCTCAGTTGTAGGGTTTTGGTTCAGCAAGATTTCAGGTGCTTTTCAATGATGGTTGTTTTGTAGTTTAGTTGTAATTTTGATGTGGTCATGAGACAAGGTAAGCACAGCGTTTACCTACTGTGCCTACTATCTTTACTGGAACACTGAAGTTTACTTTTTAAAGGAAATATTGTATTTACTTTCTTATGTCATTTGAAACTTCAGAAATTTGATATTCTGGAATATATACTATTCCATCAGTAGATGTACCATTACATATTTCATCAATTTCCTAATGATCGACTTCCATGTTGTTTCTGTTTCTTGGTTAGTATTCAAAACATGCTGAAATAAATACTCTGTTGCTTACAGAAATATGTCTACATTTTTTATTATCTTTTGGGGATATTTTCACAGAAGAGCAATTACTGGGTAAAAAGGAAATGAACAATTATAAGACTCTTGATACATATTGCTATTTTTTGCCTTCTGGGATGGTTTTACTCCTAGAAGTATGTGAGAGAGCTTACTTCATCTAAGATCATTGGATATTTTCATTAAAAAGAAAAAAAAAAAACCTTAGTAATTTGATTGAACAAGGCCCATTCTATTTTTTTGTTTTAAATTACAAGTCTTTCATTAATAGTGAATCTGAACATTTTCCCATATCTTATTTAGACATTTTCATTTCATCCTATAAAATATTAAGTCATATTATTTGCCCATTTATGCATTGGTTTTTAGTGGTTTTCTTATCAATTTGAATTTATTATGATTTTAAGATATTAACCCTTTGCAATATTGTTCCATATATATGGAAACATACATACAATTCTCTTTACTTCTTTTTGTTTTTTAATGCAAAAGAGCTAATGATTTCCAGAAATTTTTTTCCATTTTCTATTTCTTTTTTTTCACGTCTCAGGTAAATGTAGTAGGGTCCCCTAGGTAACCTAAACTAGAATTCTGAGTTTGGTTAACTTGTGGATCAAGCCACCTTATTTATGGAGCACCTTATTTATTAGAGCTGCTATTTATTATAATTCTAAAAATTGGCTTGACAAAGAATGAGAAGGTTGTCTTTGTCAGAGATGCCGGCTTACTGACTGGCCCAGCAGAGAAAATTGAACCCTATTGGTTTCCTCCTTCACCCTTTGGACGGGGTGGTAGTTCTAGATAATGAAGGGTGAGAAAGATAGTGGGGTGGATTGCTGAGAGATGCTGTAAGAGCTGGGTACCAGCAATTCTTCTCCTAAACCAGGAGACCATGTGCAGCCTGAGTGGGGTGGAGGCCCATGTTTTCATTTGTACATAAAACATGATACTCCCTGATGTGTCAAAGTGTGTGGTTTTGGGAAACTTGGGCGATAACATTCTAGGCAACATCATTTATTTTCTGACATTGGAACCATCAATGGCAGTTAGGAAGCATCTAAAGGTGGAGTTATAGGCAGGCCTTCCACTTATTAAGAGAACCTACACAAGGCAGAGCAAAAACTGCAGGTAGTTTGTGAACACATATAAGGTTCTCCCTTGGAAGACTGAGGATACTGGAGGGTCCACACATATAAAAGTTCCTTATATAAGAAAAAAAGGAACTTGAGTTATTTAAGTTAGTGTGATTATACCTATAGGTGGTTGAGCCTTAGAACATTTAGAAACCTCCCATTTCCCAGACATTTGATTAATATCAAGAGATATTTTGAATATAGAGTTGACTAGACTTAATGACTGAATAGCTCTCAGATGTGAGAAAAATGAAGCTTCCTGGGGACTGGCTATGCCAGAGTTTCCAACTTGGGCAACTGGGTAGATTTTTGTCTAAATCTTTGTTGTGGACTCATGATATTCCTAAGTAGAGAATTTTAGAAAGCCCTTGGAAATAAAAGTAGTTGAGTTTAGGAGAGAGAGAGAGAGAGTTCAGGAGATATATTTGGAAATCATGAGAAATGGGTAAAAGTTAGAACCATGAAAGTAGATAAGATTAACTAGGGAGTATATTATCTATTCATGCATTCATCTTGTCTTTTATTCCATGATTCATTCTTTGGCTTTTTCAGAAAATATTTAAATCTGTGAAACTCAGAGCATTTAGGAGTCCTGGTTTCATTTATGAGATATATTTCCATGGAGTGACTGGGGAGAAGCCAGATTACAGTGGGCTGAGGAGTAAATGAGGAGAGGAACTGTTGGCACAGATTTCAGGGTCTGGAAGGAAGGGAAAAAAAGAAAATGTAATCAAGACTGAGAAGCTGAATCCTTAGAAGTGATTTTATTTTGGATGGGGAAGAAGGAAAGGGATATCTATTAGGTGAGCATTGGGCTGAGCACTTTATGTACACTGCCTCATTTAATCCAAACTCTTGTGAGGCATGGATTATTATTCTCATTTTACAGATGAGGAAATTGAGGTTAGACAGCTTGTCCACGGTTACATAGCTTGAAGCTGATGACATAGCTAGAAAACCTATTGTCTTGAAAGCGCTCAGTGGAGAGAGAAAATGAAGGCAAAAGAATGAGGTGGGTCAATGATGGAAATAAATCCTGGAGGATGTTGAAAGAGATGTAGTCCATTCAGAGATGGTTCATATTGGAAAGGAAATACCATTTTCCTCTGAGAAAGGAAAAACGAAAAAAGGATTAGTATGGCGTTAAATGAGAAGGTAAGGAGTAAAAGAAAAAAGACATATGTATCTGATGGCCTCTATGTTTTTAGTAGAGTACTATGATATTTGTTGTGATCAGATTTTGGAATTTTTTCTAGGGGGATTAGGAGAATATTAAAAATTATAAACAGCTGCATGGGAGCTAGAGATAGGCCAAGGGGTGGGAAAAGTGATATATAACTGCTGTTTATCATTAACAGTCCCTGAAGTTAAAATTTCATGTTAAAATAGATATAAATAGCATACGTATATGATTATTTGTCAGTCCATCACATGGGACCTGTGAGCAAAAATAGATGCTTAATTTTGTTTAGGTTGGGGATCCACAAGGAAATGCCCCTAACTTAATTCTTGGACATTTCTTGAGTACCAGATCTGTACTAAATGCTGGGGATATAGACACAATGAGTCAAAGGTCTGCCTTTTGTGAGTACACTTTCTATGGGCGGGAGGAATAAACGTCTAAATACATAATTGCGTTATTGGGCTTTAAGAACTATGATAAACATTGCAGTAGCAAAAGCTATTGGGAAGTAGATAAAGACCTCAGAGAGGCATTTATTTAAAGTGGGACTGGAAAGTGTTTTACAAATCCATGCTGTAACTCTCATGTCTTATATGACTTTCTCCTCTGTCCTGCAACTAACAAGACACTTCAAGTGGGCTCCTGGTTTCTGGGTCTTCCTTAATCAGCCAAACCATGCAAGGTGTTCTAAGGTCTTAAAAAGGTGAAGACTCTCTCTTCATGTAATCGTGAGTCTTGCATTTAACATTCTCCAGAAGGTATGACATTGAACATATAAGACCTACCCCAGGATAGGGATAGTTTAAAATCAAATAAATTGCTCACTATCTTTGAAAAACCAGGAGAATTTGTGGAATACCCAAGGATTACCATGAAAGTGGAATGAATTTTCCTCCACTCTCCTCTGGCACTTTGCTTCTAGCTGGCTCCCCAGCTTTTTAACAGAAGGGCTCTGCTGCCTGAAGTCCATGTTAGGTGAGGGCTATTTGAGAGCATGCAGGAGCAGGAAATGTGTTTGCCTACATGCTGGAGAGCTAACATCCTTCAGCAATTTTAGCCTTCAGTTAGTCCGTTCTAGGCAGAAGCTATAGCACTGTGGACTAACATGCCTCTCTAGGTCAGACAGGAAACAAACGTTCATTGTTTCAAAACAATGAAATGTCCTTAAAAGGTGCCCTTGGAATGATGGAGGGATCGTTGAGTTGAATACCTATTTCTTGCTTCTCTTGAATACAGTGCTAATATTTTTCTTGAAACTTTTTGGATAAAGGCCACTGGGTATTCTTCCCCGTTTTTTTCTCTGAGAATGAGAATTTTCCAGGATAAGCTTTAACTGGTGAAACAGACTTCAACTTCTCATTTGCATTGTTAGTTATGCTCTTTCATAGTTTCATGAACAATAACTCCCACTTCTCCACATGCTGATGGGATAATTTGCTCTGCTGAGGAGATGAAAACCAAAATGTAGAGATTTTTATTTTTATTTTTAAAGCTTGGGGTTCAATGGAAAAGCTTCCAGCAGTGCAGGCAGTGAAGTTTTCGGTCCTTTAGATTATTGCCTGGAATAAAAGGTCTTCCAGTAAGAAGGACTACGTACCATCCATGTGATCGATACTTTTAGACTTAAAATAAAATCCTGTAATAATCACAGTGGTTTCTCCTGTGGTTCCTGGTAATAATGCTGGGAAAGAGAAATGTGTCCGGCAGGCTTGGTCTCAATTTTGTCTGCCTTTGGAACCATGTTGGCAGGGGTAGACCTCCACTCTTGTTCACTTATTATCTGGTGTTTCATAAATTTGCTTTGTGATTTGCAAGCCCAGGTGTTTAGGAAAAGGTAGATTGTGGAAAACTTCCCTTGAGAGAAATTTAGCCCTCAGTCTTAGCTAGGGCTCAGGCTTTTCCTTGGGCGCCCCCCATTGGTGGGACATTGGAGAGCTGCAGCATACAGCTCAAACTGTCCTGAAAGCTCCCATTCATTCACAAGGAGGGCAATGGGAGCAGAAGGAAACACCTGCTGACATTTTTGTATTGCCTAGCGATACTGTCTCTGTTGATATATTACTGTGTAGTTAAAGGACTGTTCCTTTCAGCTTTTGCCTTTGAGATTATTTAAAAAGAGGTGAAGAGAGCATTGGCTTACTCTGGTACTCTCCTTAGTGACTGGTGTTTGGTAAGAAGAACCTTTCCTCTGTTTCTCTTAACGTTATCCTTTGAACTTCTCCCAGGGAAAGAAAAAAAAAATATTGATTCCCTCTGGGATATTTTTAGTTGTGCCCACAGGACAGTCTAGGCAACCCAAGGAACACACGATGCCAAGGACCAGTAATAAATGATAGTGCTTTAGATTAATTTGTGGGGTTCAAGGTTTGTTTGTTGCTGAGTGAATGACTCATGGGGTATTGTAATGGCAGCATTCAGTAATCATTACTGTTGTGTTTTCTGTAGGAAATGCCATTATCTTAACAGATGTTATTTATATTTTTGGAAATGTGGAGTGCTTTTTGTTTTGTCTCACTAAGCCCCATACTCTGTGGCAGTGAAATCTGCAGTGAGCATCGGGCACAGCTGGTTTCCCATGTTGCCTCTCTTCATTTTCTATCCTTCCACCCTGCCTCCATAGGAGATACACTGCCATCAAAATGACACCTCAGAACACCTCCTTGGTCCACCAGAAGAGGTGTACATGTGGCTGGTGTGACAGTACACTGTATTTTTTGTTGGAAAAAGCATCACTACTTGATTACTCATATTCTCCAGAATTAAACAAGGCCTCGTGGTGAATTATAGCTGCTGCATTGGGATTTCAGTTAGAGTAGGCTCTGGTGACAAAGAAACCCCCATTTTCTATTTCTCCTCATAGTTCTGAAAATATTTGTCAATTTTAAGGCTGTATTATTGGCTAGGTTAAAATATTGTCTTCCTGACCAATTGAAACTTTTAGATGAAATGGCTTGCTTTATTTTAAGTAAAGCTTCTTGTCTTAAAGTTTATTTTGTTTTTGTTGTTTATAGAACCAAACAGCTTTCTTTTGATTAGTTCTTGCTTGATGTATCTTTTTTCCTCCTTGTCTTTTTCACATTCAGACTTTCTGTATTTCTCCTATGTTTTAGATGTATCTTTCATTCATTTTAAGGTCTTCCTGATTTTTGGTATGGTGAATGTTTTTTAATGGAGATGTACACCTTTTAAATATTATATTATGAGATTCTGGACATCATTTAAACCTTCTGTTTTAACAGGTAATGTCTGACACCTCTCTGGCAGGGAAAGTGGGGTAGAGGGTAGGGCTGCCTTGTTAATGCCAGGTTGTGGGGGGAGTTCTAGCTCCCTATTAACCCTGCAGGGGTACCTCCCTGGCTGGAAGGGGTGGGAGTGCCTCATTATAGCTCCCATGTCACGTTGTTAGGTCCGTGGGCAGTGACAAAAATCTTGATTCTCCTCTGATGCCACCCTTGCATCGTGTTACTACAAAGCAGAGCTGGAAACCCAGGCTCCTCACATGGTCTCCATCGACACTGCCCAGTGGAGGCTCCTTCCCACCCAGCCGAGATAAGATCCCCAGGCCCTGATTTGGTCTTTTCTGGTATCAACCCTGCTAAGTGGATAGATTCGAGTGCCCCATTATAGCCTGGTAAGGGTGTAGGCTAGGCTCTTCACTCACCCTTTGCTGCCATAGTTGGGGCCTGTTTCTTCCTAGAGTTGGTGTTTTCCCAGAGTTGAACAGTCATTGTCTGGAAGTTCTTTTTTCACTAGGTATTTTTTCATGGTCCTTTGGCTAGAGAAAGTAGGTTTTTATTCGGGCTTTTTTGTTGTTTGTTTTAATCTCTCTTGGTGTTTCTAGGTGGCCGGCTTCTTCAGCAAGTCTGGAATCTATAAAACAAAAAGAAACCCGGGGTATTCATTACCGTGTTGTTCCTTGGGTCTCAAGTGCCTCCACCTATCTGTCTTTTTCTGTCTACCTTTCAGGGTCATCTTATGTTTGTTTTATATATAATGTCCAAATGTTTTAGTTGTACTTAGTAGGAGAAATAGGAAAAAGTAAGCTTCCTCCATATTCTTGGAAGTGAACTCTCCAATGTGTCTTTCTGAAACAGCATTTTGCTTTTGTTTTTTAAAAATTCATTTTGAAAATACTTGCCTTCTAAATGCGGCATTTAGTCCTTTTACATTTGATATAATTCCTGATACAGTTATATGTATGGTATTATCTTTTTTGGGCTGTCTATTTGTCGACTCTTTTATATGTTTCTCTTTTTTCTGTTTTTTTTCCTTAGATTAATTAATTTTTCTCCTTTGTTTTTTTACCTACACATTTAGAAATTATATGTTCCATTTCTAGTCTTCTTCTTTTTTTTTAATACCTCTTTTGCTCTCTTGCACAACACAAGAGGCCTTAGACACACTAGTCCTATTCATTCTTCTCTTCATTAAGTTTTTTATGGTTGTATAGTTTAATTGCCTTATTTATTCTATAACACATTATTGTTATGGTTTTGGACAGTTAATGTTTATTTAACTGTGCTAACTGATTCATATGTTCTTCATTTCTTTTTAGAGCTCAGGCTAGTCTTCTAGGATTACTTGCCTTCTTCCTGAAATGCATCTTTCCAAAATTCTTTCAACGAAGAACAGCTAAGCATAAATACATTTGTATTCTGTGTTTATGAAAATGTCCTAGTTTGTCTTGTTCTTGATACATAATTTTGCTAGGTACATAATTCTATAATTCTCTCTCAATATAAATACGAGGTGTAATAAAAAAACACTGTGAATGTTTAAATTAAAAAACAAAAGAATTATTAAGTAAAAGACACACAGCCATTAATCCCCCTCAAAATATTCCCCCTCACTTCAAACAAACTTATCTCATCATTCTTGCCACTTTCTGAAGCAGTTCTGAAAGTCCTCTTTCCTGAATGTCTTTAGTTGTGCTGTCATGGCTGCCATGATGTCCTGAATCAATTCAAAATATTTACCTTTCATGGTCATTTTAACTTTGGGGAAGAACCAGAAGTTGCAGAGTGCCAGATCCAGTGAATAAGGTAGATGAGGGCACACTGTAATGTTTTTATTTCACAGAAATTGCCATATACCAGAAGTATTGTGTGACACGGAGTATTGTCATGATGGAAGATGAAACCATTTGCCCATTTCTAAGACTTTTTTCTATGCATTGTTTCTTAAATGCTGTAATAAGCCCTTACAACGTTCAGAGTTCACCATAGTGTTCCTGGGTACAAACTCAGCTTGCACAATTCCATCTAAGTCAAAAACATAATTAAGAGCATCTTTCCGTTAGATGGCATTTGGTAGAAGTATTCATCATATGTTTTGATCACACCTCATTTATCAATATATTTTAATGCTTCCATAGTTGCTGACAAGAAGCCAGCTATCTGTCTGAACTGTTGTTCCTTTGAAGGCAATTGGTCTTTTCTCCCTGGCTGCTTTTGATATCATTTCCTTGTTTAGGTCTTCAGCAGGTTTACTATAATATGTCTAGATTTGGTTTTGTTGGGCTTTTTGAATCTGTTAATTTGAGTGCTTCAGTGGTTCTGGATAATTTTCAACTACCATTTCTTTAAACATTACCTCATCTATATTCAAATAGAATATGTAATGGCTTTTCATTTTAATTGTTCATGTCTCATTAACTTCTTTTTAATTTTTCATCTTTTTGTCTTTCTATGCTACCTATAATCTGGATAATTATTTCATATTTATTTTATGGGTTCACAAATTCTTCATTTATGTGCTGTTAAGTCTACCCATTGTGTTTTTAAATTTCATGTCTAGAAATTGTATTTGGTTTGTTTTACATATGTTTGTCCATCTCACATATGAGTATACTCGTATGTATTCTGGTTTTAAAAAGTTTCTTTAAACATGTTAGACATAATTGTTTCACAGTCTGTGTCTGAAAAATGTCTTCTTTATCTGACATCCTTTTAAATTGTCTTTTCTTTCTGCTGGTTCTCCATTATGGTGACTCTTTTCCTATTGCTTTTAGTTTCTGTTTGTGAGCTGACAATATTCTTTGAAATGGGAGGATTTTTATTTGCTTTTATCTGATGACTTGGGGAAATTGTTTTCCGGACTATTTAATTGTTATTCTTAACTTAAAGCTTTTTCAAACATGGAGGCATTCTACATTTATCTTGTGGGCATTGGTGAGGCGTGGCTTATACTTCCACATTCTTATTGATGATTTTTCCTTCTGTTCAGCACTAACTTTTGAGATACACAAATTTCATTGCAAGCCTCTGGAGTTGGGGACAGAGGTTGATTTTTGTTGACCGTACACTATAATTTATCTCTTTGGAGTTACAACCTTTACTATCTCATGAGCCTGTGAAAACTAAAGCCTAAATTTACTGTGAAAGTTAAAGCCTAAATTTACCTGGTTAGGCAAATGTGAAAGATGTGAAAGACGATTTGAGAGTTCAGTTTATTTCTTTGGTTTCTAGTTTACAGTTAGATTTTTTTTCACTTGGTAATTTCTTTTATTCTTGCTAGCTTAGTGTTTCTTTTAAGAACATTTACAAATATTTAATATATCTAGAATCGTTAGTTGTTTTCAGCAAAAAGTTTTTCCAGGTACTTAGCTTGTCATATTACCAGAAACAGAAGTAGAACCATATTTTAATATGAACTATAGTAATTATATTGGCCCTATTTGAAGCACATTTATATTGTTATTTATTTATTTTTAAGATTTTATTGGGGAATTGGGGGAGGGGAACAGTGTTGGGGAATCGGGGAAGGGGAACAGGCAAGTTGCTCTCCTTTTGTTCTTCAGTCTAGTTGTGGAGGATGTTGCTTCACTGGCCCATGCTGATATGTCATTGCGCTCTTCCCGGGTGAGGCAGATAGGTCACTAGCCTCTGGATGGTCACTCATTGCGGCTATTGGCAGCTCACACTAGCTGCAGGCCACTCACTGTAGCCTATGGCAGCCCACTGCAGCAGGGGCTGCAGCCCACACCGTAGCTGGGGCTCACACAGCCCAGCTCCAGGTGGAGCTGTTGTTAGCTGTAGAGGGTAGTGTCACTGACCCTCATATGTGGGATCCGAACCGGGGCCGCTGGCATCCCAAACCAGCTCTTAACCAATGCGCCACTCGGCGGCCCCCAATATATCTTTGATTTAATGTATTTTATTCCAAATAATGTCTTCCACAAGATTTTAACTGTATTATTTTAGCAGTGCTCTTAAGCAATGATAGCATTTACTCAAATAAGTTAGTAATACAGTATTTCTGAAAACCATAGTAAAGTTCATTTAGTTTCCTCACTCAAGAAACTCTGAAAGAGTTGATTAAAATCTTACTTTCAAAATCCCTAAAATATATTCATATGTAAACACTGGAAGGTGTAGGTTTTACTTCACTATTAGATTTTATAAAGGCATTTGATTTGTTCAAAAACCTGAAGTATGAGCCACTTAAACAGAACTTAGATGTTTGTGTTCCTAGAAAGTTGATAAAACTTCTGAAAGGGTGGTTATTCAAAAACTCATTCATCACTTAATGCTGAGAGTTCATTCATCATGAATACTTTATGTCATTCTTAAAACAAACAAACAAACAAACGAACGAACGAACAAAACCCAACTTTATCGGAGATTCAAATTTCAAGGCACATTGTGATATGTCCATATGGTACATTTTGCTACTAACAAAAGAAGAATCTGTTTTATTCATTCATCTGCTCTCTTTATTTCATTCAGGAGGATTTTCAACAGAAAGAGCTTCAGTAATTGTCGAAGCTGCAGAAATAATATTGCGACTGCATTATTGGATGCAAATGTTGGAGAAGTGTGAGTAGCCTAAGTAATTCTTCCTGTTTTGCTTTGTATAATTGAGCCTATGTTTCTATCAGAAAGAGAGGGAGATTTTCCTATAGTATTTTCTATAAGGAAAAAATAACACAAGGGTTTTATTTTCTTGTAGTAGGAGACTGAAGTTAAAATACTAACTAGGAGTGTTTGGGGGGTAAACTGTCTTAGAAAAGGATGTAACTGTTAAAGTATGCTAAGGCAATTTAATGAGCAATTAGTCTAAACCAGCACTGCCCAATACAAATGTATTTCATGCCAGATAGGTAATTTTATATTATTTAATATTCACATTAAAAAAGATAAAGAGAAACAGGTGAAATTAACTTTTATACTATGTTTTATCCAACATATGTAAAATATTATTATTTCAGGATATAAACAACATAAAATTTTGAGATCGTTTACATTCTTTTTTTTTATATTGTCTTTAAAATCCAGTATGCATTTTATACTTACAGCACACATTAATTGCCATACTAATATTGGAAATATTTTATTTGCATTTAGGTTTCATAAAACATACAGTAGAAAATGTAAATTCATAGCTAAGTTGTTCCAACAATATTTAAAGTTTTCTCATACTTGAAATAAATATTAGTTTTAAAATTTAAATATAAATTAATTGAAATTGCATATAATCTAAAGCACAATAGCCATATTTCAGGTATTCAATAGCCTAATGTAACCAGAAGTTACTGTATTGGATATCACAGCTCTAAGTCAGTGTTAGATTTAAAAAATTAAGCCTAATTTAATAAATACAAATGAGGTTAACCTCATGTTACTGATGATGACTGGGCAAACTGATATAATTTATATAAAACTACATTTAAAAAAGCAATTTTTGTAGTGATCTTGTCCTGAAGTTCAAAAGTTCTGTACTAATTTTGGATGAGTATAGATGCAGTTACTTGTTCTAGATGTGCTGTTTCCAGGCTAATGAGACTCAGAAGTCTTAGTCAGCAACAACATAGCAAAATCTAAGTTAGGTACTGGGCATGGGTCAGAACTACAGAGTACTGGGTTTAGGATCTGGTGAGGCAGCTGCACCAGTGTAAGAGAGGAAAGTGGTTTAGGATCTGGTGAGGCAGCTGTACCAATGTAAGAGAGGAAAGCGGTTTAGCTTTCACTTCAGAGGCGCAGTCTTGTTAACCTCTGCTACCCAATCAACATTCTGCAGTGCACTGTCAGGTCTAGGTAAACACCGGCAGCTGAGAGGAGACCCTATAATCAGCCTTATCTGTCTGTCTATCTATCTATCTATCTATCTATCTATCTATCTATCTATCTATCTATCTATCTATCTATCTAATCTATCTATCTATCCACCTACCTACCTACCTACCTACCTACCTACCTACCTACTTACTTATCATCTTACAAAGAGCCATACTATGCCTTCTAGGTCTCATCTTAGAGGTAACATATCCAAGGTCATCAGACAAAATATTTTGATATCATTACAGGTAAGGTTTTGAATGAGCAAGAAGAGAATATACACTTACCTGCTAAAATTCTCAATTTGTTGACCTAAGTTACAGAATAGAGCAAGAGTGAGGTTGTTATGTGGAGCAGGAACCACACATTTTTGCATAGCTTTGCCCTCACCCCTCATTCTATATGGGGCATGTTGTTCCTGGTGACTATTTTTAGCTAAGATCTTGCCACAATGAAAATGAAGGTGGGTTCTTATCAGCCACTACACTTTTTTGCTGGGGTTTATCACACTATTTTAAAAGAGTTACAGGAACAATGTTGGTACTTCCATTTAAAGAAATGTCTGCAAATATGAGCATGAAACTTTTCCGGTTCTTTTTTTTTTCCCTCTTAATTGCCATCTCTCCACCCCCTACACCTTGGCAACCATCAGCTTGTTCTCTGTATCTATGGGTCTATTTCTGTTTTGTTTATTCCTGGTTTTTGGTTTGTTTTTGTTTGTTTGTTTTAGATTTAACATATAAATGATGTCATATGATATTGGTCTTTCTCTGACTTCTTTCACTTAGCATATAATGCTCCAGGTCCATCCATGTAATTGCAAATGGCAAGGTTTCATCTTTTTTATGACTGAGTAGTATTCCACATCTTCTTTATACATTCATCTATTGATGGACATCTAGATTGCTTCCATATCTTGGCTATTACTAGTAATGCTGCAGTGAACAACGGGCGCATATATCTTTTTGAATTAAGTTTTGGGTTTCTGGGGATAAATACCCAGAAGTGGAATTGCTGGACTCAATGGCAGTTACATTCTTAATTTTTTGAGGAATGTCCATACATTTTTCCACAGTGGCTGTACTAATTACCTATCTTACTAACAGTGCATGAGAGCTGCCTTTTCTCTACATCCTTACCAGTACTCATTTGTTCATTTGTTGATGATAGCCATTCTGACAGTTGTGAGGTAATATTTCATTGTGGTTTTAATTTGCATTTCTTTGATGATTCGTGATGTTGAGCATCTTTTCATGTCTGTTGGCCATCTGGATGCCCTCATGGAAAAAAATGTCTATTTAGGTTCTCTATCCATTTTTAATTGGATTTTTTTTTTTTTTGAGTTAAGTTTCATGAGTTCTTTCTATGCTTTGGATATTAACACTGTATTGGGTTAATGTATCATTTGCAAATATCTTCTCCTATTCAGTAGGTTGTCTTTTTGATCTGTTAATGTTCCTTCACTGCGCAAAAACTTTTCAGTTTGATGTAGTCTCATTTGTTTATTTTTTTTCTTTTGGTTTACTTGCTTGAGGAGATATACCCAGAAGTATATTGGGATGTCAAATATACGAGCAATGTCAAAGAGTATACTGCCTGTGTTTTCTACTAGGAGTTTTATAGCTTCAGGTCTAATATTTAAGTCTTTAATCCATTTTGTGTTTATGTGTGTATATGTGTAAGAAAGTGGTTCAATTTCATTTTTTTTTTGCATGTATGAGGTGTGATAAAAAATATGGTGAATGTTTAAATTAATAAAAAATTTATTACAGTAAAAGACATATTGCCATTACTCCCTCTAGAAATACACCCCCTCACTTCAAACATACTTATCCATCATTCTTGCCACTTTCTGAAGCAGTTCTAGAAGTCCTCTTTCATGAGTGTCTTTAGTTGTGCTGTCTTGGCTGCCTCGATGTCCTGAATTCTTTTGACTTTGGGGAAGAGCTAGATGGCCCATGATACCAGATCCTGTGAATAAAGTGGATGAGAACACACCATAATGTTTTTTTATTTGACAGAAATTGCCATATACCAGAAGCAATGTGTGACATGGAGTGTTGTCATGATGGAGGATGATTTACTGCATACTTTAAAACACCTTCTCTCAACTGTAGCTCACACCTGACTGACTGCACTGAACAAGTTGAAATTTGTCACACTCTGTTACTAAGGATCAGTGAGCTACTTTTCTGTATTGAAGATCCCTGCCTTTCATTTGTATGGCACTCACCGGTAGCATTCACCATATATATTTTTTTATCATACCTTGTATTCGATCCCATCATGTGATTGCAATTAACTCCCAAATGTATATCTCTAATCCCAACCTCACTACCTGCCTACAGAAACATTTCATAATGGTCATCTCATATTTAATTTGCCTAAAATTAAAACACTTACTTTCACACTCCCCACCGCCCCACCCTAAAATATTCACTTCTGCTATAGCCTTCCTTATCTCAGATGATAAAAATTCCTTTCTAATGCCCAAATCAAAAGCCTTGGGGATACCCTAAGCAGACAACCCAGCTTAGACTTCTCACATACGGAACTGTGTGAGAGAATAAAAAAGTGGGTGTTGGGCTGGCCCGAGTAGTGCATTGGTTAAGAGCTGGCTTGGGACGCTAGCGGCCCCGGTTCGGATCCCACATATGAGGGCCAGTGACACTGCCCTCTACAGCTAACAAAAGCTCCACCTGGAGCTGGGCTGCGAGCCCCAGCGATGGTGTAGGCTGCAGCCCCTGCTGCAGCGGGCTGCCATAAGCTACAGTAAGTGGTCGGCCATCAGCGTGAGCTGCAAATAGCCACGGTGAGCTACCATCCAGTGGCCGGTGACCAATCTGTCTCATCCGGGAAGAGCGCAATGATATACCATCATGGGCCAGTGAAGAAACGTCAACTGCAACTAAACTGAAGAACAAAAAGACAGCAAATTGTCTGTTCCCCTTCCACGATTCCCCAATGCTATTCCCCTCCCCCAATTCACCCAATTCCCCAATAAAATCTTTTAAAAAAAAAAAGTGGGTGTTGTTTTAAAAAAAAGAAAAAATTAAAAATTTCATATACAGTTATTTTAATGTGAGCTCTAGAGTACTAGAATTATCCTTAGAAAATTAAATCTCACTTTATTTTGCTTCACTCATTCACTTACCAAGTTTTAATTAATCAATGACTAAACGTTAGACAATTTTAAAACACAGATATCTGATATTAAAGAGAAATACATAATTAAAGTTTAAAAATCTAAGGGAAAAAAAAAAAAGCCTTGGGATTATCCTTGACTCCTCTGCCTGTTTTGTTTTGTTTAAATAACATTCATCCAGTCTTTCTACAAATTCTGTTGTGTCCTCCTTCAAAATATGAGTCAGATCACCAAGAGATTGAGTGAAAATAGAGAAGAAAGGAGAACAAAAAAAGAAGAATCAAGAAATAAATACTGTGGCATTTAAAAAGTTTGAGGTATTTAGGAAAAAATGATACTATAGAGATGATTGAGGAGGAGGAATCAGTGAGATAAGAGGAAAACCAGGAATCCCTCTAAATACACACTCAGTAACCATACACCCTAACACATTTTTTTTTTTTCCTGGTAAAATCTACTTTACTTGAAAGGAGGACATTCTTTAGGGTGGGAGGAGGAGGAAAAATGGTAAAGGGTCCTATTGATAGGGCCCTCCTTCCTCTCCACTCTCTTCCACGTACCTCTGTTTTCCCATAAAGGGTTTTATGGATCGATAGTGTCTTATAGTAATACCCTCAGGTCTGGTTCAGCATCTGCTCTTGGCAGATTCATCTTTTGATCTCCTGCCTGCTTTCTCTATGAGTTACTGGTACCATTTTCTGTGGATTAGCAGAGATTCTTGTAATCCAATTCCAAAAGATGAGAACCCAATCTTTTATACTTTAGAGTTATCTCATTCCACCATTTCCAGAAAAGTTTGCAGCTCTTGAACTATCTCTTGTCATGAAGCTTTCTAAACATATTTCAAAAAAAAGTGTATCCTGTTTTTGATGGAGTTTTCTGCTTCTGAAATGAATTTGATTTAGTTAAGATACATAATGTTTCTCATTCTTTTGACCTTGTAGTAACTTCCTGCTTAGGAATGCTTCTATTCTATATGTAAATAGTCCTCCACCTCCTGGAAGAGATTATTATCCAATCTATTGATTTAGTATCTGAATTAAACATTCTTTCAAATAAGATAGGTTATTTAGAGAATAACTGAGGTCTAGAAGGCATGCCATTTTTTAGTATATAGAGGAGGAGCTGTTTATCTGAATAAAAGAGCACTTGGGCCCAGTGACTCAAGTGGATATTTCAGAAGCCTTACAGGTAAGCACATGGATTCTGAGACTCATGAGAAGATGACTTCCCAGGGAGCAGAATGCCCTTCACTGGCTGACTGATAAGGCAAAACTAGTAAATATCAAAGGTATTGCCTATCATGCAGTCCTTCGGGTTTCCTTTGTGCTTAATTTTGTTCTTTTTTTCGACATGGGAGAAGAGTAAATTTAAAAGCTAACATTTTATAGGAGGACAGAGCCATTTCTCTTTTTCTTATTAAGAAATTTAGTGAGAAATATATTCAGAACACAGATAAAGCGGTTCTGAAAAGAATGTTTTATATCTTTCCAAGTGTCATTTATTTGTTTATTGTACAGATGTGTGTCTTTCAATGCATATAACAGCGTTATCATTTCTTTGAGCTCTGGAAAGCAAAAACTTCTTTCTCCTTCATGTATTTGTACAGTACCTAATAATGATATTCTACTTATACATGAATTAAAATGTAACTTGATGATATTATGCTTGGATAAATTAATGACCCTTAATACTGCATAGACTATAATATGTATGTATTTGTTAGAAACAGAAAACTTTTTCAATTGTTTCTATACAAATAAATAATTAAGATAATTCCTATATATTTTTTCTTTGCAGAAACTGTCTTTAAGTCTTGGTTAAATCTTTAGCTGTATCTTGTTTACTGTGACATAGTCTATGGCACTGGGGTCTGACCATTACAGTATTTGCCAAGCAGGCACAAATGTTAATTGAAAATTTGTAATAACTATAATACTATACAGCAAAATCCTCACAGTGATTTTCTTCATTTATGAAGGTTGGAGACTCTCTTACCATTAATGTCAGAGCACAAAAATGATTCCTTTCAACGGGATTTCAGAGCACGGAATCTGCAAAAGAGGTAAGGGTTGGTGCATGTGGATTGCATTCCAGGAGGTATGCAATTTCTTTCACAGGCTTAGGTTAAAATGCCTTCCTTACATTTGCCTAAAACATGTGAATATGTGCTAATACTGAAATAAGAAATCAATTGTAAAACTAATATGAGGCATAGCCGAATCATACACAAAAGGTTTTCTTTTTTCCCCTTTGCAAATAACCAACATTTAGTTAGGACTTTCTGATAATGTTATCAGATAAGTATTCTAATTTTGCTTTGGAGACCAAAAAGTCTCATGACAAAAAAAAAAAAAAAAAAAAGGGATAGAACTAAACCCAGAGCCCACAAACGTGAAGCCTGAACGCTGTCAAGTGATTTTCTCACATAATACACAGAGAATTGACCCTCTGGACTGGGATTCTCAATTGAGACTTGAAAGCCTCTGATTTTGAGTTCGTTTGCTTACTGACATTTGACCTTGGCTCAATCACAGAACCATCACTGCTTCATTTTCTCATCGTAAAAGAAAGATGATCCTTGACACCTACTCAACTTATAAGATGTTATTAAAGTACCTTTGGTCACCGTGGTATCAAGATACTATCTAACTAAAAGGCTCTATTACTGCTACATCATTGCATATAGGAAGCATTCATGACTTTTATGCATATAGGAAGCATTCATGTTGCTTACACTTTCTCTTTAGTTCTTTGAAAAATTCCATAAACAGCAACATTCTCTTTGTTTTCTATAGAACAGCCTATGTGGAATATATAAAGTCAGACAGAATTGCTACTTGTTCCATTCCATTAATTAATTAAGGATTTTTCTAACTCTTTTGCTGAAATTTTAAAAAAGTATTTGCTTCAAAAAAAAAAAAAGAACAACAAAAGCACACAAAAAAACTAGTTCCTGTAATCAATTTGAATTTTAAAGTCTAACTTTACTGCAGAGAGACTGCCATGTAAATGTTTTCAGCCAAAAGTTCTCATCTTAAGATAAATGATTATTCTTCAGCATAGGAATACAAAAGGAATCTTTTTTTTTTTTTTTTTAGCTGAGCCATCCTGCCACCTGTTGGCAGCTCAACGGCAACTCAGCTCGGGCTGGCCTCGAACAGCTGTTCTGCAGAGCTCAGCTTGCACTCTTGAATGAGCTCTTAACCAACTGAGCCATTTGGCCGGCCCCAAAAGGAATCTTAATTAATGAATATCTTGTGTCTTGCCCTGTTGCTGTCACATAAAGGTAGAAGTCCTATGAGATGATCACTCAGAGAATAAAAAAAAAAAGAAAACAAAGTAAAACATGTCTAAGGACTAATTTCAAGAGTTCTCAAGACAGCCCTCTATCATTCAAGTCACTTTGCAGTTTAAAACATTGTAATGCCTTTCTGCTATTAACTTCCTGTTTTGAGTGTTTCCTAAGATTTTCAGTTCTTTGTTACTGCTTTACTGCTGAGAATTGCTTTCTTCTGTGATACTAAGATTAGTTTTCATTGTGCTTTTTCTTACAACTTCATAACTATAGAATTTGTTCCCTTCAGCAGAAAGTAGTTCCTTGTTATTTTCCCATCTTCACTTATTTCCAATCTACTAGTCAGCCAGGCAACCAGTAGAATGAAAGGCCTGCTGGCATCATTCTGAGCAAGATTTTCTATGGGAAAAGATTTTCTTTCACTCACTTTTTAGTTTTATTATTTTTTTTCAGTGCTGTCTGAGATGAAGACATGAGGTAAAAAGCTCAAATTGGATTTTTAAAAATAAAAACATAGGAAAAGGCACTAGCTCAAAAACATAGGAGACTAAAATGACATCTTAATTCTAAGAACTGAGTATATCTCTTAGATTGAATTCAAAGGATTCTTTATTTTTGGGTCAGCTCAGCTTAGAGAACAGAAGGCACCATGTGGAATAGGCTCTAAAACAATTATACCAACAAGAGTATGTAGTGAAATGGCTAGAAATAATACAACTTGGATTAACCAGGACCCAGTTAACTGAAACTTTCAGTTATCCATAGTTTAGTCTGTTTTTGTCTTTCAGAAAACTAGCTAGGTGATGATTAAACAAACTTATGAAGTTAAAAATCCCTTCTTTTCTGTTATTGGAGGAGAATGAGGTCCATGGCCTAAGGATTAGTACCTATTTTTCTAAATTCAGAGATCTAGCAGCCATCTTTCTTCAGCTTGCAGCAGCTCAGCTCAAGGTGCCATGTTCAATCTTACTTGCAGGTGGGCATAGCCCACCATCCCATGTAGAACTGGAAACCTTGTTGTTAGGAGCACAAGCTCTCACCAGCTGAGCCATCCTGCCACCTGTTGGCAGCTCAGCCATGGCTCAGCTTGTACACAGCTCACTGGCCCATGTGGCAATTGAACCGGCGACTCTGTTGCTCAGAGCACTCTCTTAACCAACTGAGTCACTCATCCAGCCCCTAGCAACCATTTCTTAATAAAGATGGTTAACCACCTAAAATTAACCATCTCCTCTTCAAGAACAAAAAACTCCCTACTTTGTGGATATCAAAGATCATTATAAAATCAGTCCAAAAAACTATTTTCTATAGTTTTCACAGACTATCTACCACACTGAGGGGAAAAAAAAAAAAAAAAGGACTAGACTAGGTACCAAGACCTGATCTAAGTTTCACTGCTGTCTAAGCGTTTGGCCGTGGTGACTTCCTTCTAGTATATTTCAGTGTCTTCCTGTGTTGAATGAGGAGGTATGCTGAATGAAAGGCCCTGTCCCTTTCAAACACTAAAGTGATTTTGAATCTCATAATCCCTGATCTTTAGTGACCACTTTGAGGCACTGCCAGATCCTCAACAAAGATGAGCAATGTTTTTTTTCACAATAGTTAACATGTAATGTGTGCTAGGGAAATTGTATACCTTATTTACAGGGACAACAATGGCTCAGAGAAGTTAAGTAATTGGCCCACGGCCACATTGTCAGAGTTACAGCGTCATAGTTGCAATAAGAACCAGGACTGACTGACTTCAGAGCTCATGTCTGTCTCACCGCATCAGTGGACATATCCCAAAGGCTCTATCAAACTTGGAATTATGAAATGGGAAATACTGATAACATTTATTCAGTAAACTGAAGACAAACCAGAAATATCTATCAACTGTGAACTTGATCTGAAGACTAGGAATTATAGGAAATAGGAAAATGAATTCAATGTGGTTCAAAGATACTATGTGATATGACAGGTTTAAAATAACCATTCATTTAATTTGAAATAAACATTTATATAGCTTGGATATCCAAACAGACATTATTGCCTTTGCTGAATTGGGATTGCTTGCTTCATTGTTGATTGGAATTATGTTAGAGAACTGAATCTAATGCCAGCAATATATATATTTAAGTATCAGCCTTAATGACAAATTCTCATCTTTCAAACATGGATTATATTTTGGAATTGGTAAAATGTCAATAAACCTTTAATGAGAAAAAACTATCTTCTTTATTTTATATCCCATAGCCCTAACCTAGTATCTTTTACTTAAGAGACAGTCAGTAAATGAGGAGCAGCAGGTGCAGGAGAAAGTTCATGTCCCAGCTCAGCAGTCAGGCAGAGAAGAGTTTCAACCTTGCTCTGTCTTTCTGTTCCATTCACATCCTCAGTGGACTGAATGGTGCCTACCCACATTGGAGAGGGCCGTCAGACACATGCAGTAATAATGTGTAACCAGCTCTCTGAGCCTCCCTTGGCCTAGTCAAGTTGACACACAAAATTAATCATCACAATGGATTCATAGGGCAGAGGAGCAGGAGTCATTTAGGATAAGACATTTTTGTTTTTTTTTTTTTTTTTGAGGGCAGTGTTACTGGCTTCACATGTGGGACCGAACCGGTGCCGCTGGCTTCCCAAGCCAGCGCTTAACCACTGCTCCACTTGGCCAGCCCTTGCTTTTTGTTTTGATTGCATCCAGGAATACTCTTAAACCACTGCTAGAAACTACCAAAATTAAAGTATGTTGTATTGTCTGATATGCCATTGGGATCCTTAGAGGCAGGTCTCATAGGAAGGAGCAAACGCTTGCCTCATAATATATTTTTTTCTCTTTTATTGGAAATATTCAAATAATATATTTTCTTATTCACAGTGTTTTAGGTCATAGATGCAGTGTGGCCCTTTGTGTTTTTCATGCAGTGGCTTGAAGGAAGACTACAATGTGATTTTAAAATTTAAGATATTTGTTTATGCCAGTAGTGCTGGAGGATAAATTGCCTTATGAAAGCTGCACTTGTAGGTTCTATGCCCCACAATCAGACAGGCAGTGACTCTGTGTATCTGTGCTGGAAAGTATTTCCCAGAAACAAGTTCTGTAAGGCATAGAACACCTGAGCAATTTAAACATAGGCACGTGGGAAGAGCCACTTTCCTTTAGTTTCCTTGATAATAGTCACTCCCCCTTCATTTTTCTCCTGTGCAAAATAAAACCAACCGTATATTTTTCATGATGGCGTTTTAAACATTCCAAATTATATGTTGCAGACCTACAGGATTTTAAGCAAAGGTATAACCTACACAAATCTCCGTGATCCTAGATAGACAAGAAGAGCGTTCAGGAATAGGAGACATTACGTTCTTTACCTCTAAACGAGAACCACGCAATTATACTATTTTGCAAACCAAAAAGCTATGCCTATTTTTCCTCTCAAAGAGTTCAAGCTTGGGTGTAAAGGTTCCCTTTAAGGCTGATCTTTCAGAAATGGAGCTGGAAGGGCCAGAATTGCTGTTGCAGATAGGCAGGTCCCAGGCTTATTCTTCCTGCCTGTGAATCAGCACATCCTATTATATTTTAAGGAATCACATTTTGCTGCTCCTGCAGTCTTGTGGCATTTCTAATTAAAAGTGCCTGCTCTTCTGAACAGGTTTTAGAAGCTATCAAAAGACACTTTTGTGTTTATTTCCCTTTATTTGTGTTTTTTAGTGTCATTTTTAGATATTGCCTTTAGCAAAGTACGAATATGGAATACTTAGATGTGGTGCTGTTAAAGTGCTTATAGCAGTCAGATCTGGTTACTTACATAAGTAAATAGAAACATCTGTTGGAATATAGAAAGTTTCAACTGGACCAGTGGTTTCCTGAGAGTAGTTTTCTGAGAGGTTTTCTTGGAGTGAAGGTATATTGTCTGGCTTGAAAGTCAATCTAAGGTAGATTTTAAAATTAGTGAAAATGTTAGAGTTTAATTCAGGAGAGAGTAAGAGCTGAAATTGGAGAGAGTAAAATAATAGCAAATAAGAATTCAAGTTTGCAATGACCAGTGTGAAGTTGAAAAGGTCAAATTGTGAGGAGACTCAGGCATCTATCTGTGAATTGAGACATCTGATGACTGAGTTCTGGTTCTCAGTTACTACATTCTTGTTCCAAGGTGTCACAACACAGGTAGGTTAAACAACTTTCCCCAAATCATATGACTAGAATATGATGGCCCTGGGATTCAAAAACCAGAGGTCAGAAACAATGTTACTTTGTGGTATGTGTCCTGAATTTTCCCATCTCTATTTTAGATATTAAATTCCTCCATGATAATACTCTTATTCATGCCCCTTGCCTTCATTAAAAAAAAAGTCTACATTAGCTATTTGTGTTTGAAACTTATCTATTAGTCTTAACAGTGTGGTGATATTTTGTCACCACGTTTCTGTCTTCTACTCTACCTGAACTATGCAATGATGGCTCACTGTTGATGGCTGTACCCATGACTCAAATTCCTGCAACCCCTTTCCAAAAGTAATTAAGCTGGGACTTTGCTCCTAAATTCAAAGTCCTGGCTTTATTTTTCTCTTCTGCCCCATTGCTGCCTCAGACCCAGCTCTGAGAAGAAGAAAATAATACCAAAGGTAGCAGTAGGAGCCAGAATTTGAATATCTTAAAGAGAAGTAAATAACCTTGTTTTCAGGTAGAGGGGACTAAATTGATGTTGGGGACTAGCCCTGTTTCCTTGAGAAATGATTTTCATTTATTTAACCGTATTCATGCATAAGAACGTTATTTAGTTTGCCTTAGGATACCCCTGAGGCTCTTTCACCTTCTTAAGCTATTTGTTTGATTATGTTGACTTGGCAGGAAAAGGTATTTGAACATGTTAATATTCAAATATTGTCGTTTGAAAAACAAGCCAGCAGAACAAACTATACCCCACTGTGTTGCTACATTGTAAATCTCCTTATTTTGAAAGTCACAATATGTTCTTAACCAGTGCCCCTTGATCTCACCCACTCCAAGCTTTTATGATAATATAAAGGTTACTGTATGTTAGATACTAGATAATGCAATACTATTTATTTGTTTCACCAACTTGCTGTCATAAAGTGAAAAATATTTTAAAAAGTTGCTGGTCAGCAGTGGAATAGTAGATTATCAAAATACTCTACCACAGATAACAATGATAAATTCTGAACAAAATGAAAACAAACACACACAGTATTATTTAAAGGTATGAAGAAGAACTGTAAGCAGGTAGAAACTGGCCATAAAAGGTAAATACTCTGAAGTCCACATGTATGAGGCTCCTTCTCCTGAGGGCATCTTATTCAGCGTGGCCTGCCAAGAAGTAGAACTCAAGTGTAAAGCTCCAGTTTTCTTACCTTGAGGTGTCAGTGGACAGCACTCAGAAGAGCACAAGAGCCTGGAATTGAAGAAGAAAATTCTGGAATGAATGGAACCCTTAAGTATCAGTATAATTAACCTCAAATTCTTGGCTAAATCCTGTGTAATGCTTTTAAGAAGCTCCATGGAGCCCAACAGAAAGGACCTGTGAGAGAAATTAGCGGATAAATGCCACAGATGAGAAAAGGTGTGGAGTTTGAGTCCCACCAAATATTTCAGGACTTTGGTGAAGTAAACCAAGTCTCCACAAGTTTAATAAGCCAGGTATCCCACTGCATCCTAGAATAAAAGCCAATGTTATTCAGGAGACATAAATATAATTCAGTGTCTAAAATGTTTTATCTAAAATGTCCATCATGTGTGTGTGTGTGTGTGTGTGTGTGTGTGTATGAATGAATATATATATATATATATATATATATATATATATATATATATATATATATATTTCAGTGTCAAGAATAAAAGCAGTGCATAGAAAGACTCAAAGATGACTCAGAAGTTGAAATTAGAAGGCAAAGGCTTTTTCTAAAAGTTTATTTTTTCAATTAAACTTGACATTCAATATTATTTTATATTAGTTTCATGTGTACAGCATAGTATTAAGATATTTATAGGGCCAGCCTAGTGGCGCAGTGGTTAGGCGCTGGCTTGAGAAGCCAGCGGCCCTGGTTCGGGTCCCACATATGAGAGCCAGTGACACTGCCCTTAAAAAAAAAAAAATATATATATATATATATATATATATATATATATATATATATATTTATTTATTTTACAAAGTTATTCCCCTAATTAGCCTAGCACCTATATGATCCTATATATAGTTATTACAATATTTTTGACTATATTTCCTATGTTGTATTTTACATCCCCTTGATTATTTCATAACTACCAATTCGTACTTCTTAATCTCCTCACCTTTTTTACCCAGCCCTCCAAACCTCCTCCTATCCCACAATGATGATCTTATTCTCTGTACCTATAGTCTGTTTCTGTTTTATTTGTTCATTTATTTTGTTCTTTAGATTCCACGTATACGTGAGATCCTATGGTATTTCTCTTTCTCTGTTTGATTTACTGCACTTAGCATAATACCTTCCAGGTTCATCAGTGTTGTTGCAAATGGTAAGATTTTATTTTTTTATGGCCAAATAATATTCCATTGCATATATATACTACATCTTTACCCCATTGTCTACTGATGGGCACTTGGGTTGCTTTCGTATCTTGGCTATTGTAAATAATGCTGTAATGAACATATGGGTGCATATATCTTTTTGAATCAGTGTTGGATTTCTTTGGATAAATACCCAGAAGTGGAATTCCCAGGCCATAGGTAGTTCTATTTTTAATTTTTTGAGGAACCTCCATAGTGTGTTCCATAGTGCCTGCAACAATTTGCAATCCCACCAACAGTGCACATGGGTTCCCTTTTCTCCACATTTTCACCAACACTTGTTATTTGTTGATTTATTAGTGGTGGTCATTCTAACAGGTGTGAGGTGATATCTCAATATGGCTTTAATTTGCATTTCTCTAATGATTAGTGAGGTTGAGCATCTTTCATGGGTCTATTGGCCATGTGTGTGTCCTCTTTGGAGGAACATCTGTGCAAATGCCCTGACCATTTTTTAATTAGATTATTTGTTATCTTGGTGTTGAGTTGTATGAGTTCTTTATAAATTTAGGATATTAATCCCTTATCAGATGTATCATTGGCTAATATCTCCTTCCTTTAAGTAGATTGTCTTTTCATTTTGTTGGTGGTTTCCTTTGCTGTGCAAAAAATTTTGTTTTTGTGTAGCTCAATTTGTTTATTTTCTCTTTTATTTTCCTTGCCTGAGGAGATAGATCAGAAAAAAATACCACTAAGAGAAATGTCAGAGAGTTTACTACCTATGTTTTCTTCTAGGAATTTTGTAGTTTCATGATTACATATAAGTCTTTAATCCATTGAGTTTATTCTTGTATGTGGTGTAACAAGAGATCTACTTTCATTTTTTTTGCATGTGTCTTTGAATCATATTGAGCTCATTTTCGTATTTCCTGCAATTCCTAGTCTTCAGATCAAATTCATGGTTAATAGGTATTTCTTGTCTGTCTTCAGTTTATTGAATAAGTGTTATCAGAATTTTCCATTTCATAATTCCAAATTCAACAGAGCCTTTGGTATATATCCACCAATGCTGTGAAAAAGACATGAGCTCTGAAGTCAGCCCTAGTTCTTCTCGAAACTATGATGCTGTAACTCTGACAATGTGGCCGTGGGCCAATTACTTAACTTCTCTGAGCCATTGTTGTCCCTGTAAATAAGGTATACAATTTCGCTAGCACACATTACATGTTAACTATTGTGAACAAAAAACATTGCTCATGTTTGTTAAATCTTTGTCTTTTGATACAAATAAATGGAAGCATATGCTGTGTTCATGGACAGGAAAAAGATGCCATGTCACGGTAAGTATAAGAAGATAGGAGTGGCTATTTAAATATATCAGACAAAGTAGACTTCCTGTCAAAATGTTTATCAGAAATAAAGACGGACATTTCATAATGGATCAATTTATAAGGAATACATAAAAATCCTAAATATGCATGTGACTAGTAGAGCTTAAAAATGTAGGAAGGAGGGCCTGCCGAGTGGCGCAGTGGTTAAGCGCTGGCTTGGGAAGCCAGCGGCCCCAGTTCGGGTCCCACATATGAGGGCCAGTGACACTGCCCTCAGGAAAAAAAAAAATGTATGAAAGAAAACTTGACAGAACTAAAGAGAGAAATAAAAACAATTCACAATCATAGCTGAAGATTTAACACCTCTCTCTAAGTAGCTAATAGAACAAATAGACAAATTGAAAGGGTGTAACTGACATGAACAACACTATCAGCCAACCTGACTTATGTGACATTTATACAACATTTTATCCAACAATACAAAATACATATTCTTTAAAATTGCAAAATTCAATTGAATGTTCATCAAGATAGGCCATTTGCTAGAACATAATGTAAGCCTTAACAAATTTTGAAAGACAAAAATATTATAAAATATGTTCTCTAGCCAGCAATAAGACATCTAGAAAAGCCCCAAATACTTGGGAAACTTTTCACTTCTAAATAATACATGAGTCAAAATAAAAATCATAAAAGAAATTAAAAATAAGAAAGTTATAGAGATAAAAATAGAAATGAATGAAATAGTAAATGGAGAAATAAGAGAAAAATCAAGAAAGTAAAAATTTGGTTGTTTGAAAAGATTATTAAAATCGATAAACTCCTATATCAAGTTATTAAAGAGAGAAAAAACCATGTATTACCAATGACAATAATTAAAAAGGAGACATCACTAGAAATTAAAAAGATAACAAGGCAGTATTATGAAGTTAGGCCAATAAATCTGAGAACTTAGATGAAATGAACAATTTTATCAAAATCATAACTTATTATAACTAATACACAGACAAATAAAAAATCATAATAGCCCTATAAATAATAAAGACATAATATATATATAACTTTCCATAAAGATAAACACAGGCCCAGATGCTTTCACTGGTGAATTTTAGCAAACATTTAAAGAAGTTATATGAAACTTCAGAAAATTGAGAAAAGAACACTTTACAAATCATTTTATGAGGACAGCATAATCTTGAAAACAAAACCTGATAGATATTTCAAGAAAATTACAGATCAATATCCCTCATGAAAATTTCCCTAAAGTCATTACCAAATTGTACAAACTAAGTCTATTCATATATAAACAGGTCATACATACATGTTGATCAATGGTCTATTCCAGGAATGCAAGTTTGGTCCAATATTTGAAAATCAACCAATATAATTCACACCTTGACCAATTAAATGGTAAAATTACTTGAGTATCTTAAAATATGCAGAAGAAAAACATTTGATTAAATTCAACATCCATTCATGAACTGGGAATAAAAGGGAGCTACCTTAACCTAGTAAAGGATATTTACAAAAAATTACAGCTAACTACATACTTAATGGCAAAGGTCTGATATATTGAGGCTTAAGAGTGGGAATAGTTTGTCTGCGTTTACTACTTCTGTCCAACATTGTACTAGATAGGTAAAGAAATACATGGAATATAGATTTGAAAGGCAGATGTAAACCAAATCTGTTCACTGATTGTCCATTGTCCACAGAAAATCCTAGCAAGGTATCAACCAAACCCACTCAACCAAATAAAGAAAAACCCAACAACAAAACACCTATTCTAACTTATAAATGAAATTAACAAATTCTTAAGATATAAGGCCAAAAAAGAAAACAAAAGAAGTGTATTTCTATACACTAACTGCAAATAATTTTACAGTTAAGTTAAATAATTCCTTTTAGTATAGAATCAACAAACATAAAACACCTGGGGAATAAATATAACAAAATATATGTAAGACCTCTCTGCACTTAAAACTGTGCTGCGTAAAACTAAAGAGGGTCCAAATAAATGGAAAGCCTTACTATGTTCCTGGATTGGAAGACTAATGCATTCAATGTAATCCCTATCAAAATCTGATCTAAATTTTTAATAGAAATGGGCAAGATAATTTTTAAAATTCTATAAAAATGAAAGAACTAAAATAACCAAAATAATAGTGAAAGAGAACAAAGTTGGAAAACTCAAAATACATGATATTAACTCTTACTATAAGCTATTACAATGAAGACAATGTGGAAATAGCATAAAGATAGACAAATAGATCAATGTAACAGAATAGAGTCTAGAAAGAGCTTCATAATTATATGGTCAAGTGATTTTTTCAACAAAGGTACCAATATAGTTCAGTGTGGAAGGGGAAATCTACCATTGGAGCTACTACAACTGGATACACATATGAAAACAAATTGATTTTGATTCTTACCTCACAGTGCACATAATAATTGATTAAAATTGGATCAGGACTTAAATGCAAATCTAAAGCTATAATGGTTCTAGAAAATACATAGGCAAATATCTTTAAGATCTTAGGCTAAATGAAGGTTTTATAGACAAAATAAAAAGCACGACACATAAAATTAAAAATTGATAAATTGTATCAAGTTTTAATATGTTTGCTCATTAGCACACACTAAGAAACTGAAAACACAAGCCAATAATTTGGAGAAATATTCTCAACACGTAACCACTAAAGGGCTTATATCCATGCTATATAAAGAATCTTACAAATTAATAATAAAAAGGAAAAAAATAGATAAGAGAATTGGACAGTTTACAAAAGAAGGTATACCAATAGACAATGAATAGATGTAAAGACACGCAACAACATTAAGTGGCAGATAGATGCAAATTAATCTAATATGGGATAACATTTTATGCCCACTAAAATTTAGACTAAAATAAGAAACACTGACAATTTAAAATATTGGCAAGGATGTAAATCAACTTGAACACTCAAATGTTGCTGGAGGGAGTATAAAGTAGTACGACCACTTTGGAAAACTGCTGTTAATCTACATGACCCAACAATTCCATCCCCAGGTATTTACCTAAAACAAATGAAACCATATGTTCACAAAAAGAATTGTACAAAAATACATAGAGTAGCTTTATTCATATAAATAATCCAAATGTCCATTTGAGTGTGAATAAACAGATCATCATATATCATGGAATACTACTCATCAATAAAAAGTAATAAACTATTGTACATGCAACAACAGCTCAAAAACATTATGGTAGGTGAAAAACCCAGTATGATCTGAAAGGGTATATATGGTATAATTCTATTTATATGAAGTTTAAGAAGTAGCAAAATTCAGGTAGAGTAATAAAAATCAGGATGTGGTTATGGAGGTAGGGTTTGACTGGAAAGGAGCACATGTGAATTTTATGACATGACAGAAATGTTTTATATCCCTGATTAGCCTGGTGGTTATATAGCTACATAAATTTATTTATGAAAACTGTTTTATTCTGTACTCTGGAGATCTGTTTATTTCATTGTATATAAATTCAAAAAAATTACTAGTTTCCTGTACATGTCTAGAGCTGGCTCTAGTCCTGCATCTGATTGTCTATCCAGTTCTCTCTCATTTCCATTTCTAGTTCTGCCCCATGTTTAGAAATCACATTTCACACTGCTGAGGGCTCTATATGCATTGTGCAGTGTACCCATCATGACCTTCTGAAGTAGGTGCTGCGAGGAGCTTGTCCATCTGACTATCTGTCCACACATGTCACCTGACTTGGGCCTGTATGATCTAATGACATTTCTTGCTCTAGCTTTACTTTATTCACTGCTAAAACTTGTTTTCCTTAATGGTTCAATCCCAACTCATGCCAAACTCTTTATTTAAGGAGTTCTCTCAATCGAGTACTGAGTTGTTCCTGTCTAAATCATTTCATCTCATTGTGCCTTACGTATTCTGTTTTTAATGAGAGAAATAGTAACATGCATCACTGAATGTGTGTTGAGGAACACAAAAACAATGGATTTCATTGGTGGCATGAAATCCTGAATATCTAAGGAAATATTGAATATGTACTAGTTTATTAATAACAGTGATTTAGTTCATGTTCTTTAATGCCAAATAGCACCAAATTCATATAATCTAAATATTCAGTAGAATGAGGAGACTGTTTTTAGTACTTTATTTGTTGAAAAATCCAAAATGACTACATGCTCCCAAAATGGACTACAGCTTCCTGAGATGATTTCCCCAGAAGCCAAATCCCAGGAAGTCATGAAGGAAAGGGAGACATTCTTGATAAAGATTACAGCCAAGCAGCAAGATAGAAGCAGGGCAGCTAGCTCTCCACTTATGGCTCCTGATATGTAGAGAAAATTAGCAATTTTTCATCTCGTTGAGGAGAGAAACAGGCCAGTAACATTACATTCTCCTGTGTCTAATCAGAAAACCAAAATAGTAGAACTTACATATTCTCATCGGGGAAGCTGTCGGGTAGTGTGCTTAGTGAAGGACAGATTGTGACTTTCAAAAGAGGGAAATTTACAAATGTAGTAACACAAAGGTAGTGACAGATGCAGAACTGAAGAACCGCAGGGTAGAGAAAGGCTTTTTAGCTGATGCTTATTAAAAATCTGCGTGGGACGTGAGAAACTTTTCATTCTGCACCAACACATTCATCTAAGGGTATTTGTCTCTGTGATATGAAGGAAACAAAATCCTATGATTCTTAAGCTTTTCTACCAAAATGCTCCAATAATGGATGAAACCACATGTTTACCCCCAGGAATCTGAGGGAGACACAGAAGCAGAGAGGAGGCTTGGCAGAGGAAGAGGGTATAGTCCTATGCCAGTGAGAAAGTTTCTGGATATCTTCTGTTTTATCTTTTTAAAAATTATGTAAATAGCACCCACATTTATTTGAAGAGTTTTGCAATACTTTCACTTCTCAATTAAAGTTAATTTGCCACATTTATCATGTGATTTTTTTTCTTTTTAGTTTCTGACTTAATTTGGGAAACTAGATGAATACATTATCAATGGTTTTGATTTACTTGTTAAGTTTTCCTACCCTTTCAGAGGACCATATGTAAATAGTCTATGTTGTTCCTTTTTCTACTGTTCTTTGGTGAGCCCAATTCTAGAAAGGTGGGGCATGGTGAGGGGGTTGGGAGGGCAGGCAAGCAACAGAGAGTGAACATCTACCTTCCTCCAGTTTTACATCCCCGACATCTGTGGTTTCCTTCCAAGCATCAACACTGGCAAGTGGGCCAATTGCGAAAGCATGGAAATATAACTCTGGAATTTATTGCTCAATGCTGATGCCAACCAAAGTAATTGGAAGGAGCTGGGGATCAGCAGCCTTAGGATGCTCTCCAACAGGCTCAAGTTAACCTTTCGTGATATGTCATTTTCTTCTTTTTCATAACATTATTCTTGGAGACACAAATTTTTCCAAGAGTTCTTCCTAGATAATTTTTATGTTATTTTTATTTATTTTTTTTAATGTTTTTTTATTTTTGTAGGCACAACAACCTATAATACTTTTTTTTTTTTTGAGGGCAGTGTCACTGGCTCTCATATGTGGGACCCGAACTGGGGCCGCTGGCTTCCCAAGCCAGCGCATAACCACTGCACCACTAGGCCGGCCCCCTAGATAATTTTTAAAGAACCATGTTTATAGCACCCATGATTATACTTTGCGTCTATATTTTATTATTCTAACATGGGTTTCATAGATTTGTGTGCTATAGCAGGCAAACCAGCAGTAACATATGCACAGAGCAGCTTGGCCTGAGCTCTATCTGTATCTGATCCTATTCCCATGGTGTTCTTTCCTTCCCTCGATCTGAGACTTTAAGGATGCAAATTATTTCACTTGTTCTTTCCTTTTCCTGTCTTTGTTTAGTCTCAATCCCTCCTAGAGGCATGCATGGAGATCTCTCTCTTTCTCTCTCCACTCCACCTCAAGGTTGACATACTTTGCAAAATTTTCCCTGAATTTATTAATTTAACTTCTGTTTCTATAATCTAACCTGGATGCTTTCTCCTTCTTGCTCTAATACACATTTCTTTCTCTGATTGATATGTCCACAAAACAATCTTGCATGGATTATGATGGTAGCAATCCGTGATAATACCATTTATTTGTAAGGCTTTGTAGGCACAGAGTACAATATACACTGAGCGTTTGCTAGATGTCAGATACTTACTACATGTGTTTATTTAGTACTCATAACTTTTTGAATTTGCAATAATTACTGTCACATTTTGCAGATGAAGAAACTGAAACACAAAGAGTTTAGCAATTTGCACAAGGTCCTAGTTCTCAGCAATAACTGCAGAGCTGAGATTTGAACTGATTCAGTTTGATTCAATATATAGTGCTATACTGACATTAACACTAATTTTAAGAGTGTTATTATGGTAGCCATTTTGCCCAATCTCTTTGTTTTGCTAGAGTAATTAACACTAAATCCTGATATTTAGGTACCTTTTAATTTCTCTGTAGATTTCTCATTGTAGTGAACCAACAGTCTAAAGATTAGAAATTACCACCAGGAAACCTACTTATGTTAATAGGCAAGCAGACAAATGACCAGTTCAGTGTTGACTTGAGTCTTTGAGAAGAGTATATGTTCAGAAATTGATGGAGCTATTGAATGTGCTGTCATAGCAACATTGATTTTTAAACCTAAAAGGGGTCTTAGAGAATAATAATAACAGTAATAATACTAATATCTACTAGGCACGCCAAGCTTTCTATATTCTAGGTCTTTTGCTAAGATCATTATGCACATTATTTATTTTATTAAATCCTCAGAATTACACTAGGAGGTAGGCTATCATTTTGTACTATGATCACTTTACAAGTGAGAAAATAAAATTATTATAGTTTGATAACTTGCCCAAGTGGTATTTGGCAAAGTTGAGATTCAAATACTTCATTCAGTTTGTGTTCTTAAATATTGTTACTTATTAATGGTTACTATACCCACAGATTTTTACAGATGATGAAATTCAGTTTTAAAGAAGTTACTTGGCTTTCCCAGATCCCACAGCTAGCCAGTGGTAGAGCTGAAAATTTTACTTGAGGCTTCTTCCCATTAGCTTGTCACATTTTCTTTCATATATATACATACATATACTAACTTTCAACTATTACCATTCTTTTCTTCACTCCTTCCTTTATTCAATGCAAAACCAAGGGTCAGATTAATGCAGAGCACAAAGTACAACAAAGGATACGAACATGAATATGTCTTCTAAGATCGTATAACCTAATGACGGTAGGAAAGAAAAATACATAAGCAGCTGATTATGTTTCAAAGCAGAAAGTATTACATATTAAAAGTACAAGCAAAGTGCTATGGCAATGCAGAGTAAGACAAAAGCAGTCTTAAATTGGACTTGAAAATAACAGAGAATGTGGAATACGAAATGAGCCTGAAAGAGGAATAGGGGGTTTGAAGGCAGGGTAGTTTATGTAGGTAAGAATATAAAAACCCACTAGGTGCCATGAGAAGTACAGAGGTGGTCCAAAGAACAGTCTCTCATCAGAAGGAAGTGAAATGCTTCCTAAAGAGATAAGACATACACATGTGAAGTGAAAGTGAAGAGTGAAGTGTTAAAGAGCTGTAGGAGGTCAGAGGTAGAGAAATAACTATAAGCTAGAGTAGTCAGCGAAGGTGCATGGAGGAAGCAGAGCCTAACTAGAAGCTTGGAAGATGGGCAGGGCTTCAAGAGGAGTGAGGAGGTAGTGTAGGCAAGGAGAGAATCCTAGGTACAGACATGTGGGAATGCACAAAGGTGTTTAAGGCATCGTGAGGAGATGTACAATAGCGTGTGTGTGGGTGTGTGGGTGTGCGTGCATATGTGTGCTCATGTGGTGGTTAAAGAATAATTGCTGCAGACAAGAAAAGCTGGGTAGGTTCTGCCATCAGGCAGTGTGTGACATGTGTCAGTTAGAAGTGAGGGACCCAATACAGTGTCCTGTAGACAGCTGAATAATGACAAACCCTGGAGAAGATTGTTATATAGCCCTGAGTGATTGCAGCTCATGCATCAGTCATATGAGTCCCCTTGGGTGAGTGTAATCTTGTTAACAGCTTCAACTTTCAGCATAAAGAGCAAAAATAGTCCATGGCATACAAGTTGTTTATATTTAAAGGCTCTCTTTTTTTTTAAATAGGGAAACAACAATATTTTTGATGTGCAAAATCTGGATAAATGCTAAAGGGATCTGCATCAACTTACATTGCTTTTCTATAATTATTCAGTATGGTGGTCTCTAATATACTTGTGTGAAAATTTAAATAGATTGCCAGTGATCAAGAATTTGAGTTCTGGGGGCTGGCCAAGTAGCTCAGTTGGTTAAGAGTTGGCTTAGGAGTGCGAGCTCCGAGCAACAGGGCTGCCAGTTTGATGCCCACATGGGCCAGTGACACTGCACCCAAACTGAGCTGTCGCTGAGCTGCCAACAGGTAGCAGGATGGCTCAGCTGGTGTAACAACAAGATTGACTGTTCGATGGTGAGTTACGACCACCCGCAACTAAGACTGAACTTGACACCTTGAGCTGAGCTGCTGCCCAGATGACTCAGTGGATAGAGCATGCACTCTTAACAACAAGGCTGTTGGTTCAATTCCTGTATGGGATAGTGGCTACGCCCACCCGCAACTAAGATTGAACACAGCACCTTGAACTTAGATGCCACGAGCTGCCTTAGGGAAGCCAGATAGCGACTGGCGCCCTCCACAACGAAGATTGAAGAACAACAATTTGTCTGTTCCCCTTCCCCAATTCCCCAACACTGTTCCCCTCCCCAAATTCCCCAATAAAATCTTTTAAAAAAAAAGAATTTGAGTTCTGGCGTATGAAAGTAGCATAGTAGGAGAGGCAGCAGAGAGATGAACCTGACTTAGATGAGGAATCATTATGAGTGTAGAGAGTCTCCATCTGCCACACTTTTGGGATCTGCGGCATTCATGTTGAGGCCATGCTCCCCATGAGCTGCTTCCAGCTGATGTCAGAGCATGACGGGGTGACAGGGCCTGGCCATTTCTGCCCAATGCAGGACTCCTCTGTGATTGATGTTTGCATTGGAGTGCACCATTGGGCTTGCCAAGACTTTCTCTACTGCATTGTTGTCTGAGACTCTTCCTAAAGGATGCTCCCTTCTTCCCCTTTTCCTTTCACAGATGTCAGCATAGCATCTTGGTCTGAAGACTTTCTCCTCTTGGCTCCCTACCCACCACAGTACATCTCTTGCACTCATATTCTTTATGGGTATCTCTGTCTTGGAGGACCCAAACTTGTAATCATCTTTTTGATGATCTAAATCTAGCAGAACAATGGTCTAGAATAGGGGTCAGCAAAGTTTTTCCATAAAGGGTCAAATAGTAAATATTTTAGAGTTGGTGGCCACATACGGCATCTGTCATATTCTTTTTAATTTTTTTTTCTTACAACGCTTTACAACCATAAAAACCATTTTAACTTGCAGGTTGTAAAAATCTAGCTGTAGTTTGCCTAACCCTCCTGCTCTAGGATATAAAGAAACTAGTTTTGGAGGTATTTGCTTATTCAGTACCTGTTTCCATTTTTATCATCTGTAAAATGGGGCTCATTTCTGTCCAATAAGCTCACAGAAATGTTTGTTAGCTCTACCAGTGACAGTGAGTAGTTTCAAATAGTTATAGGGTCTGAAGGAGGAGTAGACTGAGATGAGGTAGAAATTTATGAGGCAGAGATGAATGCCAATGAGTATATGTGATCTGAGGCAGAAAGGTTCTGAGGAAGAGAGAAAAGTTACCAGAATAATAACAGTGAGCACATCAGAAACCCTACCTTCAATTACTGCTCTAAATCAGATGTGCATGAGAACTTTGAAGGAGAATGGAAGGAGAAAGCTAGAGAATAAGAATAGATGGGAAAAAAAAAGACAATGAATAAAGAAGGAAAGCAGAAATTATTTAATATTTTTTATCTACATAATAAATGGCTGAGAAAAGATGTAATGGAAAAGGAGAGAAAGAATATGCAACCTATGGTAGTAGATAGACAACCTAAAGTTTGATTGAAAGTGTAAAGTTTGAAACAAATTATGGTGTTTTGTTTTGTTTTGTTTTGTTTTAAGGTTTTATTGGGGAATTGGGGGAGGGAACAGCATTGGGGAATCAGGGAAGGGGAACAGACAGGTTGCTGTCCTTTTTTCCTCAGTCTAGTTGTGGAAGACGTTGCTTCACAGGCCCATGTTGGTATTGTGATCATTGCACTCTTCTTGGCTGAGGCAGTCGCTCACTGGCTATTGGCAGGCAGCTCACACCAGCTCTAGCCATTCATACTGGCTGTGGGTCACTCACAGTAGCTTATGGCAGCCCACAGCAGCCCACTGCAGCCTACACTGTCACTGGAAACTCACAGCAGCCCAGTTCCAGGTCGAGCTGTTGTTCATCATCTTAGCTGTAGAGGGTGCAGCGTCACTGGCCCATGTGGGATCCGAACTAGCGACCCTGTTGCTCAGAGCTCAAGCTCCCAAGCCAACTCTTAACCAGCGCACCACTCAGCTGGCCCCAGAAATTATGTTTTACATTGCATAAAGGTAATTCTCCAGGAGAGAAAGGTGTAATGGAACCCTGATTAGAATCAATTATGATGAACTCAAGAAACACATTCTTAATAATATGGATTTTTGGAGCTTGATATTAATGTGAGCTTGCAGAGATTTGGTGTTATTTTAATGACTGCATTAGAAGAAATTTAGGACACGTAAATAGAACAATTATATAAGTTCTGTTCATTCCCTCTAGGAAAATGTATGCTTCAGATGTAGAAATCTTTGTTGTATATTAAATGTTCTGGTAAAAGAAACATTCTGGTGTGGTGTTAGATTAGAAAATAGAAGTATTAAATAGAAATAAAGTGAGGGTCAAAATAACTATCTGGGGCAGATATATGTTGTATTTTGTTACACCTTTCTCTTTTTCAGGGCACACGTTACAGTTAGGCTGGGACAATACCTATGAATTCTATTTAGTGATACGGGGGCCGAAATGATGCAAGCCACTTACATAGCTGGATCTTACAACATTTTTTTTAAATTAAAGTTGATTGGGGTGACAAATTGGTTTTATATATACAATTCTATAATACATCATCTATATATCACATTGTGTGTTCACCACCCAGAGTCAGTTTTCCTTCCATCACCATATATCTGATGCCTTTTACTCTCGCCTACCACTCTCCTCCCCATCAACCTTCTGGTAACCACTGAGCTATTATCTTTGTCTATGAGTTTTTGTTTCTTCATTTGTTTGTCTTATTCCTTTGTTGTTTTCAGTTTTATATACCATGTACAGTGAAATAATATGGTTCTCAACTTTTTCTCTCTGACTTATTTTGCTTAGTATGATAATCTCAAAATCCATCCATGTTGTCACAAATGGCACTATTTCATCTTTTCTGATGGCTGAATAGTATTCCATTGTGTATATATATCACAACTTCTTCATTCAATCATCTATTGAAGGACACTTTGGTTTCCATGTCTTGGCCAACATAAATAAAGCTGTAATGAACATCAGAGCACATATATCTTTACAGATAAATGTTTTCCAATTTTTGGAGTAGATACCCAAGACAGGGATTGCTGGGTCATATGGTAATTCTATTTTTAATCTTTTGAGGAATCTCCACTTTGCCTTCCATAGCAGCTACACCAATCTGCATTCCCACCAACAGTGTATGAGGGTTCTGTTTTCTCCACAGCCTCTCCAACACTTGTTATTATTTGTCTTGGTGATGATAGTCATTCTAACTTGTGTGAGGTGATATCTCAGTGTGGTTTTGGTTTGCATTTCTCTGATGATTAGTGATGTTGAGCATTTTTTCATATGTCTATTGGCCATTTGTATGTCCTCTTTGTAGAAATGTCTATTCAGGTCCTGTGCCCATTTTTTAAATTGGATTATTTGTTATAAATTGTGCTGGGAGAATTGGAAAGCCATGTGCAAAAGAGTTAAACTAGACTGCTATCTGTCACTGTGTACCAAAATTAATTCAAAAATAGATGAAAGACCTAAACATAAGACCTGACACAATAAACTGCATAGAAGAAAACATAGGTACTAAACTTATGGACCTTGAGTTCAAAGACGATTTTATGAATTTGACTTCAAAGGCAAGGGAAATAAAAGCTAAAATAAATGAATGGGACTATATCAAACTAAAAATCTTTTGCACAGCAAAAGAAGCCACTGACAAAATAAAGAGGCAACCAACCGAATAGGAGAAGATTTTTTTAAAACAGCGCCTCCGATAAGGGGCTAATATCTAAAATATATAAGGAACTCATATAACTCAACAACAAAAATAAAACATTTCTCTTGACCCTGCAGCTCTCTTTTCTGCTTCAGTGACTTTGGAGGCCAAATGATGCAGTTGGAATAGCTATAAGTTGAAGGAGGGTAGCACAACGTTTGACATACTGTGCCTGAGTGAGAAATAAACTGTAGTTGAGCTAATCCAATGATATTTGGTAATTTATTTGTCATTTTAACAGAATATTGCCAATATCGACCAGTAGAGATTCCACAGGTGCTGAGCCACAGTCAATGGCTTCCTACATGTAAAGCTCAGGAAAACGTCTGAATGTTAAGTTTGGTTAACCAATGTCATTAAAGAATGACGTACAGAAATGCCTTCTGCTGAAAAGCAGATTAAGAGGAAAGCAGATGTTCCTGGAATCATGTGAAGGGTACAGAATTTTAACAAAGAAATAATAAGTTAAAAAAGCCCAATAAATGATATGTGTCCAGATGTACTCAAGCAAGCCTTTAAAGGCTACTGGAAAAGGGTCAAGTCAGACATGACATGTACTCCTTGGAGATATCAGTAATGAGGCCAAATATGATGGTGATTGCTGGTGGTGTTAGTTTTGGTGGTGCATTATTAAATTCCATTTCTTAATGTTTAAAAACTAGTGAATAGAGAAGGTTCTAAAGAGAAATTACTATGGAAAATGGTAATAGGTAATGCATTAAAGAATAAGTATCCATGTAGAGGCCTGATGTGGTAATTCACCTGAAATATAGCTCTGATCTTTCCAGACCCCTGCTTAAAACCATAATGGTGCCCCCTGTCTCCTCCCTGGAGCACCATGCATGCTTGTCACAGTGAATTATATACTGTTGTGGTGGTGAACACACAATGTGATATATAGATGATGTATTGTATACTTGAAACGTATGTAATTTTACTAACCATTGTCACCCCAATAAATTTAAACAAAACAAAAATTATGTATTGTTTCCCAAATGAACCTTCCATTCTCCCACTTTAATGGCTTTCCTTGGTTTCTTTGTGGACATATTCTTCTTTGCCACTTTTTGTCTGCTGAAATCCTAGCTCTTTTTCAAGGTTAGATCAAATGCCACCTTCCACATACAGGATTTCTTGCTGACTCTAATATGTAATTTCCTTCACTTCTTTCACAGAACTAATAAATTTCTGATACCACTTTCTTTCTAGTTATACTATAGTTATTTGTGTGCATGTCTTTTTTCCCCAACTATTTTGTAAACTACTTGAGATCATGTCAGATTTATTTATTTATTGGTATACCTCCAAGTACAAATTAGAATTTCGGTCCTTGGATTTAAAATAAATAAATAAATAAATAAATAAATAAATAAATAAATAAATAAATGTGCAATTCAGTTGGAGATAATTGAAGAATGAAAAACAAACAAACAAAAAAACCTCCACCCTGTATACTGTATACCTTTAGCATTACCAGATAGTAAAACATGTATGTATATATATATATATATATATACACACACACACACACACACACACACACACACACATACACATACATACATATATTTTCCCCTTGGGTCGGCCGAGTGGTGCAGTGGTTAAGCGCTGGCCTTGGAAGCCAGCGGCCCCGGTTCGGTCCCACATAAAAAAAGATATATTTTCCCTTGGTTCCCTTGCTTTTATTTTGTTATATTTTGAAATTTTCAATTACAATTGATATTCAGTATTATTTTATATTAGTTTCAAGTGTACAGCATAGTGATTAGACATTTATATCATTTATGCAGATTAGTCTACTACCCACCTGGCACTATATGTAATTGTTGCAACATGATGGACTATGTGCTCTATGCTGTACTTTACATCCATGTGACTATTTTGTTACTACCAATTTGTATGTCTTAACCCTTTTTACTTTTTGACCCAGCTTTCCAATCCCCCTCCTCTATGGCAACAACCAGTTATCTCTCTGTATCTGAGTCTGTTCCCATTTTGTTTGCTCATTTATTTTGTTTTTTCGATTCCACATATAAGTGAGATCATATAATACTTGTCTTTTTTAGTCTGATATTTCACTTAGCATAATACCCTACAGGTTCAATAATGTTGTTGCAAATGGTAAGATTTCATTCTTTTTTATGGCCAAGTAATGTACCATTATATATGTGCCACATTTTCTTTATCTAATTATCTACTGGCAGGGATTTAGGTTGCTTCCATATCTTAGCTATTGTAGAAAATGCTGCAGTGAACATAGCGGTGTATATATCCTTTTGAATTAGTGTTTTGGATTTCTTTGGATAAATAGGCAGAAGTGGAATTGCTGGATCATCAGGTAGTTCTATTTTTAATTTATTGAGTGTTGTACACCTGAAACGAATAAAAAAAAAAAAAAGAGAAACTGCCATATTGTCTTCCATAGTGCCTGCACCAATTTGCAGTGTACAAGGGTTTTCTTTTCTCCACATCTTTACCAATACTTGTTTGTTGATTTATTTATAAGAGCCATCTTAATTTCTTGTAATAGTGTTTTGGTGGTGATGAATTCCTTCAGCTTTTTCTTGTCTGGGAATCTTTATTTCTACTTTGATTTAAATGATAGCCTAGCTGGGTAGTGTAGTGTTGGTTTTAGGTCCTTGCATTTTATTACTTTGAAGAATTGGTGCCAATCTCTTCTGGCCTGTCAAGTTTCTTTTGAAAAATAAATCAGCTGACAGTCTTATGGGAGCTCTCTTGTAGGTAACTAACTGCCTTTCTTTTGCTGCTTTTAAGAGTCTCTCTTTGCCATTTTAATTATGATGTGTCTTGGTGTGGGCCTCTTTGGGTTCCTCTTGTTTGGGACTTTCTGTACTTTCTGAGTTTATATGTCTATTTCCTTCACCAGGATAGGGAAGTTTTCTATCATTATTTATTCCAATAGGTTCTCAATCCCTTTCTTTCTTCTCTTTTTTGTACCCCTATTATGTGAATGCCATTGTGCTTGATATTATCTCAGGTGTCTATTAAATTACCCTCATTTAATTTTTTTTTTTTGCTATTCTTATTGGGTGTTTTCTATTACTTTGTCTTCTAAATTCCTTATTTGATCCTCTGCTTCCTCTAATCTGCTGGTGATTCCTTTTGGTGAATTCTTCATTTCAGTTATTGTAGTCTTCATTTCTGATTTTTTAAAATGGTTTCTCTATCTTTTTGCTTGTTGTCTCTTTGTTTAAGTTCTAAGTTTCTTAAGCATTCTTATAACCACTATTTTAGCTCTGTATCTGGTAGATTGCTTACCTCCATTTTATTAAGTTCTGTTTTTTTTCCTGGTGTGTTTCCTTTTTCTATAATTTGGGGCATGTTTTTCTGTTTCCTCATTTTGGCTACCTGTCTGTGTTTGTTTCTATGTATTAGGTAGATCTGCTACATCTCCTAGCTGTGGTCTGATGGTCTTATGTAGTACATATTCTGTGGAGTCCAGTGGTGCAGTCTCCCTGGTCCCCTGCTCTGGGTGCTCCAGGAGGATTTCCTGTATGGGTTGTATGCACCTCCTATTGTAGTTGAGCCTTGATTGCTGTTGGCACATCAGTAGGTGAGACTGACCCTCAGGCTTACTGGCTGAGCACTGACCCCGACCACAGTGTAACAGCAGCTATGAACCCACAGAAAGGATTATCCTCACTGGGCTCTGGTGCCTTCCAAGACAACATTTTTTGGGTGTGCTCTGGGCCTAACTGCATGGTGCTCTGTTGTTGTTTGAAGCTGGCCAGTAGATGTGTTGGTTTTGGAGCCTCTTAGGAGGTACTACCATGCATGCCAAGGTCTGCTGCTGCCTGAGACTGGCCTGGGTCTACCTGGTAGGAGTTATGAAGTGATCTGAAGTTGGTCACTAAATCTGATGGAATTGGAGATGCATAGGAGAGACCAAGCTGTGAATCGAGGCTGGCTGCCACCAGTATCAGGCTTGGGGCAGCTCAGCAAAAGGCCCAGGGCACCCCAGGAATACAGATACCTAATGATTGCCTGTAAGGGTCAGCTGCTGAGAATGTCTCCAGCAGTGCTCAAGTTGGGTGTGGCTGGGTTTCAGGGAGTGATCAGGATGGGGCAAGTGGTATTCACCAGGTTCATGCAAATTCAGATTTGGCGCTCATGCTGAATCTGGGGCCACCAGAAAGGCTCAGAGCACATGGAGGCCAGCTTCCATCTGCCTGGGGCCCATGGACTCCTGAGAGTTGTCCAAAAAAGTCTGCAGCTCAGGCTAATCCAGGCTGCCTTCCAGCCACTGACAGTCAGAAAAGCTTCAGGTGGTGCATGAGTTCAGTGTGGCAGGGTCTCAGGGAGTCACCAGGGAGGAACCAGCAGTTTTCACTAGGACAGTGAAAATTTGATTTGGCTGTGTGGGGCGAGGGCTCAGTACAGGAAAGATGGCATCCACTCAATGGCTACACGAGAGGAGAGGTCAACACAGGGACAATGGCTGCTGTTCCTCCACCCCTCGCCCTGAAGCCACTCAACTTAGTCTGTTCTGGTATGCCTCTGGCACCTCTCAAAATGTTGTCCTTCCTCTATAGTCCAGGGTGAGCCTGGGAGCAAGAGAGTCTGGGAACTCTAGGAATTTGGTTAGCAAGAGAAATATTGCTAGCTGAACAGTTCTTAATAAATATAAAGTGATATAAATAACAAAATATTATGAATCAATGATATTGGGACAGTTAATTTGCTATTTAAAAAAATGGTTTAGAGCCTTATTTTATATTCACCACAATAAATTCTAAATAGAGATAAACATAAAAAAAATCAAGCCATAGTTTTATGCACAATGATGTTTATAGAAGTGTTGTTAAAATAGTGAAAATTAGAAATTACTTAGATATGTGGCAAGAGGGGAATTATATTTATTGAAAAATATATTTGAGTAAATTATAATATCTTTAGTGAAAAAATATACAACCACTAAAAATTTTTATAAAGGGTTTTAAATGATGTGAGAAGATATAGTATTGAATAAAAGCATAGGAGAATTTGTCAAAATGTTTATTGTGCCTACCCCTTGGTGTTGACATTATAAAAAGTTTTTCTTTGTAATATTCAGATTTTCTACAATAATCATAAACAGATTTTTAAACATAAAATCATAAACAAAATACACAAATTTAGAAAAGACTAATAACTTGAATGAAAAACTGGAAAAGTGAGATGCTAAAGTACCTACATGTAGAAAATAAAAGTTCCTGAATTTGAACTTCAGAATTTTCACAGATCTTTGTAAAGCTACAGCGTTTAGAAGCACACTCAATTTGGGTACACAGAGGGAAGTTTAATAAAAGGATCTCTTACTAAAATGTATAAGGCTTAATGAAATTGAAAAGAGATAGCTCAGAACCCCAAGGTTGGCAAAATGAGGAGCTGTTTCTACCTCTAGATCTGAAGAGGCAATGGGGGAAGCAGTAGCCTGAACTGGGGAAGGGTAGCCATATGGAGAAGGTTCCCTAGCAGCATCCACCAATATACAGAGATCAGGAGATGGAGCTAGAGGAATAATAACCTCAGCTTTACTTTTTTCCTGCCCTCCAATCTCCTGCTGATTCTTCTCCTTGAGTGACCCCCCAACTAGAATCCAGAGGGCAATGGGGCCTTTAATAAAGATCAGTTCTCTGTTACACAGCAGGGCAGATGGAGGAGAGTGGATCTGGAGGCAAAATGAAAAATAGATGCTATAAAAAAAAAGAAGAGCTTGTCATAATGGATCTCATAGAAATCCTATACATAACAAACTGTTGGTTTAAGTCAATATGAATTGGGGGATTTCTTGATATAAAATCTTCCAATCAAAGGGGAAACCTGGTCAATCAAGGTTTGGATATACCACGTATTACAAAAAGACTTTCAGATATATCTTATATTGTGGGGGACTTGAAGCAGACTATAGTAATAAATAAGCAGTTTATGCTGTCTCATTAAAATAAAATCTGAACAACAAAGGATCACCAATTTATGGATAAAAATCCCGTGGGTTAGCAAAAATGCTGTAGTTTACAAATGAATGTCACTGGAGGTCAAGGAGCCCTAAGAAGTGTAGGACAGATTATAGGATACAAGAGTTGGTAAGGAGAAAGCAATAATGATTTTTAAAAATTGGAATGTAGGAGACGCTTATGTATATTGGATAATTTTGGTATGTATCTTTATGAAAAAAAGTATAAAAGTGAAAGTTTGAGAGGTGGAAGTTGAAATTAAAATTTGAAGTTAAGAATTAAAGTTTTGTTATTTTGTGATTATTTCAGGCTAAATTTAATAATTTTGCAATATTCCTGTCTGCTTTTATTGAGTCAATTTTTCAATGATGTTTAATTCATTTGAAACACATTTTTGTGAATTAGTTAGGAATGAGGTCACGTTATAAAAAGTAGAATGTGGTAGCTTGCCAAAGTTTTGGAAGGATGTTTTAAGTGATGGTATGACCCTTGGAAAATAAAATGTGGCTGTTTTGGAAAGATAGCACTTCCTTCAAAGGTTAAAAATACATTGACAGGCCCTGAGATCCAACAGGAATTCATCTTTAGGGTAAAACCCACATAAAAATTTTAGGTCTTGCCTGATGGCAGAGAGATAAACGGCTGTCAGAAAATAAAAAAGACTCATTTTCAAAGCCTGAGTGGCAATTTTCCTATGACTCTGTCACATGGATAAAGCACCTGCTTTTCTGAAGAGGCTGGCTAAAGGGAAGGAAGGCATAGCTAAGATTAATGAGATAAACCAAAATAATATTTATTTTCTCAGGCACTCTTAACATCTCAGAGTGGGTCTGTAGGAACCTTTCTCCCAGTATCGTTATGTGAATGACATGGTGAAGACATTTATTAAGCTAATAGAGGTGTAGGATAGAGATGCCCTGCAGAAACTCCTTTGGAGAAATGATGATCTCTTGCAACTCTGCATGATGCTTTGTGTTTGAAATTTGTTCATTGTTCTCCTCTATTCAGAGCTGAATAAAGGAAACTTGGAATGTGTGTGTTGTATCATTTTTAACTTTTTAGAATAAGGATAACCTGTGGTTTAGCTGAAAAGCAGATTTTAGCAGTAAAATTATTGCTTATATCAGAGAGCGAGGCAGTGAAACAAAGTGGCACCAAGAAAAAAGATGTTAGTGTCAGTTGTGAGCTAAAACTTAAAAAGCACTTTTAATCAACCAGGTATAGTGTGTGTTTAGCTGTTTTATCCTTTTGCTTGTTTGTGTACTAAAGACTATTTCCAGGTCTGGCTGAGTGTGCTTCCCACATTCAGGAAAGGAATGCTTATGGGAGGTACTGCTACCAGATACATGGGTGGTGTTTGTTAATATATAGTGCAATACAAATTTGGGTAATTCCTCCCTCATTTGCCCCAAACACTAACCCACTGATGTTAGTATAAGACAAGATATGAGGCACTCTTGAATCTGTACGTTATTTCCTTGCTAACGAGGTTGTTATATCATGAAAGTACCCAAAACATGTAAAGATATCTGACGCAAAATACAATAGCACAATGGCCAACAGCATGTGTGTGCATGTGTGTACACCTTACCTTGCCCAGTGTGTTCCTTTTTTTTTTTTTTTTTTTTTTACAATTTGACATCATTTTAATGGGCTGATGTGTGGAAGGATTGTTCATAATCATCTTCTCCCCTCATGTTATACTTAGGATATGTAGGCAAAGTGGTTCATAATGTGGTCAATCTATTCATTTCAGTTGTATTAATTAACACTGTTTATCGTGGGAACTGGGACTTACATGGACCCTGAGGAGCATGATCATGAAGAGGACATCTCTACATTTCATATGGACAGACTTGGTCCCAGGTCAGAGCACTTTTCAGGAGATGGCCTGAGAAAGTTACATGTCCTCAAACTCTCTTCCACTTCTGTGTCCTGTCTTGAAATATAGTTTATTCTACTGAGGTTAATCTGAATGTGATACAATGGAGATAGTTTTACAATTAATGAATATTTTACTTTCTGATTATTATGTGATTGCTGTTAATTAAGTTACATCCTTTTTTTAATTCAATATTATTTTATATTAATTTTAGGAGTACAGATAGTGGTTAAACGTTTATATTATTTGAGAAATGATCCCTCTGACTAGTTTAGTACTCCCACCTGACACTATACATAGTTATTACCATATTATTGACTATATTTCCTATGATTACTTTACATTCCCATGACTATTTTGTAACTACCAATCTGTACTCTTAATTTGTTCACATTTTTAACCCTGTCCCCCAACCCCCTCTCATTTATTATTCCAACATCTAGTACCCATCTGACACCATACATAGTTATTACAATACTATTCACTATACTACTTATGCTATATCCTACATCCCCATGACTACTGTGTCACAGCCAATTTGCACTTCTTAATCCCTCCCCTTTCTTCACTCACACCCCAACCCCTCCCATCTGGCATCCATCAAAATGTTTTCTGTATCTATAGGTTTGTTTCAGGTTATTTGTTTGTTTGTTTGTTTTGTTCTTTAGATTCCATATATAAGTAAAATCACATTGTATTTTTCTTTTTTGCCTGACACTCTACTCAGCATAGTACTTTCCAAGTCGATCCATGCTGCCACAGATGGCAAGAACCTATTCCTGTCCATGATCGAGCAATATTCCATTGTATATATGTACCACCTCCTTTTTATCCCTTCTTCCATCAATGCCAGACTGCAACCACATCTTAGCCACATCAAACAATGCTGTCATGAACATATGGATGCACAGACCCTTAGAAGTTGCATTTGGGCTTTTTTTTGGGTAATACCCAGAAGTGTGATTACTGGGTCCTTCCTTAAATAGCCTTGGTTTTAAACTCTACTTTGTCTGGTATATGTATTGCTAAACCAGCTTTTGTTTGTCTGTTTATTTCCATTTTCATGAAATAACTTTTTCCATCCCTTTACATTCTATCTGTCTGTGTCTTTCAATCTGAAGTGAGACTCTTGTAGGCAGTATATGTGTAAGGGTTTTGTTTTCTTATCCATTCAGTTCTCCTATGTCTTTTGATGGGAGCATTAATCCATTTATGTTGAAAGTAATTGTTGCTAGATATGTAGCTATTGCCATTTTATTTATTCATAATTTTGATCTTTTTGTTTTCTGTTTTAAATAAGTCCCTCTAATATTCCTTGTAATACTGGTTTGGTGGTGATGAACTCCTTTAGCTTTTTCTTGTCTGGGAAGTTCTTTATCTGTCTTTTGATTTTAAATAATAGACCTGCTGTATAGAGTAGTCTTGGTTGTAGGTCCTTTGCTTTTTTTACATGTTGAATATTGTGCCAATCCCTTGTGGCCTGAAAAGTTTCTGTTGAGAAATCAACTGACAATCACAGGGGCTTCCTTATAAGTTAATAGCTGCTGTCTCTTGCTACTTTTAGGATTCTCTTTTTGTCTTTAATCTATGCCATTTTAATTATAATGTGTCTTGGTGTGGGCCTTTTTGAGTTCTCTTGTTTGGGACTCCCTGTACCTTCTGGATTTGTGTTTTTATTTCCTTCACCAGGTTAGAAAAGTTTTTGGTCATCATTTCTTTAAATAGATTCTCAATCCCCTGTTTTATGTCTTCTACTTCTGGCACCCCTATGATGCGATGTTGTTATGATTGATGTCCCAAAAGTCTCTTAAAAATATCCTCATTATGTTGAATTTTTTTTTTTTTTTTTTGGTTTTGATTGGGTGTTTTCTGCTACCTTGTCTTCCAAATTGCTGGTTTGATCCTCAGCTTCATCTAGTCTGCTAGTGATTTCTTCTAGTACATTCTTCATTTCAATTATTGTATTCTTCACTTCTGACTGTTTTTTTCCTTTTTTTCTTTTTTTTAATGGTTTCTGTGTCCTTTTTTATGCTTGCTGTCTCTCTGAAGTTCTCACTAAGTTCCTTGAGCATCCTTATAACCATTGTTTTTAGTTCTGTTTCTGGTGGGTTGCTTGCCTCCATTGTATTTAGTTCTTTTTCTGGAGTTTTCTCCTGTTTTATTTGGGATATAGTTCTTTATGTCCTCATTTTGGCTGCCTCTCTGTGTTTGTTTCTATGTATTATGTAGATCTGCAATGTCTTCCAGTCTTTGCTGTGTGGGCTGATGTAGTAGGTGCCATGTGGGACCCTGGCAAACTCTCCCTGGTCAGCTGCTCTGGGTACTACTGAAGTGTCCTTTGTGTGGGTTTTGTGTACCCTCATGTTATAGTTGAGTCATGATTGATATTGGCATATCAGTGGGTGGTATTGATCCTGAGGCTGACTGCCTGTGGATATTGGCTATGCCCACAGCTTACAGGCTGCTGTGTGGGTGACTTACACCACTAAGTGGGGTTCACCCCAGCAGGCTCTGTTGAGTATTGAGACGGCCCTTTGTGTATGTCACTTATGGGGCTAATTAAGCAGTGCTCTGCTGTGTTCTGAAACCAACTTCCAAGTGTGTTGGTTTGGGAGCCTCTGTGGAGGTGCTCCTATGTAAGTCCAGTTCACCCACTGCCTGAGACTGGTTGGGGACTACCTGGTAGGAGCTACAAAGTGATCCATAGTAGTTCACTGCCTGTGCTAAACCTGGAGCTGCATGGAAGAAGCCATGCTACAAATCAAGGATGTCTGCCACTAGTACTGGGTGAAGGGTAGCTCTACAAAAAGCCAGGACTCCCTGAGGCCTGCTGCCACCTGCAGGCTCTCTTAAGGTTCAGCCACTGATAAAGCCACATGTTGTATGCAAGTTGGTTGAGTCAGGGTCTCAAGGAGTCATTAGAGTAGGAAGAGTTGTGGTCACCAGGTTAATATAGATTCCGGTTTGATGCCCTGCTGACCCTGGAGCTACTCAGCAAAGCCTCAGAACACAATGAGGCCAGTCACTGCCTTCCTGATAGTTTTCCAAGAAAGAGCGCAATGTGTGTGGGGCTGGGTGCGTGCTGAGAACGTGCCTCCAGCGTTGGGGGTGTTGGGGGTGATAATTAGGGTCCTAGTGAGTCCACAAGGTAAAGCAAGTGGAGCTCACCAGACCAGATTTAGATTTGGCCTGTGGGCTGGGCTCAACACAAGAATGATGGCACCCACCTGCCAGCTGTATGGGAGAAATACCCCATACAGGGAAAATGGCAACTGTCCAGCTCTTGCTCTGAAGCCACATAGCTCAGTCTGCCCCCCACATGCCTCCAACACCCCTGAGTCCCCGCCCCTCCACCAGAGCCCAGGGTGAGTGCCCATGAATGGGTGAATCTGTGTGAGGACCCTTTAAGAGGATGCCTGGGTTTCCTGCAGCCTTCCATCCCACCTAATGGTGAGAATCCCCACTCTTTTTCACAGCCAGATATTGCAGGTACTCACTCCTCTTCCTGACACCAGCACTCTGGGCTGGGGAGGCTGATGTTGGGCTGGGGTCTCTTGCTCCTCCTGGGGGAACCTCTGTGGCCAAGATGTCTTTCGGGTTCTCTGCATCTCCACCCCTACTGCCAGTTTTGAAGTAGATTATTCTTTATATTCTTAGTTATAAAACTTCTGTCTAGCCAGATTTCAAATGGGTCTTCAAGTTGATTGTCCTGAGTGAGTTGTAATTTTAATGTGTTCACAGAAGGAAGCATGTACAGTGTTTATCTACTCCATCATCTTAGCTTTCTCCCAATGTGTCCTTTTCATTGTTTTGGTCCAATCTTTAGGTCTGCCTAAGTGTGGGAGATTCTCAGAGGCCCAGTAATTTCATTCTTTAACGATAAGCTGTTATTAGTAAAGTGTTTATCTTTCCAGGCTTCTGCAATGCACATTCACTTGCAAATGTGTGTATTTTCTATATTACACATACTGAAATGTAATGTGCATTTAATAAATGATAAGCCACTACCAGCAATTACCTGACCCTTTCTAATAGCTACATAATATCCTGCTGAATACATATACTCTAATTTATTTTAAAAACTTTTTATTGAGCAAGTTTTAGGTTGTTTAAAATTATACTCATGAAACAATGTCCCCAATTAACTTCACAGCGACATGAATCTTTGCATTTTTGTTTCCATAGGAGAAATCCACAAGGTGAAATTGTTGTGACAATGTACATTTAGATTGTTGGTGTGCATTGAAACATTGGCATCTGGAAAACTTTTGCAACTTATATTTACAACTTTAAGAACTGTTTTTTACATATTCACCAGTACTGGAATCTATAAGTCCTTTTAATTTTTGCAGGAATGATAGATAAAAAGTAATATTTTGTTGTTACACTTTCAACTAGTTTAAGGATTGAGTAACATCTTACTTTTTATAAGTTTATACTTCAAGTAGTTACAAAAGTAACAAACAAAAAAACAAAAAACACAAAGGGAGGGGGAAAAAAATTCTGCCCCCAGAATCCACCCATTTTACTCATTATTTGGTGCAGGTGATAAATTTTTTAATTTTTCTCTCTAGTGCTACTGTATGAACCCTCTCTGTTTGCCATTGTTCTTCCTGTAATGTTGTAACTGGAGTTACTGATCCCTATTATAATTTTTGTGGATTCCTCTCTGTCTAGAAGAGTGCATTTTCCTTTGTAGAATTAACTGAGAGGGAAGTTTTTCTGTCATCTGATGAGATTGATGCTGATCCTGACACAATTTGCTAAGTAGATTCTATTGCTTTGTAGCTTAATGGTGGTAATTTTTGCAGCTTTGGAAATAGCTTCTATTTAAAGTTTACCTGATACTTAGGGGTTTATTTTTCTTGGACACTTTCCTTTGTGTGGCGGTGTATATGATGTCTAGCTATGTGAATTTCAGCTGATTCAGAGCATAAATGTCCAAACTCAATAGTAATGAGACATTGATAGTTGTTAAAATTTCCACCAGACACTTTATTTCTCTGTAGTTCAAATTTGAATTTCACAGTAATAATAGAATACTTTTTGCATATTATATTTAAGAAGTCACATTGGATTTTTATGAATCTAGTAAAAGGAATATGCTTGAGATTTAAAGCCTTATGTAGTAATATTTCAATGATAAAATAGTATGTATTGGTGTAGTAAAAAGAGGCACTTGTACTGGCTTTATGTGAGGCTGATAGTATGATATATATGTACTTGAAAAGAATTGATGAGAAATGAAACTGTGAGTAAATTTTTTCATATTACTTGTGCCTTTGAGTTTCTATCACACAATGGTTTCTAAGTCCAAGAGCTTAATATGTAAGCCACTTAATTGGAGCAAAGGTTAAGTTATCTGGAAAATGGGAATAATAATATAATTCCCGTCTTACACAGAAAACAATGTATTTTTAAGTAAAAAAACTGTATTTGATATGAAATCAAATATGCATCTAGAGTTGCCTTTTTCTAATCTTTGTTGTTTACCTAAATTCTATATTTTTGCTTCTTGTGTAAAATGTAGGGATTTTAAAGGGCTGCTGCTAATGCTGCATATTAATTGCATAAATTATTCAACTGCATAGTTATGTGTACATCTTAGAAAAAGGATCTCTTTCTATAGAGAAAAATACAGACACAACTGAGGGGGGAAAAGCCCAGGCCAATATGCTTACTTTGTACTTCTATCTTGCTTTGCATTCTTCTTTTCCACATTCTGGATCTTATTTTTAATACAGTATCAAGTATACATATTAAACCAGTATCTGAGAGTCTATATTAAGCACTTTTAAATTAAAAACAAATTACAATTTACAGATGAGAAGACTGAATGACAGAGAGTTTAAGTGATTTGCTGACACTCACACAACTATTATAGTATATGAGAGAGCTGGGCCCAGAACCAAGAGCTCTTTGGTGTCCAAACATTGTTCTTAGCCTCACTGTTCCCTGTCTCCTGGGGCATTTGTGTTCATGCACCATTATTGAGTAACTTTCGAATTTCATGAGTACCAGATGAGAGTAGTTGAAAGAAAGTCACATTAAAAGTCAGGAGTCTGCGGTTCTAGGTTGACTTTTTCATCTTATTAGCTATATAATTTTTGGTTATGATATAAATTTCCCTAACTTTCATTTTGCACTCTGGAGACTAAGGCAAGTAATTCTACCTAGTTTTTCCTACCCATTTTACAGGAATGATATATGTGCACAATGAAAAATTTATGTAGATATTATAAAGCCTTGTGAAGAACTGTATTATTGTTCAAAACTTTCACTGTGTCTTCCTATGAAAGGATTTATAGTTCCCTTTTCTGCTGATATAAGATCGAGCGTGTTTTGCTTTGGTCAATGAAATATGAGCAGAACTGATATACTTTCTTATAAGCAGAAGCTTTTTCTTTTTTTCTAACTCTGTTCCCTCTCATTTCTGCTTGCAAACAAGCCATTTTTTTTTTCTGAGCTCATCTCTTTTTTGTTATAAATTGCTGAACATAGCTAAAAGTAGCATACACATGATACTAAACAGGCTCCAACAGTTAGAAGATAAAACTGTGAAGGCCTCACAGCAACACAGGCTAATTAAAACAGAAAAAAAATGGCTTGTGAACAAAAGCAAGGGTGTGGCCATAAATCTGATTGTTAAAAATCTTTAAATTGACTAAAGTAATACCCACTAAATCCTTTCAACTGGATAAAATTTCCCAGGGAGAAGAAACTAAGATTATGGCTCTTTCATAGAAGCCTGATAAGCCTAGTCTAGAGTGGAGGCATTTTCTAAAAAGAACTACTATTGTAGTTCTTGGCACATGTGCTGATTTGAGTCAAATACATGAGAAACTATGTGTTTTTAGACTACTGTGACCCCAAAAATCTACTAACCTCAACTAAAAGAGACTCAGTTTTCAAAATTTAATATGACCTTTAGGCTTCCAATCTTTTATGGGCAGAAAACAAGATGTGAAATTTTCTCAGATTCCTAGGTCTTTTGCTCTAATGCTCTCCAAAGAGGTTGGGGTATAATGGAAAAAGACCACCTAGAGGTCTGAGCCCAGGGCTATTAATAACAATGGAATAGAGATACATTTGGTAACAATGGAATAGAGATATATTCCTCCAAGCAGAAACAGAGCTTAATCAAGAAACATTTCCTACTGTGTTGGTCTCCTAGGGCAGCCATAACAAAATACCATAGATCGGATGGCTTAAACAACAGAAATTTAATTCTCACAATTCTGGGAGCTGAAGGTCTGAGATCAGGGTGTCAACATGGTCAGTTTCTCACAAGAATTCTCTTCCTGGCTTGTATACTGCTGCCTTTTGTAGGGGAGAGAGAGAGAGAGAGAGAGAGAGAGAGAGAGAGAGAGAGAGAGAGAGAGAGAGAGAGGGAGGGAGGGAGGGAGGGAGGGAGGGAGGGAGGGAGAGAGAGAGAGAGAGAGAGAGAGAGAGAGAGAGAGAGAGAGAGAGAACGCTCTGGTATTTCTTCTTATAAGGACATTAATTCTATTGGTTCAGTGCCCCAACCTTATTACCTCATTTAACCTTAATTACTTCCTTAGAGACCTCATCTCCAAATACTGTCACACTTTGGGTTAGGGTTTCAATGTATGAATTTTGAGGGAATACAAACATTCAGTCCATAACACCTACCTTTGAGGTAGGCTCCTTACAATGCCTGAGAGCAGGATTTTAGAATTACTATGAAACAGTGGCTGCCTACATCTACAATTCTTCCTGTTCTGAATGGGTGTGTTATTAATGGGGGGCGGGGAGGGAGTGGTGTTAGGGAGAGCTGATAACTAGCCTTTTTGGTTCTGGATCTTTGGATGAAGAGGAGGCACATATGGACCTAGCGGCAAAACTCTAATGAGAATGTCAGCTTCATGCCTTGATGTGTTGATGGAACTTTTGGATTACCTCCTTGTGGATATAAGATGGAGATTATTATATTCTATACATGGAAAAGAGGAATATGGTTTAAAATTTTTCTGTCCTTCTTGCTATGCCCCTTCGTGTCATGTATCTCCCTGTGGAAGGATTATGTATATTTGAATCCCATTGACACTAGACTTAACAATATGACTTGTTTTGTTTGGCTAAGGAAATGTGAACAAGAGTGATGTTTGTCACTTTCAAGTGGAAACATTAAGCCAGGGTATTCAGATGGACAACATCCTCGAAAAGGTTAGTTTGCTGGCTTGAATGCTGCTGAGAACATTGAGCAGAACCATAATGGGCATGTGGTGCGAATGAGAGAAATAACACAATAAAACAAAGTTTTTCTTGTGAGTCATGACAGTTTCAGATGGTTTGTTATCACAAATAACTCAGCCTAGGCTAACTGATAGGATCTTCTATGCATATGGAGAATTAATGTCACATTTAGTGTGCCAGTATAGTTATTTTATCCGAATTGACCAAAGGATTACATGTACTATTTTATTTAATTTGTTAGGATCTTGAGGTTAAGACTGAACTAGAGAAAGGCACATTTTCATATTGGAAACTCACCCAAAGAAGAACTGAGTAACTTATTTTACTTTAGTGTTAAAAAAATAAGGTACACTAAAGTGTTGTTGACACAAGTTTGGAACAAAGTTTTAAAATGAAGAGTAGAGATATTTAATTCTTCCAGCGAGTGTTCCATGACTCTAGCTCCTTGGCAGTATCAAGAGAGGGGTAGAGTGCACTATTTCTGCTCCCAGGGATGGCAAACATGCTGACTCACTCAGTCCTATTTCATTATAATAAATTCAGAATGACTTCAGCAATATTTTTTATGAACCAGCCAAAGCTATTAAGAGACTAACTCTGCTTTTGCCTAATTTAAATTCAATTGATGCCTCAGTGTGGGATTTCTAGCTTATCTGGTCTTCATTAAGGGCCTGTTAAACTATGAAAAAAGTATTACATTTTTGGACATTTATATCATTACATAGAATATTAATTGCCCAAGTATACTAATTAGCTTATTAGGGTAACTGTGTATATATATATATATATATAATTTCACTTATTATAGAATCTACAATCTGAGCTGCATTAAGAGCCGAGAAAAAAGAATTTTGTGTTATAAGGGAAAGGGTCACACAAGCTTTCCATGATCATCAGTATTCTTTTCAGAGTTACACCAAATAAAGCTCCTTTAGTTACCACCTTGTCTTCAATCCCTCAAAAGGATGGGTTGCTCATTAGTAAGCTTTTCTATCCAGTTCTTGGGAGGGAGATAAAATGGACTTACTCAGCAATGCAGACAGAGTCAGTTGATCTTTCAGGCAGCAAATACTTGATCAGCTCTTCTCTTACTTACTAGCCTCTCTGTGTGGAAAGGTCTGAAATCAGTGAATAGCAGCTGCTCAGCCGAGTGAGATACCAACAGGATGTGCTATAATTGTAAGGACGTTCTATTTGCCTACATTAAGACCCAGAATAATTTGTGGGTGCAAGGATCCAGGCTAATTAACAAGACTTTTTTTATCCTTCAAAAAATTTCATAGTCATAAACCCTTCGAGTTTTTTTTTTATCAAGAGATTATAAAATACTGTGCTAGTACAAAATCTTAATTTTATAGATGTGAAGTACAAATATTTACTTGAAGTTCACATGATAAGGGGAAAAAGAAAACCAAATCAGAATGATTCCACTTTGTCTGATTTCTATAATGACCACAACTACTGAGCCTAATATGATTATTGATAAGAGCCCAAGTTGGGGACATCTTGGTGGAAAGAGAGCTAAGTGTGTTCTCAGAGTCAGGTCACTGAAGTGCTGAAATGAGAACATCTGAAAATAAATGACTCCCTTTTCAAAACTACAAAAGAAAAACTAGTTAGAGCATCAGTAGTGAGTTATTTAAGAGATCCGCGTCTATGTTTTCTGAATCTTGTCAATAGAAATGCTGATAAAAGCCATGAAAATTTCCAAATGTCATGGTCACCAAACTTCTTCTAATAAGTACTATGCATTGCATACTTACTTTATTGTTTTGCTGTTTATTTAGCTTTGCACTTTCTTTTCATTTTTATCAGCTTATGCTCTCTAAATATTTGGAGATGGTAAATCCTTATTGTCAAACCATCCTGCAATGTACCAAGGATAATTTAATATTCTTGTTCATATTTACTTAATACCTAGTTTTCTCTAAGTGCTTATTCAGTGTTAACAATCAGCTTATGTTATTATTGATCACTCAATTGAGCAATTTCTTGTACAATGGCATGGCTAAGACATATATTTATTTTAATGTGCATTTTCAGCATTCACATCCACTGCTGTGTAAATAGGACTGCTGTTCAGGAAAGGTACAGTTTTTCATAGTATGAGTTGAAGAAAGGCTGAGTATTTACCGTTGGGAAAAACCAGTAAGAGATTATTACCCAAGAAATTGATCATCTGTGTTACTATTCTCATACAGGATATAGTATGTAGTACAGCATATGTAATACATATCTAGTATAGGAGTCTGGGAAAATATTGAGAAATAGAGAATCAAATATGAAGATATTTCAAAATAGTTTCAACTTGTTTCATATAATATTTAATGACATTAGAAATGATTATGGGTAACAGAGTAAAACTTTAGATCTGAAAGAACCCTCAGAAATCACTTTGGCCGGCTCCTGCAAATTAGAGATGAAGAAAATGGCCCATCTATGTCCAGTTCTATAGTGCAAAGGGGTGACAGATTTGAGGCTTGAATAAAGGACTGTTTGTGATTAATCAGTGTACTTTTTTCTGCTCCAAATTGACTCATATTCTTAAAAATCATAACTTAGTAAATTTATTAAGGTAAGGTTAGGGCATAATTCTCCTCTCAGTGTTTTTTCTTTACCAGATCACATGGGCATTGGTTGGCATTATGACCCAGTAAAACAGTGATTCTCCTTAAACTGAACGCTAAAATTTATATTTTTAGGGAGAATTAGTAGTAATTAAGAAACTCTGAGGTTTAATTGTCCAAAGACACGTGTAATTTTCTAAAGTTATTTTATCTGGTCTATAACTCATCTTTTCTTTCTATGTGTAATCTCTTTGCTGCTGTTTAGTGAACTAAAGGCCTGGATAAAAATATTATCAAAATTCTATTATTTGTGACATGTGAGAATGTCTATTACAATAAAGTGGGTAGCAGTTATTTTTTTCAATGTGTTCTTGTAAACACTGTTAGATGGGAATTCGACTTCCCTTCACCATTATCTCTAATATAGGTACATGGTAGGAGAGCTTGATTAGTATAAAGCTCTCAGAATATCTCCCATGTCTTTACTCACGCCACTCCTGGCAAATAAGAGTGACTTCTCTGACAGGAGAATTTAGTAAAAACACTCACCATGTTTATCTCAGTTCTGCCTTTTTGTTTTGTTTTGCTTTTCTGTTGGAGGCTACCTGGGCCAGGAAGCAAGAGTTCTCCACAGTTACACTCAGAGTGAGAAGGCCTTCTGCTGTTCAGTGTTGCCTGTAATAAGCTGGTAAAACCTGCCAAATTATTGGGTGTAGTTAGCAGGTTGTCACGGGTCTCACAATAAGCTCTGCCATCTTCCTCAGTCTTTCTGGGTCATATTTGTGATATTTTGTTTTATATCCCCTCATTTAAGTTTTCAATTTGGGTTTGGAAGAAGCAAGGACCCTACAGACCTCAACAGCTTCCCCTGGCAAAGATTAATTAAAAATATAATCCACAAAAATATGATATTTAAAAATTATCTTAAGAACATTGTAGGGAGAAAGAAAAAAACTCCTATTTCCCCCATTCCCAATTAAATATATTAGTGAAGTGGGTGAGCACACTTAAGCTAGCTCTGAGTGAGGAATTTCTCCTCCTGAAACCCTCTTATTCTGTAGTCCCAATCTGGTTATATATGATGAGATCCTCCTCTACCCACCTTCTGGGAGTTGGTGATGGGCTCTCTTTCTCTGGGGAATCCATCAGCCTAACGCATCCAGTATTATGCAGAATCCTGGCTGTCTGACACTTGCAAGCTTCTTTCTGAGAAGCAGCTCACATTTTAATTTTTATTTATTTTTATGCCCACATTTTCTCTCCTTCCCTAAAACACTCTTCCCTCTTTTTCTCATACATTTCTGTAATATACCTCATCTTCTAATTGCCCATACTCAGATATAATATCTATCTATCTATCTATCTATCTATCTATCTATCTATCTATCTATCTATCTATCTATTCCTGTGTAGCATACATAATGCTTATATTTTGTTCTGTAGAAAAATGATGATTAATTTGTAGTGAAGAACTCTCACCCACTTTGCCACTTATATTATCTTTATATCTGCTATTACTCTTTAAACTCACTAAAGAGGGCTTACTGGAATTGACAGCCTGAATGAATCTACCTGACTTCACTTACAACCTTGAAGAGGAAAGTCAATAATGCACATGGAGATCCCATTGCAACATGCTGAGCTATTGGGTCTTTGGAAAAGTCATGAGGTATTTTGTCTATGTTTTTCAAAGGTCATTTATTTATATAAAGAACAAAGATCAATCAATGATATATTGCCCATTTTATTCAATAATCTTTTGCCATCTTTCAGTGAGCTTCATAATTCCTCATTCTAGAAGGACCTGTCTTTATTTGCGAATAACTGAATAAAGTGCTGATTTACAGCCTCATCTCAATTGAACGTTATACCACGGAAGGAGTTTTGAAGAGAGTGAAACAAGTGGAAGTCTGATGGCCCAAGGTCAGGCGGGTATGGTGGGTGTGGCAATACATCCCATCCAAGCTCCAACAATTTTTGAAGGGTGATCAAACTTGTATGTGGTCTTGTGTTGTCGAGATGGAACACAACTCCTTTACAATTAACAAGCTCTGGACGTTTCTGGATGATGGATTCATTTTAACTGTCCAATTGCCGACAGCACACATTCTAATTGATGGTTTGGTTCCTTGGTAGGAGCTTGAAAAACATGACACCTTTAAAATCCCACCACACTGAGAGCATAACCTTCTTCTGATAAATGTCTGCTTTTGATGTCGTTTGAAACTAATCATCACGTAGGGACCAAGACTGTTTGCACACCACATTGTTATAAACAATCCACTTCTCATCATCAGTTATCAGTTGCTTCAAAAAAGAATAATTTTCCTCACGTTTAATGAGCATATTGCAGATGTTTATATGCGCTGTCAAATGAACTTCTCTGAGTTTGTGTGGAACCCAAATATCGAGCTTGCTTACGTATCCCAGCTTCTTCAGGTTGTCATGAATGCTTGAATGATGGATGTTCAATATTTCTGCAATCTCTTGTGTCATATAACGTGGGTTTGACTTGATCAATGCCTTTATTTTGTTGTCATCAACCTTGGTGGTCCTCCCTGACTGAAGAGTGTCGTTGGGATCAAAATCACCAGCACGGAATTTCGTGAACCATCGTTGGCACTGATATTCTTGTAGAACATTGTCACCGTAAACTTTATGCAACTTTTCACAAGCTTGATGCATGTTCTTCCCTTTATGAAAGTAAAACAGTAAAATGCACAGTTCAGTCTTCCATCTTCAACTTGTAAAATCTCCAAAACTCAACTAAGTCACTCAATATTTTTAGAAAGAATGAAGCTAGAACTGTCAGCTGTCAAATGACATAGCAATAACATAGATGCAAATGACTCTAGTACTTCCAAAAATGAACGAGTGCCATCTGTTGCAAACATGCATCATGACTTTTATGAAGAACCAATAGATACAGAGCTTTGTGGTGAGGTACATTTGCAAATTTTATTTTCTCAAGAAGAAAATATGTGCTACTAAATGTTAGTTGAGTGAAGAGTCATTTTTCTTTATCTGTTGCACTTTATTTGTTCTAATTGCTACTTTTAATATTTTGTATCCCACAAATCTTCACTTGGAACATAGTGAAAAACACCAATTGAAATTTCCTTCTTTTCAAGCCATACTATTAGAAAAGGAGAAATTTAAAAAAAGAAAGAAAGAAAGAAAGGGGCTGGCCAAGTGGCTCAATTGGTTAAGAGTTGGCTTAGAGTGCAAGCTCTGAGTAACAGGGCCACTGGTTTGATTCCCACATGGGCCAGTGAATTTTGTTCCTGAGCTGAACTGTTGCTGAGCTGCCAACAGGTGGCAGGTTAGCTCAGCTGGTGTAACAACAAGATTGCCTGTTCAATGCTGGGCTATGCCCACTCGCAAATAAGACTGAACTCAGCACCTTGAGCTGGGCTGCCCCCGGATGGCTCAGTGGATAGAGTGTGCACTCTTAACAAGGCTGCTGGTTTGTCTCCCACATGGGATGGTGGCTATGCCACCCGCAACTAAGATTGAACACAGCACCTTGAGCTTAGAGACCACGAGCTGCCAACGGGAAGCCAGATGGCAACTGGCACCCTCCACAAAGAAGATTGAAGAACAACAACTTGGCTGGTCCCCTCCCCCAATTCCCCAACACTGTTCCCCTCCCCCAATTCCCCAATTTTTTTTAAAAATTTTTTTTAAAGAAAGGAAGGAAGAAAGAAAGAAATGGTCAGTGTCTCATTTGGCAAAATAATATAAAGTAATATGATTTTCAGAATTTTTTCTAAGATGCCAAAGTCTAGACCAAATTTAACTAGTGCTGGGACAATTTCGTCCATAAGGACTTGAAATTCGGGTCAGCTATTGAGGTCAAATTAAACTGCTAGCAAGTTTTAGCTGTGACGCTGGAGTTATTTGGCTTCATGGAATAAGGCTGATGTCATTTAAAGGCTGAGGCAAAGTTAACTGCAAATCAACTGTGTTAAGAGGGTGACAAGTAAATTGCTCTGTGGTGGACTGAGGAAAAGGAGCTCTGTGCAGGATAATGAAGGAACTCTGTGAGGGACAGCAGAGTCCCAGCATGCATCAGCTTGGAAGACTGACAAACAACATAGGTCATGCTGATAAAAAGATGAGTGGCTGATCAGAAAGGACATCCAATTGATTGGAGGTATATACAAAGCCCAAAGCAGTGTTTGTCCGTATGGGAAGAAGAGCGTTATGAAAATGAATCTTTGGTTTTATTAAAAAGCAACATTAGTTCTAAATATCAACAGGAAATGAGCTATTGACTTTGTGTTGACATTTCAGGCCATAAAGGGACTGGAGTAACACAAACATACTCTTCAAATATGCTGATACATTTGAGTGACATTTACATGGGAGAAAGATGTTAAAATCATATTTCCCCTACTCTTAAGGCTATGCACCAAGGTTAGGAAATTAAACAATGGCCTTTTCTAAAGAGTTTCTAATTTATAACACCTGGTTTTTGCTACAATGCTTTGTTGGGCATTCAGACCAATATCTAAGTGAACCCCAGGTCCTGATGACCTTTAGATCCTCTCTGTTGGCAAATAATGCCCTCTCAGGGCAATTTTGTGTATCATTTTTTATTTCAACATTAACAAAAGGGTAAGCTAAACTGAATCACGTTCCAGAGCTAATGATTAAAAATAATAGTGTTTCCAGAGTTTTGTCATATTTTTTGTTAATATTAACTGAATTACAGGGAAAATCTTTCCTTATATCATGTAATTATATCTTTATAGAACAGAGGTCACTTATAGTGGCCTTTAAGCTTAAAATGGGTAACATGTAAGTTTTATTTCTCCTTTTCAGTTTGAAAAAGAATGAAAACATTAACACAAAAACTCAGACCTTCAGATTCTATTGAAAATGTAGAAGATCTGGAACCATTTCTCCCATTTCCCTCATGGCGGTGACTTGATGGAGTAGAAAGTGCTAAGCAGAGCAGGTGCTTTCCAATATGGCACCATTCTTTCTGGTCTGATGTTAGCCCAGCTTCATTACTTATTTCTCAGAGTAGCCTTGCAGGTATTTGACTGTGTGGCTCCACTTTCAATGAGCTCGCACTTTCACTATTGCCTGATTCTTCTTCGAATTTATTGTCTTCTGTTGGCCTTTTTGCAATCTTGCCAGTAACATTATTTTCCTATATATTTTTTAAAAACCCAAAATGTTAGAACAGCCTTGTAAAATCAATCCTTATCTTCCTCTCTAGCAATTGTTGCAGACTTTACCATTTTGACCATCCTTTATTTTAAAAATTTACTGCTTCTGTCATGTCCGTGTGGTGAGTGGTGGTGGAGAAGCTGGGAAAATTAACTACATAAGTAGAAGTTGGTAAATAGATATATTTTTTTTGGTGCAAAATAAAATTCATGTTGTCCTTTGGGTTTCTATCTCTTGTTCTGACAGTACTTTGATATGGTGGTTTTTCTCCTGCAATCTAACTAACCTATGTCTCTTATTGCTTTGGTAATGTGTTACATTACATTAATGATTAAATTTCAGTGGGTGGATGTGTGAACACCTTAAGTACGCTATTCTATGGAGAAGAAATCTCTCCTAGCCATCCTTATTCTTCTTTGTCTTGTCAAGTGGCAAAACCCCAACTTGCTGCCCAGATTCAGTGAGTGGAATAGAGTTAGATATATCTGATGAAAGGTAAAGAAGAAAGTGCCAAAGCACAACTGCATTTGAACATCAAGAAGACCAACATCATGACTACAGAAGAAATATACGATTTTAACATACACAATGAAGACATTGGAATTGATAGAGATTTTGTCTACCTTGGTTCAGTCATCAATTCAAATGGAGAACTATAGCCAAGAAATCAGGAGAAGATGGAGACTCAGAAGGGCAGCAATGGAAGAATTAGGAAACACCATCAAGGACAAATATATGTCATTAGAGATCAAGGCTAAGATCATCTACACCTTCATATTCCCAGTTACTATGTGTGGATGTGAAAGTTGGACAGTGAAGAAAGCTGATAGGGAAAAAAGTGGTTCATTTGAAATATGGTATTGGAGGAGAGCTCTACAGATACCTTGGACCACCGGAAAGATGAACGAGTGGGTCCCAGAGCAAATTAAGCCTGAAATATCACTGGAGGCAAATAACAAACCTGAAGCTGTCCTACTTTGGGCACATCATGAGAAGGCAGGCAAGATTCTTTGAAAAAGACAACAATGCTGGGGAAATAGAAGGCAGCAGAAAAAGGAAGACCAAATTTGAGATGGATTGACTCCATAAAAGAATCCATAGCCATGAGTCTACAGGAGCTGAGCAGGGCTGCTGAGGACAGGACATTGTGGACATCATTCATTCATAGGGTCACCAGGAATTGGAGCTACCTCAATGGCACATAATACACACAGATAATCTGTATTACATGTCCAGTTATGATGGTGACCAACTATTAAATGGGTTCCAATTTCTTGCCTGTAGTACATTAGTCCTATTTTTTTTAATTTTTAGTTAAATCTTTAATATATCATTTAGCCAGACATTGACAACCATGATTCTTTTTTGATAGAAACAGAGTGTTAGTTGTCCTTTCCTTTTGTTCTACAAACATATAAACACACACAATGGGTATGAAATAATTATCATCTTATTATAATCTCTCTTTCAAAGTGGGTTTCAACTCAATATTTTTTTGTAAAATTAACATGATTATAGAGGTTCCCCACCTCCTTTAGCCACTTTCTGGTCTAATTTTAAGATTTTAAATGAATTCTGGGATAAAACCATGACCCAAAGGTAATAAGCTAAAGTATATCACCACACATTAAAAAAAATTGGTTAGTTATTAATATTTTGGAAAATAATGGTATGTTTATTGATTTTTGCAATCTGTACTGCAGTACTGCAGACAGTACAGATTGGGGGAACTTGGTAAATACAAATATCTTGATCATTTGCTTAAAACCCAAATTTGCCATATAGGGAAATAAAGCAGAAGACAGCATATTCAATGAGACCCAGTAGATTTTAGAGGAAAGTAAACAGTTTGAATAATAAGGAAAAGAAAATAAAAGAAAAATAAAAAGAACACTGACAGTATATTCCAAGCTTGGAGATGTACAAATACTTGGATCCCAGGGACTGGTTTTATTCATTTTTGAATCTCCAGCTCTCATTCCCATGCTGGTGAATGGGGAAGCGCTTGGTAACTGTCAGGCCAATTATCTTGAATATGGTTATATGGGGAATTAGTCTGCTGCTCAGATGTGTATGGTCAGACAAGGCCATTGGGAACACTGGGCCCCCTAGCAGCTGTCACTAATAACTAATGTCCTTCAGAAGATGCAGAAATGGTATGGATACATTCTACTGTAATAATAATAATAATAATAATAATAATAAATGCTTGTTCATTTAATGATAAGTTAAACTGAATGTATTTAAAGAGATCAAATATGGGTAGGTCTTGAAACTCTCCTGACTGATATGAAGGCAAATAACAGTTGATGATAGAAAAATTATGTAACAAAGGATAAGAAATCAATTATTTTATTTTTCTAGGAGGAATTAATGCTACAAACCCACAGAATTTTAGAATTCTTGAATGCACTTTTCAGAATAGTACAAAGAAATGTTAGACTTGACCCTAAGGATGATATTGAATAGAGTAAAAGCATTTTCTTTATTTTAAATTTATTTTTTCAAATTTCTCAATTACAGTTTACAGTCAGTATTATATTCATTGCAGGTGTACAGCATAGTGTTTAGACACATATATCTTATGAAGTTATCCCCCAATAAGTTTAGGACCCACTTGACACCATACATAGTTATTATAATATTATTGACTATAGTCCCTGTTCCGTACTTTACATCTCCATGATTCTTTTGTAACTGCCAATCTGTACTTTTTAATCCATTGAAAATTGCATGTCAATAGTAGAGTTCCCTGTACTTCAGATTAGTGGCTTTCAAAGCTTTCTGACCAATATGTACATATATCTCCTTGGATACATGCATATACATATAACTGAAAACAGCTTGGTTATAGAGTGTTTCCTCCAACCTGAGACAAAAAGAATGAGCTTGGAAATAGATTCTTCCTCAAAACCTCTAGATAAAAACTAGCCTCACTGACATCTTGATTTCAAGCTTGCAAGTTCCAAGCAAAGAAGCCATCTCTGTCACCCCAGGCTTCTGACTCACAGAAGTGTGAGCTAATACATTTGGGTTGTTTTATGCTGCAAGTTTGTGGTAATTTGTTCTGAAGGAATAGAAAATTAATATAACAACCACAGTGCTTTGCCACTGTTGATCATAAAATAATTCTGTTTATCATGTTCTGCTATAAGGTAGAGAAATGTCTAATCCATTTAAGAACATTATTCAGTTATAAAGTATAGGATTAAACAAGGACGATTTTCTCCATTCTTCAATCATTCTGGTTAATTAAGGTGTTGCTATGTGAATCCTTCTGTTAAAAATATTTTTTTCCATTTTTAAAAGCTGTCATATAAAATTTAAATGTCTCATTTAAACCCCTCAACAGACTGGTAAAATTTGTAGAGCAGATAATTGCCTCATTTTACAAATGAGAATGAGATACATAAAGTGGGAAAACTTGCTCAATGTGGTAAACCTAGAAAATGGCATTCCTGGCTAGAACACAAATATTGTATTTGTTTATTCTTTGATTCATTCACTTATTCAACAGTATTTATTGTAACATTGTTCTAGGTGCAGAGAATACTTTAGTGGTCAAAATAGAAAATCATTGTTTAATGGAGCTTACATTCGGGTTTGGGAATTAGAAAATACTTTCACTATATTATGATGCTTTCAAGACTTTTTAAACTTGTAAAATATAGCATATGTATAATGTTACAAACCAAGGAGGCATAGCTCAATACTCTATAACAAAGAAAACACCAAGCAGTTCAAAATATAGTACAAAGACAAATACTTCAGAGCCTACTCAAACCAACTCTTAATCACTAGCCTCCCTGATTGATGGTAGCTGTTCTCTTGATTTTTATACTAATCTCTTTCTTGCTTTTATTGGTTTACTCCCAAGCTCGCATCCCTAAATATTCTTTATTTGTCTTTTACTTCACAAAAATGGTTTGTTTTATATATGGCTTATCTCAACATGAAAAGTTTTTGAGATTTATCTATGATGTTTTATTCAATTTTATTGTTTTACAGAATTTATGTGAATATACCAATCTATTTGTCTATTCTATAGACGGATATTTGGGTTGTGCCCTATTTTTTATTATGAATATTCCTTATATGTCTTTTGTGAGCATGCCCCTGCATTTCTATTTGTTATATACCCAGAAATAGAATTGCTGGGTCAAGGTATATGAGTGCAGCTTTAATGGATACTATCAACATATTTCCCCAAATAATTTGGTGGACAGGCCCTAGAGTGACTTCAAATATATTCTACTTCCTGGTGTCCATGCTTTGTGTTATCTTCTTCCCTTGCATGAGAGCAGAACCTGTGACTTGCTTCTAACTAATGTGATTACAGCAAATGGCATTCTTCTGATTAGATTACGTTATATAGCAAAGGTGATATGATGTCACTTTCATGACTATTTTTTGTTATATAAGACTCTTTCTCAGCAGATTGGAGCAAGACTACATTACTGGCTTAGAACAAGTATGATGCCGTGGTTTGAGAAGGCTTATAGAGAGAAGCATGGGACAAAGAATTCTGGATAGCCTCTATGAGCTAAGAGCCATCCCCAGCTAAGAACCAGTAAGAAAATAGGGACCTCAGTCTATCAGGAAATGAATTCTGTCAACAACCTGAATCGTTTGGGAGACTTCCCAAGTCAAGACTCATGAGGGGAATGCAGCCTGGCTGACATCTGATGAAAGTTTTCTGAGATTTTATGTAAAGAGCTCAGCAAACCTGGGTCAGACCTACAGAAACTAAGATACTCTGACCCAAAGACGCTGTGAGATAATAAATGTGTGTTGTTTTAAGCTGCTTAGTTTGGGGTAATTTGTTATGCAGCAGAGAAAACTAATACAGTAGTTATATCAGTTTACACTCCCACAAACAGTGTATGAGTAGACATGCTTAGCCACACATGGTATTGTTGGTATATTAATTTTTGCCATTCTAGCAGATGTGTAGAATTATTTCTTTGAGGTTTTAATTTGCACTGCCGTCATTTCTATTGAAGATGAGAAGCATTTCATAAGCTCATTAGCCATTTGGTTTCCTGAAGTGCCTGTTAAAATTTCTTGCCTCTTTTCTCTTGAATAACTTTTATTGATTTATGAGTTTTTAATTTTTCTAGATATGAACCTATTGTTTAATGTGTTGCAAGATAGTTTGTGACTTGCCTTTTGGTTGACTTAATATATCTTTTGATGAGCAAATATTCAAATTAATCTTTTTCCTTATGTTTGGTGCTTTTTGTATCTCTACTCTGAGATCATGAATATATTCTTCTATGTAATATTTATGCTTCATTGTTTTAGCATTTTGATAAAAATTTGTAATGTACTCATAGTTGATTTTTATGTTAAATGTGATATAAAAGTAGGAACTACATTTTTTTTTTATAGCTATCCAGTATACCTAGCACTGTCAACATCTATCTCCAATGTTTACAGACCTACTTTTTTATAAATCACCCAAAAATGGATGAGTGTGTGTTACTGGCTCCCTATTCTTTGTCAATAGTCAAATTACTTATTCTTGCCAATACCATCCTATTGTAATTAGCTGAAATCTATTATATAATCTTGGTATCCACCAAATAAACTACTTCCTTATTGTTCTTTTTCTTCAGGAGTGTCATGATTACCCTGAGATTTCTTTTCTATTTAAGTTTTAAATTTAGCATGTTAAGATCAACATACAAAAAATAAATCTGTTCAGATTTTGATAAATATTTAATTGATCTATGGACCAGTTTTGGAAGAACAATTATTTTCCAATCCATAGACATGGTATATTTAAGTTTTATTTAGGTTTTCTTTAGCTTCTTTCAATAATATTTTATACTTTTTTACATAGAGGTTTTATGCATCTGTTATTATATTTGTTACCTAGACATTTAATACATTTGATGATATTCAAAATTTTATTGTTAATATTTTATGTTCTGTTAATATTGAAATAAATGCAATTAATTTTTCTAGACTTATCAATTTTAATAATTTACTATAGACATTTAGATTTTCTGTAAATAACAATAGTGAGTTTTACTTCTGTCTCTATAATTTTTTTTTTACCTTACTCTACTACTGGGTCAGAGTTGTAGTACAATGTTAAATTTAAGGGATAGTATGCACCCTTATTTTTTCATTGATCTCAATATAGAAGAGTTCAATGGTTCATATCAAGTATGATATTATTTGTTGTTTTAAAAAATGACCTTCAAATATTAAGGGAGTTCTCATCTATTCTTGGTGTGTGGAGTTTTCATGAAAAATGAATATTTAATTTTAGCAAAAGACATTTTGTCATTCCTTGAGATGTCCATATTAACTTCATCACTTACACTGCTAATGACATTAGATATACTGATTTTGGAATGTTAAAAATAAAAGCATTCCTGTAATACATTCACATTTTATTCTTGTTTTTATATTTTGTTAAGGATATATTATCTTATATTCATATCTTTATGAATTCTATCATCATTGAAATTTGCCTGAAAAATTGACTTGCAAGTGGTTCTTTTTTTCATATTCTGGAAGTGTCTATGTTATATTGGCATTATTTTCATCGATGATGTCACCTGGAACTGTAGTTTTTTGTTGTTGTTGGAAGATATTTGATTGACTATTTTTTAATAGTTGTAAGAGTATTAAAATTTTTTATTTTTTCATGTAACTGGTAAATTTAATTTTAAGACATGTTTATTCATCCAAATAATCTAATATACTAACATACATAATATCTTTTCATTTTAATGCCTTTCAAACTAGTGATATTTTCTCTCATTTTTCTTAATTAGTTTCATAGTTTATCAGTTTTATTCATCTTTCTATTTTAATAACTTTTATTGTTATCATTAGTATTTTCTTCCAACGACTGTTGATTTTAATTTTCTGTTCTTTATTTGACTTCTTGAAATGTAAGTTTAAATCATTGATTTTTGTCCTTCATTCTTTCCTAGTTAATGCATGTTATGTTATAAATTACTTTCTAAGTATTGCTTTTTTGTAGCTCACCAGTTTTTACATGTCATATTTTTTACTATTGCTCACTTTAAATATTTTCTAATATATGGCATCTTATCTTGACATATTTATAAGTTCAAGTGCTTTTCTTAATATCGAAACTTTTGGAAATAGTCTAGTTTTCTTATTTTTAAATTCAGTTGTAGGTTAACCTGTGATTTAAGGTTTTTCATCAATGATGCAATGTTTTCAGATATTATCTCTTGAAATGTTGCTCTGAACCATTCTTTCATGTTTCTTTCTTTCTTTTTTTTTATTTTCTTGAACTTCAGTTGTATGTGTAGTAGATCCTTTCATGGTCCTTTATCCTCTTTTCTATATTTTTCTATCTTGTCTCGTTATACACCATTTTGGGTATATTATTTTGACTTGTGTTTCAGTTCACTTGTTCTTTCTTCAGCTGTGTCTAATCTGCTGGCACAATGATCCACTGAGTACTAAATTTTTTGCTATTTTATTATACTACTTATTGTCTAGAATTTCCACTCAGTTAATTTTTATGGTTTCCAGTTCTCTGCTGAAGTTTCCAGAATTGCCTTTATATTTTTATGTAGAGTAAGAATTCTCATTTTAAAGCCTGCAGAGGGTAAGCTTAATTGTAGATCTGAAAACTATGTTTCTTTTGTCTTTTATTGTTTTGCTTTTCAATCATATCTTGTTAGCCACATATATAAGACTATACACATACACACACACACACACACACACACACACACACACGTAATTATGAGCCTGACATTGTGTTTGTAATATTATGTAAAAAAATAATTTAATGCGTTAAGTAATGTTATCTTCCATTTGAGATCTACAACTCTGGAAACTAGAGCCACTTGCTCACAAATCACCTTAATACGATTTCAGGGACTTATAATATTTGAAGTTGAATTGTAGCTTCTAGCGCTTTAGAAACCCAATATATATAGTGAGGCAGGTTCACCAAGGACTTTCCACATGGTGAATTCTGGACTTTAATCACTGTCTCTTTCCCCAGCTTCTCAACAAAAGCTTTGCTCAATCTCTTAATCTCTTAGCACTCCCCCCACAATCAGTCAATACTGTCTAGGTTAAACTGGCCTCAAAAGGTGGACTGACATTCTTGGGTGTCTGTATTTCCTCAGTTTGTGTTTTATAGAATTTTCATTGTCTTTAATGCTTTCCAACAACTTTAAAGAAATATTTTGTGAGGCATTTTTAGCTGTCTCCAACTGGAGAGTTGACTCAAATTACCATTACCAGAAATAGATGTCTTCAAAATTCTTAATTTATTGTTTGTATTTTATTAAAATGAATCTCATGACAGATACACTATATGAATAGAAGAATGTATGTATGTTTATAGACATTTTTGAGTTGAATATCAGATTAGTCTTCTCTTGAATCAGAGTTTTTGAATTGCTTTTCCCTAGAGAAATATTCTCCTTTAGGTGACAATTGCTTTTTCTCTCCTGAATAAACTCTGCTGTTTACTCTGCTAATAGTACTTGTAACTACCTGTAGTTTCGGCTTTCTTGTTTTAGAGTATTGCATTAAAAGCTCTATGCAGGTTTGTTGACATCCTTTTAATTACTACCCAATGGCTCTGGAGAGAGTAGTTGGTCCCTGATTTTAGACTTATTATATTTCCTTTGGAGAGCATACTATGTATACTTTAACTTTGACATTTGTACATTAAAACTTTTGATTTAATTTCTTAATCATACTGAAGATCCATGACAGAAAAAAAAAAAATTGTGATTTTGCTGAAGCATGAGCTTGACTCATGGATTCTTGGAAGCTGGTGTGGTGATTAGGAAAAGTCCCCTGTTAGCCAGTATTTGAGCTCAGCTCACAATAAGCACTCATTTATACTGCTTTTTATGTAGAGTCTTGATTCTCTATGGTGATATTGTAAAAATTGGGATTGTGAAAATTTCCAGGAACTATTTGATTATAATGTCAGGGACTAATGTGTTTCATTTTAATAGTAAAGAGAATGTGTTTTCCTCACTTAAGTTATGAAATTTTATCGTAGCTTTCACAGAATAAAACAGCTGCAATATTTAGCAAAAATATCGTGAAAAAAATGAGATTTTGAACTAAAAATTGTATGAGGAAATTTAGCCTAATCAATTTTGGAAGGCAACCATAACAGACCATTTGTAAACATGTGCAAACTCATCTAGAAATATCTCAGTATCTTTTAATATATCAAAGTAAGGTGACTCTGTGTCCTTTAAGATGGACACAAATATATTTGATCAAAAAACATTCCGATATTGGGCACTAAAAGCTAAATTTTTAAAATAGATTTTGATAGTTTAGTTAAAAACTTTCACTAGAATGGTACAGTATAATTATTATAAAGCAATTTATTTAGTTTTCTTCTTTTTTATGTTATTTCTGACTTTTTATAAAAGCTTAATAAAATTCTTAGAGAATAGGTGTATTGGGTTTTCTGATTAATTGGTTCTCAAGTATATAATCTTTTAGTGTTGATGGAAATAAAAAAATGCATCAACTTGAAAAACTTAGTAGAATATACTGAACATGTTTGAATTTCTTTTTTTTTGATTATGGCACTTACAATCAATGATTCATGATGGTAATTCAGAGTATCAGTTTCCTGTGTTGTTTAGGAAACTGAACTAAATTTCTTCCGACTTTTGGACTCAGCAGAAATGATTTTCTCAAACTGCATTGTATCAGCTTGTTTTCTTGCATTTAGCTTTGTCCCTTAGGGTTGTAGATTATGAGAGTGTAATAGCATGCAAATAATAGTTAATGGAGATGTTACATCTAAATATTGGAAATGGATTTATTTATATTAATTTTGGGAGGTGGAATATTCAAGTTTTATGACAAAGATTAGAGAATCAAGTTAAAATGTCTGAACATATCTAAAATAGAATTTACATCATTTGATATGATATTAGTGTAAGTGTCGCATCATTTCTGCCTTGTTAAATGACTGATATTTAATCTGTAATTGGAGAAGCTATGGCAGCAATTTCCTGTAATAACTTACAAGCTGTATCTAATTTCTCCTTGGGGGAGAATTTTAATTGTATATTACTCCCTAAATATGTTTAAATTTGGCTGCCAGCTCTTTCTTGAATTTTGTATTAATCTTTCTGGTGAGCCTGCAGTTTTCATGTGTTTATCATAATTTTTTTTGATGTGAAGAAATAACAAAATTCTTTGATATTTTTACAGCCAGGAGTTAATATCTTGGTTTAAGAAAAATTCACAGCAAACATGAAAATGAATCTCTTTAGTAGAATTCTCTGAGTTTAGCTTTCAGTGTTAACAATCATAATTATAATTATTCAGTAGAGAGTTATTGAGAGCCTGCTGTTAAGCTACATGTCAGGCACTGTGATAAGCATTCCTACGGATAGATTATGGAGCATGGTAAACAGAGCCCTGGATCTCATGTAGATTTCATGTATTCACAATGATACCATTTTATACATGCATACTCACATACGTACAAGTTTTCTATGTTTCTAAAAGCTGTTAGCGTCTCATTTGATCCTCAGGAGATATAAAATTCTGAAAGTGAAATTTAGAAATCTGCTAAGGTAATTTATTATGTTACAGGTTTGTTGTCCACTGTTGTGAACTTTCTGGTGACTCCAGAAATGACTACTTTTGCTCTATTGTGTGACACGCAAGAGAAACCTAAGTTGACAAATGGGGGCTATTTGTTGCTTGCTTGCCTTTCTTTTAGGTCAGTACAGTGGCTGAGAACACAAGTTCAGGACACTGTCCTAGTTCTTTCAGACTTTGAAAAAATTATTATTTTTTGAGCCTCAGCTTCTTCAATGTAAAATGGTGAATAATGAGATTTAACTCAGAGGATTGTGAGGATTTAACTCAATGATGATCCTTGTAGGTCTAACATTCTGGTATTTCGTATGTTGCTCACCAGATTAAATTGCTTATGAGGTTGCCAACACAGGATGCTTTTCATTAGCAGAAAAACCCATGGTCAAAAATATTCTTTCTGTTCTACACAATCTAACTTTGTTAAAACAAGATTTTTTTTTTTTAAATATTGTGTTTAACCAGTATAAAATGGTGAAGGCTCAGTGTAAAACAGACAAACCTATTTCTGTTCAAGGATGTATTCCCAAAATGATAAAAGATAAAGGTCTTAGAGACATAGAAGGTAGCAAGTTGTAGTCATCATCTATTATAAGTGAGTTCTACTGGTTTTGAAATTTAAGATATAGTTTGGATTATCCATCCTGAACAGTAATCTTGGAATTTTTCCAACATTATGTAGATTGTCCACCTGAAATATACACCTAACTGCATCCCTACCCTATAATGTGGTCCTCATCCTGTTTTAGATCTGTCTTAAACTCCTCTTTATGACCTTGCCATGCCTCTTTGGTCTTCGGTTTGTTTTTGCATCTGGTCTTCCTACCCTTGACTTGAGCTTCTTTCCCTCCCCCATCCACTACAGGCTCCTAAATTGAATTCACAGCTCTAGCCTAGGACTTCTCAAACCTTAGGCACACAAATCACCTCAAGATATTATTTTGTTTTTCAAGTTTGTTCTTCTTGCTGATTTTCTTTTTATTTTGAGATGTAATTGACATATATCAATTACTGTTAAATACGCAGCTGTTATTAAAGTGCCGATTCTGATTCAGTAGGCTGGACAGAGCCTGAGATTCTGCATTTCTAACAATTCCTGGGAGCTAGTGATACTATTGGTTCTGACACCACACTTTGTGTAGCAAGGCTCATTTCAGCCATTGTTTTGGTTCTCACTGCCCCTGAAGCCCAGTCTCAGCTCCTGACGCTAGCACCACTGGCTAGTCACACACTGTGCTTTTGCTTATGGGAAAGACTATTGGATGTACATCTAATGTCTATAAACATAAAACTGAATCAACTTATATGACTCTCAAGGTGGCAGAGGAAGGACAGTCTTTGAAGTCTTAATCTACTCTGGAAGTATCAGACCAGTAAAAGTTCCAGTTTTTATGACTTTTATGCAAATATACCAAGAGTTCTTTAGGAACTGGACTACATGTCTTAGAAATCAAATAAATTTTTATTCATTTAAAATATGCTTAGAAGGACCAAAATCCTGTACCTATACCTTCTATTAGACCTGAATAATATAGTCAAGACTAAATTGCAAGTGTTATGAAGCCCACACTCACTGAAAAGATGGAGATTCTGAAATAGAAGAACCCTATAAAAGCTTATGAGATTTCTGAAGATGCCTATTTCTCTGTTGACAGTCATATGAGGAAATGTAAGCATTTGGACATGTAAGTGTTTGGACAAGAATTTTTTGTTCTCCTTTAACCTCAATGAAAGGATGGGATAATAGTATTACCCTTGTGGTGGTAGAAGTTGGCTCATGGACTGTAGAGTCAAGGGTAAAACACAGAATTTAAATTCTGATTTCAACTTTATGTTGGTCCAAATTATCAGATACATTGCTTACACTAGGGGAATATTATTGGTACCCAACACATAGCTACTTTCTCATTTAGGCATGATGATAATTTCTGTTCCCCACTGCCACACTGCCCCTTGTTACTATATGTAGATAAAAGAGTTAATTTATAGTTTGTGAATTCACAAATATTCCATATATCATTTATTGACCCAGTTTATGTCACCTAGTGAATGAGGTTTATATATTTTAATATGACATATTGTTTTCTTTGACCTTCAAAGAAAAATTTAACATACAGGTATGAAAAAAAGTGCAACCAAGGCTTTAACTCCACTTCACTTGTAATAGTTGTTTTACCATAAGCAGGTTTCATTGTATATATGTTACTGTCTGACCGAAGGAGCTGCTTCCAGGACTGTCATTTATTTGCTGGGTGTTAAGTTCACAAGAAAGCAATATAAAGCTGCTCTCAACCATTAGCTGGGGAGAAAAAGCTCTGTGTTTTACATCAGTGCATTTGGAAAGGACAATACATTTAGTTACCTGTGTGTGAGGTGATTATACAATTGTTCTGTGTCTTTTTATCTAGTGATCAATTGAGAAGGCTTTAAAAGCTTATTTGAATTTATGGCTGTTACCTGGACCTCCTCTGGGTTTATATGAAGCAAGGTAAACAGGGTGAATTCACCCATGTAAGCTTAATGTTTGACAGCTTACTAGGGCTTACAGTCATTGTTTCATGCTCTCTAGTCACTCCATATGAAAATGCTTATTAACAACATGGCAGACTCTTAGCTGTTTTCCAGGAACTTCTTCCTCATCAGTGCCTTTGTGGTTGATCTATTTAGAGCTGCATCCTGAGACATGCTCAGCAGTCGGATTCTGATTCACAGGGACAGTAATTTGCAATGAGATTCTGAACATGCCAAGTGAAGTCACTGGCCTCCAGGGCTGCTTCTCCTAGACAACTAAAAGTTATTCAGCAAATTAGTCTAAAGCATTGATTTCCTTTTTTCCTTTCATTTTACTCTAGAAAAGGTATTAGGCACAAAAAACAAATGTTTTTCATTTTACACATGAGGGCCAATATTAGTGTTTTATATTAAAAAAAATCATATAAATAAATTTGTCGCTTTTGTTGCCAGTAGCAAGAACACTAAGCATGTTATTGCTCTTGGGTCATTTTCTGGAGATGTGAGACTGAGTCTACCAAGAGAATAACACAGCCTCTAAGGTCTAATATATAGATACCTTTATCAGTGTTTATAAAGAGGTTATCGCTCATATGTAAAACAATTACAGAAATTGTGAAATGAAACTGCAGACCCTTCTTTATGCCATGATTCTAAATAAGACACATTCATGTAAGATCTGAGTATAACCTGGTTGGAAAACAAGTTAAAAAAAAAAACTTGTGACCAAAAAAAAAAAACCACAAAAAAACAAAATAGCCTGGCCTATTAAATCCATATGCATTCTCAAATTTAATCTTAATCATTTTATCTTGAATCAGTAAAATTTTAAATCAACCATAAGCAGTAAATAGTATTATCTTCCTTCACATTTGAGGAAACCTAGATTTCACAACCACATAGCTAATAAGTAAGGAAGCCCTCCTACTTATAATAAAGGGTTGTTTTGAAACTTGTATTAATTTAAGTTTTATTTGGGTGCTTTTACAATAGTAGATGCAATTATTTTCAGATTCTTTCTTCCTTGTGTGGGGTAGATGACCTTCATAGCTTCCTACTAATTTGTCGGGGGATATAAGGTAATTTCTCTTTGTTAGAGTTTTTGTTTTATGTGCAATTCTGACAGTTCTCCATAATGGTTATCTAGGTTAGTTTGGGGACAAAAGAGAATATCTGGGATTTACATCAAAGGCACTGCACCATCAGATGCCTTTTTTTTTCTTTCTTTCATTGCCTGCCTCATCCAAGAAAGATGTGTCATGAGAACAAAGAATTAAGAGTTTTCAACTGGCCCAGTGGGGCAGGAACAGTCTCATTCACTGTGCTACATGGCATCATAAATCATCAAGTATAATGAATGCCCTTGTGAATGTAATCTGGCATTAATTCTGGCACTAAAAATGGAATGCTTCCTTGGCCAAGTCTCAGAAGTGTTAGGGGTTAATAAGGAACTTTTACTGGGGGACTGAGTTTCTCTGGAGATGAGTATTTGGAAATTTGTAAAGTCCATATATTATTATAAAAGGCATCAGCAAGCCAGCCAGGGTCTATGAAAATGGAGGGTTGAGTATCTTTAATAGTTCATTCTTCACTTTTATCCAGATGTTAGTATAACTCTGTCCCATCAGAGTATATAATAAACCTTAAAAACAAGAATGTTAAAATGATTATAAAAATATACTTTTCTTCGTGGTCTAATTAACTAATCTTCATTGCCAAATGTATCAAATCATCGTGGTGTTTTTTTTTTGCAACTTCTTTAATTTAGACCTGCTATGTGAGTGTCTATTTATAAGGCTGGACTACATATTCTGGACTATAGACATAACACTTAATACATATTCACCCTAAATAGTCTCTATTCTTTTCATTGCCTAAAATGATACTATGAAGAGTAAATACTAACCTTGAAAAATGTTTCAAAAAGGAAGGATTGAGTAATAGTACCTGTATATTTTAATAAGAGAGCAAAAAATATGTAAAATTACCTCTGGCTGAGTCCATGATAAGAAGTCTCAAGTACCCTCACATTTCATATTGAGGTGCTAGGCCCCCTAAGTGAGATTGTAAAGTAGGTGGTAAGAATCATAACTCCCCTTAACCACTGTAGAAAGGAGAGAGAGAGCACAAGAGAACTACTGAAGACCCAAGATGGCTACTGGAACCTGACCCATCAGGGAGATTGTTAAGGGACCTCTGGGGAGTTAGCACACTCCAATAGAAAGAATCTGATTGGAAACCTACTATCTAAGTGTAAGGCCAAAGGGGGGCTTCTTGGTGTCAAGAGGGAGGGAACTGCAGGGGAGAGATTTCCAGATTTGGAGGTGGTTGTGGTGTGAAGAATCCATGGAAGTGCTCAAGAGAGAAAGTGAGAACTTAAAATATCTGCCAGGGCTAGAGGAAACCAGTGCCATATGACACTGATTCCAGTCTTGGAAGGTTTTCCTTTTCTCTCCTCCTCAAGCATGGAAATGGCTGGAAGCTGCAGTCAAGAGCAGAGAGTGGAGGGAATGGTAGTGGGGGATAGGGACTAATGAAAGAGAGAGAACCCACCCATGCCTCCTTTTCCTACTGTAGAATTCCTGCAGCAGGGCTAAGTCGGGCAGAGATATTTTAAAAGTGATTGAACTTCTGAGTTTTCATAACCTCAGGGACTGGGAGTGTCAATTACTGATATGTGACTTTTTGGGGGAATCAGGGTACAGTTTTTCTCTGAAGTGGATTGTTTATATAATCCTACAGACTTTGTGGATGAAGATTTTACTTCACATTAATATATTTATGTGAGATCAACTTATGTAAACATCACTCAAACAATTGGATAAATAAGAAAAATCGAGTGGTAAGTGCTTTACAGTGAAATTCAGCTTTTCAGTGAATTTCATTAAAGTACAATGAAAATACAATAATGGGGAAGCTTCTTTGGATTGGCTGGTCAGAGTACTGTTCTCTGAGGAAGAGGGAGCCACACAAATATTGCAGGGAGGCATTTCAAGCAAAAAGAAATAGCTAGTGCAAATACTCTCAGGATGGAGTGAGTTTGGTGTATTTGGGGAATAGAAAGAAGTCCAAAGTGGCTGGAGATACTCTTGTGAAGTCAAGAAGTGTGTGAAGTTGGAGAGGTTAGCTGGGGCACCTCACATAGATCTTTATAAGCTAGAGGAAGACAGGGAAACTTTGGGGGGCTCTAAGCAAGGGAGTGATATGGTCTGAGTTATATTTATAAAGTTCTCTCTCTAGCTGACATGTGAAGAACGGATCACAGGAAGACAAGAATGAAAGCAAGATCAATTCAGAGGATATTTCAAAGTTTAGACTAAAGATCACCATGATTTGAATGAGAGTAGTAGGGATAGAAATGGAAGGAAGTTGTTGGATTCTGGATATGATTTGGATATGTAGCCTTAATGATGTTTTGGATGTGGGGACAAAGGAAAGTGTCCTCAAGGATGTGTCCTAGAATTTTTGCTGGAGCAACTAGGTTGATCATGCAGCCATCTATCAATTCACACTAAGGAGGCTTGCCTTGATTCTACTATAATAGGGATGCAATAAAAAACTGATTGAGGTTCAAAAGAAACTTTTCATTGGTACTATCACCAGAGCCATGATGAGATCAACATTGAATCTCAGTAGGGTGGCAGTAGTAATCCTGACATTGGTAGTAATATTGGCTGCAATGGTTGCTGCCCTACAAGGACATCTGTAGCATGGGGGATAGTACTGTGGTTAGTAAAAGTGGTGGAGTTAGTGAAATGGTTCTAATATTAGGCATTGGGTATGGTATGGACTTCAGCATCATGATGTTGACAAAAGCAACTGAAAGAACACTGCCTATGGCAGACATGAGCAGTAATGGTGGTCTAATCAGTGGTGATGGTGGTCATGCCTTCTGAGAACTGAGGCATCAGAGCTACCACTTTTGCTATTGGCTACACAACACATAAGCAATGGAGATCTAAAGCAGGAGGACAGGAAAAGAGTGGTGGCCAGGAGAATTAATTCCTGGTTTAGATGTGAAAAAAATTTATGCTGTTTCTTAGAACATTTTCCTAGGAATTTGTAGGATGCTTGATTTCTCAAGAAACAACTCAGTGAGGGTTAGAAATATTTTGTGTTGTGGTTATGTGCTTGAACAGCCTGAAAAGTATAGATCACATGTAAGTGTAGCAACTTTTGAAAAAGATTAGTGTATAAATGTGATTCTGATTCTGTGTATTATAAAAGCACTGGGGTGAAAGGTAATGGCTTAGAAATGAAAGCTATTAGTTATAAAACAATTATGGAATGGCTTCCAAAGATGCCATATGAAGTTTTGTAGGTGGGAATGAACAAGTTATTTCCGTTGCCATGGAGGCTTCATTTAGAGCTGTGATTCTGGTATCTCAACCCAGTGGAACATAAACTTTTCAAATGCTTCAGGGTCTTTGGGGCTTCCTACTTCCTTCAAGGATTTTAGGGCGATAACTCACCATACAGTGGATACTTGGAGCCAGGTTCAGATTCTGAGCACTGAGGAAATACAGCTTTAGAGGAAGTTAAGGTTTTCCTGGCATATGATTTAGTGGGCTGTCTGTAACATTTGTTATTGCATGGTTTCTGGGACAGATTCTATTCCCAGAAGGTCTGTGACTCAACCTTTCAACCAACCAAATGAAATATTGGAAGGATGAGGCTGTGAAAAACGAGCATTTCCTCAGAACTTGTGGGAATTCAAGAGCTCATGGTCTTTTCTGTAATGTTGCTTTGACCAACTGAAATTGGTCCAGTGTACTCCGTTATTCCCTTTCCGTTTTCACCATTAGGCTCATTGCTTCATTTTTTATTTTATTTTTTTTTTTTTTGTGAAACTGTACATGTGGGTTTTTGAGAAATGCTTCAGGGCGAAGTGCTATCTATCAATCCAAAATACCAACAAGAGATTTATTTGTTGTTTGCCTCTTTCTCCCACCCCCTCACCTCTTTGCTTCCAAACACATTTTTCTTCCATTTCTATCTTTCTTTCATCCACAGCAGGAAAGGGCTGCCTATCACTTTTCCCCAGAGCCATTCAGCAGAACAGTCTTAGAGAGGAGTTAAAGTCTTCAATGTCTCCCCTGACAAACACTGGAACATTTTTTAACTCTGGCATCACTGATCTTAACCACCAAATACCCACCACACTGCTCCTCTGCCCCAAATAAGACATTCTTATTGATAGTGGGTGGGTGAGTGGGAGAGTAAAGGGCTCAATTATCCAACCAGTTTACACATTTTCTTTAATTTTACAGAAGATAAATTTGCCTTGCTAGACATGTTTTAAGGAGAAATTAATAATGCTATTCACATGATTTAAGTTGTCAAAATAACTCACCTAGCAAAATTTGGCTGGGTCAGAAAAGATACTGCAGCCCAGACAGTTTACTTACAGTGAGGGTGACTGGTATACTTGTCTCAATGAAAGACCATTGCAATTATTAGAAAATCAATAACATATAGAACTCCCCTCCCCACCATTTTGCCCTACAAATATGCTGCAGTACATTATTGTTTAAGCTGTACCAGAGAAACTACCTTTAAAGGTTTTTGCTCAGCATGACTGCAGTTCTTGTTTTTAGGTATTATCCTGTCTAGATTCTTAAAGTAGTCAATGGTGTTAGGAGAGCTTCATTGATTGAAGCTCTGACCTGATTATAAAAATCAAAAAGCTTGGGTGATTATCTAAAGCCCATAGGAACTTAATCACATTGCTTTAGTCATGGAAATAAGCCAGGATTCCACAATCACCTTTTCAAGTAAGATATCTGTAGACCTAGGGTTAAAAGAGAATAATGTAGTTCTTCTTTTAAAATCAGACCTTCCTTTGATTTGAGAGCAGGCAGGGATGAGTTTGTGTCCTTCCAAGTCCAGGTGGCATGTAAGGGGGAGGGCCTTGCTGCTGTCATTAATGCTATTTCACAATTTCCAAGAGTTTATATTAGATGAATCATGGTTGAGAGTTTGAAATATCTAAATTATTTCAATACAATTGAGTACACATTTCTTTCTTTAGAGTTTTATAAAGAGCCATTTTAGAAACATCTCACTTCACTTTTAGTATATGTCTCTTCATAATTTTAAAAGATTAAATGGTTATTTTAACGAAGTGTTCGAGTTTTTAGTCAATGCTAAGCCAGTGTACATTATTATTATTCCCTTTTTCTCTTGTTTAAGGCCAAGCTTCGCCCTGGATCCCACCTCTGTGTCTTCCTGAGGTCATTTAAGAACCGGCAAACTATGGGCAGAGGGCCTCCTTCCACCCTTTTTTGTAAATAAAGTTTTATGGAAACACAGCTATATTCTTTAATCCATATATGGTTGCTGGCTGCTTTGTGCTACTACAGCAGAGTTAAATAGTTGTAACAGAGAACTTGTGGTCTCTAAGCCCAAAATATTTACTATGTGGTCTTTTAAGAAAATGTTTTTCAAACTCTCCTTCAGCCTCTGAATGTACAAATCTCTTTCGCACCCTTATGAACCCTTTGATTCCATCGAGCTTCTAGACCTATCTATTCTCTTTCACTTCTCTTTCATTTAAGCTTCTTGAAAAGAAGTCACCACTCACTGACTCAGACCCTGTTTCCCATTCACTCCCATTCTTGTTTCCGCTCCTACTGGATTATAGCTGCTGATGTTTCGCTTAAAAATGGTTTCTTAATTACCAACTCTAATAGCCATATTTTCGGCCCCTCTCTATAACGTTTGATACTGGGATCATCAGTTATCATGCTGGATTCTCTACTCTTGGTTTCTGTGGAGATGTATTTTCCTCTTTGAACTCTGAACTCTGTGGTATTATCCTTTGGACTCCTTTGAAGTCACATCCCAACTGCTATGACTGTTTCAGGCTCCCATCAGCTCTCCCTTGGACAACCTTAGCAAACTTTTAACTGGTGTTACCCTTCTGTGTCATTGTTCTCTTTAAATCTCTTCTAAAATAGAGTGATCTAGAGTCCGTCAAGTGGTGCATTGGTTAAGAGCTGGCTTGGGATGCCAGCGGCCCCGGTTCAGGTCCCACATATGAGGGCCAGTGACACTGCCCTCTTAAAAAAAAAAATAGAGTGATCTACACTGAAACCCAGTATTACTCTCCTGTTTACAAAGCTTTAGTAATCACTGTTTCCTATAGGACAATTTTAAAACTCTTTTACAACTATGATGAACAAGTCAGATTTCTCCCTTACCCGCCACTTCCTTCTAAGGAGAGTTGCCTAAGACCATTGTTTTATAACCTGGATTATATTCCAGGAAGAGCAAAACACATTGTAATACAGAGTGGTGATAGAAAATGGTGGGTGAAATAGTCCAATATGTCACAGGGTGCTTCAGAGAGATGGGTAGGAGATGAGGGAGAAAGCTAAGTAGGAGACAGATATTGAGGAACCTGTTATGCTATATTAGAGAATTTATATTTTATTCAATAAAGATCCATTGACTAATTTTAAGCTAATTAGCATTGTCACTTTCATAGTGAAGAAAATCCATTCTTTAAGTGGCATCATATTCCTGGAAAGCAACTTTTAAAATATATAGTAAGATAATTAAGGATACCGATATACACATAGTAAACATGAAAAGGCTGAAATACAGGAGAGAAATGGGATTATTGATGTAGCCATTCACCAAGGGGTAGGATACCAGTTGAAGAATTAACATGGACAGAACAAGGAACACCTCAATAAAAGAGAGGAAAAAATGAGGGAAAAATAGTGGGGATATCTACAATATCAGGATGCACAAATGAAACGGAGGGAATTCTCATGTGCCTGCTTAACTTGTGTACAAGGAAGCCATATGGTCATCTGAGCATGATCAGGGAAATAGTGGCAGACGGTGCAGAAATAGTGGAATGAGGTTTTGTACTAACAACCAAGGAAAATGGGAGCTAGAGATAAATGTAGACAGAAAGAGGGGTTATTTGGCAGTATTAAAAATTATATGAGACGAGAAGTTGTCAGTTCAGTGATTTCAATAGAAAACTGTTTGCTGATAGAACTCGGCCAATCATCCTAAACAAGCAAAGTGGGAGATAGCCGTTTGGCTGGACAGGTACAGGCCTAGAGTTTTTTCATGGGAAGAGGGCATGGGGGTGAAGGATATTGACAAGTACCATTTTTGAAGCCCTGAATCACAGTGTCTAAGGCTGGCTGCAGATGGAGTTAAATTTCACAGATTCAGAATTATGATTGGTCCACAAAGCATCATGCTAATAGTTTTCAGTGGTTCCTAATTGCTTTGCATGTTAATGCAATCTATGGGTAATCAGCTTTAATGTCCTCCAACTGTTAGCTCTCTTTTATCTAACATTTGTGGATGTTTAGAAAGGGATAGTCTCAGGCAGAATTGGAATGAACTATGAGGAACATCCAGTTTATGGAGGCAGCCAGTCTGCCCAACTCTGTATTCCTCCTTTTATTCCTCTAAAAATGTTTTCTTATCATCTGCAAACTCCCTTTATTCTCTTCTATCTCAGAACTATTGGTTGTTCATATACTCAGTCAATAAATATTTGAGTAATATGTTCCAGGCACTTAAATTAAAGTTTACTTGACATCACCTGAGCTAGAATGTTTAGTCTTAATATTTTTGGACATGGAAGAATTTAAAAATTTTTCTTGGTTCTAACATGTTGGGAGCAATCAGATATATCTGGGGCTTTTTCAGAGCTAATGGGTCATGCTGTATAACAAGGTGCCAAAAACTCACAAGAAAAAGTAAGATAACTGCATGACATGAAACCACCAAGGGCAGACATCTGCTACTTAGATGAGGAAGACTCATTTGCACTATCAATCTCTCCCCCTCTGATAATATCTCTACTGTTTATTATGAAATATTGGTGGCTATGGTGATGGGGGTTTTAATCTATATAAAACTTTCTTAATGTTTATTTATTTGAGCTAGACTTGTGGTAGCCTCTTGCACTAGCCTACAACTCCAGGAGGGCATTGACTGGCGTAGTGTATGTGCTTAAAAATACATGATAAATGAATGAATGAATCATGCTAATAGGTATCATGAGCCTAGTAATGTTTTCTAGGCTCTGCAAGCTGAGACTGGGTGCTGTTAAAATCCAGTGACTTCAGGGGAACCAGGACTACTGGGGGATGAGGTTCTTGACATGATTAATACAAATTACCATAAATTCTTTGTAATGTTAACTTCAGACAGGTCAGCCATTTTTATACCCTCTGATGTAACTGGAGTTCTCCATTTTCCATCTCAAATGCCCTTTAGTAAATTGCATCTGAAAATCTCATCTAAAGACTCCCAAGTCATCACATATTATTTCCTGCCTGCCATTAGAATCACTGTTAAAGGCTTTACCCATTTCATTTATTCTATTTTCTAGCTTCCCAGTATGTACTATCAAGTTCTGGGAGAAACAGAATTGAGTGATGATGTGTTAATTATATTTCTATGCCTTAACAAATATCTGTGCATAGAAGACAGCTTGGTTTCCTGCATATATTAAAGATAAGCAAATAAATAAAACAAAAAGGAAGTAAACAAACAAAAATAACTGAAGCCTACTGTTTTCAGATCCTTGGAATACACAAAAGCCACTGTCCCAATGCCTGTATCTATTAGCTATATAACAACTTTAGTTTTTTCTCTCAATAAATGTAAGTCAATAATTTGGTTATCTTCTAATATTTCGTAGTTCTTCATTCAGTGCATTGTGAATAAATGATGTAGCCCAGGGAGGTAACTTTTCTGAAGGACCTCATTTCATTCTCAAACTAAACCTGTAAGTATTACCTGTGTTTTGCAGGTCAGGGAGCAGGTTCAGAGAAGCTAATAACCTGATAATAGTAACAAGTATTATGACAAAAGGAGCAGCATTCAAATAAATGATAATACAAACACCAGGTCTGGTAGGTATTATTATTATTACCACTTTAAGGACAGATTCAGTTCAGAGAGAAAAAGTATTTTGTCCAAGGCCAGTCAAGTAGTGTGAAGGCTAGTGCTTCAGCCTGGTCTGCCTGCCTGCTCTTCCTGGCTGACTGATTTGTTTCACTTAGGGCTTTTCTCTCCACAGGGGGCCATTCTTGAGTGTGTACAGTTTTTCCATAACAGGGAACTTATTGGATAAAATTATATGCTGTCTTGTCCAATTATAAGACAATCACTGCTGGGAACACCTTACCGGTTAAAAGTGTGTTAAAGCCTCCGTAAAACATGATAAGCAAAAACAAGTAAAACTCCTATTTGGCTTAATGAGCCTTTGCCTTTTTCTTTCTTTTCTCCTTAGCTGGTACCAAAGTAATCACCTAATACACAACCTCCAGAAGCGTTATGCTGACAGACCCTCCACTTGTGTGTTCTCATTTGAACTGCACCTTTAAATCTTCAGTCACATGGGGATATGTTGTGAGAGATGCTGGGTGGCATTTTTCAAAAAGCAGTGAGGATCTCAGCGACTAACTACTTCTTGCTGACTTTCCATGGGAAGGAAAAGCAGGGAAATAAAATAAAAATGAAAAATCATAGTTTCTTCCATATTGCTACATATAGATACTTTTCTAGCTGTATTCTACTACATTTAATCACTTCAAACTAGCTGATGAAATAAAAACTCTTCCCTGAGCCCCATACTAATTATTCTTGTTAATTATTTTTAAATTATCTTTCTATCACTGCTTCTAGAACAACGGTCATAATTCCATCTCAGAGACTCTAGGCATTATATACCTATGAGTATAAATGTGTAAAGGGTGGTGGCTAGTGTGTGAATGCTTTTAAAAGAAATACAGAAGGGAAATCAAATCCAGCTGCAGCTCCTACCACATTAGCATGGATATGTCACTCAACTTGCTTATGTTAATTATTTATAATAGGAACACATACACATTAAACCCCTTAATTAGTTGAGGGCTTGCATTACCTAGTTCATATCTCTGTATTTGTCAGGTGTCTGACAGCATGTTGGACAAAGCAGAGCTCAAATAGCCTGCTACATTGTCTAATCTTACTTCTGGAAATAAACAGGAGATTAGTCTGGGCACTAATTAATTACCTGGACCTTTGAGGTTCGCTACTTAATAACTAGCTTTTCTGGGATTGAGGGAAGCCATTAACACTATGCTAGGCACTGACAGGGTGGTGGTGGTGGGGTGGTGGATAGAAGTCCTTTGGTATCTGTTCTCTACCCTCAAGTAATTTATAGTACCAGTAGCAAGACAAAATATGCACATGTGACATTAAAATTAGAGAACAAACAAGTGGTAAAGATAGGAGTTCAGAGGAGACTATCAGGGCAAAGTTTCCATGAAGGATGTTTGAGTGGGAGGATATTGCCAAGGATGGATAAAAGTTTAGAAGGCTTAGTGGTGGCAATGAGCATGAGCTGTTCAGTGGGTGGATGGCCTGATTGAATTACAGGCAATATGTGCGAATATTGATAGGTAAGATAAATATATGAGGTATGATCATTAAGTTCGAGAACTTGTTGCAATGATATTGCTAAACTTTTTTGATATAGGGATTATTCATTATGAATTTGTACTAACTGGACAAACAGTTAACTAAGTTTACTATTTGGAAGTGCTGAAAAGGCTGCTTGAAAAAGTTAAACAAAAATGTCCTGAACTTTTTGCCAACAATTCATGGCTCTTGCATCACAACAATGTACCAGCTCACACGGCACTGTCTGTGAGGGAGTTTTTAGCCAGTAAACAAATAATTGTATTGGAATACCCTCCCTACTCACCTGATCTGGCCCCCAATGACTCCTTTCTTTACCTAAAGATAAAGGAAATATTGAAAGGATGACATTTTAATGACATTCAGGACATGAAAGGTAACAGGACGACAACTCTGATGGCCATTCCAGAAAAAGAGTTCCAAAATTGCTTTGAAGCGTGGACTAGGCACTGGTGTCAGTGCATAGCTTCCCAACTGGAATACTTCGAAGGTGACCATAGTGATATTCAGCAATGAGGTATGTAGCCCCAAATATCTGCATTCTCTTCCTCCCTACCTTTCCCCCTCTGCTTGGATGGTTAATTTTTGTTAGGTCCTTAGAGTTGCCTGTAAACCCTGAGTCAGAAAGATATCCCTCCATTTATCAATAAGGAGGCCTGGGAAGCTTCTGCCCTGCACAGCCTCCACATCTATCCTTCCACTCAGGCTTGCAGAGGGTGGGGGCAGGCCCATGGAGAGCTGGGTGGTTCTCTGGCCTCTGGATGGTAAGCAAACTCCAGAGGAGTAGGCTTGAGGGGTCAGGAAGACTTAGTGGGAAATAGGCCAGGTAGGAGTGTAGCTTGTTTGATAATATTCAGGTATTTAGACATATGGTATATTTGGCCTCCTGTGTGCTTTTTCCCTGGGTTGTACTAATAATTAGGGGATACCTGATATCAGTTCTAGAAATGAGCAAATTGAGGCTAAAAGGCATTAAATTAATTGCCCAGTTGCTTGTAAATAACATGGCTAGAATTTGAATACTAATCTTCTAACTTTGGAATCTCAAATTTTGGGTAAGATGGAGCACTTTGAAAAAACAGACTTTTGTAATAAATGACATTTCTCGTAGAAGTCTTAGGAGAAAAGCAACATGAGAAAATCTTGTCCTAGAAGAATTTGTCTGGTGGTCTAAAGGTTATCATTGCGTTTTGCTATGTATAATGCACTCCCATGTATAATGCACACCGTTTTTGGCCTAAACTTTCAGGGGAAAAAATCTTTCATTTTAATTTTTTAATTCAAATTTTTACTTCTTTGCATTTGGGTACTTGTTTTCTGAAGGGTGGACTAGGAGTAAAGGAATTTTAGCATTTATTTTTTTAATGTATTATTATGTAATATGGTACAAGGAATTTTATGAATCAGTAACAAATTTATGATATTCACACATCACAGAACGTCAAGAATTCTTTGTCACTGCAAGTTCGTCGTAAGTTCAACAAAACTGATTATTGTATTCCAGGGTATTATTTTGCGTATGGATATCGTTATTGGTTTCTAGAGTTACACTTTTAACTCATAAGCATAAATAAAAGAATTAAAAACATTTATATAGATACGGAATTACTACTATCCATTTGTAAAGCACATCCTTATTTTTCATTCACCCATTTGGGTAAAAAAATGCGCATTATACACAGCAAAATACAGTAATCTCTGATTCATAAGAGTTAGCCTTGGTTTTTAACCTAAACGTTTCCAGAGGATTGTTGCTTACAGCTTGATTCACTGAATGCTAATAGTTTTAACACATGTGCATGACACTACAAATGTTCCCAAATTAAGAAGAATAGGGAATTCCCGTTTCAACAAAGTGAGATAACATTCTATATCACAGTACTTTCAGCATCTTATGTTTGCTTATTTGGATTTTTATGGGTAAATAGCATGCAGAACGTCTCCGAACTAATTGCTGATTGAGCTGTTTTTGTGGGGTGCATTGTGGAAGCGGTGGTTTGTAACCCCTCTCCTGATGAGTGTGCCACTGGCTACAGTTGAGGTTAGCAGCCTGATAGCTATGCTGTCTGACCCACAGTGGCTGAAATTCCTAATTACCATGTCTGACTAGCATTTGGGTCTCTGGTAAGTGAAGGAAAGACTGATCAGCAGCCACAGGAAACTAGTTTTCAAGGTACAGTGATGGGCCTGATATCTAAGAGAACTGATTTGAACAAAAATTTAAGAATGCTTGTTTTGGGGTTTTGGGGGCGGGTTAGCTTCTAGGCTTTCTACATAAATGAAAAATAAACTGAATGGCAGTATCTTTAATTTTATATTTCTGTACTGGAAAATAAATAGGATAAGGAATGATAATCTAAATAAATTTGGACGAAGTCAGACAAGGGAAGGGAATGAAAATTATTGAGTGCCTGTGCCTCTACTCTAGGCTTGTAGTATTAGAAAACAAAACATCCACAGCATGGGTGACAGAAGAAAATTATGAGATGCAAAGATTTTATATTTTAAAAAAGCATTACTGCTGCAGGATAACAGAAGCCTAGATTCTAGAACATGTTATTATGCAGTGTGTTTATCAATGGGAAAGGTGGTGAAGGAATATAAATGGGAACATTATAACTAATTTTCATATAAGAAGGATAAGTTTGAGTAAAGTAGTGCTTTTCTAAAAGGTTTAAAAATAAAGCTATCTGGAATAGATACATGCTGCAGACAGTTAGGACAAAACAGATAAGGCAAATAAATAAATGAATAATGAGAGAGCAAGAGAATGTAGTAAGATTAAACTTATGGGAGACTTCAAACTCCTTATTGTAATGTGTGATTTGTGAAGCTTTTGAGACAAGGTTAGAATAAGGGACAAGGACACAATAAATTTTCTAAATACAGATCATAGATTTTTTTTTTAAACTTGCAAAGCCCCAACTGACAAGGGATGCTCAAGCAAGTTTGGTTGAAGAAAAATTTTTGATCCAGCTATGAATAGGTCTCAAACAGTCTCCTATGCATCAGTATAGAAGTTTACATCAGTGTAACATTTTGTAGGGTAGTGTCTATCCACAGAAAATATTTTTTGTATCATGCAAATCAACAGCAGTGTGTACTGGCCCAACAGTCCCCTGAAGAGCTTCCCAATATCCACTATTATTCCCAGAGTAGTATTAGCTGGCAATGAATAAGACTCAGTTACTCCGCTATACCCAGATTTCCTCCTGGCGGTGTGAAGATGTCTTGTACTTGAGTGCATCCAATCTAAGGAAGTCCCTGCTTGAGCATAAGGTTATATCTGTAGGCTTTCCACAAGCTCCTGAAATTCAGAAAACAAAAGATTTAAAGTAAAGAACAATGTAAGTAGTTTATAAAGTAACTAACTATTATAATTAACCTTGGTATGTACACATATGTGTAATTACAAATACATTGCTGATTTTTACACACTCTTTCTACAGGCAAACTTATTTATTAACAATATTACTCATTACGAATTGGTCAAATCTTTCTGAATCCTGAGTGCATGGGAGCCAAATTACAACCATAGTTCACAAATTCTTCATTCCTCAGCCTCCTTGAATTTTGTTTTTGCTTACTGGCTTGACTGTCAATTTCCATAAAAAATTTAGCTCTGAAAATATGTCGACTCTACAGCCCTTCAAACTCCCTCTTTATTTCATTTAAGCCTCAATTTTATTGATCATGAATTTTTACCTTTAGAACAATTGTTCCTAGCCTATTGCTACCAGTAGTTATTGTCACTAAGTTCTGTTTATACTATACGCTTGCATTAGAGTGTGGAGTTAGAGAGACCACATTGCTTAGTAGGAAAAATGACAACTTTTCCTTTTGTCTGCTTCGTTAAGGGTTTTCTAGCTTCTAGCATGGAATTGTGAGGTGTTTTTTTTGTTTTGTTTTTTGGTCTCAAAGGCATTTAAAAAGAAAACACTGGGTTAGCAATATAACAGTTTTTTTTAACCAAATAACATATTTAAACATACAATTGCAAACCACACATATTCATTGGCTGCTTAATGTGGGACAAGAACTAAGTAAAATGCAAGAAGAAAATATGCCTGCCTTCAAAAAACTCATAGTCTAGTGGAGGAACTATGTAAGCAATGATGCAGTACTATGGCGCAAGGGCTGTCACAGAGTGCTGAAGCACTCTCTGTGGCCTCGTTAACAGAATGTTATCCTGGTTTCCCCCTAGCTCTCTGGCTTCTGTTTATTTTAAATTTTGCATTGCAGACTTGTACTCTCTATGAGACGAACAATTTGATGTTCTTTGAGGGTTGGTCCTAGCCCTCTATTCTTATTACCCTGTATTCTCTTCTCAGATTGTTTCTCAGTATCCATATTGATTAATTTAATTTATATACAGAAGATTCGTAAATTTTCTCTTTAACTCTACTCTGAGTTACAGACCCGTATATTCTCATTTTTATTTGACATCCTTCCAGAAAACCTCATGCACAACATAATGAAAGTCTGAACTCAATATTCCGCCCCTACCCCCCCAAAAAAAAAAAAAATCTGATCCTCCAATACCACAATGTCAATAAATGGTATCAATAGCTATTCCTTGGTCAAGCTAGAAAACTAGGGGCCATTCTTTGACATCTCCTTTTTATTTGTCTCTGGTACTCAGTCTGTCATTAAGCCCTATTAGTTTTCCTTTATATGCTTCTCTCACTTGGATTATTATAATAACCTCAGTTCTCCATTCTTAGATCTATATATTTTTTTCCCACTGCAGTCAGAATGATCCTTTAAAAACTCTAATCCTATCAAGAGATTCCCTTCTTAAATTTTTTCATACTTTTCTATTGTTACTATTTAATAATAACCTTATGAAGATATAATTTACATATAAAATTCACCCTTTTAAAGTATGCAATTCAGTAGTTTTTAATATTATATATTCAGAATTGTGCCATTATCATCATTGTCTAATTTTAGAATATTTTTATCTTCCCCCAAAGAAACCTTGTATCCATTAGCAGTCACATGCCATTATCCCTTTCCTCAACCCCTGGCAAGCACTAATCTACTCTCTGTCTTAATGTTTTTGCCTATTCTGTATATTTCATATAAATTAAATTACATAATCCCATTGCCTTTTGGATAAAGGCAAAACTCATTGACCTTGACTTTTAAATCCTGCAGAGCCTGGCCTCAATTTCTTCTAATGTCCCATCTCAAATCATTCGTGTTCCCCTTATTCTCTTGATTCCTTTCACATAATTCAGTATCTTTCCTTAATACCCACTTGCCAAGCTTCCTACTATAAAATGTCTTTGCACATACTGTTTTGTCTCTCTCTTCTTCTCACCTAGTAAACTCTCCCTCATTGTTCAACCAAAAGTCACATGCTACTCTTTCACAATGGACATCCCTGACCCCTCTGAGTAGGTTTAATCATCCCAAGTATCAGGTTCGATGACACTGAATGCTTCTATTTTGCAGCATTTGCCACAGTTGTAATACCATTCTGTTTTTAGTAATTATTTAATGTCTTTTTGTCACTGATCCAAGTTCCATGAGTGTAGGGACCACATCTACTTTTGTGTACTACCAGAGCTCTAGTATCTTGCATAGTCTGATACATGGTAGGAACTGATTGATATTTACTTAATGGTTGAAAGAAATTTGGAATAAAAGATTTGTAGAAAAAGTTGAGCTGACATTAGAAAGAGATTATAATTTAAAATTTGGCCATGGGAAGATGAATTTAATATCAATGGGATTGGCTTCTGTCATCCTGGGATAAACCTATAACTCCTCCTTTGCAATGTTCTCACTTCACCTTCTCTATCTATAAGACAAGGATTACATTTGCCTTTTCCTGTCCCAGATTAGTAAAGTTTGCAAACCATGTATTATGTCATGAAATTAAAAAAATATTCTTATTAGATAACCAGAAATGTGTATACTCAATAATCTTGGTTATTTTTAGGATATAAAACTAGATTGTGTGAAAAATTGAAAGTATGAAAATTTTCCCCATTTGTGTATGTAACATATTTGTCTATTATAAAGATTAAATCTTTATTCCTGACTGATAAAAATGTGAAAAGTACTTTGCAATTTTATAAAAAAGAGAAGTGATTATATCTAAGATAAGAAAGATGACATATATGACAACAGGGTTAGATAGCAGCTGAAACATGGAATACTGGCAGACATTTTTAAGATCATAGCTATGACTGAACCAATAAGATGTTAAAGGTAAGTTTGCTGAGTTGGGTGATATGAGATTTATTTAGGAAGAAAAACCAAAAGCTTTATATGAAAATAGATATTTCATTTAAAAAAGGAAAACCTACTTTAGTTTCATATTGTTGATTAAATATATTACAGCACTATAATTCAAATATTTCTCAGTTTGATATGCTTAAAAACTCATCGGTATGTTGTATGGGATAAAAACAAAAAAATATATGGAGACCAATTATATGGAGACGAGGAAGATTGTTATTAGCACCAAATGCAGTGCCTGTTGACTAGATATGTATATATAAATCTGTTATATACATTGATATGTGAATTCTATGGGCTTAATGTTTGATGTGATTATCCATGCCCAGGACCAGGAAAACCATTTATGAACACTAAAATTCCTAATATTGTAGAATATTAAGATGGACAAGGCCATGAGAATCATTATGTTATGATCCAAGGAGGATATGACTCTCTTACACATTCATAGCCAGTTAGTAGCAGAAATAGGCATAGAGCACAGGTACTGAGGTTCCCAAACTAATGTTGTTTACTCAGTATCCACTACCTTCATTCCATGAGTAAGAAGATTTTGAGCACAAAGAAGAAAATTAGTAAATTATGGCAAATAAATATTCTTGGAGAATGAGGAAGATAAATTAGCTTATTCATTCCATGACATCAGTGACTATCTTCATTTTCAGTTATACTTCTAGAAGTTGTCTAGTTTATATTCCTGCTTGTATGTCATTGTGCAAGGGCATCACATTTAGTTGCAGCATTATTATCCTTTGGATTTCAGGGCTACTATGATTCATGTCCATAGTATGGTTATTCAGGGCTCACATCTAATGAGCAGCAGCCAGTCTTTAGGTTTGTGAAGAAGCCCCTTGGAATAAGAGAACTATGAGAAACACTGGGGGAGTCAGTATTTGTTAACTATATTATAATATTAATATTTGGTTCATAAATACAAGTGGGAAATTAAGGATGTACATACATTTGAGTAAAATCAAAAGCATGAGTGAAAAGGATAAGGTTAAATAAACAAAAAATGAATACTTAATCTTTTTTTTTTTAAAGATTTTATTGGGGAACTGGGGGAGGGGAATAGTGTTGGGGAATTGGGGGAGGGTTCCAGTCAAGTTGTTCTTCAATCTAGGGTGTGGAGGGCACCAGTCGCCATCTGGCTTCCTGTCAGAAGCTTGTGGCCTCTTAGCTCAAGGTGCTATGTTCAGTCTTAGTTGTGGGTGGGCATAACCACCATCCCATGCGGAACTTGAACCCTGCAGCCTTGTAGTTAAGAGCGCACCCCCTATTCACTGAGCCATCCAGGCGGCAGCTTAGCTCAAGGTGCTGAGTTCAATCTTTTTAGTTACGGTGGGCATAGCCCACCACTGAACAGGCAATTTTGTTGTCACACCAGCTGAGCCATCCTGCCACCTGTTGGCAGCTCAGCTAAAAAACAGCGTTCACCGGCCCATGTGGCAATCAAACCAGAGGCCCCGTTGCTCAGAGCACGCTCTCTAAGCCAACTCTTTTTTTTTTTTTTTTTTTGAGGGCAGATATCACTGGCCCTCATATGTGGGACCCAAACTGGGGCCGCTGGCTTCCCAAGCCAGCACTCAACCACCACGCTACTCGGCCAGCCCTCTAAGCCAACTCTTAACCAACTGAGCCACTTGGTGGCCCAATACTTAATCTTTTTGAAGTGAAAAAACAAGAACATAAAATTACAGTTCTAATTTTTATATTTGGACTATTTCAGAAAGTAGCTTATTCATATAATTAGAACCCACTGCTATGTAAAAGAATCAACCAGAGGGCAAGAAATAATCATTGTAAACATGATTAGTAATGATCAGTAAATATAGATATGACCAGTAAACTAAAAACTAGAAGGTCTAGAAGCTAAAGTTTGGAAATTGTTGATAATGTACAAGAATAAAGACAAAGACGTATGGAAGCCAATTTAAGAGGTCTGATATTTCTCAAATAGGATTTACATAAATAAATGAACAGAGGCAATGGATGGAAGGAAATAATCCAAAAAGACTATAGGAAGACCTCACAGCGATGAAGAAAATGTAAGAGTTAATTAAAGACCAAATAGAATGAATCTGACCAAATAGACCAAATAGAAGAATTAAAACAAAAAGACCTTCAAAGTTTCGAGGGAAAATGAAAGAATTTACAAATCAAGGGATGATAATCTAGTTGTTGTCAGACTCTTCACCAGCAATATATATTAGAAGCCAAAAAGCAAAAATTTGAAGTTCTGAACAAAATTATTTTGAACCTAGAAATGTTATTCCAGCTAGTCTATCAGTCCAGTGTAAGGGCAAAATGAAGAACATATTTTTTTTTTTTTAAAAATTTTATTGGGGAATGGGGGAGAGGAACAGCATTGGGGAATTGGGAAAGGGGAAGAGACAAGTTGCTGTCTTTTTGTTCTTCAGTCTAGTTGTGGAGGATGTTGCTTCACTGGCCCATGTTGGTGTCGTCATTGCGCTCTTCCCGGATGAGGCAGATCGGTCGCCGGCCTCTGGATGGCCGCTCACCACAGCTATTGGCCACTCACGCTGGCTGCCAGCCACTCATGCTGGCTGCCGGCCACTCACTGTAGACAGTGGGAGTCCATTGCAGCAGGGGCTGCAGCCCACACCATCGTCGGGGCTCACACAGCCCAACTCCAGGTGGAATTGTTGTTGTTAGCTGTAGAGGGCAGTGTCACTGGCCCTCATATGTGGGATTCAAACCGGGGCTGCTGGCATCTCAAAACCAGCTCTTAACCAATGCACCTTTCGGCCGGCCCATGAGGACCATATTTGAACATCAAATAATTTTACTTACCTTCAACTTTAAAAAAAATTAAGAATGTACTCCAACAAAAGAAATACATAAATGGAAACTAAGCAAAGTAACAGCAGGGAAATTATATATATATATATATATATATATATATATATATATATATATGAGATTAAGTTTTGAATACTATAAAAAGAAATGTCAGAATGAAAAACTTGCATTGAGTTTAGAAAAGATAGCAGCATGGCTCTAAGACCTAAGTTTTCAAGGAAAAAAAAAATCTATGCAACATATTTTATTGATTAAGAAGCTGCATGACTTAGTTGTTTGGCCAAAAAGGCAAACATTTCTTTGGTAAACAAGAAAATAAATGCAGGACTGGGGGAAAAAATATTAGACTTTCAAGATATTCACCCTAGATAAATGAAGCAAATTAAGGAACTGAAATCTTAAAATAACTCATTTGACCATGAGCCTTCAATATTCTTCAGGAAACATGGTATTCAGAATAAAATTACTTGTTTTTGGTATTTGTCTAATCTTTAATCACTATGCTTAGTTCTCAGTGAATAATATTTACATAATAATAATATTAATGGTTTTCAATCTTTGGAATTAAAACTTAATTTTAGTTATAAAATGAGAATTATATAAAAGAATATAAATGTTGTAAACTTTGATAATGGAAAAGCAGTGATATACGATGACAAAGTTGGCAGGGTGACGCATGCGAGGGATGAGTAGAGAGGGAAATAGCTATGATAATTTCATTTTCCAGAGTAGAGAGCTGAAAAGGTTTGTCTTACACTCTATCTAGGTTCCAAGGCTAGCTAGATTATTAGCTACTTGTGTAATTGAAACCAGCTAAAATCACTCTGTGATAACATTTCAACCATAAAATGAAGATTTTGGAGTATATAATATTCATGATTATTGAGACCATTAAGTAGCAATCTGAGTTGGAGAACAAAAATGTCTAAATAAAATTTTAAAACTAGCAAACTGACTAGTACTCCTGAAAAAAACTGGAAAAATCCCTAATATTATACAAATACATATGTGTGTGTGTGTGTGTGTATATATATATATATATATATATATATATATATATATGATCATATATATATATATGATCATATATATATGATCATATATATGGTAATAAAGTATACTTGAAATATTTATCAAGGAAGATAATATTATATCCATAATAACTGACATTTACTGAGCATCTACTATGTACTAGGTATGTTTTAAGTATAATATATATATATATATATATACACACACACACACACACACACACACACACACACACACACGGTAAATACAAATTCATAGTTATCACCAGAATTTGAGGAGATGAAAGTGATCACTAGTAAACAAATGGTTTATAGTTTATGCAGGGTGTTTATGGTTCAAAAGAAACAGAATTGTATAAATTAGTTTGGAAAACATATTGACTTTGTGGAATTCCCTTTCCTTCATAGCAGAAGCACAGTGAGAAACATTCAGAAGAGGTTAATAGGAGAGGAGAAGAGAAATTACACTGTAAAAGCACACCACTGAGATGGAGAGCGTGATGGTGGTATCAAATTGCTATAGTGTTTGGGTTCCCTATGGCTATATTTTAAAAGGGAATATAACCAGTTTCTTAAAAAAATAATAATAATAATAATTAAGTATCTACATTTATATTGTGGCAGGAATTACATCTTTGGTAACCAATTAGATGTAGGATGGAAAAATTTACAAGTCAATTTGTTTGAGGGAATAAAAATTATTCATAATTATTAATATTTAGGATAATGCAGGCAAGTAAGTGTAAAGACCAGATTAGTAGTTACCTTTAGTTTCCCTTCCAATTTTTAAATTCTGTGATTCAAGATATATTAACATAAAAATATAAAAACAAACTAATTGTATGTCTTTTGTTTTCTTCTTTGAGTTTTTATTTATATTATATTTTTCTTTTCTTTTTTTTTTTTTTTTTTTTTTTTTAGCTGAGCTACCTGTTGGCAGCTCAGTGGCTGCTCAGCTCGGGCTGGGCATTGAACTGCTGTTGCTCAGAGCTCAGCTTGCACTCTTGAGCGAGCTCTTAACCAACTGAGCCACTCGACTGGCCCTTCCATTATATTTTTCGAATAAACTTTTAGTCTAATTCAATATACTTTTACAATTCTGAAAATCTTTTATTGGTTACTTATCATATTTCTCTGCAACAAAAATAGCTGTATAAGTTAAAATTTAATAATTTTTATTTTTCTGTCCATTACGCTCTAAATGTTAAAAAATTTCTTCTAAGGGCCGGCCAAATGGCTCAGTTGGTTAAGAGCTTGTTCAAGAGTGCGAGCTGAGCTCTGAGCAACAGCAGTTCGATGCCCAGCCCGAGCTAAGCTGCTGCTGAGTTTCCAACCGGTGGCAGGATGGCTCAGCTATAAAAAAATAAAAAAAATAAAAAAAAATTTCTTCTAGGTTGAGTTTCATGAAAATTATTATTACTACCAAATTGATCAAAACAATAACACATTATAAATTTTGATAAATACTTATTAAATGTAAAACATAAAAGCTTAAAAATGAATGTCTTAATAATAAGAATAACCTACTTGTTCCTGGGTAAATATTAATTATTTGATTGAGGCAAAGTACAGCATCAGTTGTATTTATATACATACTTTCATTATATATATGTGTGTATAATATATATATATATGAAAACATTATGATACATAAGAAGATAGAAATGGAAGTTTCAGTATAGTAATATCACTCAATTATTTGAGCTCTTTCTAAGTGTATGCCAAAAATTCATATAGTTATCTATCATCAAAAATATTTTTATTAATCTATCAGCTGACAATTCAATTCGGTTCCCTTTCATTTTGATCCTGACTTGCGAAAAGATTTGTCACCCTGTCATTAGAATCATTTTTCTCCCTTTTTATAGGAGGTATGCTGAAAAAGGTTTTATTAAGATGTATTCAGTAGCTATTATTATTAATTTCGATATACATTTGTCAATACATAGTTTTGATAAAATGCTTTCTTTTCATTTACTTTAAATATACTATTGTTAAAATCTCAGAACTACAGAATTAGCTAATTTATGAAAATGTTTATTTTACTTATTTGGCAAAGCCAGTCCTCATCTCAAACCAATCAGCCAATCAGTTTCAGTGTCTGTCAGAAAAAGTGACTTAATTTCTTAATTCAATTACATGCATTAGTATGTGCATTCATGAAACACTGTCATATCTGAATTGTAATTTTAAGATAGATAGTCATAGCACAGAGCTCTGCCAAGACTTTATTGCCTGGATGGAATAAAACAATATTGAATTTGAATATGTGTAAGTGATAGGAATCTTGGGTGAAAATGTCTTGAGGTGCATAAAAAAGAAGTAAATAAATATTAGTCCCAGTCAAGCATACCTCTTGATTTTACAGAAGCTGGACTCAAAATGTTGGGTGGGGATAGAGGGAAGAGCAGCACATGACAAAAGTGAGATACTCTTAAAGAAAAAGATTAGATCCTCTATAAATGAAAAATCTGAAAATCTGACAGCACTATTCCTAATTGTTCTTAACAGAAAACCAAAGGAGAGGCTATCAAAGAAATCAATTATATCTCACAGAAAATGCTATGAGGAATTCAGGTTCTAGAATCCCAAAAGATGGAAGGAGGAGTGTAATCCTGCATGCCTGTAAAAGTGTGGCAGAGGTCTAGATGAATAGGCAAAAGAGGAGAATACGAGAGGATTGTAAAAGACTGCTACTGAGGGTAGGAAGCAAGATGGATGAGAAAGATGAGCCAACTTTTTCCCAAGATGCTATATTTGTGGCGACGATTGATACTTTTCTACTCAACTATTTTTCTTCCACATTCAAGAGCAAGAAAATTAGTTTTCCAACTGAAATAGTAGAGTTAAAATCTGAAATATATGATGAAACAATAAAAGACACTGATCTCTTTTACACAAAATCACCTTAATTTCAATAAATTACAGTTTATTGAAAGGACTTACAAACACAGTTGCAGAATTTCCATCAATAACATTGAAGAAATCATGATTAGTTGGGAGGTATTACACACAAAGAGACTGATACTCTTCTAAAAGAGTATATCAATAAGTCTTAAAAGTTGGGTATTGATATACTTAATGTCAATGCTAAAAACTTTCTAGAACGAAAAACTATAATAACTGGTAGACAAATGATCTCTTAGAAAAATACCTCTTGTCTCTCTTTCTCCCTAGGGCCAGACAGAATCTCCCAGTAAAAACCACAGGAACCAGATCTCAACTCAAGGTAAAATGAATTTTCTTAAAATTTATGGTGAGCCAAACATTCGTGTTCCGAATGCATGCAGGGAGTGGGCAGACACTGAAGCAGTCATTGTCACAGACTGAAGGGCTATTGAGGATGTTCTTCTTGAGAAGTATTGGACTTAGGTTGTTCCAGATTTTAGTCTCAATCCTTAGCTCCTGGAATTCTATGCTTCCGTCTTGGAAAAATGGAATAGGCCTGCTTTTTAAAAAGCCCAGATTTCTTTGAATACTTTCTAGGTTCCCCCATGAACACTTACTAGGAGTTAGTGTGAGGTAGTGGACCCGAGAGTGGAAGCACATGTGTGAGGGGAGGGAGGGAGAGGAATTGCTCTCTACAAACTTGGCCTGTGTGGATCATCAGCACAATCCACAGGGAGACCAATGGGACGCGGGGCGTGGACTTTCTGGTGTTAAGGTTTATCTGCCCCACATTTAGCCTCTGACAAGCCCTTGCTGTTCTTATGAATGCGGGGGCCTAAGAGAGTTTGGGATGTACCTGCATCATTGACAAAAATCTTTGTTCGTTTGTTTCTATTGTCTGCCCCTCACTCCTGAAAAGCCAATTATGTGTTTCATTGATAATTCTTCAGGCAGAGAGACCTAATGGACCTCATCACCACCACGCTTATGACCTTCAGTTTCTGCCTTGTGGGAAAAGAGGGACTATTTGACTTCCCTCAACATTGTGAATATATTTATTTGTAGGATTTCCTTAGTTTTCCATGGTAAAATTAATCGAAAATTATGGGCCTTGTTAAAAGCACATATGGAATTGCTTATACGATAGCTCTAACGTGTGTGTGTGTGCGTGTGTGTGTGTGTGTGTGTGTTGAGATGAATGGTTCCAGGTATGCACTGAAGTGAGGGTGTATTTTTGTGTGTGCAACAGACTGTATTCAGCAATTCCTTAGCTTCCTATATTTATAAACCAGTAACTTCAGCTATTTTATTAAATACTGAATGTGAAAGCTGAAGTGCTTTGCCAACACAAACATCAAAGGGAACTAAGTGTACTTTTTCCATATGTTTTAGATAATTTTTCCTTTATGACTGATATCAGTCAGAGAGGGTGCTAGAATATAATACTTCACATCTTGAAGATTAAACACCTTCTCAGTTGGTATTTCTATTCCAACTTCATTTCTTGCCACCTTCTATCGTAAAACCACCTGTACCATGTCATGAACACTCTTGGTTCTATCGGAGCAACGAGACTATGTTTTTCAAAAGCATTTTTCTGCAAAGAAGTAGACTCTGCCTTGTCTTTGACATGAGCTTAGTTGCTGAATGAATAGCTTTGTTGGACAGTAAGATAAGAATATAATAGAGTTTGTAATAACGATGCCGATCATGGATGGCAGGAAGGCTGTTATTCTTGGCTGCTGTATTTGTAAATCATGCTAGATTTCCCATGGCTTAATCTAAAAATGCCACCTTGTCAGTGGTAGAGGCTTACATTGTGAGTTCCTAAGGGAAAAAAATCATAAAGAACATCCTCTTCTCCCTCACTGTGTCATAAATAAGTTGCAGGAAGGACTCATATCATCTCAGAAATTACTCAGGTGGCGCTCTCACTTCTGTACCTAACCCAGTGGGATTCAGACACTTATCACATTCACTAGTATGTAAAATGATTCTTTTTTGTATTGGAGGTTGTATTTTATTTCCTTCTCTTTAGTTTTCTTTTTGCTAGAATTGAAAGCACATGTTCTGAGATGGGCTAGGAATGTGGGCTTGGGGGCTCTGTGACAAGGGACTGTGGACTGCTCTATAAGGAAAGGCCACATTTCTTTTTTTGTTTTTTAAGTTTTAAAATTTTTTTATTGAATTTATTGAGGTGAATTGGTTAGTAAAATTATGTAAGTTTCAAGTGTACAATTCTATAATACATCATCTATATGCTGTATTATGTGTTTACCACCCAGAATCAGTTCTCCTTCCATCACCATATATTTGACCCCTTTTACTCTCTTCTACCACCTCCCTCCCCCCTTACCCTCTGGTCACCACTAAACTGTTATCTGTGTCTTATCAGTTTTTGTTTGTTTGTCTTGTTCATTTGTTGCTTTCAGTTTTATATCCCACATATGAGTGAAGTCATATCTTTAGCATAATAATCTCAAGGTCCATCTATGTTGTTGCAAATGGCAGTATTTCATCTTTTCTTATGGCTGAGTAATATCTCATCGTATACATGTATCACACCTTTATCCAGTTGTCTGTTGAAGGACACTTTGGTTGTTTCCATGTCTTGGCCACCGTGAATAATGCTGCAATGAACATAGGGGTATGTATATCTTTATAGATAGTTTTTTTGAGTAGATACCAAGAAGCTGGATTGCTGGGTTGCATGGTAATTCTATTCTTAATTTTTTGAGGAAGCTCCATACTGTTTTCCATAGTGGCTGTACCAGTTTACATTCTCATTAGCAGTGTATGAGAAAGGACCTATTTCAGAGTATGGCCTTAGGTAAAGGCTGATTGTGAGTTTAGGAATGTAAAGGACAGAAATAGTAGCTAATATTTTGTAAATAGCTATTTGAATGAGTCAACATTTAAAGAGACTCTTTAGGAAAATTATAAGAAAATAATACCAAAAAATAGATTTAGAAACAACATCAAATTATTTCATTCAATCATTGCAGTTGAAAGATAAGCATAATGAGGCTCAGAGAAATTGAAATTTGCCTTATAAGTCTTGTTGAACAAGCTAGCTGTGAAATCCTGGTTTCTTAAATGTCATTTCTGCATTCAAATTCTCTTGAATATGCTTGGTATCACCTGTAATGTAACTATTTATAACCTGATCTACCTATCTTGTAATGCATGCAAGATTTTTCCCAAACCAGAAAAAAATGTCTATAATCATAAATTATCAATTGTAATGAAGTAGCAAAACAAAATCTAAAATATGACCAATTTCTTCTATCAAAAAGTAAGTTTTGAAAGGTTAAACTCATTTGAAGGAATGTAATATGATAAAATGATTTATTTTATATCATAAATTTTAATTATAAAAAACTTTCACAGATATATATTTTTTGTATTCTCTATGAAAAAAAACCTATGACATGAGTGCCTATTAGCTGCATTTTATAGATTAGAATCATGAGGCTCAAAATTTAAAAGTTCACCTGAGATGGGAGGACTGGGTTGGAGACCCAGGTCTTTTGACTCCCAATCCCTGTGCTCTTTTCATTATTTCATAGTTTGCTCTTTAACCAGCTAAGTGACCCACCCTTCTTGCTTCTACTAATTATGTCTCAAATTCATCCCTGTTCAGGAAATAGCAATGAGAATTTTTAAAAACCAAAGAGATTACAGTATGGAGTTTCCAAAATAATGCTGTAATTAAGAAACCTAGAAAGACTAATAAGAAGGGATGTATGCTGTTCTGCAAGCAGATAGGATGAACAAGGCAGTGCGTTGCTGAAGACAGCTCCTACTTGCTCTCAAGATTCAATTGTGAAATTTACAGAAATTGTGCTATTTGTTAAGTAGCCATTACTAAAAGTGAAATTAAATAAACTTATAACTGAACACTAGGTTAAATCAAAAATACTAAATACTTAAGACTTGTAACTTAATTATTTTACTACAACTATCTATGCTTTTGATGTTATTTATATTTATAATATTTGCCTGGTAGAACTACTGTGTAATGTTACCTGCTGTTTCCAATCCTGCATTGATAATTTGAAATCGATCATGATGGAAGCACTTATACCATAAAAATCACAAATGCTGTAATTTATTGTTTTATTCAGTGTCTAGACTTAAAAAAAATGATGGAGAAAATATTAATAATGCAGATTAAATTTAAAATTGTGTTGTATCTATAGTTATTTCATTGTGAATAGCACATAAAATTGAGAAAATATTCTTCTAGTATTTGAAAACCACTGCTAACTGATTCAGCAAAGAAATTGCATATGTCATTGAAAAGTGAATGAAGTCTGACATGTGTCCTTATAGCTTTACTTTAGATTTACTCTATAAAGTAAAAGAAAATCACAACCAATATTTGTGTCAGGACTGCATTCATTTGTCAGTGACACAAGTAACTTCTTTTTTGAATCAGATTGTAATCAAGTGTTTATACATTGTCCAAATTTGTGGCACTGTTGTTGGGGAATAGAATTGGAAGAAAAGTGATAGTGGAGTTCATAAGAAACAGCAAGTAATACTGAAGTCATTGGAAAGGAATTTATAATCACGGTTATTATATATTTTGTCATTATATGTAGATTGGGTCCTATAGATTCTTAAAGCAGTAAAATTTATAATAAATTATTATTTTTTCCTTGGGGAGCCAGTTGTTAAACACTTATAAGAACATGGAGGGATGGAGGACATGCTTTTTGGGAAGATGAGCGCTCTTTGCGATGAGGGTACCAGAAAAATCCATGCTTGTCCCTTTGTAATTGTCTTTGAAAGGAGCCCTAGTATAAATAATGGTACTAGTTTTATGTAAGAGACCTCTGTGACTTTTTCCTGTATTATATGGGGAGGGACTCTTTTCTACGTGTGTGATTTCAGCTTCAAATGCCAGAATGTGTTTTACATTGTAAAATGTCACCAACTTACACATAGACAAATGGAGGACAAAAAAGGCTTTCATTAATTGTAGGTAAGCTTATGGTTTGGTCCCAATATTCTATCTCAACATTATCCTTTATTTGACTTTCCTAGTACCCAATACTGAGTACGAATGTGCTACCTTCTGGAACGATGCACAGCTCTGTTGCATCTTTGGTCCTGCAGGCTTCTCTTCATTGATGTGGACTTCCCAGAATCAGTCATAATTTACCTGTTTTTCATTCTAGCTCCTTGTGCTCTGCATTATCTTGCTACTGTAAGAATGGTCTCCAAGGGGTTACTACCATCCTCTCTCCAAGTAACATATATTCATATAACCACATACTCATTCTCTGGTCATGCTGAACCCTAATTGATAACTCAAAGGCTAGGGTTCTTCTGAACATTGTGGCTTAATGGTAGCAGTGATGAATATTCAATAAATGATTATGGATTGATTAATTAATAGAATGCCCTTCTAGACTCCTTCAATTATACCTCTTCCAACTTCTCCTGTATTGAAGGCCAAATTAATCAAATTTTTCTCTCTCCCTTTTATTGATTTTTGAATGAAAATTAATTAACACAGACACAAGAATTGCAGATTGAGTATCTACTCATTTTCTGGTAAGCTATCAGGTTTTAGACCTGGCTTGCTTTGCCATTCATAGATGCCCCATTGGTTTTTATCTGAGGTTTAGCTTGCACTGCAGTTAATCGTACTTAGGTTGCATTTATAAAGGCATTGATGAGACAGCAGAAATGTCAAAAGAGAAGAAGAAATCATGAGATGTCATGGTCTTTGACTTCCAATTGAAGAGTAGAGGTTAGTTATAGGTCAAAGCTAATGAAGGGATGGTTTGTAGTTGTTAAGAAACTTGCTAAGGAGAAATAGGAAAATCTTACTGGGAATATAGTCTTCCTTTTAAACCTTCCTTGAGTACTGTGTGATTTAAATAGGAACATCAGGATATGACATATATTTAATATATGAAATAGGTAACAATAAGAGCATTGCAGGGAGAGTAGGTTAAGTACAGGGGTTTGTAATCAGGCAGGCTGGCTTCCAATCCTAGCTCTGCCTCTTTGGGAAGCTTCATCTCTCTGAACCTCAATTTATTCATTTGTAAAATTGGAGATTATTTTATACTCAGTTTGTTGGGCTGTTTTAGGTATTAAATAAGATAATAAATATAAAATTTCCGCTCATAGATGTTGATGGCAAAATGTTGTCAAAAGAATTTCCATGATGACAAAACTTATTGAGAGGCAAGTTGGGGAACTATTTCCATTCAGAGAATCTTTTATTTCAAGGACTACATAATGACCTTCTCTGTGATTTTAAAATGGTGCTATTTCATGAAAATATTTTCATAAACTACAAATAGTCTTGGCTACTTTAAAAATTATTTGTTGAGGTTTGAAGTATTACTCAAATATTTGTATTACATGCAATTTGTGAAGGTGGAGATTATTGAATTACTTTGGTAATTTCTGAGATCATGAAGACCTAAGGACAGTGTATCATATTTCAAGGGAAGATTATGGTACAACAGTGCTATGGTCTGTCACGGTACATGGTTTAATTCCAAATCCAGCCTAAGAGTTTCCATTTTATATCCATGTTTTCTGATTAAATGCTATTAACCACAGTTCATAGGTGTATTCTGCAAGCACTCTTGAAAGATTTATCTATCCCATTTATTAGAAGTAATTTTCTATATTATCAAAAGACAGTAGTTCACATAAACATCAAACTTTTCCAGAATTTATGTTTTAATCTGTTACATTAATAGATTGTAAGCGAGAAAGGAATTCAAAGACTGAGACTTTCAGACTTTACTTTCTTGGTCTGGTGAACACTTGCTCCCCACCCCACCTCCCTGAATGTTATTTTTTGCTGTTTGCTCCTTGGATATCTGAAGAGGTATACTGTTACAGAAAGGGAGTCATCTCAGAGGTCCAAGTAGTTATGGAAGTACTGCTGCTTTTGGAGATTTATGAAGCATATTAGCATATTAAAATCTCTGAGGAGTCCTGCCTTAAAGCAAGTTGTTTGATCCATTGTTTTTCTCTTTTTTATTGCATAATACTTACACCGTGTGTCATATATATTTGATGAAACATGTTTTAGGAAACTTTGCTCTGGATTTAATTCCTCAGGCAGAAGCAAGCAAACAAAGAACAACAACAACAAAAGCCTGGAATTGCTTTTAACAAAGTCCTTAGAGTTGATTTGTAGTGAGAAGAATTGAGCCTTTATGCTACAATTTTATGCTAGGTAACACTCGATAAGTTATTTTATTTCTACAAGTCTCAGTTTCCTTTTCTGTAATAGTGTAAAATACTTAATGCTTATCTACAGGTTTTTATAAATATGTAAGTTAATATATGTGAAAATGATATATAAGATCAATGGATATTTACTGACTCAAATACATCCCTCATAGATTTATTAGGACTTCTTTAGCATGCACACATTAACGAGCTTAGGTGTCCATGTCTCATCCCATGATTAATTAGAAAAAACAAGTAGAAAGCTATTGAGGCAGTTATGGAACAGTGATAATAAGAGAAGCTATTTCAAAATAAAAAAAAAACAACAGACTGATTATATTGACCCATGGCATAAGAGTTGATGAGTATAGTTCATCAAGAAATGGTTAAGCGATGATAGGAGCCCTCCATCTAAAAATAGATGCAATATAATAGTTTAGGAAAATTACTACAAATGTGGTTCTCTTGGATCAAGATCATTTTTGTCATCCCTATTTGACATCTGCCTTTTGCACTGAGGTCAAGACACACTGAGATCTCTGAATTTCTGCTTAATAAAATTTTCAATACTTGTTGACTGGTAATTTATTTATTTGAAGCAACTCCCTGAAAATCCTATAGTAATGGTGTACTCTTAAAAATGATATTGTCAAACAACTTAATGTCTGATTGTTCATGTAGATTACATATGTAATACAATATATAGCATCTGTAACTATGAATAAATCCAATTCTATATTTGTGACAGCCTATTGAATGAAAAGAGCAGGGTAACAAACAATGTAAAAACTTATTTGTTTAAAAATATATACACAAAGAAAAAACTTTGGTAAAAAGAAACTCTAAAAAATTAGTGTTTATTTTGTTTGAATAGTGAATTTATAGTTAGTTTTTATTTTATTGTATTTGTTTATCTTTATGTTCCAATTTTTCTACAAATTCGTGGAATATTTCACACCAACATAACCAAAAATCTTCACTCTGATATTTCTGACTGTCTTAGTTCATTGGGGCTGTTATAATAAAATACCACAGACTGGAAAGCTTATAAACAACAGAAATGTATTTCTCATTGTTTTGGAGGCTGAGAAGTGTAAGGTCAAGGCATTGGCAAAATTCGGTTCTGTGAGGGCCCGCTCTCTGTTTTATAGGAGGTGCCTTCTCTCTGTGCCCTCGCAAGGTGGAATGGGACTGGAATCTCTGTGTTCTTTTATAAGAACACTAATCCCACTCACGTGGGCTCTTTCCTAATGACCTAAATACCTCCTAAACGCTCTACCTCCGAATAGCATCATACTGAGCATAGGATTTTAATATGTGAGTTTGGTTTAGACACATACATTTAGTTCATAGCACTGACCAAAGTGATTGAGTGGAACAAATCATAGCAATCCCATGAAAGTCACTCAGGAGCATGGAGGGTGCATCACTTGGTTGCCAGGATTCCTCTCTGGCCCTCCGCCTACCCACTTTGTGAGCGTCACAGTCTCTGAGGAGATGATGGACTATTACACTTCTAATCAATCAAGTTCTTATCTGAATGGATTCTCTAAAAGATGAAAACATATACATCAACAAAAATCTAAAGCCTATTAATCTTAATATCCCCACAGGACTCTGTAGGGGAAGTTTGTAACTTCTGTTTTAAATAGTTGATCCATGTGAATAAAATAAAAACAAAGTTGTAAGGACCTTGTAAATACTGTAAACACTTGTGTAGATTGTTTTTCAACTGGACTTTCCAAGCAAACATGGCTCTACACTTTTTAAATTATTATTCATTATTGATGCCACACTATTGGTGACATAATAGGGATATACTGGAAGAAGGTATCTGTGTATCATCTTTTACAGATAAATCTTGAAAGGTACCAAGAAGGACTCATCAAATATCTCATGTGAAACACAACGCTGAGAGCATAATCCATGAATATAATCCATTTGAGACAGCACTTAACTCCAGGTGAGAAATAAATGACATAATAATTCATATGGTTCTTGAGAAATTTTTATCATTCTCCTTTATTCGAATTTTCTTTTGTCAGAGGGAACAAGATCATAGGCTAAAAGTTATTTTCCTGTAGTTCCTGCAGAAAGCTCTGTCTTCAGTAATTGTATTTATATTAATGATGAAGAGGGTGAGGAGGACACTTGGGTTTATATCACTGTGAGATTATTAATTCCTTTAAGGTCCTTGTGATTTGCTCTTAGGAAATTAATGAATTATTTATGCTACACTGGTATGAAGCCTTAGGGCTAGTAGGCTAATTATTGGTCACGTGTGGAAGGACAGGCTATTTATTCACTTAAAGCCATGAATTTCAAAAGGTGGTTAGTTTCTAAATGCAAGATCTCTGAATTTCTGCTTAATAAAATTTTCAATATTAGTTGACTGGTAATGTATTTATTTGGAGCAAATTATATGACTGCAAAATTTGTTTTAAAAAAAGCAGATCTTTTGATGCATTTCTATTGTTGATCAAAGAGCAACTAAAAATCTAATTCTACTCAAAACCTTGTCTTAGGTGCCTATGCAGTTTTCTCTCCTCATTCTCTTTTATTTTTTTGCTGATTAGCCAGGTGAAATTGTGGATTTGCTACAGTAACCTTGGCCAGAGATGGTCAAAAGAATGCACAGTCCATACAGATTCTCTTCTTATTGTCTTTTTTAGCTCACTTGCTTTGCTTTTCTGTTGCTTTCCTTGTATCTTCTTTTTTTTTTCTGTCTGTTTTCTATTAATTTTTTTGTTTGTTTTCTGACTCCACATTCCCTTTCGTTTTATTTTCTCAAGTGTATCCCCTATATCCTTCTTTTTCTCCCCATTGCTTTTTTCCATTGTGATTCTAATTTTTCCTCATATCATCTCAAAGTCATGTTTTCTCACCATCCCCTTCCAGCAGTGCCTAGTAGTTTTTCCTTTCTGTCTCTCATTATTGTTTCTTTTCTGTTCCATCCTCTCTTTTCCTATGACCCCCAAGGGGTCACTTCCACACTTTAATCCTTATGCACAGTGAGAGTCGTTTAAATTTGTCTGGTATTGGCAGCATACGAAAGTTTTTTTAGAGCAGGGGGCACAAGGTACCACAAGTGTCTCTTGTGTCCCCCTTAGCTGAGACCTGGCTTCTTGCCAGCATCAGGAATCAGTCAATGTTCAGGAGAGGTGAATTTTGATTGCAGGGGCAACGATGATGTGCAAGGCCTGCTGTGGTAGGTGAGGTGACAGAGAATGGACACACTGCAGATCCATTCTCTGCAGGTCCTGGGCTCATTAGGTATGTTTCAATACTAAAGGTACCATGATGATTATAACAAGGCACAGTTATAATCCCTGTTCACTCCTACACTCACTTTATGCCATATGTTATTGTCAAACTAACTTACCAAAATTGCTGCCTTAATTTGAAACCAAAATTGAAACCTCTTTAAAAACTCCAGTTAATGCTTTATGCAAACCGCACCCCTTAGCACCTTGGTTGCCGCTAAATGAAAGTCCCGACTTACCATTGCACTCCACACTCCAACTTTTCTTTCTTCTCTCACTCATACTCTTTTTTTTTTTTTTTTTAAATTTTATTTTATTTTTAATTAGTTTCAGGTGTACAACACAGTGCAATAGTTATACATTTTACTCCTCAAAGTGACAACCCCCCCACCCCCAATAGTTTCAGGTGTACAACACAGTGCAATAGTTATACATTTTACCCCTCAAAGTGACAACCCCCCACCCCCAATACACCCCCCACACCCCCCCAAAAAATATATATCTATTAATCTTCCTCTGACTCTCTTCCACAGTATAATCCACATCCCGTGACTATCTATATATATTCAATTACAGTAGGTATACCACCTCCACTTTAGTAATACAGTGCAGTGATCAAACCTCTACTCCATCCATGAAATGGTCTCCCTAACAAGACTTATGATCATCTGACATTCCACAGAATATTTACAACATTATTAATTATATTCCCCAAACTGTTTTTCCTATCCCAGTAGCAATATCGTAGTTGCCTATTTTTGCTGTCTAATCCCTTCCCCTTCTCCCTCATTCCCATTCCTCTCCAAATTAGCAACCCTGATTTTTCCTCTATATCTATGAGACAGTTTCTGTTTACTTTGCTCATTCATACAGTTTTTCATATTCCACATATAAGTGAGATCATATGGTATTTGTCCTTCTCTGACTGACTTATTTCACTCAACATTATAGTCTCTAGGTCCATCCATATCATTGCAAATGGCACGATTTCATTCTTCTTTATAGCGGAGTAATACTCCATTGTATAAATATACCACAGTTTCTTAATCCAGTCATCTACTGACGGGCATTTTGGTTGTTTCCAAGTCTTAGCTATTGTAAATTGTGCTGCTATGAACATCGGGGTGCATAACTTTCTTTGAATAAGTGTCTTGGTTTTTTCAGGATAAATACCTAGGAGTGGAATTGCTGGGTCAAAAGGTAGCTCTATTTCCAGTTCTTTGAGATACCTCCAAACTGACTTCCATAGTGGCTGCACCAATCTGCAGTCCCACCAACAGTGCAGCAGGGTCCCCTTTTCCCCACAGCCCCGCCAGCACTTGTTGTTTGTTGATTTGTTGATGATAGCCATTCTGACTGGTCTCACTCATACTCTTAACATATATTAACTTGAGCTTTTCTCCCAATGTTCTTTTCATTTTTTGAGAGACTCAGTCTAGCTTTTCCATGAGGATTTACTTCATTTGAACAGCCTCATCTATAATCTCCAAATTTGCCGCATTCTTTTATAGCTTAGTTTTAACTTGATGCTTTTTCTACATATTACTTTTAACTCCATCCTTTCTTCTCTATAATATTATAAACTCTGTGCATAAACTTCACACCCATCCTGCCAATGTCTAAAATTAAGCATTAATTTTTCATGAGGATATAATTTCACTTTTTAAAATTTTTATGATTAAAACAATCTTAGTACTTCTACAGACCTGTATAATAAAGTATTACGGAAGGCAGTGATCTTGGAAAAATTTTATAATTTTATGTTTAATTTTTAAGAAGAAAATATTCTTACCCATGCTTATTTACCAGAAAAAGTGCCAGGAAAAAACACATTATTTAGTGGCTGGGCTTGCCATCCAAAGTCTTGATGTCTGGTTCTCCTTTTAAGTGCTTTAAGGCAGTGTCTGTTGGTAGAACAGTAAAATAGTCCTTGTGGATAGAGATGTCAAGGGCTCTTTTTATGGTTTTAAGAGCCTTTTGTTTTTGGCCTGTGATATAATTTCCTGGATTTTTAGATACTGTTTTTAAAGTCAAAATTAACTGGATATTTCAAGTACCCTAATGAGTTGTTGCTAGGAGAAACTGATGTTTTGGGCTCTTAATAAAACATGTAAATAGACATATTTCCTATAACAACCATTCCCTTCTCAGAAAGTATGTTCTAACAGCCACAGCTGAGTAGACAGTCACTCATGTGACACTCCCTCCAAACCAGCCACAGCTTACACAGCTTAACATCAGTGATCTGTTTAGCCAACCAGGTTCTCTCCTCAAAATTTGGAGTTGAGACATAGGGACTTCCCATAGTTGGCATTTAAATTTAGAAATGATGTGAAGCCAGAACTGGGAGTAGCATCTTTGACTTATGCATAAATGGGTAGATAAACTTGGACAACACAGAAGGAAATAATAGACACATGAGGACAGAAGCAGAGATAAGACCTCATGACATGAGGGATAGAGACAAAAACAAGCAGACTGGCAGACACAAAGAAACACAGACACATATACAGACATACAAAAGTAGAGGGAGACACATCAGTAGAGAGAGAGAGAGAGAGAGAGAGAGAGAGAGAGAGAGAGAGAGAGAGAGAGAGAGAGAGAGAGAGAGAGAGAGAGAGAAAGAGAAAGAGAAAGAGAAAGAGAAAGAAAAGAATTTGAGGGCCGGCCGAGTGGCTCAGTTGGTTAAGAGCTCACTCAAGAGTGCGAGCTGAGCTCTGAGCAACAGCTGTTCGAGGCCAGCCCCAGCTGAGTTGCCGTTGAGCTGCCAACAGGTGGCAGGATGGCTCAGCTAAAAAAACCCCAAAAAACAAAAAACAAACAAACAAAAAAAGAATTTGATGTAATTAACCTTCCCTCAGGGAGCTAGCTGATCCCCTTGAAGAATGGTGCCATATCTGAGCTCATCATTGGCCTCTAAGGCTGACAGGTTGAGTGTGTAGCAATTGTAAAAGCCAGATCAGCCTTAAGGAGAGAAAGTTCATGTTGCTGACCTCTCTGTATAAAGCTCCAGTCTTGTTACCATGGCCAGTTTGAACAAGCACTGGATTGACTGAGTATGAAGACCGGATAGTTTCTGCAATAGGAATCACCCAGTCTCTCTGATTAGTAAGAGATTCCTCTGCAGTGAATGCCATCTGGTGGGCTTTTATATAGGACATGAATATCCACATATTCCATGACTATCCCAAAATCTCTATCCACATAACTCTTTCTTAGACCTCCTGTCACCAATCCTCTAATCTTGTTTTTCAAGTCTCTGACAGAATAGGCATCCCATTAGCTTCTCCCAAGAGTCATATGGATCCACATGGAAGACCATCTATCCTTCCCACACAGAGTAGAAAACTAAATGTACTACCTTAAATTCTGCCTACGGGGAATATTTCCCTTTAGGACTGACTTTCAGACTATCACAAATGGGGCTGGAGTGCAGCAACTGTCCACTGCTGATTGTGGTCAACATCTATCAAGCAGACTGGTAATTTTCCCTCCTTGGTTAATAGTCATAGATAAGTTACCATGAGGGACTGCTGACACAAAAACAGGAATAGGTATTTTGAAGTCTGATTCTGCTCAGGTGTTATATGAGTTTTTTTCTGGACCTCCTCAGACCCTATTAGGTATAGTCCATTCCCATTTAATTATTCTGCTGCTGCACACATCTGCTTTTAGGATTTGGTTGAGCAAATAATAACCAATTCATGATGAGCGGTTCAGGTCACATAGTACCCTGGCTGCTGGCTCAGGTGTTGTTTGCTTTTCCAGAGTCCAGTAACAAACTGAAAATGGCTTTCCAAATGGAAAGTAGTTGCTTGTAGAAGGCAGTTTGAATTTGATCCAGAATATCAGGGTCTATACTATGTTTCTCCTATTGAGGTGTATGGGAGACTCCAAAGCTTGTTTGTATTTATAACAGAGAGCTCCAGTACCATTTAGATATTCTAACTTATGACGTCCAAGAGGTGGGAAAGCTAGCACCACAACCTGGACTTATTGCTAACCCTTTCTTGCTCTGGGTAACAATTATAACTGGTATCCTTGTGGATTACTGAGGGGATGGATTATAGCAGTGCTGCCAAATGTAATAAATGCCTCCTCCAAAATACAAAGACTTATGTAAAATGTGGTGCCTTCTTCTTCATAGTAGTAAATTCAAGGTGCAGTTAATTGTTGCTCACTTTTGAGGGGGTATCTACAATAGTACACCAGAAGATTGTTAGAATTTTTGCAATTCGGCATTTGTGGGGTTATCTCCTACTCAGTAGCACACATGATGCTTATGACCTCCTGCTCATTAGGTCCAATTTGCATAATGTGTGCAATCTAATGGATCAGAGTGATGTTTTCTGGGATTTCAACAAGGTCTAGAGTTTTCTGGATTATATTATGACAGAGATCAGGAGAGCCGATATAGTCCTGAGGTAAAAAGGTATAATTCTGTCTTTACTATTTAGATAAAGATGAACTGCCCCTGTTTGTCTTTACTAATTCAGAAAAGTAAAAACAAACAACACACACACACACACACACACACACACACACACACACACCTACACCTCAAAAAAAAAACCACTTCTTAGTCAGTAGTCATGCCCCAGGAGCCAGCAGTTGTGTTGATTTGCTCCAGTTAGGGCACTACGTCTGGATCAGCAGCTGTGACTGGTGGCACCAACAATTCAGGGTCATTCTAAAGCATCCATTTGGCTTTTGTACCAGCCAAATTGAAGAGTTCAATGAAGACGGGACAGGAATTACCATCCCTGCTTCTTTCAGTCACTAAGAGTAGCACAAATTTCTGCAGTTTTTCCAGGGTATTGCTTTCTGATTACTACTTGACAAGGGAAATTCCAGTGGCTCTAATTTGGCTCTTCTCATCCTAATAACATTAACTGCATAGGTCAGAGAACCAACATAAGGTTGTTTCCAGTCATTAAGTATGATTATTCTGAGTGTACAATCAGGAATATGGGAAAAATCCAACAGAAGCCCATCAACCACGAAAGGTGGATATGGGCCAGGACTGAACTCCTTTCCCGACTTGTTCACACTGGTTAGTGCTGAATTGTAGCCCATAACAAGCAGCTCATAGGTGATAAGGCTATTTCTCTTTCCAGTTCACTGTGACCCTGTTAGATGACCATAGATCTTCTTGGGGAAAGTTTGGAGAAAGATTTACAGTTTATCTTTGTGTCCATATTTCACGACGATTCCTTAGAGAAACTAGCATTCATCTCAAGAGGCCCTGGTTTTGTGAAATGGGTAAGAAGCCATAAATTCCCACTGTAGTACTTTAATTCAGGTATTGCCTACCAGAGGATGAATTGATCTGATAACATAGACTATGTAATATTTTAGAAGGCTGACTATCTATTTCATTTCTAAGATTCTTACAAAAAATATGTTAGCCACAACGGAACATCCATGTAGATCAAAACACTTGTTTTGCCTTTCTGTCTTTGTGGTTTATTGCAGTCATTTTGCCAATCTCATTCCCGAAACTGAGCACTGTCACCTGGTGTCTATCACTCCACGTCCCCATTATCCTCTTTGAATTAGGGATTCCAATTCTTCAGTAACATCTCTGACCTTCGGAGGGCAACAATGACAGAACTTTTTATGAATACTGGTGTTCACAACCAAAGTATTCTTATTAGTTTGGAGAAGGAAGTATGGTAAGGGTAGGTTACACATAATAAGTCCATTCCAGCATTCCCTATAACTGCTTCCTTTCCTCTTTGTCACAGAGAAGTCCCAGGATTTCAATCTAATTTCTGTAGGTCATCTTTGGGTCCAGGCTTCAAGAAAGCTATTAGAGCCTATCCCAAGTGTTTCAGCTGACAGTATGTCTATGGTAGAACCTTAGGCATGCTTTCCAATATTAATAAATTCTTCTTGCACTAACATCATGTTTTTTATCTAACTCCTTCAGAATCTATTTCTAAACATGTTTCCACCCTCTCCCATTTCCTGACTATAAAAATTAGCGAGGTCCTGTCACTCCTTTGGTGTAGAATCTATCTTGTCTTTGAGAATATTTTGCAATTCTCTTTCTGGCCATGGAAGCAATGAATGATGGAAGCAATGAATGAATGTGAGGCAATGCTCCAGATGAAGTTATTGAAAGTAGTTTTCTCAGATTTGCTTCAACTAGCAAAGAAGATTCAGGGGGCTTTGAGAGTTCAAGTTAAGGACCTCATTTCAAGTTCTACTTTTAATAACCGCTGTCTTATTATTATAAATCTTTCAGATCACAATTAGAGAACCCTGATTACAAAAGCATGAGAATTTGAGATGGATTGCTAATCTTAACTTTAACTTGGATTCTCAAAGCCCACTGAGTATATATATTTAATGAGTATTGCAACTCTGCAACCTATGCCATCAGTTCATGGTTTTCTGATCATCAATTATGTCATTCCTACATGCACACAATATGAGAGTTACATTTTAAGCTGATTGGAACCTTTCCAGTTCTCCATCATGCCTTGAGTTGAAAGTTCAAAGCATTAAGCTTATATTTTCATTTTTGTAAGCTCTCTGATAGAGTGAGAAGCAGCCTATAATCTTTATCACCATTATAATCAAATGACACAGATTCTTAATCTCCCCAAAACTTGCCCTCCACTGGTTATCCTCCCACCTTCTCCCGCCTGAATAGGAAGTCATCTGTCTGTTATAAAATAATATGTCTTAGGGCCAGCAGAGTGGCACGGTGGTTAAGCGCTGGCTTGGGACACCAGTGACCCGGTTCGAGTCCCACATATGAGGGCCAGTGACACTGCCCTCAAAAAATAAATAAATAAATAAATAAATAAATAAATAAAATAATATGTCTGGAATCAACACTAGAATTTCAACTTGAGGGTCTGTTTCTTGAGGGTATTCCTGGAACCAATTACTGTATCAGCCAGGGGTCCAGCAAGAGACAGAAGGCCACGCTGGTGGAATTCTGAGGAGAATTTGATGAAAGTACTCATTTCCGATGTGTGGCATTGGGTAAGATAACATGCAAGAGAAGTCAGTTACCTCAAGCTAGCAACATTAGAATGTGTTACCATCCTTAAACTTGGAGGGGAGAAACAGCTCATCAAAGCCCTGTGAAAGTCAAAACTGAGGTATTGCCTGCTCAAAGTTGTGGTCAGAGGGAAATGCAGCCACTGTTAGAATCCTAGATGGAAGCAGTTGTGACCAAGTCAAGAATACTCTGACCTATCTCTTTTCCCTCTTTTTGATTTCCTACTGGTGTCCCGTTAGCATTGGCAGTGTAGTTTGCAAGAGTCAGCCTTTCTGGTATACAGAACACAACAGAGAATGGATCCAGTCTGGGGGAGAATGGAGAATGGCAAATGGAGAATAAAAGCATGGTGGTTGTGTTGGGGGAGGGGCAGTGTTGGTGGTGTTGGTAGGAGCTGTCTATGCAATAGTGAGGTGAATTAAAAGACAGTCTCCTACTGTGTTCAGAAATAATACTCACCTTTAGTATTGCCCCTGGTAGAGAATATATCTTTTCAGACTCATTATATCACCCTAACAATTCATTTCTATACCACATCTCACCCCAGTATGTTAGAAGTTCTTTCCTATGGGATTCCACGGTCCCCAGGCAAATCAGGAAATATGGCAGAAACCGTTTAAATGTGCTTGAGAATTCTCAGTTGGTTCAGGTGTCTGTACAGGGTTATACCATCTGAAAGCTTCCAGAGATTGTTGCCTAGTGCATCTGAGTTGGAACCAAAATAACTTGTTAAAGTAGTGAAGTCAAAGAAACTTAAGGTGGGCATTACTTGGAAGCAAAATTAACTTATAATGCGTGTGATGTGGCATCAGAAAAGCTGAAATTTTTTTTAAGAATCGTATCAAGAATCATCACAGTTCTGAGTATTTGTTCCCAGAAAATTCAGTTATAATGTTTCAGATATCACATCTCTCTTTGAATATCTGAATAATAGTAAGTTGCAGACATTTCATGGGAGAAATCATGGTAGAAAGAAAAAATACAGAATTAAACAAAAGAAAAAAGCCTTCCTAATCAAAAATATCTACTCCACCATAAACACAGCAAACAAACAAACAAACAAAAAGTGAAAAAGATTAATGGACTTTTGATTCCATAACTGGAAAATGAATTTTTCCCCAAATAACCATAAAAAGATAATGTGTTTAAGACACATATTAAACAACTATAGGAAAAATGTATCTTGGACATGAGAAAAATGACTAGAAATGAGCACTTTGGTATCAGTAACAATCTTTTCTTGAGAAAATAATCAGATGCATGAACGAGTGGGAGGGGGTGTTGATTGTCATGTCAAGAATAACTTGTTTATTCATAGCTGTGCATCCCTTTCTATGAAGAATCCATTAACTCTGTGAAGGTGAAAATTCAAACTTGGGATAGATCTGCAAATGAGGAAACAGCAACCTTTACTCTCCTTCCATTCCCATAAGTAGAACAAATTTAGCTGTTTTGCTAGAGGCAAGTTTGCTGAACTTGAATAACCTTTACATTGATTGCTGTAGACATTCAGGTAAAATTGCTAAGCTTTTTCTGTGGTGTTGCAGTTTTACACATTGTAGGTTTTTGGTCATTGTGTCAATCTACATTGCTTGTCTCAGACTATCTCTATTTGAGTAACTCCTTTAAATAGAAAGTGGCCTTTATTTGAGTTGCTGGATTTCTCATCACTGTGCTTTGGGGGAGGGCATGCAAACTTTGAAGCCAATTGACCAGGTTTGAGTCTTGCTTTCCCTACTTACCAGCTGTGTGACAGTAAGTGGGCAGGCACATTTGTAGCCCCTGTGAACCGTGTTTTTTGTTTTTTTTCCTGTAATATGGGATAATCGTGCTTATCATAATGTTTTAAAGATTAAGGGAGATAATGTATACAAAACATCTAACATGGCTGGCATATATAGTAGGTGTTCAATAAATAAAAGCTGCTGCTGATGAAATAGCAAAGAACATATTTAAGGGGACAGTGTTGGCTACTGCTTCTGTTTGAAATGATGCTGTGGTTTGGTTGTGGCCTGAAGCTTTGAAGTGCTTCTTGGCATCTCCTTGCTTCCATGGAGCTCTTACCATTCAGATTTGGTAAAATACAAGTTAAATGGAGTCTTGCTTGCCTCTGCTCTGTCATTTTTGTATGACTCCAGTGGGGTTGTTTTTTTGTTTGTTTGTTTTGTTTTTGTTTTTTTTAAATGGTTTTTAGCTGATATTCATGAAGAGCAATGAGTACCTAGAATTGTGCCATTGATGAAAGGAAATCTTACCTAAGAAAGTGCATTTCTTTACCAGAGCTGTGTCTTACCATCCTTCGGGCCCTCTGCAGGAAGAATAGAATCAAATCTCAAACAATGCCTTTTTAATTGTATCCTTTAATATTATATATGTAGGACAATACTGTGTCATACCTCTGTGAATATAAAATATCTTGTACCTGCTTTATGATACTTAGTGGTGAATGTGCTTTATCAGAGCTGTTTTTAATAATGTTGTTCTAGAATGTTTTCTTTCCAGATGATGATTGAGAAGCTAATAATAATAATAATAATAATAATAATAATAATAATAATAATAAAATGGTGTCAGGTACAACAATAGTAACAGAACTTTGCTGCCTTCTGGGGTTTTGTTTTTTTACCATTTTTTTGTTTTTTTATGAAGTATGCTGGGTGTCTCTATAATTTTGTTCAGATGACATCAGATGACAGCAGAGCCTGGAAAAGCTGTTGCTCCTATTGATGCATAACATACCGTTATTGGTCTTTTAATATATAATATATACAAATAATTTGAATCTTTGGAAATTTTGGCTATGCTGTCGACTTTGGAAAAAGTATCCCAGTTGTGCCATGTTGGGCTGGCATTGTACAGAAATTAACAGCCATATTAAAAAAAATTTTTTTTTTTTTTTTGAGGGCTGTGTCACTGGCCCTCATATGTGGGACCCAAACTGGGGCCGCTGGCTTCCCAAGCCAGCTCTTAACCACCACGCCACTCGGCCGGCCTGGTCTAGAAATTTTAAACATAATTTTTTCCATTGGTACAGGGATAACACCCTGTATTAAATATGTAAGGCCTTACCTACCTGTGTTTGATTACAGAAACTAAAAAAGTATTCTCTAAATAATGAAAAATAAATCAATAAAAGCTGCTGTAATTCTTTACCCTCTTCTTATTTCTCAATCGAGGCATCAATATACTTTTCCTGAGAGTGGAGTGTAGTACTTCCAGGAGCGAGTATGTTGGCAGAACAGGGACTTGTGTCTGCTGCCAGAGTTAGATACCATTTACTTAAAGTAGCTTTTCCATTTCTACTTCTCAGAATAGACTGATTCAGCACCTCCTGAGGACTTTAACTTCTTCCCTAATAAATGAAAACTTTGAATCTAAAGTCAGGTAACATTTTGCCTTTAAGCATTGTCTTAAATGGATTTTTCTTTCCTGCTTAAATGAAAGGCCGGGAAGATTTATTATAAATGCTCTCAGGAGACCTCTTCCAAAATGCTTCCCTTTAAAGAAGTAGTCACAAAAATGAACACTTAATACTGCCTTGGAGATCTGTAAAGTAACAGCAAAACCATTTTCTGTATATCTATTAGTGAATTTGAGATGAGTTAGAGTATGCTGAAAATTAAGCAAAAATTTCACATTGGATTAAATTAAGATCCATATGTGAAGATATGAATAATAATTCATTTTAAAAATTACTAAAAAAAGAGATATGTGTTAGAAAGCTGACAAAAAAACCCCATGAAATTATATAAGGTAGCTTTATAGTTATATCTTTAAGGCTAATATCTCTAAGAAATAATTTCAGAAGTCTTTAGTTAACTTACATTTATATTACATTTGGCTCCAATAGCAATTCTGAACTTAATTCAGATACCATAAGTAAATTTGTCTTTTATTCTTTGATATTTTAGAAATCTTTGAAAATATTCTTTTAATTTTGTGGGGGCTGGGATGAAAATAATGAACATGAACTTTGCCCTTTTAGATATGTTTCTCTGTCTCTAGGATTTGAGTGATTTTTGATTTTCTGAATGCAGACAAGAGCTTTGAGTGTACAAGCTTGCTTCATCTATACCCTAAATGCTATCACCTGCTTAACATCATTGAGAAGGATGTTATAGATCTACATATTCTTCCTAAACTGACCTCTTTGAAACATAATAGCCTAACAGATGAGCAAATGTCAGAAAATGTGAGTTCCCCTTATAGGGTATGATCACATGTTCCTTTTCTGGTTCAATAATCCTTATCATCAGTACAGACTGGCAAGCTAGAAAGTGTACTGGATGTGGCATTTGGGAACTCCTAAGTTCTATTCTTTGTTTTTTTTAAAGATTTTATTGGGGAATTAGGGGAGGGGAACAGCGTTGTGAAATCGGGAAATGCGAAGAGACAAGTTGGTGTCCTTTTGACCTTCAGTCTAGTTGTGGAGGACATTGCTTCACATTGCCCATGTTGGTATTATCATTGTGCTCTTCCCGGGTGAGGCAGTCACTTGCCGGCCTCTGGAAGGCAGCTCACAGCGGCTCTTGGCAGCTCACGCTGGCTGCCAGCCTCCCACTGTAGCCTGTGGCAGCCCACTGCAGTGGAGGATGCAGCTCACACCATTGTGGGCCATCTTAGCCATACAGGCAACCAGGTGGAGCTGTTGTTCACCATCTTAGCTGTAGAGCACAGTGTCACTGGTTCTCATGTGGGATCCGAACCGGGGCCCCGCTGCTCAGAGAGCTGGCGTCCCAAGCCAGCTCCTAACCAATGTACCACTCTGCTGGTCCCTAAGTTCTATTCTTGATGGTTCAATTTATTTACCATTGTAGCCAGGTGCCAGTCACTTAAATGTTCTGAATCTCAGTTCCCCCATTTGTGGGAAATGGAAGTACCAGCTCTTGCCTGTGATGACCTGTCCTCAGCATCCATTTCTAACTCCTCCTTCTTAGCCATTTTGTCCTGCAGAAGCTGGGAAGCTAAAAATATTTCTCATGTTCCCTTGCTGTTAAGGTTGGAAGTAAATTAGATCCCATCATTTAGAAGAATTTAAGATTTAAAAATGGGAGTAAAATGGAAGCCAACCTTCTACAGCTTTGTGGTTTTTCTTTTTTTCCCTTTTTTTTTGTTTTTTTTTTTTGTTTTTTAGAAAACGGGTTGCAAAGATGTGGGGTTTTTGTCCAGCAAGCTTCCACCATCCAACTCTCACTAGTCGCTAAGGTGACAGCAACAGCAGAGGCTTTCTCATTTTGGGGTCACAGCCATAGCAAAATGTTCTTTATTTAATACTTCTAGTGTTGGCCTCCTGGTTCTTACTTTCCAAATGTAGCAGGATCAGTGACCCTCCTGGTATCTCAGTTGTTTAGTGTTCATTTAGGGGTCATTCCTGGAGGCCCAGCCTCGAGCCTGTTCCTTCCAAACGTCTAGTTATTTTGTAAGCGTCTAATGTCTTGTATTAAACTCATTTCTCTTAACATGACTAAAGTGTTCTATTTGTTGTATTGAACTCTGATATTTGGCCTAAAGAACTGTGAGGATCACATGGAATTATCATATATTTTAAGGTGCTAAATGGACATAGGAATTTTTACAATTAGCACACACACAAGATTTGCCCTGTTATTTGAATTTAACTGAAACACATTCTATAATATGCCTCTGTAAAAGAAGTTAGGAGGGGCTGTAAGAAATTAAATCAAAGTGGGTAAATCTTCACCAAGGGAAAAATAACTGGAACCAAGTTACATAAAATTTTCTGCTTATGCTCTGGCAGTAAGGTCAGGAGAGACTGGGTTAGGGGGTGTAGGAGTGTGCCCTTAGCATTTCTTGAATAACTTGGGATCTGGATGTGCAGGAGCACATGGTCCTGTGTGATTTCCTTACTTCCACACTGTATTCTTTTTTTTGAAAAACTTTATTATTATTATTATTATTATTATTTACAGATGTACAAAACAATGCAATAGTTATTTTTTCACCCCTTACAAAGTGACTCCCCCCTCCCCTGCCCCCCACCCCTAATATCATACATAACTATTACAATTCCATTGACTCCATCCCCACACTATATTCCACATCCCATGACTATATATATATATGTGTTAAATTATAGTTGACATATAACATTATTCAGTGGCAGCTTCAGATGTACAGTGCAGTGGTAAATATTTTTTTTAGGGGAACAGAAGGACACATGTCATTTTAGGGAGATCATTTCATGGACGGTATAGTGGCCTTCCACACTGTATTCTTTTTTTTTTTTTTTTTTTGAGGGCAGTGTCACTGGCCTCATATGTGGTACCTGAGCTGGGGCCGCTGGCTTCCCAAGCCAGCACTTAACCACCACGCCACTCGGCTGGCCCCAACACACTCTATTCTTGATCTCAACTATCTTTAACTATAATTTTCTGTAAGACATGTAAATTTGAAGTTTCTAAAAATTAGAGTACTGGACTACTTCTTGCTTTCCTCTTTTTCTTATAAGTAATGCCCTTTGGGAAATCTCATTGGTTATTCCAAGGTGCAATCTTGGTATATTTCCTGCAAGAAATCAAATTATTCAGTTAGAAAATGTGATGATTCTTGAAATATCACAGGAAAGTTATCCATGCTAATTCAGCACTCTGGGTCTCATGGCTTTTGAGTTATGGTTAGCTTATCTCAGTGTTACCATTCGCTTAATTATAGCTGCCTTTAATATTTGTGGCTTTGGATTTGTGGTTAGTATGGTGAGTCAATCATAATTTTCTTCTTCATCGTTGGGGAAAATAAGATTTATAATTAGTGGGCTGCTCTGATCAAATGCAATCAATTTTAAAGGAAAGATGTTCCTAATCTTGCTCTGAATTGATGTGTGTACTAAGAAACAAATGTTAGTTTACAATGACAAAGTATGCATATTTTATGCTACCACACATCAAAATGACACCAAAGAGGTTTTTGATTGCAGCACACATGGGAATTGGAATGATAATACCTCATAACCCTGTTAACTGCCCAGTGGCTTTAGTATCTGGAGGAGTAAGCAGGATTTTACAGATTCTTTCTATTTTGCCTAATGAAACACATAATTGTACAAATTCTGATTTAGTCTGTTTTTCTCCTAAAAAGAGTTTTTCAAATCCAGACTTAAGCCACACTTATCAATGAGGTGAGCTTACAATTCAATGGTTTTCTAAATACTTTTGATACATAAATTGTTACCCAGGTGACTTAGATTAACTGGACAGCTGTAGATTTAGAAAATCACATTTTAAAAATGATTTTAGTGTTTATCTATGAATATAATAAATGTAGGACAATGTGAAACATTTCGCAACCTCTATTAATATTTAGATTAGTATCCGCAGGCTAATTTCTATCTATTGATCTATCATTTATCTAATGTCTGTATCTATAACAGGAATATTTATAAATGTTTATATACACATACAGATATATGTGTAGAAGGATGGAATTTGAAATAATGATGTATCATCAAACCTGCAATACCAAACATTTACCCATCTCTTCTGCTCCTCATGGCCATCCCGATGTAGATCAGAACTTCTTGTGGAACTGGAAGCGGCATCTGAGGCATATCTGTTGAGGAGAAGAGATGAGGAGCCCTTTTTCACTCCTCTTCCCATAATAAAGGGTTTTGAACCATGTTGAATGGAGAGAAAGGGGGAGGGGAGGGGAGGGGAGGGGAGGGGAGGGGAGGGGGAGAGAGAGAGAGAGAGAGAGAGAGAGAGAGAGAGAGAGAGAGAGAGAGAGTGTGTTTTAGATGGAGAGGGAAAACCAACCTGGTGTTGTTTTGTTCCCCTAATCCGTTGTGCTTATTGCCAAATGGAAAAGCAGGACAGCAGAAGAAGAAGCCCACAGGGAGTATGCAGATACCTGAGAACAGGAGACTGGCTTCGGTTTAAAAATGACAGCAGGGGGCCGGCCGAGTGGCTCAGTTGGTTAAGAGCTCCCTCCAGAGAGCGAGCTGAGCTCTGAGCAATGGCGGTTCAATGCCAGCCCAAGCTGAGTTGCCGTTGAGCTACCTACAGGTGGCAGGATGGCTCAGCTAAAAAAAAAAATAAAAAATAAAAAATGACAGCAGGGCAGATGCTTCCCACACCATCCTGCAGTGGTAAAGCAAGGGAGGTGGACACGTGGCTCACTTAGGGGACTTCCAAGACTCTCAAGTCTCTAGGGTATCACCTGATCCAAAAATGATATGTCGAGGAGTTGCTTGTAACAATGGGCTAAATGTGGACTTCATGACTTACTTGGGAGAGGCAGATGCTGTGCAAGCTGGCAAGGCAAAAGGAGGAGACTAGAGCAGAATGGTTGCATCGCTGGGATGATCACCCTTCTAGGCTGCTGCCTGTAAGAATGTGGCCCCTGCCTGAGCTCCTCATGACATGGCTGTGAGACCACAGCCTATAATGACAGTCATGGAATACAGGGTAGAAAGTAGATTGTCACTCCTCTTCACAACCTCTCCCCTACTACAGACAGGTGGCCAGCTGCTCCAGCAGAAGGCAAGTGCTTGATTCTCTGATATACTGAGAGGCAGAAGATGAGGTGGGAAAAATATCTAGGATGTGCGGTTGAACCAAATTGTAACTTAACTGATTTACACAATCTAAATTGACCATTGCCTAATGTGTCAGAATTATAATGCAAAAACTAAATTAAATTGCCTGATTTAAGGCTGACTGATTAGAGATCCAGAATTAAAAAATTAAATCAATTGAAGAAAAAAAACGTTAATTTTTTTTTTTTTTTTGAGGGCAGTGTCACTGGACCTCACATGTGGGACCCGAACCGGGGCCGCTCGCTGGCCTCCCAAACCAGCGTTCAACCACCATGCTACTCGGCCAGCCCCAAAACGTTAATTTTTAAAATGTCCAACTTTGTAATTGTGTAACATAGTCCTCTTATTCAAACATATATTTATTGATTTTTTTTTCCAAATGAGATCATGTTCTACATGCACATAATCTTTACTTGCATTATACATCAACACTGTTATTTTAATAGGTATGTAATTCATGTTTAAATTTAACTGAGATCAAACATATTTTTCTTTTATGGTTATTGCTTTTCAGGTCATGATTTCATTTTGCATATATTATTGTGTAATGTAATATAGTATAATATATGTAAAATATATACTAAATAATATATATATATATGTATATATATATATATATATATATATAAAATGTATTATACCAAGTATATAAATATCACCTCTTTTTACTTACAAAATTCTTATGGTTTTACTTTAAATGTAGTCTTTAATTTATTACCAACTTATTTTGGGTGAGGATGAAACAGGAATCTACCTGATTTTTTGCTCACCCCACCCTTTGTCCCAGCTCCATTATTAAATTATTCATCTTTAGTGTGTCAACTTGAAAAATTATCTTTATCTTTTTCTGCCAATGTTTATATATTTTACATTATTCTTTTTAGTTTGAAAGTACCATGCTTTCTTGATTATGATGAATTTACACTACATTTTAAAATCTGGAATGACAAGTCCTCCTCATTATTCTTTTTTCATAATTTTCCTGGATATCCAGAGAATTTTAGGATAATTCTTATCAACTTACTGAAAAGAAAAATGTTGTTATTCTGACTTAAACTGAAATAAATCTATAGCTTAATTTGGGGGCAGATTTGTGTCTTCATGAAGATATTCTTTTCTATCTCCTAATCTCTATGTTTTCCACATATTCATTTTGCTCCTATGCTTCTGAGTCAAATTTTATAATTTTCTTCAAATAGGTGATTTGATTTCTTGTGAAGTTAATCGCTTTGGTTGTTCTTTTACATTTCATGTGTTATTCTATGTGAAATATTTTTGCTTTACATTTTATAATTTTGGAAACATCAATTTTTTGGTTTAATATTATAATTTAATGAAATAGTTTTCTATTTCTAATAGTTTCATAGTTGGTTTATTTATATTTTTTCTAGGTAAATGAATATTTAAATGTCTTCCTGTATTTCAGTACTTTTCACCTTCATTTCATCGTCTTACTGAACAGCACTGACTATCTGACTCACAATTACCAGTTTTGCATTATTTGTGGAGAGAATGATCATTGTTTTGGAGATACTAACACTATTATCTGGCACTAATGTTTAAGTTTGATGTTGGCTGGAAGAGTTATGGATTTTTAACATACTACATCTTTCTATTTGTGTTTTTAAGAGATTTCCTTTTAGGAGTGGATGTTAAATTTTATCAAATGCCTTTTTTCAATGTATTAAAAAATATTTGAGCCGTTTATTTATTTGACCTATTCATAATAGGAGTTTTAGTAATAAATTCCCACTGTAACATATATATTCCTGGAATAAATACAAAGGGTATTAATGTTAAATATACAGCTGGATTTGATTAGGTAATATATTCTTCAGGACTGTAATTCATTATATTCACCATTCACATTCAGGTAGGCCCCTATTTCCACCATGGGATCAAAGTTTGATATGATAGGAAGTCAGTGGAAGAGCTTGCCTGTATACCCTGGTATTTTTGGAACATAGGTGCAGGTGCCAGACATTAGCCTGGAAAAGTCTACAGTGTAGAAACTGGTTGGAATTGCCTGTGTAGCAGAGTGAACAGAAAGTCAATATGTCTAGTGCTTTTGGAGCAAAAACAGAGCTGTTGCTAGTCCACTGTGAGAATTAGGAAAAAATACAAGTTGCTCCAGGCACACACAGCCCCATTCCAGGTGCACAGTTTGATGTCAAGAACAAGGGTTCCTCATTCGTAGAGCACTGTGTGCTGAACTCAGCGCATGATGTTTTGTGGCAGCTTTGGGCAAACAGGCCAAGTTTTTACCAGGTCTAAGGAGACATTTCAGAAGAGAGCTGAGGTAGAGGCATTTTGAAAAGACAATATTAAATAGATTATCTGCAAAGGGAGAGACAATCCCAGAAGAGAAATGCTGGATTGATAGGAAAAGAATGAAAAAAGTTGATAGGGATTCTTACTAATACAAATGCTTCTCGATAGCCTATGCATTTGATTATGCAAGTAGCACATTAAATGGCCAGGGATTGAGTGTGTCTGCCTGTCTTCTAAGGATTCCCTACTACCTTCCTGAATCAGCCATGAACTTCATTTTTGTTCCAGGGAGAAAAAAATGGTCTCTTAGTTTTTAGAGTAGTATGTGATTTACAACTGCTCTGTCTGTGTTCAAAGAAAAAAAAAATAGCACAATGGAAACTTTGGAAGACAACTCTCTGTATTTGCTACAAAGTATCTGATTTATGATAAAAGCCTGTGGCACATTGATGCTGCCTGACCCCATGTGAAGATGCATTTGGTATTTGGACTGTCAGTAGAATTCCTTTCATTTACAATAACATGAACTCAGCAGTAAATCTTCACAAGATTATTGTAACTCAGGCCAATTGGAAGCTATCCTTAGGGTTTACTGGGTAGTGTAATGGCAAAATTTTCAAATCTTAGGTGATAAACACCAAAAGAAAACTTCTTCCTCAAACAATTTAGACAAATGGAAGGATGCTTCTTGCCCCAGTGTCTAGTCTTTGGATCTTTATTAAACCACCAAGAAAGAATGCTTTATTAAATGTCTAGAGTCTTGAATTTAAGTGGCTAGAGTATCACTAAAAATAGATTAGTGTAGGTTGCCTAGGTGTGATATTTTATATCAGAGATGAAAGGGAAGCAGAAATCCCTAAACTGTTGTAACTTGAAAAATGAAACAAATTTAACCTACAGCAAATGGGCTGTGTGGATGTAAGAAAGGACATATTAATCAAACGTTACCAATTAAGGAACTGGTACTTCACTATTAAACTCTGAGATGAATTTCAAAAGCATGACTTGATGAAATGGATATTTACATTATTAAGATATCGTAGCAACCAATTTTGATCTGTTCATAATTCTACATAGAGGTCAAGTTGAAACTTCTCAGCTAATTACCATAGTGACAATTAATAAAGATGAGTTAGCTTGAGATGCTTTCAGAGATGCTATAACATCTCTGAAAACATGAGTATGTAGAGGTAAGAGATTCTTTCTGATGTTAAACAGTAATGCCTTTTGCTAAATAAGTGAGAGATAAATAAGTTAAACAATTGCTAATCATTCAGCAAATAACTTCATACCAATTTAATTTAGTATAAGAGCTCTTAGAATTTGTGAAATTTGAAACTAAAGTCCTACTATTATCTGAAATAATTTTCAATTATACTTTCTAAAGATGATTTTTCTCGGGATGTTATTTTCTCCTAGTTCTTGCTTTTGATTACTAGTGCTACTTTCTGAAATGGTACAGATTTGGAATTTGAGGCTATATACTTATCACTTATACAGAGAGCTTGCAATGATATTAATTTGTGCTTTTCTGTTTTTCAGTTACCAAATTAGCATTTGCTAAGCATCTGCTCTTGAAAGCCCTATTCTAGGCTTTTCTCCTACTCTTCTACATCTCATAACTGTTTAACATTATTCACCCCCTATCAGACGAGTAACCAAGAAGTCATCCTCAATTCTTGTTTTTTAAAGATTTTTATTGGGGAATTTGGGAAGGGGAACAGCGTTGGGGAATCAGGGAAGGGGAACAGACAGTTGCTGTCCTTTTGTTCTTCAGTCTAGTTGCAGAGGATGTTGCTTCACTGGCCCATGTTGGTATCGTCATTGCTCTGTTCCCAGATGAGGCAGATCGGTTGCCGGTCTCTGGATGGTCGCTCACCGCGGCTATGGGCAGCTCACGCTGGCTGCCGGCCGCTCACGCTGGCTGCCGGCCACTCACAGTAGCCTGTAGCAGCCCACTGCAGCAGGGGCTGCAGCCCACACCATCACAGGGGCTCTCACAGCCCAGCTCCAGGTGGAGCTGTTGTTAGCTGTAGAGGGCAGTGTCACTGGCCCTCATACGTGGGATCCGAACCGGGGCCGCTGGCATCCCAAAACCAATGCGCCACTCAGCCGGCCCCCATCCTCAATTCTTATTTCCTCACAACTCACATGCAAACTATTAGCAAGTCCTATCTTCTGGCTCTACTTTCAAAATACATTAAAATCTGACCACTTATCACCATTTCCAGGCAAATACCTTAATCCAGCTCACTACTACCTCTTGACTAGTCCAGCAACTGGTCTCCTGGCTTCCATTTTTGCAACATGCTAGCCCATTTGCCAAAGAGCAGCCAGAATTACATTGTGACCAATCAAATTATGTCACTTCCTTGCTGAAAACCTTCCAGAAACTTCACACTGAGTAAATATAAGGTTTAAATAGCTTACCAGAGAATATATTGACCTTATATGATCTTGCCCTTTCTAACCCCATCTTACAATTCTCTGTCCAGACTCACTTAGCTCTAGCTACACTATCTTTCTGACGTTCTTGGAGCTCCCTGGGCTCATTACCTCCTTGGAGCAACCCTTTTTATTTTGTCTGCCTAAACATTCTTCTATTCAGATCTTTCAATGTTCCCTCAATACATTTAGGTTTTTGCTTCAATGTTCCTTGATCATTTTATCTTAAATAACTCATCCTTATCAGTTTCTAACCCCTTGATCTGCTGTATATGTTTTTAGAGCACTTTTTCCAGCTGAACTCTTCATATTTATTTGTTTCCTTCTTTAATCTTAGTGTTCCCCCCACACCATGTACACATTCCATATCGCTCCATAGCAGTGGGAACCTTATCTTGTTCTCTACTGTGCATACTTTGTCTAACTGACACATAGCAGACACTCAATAAATATTTGAAGAATGAATGTATACATTGATATGGTAAGAAAGAAGGACAAACGGTGATAAAGAGGAGTTAACTAAAAATCAAGGTATTTGTTGCCGAGGGACTTCAGGTCTAATCAGATGGAAAATACCTACACCTATGCAAAAGAATACAAAGCATTAAAGATTGAATGCATAATGCCCAAGTAAGGCAAAACAAAGCAGAACATTTTATTATGTATATTACATGGAGCCATCTGTCTCCTTCCTGTTTCTTTTGCATTTCTCCATACTGTCTAATGTGGTCTCTGCACGTAAATGTTGACTATGACTAATTGATTATGTTTTAAAAACATGCAATTGTAAGTAGAAAGTAATACTGGAAGTGAAACTAAAGGGAAGACTTGAATTACTCTGTATTACTTGTGATTTAATTTTTCCATGCTTGATAATCCACATGTATGAATATGGATTAGCTTTTTGTTCAGCTGCTGGACATACATCAGAACATTTTTTTTTATGGCACAGTACAATATTTCAAAATACTACTAGTTAAAAATAAATTGTACTTAAAATCTAAATTCCCAATGCTTTATCCTCCTCTACCATGTCTGTGATGGTTACACATTTTGGGAAATTAGGATATACACTTTCTTGAGAATCAAGTTTGTTATAACTTGACTATATTTGTAAAGTGTAAATGAATAACACACAATTTACTGAGTTGATCATTGATTCAAAAAATTTTTGCTCACCGACTTGGATAAACTGGGCATAAAACCTTGAATAAAATATAGGTCTAGCTCTCGAGAAGCTACCATCTATTCATTTAGTCACCTGATGCTCTAAAACAGTAGAGAAATAACAGGGTCTAGGCCCTGTCACAGGCATTAGGAATGCAATTATAAACAAGGCTGCCAACGTCTTTATAATTACAGAACTTAAAGTCCGGGGAAACAGAAATGGCTGACAAGTGTGATTTTTTTTCTTTTCTTATTCTCCAGCATGATTTTATCTATTTATTTACTTTATTTTTATTAGTTTTTATACAGTGGAGTATTACTAGGCCATTTGCAACTATGTGGATGGACCTAGAGGACATTTTGCTACATGAAATAAGTCAGTGGGAGAAAGACAAATATCATATGATCTCACTTCTATGTCTAATCTAAAGACTAGAACAAATGTGATTTTATGTAAGGGAACAGAATGGGGCAAAATGGGAGCATATAACAGAGGAAACAACTTTGAGCAATTGGGGAAGGCCTACTTGGTGAGCATTGAGATTAGACCCCAGGAAGAAATCTAAGGGCAAAATTGGAGGCGGAGGAGAAAGATGGACATGCAAAAAATATCACCGTGGCCCAGTTTATTCAGGGATTCAGTAGAAGCAAGGAAGTGAGTCCAGAATCTGCTGGCTACAGTGGAAAAGGGAAGATAAACAGTGTTGTTTGGCATCAGCACAGCTTTGCCGTGGAGGAGATGCTTGGACCTCAGGGGTATGGATTTGCCAGATGGATGGCGAGTAGGATGCAGCATGTGCACCGTGCAGGTTGTAGCACTGAGGAAGTAAACAAGCGACATGACCCAGCCTCACACAAAGGGAACCGGTGGTATAGACTGGTCCAAAGAGTCTGGCTGGTGGGATCCTGCCTGTCTGTTTGCATAGTGGGCACTGTGACATTTAGAAAGCTGATTAACACGTGGGAAGAGTGCAAGGCAGTTCTGAACAGATCTGGCCCAAGAGCTGCCTGTGGCTAACTCGCAGCATGACCAAGTGCAGTCACTACAAACCAGCCATCAGTCCTTGCCTGCATGCCATGCTGGCTGAAAAATGGGCACAGTTATTGGATAGAGAACTGAACTTCATTCTTCTAGGCAGCACTGTACTTGGCCTTGGGCATGAAAACAGAGAAGCAGGGCTAAAAGCTTTTCAAAATGTTTGTGAAGTACCTAAATGAACAATTTGTTTTATATAAATGTAAATTGTGTTGGTGTCATATAAGTGTAGATTAGGGTTTCAGTTTTTATTTTTATTTTTAAACATGAGAAATAGACAGGGGCCATTAATTTTCCTTTTAAGAAAGATAGTTAAGAAAATGGTTAATCGTTTGTTCTGGACTGATAAAGTAGACAATGCAGATATCAAGAGATATTTTTTTCACAAATAACAAAATGTATACCTAGCATTGGCATCCATTTGTATGAATAAATACAGAGTATACTGTGAGGAGAGAGATTCATGAAAACAACTTGAATTCTTTGAGGCAGACCTTTTTTTAAAAGGATTTTATCTGCTTTATAGAGAGTTGTTATTTCAAAGGGCTATGATTTTCTCCATGGTGCCCTGTTTTGAGAACATGAATTTACTTGACTGTTATATGCAATTGCTTGCCTTCTATGGCTCTTTAAGCATTTTTCATATAATATATGCAAAAAGGAGGCAAGTGGGTTTGTGAAATGGTGGCTTGTTGTTTTTATTAGCTGTGTGAAAGCTGCCTTGTCATGAGAAATCTTAATTGTAATAATTCTTTAGCAGAACTCGGTGATGTCTTTTAGGCAATGCTGCTATTTAAGGCTTTGCTTGTGCCCTCACCAAAAAGGTGTTTATTTACATGTCTGATTTAAATAGGAAGACAAAGGGGACTCTGCCCACAGACTTGTACTTCCTCTGATACACATAAAAGAGGAGGAGAGATGCAAGCAGTTGGGGCTCATGGAAATGGAGTGGAAATGAAGAAAAGCCCTGTAGGTGTGAGTCAAACTGAGGCAGCTGTGCTTTCCCTGTTGGCACTGTAAGTTGTGTGGGGGCTGAAAGGACCTGAGGGAGAGTGAGCTGGTGGCATTGGTTTGGGGAGGTTGCTGTCCTCTCTTTGTGTGCTTTAGAGGGCATTGATGGATAATTTTCCTGTCTGTGAAAAGATGCTACTGCCAGGGTACTTTTGAATCCATGTACATTCAGGTCCAGCGAATCACATAGGCATGTTGTGTTGCAAGCTGTGACTGTGCATGGACTAAAGAACACCTAGAGGCTGCTTCTTTTCAAATGTGGACTAAAAGCTCTGAACAGTTGCAGGTAGAGGACCTGCAAATCTGGAGTACATAGAGGGGAAGAAGTCAGGTTGAACAATGAAGTGGTCTTTTAGGGAATACCGATAGAGTGGTGGGACAGGGATCAGGGGAGGGTCCTTGTTCTGGGTAGGAGCAGTGTGGGGACTAGGGGACTGAGTCATGTGTCGTAGCAGAAAAATGGAGAGAAAAACTTTCCCTTCACTAAAACACATTTTTAACAAATGTCATGGATTGAGATTTTTTTTTTTAATCTTGAAAGTCATTTAATCCGACCTCTTATTCACTGTATTTATCTCTATATCTTGAGTGTGTACTGGGCACAGTGCCTGGCACATAAGAAGGACTCAATAAAAAGCGAGTGAGTGAGTGAATGAATGAACCCAGTGAAAAAATTCATTTTTAAATAACTCTTGGCAGGGATCCATCCAATCTCAGCTTAAATACATTCAGTGACCAGAAACTTACCCCTTCCTGAGGTCTATTCCATTACTAACTAGACAACCCTGATAATTTTATAACACACACACACAAACACACACACACACACACACACACACACACACACACACACTCACTATTAAGCCAAACAGAACCCTCATCTCATTGCTTTTCAAGGTCTGTAATTTTACCATCTGGAGCCATAAGTATATTTCTTCCTTCATATGTAGATTCCTTTCAGCTCTCCTGGGATGCCTAACAAGCAAAACGTTCTGAATTCTTTCAACTATTAAATGACTGACGGTGTTCAGATCCGTAGCTGTCTTAGTCTCCTATTCCTACACTGTCAATGCCCAGTTCAAACCTCAGTCCCCCAAAGTGAATACAATATGCTGGATGTTATCTCGATGCATACAGCACAGCAAGAAAATCATATCCTCAGATCTTTCATTGATGAAGATTAAGTCAGCATTAGCATTTACAGCTAGCACAACACATTGCTGTCTCGACAAAACTTGTGGTCATTTAATATGCCCTGTTACTTTTCACAGGAACTGTTACCAAGCCCGGCCTCCCTCCCCACATTTTTTTTTTTTAATTTTCAGTTACAGTTTTATTAATTTCAGGTGTATAGCATAGTGGTTAGACATTAATATAATTTAAGAAGTGATTCCCCTGACTAGTCTAGTACCCACACTATACATAGTTATTATCATATCATTGACTATATTTCCCGTGCTTTGCTTTATATCCCCATGACTATTTTGTAACTACCAATTTGTACTTCTTAATTTCTTCACCTTTTTCACCCTGCTTCCCAATACCCTTCCCATGTATCACCCCAACAAATTTTGTACCCATCTGACACCATAAACAGTTATTATGCTGTTATTGACTATATTCCTTATGTTATATCCTACATGCCCATAACTACTTTGAAACAACCAATTTGTACTTCTTAATCCCTTCCACTCACACTTCCAGCCCCCTCCCAACTGGCAACCATCAAAATCTTCTTTGTATCTATGAATTTGTTTTTGTTTTGTTTGTTTATGTTGTTCTTTAGATTCCACATAAAAGAGAAATCACATTGCATTTGTATTCTCTGTCTGACACTCCACTCAGCACAGTACCCTCCATGTCCATCCATGCCAATGCAGACGGCAAGAACCCATTCCCTTACATTACCTAGCAATATTCCACTGTATATATGACCACCTCCTCTTTGTTCATTCTTCCATTGACAGACACCCAGACTACCTCCATATCTTGGCCATTGTAAACAATGCTGCAATGTACATATGGATGCACGAGTCCTATCAAAGCAGCATTTTCGGTTTATTTAAATAAATACCCAGAAGTGGGATTACCGGATCCTTTAACACTTATTTTAATCTTTGTTTTAAAGTCTATTTTGTCTTGTATTACTACTGTTACACAGCTTTTTGTTTGTTTTGTTCCCATTTTCATAAAATATCTTTTTCCATCTCTTTACTTTGCACCTGTGTGTGTCTTTCAATCTGAACTGAGTCTCTTGTAGGCAACATATATAAGAGTTTTGTTTTCTTATCCATTCAACCCTCCATGTCTTTGGATTGGAACATCTAATCTACTTACATTAAATGTAATTGTCGATAGATATGTAGCTATTGCTATTTTATTATTCAAATTTTAATCTTTTTCTTTTTTCCATCTTAAATAAGATTCCCTGTAATTTTGCTTTGGTATTGGCCTAAAAAGTTTCTGTTGAGAAATAAGCTGACAATCTTACAGGGGCTCCCTTATAAGTTACTAGTTGTCTTTCTCTTGCTGCTTTTAGGATTCTCTCTGTATCTTTAAACTATGCCATTTTAATGATAACATGTCTTGGTGTGGGCCTGTTTGTGTTCAACTTGTTTAGGAGACTCTTTGCCTCCTGGATGTATATGTCTATTGTCTTTACCAGGTTAGGAAAGTTTTCAGTCATTTTGTCTTCAGATAAGTTCTCAATCCTTTGCTTTCCTCTCTTTCCTTTTGGTACCACTGTGATGTGAATGTTTCTACACTCCATGTTGTCCCAGAAACCCCTTAAACTATTCTCATTTTTTTGGATTCTTTTTCCTTTCTGCTGTTCCAATTGGGTGTTTTCTGCTACCTTGTTTTCTAAATCACTTATTTGATCCTCTGCTTCATCTAGTTTGCTGGTGATTTCTTCCAGTGCATTCTTTATTTCAGTTATTGTATTCTTCACTTCTGAGTGGTCCTTTTTTATGGTTTCTATGTCCTTTTTTACGTGTGCTATTTGTCTGTTGAAATTCTCACTAAGTCCCTTGAACATCCTTGTAAACATTGTTTTGAACTCTGTCTCTGGTAGGTTGCTTGCCTTCATTTTGTTTAGTTCTTTTTCTTGAGTTTTCCCCTATTCTCTCATTTGGGACATATATCTTTGTTTCCTCACTTTGGCTACCTCTCTGTGTTTGTTTCTCTATATATTAGGTAGATCTGCTATGTCTCTTAGTCTTAGCCAGGTGGTTTTATGTAGTAGGTGCCCTGGCACAGTCTCCTTGGCCACCTTCTCTGGGTGCTCCAGTAGTGTCCCGGATGTGAGTTGTGGGTTCTGTTGTAGTTGAGCCTTGATTGCTTTGGCACATCAGTGGGTGAGATTGACGCTCAGACTGATTGGCTGTGGGTTTTGGCCACATCCACATTTTATAGGCTACTGTGTGGGATGCTTACCCCACTGACTGGGATTTGCCCCAGTGGGCTCTGGTGCTTGTTGAGACTGCCCTTTATATATACTGCTTATGAAGCTAATTGGGTGGTGCTCTGCTGTGGTTTAAAGCTAACCTCCAAGTATGTTGATTGTGTGGCCTCTTGGGAGGGGCTCTGGTTCATGTCCAGGTCACCCATGCCTGTGACTGGCCAGGGACTACCTCATAGGAGCTACAAAGGGATTTGTGGTTGTTTGCTGCCTGCGCTACCTGTAGGCATGTGGGAGAGGCCATACTATGAACCGGGGACATCTGCCACCAGTACCAGGCCTGGGCTATCCCCACAAAAATCCAGGGCATCCTGAGGCCTGCTGCTATCTCCTGGCACCCTTAAGGTTCAGCCACTGATAAAACCTCATGGGGTGAGCAAGTTGGGTGGGACAGTCCTTGGGAGTCGCTAGAGTGAGAAGACTTGTGGTCACCAGGTTAATGTAGATTCTGGTTTGGTGCTAGTGCTGAGCCTGGAGCTACTCAGCAAAAGTCTCAGAGCACACTGAGGCCAGTTGCCACCTACCTGGGGCCTGCAGACTCTGATAGTTTTCCAAGAAAAAGTGCAATGTGGGTGGGACTGGCTGCTCATCAAGAAAGTATCTCCAACATTGGGAAGGTTGTGGGGGTGGTGACCCAGTGGAGCTCACCAAACCAATTGAGATTCAGATTTGGCCATGTGCGTGGGGGGAGGGCCCAACACAGGAAGAATAGTGCCCACCTGCCACCTATATGGGAGAAGGACCCCATACAGGGAAAATGACGACTGCCCTCCAGCCCTTGCCCTGAAGCCACAAAATTTAGCGTCCCCTTGTATGCCTCCATGCCCTCCAGGGTCACTGTCCCTCCACCAGAGCCTAGGATGAGTGCCTGAAAGTTTGTAAGTAAGTCTATGTGCAGGCCATTTAAGAGAATATCTGGGTTTCCTACAGCCTTCTGTCCCATCCAGATGGTCAGAATTCCCACTGTTTTTCATAGCTGGATCTTGTGAAGGCTCCTCTTCCTGGCACCAGTACTCCACACTGGGGAATCTGGTGTTGGGATGGGGTCCCTTGCTCCTTTTTGGGTAACCTCCAGAGCCTAGATATCCCTTCTGATTCTCAACCATCACATGGATGTTTGGGGACAGGCCATTTTGTGTCTCTATCCCTCCTACCAGTCTTAATGTGGCTTCTCCTTGATATCCTTAATTATAAAACCTCTTTTCAGCTAGACCTCAGATGGCTCTCCAGATTGATTATTCCATGATTTAATTGTAATTCTAATGTGTTCACAGACGAAGCAAGCACAGTGTTTATCTAACCTGCCATTTTGGATCTCCATGGATTGAGATTTTCATCTTCTGTTACTTTTTAATCTCTTTCCTTAGTACTTAATAACACTATATGATAATATAAATCTAAAAGCACAAAACAAAATCCAGCAATTATGGTACCAGCAATGACTGTACAGTTTTGTCCCCTGTTTCTTCTACTTAGCGAAGAAAAGAGTGTTACCAGTTGTAATTATTCCTTTAAAAATATATTTAGTTATTGTTCTTTTAGTCATAGTTTAGAAAAACAGGTACAGAATTGCATGCATGTGTGTGCATGCGCACATGCACATGTGTTCATATACACACACACAAACTACATAAAAAAATGTAGCCTGTAGTTTTGTCTGTGAAACTTATTTGATTCTAATTTTGGGATTTTTATCAAATTTTATTCCCTAAAACTTATTCTCACAGGAAATAAGGAAATATTTTTACTAAAGAGAATCAATAGCACTAATTTTAGTGTGGCATTTCTCTTAGAGCATTGATCCTATGAGGTGTGATCAAAAAATATGGTGAATGTCTAAATAAAACAAATTATTACAGTAAAAGAAACTATTAATTCCCCTCAAATTACTCCTCCTCACCTCACATATACTTACCTGATTGTTCTTTCCACTTTCTGAAGCAGTTCTGGAAGTCCTCTTTCATGAGTGTCTTTACTTTATCCTCCATCATGACAATACTCTGTGTCACACATTGCTTCTGGTATGGTGATTTCTGTCAAATAAAAACATTACAGTGTGTCCTCATCCACCTTATTCACCATATCTGGCACCATGCAACTTCTGGCTCTTCCCCAAAGTAAAAATGACCATGAAAGGTAAATGTTTTGAGTTGATTCAAGAATTGAGGCAGCCACAGCAATGTAACTAAAGACACTCATGAAAGAAGACTTCCAAAACTGCTTCAGAGAGCGGCAAGAATGATAGGTAAGTGTGTTCAAAGTGAGGAAGAGTATTTTGAGGGTGATTAATGGCAATGTGTCTTTTACTGTAATAAGTTTTTTAAATTTAAACATTCACCATATGTTTTGATCACATTTCATATGTGTTGAAAATGGCACCAGAAGCCAATGCTAAACTGTAGAATTTAGCATTCTACAGAATTAGAGTCAGAGGGGTTTTTTTGTTTTGTTTTGTTTTGAATTGGTTTGCGTGCTTGCTAACATTAAGGCCAGGGCTTCTCCAGTTTCGTTCTAAATATTTAGTGCTTACTGTGGGCAGTAAGAAAAGTAGGAGTCCTCTGTGCTTCATTTGTGAGGTTTATGATGAAACAGGGTCAAAAGTTCAAGGGTAAATAAACTTATCATAACTGTTTTCAAAAGTAATAACACCTTGAGAGAGAGCCCAAATACACGTTTGCATATGGATGTGAGCTGAACTAAATGTGTGCTCTGAATATCTGAGGTTCCCAGAAAATTTTGTATATATATTTTTAGGGTGTGTGTGTGTGTGTGTGTGTGTGTGTGTGTGTGTGTGTGTGTGTGTGTGTGTGTGTAATGGTGGCAATGTGAAAACTGAAACAGATATTTGTTTTATTTAATGAAAGGATCTCAAAACAGATTTTGAGGGTATATTGTAAAAGTGCATCATCATGAAACTCTATTTCCATCAGTAAAGAAAAATATCATCCTGATTTTGAGTATTCCTGACTTGGTCTTTAGAAGAGGGAGGAGTGAAAGAGGAGTAGCAGGAGGTAACAGGGTTAGGCTCTTTTTGCCTTTATATTTTCCTGATGGTGAGGCCTCCAGTGATTGCCACTACCATTTTGCCAACTGCTTGCAGTTATGTGAATCTCTTTGGATGTTTAACGGAAATCGTGTGTTTCTTCAGAGGAAGTGTAGTTAAAAATATACATTGCCTTTGGTCTGCTGTGTTTGTTTTGTAGTGTAAAGGTTCTTTCAACTATATTAGGTGCTTTCTTGGTAAGCAAAACATTCTAACATGTGAACACTCTTGATCTTTGGCTAGCTGTTCTGTTTACTAACTGTGTGGCTAATGTGCCAGGAGCTGCAAATAAATCAAAGCTGTGACTGGTCTCTTGTGATGGGAGCACCAGCTACCTGGCCTCTTATGTGATCATTTTTACAGCACAATTCTTATCCCTTAGGATAGTTATATCCACTGATTCTTATGCATAAGGATAAGTTACCAATCAATGCTCTAAATTTGAAAAAGGAAAGGGACAGAAACAGTAAAAGAAAGAAGGTAATTTTCTTGTTTTGAGAACCTCCAGTATACTGCCCTGTGGTCATTTAAAATGTTTGCATTATGCAGAAGGTAAAGCGGTCTTTCTCTACTAGAATGTAAAAACAATTTCCAATAGAGTAAACAGTGGGTTGCATGCACTAGGGTCAATTTCAATTTCTAAATTAAAATGAAGATGGCTATATCACATGTAAGAGCTCTTTTGATTTTATTTCTTTAAATCAAGTATTTTGACTGCTCTAAGTGCAAACTGGATAGCTTGTCAAGAGAGTAATAGCTTGATATGCTGATTTTAACAAAATAGACTCCTAGGAATCATATATATATATATATATATATATATATATATATATATATATATATATATATATATGACAATAACATTTGCCTCCACATTTCTCACCTCACCTTAGGCGATATATTTAATGGGAGTTTAGGAGAAAAGTTTAGAGCATATAATTTCCTAGACTGTCCATGAACTTGTTGATTTGATGTATTAGACATGATACTTTAGCAAAACGAGCTTCATCTCAGTTCTGAACTTTTTCTATTTAGCTCAGCAAGCTGAGTCTATTTCATTTTCTTCCCTTACTCAACGGAGAAAATAGATTTGGAAATCAACTGGGTACTCTGGGCTCTTTCAAAGATTGAGACAGAGAATTTTGTTTCCATTTCTCATAAGCGATATATAAAATTTGGAAAGCAGGAGAATGATAACTGACTATGGCCATAATTAATTAAAATATTATATTCAGGACTGAGATTGAAATGTAGCTAAGGAGAAAAATCCTACAGATGCTCCAAATCTGTGCGGCTCCTGAATTAGCTGAATCCCCATCAAAGTTTCATTATTGACTAGAGGAAATTATACAATATTCTTCTTCGTTGCAAGATTTGAAATGTTATTGAATTGCTGCTAAAAGCTTCCAGAAGGTAAGGGTACCTTCCCAGAGGCAATTATGTTGCATTTTGCCACTGAAATTTTCTAAGTTTTTCTTTATTTTCCTAAATGAAAATAACAACAAAATGTGAAAATAGACCATCATTGTCTTTCCTAGAATTAGTGTATACTTGCAGGGTTTGAGAATGGTGACTGAATATAGATGTCTCAGAATATGGCATAGCTGCCAAATGACAGATGGTCCAAAACCAGAAGAGAAAGGCTCAAGAAGATGTAGTAGAGGGTAAGGCTGATTCTGGAAAGAGCTGAGCATCTGTTTAGTGGTTGTGTTAACAATTATCATTAGTGCAGCCTCTTTTTCATTCTGCCACATTAATTTGTTATCGTTTTGACTTTTGCAGTGTTTTCAACAAGGCTCTTTATTAGAAAGGATGATATCTGCATAAAGGTTCACTGATTGAAAATATTCTGAACAAATTAGAACTTTTTTGTTTTTAGATAGAGGGGTAGTAATGCTCTTTATTACACATTAGTTCATAAAACTGAAAATTGATTTTTGTTGTCCATAATACTGTTGAGACATGCCATTGTGTTTTGCTATTGGAACTCAGTTAAAAGAGGCTCCAGAGAGGTAAGTAAGCCAAAGAAATGTCATCATGTGGAGCTCATAAGTGGTTGATTCTGACCTTTTACATTACCAAGTATTTAGACATTTATTTATTTGTTTGTATTGAGTCAACTTTATTGACTTAAGCAATAAAATTAAGTGTGTGTTAATGGGCTTTGGCAAATTAAAATTCCCATTTGAATGCCATCACAATCAAAATATACAACATGTCCCTCACTAATCTGTTTGCTACCTATTAGATTTGTAATTTTTAGAGTTTCAGATTAAATGCAATCATACAATATGCACACTTTTGTTTGTAGCACCTTTTGCTTAGTGAAGTGCTTTTTATTGGGTTGTCAGAAAAGTTATGACATATTTTTTCTATGTTTTTTGTTGCAAAACTGCATCCTGACTTTTCCGACATCCCAATACATTAAGTTATTGTATGTTTCAATAGTTTTTTTCTTTTTATTTATGACTTATTTCATGGTATAAATATGCAACAATTTACCTATTATACGACATTTGTGTGTGATTGGCCATTCTGAATAAAGCTGTTTGAACATTTATAGGTCTTTGTGTGGGCATATGTTTTTATTTCTCTTGGTTGAATATCTAGAGGTGGAATTGTTGGGTTACATGGTAAGTGTACGTTTAACTTTATTAGAGACTGCCAAACTTTTTCCAAAGAGACTGTGTCATTCTACATTTCCTTTGGCAATACATGAGATTTCCAGTTGTTCTATTCCCTCACCAAGACTTGGCATTGTCAGTTTTTTACTTGCCATTGTCCTAGGCGTGTGTTCTCTTATTGTGCTACCATTACTGTGGAAGGCCTTCCCTCATGCCCAAACTGGATTATGTGGCTCTGGCTGTGCTATTTAGTGGGGATTATAAATAGCCAAGCAATGATGGGATTTCTAGAAAGTGGGATTAGTGCTACAGAAAGGACCTCATGAAAGGAGCACTTTCATGGGAGGAGCGTGTATTTATTATCCTTAACAATGTGAAACTTTGTAATTGTACCTGGGTATACTCCATACACTGCACTCCACACCCTAAAGTCAGGACAAGGATTCTTGATGGTTTTGAATAGCCTGTGATCAAGGCAAGTGGGTAAAGTGAGCAGAGGCCCTTAGGGGGCAGCAGAGGACCACATACCAAGACAGTCATGGGTTGGGGGTAACAAGTGTTTGTCTAAGCAAAGGGGCCTCCATGTGTGGCTAGCCAAAAGTTTGTCCTTTTATTTCTCAATAGTAAATAAGGATAAAAGCTAAAGGGGTTGATGTATAAGAATCATAAATTCAAATGCCTACAGGGGTGTGACAAGAAACATCCCTCTGTGAATGTGACCAATGTAAGACAAAAGGTGATCAAAGGTCTGCCACCAATTTGAGAGTGCCTGCTCCATGCAGAGGCAGGCAAACGCATGCAAATGAAATGAAATGACCTTTGCTAGCCAACTGGCTTGTAGCATCTCTGCACACGTGCTACAGATCATTTAGAGGAATGACAATGACAGACCATGCTGAGACAGGCACTGTAATGGGTGCTTTACATAATTTACACAGTTTAATTCTCAGAAAGACATTGTGACGTAAGTATTATTTTTCCACATTTAACCAACAAGGAAATAGAGATTTAGAAAGGTTAAAAAAATTGCTCAAAAGTTTGGGCTACCCTCTAGAATGTGTGTGTGTGGGTGTGTGGGTGTGTATGTATGTATGTATGTATAGGGGCAAACACTTTTTGTAGGGGTCCAGCATAATCAATTTGAGACATCTCAAATTACTTGAAAGCAATCAGCTAGCAAGGCCATTCCCCTACAACCAGGCCAGCCATGCGTCCCAGAAGGAAATGATAGCTAGATATAAGTGCTGTATCTCTCTGGGGCATCTGGCCAACCCCACATGTGGGAGATGGGATGGGGATATAGGTAGAAAACTGGAAAGCTCTCTGAAGGGGAAAAACAGGCTAGAAGTGGGTGATCAGGTGGGGAACTTTGAGGTGGGTCTGTGTGTGGAACACCCTTCCTGTCTGCAAAAAAAATATTGATACATTTTAAATTATCCTAAGAACAGTTCAACAATGTAAGAATACAGAATGTTAGGGATCATGTAGAAATATCTTCTCTTCTATCTTCGGAATGCCTACATAGTTTTGATTGTACAAAGTACATGAGCTCAAGGATACCTATGATAATAAAAGATCCTAATAATATGTATTCAAATATCCTCTGGGTACGCTAAAGTGTAGGGTCTCCTAGGCATGGTCCCAGGGCAGGGGGGTTGCTTGCTAAATTTAAGGGTTACATTGCCCAAAGTGACACAGACAGTGAGGATTCTAGTCAGCAGCTTTTCTACCTCCTGTGCCCATGATCTTAATCCAGAAGAACATCATTCTCAAGCTGATGTTATGTCAAACTGTAGAGAAAGTACAAATCATTTTTACCATGTCTTCATTTTGTCTTTTACCCTGGTCAGGACATGAGTGGGACCTATGTAGTCTAACTAAATTTGTATCATTATCATCATCATCATCATCTTAAATTTACAATATGGTGAGGATAAACTCCTTTGTAAAATATAATTAAAATGTTCTGGAAATATCAAATTTCTATAAAAGGCTTTAACACTGAATCTCACTTTCTAAGCTTACTTTACCTGGGCCACACAGGTCCATAGCCCCCAGTTTAAGTAGCTCTGGTCCAATCTAAATGTCTGGAGCTTCTCACATGTACCCAAGACTCCTGACTGCCATGTAACAATAATTTTCCATTAAAATAAATAAGTATTGGGCTGGCCGATTGTCACGGTGGTTCCGGCCCCGGGTCGGGTCCCACATATGAGGGCCAGTGACACTGCCCTCAAAATAAATTAAATAAATAAATAAATAAATAAATAAGTATATACATGTGCCTTGTGAAGAATTCAGAGTCACAACTCTCTCATCCAAATAGGTGAGGACTAAAGAAGCGACGTCTTTGACTGGAACTCTCCTCACTTTTTCATCTCTTGTACAATTTAACTGAGAGATTTTGGAGATTATGGCTGAGTATTTGTAATACAGGAGATTTCAATTCATAGAGTAGAGGATTGGAGATTAATGGGTTTCTGTGGTTTATATCTTTTTTTTTAGGGTGTATATAATTAAAACATTTGTGAATTTTTTTTTTGAAAAATTTTTTTTAAATTAGTTTCAGGTGTAAAACACAGTGCAATAGTTATATTTGTTACCCCTCAAAGTCACAACCTTCCTCCCCCAATTCACCACCCCACTCCTCTCCCCCATATCATACATATCTATTACAATTCCTTTGACTCCCTTTGTGGTTTATATCTTTTAAAGTTCGATTTGGTATTCTGCCACAGATCTCCAGACGTGTTAACTCTATCACCTACATACAAGGATATTTTTGTAATTTGCATTTGAGTGACTTTTTGATTCACTGGGTTGGAGGGGTATGAAATACTGTTTATTTAAAAAAAATTAATATTGTGCTGACTGTGTCTGCCAGATTTTTACATCTCCCCATTCATGTAATCTTTTACACGAAACTTCCTTTAGTGGGCAGTTGAGGAAATTTGTCTATAATAAACCACTTGGCTTACGTTACCTCACTTTAAATCAGATCAATTTCCCTCCATTCTTAATGTATTCCATATCACATCAGAATTCCCTTTAAGTGAGATGCCTGTAAATAGATCTGGCTCCTCAAGGGAGATAAAATGATATGAACATAAATGTCAAACTGCTTTTTGGGAAAGGAGATTTTTCTTTTATGAATGATCAGTTGAAGAATGGCATAATGCGGTCCTGAGCTTCAGGAATATCTGAAGAGGAAAATAGATATCCAAGATACAATATTTGTGTTTTTTGATGAATCAATTTATATATTTTTCAGTCTGAAAGTTGGCTAAGTCCTTATTTTATATTTTAAGGGAAGGATGTTGCCCCTTCATAGAAAGTATAGAAAACCCATATTTTATTTACAGGAGAAATAAAGTGAGCATTGCCATATTGGAAGACCTCCTGTGGGTATACCACTTTATATCCCTGATTTCCTGCAAGCATACATCAGCTTGCAGAAATGCACATACAGATAGGTGTGCCATCTGTTGTAGCTTTAGATGCCAGAAAACATTTCTATGGGTTTTCTTGAACTATACTAATTCAGAGAGCATATATGATACTTGATAAACTTGCTCACCCAAGAAGCTAAGAAGAGATTGAGTTTACCTCCTGACATACCATATTTTTCCCTTTCAAACACTTCTTGAGGTCTTGCCCTCCTCAAAATCTCTTTAGGATTTCCTGCCTTATTTCTCATTTGGAATTTTCATTATATTTTCATTCATATTAATGATCTTTTTCTTGTCTGTGTGATCCTTTTCCATATAACTTTTAGACAGTAAAAATGAAGTAATGAGTCTGGGAGTTGAATGGCTGGATCTACTTTTCTCTAGTCAGAAAAACAAATGTAATCATTGGGTAATAAAGGCTGAGGGAGACAAGGTTATTTCAACTTATTTCCATCAAGGTAAAATTATATGATGAAAGAGTACATTTTGATTGGATTCATAGAGTACTGAGTGACCGATTAGTAATTACATTTTTTTGATGTCAGATGTTGACATGTACTTAATATATATAGTAAAAGGAGACAGACAATGAAAGCCTTGTAGTTCAATAACCCATAAAATCCTTAGACGAGCAGACTTGTCAAGACATGTTAAATATTAAACAGTTGTTAAATAATTTTTTCAGACAACCCAATGATCAAATCAAGAAAAACAGCAAATGTTAAAATTGTATGTTTTGTATTATAGCTGTCAGGAAAATCAACAAGAAGCGAAAAGAAAACATGTGGTCTATTGGAATCAACTGATGTCTTACTTTAAGCACAAAATTTTTCCTTTTTTCTTTTTTTTTTTAACTATGTGAACATATTAATATCAGTATTCATGCAGAGAAATGGGTCAGATGAGATTTTTTTGAAACCTTTTTTGTTTTGCTTTTTTCCTAAGGTCACTGAGGAAACACTGAACCAGTAGTGTGCGAGACTCCAAATATCTCTAAGGGCAGTTTTTAAATTGTTCCATGTACACATGCCTGAGAAAGCCCCGAACCTGATAGAGTGCTTAGCATATGGTAGCCATTCAGTTAATATTTGGTAATGATGATAGATTTTAGGCCAAATATATTTTGAGAGCTGGAGTCATTTTGTGAACAAGGGTAATAAAAATAATGAGCATTTCACTGAGACACGGGAGTGCACGAGCCGCCTCTGGGTCCCCGCTCTCCGCACTGCGCTTGCAGAGTTGCCAGGCTGGTGATTGGTTGTTGGGCTGCTAGGCCTGATCTGCGAGCGGCTGATTGGGACAGGCTGAGACTGGGAGTGTTGGGCCATGAGCTGTGTGCCTGTGTGATCCAGCCAGGGCTCTCCTGGTGATCAATCTAATACATCAAAGCTATCCCAGAGCGACAGCCAGAATGAGGAAACAAAGAAACATGTCACAAGTAAAAGGTCAGAAGAAACCTCTAGAAATGGAACTAAATGAAACAGAGGGATCCAACCTTTCAGAGACAGAGATTAGAACACTGATGATGAGAATGTTTAACAAACTTAGTGAGGACATAAGGAAGGATAGAGAAATCATAAAAAAACAACCAGTTAGAACTAAAGAATACAATAACTGAAATGAAGAACACACTTGAAGGAATCACCAGTAGAGTAGATGAAGCAGAGGAGCGGATCAGCGATTTGGAAGACAAAATAGCAGAAATCACCCAGTTGGCACAACAAAAAGACCAAAGAATAAAAAACAATGAAAATAGTTTAAGAGCCCTATGGGACAAGATGAAGCGCAACAACCTTCGTCTCACAGGAATACCAGAAGGAGAAGAGAAGACGCAAGGGGTCGGGAATGTATTTGAAAAAAATAATGACTGAAAACTTCCCTATCCTGGTGAAGGAAATCAACATACATGCCCAGGAAGTGCAGAGGGTTCCAAACAAGCTGAACCCAAACAGGTCCACACCAAGACACATCATAGTTAAAATGGCAAAGGTTCAAGACAGAGACAGAATCCTAGAGGCAGCAAGAGAAAGACAGCAGGTTACATACAAAGGAACTCCTGTTAGACTAACAGCTGACTTGTCTACAGAAACCCTGCAGTCCAGAAGGAAGTGGCAGGAGATATTCAAAGTGACACAAAATAAAGGCCTACAACCAAGATTGCTCTACCGATCACTGCTATCACTTAAAATAGAAGGAGAAATAAAGAGCTTCTCAGAAAAGAATAAGCTTAAGGAATTCATTACCACCAAGCCAGCATTGCAAGAAATGTTAAAAGGGCTTTTTTAAACAAAAGAAAGGGGTAAACAAGCTAATCCAGGAAGAGTGGGAATACAAATAACAAAATAGCAATACATATGCATCTATCAATAATCATTTTAAATGTGAATGGGCTAAATGCTCCAATCAAAAGACAGAGAGTGGCTGAGTGGATAAGAAAATAGGACCCATGTATATGCTGTTTACAGATGGAATAAGATATTTCATGCAAATGGAAATGAGACAAAAAAAAAGCTGGAGTAGCAGTACTTATTTTGGACAAAATAGACATTAAAATGACACAATAAAAGACAAAGAAGGGCACTATAATCCTAATAAACATCTATGCACCCAACATAGGATCTCCTAATTTAATAAAACAGAATTTGACAGACATAAAGACACAGATCAACAGTTACACTATCATTGTAGGGGACTTCAACACCCTGTTGTCACCAATGGACAGATCCTCTAGATACAAAATCAACATGGAAAGAGTGGCCTTAAATGACACTTTAGACCAACTGGACTTCTTTGATATTTTTAGAGCATTTTACCCTGAAACAACAGAATATACATTCTTCTCAAGTGCACATGGGACATTTTCCAAGATAGACCACGTTAGGCCACAAAACAAGTCTCAGTAAATTTAAGAAGACTGAAATCATATCAAGCAGTTATAAAGGAAAAACTGATGGTTGCTGGCTGGGAGGGATTGGGGATAAGGGAGAGGGGGAAGGTTTTGGACAGCGTAGGCAGGTGACTACAATGTTGCTGCAGGGATATGGGGGGCAGTTCTGGGAATGTAATTGATAATGTTGTGAAGAGACTATTATGTTAAGTGAAATAAGTCAGTCAGAGAAAGACAAAAACCATATGATCTCACTTATATGTGTAATGTGAAAAACTGAATGAATAAGCAAAGTAAACAGACTCATAGATACAGAGGAAAAACTGAGGGTTGCTAGTTGGGAGGGGGGTGGGGATAAGAGAGAAGGGGAAGAGATTAGATAGCATAAGTAGACAACTACAATATTGCCACAGGGATATGAAATAGTTCGGGGAGTATAATAATGTAAAAATTTTGTGGCGTGTCAGATGGTCATATGTCTTGTTAGGGAGACAACTTCATGGAAGAAGTAGAGGCTTGATCACTGCCCTGTACACATGAAGCTGATGTTGTATAATATTATATGCCAACTGTAACTGAATATATAGATAGTCACGGGATGTGGAGTATACTGTAGAAGGGAGTCAAAGGAATTGTAATAGATATGTATGATATGGGGGGGAGGAGTGGGGTGGCGACCTGGGGGCGGGAGATTGTCACTTTGAGGGATAAAAAGTATAACTATTGCATTGTATTGTACACCTGAAACTAATTTTTTAAAAAAATGTTTATTTCACAATAAAATATAAAAAAAAAATAATGAGTGTTTACTTAGCACTTATTTCAGGTAAGATGCTAAGTATTGCACATAGATCTTTAAGAATTCATGGTTTGACCAACCCTAAAAGACAAATATTGTTATCTCTCTTTCAGAGATTAAAAAAAAAGACCAAGAAAGTGAAGAACCTGAGAGTTAGAGGTATTGGGAAATATTGCAGCTCTAAGGTGGACTGTTTGAGCCCTGCTTTGAGCTGAAGCATTCTTACTGGAGCTCACTCTCTTCACCAATGACTACGCTATTCCACCTGGCCACATGATGTTCTAAAGTTGTGGTAATAGCAACCAAAGGAGGAATTTAAGGGAGGGACTGACTGCAAGAAAAAGACTGCTGGCTGGCTGAGTGGCTCAGTTGGTTAAGAGCTCGTTGGTTGCCGGTTCAATTCCCGGCCCAAGCTGAGTTGCTGCTGAGCTGCCAACAGGTGGCAGGATGGCTCAGCTAAAAAAAGAAAATGACTGGTGAAGACAGTCAGTGCACATTTGTGGGGCAATTTGCTATGGCAACAGAATGTCCTGACTTTACTGAAGGTGGCTTGTTACATACAAGTTTAATTAGCCAACTTACTCTTGGGCCTTGATGTAGTTGTTAACTCGTTCTACCAAGGGAATGGCACAGAAAATTGTGTCTTTCTTGCACCTGGAAATACACCCTAACAAAATAACTATATATAGTTAAGATACTTCTTCAAAGTTTTATGCCATTTTCAAAAGTCATTTTCTGACCACGAAAATAAATGGAGGCTGCTGAGAAGTGAGAAGTGGTGTGAGGGGATGGATGATTCCATTTAGCTATAGCCTAAGTGACATGTAACATATTAATATGTATATGTTTTTATGATTAGACTCATTCATTCTTTTTCACAATCTTTGTCTCCACTTTATAAAACTGAGTGTGACTAGGTCTTATCAACTTACTAGAGAGTAGAAGATTTTATTCTATGGCTATGCTTTATCATGGCACCCATGTCAAGAGGCAGCAGAGGCTTACCCTGTTGTCTGCCTGGAGGAGGGATAGATTCTTTATGTGTGTAAATTGCCTACCTTTGCTGTTCTCTCACAGTCTTTTTTTAGCAGAGCTATTATATGACTTACAGAAGTTAAGGACCATGTTTGTCAGACAGGAGATGTATATGTAACCACTAGTCTTAGAGGTTAACATTATTTCTAGTAGGTGAAAATATTTAGAGCTGCTTTGCAAATAAATAGAATAATGTCACCTTCCTCACACAAAAGTTTGGGAAAGTAAATATCAGAATTCTTTTAGTTTTTTTTTTCTAGCTATGATCAAGTGGGGATCTGGCTCTTTATTTTAAATACATCAATAAGTGTTCCCAAACTTATAAGATGTTTATGTTTTTTTAAAAGTCTAGGAATACTTTAGAAGATTTTACTTTCACAAAAATCCTTCCTTTCTTTTGATGTTTCACTAATTTATGTATTTTTGTTGTATTTAACTCTATACAATTAACATTCCCTAAATTGTAGGTATGTTTTCTTGATTGTGTCTTTACTCTCTTATTTTTATTATTGTAATTCAAAAATCAGTTGTATAATGTGTTGAAAATTTAATTATGAATATGTTACCCTCAAAATATCAGAATATTTGTTAAAAAAAATAATTCCAAGCTTCTTGTTATCTTGTTTGCTCTGTTGAAATGTGTATAGATACAGAACCGTGCTAACTAGAACAGGATCAAAGTCAGTCATGTTTTGCAGAACAATTTCAGCTTTTGTGATGTTTTAAATTTTGTTTAGTATTTTTATGCTGTAATGACATCTGATGTTTTCTTGAGGAAGGAGAAAAATACATACCTTTTTCTCTTCGAAAGTAGCTGCCTTCCAAACCTCTTTTTTAATCAAGTTAGTAGCATCGGTGAGAAGATAAATCGTTTTTTACTTCAGAACTCTGGTGTTCTGAATATTAGAGGTAACCACCATGCAGTATAAGCTATTTACTTCAATGGCTTCTTCTGACAAGCATCTATCTCTTTACCATTTAGTGTCCACTGGTAAATTTTACTTGGTTTTGGGTGAAGAGCTGGGGAAACCAGTTATCTCAGCCTTGCATATTTTCCTGATCAGGGATCAGTCATGTGTTTTAATCATGGTGTCGGGTGAGCTGTTTCTTACTTTGCGTTGAATTTGCTGTAACTCTGTCTTACTTGGACTACACTTGAAAATGTGTCCATGTGTCTTCATTTTTATTGGATAATTCATGGCTATAACTGCACATTGGTGAGAGTGTAGTATGATGAAGGGAACACTAAAAGTTTTGTGTTAGAAAGTCTGACTTCAGTGCTGACTGTACCAATAATTAGGCATTTGATGTTGGGCATGATGCTGATACTCTCTGAGCTTCAGCAGTAATCCATGATAAAACGTGGTTCATTAAAATTATAATTTTAAGAATGTTTATATCATATATTTTATAAGTTACATACAAAGTCTGACAATTAAGTTTGTGAACTCACCCTAGAAAAAGTACTACATACCTCATTGCTGAATATGACTATGGTGTATACTCCCCTTGGGAAGCTATACACCAATGCCAGCCCCTCATCCACCTTTCAAAGCAATTTTGGGACTCTTTTTCTGGAATGGCCATCAGAGCTGTCATTGTATTACCCTTGATGTCCTGAATGTCATCAAAATGTCTTCTTTTCAATATTTCCTTTATCTTTGGGTAAAGAAAGAAGTCATTTGGGGTCAGATCAGGTGAGTAGGGAGGGTGTTCCAATACAGTTACTTGTTTACTGGCTAAAAACTCCCTCACAGACAGTGCCGTGTGAGCTGGTGCATTGTCGTGATGCAAGAGCCATGAATTGTTGGCGTCAAATTCAGGTCATCTAACTTTTTCATTCAGCCTTTTCAGCACTTCCAAATAGTACAGTTGGTTAACTGTTTGTCCAGTTGGTACAAATTCATAGTGAATATCCCTCTGATATCAAAAAAGGTTAGCAACATCATTACAACAAGTTAACAAAGTCAACTGTCAGACCTCATATGTAAATATAATTTTAATTATGTATTATGAATTAAGTATTACATGTTACACATTACGTATTATGCATTGTATAAATATTTTTGTGCGATATATATTTTGTTACATATATGTTTCTCCTTTTAGTTTTATTTCAAAGCTGATGTACTTTATCCCAGATGAGTCGGTGTATTCACTCCTGTCACTTTTAGTCTCAGAAATCATTCGTTTTATGATATCAAAGCATTGACAAGGGAACTCAACACTCCGTTGTTTGGATAGTCACTGCCACTGACTTACCAGTTGTTCTTAGAGGACACATCCCTGAGGTGTGCACTATTCCCCAGTACTAGTAGTTTCCCCAGACCTAAAACGTTTTCACTTTAGATTCAAAATATTCCAAGAACAGTCTCTGAACATTGTATTTAATATTCCTTGTGTTCTACGTCATTCTAGTGGAATGACTAAAATATCCTGGCACACCCAGAAACATAAAATTAATTATGTCTGGCCCATCATCTAAAGCTCTAATTATAGCTAGCTCTCACGTGTACGTAGGATTATGTTGGTCACAACTGGAGTAAAAGTAGGTTCTAAGAAGGAAAAATAGCATAGACAAATATGCAGAGATGAGCAATTTCTGTGGAGTGTTCTATGTAAGGAATGGTGAAAAGTCTATTGCAGTAAGAGCATAAGGTTTTTTTCTGTGTCTAGGGAAAACATAAATTAGCGTGGGAAGGATCTGATTGTTTTGATTTTAAAGGTTCAATGTTGTGATATTTTAAGTTTTATTTATTAACTGTCACCCAACAAAGATGATTTTTGATATATAAACACAAATACTAGAAAAGATTATGATGGAATATTGGATATGAGAAAGTGAGTCACTATACATGTGAACATAAAATTTCTTAAGATATATATTTAAAGATTGGTAAAGTTGGTTGCTACTGGAGGAAATTTTAGATATATCATCGTCCTCATAAACTTCCTTATATTTATTTCCTCTATGCTTCTATCATACTTAAGATGACTATTTTTTATCTAGATATAATGTGATGATTTTAACTAATATTCCCCTCCCCCCCAACAAGCACACTGTGTTTTAACTTTAGAATAGAATATGTACTTATATGTATTCAACAATTAGAATGCTGAATTTCATAGATTGAGAAGTCTGAGATGAAGTGAGTGTCTTTTATATTTTACTGGTGTTATGTAGAGGGAAGTTTTCTTTATCTATTTCATGATTAGAAAAAAAATCAAGGAAACAATGCAAATTGCTTGCAATGAAGAAAATATAATTAATTGTAATACAGAGACTTGAGTTAAAAGGACAAATACATATTCATTGAAATAATTCAAGTAAAGGGTGATGAAGGACTAAACTCAGGCTATGAGGATTAAAAAGGTATTTAGATATAGAACGTGTAAGACTTTCGAACAGATTGTTAGGGGTTGAAGGAGCTGAGGAAAACTTAAGTGTCTAGCTTGAGTGACTGGTTAATGGTTATACAGTTAACTTGGGAAGGGAAAAAAAGAATGAGTTTGAAATCATCTGTTGCATAATGAAAAAGGTAAGTGTGAATTAAGTGGTTGAGGAAAGAATAAAAGGTTTAGAATAGCCTCTCTAGGTAAAAGAAATTGTGGCAATAAGAATGAATAAAATTATATTTAGCCTCAATGAAACAAAGCTAACATCGGAAAACAGCTTGATATTGACATTCAAGTTTTCAGTGGATTCTCACTGACTGCAACAGCAACTTTCAATGTTTTCCCACCCTGAAACCTGTGAGGAGCAATATCCACATCCTAAATATAATCATATCAGGCTTTGGTATAGACAGAACTGGCTTTATAATATGTAAAAACTGCATATTAGGTAGCTGTAATTCCACCCGTATCTCTCCAAGTAAATGAATGTAATATAATAGTGATAACCTTATATGTGTTGTTTTATTTTTAAGTATTGTTATCTCAGTTTTTATAGTTTCAACCATCGTTTGAGTAAATTACTTGTTATATACCTCTCTATTAACATTTACACTAAAACTGAGAACTAGGGGCCGGCCGAGTGGCGCATTGGTTAAGCGCTGGTTTTGGGATGCCAGCGGCCCCGGTTCGGATCCCACATGAGGGCCAGTGACACTGCCCTCTACAGCTAACAACAGCTCCACCTGGAGCTGGGCTGTGCGAGCCCCAGTGATGGTGTGGGCTGCAGCCCCTGCTGCAGTGGGCTGCCATAGACTACAGTGAGTGGCCCGCAGCCAGCGTGAGTGGCTGGCAGCCAAGAGTGAGCTGCCAATAGCCGTGGTGAGCGACATCCAGAGGCCAGCGACCGATCTGCCTCATCCGGGAAGAGCGCAATAACAATACCAACAGTGAAGCAACATCCTCCGCAACTAAACTGAAGAACAAAAAGACAGCAACTTGTCTGTTCCCCTTCCCCGATTCTCCAACGCTGTTCCCCTCCGCCAATTCCCCAATAAAATCTTTAAAAAATAAAATAAAATAAAACTGAGAACTAGTCTGTATGGATAAGTTGTACTCTTTGGCCCAGCAAACGAAGCTCTCCACAGTCAGACCCTATCTCAGATTATATCTTCCAAAGATCATTGCATGAGTATCTCTCACCCTATGTGGATTTGTAAAACCTTTTCACTAGAACTAGAGTCTAATTTTCCTCCCTTGGAATCTAAATGTACTTATGATTTGCTTGCAACCGATGAAATGCAATGGAAATGACAATACATGATTTCTAAGTCTACATAAAGAAAAAAAAACAAAAAAACCACAATGCATTTTCCACAGTATTCATTGGAACATTTGTTTTGGAGTTTCAAGCCACCATATAAACAATCCAACATCTCTGAGAATGTCAGGCTGTGCAGAAGCCCAAACTAGTTCATAATATGGAGAAGTCCTGAGACAATGTGTAGATAGAGAAAGGTGCTTGGTTATCCCCAGATGCTCCAGCTTCCAGTGTTCCAACTCTAGAAAGTCTAGACAGTGATCATATGAGAGAACCCAACTCATAACTATCTGAGCCCTTTCCCAATTCCTGACCCACAGAAACATAAAGACAATAGAATGATTTTTGCTGTTTTAAATTTTTGGAGCACTTGTTATACAGCAATATTAACTGGAACAGAATTTTGGAATTGAAAGTGGTGCTCTCCTGAAACAAAACACCAAAACTTGTGGCAACAGATTTAGGTCAAGTCCTCAGTAGACATGGGAAAAGCCTTGAAGAGATTGTGAGGGAAAGTCTGAAGGGCCTTGAGGTGGGTGTTAGTGGGAGCCAAATGGACTCAAGGATTCTGTTACAGAGGACTAAAGGAAAGTGAGGAAGATAGTTTTGAGTGCTGGAGAAAAGGTGACGCTTGTAATATAATGAAAGAAAGTTAACAAAACTGTTTCCTTTATTAGTCTGGAAAAAAGAAATGCTCCAAATGAACTTTATCCTATATCTAAGAATATTTCCAGGCATAGTCCTACAGGTGACACCTACCTTCTTCTAGCTACCAATAATAGAATGAGAAAGGAGAGAGATGTATTAAAGAACAAATGATTCAGTTTTAAAATGGAATTTGGGAAGAAATACAAAAGGTCCAGAAGGATTTTTTTAGATAATAAAGTGTTCTCATATGTACTCTGCTGCTGTTGGTGGTGTGGTTATCTAATTTTTGTGATAGGGAAATAAATTCTTTTGAATAAAAATAAATAACAAAAAAAAGGTTCTCAAAGTAAGAAAGGAAAACACAAAGATCAAACAAGGGTGAAATTTTAAGAACCTTTGTTAAGACCTTAGAATGATTTAAGATAGAGCAACATTAGAAACTTTCACATAAACATAATAACCTGTAAGTATCTTAAGAGCATGCTTCACAGGTCAATTTTATTAAATAGCAGGGCTTCTAAAACTCTTTATGGTATGGTCCCACAGTTACAAGGAGCCCACAGGAGAGAAGGGATTGTCTTGAGAGATTATTTTTATTTATTTATTTATTTTAAATTGGAGGAGGGAACATTGTTGGGGAGGGGGGCCAGCTAAGTTGTTGTCCTTCAATCTTAGTTGTGGAGGGCTCAGGTCGCCATCTGGATGCCTGACGGCAGCTCTTGGCGTCCAAGCTCAAGGTGCTATGTTACAATCTTAGTTGCGGGTGGGCATAGCCACTATCCCATGTGGGAGTCGAACCCTCCAGCTTTGTTGTTAAGAGCGCATGCTCTATCCATGGAGCCATCCGGGTGGTAGCTCAGCTCAAGGTGCAGGCTGATGTCGCCCACCATCAAACAGGCAGTCTGGTTGTTAGGAGCATGTGTTCTCACCAGCTGAGCCATCTTGCCACCTGTTTGCAGCTCAGCAGCAGATCAGCCCAGCAGCAGTGTCACTGAGCCATGTGGGAATCGAACCTGAGGCCCTGTTGCTCAGAGCCCACCCTCTTAAGCTAACTCTCAACCAACTGAGCCACTCGGCCAGCCCTTGAAGAGATTATTGATATAACTTGGCCACTGGTAGCTCTCCTTAGAGATTCATCTTTTTATCCCTTATAAAACTATTTCTGTTACTCCAAACATGTAATTGCCTGGACAACAAGGTATACAAAGTATCTCAGGTTTGTTTTGAATTGTCTTGCCTGCTTAGATTGAGTCAATTGTTCTCCAAGAAGATTTGGCTCCCTTTACTGGGATTGAATCTGGGTGATTGAATATGGCATGTGTTGCTTTATGTGAGTACCTGAGATCGACTAGGATGACACAGAAGCCACTAGACTCTTTTTTGTCTTGCCAGAAAACAACCTTTTTAAAAAAAATCATGTTTGCATTGATATTTATAATTCAACTTTTATATTTTTATATGGCTAAGTTGACCTTCCTTTTTCCAATGCTACATTGAACTGTTATACCAAAGCAAGTATCCAGTTACAGTGTTATTCCTGAATTTAGAAGTCTCCATCCCATCTTTCATGTAATTTCATCTTTTTCTCAAGAGTCTTGTGGTTGGCTTCAACCCCTGGACACCACTGACCTTTTTACTACTGTCTCCATAGTTGTGCCTTTTCTAGAATGTCATAGTTGGAATCATACAGTATGTAGTCTTTTCATGTTGGCTCTTTCCACTCAGTAATATGCATTTAAGGTTCCTTTGGGTCTTTTCATGGCTCAATAATTCATTTCTTTTAGTGCTTACTAATATTCTATTGTCTGGATGTATCAGTTTATTTATCTGTTCATCTACTGAAGAGCATATTGGCTGCTTCCATATTTTAGCAATCATAAAGAAAACTGTTACATACATCTGTATGCATGTTGTTGTGTGGATATAAATTTTCCATTCGTTAGGTAAATACTAAGGAGCACAATTGCTGAATTGTATAGTAAGAATATAGTTAGTTTTTTTAAGAAACCACCAGACTGTCTTCCAAAATATCTATATCATTTTGCATTCCCACTAGCAGTGAAGGAGAGTTCCTGTTGCTCCACATCCTCACAAGTATTTGATATTGTCAGTGTCCCAGGTTTGGGCCATTCTTATGTGTGTAGTGGTACCTCTTTCCTGTTTTAAGTTGCATTTTCTTGATGACATGGATATGGAGCATCCTCTCCATATGCTTATTTGCCATCTGTATATCCTTTATGGTGAGGTGTCTGTTAGGTTCTTGGGCTATTTTTAAAATCAGACTATTTGTTTTCTTATTGAATTTTAAGTGTTCTTCATATATTTTAGATAACAGTCCTTTAGGAGTTGTATATTTTGTAAATATTGTTTCCCAATCTATGTTTTGTTTTCTCATTTTCTTGACATTATCTTTCACAGAGCAGACATTTTTAATTTTAATGATGTCCAGCTTATCAATTACTTTTTTCATGGATAATACTTTTGATGTTATACCTAAAAAGCCATTGCCTTACCCAAGTTCATCTAGATTTTCTCTGATCTTCTTCTTGAAGTTTTATAGGTTTTGCAGTTTACATTTAGGTTGATGATCCATTTTGAGTTAATGTTTATTAAAGGTGTAAGGTCTGTGTCTTGATTCTTTTTTTTTTTTTTTTTGGCAAATAGATGCTCTATTGTTCCAGTGTCATCTTTGATTATCTTTGCTCCATTGTATTGCCTTTGCTCCTTTGTCAAATATCAGTTAACCATATTTATGTAGGTCTTTTGTTCTCTTTGCTTTTCAGTTTTGGAAGTTTTTGTTGACATATTCTTTATGTCAGAGATTATTTCCTCAGCTGATAAACCAGGTAAAAGGAACTGCTGTAAATAGATATTTAGTAATGGAAAGAGCTCTATTGTCTTGTGATTGATTGTATTTCAGGTTTTTAATGACCGTAAGCCTCTGGACTGTGAACTTCACAAATGTTTCTCACTGGGGCAGAGTTAGTAGTTTTTTCTTTCTTCTTCCTCTCCTTTTTTTTTTTTTTTTTAAAGTATCATCAATGGATCCAAAGTTTTGAATTTATTGAATATTGAATTGGATTAAATGCAGCACCAAATTTCAGTCAATATCTTCAAATATTGAGTCCTTTATAAATTGACATGATTTCGTTTTCTTTAATCTCCTCTCTAATTTAACTTTCTTTGCTTTTCTAGTGACTTTTTGACAATATCTATCCTGACCAAAACTACATTTATGACCTGAATTAAAATGTTTGCCTTTTCTCTCTATGGAGCAATAGGCAATTGTTTGTGTTCATAGGTGAGCTGCTTGAGAATGTTGTGGATTTGTAAAGGCAAATTGCATGATTAGCATTTGAAAGAAGCATCTGTAAATTGTTAAACCAATCTAGACAATTGGTGATGGTTAATTTGCCTCAGTGCTACTTAGAAGAACATAGACAGGGTTGCCTGCAGCAAGACCTTAATGTGTTTCAAATTTTTCTAATAGAATACATTAACTTTCATTTCTAGAGGTACCATTGGACTTGCATTCATTTATGTAGAATGTTTGTATGTGTAACATAGGCAAACATTGACCAGATTTTTCATTGACATCAATAATATTTAATTCACAGTATGTGTTGAATAATTAAGATCTCCTTTAAATAGTACTATTAGGATGCTGCTAAAAAAAAATGTAGAGAAAGACGATTCTGAGGCAGGCATTTTTGTGCTTTACAGTTTTTGAGGAAAAGAATGCTACTCTGAAGACCTAAGACCTTCTATCTATTATAAACACAAGGTCAAAATTATAGCTTTGTTTCAATTTGTGATTTTAAATATCGTGTGTGTTGATAGTGTCAAGAGTAAAGTGGGAGATCTAAAGTGATCAAATTATGAATTCCTTTGTTTCAGGGAGAATCGTTCTAAGTAAAGTAAAATCCTTAAAGACAGGGAAAGTGTTTTAAAAACAACTCTGTGTGTGTGTGTGTGTGTGTGTGTGTGTGTCTGTCTGTCTGTCTGTGTGTCTGTGTGTGTGTGTGTGTAGGGGGATGCAGCTAGTAGGCACTGAGTATTTTTTTCCAATATATTGGGTTGTCGTAAAAGTTATGATGTATTTTTTTCTATGTTTTTCATTGCAAAAATATGTCATGACTTTTCCAACAACCCAATATTATAATTTTTCGGACTGCCAATTTACCCTGAGTTATTTTGTATTCCCAGAAAAAGAAACAAAGATATGTTTTGTTTACACTGTAGAAATATAGGTATCATAAAGAGAATGTTTATGAAATGCTCTTTAGACATTTAAATCTTTTGTGACAGCAAAGAGAAAAAAGCAGCCACCAAAACGAATAGCTCTGCTCGGGTGAACAAGCACGCCATGACTATGTATGGCTTCCTTCTGTACTTTTCCTGTATGTCTCTTGATAAATCACAGGCAAGTTTTTGTCTCTATTTGTTGGTGAGGAAGGGATAGAAAAAAAACATGCTCACTGATTCTTTTAAAAATCAGTCAATGATACATTAAAAAAAAAAATTCCAAGGTAACAATTTAATTTCACTGAATTGGACTATCTTTTGTCTCTCTACTCTTAATAAAAGGTTTCTGTTGTCCTTTTCCTGAGGTTTGGAGGTGAGATTTGCTGACCCCTGAGGACCACTTTCCCACAGCTTAGTCAAACATGGCTCCTGTGGTTCTGTGATGGTGCCCTGGAGTTTTCTTGACACTCCATGCCTGTGATGTACTTGTTTCCCTTTCAGTTCTCTGACTGTGCAGAGTGGGGTGGCACCTGTTAGAGATCGGGCTGGGCTGCTTGGGTGCTGTCATGTTTCCTGGCCACCCTGTCTAAGGAAGCAGATTCAGAGAGGACTGGACACCCAGGGATTTTTATGTGTTGGCAAGTTGCTTGACAAACATGAATCATCAGAGGAGATTTAATACATTAAGGACAAAAATAAGCAGAAACTCTTCTATCCTTTCAGCTAAAAAGCATTTATGTGAAAATATTAATTCATAATAGGCAAACTGTTTCCTGATATACCCAAGATAAAATTCTAGACACAGTGAAAGTATGAAAAGAATAAGATACAAAACCTCTGCTCAAGGAACTTGTAATCTTAGAGTGGAAATAAGAATTAAGTGGTTGACCATATTCTAAAGGTGTAAATTACCACCCAAGGAATCTATGGGTGCTCAGAGATCAGAGCAACAGGATCATCAAGAAAGTCTTATGGCTTTAAGATTTTCCTGAGTTTTTTCTCTCTGTTAAGTTGTTCAATTGCAGTAACAGGAGAGCGAATTCAAATAAATTTAAAGAAGAAAACACTTTTTGGTTTAAGTAACTGAAAAGTCCAATGATAGATAGGATGGCTTGTAGATATGGCTTCATCATGGCTCTACATTTCTGTGACTCTTTCACATTCTGATGAAGAATAAATAAGGCAATACACGTAAACACTGCACACACAGAGTAAGTAGCTAATAAATAGTAAAAAAAAAACAAAACTATTATCAGTATTTATATTAGTATACATATTTAGCGTATAAAATTTTATATTCATGACTATACCACTTTCCTGCCCTACTGCTCAATTAACATTTTTTAAACTGTTGGAACCATGTGGCAGTGTAAATATTTTGAAATCATAGAAATTTTATATTAAAAAGAAAACAATACAGCCCTTTATTGAGACAACTTGTATTAATAATATGCACATTAAAAGGCATGCATATATTTATTACATGAAGGATAGTTTTATATGTATATTCTTAATAACACTTTTAATAATAATCAGATATAAATTGTTAATGAGTCATCTTAATAAAATAGATAAATATCCTTGTAGTAAGATTGGAGGCAGAGTTCATAGGATTTTTTGGTTTTTAGTGTTTTAAATGATTTATGCCATAATGAAATAAATAACCATGCATTTTTTCCTCATGTTTGGCATTACTTATGCTGATTCTAATTGGCACTTTGGAAAGTTACTGTGAAGAATAATTTGGAGAGATAATAAGAGAAGGAAAATGGATTCTGAGATACTATCTACAAACCTAGGAAGAAAATAGCTACATCACAATATCACCTAAAGCCCAATCCACTTATAATATTTTCATAATCATCAAGCTTAAAATAATTCAGGATCAACTGTATGATCTACCACAGCTGTGTGTCTCTGGACCAGTAATTTCCCCATCTCCATTCCCAGGTTACAATCTGTGTAATTCAGGTTGGGCTAGGCCTGAATCGTCTGCTTCTGTGACCTACCTTTTCCAATATGCTAGGCCCTATGCAATATTCCCAGGATGCCATGCCAGTAATAGAGTCTCATAAATAGCCAGCATAAGCCCCAGAACTCTAGCTGAAATTTTTTTTCTACCATTGTCTCTTTCTGTTCACTTTAAGCACTACCATCTTCAATAGGATTTTACCTTCCCTAGTTCCAAAAGTAACTACCTTGAATCTTGGTTCAACCTTTTCTTTTGTCCTATTTGAACTAGACTATCTAACTTTTGACTATATGTCCAGTGCTGACTCTTGTAATTACTTCTCAGCCTGTGACTACAGCCTCAGCTGGGGTACTCATTCTGGTATTGATCTAATAGGGTGTCCAGGACAGCATCCGTTTTCCAGGATGAGAGGTTCATAGAACTACAGCATTATTAAAGCTTTGTTTGCTCATTTGATAGATAACATTATTATTATTATTATTATTATTATTATTGTAATAGCAACAATGCTTTCTATTGTAGACAGCTTTATAATTTACAAAGCACTTGCATGAATTTTCTCTTAAAAATTCTGTGATTATATGGAAAAAATATATTATTTTTCCTATCTGACAGACTATAAAAACAAACTTTGAGAGTAGATATTCTGTTCAAGATCACATAAGTTAGTAAATGGCAAACTTAGAAATCTAACTTGGTTTTAAAGAGAGACAGTGTTTTAAATTTATAGCTCCCTAAGTAGTTACACACCTGTGCAAAGAAGTACTCTCTGATTATACTACGTCTACCAAGAATTGTTCTGTGTATGTGTGTGTGTTTATGTGGTGTGTGGTGTGTTGAATTTAGAAAGGAAAAGTACCAATGGGACACAACTAGGTGATATGCTGGAGTTAAGAGTTACATGGGTTTCCCTGTATAGATTAAAGACCTGGTAATAGTCCAGCATATAAAACAAAAGCAAACTAAATTAAAGAAGAAAGAAAGAGTAATGCTTATTTGTAGCTCATATGTAATATGTTTTACTCTTGTACATAAAGCACCCAAAAGAGTGGCTTCAGGAACAAAAATGGGGGTAAATAGACCCATTCTCCAATTGTAATTATTATCTGGCTGAAATGCTAAGTCAAAGGAGGATGACAGGCAAGAGCCCCAGGTCTGGAGAAGGGGCTGCCTATCTTTTTCATTTGTATAGCTCCTTCCAATTTATAAACTTTTATCATGTTTTATTTTACATAGTTCTATTGCAACATGTGTAGCAGAATTTGTAATCTCCATTCTATAAAAGTCGCAGCTGAACACTAGATACATTTAGTGAATTGACCAACGTCACTATTAATGGGAAAGATTGATGCAAAGGAGAAGGTCATATTATTCATTAAATCACATAAATCTTAAATCACATCCCCAGTCCTTGACCTATGAGATTTTCCAAGTTTAGATTTACTCTGCTTTCTCCTGGAAATGAGGTTTAAGTGTCTATCCCCTTCATATGTGGAGAGATTTTATAGGGGGCATACTTCATTCTGCAAACAGTTTGATATATTCTGAAATGTTACCTTGCAATAATGAACTATCTGCTATGTTTTTAAAAGAAACATCTAATGACAAGTTGATATTGTAAAACTTTTCAATTGTAGCAGGAAAACAAAATTAAGTTAATGGGAATTAGGAAATTAGGAATTAGTGTATAGGATAGATAATATAATTATTAAAATATTAGAATTTGTTCCCATGGACTTCCAGAAAACTTTAATTTGCCCCATATGGTAAGTACATTTTATTCATTCAGACCCCCACAGTCACAATGAGTTTTGAATTAGATTTGAATTACAGTTTACCTTGTTGTATCAGTGCTCTTTTTTCACACTGTCCACTTTTTCAACTATTAGATATCAGTGCCTATTTTATAAACATAAAATATGCCACTCTTCTTTAATATATTTTAAAATTGTTTTAGATGACCCAATGCCAAACATTCCCATGCAGACCAATATATCTCTATGGAGATAAAGATTCAGAGACCTTTTCCCACTGATTCTCTGTCTTAGGCTCCTGACGCCTCACATGAGTGGTTTTAATGCTAATGGTCAAGAGGCAGGAAGAGGGTAACTAGGAAAATTGTTACAATAATATAAGAAGGATTGTTTTTATTTTTGGGGGGTGGGTGGGGGGATGGGTAAGGTGATCTTTTAATCAACCTTGGCAACGTATATTCCTTTGAGCTAGGATTGGAAAATTTCATTGCACGTTCCCACCATACCAGAATACCTCAAGGCCTCGGTGATATTTCCTGATAGTTTGTAGGGCAACAGGAGGGTCCTGTTGGTTGTACAAAAATCATTTGTATCACAAGAAACAGGCATTTGGGATGTTGATCAGAAGGGGTGTTTAAAAATCAAGAATAAAGAAAAAGGAACTTCAACAGCTCATATTTCAGAAATGGTGTAAGGTTCTAATGGTATAAGGCAGCAGGAGGGTATAAGGAGAAGGGATGCAGCCATTATGACATGGAGTTAAGGGGATCAGGGGGGTTGGTTTATAAAGATCTGGGGCAGAGGTTCATGGATAGCCTCCCTTTAGCTTAAGGACTCATTTTCCCTGCTGCACTGAATGAGGAATGGGTGTCAGAATCAATCTTGGTTAAGCAAGCTGCCCCCTTTCTCAGACACTAAAGCACAACTGGGCAGGGTGGCCCAGGAACCTTATTTCTAGGCCTGTGCCTGGGACGGTGAGCACCCCTTCTGCAAACAACAGCAGTGCCGAAAAGTGCTGCCTCCTGGCATGTCCATGCACACAGGTGATTTCACTCTGCCTATTAACCTGTCTCCCATGTTCAGAGCAATGATGCTGCATAAAACGAAGTTATTATGTAAAAGCTGTGTGCTGCTGTGCTGGTAATTAGAAACTTCCAGCTTTATGTGGCCTAGTGGAACAAAGTGGGCCTGCTGGCATTTAGTGGTAGCACATTTTTTAGACGAAAGGCACATTTAAGGGGAGTTTGGCTGCTTACTTACATCTTTTGACCCGTTAAGAGTCTTATGTGATGTGTTAACTGTGTATGGACTTGCTAACCAACTGCAACTTAGATAATTACCGGGACAATTCTGGGAACTAAATAGTGTATGAGCAAGAAAATGCAACACTTGATTTTTTTTTTTTAAAAATTGTGCTATCTATATATTAAGCACTATACTCAATCTGAGTTTTTAAAAAGTTAAAGACAGTTCCTGCCTTTAAAGGTAATTATATTTATTATACTTGTTAATTGGATAACAGTTATCCAGATGCCTATATTACAAAGTGGATTATGGTAAGAATAAAAAAAACAATGTAATAAAATGTCATATAAGTTTTTAGAGAAGCTGTAAATCAGGAAAAGCTTCATGCAGGAGGTATTACTTAGATGGGCATTGAGAAGCAGTGATTGAGAAGGAACTGACCATTCTTGGTTGATGATAATAAAAAAAAACCTAGGTGTTAGAAATTGCAGAGTGACACTGGAGAATAGCAAATAGTTTTACTTGTTCTAGAGATGGGAATATCTCTATATGTTTTATAATATACATAAACACACACACACAACCACACACACACACACATTCTGACAATTAAGTTTGAGAGCTTGTTGCAATGATGTTGCTACCTTTTTTGATGTCAGAGGAATAATTCATTCTAAATTTGTACCAACTGGACAAACAGTTAACCAACTTTATTATTTGAAAGTGCTGAAACGGCTGCATGAAAAAGTTAGATGACCTGAACTTTTCGCCAATAGTTCATGGCTGTAGCTTGACGACAATGCACCAGCTCACACGGCACTGTCTGTGAGGGAGTTTTTAGCCAGTAAACAAGTAACTGTATTGGAACACCCTCCCTACTCATCTTATCTGGCCCCCAATGACTTCTTTCTTTACCTGAAGATAAAGGAAATACTGAAAGGGAGACATTTTGATGACATTTAGGATATCAAGGGTAATATGATGACAGCTTTGATGGCCATTCCAGAAAAAGAGTTCCAAAATTGCTTTAAAGGGTGGAGTAGGTGCTGGCATCGGTGCATAGCTTCCCAAGGGGAGTGCTTCAAAGGTGACCATAGTGATATTCAGCAATGAGATATGTAGCACTTTTTCTAGGGTGAGTTTGCTAACTTGTCAGAACTTCATATTATATAAATATATAAATACATACATACATACACACACACACACCACACATACACGGGTGCCACAAAGTTGTATACAAGTGGACACTTTGGTCAACGTTGCTCAAGCAGTAGTTCGCCAAAATCAGAAGTGTCTGGACACTGATGGTAACCACTTTGAGCACCTCTTGTAATTCCAGAAGTCAAATGTGACTTGTATTCATCTTTTGCAGTCAGTCTATATTGAATATTACAATTTGAATAGTTTTTTCCTTTCTTAAAATGTGTATGCATTTTTTTAACACTCACTGTATAATACATATATATTATAAATATATACTTCTGAACTTTCTCTCTCTTTGTACACACACACACACACACACACACACACATGTGAACTCTTCAACTTACTAATGTAGAATGTCTGGAGATGAAACAAAATGGTCTCTTTTTCTCATTCCTTTAGCTTCTCTTTGGAATTCACTTGAGCATAGGTGATGTATGAGACAATATCAAGAGATAAGATTGGAATTTACATAGTTGGAAGACATGTTGTGGAGTTTGATTTTTCCCAATAATCTCTAATTAAGTAACCACTGAGAGTTCCTGATCTGGATTGTAATAAACTTGCACATTGTAATGTACTTGCACATTAGAGGATGCAAAGATGACTAAGATAAAATTCCTGTACCCTGAAGACTCATAATCTCATAAGGGAAACTAACACATAAACAATTATAATTAAAGACAAATTGTGTTATAGGGGCGTATCAGAGAGAAATTCCTACTATATTTTAAGTAAGAATCAAACATTTTCTTGGTCACTGAATGAAAATGTAATGGAACATAATGGAAGTACTTTTAAAACTGATGAGCACTATAAAAATTTGTTCAAAATCAATTTACAAATAAGAGAAACTGTAAGACTATGACTAGTTAAGAGGATTGGCATTGCACAAGTCTAGGTGAGATGCTTAAATTTGGTTTTAAGTAGTAGCCACCAATGAAAAATTTCAACAAAGAACCAAGAAAAGGTTATTTCTGCAAGTGGTGTTAGTGACGGTTTAATTGAATTTTTGATGAAGAGCTGAAGTACACAATCTAAGCATCATAGATCGAGTAAATACTTGCTGACCTTGCACAGGAAAAGGAAGAAAAACAAAACACAACCTTTCAGTGTGGCGTCTGGGCATCTGAATTCTACAATTTGATTACATGTAGCATCCTAGAGAGATGAGATTTCAGCTTCAATCTCTGACATGTCTTTTCTGTTTGGCACCATGCTTAAAGGCTGGTTTCCAAGCACAGGCAGCTGTCTTTAAAGTGGGTTACAACAGTAATAAGAGAACATGAACTGATCAATACACATCCATCTGCACTCTGAGAAAAATAATTCCAAGATCAGGGACCAGTTAGGTTAATTTCCAGAGGACAGCCCGAGGTTAATACTCTCAGTATAAAAGCTACATCTTCATTTCATGTTGGAACATAAGACCCAGATTATGAGTATACATTTTTATTATGTTCATCAATTTTGAAAATACTTCTGTATATGTTATCCTTCAGTTACCATGGACCAAGAGATTAGGCTGCCTTAAATGAAGGAAGGTGATTAAATATTTGTTTCATTCTGAGGTACAGTAAGACATTCTCTCTGATACTCCCATATATCACACTGTCTTTTATTATGATTATTTATGTGTTTATTTTTCTCAGCAGCCTGAGTTCTCAGAGTGCAGAGATTCTAACCTATTTACCTGGGCATCCCCTGAACTATCTGGCATAGTATTTTTCAATGTTGACTTTTAACATATGTTTGTTGATATAAACAAAATTAAGCATACAAATTATTTCATCATTGGTGAAGACTGGCAAAGATGCTCAGAGACTGGCTCTCTACATAGAAATTAGTATGACTTTTAATGTTATATCATTTAATGCTCACAATGATTCTCTAAGGTAGGCATTATCATTATTCCCATCATACCAGTGTTGAAACTGAGGTACAAAGAGATGAAACAGCGCTCCTAAGGTTATACAGGTAGAAAATAACATAGCACGATGCACACTTAGTGTGATGCCAGGGGCTGAGCTCCTAACCACTTTGCCGTTGCTCATGTTAATTCTATTAGCATGACTTTTGTAACTGTGATAAGCCCTTATATTTGTGAGGTGATTTCTACAACATGAAGGCTCTATATGTTATCTAATTGCTGTCACAAAACAACTGCAAATTGTCAGCAGAGCAAGATCATTATAATACAGGTGAAGAAACTAAAGCCCAGGGAGGCTGTGGTTTCTCCCAGAGTCACAGAGCTCATAACTGGAAGACCTGCACTAGAATCACGCTCTTATAATTCTAGTTCAACTTGGTTTCCTTATTTGTATTCTGGGGATAATAATACCTATACTGCACTGTTGTGTGAGTCATCACATTAAAGTACCTTACCACAACATATGCATCCAACAAATGTTATCTTCCCAACCATTATTATACCATGCGACTTTATAATACCTGATGATTAATATTCATAGCATCTCTCAAAACAAAAGCACGTTTCTCTTTCAAGGTTGGGCTTAGAATTCCATAATACTTCCACTAGGGTAAAGGTTTTTTAATTTTTTTATTGATCACATCATCTATTTATTTTCTCTCCTATTATCAAGCTTGTCTATTAATGATTGCACTTGATCATTGCTTACATTGGGAATAGCAATATAAACTATTAAAATTACACTTCTAATTCCCTATTTATGTCTTGCTTCTAACATGTTATGAAATCAACATTGTAGTAACTAGTATGCATTTCATAATTTATTTTGTTAATGTGGTTCTCATTTCTTTGCTTCCATTTTTTTACACTTGGTCATTAAGTTACCAAATGGTTGAAAACTTCCTTTAAACTTTATTCTAGCTTTTTCATGTTAGTCTGTGGAATTTTACCAAGCTCACCTTGAATATCATCTTTGACTCTGTCAAATACTGCCATCAAATTCTCCAAATCAAATTTTAGTTGACTCAATATGTTTGCTGAATGTTTTTGAGATTGTTGACTATGTTAAAAGCACCAGAAATGATTGTGAATTTTGTCCTAAAGGGGTGAATGTTATGGGCAATATTGTATTCTCTCAGAATCGTATAAGAAGACGATAGTGTCATTAATTTTGTTAATATATAATTGTTCAACTTTCCTTGACTTCGTCACTCTGAACCTGCTTCCTCACTTGTAAAATGGGATTATATTCATTCATTCATTCATTCATTCATTTGTTTCAATAGATATTTATAGAGTGCTTTCTATGTACTAGACATTAAGGCAGTCATTGGGTAATAATAATAATAATAATAAATCAAAAAACATCAGTAGCAATAACAGTAATGACCCTTACACACAGTTATTGATGGAATTATATGTGATGTGAGACAGTGCATAGCATAGATGCACCATAAGTGTCTGATAAGTTTCAAATATTTTATAAATATATTTGAAGTTTCTTAAATAAAAGAGATTTCACTCTGAACCATTTAAAATTTAAGTGAATACTTGCTTTGGTTTCAATTTGTTCAGATATGCATGGTAACTATACATACATATGCTTCTTCAAAGATGACCAAACTGTAGGTTTTAATTCAGTGCAATGACCCAGTGCTGCGTGTGTCTTTGATACCTGCCCAAAATCATGACCAACAGTAAATGAACATCTGCTGGGAAATGCACATGCATATCTGTCTGAAGAATAATAAGAACCAAACTCCTTTAGAAATTTGAATTTCATTTCTTTAACTTTCTGTTCTTGAATCTTATTTAGTAAACTTCAGTTATGTAATTCTTCTTTTGGGCACTCCTGTAAAACTTGTTTTCTGCAGTTAACTTTTCAGATTCATTATCATTTAGCTAATATTTTATTTTTTCAAAGTACTGAAATACTTAGCTCCTTTGAAGGCTAACTCAAATATTACGTATTCTTTTATGTTTGGAATGAGTAATAAAGTCAGAAATTAAAAGTGAATTTTGGGCTGGAATTTCATGCATAAAGTATTAGACAAATGTTAAATATTCAATATTATTTGTTAATGGTTGCTACTTTATATCATTATGTGCTTTGCTGTGAAAGCTTGGTTAATTTTTCCTGATTTATGTTGAAGCTTAAAATAAATTACAAAATCAATGTGAAAACACTCAGCTTTCAGAAAATAATGAGTTAAACCTTTGTGTACTAATATGGAAAAAGAGGGCCGGGTGAGTGGTGCAGTGGTTAAAAACTGGCTTGGGATGCCAGCGGCCCTGGTTCGGCTCCCACATATGAGGGCCAGTGACACTGCCCTCAAAAAAAAAAAAAAAAAAAAAAGAGGTAATATGGAAAAAGAGGCCACTGTATGCTCTTAACTGGAAAACATGTATTTAACAACACTGTACACAGTATATTCCAATTTGTTTAAAATTAGACATCAAAAATGTAGAGAAGAATGCACTAACATTTCTGTTTGTCTCTGTAGAGGAGAACTGAATCTGTGGCCAGAAGGAGGCTAACTTCTGTAGTTTTAATTTTTTACTCTGTGCAAAGAATACCTTTATTATTTTAACTAAAATGAAACTTAAAAAGGGAGTAAAATAATAACATGAAGCTCATAAAACTTAAAACCAAAATAAAAACATTATTTGCCTCATTAATTGATTCCTTTTTTGCAACCACTAAAGTAGAGGTTGCATGGCTAGAATACAGTAATTCAGGTTAATGGGTGGGTAAGAATAAGGATCCTCAGATCCAGTGCTATTTGCTCGTTAAGTGGAACTTCCATTTCATGGTATATTCTCCCTTACCATGTATTTTCTCTTCTTTCTTTCATTTAAAATTTTTATTTTTCTCTAATGTTTATAAGGAGATACCATGCCCAGTCATATGTTTCAGAAGACCTTCTTTTATAAGTAAAGAAGAAACACAAATCCAGAAGACACTGCTGTAGTGGACCAATGAGCTTGGAGAATTTGGAAGAAAGGAGAGGTCACAGAGAGGGCAGCATAGTTGTCTAGGAAATTTTGAAGGTGATATAACAGTGGATATGTGATATGAAAGAAATATTTACGTATGAAATGAAGATTTCATGGAACTATTTAGGACCTGAAGTATAGCACCAGAAGATAATATTTGATTCAGGTTTTCAGTAGAAGTTTAGAGGTGGTCTTAGCATTCTATCTTCTGCAGACTAATGTTGTCAGAACTATTGCTTTAGCTCAGTATCGTTCTTTTCCAATTTTAAAAACTTTGCTTGGATGTAAGAGTCCTATTTTTAGATAAATGTTTAAAAACATATTGATGGGAAAATATGTAAAAGATTTATTATTAAGAAAACTCCAAAATTCTGATTAATGAAATAAAAGAAGAACTACATAAATGGAGCGATATCCCATATTCCATATTCATGGGTAGAAAATCTCAGTAGTTTAAGATGTCATTTATTTCCAAATTGATCTATAGATTCAGTGCAGTTCAATCAAAATCCCAGCAGGTTATGTGTGGATCTCATCACATGAATTCTACAGTTTACATGGAAAAGCAAAAGACTCACAATAGCCAATGCAATATTGGAGAACAAAGTTGAAGACTGACAGTATCCAACATCAAGACTTCCTATAAAGCTATAGTAATTAAGAGTATGGTATTGGCATAGGAATAGACAACTAGATAAATGTGACAGAATAAATAGCCCATAAATATACCCACATAAATATAGTCAACTGAAATTTGAAAAAGGAGCAAGGCAATCCAGTGAAGCAAAGATAATCTTTTGAACAAATGGTGCTAGAAAAACTAGAGAGCCACATGTAAATTAAATTAAATTAAAAAGCCAACACAGATACCTTATACCCTGCACAAAAATTTACTCAAAATTAATCACAAAGCTAAAATAGGAGAAAACCTAGATGGCCTCGGGTATCGTAATTACTTTTTAGATATTACACCAAAGCATGATTCATGAAAGATATAATTGATAAGCTGGACTTCATTAAATTAAAAACCTCTGGGGCTGACCAAGTGGCATGTTGATTAGGAGCTGGCTTGGAATGCCAGCTCTGAGCAGCGGGGCCCCAGTTTGGATCCCACATGAGGGCCAGTGACACTGCCCTCTACAGCTAAGATGGTGAACAACAGTTCCACCTGGAGCTGGGCTGCTGTGAGTCGCCAGGGATGGCGTGGGCTGCAGCCTCTGCTGCAGTGGGCTGCCATAGGCTACAGTGAGTGGCCAGCAGCCAGCATGAGCTGCCAAGAACCTGCATGAGCAGCCTTCCGGAGGCTGACGCCCAATCTGCCTCACCCGAGAAGAGCACAATGATGATACCAACATGGGCCAGTGAAGCAAAGTCCTCCATAACTAGACTGAAGAACAAAAAAGGACAGCAACTTGTCTGTTCTCCTTCCCCGATTCCCCCAACACTGTGCCCCTCCCCAACTCCGCCCCCACCGAAAAAAAACCAAAAACAAAACCTCTGTTCTGTGAAAGACAGTGTCAAGGGAATGAGAAAACATATTCTGAACTTGGATGTTTATAGCAGCTTTATTCATAATTGCTAAAATTTAGATGCAACCAATATGCCCTTCAGTAGGTGAATGCATTAATAAACTGTGATACATCCATACAATGGAATATTATTTACCACTAAAAAGAAATGAGCTATTAAGCCATGAAAATCCTTGGAATCAGAGTTCTGGTCAAGATTGCAGAGTAGGTAAATGCTTTGCTTACCTCCTCTCATGACCACATCAAAATTACAACTAAACTACAGGGAAAAAAAAAACAAACATCATTGGGAATCACCTGAAGTCTAACTGAATAAAAGTCCTATAAATATGCTATATAGAAGAAGCCATATGAAGATGCGTAGGAGGGCAGAGATGTAGCATGGGATGATCCCACAACCATATGTGGCGGTTAAAAATTGGAAAAGATATCTTGGCCACAGCATGGGCATCACCATATCTGGGTTGCTTTGTGGCTCATGTCAGGTGGCTTAGGCAGGGTACAGTTTGCTGCTGAGCTTTGTCTGCAGTGGGTTGCCTGCTAGGAGGCCCCAGGTCTGGCAGGCCCAGTGGCCAGCTTTGGGCTGGACTCAAGCATTACCTGGCCACCTCCAAAAACCACACATCCATAGGGCAGGCGCCAGAGCCCCAATAAAGCAAATCCTGCTCTGTGAAGTCAGCTCCTCCACTCTAGTCATGGCCAGTCCTCACAACCAATCAGCCTGAGCAACAATCCCTCTCACTGACATGTAAACAGCAACCATGGCTCAACTAAACAGGAGGACACACACAACCCACTCAAGGGACATACCTGGCACACCCAGCTCAGATGACCAGGGAGACTGTGCCACTAGGCCTCACAGAATACCTACTTCATAAGGACACTTTACTAAGACCAGGAGGCATAGAAGCTCTACCTAATACATATAAACAAACACAGGGAGGAAGCCAAAATGAGAAGACAAAGAAACATGTCCCAATGCAAGAACAAAACAAAGCTTCAGAAAAGGAACTAAACAAAATGGAGACAAGCAATTTACCAGATGCAGAGTTCAAAACACTGATTATAAGATCACTAAGGATCTCAGTGAAGATTTTAACAGAGATAGGAAACATAAAAATGGAGTTAGAAAAAAAAATAACAAGTCAGAAATAGAAATACATTAACTGAAATGAGTTATACATTAGAGGTAATCAACATTAAATTAGATGAAGCGGAAGATCAAATCAGCAATTTAGAAGATAAGGTAGCATAAAACACCTAAACAGAACAGCAAAAAAAGAGGAGTTTAAGGGAGTTTAAGGGGCATCTGGGACAACACCCAGCGTACCATTATTCACATCATAGGGGTACCAGAAGGGAAAGAGAGAGAACAAGGAATTGAAAACCTACTGGCGAAATAATGATGGAAAACTTCTGTAAGCTGGCAAAGGAAATAGACATACAAGCCCAGGAAAAGCAGAGAGTCCCATACAAGATGAACCCAAAGAGACCCACACCAAGACACATCATAATTTAAATGCCAAAGGATAAAGACAGAGAGGATCCTAAAAGCAGCAAGAGAAAGCAGTTAGTTACCTGTAATGGAGCTCCCATAAAACTGTCAGATGATGATTTTCAACAGAAATTTTGCAGGTCAGAAGGGATTGGCATGAAGTATTCAAAGTGATGAAAAGTAAGACCTACAACCAAGGTTACTCTACCCAGCAAGGCTAGCCTTTAGAATCAAAGGACAGATAAAGAGCTTCCCAGACAAAAAAAAAACAACAAAAAAACAACAACAACAAAAAAAAACTAAAGGAGTTCATAGCCACCAAACTAGTGTTACAAGAAATTTTAAATGGACTTTTTTAAGACAAAGAAGAAATAAAAAATAAATAAATATAAATAATGAAAAGGTAGTAACTACATATCTATAAACAATTACTTTAATACTAATAAATTAAGTGCTCTACTCAAAAGACAGGGTGGCTGAATGGACAAGAAAACAAGGCCCTTACATGTGCTGCCTACAAGAGACTCCTTCAGATTGAAAGACACACACAGAGTGAAAGTAAAGGGATGGAAAAAGATATTTCATGAAAATGGAAATTAAAAACAACAAAAATCCTGGGATAGCAATACTCATACCAGACAAAATAGACTTAAAAAAAAGGCTGTAATGAGAGACAAAGAAGAACCCAGTAATCCTATTTCTGGATATTCATCTGAAGAAACCCAAAACAGTATTTTGCAGAGATATGCCCAACCATGTGTTCATTGCAGCATTGTTTACAATTGCCAATATATGGGAACCTGGGTGTCCATCAAGGGGTAAATGGATAAAGAGGAGGTACTTCATATATACAACGGAATATTACTCAGCTGCAAAAGAGCATTAAATGTTGCCATCTGCAACAACATGGGTGAACCCAGAGGGTATTGGGCTGAGTGGAGTAATTCGGACAGAGAAAGAGAATATGATTTCACTTAGATGTGGAATCTATAGAACCAGACAAACAAACAAGCAAAACAGAAACATACTGATAGTTACAAAATAGTCTTGTGGATGTACAGTGTGAAGAATAAAGTCATTAGTATTGTAATAACTATGTATGATGTCATATGGCTACTAGATTTATCAGGTTGATAACTTCATAAGTTATATATATGTCTAATCACTATGTTGTGCACCTAATATAATGCTGTATATCAACTGTAGTTGAAAAGAAAAATATATGTATGTTAAATAGAAAAATAAGAAAAGAAAAAACATGGAGTCACCTTAAATACATATTACTAAATGAAAGAAGTCAATCTGAAAAGATATATACCAGGGATGCCGAAAAAAATATATACACATGACTTGATTTCATCTTTTGTTATTGGTATATATTATTACAATTTTTATACAGTTTTTTTCTTTCTTAAAATGTGTATACATATTTTTGGCACTCTTTGTATACTGTATAATTCTAATTCTCTGAAATTCTAGAGAAGGCAAAACTTAAGGAAATAGTAAAAATATCAGTGATTGCCACAGGTTTGGGTTGGGAGGAGTGATGAGTAGGTGGAACACAGAGGATTTATAAGGCAGTGAAAATACTCTGTATTATGCTAAAATAATGGACACATCTCATTATACATTTGTTCAAACTCATAGAATGTGCAACAAACATCAAGAGTGAACTAGAGGCTTCAGGTGATTATGATGTATCAATGTAGGTTCATCAATTGTAATAAATGCACCATTCTAGTGAGGGATATTGATCATGGGAGAGGCTACGCGTAGGTGGGGGAAGATGGTATAATGGAAATCTGTGTACTTTTCTCTCATTTTGCTGTGAACCTAAAATTACTCTAAAAACTGAAGTTTAATAAGCAAAACCAAAATCCCACACTGATGGCACATCTTTCAATATCTTCTGTTTCACCAAGTAACAGAGTTACAATTCATTTCTGGTACATATGACCATACTTCTAAAAAAAGAAGCTTCTAGAAATAAATAAAATACCTCCAAAACCTAAAATGATATTTCTACTTGTAGGTATTAGATGCTTTTAGTCTTCATGATATGGGTAACAGGTTAAACAAATATTTAATTTGCACATTATTTATTTTGGTAATGCAAAACCTACACAAACACGTGTGTACATGTAGACATCTCCTCCCACATTGCACTGTAATAAAATCCTGTGAAGATTAAAAATACGGTCTGATTTGGGTTCAGACATATGAGATGGACATACAGCAACTCCACTTACAGGATTTCTCATGAATCACCAATGTTGAACAATATTTTTTTCTTAAATTATATTACAATATCACTTATGTTTTTACAGATATACAAGCCTAATAAACTTCATAAGTTTAGACCTTAAAGCAAGTATAAAACAAAACAAATTTAAAAACCAAATGCAAACAATATCAATACCAAACCAATAAAAACTAACAATATAATTCTAATGTGACTGGATCCTGAAATTATTACACTGTTGAAACCATTGTGGTTGTAGAAATGACTGGATTGGTATAGGTTTTGTTAATTCAGTGTTAGTAGTTTCTTTCATTTTTGTGCTGTGACATCACATATTTCAATGCTTCTCTCTCTCTCTCTCTTTCTCTCTGTTTCTCTCTCTCTCTTTTTCTCTTTCTCCTTCTCCTTCCTTCCTCCTTTCTCTTCCTTTCCATCCCCTCTCCTCCTCTCTCCTTTCCTTCCTTTCCTTCCCTTCCTTTCCCTTCCCTTTCCATTTTAAAAATTAAGTCCACCCTTTTTTCATGGCCTTCAACTCAAATAGTGCTTTTTGCTGCCATTTGAATTGTGAATATGCATACTAATCAGGGCACATAGATTACCTGGCAGCAGAACCCAGATGACTTAAATGTGCTTATTTTAGTTTTTTTAAGTTACTATAGAAATAAGAGCTCAAAATTACAAAAAGGAATCTCAGAGTACCTGCAAGATTTTGAAAATACAATTTTTCTCTAGACAAATGATTAAGTGATTAGTAGAAAATTATTACATTTTTCTTACATCTCCATACATCATTAAATTGTTATTATGATTTTATTTGAATCTAACTTTCTTTAATTACTTGCAAAAAACTGTTAATATAATGCAAATAGAAGATTTGATTTGTTTTCATGATTTAAAAAAAAATTACAAGCTGTATATTGGATATTGGGAATTTATCATAAATTTATTCCTTAATCAATAACTATAATAAATAAAATGTAGTCTTATCAGTAATAATATGGCAGAGGTAGTTATTAAGTATTTCGAGATCTAGTTTGTTTACAGTTTAAACTGAAATAAAAATGGCATGTTAATGACCTTTTTTCTAAATATATTTTATGTATTTGCAATTTAGTATCATAATAGCCTGAGCTTTGATTTATTTCTAACCTCTCCTGTTAATCTGAATGTTGTATGTTTGTATTGTGAACAAAAAGCCATTTGAATCATTGATTTATTATGTAAATGTATCCCTTTTGGTTTTGTCTTTGCTCATATCACCACAGTAACATCTTAGTGGCAGCCTATTCATTTTTTTTCTTTTTGTATTGTCTTACCATTTAAACACCCAAGTGGTAAAAAAAATATCCAACATTCCTGTTAAAGATAGTATGTACCCTCTATGGTTTCTGTGCATACCACTGGGAATTATTTCCTACTTTTGCTATTATTATTTTGATACACAATAACATGTTTTTTATTTCACATCAAGCAGTTTTACATCTACACAGCTGTAGTCTGTAGCATAATACATTTATATGTGTTTCTGTAATGAATTAACTTAATTGATAAGTTGGCAAAAGTGAATAAAATAAATACCGTGAGTTTAATAAGTGTATAGGTTTTGCCTCAACTTTTGGCTGGGTCCAGTTTAATAAGTCACCCAGAACAAATGGACTAGGTCAAATTGATTTGTTACCTCTGGAAAATAAATGACATCTTCGTGGTCTGCTCATTCTAAATAGGTGTGGAGCAGATTCTATAGTTGGGTATTCCTGTTGAAGATCACTTATGCATATTCAAGCCTGCGTATTTGTGCATTATGGATAAACATGAAAGCATTTTCTCCCGTTAATAGGGTCTCCTATGCTCGTAATCAATAAACATATGAGTATATAATCATTATTCTCAAAATGAGAATCTTGATTTGTTTATAATAGTACCAATTCCTGATTGGGGCCAAAATACTATGTTTTACCACTTTTATTAGTATATCTATTAACGGCTATGACTATACTCTTTTTTTTTTTTTCCTTTTTTTTTTTCCCTTACCATATTTTCCTACCCTGATTTCTGTTTTGAGGCTCTTATCAGCTCTTTTTAAATAAGGTGCTTTCACACTCAACAGAAAACAACAACCAAATAAGAACCTAACGTCCTGTGGTTACTGATTCCATGTACAGCCTCTCAGGTCAACTGGGAGATGTCTCTGCTATCTCTGGTAACATCCATTTTGAAACCTGAACATTAGGGTGAATTTGAGATCCAGTTTTATTAATTGTATTTTCTCCTTTGTGTCTTCTGTTTTTGCATGTGTCTCAATGTTCCCTCCTGTATTTCTACTATGTGGCTCTTGCTGGATGTAGGACAGGCCCAGTGTGTGTGAGTGTGTGTGTGTTTGGATTCATATGTCTGCGTTTTTGTAGAGAGTGATTCTTTTACCTGTCAATAGGTGTTAAAAGCTCCTACCTGAGCCAAAGGAAGTTAGAGTTGGATTTAAGGCTTTGTAGTCTGAGCAGAGACTCAGTGAGCTTCTCCAGTTGACTTTGGTTCTATAGTTTTGACCTCTGGTAGAGTCCTGGAGGAAATGATGACAGACTGCACTGCCTTTCACTCTCAAAGAATTGAAAGCCTCAGGTGGGAATAAGGAGACATAAGACATACATTCTCCGGGCATCTCACTGCACCCCTTTCTTGTCATCAAAATATATCCCTCTGTACAGAATGCTGCCAAACTCCACATTACTCGGCCTCTCTTCAGAGTGTTTTGCATTGGTCTTCAGTAAGCAAATTGAAAGAGAAAAGCTCCCTTGAATTTCCATAGCTAAGCCCAACTCTCTTTTTAGTTTTGACATTGTCTTTGAAAACAAAATGATGAATTCAAGCATAACAATGTCTGGAATCCCAAACCTTCCTGTAAATTTCCTTCCTTGCTCTGTTCAAAGCACCCATATTTTGTGTCTATTGTTGTGCTACATTAAGGAGTCTCAATGCATTTCTCTCTGTATGTCCTCATCTGCACTGACTCTTCTTGTGTTTCATCTTCTTTTGTTAAGCTTTGTTTCATTTCTGAGATTGAATTCTCAACCTTATAAAGAGGAGATGGCCTCACTTATTTTCCTTTATTCTCTTTTGAGAGTGGCCACAGCATGCATTTTTGCTGGGATATACTTGGCAACTGATTTCTGAATGGCAGATGAGTTGTTTTCTAATTGCATTTTATCCTAGTTATCTAGTTTTGTCTGCAGTAGAGACCCCAAAAACTATGCTTTTTCAAGTAAACTCATATCTACTTATGTTGCTGTTACACTTCGTTGTAATATTTCCTGGAAACTGATATTTTACTGAAGTGTAGATTAAGTCCACTCAGCATATTTTATTATGCCTTTAATTATATACATCTAATATTACAGAGCTGAAGTATATGACCCAAATCCTTCCCGAAAAGGGATTGTGTAGGTTAGTTGAGTGAAAAATATTAGGACTTAAGAAAAAATACTAATGCAACTCTATTTTAAAAGATTCATAATTAAAGAGAGACCTCAAATATATCAAAAATAGTGGGGCCAGCCAAGTGGCGCGGTGGTTAAGCGCTGGCTTGGAAAGCCAGCGGCCCCGGTTCGGTCCCATATATGAGGGCCAGTGACACTGCCCTCAAAAAAATAAAAAATAAAAAATGAAAAATAGTGTGTAATAACCCCTGCCCCCATTTGTCTTCTAAAGTCACTTCACTCTCTGGTTCTCACAGAAAATTATTTTTCTTTGTAGTATACACTAAGAAACCATTCCTCTTAAATTAAAACCTATTAGGAAAGTTGTAGCAATGGAAAAGAAAGCCAAACTATTAAAATGCAAAAATATCAAAATGGAAAATCTTAAAAAACAAAAAGTTTAATTAAAGATTGGCTAATAATGACTGGCTCTATAATACATAAGATCCAGTTCCTTTACTTCAGCTACAGCAGAGAATTATAGTTACCTTTTAGTGAGCCTCCTCTGTGTACCTGGAACCCTATCAGGAGCCCTAATACTTTATGGCATTACTGCATAGCCATCATCTCAGTTTTATAACTGAGAAAAATAGGTCATGGTCACATAGCTGACAAGTGGCTCTGGTCTCTAATGCCAAGGCACATTCTCTTCCGGCTACAGCACTTACAATAGACTGAGCAAGCTGGCTTCGAAAGTGAAATGAATTTGGTGTGGACCTGTTCCCAGGGCTATGAGACCCATCTGTGATATAGCTAATCTTCTCCGGTATAAACTGCACTCTCATTCTATCCTTCCCATTTCCACCTTTGTCTTCAGCTCTATAGTCATTCTAGTCCCTGTGGCTAGTTCTGATCCCAACCCTTTTCTGACTCTGAAGTTATAGTTATTTTCCTTCCTCCCTCCACAGGCCAACTGGAATTTATAATCATTATAGTTTTATAAGCTCAGACTAACTTAACTATAATCTCACTTATTACATGATTGCAAGGGCAGAGTAGTACAGATTCTGGAGCAAGTCATATGAGGGCACAATAGGGGAGGTGAGAGAAGACAGAAAGGTTGTCTAAAGCAGTGGTCCTTTACCCTAGGAATATATTATATTACACTCATTTTTGGTCCTTTAAAAAAATACTGAGGCTTGGGCCCCATATTCAGAGATTTAGATACAGTAGGTCTGGATGGGCACTGGTATTTTTCAAAACCTTTCCAGGTGGTTCTAAAGCCCAGCCAGGAATAAGAATCATTAGTCTAAACGAAAGTCTAGGGAAGGTGCTTTTGAGATGCTTTCCTGCCCTACATTAATGAAAGTTGGGAATAGGAGTAGGGCCTTAAAGCAAACATATAGGTATGCATGCACTTGTACACCCACTCCCTCTCGCCGCCTCCAACCTGCGCAACACACACACCACACACACAGCTCAGGTACAAATTTAATCCTGTTATTATTCCGGATCTTTATAACGTGAATGTGTAAGTGGGCAAGCTATGTTGTTGTTTTTTAAAATAAATAAGGAAATGTACTCTGCACATTTTTGATCCAGTTGAATTTTTAAATAGCAATCATAGAGTTGGCAGAGAGTTAGATATTATTATGGTCTATTTTGTGTAAAAGTATACATTTCTTCACTATTCATGACAAGAGGGAAGTTGGTAGGAAGATACATTTGAATGAGTTAAAACATATCTAGGGCTCTGCCCTCCAAAGTTTGAGTTAGAAAGAAATCTGGAGTCTGGGATACTGGATAATGTTCAACTGGTCACCCTCAAAAAAGAGTGTAAAAGGCATCCCTACTCAGCTGGCAAAGTCAGGGTATCAGAGTTGAATTCCTAAATCAGAGGAATCAGGTGGTTCACTAGCAGGAAAGCAGTGCTGACATGACAGAAGGAAGACAATCAGAACACCAAACTGTACAAGCAGAGACATTCCAAGAGATGAAGCAGTGAAGTGCTCAGAAAAGGTAGTAGTAGATAATCATGCTCTAATGAGTGCCATTAATATTATTACTTATTATTTAGATGTATACAGGTAAGTGAAATTGGGATGTCAGTTTCCAGTTGTTAGAGCTAAAATTACAGGGCAATGTCCAATGGCCTGCGAGATAAATAATTGAAAATGCTTCAAGAAAGGTATTAAAGAGGCAGTTCCACAATATTGTAGATACCAGTGGGTAACAGTCAATGACAGTGCGATCCCAACAGAACCACGAAAGAGGAAGCTTAAATTTAGAATTAAAGAGCCATAATTTAAATAGTGCAGGACTCTGCAAACAAATGGCATTTGGCATTTGTATTTCAAGTGGCAGCTCTATAGTCATTCTAGTCCCTGGGTCCAGTTCTGATCCCTGTGGTAACATAATATATTCAGATACTTAAGAAATGATTACAGCACTTGCACCTCTGGTCGTTTTGAGCATTTGTTCATTTATTCTTTTCATTCATTCATCTATTATGAATGCCTACTATGTGGCAGAGTTATAGACATAGGCTAATCTTTTTTCTAGGCATTGGAACTTCCCTTCAATTTCTTTGTTTCAATAGAAGCAATATATTGACTTGGATATTCAGATTACCTATTATTTTGTTTTGCTAACCATGATCAGTTATCTATTAGTTTTGAGTTGTACAGCGCACCTGCTAGGAGGTAGCACAGGTGGCACATATGTAAAGAATCCCTCTCCCTAAACCTTCCTGTCTGGGAGTGTGATGTAGTTTCTATGAGCTATGATAGTCTATGAGTTTTACTTTGGTCTTTCATGATACTGGACATTCAGAATTTCTCCTGACACCTCTTCTTCCCTGGCCATGTTCACCCTGTTCCCCCATTGTCACCAGTTGTTTACTTGCCATCTGAATTATACATTGTGCTTTACCTTTCCCTTATTCTGGTTTTCTGGAGCTGACATTTCGTCTAGTACTGGCCCCAGTTTAACATCTCACAACTAGTTAATGCTGGTGGAAGTTGATGCTGTGTGTCTGACTAAAGCAGTACCCTTATTGCAAAGGTACATTTATTGATCCTCAAGTGAGTGCTTGCAAATTACTTCATTACATCTCTTGACACAAAAGGAATGACTATTTTGTGTATTTCAATGTGATTACCATACAGTGTACATCAACAAAATACTACATGTTTTTTAGTTTCTTAAGTCTTACCAGAAAATAACGCTGAACTCACAATGTTTATCTCAGAAAAAAATGCCTTTCTACTATTTGGGATTCTTTGATAGAACAATGGGAGACAATCATAATAAATGCAAATTGTTTCCTACAACCCAATAATTATAATTAACATTTATTGAGGGCTTACCATGTGTCAGGCATGGTTCTAAATGCCTAACATGTTTTATCTGATTTAAATCTCATGATATGACATGTGAAGCATATACTGTTTAAGATAATCAATGTTCCTGAGGTTTTCTAGCTAGTTAGTAGAACTATGATGTAGGATACCGAGGACAGTGAAGTACAGCCTAAGAACACATATAATATTTTGCAAATAAAAGAAAACCCTTCATTTTCTGAATGAAATCCACATTTAATTCAAATGTCTATCTTTGGCCTGATACCTCCAAATTCTGTCTACTTTTAATCTAAATTTAAAATAATTCTTAACTTAAAAATAATAATTCAATATATTCTGTACTCTATGAATAATGTTATATTATAAACTACTTACTATTTGTAATATAGAGACCTGATTTAGGAATCTATACATAAACAAATTATGCCTTGTTTTAAGAAACCCCTTATAATCTAGAATGTCATGTTGTATACATTTATTCCACATTGCTTAATATGCTTGATAGAATAGAGTTCCAGAAAGCCAACTTGGAGTTTTGGAATGGTAGCATAGTCTTACGTAATTCAGCAAGGTACCCATATTCTGTGGTAAAAAGAATGAAAATAATTGGTTTAATATTTGGCATAATATTTCAATAAAATATAGATCCTGGAAATATAACTTGCTTACTGAAGTTACTCTTTGAAATAGAGAAACAGTTCTTTTCTCATACATACTGGGTAGTATGTAAGTATTCTGCATGACTGCATATTCTGTGTATATGCTCTTTACAAACACATATATTTAAGAATTTTCAGTGTCTCAGGTCCCACCCAGTAAAAGTGTCTGAGACTTACACAGAGGCTATTAGATCATTCTTTTAAGGTGATCCATCTTGAAAAGAGAATAATATTTCCTTCAATATATGAAAGGGTTCTTTTTAAAAACAATTTATTTTATTTAAAGTTTACAAGAGTCTTGTGACTGATATGTTCTAAATACATGATCATTAAAGCACACAATAATTTGCAGTTGTCAAATGACAGAACATGAAATCAAGGAATAAAAGGAATAACACTTATAAACAAATGCTGTTTACAGATAGTATATTTATATTTTGGGTGTCACTGAGAAATGAAAACCTATTCAGTCTATACCAGTGAAATAACCAAAAATGTAGTAAGACTTGGGACAAAATGGTAGAGTGAATGAATTTATGTACTGCTTTTCTTGCTCCAATTTTTTTGTGCTGAAAAGAAAGATCTAAAACCAGTACTAATATTTCAATATGCAGATTTTAAAAAGTGGATTCCATCATATCAGATATACTTAGGAATTCTTGAAAGGCAGAAATTAGCCTGATTAGAACAAAGGAGAACAAAATGGTACTTGTAAGAGAAAAGTGCTGCAAAGGAATGCTTGCTGTTAGGGGAACAGCCTTCTCAGGTGAATATGAGATGTGGAAGTGGAATGCCAAAATAACCCTTATGATGAATAACTGTACAACTGCATTTAGAACAATTAGGCATGTTGATTCTTCCTTTTTCCTATGACTGTGCAATATTCCAGGTATCAGAAGTATTTGCACTGAGACTAAATTAATGAATATTTGTACTAGATACAGAGAGTTAGAGCAAAGCAATGAGCAGTTACTGATCTACAAAAGTGAAAAGAATACCCTTCCCTGGGACTGAAGGAGAAATAAAAACAACTCCAGGGCAGAAAATCATGTCCCATTTCCCAAATCATCATCGATAGCCTATGACGAACAGAACTATGCCTACGCAAGACCTATGGGGCATCTCAAATGCAAAGATAACCAAGCTCTCAATAGTCACCAAGGTTGGATTGAAACCCAAACCATGAAATGGTGGTGTCAAAATCAATAAAAGAAGAAAGAATCCCTGAGAAACCGGATTAGTGTAGCAAGAAGGAAAATAATTTCAACTAAATGTAGTAAATTGTTTGAAATAAATTTCAGAGGACTGTGTATCCATAAAATTCTTAGAAATTAAAAAGGATGACTTAAATTTTAAACCCTCAAAAGATGGAATGTATAAAGTTAAAGATGGACTGGAAGAAACAAAAGATTTTCACAGAATGCAATACAAAAAAACAGTTTTAAAAAACAGAGTAAAATTGAGACATAAATAGCAAATTAAGATGTTTAAACATTTACTTAATCTCTAGAGAACAAAGGTAAAGGAGGAGAAAATATAAATAATACAATAATGAAAGATTATTTCAGAGGACTAAGAAAATATACAGTTTCAGTTCATGATCTTGCTGAATAGGCAATAAAATGAATGAAAGAAAACAGATCCTGACAAGATGTGGTAAAATGTGAAAATATTAAGGATAAAAATAAAACTCCAAGGTATCAAGGGAGGAAAAACAGTTTTCCTGCCAAGGAAGATCATTAGCTGTTATGGTACAATGAAGAAGATTTCTTAAAATAAAAATTAAAGCTATAGGCTAATTCCATTAACAAATAGATGTAAAATTCTAAAAATGAAATACTAGCAAATAGAACCCAGCCACATAGTAAAATAATATCATGAAATACATAATGACACATACATCTTATAAATACAATAGTAAATTAAGAAAATTTTAGAGCAATTTTCTGGATTAAAATTTATTAAGAAGAAAAGTATATGTTCACTCTGAAAAAGGTAGGAAAGAAAACCCCAGTTATCTTTTTTGCTTTATTTTTATAATAAATTTTATTTTTTTAGAGCAGTTTTAGGTTCACAGCAAAATTCAGCAGCAGGCACAGAGATATCCCTATACCCCTGCCCCCACGCATGCATAGCCTCCTCCATTTTCACCATCCCCCACCAGGATGGTGCATTCATTGCAATCATTGAACCTACATTGACACATTATTACTACCCAAAGTTCATAGCTTACATTAGGGTTCACTCTTTGTATTGTACATTCTATGGGTTGGAACAAACTAATAATGACATGTATCCATCATTACAGTATCCTACAGAGTATTTTCACTATGTAAAAAATCCTCCTGCCTATTCATCCTTCCCTCCCTCCTAGCCCCTCATAACCACTATCTCCATAGTTTTGCTTTTTTCAGGATGTTGTATAGTTGGAGTCATATAGTATGTAGTATTTTCAGAACTGACTTCTTTCACTTGGTTACATGTATTTAAATTGCCTCCATGTCTTTTAAGAGCTTGGTAGTTCATTTCTTTTTAACACGGAATAATATTCCATTGTCTGGATATACCATGGTTTGCTTATGTATTCACCTACTGAAGGACACCTTGGTTGCTTCCAACTTCGGGCAATTATGAATAAAGTGGCAATATACATTTGTGTGCAGGTTTTTATGTAGACACACATTTTCATCTCTGGGTATATACCAAGAAGTGCTATTGCTGGATCTTATGGTAAGAGTATGTTTTTGTAAGAAACTGCCAACTGTCTTTCAAAATGGCTGTGCCATTTCGCATTCCCACACAATGAATGGGTTCCTGTTGCTCCACATCCTTCCCAGCATTAGGTGTTGTCAGTGCTCTGGATTTTGGCCATTCTGATAGGTGTGTAGTGGTACTTCATTGTTATTTTAAATTGCATTTCTCTGATGACATACATTGTAGAGCTTTTTTTGGGAGGGGGGAGTATGGAGGTTCCTTGAAAAATTAAAAACAGAACTTCCTTATGACCCAGCAATTCCACTTCTGGAAATTTACCCAAAGAAATTCAAAACACAAATTTGAAAAGACATATGCACCCCTATGTTCACTGCAGTGTTATTTACAATAGCCGGGATATGGAGCTATGGAAGTGCCCATCAACGGACAATTAGATAAAGAAGATGTGATATATACATACACACACACACACACACACACAATGGAATATTACTCAGCTATAAAAGGAGTGAAAATCTTATCCTTTGTAACAATATGGATGGACCTGGAAGGTATTATGCTAAGTGAAATAAGTCGGACTGAGAAAGACAAGTACCATAGGATGTCACTTATATATGGACTCTAAAGAACAAAATAAATGAACAAACAAAACACGAAAAGACTCATAGATTCAGGGAACAAGCTGATGGTTGCCAGGTCGGAGGCAGGTGGGGTGTGGGGAGCAGCTGGGTAAAAAAGATGAAGGGGTTCAGAAGTACAAATTGATAGTTATGAAATAGTCAAAAGGATGTAAAGTACAGCATAGGAAATATAGTCAATAATATGTATAGTGCCACATGGATAGTAGACTAGTCAGGAGGATGACTTAGTAAGTTATATAAATGTCTTAATGCTATACTGTGCACCTGAAGCTAATCTAAAATAATATTGAATGTCAACTGTAATTGAAAAATTAGAAAAGGAGGGGGGAAAGGTGAAGGGGAATAAGACATTTAAATTTCCAAGTATAAACTAAATAAATCATGAAGACATAATGTGCTGCAGCATAGGGAACATAGTCAGCAATATTGTGATATCATTGTATGGTATCAGATGGTTGCTAAACTTATGGTGATCACTTCTTCAGGTATATAAATGTTGAATAACTGTAGTATACACCTGAAACTAATATAACATTAGTTAGCTATATTTTAATAAAAATACTTTTATTTATGTTTTTAATTTTTTTTTAATTTTTATTTTTTGAGGGCAGTGTCACTGGCCCTCATATGTGGGACCGAACTGGGGCCGCTGGCTTCCCAATTAAAAATACTTTTAAAAGAAAAAGAAAACATCAATTCTTAATGTGAATTTCCAAAGTAGAACTAAAGCTGATATTCCATCTGATAAATGATAGCCTTAAGACAAAGTATACCTACCTATAAGAGATCCACAGAAAAGGTGATGATGAGAGACTGGAAACACTTCCTTTAAAGTCAAAAACAAGACAAAGATTCCATTTATCATAATTACTATTCTACAATTCTACACATATTGACTTGAGTTAATGGTATAAAACAACCAAATGAACTAAAAAGTTTAGTTACTGAAGTACCTTTTGGTATTTTCTGCTCATTTTTTTTTCCTGTAAATCTAAAACTGCTCTAAAATAATAAGTGTTTTTCAAAGTGTTTTTACTAATTTAAACTTTCACTATCAATGATTTGTATTCCCATTATTTCAAACCATTTAACAACAGTTTTGGTATTGCCAACCTGTATAGTTTTAACCAATCTGGTATGTCTAGTGTTATCCCATTGTAGTTGTTTTGTTTTTTGTTTTTTTTAAGGGCAGTGTCACTGGCCCTCAGATGTGGGATCCCAACCCTGGCCGCTGGCGTCCTCAGTCAGCTTTTAACCACTGCGCCACTAGGCCAGCCTTCCCATTGTGGTTTTAATTTGTGTTTCCCTGACCTCTGATGAGTTCAGCAATATGTCTATTCACCATTTGAATATCCTCTTTATGATATACTTCTTCAAGTATCTTGCCTATTTTTAAAATTTGTATCATGTTTATTTTTTCCTTATTAATAAGCTCTTCACTATATTCTGAATGTAAAATCTTTATTGATTGTTACAAAAAGCTCATCCTACCCTGATGCTTGCCTTTTCACTCTCTCGAAGTTATATCCGTTTCACGAACAGTTCTTAATTTAATTTTAATATAGACCAATGTATTAATCTTTCGCATCCTGTTTAAGAAATATTTATTAATTGCAAAATCATAAAGATATTCTCCAATTTCATCATTTGGAAATGTCACTATATTACTTGTCACACTTACATTCACAACCACTGAGAATTAATTTTTATGTGTGGTATATAAATCCAGCAACTCAACACTATTTACTGAAAGGTCAACCTTCACACACTGCTCTTGGGAGCTATCTTTGTCGTAAATGAAGGGTTCACATGTACACTGGAGAGGTTCCAAACGAGATATTGTCTATACCTTCTGTTTTATTTAATTAGTCTATTTCTTTCTTTTTTTTTTTACTTTAACACCAGAGACCTGAGTTGCTGTAGATTTTAAATTTTCTTGATAGCTAGTAAGGTAAATTCATTTTGCTTATCCTTAAGAATGTCTTGGCTATTGTTTTGCCCTTTGCATTTCCTTATATATTTTAGAATCAGATTGTTATTTTCCTGTAACAAATCTCTTGATATTTTGATTGGAATTATGTTAAATCTATAGATCCATTTGGGGAAATTTGACACGTTTATGACACTGAGTTATCTAACAAAGGAACATGTTATTTAGGCCTTTCATGTTTATTGATAAATTTATATTTCATGAATAGAGATTATGGACAGCTTTTTAAACATGTATTATTTGGAAACTGATTTTTTTTATGCAATGAAATGGTGTCCTTTTAAAAATAATAATTTTTTTCTGTTTGCTGATTTGTATGGAAAATATAAATGTAAATGTGTCATATGTAGTAGTAAAAACTATATGGGCCGGCCGAGTGGCGTGGTGGTTAAGCGCTGGCTTGGGAAGCCAGCGGCCCCAGTTCGGGTCCCATATATGAGGGCCAGTGATGCTGCCCTCAAAAAAAAAAAAAAAAATAAATAAATAAATAAATAAATAAATAAAACTATATATTTGTAGCTGTTGGGTCCAATTATTAATGATTTTTGAAGGAATGCTGGCCATTGTATATATTAAAACAGACTTTACAGACCCTGGTTCTTACATTTTCAAATTTATTTTATTTACTAATTTATTTTACAATGATGGGTATTATTGTTTCTTGCTTTTCAGGGCCTAAAATTGTATTCTGTGCTTGCATAGGCAGGGACAGCTCTAATGAGTTGTGCGTGTACAAGGTTCCAGTAAACCAGCAGACTACTGTGGAGTCTGTTCACAGCCTTAGAGCTCTGGTTTAAATGCCCTCTTAATTTATGGCGCTTTTGCATTGTCCTTTGTTTCTTGGTCTTGGCTCTGTATTAACTTCTATTTGTTACATTGTATCCAGCATCCTTTTTGTTTTGAAGTGGTGTATGAAATTGCATCTCCTTATCTGACATGTTATCAGCAGTCTTTGGCAATTATATTTTCAACATATGTTATTACTTTTTCTTTTTAAAAGTCTAGATAACATGATTTTCTCAGGAGTGAAAAAAGAATCTTAAAGATTATAATCTGTTGTTCCTGATCTTTTCCAAGTTCACTAAACCACGTTCTTTTGTCAACAATGTTTATTTTATTTTATGGAAATTTAAGATATGATTCTCTTTTTTTACATATAGGCTATGTATGTAATTTTAACGAACTCAAAAAAGGCAGTGTCATGTAAATAAAGTGATAGCATTTTGCACAGTATGATGAATATTCATATTGTATATTTTTCTTTGCATGTATTTGTAATGTAAAGTATCATCAGAAAAGAGGGAAATGAACCAATACTTTAGGCCCATGGTTTATTTAGTCCAATGCTTTTTCTTTGATAGGTATGCAAATTTTTGTGGGGGCAGAAATCCATTTTGTTCTTCACAATTTCAACTTCAGGAAAGTTAGGATTACATACCAAACATTCTATAGTTTCTTTAAACCTTTTATGAATTTCTCATCTAAAAAATTATAGAAAGCTATATTTTGGGCTCGTTCTACCAGTTGGGGAAATAAGTTTCATGAACTTAGCACCTACTGTGTAAATTAGTACTTTACTTTTCTTGTTTTATAGCCACAGTTTTCAGGCTACCTAGGGTGCCCTTTAGTTCAACTATTACGGAATTTGGTGAACAACAATTGTAGTAGGTGAACATAATTTTTTAGACTCTGACTATGTAAGGAAACTGCCCTATAACTATTAAAAAACATTATTATACTGCATTTAAGTCTATATTTAAACTGTTGAAAAGTGGTATGACTACTTTGAAATTTTTATTTTCTGCCAGAAAACATGCAGTCATAGGCCCATTTTTCTTCCTGTGCTCCCATTTAAATGACATAAACCAGTTTCACAGTTTGAATACAATCTATAAACAGATAACTGTCACATTCGTATCTTAAATTCTGATTTCTGTTCTTACCTGCAGACTCAAATATTCAGCTCTGCTAACCGAAAGCAAATTAGGCTAATAACTGTGAAAGAAGGCAGAGCTGTTTCAACCACAAAATGCATTTACTGAACTCAGTGCGGGGGAGGAGCAGGGTCAAAGGGAAGAGAGTTAGAAGAGGTGACTATGACATACAGCTGGAAGCAGAGCCCCCTTCTTTGTACTTTATCAAGGTGTTCCCATGTGGCCAAACAAGGTAGTGAGAGGAAGAATAATAACCATAATTTATATTTACTTAGCATTTGTGCTTTCACTACAGCTGTCCTACAGATCCCTAATATTTTATCAAATTCACCTATTTATTTCAATATCATGAATATTAAATGCTTCCTGAGAAGATAGAACACTTCTGAGTATTTTTGCCATCTTAAATTGATGACCTCTAACCCTGCTGGGTCCTCAGTGATACCCAGCTGCCTTACTCTGCCTCCATGTCTCTCTGCAGTTATACTACCTCACTACCCCGCTCCCAGAAAATTGTTTCCTACTTCAGGATCAGGAGCTTCTGCTCTGCTGCTTCAGATTTGATCTCTGGTTTTCTTCTTTTCTCCTTCTATCAGGACTCTGCAATCTATATTACTTTTCCAATCTAAAACATCATCTCTTGGAATGATGTCACATGGAAATTCTAGTTATACAAATCCATCACCTCCCTCCTGCTCTCACTTCATTTCATATCTAATCTAGTTTCATATCTAATCATTTTTACAATTACCTCCTTATGGATACTCTCAATGGTTTTTCCCTTCTCTCCTCCCATCATATGCACTTGTAATAGCTCTAATTTATTTGTTCCAATTGTCTATCTTTTCCATGCCCACAACAGAATAACTGAAACTTCTGATGAAAAAAAACAAAAAAAAACCCCAAAAACCAGCCACCTGGAGTAACTGATTTTACTTTAATTACCACAAACCCGAACAACACTTAATAATGCCCAGCAAACTTTTAGTTTTCCATGGTAAATTTGCTTTGCCATTCTTTGACAGAACAATTTTAAAACAGTTCCTTTCCCTTTAACCTTCCCTCACCTTTTAGATTCCCCACAGTCTAAGCTGATAGCCTTCTTAATACCTCATTAATCAAACAAAAGCAGACAGCAAGTGCTTCATTTTTCCTTCACCCAGTCAACTAACTTATCTGCATCTTCATCCACCCTCTCTGTATTCTCTTCTTTTATAATTGAAGAAAAGTCCTTGCTCCTGTCAAGGTCCCATTCCTTCACTTGTACTCTGAGGCTCTAGTATTTTCCATTCAAATTCCAAAAACTCTCCTTTGACCTCACATCCTCGGCTCAGCTGCCATTCTATTTCTTGATTGTTTTTTCCAAGAAAAAAAATAGAATCCCTGAGTCCTACTCCTATTTACCCTTCAACCCATTTCAGTTTGGCTTCTTTCCTTACTATTCCATGGCCATAGTGTGGCAATCAATTGGCATATTAATGAAATTTAAAGGGCAATTCTGTGTCTTCATCTGACTGGACTTTTTAGGGACTTTTAACTCAGCCAGCTACTCTCTCATTTTGGATAAACTTTCCTTGTTAGGCTTCTATGAAATGACTTTCTCCTGAAACTACTGTATCCTTTCCTGCTACCTAACTGGCAACTTTTCCCAGTCTCTTTAATCATGGCTTCCTCCACTTATCCCTCACCTCTAAACGTCTGAGTGCTCCAAGGCTCAGTCGTAGGCCTGTTTTTCTTCCTGTGCTCTCCTTAAAGTGACACAAACCAGTTTCACAGTTTGAATACAATCTATAAACAGATAACTATCACATTTGTATTTTAAATTCTGATTTCCATTCTTACCTGCAGACTCAAATCTTCAGCCACCAACTTGACTTTCTCCCTTGGATGTCTAATAGACATCCCAACTTATCCAAAACTGTTACTTCATATATCTCCCTCACCCCCAAAACTGTTTCTCTATGATGTTCACAGTCATAATTAAAGGCAATACCATTCACATAGTATGTCAAGTAGAAACATGTGACTCTTCCTTGATCCCATGTTCTTGTTTATGTTCCTCATCCAATTCATCAGCAGTTCTTATTGGAAACACATGTCACTTTTGTGTCACAGTGTCATTTGTGTCTTCTTAGGTGTGGCACCCTTGTGCAGTATATAACCTATAAAATCATGCTTGATTGTCTTTGTTTCATGCACCAACATATGTCTCAAAAGAGATTTCTCTTTACTTTCACCATACTAGAGAAAGCCACATGGTTTTGCATTTAGACCACTGCTGTCACATCCTATTTGGTTCTGTTATGTTTTGTTTTATTTTATTTTATATGCAGTTGTCAGCATCATCTTTTAAAAATAACAAATTGTATCATGTCGCTTCCCTGATTGAATGTTTTAATTGACTTAAACATTCCTTATAAACTCCCATGCGATCTGGCTGCTGTCTTCATATTGGACCTCATCTTGGCCACTGTCCCCTTGCTGGTTTATTCCCAAGTTCCTTCCTACTTTCAACCTTTTGCACCCTTTGCCTAAAATATTCTTGCCCTCTCAACACACCTGGATATCTCTTCTTCAGGTGTAAGCCCACAAATCACTTCCTCTGAGGGTCATTTCTTGCCAACCAATCTAAAGCAAAACCTCCTTCTCTCACAGACTTCTTCCTATGAAACAGTGGCTATTCCCTTCATAGAATTTATTACAATCTCTTATTAATGTAGACATCATAGGCTTTTGTTTTTTTACTTGTACATCTTTTGTCACTGTGTAAGCTCCATAAGGATGGGACATTATCTTGTTCATCTTCTAATTCTTAACTCCTAGGATAGCATCTAGAATAGCTGCTCACCGAATATTTATTGACTTACATATGTATCTAGTGGATAAATGACAGTGTGAGATAGTCACAAAAATATTATTGTATTTATTTTAAGATTTAAGCTTAGTGAAGTAAGCCACTTTGCCAAGGATGTGTAGCTGGGCCATGATTGACCCAGATTTCTGGGAACCAACGGCTATTTCTATTGGGCTATGCTGGATGGTACAATTTCCAGAATACTTCAGGAAAATCATGTTAACACCTTGCAGAGCTATCCACTATTTGTTTTGCACAGGAAGATGATTAGGGCAAAGATAAGGAAAAACTGTTCCTTTGGATACATGGCATCATGAAGAAAAATGTAATACCTGTCTTTGATGAATCATGAAAGATTATGCATGATACTGACAAAGTAGCAGATCTATTTTAGGCAGCATATCTTCCAACAGTGGCAAGCTCTGTAGGGAACAATCAATGAAGGGATTGATGGCAGATAGCTAGATAACTGTATGAAGTAAGTGACAATTGGTTATGTCATGAGGTCGTGTGGATAGAAATAGGAAGGACAAGGCCATTTGGGGCCAGTCAAGTGAACTTAAGAGGACCTGGCAGGTACTCAAGAGCAGAAAATTAGTTATTATAAGAAGGAACAATCCAGAAACTTGTACATACAAGCAGTGAATCAGAGTTTGGAATCAAGATCTTCTTGAAACTCTGAAAAAAGGAACTCTTTTACCCCTGATAGCTGCTTTAGAAACTTAAATGACTCGAATAATTTCAAATATCAACTGAAGCCATGTAAATTAGAAGAATATAATAGAAGCCTCCATGGAAAACAGAGCCATGCTCATATCCTTTCACAGAAGGATTTTTCCCTGTTTTGAGAACCCTGGTTTGCATTAAAAGGCAGATCAAGCCCAAAGTGTCAAGAGATCCTGATAGATTATAAAAGGGACACAAAATTATTCATTTTCACAACTATTAGAAAACAGAGCACAGTGGTTTTGGAAATATAAATATATTTATTCTTACATTCAATGAATAGCATCTTTACAGTAAGTTTTCTGAAGAATATTTTGTATGTATTCTGTTGTTTTAGGAACTGCATTTGTGTGGCAAAAGCTAACCTGATTGGGAGTCATTGATTCTAGTCTTATCATCAATCAGTGTTTTAGAATATCTTGGCTGTCTGATACAAGCCTCCATATAGTAGACTTTTCCTAAAATTACAGGTATACAGTGCTGCAAAATCACGATGATACCAACTTAAAACCACATATCATATCATTTTATCTTTGCAAAGCTTCCCTTTCCCTTTTATTTGTCTTCATAATGTACGTCCTTTACTATTTTTGCTGCCTGTGGGGGTTAGTTTTATGTGTCAACTTGGCTAGGCTATGTTGCCCTGTCATTTAGTCAAACACTAGTCTACATATTGCCATGAAGGTATTTTGGAAATGTATTTAATGTTTGCAATCAGTTGAGTCTAAGTAAAGATTGTCCTCCAAAATGTGGGTGGGCTTAATCCAATCAGTTGAAGGCCTTAAGAGCAAAAATTGAGGTTTCCAAGGGAAGAAGGAATTTTGCCTTAAGACTGTGACATAGAAGTTCTGCCTTAGTTTTCAGCCCGCCAGCCTGCCCTGCAGATTTCAGACTTGCTAGCCCCTACAATTTCATGAGCTGATTCCTTAAAATAAATATGTGTGTGTGTGTGTGTGTGTGTGTGTGTGTGTGTGTGTGTGTCTGATTGGTTGTGTTTCTCTGATGGATTCTGATATACTACCCTTGTGTAGATCTCACCCAGAACCTGTGTCAGCTTGGAATTTTGTTGCAGATTTCTATAAGAATAAGTGTTTTCTTTGTTGGTTTTTAATAACTTTCTTGAGGATAACTTACATATTTTGACCCTTTGATGGCAATACCACATTGGATCATCATCCTCTTTGAGGTACATTCTATAGCAAAATTTTGGTAGAATTATAATTGATGACATTGTCTAAGCTGTATCTGAGAACTTCTGCTTATTTTTTTCATTCAGACTCTATCCTCGGTGGCCCACATTGAGGTACTTTATAGAACAATAAAATTCTCTAACAGTCCTGATATAGGTCCAATGCATCAAATTATGTGTCTCATAAACACTACAATAGATCATAATGGATAACTCATAAATTTGACTGTGTGTGGTTTACATGGTTTTGCTTATATTGAAACTCACCTGCCACTTTATTCATCTCATACATAAAAAGCAAAATATTTTTGTAAGTATTCCCCATTGGGCTGGCATTTCACTACCCAAAACAGCAAATCTTCTGCAAACTTAAGGAATTTACTATACATTATTTCATCCTGGTTACTTATGACATTCTGGTCCTTTGTGGACCCAATGGTTTGTACTTCGTTCACTAAGGGAGTCACTGTTTTGTCTCCACATTGCTGTCTCTTTAAAACTCAGTACTTTGTTTATCACAAAAATAACTACCTCTAAATTTCTGGTGTGTTTCAATTACATTTTTATTAATGTGGTCCATTCAATTTTAAAGCCATCTTTTGAGCACCCAACAAATACTAATTACTAAGGTAACTATTAAGTATACAAAGATAAATAAAAGTATACAACAAAGTCAAAGTCTAGTGTCAAAGGATGTTTTGGAACTTAATAAATCACACTACTTATTTTCAACATGCTTATTTTATATCTCGAAGTAGTCAGATCTGATTTCTTGCCATGTTTCTTTCCCTTTACCAATTATGCCTGCTTCAGTGTACACTGAATTTACTTTTATTATAAATCCAACCACTTTCCTTAGTGTGAAAGTAAGATTCATTGGTCTGTACTTTCTCAATAGTTTCTGAAATTCTTATAAATGGATAGAGATATCATTCGTGTTTCAATGAGCTTTCCGCATCACAAATTGTCTGATTCAGGAAGCAAGTAAACTGATCATTTTTTCAAACACATAAAGAACTTTTGTCGCTCAAATTTGGAAAAATTATTTATTAATTCAGACAAATATTTACCACTAGTGTTAATATTATAAAGGTCAAACACAGCATATTTTAAATGGCTTTTAAATACTAAAGGGTAATTTTAAAGGAAGCATTAAGTAACCCTAAGATATGTGATACTACATAATGTAAAATACTACCTAGTTACAATAAATGGATATGTGTATGAATACATATATGTAACAGACATATAGTTTATTTATAAAACAGAATCAAGCAATACTGGCTGGTGGTTTGGACCTGAAAATTAAAATAATGGGTTAAGGTAGGAAAATGATCTATCTTGAACAGGGTTTTCTACACTACCAAAAAGAAAGCTAGGAACATAAGCAAGGGAGAATAATGGAGAAAATGCATTGTACTTTAGTGCACACAATTGAAATTTAGTGGGATGATTCTTATAATGACTGTCAAAATTAATAGGTACAGTCTGTGTGGGAGAGAATGAAAGGAGGAAAGGGTGGCTGTTTGTGCCGAAAACATTTACTAAGCAATCAATAGTTCTTTTGAAATATGCAAAAGGAGAAAATAGTTTGAATGAGTCCTGTGAGCAAAAAAAAGAAGCTCTATCCAGATATCCTTGTATTGAATTTAATTCTTATATTAGTTTTGTGGACTATTTGTCCCAAGAAGTGGTTTTTCTGCTTTCCTGCTACTTCTTGGAGCTCTGGAAAGGACTGGGTAGAATTGTAACAGACTATCTATTATTTTCACTATAGAGAGGCTTATGCAAAAATGGAGGGCTTCTGAGACTATTTTGCCATCCTGTGCAGTTTCCAGTATGTACCTTTGGCTATATTAGTTAGGGTGGAATTGAGCTGCTTACGGCCTTTATCACTCATTTCTCAGATACTCAGATATATCTCTCCAGTAGATAGATCTTTCCAAATCTTTTCACTTACCTCACTGATCAGACTGCCTGTCCTGCCTTAGCTCAGCATTCTTGTATGTCTGAGGTATCTTTAGCTTTAATTGGCACCTTTTAAAACCCCATTTACCCAGTAAACATCCACTATCTATATCTTCCCTTTCAAATCTCCTTGTGGCCCGTTATACTACCCTCCAAACCTGACTCCCTTCTCTTTTCTCCAATCTCATAGAATTTAATGTCTGAATTACTCATCAGCTGCTAATCTGGTTCTTAAGAAGCATCAGACTAAGGAAGCAGGCTGGGGGTCAAAACCAGAACTGAGTAAGCATAAAATATGGAGGTAATATTGGATAAACAAACAGAACCACACACACACACACACACACACACAGACACACACACACACACACGTGCGTGTGAAAGATAAGGCAGTGAATTCAAGTATTATGCAAACAACCAGAACATCAGCAGGATTTGAAGGAGATGCCAGTGTAGCTGCCAAGAGTTCAAAGACAGATTGTCTAGGACAACCTTAGTTTTTCATATTTCTTTCTAAAGCTAATTATCAGTGAATTTTAGGTTATATACTTTTTTTGCTGCCACAAAGTACCTAAAATCAGTCATTTATTTAGTAGGCATTCAATAAATCTTTTTTGAATGAATGAATTAAATGATTCTTCCCGTATATTTATAAAGAATGCTTATCATTCAGGGCAACTGAATGCAAGTCCAAATCTATTCTCTTTAGGAATCTAAGGCTTCTGATTGGTTCGTTTGAAGGAACATTTTTTATAGAATCATGAATATTAGAGCTTGAATAAAAGCAGATTTTCTCATTCAGTCTTTTGATTCCACAAATAAAGAATCTTTTAGAGACACTGATGAGGGATACATAAAAGTATATGTAACAAACTCCAACCTTAGCTTTAATTTGCACCTTTTAAAACCCCATTTACCCAGTAAAAGATTAATGGAAAATCTTTTAATGATAAATTAATCAAATCAGAGAAAGCTTCTTATTTTTTTATATAAATCAATGGTCATGACGTACTTCTTTTTGTTTGTATAAAAAGGCCCTGTGCTAGGTGCTGGGATATAAATACAAGGTGTGATCAAACAATATGGTAGATGTTTAATGAAAAAATTACTACAGTATAAGACACATTTCTTTTAATCCCCCTCAAAATACTCTCCCACTCTTCAAATACACTTATTCCATCATTCTTGCCACTTTCTGAAGCAGTTCTGGAAGTCCCCTTTTGTGAGTCTTTCCTTGTGCTGTTGTCCCTATCTCAATGTCCTGAACCCATTCAAAATGTTTACCTTTCATGGCCATTTTGACTTTGTGGAAGAGCCAGAAGTCGTATGGTGCCAGATCTGGTAAATAGGTAGATAAGCACACACTGTAGTGTTTTTACCTGACAGAAGTTTCCATACCAGAGGTGATATGTGGCATGGAACTTTTCTGTTGTGATCAGACAAGCGGTGAATGCTGCCGCCCAGTGCCATCCAATGGAAAGGCAGGAATATTCAATACGAGAAGTAGCACGTTGAACCTTAGTAACAGTGTGTGACAAGTTTCAACTTGTTCAGTGAAATCAGTTGGGTGTGAGCTACAGTTGAGAGAAGGTGTGTTTTCAAGTGTCCTGTAAATTATCTTCCATCATGACAATGTTCCATGTCACACATTATTCTGGTATATGGAAACTTCTGTCAAATAAAAATATTATGGTGTGTGTCCTCGTCCACCTTATTCACTGAATCTGGTATTGTGGGACTTCTGGTTCTTCCCCAAAGTCAAAATCACTATGAGAGGTAAACGTTTTTAAATGATTCAGGACATCAAGGCAGCCACAACAGTGCAACTAAAGACACTCACGAAAGAAAAACTTCTAGAACTGCTTCAGAAAATGGCAAGAACAATGGGACAAGTGTGTTCGAAGTGAGGGAGAGTATTTTGAGGGGGATTAATTGTAATGTCTTTTACTATAATACATTTTTCAAAATTTAAACTTTCACCGTATTTTGTGATCATACCTCGTAAGACATACAAGAAGCTACCATCAAGTAAGTTATCTTCTAATTCCTAAACAAGAAAATGGTGGGGCTTTATGTCTATTTTCATTGAATTTCTGTTGAATTAGTACTTTTCATCAACACTAGTACCCTCAGCAGGGACATTTAATGAAATTTTGTATGACCTAGCTATGGAGGCTTCTAATTTGTATCACAGTGAAATTGGAGCAAGAAAAAATCAAAAGCTTAGTTCTGCCCCTGTGAATATCATTCTTTATGATCCAGGTACATGCTTCTTCTATTCTGTTGTTAAGCAAAGTACGCTGGGCTTCTGTTTGTTTAATTTGAATGTGTGTCTCCCATGTGCCTGCAGATCCTCTGCATGGCTCCATGTACTGATGATAGGAATTTCTTCTTGGGATTCTGTTCTTCATCACTTTATTTATTTCTTTTTAATTATGAAACATTTCAAACATCCAAGATGTTTAAAAATGAGGTAATCACCAGCTGCCAACTTAAGAATTCAAGCATTAAAGACAGGTTAGAATTTTCCTATATGTTTGTTACAAAAGACTAATTGACAAAACAATAGAACAAGATATAGAAGTCAATCCACTGCTAAAAGCCATTGCAGTGAAACACATCAAACTTCACTGAGACCTAATCATCTTAGGCACTAGGGGTATAAGGAGAAATTGGTATATAGCCTTTAGCCTCTTTTAATTTATTTTAGTGGGCTATACCTATAGAAGTTCTATTAAAAGTTCAAGGACATAAAATGGGTTTCACATCATGCTTCAGCAATGATTGGTTGATAATAACTGTCTGTAGCGCTGTGTTGAAAGCACTCAACTTAATATCTTGGCCAGAATGAGTACCAACGATGACTAGTAAAGTCTGCTGTGGGCCCAACAGGAAGGAGTAAAGCATCTGTACTGTGTTTGGAGTATCTGCTATTGTCCAGGAACCTAGTACATGGTATAGGCACTGAAGTACGAAGTGACAGCTAGAATGAGTAGTCATCATGGAGGAGGTGACATTTGAGCTAGCCTTTGAAAAAGAAGCCCTAAAATTAACTACAAGTGAGCAGAGATGAGAAGATGGCAATATGTGTAATATTTTCAAGGTTTTAAACAGATTTATTAAGCTAGGGTAGGAAATATAATATGGTAAACTATTTAAAACAGAAAGTTAAATAGAGTGTATATCTAAATTTCTGCTTAGACCTAGAGACTGAGAGCAAAATAATTACATGGCAGATATTCCCACATCCCAAATTAATGTATTAGACCACCTAAGCAACACTTGCGATAAGGTATCTGAGAAGTTGTTTTGAGAACCTTAGCTCTCTTCCCTCATATAAACTTTAAAAGAGGTTAGGGAGGTTAACAGAGTTTTGAGTTAGAAAGAATTGTTGGATTCTCACAGTCTTGCTTATGCCCTCATGGTGAGAAGAAAGCACACTGCTTCCTTGCTTCTCTTCAACTTACAGGGGATTTGTCAACCAGAGAGTTTCTATGAGATTGGACATACCTCTTGGATGCTGTTCTTCAAGCTGCACAACATTCAGACATGATTCTCTGTCCCACACAGAGATTCCGTATGCTGCTTGGGGGCCATAGAAGACAGGTGTCATAAGCACTTGAGAAAAACAAAGATGAGATGTAAAAGCTGTAGTTTCTTCTCTTACAATTGAAAAAAATTTGGTGACTATATTTTGGTTTAACCTTCACTCCAGCAATTTGATGTGTATAAAGGTTGTATAAATATTTACTAAGGACCAAAAATGGGCTAGATGAGCAATTTCCAGCCTGGCATTCTCTTAGATTTTATCCAAGAAGTCCATGTAAGTAGGTGAAGAAACCTGAGCAAAAACAGGTAGAAGATGCCTGACAAATTCCCAGGAGCTAAAGGAAGATGGAAATGGCCTTTCTGAGGAGCTGAATTCACCTCATCAGCAGAAATGTAGTTATGAAATTCCCAGTGATGATGAAGAGGGAAGTTGCTGAAGAACACCCAAAGCTCCTATCGGTCAGGGTTCTTCACTGCAAGGTTCAGCAAACAGAAATTTATTATCAGTTATTTTACAGCTTACACAATTTTGAGAGTTCCAGGAAACCAGTTTTGAATTATACAATGCTATGAAAATCAGCAGCCAGGAGAAATAACCAACCTCATCACTGAACTAGTTTTTGTAATAGAAAAATTGCTGTGGCCTCATACAGACTGAAGCTTAGAATGTCAGGTCAAATTCTAGAACCTCTGCTAGAGTTATCTTGGAGAATCAAAGACCTCTGCTTTCAACAAGAGCTCAGATCCTCATTTTCAGCTGCTAACTAACTCCTGTTACTCACTTACTGTGGCTGGCATGGCATTTAGGGCCTTTTGAATACCCTAGCTGTGAGCTAACTGTAATGCAGCTGTTAAGAGTTCTTACCTGGCTAATATAAGAAGGATGCTCAAAAAGGATGGTTGGGGGCTGGCCGAGTGGCATGGTGGTTCACTGGCTTCAGAAGCCAGCAGCCCTGGCTCGGGTCCCACGTATGAGGGCCAGTGACATTGCCCTCAAAAAAGAAAAGAAAAGAAGAAAAAAAGGATGGTTGGTGCAAGGGCATAGCTAGTGGAACCCCAGTATCTGCGACATACTTCGAAGAAGTCAGCTTTAGACATTTCAACAACCAGAGAAAGCCAATGGCAAATCCCAGTACGCCTGTTTAGTAAGACAAGTAAGAACTTTTTGCTGTTAATTTCTAACTTGAGCCAAAGAATATACTCTGTGTGCTTTAAATCCTTTTACATTCTTTCATCCCTTTGTATGGCCTTATCTTTTCTTTGGAGTGTTGAAACCTTTTATATCTAATGTAATTGATTAGGTTTAAATCTAACATCTTGTTATTTATTTTCTATTTGTCCTATATGTTCTTTTTCTCTTTTCTCCTTTTGTTCTAAATTCTCATTTGGATTAATTGAGTGTTTTTTTTAGTATTCCATTTTACCTCCACTATTGGGTTACAGCTATTTCTTTTTGTTTTATTTATTTATATTGTTTTAGAGATTGCTCTATGGTTTATAATATGCATTTTAAATTATAAGTCTACTTTCAAATAATATTTGCCACTTACATCTAATGTAACAATCCTACAGCACAGATCCATTTCTTGCTCCCATCTTTTATTCTATTGTTGTCAAATAATTTACTTCTACTTGTTATAAACCCCCAAATATATTGTCATTATTTTTGTTTTAAAGAGTAAATTTAGGGCCGGCCGAGTGGCGCATTAGTTAAGAGCTGGTTTTGGGATGCCAGCAGCCCCGGTTCGGATACCACATATAAGGGCCAGTGACACTGCCCTCTACAGCTAACAACAGCTCCACCTGGAGCTGGGCTGCGCAAGCCCTGGCGATGGTGTAGGCTGCAGCCCCTGCTGCAGTGGGCTGCCATAGGCTACAGTGAGTGGCCAACAGCCAGTGTGAGTGGCTGGCAGCCAGTGTCAGCTGCCAATAGCCGCGGTGAGTGACCATCCAGAGGCCGGTGACCGATCTGCCTCATCCGGGAAGAGAGTAATGACGATAGCAACATGGGCCAGTGAAGCAATATCCTCCGCAACTAGACTAAAAAGAATAAAAAGACAGCAACTTGTCCGTTCCCCTTCCCCGATTCCCCAAACGCTGTTCCCCTCCCCCAATTCCCCAATAAAATCTTAAAAAAAAAAAAGAGTAAATTTATGTTTTTGTTTAACTTTTTTATTTTAAACTAATTTTAGACTTATAAAAGTGCTGTAAAAAACAGTACAGAGATTTCTGATCCCTCCTTCAGATTCACCAGATGTTACCGTTTTACATGACATAGCACACTTTTCAAGACCAGGAACTTAACATTGGCATGGTAATATTAACTTAGCTTCAGATGTTAGAATTTTTGCCAGTTTTGGAAGTATTCAAAACAAGAGAAAAAGACTTTAATATTTGCCCATATACTGGTCATTTTTTGTGTTTTTAATTCCTTTGTATAGATAAAATTTTTTTACTTCATATCATTTCTTTCTGTCTGCAGAACTTTCGTTATCATTTCTTATAATGCAGATATGTTGGTAATAAATTTTCTCAGCATTTGTCTGAAGCTTTTTATTTATTTTTTATTTTTAGTACCTTCATTATTAAAATATATTTTCATTTTATATTGAATTCTAGGTTGATAGATTTTTCTTTCAGTTCTTTAAAGATGTTATTCCACAGCCTTCTGCCTTTTAAAGTTTTTTTTTGTTTATTTGTTTGTTTTGAAATAAAGTATGTGATCACTATTTTTTTCTCTTATGTAATGTCTCCTTTTCTTCTAGCTGCTTTAGGAGTTTCTCTTTATCACTAGTTCTTAGCAATTTCATTATGAGGCATCCTGTAGTTTTCTTTGTTTTCATCCTATTTGGGATTTGTTTAGTCTCTTAAATCTGAGAGTATATGTATAGTAGTAGATGGGTGCTTGTTTTATTGGGGTGATCACTTCATAATGTATATAAATGTCTAATCACTGCTACACACCTGAAACTAATGTAATATTGTATATCAACTATAATTTAAAGTAAACTAGAAAAAACAAGGATGAAAAATCTCAGAGTATATGGAACATTGTAGTCATTGTTTCCTCAATTTTTTTTTGTCATCCTCTCCCTCTCCTTTCCTTCTGGGAAATCAAATATCAATTGATAATTTTTTCCATAGGTGTCTGGGGCTCTGTTTCTTTTTTTAAATATTTATTTTCTGCTTTATTTTGGAAATTTTTCTTTACTGAATATTCAAGTTTGCTGATATTTGTTTCTGAAGGTCTAATTGGCTATTGATCCCATTCAATGAGTTTTTCATTTCAGATTTTTTTTATTTTTATTTATTTTTTATTAGCTGAGTCAGCTCAGTAGCACCTCAGCTCTGGAGGGGCATCAAACTGCTGCTGTTGCTCAGAGCTCAGCTTGCACTCTTGAGTGAGCTCTTAACCAACTGAGCCACTCTGCCGGCCCTCAGATATTAGTTTTCATATCTAGGGATTCTATCTGTTTAAATATCTTACGCTTCCCTTTTTATTCTATTCATGATGTCCTTTGAATTCATTATTTAACTCCGTAACCTCTCTTATTTCTGGTCCTGATTCTATTGACTGCTAGTTATGGACCTCATTTTTCCATATTTTCTTTGTTTTCTTTAAAATTATTAAGTTTATAAAATATACCTTGCAAATTTTATGTTGCTGATTGCTAGATTTTATTTCCTCTTGAAAAGTGTTATGTTTGTTCTGGCAGTTATATTGTATACATACATTTTTCATCCATTTAGGTTTATTTTAAATGTTTTTAGGTTATATTAAGAATAGCCTGTGGTTTAGGGATAGTTTGTTCCTACTGCTAAGGTGTGAACCTTTTGTATCTCTACTTAACAACTCAGGAGTTTATACAATTCTATTTTGGCTGATGGGAATTTTAATGTCTCCCAGCCTTGTGTTAGCGCTGGGAATTGCTCAGCCTGAAGCTTCAAGTTATTATTTGCTCAGCCTTGTTAAATTTCACCCTGTGCATGCACAAATTAATACTTAATATTAGACTTAAGGGCAACTGATTTCTGGAGCCCCTTTTCTGCAATTATCTTGGTTCTGGAATGTTGTCCTACAATATAGATCTCGTCTATCTTCCCAAATTGGGATCTTTGTTTTATCAACCTTATATAACTGCTTCCTATGCTTGTTCAGAAAGTATCTGCAGAGAGAAAGAATGTTTATGTTATTCTTTTGTATTAATCTCAATTTTGTATTTTCTGTGCAACATCAACTGATATCTAAAACTGCTTGTTTCACCCTTTTAGATCAGCTTTATATCTATTTATGGTGGGAAGTTTAACTAAGTCCCAGTTACTCCATGACAGACAGAATAGAAGTTCACTGGATAATTTTGTACAGGGAAATAGCATGATGTGTTTTGTATTTTTAAAATTTCCTTCCAACTTCTTTGTGGAGAACAGACTTTTGAGGATCAGGATGGATGCAGAGAGATTTTTTTAAAAAGCTCTTAGTGTTGTGCAGCAATGTGATGATTATTATTTGGGGTAACATGTTTTTAGTATATTTTGTACAAAGTGATTGGTTGGTTTTAGTATGTATTCATGAGATCAGACATGATAGCTTGCTGATAGATTAGATGTGGTAGGGAGGAGTAGAAGAATCAACAATAATCTGTAAGTTCTTGTGTGAGCAACTGGAAGAATGGGATGTATGAGTAGGAAGAGGTTTAAGGGAAGTAGGTAAATCAAGTGTTCTTTTTGGACAGATTAATCTTAGTGAGACTATCAGAAATCCAGATTAGATATACAAGTTAGAGATCTGACATAATGATGGATTCCGAGGCCAAAATTTTTGGAAAGTTAGGAGTTAACATTTTTGGAGGCTTTTTGATACTGACTTTCATTGTGAATTTTCAAGTAGACAATGAGTGTGCTGTGTTTTCTAATATGTTCTCAGGACCTTGTTTCTAAGGAGCATCTTGTGGGATGAGTATTCTGTGGAATATATTTTGGCAATTTTGCTCTGAAGAAAAGGAAGCCAGTGAATTTTTTGCAGAAGGTTACATGGTCAAAAATATTTTAGAAGGGTTATTCTGGCAGAACTTTGATGTGATGAGAGAGAGGCTGGAGGCCTTGGGAACAGATGGGAGCTCATTCATATCAACACTTAGACATTTTGGGATAAAAGTTGAGATGAGGGATGACAGTGGGAGTCAAAATGAATATGTAGATGCTAGAGAGCTTGTGAAGGACAAAAACATATCAGATCATGATGCTTTATTTTATTTTATTTTATTTTGAGGGCAGTGTCACTGGCCCTCATATGTAGGACCCGAACCGGGGCCGCTGGCTTCCCAAGCCAGTGCTTAACTACCACACCACTCGGCTGGCCCCAATGATGCTTTATTTTAAAAACATAGGTGCCCCAGTTTATGCCATAGAAAGTTTAAATGAAAAATCTCAACATAGATGCCATTTAATGAGCACTTCTTATATGACTAATTTTATCTATCTATCTATCATCTATCTATCTATCTATGTATCTATCGTCTATCTATTTATACTTATATTTGATAGGCCAAGAGAGAGTAATTTATCTAATGTCACATGGCTTAAATTAGGATAATAACCAACTGATGTTATATTTAAGATTTTCTGGGCTACCTACATGAATTAGAAGAACATGAGCAATTAGAAATGTTTGCTGTAAGATGTATTTGTAACATCAAAATCTTCTAGAATGGGAATTAAATAAAATAATTTACATACGATATCTGTGCATTAAGAAGAAATTTTGCTGGTAAAAATATATGATAGATAAAATGACGTTATATGATATATAATTAGATATAATACGATATAAATTGATTATAAGATAAGTTAGAGATTACAAATATAAATAAAGTTTTACTTCTGAAGTGATGGCTGCTGCCATTAGACAAACTTTTGAGAGCAAAGTGTTGAAGCAAATGACAAATATAGAATTAACTATCTGAGGCTCATCTTAGTGGAGCATGCATACATACACAGCAACAAAAGCAAATGATGATGCTACAAGTGCCAAACACAGTAGATATTTTTCTATATTAACTGATCAAATACTACCTTACAGATGTATGCTAGGCACTGTATAAATTACTTTATCTACAATTTTTCATGTACCTGACAACAACCTTGTGAAGGTGGGCACACTATGCGCATTTTTTTCCATGAAGAAACTAAGACTCAAGTTAACTTCCCAGAGACCCACAGTCAATTATCTGCATGGTTAGGACAGAATCTGGGTTTCTGTGACCTTTACATTGCTTTACTTCACCAAGACTTTAAAGAAACACTAGCATTCCTCTGTGATTGTTTTAAAGATAGTTCTTCAGTGTGATATAAATATATCCCTTCTTTTTGATTTCAGACTGTTTATAATTCCACTTCCTTTGTGCAACTTTTCCTGAATAAAAGAGAAATAAAAAATTGTTCTTCCATATTGAACAGTACAGGGTTTTCTTCCAGGTATGAAGCATAGATGTTCATTTTTGAGCCTTGCATTTTATAGCTTCTTGATTTGCTGCTTAACTGTAATATTCATCTGAATAGTTTTCCTAGTTAAGAAAGGAACCCTCCAATGGAAATCAGGAGGAGTTTGAAACCACTTAAAGACTTTATAATTATGTTCAATATTAAACAGAAATGGTGAAATGGTGTTATATCATCAGAACATTTCTGTAAAGAAAAGCCTCTAAGATTGGTCAGTTTGCTTTAGTGATATAAAAGAAGGAAATTAAAAAGAAATGGAATCTATATGAGAAAATGGCTCATAGCTAAACCTTTTGGGGTAACCCTTTCGCAAGACACGTAAATCAAACTACCATGCTGTACTCCTTAAACTAATAGGCTGATATATGTCAATTATTTCTCAATAAGACTAGGGAGAAACACACACACACACACACACACACACACACACACACACACACACACACCAAAAAGAGAAATTTAGAAACATGTTTGCCTGCATGCTAAATAAATAAATAAATTCACAAATATTCCTGTAAATAAACACCACATAAACACTGATGAGTTCAAAAAATATGAACACAGTATTCTTATGACAGAAGACACACAAACAAAGAACAAGAAGATGAATTCTGCGTGGAAAGCAGGATGCTCACAGGTCTTGGAAAACTAATTAAAAACAAGATGTTCAGAGGGAAAGAATAACCTGGAAATAATATTGTCAAAAAGACCTATGGTAATAGAGAAAAAGAAATTAGAAATGAGGCTGAACTGTGATGGTACACAGGAATGCTATTATGACTTTAGAGCTGTCTGTGGAAGCATCCTGTTATGTAGCAGGAGGGAGGTGTGCCTCTTCACAGGGCAGAGGCACAATCACAATTGGAATAATAAATAATACTTCTGTTGGGGGGGGATCTCATTACCAGAAAATTATAGTCAAAATGAAAGAAGTACAGAGAAGAGTAATAAAAGTGGTTAGGGAACTGCCAGGATTACTTCTAGAAGAGATGATTAAAAGAATTAAATAGCTTGGTCCGGGTGACTGAGGTGGGGGCGGGGGTTACAATCACAAGCAGAATGCTAACTCTAAAGAGAGAGACATGTCAATTATTTAGCATGGTGGCAGGGGCTATAATTATAAGCAATTTAGTGGGATTAAGAAAAGGATTGAGGCAAGTCATTAGACCTATTTGAACAGTGATTGAAGAGTGTGCTTCAGAACACAGCCTAGGCTTACAGTTTGCAATTGTAGCTTCTATGACTCTACATTTCTGAGGATCTCATATCTTCTTTTTCCCTCTTTAGTCCCTTTCCTTCTTACAGTTTTTATCCCTCTCATTTGAACCATAAATTCTGTGTTCCTTTGTGTCAATACATTTTATGGATCATCTGTGGATTCCTGCCCACTTAAACACACTAGCTTTTAAAAATTATGTTTCAGCCTTGAGCTAGCAATAATTTTGCAAGCACTGGAAGCAATCTTTTTCTCACAAATTTACCTCCCTTTCATCCACGGGGATATCATATTTCCAGGTCCTATGTAATGCATTTCTGTGATCAGAACTTCTAATAAAAGATATAAATATGGCATGGCTATGGGTAGCTCATTTTAAATGCTGTATCATAGCCTTCACTGTTTCCTAGCCACCAAGTTTGTCTTAATGTGAACTGTAAACAAGCTTGGCTTTGGGTTATGTATACAGTGAAATGTAGTACAATATGTAAGGACTCCTACAGAAATGTAAATTGGGAGACGATATTCTTGTATTGTGGAACAGCTGCCTTCTTTTAAAAGACTGTAACGTCCTATCACTTAAGCTTTATAAAGAAGCAACAGAGCAACTGTAAGAAGCAAACATGGAGAAATACTTTAGAAAAACAAATGCCATTTCCTCCGTGGTACACGGAACTAGATCTCAACAGAAGATGAAAATGAAAACAATCCAGTCATCAGGACTCAAGGAAGACTGAAGTGCCTTTACTGATGCTTCTGCTCATAGCTCTTCCTTCCCCTTAGGAGGAATGTTCTCATAATTGAGAATTAAAATATTCCATGTTCTTTACAAAATCCAATACTATTTCCAAGTTGTCTGAAGGGTGATGTGGGAGAACTCATCTCAACTACAAACAACAAAGTAATATAATTGACTTGTTATGCTTTGGAAAAATACTAAATTTACATCTAGAAACATTCTTTCTTCTTTTCCTTTCCCCCTCTTCCCTCTCCCTTTCCCTTTGCTTCCTTTGTCTTCTCTGCTTCAGTTAATAGTTTTGGAAGTGATCTATCACATTGCTTTGATCAACTGAAATGTTACAACTTATATGAATCAAAAGAAAAGTGAGGGATTGGCCTTTCTTTTGTTCAGATGATGTGCCTGGTAACACAGATGGGGACTGTGGCCTCTTCTGTGATTGGAGATAAGGACTGTGTGTTCATAGGAGTCCCCAGAGCTTCCTCTTGCTTCTTGTGGTACGGAGAGCTGGGATCTACCCCTGTGCTTTGTATGAATCTTCCAGAAAGAGCACTGTGTACCTCTAAGTCCTCTAGAGGCTGATGGTGGGAGAATACCCAGAGATAACCAATTGTTCCTGATTTTAGAAAAAAAAAATATCACGTCTAACCTGTGCAGATACTTCTTACCTCTGCATTATAGTACAGTTTAAGAGAAATAAGTAGGTTGAACATGTGTCTTGAAGCCTTTGCTCAATATTACTCTGTAAGAGAGCCCACCATTGGTGCTCAGTTCTGACTTACCATTTAGTTTGGAAATAGGAGAAACTCATTTCAAACTCTTGACCTACCTGTCTTACTTTGCAAGGGATGTGATGATGGAGAATTAAAGGAATTAAAGAGATGTGGAATTAAAAGTGGACAATTTTATTACAGACGTACCATGATTGCATATCTTTCTTAGTGAAATCTGTAAATGAAAAGGAAACCTGGACCTAAGAAGAGGAGTCATAAAAGACAAAGAAGAACGCTGTGTGAGAGTGAGAGTATGCTGTATCAAGGCACTAACCCAGGACTCAGATGTCAAAGGGCATCAGTTCCAGTCCTTCTGTTTTGTAAATCAAAGTTTAATATATACATTTGTTCATCATGCATACATACATGCACACACACATGAGTGCATATACACATTGTATGTACACACATGCATACAAATATAGTCTATTTAGAAAATTGACAACTGGAAAAAACAAAAAGTTGGAAATAAATGAATAATGTTTCTATAATCCAAAGGTAATGGAAAATTACTGATATCTTTTATTTTATGTAGTTGTGATTTTCCTATATTTTGTATCTTCTTTATTTTTTTAATTTAAAATGTTAATGAACATTTTATATGCCTCTGTAAATTCTTTATAGATACAATTTTAAATGTATTTTAAGAGTGTACAGAATAGATAATTCCATGCGTTATTTAATCATTTCCCATATTTGGGGCTTTTGATTTCCCTCGCTCTTTCTGTCTCTCTTTCATTTTTTCCCTTCTTTCTTCTCTTATTTCTTCTCTCTTCTTTTCTCATTTTAATAGGACTCTGTGCCAAAACTTTGAGATATGCCTGTATTTTTAAAATTAATGGGAGTCCTTGCTTCAGGAAAATAATTATATCCATTAATTTTGGATGTTGAGAAAACTCATGACAGGAAAATAGGAAACACAGTGGCAATGACATCCTTCCAAAAAAAACCCTTGAATTTTGTTTACACGTGAGTGTGTATGTGTATACTTGTAAGTTAGTGTGCATATGCATGTGTATATGCATGCTTGTGTCTGTATATGCTTTTGTGTGTGTGTGCATGTGTGTGTAAGCATATATGCATGTTTGTGTCCATGTACCTGTGTGATAGATTAGAGGGACCAGGATGTCAGTTAGATGACAAGCTAGGCATTAGAAGGATATAAGTAGTTCTACCAAACAGAATTCCTAAAGGTATTTGCAATTCAGTAAGCTTGGTGACACCACCTCAGGGTTTTGGATTTAATGTGACAGTGTGGACACCTTTTTTCCAGCTTGACTGGCATGTAATTGACATATGACATTGTGTAAGTTTAAGGTGTATGGTATGATGATTTGATGCACATATATATTGAGAAATAATTATGGTGTAGACACCTCGTTCAAACCAAATGTCCTGATATCTGTTTGCCGTGAAGGGGAGGAGAGAAAAAGCCATGTGTTTAAACTCAAGGACTCTATTGATAATTGTGTGATATCTAGGTAATACCCATGGAAATATGTCATGTAGCCCCACACTGAGTATAACTCAGAAGGAGAGCATTACCTTCCTACTTCCCAGAGGCCACTGGGAAGAAACCATAGCATCACTGTGAGCACAGGTGATGGGACAAAGGCAGGGCTGTAGAGGCCAGTGAAGCGACAAGGGGCTTCAGACAGTGACAGCCCTGAGCAAGTTGGAGACAAACATAAGGTACTACTGTGGATTTTCATGAAATATTTTAGAAGAGCTAAGAGTCAGTAAGGCTTAAGTATTGGGGTTTAGATATCAATGTTAATGTAAATCTACTGATAGATTTGAGGAGATTTGGGTCATCTGACCAAAACCACCATAATTCATCTTTATTCATAAGGTTCTCCCTGCCCAGTATTTCTAATTGTTTTCTTAAAGATAGATTCTCAGATGACAACTTACCAGGTTTTTCAGTTTGACTTTACCCCCAAATAGACCCTGAGACAAGTAATTATGTATAAGAAATTTGTTTGAAAGATCCCAGGATGCCTAAGTGAGGAATTGGGGAAAATTAGGTGAGAAAAGAAGAAAAGCTAATTAAGGGTGCTGTAATGACTGGGTTATTTATGTGGGCAACTGGGACCTGAACTGGAAACCAGCCCACAGAGACCAGCAAACAAGGGAAGTCATCAGCTTGTACATACATGTACAAGTATGTGTCTTCTTTCTTTGAATGTAGCTTCAGGCTCATTAACTCTCCCATACCTCCAGGGAATGCCTCCTTGTAGCTGGACAGAATGATAGGAAGAGAAATGTGGGTACTTGAGGCGTCAAATTGTCAGCAGGCCATTCACTGCCGACCCACTGATGTGGGCCGAGGGGTAAGAATAGGGCATTGGCAACAACTGCCACACTGAATTTCCCACCTCCGCCTCCATTCCAGCATACTGTTCTTGTGACTAGGTGCCACATAGTTAAGATTGCCATTCCTTTGCTTTCTGCCATGTAGGAATCACCAGGTTCTAGGTATCTAGGATAAACTGTGTCTCCAAAGCTTTTCTCAATCTCTGTGCCATGGTTCTTTTAAGCAACCAAAGCATGAAGGCTGCTCTACGTTGAAGGTCAACTGTGGTATCAATTTCTCTTTGTAAAAAGGAGATATTTAAGCAGAAACAGGTTTGAAATATGTAAATGTGCTCCCATAGGCAGCCTGACTCTGAGGGTGGCCAAATAGACTTAGAGTTTGGCGCATACCTTTGAAGATTCTCTTTATTTCCACCTCAAATTCAAGTTGTCTGATGTCAGCATCTATTTCTTTACATAGCATTTCTTTTATTTTCCAGTTTTCTCTCTTTCTACCTCTAATAAATCAACCAACAAACAGTTTTACATGTCCTGTGCCCTGTCTTTCTTAGTCAAGCTTTTTGGGGACAAAAAAAAAAAAGAAAGACAAAGAAAAAAAAATAGTTTGTACTTCCTCAGCAATGTAATATAAATCTGTAGATGACTTTTTTAAAAAAACTTTATTATTATTATTATTATTATTATTATTAGTTACAGATGTACAAAACAATGCAATAGTTATCCTTTTCACCCCTTACAAAGTGACTACCCCTACTCCCTCCCCTGCCCCCCCATATCATACATATCTATTACAAGTCCATTGACTCCATCCCCACACTATATTCCACATCCCATGACTATATATGTGTTAAATTATAGTTGACATATAATATTATTCAGTGGCAGCTTCAGATGTACAGTGCAGTGGTAAGGCCACTACACCGTCCATGAAGTGGTCTCCCTGACAAGGCATGAGTCCTTCTGATTCCCTAAAAAAATATTAAAACATTATTGATTATATTCCCTAAACTGTCTCTTCTGTCTCTGCAGTAGTATTGTAGTTATCAGTTTATGTTGCCTCAACCCTTCCCCTTCTCCCATCCCCATCCGATCTAGCCCTCATCAGTTTTTCCTTTGTGTCTCTAAGACTATTTCTGTTTACATTGCTCATTTATTCAGTTCTTTAGATTCCACATATAAGTGAGATCATATGGTATTTGTCTTTCTCTGACTGACTTATTTCACTTAACATAATGTTCTCTAGGTCCATCCATATCGTTGCAAATGCTACGATTTCTTTCTTCTTTATAGCTGCGTAATACTCCATTGTGTAAATGTATACCACAGTTTCTTAATCCAGTCATCTACCGATGGACATTTTGATTGTTCCCAAGTGTAGATATCTTTTTAAAGAAATATAAACAGAGGTTATTCAGGTAATGATTTGCAAACTGGGAAACGTAGTCCTTAGTGTGAACAGAAACTATGTTCCAAAATGGAAGGGATACCACATGGTTTATAAAGACAAAAGCTGCAAGGAGCAGTTGATCAAAGAGGTAAGTTGATAGGGGAAACAACCATAATCTTACATCATTTATTTTCTGATTGGTGGGGGCAGCTGGACTTTCAACAGTTGGCTGACTCAGTGATCAAGAGAGTGGAGTTGTGAGATGAGAGCAATGGGTAATATATGATTAAGTAGTTTTTCAACCCAGGCCTTTATAACAAAAAGGCTGTCTTTGATCACACAATCATAGTACAGGGAATATTATTTAACAGTGATACAAGGAGTACAATTTATCAAACAGTACAATCAGCATTGGGGGGAGGGGCTGCTTGCTCTGCAGTTCCAGAGCCCAAAAGGGCTAAGTTATGCTCTGCCAGCAGCTTTGAAGCTCAAGGTGAAAAAATCCAAATTTTGGTCCACACGTTATGATATTAAAATTCTTATAAATTCTTACCACACACTCCTCAACACATAAAAATCTGGCTTCTACCTTCACCACTTCACTGAGGGTATTCTCATCATATTTAGCAAATCTATATTAGGAAATCTAACTGGCACTTTTTATTTTTATTTTATTTGAACTTACTGATTACTCTACTAACATTAAGACTGTTATATGCCACATAATGAATAACTCCACCTGTACAATTCATAAAGTTCAAGTTAAAAGCTAACTTTATCACCCCTCAAACCAGCCATACTCTCTTATCCTGCCCCAAATTTGCTCCTTCTATTATGTGTTTTCTGGTGACTATCATTACATCTGGCTATATCCTAGGCAAGACATGATAGAGTCATTTCAGACAATTCTCTATCCCTTCTTTTTCATATCCAATCAATCTTTACCGTTTTTATCTCCTAAATAAAATCTCTTTCTGAGGCTACAAAATAAGTTATTTAAAAAAACAATATTTCTTTGACACTGAACCTGTCTAATCTTTGGAAATTCCTGTCTCCCTCTAGATCTTTCTAAAGTTTTCCTAGTATTTCCAGTGGGTATCTCATATTTACTTCAAGAACTTGTCATCCCTTTGAGATCTGTAGTAGCCTCTTCCTTTATATCTTCAATTGCTTTGGAGATCAACAGTAAATTATGCCACTGGTATCATATTACAGGAGTCCCTAGGGCCACCGCTGCTGCCTTACAGAAATGTTGCTACTACTTGTGATGTCCATGTGATTTGTATTAAGGCTGTGGAAACTTAGAAATAAATGCACCAAAGTTTTCATCCTGGTATCCAGGAAACTGGTGTCATGATCCCTAGTCACTGTTGCTGCTGAGGCTGCTGTTGCTGTCAGTTAATGTCACTGCATGCCTGGTGACTGTCGTACCAGCAGTTTCCTAATGCATTTTTCTTCCTCATGATATTCTCTGGTCATTTGTTTAATTAGACTCTTGGCCAACTGTAGGATCCTGTCTTCCAGACAAGCCTAGACACAGCTGAATCTTGGGGCAAATGGGATTTTAGGCTTAAGGTTGGATTTCTGCTACATTCTGTTTCCAATAAAATATTTGACATTTCTTTAAGTGCCTTACCTGAAATTTCCAACTTGGAATAATAGGGACGAAATAAGAAATGATTTGACTGGGACACTCCTTCATTTCTTCTGGGAACAGACTCTCAGATACAGGGACGAGGCTGTGGATGCGACACTTTCTCCAGGCACCTAGAAGAAAATGCAGTAAAAGAAAAGCAAAGCCCTGGCAATACTTCATATAATTCCCACACTTTGGCAATGATAGATTATTTCTAGAGGTGACAGTCTTCACTTTTATCACCTGTCCCTCACATCTGGCAGTGAGACCTCCACTCACCTCTGGGGTCTTACTTGGCGGAGTGATATGTAAAAGCCCCTGTACATGTCTTCCATCCTTGGCATATGGGGTGACCAAGCTGCTCAGGCTAGGGCATCATCACTCGTTTTCAATCCTGTTGTGTACATTTGATGCTGGAGTTTCCTGAGAGATCAGACATAATGTTCTCCAAAGCCTAAATGATTGAGTTCTTCTCTTCATCTTCACACTTGCCACCTGGATCAGGGGTGAGGAGATTAAAATCCTTTGTGATTATTTTGGTGGATTTACTCATGTACATTTAGTACTTAGGCAATATCTCAAAATGATCTCCCTCTATCTGGAAAATAGCTGTACATTAGCCACTGACACTCCTGCCACTCCCACAAGGTCATCACAGCCAGCATTATCCCCATGTATCTGTGCACTGCCTCTCTTACCTGTTCTGCTGCCCTGGAGCCACAGGGGTGGACACCTAGAACCTGCATGTTCTGTGAAGGGGTAAGATATGTTGCTTTCATATGTGTTGTAACAGGTGATGCCAGAGGAAAAATTGAGTAATAGACACTTAGTGGTTTTCGAAATCAGTTAGTACTTACTACATTGACTGATCCTGTTAGCCTTGAGCCAAAGTTACACCTTGACTTTCTGTTCTCTTAAGGTGAACTCTATCTTATAGGATATTCCTCAATTTTCCATGTAAACAGACCTCTGATAAGTCTATTTCACTAGGTTTCTTGATATGTTTAGTCATCCCAGATTCCCAGTATATCTATCTCTATCTATAGGTCTATATCTATATCTATATCTATATCTATATCTATATCTATATCTATATCTATATCATCTATATCTATATCTATCTATATCTATATATTTCTTTTATAACTTCTCCAGTATTATTCCTACCAATTCCTGAAGCATAATGATGAAATCCCAGGCTAGACAAACCTGAGTTCAGATCCTGACTGCACTACTTACTAATTATGTAGACCTAGGCATGTTGATTATCATCCTGTCTTTTTCTAAGTTGGATCATATTTAAAATAAAAAAATAGAACAGTATATGCTTTGTAGGGTGATAGTGGGACTGAATGAGCAATGCATATGAAACACAAAGAACAGAAGCCAGCTCATAATGCATGCTCTGTAAATGTTACTTGCTATTATTGTTGCTACTTTTGCCCGGATTACCACAGAATTATTTTAACTGATCTCCTAATCTTTATTTGGAGCTTTTGAGTCTATTTTCCACATTGCTGTAAGAGTTAGTCATTCTGAAACTTAACTGTGATTATGTTGCTCCCCTGCTTAAAATCTTCCATTGATCTTCATAGTTTTCATCCTGGTGTTTAAACTCCTTAGCACAGTACACAGGTCCATCGTATTATCATGCTGACTCTCTAGTCTTATCTCCTGCCAGTCTGTCCAATACTTCCATTGATATTTAGCATAAACAAATATTTAGAATTCTTTGAATGCAGGGTACTCTTGTATATCTCCTTGATGTTGTGTGTATTCCTATTCATGGAACACTTATGTCCCCATTTTCCCCTCTTTGACTTCTACTCATTCTTTAAAACTCAGTGAAAGCATCACTGTCCCCAGGAATCCTTCCAGTTCTCTGAGTTTAATTGAGCGGACATTGCTGCCTCCTTAACGCCTACCGAACAGGCCAGTCCTAGCACTTATGTTGATTCTGTTAAACTGAAAGCTCTCCAAAGACAAAGAGCATGTATTATCATGTATCCTTAATGCTTATAAGCCATAAGAAACAGGAGATACTTAATGTTTGTTGACTAGATACCTGATAGAGGAAATGAATAAAATACCCAGGTAGGATTGAGAGGAGGGGCACAGTGACAGGCAGAGGAAGGACCAGAAGTTTCCCTCCCACACTTGGGTTCCACTTTGCATTGTTAGGAGGGTAAAGTGGATTTTGGAAGTGTCAAGGCTTTTATTAGATCTTAGAAGTATGTGGAAGGAAGGCTTTGGAGTTCCCAGATATTGCTGGCATAGGTTTATATTTGGGTTGAGTTGTAGAAAGTATTTAATGGTCTAAAACTGTCCTTCCTCCAGGCTGTGAAAAATAGCCAAGTTACTTATTTGTATTTAAGAACCTCCTTAGAACAAATGTCAAATATCTGATATATTGTATTTCAATGATGTTATTTTATTCTATAAGCTTCTCAGAGTCATACATTCTCTCCTCTCTTATCCCCTCTAACAAATGAATGGGGTTGCCTAATGCGTATTTGCATATGAAATGATAGGCACATTGCATAATACAGTGTGGTGAAAATGACTGAAGTCTGAAATGAATTTTTATGAAAAGAAGCATTAAATTCATATTTGTGTGAAGGTTATTATATAATTCATTATTGATTTTCTTCCTACAAAATTTTCTGATAGTGCACAGTTTGTTAAAAGGCAAACAAGTGCTAAAGACTATAATATATTATTCAATACGTAAAAGTCTTTATCTCTATTAAGTAAATGTGGTTTTAAGCTTTTATTAGAAGCAGAATTTCCCACAGTTGTATTTGACCTAATAACCACATTATTTGATAACATTAAAAACTATCCAATAATTAAAAAAAAAAAAGTACATGGCAGTATTATCCAAAAAGGATGTAAACAACTTTATGGCTTTGCCATGAATGTAATATAGTAGTTCACAATCTCTGCTGCTGCAATTCAATTATCGACTTTTTAATAAAGCGCATCATCAGTAAATTGAAAAAAATGGTTTAAGGCAAAAATATTTTGAAAGAATACCATAAACACTGGAAACTGTAAAATTGTAAACATTAAAAGCTTATAAATAGGGCTTTGTAGGAAGTTAATTTGGCTGTTTACACTTGTTAGAATAGGTGTATTTGGTGAGCACTTAATAATCATAAAAAAAGAAATATTTGAAATTACCTTGGTTTTTTAATTGGAATAATTTATGATGATATTATCACATTAAATTGTAATAAAGCATGATGAATACAGAAGGCTATATATAGACAATTTTAAACTTACAGATGCTATATTCTCCTAAAGTTCCTTTGTATATTCATTGAATCAGACTTTAAAATCACAGTGATTCAAGTGGTAGTTGGGTTCCCAGATCAGCAAATGAAATTGACTTCCTTAGGAAGTAGAGTGCTGCATGTTAAGACACCTCTCCATGGGAATGTACATTAAGCATTTTGGCTGGAGTATAAAGAACACATCTTGTTTTGTTGCAGTGGGAGTAAAAATTACCAGCTGTAACTCACAGGGTTGTTATAACTACAGTGACCATATGTCCTGAATGTTCTGAGTTGGCTCTGATAGCCTGTCATGTTGAGCAGCAGCCACTCTATAATGTGAGCCCCCCGAGACAGTTACCATGGTCATTCAACACCCCAGCTTGGTGCTTAGAATACAGCAAAACACAATAATAAAAAATAACAAAAACCAAAAAAAAACAAAAAATGCTACTCCTTCCCTATAGCAGTTTTTATATAATGGGGGTTACACAATCAACGTATGATACAAAAAATTACTGCATGTAGGGCAAGTGTTCCAAAGGGAAGGGCCAGGATACTAGGTAAAAAGATAAGGAAGAACTTAATATTGTCACGGTTTAGAGTGCTCAGGAGAAGTGTCCATGCAAAACTGGAACCTACAGGAAGAATAGGAGTTCCCTGAGTCCCTAAATGGCGGAAGTGAAATAGTTGAAGCCCCTAAAGTACAAGGTTCAGTATATCCGATGAGTTGAGAGATGGCCTACAAGTAACAAATGAAAAATGTGACAGTGGGTGAGACTAAGAAGGGAATCAAGTGCTAGATGGTGCCAAGCTTTTCTTAGATGCCTTACTAATGATCCTGGACTTTATACTAAGGGCAATGGGAAGCCATTGGAGAGATTTAGTAGAAAAATGTCTTGACTAAATTCATATGCATTGACAATAAATGCTTCCCTGAATTAAGTTGTTGAATTGTCTGGATAAAAGCGGCGGTGGATCTAAAGGCGGTCACTGCCAGTGGGAGTGTGCTCACCGATCCCTTCGGTCCTGGGGCACGCCAGCCACACAGCCCTGTTTTCTGGCACTGGTGAGTCCCAGCAACTACTTCCGTTGACAGCACTTACATGGTGTCATGTCCATTTTCATTTGTGTATCACCAAAACCTTTTAGTTGTCCAGTCCATATATTTAAATAACATGACCAACAATGCCAGTGTTCTCAATATTAAGGGGCTTCTAGAGAAGCAAGCCTTTCAGGTCAAAAATTGGAACAGTGGTAGATAAGCCAGGATGATCAGTCATTCTGCTGACAAGGCAGCATCATTTTGTATAGAATCTTGGGCAGCAGCCACCCAATCTATTCTTATGAAGTCCTGACGATAGGAAACTCATTACTTCCCATGATAGTCCATTCTACCATTGCATTTATTTAAAATTTTATTTTTATTAATTGTAAAATTAATACAAACTGATTAAAGACATTTTAGGAAGTAAAGATCATTTGAATCCAATCCTATTTTATTTTTTCATGTTTGATCATCTCTGACTTTTACAATTAAAAAAAAACAAAAAACAAATTTGAGTTAGAATTTATCTCCCATAGGAATAACACACTAGTCTTGGTTTATTTCTTGGGGCCACAAAGAACCATTATCTCGTATGTCTCTGAGAGCGTCTCCTTTCAAATATTTGACTATAGGCATTTTAGACCACTGTCACTTAGAAACTTCGAACACCCATAATGTGGTTTATATGTGTATATGTGTATTAATATGTACACATATGAATATATATTCAAATGTATTCCCTTTTTCATATCTAAAAATAATATTAATTCAGCATACAAAGAAATATGTTTGACAAGCGTATTCAATTTTTTCTAAATTTTAAAATATAGATATCTTTAAGGCTTCAATCTATTGTCAAATTTATATCTTATTTTTTTTTTTACTTGCCAGACAATGTAACAGATATTTTAAATATATTTTTAATGGCTAAAAATCTAGTTTCTGACCATATGGCAGCATGGTCAAGTACCAGAGGTGGGAATTATAATTACTGTGTCTCTCAATACAATATACTGTGGTTTTTAGATACCAAAATTAAGATATATTTCTTTTGTGGCTCATTCCAAATAAAAACATTTTTGTCACCACATAGTCCTTAAATTTCAGTTTGGAAAATACGTATTTAAGACTCAAAATCAGATACTATGTAAAAAGACCTTCCTGAAATGAACCACTAAGGTTACATGGATAGGATTGTTAGTATCATAGAAAGGAATAAATGATTTTCAACTCCATGTTATGTGAAACGTGATTCCTCCTTCTCCCTTGCTATTCTCTCTTTTATGTGTGTTACACGCTCATCTTAGTATTTTGAACAGAGAAGAACAAAGAACAGTTCAGCCTTCTAGTGTTTAGCAAATCAGGCAGTACAGTTTGAATTCTAGACCTATTAGCTGAAATTAAAATTCTGTGTTATTGATGAAATTTCTGTTTCCCCTTTGCATGAAGTATTAGAAGCTAAGTTAAACGTTAAAAGGCAATGGAATGTCATATGAATCAGTGAAATCCTGTTATAGTCATGGCCTCAAATTTCAGATGGATAACCTAAAGCTTAATGAATAGAACCATAACTTTGAGTCCCAGATGTTGGTTTTGATTTAGGAAATTATTCAGTGTCACTAACTTTTGCTTCTTGACTAAATACAATTTTACTCATAATTGTTTATTTAAGAAAGTTCTGAATTCTTTGGTGAGAAGGTCCTTTATATTGTTATTTTTTGTTCTGATAATGCATCAAGTTTTATAGAGATTATCTCATGGAACTTAATTGAAATCATATGATTGGTGGGGGAAAAAAACACTAAAGGGAGACATATTATGTCATCTTAGGATCTTAGAGTTCCTTTAATTCAAAACAATAGATTTAAAGGAAAATGAGGAAAAAGAAGCTAAAGATGAATAAAAGGCTGGCTGGGGGGTTATGTGGCTAATAGCTAATGAAACTGGAACTATGACATGGGTAGATCTCCTTTCTACAATCATAGTGTACTATCAATTTGATTACTCCACAGATTTCCCTTATGTTGAACCTTAGGTTGGCATTTGGGTCTTTGAGTTTATTTAGACTAGTCACTTACAGGGGTAGGGATTGGAATGAGGGTGAAGAGAAAGGTTTTTGAAATCACCCAAAGAATTTCTTCAACATAAATTTCAAAGGACTGCTGCCTTAATCTAGACTCCCATGAGCAACCCATTCCCCACCCACCACCAGACACATACAATTTTGATATACCTTCAGGGTGGGAAAAAGATGTAATTTTAAACTTGAAACCTCCCTCGGCAGTTCTGATATGAACTCCCTGCCCAGGATTGAGAACAGTGCTCCAGGTAAATATATTATTGTGGACTTGAACAACAACAACAACAACAACAAAACACATAAAACATTGGCTTAAAAATGAATTTTAACACATAAAAATGTATGATTAGTCTAGGAAGTTTACAACTGTGTATTCATATATGTTTTTCATTTGTTACTTTTATCTATTTATGTTAGATTTGTGAAGTGAGAAAATCTCTAAATAATCATCAATATTTAAAAACAAATAACTCATGATCCTCTCAAGTTAACTCTACTAATCAGAAATTGGACTAACCCATTGTTTCACCACTCACTCTGTAGCCAGGCTATGCAGTCAAGATTAAAGGCAGTACCACTTCCCTAAGTGCCACCAAGGGAAGAGACCAGATTGGAAGTCACTGAAAACAGACAACATGGACGCCAGGTTCAAGTGGTGGAGCATTTATAGCAGGAGGAAATAAAGAGTGTATAAGATCTAAACCCTTGCAAGGCATTAGGCCCCCCATGGCCAGTGCATCTACTCTACAGCCATCTAGGGCAATGTAGCTGTACCTCCCACCGCCACTTAATGCTGCAGTGGAAGGATCCCTTCCCTCCTGAGTTCCTCCCTCCCATCCCCCTTTCCCCCCAACTCCTGGAACCTAAAAAACTGTGTAGATCAATGTTCTCAACCCTGGACAGGGAGTTTATATCAGAATTACCTAGGGGACTTTTTAAGTTTAAAATTACATCCTTTCTCTATCCTCAAAGTATATCAAAACTTTACATGTTTGCAATTTTCTGTAAAACTGGGGGCATGCCTGAGAGCCAATAACTCAAGTGCTTAAGCAGAACAAATGGGTACATGGTGAGTGTGAGCCAGGAAGAAATATTCTTACACAAGGCAATAAACCTACCATGGACTGTGATGATTCTTTATATCTTGGTAAGAAAGTGTCCAAGCCCAAGGCCCATTCTTAGGTAATCAAGTGGAGTTCAAAGTCTGCATGCATGCCCAAGAGGGAGAGGCCAGAGTCCCCTGAACTATCAAACGCTGCTGCTACGTCCATCACTAGGTGAAGGCTGGGAGGACACCTGATCCTACATTTCCTACCCTTTGGACAGGGGTTTTCAAAAGTGCCCCTATAACTTGTTACTAACATTTAATGATGAATTCTGATGAAGACCAATAGCAAATATCACCCTGCTCCCAGCAGTACAGGTTCCTCAGCCCATGTGGGCTCTAATGAGTGACTTCCCCTTAAGCTACTCGTTTCTCGTGACACCAGGCCTCTGACAAAACTTGAGGCCTCATACAGTCACACTCTAAGCCACTGCCACCACTTCGGAAACCTAAATCCATTTCAGCCCATGGACTGAAATGGACTCAGATTTCATAACCACCACTCACAATTCAAGTTATCGTTTTTCTCTCTTGCACTTACTGTTTCCTGTCCCACAATTTGCCTAGTCATCTCCTCCTTCCATTATAAACATTCTCTGCAATATTCAGGTTGTTGAGAGACTCTTTCTTCTTCCTTCCGTTTGCCTTAAATGGAACGTGATTACACACCCTCTGTAGGAATCGCAGGTCGAGACTGCTCATGTAGCCTCCCCAAACTTATATGCATGGATCTTGGAGGTAAGAGCAGCATTCCCATTGCTCCTTAATGCTTTCCCCTCCTACATTCTACTGTAAAAATTCCGTCTATTTTGACACTCAGACCATCAGGGCATCCACCTACCATTCTATACCGTGGCTTGTCGTGATACTTTTATACATTCACAGTGAATGCTGGCACCCAGTTCATGGTCTCCCTCTATCCACCTTAATTCTTGCCACTGAAATTTTATGAAGGTCAAGACTTACCAAATCCAATGCACATTTTTTTTTTGGTCTTCATTTATTTGACCTCCTGAATCATGCATTCTCACCAAAAGACTAGGATCCCCATCTTTCCTGGTCCTCTCCCAGTAGGTGAGGTGGGGAAATTATCAATTCCTAGGGCCCATTTTGCCACTTCTCAGACACAAGAAAAGTCTATGAAATAAAATACATTTCTTAATTTTTATAAGTTAAGTGTATTCTATCATTGTAAGTATCACATGAGGTGTGCAGGGAAGGTATTGTTGTAAACACATGTTAAATGAGAGAAAATGTACTCTCAAAGAGAATAAGTACTTTGCCCCAACTCTTAAAAGATGGCAGAAACCAAAGCCAGCACTCAGATCCCCTTCTGATGGCTCCTTCCACTGTGACAAGATGTGTTAATGAAAGGATAAGGGTATACAAAAAGACCTCGTAAATGAATATTAAATTCAAATTCTTATTTGTATTTATGACTCAGCAGCATATGGTGGAAGCAACTATTAAAGAACAAATTCTGAAGTAGATTTCCCAGACAATCTTGCATTCAGAATATTCTTTCAGAGCCTATTTAAATGTATTTAGATAGGGTGACATGACTTTCCATCTGTAATTTCTATGTGTTTTGATATGAAAGAAACACCCTGTGAAACTTGCAATTAAAAGAAAGTAGGATAATAATTTTTATGTAACCTCTGTAGCAGAAGAATCTTAATGGTGGATAGTAAAATGTTAAAATGAGATATATTTTAATTAGGTAATAATAGCAAGCTTTGTTTATTAACTACTCGGAAGGTTGTAATGAGCTGTGAATTTCTGAGGGCTCTGGCAAAGAAATGAGAACATTTAACAATTTCAAGAACTAATCTCATTATGGAGAAGTCAGTCTTGCACATGCTTATTTAAAAATGAAGGAGAAATGGAAAGCTTTTCTGCTGGCTCCTTCCGGCATATCTTGAATATAACTTCCTTTGTTCTTTTATATTTCTGAAAAATACTATTTTTATACCTAAACACTTGTAGGCCACGTTACCTGTCCAAGAATGAACATAATCAAACTGAATCATCTTTTTGAAGCATAGGATTTCAGAAAGATTTTCTGCGTTTGAGGTTTTTCTCGAATCTCTGTCTTGGCATTATTTAGGAGAAGACTGCTGTAGTTGATGAGTTTTGTTTTTGTTTGTTTGTTTTTGTTTTTGTTTTGTTGTTGTTGTTGGGGAAGTAGCTCCATCACTTCTAGATCCAAGAGGGAAAACTCAGGCTGCTTAAACAAAAGGTGACCAGAATCCTACAAATTGCAGAGCTAGTCAGATCAGCAACATGATTTCAGCCCAGGCAGATCAAGATCCAAAGTCCACAGCCTTTCAGCCATGTAAACCAAATTTAATATCAGTTCCTCCTGATTACCTCATATTGCCACATTGTTACTGAAATTAATTCTTCAAATGCAACTTCACTGGTATGTCCTCAGGGGTAATACAATCTTTTCTAAAAAGGTTAATTGTCCAAAATTTTGATAGGAAAATAAATAATTATACATTCTCTTGTCACGTGCATTGTCGAAATATACCTTTGTATCAAGATTTTTATCTTCTGGATAGTTGCAGGTAGGTATAACAATGGAAAAAACATGTATTTTTAACCTCTTCTCTTAGTTGATCTCTAAGGAAACCACATTTTGCAAAAATGCATGTCCTATTGTTCCCAAGTTTAAGCCTTTTTTTTTTTTTTTTTTACTGGTAATAACACAAAGTAATTTTATTAGAAATAAAATAGATTTAACTGGTAATCTTAGCAGAATAGTTATAACAAGTCATATATAATAAAATAGTATTTCTGATATTTGTGAAATGGATACTTTATACAGCCAACTGGACTTAACCTTTCTATTTATCCTTAAAAAATGTATAAAGATTCTTATATTTAACATTTCATACTTATATCATTTATTTTAATGGGGTTTCAACTGGTATAAGTTGTAGTGTTCTACTAATATTTTATCATTAGAAAATCACTGAAAGACAAATTCCTCATGGAGTATTTCTATGGAAATAGTTGCCAAGATCATAGAGGAAAGCATGTAGCTAATTTACCCATCAGCACACACAATATTATTAGCTGACAAGCTATGGGACAAGTCTAGACTAGATTTTAATTTTGTCGCAAGCAGTGGTGGCAGTGTTATTGGCTTCTTATCTGCTAGTACAAATTTTGCTTATCTGAAAAGTTTGGTTTAGATTATGCCAAAAACTATCACTTTTCAAGTTTATTTGGTGTAACTATTCAGAATCTATTTGTACAAATCAGGGTTTAAAAAGCTGAGATAGAATGAGGTTTTTAACTCTATACACAAACTGATGTTAATGATATACCAGTAGATTATTCACTCTTAAGGAAGCTTCATTCTCAAAGATACAGCAACCAAGTACAGCACTTGCAGTATCTGCCCCAGACACTATGCTCCGATGTTAACATCAACACATTCCGATCACTTTGGATTGTTAGATCGCTTCTTCAGTTTGTCTCTAGCGTGTAATCCAACCTGGGTGAAGCTTGATTCTGTTAGTCTTCTTAGAAAGTCATATAAATCATACACCAGCATACTTCATTTAAATGGAAGTTCTAGGTTTCTTAGCGCTGGGATCTGTTTAGGGTCACCCTGGACAATAAAGGACTCTGCAACGTTCACTGAAGTATGATTAGCTTTCAATACTGTGATAAAAAAACAAATTAGCATGGAACAACTTGAAAATGTTAAGCATAAATTTCAGAGCTTTGCAAAACCTAAAAATTAAACATGGAAGTATTAGTTTAAATAGTAATAGTAATAAATAAAAGTGTAGTAATAGTTTCCCTGATCGGCTCCCTGACATTTGAATCTTGTGTAAAATTGATTTGTTCCAATTACCATTTATTTAATATATTTCAACTAATTAAATATGGTGATAGTTTTTTAAAAATTAGATCATGTCCATACGCCATAAAAATGACATGAACATCATATTTTCAATAATGATATTGTTTTATTATTAGACACTAAGAAGGATGCAAAAACCATCATAACGTACAGTTATCATTCAGAAGTTGAGTTCAATATTAACAGTGTCAAATTACAAAGGTATAGCTTTAGCAGAACTCTTTAAGGTTTCAATCTTAAACAGTAAACACCCTGTCTATCAGATGAATTTATTCAGTTTTGTGTGGATTTTCCTGCTAATTTACCATGGAGAGACCACTGGAGAGCCATGCTATTCAGAACTGAATGGTGCATGTATATAATACTAAGTTTCTCCTATGCATGACATAGGTAGCTAATAACATACACCCTTTTGTACTTTGGGGTTTTAATTTGAAAAGTCTTTACCTGTGAAAGTTGTAATAACAGTAGAATGACAACTCACATACACTTCACTTCGATTTACCCATTGCTAACATTTTGCCATATTTACTTTGTCTCTCTTTAAACATTTCTTTTTTCTCCTATTAATCTCTCTCTTCCTTCCTTCCTTCCATCCATCCTTCTTCTCTGTTGTATTCCTTTTAATTTTTTTTTTTTTTTTTTTTTTTTTTTTTACTTTCACCTTGTTTTAGAACCATTTCAAAATTGGTCTCAGATATCAGGTATCCCATTAACTACTTACTTCAACATGTATTTCACCCAAGAGCAGACATTCCCATAAATAACAATTCAATCATAACCCTAAGGAAATTTAGTTTTTTTCCCCCCCAATTGTTCCAATACTGTTTTATGTAGCTCCCTCTTCCCATATATGATATTTATCACATCCTTTTTGTTGCCTTGAATCTAGAGCAGTTCACCACCTTCTTGTGTCGTTTTACATGTTGACATTTTAAAAGAACCTAGGACAGTTGTTTCGTAGAATATCCATCAATTTGGATTTGTCTGATTGTTTTTATATCTACTCTTAAAATGTAAGAACATTACATAATCTCTATTACGATCCATGGTATCATTTCTACAGTCTTTCCAAAACATTTATGACATTTTTTTTTTAAAATAGGAGCTTATTTTATTTATTTTTTTTAAAGGAGCTTATTTTTTAAAGAATTATATGCATTCGATGTGCTAATTCTCCATTTTTGTCCTTGAGTTTGAGAAAACTTCCAGATTTCAATTTTTTTTTCAAAAAATATTTAGTCTACTCTCTATCACTACTTTTGGATGAGACCTGGTCCTAAGGATTGATAACATTTGGTTCTGTTGGTCACAAGAACTTCAATATTAAAAGATGAAAATCAGGTCACTGGCCTTTTCTTGTTTAAAATAAGGGGTGAATCAATTCATAATCAAATAATAATTTATGGTATCACTATGAAAGTATATCTAGGCATTTATTATGACAGAAATAACAAAACTTTTAGCTTTTCAGTAGCTTACAGTAAGCTAGGAGAGAAGACACACACACCCACACACACACGTACAAAATACTCAGATGTAAGATTGTAAGTGCATAGATATGTGAACAAAATGATAGAAAAATATAGGACAGATAACTTCTCATACTGCCTGGAGAAGAATGGGGTGGAGGCTGGGGCATCATGACAAGCTTTCCATTCGAGACTCCACTTGAGGTATGGCAGCAATCAGTGTGGTGGTCACATGTTCAAATTTTGATTTGCTAAGGCTTGGCTTTGAATTCAACTGTGTAATCTTTGGTAAAATACAATAACTTCCTGACCCACAGTTTACTTTCTATTAATTGGGAATAATAATACCTATCCTGTGATGTTGTGAAGATTGAATAAGATAATGAAAACGTGTACCCAAAGTAAGTGTTTAATAAATGTTAGCTCTCACTAGAATCGTTCCTTACCTATGAATGGCAGTTCCTTTTACAGAGAAATAGAAAATGTCATAAAACTATGGCATGTATAGTGTGCTTCAGAGAAGGGTAATTTTTTTTTTTTTTGTAGTCAGCAGGTCCATCAGGAAATTAAGGCTGCAAAGTTTGGCCTCAGATTTTGTAGAACTATGTTCACTAACGAAAAAAGACAGGGTATAATCTTTTCAACTGTCATAGATTTGCAGAAAAGAAGACTGTCAAGATAAGATCTGTGTTTAAGTAAAATCAATCTAGGGGCAGTGTATGTGATGTATTCACTGGATCTTTTTAACCTAAGAAGTCACAGATGACTTGAATGCTATGTAGACACATATAAGGTACAGGAATTATAGGCTTCTGAAAGTAATTTAACCACAGCCGGGAGCAGAAGGATATGATTCACTGGGCCTTGAAAAAAAATGTTAGAACTTGTAATTATTTCTACTTCACTTTGTAAACTTCTGTTTGTATATTTAAAAATGTATACTGTGCTTTAGCAAAATAAAACAGGCACATTGTTTATAAATGAATGAATGAATAAATAAATAAATAAATAAATAAATAAATAAATAAATGCACATATGTTGTTAGTGCACACGCAAAATTGTTTTACTGAGAGGTGAATGATCCTAAGTGTTTTGAGACCTTTACTGCAGAGGATCTAGTTCAGAGTTTGAGGACATCTTGAAGTAGGAAAGCTAGTTAGTGTAGAGTCTCAGAGGTTTTGATGAGATTTAATGAGGATTTGACCTAGGTTACTAATACTGGAATTGAGAAAAGGGCTAAACTTGAAAGCTGAAAATATATTCATCATCAAAAGCTTGAAAGCCATAATACACTGTGGATATCTTTGCTTATCTAGAATTTGGAGGAGAGTAGTAAGAGATCAGCTGAGAGATGCTTGAAAATATATCTGACACCTGTCTTGGGCAATCCTAAGGAATGGGGGTTTTATATTAAAGACAAACCTGGTTCTTATTATAGCTACCAGATTGCCAGTAAAAAGTAAAAGGACAGTAATATATATTCAGTTTAGATGTGGCTCTGTGAGAAACAGTTGATTGGAGTAGATATTTCTACTTCATTACATGAATTGTGTGGTGATAACTCACTTAAAATAATTAAAGTATCAATTAATTATGTTACTTTATGGAGAACAAAGCTATATGTTTTATTGCTATACAGTCAACAGGTTAAGGATAATTTTGAGGAATGTTTTTACATATTGTGTCTGAAGGAGTGGACATTTGCTGAGTCACAATGAGCAAGGAAATACGATTTTTATGAAAAAAATCAAATATACATAAAGGGTACGTATTTATTTGTTTGATAAAATGACAGTAATATGTTATCCTCAATCCTATTAGTATAGAGTTCTTTGATTTTGTCATATTCCTCTGTCAAAACATGAAGAGTCTGTCTTCAAAATGGGAGAAGGATAAGTATTTTTAAATCATGCTTTTTTAGGTAGATCTTCTTTATACTAATACAATTAGAGCAAAGCAAGGCTTGGAAAGTTATACTGTACATAACAGAGCAACATTTTCTAGAAACTTATTTATTAGTCATTTATCATTTATTTAGTCAATATTTCATTTGTTCACTCATGAAATATTTATTGGATATCTACTTTGGACTAAGAATATGGTAGGTCTGTAAGTAATGTAAACAAGACAGAAAAGAATCCTGATTTTATGAAAACTAAATCCTAATGGGAGAGTCAGAAAACACACAAGTAAGTACATAAGTGATATTAATTACAGAGTGTTCTAACAAATGTTGTGAAGTTAATAAGCAATGATATGATTGAGAGTACCTGAAAGGAGTTGTAGTGTGTGCCTACTTTATACAAAATGGACAGAGAAGGTTTCTGAAAACAGGTGACACTTGAAATTTAAAAGATGAGGACTCATACCCCTCTTCCAAATTTCTGTTCTTCATTGAAACTAAAAAAAAAAAAAAAGTCTTATCCTATATGATTTTCCTTCTGTCTCACAAGCAAAAATAAGTAAAATGAAATGCAAAAATCATCTCCCTCAAACAACCCATGATGAACCTCCTCAACATATAACTCTACCTCCTCTACAGGCCTCCTCTATTTATTCTTTTCTACATGTTCTCAGATGAATTCTCCAGTTATTGCCACATCTTTTCTAGTATAGCTTAACTTTTTGGTTGCTGTTTACCGCCGTTCAACCAGCTTGGCAAGGGGCCTGTAGCTGAAGAGCTCAGTGAGAAACTAAAGGGATATCATCAGATGTTAGAGTGAAAGAGAGCATGTGAGACACATTTTAATAAAGTTTTTCACTGTGTAATTTACATTTTATCAAAAAGGCTACAATATATACTTTGGCACCCAGTGTCCCTTTCCATCCAGATCTCAATCCTTTGTCTTCTACTCCTTTCATTGAGTTGTCATGCATTTCTTTAACTCTTGCTTTTGCTCTTGTTATTTCTGATTCAAACTGACTGTGCTCATCAAGGTGTTCTCTATTTAATCAGAAAGGAGGACTGGTGTTTCCCTTGGTTACTTTTCTTCTTACTTATAATCTGCCAAAAAGTGCTTGACTTTACCATAGCAGAAATAAACAGCAGGTGTTGCTGTGTCCCAAAGTCCTCAGCTGACAGAAGTCTGTTAGACTATCTGTCCCCACATATAGGTTCTGGTATATTCCAGGAGATTAGCACTAAGTGGCAGAGAAATGCTGTCATTGACCAACATTCATGAACATATGGTAAATTTGGAGATATAATCCATAAAATTTGCCCCAGACTAGTTCTGAGGGTCTTTTGACAGAAAGTGGAGAACTATTTCTATGCATGCTCATGAAGACCTACACATTTCAGGCTTCCTTCCTGTTATATGTTTTTTTTCCTACATTAGCTTTTCTGGACCCCATGGCTCTCTCTGGAACCTGTGGCCTGAGGTCTACTGTTTGACCATATCCCTGAGGACTACCACAAAAACCTCCTTTGCTTCATTTTTAATTAAATTTCTTAATATTGACAATGCAGGGATCCTCTTGGGATTCTGGGAAAAAGTCTACTTTTTTCTACAACATATCCTTTACATTTCTTTTGCACTGACTAGACCCAGCCATTCCATTTCTCCAAATTGTTGTCTAGCACAACTGTGTGATCTGCTATTAAAGAGCCTTACACCTCATCACTATATGGAAAACTTCTCCCTTTCTTCTGACACATTTTTGTGAAATGATGCCATCAACTCCCTGTTTTACTCCAGCATTTTTTTTTTTTAAATTTAAGCTACTGGGAATTCAGACATGGAAATAGAAGTCAGCAGCTCTAAACCCTAAAACTCTTTTAAAGGCAAAACCTATAATATTCCTCTTAATCTCTTTTGATTCTCAGTCTCTGAGACCTGCCACTATTATAGTATTTCAGTAGCACATTCTCTTTCCCAGGCCTGGAATGTAATTTCTGAAAACTTCTCCAGTTTCTTAAGGGAAGGATTTTTCTGTCCTCTGAGGTCTCCGAGCACCAGTGAATCAGACTTTAGCCTGTGAAGCCAAGAAAACGCCCTAAAACTACTCAATTGTACCTACCACAGACCTCTTCTCTTTTACTAAGAAAGGTTCAGATGTTTCAATAAATTATGTGTCTGTAGATGTGGCTTAAACACTAATTTCCATCCTGCAACCTTATGCGGGAGTTTCTTAAATTTTATACTCTGGCAATCTCACATAGTTCTAAGGCTCTCTATTCCATTTAATATATCTAGTTCAAATCAGGCATGGTCCCAATCTCAGAGTAATTCTTACAATTTGCCTCTCACTTTAATATGGTACTCGAAGTTCAATCTAATCATGGCTTATATCTGCTATGTCTTGTCCCCCAAATTCAGCAGTCTTACTTGCCTAATGAAAGGGCAGCCTTGGCTCACTAGAGTTATTTAACTGGGCATTAACTTTATGTCTAAAATTCCGTAAGTCCTTCCATGAGATCCTAGTTGAATAAAATTGTCTTTTTTTCTTAACATTAAGAACAATCAAATTATGCTGTAGCATTAAAAAAGAAAAATTGAAGAGAAATGCTGTATTTGGGGGAGATTCAGAGGTTTTCAAAGGATATTGTACAATATGCAGCATAACTATTATAAATACCTCCTTTTTGTCAGTCTCATTTCCCATCGCAGCTGCCCAAATCTCAACTTTTCTCTTTGCCTTTCTTCTCTTTTCTTACAAATAAAAATCCCAAACACACTTGTCCTCTTTCTCACAGCTCCTTCCTTCTTTTAGCTCAGCTCTTCCCCTACTGTTTTTACCTTCTCACCTCCTTCGGTACCACTAAAATACTCTTCTCCATGTTTCCATGCACTTTGTTACTCCAATTCATTTAACCACCTTCTGAATTTCTTTATCTCTTTTCCAAACCTATTATATCTCACTCAATACAATGATGTGTCCTGAATGAAATGTATACGAAGGATCAAAGAAAAATACTACCTTAGGATGAAGGTAGTATTTAGCTGTATATTCTTACATTTTGACTGTTTTTATCTTTATCACATTAATACAAATTCCATAACTCCAAAACAACTTATAAACATGTAAAAAAAATGACACCAAGGAAGACTCAAGTAACTGATGAAAACTTCTTAGCATTCAGACTTTAATAGGGTTTCTAATTTCCTTCTTAACATACGTAAAGAGGATCCAATTAAGCATTCTTGACATTTAAATGCTGAAAGCAAAACAAGAAGTCAATTTACACTTCACTCAGAATAAGCCAAAAAGGAAAAAAAAAAAAAAAAAAGAATCCTCCCACCTCTATCTATCCAGCTTGCCCTCCCCTCAACTCCTGAGGCATGCTCTTACAGACAGAATGCTTCCCAAGAAACATCCAGAAATATGAGAGAAAGCTAAATAAATGAAAAGAACAGGAAAAAGGAGAAAAACCAGCCTATATTTTGAAGGATAAATATGGAAAGATTATGACTCATTAAGAAAAAAAGCAGTGTACAAGAGAGTTGAGCTAGAGAAGTAATAAATGAAAACAAGGATACATTTAGGAGATGCTGTTTAATTTTTAATGGACGTCATCAGCTAATACAGTAATGTTGGCTTGTGAACATACAAAGTTTGTGCAGCAGAATTTCCTCACTCCAGGGCAATGTGCCCAGAACAGTTGCTTACTACATTCTTTATGCCTTTCTCATGAACTTTTTTTCTTCGTATTTGGTCTACTAAAATACAGTATCATCTAGAAAAAAATAAATAAATAAACTGAACGTTTCTTTTCTCATTAGAATCAACCTGTCTAAAACAAAATGAGATTTGTTTGTTTTCCTAAAAGTAAGATAGGGCTGGCCCTTTAAGAACAATAGCAGTTTCATCTCTGTCTGAATCTGATTGTTGCAACTGACACAGAGAACTGTGAAAGAACAATTGCAAACAAACATACATAAAACCTGTAACTGTGCAAAACAAGCACAATTAAAATTTTTAACTTTTTTATTGAAAGGCACATTTAAAGGCTGCTCTCTCTATTCATATCATCTTTTTTCCTACCCATCATTTTTTCCCAAGAATATCTTAAGGCCTTCTCTTACTTAAGAAAACAGGGATGAAATTTCCTTTCTGTCTTAAATATATTTGCCCCTTGCTATCTTCATTTTCCTGCTCTCTGTCTCCGTATGGGTGTCCCCCAACTACTGTAACCCACACCCTTGCATTTCTCATCTAAGAATAAAACATTACTGTTCTTACTGTCTTACTTTCGATTAATACAACCCCATCAGCAAGTTCCCTTGTCTCTCATATATTTCTTTTGTGTCTTTCCCTCATCCTCTCTCAGTGTTTGGACCATTAGACATTTTTCTTCTTTCTACCATTTCCAAAAAAATGGCTTTATTTGAAAACTTCTTTTTTTTTTTTTTTGAGGGCAGTGTCACTGGCCCTCATATGTGGGACCCGAACCGGGGCAGCTGGCATCCCAAGCCAGTGCTTAACCAATGCGCCACTCAGCCAGCCCGAAAACTTCTTTATCCATAATGATTCTACTATTTTTAATCAATGTTTATACTTTATCCCAAGATTGAATAACTCTCTAAGCACTGATAAAATATCAGAGAATTGCAGTTGGAACCAAAATATGACCTTAAGAGGTACCTGTCATGAGGGAAAAGAATAAGACAATCTAAAGAAGGTTTAATTAATAAATACAGTGGGACCTGGGACCAACTGGAGGCAAAATTGCAAAGCATGTAAAATTCATCATTTTCCACCATTTTGTGCCTCCAGAGTAGTTTCCTGTCACCTGATCCTTATTTACTGAAGTCACTATACAGGCTTTGTCTGTGTCAGTTGCTTTTAGATCACCCCACTGGCTCCTCCATGAAACCTGTCATCCCTTAGGTTTAAATGGCATAGGCAACATGTTAGGAGGAAATGATCTAGTTTAACTACTTTACATTGATGTGTCAGTGATGGTAGCCCAGTTTAAGGTCCCAGGAATATTTCCATTTTAAAAGAAGGGAACAGAACCCTAGATCACTAATTACTGATGTTCAGATAGGCTTAAGATATAACTATTCAGGAAAATATTAGTTATTAGAAGATCGAAATGCTTTTTGTCTTTCTGACTCATACTCTCACCACCTGTCTATGGATAAATAAGAAGTCCCAAACAAAAACAATCACCAAATGTTGAATGCCAACGGCAAATGTCATGCTACAGAAAGTTTACAACAGAAGTAAAAATATACCTGTGTAGAAATTTCTATTTGGGGGAAAGGCGAAAAAGGTAAGAATAGAAGCGAGATAAATATGTAACGTATACTGAGCCCCAGGCAAACATACTTGATGACTGCTGTGTTCCCAGACACCGGTGTGATTGGCCAGCACGCTCTGCTCTCCCCCAGCTTTTGCCTTCATCAGCAGCTCTGAATTATTCTCCTTGTGAGTTCTGTACCAAAGGGGTGTGATGATCTCAAGCAGGCTACCAGAGTTTTGTTATTGCCTCCTCCCTCCCTTCCTTCCTTCCTCCCCCGTTTCCCTTCTCTGCCTTTTGGAAGAATAATGTAAATAAGAGCGGATGGTGATGTCAGGTTTTGATTAAAAAGTTTGAATTAATTTGAAAGAGGGTCATCAAAATCCTCCTGGGGTGTGTGTACAATTAGGATATGTGCAGTGTTCTAGATTAGCTGAGCTTGTTCAGTATTGGTAAAAATGTGTTAGTTTGTTTTTTAATTATATCTCTGCCTGGTTTATCTATTTTTAGTTTTTCCAAATTATAGAGGTATAGTTATTGAATCTTCCTGTGTACTCAGGGAAGGAGGAAGGCATGCCATCAGTATGTTCAGTTTCTCTCCTGGGCATGCTCCCCTGTGTTTCTGGACCCTGAGACCTACCCAGTTTCTCTACTCTCCTTCTGAAAGAGAGGAAACACTCACTAACACATGCTTATTAGAAAACACAACTCTTATAGCAAATAACTTCCTTATAAACTATAATAAATCACGGTTTGGTAAATAAGTAGTGAGTGTTAGCCAGCTGCTGGAACAATCCTTTTATTTTGTCAAAATTAAGACAATTAGGTGATCTATACAGATTTCCTAATTAAATATCTGCTTTGATTACGCTGTTTTAAAACATTCTATTCAAAGCAATAGTGGTCATAAAAACTAATAGTTTTGTCTACAAAACTTCTTAAAAGAGCCAAATGTACCTGTTTTATTTTTGTAATATGTAAATGAGTCAGAGAGTTGGATTTAATTGACCATTTTCCCCTCAAATATCTACCCTGCTCTTTATTATACTGATTTTTTTTCTCCCTCTCCACTCTATTTTTTTGGTACTTCTTGCATCTGATTTTTTTGTATGCATTAAATATAAACAAGAAATTTAAAAGGAAGTGTTTTCAGCTTATGGTGATGTAAACATTTTGACCCTCCTTCTTTTCTTTATAGAATAACCTCTCGTATTGCTTTAAATGTATTAACATAGTTGAAATTCAGCTACAGAAATACACATACTGCTAGATCTAGACTTTTAGCCCACAGGGGACTTCATTAGTAGATGTCTTCTTCAGTTCAAAGGTGGCACTTGAGAGTTTTAAGACTCTCTAGTTTACTAATTAGCTTACCCCAAGGACTGTGTTTAACATCATTCAAACCTTTTTAATTTTTATTGATATGGGCATTTGCACATAACTGTTTTTAGTTTAATGTACCCAAATCCCTAGTCACATTCAAGGACAAATACTTTAGAACACATTAGAAATCCTGTTGAATGATTTTCTTTGTCATATTTATGTGTATTTACTTATGAGTAAATAATTTGTTTTGTTTTACCTTTCATCCAACTGAGCATATTCTCTTTGCGGCTATTCCCTTAAACCTTGAGATTACAGCAACCACATAACAGTAAATTCACTATGAATTGGTAAATTCTGAACTTATTCCCACCTAGTGAGATACTAATCACAAGGGAAACCTTTGACATGAATCTGTATTCCTCAGCTGGTATGCCAGGGATTAGAGAGCTCTCCTGGTAGGTACACATGCGCTTAGTTTTATAAACTCAACTGCCCTATTCTGTTTTCTGTACGCTATTATTATACCAATGAAGTGTTTCATTTAAAGTATTTTTGTAAAGTAACAGCCAAAGTTTTATCTTGATTCACAAAGAAATTGCTGTTTGTTTCCTGACATTAAATTTGTACTTTTATATTATGCAAGATGTATTTCAGAGCCATCTGCTTCTTTCTGTCTCCACTGTCACTATCTGCATCCTATTTACATTATGTTAGAGTTGCAGTAGACTTTATCACCACTCGTGGTTCCCTATAAGCCATCCGAACCACTCCCAGTGCTTGAGTGAACACATTTTATGAATTAAAAGCTTGGCCATGTCCTTCCCTTGCTTACAACCCTTCAGTGGTTTTCCATTGCATTTCAGACGAAAGGGCCTGAATCACTGACCTACCCTACTACGCCCTGCATAACCTGGCCAGCACCCATTTCTCACTGCCTACCTTTCAGCACCTTGAAAACATCAAGATCTTTCCCACATCTCAAACCTTTCTACACATTGCTTTCTCTGCCGGAAGTAAACTTCCATCTGGTATATCCTAATATTTTTGCCCAACTCAGATTAAATGTTTCTTTCTCCAATCTAAATTAGATCTTCCTTTCTTCTCTATGAAAGCACTTTAATTTTTCATCATAGACCTTATCAGAATATTTAATTGTACATTTATGTATGTAACTTAGTTAAAAGTTTATCTTCCACATAACAAACTCCATGAGGTCAGAGGCTATTGTCTCTTTTATTAACCTCTGCATGTCAATACCTAGAACACTAGTTGCTTATTAAGCAACACTGTTTGTTGCTTGAATAAATTAACTATGATGTTGGATTTTTCAAGTTATCTTCCCAATTTTTCTGTCCTGCCAAAAACGTAATCTTTAATGGTAAGATTAACTTTCTCACTTTGGGTATTTTATTTTATATTATTTATTTATTTAACTTTAAATGGAGTGTCCATGGAGGGAAAGAGTAACAGTGACGATTTTATGGACAACATCACATGATTGGCAGAGACTGAATTTCACCAGTGTATTTGGAGGGCGATATTTTTATCATATACTATGTATATGACACAATGTGATGCACAAGAATCTCCTCCTCAGCTAGAAGGGACATTCAGACCATCTGGTTTACTTCTGTCTGTTTAGGTATTTCCAGACCACCTAGATAAGTTCATTGTAGTCATTCCCTGAAGGAAAAAAATTATGGCTTCTTCTACAAAAATTTTTTCTGTATTTTTTCCTTATATAATATTTTTTATATCTGATCTATATATTTATATTTATTAGAGCTAGGGTAGACTTAGAGCCCTCTGAATTCATCTTCTCTGAATTATTATAAAGTCAGGGGATTAATTTCCTTTTAGGGTTCCTTAAGTGACGCTGAAAATAATTCCCCAAGTTGGATTTCTAAAATGGTGTCTAAATGATACACATTGCAATAAGTTGCTTTGAAAGGAAGAAAGATACATCATCATTGATACAGGTATAATTACATGTTTCTTAAAAAACACTGGCTTCAAGTTCTGTTCCCCTGGAATTCCTATACAGTTATGCACTGACTAACTGAGAAATGTGTTGTTTTGTGAACATCACAGACTGCACTTACACAAACCTAGATGGCATAGACTACTGTACACTTAGATTACATGGTATAGACTATTGCTCTCAGGCTACAAACCTGTGCAGCATGTTAATGTACTGACTATTATAGGCGATTATAACAGCAATAAGTGGTATTTGTATATCTAAACATATCAAACACAGAAAAGGTACAGTAAAAATACATTATACAAAATTTAACAAATGGTACACAATAGTTATGATGTCACCAGGCACTAGAAATTTTTCAGTGCCACTATAATGTTATAGGACCACCATCATGTATGCGGTCCTTCACTGACTGAAAGGTTATATGGCACATAGCTGTACATTTCATGAGATAAAGTAGGCCAAAAAAAAAAAAAAAGAAACTCTTGGTGACAAAAATAATCTTTTAGATGTGTTGGGTTCTATGGTGTTCATCAAATTTCTTTCAAAGCAATATATCATAAGGATATGTTTGTGTACACTTTCTTATTTAAGATTTTGACTATATGATGTTGCCAGACAGCTTCCTTTTTCATATAGATTAGTTTGATTCTACCAATCCCATTCCTAGGAAATCACCTATTGCATTTGGTGCCTATTTGCTTGCCTTATGGATTGCATTTGTGGTTGATAGTCTATTAAATTACTGTGCAGATTGGATTCAGGCCAGTGGTTAAAATATTTCTATTAGACTCCAACAGCATACGTGTATTTCTTACAAATTCACATCCCTCTCTTATCGCTCACAGTGTTTCGTTCTGTCGAAGGAGGTTGAATTGGGTGCACACTCAATTTCACAGGTGAACACCAGCCAGCAGTTTTTCTGGGTGGAGAGTTTGGAAGTAGAGAGCAGCACCCAGAGTCAGTATAAAGGCTTGTGTGTCAACAGCACTTTATCAAAAGTACCTTATGTCTCACTTATGAGTTATCAAATAAGAAATTTCCTCCTGTTTTAATATAATTATTAAAGATCCTGACATGTACTTTTAACAATTCATTGTTGAGATTTTTTTTGGACTTAATTTGTGCCTTACACTGACCTTTTGAAAAAGACATTGTATGTTTTGCTCTCTCTTATTTAGGTTGAATATATCTCTTCCTGCTCCAAGATAAATAGAGAACATGTTATTGTTTAGAGAGTCAAGACATAGCTATGGGTTCAAGGATCCGTTTTATTTAGAAGTTACATATCCAACTCTGATTCTGTTTCATTTTATCTTTGATTGCCTAAAAACTATGCTCCTTTCTATTGTGGGAGATGTCTATAGGAACCTTAAAATGTCCGCTTTCTTCCTCTCTTTAATTGGCAAACAGTGTTTGACTTGAGACTTCTCATGCTCTGATGCTGAACTGACTCTCTTTAATTTTATCAGTGATTCCTAGGGTATTATACAGATATGATCACCAAGTTTGAAAAAAGTTCCTGGATTAGTACTATCAATCATTAAATTGTTGTTTTTAAACCTCAAGAAGGCCATGAAGGTAGTGGCAGCCTTATACTAAGAATGAATGGTTTATCACAGCTGGTTCCTTCTTCATTTGGCTGGTCTTGGCCTCATCTTGGCATTTTGGCCTTCTCTTAGAAGGCTATCAGGCAATTCTTGATTAGCCTAGAATAGCCTTGTAATTTTCCAAATAATGAGAGTAATATCAGTTCTCACGTCTGTGTCCTGTTATTATTTCAATTCAGTGGATATCTATTTTGAACACATAATATGATTAAGTGTCTCTGCACCATCAAAATTAGGATGACCCTTAGGGTTAGAGGGTACAGTAATATGAGAACTAATATTTTGACTCTCAAGTGTATATGCAACAATCATTTACACATTTTGACATATACACCACCCTTAATCCTTAAATTAGCCCCCCAAAATAAAAATTCTCTTTGCTGAGACTCAGATGAGTTGCCTGAAATATCAAGAATTTTAAAAAAGTATCAGAGGTAGGATTTCAATCCAGATGTGTCAGGCTCTAACATCCTTCTATTTTAACTACCCTACATTACTTAGTGAGAAAGAGAACAAATATGCTGTGAGATCACAGAGATTCAAACTGGGGAAATCGAGGAAGGTTTATAAAGGAAGAAACATTTTATCTGGACTTGAAGTGTTAGTAAACTTTTGGAGAGTGGAAAAAGGTTAAAGGAAGGTTAAAGATGTAGGAACATGATGGTCAAATATTTGGAAGCAAGAAGGCTTATGGTATGTTTTGGAAATGGCAAAGAACTTGATGTGGCAGGCTGTAAAATATGCAGAGGAATATGGCTAAGGCCTCAGCTCAGGGAAAGCCTTGAATATCATGACAGGGAGTTGCAATGTTACTTGTTAGATGATGCTACCAAACAAGAGAAGAGTCATGAAGATGCATTATTTTGTGTAGGATGTGTTATTCAGCCTATCAGCCCTCGTTTTTCTCTTTCCTGGGTTCAAGGGTTTTGAAATCAAGGAGAAAAAACACATAGATTCGCTTTGTGGTTCAAATGCATTAAGAAATTGTCTTAAGACAAATGTCTTAAGGTAAATGGAAAATAAAGACATTGATCTTAGATTATCAGAGAAAGCATTTTTCAGCAGTAGTACATTTTAAGCATTTTAAACAATGATTCTAGAGACTTATTTTGTCAGTATGAGTTGGTAAAAATTCTGTAATTTTCTTTCAGGGGAAGTCTGAAGTTTTGCTATACCCAGCAGGTCAGGGTGGGGGAAGAGGTGGGCGAAGGGTGGTGTGGTCTTGGTCGGAGGAAATTCAGCATTACTTCGTAAACTGTTTCTTGAAAGTGAATTTAGGGCCGGCCAAGTGGCGCAATGGTTAAGAGCTGGCCTGGGATGCCAGCAGCCTCAGTTCGGATCCCACATATGAGGGCCAGTGACACTGCCCTCAAAAAAAAACACAAAAAAACCAAAAGCTAGAAAGTGAATTTATTTAGCTTACTTTATCGGTATAATTAAAAAATAGTTTTCATCTATTTTTAAAACCTAAAAATATTTGTAAATTATTTATTTTTTTGATCTATCCGGAGTCAAACCTAATTTATATCCATCAAAATCAGATCTAATTTATATTTAGATTAACTGTATTTTCCTTGACAGTATCCAGTATTCGTTAGCTTTTAAAAATATATTTGTAGGGGCCAGCCAAGTGGCTCAGTTGGTTAAGAGCGTGAGCTCTGAGCAACGGCGTTGCTGGTTGGATTCCCACATGGGCCAATGAGCTGTGTCTGAGCTGAGCTGCCAACAGGTGGCAGGATGGCTCCACTAGTGAGAGCACATGCTGCTAACAACAAGGTTGCCAGTTCAACTCTCGCATGGGATGGTGGACTATGCCCACCTGCAACTAAGATTGAACATAGCACTTTGAGCTGAGCAGCCACGAGCTGCCTATGGGCAGCCGGATGGCAACTGGACTTGGAGCTGAGCTAGCTGCACCCTCCACAACTTAGATGGAAGGACAACAACTTGGTTGTTCCCCTTCCCCAATTCCCCAACTCGCCTCTCAGGTTTTAGTTGAGAAGTACAGAGATGGCTATGAAATGAAGACATGAAACTAAAAATGATGGATGATGTCCACATGAGTTTTGAAGTAATTTTAGTCATGATCTTGGATTTTTTTGTAGAATGATCTAAGTTTTGAAAATATCCTGTATCAGAAGAAGACAGGAACTGGGCTTGAGAAATGAATTATTTCTCTAGTGTTCTGAATCTGTTGTTAATACATTAAAAAATAAACTTTCTTTAGTGCAGCCTCCATGGTAATCAACTACAGGCAAGTGGATGATGAATACCCAATAATTGTCCACTTAGAGGTGACAAAGAGTTGTGTGCACATTGTAAGTCTTGGCAGGGAAACAAGACTCATCCATTCACATTATACCAATGTGAATAGCAAAAGGGAAAAACACCTAAACTGAAGAAATGTCACAGTTGCAAATATTTGCATGACAACTTAAACTTTCCTTGGCACTTTGGTTTATTTTATCCATTCGTTCAAGAATATTTAGGGAGTCTACTTATACTCAGTTCAGTTTATATTTAGTTCAGCTCTAGGCTCTGTACTATGGGGACAGAGAATGCAGAAAAGCTCTTTCTGATCCTTTTTATTACTTTTTCTTATGACAAACTTACATCTAAGTCTGAACAAAATCCTATCCTTACAGATACCTAGGAACACCCTATGTTAAATTTATTTCTGATTGTATTCAGGTCTCTAAAAAGTTTTCCTTTCTGATGTTCATCTTGACTTCCAAATGAAGGGGTGCTTAGCAAATTTGGAGGAGAAGTGTAAGAGCACTTTCAAGAGCATTAGTGCCTATTGAAACAAGTATGAATGCTAAGTAACTATCACTTTTTATTTTTGAAGTTTTAAGTCCAAAAAGAACATAAAGCAAAGAAAATAGACGTTAAGATTTTTTAAATTCATGGCACCATTTAATCAGAAAATAGAGGGACCTGAGATGGGAGATTCATATTCATGAAGTATAAGGATAAAAGGGGGTGGAGTCTAATATTGCTATATGTGCATATTATCTATTTTTGACAATGTGTGGTAATGATAGTGATGATAATAAGAACAATAATAATAGCATCTAGTATTTGTTAAGGTTTTAGTTTCTGCTATCATTCTGAGTGCTTTGCATATATTATCTCAACTAATTGTTCTACTAACTATATAACTATTATCAGTATCATAATGTGAATGAAAGTGAAAATTTAGGCAGAAATCAATTAAGTACCGTCCAAATATCACCCAGTAAGTGTGTAGAAGCTAAACTCATCTGCCTTTGAAGAAGAATGTGTTTGAATATTTCCACGCAACTGACAAATTCTGAAAGAGCAAAATTCATTGTGATGAATAGTTTTTCTATTGCTTTCAAGAGAACCATTTACCGTTACCTTGGAAAGACCAACATGCTTTTAATAGCAATCATTTTGTAAGACCCTAGTATTTATGTTAGAATAATTTATAGATGTTATGCCAAGGCACTGAAAATAGAGGATGTCAAATTTATTATTTTCCATAAAAATGTAGACTGAATGAGGTACCATTTCTCTCTCACCTTGAGTGCACTGATCCTCAATGTCATTTGCTCCATAAGAACTTACCACAGAGGTTCTCTTTTAGAGCATCAAAGCATATCACCTCACCTTAGGTTTGCTTAATGCAGTGTAATGTAGAATAAAGAAAACTGCATTGAGATTTCTGTGACCTGATTTCTAATCTGGGCTCCGCTGTTATGATCATGTGCAAGTACTTTGTCTCCCTGGGCCTGAGTGTAGTCATCTGTAAAATGAAGGGGTTGATTACAGATCCCTACGGCCTGTCTCCAGCTCTAAAATGCTATGACTCTACAATTCTTTTTCTTAAACAAAATAGAAACCAGTGAAAGATGAAAAGACACATAGCCCCCATAACTTTCTGGCCATTTAAATGACATTTGAATTGCATTGAAAGTATCAGATCAATAGCATCTTATTTGGAACATTTCAGTTTTGTCAGTGTTTTGGGGCGTGAACTAGGTTAAGACGTACAATTAATGGATTTACCTATAAAATGTGTTTTATATGAAAGGACTTTTTTTTAGGTGATTAACAGAAACTCAGTAAAAATCAATGATTTAATCTTGTATTAATTGAGTAGATAAGGCAAAACAATAAGTGTTAAATGATAAGAAGATGAATCAGGTATCTTATAAATCAATAATAACTGCCCATTATTGGGTACCACTGACTTGCTTGTTACTTTGAGTGCAATGCAATCTTAGTAACTTCTGTGCAGTTCATATTGGCCTTAGAGAACAAATGGGTAAACTGAGATTACAGAGTTTGTAAGTGGCAAGATTAAGAACAGAACCCTTGTCTGTCTTTAAATCTTGTGCTCTGCTTATTATAACATATTACCTCTCATAACTGTCTGAAGATCACTTTCCCCGTCCCTACCATCAGGGGCCCTGAGAAGCCATTGAATAATTCAGCCTAATTATTGTAATGTTCAATTACAGTTTTTCATGATGTGACTTAAAAGCATGCTTACCAAAACTGCTATATAAAGGTTATGATCTGAGAAGCTGCATTTTAGGTTGGAGGAGAGATCAATCAAGGAGAGTCTGTCATTCATTTCTAGACAGCTGGCTTCATGAATTCCTCCCACTTGCTCGGTGTGAGTCCATCTGTGTCTGTTGAGATGCCTGTTTTAAATCTCTCATTTTCCAGGTCAACTGTTATATCACAATCTGAAGGAAGTTGTCTGGTTCCATATTGTGATTTAGCAGAAAGCAGCCTGCAATATTCTGTGAGCCACATATGGTGTGAGGGTTGCAGCATGAAATCACTGTGAGATTCTGGATCCAATGATATTGAAAAAAAAAAAATCTGTTTTTTCCAATTCTGTGTGTTTTCAAAGATGAGAACAAGAATGTTTGGTTTCTAAGATGGCTATATAAAAGTGATTGCCTGATGTTCTCCAACTCAACTGAACCATGCAACAAAAATGAAGAAGCTCATAAATAAAACAATTTTATAAATTGCACCTATGGGGAAATTTGTACCTAAAAGACTCAATTCCCTCCCATTACTTAAATTAGCTCTTAATGTAACTTTAATACACATCTTTTCTGGTGATATCATTGAGACTCTGCTTGAATACACATCAGAAACAAAGCACTCCTTTCTTATTATTTCGATTACATAATTCCCATAACAATAATGAAATGAATGCACCAACCAGTTTTATTTTTTTTCTACTGAAAAACATAATGTTTGAATGAGGGAGATACTTTGTTGCTTAGTTTCACAAAGGAAACAATCATTTTGTTTAGTTGTCATAAATCTATGCTAGTTGCATATGATATTCCAAACTTTGGTCAAAATGGAACACTTAAGCCATCTAACTGATACCACAGGCTCTTTAAGGATAAGATCTACTTGTGTGGGAGACCCAGTGGACTAGAGCAGAGTTCCAATGGAGCAAGGAGAGCACAAGTCCCTTAGGAGGGGGACTGCCCGAATATATTTTAGATGTAGTCTTGGAAATATTCTCTGTTGACATTCTGACTACTTGCCACTTAAAAAGTAGTGCTGAACTTTGAATTCAGATTAAACTAGTGAAACTGTCAATAAAAATCTATGAATATACAGCTTCCTGGTAAATGTGTTAACAAAAAAAAAAAAAAAAAAGCTCTGGAAGCAGAATTTATCAGCAGCTAGAAAAACATCCAAGTAAGGCTATAAACAGTTATCAAAGTTTTCTCCCTTAGCCCTTTTAGGAGAAATCTTCCACAACGCCTACACACATGGTTGGGCTAAGAAAACAAAATGCATATCATCATCCTGTTCACTTAGAGATTAATCACATAAAATTGAGCAGATTGCTGGTCAGGATATGATGCATTTCTTTCAGGCCTATTGCTTTTCCTTCGGATCTTTTGTATTTGAGCACATTGCTATGCTGTAAAGTAGATTTAAGGAATTAAGATGATTGAGCCTGCATAATCAGACTAAGGGCAGATTTAAGGCATTATCTTTTCTCCTGGCTCCAGCCTGGATCAATGGGCAAAGCCATGGCATTCTCATTACATAATTAGAATGCCTAGTCAGATTCCTATCCTGGGTCCCACATTTCAATTGCGGGCTTGCGCCACCTTTTGAAAACGCCTTAGCCATTTTAAGCCCTTCCCATTGGAAGGATAACCATAAATCTTATTTCACAGGAAAAACAGATATATCTGGTGAGAGGATCTTCAGCTACTTAACTCTCCACATTCTTGAGTCACTTTCATTTGGTCTGGAATGAGGTGTACTTCTGACCAGATCCCGTCCTCCCATCTGCCCCAGGAATCTGCTCTGGCAGAGACCCTCAGGCCCCATTCTGTCTTGCATCTTCTTTCTCTGTTCTAGGTCCAGCTGCTCTCTCTGTATCCTCATTTCCCTTTAGCATGCTTAGATAATTCCTATGGTATATGTGCATGTTCCAAAGCCACATGGAGAGATAAATCTAAAGAAAAGTGCACAAAAGGGAAGCTCTCTTTAGAGCCCCCTCAAGCTAAGCCTGATTTGTCTCCGCTTTTTCCAAACCAAGCAGTTTAATGAATTGTCTGGACTCATTGTCCCCATTTTTCCTACACTTATTATAATACTTCGTTAAGGTATAATGCAGCAAGGTGCACAGATCTTAAGCATGCAGTTTGCTAGGTGTTGACTAATATATACACCCCAGTAACTACCACTCTATTCAAGGTATAGAATATTTCCATCACCCCTGAAAGTTTCTTCATGCCTTTTCTCAATAAATCTTTGCCTTTCTCTTATCTACAATCACTGATCTGGCTTTTTTAACTGTAGATCATATATTTCCTGTCTTTTGTTATTTTTTCAATTTTTAAAAGAGCCTCACAGCTACAAAAAGATTGTAAGTACAGTACAAAACTCTTATCTGTTTAGAAAAAACATTTGAAATTAAATTGCCAACCTGTTGCCCCCATCTGAATAATTTAATATGTTTTTACCTCTAGCAAAAACATTTTCCTACAGGAGTACAGTGTAACCATCAGAACTAGGAAATTAGGGATGAAATATCACTAACACCTAATTTTCAGGATTCATTCAAATTTTACCCATAAATGTTTATGATAGCAAAAGGATCCAGTTCAGAATCACATATCAAATTCAGTTATATGTCTGTTTAATCTACTTTTATCTGGAACTGTTCTCAGTCTTTCCTTGACTTTTATTACTTTGGCACCTTTCAAAACACAGGCCCATTATTTTATATAATGTTTCTCAATTTGGTTTTTCTGGCATTTCCTCATGAGTAGATTCAAGTTAGGTATGGAAGGACTATCAGGGGAGTGATTCTCTGTTCTTCTCATTGAATCCCATCAGTGGCTCATGACATTAATATGTCCCATTTATTGATGATATTCACATTGATCTCTAGATCAATATTCACATTGATTATTAGATTATGGTGCTAACTTCCAGGCTTTTTTTCTGTAAATTACTCTTGTTCCCTTTATAATTAATGACTATTTTGTGAAAAGGTAATTTGAGTCTATGTTAATATCCCATTCTTTTTTTTTTTTTTTTTTTTTTAAGATTTTATTGGGGAATTGGCGGAGGGGAACAGCGTTGGGGAATCAGGGAAGGGGAACAGACAAGTGGCTGTCTTTTTGTTCTTCAGTTTAATTGCGGAGGATGTTGCTTCACTGTTGGTATCGTCATTGCGCTCTTCCCGGATGAGGCAGATCGGTCGCCGGCCCCTGGATGTCGCTCACCGCGGCTATTGGCAGCTCACTCTTGGCTGCCGGCCGCTCACGCTGGCTGCGGGCCACTCACTGTAGCCTATGGCAGCCCACTGCAGCAGGGGCTGCAGCCCACACCATCACCGGGGCTCGCACAGCCCAGCTCCAGGTGGAGCTGTTGTTAGCTGTAGAGGGCAGTGTCACTGGCCCTCAAGTGGGATCCGAACCGGGGCCGCTGGCATCCCAAAACCAGCGCTTAACCAATGCACCACTCGGCCAGCCCAATATCCCATTCTTTATCAAACTTTCAAATAATATATTTATATATAACCGAATGAAATTTCGTTTTCTATTTATTCATTGCATTAAAATTCTTTACTATAATTATTTAGTTTAATGCTTGTTTTGGCAAATATTTGTTCAATGACCGCTCTTTCAGGCTTGCTTTGTCTTTTTGACATGGCTTCCCACTTTCTGGTATAATGGAAGATCCAGGCTTTCCTTTTACTGCCCCCGGTTGGGAATCAACTATTTCTCCAAGGAGCCCTGATTCCCTTCAGAAAAAAATGTGGTTTAGTAAGCAAGGTCTGGTTGTACTCATGGCTATTAGTGTATTACTGCTTCCAGTTTACTACAGTGGACAGAACTAAGAAATACATGCAAATGTGTGCATGCTTGTGTGCGTGTGTGCACGCATACACACACACTCACACACACACACACCGTCATTTGTATCTGTTTGTATTTCTCTATATATGTTGAAAACCATGAATTCGCAATGAAATTTCCAATTCCAATCCAACACCACAAGTTTATTCTACTTTTCTCTTTTCCATATTTGTAACTCATTTCTCTGATAGTGAAATATAAGCTGTCATTATTCTTAACTTTTTTCCTTATTTGGCAAGTTTTCCTTTATGTAACCAGTCTTATTCCTGGCTCTTCCTTCTTCCCACATGAAAATCCTCCTCATCCCTTAATGCCACTCATATTCAACCTGTTCCACAATGCTACGACCATACCCTCCTCTCCCCACTAAGGCTCTGATAGCCCACCCAAGGCACCCCCTGCACCTGTGTAGTCCTCTTCTTACCCCACTTGAACTCCATTATTCTATACTAGATGCTGCCACCCCCTCCTGCATGGATGCTTTTCGTACTCTGCTTGTGCTCGGATATCTATGCCAGGTCTCTCTTTTGGGTAGAGCACTGTTTTACTTTGCACCAAATATCCATGATGGGCGATCTTCTCCAACCCCACCATCATGGATGTCCTTTTCGCCCTACTTGACCTTTTGCACCCTGCACTGTGGCTGCCTTCCTGTCATTCTCCTCATCCTACATGGGCTCTGCCACACTGTGCTATGCCACTGCAATTTACCCTCACCAAAACCTTAGTCTGATGCCTATATCTTGCTTGGCCCCAACACCAGGTGTTTGGATTGAATTGGTCAGGAAAGGAAGAGATGGAAGGGAAGTAGTATGAACTTAATTGTGACCCCATAGCATTCATAGGTAGAAGTCCTAATCTTCAATTTAACTGAATGTGGAGATTGGGCCTTTAAGAAAATAACTAATGTTAAATGAGGTCCAATAGGACTGGTGACCTTGAAAGAGGAAGAGACATAAAGGGTTGCACATATATAGAAACAAGGCCATGTGAGGACACCTCAGGAGAAACCAAACCTGCCAACATCTTGACCTTGGAAGTCCAGCTTCTCAGAACTGTGAGAAATAGACTTGCGATGTTTAAACCACCCAGTCTGTGGTGTTTCATTATGGCAGCACCAGCAGATGACTGCAGGAACAGAAAAGGAAGATAAAAAGAAGAGCTACCTCCATATTTTACTTCATGCTGTAAGCTATTTCAGTCCTCACAATTGTACTGGAAGTGGTTTTGTTAAGGTTATTAAGAGTTCTCAGATCTAAATGAAGAATTGTAATGTATATCACTATAACCCTTAATTCTGTCAACTGCTCCATTTTGTAATTCATTCAGTCATTAATTTATTCATTCATTTCTTTTCCTTTAAAAAAATTAAAACAAAGCTTTTCTAGCTTTATTGAGATATAATTAATATATAACATTAATAAGTGGGACTACATCAAACTAAAAAGCTTCTGTACAGCAAAAGAAACAACAAAATGAAAAAGCAATCTATGGAATGGAAGAAAATATTTTCAAATCATATATCTAATAAAGATAAAAGATTAATATATAACATATATAAAGAACAAATTGAACTCAATAGCAAAAAAAAGAAGCCAAACAATACAATTAAAAAGTGATCAAAGGAATTGACATTTTTTCAAAAACGATATACAAATGGCCAACAGGTACATGAGAAGGTGAACAACAACACTAATCATCAGGGAAATGCAAATCAAACCACAATGAGATATTACCTCACACCTGTTAGAAGAGGGTGGGAGTGGTAGATGAAGGTAAAAGGGATCAAAATATATGGTGATGAAAGGAGAACTGACTTTGGGTGGTGAACACACAATGTGATATATAGATGATGTATTACAGAATTATATACCTGCAAACTATGTAACCTTACTAACAATTGTCACCCCAATAAACTGTAATTAAAAAAAAAAAAAGAATGGCTATCCTCAAGAAGACAAAAGGTAAGTGTTGACAAGGATGTGGAGAAAAGGGAACTCTGGTGCACTATTAGTGGAAATGTAAATGGGTATAGTCACTATGAAAAATGGTATATAGGTTTCTCAAAAAGTTAAAAATAGAACTTCCATATGATCCAGCAATCCCACTTCTGGGTATATATCCAAAAGAAATGTATGTAGGGTCTTGAAGAGATATCTGCACTCCCATGTTCATTGCAGCATTATTCATAATAGTTAACAACCAAAGTGTCTGTCAAAAGACGAATGGATAAAGAGGATGTCACACACACATAGGTGTGCACGTGCGCTCAGGCGCGGAATATTAGCCATGAGAAAGAAGGAAATCTTGCCTTTTGGGACAACAAGGATGGACCTTGTGGGCATTATCCTAGGTGAATTAAGTCAGGCAGAGAAAGATGAATACTGTAACCTGATATACTATAACCTGATATATGGAATCTAAAAATGTTCCCTCCTTGTTAAGTCCACAGGTTGTATTGATCAAAGGGAGCTTGTCCTTTTGTCATCAAAAACATCAGTCCTTCAAGGAGCCCATGCTCCCTCCATTACCTTTGTCTCATGTAAAACCAACACACTACCCTTTGAGCTTCCTGGTGTAAGATTATTTTAAATCTGTGAAATCAATTCTGGTTAGTAAGCATTAAAAATAAGCTTTAAAGGAGGAATTCTTTAAAAAAAAAAAAAAAAGGGAGATCCTGGATCTCATAAGAAAAATTTATCACTCGGACTGGTTTTATTCATGTTGCCCTATAATCAATCCCCACAAATCCACAGAATCATCTTTTTGCATTAAGGCATCTTCTCATCAACTAGGGTCATATTTTGGCTTCCAGAATTCCTCAGCCTGACCTCTGACTGTGTCTGTGGTGTCATTGCATACAATGAGAAATGCTCTCTTATCTGTGTGCTCTTTGTAGTGACTGCTGCAGGGAAGCCAGGAAGTAACTGTCGCCAAGAGAAGTAGACTCTTAACTACCCAAGGAATTTAAACAAGTGAGATTTAGCAGCAAATCCCTTTAAAACTGCCTAATTAGAGGTACTGATCTGTCTGCTGGCAAGATAGAGGCCCCATGCATTTCTGATGGGCTACATTTTTAAAGGCAACTGGGTCTCAGGCCAAGGCCTGCTAGGAGGTCTTTTATCTCTCTCAGAAAAAGGAGTAGCCTAACGAACATCACCCAGAACAGGTCACACTGGTCCAGACAGTGGACTTTTTCATGCAAATATTTCAAAGTACCTTAAATTTAAGAGGATTATATGTATTTCCTTATTTCTGCTTCCCCTCTTGAACACTTTAGTTCAATTAATGGCACCAACATTTAATCAGTTGCCCCAAATTAGGAATCTTTTTCTCTTTTCTTCTGTATCCAGTCTGCAAATGTGTCTTATTGATTGTAACTCCATAATATATCCTCTATCAGTCAACTTCCTTCTACCCCCACTGTTAGGAGCCTTAGTTCAGAAACCCATCCATTCTTAGTTGGATTTTGAAATGCCTTTTTAGCTGGTTTCCCTTGTTTGAGAACTCATGGTCTATTTGGAAAAAGCCATTTTTAGGATATTAGATGGGTTGCATATACAAGTATGTATATTGTTGGAGATAGGAGATGACCCTTGTCAGTCTCATAAACCAACATTTCCCACTATCCTCAACATCTCATAATATCACATGGAGACAACCCAGAATGAAAAAGGAAAAAAAAAAAGAAATGTAGCTGTTATGGTTAGTTTTATGTTTTAATTGAGTGGCCATAGGGTCCCCAGATTAAACATTATTTCAAGGTTTGTCAGGTGAGATTAGCATTTGAAATAGTGGACGGCCCTCCTCAATGTGAGTGGTCATCAACCAATCTATTGAGGGCATGAAGAGAACAAAAGGCATAGGAAAGAGTTATTTGTCCCTTTTTCCTTTCTGCCTGCCTACTTGATTTGGGATATCTCATCATATCTTCCCCAGCCCTTAGACTGGGGCTCCCCTCCAGGCCTTCAGACTTGAACTAAATGACACCACAGCCTTTCGTGGGCCTCCAGCTGCAGAGTACACAATGTGGGGCTTCTCAGATTCCATAACTGTGTGAGCCAACTCCTCTCTCTCTCTCTCTCTCTCTCTCTCTCTCTCTCTCTCTCTCTCTCTCGTGTGTGTGTGTGTGTGTGTGTGTGTGTGTGTGTGTGTAATCTCCTACTGGTTCTGTTTCTTTGGAGAACACTGACTAATACAATGGTAGAACTGTACCATTGTACATGAACTCAGTAACTTAAATTGTTTTATTATCTTGTGACAATGTAACTACTTTTTTTTATTAATATACAATTAAAATATAAAAATATATTATGGACAGTACTATTACTACTACTAATACTGTAGTTCAGATTTTGTGCCCTCAAGCCACGCCACTCTCTTCCCTACTTCCCCAGAACCGTGGTGGTCCATCTGCTGTGCATATGTACTTATGGGTAATTCTGTGCCCTTCAGAGGGATCAGGGTAGAGCAAGACCCTCTACATTTTGGTGCCTCCTGGCACTGGCTCTAAGTTGTCTTTTCATTTTGATCCAGCACTGCTTTGGTTAGGCCTTTGCCTTCCATTCCACTGGAGGAATATCAGTACAGATGCAAACTCTGGAAGGGACTCAGGTACGCATCAAAGATGACTATAGCCATGAGTTCTGAGTAAGACAGATGTGATCAAGCAAATATAACACTATGTAGATGAAATGAGAGATCCTTGTTCAGTACATGACTCAGTGGAAATTCAATTACTGTTAAAAGAATTGGTGAGGAGATATTAGGAGTGTTGCAGGAATGGGTGGCTACCCTGAATATTGGATGGCGTGCAATGTTGGCAAGGTTGGTGAACTGACTTAAAGGAGTGTCATTGCACAGCCACATATCTTTTGTGTCTAGCAGTGTGTGATTCATATTATATTCTGGTTGAGTGTGTTTGCATATATAATTTGTTCATTGAATATATGGGAAATATGCAAATTCTTTGGCATTATTTTTCCACTGACTATTGGATTAGGTACACTTTTTTGATTACTTTAGAAGTCAATGTGTCATTGTCTCTTTACGACTTATGGCAATTTTCTGTCATGGGTGGAGAACTATGAACATAGGAATTTCTAGTCTCAAATGGGAGATGTGCCCTTTTAGCATGATAATGTTCATAGTATATCTGTGGCTTGAATTCTTTTTCTCATCAGGTGTTCACTGTCACTTGGAGTCAGTTTCAGGATTTAATTAAATTTCCAAGGCACTTGTAGCACTTTTGTTCCTGGCACTTAAAAACACACATAATTTTGCTCCCTTTCCTGGTATATTTTGGCAAGTGTTGAAGAGCAGCATGTAAGGAGTTTCGGCCCCTATTTTGGTAGAGGTGAAAGGGAGGCATCGTCAAAGACCCTGCAGCTGTTCATATACACCTATCACTTTACGACACTTAAACCCAAGGCAAGGAAAGAAGCAACCAACTTCCCCGCAGAGTCTGAGCAGATGGGTGTAATCTTAAGCAGCCAACAGCACACATATGTTCCTAATGTTGAAAGGAAGATTCTGAGCCAAGAATGACTGCAAAAGCCTGACTCTTCATACCTTCTCCCTCAGGTGGCAGCTGTAAATATGGCCCTCTACAGGATTAATTAAATAAAATGAAAGGCATAGTCAAATGTTAAGGGATGAAATGGAAGAACAGTGTGGAAAAAAAAACTCCGATGGTGATTTGATCTCAGTGGGAAATGTTGGAGAAAATTCCTGGCAAAATTTTCATTAGGACATCATTAAATTGGTCAGGTGTTTTCAACTATGGGTTAGTTACCACAGAAACAGTAAACCATAAAAAAAAAAGAAGAAAAATTAAAACAAACACATATGACCAAGCTCTAGGACTACGATGCAGACATTAAACAACATGTGTTAAATATCAGCTTTTTTTTCTTGTACATCATTCACAGTACTCATACTACTAAAGGGCTTTCTATAATTGAGGATTTTTTCCAGCAGTTTCAACTAGTAAGTTTTTCCTTTACCTTTCAGTGACTGTATTTACTTATCAAAACTTAGCACAAACTGGAGCATAATTTGAATTTGAATCTCTCTTCTAAAACTTATAATCTATTATAACACAATTTTACATATTCTAATAATACCAATGAATATATGTTCAGGTGGAACACCCCACTAGACTTTCTATAATACTAATGTTTCTACACATTAGTCAAGTAAGAATGGTAGACGTTTTTATTGGGACAAAAAATAAAGCATTTGTTAAGATTATAATACCGGTGATACAGTGCAGAGATTCTTACTTCTGTTTCAATTTTAAAATTAGAACATAATCATTATAAAGTAAAATGTGTTGCCTATCATTTAGCCAGGTGTATCTATAAATGTATACTTTAACTAAGTTTTTATTTTCTAAATACAGAATGCTTCCAATTATATTGATGAAATGTTCTAGTAACTCTTAAAGCAGTAGATTCTCTTATTTCTCTTATTACATAGAGAAAAGAAAAGATTTAATGATATATCCCAGACTTTCAGAAATAGGTTTACTCTACTTAAAATAACATGAATACTAATATCCATAGAATGTGTATACAGTTAGGCAAAACATCAGAGCTATACCCAACGCTGCCTAAAAGCCTGTATGACATTAGCCATCACCGTGAACCTGCTTCTGCAAGGTGCAAAAGTGCTGCACTCATTCAGTCTGGGACTCATTCAGTTCAGCACAAATAATTATTGAGGGCTTTCACATCATGGGATAAGAAAGTACAGTTTTCTGTCTATCACAGAGCATTTCAGATGATCAATAGCCAGCTCATAGAAGTATAATAGAGTGTATCTTAATGTGCAGTTTTGTTCATATGTAGATCAAAGTTGGGAGAAGGTGGAAAGATACTGAATCAGGCACCAGACAACTACACTCTGCATTTTGCTCTGGTACTTGCTGGGTGCATGCCTCACTCAACTCCTCAATTTCCATTCCTCCTCTTTAAAATGAGGGACAGTAATACCAGCTCTGCAGAATGAGAAATTACAGAGACAATATGCATTTGAAAGTTCTTTGTAAATTCTAAAGTGTGGCCTCATTGTCATACATGTTGTAGACTGAATATATTCTCCCAAAATTCGTATGTTGAGATCCTAATGCCCAATGTGATGGTATTAGGGGGTGGAGCTTTGGGAAGTGATTAGGTCATGAGAATGAAGATCAAAAACAGGGAGAATGCCCTTATAAGAACAGGCATGAGAGAGCTTACCTTTCTCTGACTCTCTGTCTTCTGTCATGAGTGGAAGCCGGAAGGAGGGCCCTCACCAGAAACCAGCGGGCATCCTGATCTTGGACTTCCTAACTTCCATTACTGTGAGAAATAGATGTTTGTCTTTTAATTCACTCAATCTATGGTATTTTTTTGTTATAGCAGCTCAAACTGACTAAGACACAGCTGGTTGTTATTATGAAACATATTAAGCAGTCAGGTGTGATGTTTAAGCTTCTATCTGGAGAAGCATCTTTGTTTCCCTTCATTATTTGCCTAAAAGCCTATGACTGTAGCCTTCTAATGATATTATATGAATGGTTGTGATAATTATTACACTGAACTATGTCTATATAGCCCACTTAGATCCTACTTTATCTCTTACACTGATATTTCTGATAACCTTTATGAGGCAGTAACTCTTCCAGAACTCTTTTGTCAATTTGGTTAATGATTTTAGCCTTGACTAATTGAATAAGTTCATGTTGTGGGCAGTGGGATTTAAAGGTTACAGTGGCCACAAAAGGCCATTTCTAGGCCAGGTACAAGATAAATGACCTTGTGCTTAGTGAGTGAAGAAAAACCTCAGTAGCAAGGTCTGCTAGACAGACATTTCACTAGTGTCAGCACTGTGTGTTTAGAACTGTGTTTTGAGTAATACCACTGCACAAAGTTCAATAATAATTAATAAACCAAATGTAAAATGCTTCTATCTTCATCTGGGCCATTGGGTTTGATAACTGGAGAGAAGTCAGGTTAGATACAGCAATATCATATCCATCAAGTCACATCTGAATGGCCAATGTGTATAATTTCAGCCTAATGACTTCGGATCTATTGTGCTCTCCATGGATGCTAGATACTAGGGAGCGTTGGAAGGTTTCAACCCAAAAAATATGTTTCACATCTGGTAGACATGTTTTACAAAGCCAACACATTGATAATTGTTCTGTTTTATGGGGATTGGAAACCCTATTGCCATACAACATGGGATTTTTTTTCAACATAAATATTAAATTTAGATTCTCACATATTTTAGTTACACAAAGGAAAATGATTTGCCTCACCAGATTCTTTATTTCCCTAAGTATTCATATGACTGTACCGATGCAATGATGTTTGTGTCATCAGTACTTAGGTAAGAGAAATATGTGCTTTGGTTTTGCCATCTATGCAAAAGCTTTTATTATTTCCAATCCTAGATAAACCTGCTTTGGTATACATACTCACACTTCCACATAGTATATTCTTATGCACTTTAACTGCAGCAGGATTAAAGAAATTTCACTTTGCTTGGTTTAAATGGGAAACTTAGGGTTGATTTTGCCAGTGTTAATGAATGACCAAACTAACTTTTCTCGTATCCATCTTCTGTTCTGTAAATGATCTATAGTTTAGATCCAAAGTGTTATATTCATCCTGGACATTTTTTTCTATAACACCAGTGTCACCATATGATTTGTTCATCAGATAATGTAAAATGTCTGTTTGGGGGAGATATGTGAGTAAAGGTAAGGGATAAGTAAAAGGTTGATGGAAATGAGTAGAAAAAAAGGAATAAAAGGTAGAAGAAGAGAAAGTAAAGATTGACAGGGCATATAGAAGAAATGAAGGGGTCACTGAACAGGAAGATGATTTTAAATAGAAAGTGAGAGGTGAAGAGGAGGAAGAGCCCTTCTTTTCTTTCTAATTTGAAATAGGTAGTGACCTTGAACTGTTTCAGTTGACATGGTGATATTCCCTTTCAGTAGTATTCCCTAGCCTTATTCACTCCTCCCTCATTCCATTGTGGCTTAAGAAATCCTCTGCTTTGCCATTATTTCACCCCACTAGGAAAAAATCCTGTATTAGTCAATTGGGTTGCCATAACAAAATTAGTGGCTTAAATCACAGAAATTTATTTTTTCACAGTTCTGGAGGCTTGAAGTCCCAGATCAAGGTGCTGGCAGAGTTGGTTCTTGGTGAGAGCTCTCTCTTCCTGGCTGACAAATGGCTGCCTATTTGCTGCATCCTCACATCAAGTTTCTTCTGTGCATGTGTGTGTGTTGGTGGTGGTGGTGGTGGGGTGGCATAATGAAGGGAAATCTCTCTTCCTCTTTTTATAAGGCCACCAGCCTTATCAGAATAGGGCCCCACTCTTATAGCCCTATTTAACCTTAATTATCTCCTAAAGGCTCTATTTTCAAACAATCACATTGGGGTTTAGGAAAATTAACATGGATTGTGGGGCACAATTCAATCCATAGCAAAGCCTCTTCCTATGTTACCATCATAGAAATAGGTCAGAAAAATACTGCTGTCTTTCTACTTTCAATTTCCAATTGATGTTAATTGTTTAAAATTTGGACTCTCCAAACCTTCAAGGAAGACATACACTTACAAGTGTGTCTCCAAGATATAGAGATTTATATGAGAATGCCATAAACTGTCAAAGAAAACTGCCTTGAAATTCAGGACCTTCCTTTGTAGCTGATGTTCTAGATACCTTCTTCTGTTGTTAGAGATACCTTGGTGGCTGGTAACTTATCCTGTCTACTCAGATAGGTTACCTGTGACTGTGAAGTTGCTTGAGTGTTACACATTACATCGAGAAAGCCACTTTGATGTTTATGTTTATTGTTTACCTGGCCTTGATTTTTCCTTTCCTAGAGTCTTTTGATTTATGGGATGTCTAGTTTGCCTGACTAGGAACTCTGGGCACTTGGCCCTCTGGTTTCCAGAGTTAGATAGGCATTTGGTTTAGACTATTCACTTACTTTTTAAAACCTATCTATAAAATTTTGAAATTTGATTGCTTTGTTTTTAAAAACATCTGACAGTTAATATATCATTCTGAATATATTTTTTCTATATTGTCAATAATACCATTTACGGATTGACCAAACTTAGGCATAGATTCTCTATTTTTCTGATACATAATTTGCCCAGAAGTTTCAGGCATTTATTTGTTTTTGTTAATAGTTGGCACATTTTCATAACTTTGTGTCCCATTCTTGGATCCTTTAAATGGCAATAAAGTTTTTGATATACCTTTCCAGAATGAACCACCCACCATTGATGCAGGAGAGAGTGTGTGTATATGTTTGTGTATATGTGTGTCTGTGTGTCTGTATTTTCAGAATGTCCCCTAGCCAGGAAATCTCCTGTGCTGCCATTATGTATTATTTCAGTTCATGAATAAGTATTCTGGAGAAGGCCCATTTCTAATACATTTGTCTTTTGTCTTAGCCATGAAGAGAGCTTCCACTAGAGAGACCCGGTTCTACAATTGTGATTTCTCAGACACTGTGAAGGATGTGCAGGAAGTCTGATTAGAAGGCTGACTCATGAAAATTCTCAGACTCAGGTTGAAATTTCTCATGAGCTGCTATACCAGGAATCTAGGCTGGTGCTTTACAGCCTTCACCCACATGAATTTCTTTCAACCTAGTAATGATATTTGAGGAATTGTTCATTAACAGCATAAACAGTTACAGCCTCTCTATGGTACTGTGAGGGTGACAACAGACAAGCGTTACTTCCTTGATATAAGAACCCATGAAGGAAAGCAGAGCGTTCAGCTAAGATTCCATTAGAGAGCAATCATTCTTTATGGATCGTCTTTGTGAATGTCTCTTACATTTGTCACAGGTTTTGGCTTTAAAGTACTGGGAAGGTCAATGAAACAATTAGTACATGTTGATTTTTTAGTGTTTGTCCATCATATGAACTATGCAATACATTTTCTATATGAAAATAATGATACCCACATTCAACTGGGGTTTAAAGTCCATTTTTGATCTGTTCATGGAAATATGATTTTTTTTTTTAAATTTCCCCCTGTGAAAATAGGGCATACATTGGAAGCATGGAGGTCAGTCCAAAGCAAGGGACAGGTATTTGCAACCTAAGTGAAAACTGAACTAATGGCTATCGCGTTCAAAAACTGATGATCTACCTTTTCAGATAAATCATCTCAAATTAAGGAAAGAAATCCTGTGTGAGTTTGTTCTTCACTTGAATGTGTTTCATGTCCAAGTAGCAGGTTTCATTTCTTCCCCCTTAAGGCCTTAGCCAGAACACGGTACTGATATGAGGCATTTGTTTTAATAACTTGGTAAAAGTTAGTGTAGTGTATAATAGACTCTGGTTTGACTTGCAAAGCAAGTGGACAGGACATTTGATTTGTAGAGAAAGTTGGTACTAAAAAAGGGAATTGTACTGAGCTGAGACCTAATGACTGTTTTTCAGCCACAGGCTGAGCAGTGTTTCCTGTTCCAGCTTTTGGCTCAAGTGGCAGCAACACCTGAATGCATCAGAAACAGAGAGAGATGTGGTGACATCTTAAATTTCTATTTGTCATAGTTAACGATTTGTGGAGTTTACCTTTTTGCAGCATGTAACCATAGCTTCCTCCTTAAGGGTCAGCCACAGAGGACTCTAAATAATTTTAACTCTCTACTCACAATCTCTCAGGTACAACCTAATTTATACTTTACATTGAAAGTACTTCATTTAGCATCTTTGGCAGGGAAGTCTGAGGAAAATTGTTGAGTGAAGTATATGGTTCCTTTCATCATTCTTCCTGTCATCGTTGATTCCATCTTCCCCCACGCCTGCCACCTGAGTGCCTCCCTGCCACACACTGGTTTCTCAATGAAAGCCATTCCCTCTATCTTCTGAATGCTCCTCCTCCCTACAGCAAATGAACCTGTGCCCTTGTTTCCAGGCCCTGCTCACGGCTGCATGATAGCAATAGGTTCAATCAGACAGAGTGGCCTCAGCTAGTACAGAAGCCAGCTGATTTGTTTCCCTGTCCCAGGTGATCTGCTACACCTAATGCGTTGACTTTGTTAAAAACACATGTCTCAGGGCCAGCCGAATGGCTCAGTTGGTTAAGAGCTTGCTCAAGAGTGCGAGCTGAGCTCTGAGCAACAGCGGTTCGAGGCCAGCCAGAGCTGAGTTGCCGTTGAGCTGCCAACAGATGGCAGGATGGCTCAGCTAAAAACAAACAAACAAACAAAAAAAACACATGTCTCAGAAGGTGCCTGTGGGATGTATGCAACCTGAGAAATCAGTGCTGATGGGAGAGGTATCTTTCGATCCCACAGGCCTAATTAGTTTCTCCTCAATAGAGAGAGAGCAGAAGGATGCAAGCCAACCATCTATGGTGAGCACTGAGATGTTTTATGCTGTTGGATGAGGGGATGACACACGATTGTTTGATGCCAATGTCATTGTACCATATTCTCTCATTTTCTTTCATCAAAATCCTTTACACATTTAAAAAATACCAAACTAGTTCAGAACATAAGTTTCATTATTGTTTTTGTTGGAGTGAAAAGAGATAAATGCAAGGGTTTTATTGAACCAATTTAAAATCATTTTTTTTTTACCTCTACAAAGATAATAATGGATGTAGTTAATATAAAACATGTAATGAAATCTGTTACCTGATAAATGTTACCATTACATTTTTACTTTCAATTCTTACCTCTCTCATACACACCCATACATATACACCCACGCAAAAATATGTTATGGAACAAGTAGGACTCATAGGGTACAATGAGAAAACTACCCCCCAATCTCCCTGCCCCTCTCCCCCATCCAGTTTATTCAAAACTCTCTGTTGCTGGGTAAAATCTTTAGCAGGTTTTTGATTACTCATAGATAATAAATACAAGAAAATTCATCTCAAAGCATTTTTTTTTCATAATTAAAATATTAGGTCCCATGTCTCTTTGTTTTAAGTGTAGCCTCTCCCCTTCCCCAACTCTGACCTGTTCCACACATGGGATAGATCCAGTAGGAAAGGTGACGAGGGTAACTTTGCATCTCTACTCATCTTGCTTGTCAGGCCTTTCCCTCTCCTGTAGGATTAGCAGCAGGACAGCCCAAGTGATGCGCTTTTCGTGGCTCTCACAGAGGAACTGGTATAAGCACAAGCATATTTCGATCTCTGGTGCTTCACACCTGTGAACACCCTATCAGCCAAAGGCAGTCCCATGAAAATCCCCAATGTCAATGGGGCAGAGGATCTTCCCATGGAAGTGAGTGGGAGGGAGTAAGCATTTCCAACAATTTCATTTCTCAACAGGGTAGCTCCTGCTCTTCCAATCTGGGCCTCACAATGAAAACAGATGGAGCAGAACTGAGAGAGGAGCCCACCTGGCCCAAAGCTTCAAACAACGCTCCAGCTGACCCCCAGCTGACCTCCAGGCAGCCCGAAATCTGTGAGAACAAATGCTTAGTTTGTATACTATAAATTTTGTACGTGCTTGTTATGTAGCAAAAGGTGTCTGATAATGGCAAGATCCATGGCAACCCCAGGCCAACACATTCTCATGTCACCCACTGCTGGTCTAGAGGAAACACACACCTTTGCGCTAGTCTGTAGCACTGCGGCTACCTCCCAGACACAGCCCTCTATTCTAGGGTTATAAACTGCTTCAGCTGGAATTATTCGGATGTAAACCTGTGTTTTGTATTCTTGGGCTATCTACCAAGCTTTCTGAGTGGTCTTTCTGCGACCATTGTCATGCTAGGCTTGAGAAGGGTGAGGACCTATCGCTCCCCATGTGGGGTGTTGATGGTTTTGGGGACTCAGATAAAGTGAGTAATCATCTAAGGGTCACAAAACGGATACTAACACTCCTTTCCTACCTCTGTGAGTGCGTTTGGAATGTAGGATTATTTGGTGCTTGTGGTCTTGAAGCCTCACTTAGAACTAATACAGAAAGGTTTGCATTTTTCTATCCTGTTACACACAAAAAAGAAAATCATGTGCACATACATATATAATCGGATCACAGTTTACATGTGACTGATAGTTGTTTTTTTAGTAAATGTATTATGAACATTTTATCAAAAATTCTACTACAACATCATTTTAATTAGCGTATAATATTTCATAATTTGTGCAATAGTAGCCTATTATATACATGGGTCAATTATTTTTTATTATTTTCTATTATAATCTACACTGTAATGAACATGTCATACCATAACTTTACAGAATTTCTTAATGCTTATGTCCAGTGAACTAAAGCCTTAGTTCTTATAATCTTATCCATCCATTGCTATTTACGAGTATGTTATTCATTACAGCTTTGGTGTTTAAAATTCCCCACCTCTGTCTTTTATAGAGAGAGATTATGACTTTAACTTTTCCCTCATATTTGATATTGGTTATGATAGAGCTTATTCTATATTGTTTCTGAGTTTTATTTTTCTTAAGTCAAGCCAATTGAAAACAATAAAAGAGTTTTCACAATGTCCTGTATTTTATTGAAACAATCACTTTCCTAGACATATCCATTAATCAAGTGTCCAGTGGGTACACAGCATTGTTCTTAGCACAGAGAAGGATAAAGGAGAATTATATGATACAGCCCCAAGTAACTAACTTCTTGGCCTACAATATGGACACACACAAACAAATGATAAGGCAACTATACAAGGGATATACGATCAAAGGCTCCACTGTGAGGTACTGGCCTTATGTTCATTTAGTTTAGTGCTGTAGTTGAGGTACCATGGCATAGAAGAAAGAGCATTATCTCTACAATGAGGTTTACTTTATTTATTTATTTTTAATTTTATTTATTTATTTATTTTTAGCTGAGCCATCCTGCCACCTGTTGGCAGCTCAGCGGCAGCTCAGCTCGGGCTGGGCATTGAACTGCTGTTGTTCAGAGCTCAGCCCGCACTCTTGAGCGAGCTCTTAACCAAATGAGCCACTCAGCCGGACCTACAATGAGGTTTATATTAGGGAACTGAATCATAGCTTTGCCACTAATAAAATGGATGATCTTTGGAAAAGACCTTATATATTTTTTAGGTTCAAAATTTTTGTCATTAAAAAGGGACTAATAATGCCATTCTACAAGACTCTTGTAAGAATTTGAGACATTATGCCTCAAAGTGTAAAGTCAAAATAGATTGGAGAAGTTATGATTATTTTGACTGGTCAAAAATCTAAATTAGGCCTTTAAGAAAGCACCAAATTGCTAGTCAATAATATTGCAATGGATCAGTTTCCTCAAAGCAATGTGTACACGGTAGCTTTGAAAATATTATAAAAAATTATTTACTTACTAGAACTGATTTTGTGTTCAGTGTACACAAATTATTTGCTATTGTGATGTGAACATTTTTTTTCAAGAACCAAGTTTTTTTCTTTACTAATTTAAAATACTTTTATTTATTATGTGTGTGTTGTATATAAGATATTACATATCCTTAGGCTATTTTCTTTTAGATTGTTTCTTGTTAATTTGTCTATGTTCTTTGTATAGAAGGGAATTTTTTCCTTTAGTGGCACACATGATTATTCCTTCTAGCACTGTATTTTCTTATATCTAAATACAGACTGGATATTTCTTTTGTTTTTACCTTTTGACCCCCTTCAGCCATTTCTCCCACTTCCCACCCCTGCCTCTGGCAACCAACAATGTGTTTCCTATATCTGTGAGTTTGGATTTTCTTTTATTTAGATGCCACATATAAGAGAGATCACATGGTATTTGTCTTTAATTGTCTGACTTACTTCACTTAGCATAATGCCCTTAAAGATCCATCTATGTTGTCACCAATGGCAAGATTTCATTTTCTCTTTTTATAAAAAAAGACTTTATATATAAAATAATACATGCCATGATTTCTTTATCTGTTTATCTATCACTGCACACTTAGGTTGTTTCTATAGCTTAGCTATTGTAAACAATGCTACAAGGAACATGGGGATCTGTGTCTCTTTCTGAGTTAGTGTTTGCATTTTCTTTGGATAAATACCAAGAAATGGAATTTCTGGATTATATAGTAGGTCTATTTTTAATTTTTGATGAACCTCCATATTGTTTTTCATAGTGGCTTATCAATTTACATTCCCACCAACAATACACAAGGGTTCCCTTTTCTTCACATCTGCACCAATACTTGTAACTTCTTGTCTTTTTGATAATAATGATTCTAACAGGTGTGAGGTGATATCTCCTTGTGGTTTTGATTTGCATTTCCCTGATGATTAATGATGTTGAGCATCTTTTCGTCTACCTGTTGGCCATCTGTATGTCTTCTTTAGAAAAATGTCTGTTCAGATCTCCTCTTTTTTTTTTCTGTTGAGCTATATGAGTTTCTTATCAGATATATGATTTCCAAATATTTTTTTCTCTCATTCAGTATGTTGCCTTTTCATTTGTTGATAGTTTCTTTTGCTGTGCAGAAACGTTTTAGTTTGATATAGTCCCACTTGATTATTTTTGCTTTTGTTCTTTTGCTTTTGGTGTCAGATTAAAAAGTTATCACTGAGACAGATGTCAAGGAATTTAGCACCTATGTTTTCTTCTAGGAATTTTATGGTTTCAGTCGTTGTCTTCAAGTCTTTAATTAATTTTGAATTAATTTTTGTGTATGGTGTGAGACAGTGGTCCAGTTTCATTCTTTTGTATGTGGCTGTCCAGTTTACCCAGCACCAATTATTAAACACGGTATATTTTTGGCACATTTGTTGTAAATTAATTGACCATATGTAAATTTATTTCTGGACTCTCTATTCTGTTCCATTGATATATGAATCTGTTTTTATGCCATGGTTTATTTTCTTCAGAATAATTTTCATAATATTTCATGAGTATAAATAAAATGTCATAACATTCTTAAGTTCATTTACCTAAAAACAAATCATCCCATCTTACTGGGTACCAGTGTGCATCTATACCACCTGGTTTCAATCTGTTTACAAGTTAGATATATAGGAATAGTGGAAACTATAACATCTTCCTAAATGCATGTGGAGATATTGACCTCAACTGTCAGGCATACACATGAAATTGTTTGCAGTTCTCCTTGTGTAAGCCTGAATAAGTTCATGGAACTTCTATAATAAATTGAAAACTTTTATATTTTAACACTGAAAAATTTACATAATTGTAGAACTGTTTCCTTAGACCATCATATTGTAGAAACTTTTTTCTTTCAATTGCTGAGACTGATGCCAAAAAATTGACTTAGCAAACTTGCTTTCATGAAGCTAAAAATTTCATGTTCATTAATCATGTGGCGTTTTTCCTTTTTTTCAAGGTGAATGCATTGAACATGGTTATTATTATAAATACCCTTAATCATGTAGGGTATTTTTTTGTTTTCTTTTCTTTTTTCTTTTTTCCTTTTTTTTTTTTTTTTTTGGCATTCTTAAAATGTTCGTTATATTGTTTAGAAAAGGTTTTAATCCCTAGAAGGGAGCGTAGCCATTTTGGTCATTTTAAGACTGTTCTCTGGGCAATAAAAGTACAAAGAAAATTTACTTTAATACTATTCATGATGTTCCATTACCCATTGAGTGTCATACAGATTTAAATTATGAGATTTAGAATATTCAGTTACATTCATCTTGAGGCCAACACTCTGGGGCTTATGAGAATTTTGTTATTCTGTCACCTTTTATCTCTCTATCTCTCTGTGCTCACCTTTTACAGGAAACTGATAGGATAAAAATAAAGTTAGCTATAATCCACTGACTGCTTTCTTTTATTCTAACGAGAACTGCTATATTCATGATTTGTTAACCTGAGAGTTTAGGAAATGATGTGGACTGCTACTGTGTGTAAATTGTTGTGGAATTGGAGAAATCAATTAAGTGCTATTAGAATGTATGCTAGATGTAGTGGGGTGTGGAAATGTATTAATCTGACTTTAGAAGACATTACTACAAGTTTAGAGAAAAGGTTGAGTTGATTTTATATTGCTAAAGGAAAGAAGATTGAATAGAGATTTCTCTATATTTGGATCTAGAAGAAGAGAAAGAAAGGCCTAGGCTTGATGTTGGGGCTAGATGTGAAAACTGTAAGAAAAAGCAAACTATAGTACTTAAGTCTCATTTGTTTGCTTGTGTCTTTTTTATGTTGGAGAGAATCAGTTTCACGTTCAAAAGTCTAGAGAATTTTTTAGTAATAGAGAAATGAATCCAAGTTATTGAGAAGGTAAATGTTCATATAATTACTATAAATGAGTTCTATTTTTCTGGGCTAGGTTAACTGAAACCTAGTTTCCTGAAAGAATTTATAGATGGAAATCAGTCAATTGCCAAGAAATTTAAAAAAAAAAATTATGGAGCAAGGTATAAGAGATGTAAGATTGGACACAAATAGCTGTTACTTTTATTTTTAAGGAAAGTAAGAAAATGACTTCTATAAACTTTTGTGAGAATGACAATAATTACAGAAAACTTTCCAGAATGAATGATTAAAAGGATGGATTATAAGACTTAGTACAGTAGCTGTGATCAATGGGAGTGAGCATAAATATATATTTGACATAACAGGGGTGCCAAAAAAAAATGTATACACATGACTTGTATTCATCTTTTGTTATCAGTATATATTGAGTATTACAATTTTAATACAGTTTTCCTTTCTTACAATGTGTACACTTTTTTTTGGCACCCTCTGTGTGTGTGTGTGTGTGTGTGTGTGTGTGTAAGTATATATAATGAGCATATATAAGTTTATTATATATTGTGACAGATATAACTTGACTTATGATCAACCTTTCCTACTGCCTTATCGCTTATTGTTTTATACCATGGAGGCTTGGAAGCAAAATGCTTGTTCTTTAGCCAATTGTAGCTACAATTGGACATTTGACATATTTCTTACACATGAGTCAATATGATCATATTCCTGAGAGGCAGCAACTGTGGAGGAGAGAAGGGACTTCCTCATTTAGACACAGGCATGTGTCTTCAGTTTAGCATCGTCCCATCTTCTCACTCCCTCCTATCTCAAACTCAGGCCAAGTTTCATTTGCCTTTTCATCACACCGTGTGTATTGTTGACTATTTTACAATATAGTGAAAGCAAATGTTTCTGTACTTTATAAGGGGTGGGTGAGGGGAACTACATAGTTGGAGAGGGCCACATATAATAAAAATAAGAAAATACTATTTTTTGTGTTTGTGGAAATGAATGATACCCCTTATGCATTTAATATGCAAAAATGTCTTAAAAACGACAGCCTGACATGAGTTGTTTGTTTGATTTCTGTAGAAATTTGCATTGTCAACTTGAGAGAGAGAAAAAGAGAAAGAGAAAGAGAGAGAGAGAGAAGAGAGAAGCTGTTTAACAAATATTATATTTGTTATATTTTTACTTTGTATTTTAAAGACTGAAACAGTAAGAGGAACATTATTATGTGCCATTACTATTCGCAATGCTTTAGACGTTTTCCTTCAGTACTCAGGGTAACTCAGTGAGGAAGGAATTGTTACTAACTGCAGTTTAGAGTGGAGGAAAGTAAGCCACAGAGCACCATATTCTGGTGATTGAGTAATCGTCCAAGACCCACCATTAAATGAAGAGAGACTCGGTTCCTCTGACTGTAGGGCCTGTGCTCTAAACCACTCTGTTATAGCACACATGCTCACCCCTAGGTTTCTCTTTAATTCTCCATCTACAATATATTTTAAGGAAGAAAAACTCTTCATTCCTCATGCACTGACAGTTCCTGGACTAAGAGTGAAGATACACAGAAATTTGGGTCTTGCAGTCAGATGAATTAACTACTGTAAGACTGAATTTTCTGATCTAGAGTTAGTATTCATTCTTGTCTGTTTAAAGAGTTAATAATCATTAGTAATCTGTGTTCCTGGGAAAAGGCTATACTCTAAAGGGAAAAAAAAGTCCTTCAAACATCTTATTGGTGCTTCTATAAAGTGTTTTTCTCCCTTAGAAACCAACCGTTGTACAGTATGTTTATGAATTCTCTTGTATCTTTCCCCGTACATCAGAAAGCAACTGATTGGAAAGTGAGCATCAAAATGTTTTGAATAAAAAGTTTTTTTTAAGTGTTAAATTCTAGGCCAATCTCCTCTGTGCTCTTTCAGTCTTTTTTCAAAAATGTGATACTTTGGGGAAGAACAAAATATCTCCTTATATTGTCTAATCAACTTTTTAAATTGGTGTCCATGAAGTAAATTCTTAACACAACTCTTATCTTTTGAGAGTAAAATGTAGTGCCGTTTGTCTTTGCCAAATTAGAAAATGCTATTACCACCAGTTTCTAGAAACATTTTCTTTTCCACCATAACAAGAAATTGCATGTCAACTTTTAAATATCATTCTATATATTTTTAGTCAAATCTAGCTCTTCATGACACTTCACTGAAGTGAGAAATGTAAGGTAAAAAGATTTGTATCCCCTTTGCATACCAAGTATGAAATAATTACCTGAATTATTTAAGATGAGAATCACCCCATTGACAGGCACAATTAAAACAGTAGCACTTCATTCAGGAGTTTCACACCATTTATTTGAGAGAAAAGACTGTGGAAGGAGAGAGCCAGACACTAGGCACTCTAACGATGTTTATCATCAAAGGGCCGAAATATTATAAACACTGAAGGAATTATACTTTCAAGGCTGTAGAATTAGTCTGTAATGTTGATTATATGACCAATGAGTGATAGTAAGGTTATGTGGAATTTTAAAACCAATGGACTATCTCAGATTTTCCTAAAATTGCTTTTTATTATAATATTGGTGTATTCATAGAATGCATAGAATTTTATATATAGCAAATGAAGTATCACATCCTTGGCTGGATGCTGGATTTTCGATTCTTATAGGAATTCAGTGTCATCATTGTGTAGACTACATTTTTAGATGAAGTGTTACTTGAAGTCTCCTCAATCTACTGCTTCAGAGAAGTTAAAATTCAGTAACATTCTTAGTAGAACTGGAGTTAATTCTCATCTGTTGTGATTAACTACGTTTTCTCTCTCTTAAATGGAGTATTCAATATTCAGCATGAGATTTTTTCTGGAAGTGGGAGTCACATTTTCAATGCTATAGTGAATTGATTAACTTAGAATCCACTGTGAGCTATTTTTATGTTTCAAACATGTAATCACCAGTATGGTACATATTATTGTTTATAAGGAACACGTTTTAACTATCATATTTTTGTCTGGCTTGAAATCTTTTTGGTCTACAAAGGTAATCATTGTTGTGTTATTATGCTATGAAGAACAACTGAAAGTCCATTTTGGACCCTATCCAAGTAGATTTAATTATTGAGTAGCAAAATACCTCATTATTATGTAGTCATGCCCAACATTGAAAGTATTATCTTTCTGTTGAACCTACTCCTTCTCCTTTATTTCTGCTTTTTTTTTCATCATCAACTATTTCCATCTCCTGACCCACACATTCTAATTAATTGCTACATCTCATCCATTCCCTGTCCTGGTATTTTATTTTCTTAGTTTAGGCATCTCTCTCCTAGAATACTGCGACATGGTGTTTCTCAATTTCCTTTGATTTTAGGGGGATGGAGAAGTGATAATGTGTTTCAAAGATTTACAGGAATTAAAAATAAATAAATGCTCTCAATTAAAGTAAATTACACATCATTCTAGGACTTGAACCAGCTTTGAGGGTCATATAAAAAAATATCAAAATACAGGGGGAATGGCATGATCTTTTCAGAGACATGTAGATAGATTCACCTCTCTGCTCTGCAGTTTCTTAGATGTGTGACTTTGAGCCACTACCTTAAGTTTCATTAGGCTTGGTTTTCTTGTCTTTAAGGTATAAATAGTAAAACCTGTGAATACTAAGATATACTTCAGAGGGTAGCTGTATCATTTAAATGATATAGCATAAATAAGATATCCAACAAATCCCCTGGGAAAAGTAGGTCTACATTCTTGAAAAACAAAATCATCTTACCCTCCCTTCCATTTTCTGACCTAATATATATATATATATATATTCCCTCAAAATGACAAAAAAATTAAACACTCTAAAACTCATATGAATATATGCACCATTTAAAAAAAAACAATTATTCTAAGGAGTAAATTGCACTTTGCCATTCTTGTGTTAAAATAGGACTGCTGTACCCAAACAAGCAGTTTCCTTTCTCAGGAGCACAGCTTCAACCTCAGAATTTGTTCACCACTTTCATGATTTACATTGCTTTGTCATTTGAGTATTTTTCCTGATGTCTAACATGAATCCCTTGTTTCAATAGCAAACAATTCATTTTGCTTGATATTCCTTAAGAAAGAAACAAGTGCTAAGGTACAGTTTTCCCCGAACTAGAATTAATGCATCTTCTTTATTTGCTTTCCCCTTTAGGAGCTATCTTGTGATGTCTTAGCAAAGCATTATTTTATGGTTTTGCAACATCTGCATTCATTAGCATTCTGTTATAGATAAATATAGCCTTTGCTTCTACATTGAAATGAATGAAAAATAAAGTAAGCTCCCCTGATGGATCAGGTCAAGGCCTCAGTCTAAGTTTCCTCCAACACCTTGCCTCGTCTACTGTAAAATTTTCTGTGAAATGATGAAATGTTTTATGTTTCATGATTTTTTTATATCTCCCAAATCCCATGTATACTTGGATGTTTCATCATGGAAAGTTGCAATTGCTTGCTGTTTGGATAATTTTTCTTTAAAGAAAATGTGCTGCATGAGTTAAAGATAAGCATGACCAGCTACACACCTGGCTTTCAATCAGATTAATCCTCTTAGTAAGTTTCCCATGTCTTTTGATTCCTCTGAGGTCTGATTAGTGCTTTTGGAATTTATGGTCTGTGACTTTATTTCTTTTGGCACATTCTTTTGGTGTTGTTTCCTAAGAAGTCCCAGGTTCTTGTGGGACTCCTTTGCTTTTGCCATTTGGACAAGATCTCTGCAGAAATCTAAATCCCTAGGAGAAGATTGGTGGGAAGGGGCACAGGCTCAGAGTGTTGTTTTCAGCTACTAATGGAGGAAAATATATATATATTTTTTTCCTTTTCTTTGTATTGGTCAATAAATAGCCATGTATACAAGGTCGTATTGAAAATGCAATATCCTGCCCAAAAGATATTTAAAATGAAAACCTGTGTTTGCCTAATTCTTTGTCTTCTTTCTATATTCATCTTCTTTCTCTTTTATTTTCTTAACCTTGGTCCTTTATTAAGAAAACAATTATCGCTGGGGAAAAGCATGCATGCTCACTTCATCTTTTAGTGCTTGAAAAACATTAACATATCCATTTCTCTTCCAAATAGAACCTTCTGAAATAACTTGGGCAGGATTTGTGTGAATGGAAACTCATTTGTTTTAATTACACAACCAGTGACAAAGAAGTCCTATGTTCTCTTGTATTGCTTTGCATTCTAAATGAGCAGGTATACCCTATGCAGATACTCTCATATTTTAATTACAAGGTGATAACAGTTCTGTTTTCAAAATTGGTTGATTTCCTGTCTCCTTCTTTACCAATAGATTTCTTCCAGTTTATGTGGATAGATTATTTATTAATCCTTACTTCCTTATTGATATATTTCTTCATAATCCACTACTGGATACTGTCATTTTAAAGCTGTAAAATGGACACCTGTGCTAAAACCCACAATACTTAACCTAGACTTCATACCTGACTTAATTTCTGTTTCAGCCTTCTCCAGGAATGTAATCTTAATTGATTAGTCTGGAATTTTCTGTTCAGTACCAATGCAGTAATCTGTACAGGCCCTCTCCAGCCCCCAAAGGAAGCTGAAGCCTTGGTAAACTCCGTGCCTTAAACAATTCTTTCTTTTTCTTTGCTAATAACTTTCTTGTTCAGCCTAGTATCCACCTATAAAAGTCTTCCATATTGTATAGCTTCTGGGAAGTGGGGGGGTGGGGCTCCTCTGTGCTTGCTAGATGGGATGCTCTCTGATTCACGAATCACTGGAAAACAATTAAGATCTTCAAATTTACTCGATTGAATTTTTGTTCTGTAAAAAAGCCTGACCTTTCTAATCCCTACAAAGAAAATTAAATCATGTTTAGTCAAATTGAGCTAATCCAAGAGAGCTACAGAATAATTCAGTTGCATAAACATTTTCTTACAGTTACATATTATTCTAGGTTCTGGAAAACCATGGTGAACAAGCATAACTGTTGAATCAGTGGATCTTGACATCATTATCAGTGAATAATTGCATTCAGAGAAGTTTTTAGGCTAGACTTTTAGTAGGACCGTGGTTATTTCTCCTCTGTCGTTACACGCTCTTACCTTTCTTCTCACCACTGACAGCAGGATGAACCCTGATTGTCTGGGCCCTCCAAACTTGTCTGCCCTACTGGCCAGTACCCTTTTTAAAAATATGAATTAAGTCTACCTGAGTCCTTCAGGCAGACACTTTTAGCGATATGCTGGCAAAGGCTTATATTTTAATAATTGACTTTAGTGTTTAACCCACTAATTTGGGACTTTCAGACAATATCTTTTTAGTCCTAATAGAGGGCATTTTGAGCATTTAATCTGTAAAAGACAGTGCCACCATCAGTGGCATTAACATCAATATGATAGCTAACATTTATTGAATGCATCTTATATGGCAGCACTATCCAAAGTGCTTTACATTCATGATATTTTTTTTTTATTCTTCACAATAATGCTACCTGATGAGGAAAGTGAGGCTCAGAAAGACTTACGACCCATCTTCAAGGTAACACAGCCAGAAGATGTTACAGGTACTGGGACCTATGCTGCCTGACTAAAGATCCTGTAAGCTCCACTACTGTTATCTCACCAGTGCTCCTTCACCAGCACTTCATCCCCTGGGTCTGCAATTATAGCATTCTACCATATTCCTGATAATTTTCACACAATTCAGCTAGGCTTCCAATTGGCTAGCTTGGTTCTCACCTGCCCTCTAGCCATACTTTTCACTGCAAGTGCACCTGCCATTAAGGTATTTCATTACATTCCTGGCATTTTTGTTCACAGGCATTCCCATGCCTTTTGGTAGAATACCATTCCTTTACAGAAAAATTGATTTTAGGATGATAGCGAAGCACTCTAGACACAAAACGCAAGTTGTGTCAGAGTAACAGTGGGTCTGATGATGCCTCGTGAAATAGAAAAAAATACATAAAAGCTCTCTGATTTTCCTACTCTAATAGGGTATCAGGGTTGAGTATGAAGCTTCTCTCCCTTTTTTGTGACAATGGACACAAACTAGTACTTTACATAGATTTGTAAAAATGGACGTTAGCATCAATATTTATGGGGAGACAAAGCTAGGAAAGAAGAAAACAACTCTTATAGATAACCATCCATCTTACTTTCCAGCAAAGCAGCCAGGACTTACGACTTGAAATTGAAACATCTCCAACTCCATCAGAGGGTTTTGCTTTAAGACTTAAGGGACACCAAAGAATTTCCAAAGCAAAGCAGCGACTTTGTAAATCTGATGTTTCTACTAGTTGTAATTTTCTTTAAATAGCCTCCCATTTAATTGTCTCTCTTCTGCATGAGCAGTAATTCAATGACAACTTTTCAATCCACACAGGTATACGTAGGCATGCTGGAGAAAGAAGATGCCTTTGGCTTATAGTGTAGGCTTTTATCCAGAGCAGAGAACTATTTCTGAATTTATTTTTCATTAATAAGTCCTTTCACACCAGGAAAATCATGCAGGCGGTTTGTACAGAAATCTTTTTTTCTTGCAAAAGAGTCTAAGTTGAGCGCAGCTATTGAGGACTAGATAAATGGACTGAATCCAGTAGCTACATGAGACATTTGGTAAAGTAAATCAACACAGTGGGAGTTCCCTCTTCTCAATGAATCGCAAACTTATTTGAACATTTTTTCTTTCATCCTTCAACACTTTATCAAACGTATTTTTCAGTGTTACTGTCTGTTCATAGTAGAAAGCCTATCTCCTGCAAAAATGTGTTTATTTTCACACTATACTTTATGTTCTGTACTCTGACTCAAGAGAAGCTTGGAGAGGAATAAAACAGAAGCACAATTAAAAATAATTTTGGTGTCAATGTTGGGTGCAAAGTAGGGATAAAATGAGAACCTCTGGGCTGAGAATAAAGAAAACCATGTTTTCCCCTGGTTTCTATCATTCATTCATTCATTCATTCATTCATTCATTCATTCATTCATTCTTTCATTCTGTGAGTGAGTGAGTCAACAAGTATTTATTTGATTCTTGTTATGTGTCAGGAAATTTTTAATGCACAAAGGATGCAGAGATTAAAAAAAAAAAGGCAGTACTCGTCACTGCCCCAGGGAGCCTGAAGATTGCTTTTGCTGTTGTTTGTATGTCTTTGAAAAAAAAAAAAAAATCAGTTACTCTCTCTGGGCTTCAGTTTTTCGTATCTAAATGAGAAAGTTTATTGGATGATCTGCTTTCTATGATTCCAGGTCTTGATTAGCTATTAAACCCTGATATGATCAACTCAATTCTAAAATTTGATTTTTTTAAATGAATTTATATTCCCACAACATCCTCTCACTCCCAGCCCCTGCATGTCTAAAGGGTTTAAAAGTTCTGTTAATGGTGAACTCCATTTTTTATAATAGAAATATCATTCATATACTCAAATATCATATTTTTCCTATTTTATTTCATTTTATTTTTTCAGTGGTTGGTTTTCATTGTTTTTTTTTAAGGCTTAGGAGTAAGAGTAGCCTTATTGTCCTTATAAAAAAGATGTTATGTCACTGCAACTTAATCCATAATAAAAATAGCTGACATTTTTTGAGCAGTTACTCTGAGCCATGCCTGAGGCCTAAGGTTTATAACCAGTCTTTTATTTAATCCTAGGGATGAAGTAATGTGCCCAGGTCATTTAATAAGCAAGAGATGAAGTCGATATTCAAACCCAGGTGCTCTAAATCTAGACCCAGTACATTTTAATCAAGGTTGTGTAGTCAGGTAGGAAAAGATACCCAGAGGATGTGGTGATATTTGGGGAGTGAGTGACCAACCATTCTGGCTTGCCCAGGTCTTGCACTATTAGCACTGGCAATCTTGCATCCTGGAAAATGCCTTAGTTTTAAGCAAACTTAGGAGAAAGGATCCTTAGTTATTTAGGGTGGTAATGACTGAACACTTCGTAGAGGGTCCATCCTTTGAGGCTTAGAAAAGTCTTTTTTTTTTTCCTTTCTTTTAATTTTATTGGGGATTTGGGGGAGGGGAACAGTGTTGGGGAATCGGAGAAGGGGAACAGACAAGTTGCTGGCTTTTTGCTCTTCAGTCTAGTTGCGGAGGACATTGCTTCACTGGCCCATGTTGGTATCGTCATTGCGCTCTTCCCAGATGAGGCAGATCAGTCGCTGGCCTCTGGATGGTCGCTCACCGCGGCTATTGACAACTCACGCTGGCTGCCAGCTGCTCATGCTGGCTGCTGGCCACTCATTGTAGCTTATGGCAGCCCAGTGCAGCAGGGGCTGCAGCCTACACTGTCGCTGCAGCTCACACAGCCCAGCTCCAGGTGGAGCTGTTGTTAGCTGTAGATGGTGCAGTGTCACTGGCCCTCATATGTGGGATCCGAACCGGGGTTCCGCTGCTCAGAGCTGGTGTCCCAAGCAAACTCCTAACCAACGCGCCACTAGGCCGACCTTGAAAAGTCTTTAATGACTACTTCACAAAAATGTATTTGGCATCATTTTGTCTTGACATAAAATTGTTTCTTTTTCTTTTTTTTTTTTAAATTGAAGTTTATTGGGGTGACAATGGTTAGTAAAGTTGCATAGGTTTCAAGTGTACAATTCTGTACTATATCAGTTCTTCCATCGCCATATATTGGACCCCATTTACCCTCATCTAAAATTGTTTCTTTTAGGAAAAAGGGGCAAAAATCACTCATATGGTTTAAAGACATACTTATTTTTTGTAACAGCAAAATTTCAGGTTGTAACAGCAAAATTTCAGGAGTTGGTAAAATGGTAAAACCAACAAAAACTCACCTATATTGACCCTCCATTTCAGTGTTTAAAAAGAAATCTTAGAAATATTTTTAAAGAATTATTTTCACAGAATATAATGATTTAAGAACCCTGGAGGATCATTACTAAAATATTTAAAAATGTAAGTTTATTCAAAGGAAATTGAATAAGAAATTGTACCTCAAGAAATAGACAAAGTATTTCAAAGAGAGATTTTAACATTATTGCTCTATTTGTATGATGCTGAACATCTAGATAATATTAGAAAATGTTTGTCAAATATTTAAGTGAATAATCAGCATTACAAAATTATGCTTTTGAAAGTTTCTTTGAAGCTGTCAGTTTTATAGTAATGTTTGGCATTTCTGAGTGTTAGCCTTTGATTCAGGAAACTGATTTTAATAATTGCTTGTTGAGGACATCATTGATCTCTTCACCATGAAATCAGTGTTTTTCTTACTGGACTATTAGCAACATTTTCCACAGCTGATCACTCCCTTCCTCTTCACTAAAACATGGTCTTCTCAGAGTTTCCAGAACATCTTACTTTCCTGGTTACTCTCTTACCTCAAAGCTGCATCTTTCTTTCCCCTTTGCTTTTTCTTTTTTATCTACACAATGGTAAACACTAAAGTGCCCCAGGGCTTGGCCATCTGGGTCTCTTATTTTTCTATTTACACCAACTCTGTTGATCAATTCCAGCCTCCTGGCTTTAAAAGTCATCTGTATGCTGAAGACACCCACATTTTTTGTTCCAGCCTGAACTTCTTCCCTGACCCCAATCTTGTGTATCCAACTGCTCAGTCAAAATCTCCACTTGGATGTCTAAAACCATTCTTAAATCTAATATGTCCAAAACAGCCCAGATTTTCACCCCCAGTCTTTCTCCTCCAGTAGGGTTTTTCTGCACAACCCCAGGAATGGCAACTCCAATACTTCGAGTTTCCTAGGCCAACCTCCTTGGAATTATCTTTGACTTTTTTCTATCCTCTGCATCCGTATCACCTCTGTCAACAAATCTTGTTGACTTACCTTTGCTAACTACTTAATCTCCTCACTGTTACCCTAATACAAACTGCCAAATTCCTCACTTGAATTTCTCACTTGAATTGGGTAATAATTTTCCAGTTAGTCTCCCTGCTTGACCCTGTTCACAGCAGCCACAGTGATTCTTTAACTGCATGTGAGGTCATGCCACTCCCATGGTAAACATCTTCCTATCATTCTCAGAGTAAAAGCCAAGGATACCCCAGTAGCCTCTAACTACAAAGAATCTGAATTTCCCCCCATTCTACTTTTCTCTGTTTTAATCCCATACAAATTCTTACCCTAGCTCTCTATCCCACCTAGGCCAAGTCTTACCTCAGGGATTTTACATTTGTTATTCTTTGGGCTTGGACTGATCTTCTAGAGTCAAGGCATCTTAGCAACTTTCTCTCCTACTTTCTTTAGTTTTCCACTTTAAAGTCATATTCTCAGTGAGAATATGACAATGTATTTAAAATTGTACTCACATACTTCCTTACCACTAACACTGCCTATCTACCTTTGCTGCTTTATTTCTCTCATAACTCATAGTCCAAATACGACCATCAGTATTAATATTATAAGTTTACCAACAATGCAGGAGTTCTACTATATCACAGTATAGTAGATATAACCTGAAAAACAAGTGTGAAAGGACACTGGCTTATTAGTAGTGTCCTATTCTGTCCTTCAGTCAGTCCACCCATCATTATATTATATCACCAAAATATTTCCTAGGAGAAGGCCACTAAGGTTTGTAGGTTTACCATTAAATTTTGTCAGTTCCCAAAAGCAAGACTGATCTCAGCAATAGGTGGCTTTCAAGCCACCCTTTCAAGCATCTGGCATAATTAAGCTAAGAGGCAATGTTATCTCTTTCTTTGAGCCTTGGATCCTCAATGCAGGGGTCAGTCCTTCTAACGCAACAATTACCCTTTTAGTAGAGTACTGATTAGATCATCGACAAAATGATCCCAGCTTAACTTTCTTGAATTCCTCCAGCCAGTGGAATAAAGCAGATTTGTTTAGGGCCCTTCAATATGGGGGGGACCAACAGGCACTTCTACTGGTTTACCCAACCTCTGAGAGTGGTGCATTGTGATCTTTGTTTTGACTCCATCTATATTAGCTTTATTCATTTGATTTTTAGATAACTGCTTACAGATTTGTATGCTACTGGGTGACTCCCTTTGGTCACCCCTTTTACTTGCCCCTTTGTTTTACCTCATCAATGTTTGATTTATTCATTCCGTTTCTTAGTAATCATTTAAAGATTTCCACTCTTCTGGGGAGGATCCCTTGATTCTCCCCTTTACTTTTCCCCATTGTCTTGGAACTCAGTCCAGCCTTCTTTGCTGAGTGTGGTTTCCGCACAACTGTTCTCTTTGGAGTCAGAAGCACTAATAACTGTTCTCTGTGGAAATGGCTCTGGGGTTAGCCATTCCACCTCAGGCTATCCAAAATCTAAACTTCATCTAATGACAGTTTATACTCCGACACATTCCTTTTGTAGCTGCCTTAAGACTAGAGGTTGTAGTTCACACCAGCCAGAATCTGAGCTTGGCCCATCTCTTACTTTCATTTTAACTCTTATAATAATTAAAATAATAATAATAATAACTAAGGAATTACATATTTTGCTTTTGTTCTTGTTACTTTGCATTTACTTATGCATCTAATAAACAAGCTTCCTGGAGCTGGATACGTCATTTCTAATTTCCATTGATAAAATTTACTTCCAGTAATTGGTACCATATCACAGAATGAAGTGCTCCCATGGCTGTTCAGGAATCAGGGATACTTTATCTCCTAAATGATGAGAGCACAGCAAGTTGGCCCTCCCTCATCCCTGCCCCTGGGATGGTCTGTTCTGATGAACTGAGCCAGGGCAGCGTGGGGGGGGACTCTTACAGTCTCATTTTGTCAATATTATTATTGCTATGTTCAAATGTCAGAAAACATTGGAAATGACCTTCCCAAGGTGTAACATGCATGTTAACTGTTTTAAAAAAATGAATGTTTGGGCCAGCCAAGTGGAGCATTGGTTAAGAGCTGGCTTGGGACACCAGTGGTCCCTGTTCAGCTCCCACATATGAGGGCCAGTGACACTGCCCTCTACAGCTAACAACAGCTCCACCTGGAGCTGGGCTGCGAGCCCCGGCGACGGTGTAGGCTGCAGCCCCCGCTGCAGTGGGCTGCCATAGGCTACAATGAGTGGCCAACAGCCAGCGTGAGTGGCTGGCAGCCAGTGTGAGCTGCCAAGAGCCACTGTGAGCTGCTGTCCAGAGGCCAGGGACCAATCTGGCTCACCTGAGAAGAGCGCAATGATGATACCAACATGGGCCAGTGAAGCAATGTCCTCCACAACTAACTGAAGAACAAAGGGACAGCAACTTGTCTGTTCCCCTTCCCCGATTCCCCAATAAAATCTTTTAAAAAAAAAGAATGTTTGCTTTATTCTTAAAAAAAAAAAAAATGACTCCTAAGGATGATTTAAAATCTTAGAGCCTACTTTAACGTAAATACTTTATACTCACCTGACTCTGAGCATTAAAAAATGCTCATGAACTCTATTGTTTCAAATGCCTATTTGTCCTCAATCTAAAAGTAAATTTTAGTGATAAAAAAGAATGGAATAGATTATCCATCAATTGAACACTAACGTTGTACTCCAGTATCCACAGTACATTTCTCCATTTGGGACAGTGTTATCCTTGTTTAAGGATGATAATTCTCTTACTTCCATCAAGTCTAAAAGAATCATATAATGTTACTTATTGTTTACCCAAGGCAGAACTAAAATAATAAAATTCAGTTATGTTTTAGCATTTACACTATATCACATGTTTTTCTAGTTTTTACATTAAAAAAAAATCCAAGTCTTAGATTGAGATTATAAGAAAGCACCATCTTTGGAAAAGTTTATAACAAACAAAGAAAGTGAGCATCAAACTCATATTGTTCTACTAATACAAAAAAATCCATTCATTCTACAGATTTTATTTAATTGGACTGTGTGAATTTTTCAATTGTTTAGATACCTGTAGAAAATGATTTAGAAGAAATGGTTAGTGTAAACACCACTCATACTAGCAGTGAAAATTAAAATGAAGATTAAAAATCTCCATACCTAAAGTGCAAAAGTGTCCCTTTTTTTTTTTTCTTTTTCTTTACAGTTTCAGAAGATTCTATGACAAGTAGAAATGCAAATTCCCAGCCCCACTCTAAACCCACTGACTCAGAAACTCCCACTGGGGCCAGCAATTAGTGCTTTAATAACCTCTGGGTGATTCTGAGTTTCACTTAATTTGGCGAGCCACTGCTTCCAAGTGATCAGTTGGCCTGCAAGCTCACAGGGTAGCATGTGATTTTTTTCCTGGAGTACCTCACCAGGAGGCCTGCCCCTCCTTCTCAGGGTTTGGCATTTCCTACAGGGTAGGATAGTCCCTTTGTTAAGAGTTCCTGTTAATGTGTTTTGTTAAGTCACATTCAGACAGATGGAGAACCAGTGTGGGAACACTGTGTGTATACAGGTGGAGTCTCAAGGGGAAATGGCCAAAGGGCTTACAGAAAATCCTCTGGGAATGGACGGTACAGAGATGGAAAATGTGACTGCTGTGGAAGTTAAGTACTGCATCCTGGGAGCTCAGCCAGGCAGTAGAATGACCCCAAGTCCAGCCCAGTGAGCCTACTTAGGAAGAAGGAGGAAGTACTAGCAACATAAGCAGTCATCACGCAGCACTATGTAAGCTGGGGTATCTGTCTTGTTTATCTCCGTATTCCCAGTACCTGGCTCAGAGGCTAGTACATAGTAGGTTCTGGGTGAATAGTTGTGAATTCTAGAAAAAAGAACATGCTCGGGATAAAAAAATATACAAAAGAAAAATTAAAAATACCTACAGTAAGGAAAGGATATAAGAATGTAATTGTGAAGTCTGTATATAATCAGAATTCCCTAGGGGCAGTAATGTAATGACTACAATAACCAAACATTAAGACATGCTGGAAGTCTGTTCTCTGTAACACATATGCAAGAAATCAAATGACATTAAGCTTAAATCATTTAGTTACTGGTTTACAGGTTCCTGATCAAACACTATTTTTCCTCTCCCTGTATAAAAAAAAAAAAATGTATCTTCAGGGTCCATGCAAATTGTACACTGTATTTATATTAAGTTGCAATGTTTGTTTAAATGTTAACTAAGTTTAGTGCAAGCTTGGTGATAACAATATGATTAAGTGAATCTTGAGAAAAATCATTTTTGTTTTAAGCCCAGATTAAGAAGGCATTAATTATATAGGCTATCAGGAAACTTGACTGGTTAGAATAAATTTTCCCTCATTGTGTATACTAAGTTGAACCACAGGAAATTGCTGTTTTTATAGGTTAAAATGATTAATTCTTGGCAATTTCATATAGTACCACCTAATAAAATGTGTTTAGTGATAACTGTTCATTTTTTTTAATTATATAAGTTTCAAGAAAAAAAAATCTAGAGAATAATATAGCATTGTAATGCTATTGTATGTGTCACACATATCTTCTAAAAATCAGCATTTGCCAGCATTTCCACTTATGCCTATAGACACCATGGAACAGACAATGAGGGGGGGTGGGCAGGTGGGGTGAGGAGCAGGGCGTTTTCTATTTCTAAACACTATATATGTGATGCTCCCCCAGCCCCCCGGAATATACACTAGGCAGATTTACACTTGTAATGTTTGTAAAAATCATTTTTGAAGAGATAAAAGATCATACAGTTGAAACATCTGTTTTTACTTTTCATTAATCCTTTACCCTCCAAGTGGAAAATAAGCCTAAAGTTGGTTTGTATCTTACTTATTAGTATTTTATACGTTTTTTTAAAATACTCCTTTTAAAAGATATGAGTGTTGTTAAACTGAAGTCTCTCTATTAATAGTTTCTATAACTCCTAATAAATTATGATTATTAAAACATTATATCCCACCTAGTTTAAGAGAAAATTTAAGAGGAAAATGTCTAGGTCAAATTTTCCCAGGTGTCATTCCTGGTGCATCATTTGGGGTAACTAGGGCAAAATGTAGATTCCTAGATTCCACTCCCCCCATTCCCTAAGGACCTAAGGCCAGAGACACTTTCAAAGTGATTCTCACACTTGCTGAAGTTTAGTAACCCATGATTTGAGAAGAAATAAATAAAGTCATAGGCATATAAGTCATCTAATTTCATACCTGAAACTAAAAACTTCTGTTATGTTTTAAATATGTGGTAAATACATCCATAATGGCATTTATAAGCAGCTCAAATAGGTGAATAGTGTTATTCTCTTGTTTCTCCCCAAGAAAATTTAATATATCATTAACTGAAATATGTGTCATTGTTTACTAAAATAAAATGAAACCACTACCAATTAAATCATGGAAAATTGTTCTTATCACTTAAAGTTTGTATATTTATTGAAAGAGCTGTTTTGGATATCTCAACACAGAAAACATGTCATCTGTTCTCATGACCTTTGAAACCTTTAGCCTTTTCACTATTGAGAACATAATTTTGAGGCGTATCAAGATTCTGCCAGAATATCTATGGGATAAAATGTCAGCTTCATATCTGCACGGGTTGAATCACTTGAGATCAGAAGTTATGCAGGTCTTGATCAAAGTTAGTCAGAAGGTTCTCACAAATCATTATATAATAACTTAATGACAGTCCTAGACAATTTCCGAATCACTTCATCTAGTCCCCCCAAATTTTCAGGATTTTAAGAGTTCTTGCATTTATTCAAGTGAATTGCCACTGTTTGCCCTGCATTTGTATGTGATAGTGGTGTGTGATAGTGGGTAGATGCCTTGTAAAACAGCCTCAGTCCTCCAACATTTCCCATATACCATTCCTCACAGTGTGACATTGCAGCTTTAAGGGAAAAGGCCTACTTCCCATCCCTTGTGTCTACCTTGGCCTTGTCACTTGCTTAGGCTAACAGAATGTGGTGGCAATGACACTTGTACCACTTGGAAGCCTGGTTCTCAGGAGGACTTGCACATTTCTTCTTTCTCTCTTTGGACATCTGCTACCACCATGTGAACAAACCCCATTTTGCCTTCTGAAAGATTTGAGACCATGTGGACCAGTGCACTCCACTCCTCCAGTTGCAAACATTTGTTTCATATTTATGCACTGCTTGTTTTGTTTCTGAGCGTTTCTGGGTAAAAGTAAGATTTCATTTTAAAGCAGAAGCAGAGTGTAATCTTTTTGAAGCTAATATGAAATGGCAATTAAACTCTCTACATGAACTTTCTCAACAGTACACATAACTCAAAGTGGTGAGAGTATGAATGGCTATGACAAGTTTGTATATGTCTGGCAGTGAGTATGTCATGGCTGTCCTCTGGCTGAGAGTGATTCCAAGATGTTCAGACTTCAGAGACAGAAAAATAGATGCAAAAAATTTTACACTAGATAAATATGCCTATAAAGAATTTTTTTTAAATTACAGTAAACTTCAGTATCTAATTTGAAATTGCTGAAGACACTAGATTTTAAGGAGGATTTTCTTTCACAAGAATTGAATAGCTAAGAATTGAACAGTAAGCCTGATCTTAACTAGGACATTTAAGTATAAAGTGTTTCAGCGAACTAAAACAAATGATAATTGACTTGAAATAGACTAGACTTGAAAGATGGGCAGAGGTAACCAGCCTGAAGAAATCAGATCTATGCTCATTTGTCACCTCCGTGAAAAGGACATCGATGACCATTTTACCCAAACAGTAACCCCTGAAACTCTCTATCCTCTAAGTCTTCATAGCACTTACTATCACCTGAAAATCTGTTACACACACACACACACACACACACACACACACACACACACACACAGGTTTATTGTCTGTATCTCATTAACTTTGTTTACTGCTGTATCCCTAGCAATCTAGAAAGGTATTTGATATATAGTAGCTGCTCAATAAGTTTTGTTGAATAAAGGAATAAATGAGTATGAAATATTGCTAAGCTCTATGTAGCCCACATGTGTGTATTGATTTTGTACACATGATTGTTTCTTTGATTACAGTAAAATAATTGTTTGCATCACGAAAACCTTGCATGAGACTTTGAAATTGTTGGGATAATTCACATTGAAGAGGAGGATGGAATGAGGACTTTGGGGGAGGGTACTGTGGGGAGTGGAGGTAATGGTAGTGGTGTGTGTGTGTGTGTGTGTGTGTGTGAGAGAGAGAGAGAGAGAGAGAGAGAGAGAGAGAGAGAGAGAGAGAAAGAGACAGACATTCCTAAAGTGAATGTGCCTCTCATTTTAATGTGCTGAGAGATGCATTAAAAACGAGTCTTATAAGTACATTAGAACACTGGACTTCAAGGAGGCAATGACCTTTGAGCTCTGTTTTAAAGATGTGGTCGTATTCCACATTTTAGAGAAGGCTTTTCAACTCAACTTATTTTTAAAAGCAAAGGGAGCATTGTGGGAAGGCATCAACCATGTTCTAGTATATTGTAAAGGCTGATTTTTTTGACATGCAGAGTAATCTAAGCAGTGTTTGGAAAAAAGTAGAAAAATGGAGATACAGTTTGGGAGCCAACTGTAGGTGACTTTGGAATGAGTTTACTCTGTACTTCAAATAACTGGCCAACTTGAAACCTTTGAGTTATGGAAGTGACATTTCAGAGCTGTATGCTAGTGGTTGGCAGATGGCCGTCTCTCCAACTGCTCTGTTTGCACTGCCTATGCTATTCATCCAGAGCATGGCAGTGGGGCTGAGACCTGAGGTAACAAAGATACCAGACTTCTGTGTGTAGCATTGTCTGTTCCTCTTGCTCTCTTTTTCCATGCAAAAACTAGTGCCTTCCGCAAGGCCCAGGAAAGCATGAAAACCAGGATTTTACTTTTTTCCATTGTCATTTCCACTGGTGCAACTGTTGATAAGGCCATCATTTAAAGGTAGTTAAGAAACTTGAGCACTAGAAAACTGGTTGAGATTTATATTCAGATGAGGTTTTGTCCTTAAAATGTAAATACTGCTACTCATATTTCAGTTTTTTACAATTCAGCTTTATTTAGGCATAATTGACAAAGTCGTATGATACTTAAAGTGTATAGCATGATTTGTTATATGTATACATGATGATAGGATTTCCTCCACCTAGTTAATAAAAAAATTCCATCACCTCACATTTATCTTTTTTGGTGTGTGTGTGAGACCATTTAAGTCCTAACTCTTTTAGCAAATTTCAGTTATACTGTACAGTGTTACTAACTATCATCACCATGTTTTACATTAGAACCTCACTCTTTATTAATCTTATACCTGGAATTCTCTACCCTTTTATCAACCTCTTCCTATTTCCCCTATCTCTCCCCCACCAGAAGAGGGGATGCTGGGTCATATGGTAGCTCCATTCTTAATTTTTTGAGGAACCTCCATATTGTTTTCCATAGTAACTGCACATATTTACATTCCCACTAGAAGTATATGAGGGTTCCTTTCTATCCGTATCTTCTCCAACACTTGTTATTTCTTGTCTTATTGATTATATCCATTCTAACAGGTGTGAGGTGGTATCTCATAGTTTCAATTTGCATTTCTTTTATAGCTAGTGAAATTGCTAATTTTTAAAAATTATTAAAAATCAAGTTGTGAGGCAATGACCCATTGGTGGCCCCTGTTTTTATAAATAAAGTTTCATTGGAATAAGAACAAGGGTTGGAATTAGGGTGAAGTGAATAAGATAGAGTCATGCTAGTGCAGGGTCACATCCTGACTTTATTTAAAATTTTGATTTTTTTTCACCTTTGATTTTTTTTTTTGTATTTAAAAACATTGCTCCAAAATATTATATATTTTGATTCTGGAGTATTTCTGTGCCCCTTCAAATTTTTTGCTTGAAGACAGTAGCTTACATACCTAGCCCTATTCCTAGCCCTGAGCTGGAGATTTTATTCACTAGTACATATATCTGGGTTCTACCTTGAACCTATTCATTTTAGATGATGGTTTCCAGAGGATCCTATCACATTAACTCATTCCTCTCTCCAGCCTTACCCCCCACCCCCTACCCCACGAAGAACTGCTGAATAAGATATTTTTATCCTAGAAAACAAAAAATGTGTAGTTTTTGTACAGAAACTCCATCGAGGATTTTAACAATTTCTTCTCATAAGGGACAGATCTTTTCTGTGAGCACTACCATATACTTTCCTAATATGATTCTATCTCTGCCTAATGTTACCAGGAAGTATCTAAATGGATGATGTCAAAGGAAAACTGACAGAGTGGATATGTGTATTAGTCTGCTCTGGCTGTCTAAACAAAATAACAGATTGATGGCTAAAATGATAGACATTTATTTCTCACAATTCTGCAGGCTGGAAAGTTCATGATCAAGGTGCCGGCTGATTTAGTTGCTGATTTGGTTTCAGTGGGGGCCCACTTCTGGGCTTGCATATGGCTGCCTTCCCACTGTGTCCTCACATGGCAGAGAGTGGGAGCTCTGGTGTCTCTTTTTATAAGGGTACTAAGTCATTATGATGTCATCTAAACATAATTATCTCTCAAAGCCTCACCTTCAAACACCATCATATTGGGGGTTAGAGCTTCAACCAATGAATTTTTGACAGACACAGTTCAGTTTGTAGCAGTATGTGACTGATAGCTCCAGCATCTGAGTCTCCTGAATTGGGGAGCAGAGTGTAGTATGGTGATGATTATGGAAGAAGCTCTTTACTTTTCAGTATAGGCCTGAGACCTTTAAGATATATGCAGATTATCAGTTTTTGTGTGTGTCTTCATTATTTCCCTGCTCTGTATTAGTGGAAAACTGCAATTTGGCTCTTTTCCTTAGTCTACCTTTATTAGTACTACAATTAGTTAAGTTTACTGGCAAAAGGTTGAGTGGTATTCTTATTCAAAGATGCTGTTATAAAATATTTAACTTGGTTTTTTTTAATCTACAGAGCAAATACAATAGAGATCATAAACTTGTTGTTACATTGTCCTGGAAAGATAAGTTTTGTTTAATTGTTTTACTTCCTAGAACTACTCATTTAAATACTACCTTTCCCTTTTAATGGCACATGTAGAATAATTTGTTTATAATATTTTGATCATATATCTCAAATTTCAGCATTGACCACATAATGGTTTCTTGTCAATTTTTCACAGTGAAGGATTAGAGAATCTTAGAGCGTCGCTCAATTCTAACAGTCCATTACCGTTCTCTACTTACTGTATGTTACTGCTGCTACTACTGGCAATCTGCATCATATCATATTTTTTCTCACTTGTAAAATTGGAAAATACTTAAAATGAAAACTAAATATCTGATCTGTAGTCTCAATTCCACATGTTTCTAGATGTATGATCTAGCACAAGCCACTGAACTACTTTGGTCCTGTTTTCACACTTATATAGTGAGGGTATATCACTGCTCTGTACAACAAATAACTTTGATAGCTTCATACTGAACAACAGGACTCACAATTCAAATTTGTATTATAGCTTATCATATACAGCCTTTCCTAATAAATGTTTCTTAAAGACGCATTAAAAGACAAAGCTTCAAAATAGTATAATCAAACTCAAAGTTGACATAATTACTAAAGGAAGTAGAAACAATAGTTATGGAATAGACTTTTGGACTGAGGTAATTATTATCAGGCTTTAGTTCAATATTACTTTCTACTACAGAAAAATTAGAATAAAGCTTCATACCACCTACAGAACCAGCCCCCCAATTAAACAATTCAGGGGCTCTGACATTTTGGAATTTCTTGAATAGTCAGTAATAAAAAGCAACAGTTTGTAAATTAAAGTTGTATTGCCTTATGCAGCTAGTATAATTCTTTCATTATCATTATTTTTTTAACTATCTTTTATGTATGCTCTACTTTGTGTGTCATTACAGTAGGTAAGTCATATGATTTAGAGTTCTTTCATCTATATTGTAGAATTATTCTACAATCACAATTTTTTCTTGGTAAAATAAGTTAATCATATCATAAATTTTGAGCAAAAGTTTGACCAATGGATGATTTTGCCAATATCATGTTTAATACTTAAATACGAGTATCATGAAGGTTTTTCTTCCTAAAAGTCAAGCCATCTGTTATTTGCTGTAAAGCTTCCCGTGTTTCAGTTCTTTTCATGGAGGGAAGAGGTCTTTTTTAGTTATAGACTAGAAGTTCTCATCTTTTTTACTTAAATCCCACAATAACACAACCTGTATCATTTCCAATTTTGTTTTCTTTTCAGGGGAGTGATTACTGAGACTGAACTCAGAGTTTTTCCAAATTTTAGAGGGTTTTTTTTTTTTTTGGTGATTTTGTGTCTGAGCACCCATATCTACTTCAGTAGCATTAGAGGTAGTCTTAAAAAATAATTACTCTAGAAGAAACTAAAAGAATACCTGGAAAGCCATAATTACACAACTATGAAAATGAGTGTATTTTCATTATTATATTATTTAGCTTCTTTAAAGGTGTATAAGATGATATAACTTTTTATATATTAAGAGCATAAATCCTAAGATGGAAAATAACTCAGAGAAAAGGCAAAAAAATGATATAATGGTAAGTTCAATAAAATAATAAAATAACTTGAAGGAAACCAACACATTTTTAACAGCACAGTAGTAGAGGCAGTCAATATAAAACCTAAGACTGTCAAAAGTGAAAAAATATATTATGAAAGATCCACTTATAGGATGATTATGAAAAGTAATGTGGAAAGAAGATTAGACATATGAAGTATAGAGAAGAGAGATGATACATTGGTAATAAGTTTTTTTTTTTCTTAAAGAAGAGACAAACATAAATGAAACAAACAATCTAATATGTAATGGGTGAAAATGTTCTGTATAAAGAATAGACTATTACATATGCAAATTGAAAAGTTTAAAACTATACACTAGTGAAAATTAATCTCAGGTCCCAATATTGAATATATATGGAACAAAAAGATGATATAACAAAGGATCAAATGAATACTACATGAACCAATAAAGCAAGGGAAACAAAAATCTATTTTTGAAAAGTGAGATTAGTGAGAGGGCTCATAACTGACCAGCTAAGAAAACTTATTATAAATCTATAGTAATTAAAGATTATGGTAGGAAATCAAACCCTAAGTCTATGAATCCATCCAAGTAAATATAAGCATTTAGTATATAATGAAGATGATACCTTAAATTGCTCAGGAAAAATGTTGGGATAACTGATTTAACAAAATGAATTATAGAAGAAAATATAGTTTATAATTTTATAAACTTGGCCTGTGGAAAGATTTGAATTCATAAATAAATCCAAAAGAAATCATAATAGAAAAGCTATATAAATGAATATATAAAATATAATAGAACTTACTATGAGTTACATAAAAATATTTTAAAAACTAAGTGAAAAATGTACTACATATGACAAGCAGGGGGGTAATAAGAAAAAGAACTTATAAGTCAATATATATAAGACAACTACCTCACTAGAGAAAGACATAGAGATACAAGCATTCAATATATACATATATAGTCAACATATATGAAAATATTTAATCACCTAACTAAATAAATAGAATTAGAAACAGCAGTTTTACACTTTCTGCCTGTAAAAAACAAAATTCAAATGAGTAAATTATTGCAATCTTATTGGCTTTATTTAAGGATTCATGACTTGTGCAGCATCCAATCTGGAAGACAGAAAGGAGTTCCAAGAAACTGTACAAAATGAAAGACTTTTATAAGAACAAGGGAGCAGGAACAAGGAAGTTAAAGTAATCAAAAAGCAGACTGGTTATTGCAAGGTGACTTTCCCTATAGAGGATGGCAGAGGTGTATCAGGTAGATTGACTAACTAAGGCTGATCAGGTGATTCGTGGTTTAAGGTTCCATGTCTGGGACAGACAAAACTGTAATTAAGACTTGGTTTGGTGACATGGCATTTAGCATAATCAACTCCATTTTGAGCCTGTTCCCCCCACCCCCTTTTTTTTTTAACATGCCTGTATGAAAGTATTTAGTTTCTGAGATTCATGGCAGTAAGAACTCTTACAATCTTTTTGGAGCTTTGAATTAATGCAAAATTTCCAGCGATTGGTAATATGTGGTACTAAATGTGCAAATACATTTTGGCCCAGTGGATCCATTTCTAGGAATTTATTCTAAGCAAACATTTTAACAAAATTACACTTACATGTATAAAAATATTTCCTACGACATTGTTAGAAATATCAATACAAAACAGAAACAGTCCACAATATTGTTGTCCTGGTTACTATATTATTTAATAACCTTAAAATGGAATAGTACTCATGAATTAAAATGTCAATTTGAATATATGTATTTTTTTGATATGGGAAAATGGTCACAAGGTAAGGTATAATTTGACAAGCAAATTTACAAATCTCTAAATATTAACTTCATTTTTATATACTATTCAACAAACTTATCTAATTGCATAGAAAAAACCCATAAAGCAATATATAAATAATAGCATGTTCTGTAAGATTTTACTTTTAATTTTTACATTTGCATTTTTTCACATTGCTTCCTATTTTTCTATGATGAATATACATTGTACAAAAATGTACAAATAATTGTTTAAAAAATTCAGAACACTTCCAAATGGGAAATAACAAGACAAATGTGAAAGGGTTCACAAAATTCACATGAGAAGGATTTTCCCAAATTTAGGATGTAAATCTAGAATTGAACAGCCAAGCGCTGTGATATTTTCTAAAGCTCAGAGATATGAGTTGGCCCCCAATAAAGGACACCATCTGGCTATGTGGCTTTGTTAGAGGGTTTCTTTTCTATTACATTTTCTGTCATTTTTGCATACAAATGCTTCTTTCAGTGCACTTCAAACACATGTTTGGAAGGTTCTATGTTGGGTTGCATTCAGCCCATTTCACTGTATTATGCAGGCACCGAGCAGTAAGCTTGAGGCATTTAGGCAGGTGTGTTTTTTACTTCAATACCCACAGAAAAGATAATATGGAGTAGCAGGCCACAGACAGGGCAGGCAGCACGACTACCATGACCTAAGGCATGGAACACATCCCTGGAAATAGACAGAATGCTGCTGAACATTAGGGAAAGCCTTTTTCATTTTCTCTCTTGGGCTAGCTGATTGCTTGTGTGAATGTGCAATCAGATATTTCAATTCCTTTTCTAAAAAATCTAGCTTGGCTTTTGTAAGTTGGATTTACGTTATAATATTTTTGCCTTGTGGGTCTGAATTCATTGCTAAGCTAACAATGCATAAATGTGTTTCTTTTCCTTTCAGCGTTTGACATTTTGCACTACTCATTAAGAGAGCTGATATAATGCAGCAGTTGTTCATAAAAAAATAGGAGAAAATAATTTCTGCCAAAACTCTAGCAAGGCTGTCACCCATTTTGAATGGAGAAAGCACTTCACAGTGTATGAGTACGTGATGAATATATGCAGGACTCTTCCACACAAAAGTGCCTTATGTGGGGGCTGTTCTTTTAAAATTCAGTTGCTATGAAAGTTTTCTCCACTTTTTGGATTGAACAAATATGACATGCTTTCATGGAATTTGCTCTGGAAATGTTGATGGTCTTTCTTGGTGACTATTATGTGGTTTCTAATGCTTTTCTGTAACAATGTAATCAGGAATCCTCTCTTTTTATTTCCCTGTCATATAATCTAGTCAGAATTGTAACAATCCATTGATCAAAAGTTATAGAAATAACTTTCTACATTTGTATCCAGATTAAGCTTTTATATAAGTTTCCATAATTACGACAGTTAAGGCCAAATATGTGCTGACAGGCACTACAGTAATTAATTAAAATCAGGTGGGTCCACAAGGTACTTAATATTTGTAATCTGTCTAAGTCACCTTTATCCTTTTTGGGGGTATGAGAAATAAAATAATTTGTAAGAGAAAAAAATAAGCGTTGCATTAGGGAAAATGTGGCAGAAATTTAAATCAGTTTGAAAAGGAATTTTAAGGTAATGCATTTTGCTTAGAGTCATTGCTTATCAGAGTTTCTATTGACTACCTTGAAATGGAACTAGGCATTTGCAGGATGTGGTATTGTATTTTGTATTCAGTGCTGTGGCTTTTGTCAGCCCATGACTGGCATCATCACATTGTTTACAGGGAAATTTATTAGAGATAACATTTTAATATATTTTATGGGTGTATTTGAAAGAGGAAAGCAAATGATCTCACCTTTAGCTGTGCCTTATTGAGCAGAGAAAGGGTGAAATCATTGGCATGGCAGTTTACTGGGATTACAACTAAAAAGAAAAAGAAAAAAAAGCAGAGGTGGCAAAAGCAATATATTTTACCATTATTTCTTTCTTTATACCCTGAAAACAACTATTTTGCAACAAAATAATGGAAATAGAATTTGAATCTCGAAGGGTGACTAACTGTAAAGTCACAGTTTATGTCCAAAGGGAGTCACAGAACTTGGCAGTGCTGCTGGAATATTGTGAGGTTACAGCTAGATTTTGAGGAGTGAAATAGGCAGAAAGGTTGACATTGGCTGCACTTCAAGTTTTTCTCTGTCTATGCCTACATACTTGGCATGATTGATTCCAAGGCAAATTCACAGATAACTCTCGTATTATCCCAAACTGCTCTTTTGATTTAGTTACCTGCACTATTTATGTACCAAAGACAACTGACGAAAGATAAGGAGGGCTGGCATTTTGGAGTTGAAAAATGGAATGTCAACAGGTTTTCTGTGTTTTATTTATTTATTTAACTAATTGTTTTGGAGGGGATGTGTGTGGTTACTGAGTGATTCAAAAGTAAGAATGTGAAGGATTTAACATATTTTGTTAATCAAAGGATTAAAATACTTTGATTTCTAGACTGCTTCTGGGCATGTGTATTGCTGTTTAACAAATTTCCACTAATTTAACAAACTTAGTGGTTTAAAACAAGACAAATTTATCATCTCACAGTTCTGTAGGTCAGGGGTTCTGACACAGCATGGCTAGATCTTCTGCTCAGTCTCATAAGACTGAAATTGAAGTTTTGGCCAAGCTGTGTTCCTTGAGCTCAGGGTCTTTTTCCAAGATCAAGACACTTTGGCAGAATTTAATTTCTTACAGTTGTAGGACTGAGGTTCCCATTTGTCTTGTGAGGTGTTGGCCAGTGGCTGCTCACAGCTTCTAGAGCCCACAGTTTCCCAGTTTGAGGCCCAGTTAACAACATGGCATTTTGTTTCTTTGATACCAGCAAGAAAAGCCCACTCAGGTTTTGAATCTCTTCATTTTTAAGGACATCTACCTGATTCAGTCAGACCCATTAAAAAAAAAAAAAGGCCTTTTTGATGAAAACAAAATCAAATGATTTCCTGCCTTTATTTCATTTGCGAAATCCTTTTACTGTAACATGATGCAGTCATGCCCATCCTCAATAAAGGGATTATACAGGGTGTGCACAGCAGGGAGGTATGAATGTTGGGGGCTAAACTAGAATTCTGCCTATCACAGTATGATTTTGAGAACTCTGGTATATGAAAATGAAGAGTTTTCCAAGTACAAAAATCTGGTATGGGAATTCTGGAGAGTGAATTATGAGTATATATCCATATATAGCAGATAATATTAAAGAAATTACACAGAAAAGACATCCTTGAGGCTGCAAGTGATTTGTTGACAGGATGACAATGAGAAATGTACAATGTATAGAAACAGAGGATTGAGGATGACGTAGTAAACAAAAAAACAGACAAGCAAACAAAACAATATTCCAAAGAAAATCACTGTGCACATTTGTAAGACAGGAAGTATTATAGTCTCCTCTTATCCATGGCTGTGTGTTCTGTGGTTTCAGTTACCCATGGTCAAGCATGGTCAAAATTATTAAGTGGAAAATTCCAAAAAGAAACAATTAGTTTTAAATTTCACACTGTTCTGAGTAGCAGGATGAAATCCCCTGCAGTCCTACTCTGTCTGCCCGATATGTGAATCATCCTGCTGTCCAGCCTATCGAGGCTGTACGTGGTACCACTCATTATTCACTTAAGAGCCATCTTGGTTATTAGGTTGACTGCTGCAGTATCTCAGTGCTTGTAGTTAAATAACCCTTATTTTACTTCATCATGTCCCCAAAGCATAAGAATAGTGATACTGGCAATTTGGATATGCCAAAAAGAAGCCATATATTTATTCTTTTTTACCATATATATATTTTTTTTTCCCAAAGATTTTATTGGGGAATTGGGGGAGGGAACAGCATTGGGAAATCGTGAAAGGGGAACAGACAAGTTGCTGACCTTTTTGTTCTTCAGTCTAGTTGTGGAGGACACTGCTTCACTCGCACATGTTGGTATTGTGATCACTGAGCTCTTCCCAGCTGAGGCATATTGGTCGCCGGCCATTGGACCGGGCTCACGGGGGCTTACAGCAGCTCATGCCAGCTGCCGGCCACTCACGGTAGCTTACGGTAGCCCACTGAGCCCCACTGCAGCCTACGCCGTCGTTGCTGGTGACTCACAACAGCCCAACTCCAGGTCATGCTGTTGTTCACCATCTTAGCAATAGAGGGCGCAGCATCACTGGCCCATGTAGGATCCGAACTGGTGGCCTTGGTTCTCAGAGCTCGCACTCCCAAACCAACTCATAGCCAAGGAGCCACTCAGCCAGCCCTATATTATTACCATATTTTTCCATGTATAATGCGGACCACGTTTTTGGCCCAAACTTTCAGGAAAAAAAATCATTCATTTTAATTTTTTAATTCAAAGTTTTGTTTACATTTAGGTACTTGTTTTTTGGGTTATAAAGCAATTTTAGCATTTATTTTTTAACATGTTACAGTACAAGAAATTTAATGTACAGGTAACAAATTTATGATATTTACACATCATAGAAGGCCAAGTGCTCTTTGGTGTTGCAAGTTCCTTGTAAGTTCAACAAAACTGATTATCGTATTATTTTGCATAGGATATTTTTATTGATTTCTACAGTTACACTTTTAACTCATAAGTATAAATAAAAGAATTAAAAACATTTATATATGGGGCCAGCCAAGTGGCACGGTGGTTAAGAGCTGGCTTAGGATGCCAGCTGCCCTGGTTCGGATCTCACATATGAGAGCCAATGACACTGCCCTCTAAAAAAATAAATAAATAAATAAAAATAAAAACATTTATATATGCATAGATACAGAATTAATACTACCCATTTACAATGTGCATCCTTATTTTTTCCCTCACAAATTTGGGCAAAAAAGTGTGCATTATGCACTGCAAAATATGGTATTATTATTACTGCTGTTATTTCCCACTGTGTCTAATTTATAAATTAAACTTTATCATAGGTATGTATGTATGTATAGAAAAAAAACATAGTATATATAAGCTTTGGTACTATCTGAGGTTTCAGGCATCCTCTGGTGGTCTTGGAACATTCCCCATGGATAAGGGGGACTATGTATCTACCTCAACAATTTTATCTCTTCCTCTTTCATTATCTCTTTCTTTACTTGTTTAAAATAATTTATTTATTCCATATCCCCAAAATCTGTTATTTCAATTTTTAAAATTATATTTTATATTTATTTCAAAATATAGGACTTTATTTGAAGAATAACTATAATAACCAATTTTTTCTTTAAAGACATCATGAAAAATTTACTGCATGCTATCTTGTATTTATGTGGAAAACATTTTCACTACACTGTTGGAAAGATTATATATGCATACCCTAAAATGATATTGTTCTATTTACAATTTAAATCCATACAGAGAAGATGCAAATGGGGATGGGGGCAGGTGCTAGGATGGAAGAAAGAATTGCCAAATTTAATACATTTCTAATTTTTTTCTTGGTGAATGTAGAGCTTGTTGGCAGTCTCCTCATAATTATATACGCTATATTCAACAGTAAGTCACCTTGCAGAATAAACTATTATTTTCTAGTTTAAATAATTCCAATTCAATTAAGTTTCCCTTGTAAAGCCTATTGTGTAACTATTTAATAGCTTTCTTTTTTCTCTTACAATTTATATTTTTCTATATGATTTTAAAACTTTAGAGTGTAAGCATTACGGAATGCTCTCTTAGGCATATGGAGGTTTATAATACATTAATAATTATGAACTGTAGATTATATGTTTATTTTTATTGTTAATCTAAAAATGACAAGGTAGGCCTTGGACAAAACCCTGATTACTTAATCTCACTTTTTCATTTTTTAATTTCCATTGGAAATACCTTGATGCACAAATTGAATGCAAGTGTACGAGGAAGGTCATTTTACATCCAGTGGAAGAAACAGCTGAGCAATTTCCTTGAGATTATTCATTGCATTAGTTATATAGTCAATATTTAAGTAGTCATCTGAGATCTCTTGAAGATACTGTGTTATTATTTACTTCACTAGGTCACTGCTGGATTACTTAATAAACATCATTGCTTTTATGCACAAAGTGATTTATGGAATGTGTGCATGCAGATTCCAAAATTGAGAGATGTATTCCAAGAGAGTAGTTTATGTAATTGGAGACCCTGCTACCACAAAAATCAAACTATTCACAACTTCAATTTGGTAAAAAACAGCACAAAACAAAAAAGCCTACATTACATGGTTTTTGCATGGTGAGTTTTAAGTGTGTTTGCATAACAGGTATTAGGCTCAATTAAGTATAATACTATATCTACATTCAGATAAAATAGTGGCAGGGACCAAAATTTTTCTTTCAAATGAAGAACAAAGCCCTCTGACATAAAATTATGTATACAGTAATACCTTGGTTTGAGAGCATAATTTGTTCTGGAAACAAACTACTCATATTGCAAGGTACATCTCATTTACCAAGTTAAAATGTATTAGAAATGTTTGCTTGTCTTGAGGAACCCTCGTAAACCATGTTATGAGCAATCCAAGGTTTTACTGTATTTGTATATTACACCCAAAACAAAGAATAACCACTGTCTGAATGTTCATTATGTTCTGAGAAATGCAGATCTGAAAATAACTGTTTTTTGGCAACATATGTGGTACCCCATTCTAAGTAAGAAAGGAAATCCAATGTCTAATTGCACTCTGGGTAAGCAGACATTGACAGACTAGCTTCAGATTGGATTCTGTAACGTGATGAATACAATACTTTTACGAGAAGCTTAGAGACTGGTGAAGAAGCCTTGCTGCAGAATTTGAGTTTTAAAACTACATAATAGAGAGTTGAATGAAACGGTTTTAATCTGGCCAGATCAGAATTTAAGAGAATGTCTTCTACATGAAAGAGCCAAATTGCATTTAAAATGCCTCAGTAAACTATCTTTGTTGGCAAGGTTAAAACCCTTCTGAAATAGTTTTGAAGGTGAGGGTCAGGTTTAAGGATAAAATGTGTTGCATATAAGGAAAGTAAAGATTAATGGTAAAGTGAAAGTCTTCCTGGGGTAGACCCCAAGAGTTTTACTTCTCCCAAATGAGAGAAGAATATTTGTGATCGCTCTGCAAATAGACACAGGAATTGCATCTCCCTTTGTCAAAATGCAACTTGAGAGATATGAACCACCTCATTCAGTTTCCTGCCTTATTTTGTAAACTTATATCGATAAACATTAAACCTTTTCCTGGAGTCATCATGGACATATTTAATTTAGTCTCAATATTTTTGATTGCCCACAAATAGTAGAATCTGTAACAGGCTATTTATTAGTGACACATTTCAAGCATTTATCTTTAATTTGATATATTTACTTAGACTCTGCATCTAACTGCCGCTGGCTTTGTTGACAAAAGCGCTCCAAGAATGATAAGTCTTAGTCAGTAATAACCGAGATGCTGAAGAGGCTGTGAAATAAAATCTGCAAGTCAAATATATTTGGACAATATAGTGACAGCTTGACAGACTGAACTTGCGAAATATTACATGGATATCCTTGCTCTAGAAATACTAATTTTTAAATGCATTGTGTTTTCCTCTTTAATCTTTCAGTTTGTAAATTGTGATTTTCTGTGGGTATGAGTAGAACATAATGTAGAATTTTAAATTTCTAAATATGATAAGCCATGACTATTTTGTCAAACTATGTTATGTAAATGATTCTGTATACCTATAAATTCATTTAAAATATCCTTCTTATATATACAGAATGCTGAAAAGCTGTAAAAATAGTACATATAAAATATTGCTTGGTTGCTAATAAAATAAGATGGGTAAAGCTGTAAACTTATAATAAATAAGGGGATGGGAAGCATTAAGTAGCAATTTAGGGGATGCAAAAAAGAGTTAGATTTGACATTGTTTGGCTTTCTGAATTACCTAAATTTTTCTGAATTACCTTAATTTTCAGGTAAGTTTTATTGTATAAACATCAAAACTGCCTTTAGTTAATCAAGGCAATAGTACATAAATATGAACTTGGAAAGTAGAATAATTTTGAAAGTTATATTAATATTATTTTTAAATTGTTATGCTTGCAATTATAATATAAAAAGTGGTACTATGTGATTTATATACATTATTATTGTAGATTTTTGTTGAAATGGTTGAGGTCCACAATTCTATAAATAAATAATGCTACATTTAAAACAAGTACAAAGCTGTTTGTAGGAATGGCTGGTTCTAGGACTGGAGCAGGAAAAACACAGTAAGCCTGGAGGGTTTTATAGCATCAGAGGGTAAGATAGTGGTAAAAACAACAACAGCCACCATGCCAACAAAAACTCAACAATTATGTTGTCATTTTAGAAGGATACATAAACCAACTGAAAGTACTCCCAATGTATAAAAACGGAGCAATGTGAAAAACAAATAAATAAGGTAGTGTATTGATTCAAAGTATAAGATAAATATAATTCCATACTGATATAAATAAATTTATAGAATAAATAAATGAGTGATGAAACATATTTCCTTTGTAGAAGAATTCAAAATGATTTAGATAAATACTTCACCATCAAGGAGATAAACATAACTCCTCATTCCTTAAATATGAGCTGCACATAATGACTTCCTCTGAAGAGTACATTATGGAAAAGGAGAAAAAAAAAGAATAATTTTACAGTGGAAAAATGTGACAAACCCTGCTTAAGCCAAGTGAATAGGTTCAATACTAATAGGGATGTCATATTGATAGTATGTACCCTTGATGTTAGAAGAGAAAAAACGGTACTTAAATTCTGTGTTTTTTCTCACAAAACCCATAGCCCTAGTCTAATCATGAGTAAAATATCAGACAAATACCTCCTGAAGGATATTTTATAAAATGCCTAATGAGTAATCCTCAAAACTTTTAAGGTCAACTAAAATAAAGTCCAAGAAACTGTCACAACCAAGAGGAGTCTCAGAAGGCATGATGACTGAATATAATATAGTATCCTGGGTGGAATCCTGGAAACACACCCAAAAAAACATGACATTTACTTACCCGGTGCATCTTAAGCATGATTGCATGATAGATACCAGGCTCAATTAACATACAACACTCTACATTTAAGTAACAAAATAGCAAGGAGCAAAAATTAACCAAAAGTACACAAAGATATCACAAGTAAAGAATACTGTGACAAATTTCCATCATAAATATATATACAATAGTTCTTATTAAAATGCTAGCATCTCAAATTCAAAAGCATAGAAAAATATATTTTATGAAGGGCATAGAAGTATAAACCATAAAAGAAAATAGATAAATTATAATTAATTAAGTTTTTTAAAAAGACTGATCTTCTGAAGTCATGGTGAAAAGAAACAAAATATAATACATAAGCTGGAAAAATATATTTGCATCACACTGGTAAATAAGCAGATAAACTATGCTCAGCATCATTATTCACTGAGGTAAACCACATCAAGAGACCTTTCATATTGGCTAAACTAGCCACAGTTCAATAGACCGACAAGAACAGATGTTGGTGAGGTGCTGGAGCAAGTGGAAATCTCAGATATATTGCTGGTGAAATTCTGGAATGGTGTAGGCACTTTGGAAAATAGGTCAACAGTCCCCTAAACTGTTCATACGATCTAGATATTCCACTCTTGCTTATTTATCCAAGAGAATGGAAAACATATCCACACAAAGATTAGTACATGATTTTTTTTTATAGCAGTTTCATACACAATATCAAAATCTGGAAATAACCTAAATTCTGTCAACAAGTAAATTGAAAAATGTTTACTATATAATGGATTATTGTTCAGGAATCAGAAGAAACACATTATTGATACACATGGCAACATCAATGAATCTCAAAAACTTCAAGCTAAGAGGAACTAGTAAGCACAGACTCTATGCTGCATAATTCCATTTGTGGAATTCTAGAAATGGCAAAACTGTCATTACAGAAAGTGATATCAGTGTTGTCAGGGTCCAGGGTTAAATGGAAGGGATTCATGCAAATAGGCACAAGGAAAATTTTTGGAGTGAGGGCATTTAAATAAGTGTTTATATTTGTCTCAATCATCAAAATTAAATTTAACATCATTGCATTTTATTATATGTAAATTATACCTCTATAAAGCTGACTAAAAATATAATTCGTACATCACATGCAAAAAAAATACATCTATTAATAAATACTCATACCCTTCACAAAAATTAACTAAAAATGAAAAACAGTCTTAATGTAAACTGCAAAAGTATAAAACGCCTAGAAAATCACAGGAAAACATCTAGATAACCTTGGATTTGGTGATGACTTTTTAGATATGATACCAAAGGCATGATCTGTGAAAAAAATAATTGATTATCTGTAATTCATTTAGAATTACAGAATGTCGGCTTTCTGAAAGATGCTGTCAAGGAAATAAGAGGACAAGCCACAGATTGGGAGAAAATATTTGTAGAACAAACACATATTTGATAGAGGTCTGTGATTCAACATATACAAAGAATTCTTAATGGCCAAGAATAAGAACAACAACCTGATTTAAAAAAAAAAACCTTCCAAAGACCTTAATAGATACCTTCTCAAAGAAGATACACAGATGACAAATAAGCATGTGAAAAAATGCCTAACTCATATGTTGAAACACAATGTGATAACACCACACATCTATTAGAATGGCAAAAATCCCAAACACTGACGATACCAAATGTTGGAGGAAATGGTGCAGCCACTTTGGAAGCCAGTTTGGCCATTCCTTAGAAAGCTCAACATGCTCTTAGCAGAGGATCAGCAATTATACTCTTTGATATTTACCCAAATAAGTTGGAATCTTATGTCCAAACAAAAATCTGCACATGGATATTTATAGCATCCATACTCATAATTGCCTAAATTTCAAAGCACCCAAGATTTATAATTTCCAAACTTGGAAGAAACTTTAATAGGTGAATGGATAAATAAAATTGTTTAAATCTAGACAATAGATTATTATAGAATGAAAAAAGAAATAATCTATCAGGCTATGAGAATATATAGAGGAATTTTAAATGCATATTATTAAGAGAAAGAAGCCATCTGAAATGCTGCATACTGTGGAAAAGGCAAAACTATAGAGACAATAAAAAGACCATTGGTTGCCAGGGGTTTAGACTAATAGAGGGTTGCTTAGGTAGAGCACAGGAAATTTAGGAGGCAGTGAAGCTATTTTGTATGATACTACAATAGTGGAGAAGTGTCATTATATTTCTCAAACTCTTAGATTGTAGAACACTAAGAGTAAGCCCTAAGGTAAACTGCAGACATTGGGTAATAATATGTCAACATAGATTCATCATCTGTAACAAATGTACCACTCTGGTGCAGGGTGTTGATGGTGGGGGAGGTTATGTGTGGGGGTTTTAGGGGTATGTGGGAATTCTCTACTTGCTGCTGATTTTGCTGTGACCTAAAACTTCTGTAAAAAATGAAATCTAAAAAATAACAAATACATAATTGACAGTTTACAAACATGGATCAAGTACTTTGGATTTATAATATGTGTGAAATTAAAACAAAAATATGTCAAATATCATCCAGGATGCAAGGGATAAATGGAAGGTTACCCATGAAAAGGTCTCACAGTCTGTGTGAAGTAACATTATTTTAAGGTAGGCTGTGATAGTTAAATAGGCAAGTTGTAAATCTTCGAGCAACCATTTAAAAAATAAAAAATGAATACCTAATAAGATATTGGTTCCAATCTGTGAGAAAATATTTGCAATATATATTTTTGACATATGCCTTGTATCAAGCATGTACAGAACTCTTAGAAATACCTATATCAATCTATATTCAGGTATTGATATAGATTATGATAAATGATCTAGATAGATCTAGATCTAGATCTAGATATACAGAGGGTGCCAAAAAATGTACATACATTTTAAGAAAGGAAAAAACTGTTGAAGACCTGAGGAAACAAAAAGACCTGACCTCCCCCAAGTGAGAGGGAATTTCCTCCTGCCTTACTACTTTTAGAGTTGAACTGAAATATTAGCTCCTGTTAGGTCTTGAGCCGGTATGCCTTCAGACTAGAACTGTACTATTGGCTCTCCTGAGTCTCCAATTTGCTGACTATAGCTCTTGTATGTCAGCTCTGGACACAAGCAAATTCCTAATAATAAATAAGTATACCAGGGGTGCCAAAAAAATGCATACACATGACTTTGTTATCAGTATATATTGAATATTCCAATTTTAATACAGTGTTTTCCTTTCTTATAGGTATTTCCCATTGGTTCTGTTTCTCTCAAGAGCTCTAATACATGCTACATTTGATGTATAAAATGGACTCAAAACTAACTTTAAATGTATTAAGCCATTGAAATATGGGTATAATTTGTTATAACAGCTAAACTGATTAGCAAAGGTAGATCTGGGGTCAAAAGTGATCAATTTGCATTGCCAGTGTCTTGACCGAAACATGTAAAAATTAATTCAAGTTTCTCTTTTATAATTAAACAATAAAATCTTTGACTTCAGAAATTACTATATTGTGAAGTATTTGGTTAAATCTCTTTGTGTAGGCCGGCCGAGTGGCGCGGTGGTTAAACACTGGCTTGGGAGGCCAGCGGCCCCGGTTCGGGTCCCACGTATGAGGGCCAGTGACACTGCCCTCAAAAAAAAAAAAAAAAACAAAACTAAATCTCTTTGTGTGATACTTTAGCCTTGGATGAGAAGACCAGCAAGAGACCATCAAGAAGAATACAGGCCCAATGAAACTGGTAAGAAAGGTCAGATAGGCAATCAGTTGCCAAGATCAACTCAACCAGCTCTTGACCATTTGGTAGATTCTACCCAATTAACCAATTTTGAGTCTCACATGTAATACCAGATTCCCGATCTGTCTATGAAATGGTTGCATATGGGCAAGCTACTATAAAAGGGACTTAAAACATGGCAGCTGAAACAAGGTTTGTTTTGTTTTGTTTTGTTTTTCAGTTTCTCTCACAAAATAATTCAGAGGAAGTAAGCAGTCCAGGGCAGGGAGACAAGTCTTCTTCACAAGCACACCTAGAGACTCAGGATAGTATGAGTAATCTTTATTATATGCCTTTCTACATTTTCTCTCTAGGTCTAATTATCACTGACTACTTAAATAGTCATTGTTTTCTATAAAATGAGAAGGCAGTAAGGAATTAAAGGAAAATCAGCATTCACTGGCCTAACAATAGCACATATCAGTTCTGCTCTCATTCCAAAGTCACAGGGTCACACCTTGCTGCAAAGGAAGCTGGAAAATTAAATGTCAAGTTATGCAACCCTAAAAGTGCCTGTGTGCGTGTGTGTGTTGGAAGAATTCTATTGCTCTAAAGGAAAAAAAGGAGAAGTAATAAATAAAATAATGAGCTGTCTCTGTCACATATTGTTTTCTGTTATGGAAGTGGAATATTAAAATTTGAAGCCAACTCAGTTAGCATACCTTGGAAAGGGTCCTCATACAACATTTTCCAAAAGATCCTAGTCTGTATGAGTATATAGTCCAGTGATAAAGATAGTGAGATAGACTTAACATAGAATGTGGTGACATTCTGCTTCTATTAGTAACTAGCTGTGGTATGACAATTAGTGAAGTTTCTATCTTTCTACCAGAATTAGAGCAGTAAACTCTGTTTCACAGAAAATTTTCCTGTGCCAAGGAAACTAAGTAGTATAGTGTTTATTAATATAATAGTGAATCATAAAAATGGCAAGGAAGAATAAATCAAGAACTATTTTTTTGCATCTTTGATTCTATTTTATGTTCTAAATGATGCTATGATTTTTGCCAATAAATTATTTTTGATCAATTTATTGTATCATTTATTATTTCAGCACTTTGTCAAATTCACAAAGTTAATAAAGGAGATAAAGATTACTTAGCACTGAAGTATATTTCTATTTTAGGTTTGGAAATTATAGGACAGTTTGTCTTACTGAGTCCTTAAAGATAATGTGATGGAATGAATTACTGTCCCTAATTTCCCTTTCTCCTTCACCACAGAATAATTATTTATCAGCATTCATTTTCATGTGATTTGGAGTATATTCCTGCAGGATAAGTACACTTTCCCACCAATTTACATCAGCTTAACCATGTAACTAATTTTAGCTAATAAAGCATAGAAAGAACATTCATTATTCAAATACAAAGCTAAAGCTTTGAAAATTGTGTGATTTTTCCAGTTCCCTTGCCTTTTCCCTCTGCCTCAATATTATCAAGTCTCAGGAAAGAGCTGCTCCTTCTGTTTGGATGCTAGAATAAAAATTGTGCACAGGAGCAGAGCTGCTATTGTCCTATGTAATAGTTAATTTTGTGGACCAACTGGACTGCACCATGGAATGCCCAGACATTTGGTCAACATTATTCTGGGTGTGACTGTGATGGCATTTGGATATAAGATTAACATTTGAATCAGCAGGCTGAGTAAGTAGATTGCTCTCTTATATAGTAATTTCTAAAGTCAAAGATTTTATTTTTTTAATTATAAAAGAGAAACTTGAATTAGTTTTTACATATTTAGGTTAAGATACTGGCAATTCAGATTGATCACTTTTGACTCTTAAAAAGGTACTTGACCCCAGATCTAAATTTCCTAGAATTTCTCATTATTGTTCACGTGGTGTATTAGTTGTTCATACTATAGGACACTAATAAAAGTGTAAACAAATAGGGATTCCTTAAAATAAGAAATGCATTTGTTTGACAAGGCCAGGAACATCTGATTTTATCATTAGCCAAGGAAGATCATCCATGATTTCTAAGTAAAGTTAGTGTCCCAGCATTTCACTTTCTACCTTTCATGGGGTCTAATAGTGGGGACTCTGCCTTTGAATTATTGGAGAATTTATTTCTCATGATACTTCCTCAGGTACTTCCTATGAACACATCTATCTGTATATTGATGCTTCTGTCCCTTTTCCAACAATAGAATTATTTTTAAGAATCGTGGGTCATGTCATCAGCTTTAGGAGAAAATATTTGGTTGTTGGAAAAGTCATGATGTATTTTTTCTATGTTTTTTGTCGCAAAAATGTGTCATGAGTTTTCCAACAACCCAATATATTTGCCTTCCTCCCCAAAACATGGACTGCAATTGCAACTTTGAAATCAGATCTCAGGTAAAACTTTTAAAGAGATAATTTAAAGTAGGATAAAAGAGAAAAGAAGAAAGAAAAGAAAAGAAAACTGGTGTTTCGACGTTCCCAAAGTTTCTGTGACCTTAAAGGGAAATGAATGGCACTGAGAGAAGTTGTAATGAACACTGGTTCCAGTGTTATGACATTTCTATTACCTCATTGTTGGGTAATTTCTCTCTACCCTGCTCAAATGATGTCTGTAGTTGGCTTTTTCCATTTTTCACCTTGTGATTTATCCAGTGTTGTTGGGGACTCAGTCTCTTTACTGTAACGGTGTTTTTATTATCCTTGTCTAAGGATGACTTTATGATTATGCATTCCCTCTGAGTTGGCTCTAAATTCTTTGTTACTAGAATTCTATAGCATTACTTTAACTCATAATGTCTTACAATACACTGCTGAATATATTGCTGTACAAATGGTGCAAAAATTTATTTCTTTCCCTCCTCAGGTTTTAATTCAGCAATCAACTGACTTGGGGAGTGTTTTACTTGGTACAGTAAACGAAGGAAATATAAATCCAATAATCAAATATGGCTGGTGAGAAAATAACAGAAACAGAAATATAACACATTCATAGCTTCCCTGCATGAGTAAACACCCAGAATTTTCATTTATTGTATAAATGTAAAGATAAACCTGAAAGCTATCTTAAAATGGATTGCACCACGGACACCTTAATGGGATGTGAATGTGAAGCTGTCGAGTTATGCTTACAAATGATGTTATTTTATAGACAATTTTATTTTAGGGATTTGTACTCATTTTTTTTCCCTGAGCAAATATGTGACTTAAGCCAAGATATGTCAATAAACGTGCTGAGGAAATGTCTTATGGATATGGACACATTATCTGATAAAAATTCATATGCAGCTGTTTGGTAGTGGCTGAAGATAGATATAGGCCAAACACCATTGAAGAGGAAAGAAATCCTATGTGTTTGGATTCCTCACCATACTGAGCACATACCTAATACACCAAAACAGCACAGTGTAGATTTTTTTTTTTTAAATGCAATTGTGTTTATGATTAGTGAGAGCTGTGGTCTTGTAGAAGTAATTTTGACTTTAAAAGAACTGTGGTAGAGACCTGCTTGTCATTGTTCTGCTGCCTGGAAAAATGTCCTTTCAGTTTTTCTGTTAATTGGGACATGCAGAGAACTATTCCAAAGGAGATTGTCCTGATTTAGAGCATTCTTACGTTTCCTCAGCTCTAGGAATCTGCCAGTATAGTGTTTATCAGCATATCCTCTGAGGTCAGATAACTGATCAGTGTGGAAATGCGAGCTCTGTCAAATTCCTTGGCTCTGTATAGGAATAGGGATAATACTGTTACCTGCCTCACAGACATGTGAAGCATTTAAACCATATTAGAAGAGGAGTGATGATGTATGGGAAATGGTTGCTTTTGGCAGTGATGTTACTTCTCTAGTAAAGCAACACATTCCTGCTTCCCTTACATCTAATATTCATCCAGACCTATTTAAATACCATTGGAAGAATAATGTTACTTTATTTATGTTTGGGAATTTGCTATGCATATAGCCAGGTGGGCTCCCTCTGTTGGTTGGCCAATATTTACAAACCTCAAAGCCTATGTATCTTTCAGAATTGTTAGAATTAGACATTAATGATATATTATCCAAACAATAAATGCATGAAAGGAAAAAACACACTTAGCACATACATATCTAGGAAGAGAAGAAGAGTGATTATAAATAGTAAGGCAATCCTCTATGACTAATTTGAAAAATGAGAGTTTTCGAGCCATGATGTTGGATCAAAGCAGTGTGCAGAAAATTGAAATAAGTTATTGCAAAATAATGTAAAACGACAGGAACAAGTAATATGAAACAAAAATAATTTCTTACTTCATTTAAACTTCAAAAAGTTATAGAGTTTACAAAGCAAGCACAAAATCAGTCTCAGCAAAGACAATCTTAACCTAATATAATAAATACGATTTTATTTTTCAAATCAGGTTTAAAGTTTCCAAATTACTCTAAGAAGCATTTAACCTATAATTTTATAACAATTAGAAGATATATAGTTACTTGAGAGAGTGTCTAAGAGAATTAGTAGTAAGGATGTTGGAGAACACCCAAGTATTAGTGCATACTAAAGGTTCTGTACTTAGTGAATAGATTGATGTTTCAGATTACTCTGATTTCATGAAAAATTACTTTATCTAAACCTAAGGTGTTAGCAATACGTTTTATTGTTAAAATATAGAAACTATTATTCACTTTTAGAAGAATCATCTGAGTAGTACACCTAAAGTGTACAAAATTCAAAAATGCGCCCAAAAGTATACAGTGCAATACACATGTCTTCATAGCTCCATTCGCACATTTTCTTCCAAGGGAAACATGGTCCTAGTTTTGTTTCATCTAGTTGGATACACTTTAGCTCCTCCCTTTGCATGATACCAGACCTGGGGTCCAAGGCTTGTTTTAGCTGTGAGATATCTGAAACTGGAAGCAAGGTTTTTCCTATCAGCATTCAGTGTTGGGGAAGTCGAGACCCTCCCCTGGCATCACAGGGGTTGTGTAAGACGTGCAGACAAGCGGAATAGATTGCCTTAGTTACTAGGCTATAGGCAATTGCCAGGGAAACTTGTGTCTTCCAACTTCTTAAGAGGATGCCAGCCTGAAAAGTATTAATCTTGAATCAGTTAACTCATCCCTGAGTCTTTGCATTCCTATTGTTTTTTATTGTAAAGCCTCCCCTTTGTTTTCCATCTAGTAAATAAATTGTCAATAATCACTTCTGGGCTTGAATTCAATTACCATGGACTTTACTTGATTCTTGATGAATCAGTACTAAGAAATACTCCCTCAAATATATTCTTGTAATACATTATGGATTATATTAATCACATTATTTGCAACTTATGTTATCTACATCTATTTATAGTCAATCCACTACATTGATAATGTATTTATGCACACTCCCTTTGCAATGTCATCCATTCTCATGGCTTTACGTTCCATGTATATTCTATTGCCTCCAAAATGTATACCATCAGCCCAGACTATTCTTTGGACCCCAGACTTCTAATAGCCTATTTGATTTATCCATTAAAAAAATCATAATTATCTTCCTGAATCTGTAGCTTGACTTATCTAGCTGGCTTTTATCAACATTTGAGAGCTTTGTTGCCTACCAAAATAAACTCTAGAGATCACTGAGTATTTACAAGTCTGCCAAAGACTTATTTAATTCCTAATTTAATCTTAGTTCTTTTTGAATAAAATTATTTTTTTTATTGCTATCATATTTGGTGTTAATGGATATGGTCCATTTATTATTTCAGTGTGTCATTATATTTACCTTTAAATTACTAGACTGATTTGCAAGTTTGTCTCTTTATATTAACATTAGCAGTTAATGCATAAATTTACATGGACTTCAGTTGAGCCATTCAAGAATTTATGGAGTTCAGTAATACCTACCCCAGTTTTTGTTTTCCAGATTTAAGATTTCAGATGTTTTCATTCTCTTCTTGTAAGGTGAACCTACTCTTTCCATTTTCACTCATAGTTCAGGAAGTCTAATAATAATTTTATGAATTCATTATTTTCATCTTGGAATTAGGTACAAATTCTTTCCCAGATGTAGACTCTGTGTTTCATGAAAATAATAAAGATACAATATTTCCCTTTGGGGTGTGTTATTGTTTTAATGACATCTCACAGCTTTTATTTTCACCTGACTCAGTTCATTCCAGGAGGAATGTAACAAAGAAACTATATCTATAGCTAAGCTTCCTCAGTAGTGTCTCCTGACTCACTTTTTAAAAATCTATATATAACAGCTTTCTTGAGATACAATTCACATACTATACAAGTAGCCCCTCAAAGTATACAATTCTATGGTTTTTTACTGTATTCAGAGTTTTGCAACTGCCACCATAGATAAATTTAGAACACTTTTATCACTAGCACACAGCCTTTAGAAGCCATTTCCCATTTCCCATTTCGAAGTCCTCTTCCCCAAGTCCTAGGCAACCAAAAATCTATAGGTGTCATTTTTTTTCCCTATTCTGAAAATGTAATCTAAATGGAATCATACATTATATGGTCTTCTGTGACCGTCTTCTTTCACTAACAATGTTTTCACGGTTTGTTCATGTGTTGGCATGTATCAGTACTTCATATCTTGCTTCTGCGGAATGTTACTCCTTGGTATGAATATACCACATTTGTTTATTCTTTCTCAGTTGATGAGTATTTGGCTTGTTTCCCTGTTTTGGATATTATCCATAATACTCCTATGAACATTCATGTACAAGTTTTTGCATGGATATATATTTTTATTCCTCTTTGGAATATACCTAGGAATGAAATCACTGAATCATATAGTAACTATGTCTTTGGAAAAACTGTCATAGTGTTTCCTAAAGTGGCGGCATCATTTTATGCTCCTCCCAGCAGTGTAAAAGGGTTCCAATTTCTCCTCATTCTTGCCACTATTCCTATTATGTCTCCTGTTGGGAATAGCTATCCCAGTGGGTATGAAGTGGTATCTCATTGTGGTTTCCATTTGCATATCCTTGATGGCCAATAATCCTGAGCATCTCTTCATGTGCTTACAAGCCATTTGTATGTCTTCTGTAAAGAAATGTTTACTTAAACTGTTTGCCTATTTTTAAGTTGGATTGTCTTTTTTAATTGAATTTAAGATTTCTTTATAAATCTAGATACTTCTTTATCAGACACATGGGTGGAATGCATCTTTCTTTCAAGGAAGAAATCAGTTCCAACTCTGAATTTATTACATGGAGTACTTTAATGGTGATTGGGAAAACCTCTGAAGTTTGACTACTGAACAAATAACAAATATCATCACTGAAAGTGCTGCAGGGCTATAGTATGTATAAATTTATGACATTAATTTGAGGTAAGACAAATGCAAATATACATGAATTTCCCAAGCCCTGTTATAGCTATTAGGTACTCAATTTTTTTTAATTGATGATATAGAAACAAAATTTTATTAACTCTAAAGGCTGCTAATGGTTAATTCGATTTTGCAAAAGATGAACGAAGCAACGAGTTGCTATCGTGTGTGTTGTTTGTGCTAGCATTGCAAATTTTTAAGCAGACAAAAAAAATAAAACAAACACCCATTATTCTCTTAAGAGAAAGAAATGCTTCCCCACAGAGTAGAAGATGTGTAGATATATCATCTGTATTGAGTACACCAGGATCAACTAATATCTAGAAAATAACGTTTATAAAATAATCAAAGCTCTCTTTAAAGGATTTCAGACACAATAGGTATGAAATTCAGAGTAAAAAGTAATGACAATGTTAATTTTCTTTGAAAGCTATATGGTTTACATATCCTGAAATTTTCTATTTTGATTTCAATCAAACAGAATTAACATTAGAACCAAAAAATGTTTGTGGTGATACTGACTTGCTTTATACACTTGACATTTATTCATAAGAAATTGCTCTACATGAAAAATATTATAGTAATATTGAACTGCTTTAGCGGTAGGTAGATAACCTTAATTTTACATCCATTAGTAATGTTAGTGCAAAAACACATTATTTTTCCAATTTTGTGTTAGCTTCAGTGACTGTCTATATATTCTTGAACCTTCCACTCAATCAATACATTTTAGGAACAAAAACAACTGTGACCCTAGAGATTTTCAGATTTTGTCAACCTGGATGTTCTGGGTGAGAATGTGGGCTATGTCTGCCATCAATGGGAGTCTGAAAGCATAGGACAGGAGATAGCATGTCAAACATTCTTGGACAACAAAGACATCGTATTCATAAAAAAGAATTTCAGTTTCACTTCCCTGCTTTAACTCTTCTATTAAGATTTAGCTCAAGTTTCCCCTTCTTTCTGGAAAATTTTCATGAGTCCTCCTATGGGGTTATTTGTTAGTATTCTTATCTTACAGCACTATGAGTTTATCATGATCTTGGCACTTAATATGCCATGTCATAACTGTCTATTTACTTGTGTTGTCTAAAAGCTATGACAATTAAGTTCTCAAACTTGCCACTGAGTGCTTACATTGACAGCACTGTACAAACAGCTTGATAAGGTTTCATCACCTGGTATATCAATGTCTCACAGCTGCATTCATGTCGACGTGTGGCAGTGTCTTGCTGAATGGCATTCATTTTTGTTGCATTTTTTTGTGTGCTGTTGTGAGAATGTCTGAGTTTGAATTAGAGCAATGAACAAACATGACATCTCTTGTTAAACTTGGCAAGAGTGGAAGTAAAATCAGGGACATGTTAGTCCAAGTTTGAAGGGATAAGGCCTGAAGTAAACGGCAGTGTACAAATGGATTAAACAATTTTTTGAGGGGAGAGAATGTGTCACTGATGAAGAGAGGTCACTGTGGCCAGTAACAAGCAGAACTGATGAAAACATTGCAAAAATTCATCAGATTGTGCTTCAAAATTGTTAGCTGATTGTGAGACGCACAGCAGACCAAGTAAACATCAATAGAGAAACAGTTACGAAAATCTTAACTGAAAATCTTGGCATGAGAAAGGTGTGTGCAAAAATGGTCCCAAAGGAGCTCACCAATGAACAAAAGCAAAGGAGAGTCAAAGTTTGCCAAGACCTTTTGGAGATGCAAGACGATGCCTTGTGCCATGCTATTATTGGTGATGAAACATGGGTGTACCAATACAACCCTAAAACAAAGAGTCAAAGTGCACAGTGGAAGTCAGCCAATTCTCCACAACCAAAAATTTTCCGTCAGCCCAAATCAAGAGTTAAAATGATGTTGCTGAACTTTTTTGATATCAGAGGGATTATTCATTACAAATTTTATCAACTGGACAAACAGTTGACCAAGTTTACTCTTTGGAAGTGATGAAAAGGATGCATGAAAGAGTTAGACGAAAACAACTTGAACATTTTGCCAACAATTCATGGCACGTGTATTATGACATTGCACCAGCGTACACGGCACTGTTTGTGAGGGAGTTTTTAGCCAGTAAACAAATAACTGTATTAGAATACTCTGCCTACTTATCTGATCTAGCCCCCAATGACTTCTTCCTTTACCTGAAGATAAAAGAAATATTGAAGACATTTTGATGACATTTGGATCATCAAATGATACGATGACAGCTCTGATGACCATTCCAGAAAAAGAGTTCCAAAATTGCTTTGAAGGGTTGACCAAGCTCTGGCATCGGTGCATAGCTTCCCAAGGGGAGTATTAATACTTTGAAGGTGACTATAGTGATATTCAGCAATGAGGTGTGTAGCACTTTTTCTAGGATGAGTTTACGAACTTAATTGTCACACATGGTATTCAATTGGACTGTGATCTTCCTAAGGGATAGGATTGTCTTGGATTCATTTTAAATTTTTAATGCTTAGAGTAGTACCTGGCCCCTAAAGTTATTTTAAAATATTTAATGGTGAATAAATAAATGGATGACAAGAAACTCTGAAATCTGTGCTATCTGTCTTGTGTCACTAAATTTATAATAAAGAAACATTAAAAAGTCAATTAAGGGTAATTTTTAAAACCTATCAGTCTTTTTCCTTACTAGAGCCATGAAGTCAACTTGGAAGCCAGAATGTTTCTAGGTAATAGTAAAGCAATTTTGGGGAAAAAAAAAGGGTAGGGCTTGTCATTTATATATTGATAGGTATTTTGGGTCCACAATGTGATATAATGTATGTTTAATTCATTAATGGCAGAGAAACTTCTCTCTGTATCTAGTCAGCATTGACTTTCTAGGGATATGTGGATGTGTACTTGAGTGAAATTTTCCAGTGTTCTGCTCTGACTGTGAAGTGGGACATGCCTTAGGGCAACTAAAATTCAAGGAAGAAAAGGCCATTTGCTAGATTTTATGCCGCATTAGTTGTCACTCAGCTGTTGGTAGCATTCCCTTATGACTCAAATTCCTTTAATTACATCTTCATTTCACCATATGGGCACAAAGGGTAAAATCTTTTTTAGTGTACACAATTTCCTGATTAGCTTTGAAAGCTTAGTTGTGTGCTCTGTCAATATGTGAGGCACTTTTGGCTTTCCTAATTATGTGTTTCTGAGTCATTTTGCCTACATCTTTTGAATTGAAGTACAAGATCATGGAAAATAAAAGTGACAGCCTTTTTCACTCTTACCATAAAAAAGTAGAATAGGCATTTGAAGAAATATTACAAATAAATTAAATTTAAAAAGTTTACTTTCCATTTCATGGGGCTGAAGAATAAAACTGTTGAACTGACATTTATCTAAAGAAATAAAAATGGCCAATAAACACATGAGAAGATGGTCAACATTATTAGCATTAGGCAAATGCAAATTGAAACCACAATGAAGTATCGTTTCATACACACTAAGATGGATGTTAAAAAGGAAAAAAAATCAAAACATCAAAATAGCAACACAATAAAATAAAATAAAATGGAAAAGGAAAAAATGTTGGTGAGATGTTGAGGAATTGAATCCCTGGTATATTGCTGGTGGGAATGGTTCAGCCTCTAGGTAAAACAGTTTGATGGTTCCTAAAAAAGTTAAACATAAAATTGTTTATTTTGACCCTACAATTGACACTACAATTCTACTCCTAAGTATTTACCAAAAATAATTTTGAAAACAGTCATTTCAACAAGTACGTGTATATACATATTCATAGAAGAACTATTCACAATAATTAAAAGGTGGGAATAGCTGAAATGTCATCAACAGATGAATGGATAAATATATTTTAGTATATAAATAAAACAAAATATTATTCTGACATAAAAGTGAGTGAAGTCCTGATATATTCTACAATGTAGATGAACTCCAAAACATTCCACTGTTGAAAAAAGCTAGACACAAAAGGTTTCATATTGTATGACTCTATTTATATTAAATACCCAGAATAGATAAATCTATCAAACAGAACACAAATTACTGCTTTCCAGGAGATAGATGAAAGGGGAAACGAGGAGAAATTGCTTAGTGGGTTTTACTATAGGATGTTGGGAATGATTTGGTACTAGATAGAGGTGGTGGTTGTACAACATATTGATTGTACTAAATGCCCCTGAATTATTCACTCTAAAATGTTTAATTTTGTGTTATGTGGATTTTACCTCAATACATTATTTTTAAAAATATAAATGTTGATAGATATTTATTTATTTATGCAAATGAGTTTAAGGAGTGGGTTGATGGCAGACAGAGTTTGGACAAGATCTTAAAACTTATTTTTAAGAGTAAGTTGGTCTCTTTTTCAGCTGATTACTCAGCCTTAGGAACTGTGATTGTAGGATTTGAAAATGAGGAAACCCCTTGAAATATAAAGAACAATGCCAAAGATGTTTTCTTTGAATAACAACAACAGAAATAATAAACATACAGAGCATACATCTTCAGGGTCCAATTCCATTAACCGTGACCAAAACAGTATGTCCATTTCTATACAATTGCTCAAGATTGTTTGGGAAAGCACTGCTCATTCTCACTTTTCTCTTAATAAGCAACCATTGAATTGGTAGACGAAAATCAAAATGATGTTTCTCTGTGAAACAAATCACTTCCTGTTTTTTTACTAAACTTACTTTTTATAGAAGCTTGCCCAAAATAACATCTCCTAATCTGCCAGCCCCCTTTCTCCTTTACACAGCTATCACCATACTAAACCTTCAAGGAATGATTTAACTTCATAATTATAAAGACTCCAAAAATGATTAGAACAATGTTTTCCCTTTCTCTCATTTCCTCTTGTTAATTCTCTAGCCTGCAATTGCCTTTCCTTTAGTGTTTTCCCTGTTGGGGCCCAGTGAGGCCCCCTGGCAGGAGCAGGATGAGGCGTTTATCCATGCTGCCCTGTTATGAATGTCTCTGCACAGCAGCAAGATCCACAAACATAGTGAATTGATTGCTGGCTTGCTTTCCCCATTTCCTTTTAAAATTTGTTCCGTAAAGACCTGTAGTGACAAATATTAATTCTCACTTTCTAAAAAATATCAACAGCTATTTTCAGAGGTGGTCTCTAGAGACATAGTGACTGCATATATTTTGCATTGTGTTATATATCTTGTATTTATATAATTGGGTGCAAATACACCTTCTAGCTTGATGGCCATGCAAACTCATTAAAATTTTTCGCAGGGATTGAACTTAAAACAACAAATTGTGTATCTCTGTGCCTGCCAGTCTTTTCTTCACTACTAGTGTTACTTATTTGTGGAGACATTTTTGATTCTTGTAGGTGGGGAAATAAATGAAGGCACTAATAAGGGTACAGATAAGGAGAAAATGTAAATGCATTTTTAAGATGGGATCAAAGCAAGCTAAAGAAAATCGAGATTTTAAAAGTGTTAAGAAGCAAAACAAACTTAAATGCTTTTGGAAAAGTTTGTATCTATTTGTATAAAAAAAAAAAAGTTAACATCCTTGATAATACCATACCATAAGCTGAAGATGTTCAAGTAAATGTTGAACAATATGAAATTGCTAGATTGTAATGTAAGAAAATCATTTTCTAATTTGGGATGAGACAGGCTTCTCCACTTATGTCCTGGAACTGTGAAGAAGAAGATTGTTGGATTTGGCAATATAAAGTTTCAAATAAGCAAATGAAACATAAAAGGTACAATATGAGATACAGGTTGAGAATAAATATCTGTGAAATATTTACTAAATAAAACATCATCAATTATACATAAATAACTTTTAGAAATCTATATAAAATCCCCAAACAAGAGCAAAGTAGTCATAACATAAATAGATAATTGATAATATTCAATTGTGTGATAGGTCACACAAATGGTCAATAAATATCTGAGAAAATGTTTAGACTCCCTGAAAAATCAGTGAAAAGTATATTATTTTACATCAACAAATAGCATTTCATAATATCATATTGGAAACAGATAAAGGATTGATATGTAGTATTGGATATGAGTTGAAATTTATATTTTCATAGATTTCTGGTAGGAATATAAACCGAAACATATTTTTGAAGTTTTTTTCAAGAACAATTATAAAAATTTAAAATACACATAACCTCAGATTAGAAATTCCTTATCAAAGTATTCAAACTGCAGAAGTACATGTACATGTGCCTGTGTACTTCTATATAAGAATATTCAGAGTAATATAATTTAAGAGGAATTTTCAAAAACAACATATGTGTCCATTCATAGCACATATTTAGTTAAATAATGGTTTATCTGCACTACGGAAATATTCTTTACCCTTTAAAAGAATGAGGTAGATTTGTAATAATGTGGAATATGTTCACATTTTTCTTTATTCCAGGAAGGGATTTTTTAAAAATATTTTTATTAAGATATAGCTAAAATACAATATTATATTAGTTTCAGGTGTACATCATGATTATTCAACAAGTACCCACTTGGCACGATACCTAGTTATTACCATATTATTGATTTTATTCCCTGTACTTTACTTTACATCCCCATGACTATTTTGTAACTTCCAATTTGTATTTCTGAATCCCTTTACCCTTATCACCCTGCCCCCAACCCCCTCCCATCTGTCACCCCCAACAAAGCTAGTACCCATCTGACACCATGCGTAGTTATTACAATATTATTGACTATATTCCTTTCCTTATGCTACACCCTACATCCCCATGACTACTGTGTAACAACTAATTTGTACTTCTTAACCTCTTCTCCATTTTTACTCACCCTCCAAACCCCCTCCCATGTGGTAACATCAAAATGTTCTATGTATCTATGAGTTTGTTTCTGTTTTGTTTATTTCATTTTTTAGAATGTACTTATAAATATAATCATATGACATTGTCTTCCCCTGTCTGTCTTACTATGCTCAGCGCAATACCCTGTAGGTCTGCCCATGTTGCTGCTGAGGGCAAGATTTCATTATTTTTTATGGCTGAGTAATATTCCATTGTATATATGTTCCATCTCTTCTTTATGCATTCATCCATTCAGGGACACCCAGGTTGCTTTCATATCTTGTCTATTGTAAATAATGCTGCAATGAATATGTGGTTGAGCATATCCCCTCAAAGTAGCATTTTGGGTTTCTTCAGATAAATACCCAGAAGTGGGATTACTAGATCCTTTCTTGTCCTTTTGCTTTAAAGTCTATTTCTTTTGTCCAGCTTAAGTATTGACCCCGCGCCACCCCCCCCACACACACAGCTTTTATTTGTTTGTTTGGTTCCATTTTCATGAAATATCTTTTTCTATCCTTTTACTTTCAGTCTGTATGTGTCTTTTGATCTGAATTGTGTCTCTTGTAGGCAGCCTATGTAAGGGTCTCATTTTCTTGTCTGTTCAGCACCCTTATCTTTTGATTAGAGCATTTAATCCATTTCCATTGAAAGTAATTGTAGATGGGTATTTAGTTATTTCCATTTAATTTAATTAATTAATTAATTAATTTATTTATTTATTTTTCACCTTAAAAAGTCCCTCTAAGATTTCTTATAATACTGATTTGGTGGTGGTGATGAACTCCTTTAGCTTTTTCTTATCTGGGAAGCTCTTTATCTTTCCTTCCATTCTAAATAGCTTTCCTGGGTTGACTAATCTTGATTATCAATCCTTGGCTTTCATCACTTTGAATATTTCCTGCCAATCCCTTCTGACTTGCAGTTTCTGTTAAGAAATCAGTTGATAGTCTTATGGGAGCTCCCTTACAAGTAACTAACTGCTTTTTTCTTGCTGGTTTTAAGGTTCTATGTTTGTCTTTAACCTTTGGCATTTTAATTATGATGTGTCTTGGCGTTGGCCTCTTTGGATTCATCTTGTTTGGGACTCTGCTTCCTGGGCTTGTGTATCTATTTCCTTCACCAGGTTAGGGAACGTTTCCATCATTATTTATTCAAATAGATTTTTAATCCTTGCTTTCTCTCTTCTTTTGCTACCCTTATAAGGCTAATGTTGCTATGCTGGATGTTTTACCAGGGACCTGGTAAGCTCTCCTCATTTTTTTGGATTTTTTTTTTTCTTTCTTGCTGTTCTGGTTGAGTGTTTTCTGCTACCTTATCTTCTAAATCAGTGATTTGATCCTCTGCTTCATTTAATCTACTGTTGATTGTCTGTAATGTTTTCTTCATTTCCATTATTGTATTCTTTATTTATGACTGGTTCTTTTTCTGTGCTTTCTATCTCCATTTTTATGTTTCCTATCACTTTGTTGAAGTTCTCCCTGAGATCCCTGAGCATCCATATAACCAGTGTTTGGAATTCTGTGTCTGATAGTTGCTTATCTCCATTTCTCTTAGTTCTTTTTCTGGAGTTTTATTCTGTTCTTTTATTTGGGACATGTTTCTTTGTCTCCCCATTTTGGCTGCCTCCCTGTGTTTGTTTCTGTTTATTAGGTAGGGCTGATATGTCTCCTGGTCTCAGTAGAGTGGCCTTATGTAGTAGGTGTGCTTTGGGGCTCAGTGGCACAGTCTTCCTGCTCACCTGAGCCATGTGCCAGGTGTGTCCCTTATGTAGGTTGTATGTGCCCTCCTCTTGTAGTTGAGCCTTGGTTGCTGTTTGCACATCAATGGGAGCAATTGGCCCTAGGGTTGATTGGTTTGTGAGGACTGACCTTATCTACACGGAGGAGCTGTGGTGCAGGGGCTAACCCTACAGAGAAGGATCTGTCACAGCAGGGCTCTGGTGCCCACCTAGTCAGCCTCTTGGGTGTGTCATCCTAGGAGGCAGTTGGATGATGCTCTAGCTCCCTTAGAAGCTGACCACTGGGCAGGCCAGTCCCAGGACCCCCGGTGAGGGAACATGCTGCAGATCAAGTTTAGCAGCAGCTCTTGCTTCAACCAGGGCCACCTGGCAAGAGCCACAGAGAAATCTGCAGATGGATGCTGCAGCTGCCACCCATGCTGTGCTTGGAAGTGCCTCAACAGGCCAAGACATGAACCAAGGCTGGCTGCCACTAGTGCTGGGCATAGGGCTGCTCAGCCAGAGGTACAGGACATGCTTAAGCCAGATGCTGCTTGTCTGGATTTCACAAAACTCTGAGAGACCCTAGGAAAGCTTCCAGCATGAGCCAAAGCAGGCAGTTTATATGAAAAAGCCACTGGAAGTAGGTTGGTTTTGCCTGAAAGTTGGGTGGGGCATGATCTCAGAATCTTCAGGCCAGGGCCCAATTGATGGAGATTCAAATATGGCAGTAGCTTGCATTAGCACGCCAGGAAAGGGGAGGGCACAACAAAGAAACAATGGCTTCTGCAAGCTCCTCTGTCTAGGAGAAAGCCACCCCTCGAGCCCTTGTCCTGAGGTCAGATGGTTCCCTCCCGTATGTCCCTGTCACTCCCCAACTGCTGCCCCAGCATTGGAGCTCAGGCCCCGTGATCCTGTTGGTGTGTTCATGTGAAGTCCATTTATAAGGAGTACCTCGGACTCCAGCCAGCCTCCTCTCACTCAAGTCACAATCTCCACTGGTTTTCACAACCACAATTTATGGGGACTTCTCACCCAGGTACTGGAACCTTAGGCTGGGGAGCTTGGTGTGGTGCCGGGACCCCTCACTCCTCCAGAGGATGGGGAGACCTTCACAGCGGAAATATCCCTCCTGATTTTTAATGGTCACATGCTGGTGTGGGACCAGACTGTTCCACGTCTCAGCCCCCCTACCAGTCTCGAGGTGGCCTCTTCTAAGTGTACGTAGCTGTCGGCTTCGGTTCAGCAAGATTTCAGGTTATTCTCAGTGATGGTTGTTTTGTGTTTTAGTTGTAATGTTGATGCGGTCATGAGAGGAAGTAAGCACAGCATTTATGTACTCCACCATGTTGACTGGAACCTGGGATATTTAAAAAAAAATTTTATTTTGCAAAAAATATCTATATAATGACCTAATCTTTGTTTGAAAACCCAAATGACTGTGCTTATAAAATTGTGTGTAACTGCATGGAAAAAGGACCTGAATAATTATTCAAAAATTATCTCCTTAAACAGAAGAAAATGTATTATGAATGATGAATTGGACTTTTAAGCTAATATACCCCTGTATGTTTGACATTTTTATAAATGAATTAAAGTTATAAGTGTAAATATAATAAGCATAATAAAAAAGTGAAAAAAGCAATAGAGATGTTTGAGTTTTACCTTTTGTATAATTTTTAATTTGAGAATTCATAAATTAGGTGTTCTAAGAAAAACTCTCTAAAACATTTAGTTGGCCTGATATCTAAAGCAATTAAAATAATGTCACTTTTCAAAATAACCTTTTGATCACATTACAGATTGAAATAAGATGGATATATTCTAATAAGGCTTTAGGCATTTCCTGGGCATGTGTGTTTTTATGAAAGAGTTCAAAATTGCAAGGTGTCTGTCTAATTCAGAATGTGCATGAGGGAATATGGACCCATGCATCCTCTAAAGTGTTGGAGAAATTATGAAAACCAAACAGAAATTATTCACCTTGTGAAAAAGTAATCTTCAAGTGTTACAGTTTTCCTCGGATCTTGAAAATAACTTTATTGCTTTTCACCTTGCCCGAACTTGTAACTCATAACACACTCAATTTTCTCTGACCATGAAAAACCACTTACTCTTATGTTAAAGCAAATTTTTGATATTTGTACATAGTTTTCATAAATGCATTTAGGCTAATAAGTGTAATCTTATTACACTTATTTATCTGTTTAGCTGTCCTTTGTGCATTGTCTAATATAACATAGCATATATTCAAAATAACCTTTATGAAAATAATTTAATTATACACTTAGTTTTCCTACCACTATATGAATAGGAACTGTAAATCTGTTTTTGTAAATTATAATTACTGTTTTTAAATGGGTATTTTCTAAAAGTATGTTTGTTTTAATATAGGCTGTTTATTTTACTCATAATTGTTTAAATGATCAATATTTTAAAAAATAATATCAATTACTATGAATTTCATAATAAAAATATAACAATCAAGGAAACTTACTGACCATATTATGTGAGTGACCAGAATGTAAATGTACTTGGACATTCTCTATTGAAGTGGCCATTTGGATAAGTCATTTTTGTTTGCTGTTTTCTCCATAGGTTTATCTTGATGAATTATAATAATTAAGGATGAAAAGATTAGTTGATTCCATAAAATCATTCCAAGATCATGCTCCCTTTTTACAGGAACCAAAGAGAGGTAAGCATGATACTATTCCTTCACCATTTACTTGGGCATGTTGTCATGGTGCTATGTTTTGAAGATGTAATAGTTCATTAAAACATTGAAATTAATAGTCAGAGACATCCTCCTTATTCTTCTTTGTTTTCACTATCAGTTTTTACTAATCTTGAGAACTTTCTGCTCTCTTATTCAAAAAAATTGTAGGGATCTCTTTTAAATTTGAGGCTGTTATGAAGAAATTTCTCTGGGCCTAAATAAAATGTTTATTTCTGAGCTTAAGAGTTATATAATAACCTTGTTGATGCAGAATTATAAGTATTAAGCATCCTATTAATCTCTGTGAAACCTTCTGCAATAATATGAATGTAACATTGCTGATAATGTTCTGTATCGATTGACTATAGAAGTTGTTCTTTAGCAGATTGCATATAGTTTATCTACAGGAATTGCAGTGTGTCTTTGGTAGCTTGCTCTTTAGTTAGACTGTGCTACTCTGAGTTTGTCCTTGTGCTAGTCCAGCTGTCTTATTGAATTTCTGAAATATTAATGATTGGCCTTTGACATAAGGTAATTTACATGGGGATGTATGGTGCCACAAGAATTTGGGATTGGATGATTTCCACTGTTGCCAGTTTATGCAACACTTAAGCTATACAGTTGTGATCTGCTTTTCTGAATTAAATAGTAAGCTCAAGTGGTTACAATAGAGTCATTTTGTAAATAAGACAGGAAATTGGTAATATGTATATTCTGTCTTAAATTCAACATGTTCCTATAGTGTGAAGAGGGGCTTTAAATCTTTCTTATAGATTACAATTACTGTTTTTAAATGGGTATTTTTTACAAGTGTGTTTGTTTTAGTGTATGTGCTGCCGAAGCGAGCACAAGTGTGTTTGTTTTAATATATGCCTTTTTTTCCTTATAATTGGTGAGTGGATCAATACTTTTTAAAAATAGCCAGAATTCAGGCATATTAATATGAACTTATAAATTTGGTTTTCTTACCTAATATCCCCTTTCAAGCTCAACTTAATGATTACCTGTATTTACTGATAGTTTAGAAGAATCTGTTTAAGAAAAAAACAAAGAAACAAACAAACAAAAAAACTATGTTGCGTCATGTTTTTAGGTCAAGTTTAATAGAAAGTCAAAGTAAGGAATGATACATATGTGGCATTTTATGAACAGTCCATTAGGACTTTCAAAATTTTAAGGAAAAAAGGAGCTTTTCAAAATGTGTTTTAGGGCCGGCCAAGTGGCTCAGTTGGTTAAGAGCTTGCTCAAGGATTCGAGCTGAGCTCTGAACAACAGCAGTTTGATGCCCAACCCGATCTGAGCTGCTGCTGAGCTGCCAACATGTGGCAGGATGGCTCATCTTAAAAAAAAGAAAAAAAAAAAGACTATGGAGCCAGCTGAGTAGCTCAGTTGGTTAAGAGCTCACTCAAGAGTTCAAGCTCTGAGCAACAGGATCGCCAGTTCAATTACCGGCCCAAGATGAGCTGTCTCTGAGCTGCCAACAGGTGGCAGGATGGCTCAGCTAAAACACACACAAAAAAGAAGAAACAAAAGGTGTTTTATATCACTTTAAAGAGTCTGTTAAGACATTTTTACATTTTATATATTATGGTCTCTAAAGGATTTACCAAAATACTTGCTTGTTTAGAATAAATATGTCCACTCAAAAATGATTTCAAGTAGTGTAGATTCCTTTCTGGAGATTGCTTTAGAAGATGATATAGTTAATATTGATGACACAATTTAAGATATGTCAGGAGTTTGTGTAAATCAGATTGTTGCACAACAATACACTTACATTATAAAATTTAAGAGGAGCTACAACTTGCAATTAGGCAAACTAAACTTTTGGAGTATAAAAAATGCAAATGTCTAGTTCAAGCTTATTAAATAATCCCTGCACTTTTTCACTATCCTTTAACTAATGATTACAAGGGGACAGTCATTTATTTCTGTCAGCAACTGGGCCTTAAAACTATTGAGTCCATACTAATAAACTCAATGTCTTATTAAAGTAACCAAGGAATAAGAAAATGTGTTTAGATGGTAATTTACCCCTGTTATCATGACTTTGCACTTAAATCTCAATTCCATATCTTGGTTGGTTAATGTCATTCAATGCTATTTTATTACTGAGCCATAAATGTGGTCATCATTTTCCAATCTCAAACAAATTTTCCCACCTCACCTCAATATATAGATATTATTTTCTATGTAACAATATATTATGCCTCTAATATGTATTAATTAATATTGATGTATAAGAGCATTCCTTTGATTTGTTTAACAAGTAAACAGAGATGGTTATCTGGTAGTTTTGTGTGTTGGTGAGTACATGTAAAGCATAAGTGCCTTGAACACTTACATTTCCTCTCTCCTGTTTAAGGCATATAATGTCATCCTAAACAGAGTTTCTATCATGATATAATTAATCATATTTTTTTTCTCCCATTATAGCGCAATCAATTTTGTTAGTGCCTTTAAGATAAATTCAAACATATTGGGCTGGCACAAAAACTCTTCTTGGTAATGGCCTTGTTAAATCCCTTGCAGTTCTTTCTCATGCACTCCTGTGTTTCCTCATGCCCTCCATGCTTTACATATTACACTTTCTCTGCCTCATTTGTGCTTTTCAAATGGTTAACACTCACCTATCTCATAATTCCCTGCTTTAGTAATTCATTAGTCCCTCAACTAAGTCAGATGGATTGTCTCTGGGAGGTGTGGCAGTCTCCTCCTTCCCCATCTTTTTCTCCTTTTCTCCCTTTCTCTTCCCTCTCCCCCTCCCCCTCCTCCCTCTGCTTCCTCTTCTTTTTCTATCACCCAAAGGTTGTTTATTTTTTGTGTTATAATCACAGCTGCATACTTCATGTCTTTTCATCACAAGAATGATATCTACTTTACAATCCAAGTGTATTTCATGTGCTCTCTCACTCACTGGATCAGAGTCTTCCTCCTGACATTTATTTATTCCTTCAATTCAATAGTAGAGTTTTACTCATTTCCATGGTCTATGTGTAATTTTCTCACCATCACATTCATTGTGAATCCCTATTAAGTTAGACCTGAGAGCATGCAGGGCATTTATTATGTAGTTCATAGTGTTGCAGGTACATATGTTTTCTGCAATACTTTAATCAGCCTAGATGGAGCATTATAATGTTCAAGACTGAATTCAAATGTCATTGGCATTCAAGACTCGTTTTCATATAGCCCAGGTAAGATCACCAAGCTTCACCCCTGCCTTTCTCTACTTATTTTTTTTTTTTATCACTCCAAGACCAAAACTTACTTGGTAGTATAAATTTTATAGGCTTGGGAAAATGTATAATAACATGGATCCACCATTGTATATCATACCAAATGGTTTCACTAGTCTATAAAACTAAAAATCCTGTGCTCCATCTATTTATCCCTCCAGTAGAAACCTCTGACCTTTTCAGTCTCCATAGTTTTACCTTTTCCAGACTATTACACAGTTGGAATCATACAGTACGTGGCCTTTACAGATTGGCGTCTTTCGCTTAGTAATATGCATTGAAGTTTCCTCTGTGTCTTTTTGCAGCTTGATAGCTTAAAAAGCTATTAGCTTTTTAGTACTGAATACTGTTCTTTTGTGGATATACCAGTTTATTTCCACTGTGGATGTACCAATAATATTTTATTGTGGATAGGGTTTGCCTATGCAATCAGCTACTGAAAGACATCTTGATTTGTTCTAAGTTTTGGCAATTATGAGTAAGCTGCTATAAATATCTGTGTGTAGGGTTTTTTGTAGGCATACATTTTCCACTCCTGTTGGTAAATACAAAGGAGCACAATTACTAGGTTGCATGGTGAGAAAATGTTTAGTTTTGTAGCAATAGCCAAACTGTCTTCCAAAGTGGCCATACCATTTTGTATTCCCACCAGCAATGAATGAAAATTTCCGTTGCTTTGAATTCTTGCCAGTATTTGGTGTTAGTGTTTTACATTTTGGCCATTCTGATAGGTGTGTAGTGGTATCATTGTTTTAACTTTCATATCCCTGATGACATATGATGAGGAACATCTTTTTATATGCTTATTTGAATCTATAATTGGGTTGTTTTATTGTTGAATTTTAAGTTTATTCCACATTTTGAGTAACAGATGTTTATTAGATGTGTCTTTTGCAAATACTTCCAACAGTCTGTGGCTTGTGTTTATATTTTTCTGACAGTGTCTTTCACAGAGCAGAAGTTTTTAATTTTAATGAAGTTCAGCTTTCACATCTTTCTTTCATGGATTATGTCTTTGTTATCATACCAATTCCAAGGTCATCTAGGTGTTTTTTGTGTGTATATTATCTTCTATGAGCTTTACAGTTTTTCAGTTTACATTTTGGTCATCGTTTAATTTTGAGTTAATTTTTATGAATGGTGTTAATCTGTATCTAGATTCTTTCTTTCTTTTTTCATTTTGCATGTGGATTTCCAGTTTTTCCATCATATTTGTTGAAAACTCTTTCCTTATTGTATTGTCTTTGTTCCATTGTCAAAAATGAGTAGATTATCTATTTCTAGGTTTCTATTTTGTTTCATTGATATAGTCTTAATTATTTTGCCAATAGCTCACTGTCTTAATTACTGTACCTTTATAGCAAGTCGTGAAGACAGGTAATGTCAGTCTTCTGGTTTCTTTCTTTTTCTTCAATATGTATTGCCTATTCCAGGTCTTTTTTCTCTCCATATAAACTTTAGATACATTTTGTCTATATCCACAAAATATCTTGCTGGGATTTTGATTTCGACTGGAATGAATCTATACGTCAAGTTTGGGAAAACTGACAACTTGACAATATTGAGTATTCATATTGATGAACATGGAATATCTTTCCATTTAACTAGTTCTTTGATTTCTTTCCTTAGAACTTTGTAGTTTTCTGCATATAGATCAGGTACATATTTTGCTAGATTTATACCTAAGTATTTCATTTTGGGATACTAATGTAAATGGTATTGTGTTTTTAACTTCAAATTCCACTTGTTCAATGCTGGTAGATAACACAGTGATTGCCTTGTATATATTAACCTTATATCCTATAACTTTGTTATGATTTGTTTTTTAGTTCCAGGACGGTTTGTTTTTTGTTTTTTTTAGATTCTCTTAGATTTTGTACATAGATGATTTTGTCATCTTTGAATAAAAACATTTTTATTCTTACCTTCCTACTCAGTACAACTTTCCTTTCCTTTTCATATTGTATTGCATTAGTTGAGATGTTCAGTATAAGGCTGAAAAACAGTGGTGAGAAGGGGACCTCTTTGCCCAGTTCCTGATCTTAGGAAAGCTTCTTATTTTTCACTATTAAGCATGATGTTAGTTCTAAGTTTTCGTAGATATTCTTTATCAAGTTGAGGAAGTTTTCCTCTATACCTAGTTTACTGAGAACTTTTATAATTAATGGGTATTGGATTTTGTTAAATGCCTTTTTGCATCTATTGATATGATTGTGTGGGTTTTTTTCTTTAGCCTGTTGATGTGATGGATTGCATTAATTGATTTTCACAACCTCCTTTGAAAAAACTGATTTACCCTTTCCTGTGATTTTAGAGGAGGACGACTGCTTTCCATTTTGGGGTATAGGGCACATAGGTAAGGCTCAGATAACAGTTTTTAAATTAACTATTTAATCAATCAATTCACAGAGAAAAATTCATGTATAATTTAAGTCAATAATTTAAATATTTACTACTAAAGTTTATGTGTGCATATAAATGAACCTTTTAACTTCTCTGCCACTGCAAATCAGAGTATATGGAATTTTTCCCATGGTTGAATTCATCAGTTTACATTAGTTGAAAGAAATTAAACATACAAACCATTGTCTTATTATAATCTTTCCATAGTCCCAAGATTTATGATTTTTTTTTAGCTGCAGAATAATGAGCTGTCACTTAATGATTCTTATCATTGCTATGCATTGCTACAAGTTTTAGAGGAATCTAAATCTTATAGCAATGAATAGAACTGCATATATGCTAATTCATTTTATATGCTCATCAAAGACTGAATGCTAACTTGTATTACCCTCATATAATTTCTTTCTACTTCAGAGTCAGCCTGTCTAGTATCCGGTACATTAACTTATCCACAAAACTGACCACCAATTAAGCCTCACTTAATCTTTTTTTTTTTTTTTTTTTTTTTTTTGAGGGCAGTGGCCCTCCTATGTGGGACTGAACTGGGGCCGCTGGCTTCCCAGGCCAGCGCTTAACCACCGCGCCACTCGGCTGGCCCTTAAGCCTCATTTAATCTTGATCTCACATATAATTATTTCTATTTGAAATAATTTTGTTTATTATATTTTCTAGCATCTGCTATTCATTACACATTTTTTTTGAGAATTTAGTAAATGTCAGGTATTGATTGCTCTAGGCACATTGGATATGGCAGTGAACAAACATGTTTTCCCTTCCCTTAAGGGTCTTACATTTTCAGAGATGTAGAGGGGTGCAAGAAAAAAAAAAAGAAAAGAAATAGATATAGATATATAATGTAATGGGTGATGAAAAGTGTTAGGGGATATTAAGTAAGATAAATGGGTACAGAATGAATGTGGGATGCTATTTTAAGGAAGTCTGCAGAACTCTGTGATATGGTGATATTTGAGAAAAGATCTGAAGAAAATGAAAAGGGGCACCTCATGGATATTTGAAATTAAATCATTCCCTGCAGAGGGAACTACAGTAGCAGTTCAGTGGCTTCAAAGAACAGCAGGAATCTAATGCAGTTGGAATAAAATGAGCAAAAGAAAGAGAAGTCAGGGATGAGATCAAAGAAATACCATGGTTGTGGGTTGTACAAAGTCTGTTAGACCACTGGAAAGACTGTTTTTTTCACATGTTGTTGGGGAACTTAGAGTGAAAGAGTTTTACTTCATGACTCTGGCTCTATTTTGATAGTGAAAAACAAGGAAAAAGAATAGCACTATGCTAATGATCCAGGTAAAATGTAATGGTGGCTTAGATGATGGCGGGAGTGGTTAAAATGACAAAATTTTCACATTTAGAAAGTGGAGTTATCAGGAACATTGCTTGTGAAGTGTATGTGGAGTATGAAAGAAAAATATGAGCCAAAGTCATGTTAAAGTTTTTGTTCTGAGTCAATGGAAGTTTGGTGTTTCCATTTATTTTGATGAAAGACACAGAGAAGAAGCTGTTGGCGAGAAAAAAAATAATTTTTGGACATGTTAAATATGAAGTTTTAACTTGTTAAACATGTTGAATATGAAATATGATGAGAAGTGTGAGCCGAAAATGTAAATTTGGAACTCGTCAGCACATATGTAGTATTTAAAGCCTTTTAAGAGTGGATAATATAATAGAATATGGGGAGTGAGTGTCACTAGAAATCAAAAGATGTCTAAAAACTAAACCCTTGAAAACTGTAATCAAGGAGATTAAAAAGGAGCAACCAATGATAAAGGAGTAGAAGCTAAAGATATTATCCTCTAAGTCAAGTGAAGATATTGTTTCAAGGAGTGAATTCTCTCCTGGTAAAGGGTGCAGATATATAAAATATAATTTATAATCTGAGTAGGGCATTACTTTTGAAAAAAAGAAATTTAACGTAGTAGATGAATTTACTGGAATTGATTCTACTTGAGATAACGAGATTATTGATTAAAATTAGGGGCCATTTTATGGATAAATTAATTATTTCATATGACTACTTCAGGTTCCCTCATAATTGAGCACAGTGGCTCCTTATGTGATATAGCTTCTTTTTTTGTTTTTGTTTTTTTGAGGGCAGTGTCACTGGCCCGCATATGTGGGACCCGAACCAGGGCCGCTTGCTTCCCAACCCAGCGCCCAACCACTGCACCACTTGGCCGGCCCAATATAGCTTCTTTTGTTTATGAGAAAGTTCTGTCTCCTAATGCCTTCTATGACTCAGGAAACATTTGAGATGCCCTCTGGTATTTCAAATTGTGTTGCAGTGACACATCAAAATGATTGCGAAACATCTTGTCTTTGTAAGTCATTGCAAATCTGTGGCTAATGGTCACAGAAGGGGAAAGATATACTGGAAGCATTGCAAATCAGATTCTTTCAGTGTTCAAACTGAATCTTCAGATTATGAAACTGTAGCACTATATCAAAGTTGAATAGGGAATAAAATATTTATTGAAGAATAGGGAAAGCCTGCTCACTTGAATGGAGCAGGGTTCTTTGTGTCGTTTTTTCCCCTTCAGCTTTTCCTACTTCTTTTCTTCATGGGCCCTACTGGCTTATTTTGGCTTGGTTTCAGAGTAAATAGAGGAAGTACATTGAAGAAAGTGTGAGTTACTTCATCTTTTTCAGTGTCGCCTTGCCACGCCTAGCCAGAAAAGGCTCTCCTTGCTCCATTTTCAAAAGCAAATTATTGGTTTTAATAATAACATTGAAATGCATAGACAATTTTACAAGGAACTCATTCAATTTACAAGCAACCCACCAGGATCCCGTGAATTATCACATTTTACAGATTAGAAAATTGAGGATTGGCGAGGATGTATAATTTTTCGATGATTAATTAAAAGCTATCATTGTAATTATAACTGTGAATTTATTCGTTGCAGGCTTTTCTATTCCTGGTTTCACAAAGGGCCTTATACCAAATAAATAAAGCTACCACCTCCCCTACTATGCAGATTCAGAAGTTTAAGGAGTGTTTTCTATGTGATGCATATTTTTGAGGTATAATTAGCATATAACAATATTAGTTTCAGATATAGAACATAATGATTCAATATCAGTATATACTGCAAAATGACACCACAATAAGTACTTAATACCCATCACCATGCATAGTTATGTTCACTGAGAATACTACATGCTATGATATTGTCAAGCAGAGCAATATTCCAAATAGCTCTCAGTTTCAGGCTAGGGGGATACATAACAATGATTTCAGAGCAAGGTGGGCTAAACTGTGCTCAAATACAGTGTAATGGTTGTGTATGCGAAAGGCACGTAGGAAGGCCTGTGGGCTCAGGTAAGGCTTCCTGGGGACAGTGCCTCATGAGCTGAGCTTTGAAGGAGATGAAGGCAATGATAAGAATGGTGTGAGATGGAGCAGGGAGGTGGAAGGTGACATCCAGTGGTGCTATGGTATTGTTGTCATTCCTAATCTCCTTACAATGAGTGCAAGGCCAAGGCAGTACGAACAGATAGATCCCACTGAGTTTGTTTTTTGCTTTGAATTGACCAGAAGGAAATGACAATCAAACATGGCACAGAGTTAAGTTTTTGCCTAACCCAACCTCTTGGCTCTGTCTCAATTCAAAACTTTGCCTAAGATTTCTAATTACTGTTGGAGAGGTGAATGTGCTTCTCTTCAATAAATAGCTTTACTGGTGATAACTTTTGTCAAAATCAGTTTCACTCTGTGGAATATAATAGAGAGTTTACAAATTTATGAGACAGAATGCCTGGATTGAAATTCTGGCTTTCCCTGCTGTCTTTTGGCAAGAAATTCTGCCTCTTTTTGCCTCTGTACCCTCATTTATAAAATGGAGATGCTGCTAATATTATGCAGTTGGATTCTGTATTTATGGAATGAGATAAACGTATGAAAAGCACATTGCCAGTGCTCAATAAATATTAACTTTTATTATTATTCATATTATTCCATTGCAAAACTAACTGGAATTGTAGCAACAAGCAAATTGAACCTTTGTATAAACTGGGGAATGGCAAGTCTGGGACTGATGGATGCATTTGCCTGGCTTTGGGCATAGATGTTTTGAGGATGACTATAAATCCAAATGGAAATGTCTAAGAGAGTGTGAGCAACTCACACATTCTCTGTGTTTTCAGTAGTTAAGCATTCTTACAATGGATGTGGTGGAATGGGGGCTTTGTCTAGATTATAGCAGTCCTCTTAGCCAGAATAGTGTGTAAGAGCTGAGGGGAGTAGTGGTGGTAAAATGGGGGTGGGAGTGAATACAATGGGATCATAACAAACAGCCTGGAGAAATGAGAATATAGAGAGAAGCCTCTATAGGACAGGAAATACAATAGTTACAATCTCAGTAGAGAACCTGGGTCAAATCAGATACGAGAACATCACACTGTATTGTGGACTGTGGAGTCATGACAAGAGATGGAAGGGAAGCTGTTTTACATAAGGAGAAGTAGGATCCTCAGTGTACCTTGAGGTGCAGGAGAACCCAGGACCTGAGAGGATAAATAAAAAATGAATACTTGGGATTGGTTGATTGACTTCAGGTACATCCATTGCCTTAGGCAAGATGCCTTTGAAATCTCTCAGTATGTCAACTATAACAAGCTTAATGATATGTACTTCACAGGGTTACTGTAAGGATAGGCAAAAATAATGTATGAAAAATGATGTAAACTTGGAATTGTAATACAGATGTTATGGTTACTGTATTGTTTTATTCCCTTCTATGTCTTAAGAGTTTGCCCTAATTCCACATATGTTTTCAGAGGAGAACCTTGTTAATATTGCCTACATTCTAAAGTTTTTCCTTAATATAACTGAGAACCCTCTCAATTTTACCCTCATCCTACATACATTCCAGAGATTCCAGCATAGTATTTTGCTTATTCAAAGATCCTATTTTACCTGGAGATGATAGCTCTAATCTGCATCATTTAGCCATTTAAAAAATATGACTTATAAACTCCAAAATGAGTTAGAAGTAGTTTTAGGGCAGTGTTCTTGGATTGAGGATAAACTTAAAACTGGGGATGCTAGTTATTTTTAGTTCAAATTGCAAAGTCAGAATCACTATGGTAAAAGTTTGTGTTCACTCAACAGAGCTCATCTATTTGTATTTACTTAATTGGTTGAATTTCACCTAGATTACTAAAAAAATCTTCACCTCCTTGAAGCTTGGAAAAAAATATTAATCTACTTTGGATCCTACTCCCATCAAATAAAAACATCTAAGAATTTATCCTTGAGACATAAGAGATAGGAAAATCACGGAGGACTATTCTTACAGGATGATCATTTCATGACCTCCAAATTAAAAGTGCTTATGTAGTGTGCAATTCTGTAATGCATCATCTATATTTCATACTGTGTGCTCACCGCCCAGTCAGTGCTCCTTCCATTACCGTATATTTGACCCCCTTTACCCTCTTCTACTATTTGAAACCTATATAATTTTACTAGTCATTGTCACCCCAATAAATTTTAATAATGAAAAAAAAAGTGCTCATTTAAACTAGAGGCAGTGATAGCACATTTTCATTTTGCTGTTTTCTTCTGCTTAAATCTTACAACAAATAGTCTTTGGTGGCTGCCATTACTAATGTACAAAAATAGATTAGACTCTTGATTAAATCCTACTGGCCTAAGGAAACATGGCCTTTCCTTGAACCATGTTTGCCTATTTATTCGGCTCCACTCACAAATTTTTCAGAAACCCATGGAGCATTATTGGGAAGGTAAACATTAGATTCATAAGATGTTGGTTCTACTTTAGACTGTTTTCTGAATTCTTACCTGAATAATTGAATATTATCATATGAGCTACACACATAAAGTCATGCCCAATAAATGTGAAGGAGGAAATATGCATGGCTGACATGTTAGTCCCCTCAAATTGCAAAGAATTCTACTGAGATAGCAGGGTTTGAATTTTTCCAAATGACGTACATATTTTGGTTTTGGATACATATCCCCAAGTCACCTCCCAGAAAGTCCGTTTAGTTCATACTCTCACCAACAGCGTGCCTGCTTCTATGGATCATCTTCAGCAGTGGAGGGTTCTCAGTCTTTTAAATCGTTTCATATCTGAGTCACAAACAATTAAAACATACTGTTGCTTTTATTTATTTTTAAAACAATTATTATGAATGAGTCTATATATTTCCCATTATATTTGTGTAATAATCATGTTTCTTTTTTTAATTAAGGTATAATTAATATATAATATTTTATTAGTTTTAGGTGTACAACATAATGTTTCCTTGTTTGTATAGACTATGAAATGATCACCACAATAAGTCTAGTTAACATCCATCACCACGTAGCTACTTTTTTTTTTCTCCCTCTGTGGTAACATTTCATACACTATGATTTGCTTATTTATATCTCTTGCTCATTTTCCTTTTGAGATGTTGCTCTTTTACCCATATTTTTAACAGCTGATTTCTCTGTATTAATAAGTAATTGTGAAATAAATGTGGTATATTTTTTAGAACAATTCTTTCAAATTATGAGCTCAATCATTGTTGGCTATTATTTTTCTCACAGGCTTAAAAAAGTGGTTAAATCTCCATTTTTCTTCAAACTTTTTTTTAAGAATACTAAAATTTCTCTCAACTGACAATCCATTAACTATCTAAATTAATCTACAATTTGCTTTTCCCTTTAAAATTCCCTCAATAATCTTCATGCCATAAAACAGAGGTTCCCCCAAAAGGCTAACTTCTACTGTTCTCTGTACTTTTGTAACAATAAAACAAATTTTAGTACCAAGAATCAGCTCTGTTTGCTCCAAAATATGTTTATATTGATTGTGTTTGCCATTTGTATTTCATAATTAGATGACAAAATATGAGCTTGACAGAAAAGGTTAAAATTTGTATTAAAACTATGAGCTGAATACTTTGGTAAAATACAATATATTGGAGTCAATGAAAAACCTGCTATTAGTGATGTGTGAGTGAGAAAAATGATAAAATAGTGGATGTATATTGTACAAATTCAGAAGGAATTTATTTTCAATAATATCTGTACTCTATCATTCCTCTTTAAAGGAAGAGAACATGGAAATTGAAGGTGATGTGTGATTATGTGGTTTATGCAATAAAGTAACCTGAAATCCTAACACACACTGAGAGTAAAGGCCTGCTGTCACATCAAAAATTGGTGATGAATACATGATGAGTGAAAATAAAATTCTAGTTGTATGTGGAATTACCAAATACAATAGTTAAAACATGAAAGACAAAATTTAAAATCATGGTTTGTGATTAACAGATTTTCTCAAGAATTTATTTTTTTAGTATAATAGTATCATTAAGAATAACGGAGATTTTAACACTACCAACCACTTGACCTGATTTATATTTTTAAACACTGTATCTAACAACTTCAAATAATATTATTTTTATATATAAAACAATCTGCATAAATTTCAAAACATTGACATCTTAGAGGTTATGTATTCTGATAACCATGAAGCTAAATTAGAAATTAATAACAGGAAGATATTTGGAAAACCCACAAGCATTTGTCAGCTAAACCTAATACTTGTGAAATCCATGTTTCAAAGAAAAAATAGTAAAAGAAAAGAAAAAAAAGAGAAAAAGAAAAAAAATGAGAAATAGTTCAAATTGAATAATTATGGAAATAATAAAACAAAATTTGGGGAAAGAATTAAAAGCAGTACTTAGAAGAAAATCTATGATGTTAAAAGCTTATATTAGTATTACAAGAAAAATTAAAAGGAGTTATTTTAGTTCCATCTCAAAAATCTGGAAAAAGAACAAGTTAAACCAAAAGTAATTAGAGACAAGGAAATGATAAACATGACAACAGAAACAATGAAATATAAAATAGAAAAACAATGGAGAAAATTAACATTTAAAAGTTTGTTCTTTGAAAAGATTAATAAAATTGGTAAATTCCTATAACTATTAATCAATTTTAAAAGGAGAGGAAGAAACACAAATTTTCAAGTCAGAAATCAAAGAAAATATCACAATACATCCTATAGACAATTGAAGGATTTTAAGGTGATAGAGTATAGAGTCACATGGCAATATATTTGACAACATAAGTGAAAAAGAAAAAATTCCAAAAAAACAAACCAGCAAAATCAACACACATTTTACGCATTGCTAAGCGCTTTATTTATTAATTAAATTTCCAATTATACAACCTTTTCATAAAGAACATTCTAGTCCCAGAGAGTTTCACTTTAAGGAAGTGAACTTTAAGAAAGACTTTTTCTAATGAACAATATTATTCAGAAAGGTAAGGAAGAGCGAACATTTTTCAACCTGTTTCATGAAGCAGTATAGCTCTTATACATAATCATAACAAAGACATTACAAGAAAAGGAAGCTATAGACTGATATCATTGTGAACATAAAAACTACAACCTACAGGTCAAATTCAGCCACACCCATGCATTCATATATTGACCATGGCTATTTTTATTATACATTAAGATACCAGTTAAGCAGCTAGATCCAACAAAGCTAAAAGTACTTACCTGGCCCTTTATTTTTAAAAAACCTATGCCCTGGCATAGACTCAAATATCTGTAACAAAACATTAACAAACTGAACCTAACGATATCTCAGAAGGATAATATATCGCACTTATGTGGGTTTATCCCAAATATGTATGACTGGTTCAACATTGAAAAATTAATTTATGCCATGCACTATATAAAGGAGGAAATTATATAATCATTTCAATGGACACCAAAAAAAAATAAAAAGAGAGATTTGACAAAATTTAATGGTCATTTATGACGAAAACTAATAATGCATGAATAGAAGAAAACTTCCTCTATTTGATAAAGCAGAGATACAAGATCATACAGTTAAGCTCATAATTAATGATAATTACATGTTTCCTTGTTATGATCATGAAAAGAGAAAGATGTTCTCTCTCATCTCTCCTATTCAACTTGCTAATGCAAGTCTTAATCAATATAATGAAGAAAATAAATAAAATATTTAAAGATTTGAAAGGAAGGAATAAGGCTTTATTAGCAAACAAATTTTTATTTAAAATTTGCAGCTACAAAACAATTACTTATGGTTTAATAAATTTCATAGATACATGAATATATAGTAAATATATTTCCTTTCATTTATTTACTGATGATGATAGAGAAATGGGACAAAATGTAAGCACTTAATGCATTTAAGAGTCAATGGGAGTTCATTGTACTATTCTGGAACTTCTTTGTAAGTATGTAATTATCTCAAAATAATAATTAAAAAAATATATGTATTATTAGTTAAGATGAAGGCTAGCTAATCTGCTGCAACAAATATCCAAAAATGTAGTGACTCAACCCCAATAGTTGTTTATTTATCTCTCATTTTAACAGCCTAGGGCAGATATGTGTGTATTTTCTAAGAAGTCACCTATGGACCCCAGCTAACAGAGTGTGTCTGCGGTACTTAACCTTTGATTTTCAAGACTATTTCGGTAAAGCCATTTCCAAACAGCAGGGTTAAAAGGGGAGAAGAAAGTCCTGAACAAGTGTCCTTAAGTGAATGAGAAGTGGCACATAACAGTTGTGCTCATATCCCAATGATGAGAGCTTGTCTTGTGACCATAATCACGGGGAAGGGAACAGAGAGTTGTAATACCCCTCTAATGGGGCTTACCTTGTGCCCAGCTAGAAGGGCCAGCGGATTTAGGATGACAGGCAATAGTGTTCTGTGGAATATTTTGCAGGACAATGGTAAATACTAAAAGCTAAATACTACTGTCTAAAATTGGGAGGTGTAGGAAAGGAAGTGAGGAGGAAGAAATAACACAAATTTTACAACTGAAAAGACAATCCACAACCTGTCTAAAGAAATAGAGGAGGGCCGGCCGAGTGGCGCATTGGTTAAGCGCTGGTTTTGGGATGCCAGCGGCCCCGGTTTGGATCCCACATGAGGGCCAGTGACACTGCCCTCTACAGCTAACAACAGCTCCACCTGGAGCTGGGCTGTGCGAGCCCCTGTGATGGTGTGGGCTGCAGCCCCTGTTGCAGTGGGCTGCCATAGGCTGCAGTGAGTGGCCCGCAGCCAGCGTGAGCAGCTGGCAGCCAAGCGTGAGCTGCCAATAGCCGCGGTGAGCGACATCCAGAGGCCAGCGACCGATCTGCCTCATCCGGGAAGAGCGCAATGACGATACCAACAGTGAAGCAACATTCTCCGCAACTAAACTGAAGAACAAGAAGACGGCAACTTGTCTGTTCCCCTTCCCCGATTCCCCAACGCTGTTCCCCTCCACCAATTCCCCAATAAAATCTTAAAAAAAAAGAAAAAAAAGAAAAAAGAAATAGAGGATTGATCATGTTTTGTTTGCCTCCTCTTCACCCCTTTGGTGAGGGAGGGATCCCACACTAGCATGATGGGGAGAACAGACACATGGCATTCAACATGGGACAGGTGAGGACACTCCATGCCATGCAGGGCCCAGTGGGGGTTGCACTCGGGAACAGAGTGAACAACCAGCGACTGTGAGAGGCAGGCTTTGTAGGATCAAAAGAGTGAAGGAGCCCCGGATTCCCACAGAAGGCTGATATTTGTTTGCTTGAATAGTTTCATGGGCATGGAGGTACAATTATGAACTGCATTTGGTCTGTGTGATGAGGAGGGCTGTTTAGGGGAACCTTATTCATAACAGTGGAGTGGGGAGGGGAACTTGTAGTTGGCCCTTCTGGGGCCTCCATATTTTAGATATCAAGGCAGCATGCAATATAAATTTAGGCCTTATACCACAGAGGGTAATACAGAAATAATTATACAGAAATAATTATAAAACTAATCATTAGAACAAAAAGGTGTACCCTATTAACTATCCCAAAAAAAAATTACATGCGCATGTATACACACACACACCTACCAAAGAAAACAAATCAGTTACTGAAAGGTTGAAAAATAAGTGTACACAGGAAACATAAAAAAATGCAACATAAAATAATAAGGCCAAACATATCTGTCACAACAGTAAAATTAAAGTTTATCTATTAAAAGAAAAATATTTTCAGCAGACTGTATCACAAAGCCAAAGATTTTACTATTTACAAGAAACAACCCTGAAACAAATCATTAATATGGGCTGAATGTTAAAGGACTGAGAAAAGATATACCAAATGATTGCAAACATACAAAGTAGGGGTCATTATCTTAATATCACGCAGTGCGAGATTCAGACAAACATGCAGGCACTTTAATGCCAGATACTGTCATCCTTTCCAACAAAAATGTAACATTTAGGAATGCTTAATGACAATAGTAGTAACATTCTTAAGAAAAATTAAGGAGAATAATACAGAAACATACTACTAGCTTGGGATTTTATTTGACCTCTTTGAGTGAATAAAGAAATAACAAAAAATTCTAACTAATAAGATAGATTTTACTGATATGCATTGAAGTATTGCTGCTACACATTTATATACAGTGATATACAATTGATGTATATTGAAGCCTAACTGGTATAATAAGATATAACTTATTGATGTGCATTGAAATGTGTTACCTGAAAATAGATTTCACTTCTTCTTTACAAGTGGCCAAAGAGCACTTAAAAATATTTATAATACATTAGGCTACAAAGGCACCCTCTATGAGTTCCAAGCAACAAAAGTAGTACTAAGAGTACTGTCTGCTCAAAATGCAATGCAGCTAGAAAATAGCTAACAGGTTCACATGAAAATTCATAGCCTTTAATGTGTGGCATGTATCTGCACTATGTCAGCTGATAACTTTGTTTCCTGTATCACTGGAAAAAATTAAGCAATCATAATAGAACATTCCTATTACCACATACTCCTCTAGACTCACATATTCAGCCTTCTCTCTGGGAACCACATGTAATCATTCATTTTTCTACCTAAAGCCTACATCCCAATTTTGGCAGTAACATCTCCAAATAATAGTTATTTTACCTTATTGTATCCAATATTTAATATTAAATATGTTCTCTTGCTTAGTGGTGATTGTACACACATCCTTATGCACTTGTGGTGGGGGGGTGAACATTTATTTATTATTGCAAATTTAAAATCAAACTATCCTTCATCCGGTGAATGTGTAACCATACTACAGTCCTCCCTTACAACGGGATACTATTCATAAATAAAAAGAATGAAATGTGATATATAGAGCAACATACGTGATGAATCTCAAATAGATTATGCTGAATTTTAAAAATCAGATTTGAAGTGCTACATATTTTATGCTTTCATTTATTTGATGTTTTGGAAAAGGTGACATTATAAAGAAATAAAACAGATTAGTGATGTCCCAGAGTGGGTAGGACTAGAAAGGAGCCACACAAGGGAATGATTCTGTATGTTGATTATAAGGGTACTGTATATTTTTGTCAACACTCAAGAACTATATGCAAAAAGCGTTAATTTAACTGTATGTTAATAAAAATAAATGAAAAACTAAGGCTTAGGAAATACATAGAGTAGACTACCATTTACTTGAAAGAAGGTAGAAATAAGAATATGTATTTTTTCTTTTTTTCTACATGTATAGCTAAATGCTGGGAGGTTACAGAAGAATCTATTAACACAGGTTACTAATATGTGTACAGATCAGGGACTGAAATAGAGGGAGACTTTCCCTCCTTTATTTTCATATTTGTATATTTCTTTTGTTTTTTAAATCATGGAAACACAATCTATTTATACTCTACCAGGAATGATATAAGGAATTTTTTAAGTACAATATATTGCCAACAAGACAATTAGATCATAAGGAAAGTTAAAATACTACTATTCAAAGACGAGAAATGTGATGATAGTGCTCTGCCTGGTTTGGCTGTGAACCACACTTACAAAGACATATTGCCATAAATATTCTTTTAAGGTTTAATGGAAAATAGTGACATAATACTTTCAGTTTGTTGTAAGAGTTCTTAATCCTCATCCATCATAGCATAAAGTGAATACAAAGTATAGATGTGATCATTTTAATTAGCAATGCAAATTTTTTTTTTAAATAGTGCTCATTTAAACAAGAATCTGAGTCAAAGTGGTGATTTCTGAGAAGAGGGAAGGAGGGGTGGGGAGAGTGGGGACAGAGAAGTGGTAATTTGCAGTATAATCTTTTTGGCATTATTTGACTTTTAAGCCATGTACATTGATTATTTCAATAAAAGTGAAATTTTATATATATATATATGATATATATATCATACATAAATATATACATATATATGTAAGTGTGTGAATATTAAAATATATACATATATATACGTGACTATTGTTTTGATTGAAATTATACAAGGTGTAGTATAAAAACAGAAACACATCCATAGGGAATAATCTTTTATTGCAATCTCAAATGATTATTTTACCCCTCAAATTTACAAACTATTGATCTGTAACAGTAGACAGAAATTAATATCCTTTGGCCAAATTCATTCTGTTTACATAGTATTCTAAAAAGTGTGCATTTACATGCCTTTAGTCAGAATATGCATTCTCCAATTTAACACAGTCCTTGGCCTTCCACATCCAAGCTTTAATATGTGGCATGCTTTACATGTTAAAGTTCCTTGCCTCATTCCAGAGACATTTGATTTGCAACTCCATTTGCAATTGGATGCTCTGAAAATGAGGAGACAGAAATGTCCACAGGAATGGGAAACCATCTAAGGGAGATAAAGTTTCAAGACAGAGGGGATGAATCAGTTGATGAAATCAGGCAACTAAGAAACCATGATTTTATTATTACACACTCTAAGCTAGTTTAGCCACCCTGAACTATCAGTGCTAACCTCTGCTACTCTGTTGGGTGTTAGCTGAGGCTACATATCAAATCCAGCTGAGCGCATTAAATATAATTATCCCCACTCAGAGCCCTCACTGCGGTACTCCAAATTACAGAGGCAGACACACCTATGCACTGTAAGTGGAGATCTGTTTTTTCCATGGTAGTTATGATAACATTATGGTGCATGGTAATTAAGAAAAAAAAATTTGCAATATTTTAGTCTCTATTTTTGAGCTGAAATATCTCTTTACTATATCAAACTTTTATGCCATGCTGTTGATGAGATTATATTTCAATATTTGCAATTTGGAAGAGTAAAATTGGGTAAAAACTATGATTTTAAATTGGCTACAGATGTTTTCTGATTTATCTTTGGAGAAAGTTAATGTTTATTGCGGGAAAAAATATTATAAGAATCTTTGATTATGTAGATGCAGAACCAAAATACCTTTGTGAAAATGTTTAAATAAGTGAGGAGGTAAAGCACTTTATATATAATAATGTAAAATGTTGTCTTTTTCCTTGTCAGGGTGTCATTCCAAGGTGTTAAGTCTAGTTTGAGGGAATTTTATGCCTGAGCCTGGCTGTCAGAGGAAAGAGAGGTCTATTCTGTATATATGAAGGCATGGCTGACTAAGGCCTGCCTATTGGGGCAAGGAAGCCAAGAGAAACGTCAGATAACAATACCCTGTGAAAGACCATGGCCCATGGATATGCAGAAGCGGACTTCTCTCTTGCTATTTTTTACCAGTATGACTCATTGCTAGAGTGAGTCCAGACTTTCAGTCAGGAGGTGTGTGTGTGTATGTACATATATATGCTTATGTACATACATGTATATATATAGTATAAGCATGTGTATATAATATATACACAGGTACAAATTATATTAAATTATTACACATATGTACATAATATTAAATTATTACACATATGTACAATGTGTACATATAAATATAGATGTGTATATAAGTACATATATATGTTAATTTTACTTTTACTTAAAGTATTTAAAGGAGAGACATACCCATTCTTGGTGAAAACTATACAAGTATGCTCCAGAAATGTCAGAGTAGTGAGTTTAGACCTACTTGTAAAACAGACTTTTGTCCTGAAAGTAAAACACACATTCAGTCTTTTCTAGCAATGTGCTCAGCATGAGGTAGATACAGGGTCGAAATGCTTTACCCTCTCCCGGGAACGCCGACCTCTATAGGTTTTGGGTGCTTGGATTTGTGGGAAGTCAGAGGCCACATGCAGTTTAATGTGTTCCTATGGAGAAAAAATAATAGGGAGACTTTTGAGCTTGGATCCTTGTAGGATGTGGTCTCTGCAGCTAAAGGTTTGCCAGACATGAGTTTGGGATAATAACAGAAGTTCACTGGGGCAGGGCAACTATCTGGGAGCCTTAGGTTAGTAAGAGAACCTCTCACTTTGAATCCTCTCTTCAGGATGGGCACAGCCTCCTTCAATGGCTTCCCCAATTTAAAACGTGGCCACCCAGGATAATCTTTCTTCTGACTAACTCAAAGTCAGCTAAGCCATAAGGCTTTCCAACTGAGTAAGTCAACTTGACCCAGAAAAATCCAAAAAAAAATATGACAAGTACTTCAAACAGGATATAACTCTTTTTGGGTTTCGATTCTTTAAAAGCATAGCTGTATTGCAGCAATCACAGAAGTTTACACAGGAAATAATAACTATCCATTTAATTGATATACTTCCCAAAAAGGGAACATTCCATTCGAAACTTGAGTTAAATGACAACATACTTGTACATTGTACTTGTTCAATATAAAAGCTAAAATCACTGATTAATTTAATGGTTATTAACCAATGGTCATTGAAACTATTCAGGGCAAAGAAAGTAAACTTGCAAGTATAAATGCATAACAATTAGTGATTTAAGAAAATCTTTAATGTATATTAAATGCTTTTTATGAGTTGAATCTTAAATTCAGATAATGAAAATGCCTGAGTACTTATTTTGTGACTGGTATAGTTCTGAGTATTTTATATGCATTATTCCATTCAAAAATTAAAATATCCCTTTGAAGTAGATATTGTTATTATTTCCAGTTTGCTCATAAGAATTTATATAACTTGCCCAAAGTCTCATATCAGTTAGTAGTGGTGTAAGAGTTTAATAGGCTGACTCCAGAGTCTACTCTATATATCTCTGAGAAAAAAAGAGAATATACATTCCTAGAGATCCACCTAGAGTTGTAGTGTTTATTTTAATAATGAATACCCAGTGAGCCTCTTATTACTCAGAAAAAAACATTGTTAGTATAGTTTAGACTTAAGATTTTTGTTTTTTCCTACTAAGGACTGAGTTTTGGAAAACATCCAGAAGGAAAAAAAATGATTAATTCATTTTTTATGGGCAAGTACATTTTATATTCTCAAATATGGCAAGTATAAAGATGGTTTCTTGATATAATACATTCAATAAAGATTTAACCTAATATGCACTTTCTCTTTAGTTGTATTTATGTGTAACTTATTTCTATGTTTTCTACCAAAAAACACAACATTTGAGTCTCTTCCTTTACCCTCTCCCCAATTTCTCACTTTCTCTTTGATCAGTCAGACACCTTGATATACTTGATATACTCATCCCTTTTGGCAAGATGTTAGTTTTCAATTGTTTGTTTGTTTGTTTGTTTTTTCCTAAAGAATACACTGGTTGGATTGTGATCTGTCTATGTATTATGCCGCTCAGTTTAGTTATATCCTGAAAAGAAGTGACATTCTACATGTGGACCCAAGGAGGTCTTTAGTCAAAACACTGAGAATGTGACAATGATATTAGCATTAAAAAATAAATTTATAAATCAAGGCAGTATAAACTGGAACTCAGCAGTTTGTTAAAGAAAGCATACATATTAAAAGCTTATATACACATGACCCATAATCAGAATAAACCAAGGTGTTAGCACAAATAGAGCTAAAGACACCACATAAAACAGGAAAAGTAATTGTCAAAGATAATATTTATTAGATGCCCAGAATAAAGCCTAAGCAACTAATAATATCCTTGCACAGCTCTCCAGTCCTTAATCCCTGATCTCTGAATGTTAACATACCATAGAATATGCATGTGTCTACATAATCATTACTTCAAAATAATTATTTCTTACCATTTTTCAAATAAAACAGTGGGATCATTTACTGTCTTTGCAGTTGAGTTTCTCATCAACTTTTTCTTTGTCATGCTGCATTTACTTTAATATCTAAGTATCATATTTCAAGATTTTTGATTTTAACTTCCTCTGTTTTAAGTTACAAAATATAAATGTTAAGTTCATTTAGATTTTTACCTCTTCTTTTTCAAAATACTTCTTGCTTCTAAAATTTATATTTCTTGGAATTTCCTTTGGTTTTTCAGTAGAGTTTTCAAAATGAAGCTGAGATTTGAACTGGTAACCAATAAATTTTCTAATAGGGAATATGAAGAATGGAGTAGGAAGAGGAAGAGTAGGGAGAAGATAAATTTAACCTTTTACAAGATTAGATACTTAATGAATGCAGAGGAGAATGTTATGGTGAAGAGCATATAAAATTTTGTCTTGTCTGACCAACATGTTGGGATATTTTTCATGTCTGTTTTTCTATATTTGAAAGTTTTCCAAAAAATATGTTTTTTTTTCTTTTTTAGATTTTCATCTCTTGTTTTATTTCCTTTCATACACTTTATTCCTCAACCTCTGTAACAGTTGCAATGTTCTAGGATTTTAATCTCTATTTTCCCCCTTTTGCCACCCAGTATGTTACGCGAACCTCAGCATGTTCCCATTTGCCCATGCAGTTACTCACCATCTCAGCTGAAGTCACCAGTTTACCTCTTCATGAGCTCAGCCCATTGTTGTGAGGCATGGTCTATAGGACTTCAGCCACACACCCCTGGGGACTCTCAGTCAGAAATGGTAACCCTTTTCCTCAAAGCTAAAACCATGAGATAAATAAAATCTGACTGTGCATCTCAAACTGAGGTGCTATGGTTGAGACCTAACTTCCTATTATTCCTTGAAAATACCTCTCTGTGGTAGAAAGAATAATATCTCTCCCCAGTGATTCTGTGCTGTTCCCCAGAACTGTGAATAGGTTAAGTTGCATGGCACAGCGAAACTGAGTTTGCAGATGTAACAAATTATGCATCAGATTACCTGAAAATAGGGAGTTTGTCTTGGATTATGAGTTTGAGCCCAACTAATCAATCACAACAGTGCCTTAAAGAGGAAGAGAGAAAGGAAGAAAGTCAGAAAAACTGATGTAGAGAAAAGCACAGAAAAACTCAACATTGTTGTCTTTGAAGGAGAATGAGTCAAAGGGGTGTAGGCAGCCAAGGGATGCAGGCAGCCTGTAATAACTAGGAAAAAACCCAAGAAAATGGGTTCTCTCCTGGAGTCTTCAGGATACAACCTAGCCTGTTTACACTTTGCCTTTTTAGCCCGGTGAGACCTGTGTCAGATTTCAGAGTGACAGAACTATAAGGTAATAAATGTGTGTTGTTTTATGCCATTCATTTTGTGGCAATATGTTATGGCAGTAATAGAAGACGAACAAACTCCCTTTACATTTCTGCCCTTTTGGCTTCTATCAGTCCTTCCTATCCTTCCTGGCTCCTGATGATGCTGGTCCTGCTTCCAAGTGTCTCTCAGTGTACCTTTGGATATTCTCGGTCTTCAGACAGTGAGCCTGCACTCTCTGATTCTTTTCTTCATTTCACCCCCTTATTTTTAATGGGCCTCAAATACTGATACTAGGGTCCAACCAAAGATTAAATAAATCAGGCACTATATAACCATTTAAACAAAATTCTCCCAAGATAACTAAATATTCATACCAGTTTCAAAATTACTGCTATAACTGAAAACTGAGTATCTCCTCAACACCTTTTTTAAAAAATATCTGCTCCGTTTAGAAGCTCTTTCTGAAACAGCAGAAGCTGTTATCTTTGTAATTAAGCATTGTTGCTTCCAAAACATTTATCTTTCATCTATTTGCAAAATACCCCTTTCCTTGAAGCTCTTGTCAAATGAGTTTATGTCTTTGTTTATTCACTCCCCTTTTTCTGTCTTTGTTAATTTCTAGGTCAATTCCTTCTACTAATCAATGTTGGAAATTGGTTCACAGCTGTCTCTTCACGCTAGCTTCTGCCACAATTCTAGGGTACTTCAGTATGACTACCTAAGGAACACATCATCCTCCCTTCATTAACTGGGCTGGTAGCCAGTGATTCTCAACCATGCAAGGGAGGAGCATTTTGAGATTGACCTTCGTAGATATTTCATCACAGTCCTCTGTCAGCTAAAATGATTTGATTAACAAGAATGATTATTGTTTGTTCTGTATGTTTGATCACCATCTCCTTTCTATCCACTATATGATCTTTGCTCTTTACCATGATTTGGTGTCGCCTTCCTGAAATGAATGTTCTCAACATCTCTGTCTTCCCCTGTTTCATAGACTAGGTCTGTGTTCATAGGATTGTCTTTTCTCATTCAACCTATCTGTTGTCTGCTTTCTTTCCTGGTGTAGTCAGAGGGGTGCTCTACTCATCTATGCGCTTGTCCTGCAGATTCAGAAAAGTGCTTTTCCAAGTCAAGATGAGATGCTACCATGCATGGGCAAAGCAGAGCCAGAACACAGGCGCATAGTGCATAGGTTTTCTGAGTCCTGTGGGTACACATGTTGGTTCCAAGCTGTGTGACGCCCAAAGGTTTATTCTTGGTCTGCTGAAACAATAGTGCTGCAAGTGGAAATCTACTGTATGTATTATTTACAGGCTTTTCCAGACCAAACTAAGGACATTGGCCTTGAATTGTAAAGAGTGGCTAATTTTGTCTAATATGACATTGTCACATTCTGAAAATTCAATAAAGAGAAAATGCTTACTGCCTGTGTGCTTTCTTTAGTGGTAGCTCCATGTTTGTGACCTCGTTTTGGCTTCTCAGGATAGATAGGCTTCTCATCTATCCTCTGTTTTTATTCACTTATTTTCAAGATTTCTTTATAGTTTGTCACAATATAGAATGGTTCTCTCACAAAGATGTTCTTTGCAGACATCTTTGCTTTATTCTTAAGGGAAAAAAAACTATGTATTTTCTTGATATGTGGATAATAGTTTTCTCTATCCATGTTCATACCAGAGTCTCCTTATTGTGACTGTTTTCTCTTCTTGTTTTATTTTTGTTTTGTTTTGTTTTGTTGTGACAGGACTGTGACACCTTCTAGTACTGGGCTCTCATTTTCTTAGAATTCCAAGAGAGGATCATTGTGAAGAGAATGTAACATAACAAAAATATTTTAAAATATATTTGAGACTGGAAAACTAGTCATAGGCTATTCATGCATCTAGGCCTATATTGAAAAGAAACTAATATGGAAATGTAAGACTTACAAATTTGAAAAACATTACACTAATCTTGGGGATTATTGAAAGGGATATAAAGGAGGTAGATAAGTCTCAGTGATATAATGGTTTTTGAGCTCAGCCACACCATTTAAAGTATCTACTACTATAGAGAGTAGGAAATACTGTGTAAGATATATGGAATGAACAGTTTATCAATGAAATTCACTGAAAGCTCTTTGGAATGAGAAAAAGCTGATTCTAGATATGTAAGGTTATTTTGCAGATGTTATATTAAAATTCTACCAGCCCCATTTGAGCAGCTGCTAATTTGCCTTTGACAGAATAAATGTAGTCCTTCAAAACTTACATTCAAGTTGTAGGTGCTGCTGACAAGTACAATCACACACAAGTTGTTAGGGTTCTTATTTCCCATAAATGGGCATTCCCAGTGTTTCAAGTAACTTTTGCAGTCATTCAGAACGAGAGATATTCTGTTTGGTGTGCAAAATTTATACTGAATGCTTTGCAAATTAATCTGCTAAGCAGTAGTTCCACCCTGTGGAACTTACCAAGTTTCCCTGTAACATAGAAGTGAACAGAAATTATTAATGAATGCATTGGCCAGTAATAATAATAAAAAAAAATCCATTGAATTCACTGAGAAAATCTAGTCATAGGAAACATTAGTATAATCACAATTTATCAATCTTTTGAGGAAAAGAAAGAAACCTGCTCTCTCTCTTTGGTCGACTTTTTTTTCTACAGTCCTGACACATGTGACATAGTTGTTGAAAAATATTGTCACACCCAGGTTGGGGCTTCAGGTGTCATTCCTGCTCCTGTCCACATTTACCATTTCATCCTTTTCTAATCATGTTTGTCCTCTCCAAAAACTTTGCATTGAAATAAAATGAGAAATAGAAACTTGTATCTGTAGCCAATACATAAATTTCTTATAAACAAGTACTAGGAAAAACTAAACAAAAAGGAAAGAGACTGGGATGATAAAGTAATTATCTTGTGAATACCCAATTTTTATAAAGCCTACTTCAGCCAAAAGGGGTTAATGGTGGTTTATCACATTTGTAAAATATTCAGTAACAGTTAAGGGGAAACTGCCAAATCCAGGTTTTTCTATATCCCAAATATAAAATATAGTACTTTTTACTTAAACACCAGTGTATTAAAAAAAGAAAAATAACTTATAGCTATTTCCAGGGGTATATAGTTGGTACCCAAGAATGATATAAAGTTCAACACATGACCTTCAAAAGATGCCAAGTGAACTGCCACATGAGCAGCCCTGGTCGAATGAGAGATTGCTTTGCTGTTCAATTTATGTAGTTCTCAACATGGTGCCTTCGACTATAGCACCTCTGAGGATAACATAATTATCTCACTATCCTTTGGGAGATAGTGTCTATGTGGTAATAAGAAAAGTGTAATCCAGATATGTGAATGTATATTTTCTTTTGCAATTACTTGTGGAGGTACTTTTTTAAGGACTAATTAGAACTCACCAGGAGCTCAACAATTTGGACTTCTAATATCTAATGTTGAGGGTTCTTTAATACTGCTGTTGTTTACCTGGTATCTATGTGCATTGCCTTACATAAACTGATTTCAACATGTTTTAGGTCCAACTTTGAAAGCAAAAGGAGCTTAGGATGCAGATATCACTGAGATTAACATAACCATTTCAAAATGCTGTCAGAAGGAGGTATTACAGATAATAAATTCATCTCATTTTATGCTTTTTAAGCATGTACATTTTTATGTATATGTATGACTTTGCCCTTTGTGTTTACCATTGAAACCCATGCTTTGAACTTAATGGAACTTGCCAAATCCTGGTTTTCTGATATAGAGTTGGGATTAATTACATTTTTATGAAATATATTCACCATCTAAAACTCATTTGTCATGTCTTTTGGAGCCTCTGTCCAATATCAATATAAATGAACTTTTCACTGAAATAATTGTCTATTTTGTGATCTTAACTGTTTTGTGTCATTGTAAAGCTTTTCTCTGAAGAAGTCCCCTTAAGCAAGTGGTGTCCATTTTCCCATTTTATGTACTACTATTACTGTGACAATGCATATTCTCAGCTCCTAGTCTTACTATAGCACATTACCTACTCCTTCTCAAGTACAACTTGTTTCACATCTATGCCATCAGATTATACTGTATCTTCTTGCAATATTTAGTAATTATCTACTATTCATCAGTGGCTCATTCCAACAACTGTCATGATTTATGAGGCTTCAACATCTATGAAGATAATTCCTCTAACTTTTCTGCTATATATCTGACATTTTTCACTTTAATGAACTTCACTTCTACAGCATTTTGTCTCCTCTATCATATTTACACCTTGGGTTTTGACATCATCCAGGATTTCATAAGCTTTGAAATCATGAAACATAGCACATATAAGACTTCTTAAATTCTGTATAGGTTGCAATTTTCCAATGACTCAATTAAAAAAAAATAAATAAAATTTCATTATATAATATTAAAACCCAAGACTGGTAGAAGAAGCTAATGCCATAGATGAGAGAAGGCAGAATTTATTATAAGGGAGACCTGTATTGAGAAGACCCTACTCACACTTTCTTCTTTAAAAATTTAGTTTTTCCTCATAAAGGAAATGCCAACTGAAAAGGGCGGAAAAACACATCACACCTCTTTAAATGCAAATAGATATAAATGGAAATGTGTAGGCATATTATTTCCAGCAGGATCTATGTTTTTTTTCTTGAATTTCATTAAAGGTACAAAACATTTGTTTCCTGTTTACTGCAGTTATTGCTTAAAAGTGTATCTTTCTACAGCCTCTTGAATCCTGTGTTCTTTTTATTATATAATGCAGGATTTTTTTTTTTTGGCCCCCCATTTATTCTGTTCTTCATCCTTGAGATATGGAAATCAAACTAAATCTAAGTTTTTACCCATAAAGCAAAGATGCATTTTCTTATTCTGTATGTGCTGAAATTTCCCTCCTACTCTTACCCACCTGGAGTACTATTGATATGTAGAGTCTCTAGCCCATTGCTGGAGTATAATATGCTTGGTAAGCCTCTTTATATGTTGAGGTATCTCTTTAACTGCTTCCTGCATAAATTGATTTTTTTCTGTAATACTTTGAAATAGTCTCAGTTTGCTATTTATTTTATTTAAAACTTTTTATCTCGTACTTGCTAATAGAAACAGTAAAAACTTCTGTCTCGAACTACAATATGCAATATCTATGACTCTTATCAGTAGACAGATGTCCTCATTCACATAAGATGGCTGACAATTGCAGTCTTAAAAAAAAAGATATTAATGAAAAGATTAAGGATGTGAATTTGCTTTGGCTATGCTAGAAATCAGTTTTTATATAATCTTCTCTTCTCAGCCAGGCAATGGTCCAAGTGTGTGAAGTAGTAATAGTATAATATAATGGTTACAAGTATAGACTCCCTGATTATCAGACCATGTTAAAATCCCAATAGTATCAATGACCCAATTGCTTAATTTATGAACTGTATAAGTTTGTGAACTTCATTCAGCATCTCAATTGCCTAATTCTTAACATGTGCATAATAATAGGCTTCATTGTGAGGATGGAGTGAGACAGTTTTTTTCACTGCATTTTGTCATTAAAGCAGTGTTGGATACTTCACCCATGATGAGAGGTTTATCAGAATCTTCTAGAATATTTAACTTTTATATCAGAGGCATGCCAGTTTTTGTTTTGTTTTGGTTTTGTTTTGGTTTGGTTTTCTGCATGTTGCAAGAACTATAACTGAACACTTGAGAACTATGGTATGATCATATTAGGTCTTTTAGAACACTAGGGAAGTGAGAGAGATAAAGTAATCAGATACAAACAGAAAAGAGATAAGAGATTTGAAAAGTATCTTGACGGTTTTCTACATCCTGGTTACAATCTCTCTTCCCTAGCAGATCCCCAACATTGGGTTCTGTGAGATAGCCCTGGGTATTTTTGGACATCTTTGTCCTAGTTCTATCCCAATTGTATTTTGTAAGCTAGCTCCAATTTGTTTCTCTCACCAGAAAACAATCAGTGCTAACTAATACAGCTATCTTTTTTGTTTTCTCATACTACCCTATGTTCTTTCATGCCTTTGAATATATCATTACAATCCAGAACAAATAAACAACAAAATAACTATCTAATGTCCATTATTCTTTTGCATACTCATCAATGCTTTATTTCTTTCGTGCTTTAGATTAAATGGTTCACCCATGAACTCTTCTTCCCTGTCCTTAGCTGAATCTATTGCCCCTTCCACAATATATCCATGAACATATGCACCTGCCTTGTGGAAGTCATTTTATTTTGTCTCACATTACAGTTACTTAAAAATTTGTACCAGCTTGAGTTTCTAGCTTATTTAAGGGAAATGCCATTTTTACTTACTCATTTTTATATCTCCCATGGACCTTATATATGTCTATAAGTCTTTGCACATGTTGTATGTTTAATAAAAGTTTTTATTTATATATTTATATGTATATAAAATCATATATAATATATATACATGTATATGTATAAATATATGTAATTATATAAGGAAATCCATTTCACACAACCCTTTAATCATCTTCGTCACATATAGTCAACGTTTGTTGAAGGTTTACTGTATTATCTCTGTGTGTGAATGTATGTATAATATTATATCACAAAAGAAGGAGTAAATACCTGACTAAATAAATGTGATTGGGTGACCAGAAAAAGAGCAACTAAAAAATCAAAGCAGCAGGTTTCATTCAAGTACTGTAAGCAGTATTCTAAGAACATAAAGCACAAAGTTTGATGAGAGCAATCAGAATGGATAAAGTGAGCACGGAGAGCTCGGAGTCAGGCAAAAAGGGACCTTTTATAGTATAGTAAAGAGACAGCAATTTGCCACATTTATGGAATGCAGATTAAGTCATTTGGAAATACATTTACTTTTTGGGGTCACTGGGAGAACATTGAATGGATGTGACTGTAATCTTAAAGATAATGCCCTAATGGCCAGAAAGAATACTTTGATCTTCTGTGGCACGTAGATACGGTGATCTACTTTTAGTAGCGCCGACTGATTCAAAATAATAGAGACTGTTAAACACTCTGAATTAATTACTTCAACTTTTAGATTTGAATATAGATTTGAATTTCACTTTTGAAAATCAGCCCCTGCTCATTATCCCCCCGCTGGGCAAGAAACCTGAGTTCAAAGGTGCTAAGCTGGACAGAGATGGCTGTTGTCCTTGTAATACATGATTAATCACACATTATATAAATGTATATGTTCCTAAAAGCTTAGGGAGTTCCACAATAGGACAGGATTTTGCATTAGCAAGTTTATTTACTTATTACCTTATTATTATTATTTTATCTAGAGGAAAATATTACAGAATAAATTGTTGTTGCTTCTTTCTTCTTAAAGTTACATTGAAGGCATACCTTTCATCTTCAGAAATGCTGAGGTGGTCTGCTTTCTCCTTTGGATAATGAATACAGAGCTTAAAGGATTTCTGCATAGTAAAATATGAATCAAGTGGCATAATGGAAAGATTTGTCACTCTTACGTCTTCTAGATTTAATAACAAGATTTTATAGCAGAAAAAATTAATCTGTATTAGAGCTAAGGTATCTGAGCTCAGGGTGAAAAGAACAGAATAGTCTATTAAATATGGGTTTTTTTTCCTGTTTGGTTCAAAAAAAATCCCAGGAAATTTTGTAACCTCAAATGTTTTGTCAAACATATATATTTTATGATCAGGACATTGACAATACTTATGATAATATATCATATGATAAGCACATTTCAGGGGTCAACTAAGAGCATAATATATAATAGAATTTATAAATATGTGCACATCTATAAAATATGATTTGTATTATATGTATAATATATATGTATTACATTTATAATGTTTTTATATACACATATCCTTGGTAGAAACCCATAAAAGTTCTGAGATTTCCATACTGCAGAATCATTAGCATCACTATATCTTATGGATTTTTTTAAACTTCTGTATCATGAGATTATTTCTTAATAGTGGCATTCCTCATTTTTGACATGATTTAGAGAGCACAGGGTAAGAATCAGGTGTTTTATAAAACTCAATAGAGATTAATTCAATTTCAGCCTTGTACCTACATATGTTGAAATACAGCTTACCTGTACATCAAAAGCCTTGTTTGTGTGTATTGTATATATGTGTATTGTAAGTGAGAGCAACCTGACTCAAACTGACTTAGGGGAAAAAGAGAATGCACAGGCTCACATATCCAAATTGTGGCAAGGGAAGGGTGCCCCTATGATGCAGGGGTATCTCCAACCAGAAATTTCAGTGCCATCAGGAAGTTCTGTGGTGAGCAGTGTGAAATACGTTTCCTTACTACAAGAATTTCTTTTACTTAGACAGGAAGCATGGCTGCCAGAATCCCGGGTACTCAAACAATTAGATTGCTCACCATCTGATAGGAGCGTGGTGTCTCTGGTCCCAGGTGAAAAATGGATCTTGAAAGGGGAAAATCATCAAAATTGTGTAAGGAAAGCAGAAATTACTGCAGACGATCAATATGAGAAGTTTATTGTAGGAAAGTGGGGGTTTATAAAACTTTTGCAAGCCATGAAAAAAGATTAGAAAGGTAAATTTCAGGAATTCCAGAAGGGCCTGAATTACATAAAACTAATATCTATGATTTCTACTTTCTACTCAACATAAATAAGTGTCCTTCTCAGGATGCTGTCCAGAAATTGTTGACAAAACCTGTTTCTGCTCTTTTACAATACCAATGCATGTCTGATCCATTAGAAATCGTTCTTAGAAATTTTTCATTATGATCCTTTCTTCTGATATCAGCTCACTTTCACATGGTGATGGCATTTCATTAAGCAACCAAACAATTGTGCTATTCTCAGGTGCTCAAATTTATACATTAAATTCAGAACCTGTAGAAAGTGTTCTCATAACCAATAAGTCTGGACAAATCCCAGCTTACATTCTTCCACCTTGATCTAATATCCTTGAAATTCATATCTTTACACACTCCACAGTTTTCTGTAGATACTTATTGAAAAAATATTATAATTTATTTGGTATAATATACCTCCTCCTTTATAATTTGTCTTCCTGAGTTGCTGAGATATAACACTAAATATAGATCTATAAGTACTGAGTCAGGGCATGGGTCCTGAAAGGAGTCAGCTTTCCCTGCAAGGGAAGTCACTCAAATGAGATCATTATAGGGTCTTCAGAAAGTTGAGTCAGTGGCAGAAAGTATGTTTATCATGGTAAGACAGGCTCAGTTGGATCTGCACTGCAAGATATTTATATTACTGATAATCCAAGCAAACATCTCAATTCCAATTTCAGGGAACTATTCTTTCTCAATCAGTCTTTACACCAAAGGTAGACATTTGATAAGGTTGTGAATTGTAATTTCGCAACCCACAGACAGGATCAAAATGTCTTTCTGATTTTCAGTAATGCCTGTCTGCAACTACATGAAAGAGGGCACTCATAGGAGCCCCCTGATTTTTGGTTATACCTTACCTTTACTTGAGACTAAATTCTGGACTTACAATTTTCTATAAGCTCATCATTACACTATGAGTCAGTCATTCTAGCCGCAGTCCTTAATACTCATGTTTTCCACCATAATGTTTTATTGTAGCATTTACATGACTGTTAAAATTCTGTTTTAATTACCACATAGTTTCAGACACTAACCAATATAAATTTTTAGATGTGTGTGTGTGTGTGTATGTCTGGCCACTGAATACCGGTATCTTACATATACTGGTAATGAGATCATTACTGCTTTCAAGTCTAACTAGATCAGAGAACCAATCCAAGATTCGCGTATTTGGGCTTGTTTCTTTAGAATCACTACTCGTAACAAATGTTGATTTGGTGAAGTTCAATCTGAAAACTGAAGTCAGCTTAGGCATTTAAAACAAAATGACATTTAGCACAGAGTATTAGAAACTTGCCCAATACTTTGAAGCCTGAGGAAGCAAACAACCAACAAGGCTATTTACAAAATAAATCTGGCGTGTTGAGATGACAGAAAAAGTTATCCCTAATTGACCTAGATTCCATTAACAAGGAAGGGAGAGTGACCAAAACCTTTTTTGAAAAACCCAAAACCCACCCTGTCCATAGCTGCCAACTTCTCTTTTTCGTCCACCCTCCACAAGTCATCCCAGTGCCTCTCCTGGTGAAATTTATCTGGAACGCTAGTCACCGAAGAGCCTGAGAAATGTAGCTTCACGGTTTTACCTCCTTGAGAAGTCAGGGATGATCTAAGAAGGGTAAAGATAGTCCTGAATATTAACAACAACATCTAGGGTATCTGGTGTGTCCACAAAAATAAGAGCAGAGATTCTCATTGATGGTAAAACATTGAAAGGCTTTGCTTTATGTTCAACAACACAAAGATTGCGGGGGACCAGCCTCCACTGACCAGGGTTTCCCTCAGGTGGAAACGGGGGAGGAAAATAAAGAAGGGAGACAGTGGAGACACCGAGGGAGTTAAAGAGAAAAAAGTGTCACACTTCATTGCAATAACGTCCTTTTTATAGGGACCTTTGACCATTATCCAATCACAAGTTTAAGTTCCACTTAGTTTTGATGTATTTTTCTCTTAAGACTTTTAGTCCTTATAATTATTCTCCCCAGGGCACACTGTCACCTTTTCTACGTTTAAGGATAATCTCATCTATGATAATCTCTTTATGACCCAAACTCAGTTTCTACATATCACCTGAAGAATGGTTACCATGACTACCTTGACTATTTAGTCCCAGATTCCAGTAGTAAGACTCACAGGGCATATATTTGAGCTAAAGCTTCAGTGTCTGTTGCTACAACAATGTACAAGGCAAAGAATCCAATTAAGGCTAGAGATGACCATTGCTCATGGTCAGCAAGTTGTCCCTTATTGGAACTCTCATGGCCTGGAGACTTTTAGTCTCCAAGAAGACTTTTCACTGTGGTTATCTTAGGCAAATGAGCTTAATGGATTGATGTTATTATCAGTTACTCACAGCCAGGCTTTTTGGCTTATGTGGCCAGGGGTCTGGGCCTGTTTCCAAGGGGCTTGAGTCCCCTATTTCTTAGTCCTGGAATCCCCACGGAACTACCGCCTGGCTTAGGTTGTCTCCCCTCTACTCTAGGAGATTTTACCCGTCATTGGCTGCATAGTTATCTCATTGGGGTACCACAAGAACTTGCCATAAATACAGTGAAAGTACTGTCTCCTATAGGATCTGATGTAGCGAAAAGGCACATGGGTTCACAGGCATGGAGACTATAACCGACCATGAAACCTTGTCATATATTGGGGTGCTGACGGCTCCCAACAAAAGATGCTAGCTACCACTTTTCCCACTCAGCAATTTACTTAAGTTCTAACTAGAAAACAGAGGAAGATAAAATGCATCAAAATAAAGAAACAAAAGCATACTGTTAATAGACAAAATAATTGTTTATGTAAATAACCCAAAAGAACCTATGCATTCTTAGAATTAATTGGAGTCCTTAGCAAAGTAGAAGGTAAAATACAAAAATACCAGAATAGATTGCATTTCCTTATACTCACGAAAAGCTGTTTATAAATGTAATTTAATGAAATATACTATTTATAATGGCATCAAAATATAAAGTAGATAGGAAAAAAATCTAGCAAAAATATTTGAGATATTCAAAAAAATCTTTAACACTTTATTGAAAGCTATTAAAGGGCCTCAAAATAAATCAAAAATCACATAAATGCAATATTCATGAATTATAAAAGGTGTCAATTCTTTCCAAATCCTGATGAGAATGTTTTTGAATCTTGGTCAATTAATTCCAAGATTTAAATAGAAAAGTGCCAAGAATAGCTAATACCCTTCTGAAGAGGTATAAGGTTAGATGACTTGCTGACCTAATGTCAAGAGTTATTGTAAAGCTTTACCAATTCAGATGGTGTAATGAAGAGTAATTGCTCCATGAATTGAATACAGAATCCAGAAAAACACCTAGACAAAATGGAAACTTGATTTATGAGAGATCTGGCAGTACCACGTAGTGACATATAAAATGAACAAAATGAACTTGGGCCAGTTGGTTATCCAAAAGGATAAAAGTGAAATTAGACCCTGTGGTAGGAGGAATTCTAAAATATTCTCAAGATTCTCACCCTGTATCCTGCACACCCTGTGTAATCTCCTCTAGTTAAACTGTATGCTAAACCTGTGGATATGGTGGGATATCTATTTCCACATTATGTTACATTACCTCACAAAAGGGTTTCTGGACATGTAACAAATGCCCCTAATCGGATGACTTTGTGTTAATCAAAAAACAAATTACCTTGGGTGTGCAGTAATAGATACTATCTTGCTGTCTTGAAGAGTAGGTGTTATTTTGAAAGCAGTCACTAACCAACAGATAGGGAAAAACCTGGAACTTTAGCTATATGGCCTCAAAGAAATGGATTTTGCCAACAGCCAATGAACTGGAAAAAATACCAAGCTCCAAATGAGAATATACCCCAGTTAACACCTTGAAATCACCTTGTGAGACCCTGAATAAGAAACCCAGCTCTTTGATGCATGGACTTCTGACCTGCAGAAACCGTGAGATAATTGATGAATACTATTTTAGGCCTCTGTTTATGGCAATTTGTTACACAGCAATAGAAAATTAATACTGATCCTTAGTTCTATCATACACAAAATTAATTCTAGTTGGATTAAAGACATACACATGAAAGAGAAAGGCATAAAACTTTTATGTAAATAGATAATAAAAAAATCGTTATGATACCAAAGCAAGGGAATATTTTTTGAAATACACAAAAGAACAGGAAAAAAACAAAACTATTTATATTGAGTACATTAAAGCCAAAAATATTTTTTTCCTCAAAAGACATAATAAAGGGAGTGAAAAACAATCCAAGAAAAATACAAATAGCACAGTAGTAAAATAGGTAACGAGATGAATCGGCACTATACAAAAGAAGATACCCAAATGGCTAATAAACAGAAGAAAAGGTGCTCAACTTTATTCAGCATCTTCATTCACAATTTCACTTTCTGTTTTCAGTTACTCTCTGTTAACTGAGTTCCAAGGATAGTAAATGGAAAATTCCAGAAATAAATTACAATTCACCCCATTCTGCTCCATTCTGCCCGTAATGTGAAGTATCCCTTTGTCCAGTGTATCCATGCTGTACACACTCCCCGCACTTTAGTCACTTAGGAGCCTTCTCTGTTATCAGATTCATTAGAGAGACAGACCACATTCACATAATTTGCATTACAGTATATTGTTATAATCGTTCTATTTTATTATCAGCTGTTGTTAATCTCTTACTGTGCCTAATTTATAAGTGAAACTATATTACTGATATGTATGAATAGGAGAAAACATAGTAAACATAGGGTTCAGTACTCTCTGTGGTTTCAGGCATCCACTGGGATGGGGGGATCTTAGAAGTTATACCCCCACAGAAAACGGGGGATTATTGTACAAAGAAATCAAAATAACCTACATACACGACCTCCAGGTTTTGGGGGAAAGGATAGAAAGGCCTACCAGTGGTAAGGCTTGGCAAAGATAGAAAGCAAATTGAATACAAATATACTCCCTGGTGGTGATAGAGCCCCTTTAGGGGGAAAACTGTGATTTTATTTCCTAGATTGGAAAAAAAAACCACATAGCTTATGATCCAATGATTCTATTTCAATTTAAATACCATTAAGAACCTTTTATACCCATGCATGGCAAGACATAAGATTTTGAGAGCTGAGTTGTGATGCTTTATTTCTTACATATAGTTTATGTGTTATTTTGTTTCTACTCAACATTTCAATATTCTTTAAAAACATTTGAAGATTCTCTTTCATTGTGTTTCCTCAGACCAATCACAGTGATCAGAATGAAAGATAATTTGTATTAGAAATAAGATTAGAAGGAGTGTTTTTAAACCTAGTGGATGTCATTCATTCTTGAAGTCCAGGACCAAGGCAGAAAAAAAAAACAATAGAAATGGCCCTTGCTTTCCAATGAAATGCTAAAGGTTAAAAGTAAAAGTGAAAGAAGAAAGAAAGCAATTGTAAGAACATAAAATCCTCCAGAAATAAAGAAAATTACTATGCGCATGATAATCATCTACAATATGTATATTGAATTAATCTAATTAATTGGTGTGCCTCACTAAACTCTTGACTTATGCTGAGGTTATATAGTTTTTCAACAGGAAAGACACTGTGATCAGGTTTTGGTATAAACTATGGATACAATAGGACAGAATGGATACAAAAATTGCCTCACATATTTGTCAGCATCTTATTTATGTACTTGCTTAAGGTAATCCAAAATTATGATTGAAAGCATTCTATCAGCTAATGTTAAACAAAAACCTACATAATTGCACAATTCACAGTATTCATAAAAATAATCCAATTACTCAGAAGAAATACAACACCTCTTAGTCCACTATTCTCCTGAAACTCCCTTAAGTATGTACAGTTTGATATATTGTATTATGGTTTTTTTAAATAATAGATGCAACAAGAAGTTGCACAGGGCTCTGCCTGATATTGATACTCAGTATAGTTTGAAGACATCAGACTAAAAGCAAATCAGTAAAAGTGATTTTTGCCAGAGGTTTAGCCACCGTCTCAATGCTGATTTATAGTTTGTATTAAAAATAAAATTAGATTGTATAAAAGAGAAATGGGTGTACTTCAAATGGCATTCTCCAAATATTGCTACTCTCATTTTATAATTTGTGAATTTGAAGAGGATTTTATGAGTACAAACAATTTATCTCAGGTATTTGAAAGGGGGTGGGGACTAGGCTAATATTTTGTTGTGATAGTTGAGGAGTGTCTTGTCTTTTACCTTATCAAGGAAATACACTGATGGTGTAGGTGCAAATTGGGACAAAATAATTCTTTTTTTTTTGAAGATTTTATTGGGGAATTGGGGGAGGGGAACAGACACGTTGCTGTCCCCTTGTTCCCCAGTCCAGTTGCAGAGGACGTCGCTTCACTGGCCCATGTTGGCATTGTCATTGCGCTCTTCCCGGATGAGGCGGATCGGTCGCCGGCCTCTGGATGTCGCTCACCACGGCTATTGGCAGCTCACGGCTGGCTGCCAGCAGCTCACACTGGACTGCCGGCCACTCACTGCAGCCCACAGCAGCCCACCGCAGCAGGGGCTGCAGCCTACACCATCGCCGGGGCTTGCACAGCCCAGATCCAGGTGGAGCTGTTGTTAGCTGTAGAGGGCAGTGTCACTGGGCCTCACATGTGGGATCCGAACCGGGGCCGCTGGCATCCCAAAACCAGCTCTCAACCAATGCGCCACTCAGCCGGCCCTGGGACAAAATAATTCCTAAACATTGTTTTATTGGGCCCTAGTGCACTGATGTATGTGTAACGGAGACCCCAGAATTTTAATTCACAAACGGTTAGACTTTTTCTTTTCATTAAAAAAATGCACATTTTTTTTTTTAGACTCCTTCTGCATTCTCCTCTATCCATCCAGTTTTCTTTGTCGTTGTCCCAAAAAGGCTGCTTCACTTTATCTATTAATTTTTTTATTAGTTTCAGGTGTGCAAAACAATGTACTAGACATTTACATCCCTCACAAAGTGATAAACCCCCTTCCCCAAACTGCTAACTCTCTGACATTCTGCATAGCTGTTACAATTCCATTGACTCTATTCCCTATGCTGTTGGTTGCTAGATTGGGGTGAGCATGGGGATGGGGGTAGAAGGTAAAGAGATTAGAAAGTACAAATTAGTAGCCACAATATTGCCTCGGGGATATGAAAGTCTTTAAAACCTGTCACTACTCTGCAGGAAGCAAGAAGGAAAGGGTTCAAGGCAAAAGGCAGGTGGTACTTGTAAGGTCTTTCCCTATTTATCAAAGAATTCCCAAAGCTTCTAGAAGCCCACTTAGTAGATTTCTGCTAACATTTTTCTTTTCTAATTGTTTTTCTTTTTAAAAAAATGATGAACAGACTTTATTTTTCAGAACACTGTAAGACACAGAGAAAAACAGCAAATAGTACAGAGTTCATATATACCCTCTCACACAGTTTCACACTATTATTAGCATCTTACATTACTGTGATATATTTGTTACTGTTACTTAATACTGATACATCATTATCAACTAATCCATAGTTTATTGAAATCTCTTTAGTTTTGATATAGTGATATAGTTTTGTTTTGTTTTTTTATCTTAGAATCCCATCTATGATACCACATTTGGTAGTTATGCCTCTTTAGGTTCATCTTGGTTGTGACAGTTTCTATGTTTTTTGATGACCTTAACAGTTTTAAGGATTGTTGCTCAAATTTATTGTCTGATGTTTTTGTTCTCATCATTAGACTGCAGTTATGGGCTTTGGGGATCACAGAGTTAAGATGCCATTTTCATGACATGATTTATGACTGTCGATATTGACCTTGACCACTTGCTTTTTGGGTTTCTTCAATGTGAAGTTACTCTCTTTTTCTCTCTTTCCATGCTATGATCTAGGAGGAAGTCACTATGTGTAGCTCATATTTAAGAAATATTGAGTTACAATCCTTCTCTTTTAGGGTGGAGTATCTAACTAATTTATTTGGAATTCCCTGCATGAGACATTTGTCTAACTTCACCTTAATATTAATTTATTCAAACATTTATTCATATTAACATGGACTCATGGAAGTTTATTTTATGCTTGTAATGCAAGTTGTGTTATAATCCAATACTACTTTATTTATTTTGTCCCTCATATCGTTCCAACTTTTGGCATTGGGAGCTCTTTCATTTGGGTTCTGTACTCTTTTGATAGGCCTCCGTCAATTTTTAACACTTTCTACTTTTTGGCATTACACTATGCTCCTGGCTTATATTGTTTATTTCTTGCTCCAGTCTTGGAATCAGCCATTTCTCCAAGGAGTCTTGTTCCCTTTTATTGGAGAATAGTATTAGAAACTAAGATCTGGGTGCTAGAAGTGCTTACTGCCATTGGGGTATCATTTCTTTTAGTCCCATTCATCTACCAGAGCAAATATATACATATATATATATATATATATATATATATATATATATATATATATATATATTTACACAACAATTCATGTGTGTATATATATTCATCTGTACTTTTTTATATGTAGCCATCCATATCTATACAAGTATGTATGAAACAGCAAGGATCCTGTCCTCATGAGTAAAGAATTAGATAGAGATTGACATTAATCTAATAAATATACAATATATGTACACAAAACACAATAGAATTTTTTAAATTTTATTCAGGAAAATTAATGGAAGAAGACCATGTTGATATGAAAAAAATTATAGTTAGTTAACATGTACATTAAATCATGGTAGTCATAGGAGATTGCTTTAAGCACTAGTATTAGAACTGAAACCTAACATTGTATTAGGAGTTCACCAGAAGAATAATGGGTAGAAGGCAATTCTATCCAGAGGGAAAAGTGTGAAGACCTCGTACAGAAATCAACATAACTAAGGAACAGACACATAAGGTCACAGTGAGGCTGGAGAATATAGTGAGATGGACTTTAAATGCTGGTGAGGCCTTTCAATACCCACACTTGGGAAATCTTTGCAATTACTTATTCAACGCAAGTATGAGCTAATGTAATTAAACAAAGAAATAAATCAGAACCTTAAGAGTTAGAAAGGAAGGAAAGAAACCACTATGTGCCATCAATATGTTAGTATACCTCAATGCTTAGAGAGTCAATGACAACATTAACTCAAGCAATAAAAGAATCCAGTGATACATAGAACCTGAACTTAATATGGATAATCAATAGCCTTTATTTACACAAACAATAACTGGTTACTAGAGAATGTAATGTTTGAGAAGCTGTAGTGACAATAGCAAAAAAAAAAAAAAAAAAAGTAAAATATTGAGGAATAAAGTTAAAAGTACTGCTTAAAATCATTACTGGAAGCTTTAATATACTTCTGAAAGACACAAATATATATTTGAACAGTTGTAAAGACAACCCTTGTTCTGAAATAACATGACTCAACATCGTACAGATTTCAGTTCTCCCTAAATTAAATATTTAATGCTAGCCCACAGAAATCATCCATCCACAAACTTCTGTACAGAACTAGTTGATACCTTATTTTACATAGTAAAATATTCAATAGTAGTCAGGAATACACTGAACCAAAAAAGCTGTAAGGAGGGAATTACACAAATTCAGAATTAAAATGGCTTGGTACAGGTGCTTGAATAGACAGGGAGGAGGTAGTAATATGCTCTAGCACATATTTAGTATGCTGTGAAAAAGGCAGCTCAAAACACTGGGGCAAAGGTTGAGGTTTTAATAAATATTGTTGTTGGCTAACTGAATGAATAGCCATTGGAAAAAGGTAAGACTTGATCCATATTGCATGAATTAGTTCCAAATGAAACAGAGATAGAAATACAATAAAGGAAATGATATAAATATTAAAAGAAAAATTAAAATATTTAAAAATTCATGAACATGCTCTTTTTAATATTTTGAAGCTTTATATCTCCCCTTTTTCCTCTTTGAACTCATATTTTCATTCCACTTTCCTTGCAGAATTTTCTCCTAATTCACTACATTCTATGCTTAAAAGTTATTTAATGATTGTCCTATTTTTCTTCAATAAAATATGTATAAAATTGACATTAATTTCTGTTTCATTTCTTATGACATTAAAGGTCTAAGTGTTCAAATATTCACTGGTTTTCTAACATCCTTTTATTAAGTAACTTTACACTGAAATATTAAATAGTTGTGTACATATTCACAAATATATTGGAAGCATTTATTTTCTCAATGTAAAATTATGCTCCCAGATCAAGAAATAGAACAAGAACAGCGATCAAGAAATCTACCTCTCCCTCTTATGCACCGTCTCCCCTCAATGTGACTACTATGCTGATCTCAAATACTAGAGATTAGCTTTGCCTATTTTTGAACTTCATGTGAAAGGAATACTTTGTTATGTGCTTATTTCTGTGGCTTCTGTAGCTCAAAATGTGCTGTGAGAAACATCCACATCATTACATGTAGCAATGGGTCATTTATCCTTACTGCTCTTTAGTATTCAATTATGTGATTCTAACATGGTTTATTTTTCTCTCTATTGCTTTAATAAGGTGTAGCCCACTAGGGTTTCCACTGAAGTGATGAGGTGTTTACCAGGGTGACTCTCCATGGTCGGCCTTGAAGTCCAACTATTGTTTTCTCAGCACCATAAAATGCAGAAAATGCCTATTTGACCACCAGGAGCTTCCTGCCTACCTTTTTATGTTCTGTCCTGTGCAATTCAAGAATTTGGCAGTTGCTTTAAGCTGAAAACCAATATAATGCTAGGTTTAATGTCCTGTGCCACATACTCACAGGGATATAGCTGCTTGAACGACAACCCCCTCTCTCCCAAATTCTGACTGGTTTTGTAGCCATAGTCTTCACTTTTTTTTTTCCTACTTCAACCCTGTTATATTGACAGAATGTTGGCTGTTTTTTTCTGCCTTTAGTAATGATATTCCTTTCCTGGACTATCTCTCAAAACGTGTGCCAAGAAATATATATCTGTTTATATGCTGAAAGACAGATCAGATATCTGTTTATCTGTCCTGAGTGATGAAGAGCTGCCGAATATGCTCATATATCTGTAGTTCCCTTTCACTTTAGGACATTGGCTTCTTCAGTACTGTTTCCTTTGAGAATTTCCCATTGCTTCTGACAATTTTGTTGTGGTGGTGGTTGCTATTTGTTTGTGTATTTTATCTCTTTATTGCCATGTTTCTCAGTTATAGGTGTGTCTGCTGCAATTATTTTATCATAGCCCTTTAAAAAAGTCTACCACCATCCTAAGTAAACTTTTTGTTTAAGCATAACATATGAGGTCTGACAGTTAAGTTCACAAACTCATCCTAGAAAAAGCACTACAACCTCATTGCTGAATATCAATACTGTCACCTTCGAAGTATTACCCTTGGGAAGCTATGCATCAATGCCAGCACCTAGTCCACCCTTCGAAGCAATTTTGGAGCTCTTTCTGGAATGGCCATGAGAACTGTTGATGTATTACCCTTGATGTCCTGAATGTCATCAAAATGTCTTCCTTTCAATGTTTCCTTTATCTTCAGGTAAAGAAAGAAGTCATTCAGGTGAGTAGGGAGGGCATTCCAATGCAGTTATTTGTTTTACGGGCTAAAAACTCCCTCACAGACAGTGCCATGTGAGCTGGTGCATTGTTATTATGCAAGAGCCATGAATTGTTGGTGAAAAGCTCAGGTTATCTAACTTTTTCATGCAGCCTTTTCAGCACTTCCAAATAGTAAAGTTGGTTAACTGTTTGTCCAGTTGGTACAAATTCATAATGGATAATCCCTCTGATATCAACAAATGTAGCAACATTGTTGCAACAAGTTAGCGAACTTAATTGTCAGACCTCATACACTCAGAAAATCTCATAAATGAATTATATCGTATAAATATAAGATCCAATAATTTTCAAAAAGTGAACATGCTCTTGTAACCAGCAATTATATCAAATAAATAGTAAATGGTAAGTTAACACGCTTGTGCCTGCTCACAGCCACTCCCCACAACCACCCAAGAATACCTACCGTTCTAACTTATTACATCATAGATTAGCTTTCCTTGTTGTTGACATTCATACCTAACAAAGCATCATGCACTTTCTTGTGACAGCCTTATTTTGTTTAACATTTTTTTTTACAGACAATCATGTAATTTTTTATCATGACAAGGTCACCTTATTTTTGTTAATTGATGAATTGATTGATTTTCAAATATTAAACTACCTCTGAATTCCTACAGTAATATTTGGTTATGACACTTGGCCACAATACATTATCTGGATCTGGTATTCTAATATTGTTTTAAGAAATTTTGCATGAGAATTACATATTGCATTTATGCTTAATATAATTATTTTTATTTTTGGTTTATGTTTTCATTTTACTATATATTTTTACTTGAATTACTTTTCATCATCCTTTCTTGAATTTTTTTGACTAATCTAGTGTATCTATTATTACATTTTCACATTTATTAACATTTCAGTTGTACATTATTTCCCTAGTTTTTAAGGTTCCTATAGGATTTGCATGAATCTTTGATTTATTGCAGTTTAATAAAAACTTTTGTCTCTCCTCTAATAATTTTAGGATTTTAAAATAGTTTATTGCCATCCATGTACCTATTCTTGCCTTTTGTTGTAGTTTTTCTTGTATTTTAATTTATATATATTTGAAATCCCACAGGCAATAAGTAATATTATGAAATCACTTTCTTTAATGTTTATACACATGGATACACGCATGCTCCTACATAGTTACTTTTTCTCCTGTTCTTTATAATTTCTTTCATTTCCTTAGTTTCTGATGAAATTACCATCCTGCATAAGAAATACTCTTTGGTTTATTTTTAGAGCAGATCTTGGTTGGCAATATTTTTTTCAGTAAATTAAAGATGCCTATGTTTATGTTGAGATATCACGTGTCTATTATATTTAAAAATGTTGTTGTGTAGGTGAAGGGAAACCATCTTTATTTTTTAGAATCTTTTAAGATTTTCTCTGTCATTGTGGTTCAGCCATTTTACTAAATAGATTACGTTTGGCTTTCTTTGTGTTTTTTATTTTTCCTGAGAATGTTCAGAGTATCTTAAATATATATGTTGATATTTTTTTATCAACTCTTTGTTGAGTTTTCTCTCTTTGTTTTCTGAAAATGAAATATTTTCACTATATCCCATATGACTCTTGCTCTTTTCACTGTAATTTTCATTTTTGCTCTCTGTGCTTTAATTTGCATGTTATCTCTTGGCTCGTTGTAACAGCTTACCAATTCTGTCTCCTGCTAATGTATAATTTCTTATTATGCCTATTGGCTGTTTATTTCTGATACTGAATTTTCAATTTTAGATTTCCTATTTGAGTTTTTCTTTTCAGTTTCAGTAAAAATTCTCCATCTTGAAAATTTTTTCTCCATCTTCTACTATGTCTTTAAACATCTTAATGATAGTTATTTTAAAATTTTTGTGAGCACACTCCAATATCTGAATTGCATATAAATCTTTCATTTTCTTGATTTTTGGTTATATTTTCCCATATCTTGGCAAGTCTAATACAGTACTTGTTGATTGAATTATGCACATTGTGGATTAAAAATTTTAGGTGTTCCTGATATTATACCCCTCCTTCAAATAAAGTTTACCCATTCCCCTAGAATGGGGATCATTATGTTAATTCAGTTAGAAACTGCTAAGTCAAACTGTTTTGCAGATTTAGTATTTCTTCATCTACTGCTGTTTTCCCCTATTCCTAGAGCAAAATACCCAGGTGAGTAATTGAGAGGCTAGTCCTCATGGGTGCACATCATATTGGTATGTCCTGAACTGAAATTATGTTCACTTTGATACATCAAAACATTCAAATACTCTACTCCTAGAAGTTTCCTATTACTTTTTTTTTATCTCTTTTACTCACACTGCTTCCCAAGATTTCAATGTGTTGACTAGAAAACTTGTTTCATCTAAGCTCAGTTCTGTGGTCATATTTTCTCATAAGGATCTTGATCTCTCTAGCCTAATTTTGTTCCTCAAATCCTAAAAAAAACTATAAAACTTCTGATTTCTATATCCCCTAGTAGTGCACCTTTGTCTAGGAAATGTCAAGGATTTTAACTCCTTGCCCTGCATCTAGTTAGAAAAAATATCAAAGAGAAAATGCAATTCCTAAATGTCCAAGTCATAGCTGTTACTTTCTAGAATTTTGCTCTTCTGTTTCTGGTTGCTTTGTCAGTTATCTCAGAACTTTAAATAAACATTTATTACTGTTATTGTTGTTATTTAATGTGTTTTTCTCTAGTTATTAGGTGGAGCACTAGTGCTATGCAGGGTGCTTCATCATATTCCATGGTGGGAATACACTTCCATTTTTAAAGGATAGTTTTGATGGCTATAAAATTATGTGTTCAAAGTTATTTTTTAAGCACTTTAAAGATATTTCAGTATTTGTAGGTACCTATTATTTCTTTTGAAAATCAGCTGTCATTCTAATTTTTGTTAAATATTAAGGTAATCATTCTTTATTTCCCTGCCTCCTCAAATGTTTTGGGCCAGTAGGGGGATACACATGTCTAAGTGTCGCCAATTTAATACCAAATTAATTATCCTGGTAAATGTCACAGGAACTCCTCCAACTATCAGCAATACTAGGATTAAATACAATCTTTTTCCTTACAATTCACATTTAGTTTTAGTCTTGCACATAATACTCACTACTAGTCATTATGTTGATTCTTATTTCTAGTCATTTTGGTTCCCTGAAGCTTGTACTCTAATAGATTTTTCAGATAAGATTCATGGGAACAATATTTCCTGACTTATTTCACATTGATGGAACTTTTCTGTAAAGTTTACTTTTGAAAATCTATTGGCAGATATAATATCCTTAGTTCATATTTTCTTTGTTTGGATATCTTAGATAATTTAATCCACATTTTTCTGGCCTAAAGAACTGAGGTTAAAAAGTGATGATTTGCTTTTCTGTCCCCTATTGTGTGTTTTGAGTTGGTATTTTTATTTGTCTGCCTCAAGGTTTTATTTACTGCTAATTTTTTAAAACTTCTATTGAATTTTTTGAGAATATGTTTCAGTGTTGGTAATTTTGGTTGATTTTCTCACAGGAACAGGGTTCGTTCTTTCTGTTCATAACTTTAGTTGTTTTGCTACTCAAAAACATTTCCTCAAATTATGATTTTTAGTGTTTTCTTTCTATTCTTTGCTCATTTTTCTTAAAGACTCTTATTATACATATTATGGATCTTTATTGTCATCTAAATTTTTTACTTGCCTTTGAATTTTTAAAAAGTCACTTTATTTTTTAAAGCTGATATTAAAATATAATAAGAATACAGGAGAGCAAATATAAATATAAATCTAGGTAAATTGTCATAAACTGAACATATCCATGTAACAACACACAGGTCAAAAAACCAAACACTATAAACACAATAGAAAACTTTTTGTCCCTTATCAGTCTCTACTGCCCACATGGCTAACCACTATCTTACTATTTAACAGTTTATTTTATTTAGGCTAACCCTGTCTTAATATTTAATAGTTTATTTTATTTTGGATTTTTTTTCTGTGTGTGTATGTGTGTATGTGTGTGTTTTATATAACTGGAACTTCTACGTGGATACTGATGTTATACCCCTTTTTAAATGTTTGAATATGTAAAAGTTCAAATTATACCTTGGCATGTCTACGCCTTCATTGCGTAATTAACATTTATATTTTATTTTGTATATGTTTCTTTTTTACTTGAAGTTTTATTTTTATTGTAGTAAACTATAAAAATAACTATTTTTAAAAGATAGCAAGACAAAATGACAAATATGTATCACTTGATTACTCTAGTAATTTTAAAATATACCGACCACAAATATCTTTTTCTCCAATGTGAAGTAAAATTAATGGTTATTCCTCCTTACAGTGTTTTTTACAATACAGAGTTTATTGTATGTGTGTGTTTGAAATGCTTACAGAAGTATATCATATCAAACTGAATTTGGATTAAATTGATCTCTTATAGTTGACTACGAAACGTGTTATTGGAAGACACAATTAATGAAGTTCTATTATTATATTTATCTATTAGATATAATATGAATTTATAATACCAAGTAGGAAAGTAGTATACTCTTAGCACCAAACAGCAACTATAAAATCTGCAGCAAAAACAAAACTTGTTTTTTCTCTTCTTTCTAATAATGTTTAACATAACACTTTTCTCTGGGCTTATGAGTTATTGTATGTGAAAACATCTTGTAAATTATAAACATGTATACAGATGTTAAATGTTATTATTACTACATTTTAAGTTTAGTGGATTAAAAGTTGATTTAATGCATATATTGGACTGTCCGAAATGTCATGAAGTAGTTTTTCTGTTTTTCATTGCAAAAATGCGTCATGACTTTCCTGACAACCCAATAAGTTGAATCAATTGTAGCTGCTTACATTTTCATGTAAGAATTTTCCTTAATTGGAAAAATTCAGATTTCCAAGTATAATATTCCTATATGTAAAACATTCAATATCAAACTTGCATATTTTTAAGCAGCTGTCTAATCAAAATTCTATTGCCTCTCTGTGGCAGCTATTGAGAACTGAAAGCCTAGGAAGTAAGTTGAAAATGCATGTTCATTCAACAACATTTTTGTACAGTTTCCCCATACCAAGGAATATATCAGAAATTAAAGCATAAATAAAACAAGGTAAGTTGCATTTTAGCTATCAAAGGATAATTACAGACATGGTAGGTACAGTAATTATGATACTATTATGAACTTTACCACAGGCTAGGATTCTTACCTATAGTATATCATTTAATTCTTGTAACCACTTATGATGAAAAGTTTATTTTACATATTTTATAGATGAGGAAACTGATGCTCAAATAATTTTTGTGGCCAACAAAAAGTGAAACATACATTAAGTCCAGGAGCTGAAATTGGGATCTGCGTTTTTCTCATTTTAATGCCCAAGCTCTCCCAATTACCTGACAAGTCCAATTATGACTTGTCAGATACATTTTATTTTACTTATGTGACAGTGCTATGTAATTATATAATTAATATCTAATTGAGAAGTTTATTTAAGTTCAAATATTGACTTGTATAAATACCCATGCATTGAGACGCAGAGAAAATGTTAGTCTGTCTTTGTAAAATTAATATAGCTATTCAATCCTAACAAATCCTTAATTAAGTAGTTGTGTTATAGCATATTATTCTATAACCCTGTGATTTTATTTTTAGACATCTATTTCCATTCTGTATTATAATGTATTAATGCATTTTTCAAAGAAGAATGATACTTTTTTTTCTTATTTCTATTTATATGTGAGCAATTTTTAGTCAAATCAAATAACTTCCAGCTATTTCTAATGGCAATGTTAGGACTTGAGCAATGATAATCATTTTTTAAAGTAAAGTGAATTAACTTCAAATTTCATTTATTTCTATTGGTCAGTAAATCTTTCAATTTACCTTAAGGGCTCAAGAAACTCATTCAAAGTTTGTCTAAGGGAAAATTATACCCCTAGTGAGAAATGTTTTTCTGGATGGGATCCTGCAGCACTCATAATGTGCTATAGTTGCAAAGATTGATTCTTCTGGTAATATATTATTTCTAAAGTCTCTTTTACTGTGTATTTATAGCTTATGTAACAGCAAATTCATTCACTTATTCATTCAAAGTCTTTTTAAATTATGACAAATATACGGTCATACAAAATACAAGATTTAACCTAAAGAAACTAAAAATAGAAAATAACTGGTACATTAAAATTTCTTTGGATAAAGACAGTTTATTGAATAAATGGTGCTGGGAAATATGGACAGACACATGCGAAAAAATGAACTCCTTATGCCATATAAGAGTAAATTCAAAATACATGAAAGACTTAAACATAAGATCCGAAACCACAAAACTACTAGAAGAAAATAGAGGAAGTAAATTTGCAGACATTACCCTGAGTAATATTTTTACTGATATATCTCCTCAGGAAAGGGAAGTAAGAAAGAAAATAAACATATGGAATTACATCAAACTTCAAAGTTTTTTTCACAGCAAAGGAAACCATTGATATGATAAAAAAGCATCCTACTGAATGGGAGAAGATATTTGTCAATGATACACCTGATAAGGGGTTAATGTCCAAAATTTACAAAAAAACTCATTCAACTCAACACCAGAAAAACAAACAACCCATTTAAAAAATGGGCAGAGGACTTGAAGAGACATTTTTTTAAAGAGGACATACAGGTGGCCAACAGACATATGAAAAAAATGTTCAACCTCACTAATCATTAGAGAAATGCAAATAAAAACCACAGCAAGATACCACCTCACTCCAGTCAGTATGGCTGTCATCAATAAATCAACAAATAACAAGTGGGCGAGGTTGTGGAGAAAAGGGAGCCCTCGTGCACTGTTGATGGGATTGCAGATTGGTGTAACCACTATGGAAATCAGTATGGAGGTATCTCAACACACCGGAAATGGAACTACCTTATGACCCAGGAATTCCACTCTTAGGTATCTATCCAGAGAAATCCAAAGCGCTAATTCAAAAAAAAATATATGCAGGGCTGGTCAAGTGGTGTGGTGGTTAAGCACTGGTTTGGGAAGCCAGTGGCCCCGGTTTGGGTCCCACATATAAGGGCCAGTGATACTGCCCTCAAAAAAAAAAAAAAAAATATACACACACACACACACACACACACACACACACACACACATATACCCCTATGTTTATCGCAGTGCTATTCACAATAGCCAAGATATGGAAACAGCAGAAATGCCCATCGGTAGACAACTGGGTTAAGAAACTGTGGTACATTTATGCAATGGAGTATTAGCCATTAAGAAGAATGAAATCTTACCTTTTGCAAGGATATGGATGGGCCTAGAGAATATTATGCTAAGTGAAATAAGTCAGAGAAAGACATATGATCTTGCTTATATGTGGAACCTAAAGAATAGAATAAATGAGCAAACAAATCAGAAACAGTCTCAGACATATAGAGAAAAAAGTGAGGGTTGCTAGATGGAAGGGTGATGGGGGATGAGGGAGAAGGTGAGGGGATTAGAAAGCACAAATTGGTAACAGCAATATCGCCATGGGAATATGAAAGACAGTTTGGGGAATATAACCAATAATGTAAAGATGTTGTAGAGTGTCAGATAGGCACTTGTCTTATTAGGGAGAACACTTCATGGACAGTGTAAATGCCTGACCACTGCATTTTACACTTGAAGCTGAATAATACTGAATGTCAGCTATAATTTAATGTATGTACATAGTCACAGGATGTGGAGTACAATATAGGGAATAGAGTCAATGGAATTATAACAGCCAAATATGATGTCAGAAGGGTAGTAGATCGGGAGAGGAGGTTATCACTGTGAGGGGTGTAAATGTCTAACTATTACATTGTTTTGTACACCAGAAATTAAAAAAAAAAATTCTTCCAAGTTAAAAATGGTGGCAGATTAAAATGCCTGAATATCTGGGCCATTCTCGGTCCATTATCAGAGTCAAAACTATGAAGTAGAAAGTGACTTAGAGACATTATGTTATTAATTTTGCCTCTCTGTAAGAGAAACATTTTATTTATTAGATAGCTTCATTTCTTAGAAAGGAAATAAAGATATAAAAAGAAATGTGACATATAAAACTATTTCTCAAGAGTAATGGATATATACCATTTTTAAAAAAACCTATTTATATATCCTGAGTTAAGTTATTTTTATTGAAGTGTTTCTTAAATATATACAAATATAAACTATAAATATGTGCATCCATAAACTGCAAAACCAAAATCAAATTTGTAAGTTAAATACAAGCAAAACTAAAAAATCAATGACATTCTAATCAAAAGGATTAATTTGATATGCAAGTTGACATTTTGTTGAAACTGAATTTTTCATGGTGTGATTTGTGTTCTGATGCTATTGCACAGGTCATTTTGAGTTTAGCATATCTGTATTGCCATGCAAAATCTGATGAGATATCTAGTTGAACTGTTGAAAGACACTTATTCATATATAATGTCCCAATATCATCTTATCATCTGGTTCTCACATAGCAGTTATGAAATATATATATATATATATATATATATATATATATATATATATATAGAGAGAGAGAGAGAGAGAGAGAGAGAGAGAGAGAGAGTTTGTTTTCATTAATTTACAATTTAAGTCTAAAGGCACCAAGAAAAATATAAATGAGAAGATAACCGTAAGCATTAAAATTTAATGGCTACCATCAAGTAATGGTTATCATCAAAACCATTTTTAAATAAATTTAGATATTTTAATAGTTTATCATTGTTAATATGATGAAAATCTAAAGTCACTGAGCTATGTTAATAGACATGGAGGTGTAGAGATGCATATTGATCAACTCATCAGCCCAAAGGGACTAGTGTATTTTAAATGAAGTTCAGCAGCATCTTACTTTTTAAATCAATTTTGCAACATATCTCTAATCTTCAGTGATTAATTCTGTGGATCTTTCTGTATTAATATACTAATTACACAATATTTCTATAATCATAAAGCTACAATCTTTTCAAGCCTATCAACTGTGTATATACTACCCTAGAAATGTCTAATCTTGTTCTAAAACAAATTCCAGATAACAATGCAATAGGTAAATTTCATCATACTTCCTAGGTAGGTTATTTTAATTTTGATTAAATGTTTTTATTGTCTCAGCCTTTTAGAGGTTATAAGTATTGAAAATGTCTTATCCTAGTTTGTGGTTTATTTTTTTAATTTATAGTATCTTTTGAGGAAAAGAATTTAAAAAATTTTGACATAGTCAGTTTGGTCAGTGAGTGTGTGTGTGTGTGTGTGTGTGTGTGTGTGTGTGTGTGTGTGTGTATGTCTTATTCACTATAACCTTCTCTACTCCATGGTGAAAACACTTTTTGCATTTTTAACCGAATAAAATTTTAGTTTCACATTTAAGCACTGAATCCACTTGTAATTAGTTTTTATGGAAGTTATTTATTATGGGCTGAATTGTGTCCCCTCAAACTCATATGTTGACGTAATAATCCCAAATACTTCAGAGTGTGGCTGTATTTGGAGATAGAACCTTTAAAAAGATGATTAACTTAAAATGAGTTAATTAGGTTGGGCCCTAATCTAGAAGTACTGGTGTCCTAATAAGAAGAGGAAATTTGGACAAACACACACCAAGGATGCACATGCAACAGAAGAAAGACCATGTGAGACAACAGTAAAAAGGTGGCTATCTGCAAGCCAAGGAGAGAAGGCTCAGAAGAAACCAGGCCTGTCGTCACCTAGATTTTGTGATGGACTTCAAAGAGTGAAAAAAATATTATGTTTTTATTGATTTATTTATTTTTAAAAAAGATTTTATTGGGAATTGGGGGAGAGGAACAGCATTGGGGAACCGGGGAAGGAGAATAGACAAGTTGTTGTCCTTTTGTTCTTCAGTCTAGTTGTGGAGGATATCACTTCACTAACTCATGTTGGTATCATCATTGTGCTCTTCCCAGGTGAGGCAGTTGGATGGCTCACCCATTGGATGGCTGCTCATGGCGGCTCATGGCAGCTCACAAAAGTGCAAGCCAGCTGCCAGCCAGCCCCACTGCAGCCTATCCCGTCGCTGGTGACTCAAGGCAGCCCAGCTCCAGGTTGAGCTGTTGTTCACCAACTTAGCTGTAAAGGGTGCAGCGTCATCTGCCCACATGAGGGATCCAAACCAGGGCCCTGCTGCTCAGAGCTCGCATCTCAAGCCAACTCTTAACCAACACACCACTCGGCTGGCCCAATAACATCTGTTTTTTAAGATGCCCTGTCTCTGGCATTTTGTTCTGGTCGCCCTAGCAAACAAATGCACTATTGCATTCTTGTTTTTCACAAACATAACCAACAAACCAGATCATTTTGTAGTCTCCCCTTTTCTCAGTGCTCTGCAGCACCACCTTTTTCCATTATCAAGTTTTCATTTATGTATGGGTCATTTTCTAGGAACTCTGTTCTCTTCAATCTATTTGTTTAGTCCTGCCCAGTTCCATATTTTTATGATTACTACAACTTGAAAATATAATTTGATAGAGCAAATATTCCTAGTTCATCATCACCTTAATCAGTGTTACTATCAGTCTTTTAAAAATTATATTTGTTCTGGATTCATAGCCAAAGTTTTGAATCAGGATAGAAGGCGAGGCAAGCAACAGATAAGTCTTTATAGAGCTAAAGATAGAGAGAAATTTCCAGGAATGGATACATTAGCTTGAGAAAGAAAAAAAAAAAAGTAGTTGAAGTTCTAGAAATTAAAGGTGTAATTGATTAAATAAAATAACTTATTAGATTGCTTAAACAATGAAAACACCTGAATGGAGATGTGGTAATGAAGATATGATGGGATAATATCTGCAAATCATTGAGGGAAAATGACTCTTAACCTACCCTTAAATTCCCAGAAATATTACCTTCCAAGAAAAGTTATGAATTGAAATACCACCGTGAAAGGTCTGTACTGAGGCAATTCTCTAGGATATGTTACAGAAACAGAAAAAATAATCCCATAATGAAGGCCTGTGTTACCAGAAAGAATGATAAGCAAGTCAAATGATAAATGTGTGTCTGAGCAGCTCGTTACTCAGTCTTCATCTGGAAGAGTGCTGCAGACCTACATTCGGCCAGATTTTCTGCAGGATTGCTTCTGTTTTGTCCTGAAGTGACTGATCAGGAGAGTGACTGACCAGAAACACCTTTGGCCCCCATAAGGATTCTGTCTCAGTGCAGGCATCTGAGTTCACACTGGTCCAAGATGCAGATACCAGATCAATACTTTTCTATTGGTACCCACCCTAAGGTACCGTAATCTTCCCATTTTTCTGTTGCTCCTGGCTTCAGGCTCTGACATCATTTTGTATCTGAGTGTGTGCTTCCTTTGTTTTGTTTTCCTTTTCAGTGTGCACATTTTTGTTTTAGGGGTGGATTTACATGTGGGGATGCTATAATGGTGAGATCACCTAAGAGTCTATCTCTCATGAGGACTTGGAAAATATGTTGTGTGCCCACATCTATCCTGAGAAGGCACAGCACCCAGTCAACTGAGAGGCTGGTCACAGCTGTGTAACAATTACTTGTCACCTGTGGATAACAAATGCAGCTTTTGTAGTTATGAAGAAAACAGTTTCTCTAAAGCAAAGCAGAGTTGAATGGTTTTGTTTTACAGAAGCACACATACTTCATTCTCCTTATTTTTTATTGTTAAAAACAACTTCGTAAACATGAACAACCTTCAAAATGACAATGCGTAATGGAAACAAACACTGACTAACACAACTTTATAGAGTTATAAAGAAATAAAGAGGGGTTTTCTTATTTTAACAATTCTCCAGGACTGCTAATTACCTGTTGACTGTTTTCCTGAATTCTTTCTCTTGAACTTTGCTGTAGCACTTATTACTAGGGAAAAACAAAACTTTTTTTTTTGCCTAGGTCTTTTTTGTTTGTTTCTTTTTCTCTATCTATTCCATTTGCTTTAGTTTGCTGCTTCACAGTGTTAGTTATCAGATTAGAAAACTATTGAGTATCACATGTGTCTGTGTCATACATTTGTCCCTCCGGCAGTAGTTAACTTAGCTTTATAAACTTTGTATGAAAGGATACACTGCATGTTAAAATGAAAGTTTGATTCATAACAACACATATGGTTAATAAGCAATACTTAGCAAAATTCTCCTCCTCTATATTTAGAGTTATAATAAATAACCAAGGTGCTGGCCGGCCAAGTGACACAGTGGTTAAGTGCTGGCTTGGGAAGCCAGCAGCCCTGGTTCGGTCCCACATATGAGGGCCAGTGACACTGCCCTCAAAAAAAAAACCCACCACCAACAACAAAAAAACAAGGTGCTGTTTTGCTTTTCTCATTAGAACAACTACACTCACATAGAGTTACAGTTGGCCTTATTACACTGTGTCCCTATGGCATGTTAATAATTATGTGTTTTTTCTTCCCAAAAATGATAATATGGAACCATAAGTTTAGTGTTCCAGGACCTAAAATATTCCAAGAAATTATTACTTGTCCTGTGATTTTTTTTTTACAGGCTTTTTTTAAATGTATTCCACAACCACCAATAACAGAATGCTTTTCAGTGTCTTTACTTCATAAAATGCAATGATTTGAGGTATGTTTACTTGAAGTTGCATATTCTCCAGTATGCAGAGTATTCTAATATAAGTGTATGTATATTTCTAAGTGAGAACTGGTGAAATGTAATGAGTATAAATCAGCACGTTCTATGAGATACTTGTATTTTACTCCAAAATGACTACTGTGTTATAGTAGTTAATACATCTGCAGCAAGTCTAAATTTTGTTCATATGAACTTCTTGGTTAAAGCCTGTGTGTAATGGCCTGGAATAATTTCTGCTATTACATTTATCATGGAAAGGATAGCACGAGTTTTCCTGCCAAAGCTTTTTTTTTTTTTTTTTTTTTTTGAGCATTGGGTAAGAAACTTTGGTTAGGATTTGGTTTTAATTAATTAATTTATTTTTAAAGAACATTGTGAGTCATATCATTCACTTTTCTATTTATAAATTGGGGAGTATATGCAATATAAAAACTTAATAAAAATGGTTTGTTGTGTTTTAATTTGTTCCTTTGATTTGCCATTAATGATTATTATATAACATGGTTTGTCTTTAAAAAAAAAAAGGAATGAGAGAGAAAAACTATTTTTTAGAGCAGTTTTGTGTTCAAAATAAAACTGAGCAGAAAGTGCAGAGTTCCCATATATTCCCTGTCCCCACAACCTCTCTCATTGTGAATATTCTGTAACACAGAGGTACTTTATTACAAATGCTGAACTTTGATACTTCATTATCATCCAAAGTCCATAGTTGACATTAGTATTCACTGTTGGTGTACTTTCTATGGGTTTTGACACATATTTAACAACATATATTCACCATTGTAGTATAGCAGAATAGTTTCGCTGCCCGAAGAATTCTCTGTGCTCTGCCTGTTCATCCTTCCCCCCCTCCCTGGAAACTCCTGATCTTTGCACTGTCTCCATAGTTTGGTCTTTTCCAGAAAGTAAATACAGTGTGTAGTCTTTTCAGATTGGCTTCTTTTCCTTAGTAATATGTATTTAAGATTCCTTCATGTCTTTTTATAGCTTGAAAGGTCATTTTTTTTTAGCACTGAATAATGTCCTATTGCCTGGTTGTACCACAGTTTACCTATTCAATCAACTACTGGAGGACATCTTGGTTGCTTTTGAGTCTTGGTAATTAAGAATAAGGCTGCTATAAGCATCTGTGTGCAAGTTTCTGTGTGGACATAACTTTTCAACTTCTTGGGTAAATATCAAGGAGCAGAATTGCTCGATCATATAGTAAGAGTGTGATTAGTTTTGTAAGAAACTGCCAAACTATCTTTCAAAATGTCTATACCATTTTACATTCCCACCAGCAGTGCATGAGAGTTCCTGTTGCTCCACATCCTCACCAGCATTCGATGTCAGTTTTCCAGATTTTGGCCATTCCAATAGGTGTATAGTGATACCCATTGTTGTTTTGACTGAAAATTCACTAATGGCATAAGATGTGGAATATTTTTTCATATGATTATTTGTCATCTGCATATCATCTTTGTGATGTACTTGTTCAGGTCTATGGCCTATTTATTACTGGCATTGCTTTCCTATTATTGAGTCTTAAGAGTTGTTTGTGGGGATGGATGTTTAGCTCAGTTGGTTACAGCACAGTGCTCGTAACACCAAGGTTGCCCGCTCAATTCCCACATGGGCCACTGAGGTATACCCTCCATAACTATTGTACTCAACTATTCGACTTGGAGCTGATGGGTCCTGGAGAAACACACTGTTCCCCAATAAAAATATTAAAAATTAAAAAAAAAAAAGAATTGTTCGTATATTTTGGGTAAGAGTTCTTAGATAGGTCTTTGGTAAATATTTTCTCCCAGTCTATATGGCTTGTCTTCTCATTATCTTGACGTTGACTTTCACAGAGGAGAACATTTTTCATTTCAGTAGAATCCAGTTTATCCATTATTTCTTCCATGGATCATGCCTTTGGTGTAGTACCTAAAATGCCATCACCATACTCAAGGTCATCTTGGTTTTCTCCTATGTTAATTTTGTTGAGTTTATAGTTTTGCATTTTACATTTAGGTCTGTGAAGCATTTTAGGTTAATTTGTATAAAGGGCGTAAGGCCAGTCTCTAGATTTACTTTGTTTTATGTGAATTTCCAGTTGTTCCAGCATTATTTGTTGAAGATACTATCTTTACTTTAACCTATTGCTTTTGCTTCTTTATCATAGACCAGCTGACTAAATTCATGTTGGTTTATTTCTGGGCTCTGTATTCTGGTCCACTGATCTCTTTGTCTGCTTTTTTGCCAATACAACACTATTTTGATTACTGTAGTTTTATAGTAAGTCTTGGGTTTGAGGAGTATCAGTCCTCTGACTTTAATCTTCTCATTCAGTGCTGGCTCTTCTGAGATTTTTTGCCTCTTTATATAAACTTTAGAATCAACTTGTCAATATCCATAGAATAACTTGCTGGGATTTTGATTGAGGTTGCACTGAATCTATAGACCAAGATGGAGAGAATTGATATCTAGATAATATTGAGTTCATAGCCAGGAACATGGAATATCTTTCTATTTGTTTAGGTCTTCAATTTTGTTCATCAAAGTTTTGTAGTTTTCCCATATAGATCTTGTACATATTTTGTTAGATTTGTAACTAAGTATTTCTTTTTGGGGGTGCTAATGTAAATGATATTGGGTTTTCAGATTTAAAATGCACTTGTTTATATTGGTATATAGGCAAGCAATTTATTTGTACATTAACTTTATATCCTATAACATTGCTATATTGCTTATCAGTTCGAAGGACTTTTTTGTTGATACTTTTTGATTTTTTACATAGATAATTATATCGTCTGTGAACAAAGACTGTTTTATTTATTTCTTACCAATCTATATATTTTTAATTTTCTTTCCTTGTCTTATTGCTTTAGCTAGAACTTCCAGTATAGTGTTGAAAAGAACTTGTGATAGAAGATGTTTGCTTTGTACCTGATCTTGGGAAAGTTTCTAGTTTCTCTCCATTAAGCAATATGTTAGTTGTAGTTTTTTGTAGATATCCTCTATCAAATTGAAGAAGCTTCCTTCTACTTGTAATTACAAAGAATTTTTATCACAAATATGTGTTGGATTTTGTTAAGTGCTTTTTCTGAATCTGTTAATATAATTATATGATTTTTCTTTTCTGGCCTGTTGATGGGATGTATTACATTAATTATTTTTTAATGTTGAACCAGCCTTGCATACTTGGAATATATTCAACCTAATAATGGCTTATAATTTTTCATATCCCTTTTTTAGTCTATTCACTAATAATTTGTTTAAGATTTTTGTGTCTATATTAATGAGAAACAATGGTCTATAATTTTCTTTTCTTTTAATGTGTTTGTCTGATTTCAGCATGAGGATAACGCTGGTCTCATACAATGAATTAGGAAGTATTCCTTCTGTTTTTATCTTAATCTTTTTTTTTTTTTTGAGGGCAGTGGCCCTCATATGTGGGACCTGAACCGGGGCCGCCGGCTTCCCAAGCCAGCGCTAACCACCGCGCCGCTCCGCCGGTCCTCTAGCTTAATCTTTTTCTCTATAATCTTAAAGAGACTGTGGATAATTAGTGTAATTCTTTTCTTTAAGTGTTTGGTATAATATACCAGTGAGCCCAGATGCTTCTGGTGCTTTCTCTTTGGGAAGATTATTAATTATTGATATTAATATTAAGTATTGATATAGGCCTCTTTCATAGATATAGGCCTATTAAGATTGTTTATTTCTTCTTATGCAAGTTTTGGCAAATTTTGTCTTTCGAGGAAACAGTCCTTTTTATCGAGGTTATCAAATTAGTAGTCATAGATTTGTTCATAGTAGATCTTCATTACCCTTTTGGTGGACATAGACTCAGTAGTGATGCCTTTCTTGTATTTCCGACAGTAGAGATTTATGTTTTCTCTCATTTTTCTTAGTTATCACAGCTATAGTCATATTGGTTTTATTAATGTTTTCAAAGAATCATCTTTTGGTCCTGTTGATTTTTTTGTTTTTAATTTATTGATTTCTGCTTCAGTTTTTATTATTTATTTTCTTCTGCTTATTTTTGATTTAATGGGCTCTTCTTCTAATTTTCTATAGAGGAAACAGATTATTGAATTTAGATCTTTCTTCTGTTCTAATATATGTATTCAATTCTGTAATTTTTTTGTCTCTAAACATTGTTTTCACAAATCCCATGACTTTACTTTTGGAGGACTATTCTTGGAAAATATCACCTTGATTTTGGACAGTTCATTTGCAAACTTAACCCAAACATATAGTTCAGCAATTGCAAACTTGCATGTCAATATTTACATAATAATTACTGTTAGAGCATTGGTAACCAATCATGTTGAACTATGAATGCTTTAGAAAATGCTTTAAGACATGTTTAACTGTGACTACATAGGCTTATACCAAGACTAAAATATTAAGAAAATTCTTATTCTGTACGCCATTATTCATACCCTTCAATTAATAATTTTTCTGCAGGAGTTGGTCTTTCTTTGGTGACTGTGGTAGCAGATCAAGATGGACTTGTGTTACTCTTAGGATCAAGCAGTCAAACTATATAAAGATGAAGGCATTTATATGTCAATGGGCTTCTCTAATCTTCAGAAGAATCATCTCCAGAATATTCTGGCTTTAACTACTGAAGGGACGCCATCATTTTGAGAGTGGTCTGTCTATGTCAAATTATATAAAACATATTTTTAGCTTTCTTACAAACATGGAGAAAAGAAACTGGGCATAATAAGGTGGGGAACAAAAGCAGTTGCTGCTTTCTTTTGGGGCACACACTCCAGAGGCATGATCAGGTCAATATATCTTTTAAGGGTAAAACGTTAGCATAATGGGTTTTAAAATCACCCCAAAATTTTGTAAAAGTGCTGTTTCCTGGGCCTACCTTCTGTTTCATTAAGTAAAAATCTCTGTGGATGAGGACATAGGATTCAGTATTATAGACAAACTTCCTAGTAATTCTAAAATGTACTCTATTGAAGAGCACTGCCTTATGAGAACAGTGTAAAGGCAGCAGTCTGTATAAAACTTAATTGAAACCTCCTGGTTAGTTCTTGAGATATAAAGATTGTCAAAGCTTTCACATATGTACGTGCTGTTTTACCCATCAATCGATGGCATATGTCTTCTACCCTGTCCCCTGTCCTGCCCCCAAACTTATTCCACCTGAAATGAAAACTTGACTCTACTTCTGCAAATAAATGCTGTATGATCCAAGGCATTATCTGGTTCACATAGAGCTATTGATCTTTTAAGTTCCTGTGGCTTGTAATCTTGGGTGATTTAATGTGGAATTAACTCAGACTAAGTCCACAGTAAATTGAAGTAAGGTGGAAGTTCTAATTTGGCTTTTTTGCTGCAAGTGTTATTGCTAATGAACTCAGCTAAATCTGGCAGAGGTAGGCAAATATATACCTGTTTTCCAAATTATTAAGTTATCTAAGTTAACATGGAATCCTTTTCTGTAAAAGAATTTCTTACCCATAATTCCATATGTGCTGTGTATGCCTTATTTTCTATCACGGCAAGTGATGTGCAATGTCTATTTAAGGTAATAACATAAAACTATGTGTCTCATAAGCATAACAGACATTTCTAAGATTTGAAGACAAATCATAACTTGTCTTCATTGCCGAGATATGTGGCTGACTAAACAATCAAAGAGTGTGTCAATGTTAAAATGAAACTTTCAAAACCAAAGTCTAGAAAAAAGTCAAAGGACATGATACATAGATTAGAGTTTTACCTCATTAGAAATGTCTGCTTTTTTCCCTGGTGAAAGAAATGATTCTCCTAACGGTTTATTTTGAATTATTAATTTTATTCATTACTGCTTTCTTTTAGTGGTTTTTTACCCTCAGTTAAAATTTCAAGCCACTGAAAACTCTTTTAGAGCTTGTTGTGAGAACATTCCCCCCAGGGCCGGCCGAGTGGCGCGGTGGTTAAGCGCTGGCTTAGGAAGCCAGAGGCCCCGGTTCGGTCCCACATATGAGGGCCATTGACATTGCCCTCAAAAAAAAAAAAAAAAAAAAAAAAGAATGTTCTTCTTTGGGCCGGCCGAGTGGCGCGGTGGTTAAGAGCTGGCTTGGGACACCAGCGGCCCCGGTTCGGATCCCACATATGAGGGCCAGTGACACTGCCCTCTAAAAAGGGGAAAAAAAAAAAAAAGAGAACATTCCCCCCCACCCACATATATATTCTTTGCTCTAAGAGGTTCTTTAATTCTATGACATCTGATTTAAAGCAAAAATAAATGGACACGCAAGAGAAAATATGAATTCTGGGCTAATTATGTACCTTTGTAATCTGTGAAGCTGATACTATTCAATAACTTAAAACCTAATTAACTTTTCTCCTGACTGAAACTTTCAATTATTCACTCACCGTTACATTAGTACATATGATCCTTGGCTTACAATGGGGATACTTCTGATAAACACATTGTAAGTTGAAAATATTGTAAGTTGAAAATGCATTTAGTACACTTAATCTACTGACCATAATAGGTTAGCCTAGCCTACCTTACATGTGCTCAGAACACTTACATTTAGCCTACAGCTGGGCAAAATCAATCCCTTGCTGCTGCCCAGAATCACAAGTATATGTAACCACATATTGCTAGCCAAAGAAAAGATCAAAATTCAAAAAAGCATGGTTTCTGGGCCGGCTGAGTGGCAAGGTGGTTGAGAGCTGGCTTGGGACGCCAGTGGCCCCGGTTCAGATCCCACATATGATGGCCAATGACAAGGTCCTTAAAAAAAAAAAAAAAGTACTGTTTCTAGTGAATGTTAAAGTCAAAAACTCATATGTTAAAATGTTGTAAATAGGTCCATCTGTATTTAAACACTTCAGTTATTGCCACCACTCACTAGGACATAAATGAAGACCAGAAACTGAATTAGCACATTTGGAGCCTGATTAAGTCAGGATTTATTTAGACAGATTTTCTTGTAGGTGTCAGTTTCTCCCCTTGTACACCAACAATACATCAGATCAGAGCAATTGTATTATTCACAAAATCTTCATGTGAGTTCTTAGTATCATTAATGAGCACATATATGGATTCATGACACAGACAGTGTGCCTGTTTCTCCCACTCACAAGAGATATAAAATGGGGCATAAATAATGCCTTGGATTAAAGGCTTATTAATATTTGATTGCAGTTTCATTGTTTCCAACAATTCTCATTAGCATCATTACTTTCACTTCCCAGAATAAACCAGCTACATTGCAGTTCACCAAAGAGAAGTTATATGACAACATTGGGATGAACTCAATGGCCTGGTCAAATTTTTCAGAAGACTGGCTTAGGGATAATTGCCTTCTAATAAAATAAACAATTAAAACTAAAAATAATATTTTTAATGATGACCCTTTCTTTTGAACTAAGAGGACCAAAGCCTTTAACATATTACACAATTATTGAATATGCCACAGAGGCAAAAAGACAACTCATGCCTGCCTCCCCCCAAAAAAAAAAAGTGGCAAGGGCAGGAAAAGGGAGTAAATATAAATATTTAATTTTTAAAATATAGGAGAAGAAGAATGATGTAAATAAGAAAGTCCACGTATAATCTAAATGTGTTGTTTCTGTAAGTTGTGTCCACCTATTTCATCAGTATTTAAATTTTTTTTGTTTTATTTCAGCAGATGAGGAAATGAATGGTCCATGTTTTATCTATTTTCTATTCCCTCTTCTCCAGCTTTTCCTTATGGAGAAATGGAATGTCTAAAAATTAAGTAAATGTTGAAATGTCCAAAAGGAAACAGTTAAAAATGAAAAGGTGAAGAGAAGAAGCTCCCATAATCTACTCAACTTGTATGCACCCCTGCAGGCAGAAATTGACAATTGAGTGAATTGCTAATCGGGCCCCATGTCAGGGTGAGCTAGTTCTTTTCAGAACTACGTGGAGAATATCACCCTAATCCAAGTTTAAGAGTCACAACCAGGATTTAGTGCTAATCCTCTTCAAGCAGGAGTTGTAAATTTGGCAAACCCTAATGTGCTGCAAAAGAGGTCCAGTGAGGGTGTTTCATACATTGTGCCTGGCTTGCCTCACTGACAGATTGTATGGGAGGAGTCAGATGAAGGCATGCTCTTTAGACTTCTGGACCCGGCTGTATACTGCCCTGCCTGGCAGGAAATCTCTTGAGCTGTGTCTCCATAGGATGACATGAAGGTTTGCATGGTATGTAGTTCTCCCTGCTTCAATATTTCAGTACAAGCATTTCTTTTAGATTCTTTAATTATATTGGAGCTTAATTTGCAATTGTCCTTGTCAGAGACTGCCTGACACAGAGAAAGGCCCAATGAAACACTGGTTTTTAATGATTTCATTCATGAATCATGAGGAGCAAGATCATGGAGAGCTTGCTTATTGCTGTTTTTATTTTAGTGAATCAAGTAAAACTTTGTCACTGGCATTCACAGCCTTGGTTGAGAATTCAGGCTTGTTTGGGCTGCCCTAGGTTTGAGAAAAGGGTGATGACTTGGTATGGGCTACTTACAGGGTCATTTGAGCAGAAAATGAGGCACTGCTAGGAAAGCTAGAGCTTCTGATTTGGGACTTGAGCTTTTAAAATTGGGATAAATCTGAGAAAAATAGCTTGGCTTATAGATTGTATCATCCCAATAAAGATTTGTTTTTTGTTTTGTTTTTAGTTAGTTGAATATCAAGGATCATTAGTTTGCAATAAAGTTTGCTCGTGTTCAACATTTTAGACCTTTAGCCTTAAAGGACATGAAAAGATAAGAATCAAACATCTAAAAAGTGGTAAAGCTAAGATCTGAGCCTAGATGACAAAATGTGAGAACTGTTCTCACACTATAGAGTCATAAGCATAGACCAGGGGTCGGCAAACTTTTGAGACAGAAGAGCCAATCCTGTCCCTCACAACAATTTAAAAGCTATTCAAGAGCCATAAAACAAATGAAGTCAGCATTATGTGAATAATATCCTTTAAAAATTTTATAAATGAAATTGTGATAGTTTTATTTTCATTTTCAATTTTACTTCAGAGCCACATGTACATACCCAAAGAGCCGCATGCGGCTCGCGAGCCACGGTTTGCCTACCACTGGCATAGACTAATCAAATCTGCATCAATATCTACATTTTTTTAAAAAGGGATACATTGATTATCATGTTTTTTGATAACTAAGTTCTTAGTGTGGCATTTCTTGGTAAAATATCAAAAAGGGAAGGAGAAAGTTTAGACAGAGTCTGTAATTAAAAATATCCAGGGTGAGGGCTGGCCGAGTGGCGCTGTGATTAAGCGCTTGCTTGGGAAGCCAGCAGCCCTGGTTTGGTCCCGCATGTGAGGGCCAGTAACTCTGCCCTAAAAAATAAATAAATAAATAAATAAATAAATAAATAAATAAATAAATATCCAGGGTGAATATTAACATTTCCTTGTTTTTTAGTTTATAATTCTACATTTTTTTTGCAGTTAAATCATATAATAAATAATTATCTAACATACATTTTCATTAAACATTACACAGAGAAAAATTCCATGTCCATGAAAACCTAAACAAAATAATGATTTAATATAAGGTATTTTGTTTTTCTAAAACAGTATCAATGTGTTGTAAACAATATATAAAACACATATAATAGCAATACTTACATTGAACTTACTTTGTACTGGGTACGATGGTGCTTCGTTTATATTATCTAATTATAAAATAAAAACTCTAAGCTTTTAATGACTATGATGAAATGCTTCTAGAGTGTAAATAAATGAATACATTAAAAGTTAAAAATATTTACTTTAAGTCCTCTTGGATCGGTCACTAAAGTATATGCAGAGGGTGCCAAAAATTTTAAGAGAGGAAAAAACTATTCAAATTGTAATATTCAATATATACAAGTAACAAAAGATGAATAAAAGTCATGTTGGACTTCTACAGTTACAAGAGGTTCTCAAAGTGGTTACCATCAGGGTTCAGACACTAATGCTTGAGCAACGTTGACCAAAGTGTCCACTTATATACATTTTTTTTGGCACCCCTAATGTATTTCAATAAATAGATTTCATTAATTCCCATTTGTTGATGAATAGGTAATTCCTATTTTATAATGAATGCTGTGGTGAACAAACTTGTGGCTTAAGCTTTTAACATATTCCTAATTATGTCCATATGCCTGGACCTCTCAACTTAGGACATGCATTGGCAGGAATACAATGATGTGTCAAGATGATCTAAAAGACAGAATACATATGTGTGCTTCTGTGAAGTTTAATTCTACTTAACTATTTAGAGGAAATGTTTTCATTTTAACAAGGATATTCATGTAATTCAAAAAGTATTGATTGAGTGCCTACTATCTCCCAGGAATTGTTATAGAAGCAAGTGTATCAGCACAGTGTTTGCATTTCTCATATTCTCTTGGCTTTATGTGACTCCTGAGTTTCCTTCTTACTTATTCTCTGTTAAATGCCATCTCCTCTATGTAATTACAGCCTTTGAAATAGTTTAACTTTCCTTTAGAAAGGCACACAAAGCAGATAAATAAATCCAATATCTCTATATCATTGTTTGCAATCTAGAAGTGTGTGTTAAAAATCTAGTGAGGGAAGCACAATATGCTATTAAGGAATAGGAAATCTTTCTAGCAGGAAATAAACCTGTGCTCAACCGAGAGCACAATCAGAGCATAAGGCAGATTACTCTTAGTGTAATGTTACTTGCTTAATGAAAGGGGCTGGTCTGCGGGATTAACAAGCTACAATGTTAGAGTCATCAATAAATCTAAAGGCCCACACAACTGACTTCATAAATTCTTGAACTTGTCACTATGCAAACAGTATTTTTAAACAATTTTGATTACTGAAAATTAAACGGTGACACTCATGAATGCATTCAAATCATGTCACAATTATATTCAATCAAATGTTATTTACAAACACCATTAAATTATGCCTCGTTCTATTTCTCAACTCAGTGAGTTCCCAGCTCTCATAAAATTACAGAATTTTCTACTTTGTGCATGTTGATGCTATTCTTCATTTATTTTTTTTAATTCTTCAATTGAATTATAAAATGCACACAAGAAAATGAAAACACATAAATGTAGATCACAGTGAATTTTCAAAAACTGAAAGTGAGGATGTAATAAGCACCCAGATCAAGAAACACAACCCAAGCAAAAGTGCCTCCTTGCCTGCGAATTGCCTTCCTGTCATGAACCCTTCAAAACAATCCGCTTTCAGTGCACAGAGTAGGAAACAGCAACCGGTCTCCAATGCCTGTTCCCATTCTTATATTTTAGACTGTCTAGTCCATGTTATATTCCAGTTCTCTGGTGCTTATAAAAATGTAAACGTTGACCCAGTTGTTCTAGTTGTAGGCATGGGAGTTGTTGGCCTGCCATAAACTACTGTATTCTACAAGGTATAATAACCTCACTCTTTATTTCCTTTGAACATAATATGCCAATGACAACTTACTATTTTATAATACAGAGTAAGTAAATAAATCTCAAAGTTGTCAGATAAACAAAGATGTGCTTCATTACTGAGTAATTGAAAGAGAGAATAAATGTGTATCTTTGGAAAGGAATATTTAAGTAATAATTGCATGAAACAATAAACCCAATATAGATCTTTAAGATCAAATTATGACTATTTTGAAGAAAAGTAATTTTAATTGATATATAGTTTGATTTGAGCATAAATATAATCATCTCAATAAAACAAAAAATAAAGTAAAAATGCCAAATGCCTGAATCTTTTTATTCCCTGAATTACTGTGCAGAGAGGCTTCCGTATAAGATAAACATATTAAGAAGTCTGCCTAGGGCAGGCCGAGTGGCGCGGTGGTTAAGCGCTGGCTTGGGAAGCCATTGGCCCCGGTTAGGGTCCCACATATGAGGGTCAGTGACACTGCCCTCAAAAAAGTCTGCCTAGTAGCTGTGTGCAAAACTATTTTGAATCAGGAAGTGAAAATTCAAGTGAAAAATAAAGTATAGAATCTTAAAGAACACATTTTAATGGTTCAAAAATCCACAATTGCCATCTGGTTGAAAAAATGACATTAACCTCATTCTCAACCATGTAGCTGGACCAAGAAGAAGATGTTAACGCTTTGGCACAGTAATTGGTTTTGTTTCCTAAATTTATATTTATGCCATGCTTGTAAACAATGGGTGATACAGTCATTATCTGAGATTTTTATTAATTTGGTAATCAAGATATTGATTTAAATATATAAGAAGTCCAAAAGTCCAGACAAATATTTTATAGTAATGATTTAACACTTAATTTGGTAATGAAAGCTTTCTCTACAACATATAAAAATACTGAATTGATCAGACTTCAAAAAAATCAGGATATTTATGTGGTGTGTGGGGGTGTGTGCATGTGCATATGTGTGTGTGTGTGTGTGTGTGTGTGTGTGTGTGTATGTGAGAGAGATATTGCAGATTATTAGGTGGTTATATAAAGTCTCTTATACTTCTCAATAAACTAAAGTAGCATTTGCTTTAGGTGGATGTGGCTCTTATTTTTTTCTTAAGCAGATGACAGTAATGGGTAAAAACTAAGAAATCGAGGCCAGAAATACTAGATTGATTTACACTGGAAAACTACAAAGGAATACTCTCTAAAGAGAATAAAATATATTCAGAAAAAAGGTGGGGTGGGAGTCGTTTGGCTGTGAGGTAGAGTTTAGGAATTTGTAAAAAAAAAAGGCAATGTTTGGTGGAACAGTTGTGTTATATGTGAAAGGAATAATAAAAATGTAATTGTACTGAATTTTCCTGAGGGAACTGGCTCTTTGCAGAAGTGAATCTGTTCTAAAAGACCTTTCTTTTAATTTTTATACAAGAGTACTGTGAAACTACTGATAACATCTACTGTTAAAAGCCTTATTCTAAAACAGCAAATATTTTCATGACAACCAGACTGTTAGACAAAGGGAAACAGCTTGACCAGTGAAATCATAATGGGCCTTGGAACACACTTGCAAAGTAAGAGACATCCAATAGAGACTGCTTTGTGATTAGAATCATAATGTTTAAAATAGAAAACTGTTAGGAACTTACTAGGAAAACAAAACTAAACAAGACTATGTGCTTTCTCTAATATTAAAAAAAAATCAATTAAAAATATTTCTCATGGAATTGGAATCTAGAGATCAATTTTATTCAACATTCATAAACACTGTAATTATTAAGAAATTAGAGAACTTTCTGGATGGAGATATTAAGCACTTGTCAAAGATGCCTTTATAATTTAAAGTCATTGCCCTGCTACCGTTGCTGAGATGAGTCACTGAAGATTTGGCTGTCAGAAACAAAAAAGTTATCAAAAATTCTTTGATATCACTGCGATAGCCTCTTTGCCACTGTAAATGTGAGACAACAAACTGGAGTAATGTACCTCTACCAGGAAAATAAACTGGATTGGGTTCTGGTGCTACAGGATAATAAAACAGGGATAGATTTGCACAACCATATATAAGGCTAAAGAACAGATATTAGGTATTATTCCTGTACTCACAAAACCAAAACTTTATTTTTGGTTGTGGGTTGCATCACTGTTCTAGAAAGCATATTAAGGTTGATTGGAATGTTTCAGAAAATTACACAGTTTATAAATGTGTTCGGAAGGAAGGAAGGAAGGAAGGAAGGAAGGAAGGAAGGAAGGAAGGAAGGAAGGAAGGAAGGAAAGAAGGAAGGAAGGAGAGAGAAAGGAGGAAGAAGAAAGAGGAGGATGAGGGGGAGGAGGAGGAGGAAGAGGAGAAGAAGAGAGAGAGAAGAGAAGAGAAGAGAAGAGAAGAGTAAAGAGAGAGAAAGAATGAAAATTCAGGATGACATATAATTCAGATTAGGGCTTCTTCAAACACCCAACAATAGGAACAACTGAATGAGACTTGGTAAATCAAAAGCACTTAAGGTCAGTAAGGTGGAGCAAGCCAATGAACACAGGCCTCTACACTGATGGACTTAGGTAACCAAGATGCTGGAATATTAAAGTTAACAGGGGCTTAGAGATGAGGCACTGGGACCATGTAAGATGTGTATTAAGAATTGAGAATAGCCTATGAAGCCAGAATAGAATATAGCTTTAATGAAGTTTCAGTCTTAAAAAAAGAAAAAAAAAAATTATCAAAGGCAAAGAAGGTGACTTCTTGAGGGTTTGGGTTTCAAATTTACATCACCTACTTGATATGGGTAATTCCAATCTGAGAAATAAACTGAAAATTGTTTATGGCATGTGGTAGAACTAACACAAATCCCTTCAAAAAGAATACATCATCATTTTTACCTCAAAATTTTTCCATATTTAAAAAACAGCTTAAAATTTTCATTTTGACTATCTTGGATCAGTTTTTATGACACTGAAACCCCAGTGTCAGAAGGTCATTTAAAGTATCCAAGATTTGAGCATAAAATATATCAAATAAAGGAAAATGAATTGTAGAGTAAATAACATCCTTTCCTACTTGTCTGCTTTGATGTATTCTCTCATTAAAATGTGATGCTGGGCCAACAACTGAGCCAAAAGTGGCACCTCGAAACTCTGAGTTTCATTGTCCTAAAAGAAAAACAATGGAAGATAGCACTGCCCAGGCGCGCAGGAATTGAGACAAAAGCACTGGGTAAAAAATAACTGCAGAGAAGTAAGCTGACATATCGTGCTCCCATCTCTCAAGCTGTCTGCTGATGTTTAAGCTGAAGAACATGGAAGGTCTAGAGCCCAAGCAGGAAGTCCTGACAAAAGGATAAAAGATTAAGCAAAGCTTTAACCCATTTTATTGAGCTGTAAACACAAAAACGAATGCTTAGGGGCCACTCTGGGAGAGACCTGTTATCTATATTAGTCTCCAGTTGAGACATTTCAAGGGCTTTCAGTTGAGATGCCCAGTGAGTGAAATATACTAGAATTAGATCAACCCCCACAGAGATGGATACATGGCCTAATCATCTCAATCTCTGATTAGAACAAAAAGAACTGCTCCTATTTTAACTGCCTGGCAAAAGCAAATGAATCATCTCTGAAGGAGTATTACAGCATGTAGAACATTTATCTTACTTTATATATAATAGCTAGCATTACAAAATTAAAGAAGAGAGGAATGAATGTCTAAAATTAAGAGGAAATAACTGAGACATAGACCACCATGCGATTTAGATCCTGAAGCAATTAGATACACATTTAGAAATGATTTTATAGTATATGTTCAAGAGAATAGATGTCAAGATAGTGAATTTCACCAAAAAACTAAATCTATAATAGCTATAAAAAAAGAATTAGGTAGAAATTCCAAAAGTGATATATGTAATACTTGATATTAAGAATTCAAAAGATAGAATTCGGATTACCATATTGGACATAACAGGAAAGAACTAGAAGAAAGATAATTATAAAATAAAGACTAAAGCAATGAAAGGGAGTAAATATATCTGAACTATTAGGACATGGTGAAAATTTCCACAATACGTATAACTGGAGGCAAAGAAAAGGAGACGATTATGGGGCAGAAGTTACATTTGCGAATTAAGTAACTAACAACTCTTCAAGAGTTAAAATACATGAAGCCACAAGTTGAAGAAGCTTTGAAACTTCAGACAAGATAAATCCAAAGAAACGCACACCTATGGAAATAATAGTAAGATTTTGTAAACCAAATATAAATATTAAACCTTATAAACAGCAAAGAAAAAAAATAATATTAAGTATAAATAAGCAGCAATAATTTGATAACTATTTTAATAAAAAAATGGAAAAAGAAATAAAACAAAACACCATCTGTTATTTGTCTTTTTTTTTTATTTTGGGAAAATAGTCATAACATACAATTAATCACTTTAACCATTTTAAATTTTACAATTCAGTGGCATTTAGTACATTCCCAATTTTGTGCACCACTACTATTTAGCTGCAGAACATTTTATTGCCCTAAAAGAAAAGCATGTACCCATTAGACAGTTGCTTCCCATATCCCCCTCCCCACTAATCCCAAGAAACCTATTCTGTCTTTTTCTGCTATTCTGCTAATCTGATCTCTGTATCTATAGATTTATATTTTATGGGTATTTCATATAATTGAATCATAAAATATGTGGCCTTTTGTATCTTTTTTAAAATCAGAATGATATTTTAAAAATTAATATGTATTGTAGTATGTATCAGTAATTCCTTCTTTGTTATGGCTGATTAGTATTCAGATGGCATTGAAAGTGCTGAAAGAAAATAACTGAAAAGATAAACCTATCTGCAATGGAATTACCTCTCATAAATAAAATTAAATTAAGGATATTTTCAAACAAATGAAAACCAAGAGAACTTATTCCAAGCAAACTCTCCTTAACAGATACTCAGTGAAGGATTCTCTAGGCAGAAGTGTGTTATGTATTGTCTGTGAAAATACAGAAGGAAATTAATTAAAACAAAATGTTATAATACATGGATAAATATAAATTAATATTGATTGAATATAATTGACAATTATTATTATAATTAATAATATCTTTTGGAATTCATAAATGTAAAATTAAAAGGCAAGGTAATCAAAATCATCAAAGAGTGGTAAATGAAATTACAGTGATCAAAGGTCTGGTATTTACTGGAAAATGGTAAAGTGATAATTTGTATGAACTGTAATAAATTAAATATGCCAAGTATAAGCTCTATGATAACTCTTAAAAGAATAAAAATAGATCTATAAGTATCAATGTAACAGACAGAAAAAAACAGAAAAATAAAAGATACTTTTTTTTTTTTTTGAGGGCAGTGTCACTGGCCCTCATAAGTGGGACCCGAACCAGGGTCGCTGGCCTCCCAAGCCAGCGCTTAACCGCCGCTCCACTCGGCCGGCCCAAAAGATACTTTTTTTAACCCAAAAACAAACAAGAGAGCAAAAAAGATAGAGAGAAAAGTAAGAGAAAAGAAAAATAAGGGACGTATATAAATAAAACATGAAAAATTTGAAACAAACATGTAAAGAGACCAAATACTCCAATTAAAAAAGTAAGAAGAAGAGAGAAAACACAAATTACTACTATGATGAGTAAAATTGTGATATCACTATAGGTTTTATAGAAATTAGAAAGATAATAGGAAAATTTCATAAATACCTTAAACGATAAGTTTGATAATTTAGATTAAATGGACACATTCTTGAAAAACATAATTTACGGACTTAGACAAAAAAAAAAAAAAAAAAGGACAATCTAAACTGTCCAATGGCAATTAAAGACATTAATTTGTGATTAAAACCCTCCCACATGAGAAAGGGGAAGAGATTAAGATGTACAAATTGATGGTTACAAATCAGTCATGGGATGTAAAGTACAGTATAGGGAATACAGTCAATAATATAGTAATAGCTAAGTATAGTGGGTACTACATTAATCAGGGGGATCACTTCATAAATTATATAAATATCTAATCACTATACTGTACATCTGAAACTAATATTAAATCAACTATAATTTTTAAAAATGGTCACAGGGATGTAAAGTACAGCATAGGGAACATAGTCAATATTATTGTAATAATCATGTACAGTGTCAGATGGGTAATAGATTTATCAGGGTTATCGCTTTGTGAAGTATATAAATGTCTAATAACTATGTTGTGTTGTACACCTGAAACTAAAAAAAAAACCTTCCCACAAAGATGAACTCCTGGTCAGTATGGCTTTTGCATTTGAATTATACAGGTATTTAAGAAAAATTAACACAAATATTATACAAGCTTTCAGAATGTGTAAAAATAAGTTGCACTTCTCAAATTCCAACATTATCTACTTTCAACACCCAGCAAGGATTCTACAAGTCAGGGAAGTTACACACTAAGATTATCTTTTAGACATAAATACAGAAATCCCAAATAATGTGTCAGGAATTTAAACAGCAAAATAGCTTGCCCAAATGGACCAGTCTACAGAGAAGAGTTTACTGATTTGTGACCATTCTCCTGAGATTTAAGATTTAGTGCCTGACTATATTTCCAAGAGATGGTACCTACTGGCTGTGAGGAACAAGCAATGACCCATGGTAAGTGAGGTCAAAATACCATAACTGCCGGGGCAGATATGAAGGAAGGGATTGAAAGGTTAAGGAAAGTAGGCAGGTTCGGGAGAGTATACCATGTAAGGCCAGAAGGCCTGGGAGAGTTCTGTGTCCCAAAGGCCCATATGACATATCAGTTACCAAAGCTATAAGGGATGCACTAGTGAGAGAAACACCATTATCTGGCTCTACTCTGTAGATAAGAGTGGACAGTAGGAGAGGCCACCATAGAACTAGCCTCACTGAGAGGGATGATAGAAACCCAGAACAATAAAAGGCAGGTGGTAGTGACTAACTGTCCGAAACCAGGTAGATGTAATTTTAATGCGTAGTAAAGTCAGAGTGGCAATCAATGGGCCTAACCCAGATAGTTCTGAAGATTGCTAATTTAATAAAGTATTTGTAGGCACAAAACAGGCAGCCAACGAGGTAATTACTGAACTTTTATAATCATAAGAAATCAAAAATAGATTATCAGAAGAATGAGGCAATCATCACAATAGAACATCCTGAATCTTGCCCAGTTTCCAGGTCCTGAACCCCACAGCATCATCTTTTCCCAAAAGGATCTACAGGTAATTACTTGGGTAACTGTACCAAGTAAGTTTTGACACACAAACAGTATAACAGAACAGTAGTATTTTCATATATAATTTTAGCAGAACAGGATGTCCCAGGTTCTGGTTGCAAAATATTTCATGAATATTCCTATTAAAAGATTAACTGAGGTTGAGGGCTGGGCTTCTTGTGCCTTCGATACTGGGTGCGGGAGAGAGGAAAGCCTAGTCGGCAGGCACCGAGTGTGCAGAGGGGAACCTGACGACGTGGAGGTTACGCCGGCTTGCTGTCAAAAATGGTGAAAGAAACCACTTACTATGATGTTTTGGGGGTCAAACCCAATGCCACCCAGGAAGAATTGAAAAAGGCTTACCGGAAACTGGCCTTGAGCACCACCCTGATAAGAATCCAAATGAAGGAGAAAAGTTTAAACAGATTTCTCAAGCTTATGAAGTGCTCTCTGATGCAAAGAAAAGGGAATTATATGACAAAGGAGGAGAACAGGCAATTAAAGAAGGTGGAGCAGGTGGTGGTTTTGGCTCCCTCATGGACATCTTTGATATGTTTTTTGGAGGAGGAAGAAGGATGCAGAGAGAAAGAAGAGGTAAAAATCTTGTGCATCAACTCTCAGTAACCTTAGAAGATTTATATAATGGTGCAACAAGAAAACTAGCTCTGCAAAAGAATGTGATTTGTGACAAATGTGAAGGCCGAGGTGGTAAGAAAGGAGCAGTAGAGTGTTGTCCCAATTGCCGAGGTACTGGGATGCAAATAAGAATTCATCAGATAGGACCTGGAATGGTTCAACAAATTTAGTCTGTGTGCATGGAGTGCCGGGGCCATGGGGAACGGATCAGTCCTAAAGATAGATGTAAAAGCTGCAGTGGAAGGAAGATAGTTCGAGAGAAGAAGATTCTAGAAGTTCATATTGACAAAAGCATGAAAGATGGCCAGAAGATAACATTCCATGGTGAAGGAGACCAAGAACCAGGACTGGAGCCTGGAGATATTATCATTGTTTTAGATCAGAAGGACCATGCTGTTTTTACTCGAGGAGGAGAAGACCTTTTCATGTGTATGGACATACAGCTGGTTGAAGCATTGTGTGGCTTTCAAAAGCCAATATCTACTCTTGACAACCGAACCATAGTCATCACCTCTCATCCAGGTCAGATTGTCAAGCATGGGGATATCAAGTGTGTGCTAAATGAAGGCATGCCAATTTATCGTAGACCATATGAAAAGGGTCGTCTAATCATCGAATTTAAGGTAAACTTTCCTGAGAATGGCTTTCTCTCTCCTGATAAACTCTCTTTGCTTGAAAAACTCCTAAGTGGAAGAGACGGATGAAATGGACCAGGTAGAACTGGTAGACTTTGATCCAAATCAAGAAAGACGGCGCCATTACAACGGAGAAGCATATGAGGATGATGACCATCATCCCAGGGGCGGTGTCCAGTGTCAGACCTCTTAATGGGGCCAGTAAGCACCACTCACTGCTGGCATTTTATATGCAGTAGTGAAGGACTGTAATCATCATATGCTCACTACTTGCTATTGGTTTTGTTTTAATATTCAACTATAGTAGTGTTTTAAAAGGTAAATGAAGAATAAACTCAAATATAAAAGCTCAAAAAAAAAAAGATTAACTGAAAAAGAATATATTTCTTCTTTGTCCTTAAGGATATATTTTTTACTTGTCAGTTCTTGAGTTTGGGGAAAAAAAGAAACACATTCTAAAATTTATAAGAATAAAAAGGGTCAAAGATATTTAAATTTTCCCTCAAAATTCAAGCTATAGTATATATGTCCTATTCAATATCAAGAAAACATCGTTATAACATAATATATTTAGCTACATGTCATGCAATTTTTTACTTATTTTTACATATATAAAGTAACCTAATCCTTGTCAAATCTTCAAATTATATTTTATAGAAACTAAATAACATATTTACAGTTGCACTGCTGAGAAGTTGTAAAGACAAGTTTAAACCCACCTTGTTTCTACAAGTTTGGCTTTTTTAGATTCCACATACCAGGGGTGCCAAAAAAAGTGTATACAGGTGGACACTTTGGACAACATTGCTCAAGCAGTAGTTCACCGTAACCAGAAGTGTCTGGCCGCTGATGGTGACCGCTTTGAACACCTGTTGTAATTACGGAAGTCAAAGGGATTTGTATTCATCTTTTGTTATCAGTATATATTGAGAATTACAATTTTAATACAGATTCCCTTTCTTAAAATGTGTATACATTTTTGGCACCCTCTGTATAAGTGATAACACACAAATAAGTCTCTCTGACTTACTTCACTTAGTGTAATGTCCTCAAGGTCCACCCATGGTGTTGCAAATGGCAGTGTTTCCTGCTTTCTCATGGCTGAATAATATCCCATTGTGTGTGTAGATAGCTATAGATATATATGGCATATATATATATATATATATATATATATATATATATATATATATATCTCAAATCAGATTGTCTTTGCCAATTCATCCATCAATGGACACAGGCTGTTTCCATATATGGCTATTGTGAATAACACTGCAAAACACTTGAGGAGCATATGTCTTTTTAATATCCTAGGTTTTATTTCCTTTGGATAAACATCCAGAAGTGGGATTGCTGGATCAAGTAGCAGCTCCATATTTAATGTTTTTGAAACTTCCATATTGTTATCCATAGTGGCTACACCAATTTACATTCCCACCAACAGTCCACAGGGGTTTCCATTTCTCCACATCCTCAGCCAAAACTTCTTTTCTCTTATCTTCTGGATAATAGCCATTTTCACAGGTGTGAGGTGATAGCTCATTATGGTATTGATTTGCATTTCCTGATGATTAGTGATGTTGAGCATGTTTTCGTGCACCTGTTAGCAATTTGAATGTGTTCTTTGGAAAAAATGTGTACTCAGTTCCTCTATTTTTTAATCGTATTGTTTTTTGTTTTGAGTTGTATGAGCCCTTTTCATATTTTAAATATTAATTTCTTATCCTATATGTGGTTTGCAAATATTTTCTCCCATTCTGTAGTTTGCCTTTTTCTTTTGTTGATTGTTTCCTTTGCGGTGCATAAGTTTTGTAGTTTGATGTAATCCCACTTGTTGAGGAGGAGGAGAAGGAGGAGGAAGAGAAAGAGGAGAAGGAGGGGGGAGGAGGGAAGAGGGAGAGAGGAGAGGTAACAACTCCAGGGAAGTGGCCCATACATATTTTGGTGGAGCTGTAGTCATCTTTACTATACCAAACACCAGAAATGGGCTCTAGAGTTATTTAAAGTAATTGGTGTAATCTGTACTTTTGACAGTGGTGGTTTCAGAAATGGGCAAATTATTTAAACTGCTCTAATTAGTTTCAGTCTTAGGGTTTAGCTGGCACTGCAGGGATGCAGATTTTCTTTTAAATGATGGTTATAATCCTGGGAGAATATAGCCCCAGGAGCTACTAACAGCTTCACATGACCAGAAAAGTAAAGCCTGTCTGAAAATGGAGCCAACCCAATTGAAAGAAGGAAACCAGAATGGGTCCTTATCTTAAATGCTATTTAAACCCTGTATCAAAGCTCATCTGAAGTATGGATTGAGCCTGGTATATTTAATTACGTGAGTTAATGCATTTCATATTTTGCTTAATTTAGCTTGATTCAGTGTTCACTTAGTTGCAGCTAAATATGTTCTTATACAAAAATTCATAAGAGTTCATTAACATGAGCAGTTAACATATAGCTTTGGAGAAAACAATAGCCAATTTGTGAGAGCAATGGGAAAAAAATTCTATTAACGCTCGTAACAAAATCTATTAACAAGGAATAAGCAAGACCTATATGAAATATATTAAAATGTTATTTCAAGGCCTAGATTCAGCTTTTACTGAGAGTTCGGAAGATCTGAATCATGAATTAATATGGATGAGAGTCTTTGCTTCAGAGAATCATTCTCCAACTTGTCCCCAAATTTTATATATTATTGTTTTTTTCTTCTTTATGGGGATAATTTTATTCTTTCTGTTTTCCTAAATGATCCACTTTATGGAGGTTTTCAAATTCATGAGCACAGTGTCCCACTTAGTATTCTTTCACAATTATTGTACTGTGATATCTTCCATTACTGCAGCAATCACTTCTATTTGTTCCTAATGTTTTGTACTTTTGTTTCTCCATTTCTCCTGGTTAGCCATATTAGATGTTTATTGAGTGGTTCTCTCCTTCTATGACCTCTGTTTAACAAAGAGGAAACAGAGACTGATTGCATTGAAGAGTGTGTTGTTTATTGATATTATAATGTTCAGTTATTTTCAGCATGTGGCTCTGATACTAGCTTTGACCAAGCTTAAACCAGAGACGAAAAACTATAAAACCATTTTTAATGCAACACAGTCTATCAATATATTACTTCTTCCTGTTTCTACCCTCCCTGCTTAGAAAAATCAACATCCTCTGGCCTTTGCCTTGAAGTGTTGACCTTTTCTGACAACATGTGATATACTGCATGACTCCAATCCATTTATTCTTCCTAGAAATTTTGGCAACCTCAACAATATATAAAGTCTATCCACAATATCTCAATGTCCAGTGAGCATGAACCAAAAAACATGAGCAATACCTATTTCACATTCCAAACAAGGAAGAAATGAGTGCCTATCATGAGATCCAGAGAAAGGAAAGAAGGAAAAAAGGCAAGGAGGGAGGAAAGCAGTCAGCCAGCCAAGCAGACAGGAAGTCTTTTAAAGCAATTCACTTAAATTAAAGAATAAACTTCCTGTAGGTTCCTAAGGATATGTGGGTTGTGGTCAGGTGAAGGAAACCAGTTTATATTTCCTATTCAATTGAATCTGATTCAATTATATTTGACAATTAGGTCCCCTTTATGTTAACAGTAAGTGTCTCATATTAAACTTCATTAGCATTTGAGTATTCGCATTAGTGATACAATAAAATAACCACCACAGCCCAGACAGCAGTCAGAACAGATGCTGGCTATGTAAGCAATTGGTAGACTGTGCTCAGGCACAATGGCTGAAAAACCAGCCCAGGCTTTCATTGCATCGGAAGAACAACAACAAACCCATTCTTTAATAATTATAAATTCTTGTTTTTATGTTTTCTAAATCAATATTTTTCTTTATATTTACCTATGTTCATTCTGTTTTCCTTTGCTCATCTATAAACCTTTGACAGTTTATTTGATTGGATAGACTGGTTTTCTTTTACAGCCTGTTTTTATTGTACAGTGTCTGATGTATAATAATAATATATTTACAGCTTTTTCATCTGAATACAACTTGAAATATGTTGTTATCTTTTTTTCCCCTCTTAATTTGCCATGAAATGCAATGCTGTCACCCTCTCTGACCCAAGTTTTACTTAAGGAATTAGTAGTTTACTTAAGAAATTAAGTTTTACTTAAGAAGTTAGTTTGTTTTTTTTTAATTTACAAATATTTGTAACTTTTTGTAGTTGGACTAGTGTAAGCAATTTCTGTTCTTTTATGGCATTAGAATCAAAGAAAACATTTTGCACATTTTGATTTTGAAATTATAATTTTTGTGTTATACAATAAATTCTTACAACACCGTATGTTCCATGGCATTTAGAAAGTGCAACAGGATATGATATACCATAAATTGTAAGTTGCCCCTAAAATATGTATTCTCTCTTTTCTTCTTCTTGACAAAAAACTGTTTTCAGTGGTAAGTGCCCACTTAGAATATTCCACTTCACTGACTCCCTTGTAGCTTGGAGCAGTATTGTAAAGCAGTTGTGGAGAAGTAAACAAAAAGTGGGACCAAGTTTGAGTCCTGATAATAATAATAACTGCAGCTTAATGCAGTTTTACTAGCCTAAAATAAGACTTCTTGGATGTGAAACAAATTAATCGTTTATTTCTTTAAGCTACTTTTTGTATAGAAATATAGGTTGATTGTATATATTCAGGTTGCAAAACTTTTTCTGTAAAGTTATTTACAGTAAATATTTTAGGTTTTGTGGGCAATAAGGTCCCTGTTGCAACTACTCAACTCTGTAAATAAATGACCTCGGGTATTTTTCACTGAAACCCTATTTACAAAAACAGGCAGTAGATCATATTTGATCATTGTGATGATTCTTTTGCTCTTTTATTTTTAATTTTATCTGTTAAGTGCTAAGGTACATGAAGTAAACTTTCCCAATATTACTGTTCCAATTTGTTTCTATTTCTATTTCTATTTCTTATACTTTAATGCATTGCCATAAATTTTAAAATTACAGCTAAATATTTAATTGTAAATTTTATCATTATAATGATCCAGTGAACAATCAAAAATAGGAAATTAAGAAAATGATTACATTTGCAAAGATAAAATAAATACTTAAAGACTTGTATGCTAAAAATTATGATATATTGCTCAAAGTAATTAAAGACATAATTAAATGGAAAGGCATTCTATCTTTGCATTCATGAATTGGAAGTCTTCATAGATTGGAAGGCCTAATATTATTAAGATGTCAATGTTTCCCAAAGCTGTCTATGTATTCAATTCAATCTTTATTAAATCCCCAAAACATTTTTTTACAGAATTTGAAAAATCCATCCTAAAATTCATATGGAATCTCAAGGCACCCCAAATAGTCAAAACAATCTTTTAAAAGAAGAGTAAGTTTTCAGTTTTCCCATTTCCTGGTTCTAAAACGTATTACAAAGCTACAGTCATTAAAACACTGTGGTACTGGCATAAAGACAGATATATAGACCAATGGAATAGGGTAGAGAGCTGGAATTAAACTTTTGCATATGTGGTCCAATGACTTTCGACATGATGTCAATCAATGTATAGAACATTTGCATCATACCTAAAATTTCCCTCCCGGCCTTTGCAGTCAGTCAACCCTCCCCCACTCTGAAGGCAATTACTGATCTGATTTCTGTCTTCATATCATCTTTCTCCCTGTTCTCGAACTTGATATAAATTCAATAGCATAGTATACACTCTTGTATGTCTGGCTTCTTATGTATACTTAGTTGATAAGTGTAACAGTAAAAACCACGTTTTAGGGCCAGCCGAGTAGCGCGGTGGTTAAGCGCTGGCCTGGGAAGCCAGCGGCCCCGGTTCGGTCCCACATATGAGGGCCAGTGACACTGCCCTCAAAAAAAAAAAAACAGAAAAAAAACAATACATTTTTAGGGCCGTCCGAGTGGCGAGTTAAGAGCTGGCTTGGGATGCCAGAGCCCCGGTTCTGATCCCACATATGAGGGCCAGTGACATTGCCCTCTTAAAAAAAAAAAAAACAAACACATTTTTATTGATAAGAAGCACTTAATTATATAAATGTACCATAATATGTTAATCTTTTCATTTATTGATATTTGGCTTCTAGATTTTACTATTATGAATAATTTTTCTATTAACATTTGTATATTAGTCCCTTGAGGACATTTGTTTTCATTTCACTGTGTGAATCCCAGCAGTAAAACTGCTGATTGACGTGATACATGTACCTTTATCTATGTAAGAAATTTCCAAAACAGTTGTAAATACGTACATTCCTACCTACAGTGTATGGGGGTTCCAATTGCTCCACATCTTCAGCAAAATTTGTTATTTTCAGTCTCTTCTATTACTTACTATAATAGTAAGTATAAAGGTATACTTAGTAAGTATAAAGGTAATAGAGGTATAAATAGTATCCCAGTGTGGTTTTGTTTGCATTTTCTAGTGCTTCAGATCATTGCCTAATCATGTTGCACATAGCTTCACATGCCTATCTGTTATTTGTGTATATTCATTTGTGAAATGAATGAGGATGTTTTTCTAATTATGCATTGAATTTTTTGTTTATTATTATGGATTTATAAGAGATTCTGAATACATATCTTTTGTCAGAAATACGTATTACAAATATTTTCTCTCAGTCTGTGAAAAAGATGAAAAAGATTTTCATCTTTTTAAAGGTATCTTTTGGAACATGTAAGTTTTTAATTATGATGAAATCTAATAGTTCAAGTTTTTATAGTTAGTATGTATTTTCTTCTCTCATAAAATCTTTACTTAATGAACGGTCCTTATGAGTTATTTTTTGAATGGTGTAAATTAAAGGTTTAGGTTTTTAAGAAAGTATATATAGTTTGTTCAACACCGTTTGTTAGAAAAATTACTATTTCCCTTTTGAAATGTTTTGGGGATCATATATATCTTAGTCTGTTTCTGGACTCTTTATTTGATTCAAAGATCACTATTCTTATCATTAGGCTAATCCAACAGGGTTTTGACTAGTGTAGCATTTGGTGACTCTTGAAATTAGATGGCATAAATTCTCTAAAGCCATTCTTTTATTTTTGTTCTAAAAGTTGTTTGGCTTTTCTGTCTTTTGTATTTCATATAAATTTTAGAATAATTTTGTCAATTCCTATGTAACAGCCAGCTGAAATTTTGAGATTGTGTTGACTACATTGATAAATTTAGAAATAATGGAAATAATTAAAATATTTAGTCTTCCAGTCCATTAACATGATATATATATTAGAAATTTCATTTATCTAATCCTTAAAACTTTCTTAATAATATCATATACTTTTCAGTAGAGAGATATTGCATATCTTTTTGTTAAATTCATCACAATTTCTTGATTTTGATGTAATTATAAAGGATATACCTTTAAAATTTTTATTTTTCAATATTTTGCTACTAGAAATACAATTACTTATATTGGTCTGGTATTCTGCAGCTTTTCTAAGTTATTATTTTCTATCAATTGTTTTGGAGATTACTTAATATTTCCTATGAGGGTAATTATTTCATGTGTGAATGGAGAGTTTTACTTCATTCCATAAATGAGACAGTTTTTTTTCTGTATTACATTGGTGAAGAGATGCAATAGAATACTTAACAGAAGTGATGATAATGGTAAGCCTGTGTTCAATATACCAAAGTGTTCAATATTTCACTAGAAATATAGTGTTAAGTTAGGTGTTTTGTAAATACCCTTTGCCGAATCAATAAACTCCTCTTCTTTTACTAGTTTGCTGAGAGTTTTTAATATAAATGGTTGTTGAATTTTGCCAAAATTTTCTGTGAATATTTTTAGAAGACCATATAATATTTGTACTTGTTTTGGCATAAAGTTGAGAAATAAGCACATAAAGGTTTTTTCAAACATAATTTACATATAGTAAAATTCACTTTTTTAAGCTATACATTTCAGTGGGTATTTTGTATGGTATATGATTTATTTTACTTTATTGTTTAATTATCTGTTTCTAAAGTGTTTCCTGAATATGTGTACAACTGGACTTTTTTTTTCTAATCTGACAATTGCTGTCTTTAATATAACTATTGAATTTAAGATAATATAACTTAATGACAGTCATTTAATATAACTATTCATATAGTTGCATTTAAATCTATCATCTTGCCATTTTTTCCATTTATCTCTTTTTTCTTTTTGTTCCATATGAATTACTTAAGATAAATTAGGGTGTTTTTTTTTTAACTTTTTCATGTATCCCCATTATTGGCTTATAATTAGTTTATTTCAGTATTTGTTGAAATAATTTATAATATACTTCTTTAACTTGTCACACTCTATCTTCAAATGGTATTACTGCATTTTATTTATGATGAAAGATACTTAAAAACATATAATTGTATTTGTCCTCTCCTATCTATGTTATTATTCTCTTAGTTTTTACATCTCTATTTGTCATAAACCCTATAATAAATTATTACTGTTTATAGAGAGTATTACTATTATCTTACAGTTTAAACAGATGTATTTAAGGTATAATTGAGTTACAATAAACTACACATATGTAAATTGCATAATTTGATAAATTTTAACATCTGGAAGATTAGAAACTTTCTTTTACCTTCTTATTCAATGTTATAAATTCTGTTGATCATCCTTTTTCTCTATAGATCAAGAATTCCATCTGGTGTCCTATTCTTTCTTTCTAAAAAAAGTTTCTTTAATATTATTTGTAGTGCATGTCTGTTGGCAATAAACTCTCTCACCTTTTAGGAAAATAATGTATTTTAGTAATTGTTTTTTAATAGTGTCAGTGGGGATAGAATTCCGTCTTTTTTTTTTTTTTATGTTTACAGATTTCATTCCATTGTCTTCTGGCTTGCACTGTTTCTAACAACTAATCTGGTATAACTATTGGGCAAACAGTCTGAAAGGGTGATTTTTGAACACAGACTTGAATTAAGACCAATGTCAAAGTTTGACTTGAATCAGGGTTGTCAAGGAAAGCTTCGTTTCTCCAGGAAAAATAGCACATTTTATATTTTATAGAATATTGATAGAAATATCAGGAAGCTCAAGCTAAAAAGAGGCTACAACTTTTGGTCAATTTAAGTGATCTCTGTGAACTCACCACCTGCATTTGATCATTACCCTTTTTTTCTCTTATATTTAGCATGAGAAAAATACCTCTAAACTGACCAAAAGCTATTTCATACCATTAAGATATAAAGATGGCAGGAGTATATCTTAGTTTAAATTTGCAGAGCTATTATATGATCTTTTAGAAGAACATTCTACATCAACTGTGACTCTCACACTGGCATTGAAATGCAAATTCTTTCTTAAATATTGACAAAAAGCCAATATGAAGTTCATACAGAATCAGCTATAACACAGTTCTTGTTCAGAGTAGAAGCTGGAGAAAAGTAAATAGAAGCATTTGAAAAAATAGAAACATGGAGTCAACAATATTGTCCAGATTTTGTCTAATATGTTGCCCTGAATATCTTAGCTGACTGGGGTTTAAACTGAGGATTGGAAAAATATGATATACAGATAAGAATTTAAAGTGTCCATTTTGTTTGAGATCAAAGAGGAAGAGAAATGAGAATGAGAAGAAAGCTAAGAGTTTTTCAGCAAAGAGAATGAGGTTGAATTGAACGTTTAAGAAATGGAGCTGTTAGGGAGACGATAAAGTAGAGTGTATCCCAGTGGGAGAGGGTGGTTGAAGTAGAGTGAACTTCCAGGTCACTGAAGTGCTGCTGAATTAAGATGGCTGATGAATTATTCTCACTTATATTTTCTCTGACTAAAGGGATATTTTTACTGACCCTTCCTCTTCTGAAAAAATTCATCTTAGAACTGCCATTTATTTCACATCCAAACTTTTTGAAAAAATAGAGTAAGCTCATCCCTTCTCTTTCTTCATCACACACTTTATATGACAGGGCATTGATGACCTATGTCCAATATCTATAATCTTCATTGATATGACAATATTTGAAGGTATTGATTTCACCCATGCTGATATTAATTTTTCAAATTTACTTCACAAGAGGAAATTTTAATTTTCCTCCATTTCTTCTGCCTATTTTCCATTTCTCCTCTTTGGCAGCTTTCTTAAGACTTGCATGTGAAGACCATTCTTCACATGCAAGAATTGTGATCTGTGTTGTTGGGTTTTTTTTTCTTTTGCCTTTCCTGTCCCATCAGCTTACAAGTTGCCAAAGTATCATTTTCATGAAAATTACTGTCAAACCTAGGTTTTGAATTAAGAATGATTAAGTATAGTTTTAAAAAGTGTAATCTTATAGAGAGATTTGTGACAAATAGACAAAATAGAAGCAAATAGCAGATGTTTTTCAGGTGCAAATTTAATTGCTTACTAACATCTGGACATTTTCAAATATGTGCTCTTCTGGCTTCTTGAATACAACATGTATGAAAACAAATTTTACCTACCCTTAAGTCAAACTCCATCTTTGATATTTAGTAAAGACTTCCACAATTCTTTCGGTCATCTCAACTCTAACATCTCTACTTTGGTCTTAACTCTAATCTCCAGGCTTCTCTTTTTTTGCAAATGAAATTTGGGGCCTCCAGTGTCTTCTGTAACTCCCCTATTTTTATTGCTCCCAAGTCCTTTTACTGTTGTTACTTTTTCAGCCTGAAATAACTTATTCATCCTTCTTTGTCTGTTCAAATTCTATCCATTCTTTTATGGACTGGTTCAGATATAATCTCCATGACTTTTCATAATCATAGGGGATAACCATAAAGCATGTATATTCTGTTCTCTACATTTTTTGGAATATTCAAGTTCAGAACTCCATTCTGTAGATCATTGACATGTTTTGAAGAACTGTATTTGCCAGTTAAGTATTATATGAATATTTTATACCTTTATGATCATATAATAAATCCCTTTTGCCTATTTGTATTTTTTCTAGAAATCCCTAAATATGTCTTCATTTTAACATTAGTTATTTAAATTCGTATTTTAATGCTTCATAGTTGGAGAATTTATAAACTCTTAAGCATACTTTTTGAAAAGGCATAATTTTATAATTAAGAGTCCTGCTTAGACCTAGTAAAATCAATAGCTTTTCCTTTGAGTTGAGTTACACTGTTGTTGTCTAGTTAAAGTCATCTTTTAGAAAAAAGAGTTGACATCCATGCTTGCCAAATTATCCATATGCACACATAAACACACATAGCATATTTACACATAAATACTGAGAATTGACTCAGTGATATAACATATTTGCAAATATTCTTCAAAAGTATAATTTGTACATCTGCCTTGATGTAGTAAATGAATTAATTCCTCATCTCAGTTAACCTGGATTAAGTAACGAAGAGTCACAGGGACATAGAAGGGAAGAATGTAGATGTGGACATTCCTAAACGGAGTGTTAAAAAATTCAATACAGGAAAATTAATGATGAGAACTAACCTACCTAGTTTATAGGTTTATTTTTGTTTACTGTTTTACCCATTTCAGAAATAAGGAGCAGAATTATGTTATTATTACTATCGGTGCTTACGTAACAGTCTCCTTTAAAGAAAATGAGAAATTTAGTGGAAAATAAAGTTCCAAAAGTGTAGAAATAACTTAATTTCACAGTAATTGAATTAGATATCAATAAAAAAAATACGAGACTTTTTTTCTGAATATTCCTTTTCAAGTCCTAGGGCTTTGCTATATATTAAATTCTGGTCAAGCTCCAAAATGTTTACGTAATATTTTATGACATTTTATGTTGAGAAATATAATTAAGGGTGTCATCATTTATACACATTAATTCATAAATTCAATTTTCCTGTTCAACTCACTGAAGGAGCAATAACATCTTTTCTCCTGAATATACAGACTACTGAGTCCTAGATTAAAAAATCTATATTTAGTTAGCTTTTTTGCATTTCATTTCCTGTAAGTCTAAGGAAATGAATACTTAAATAAATGAGGTTTTAGCATAGTTGTTTAAGTGTTTGTTCCTTTTTCCTGCTGTGGTTACAAGAGTCATATTAAATTTCATTTTAAAGTGGATACTTTAAGTGGCTTTAATTTTTATAAACTGCGAAATTGGTAATTTTAAGGAACATTTAAGGTAGGCATAGTTACAAGGATACATTTTTTTGCAATTCTCTTGGAGATAAGGATGAAAGGTATTTTAAACAGGGAAAATAACATTTTTTAGGCTTTTACTTTTTAAAATGTGTTGTGAGGCAACTGTGGCAAAATTAACTCCACTGTTTTAAATTCAACTATCAATTACAATAAAGTAGGATTAAATACAAAAGAAATGTTTTATTCTTACTGTATTGTTTCTGATAATTTTTTATTTTTGTTGGAAATATACATTTTTTCTTTAATATAAAAAACTACTAATTAAAACATAGCATGATTTTTTATATAGGAAATATGCTTGATTTTAATGATTAGTGGGACTTTAAAAGAACAGTTTATGGGGAAAATGAGAGCCTCTTTGAATTGATATCATTATTTATAGCAGTTGATAAAAAGATAAGTAATAACACTATAACTTCTAAAATCAAGTCATAGACTGCAAAATAGACATGCTTCATCAATGTTACAAGAGAGTAGCAAAACTTGTCAAAGACCTAAGTACAGCTCCAAGAACTGGAAGTAAAAAAAGAACTATTTAGACCTTTGTTACTGATTTCAATTTAGAGATCTTTGGCAAATATTGAAATGATCAGACATCATTCATAATGTTCCAAATACTAATTAAATGTAATAAAGATTCACTGATTCATCAAAATCACTGCAAGAAAATTTGATAAATATAGCAGTGTAAAGACAAATATACTCCTCTCTACTATCCTTGAAACTCTCTAAAACTGATGAAAATAAAGAAGTCTGTATTAATGAAGCAGAGAAAGTCAGAATTCCAAACCACAAACTATGAAGAAAAATAACCCAGTACTATGAATTTGGAAAATATGAAGAGGATGTTGACAACACACGAGTATATGTAACTTAATAGAGTTCAGTACACATTTTACTAGAAGTAGTTAACTAGTTTACTAGAAGTGGTTACACCTTGAAGGCTCCATCTACCAATTTTGGTAAAAGTGAATGTATCTAGTGGTGAGGGTATGCCATAAAAATAAAAAAAAAAAGTGTGTGTTGAAGGGAGATATGTCATGGAGATTCAGTTATATATTAATTTGTTAGATAATGAGTGAACCTAAAGATGAAATTATATCAACATTGCATTAGTATTTTCCACAGCCTAGTCCTTTAGATGACAGCTTTTTGTGGTAAGGCAGCACAAAAGGAGAAGCAGCAGTGACTGCCAGATCATCACAATTGAATCCCTTCAATAATCACACTAACTCACTAATCACTAGAAACTAAGGAGAGAGCTCCTTTGGGGGCAATAGGTCATCTGGGGAGATGTTTAAGAAATTTAATATCAAAAATTAAAATTACAGTTTTTTCTAGTTCTTTCTGTCATTTTTCCTATTGAGTTGATTGCTAATCATAAGTAAACCATCATGGAACTGGAGCTCATGAACATAAGAAAAATGGAGAGGAATATATGCAAAAGATAGATAAAACTATCACAAAGGGAATTGCCTAAAGAATCTGCTGAGATTAGACAAATCATGCTCCATGGTTTCAAAGCAAGGACAGATAGAATGATAACCACAAAATGAGTTAAAGGAGAGATATTAAGAAGAGATATAAATTTAGGTAGAATATAAGCTTGAAAAAAGATATAGTTGCAGCAGTGGTCGATAATTACCATTTTATTCAGATGACTGTAAACTTGGAATACCACATGAGATCTAGTGGAAAAATACTAATACAAGCAGCAAAAGAAGTCATGAAGGTTTCTGAATAAAAGGTGATAAATAACCTATCATTTTTATATGTAACAGCATCAATCATTGAAAATACATAATGAAAGAAAAATATCCATTTACAATAGGAACAGAAAATGAAAGGCCTATGGCTAAGACTAAGAATGGTGAACTATTTATATAAAAGAACTTTAAAGTATTTGTGAGACATTAAAATACCTTGATCAAATGAAATAATATAATATCCTTTGGGAAGAATTAAAGTGTAAAGATGTTACTTCTCCCTAAAATAATCTATAAATTTCAGGTAATCCCAAAAAACAATACCTATAGAATACTGATATTTAGTCAGGTTGATACTAAGGTAGGTGATGAACCAGAAAATATGATCAGGTGAATTTAAAAACAACAACAACAACAACAACAAAAAAAAAACAAGGAAGAACTTATTCTATTAGATGTTTAAATTTTAAGCCAATTGTTAATTAATGTCTTGGTATAGATTAATGAATAAATCAAACAAGCAATAGAATACAAGAGAAAATACTAACCAAGTGCCAGATGCTAATTAAAATGTAAAATATTATATGTCAAACTAATTAATGGTAAAATATAATTATTGAGTAAATGTGCTAAACCTGGAAGTCATATTGTGAAAAAGTAAAGTTGGATCTATTCTTCACATCTTCTTTTTCTGCTTTATTGTTGCATCTAGCACTAGTGAGCAGTTGGAGTGAAGAAGAGACAGTGAAAGGTTAAGAAAAAGAGACACAAATAAGAGAAAAATGCAGTTGGGGCCAGGGGACTGCAGCCTCCATTGAACTCCTTTTATTGTCTTACAAATAAGAAAAGATCAACCATAGCTTCCACAGTCTGTGAGTCTCACACCCAAGAATTTAGCTCAGGGCCTAATCTCCCATGCCTGTAAGCAGCCATTACTGAAGGTATTATCATGTACCTCTTAAGAGACAGAAACTTCCTCTTCCAAGGCTTACTGATAAGAATGTACTGAGGACAGATATTGTCACATCAATAGGTCATTTCACATGCAGGTTGCCAGAACCTGAAGCAAGAGGTCTAGCTCTTTGTACTCCGAGATTCCTCATCTGGCTCCCATGTGACTGTGCCTGGCTTAGGTTGTCCCTCCCTTAAGGAATCAGCCATCTTTTGGGGCTAAGTAGGTATACATACAGTAAGCATAATATTGAAGTAATGATCTATCTTTATGGAAAGGTGCATGAGGGCAGACAGGCAGGCAGTGTGACGACACTTTATTATTATTATTATTATACTATTAGTTTCAGGAGTACAAAACAACATAATGATTACACATTTACATACCTCATAAAGTTATAGCCCAACTAGTCTACCACCCATTTGACACCATACACAGTTATTATAATGCAATTGACTACATTCCTTATGCTGTACTTTACATCTGCTGTTCATATATTTGTTTGTTTGTTTTTAATTATGGTTGACATTCAATATTATTTTATATTAATTTCAGATGTACAGCACAGTGGTTAGGCATTTATAGAATTTAAGAAGTTATAGTCACAGGGATGTGAAACACAATATGGGGAATATAGTTAATAATGCTGTAAGAACCATTGTTCAAATCTTGAAAAACAATAAATTTTAAATTGAACCAATATTTAATGTGTTAAGACAAAATAATTTAGAAATTCTTTTAGACGTTATAAATATTTCCAACTCATCAAGCAGTTATATAAAGACTGCCTACAGATAAAATCCTACAAACCAATGTGAACAAGACTAAAAACAAAATAGAGAATATGGGGATAAGATAGTTCATAAAATGGGCTCTTCAACATACGAAAAGATGTTTGACCTCTCTTATAATATAAGAAAGGCAAGATGAACTTTTACTGATATCTAACTTTTCGCCTGTCAGGGAAAATTTTCACCTGAGAGAATGCAGAATTAGTGCCATTGTCCAGTGCTTAGATTAGCCGAAAGAGCTCATTGATCCTTCCTTGTCACATTATAGCCTGCCTCTCTGCCTCCATGCACCTCTGCGTAAAGACAGATCATAACTTCAATATTATGCTTACTGCATATATCCCTGTTTGGCACCAAAGGATCGCCGGTCAGTCAGTGACAGGTAAGATCCCACGAGAGGGACAACCCAAGTCAGACGTGGTCACATGGGTGCCAGTGGGTGCTCGTGGATGCAAGTGAGTGCCATGGGAGAAATCAGGGAGAGGAGAAAAGGGGTGTAAACCCTTGCTTCAGGTTCTGGCAACCTGCCTGTGAAATGACCTATTGATACGATAATATTCTTATCAATAAGCCTTGACAGAGGAAGCTTCTCTCTCTTAAGACATGCATGACAATAACTTCATGGGGCCTCTGGTAATGGCAGTTTGCAGGCAGGCATGGGAAATTAGGCCTGGAAGTTAATTCTTCGGTGTGAGGCTCACAGACCCAGGAAGCTACACTGATCCCTTCCCAGTTGTAAGATAATAAAAGAAGCAGTCAAGGCCCACTTCGGGGCTCCAGTCCATGAGGCTGAAATCCCCTGGCCCAGCTGTATTTTTCTCTCTTATACCTTGTATCTTTATTTCTTAACTCTTTGACGTCCCTTCTCCACTCCCACCTGCTCAGTCATACAGGATGCAACAGTTCCTCTTGTTTCCTGAAACTATACCAAGCAGAACTGTGAACAAGGCCAGTCTAGTTACCTGGATGACAAGAAATCATGGCCCAGTTGGCCAGTCCACTGCTGTTTTCCAAGACATAAACCAGCAAATACCAATAAACAGAGTTCCCTTCTGTCTTGTTGCTGACTACAGGTTTAGGAGGGAACCCCAGATTAGCTGAATAGCTGAATCCAACCTAAATTGCAGATCCAAAGTATCACTAAATAATAAATGTCAGTATTTTAAAGCATTAATTTTTGTGCTGGCTTGTTATACAGCAATATGCAACTGATTCATAGTTATAATGTACTTAAAGGAAATAGAATATTATCAATTCCTTGGATCTCCAAAGTTACAACCTTAATATTCCAAAGTCAGGACGTATGTTGTGGGAAGAGTCGAAAGCATGGGTTTTGGAGACAAGAGAACTAGATTCTAGGTCAAGATTTGCCACTTACTGGCTGTATGGAATTTATTAAATGTCTAATCTTTTAAAGCTTCAATTTTATAAACATTAAAAGCTATGAAATAATAATAATATGCTTTATATCATATTTTAGGGAGCCCACACAAAGTCAGTTGCTCACTTCTTCCTGTACTGTAGGCACTCACAATAGACATTTCTGATTTTGTTTTTTTAATATTAATTTACTGTCATGCTTACTGGCTTGTGGCTTGTAGAATGCATCTTCCCCATTTCAAAAGAGGGAGATTGTTTTCCAATATCCAGTCTTGGTACAGCCTTTATGATTTCTCAGAGAGTACTATTATGCCATAATTATTGAATTTGTGTTTGCTTTTTCTCTTTTATTTCTCTTGACTAAGATGAATAGATTCTTTTACTACATTTTTCTCTTTAGTATTAGGCTTCAGTTTTCTAAAACCTAATTTTGTTCCAATATTTCCAGTCTTGTGATCAATTCTGAAAAAGAACAGAAGTAGGTTACTAAAAAACTATATAGCTCAGAGCCATTAGTAACTAACCTTAAACATATGAGTACAAAGCTGGAAGATTCTTCATTTTCTACTTTCTCCCAACATTTAAATCTTCCATCTGTCCCTAGAGGGGTGAAGTTTTGAATTTCCTTTCCCTCTACTTGATACATTTCTCTGCCTCCACCTCCTTCTCCACATGTTGCTATTTTCTTCCTTTATGAAGAATGCTTCTCCATTGTTTATTGCTTTGGTATTTCCTGCCAATGGTTTCTCTGTGGGCCAAGTCATACACTGTTATATAACTCCATGGTCCATATTAGTTTTCCTTCTTTTATATTACTCAGTATTAAGTGAAGTTTTATGAATTGAGATTCTCTTCCACTTACTAACACAACGTTTATTTATTTACTAATTTTTAGTTTTTAATATTTGGGCTCTCTCCATCTTCTCTGATAATATGAAAGAAAAAATACTATAAAGAATAATTTGGGGGCCGGCCAAGTTGCGTGGTGGTTAAACCCTGGCTTGGGAAGCCAGCGGCCCCGTTTTGGTCCCATATGTGAGGGCTAGTGACACTGCCCTCAAAAAAAAAAAATAAAATAAAATAATTTGGGAATTTCTAAAAGTTTATTATGAACCTCCTTTAATGGATAAGTAAATATTGGGTTGTCAGAAAAGTCATGACTCATGCTTGCAACAGATGGCACTAGTTCATTTTTGGAAGTACTAGAGTTATTCGCATCTATGTTATTGCTATGTCATTTGACAGCTGACAGTTGTAGCTTCGTTCTAAAAAAAAAAAATAATTGAGTGATTTAGTTGAGTTTTGGATATTTTATAACAAGTTGAAGATGGAAGACCAAACTGTGAATTTTCACCATATTTTACTGTTGTACTTCCATAAAGGGAAGAAACCGTGTCTAACTTGTGAAAAGTTGCATAAAATTTATGGTGACAATGCTCTACAAGAACATCAGTGCCAACGATGGTTCATGAAATTCTGTGCTAGTGATTTTGATCTCAACAATGCTCCTCGGTCAGAGAGGCCCACTAAGGTTGATGACGAGAAAATAAAGGCATTGATCGAGTCAAACCCATGTTACATGACACGAGAGATTGCAGAAACATTGACCATCCATCATTCAAGTGTTCATGACCACCTGAAGAAGCTGGAATAGGTAAAAAAAGCTCGATATTTGGGTTCCGCATGAGCTCAAAGAAGTTCATTTGATGACGTGCATAAACATCTGCAATATGCTCATTAAAAGTGAAGAAAACAATCCTTCTTTGAAGTGACTGATAACGGGATGAGAAGTGGATTGTTTACAACAATGTGGTGCGCAAACGGTCTTGGTCCCGACCTGATGATTCGCCTCAAAAGACATCGAAAGCAGATATTCATCAGAGTAAGGTTATGCTCTCAGTGTGGTGGGATCTTAAAGGTGTCGTGTTTTTCAAGCTCTTACCAAGGAACCAAAAAGTCAATTTGAATGTGTACTGTTGGCAATTGGACAGTTTGAACAAATCCATCATCCAGAAACGTCCAGAGCTTGTTAATTATAAAGGAGTTGTGTTCCATCGCAACTACATAAAACCACACACAAGTTTGATCACCCATCAAAAATTATTGGAGCTTGGATGGGATGTATTTCCACACCCACAATACTTACCTGACCTTGTGCCATCAGATTTCCACTTGTCCTGCTTTCTTCAAAACTCCTTGCGTGATATAACATTCAATTCAGATGAAGCTGTAAATCAGCCCTTGCTCAGTTTCTCGTAAATAAAGACAGGTCCTTCTATGAATGACGAATTATGAAGTTCACTGAAATGGGCAAAAGGCTATTGAACAAAACTGGCAATATATCATTGATTGATCTTTGTTCTTTATATAAATAAATGAAATTTGAAAAACATAGACAAAATACATCATGACTTTCCGATGACCCAGTAGAAATCTGTCTTTAATAACAGCTCTAGTTTACTTTGGAAGAAGGGTTGTTACCTTTAGAAATAATTTCTAACTATACACATTTCAATCTATCATCTGTCTAGCTATTGTGTGATAACTGTGCTCAAAGCCTTTGAGATAACTTCTTGATCCTTCAGACTAGTCTGCCTTTATTTACATGCAGATTACCTCTCATAAGGAAATCAAATTAATATAAAATATAAAACTTTGATATCCCTTTGAAATGATTGCTATGGCAAATTCCTTGTTTCTTTTTGGCTTATTTTTTAACACACTCAAATTTGAAAATTGTAATTCATTAACTACCCACTCCTCATGTGATTATTATCTCATTCAGTTTCTATAGTCTCTAAGCTATTACCAGATAAATACAACCAATTATCACCAATTCATTTCAGCTTGCCATAACTTTCAAAATGTGAAGAGTGCAGAATATAGAAAGGAAATTATTAGAATTTATAAAATACTATTTTTCTTCTTTTCAATTTTTATGCATTTGCTCTTAATTATGAAAATACTATTAGCTCTATTGGTTAAGGGCATTGATATTTACTGATATAAATAAAATAGTTTTGGTTGAAAAAGTTGATAAAATGAAGGTTATATATATTAGGCTAAATAAAGTGAAATGGGGGATTTATATAAACAATGTACATAGTATGCTTTGGATAATGATCCCCAAATTTAAAAAATGTGACTAGAGAACAAACTATGTAGATTGCAAGATCCTCTTTCTTGATGATTCCTCCCCACTTCCCCACACACATACAAAAATTAAATAATCCACTTGATGTGCTAAATTGTAAAATTACACCTGTAAATCATTAGTTCAGATAATGTTGTTCAATATAAAATATAATCAGAATCGTACTTTAGTTAATACCTTTGCCTTATATCAATATTCACACTTGGAACATCGTGTGGGATTCATATATTTGCTGAATTTTTATAAAGTCACACGATTTTAAATCTAGAGCGTATCCTAGAGATCATCTGATATAAACCTCTCATATTATGAATAAATAAAATATGTCCAAAATTTATTAAATAATTCCCTGAAGGTAGTTATGGTAGACAGACAGATAGTTATGGGTTGAATCCAAATTCTTTAAACAAAGTCTATATTGTTTTTAACTTAATAAATTAAATTAAATCCTCAAGACATTAAATGTCCTTTTTTTCTTTAGTAGACAAGATACCAGTTTTCAAATGTTCAAATACCATACATTCACTATTGTTTCTAACAAATGAAGAATACATTGTATATGAACTATACTGAAATCCTTATTGGAACATCTCTGGAAAGGATATTTGAGATCTTTCACAGGTGCAAATTACATGGGTCATTGGTGCCATTAAATATCTCAAATGCTTATGTTTTAAAAATAATAAGGTGGATTCATGATAAAAAGAATATCAGTCTTTTCAAATGATATGTTCAGATACTCACAGGGTTACACTTAGTTTGTTATTATATATAGGGCAAATTCTGAAAAGGAGAAAGGAAAACTACAGGTTTGCAGGCCTCAGTCCTCCTTCCTAATGGAGGTGGAATATAATAATAATGTTACATATGTTCATTTCTGTGAACTGAATGATAGATGCTTCTGCATATTTTACATGAGATTATGATATCTAAAAATATCTATTCAGAGTATTCATCCATAAGCAACGCTATAAAACTACATGATGTATTGATCCTGTGTTAAGACTGTCATAAGAAATATTTTCCTGGGCTTGTGAAGGATCTGATGTCTTTAGGAGGTAATGGGACGTTGCTTTAAGGAAGACACATTTTTAAAAATCATGTGATGGATTAAGGAGGCAAAAGCATTAAGATAAGATACAAAGGATATACTGAATAAGAGACCAAGGATATATTATAGCTGGAGAAGTGATGGCTTGTATTTGGCAAAAGAATAGAGAAAAAGGTATGCTTAGAAAATTGAGAAAGCTTCACTTCATCTTTTAAATCAAATGCAGCTCAGAAGTTAGCATAGAAAATTAGATGCAGTTGCTTTTTCCTGAATTGTTCATTTTTCCCTGTAAGCATGTACCAATGCAAAATTATCTTATTTAAATTGAAATATTTTAATATATTGAATTATAACTAGTATAATTGAAATATAAAATATCTCAAACCTGTTTATTCAATGCAATTGTTGCCATAGGAACAAGGAAAAATAGTTAATTAATGCACACTTTGTGTGTGAATGAATAATAAGTACATTTACTTTAATATTTTATATGAACTTTTATTAATATATCAGAAAAATCAGTAGAAAACTAAGAACAGGTTATTTCCTTCAGTTCTTTCTTGGGCTTTTGACATTGTGCTTTTTCTTTTATTTATTTATTTTTTTAAAAGTTTGTATTGCGGAATTGGGGAAGGGGAACAGCCAAGTTGTCCTTCAGTCTTAGTTATGGAGGGTGCAGCTAGCTCAGCCCCAAGTCCAGTCGCCATCCAGCCGCCATTCGGCAGCTGGCCGCTGCTCAGCTCAAGGTGGCACATTCAATCTTAGTTGTGAGGGGCGTAGCCCACCATCCCATGCAGGAGTTCATCTGACAACCTTGTTAGCACATGCTCTCACCAGCTGAGCCATCCTGCCACCTGTTGGCAGCTCAGCGGCAGCTCAGCTTGGGCGCATCTTACTGGCCCATGTGGGAATTCAACTGAAGACTCTGTTGCTCAGAGCTCGCGCTCTTAACCAACGAACAGATGTCTTCCATTATTGATCCTCAGCAATTATAATTTTTTGAACAGTGAACAGATACGTGTGAAATAGTTGTATAGAGCACAGAAGGGGGAACAGGCAGGAGTTTTTCACATAGACTGCCAAACCTCAACAGTTTTCATCTTGGGCAACTGGGCCTGTGTTTTCTATACCTTAAAATTTATTTGGAATCCTAAGTAAGGGTATCACTGTCATACCCATTTCTAGTCAGTGTTGATCATAGTTAATGATTTTTGTAATCCCTTTCATTAATATCAAATTACAGAAGCTAACAGTGTTCTGAGACAGAAAAGAACCAGTGAGCAAACTGGAAAACAGCCCGTAACACAAAGAGTAAGTGGAAGACCAGAAAAATCTTAACATACAAGTATGCACACACATGTTTGGACTGCCAGATTCAGTGTTAAGTATTCAAGGACAAGGTCATTGCTAACATGTTCATAATTACTCATTCTTCTAAAATTATTTGATGTTTTTGTTTTTCTTTTTCTGTGTTAAAATATTAATGAACATTTAAAATAAGAGATTTATCTATTTATGTTACCATTCTTAAATCAATTTAGTATGATGCTATTCTCCATGTGCATATCATATATGTAAATATTTTAGGTAAAAATCTTGAGTCATTATGAAGGCTAAATCACTAATAAAATACTTCTCACTCATCTCTTGTTCAGAAAAGAAAAGAAATAGCCTTTTTTTTTTTTTTTTTTTTTACTATTTTATATTTTCCTTGCTCTAGTCTTCCTTCCTATGAATAAATACTTTAGGATCTTTTTATATGTTAAAATCATATTAGGCCCTTTTAATATTAATTAATGCTACTAATATCCACAAGTAAAATAATCTGTTCATATTTCACAAAAATATTTGAATTCTTTCAAGTATTAGGCATTCCTTTCAGTAAAACACACTACTGTTCTTAGCTTCCTAGACTTTAGGTGATCTTTGTCACATAAGGGGTTCTGGGAAATAATCTTTGAACCTATTGGATAAGCCCTCTCCATGCACCTTCTTTTAATGATTAGTGATTATCTATAATTAGCACTAGCTAGGTGACGAGCTCACCCTTCAGCAGGCGATTGCATATGCATAGACATTATGACCACAGTATTTCAAAATATTCTATTTCCATCTTTCTACCTCTTTCATTCATTGGCCTATTTCCTTTGATTTCCTCGTTATATTGGAAACTCTTACCTAGAAACTAAATTATTGTCCCTAATAAACATAGAATATGGAAAACCTTTTATGCTTTTCTGTGAAGAAAGAGAGTGTGTTTTTAGGCAAATTAATTTTTGTGTGTATGTATCTCTAGGGAGCTTAGTAATACATTTGATGAGTACAACTACTTATAGAAATGAAAGACAGAAATGACCATTTATGTTATTCCTTCTCCTCATGAGAGTTTAGTACAAGCATGCTCTCTCTGGCTGTTCTTACAATAGTACAATAGTATTTTTTTTTAAGTTGCCTAACAAATTATAGCAATTCTTGTTACATAACATACATTTTATTTTAACAATTTTTCTGCGCAGTTCTTTAGTGAAATATGAGGTCTGACAATTAAGTGTGCGAACTCATCCTAGAAAAACCATTACATACCTCATTGCTGAATATCACTATGGTCACTTTCAAAGTACTCCCCTTGGGAAGTTATACACTGAGCCAGTACCTGGTTCGCCCTTCAAAGCAATTTTGGAACTCTTTTTCTGGAATGGCCATCTGAGCTGTTGTTGTATTACCCTTGATGTCCTGAATGTCATTAAAATGTCTTCCTTTCAATATTTTCTTTATCAGGTAAAGAAAAAAGTCATTGGAGGCCAGATCAAGTGAGTAGGTAGGGTATTCCAATACAGTTTTTTGTTTACTGGCTAAAAACTCCCTCACAGACAGCGCTATGTGAGCTGGTGCATTGTTGAGATGCAAGAGCCATGAATTGTTGGGGAAAAGTTCAGGTTGTCTTTTTCACGCAGCCTTTTCAGCACTTCCAAATAGCAAACTTGCTTAACTTTTATCCAGTTGGTACAACTTTATAGTGAATAATCCCTCTGATATCAAAAAAGGTTAGCAACGTCATTGCAACAAGTTTGCGAACTTAATTATCCTACCACGTATTTTATATTTGGAGAGTCAGTACTAAGTAGGCAAGCAGCTGCTGAATACATCTCTACTTCTCCAGTGGTGAAATATCCAGGGGAAAATAGGTAAGAAAACTGGTAGATAGGAAGATGCTTAAGGAAGTGAAGATACCCTCAGAAACAATATTGTGGAATGGAAATATGAAGAGGGAAGATGTTTAGCCTGACAATTAGAGCCTTTTATTTTTATTTTTCCAGTCTTGTTGGATGTCATTGTGATTATCCTGTGTGTTGAAAATTTTAAGGGAGAAACATGATACCTCTTTCAAAATTCAGGACTAATTAAGAGATCTATATAATTTAATCATACTTTTATTACTTAAAAAGTGATTGAAAAGTGTAGCTTTAGATCTGTGACCAAAATAGCTCACTGATAATTTATCCCAGAATAAAATGAATTTAGCCACCTAGTCACAGACCACTCTGAACAATTCCAGTCCTCCTGCCACCTTCCTGACGGAGTAGAATCTGCATCCCTAAACTTACCACATATGTGAAAACTAAGTAGAATATACTCTCTTTGAAGGGAGACAGGTTAAAATAGTAATGGTGGTGGGAACAATAATAATGATGACAATGACAGTGATGAAAAGGGGGTGGAGGGGGTGAGCGGAGAGATGGAGATGGAGAGAGAGAGAGAGAGAGAGAGAGAGAGAAAGATAGATTAAAGGAAGGAAAAGGGCTGCTTTCTTTTCCCCATACCCTTCATTTACATATACATTCACAAGTCATCCTCCCAACCTTAGGGAAGAGTAAGAAAAAGGATAGAAAGAGACAAGGAAGGTTTTACTAGTCTTTCTTCTGCAAATGTGAGGTCAGGAAAAAAGATCTCTGCCCCATCCTCTGGATTTATCTATTAATAATTACATCATATGACATTTGAACACAGAATGTTAACTGAATTAAATAGCTCATAAAAATGTTTCATAAATATTCTCTGGGGATTTGATAATAAAATGGTATATATAGATACCTCCTCTAAATATTGAGATAAGACAATTTGCAAACTCTGAATTTAAGATTTCATAATGACACCATAAAAAGGGTAGACAGAAAAAGTTTTAACAAATTTATAAAGTTACAAAATGGAGCTATCACCTGGGGTCATATAAAATGTCATAAAGAGACAGTGCCTTATAAGGAAGGTCACTTACCACTTTTGAAAGTTTAGCCTTCAACTTTGCAGGTGCATGAAGTAATTTAACATTTTAGCTCCTAAAATTGATACTATCTTAGGGTTGAATTTGTAGCCCAATTCACAAGAGCTTGATATGTAAAGAATCTCAATATGAGAAACTGGGAATCTACAAAACAATCTGAAATATTAGTAGTCACTGATAATCAGTGAGATCCTCTTTGTGTTTAATCTAAAGAAATGATCCTACCTCATAAATTAGTTGTAAATTTAAGAAGGTCATCCATATAAGTCAACTTTATTACCTGGTCCACAATGAAAAATCAATATATGTTAATTGCTATTTAGTTATACCTAGCACTTATTAACAATTACATTCTAAGACTGGTTAGAAAAAGAAGAATCAGATGAACTTAGAGTCTAGATTCTTAAGCCAGGTTTTTTTTGTATCTAACTTGATTATAAATCCATCAGTATTGGATTCTTGTATTTCCTGATATGACATGCTGTCCCTAGGGCACAGTCAAGATAACTCAACTAATTTCTTGGCTTTTTTAAAGCTATCCCTCTTTTATCAATTTACTATTTTTTCAGGTAAATGGCTGATTAGATTTTGACTGTTTTATTTGAAATCACATAAAATTTTCCAGGAAATATAATTTAGTCAATATAATGGGAGTTTGGCAAGAAGGAACAACATATATATTTATATATTTATATAGCTATATAGCTATCTATCTATCTATCTATCTATCTATCTATCTATCTATATCTATACCTATATCTATATCTATCTATCTATCTATCTATCTATCTATCTATCTCTATACCTATATCTATATCTATATCTATCTATCTATCTATCTATCTATCTATCTATCTATCTATCTATATATATAAAATTTCACTGACGTTTTATTCCTCTGAATATGAATTTTATCTAGTAAATGAGAATTTAACTTAAATCTGCCCTGAGATATTAATGAATTGTCAATTTCTTGTTGAATGTTCTACTCATTTTCATTCTTGTTTATAATTTCATGTCAGCCAGTTAAAATTTAATACATACCAGATTTTTAATATACAGAAGTGATCATAATGCAATTGATGCACCATGTGACTCACAGTTCAGATTATCTGGCTTGAAATGTTAGCTGTGCCTCTTGACTAACTAGTTTGTTCAAAGCACTTACATGTATCTACCAGGTCTCTTTTTCCCTCTTCTGCAAAACAGCAGTTACTTATAGTGTCATTGAGAGAGTTACATGAGATAATATACGTGATATGCTTAACAAGAATGTGTGTGTGTGTATAATTAAAATTATGAAATGCTGTAGAATTTTGCTTTATTCATAATTTGAAATTTATGAATAAATTTATGAATAAAATTTTTGATTAAGTTGAGCAGACAATACTCTTTCACTTAAAATTTTTCATACGATTGGTTAAATGTAAAACTATGTATAATGAGGCAAACATGAAAGGTAGTTTAAAAACTGATACTTATTTTAAATTAATATTTTTATTGAAATAGTCCTAGTTTAATTCAATATCAGTCCAATGGAGAAAGACCAACTTTATAAACTACATGAATTTCTTTCTTTAAAAAAACAGTTTTAACATATCCCCTGATTTTAGTTTAGGCAGAGGATAAAAATAGACTTACTGATGATAATGATGGAGACAAGACACGTAAGAATTCTGCTTTCTTCTCTCCTAAATAAAAAAAAAATTGTATGATTGTAAAACTAAACAAAAACTAAACACTTTTGAGAAAACAGAATTTCATACCTAATTTTTTTCCAACTTTTTTTTTTCTTTTTTTTTTTTAGCTGAGCCATCCTGCTGCCTGTTGGCAGCTTAACGGCAGCTCAGCTCAAGCTAGGCATCGAACTGCTGTTGCTCAGAGCTCAGCTCGCACTCTTGAGTGAGCTCTTAACCAACGGAGCCACTGGGCCCGGCCCTTCCCAACAACTTTTATAGAAAACAAATACACATCTATATTCATATGTACTGCAAAGAAAACTTAACTGTGTCTAGCATTTTAATAATTTTCAGTTATAATTTTATTTATTCAGATTTTTAAATATGAAACATTTTTAAACCTTTCCTACAATATTTTGCTTATCATTCTTACTGCACCAATCCTGGTTCAGTGTAAGCAGCAGAAGCTGTATTTGATATTTTAAGTTGAAACAGATTAGATACAGGGAATCTAATGCTTAGGAAATTGTTGGAAGGTGTGGCAGAGTAGGAGTCAAAGGACCATCAGAACCACAGGCCCTGGTGAAACTTGAATTTAATTCTTTAGCTTTCAACTTTATTATGCCATCACAATTTTCTGTGAATCTGGTGATGGTTTTGGAAAGCTGCAACATTCTCTAGACATTTGGGTCTCCATGACTACACTTTCTGTAGAGAAACAGGAATGTAGGCAGAAAGAGAACCTTTAATGACTTTCATTGAAATCATGCATGAAATTCTGTATTCAATTGTAGAATGAAAGTTGCTTCCAAAACCCAGACAGCAAGGGCATGGAAAACAGGGCTTTTAGCTTCCAGACTTTACAGTACAGGAACGAGTATGGAAGGAGGTGGTAATAGAGCAAACAATCCACAGGAAATGCCACACATGCTTTCAGTATTGTACATGTTATAGAGCTACAAAGGATATGAAGAGATTTTCAGTGGGGTAATACACATGATTACATCTGTTAGGGATGTCTTAGAGTAGATTACCAGGTCCCGGATTTTAATTATTTCCTGCAATAATTCAGATGACAGACAAGGTTTACCTGTGTGACATATTCTAATAATAGAGCTCAAAATTATATTTGATTTAATACATAACATCTTAACTTTCATTTGTTTTCTTTCTCTGAAGACAATATAACAGAATGCAAGGGACAGGAATCTCATTATGTTTCATCCTTAATCTGATCACTTTTGTGAAACAAATCATTCATAAACAGTGGTAGTTTGCTGTTAATAAAATATTTACACATTTTTGTTAATAATAAAATATATCTTACATAATGCAGGGCTGGTTAATTTTTTTTAATTAATTAATTTATATATTTTTTAATTAGCTTCAGGTGTACAACAAAGTGCACTAGTTATACTTTTTACCCCTCAAAGTGACAACCCCCCTTCCCCAATTCTCCATCCGCCAATTCTCCCCCCCATATCATACTATCTATTACAATCCTTTGACTCCCTTCCACCGTATAATCCACATCCCGTGACTATCTATATATTCAATTACACTTGGCATACAATATTATACAACATCAATTTCAGGTATACAGTGCAGTGATCAAGCCTCTGTTCCATCCATGAAGTGGTCTCCCTAACAAAACATGTGACTGGTTAATTTTTAAGAACCTCAGACGCAGATGAACCGTTTGGTATTTCTAAACAATAAATCACGAAAATTCCCTAATGTAGCCTAATGTTTCAAAATTGATCTCTAGAATTTATTCTCAAAATATAGACCAAAGACCAGAGATATGCTTCAAATGTATTAAAGTCTACAAGTTCTTTCTTTGTTTCTTATGGCCAAATAGCAAGCAGTTTACCTGACTTTCATTTTATATATATGTAAGAACTATTTATTAGTGACTTACTGGACTTGCAAGTTATTATAATTTCTCGGTGTGTGGAGAATCTATTCCATTAGCTTTCTGTACTTCTCATCTTGAAGATCACAAATGGCTGGTGATATCTAAAAACCTTATAGGAAAATTAATATAGGTTAGTGCACCATGCACCCTTTTAGCTGCTTTGAACTTTTAAAATATCTTCAAACATGCACATTATTACTTTTCACCTTTTCTGAATCAGATCTATCCTTTCTTATAAAAAAGCAACTTGAGTTATATTATATAAATGGAATAATTTACTTTCATAGATTATCCTAGAAAAGTATTTCCCAACATGCGTTTTATTATAATTAATGCCTAGGGATAATTTTTAAATACTTATGTTACCAAACTAAAGAGGGTTCATTTGCCTGCACACATCAAAACCAAAGGAGACACAGACAGGGGTTTGCAGCAAAGAAAGTAAAGGTTTATTTAAGGAAGTAGCACCAAACCCAGAGACAGGCACAGGTGGGCTAGTGCTCAAAGACCTGGTTCCCGGATGGGGTATAGGTTACAGATTATATAGGGAAAAATCATAAGGCACCATAGGTTAGGGGTTCGGGGTCATGTTGAGAGCTGATTGGTAGGAGATGAGGTAAGGGTAATGAATCATTTTTCAGATCTTGGGGACAGTTCTAAGGTCTTTTTCAGAGTTCCTCTCTGCTTTCATGGGAAAGTAGCAGGGGATCCTTTCAAATTTAGGGCTCAGGAGCTGAAACACAACTTAGGTCAAGATGCTATCTTTAGCTGCCAGAGGTCTGGACCTTGTGACCATTAGTCATATCTGGGCTATTGTTTTTTGCTGCCTTGGATTGCTGATTATCCTGGGGAAAAGGCTAGGTCTCTGAGGGGCATACTGAGAGAAAGAGAGGAAGAGAACAAGAGAAAGAGATGATTTCTAGAGAGATCTAGGGTTTCAAACTAAATTTCATCAGTCATAAGCACCCTCAGTTTCACTTACTTAAAAAAAGTTTCTGTGGTTAAATGACAGTAGTATATCCTAATTTGAATAATTAAAGCAAGTTTCTCTACTGTGGACTATACAGAGTATACTAACATGCTAATAGGAATTATAAACCTCCAAGAAGTCTTTATTCTATTTAAAGTGAAGATAGTGTTTTAAAGTTTATATCATATTGTAATCTTTTGAAAAAATATATGAATATATCATAAGACTAATACCCAATGGGAAACAATTTTTGGAACTACTGACCAAGAATCTCAATCCCTGTGGAAACCTCTTCCTTCTACACCTTCACATCTCTTGTATTTGTAGATCTCCATTATTAGAATGAGGGAGTAAGAATTTTGGAGTAAATAATTTATTTTAGTTTTTACTTGTTTGGTTGTCTTTATTTTGGTTTTGTTTTAGTCTCCTCTTTTGGATGCATTTGAAATGATCTTATATTTGCCACACACACAAAAAAAAAGCTTTGTAAATCATTACATTAAAGTATTACTTTAATCTTCAAACCTACTATCTTCTGAATTACTTCTGAAGGGAACCAAAATTTTGCCACCCCAATGCTTCCCTTTGGGATATTGACTTGAAGCTATTTATTAAGAAACAAGACTCAGAAAGAATCTTTGAACCCCACCTCTCCACCCCCTTTCCTGATGAAAGTCAGATAGACAAACCTGCTTTTTAGGAAGGGAGCCTTGGCTTAATCACCTTAAGAACCTTTACCCTAGCATTAGTCAAGAAGACTCCAAGCTGGTTAGCTAGATACCCCGTGTCCCATTGTTTCTGAGGTGCCCAGCAAGAATGTTCCTACCATGTGTGTTCCCCTCTTTCTCAGCTACCTGTAAATTGCCCATCCTGACTTATGAAATCTAAGACCCCATCTCCCTCCTTCTCCTTTGTCCAAAAATGTCATACATGCTGAATGTTACCTCAGTCTGGTATTTTCATGCTTATGTGAATTCCCCATGAACATGTATTAAGATTTTGATTTTATCTTGTTAATCTGTCTCTCTTAATTTGATTATTAGTCTGCCTAGAAGAACTTAGGAGGTAGGAGGAAAATATTACTTTTCTTAGCCTTCACACTTCTCAGAAATTATTAGCAAGTATTAAGTAGTATGCTATTATAGTTAAAACAAATTTAGATAATGTTGAAGTTTCTATGATGAATATGGAGTGCAGAAAAACACTAAAGTAAGTAGAAACATACATATACACTCAAATGTTTACATGCATATATGAAAGAAAATTATAGGTTCAAATTAAATTAAAAGGGTATTTTCATGTTGTTTTTAGATCTTTTTTTTTTTCCCTGCAATCACCACCCTCCTTCAGATCTGCCCCACCCCAATCTTGATAGGAGATTATTTTGTACATGTTTAGAATTGTAGAAATGTAGATCTATCTTTCTGTTTTAATTTCCACTTATCTTGATATGCATCTAAATAGTCCACATTTAGATGTGGACTATTAAAAAGTGCCAATTCCTGACTTAAATAAAATTTATTTCTCACAATAATTATATTAGGTATGCTAGTCACATTTTCAGCTTCTACATGGTTTCCTGCCTGATAGAGTGACAGTCTTGATATAAATAAATCAATACAGCTCTGTTCAATTTAGAAGAAATTATATACTTATATTCCTCCTACCTTTTGTAGAGTGACCTTAGAAGCTTCATCCCTTAAAATCATTACTAAAGAAAGTTTTTTTTTGGCTTTGCTCATGAAATCTAATTCTTGATTTATTCGTTGCTAAGGTGGTTATAAATTTGAGATAACTTTTATAGTTTGTGAATTCAGATTCTTTTTATCCCTCCTCATTGGGTACATCAACTGAGAAACTCAGGTATTCCATCTGTCATTAAAGTGATGTCCGTAAGGAATAGAATCATGCTACTACATAAATTACAAAAAGAAAAAGAAAAACTTAAAAAGGGCTCTGCATTCCGTGCTCTTGCTTTAAAATCCTCACACATAACCATCTATGACATATACCTCTGAATTGTTTTAACAGAGGAAGGTCTCATATCTTAAGAAAGAAACTAATTTACAATTTTCAATACATGTTTACATGCACACTATAGATATTTGGAACTTTTCCCTTTCCTCACATAGAAAATAAATTCCTTTCAAAAGAAATGAAGCTTACCAAATATTTTAAATAGCTGTTTCTGAAAATGATTCATAATTAGCCAGGTCTTTTAATAATGTGTTAGATTATTAAAGGTCTATAGGAGATATTTTAGACTATATTTTCAGGATGGTTTTGACTTTCAAAATGCTTCACTTAGTCCACGGGTCGGCAAACTGCAGCTCACAAGCCACATGCAGCTCTTTGGGTATGTACATGTGGCTCTGAAGTAAAACTGAAAATGAAAATAAAAGTATCATAATTTCATTTATAAAATTTTTAAAGAATATTATTCACATAATGGTGACTTCATTTGTTTTATGGCTCTCAAATACTTTTTAAATTGTTGTGAGGGACAGGGTTGGCTTTTCCGTCTCAAAAGTTTGCCAACCCCTGACTTAGTCTATATGAATTGTTATGTCAATGGGTGAGCTGACCTATAAGGCAGCGTTTCTAGTCCTGTATATCCTGGACATTGTTTGCTCTGGCCTTTTCAGAAGCTTCTTCCTCTGGCCTCAGGTATTTTCCTTTACATGCATGCGCAGAACAGTTCTTTCCTCAAGACTTAGTGGGTACCCTTTGCAGGTCTCCAGAGCTTTCCCTCAGTGCTGCTGTCTTCTCTCCAGTCCTCTGCAAACTGTATGTAGTACCTTTCTTTTCAGACTCTCAGCTCAATCTCCTCAGAAAGCCTGTGTAAGCCTCCTGGGATTCCTCTCCTTGCAAGACATCCTGGAAACCCTCAAGGATGTAAACTTAGATAATCATAGGTTTCATAATGTTTGTTTCCCATCTCACAATGATCACTTTCCTTCATAGCCTCATGTGCAATGCCTTGAAAACCATATACTTCATATACTATGTTTCATATGCTATGTCTGATATTTGATTGTTTCAGGCAGGCAGATAAATTCAGTTCATATTACTACATCTTGATCAAAAACAAAAGTCTGAATAGACTTTAAAATTAATTTATATATTTATTTCAAATTAAAAATAAAATACATATATTCATGCAATATAATAATATATTTAGTCCTAAACATTTATTTTCAATATTTTTATTATAATTTAACTTCCTGCATTTGAAACTTATCTTAATTTATTTAGTGCAAAGTAGTAGTGGATTAACTAAGTTAATGGGAAGATGATTTTATTATAGTTCAAACAGTTAAATTTTTAGGCATGTAATATGCATTCTCTCTTAGTATGTTAAATAAAAAAAAAATTTCAGGGCTGATATAAATAAAACATTTGAGTGTTTGTACCGTACTAGTATATGCACATATAAAATTAAATGGTAACATCAATTAATATGTCTCTGTAAATACTACATCTTATTTGTGTGGTAGAAATAAAAAAAACCTGAATCTTTTTATTAAATATTTGACTCTTCATGAGATGTTATTTATTTATTTTTGGGGAAACCTCCTCCCTTACACTTTTGTTAAACTTATATATGTTTTATTCACAAAGTGCTCTGAGAACAGTAGATAGAAATAGTTTATATAATGAGTATAAATTTATTCTGCTAATTGCATGAATATTAAAAATATCTTAGTACAGTAAGTTAAATTTAAGTAAATTACATTGCAACTGAATATTCTAATGAGGTATAAAACAGTGAAAAACTTAGTGCCTGCACTTCTTTATACACCGTGGTATGTTTTTGCTATATGACATGTATTTTGCACAGCTGAGTACTATTACAGATGTTTGAAATCCTCAGAAGCCCTTAGCTACAGTAACAGAGCTAGTTGGAAACAGGATAAATTCTATCATGGGGAATTCTAAAAAAATAAGTTAAGCATAGATAAATAATGTTTACTCTGTTTGATGGCTTATGCTAGTAGAAAAATTAGTTTTACTAAGTAAAATTATTTATTTCAGATAAACAGCTCTAATTTTTTTAAAGTAATCTACATTATACTTCATAAGTGATACTAAGTAATTGTCTATTATTTACCATTTAGAGAATCAGCATAGTCTAAATACTAAGCCATGTAGAATTACATGTGATTTTTCTAGATAGGATTACCTATAAAAGAGTTACTAAATTGAAGTATATTTTCACTTCAAAATTAATGAATATGAAGATAAGATATTTTCAGGAAGAGAGAAAGATATTTAGCCCAGAAAGTGAATTATTTTAAAACAATTTGCTGTCGATTCCTAGCTGGGTTCTGGTTTCACAGATTTCTTTGGTCTCTGAGATAACTCAAAGAATAAGATAAATGCTCAAATGGATGCATTTTATGCTCCTATCTGAATTCACCTTTAAGTCTGGATCATTTTGGCAAACAAGACAATATACTTGACATTTTTTAGTTTGCAATTTTATGGTTTATCATTATTTTTATTACTACAGTGTGAGAGAATGTACTGTCTACAAAATTTCTCAACTGATAAGCAGAACTGTAGATTTTGCTTTGAAAGTTATCAAGAGAAACAACAGCAAGCACAATAAAGTATGTTACTGTTCTTCACCATACTGAACACATATTCTGTGTTATTTGTTAATACTATGGATGCAATTCTTCCACTTAAATAACTGAAATAATAGGGGAACAATTATCTTCACTTTTTTTTTGTGGAAACTTAACTGATGCTATAGTTCGGTGCTTTCAATAAAAATGTATGACTGCTGGATATGGAGTGGGGCATATTTAATCCCATTAGTATTTATTTCTACTTCATCATTATAAATGCAATGTAAAGAAAACAAAACACTAGGGCCAGCCGAGTGGCGTGGTGATTAAGTGCTGGCTTGGGAAGCCAGTGGCCCCGGTTCGGGTCCCACATATGAGGGCCAGTGACACTGCCCTCAAAACAAAACAAAACAAAACAAAACAAAACATTCAAGGTCCTTATAGCTGCTGAATCATATATAATAAAACCCCTTTGTTTAAAGTCCAACTTTATTATCATATTTGTAGAATATTCCAGGCTGTATCTTTCAGTGTTTCTATCCTACTGCTTTTAAATACTGGAGAACACTGCAAGAATTGAATAGTCAAGCATCAATATCCACTTATAAGTTATAAGTTATGATTGAATTAATCATGGTGGGGAAATGAGAATAATAAAAAAATCATGTGATATTTAATATATGTTTTCAATGAATGACCTACAATAATATCAATAAATTGTTGCAGAAATGAGTTTAATTTAAAGGCATAGTAATCCATTATGTGTCATAATTATCCATATTAGTTCTTCCCCATCTCAAATTGCTTTTCAAATCTCTATAAATTAGCCGACTTACTTTAATACAAAGAGAACATGATGTTTGGTTCTATCGCAATCAAACCAGTTTTCAGATATAAATCATAAACTAATGGACCATACCACACTTATTTTACACTGAACAATTTTAGAAAGTTGTTTCCAGTAAGTGAATATTTCTTTATTCTTGATTTATAAGTGTATCAGTCAGAGTCGATTCAAGGAAACAGAAATCATACTAGTTTTTTTTAATAGAGGGAATTAAATAAAGAAACTTGTTGATGCAAGGGTTGAAGCATTTAATGTGCAATAAGGCAAAACTGAGGTTACCCCAAGATAACCTCAGGACACAGGAAACCTCCCTCAGGGTTAGAAAAGAGGAAGAGATTAGGTGCTCCCAAGCCACAATCTCAAAGACTGTCTCTACAAAACTGGATCCCAGCGGAGGTGCTACCCAACTGCTTCTGTCAACTCTGAAGGAAACTCCTGATACTGGTTCTGAGATGCAAAAAAAACCTGGAATCTGGAAGCAGCTGCTAGAACTGGAGGAAAGTGCTACTGCTGAAGCGATGCTAACAAGAGTACCATTCTCAGACTTTGGCAAGGAGGCCTTTCTAAGTTCCACTCCAGTACTTGGGGCCAACTAGTCCTGGCAGTGGTATCTGGGAATGGTACCCTAGTCCTGGTTCAGGGTCTTTTGAGCCCTGTTTTCCAGTTTGTTCTCTCTGACCATATGCCTTTGCATGGGTTCAACTAGTTGTCCCATGGGATGGGATGAATTGAGCCTGTTAGTTGTCCAAACAGTTCTGGCTGACCTCAGAAAAAATAGAAGCCAGTAGCTCAATAAAAATAAATATAAATTATATCATAGCTAAATGGTATTTATACTAGGATTGAAAAAAATGACTTAATATTTCAAAATCCTTTTTTGTAATACATCATTTTATTAGAGCTAATTAGAAGAATAAATTGTATGATCATGCAAATAGATTTAGAAAAACATGGGGCCATTAGTAGAAATTGGAGGTTAAGGGGGACTATTAATGTGGCCAAAAGAGGACCACTTCTTTGGGCAGATATTAAGGCCAAGAAGGATGGTGAGTGGATCTGAAGGAATAAAAGGAAAGTACTCTGTGAATGAATTGTCTAAAGCTCTTAAATGGAAAAAAAAAAAAAAAGGTCTTTTGAAGCATTATAACTCAAATAAGGTCAAATTTGATAATTCACACTTCCCTAAGGAATTGCCCATCTCATCTGAATTAGTTTCTTTTTTTAAAAAATTAGAGATCATCAAAATAATCTTTTGATTTTTAAAAATTTCATCTGTTTTAATAGTTACTCCCCTTTATTTCTTCTTCTGTATATTTGTGCCTTCTCCTTCTTTACCTTGATTATGTCAGCTAGTGCTTTGTCTATATTTTTAATTTTTTTCAGTGAACCAGTACTTTTATTTGTTAATTAAAGCTACTGTGTCTTTTTTCTACCTAATTAATCAATGCTTCTTATTTATTTTTTCCTTCGTTGTGCTTTCTTTTGACTCTTAGTTATTCCCTTCTATAATTTTTTTGAGTTAGTCATTTAATTTAGTTATTTTTATTCTTTGATTTTATTGATAAAAGTATTTAGTACAATGAATTTAACCATTCCCCTCCAAAAAAAATGCACTAATTAATTGTGGTAAGTGCTGTTTTTGTTCTCATTATTTTTATGCTCCAGTTTCTATTTCTCCCTTTACCTAGGAAAAGTTTAGTAGGTCTATAATGTTCCAGGTAGAAGGACATTTCTGCATTTGTTTCTATGAGCATATTCTAGTTTTATTTCAGTATAATCAAGGAGTGCTATTTGTGATATTTGAAATATTTCTTCAGTAAATTGCTGAATATAAGTGTTCAGGGTCATTTTGACTTGTTCTCAAACTCTGATGTAAATACTTTTTCTTTTTAAATATGAGTTCTTACAAATAGATATTTGCTGTTTAGTGGTCAACGAATACTACTGTAAATGCACCAATTTCTAATTCAACCCTGGCTCTAATTTACATATGAGTATATAACCAATTCATATATAAACAAACTGGCCAAAAGGTCTAAGTTAAGTAAAATGTGAAGAAAAAATAGAAAAATCATTGTTCAGACTTTTCACATTTATTAGGATAAATAATGAAACTTGAAATACTAATGGTTGTGCTCATGAGCATTTTTTATTCTTTGTGGATATTTTCCATTTTTTTCCTCATTGAACATTGTCCTTTTTTTATGATTAGAAAAATTGACCACTATAGAAAACTAATACTGTTTATTACCACCAGTGGTAATGGGTAATTTGAAAAAAGGAATGGGATACAAAAATATAATAATAAACTCTAATTATGAGTGTTACTTTTAGAACAATACAATTTGGAAGCAATTTTCTGAGGAAAAGAAAAAGGCCAAATTTCAAGTCTACTAATATGACTGGTTTATGCGTACAAAGTCCACAATTCTAGCTAGATTATTTTTTGTTTGAGGAAAGCCTCCACTAAAAATAAAATAACTTATGCAAGCATGTTCACACGCGCGCGCGCACACACACACACACACACACACACACACACCTACAGGTACACAGTGCTTTCTTTCTAAAATCCTAATATTTCCCCAATAAAGAAATAAGGGTCTTCTTTTTAATTATGTATTATCCTAGGTTGTCCTATTAGATACATAAGGCTATGAACCATATACATGATGTTCACATTGCATACAGTAGGTACACATTTATTTTTTTCCACAAACGCCTTAACATCCATTACCAGGTATACATGAGTTCATTTACCACCTTGATAGCACAGGGACAGTCAGATAAATCTGATAAGGAACCACACAGCACAGAAAGATATTTGAGAGGAAGAGAAATAGAGTGAGACACCAGCTAGATACCTCTCTTTATGGACCTAGAAGTGGAAATTGGTAATCCTGAGAAGTCAGTGGAGCAACATAAAATTTGGAGACTGGAGAAGTGGTTCCTATGACAAGAGAGAGACACACACCTACAGATGGAGTCAAAATACTTAGAAGGAACATTTTAAAAACAATTCTGGCCAGGGCTAACCTTAGCTATCAATATAGGTCTAGAAGCTATTTTATTAAGATTAGGTAAAGGAGGTCATGTGAAGCAGGAAGACTGATATGACCATTTCAAAAGTTCTACTTATCCTGAAAAGCGTGGACCATTTCAAAGAGAAATTTGAATGTGTATTCATTTAGAGAAATCTGAAGGTTAATCAGCCAAACTTCGAGATAGTTTTTTATCGGGGGAGGGGAAACTAAAGTTGAAAATTTAGATTTTAATTTCATAGGCCCAGAAATTAGATTTAGTCAGGTGTATATAGAAAAGATCATATATGTTGCTCTGCCTTATGTTACCCAATTTACAAGAGGATTGTGTAGTCAAGGAATGATTATTTATTCATTAATGTGATGAAAAGAATTGCAAAGAGACTTGAAATCAGTACTCTAGTAAGTGCATTTTTTCCCCCGATGCTTAGAAAAAATTAAATCATAACCAGGCTTTGCTTGGCATAGAAGGATGCTGTACCTTAATTAATATTTTATCCAAGCTATGGCAAAGCCCAATACAGTATTATAGCCCTGAAGTAAAATAAACCAACTATGGGAATTTCCCAGTGATCTGAGAAAAGCCCTAGCCTCCTTAGATATGGAAATATATGCAAAATAAATGTAAGGAATGTTTACTTTCACTTCTAGAAACATTTTGTCTTCACACACCATGAGAGTTAGAGCTGTATAACCATTTATCTAGTTAGTTTCCCCCATCCAAACAGATAATAGAAGTTTTGTTATCTACCTGAGGTTGTCAATGGTTACAGTGTAGACTAAGCCCCCAAATTAAACTCCATAGATGGCAGGAAAACTGAAGCACTTATCAGGCTAGATTTTTGTATGTCAATGTAATGAAGTTCCCGTTTTGGAGACATCCCATTGTTTAGGCTGACTCTTATCTGGCTCTTGTAGATATGTTATTTACATTCCAAAGAGTTAGAATAAAAATCCAGGATCCTTTACATCACATTAAAAAGAGCAGAGCTTTTTTCTCCATTCTTCCAGGAGAGAAGGGGGAAGCATGTATCTCTTGTATAAAAACAGAAAATCCATTGTTTTCCATCCCATCCCTCATCTATGGAGTATAACCCACTGCTCATATAGAAAGTTTTCATTGGCTCTTATTGCCTTGCCTGGAGGTCAAGATGTGGGGGATGAATGCAAACCACTGTTATTCTGGCTGTTGATCTGGTTGTATCAAAAACTCTTTTCCTTGACTCAGGTGTCTCATGTTTCATATATATATGAAATATATATATGAAATACATATAACATATACACATGCAATAGACATATATACATACACATGAATATACATTTTATATATATATATATATATATATATATATATATATATATATATATATATATATATAGTCTGAGGTAACATCTCAGACTATTCACATTTTTCAATAAAACACCCACCTAGAATCTGATATATTTTCTTGAGCCAAAAACTTTCTTCTGAATTCTACTGCATTTCTTTGCATCCTACCCCAGCTCCATCTGTCTCTTCATTGATATATTATTTCTTTAGACTATATATCTAAAGCTAACAGTAATTAAGTTCATATCTTCATTTTATATATCAAGTTTTGGTATCATTTTTCATGTTTTAGAACTTTGGGTCTGAGAAATAACCAGATTTTAAAAAAACATCCATGGATGGATATTCTCAACCACTGCTTGTTGGTTTGAATAGTTCAGTTGTCAGCCTTCAGAACATATTTCCAACTTGCCCTGTTCATTGAGGGGAATAGGAATTTCAGATATTTGTCTTGAAAACTGCTATTCAATTGCATATACTGCATTGTTCTGACCCTTATCGATTACTCTTACTTCTCTTAAAAGTGTTTACCTAAGAACTTTGATTTTGCAAATGATTATCAAACAATTCTATGATGGGTCAGAGAAGATACAAAGTAAATGGAACACGGTTCTTGTAGAAGAAAGACAAATGTATAAGTAGGTCTAATACAAGGAAGACTGACAGATGCTAGAGTCATGATTTTTTAAGATAAGAAACAAAAAAGATGGATTCAGAGAACTGATGTCGGCTTTTTAGACGGCAATTTGAAAAAGAACTTCAAAGATATACTGGATATTGAGTAGCAGCCATTTGCAAGAGAGAAGTTTGAGGAAAAATAAATAAAAGAAAGAATTCAAGTGATTGTATACACACATAACACTCACACAAAGAACGCTGGAAGTAAGCTGTATATACAATGTGCAGAGATAAGCATAGTATATGAGGCAATTGAAGTTAGTCCAAGACTGGGGAATTAGGTGTGCATATTATAAAGGATTCAGATTGAGAGTGAAGATAATCTGAATTTTATTCTGTATGTGATATGAAATCACTGAAATATTTTGAATGGAGGAATTATATATCCAGGCAGTGCATTGTCTAATTTTAAGATGGCAGAGCCTGGAGGTGAGAGAATCTGTTCAGATGCTGACACTACAGTGCTAATAAGAAATAATGAAGCCCTAAATTAGGGCCAGTAGCAGTAGTTGGCAACCAGAATATGAATTAGAACTGCAACTACTTTAGAAAAACCTCTTAAAATTTCCTGTGCAAAATTATAATCCAAGTTTAAATTTTAATAAGAAAAAACTGTTGTCTATGTATCTGGTTATTTCACTTGAGTTTCACATAATTAACTACATAAATTGCAATTGCAATGACTGGGCCTCTCTTCAAGCTGTTCTAAATATTTTGCAGACATATGAGGAATATATAAATTGTATGAATCAGGAAGAATGAATGATTCACACAATTCTTATATACTTACAATTCCATATGTATACTAAATATTAGGTAAAAGCTTTCAAATCATTAAATACAGTCATGAACTAGATCTGCTTAAATAAGAAGTGTCTTAATTTTACATGGAAACTTTTTATATTAACATTAGATAACATTTAAAATAAATTGTGTTTAAAAGCTTAGTGGCCTGACTACTGCACTGTACATCTGAAGCTGCCGCTGAATAACATTAGATGTTGACTATAGTTTAACACATACATAGTCATGGGACGTGGAATATAGTGTGGGGATGTAGTCAGTGGAATTGTAATAGATATGTATGATATCGGGGTTGGGAGGTCAGGGGAGGGGGAAGAGGGTAGTCACTTTGTAAGGGGTGAAGAAGATAACTATTACATTGTTTTGTACATCTGTAACTAATAATAATAATAATAATAATAATAATAATAATAATAATTAAAAAAAAGCTTAATGACTTTTCAGTAGTTCCTGACTGGCATATAGAAGAATGGAAACTCCTTCAGAGAAAAACTTGTTTTTTCATTACTATCTTTAGTTACTGAAACAATGTCTGCATTTAGTTCAATTGCAATGAATAATTCTTAAATTAAAGAATAAAGACAAGCTCTCTACAAATGTCATATCCTGAAACCTCATATCCTGAAACTTCTTTTTTGAAAGAAACTCTTAATTCTAAATATTAACAAACATATGAAAACAAGTAAGTGACCATAATGTTAGAAAGAGGAATAAGGAAAGAAAATTTAATTTTAGAAAGTTCGAAACAGAACTAATAGGATACGTGTGTGTGTGTGTGTGTGTGTGTTTGTGTGTGTGTGTGTGTGTGTGTGTGTGTGTGTGTGTGTGTGCGCAGTTAGCTCAGTTGGTTAGAGCACAGTGTTCATAACACCAAGATTGCCTGTTTGATCCCCACATGGGCGACTGAGATGCGCCCTCCACAACTAGATTGAAACAGCTACTTAACTTGGAGCTGATGGGTCCTGGAAAAACACACTGTTCCCCAATTAAAAATAATAATAATAATAATAATAATAATAATAATAATAATAATAATTTAAAAATATATATGTGGGGGAGAGAGGGAGAGATTTTAATAAATTGGCTCATGCAATTATAGGGGCTAATAAATCTAAATCTACAAACATTTTCAAACCAGACTGATACTAGAGACCTAGGGAAGAACTGTGCTTCAATCTTGAATCTGAGAGCAGTCTGGAGGCAAAATTCCTTCTTTTTTGGAAAACATCAGTGTTTTCTTTTGAGGCTTTCAATGGAATAGTTGGGGGCCACCCCGTTATGGGAGGTAATGTGCTTTAACCAAAGTCTACTATTTAAATGTTAATCACATTTAAAAAAAATATTTTCACAGCAACATTTAGACTGGTTTAATCAAACAACTGGCCACCATAGCCTAGCCAAGTTGACATATAAAATTGCCAATCATATCTTTTCATGGTGAAGGATAGAGTTTTGTTTTTTTTAGTAGTGTCAAGTACAATGAAGTAAATATTATGAGAATGTATCAATACATTGGTACAATAATAGAGATACTTGAAATATGGCAATGACTGAAATTATTTTTTTGCTGTCATACCAAAAATACTTCATTGGGTATCCATACACACAGAAGAAATTACAGCATTAGTAAAAACCTGAAGTTATGTTTTTGGTGGAAGTCAATCTACACTTTTTCTGAGTATAGCATAGTTGAAATTCTCTATATTTTACTTCATTATACTTGAATCATTTTCTTGGTTCATTTTTCATAAAACCCTTTCATGTTTTTTGAATTTTTTTCAGGTGATGATTTGCTCTACTTGTCAAACCCCAGGACAGTTTTACATATAATGGCTCCTCAGTGTGCTTTTCAATAACTATTAGCATAAAAAAACTAGAAAAAAAATTTAGTTGGAGGGAAATATTGAAGGCCATCAGTTACACTTCAGATACATTATTTGAAGGTATAGCCTTTAAACTGGAACTTCATCCCTAAGGTTAGAAATAATAATGAGATGATTATAGTAATTCTCACCAAGGAATTAATTTCTTTTCTGATCAGGCCATGGATCTTTTCCTCTGCTATAAGCTTCTGTAACCATATCTGTGATTAAATAAAAGAGCCAAGGAAAAAAGTATAGCACTGACTGCTGGAGGCCATGGTAATTTCTTTCGCTCTCCCCCTTACACGGCAGCGTGGAGCTGTGAAAGCTATTATTTCATTAGCCGGAACTTTTATCCTCCAAGCAAGTTCTTGTTATTAAGGTTACATTCTGGGGATGTCAAAAACAAAAGGAGTTGTCCCTCAGCATGGCATGTTTTCCTCCTTGTAAAATCTCTGAAATATATTCATGGCATTGTCTTGCTTAGAGTTCTAGCACTTTGTGTTCTCTAAGACACTTGACTCCGGCTAAATTCCAGACTATTCAACCAGTGCAATTGCTGCCTCATCCAGTGTCCATCAGAGCAGTCCCACCTGAATTTGTTTGGTACAAAAGGGGCAATTGATTGTGAATGAGTTTTACTTTTGCTAGCAAATTCTTCTTTGAATATGGTTACATGTGTCTAGGGACAACATTTTTTGAAAGAAACTTATATGCAGTTCATTTCATCAGAATAGGAAATGGAAATACAGTAAGAAATCTGCCCCAAAAGGATTCGTAAATATGGAATACGGCTGCCTGTGAAGATTGCTTATAGCTGCAAATGGCTTATAGAGATCAGATTTGAAATTCATTGGATCTCTTGTCAAAAATAATGTTGTTGGTGTGTTGGATAGATCAAAAGTTTGAGCTAACATGAGACAAGGTTTTTAACCTCTAGGTCAGTGATGTGGTTCTCAGTTGTGCAAAGAATGGATAGTGATTTTCTTTCTTTATGTATTTCCCAGTGGAAAAAATTGTATTACTAAAGTAAAATATTAAAACTAATAATATTGGCCTTAAACCTCTCTCTCTCTCTCTCTCTCTCTCTCTCTCTCTCTCTCTCTCTCTCTCTCACACACACACACACACACACACACACACACAAACACACGCACAGAATGAGAGGCAGACACATGCATATTACCTCTTCAATTAGGTTACTGGTTATCATCCAAGAAAAACATTGAAAAATGAAATTTAAATTAAAAAAAATTTACCTTCCAAGGACAAAAACTCACTAATAAAAGACCTCAAGAATTTTATCAGAAAGTATGCTTTCCTTTGTGTAGTTTACAAGTGATTATTTATTCCAAATATCTGCACAAAAGTTTTCATGCATTCTCTACAGATCTAAAAAATAAAAAAGAAATATAATGTTTCCTTTCAATAATGCTCATATCTGTTCCAATTGTCCTTCTTTTCTTGTCACACCCAACTCTGTTTTTTGTGAGTTCATTGTGATCCTCCTGGTTCTTAGCACATAGCCATACAGATTTCTCAAGAACCTGCTTAGTTCAACCCCTTGCCCTGTGCTTATGCCAGATCATGTAAATCGATGCCAATTCTGTTATTAAAAACCCCAAAGGAATATGACTTCTATTTTTTTTTAAATTTCCTAATTAATTCTCAGTATTTAATGACCTTTAAAGAGAGGAGAAAGTTTTATTTTGGGCCTGAATCTTTACTTTGTGATTTAAGCTTAGTTTATTACTCTATTTCTTATAATAAGCCTTTATATATATATATGACAGTTAGTATGGTCAGTCTCCTTGCTACCCAAGTTTGATATAGCCTTAATTTAGTAAATTGTTTTTCTGTTGTTGTTGATAGTAATAATAGCACTACCTGTGGGTTACAAGTCCCTTAACTTCAGGCCCCAGCTGCATACATGCAACTCTAGTCACTAGTTCTACTTATGTCAACTTCTGTCTTCTTTGCTTTTTACATTTCCTTCATTATGTATCAAAGCAGGACAGTCCTTTCATTTGTCCTGAGTATGCTTGCTATAACATTATTTCCAAATGACTCCAAATGTCCTGAGATAACTAGTGAAAAGAACATCTTTTGAAAAATATTCACTTCCAAATCCTTGCTAGGTGTTGGCCAAGATCAAAAGCTATCATCTTTTCTCTATAATTTCAATGTGTACTTGTGAGTACAAAAGAAGAATACCTCATTTTAAAAATGTATACTTTGGGAAAATGAACCAAACTTTGAGGGACATTTTGATTTATCTTTGAAGTTTCAGGAAACAGAAAAATAATGAGAAGTAAAACCAAGAGATGGGGTTCTTTTGAGAAGTACGTGGTTAACATAATAAAATCCTGCAGAGACAAAGGGCTATGAAGGCAGAGGGAAGACTATTGACTCAGTCACTAGGAGAAAATTGATATTATTACAGCAATTTTGGGAAACTGTCATGTAAGTTAAATAAAGTTTGTATAGGAGAAAAAAAAAAGCATGTGGAAACAAAATTGAACACTGAAATTACTTTAGGTCCCAGAAATTTGCAACATGCAATCAACAAGACACAAACAAGTTTCTAAAATTAAGTGAGGCCTAGGTGAAGCTAAACACCATGATTTTTTTTGTTGTTTCTTGAATTCCATGGAAAAAATTTTAAAAATACAGCAATACTCAGGAGCCTGAATTTAGAAGCAAGGAAAATGAAAGAGTGTTGAACTGCCAAGATAAGAAGGAGGTGGTGGTGGTGGGGGGGGCTTTATAAAGAATGTAGCCTTTTTTTATCATTTTATGTTTTGTGACTAAAGAGCTTGGAGGAATGAGGGATTGGCCGTTTTGCTGCTAATAATAAACTGTGTGTGTGTGTGTGTGTGTGTGTGTGTGTGTGTGTGTGTGTGTGTGAGGGTGCTTAATGAGGAAATGAGATAGGTGGTTGCAACCTCAAAGAAGAATTTTATATTTTGAAGATTGTATATTCGTAACCAAGCTGAGCGGGGAGGGGGAGCAGAAGGGGGAGATGGAGTGCAGTGGAAATAGAGATAACTGGGTTTTTTTTCTTTCTCAGCAGATGGTTTCTCTCCTTCTGAATGAGATGGACATGGAGATTATCTCTGTCTGTGCTTTGTGAACATTCAGGCAAACTTTTATCAATCATACCTTCTTCTCCTAAAACTTCTTCTCTTCTATGGCTTCTTTAGCATATAAGTAAATAAGCCAGTTCAAAACATCTCTATAAAGAAAGAAGAAAGAAAGGGAGGGTGGGAGAAGCTCGCCACAGGCCCATGGTGGAACTCTAGTTTCAATTTCTCTTAGTTAAAAGAAGGAATTCTAGCTCTCATATGAAAAAATAAATAATCACAGGGCTCTGTGACTCATTATAATATTTATTTCTCAGACAATGTCTACTTTAGTTATTATTGGTTATATGATTCCTTGGGAAGTTTTCCTTTTATGAGATACTCAAAGATACAAATTGCTCCAATTTAGGATGCTACCTCAGGGACCTCTAACATATCCTTCTCATTTAGCCAAATATGAGGGAAAAGCAAGATGGTGGAGGAGATTTAAGATTTTTTAGGGCCACACCTGTGAGTGATGTGCATTATTTCTATCCGTAGTTCATTGGTCAGAAATAATCGCTTGGCCATACATAGAATCAAGAAGACTGGACTGTTTACTCTTTTTGCACACTTGGGAAGAAACTGGTTGTGTGTCAAACATCACATCCTCTATGCCAGTAGTTATAATTTTGGGTGACATAAATACACATGAAGTATATTATTATTTCTATATTAACATCATTTAGGTGGGCCATATTTATATTGTTCTATAAGTTTTCTCCTTTTCTTTTGAATTTGTCAATGTAGCGAGTTTAATTTGTTTGCTTTCTATATTTTTATTATTAATTCATTTCCAATCTTTCTAAGATAAATATAAATCTTCTCTTAAGATCATCAAACATGTTATGTATTCTATTAATTTCAACTTCTTGAAAGTATCTTTCCTATATAAAATTTCTCATTCTAATGTAGACCATTTACTTTCTTCATTAACCTAGAGCTATCATTTTCAGCTCTTCCTTAAATGTTTCACTATTATGTTTTATCCTGTCCTCTTGTTTTATTCTTTTTCTCCTATAATTTGTTGTTTTTATTTTCTTTGTACTGTATTTGCTTGAGATTAGGAGTAGGAAAAATACATGTTAAATCAACAGCTTTAAAATACATATTACATTATTCTTCTCTCTTGAATTTCTTCACCCTTCAATTAGTCACTGAATTCTTTGTAGTTCCAAGAATTGTCATTTTATGTCATTCCCCCCATGAAATGGTAGTCCCTCAGGCAAAATTGACCTTTGAATATTTTGAACCTGGTGCATAATTATTTATTAGCTTTTTCTTTTCTATTTGAAAAAAATAAATTCTATTAGTTATTATGCAATGAGATAAATTTTAATGGTCAAAAAGAAGAAAAAAATACAGTGAAATTTTCTTGAACTTTCTATAATCATGCCAGTTAAAAACAAACAAAAACCAGAGAGAGAAAACATACACAAATAATTGTATAATGTAGTAACATAAAAATATATAATTATTTCAGTTGCATTGATATATATTTTTTAAAAGGAACAAGAACTTATACTTACACATTGGACTACTGATAAGTTAATAGCATTATAGTGTCTGTTTTGATGCCTAATTCCTACGAGTTTGTCATTTTGATTTCATCAGAATTTATCTTCTTGTTTAAGGATAGGATGAACTAAGCAGATTTGTCCCTGTATTACCCAGTAACTGCAACTATAAAACCTAAGCAGAATGTAGGAAACAACTACTTGAAGACTGAAAATAACAGTGGTGGGAGAATTGAAGAAGACAAAATGTTTAAATGCTACCAAATTAGCAATGAGTTTATCATTTGTACTCCATTCTTCCCTGCCCTGGAAACCAGGTAACCCTAAACCGAGAATTAGCCCTAAACCAGAATGAAGAAAGAGAGATCTGGAAGACATTTTTTGACTTTTGCTTTGTGGGAAGGGGATGGGAACTAATGATGCTCAGAGAAACTAAGAGAATTTTCCTCTTTATCTTTTCTGTTCTCTAGAGCCCCAGTGCACAGGCAGTCTCATTGTTGCAGCAGCAGTGATGCTGACCATAGCAGCACTGGGGGCCCACAGGAGGTAAAGGCTCTGGGACAGGGCAACTGTCTTCTCCTATTGATGACTATGGTCCCATACCGGCAGAGCCATCCCCATTGCATGTTTTTTTCTCAGTCTTCCTGCCACTCTATCCTTGCTGAAAACTATACCAAGGGATGTAATAAGAAGCATAATAGATAAATTAAAATGAATATTAAAATATTTTCAGTAGAAGTGTGAAAAAGAGAAGGAAAAAGCAGAAAACCAATAATAAAATTATAGACCTAAATCAAAATATATAGATAATTAAACAAAATGTATATGGTCTAAACACCCAAATAAATAATAAAGGCTGGAAGAATGGATAAAAATAAATGATTCAACTATATATTGTCTACAGGAAACTAATTTCAAAGAACATGATATGAGTAGGTTAAAAGTAAAAAAAAAATGGCAAAAGGTAAACCGTCAAAAGAAAACAACAGAGACTTTATTTTTTATCAAAGTAGTCCTCAGAGAAAAAAACAAACAAACAAGGGATTGAAAAGTACATTGTTTAATGATTAAAGGGCCCATTCATCACAAAGTTGTAATTATCATATATCTATATGCATTTGTAGTAAGGAGATGAAACCCTCTGCAAAGATGTCCATGCCCAAATCCCTCAATTTTGGCAAAAGGGATTTTAGAGATATGATTAAGGCTTTGGACCCAGATTATTCTGGGTAGTTTAAATCTCATCATGTGAACCCTTAAAAGAGAAATGAGGTAGAAGAAGTCAAAAAGTTTCCAAGCAGGAGAAAGATTTTATCTGATGTTGCTGGCCCTCAGATATAGGAAACTATGTACAAAAAAAATGAAGAGACCTCTCAGACCTAAGGACAAATCCCCAGATGACAGCCAGCAGGAAATGCAGATCTTCCTTCCACAGCTGAGAAGGACTGAATTCTATCAACCCCATGATTTAGCTTTGAAGCAGATTCTTCCAATAAGAACTCAGCTGGCTGACACCTTAATTTTGACTTTATAAAACCTGGATTAGACAAACCAACCTGATCTACAGAACTATAAAACAATAATTTTCTGCTGTTTTAACTAAGTTTTTGGTAATATATTATGGAAGCAATGGTAAACTAACATAGCACCTAAAAATAGAGATTCAAAATTTCTGAGACTAAACTGACAAACTGAAAGGAGAAATAGACAAATCCATAATGATATGTGGAGACATCAAAATTTTCACCCAATAATACATAGAACAATAGACAGAAAATCAGCAAAATTATAGAAGAACTGAATAACACCATCAACCAAGGGAATCTAATGAACATTTACAGAGTACTCAATTCATTAAAAAAAGAGTATGTACAAATTTTTTTTCAAATGCATATGGAACATTCTCAATGATGGACCATATCCTGGGCAATAAAACATACCTTAGCAAATTCAAAAGAGTTGTAATTATACAAAGTATATTTTATGATGTAGTGGAATTAAACTAGAAATTAATAAGTCATAAAAGGAAAATTGAATACTTGGAAATTAATCAAGATACATATAAATAATTCATGGACCAATAAGGAAATCACAAGGGAAGTTAAAACATTTTTTGAATTGACAGAATATGAAAATTCAGCATATGAAAAGTTGTGGGATACTGCTAAATCAGAGCTCGAAGGGAAAATGTATACTATTGAATGATAATAATGGAACAGAGATCCCAAAACAATAATCTGAGATTTTACCTTAAAAGTCTTGAAAAAAAGAGCAAAATGCAAGAGACTAATGGAAATCACAAAGAGCAGAAATATATGAAATTGAAAACTGAAAACAACAAAGAAAAACCATTGAAACCTCAATCTGTTTCTTTGAAGAGTTTAATAAAATTTGTAAACTCTCCATAGTGATAAACAAATAAAGGGAAGTAATACAATTTAATGTCAAGAATGAAATAGGTAACATCATTACAGACTCCTATCTGTTTCTCCACACAACAAGTGCTTAATAAGCTAATTTAACAAAACTCCACACACATAAATTCTGAAAGATAATAATATTATTCAATTTCTTAAGAACCACAAACTACAAAATTCATACAACTAGTAATAAAATTAAGTTTATGCTAAAAAAAAAACAACCACTTTTGAATAAGAAATTTCCACTGGCAATCTCTACGAAGGACTCACATAAGAAGTAATATCAATTCTACACAATCTATTCCAGAAAAGAAAAGGAGTAAAAAATTTTGTATTCATCTTATGAAGCCAGACTTGTGTGGTAAGCAGAATTCTAAGTTGGCTTCCCTGGTGTACATGTCCTGTATATTTCCCAACATGTGAATGTGTTGGAAGACCATTCCCTTTATAAGGTTACTGACCTCTTCACTTAAGAGTTAATCAAAAGGGAGTTTAGCTAGAGTCATCCTAATTTAATCAGATGAGTCTTTAAAAAAGGTAAAGTGTCAAAGAGACATTCTTTTTTTGTCCTTGAAGATGCAGCCTTCATGAGTTCTACTGATGAAAGGAAATTGGTTTTGCCTATAGTAATTTGAGCACAGAAAAGGAGTCCACACTGCAGATGAGAGTGTTGCCCAGTTGACACCTTGATTTCAGCCTTGTGAGACCCTGAACTGAGAAATCAATTATGCTGTGCCCAGCCTTTTAACTTCCCTCCAAAAATCTCTGAAAAATTAAATGCATGTTGTTTTAACTCACATAGTTACCACACCAAATTACCAAGGTGTGGTAATTTGTTATGCAATGATAGAAAACTAATATGCCCTAATACCTAAACAAAACAAATAGTACTGGAATAGTAAAACTACACACCCCGGTTGTCATAGATATAAACATAGAATCTGCAAAAGCATTAGTGAATAAAATGTAAAAATATATAAAAATAACAATACATTTTGACCAAGTTGGTTTTATCCTGAGAAAAACAAGATGGATCAATATTTGAAAATTGAATCAATGCAATCTACCATATTAATAGAAAGGGAACAAAAATCCTATGGTAATGTCAATTGATACAGAAAATCATGTGACAGAACTAAAACTGATTAGTAATAAAAACTCTCAACTAGCTAGAAGGGACTTACTCAACAGGTTACAGGGCAACTACAACAAAGCTACAGACTGTGTTAAAGTTAGTGGTGAAAGAATTAATGCTTTTCTCCTAATATCTGTAAGAAGGTAAGAATGCCTGTTCTCTCTTACTGAATCTAACACGGGAAGCCCCAGTCAGTGCAATAGGGAGAGAAACTGAATAAAAGGCATACAAATTTGAAAGAAGGAAATATAACTTTTTCTGTTTACAGGCAATGCAAATCTCTTTATAGAAAACCCCAAGGAATCCACAAAAAATAAATAACACTTCCTTGAACATTATCTAGAATATAATTTCAGCACACTTTTCAATTTAATTGCTATAATTTCCTGCCATAAACAAATGGGATTAGAAATAAAAAATACCATTTATCATAGCTCCAAAATGAAATATTTAGGTATAAATCTAACACAATATGTACAGGATTTGCATGCTGGTAACCACCAAACACTGACGAAACAAATCAAAAACCGAAATAAATGGAGAAACATACTGTGGACATGAATTGGAAGAACCAACTTAGTAAAGATGTCAAATTTTCCCAAATTTACTTATAGACTTAATGCAATTCCAATTAAAATCCAAGCTGTAGTTTTGAGAACACCAACAGATTCTAAAATTTGTATGGAAAGTAATAGAAATCATAATTGACTCAATGATTTTGAAAGTGAAGAATAAAGTTGATACAATACTCAAGACGGTGCTGTATTGGCAAAGTTATAGGCACATACATCAGTAGAACAGAATAGAGATCCAGAAATCAACCCACATAAATATAGCTATTTTATTTTTGACAAAGATTCAAAAGTGATTCAATGGAGAGAAAATTGTCTTTTCAGGAAAATGTCGTACAAATATATATGAAAACCAACCTCATTCTAAACCTTATATCCTGCAGAAATTAACTGTAGAATGAACTATAGGAGAAAATCTTCCTGAACTGAGATTGGACAGTTTTTAGATGCAACACAAACAATATAATCCATTAAAGTATTGGAAATTTAACTTCATCACAATGATGTTGGCTTTGCAAAAGACACCCTTTTGAGAATGAAGAGACAAACTTCAGACTGAAAGAACATATTTGCAAATCACATATCCAACAATATACTTGTGTCCAGAATAAATAAAGAACTCTAAACATCAAAATCAAAACAATAAATTGCCCAATTAAAAAAGGGTATCTTAGACAATTCACCAAAGAGAATATATATGATGCAAAACAAGGATATAAAAAGATTATCCATCTAATTAGTGTTTTTAGGAAATGCAGATTAGCACCACAAATAGATACTACTATACCAGTATTAAAATAACTAATATAAAAAATAGAAATAATGCTAAGTACTGCAAAGTAAGTGGTACAACTGGACCTGTCATATAATACATTGCTGGTGGTAATAATGCAAGATGGTACAACCAGCATGAAAAGTTGGGCAGTTTCTTATAATGTTAACATACACTTACCCTATATCCTGAAAATATAAATGTCAGACATTTACCCTAAAAAAATGAAAACTTATGTTTGAAAAAATATATCCTTAATGTTTACAGAATTTTTTCCCCGTAATCACCAACAACTGAAAAGAAAATAGGTGACTTCAAAGTGCACATAAACAACCTCTAGTATATCCATCCAATGGAATAATGTTCAGCAATCAAATAGAAAAAACAAGGGCCGGCAGAGTGGCGCGGTGGTTAAGAGCTGGCTTGGGACGCCAGCGGCCCCGATTCGGATCCCACATATGAGGGCCAGTAACACTGCCCTCTAAAACAAAATAAAACAAAAAGAGAAAACAAGAAAACAAAAAACTGCTGATTTATGCAACAACTTGAATGGATCTCCAAGGTACTATGCTGAGTGAAAGAAGCCAGATATAAAGTTACACACTGTATGATTTCATTTAAATGATTTTCTTGAAAGATAACACTTTATATCCATTATAAATACTTGCCAATATTTAGGGATGGGTGGAGGATTAAATACTAAAGAGTAGCATGAGAAAATTTTGGGGGCGTGATTGTATATTTCTGTATCCAGTTTGTGGTCCTGGCTACACATGCATTAAAATTCATAAGACTTGTACACCAAAAATGTCAATTTTAATTTCTGTTACATAAAAATATACAAGTTTCTCTATATATTTAAGTTTGATAGACACTATAGCCATGGTATCATATCAAATTTTGTTCTAATTGATCAAATAATACTTTTATACCTTTTAATATCAAAAAGTTCTTTTCACAGGAAAGTGTGTGTGTGTGTGTGTGCGTGAAGATTCACCTTAAGTTTGGAAGAGACTCATAAACATTCCACTTCATAACAAATCCAAAATGTTGTGCTCTCCATGCCTATGTTTCTTCAGAATACAATCAAAAAGGCTTCAAATATCTCCGAGTCAAAATATTTCCACTCATTTTCTTCAGAAAACTTCCCCAAAAGTTGTAGCATATTCGTATAAAACTTCCCAAGATTTCTTTTCTACTAGAGAAAAAAATCCCTCCAAAAGGCTAAGAGATAGCAAACACTGACATTATTTGCTATAGCATTCAGATTATGATAAAAACAATCAAGTATTTCAAATATTAGCCATTTTATTTTTTTCTGGCAATGTTTGAGCAGCATCTTTCATCATTTCTCCTGGCCTTCACAAGTGATAGAACAGAAATAATTCAGTGTCTGTTTATTCATTTTACTATCACTGTACTATCATCTTTTATTTTTAATCTACTGTTTAAATGCAGGAATCTAAAGCCCTCCATGGGGTAAAGACAAGTTGAACTAGAAGAAAGCTCAAGTTATTCCAAACTCTTACAAACTCTTAGGTACAAACATATGTACCTAAGTATTAATAATTGTAGGTTCTTCAAACTAACATGTGTAAAGTATTATGTTTATTAGTGAATAAAAAGAATGTGCATATATGTAGCATACATATATATCATGTAACTGCAGAAATAGTTAAGAACATAGGTTAAAAATATTATCACTGATATTTTAAGAGTTGTGAATGCATGTAATAATAAAAATTAGACTAATTAGGCATTATTATTATTTTTGATTCTCTATAAGCAAATTCATAACCTATTGCCTACATCTGGGCTAGAAAAGTGCCACAAACCTGCCCCTGATGCTCTCCTACAACTTGATGAAATGTTCTTGACACCTGCCCCTTTCTCCCTGCCTTCATTTACCTAACTCCTACTGGTTTGCATGATTTCATGTAATTCTTTGTCTTCTCCAGGAGACGTTTGCTGATTGTCCTCCCCTCCCCCCAAAGCATGATGTTTATACATTTATTTTAGTATTTTTCAGAATTTATGACAGCTAATCTATCTTCACAAGCAAGCATGGTTATCTTAGTTTAATTTCCATCAATAACAACTTTCAGGTAATTTGGTTGTAATGATCCCAGGCAACACGAGTAGGCAAGTGGGGAAGGGTATCACACAGTGTTGATGTCTGACACAATATCCTCAAACACCTCATTTCAACATGCTTATTATGATTTCCAGGACCAATAGCTGCATCTCCAAGCATAAGTGTTTCACCCAACATGTAGGCCACTTGTGCAATTGGTAGGACAGTTCCAGGAAACTAAATGCACCCCAGAAGCCCTCAATCAATAAATAACTTATAGGAGTTGGTGTATAACCCCAGCTCTCTCTTCCCTTGGTTGACACAATTCTGAAGTGTGCATTTTCTTCCCCCTCCCCACCACCCCAGAGTTAAGCAAACTCCGTGGTTTCTGGCTTAGTAATGAACACTTGAATAGATAGGGTCCTTCCTTATATCACTTCTCCTACCAATGTTTTTTACATCTTTCAAATAAATGTTTTATGTTTAAACCTTTGGCTCAGCATCATCTTCTGTCTCCTAAACTGAGACAAGAAGTGAGAAACTGAAGGGAAATCTGCCAATCAAATGAGTACCATAAACCTAGTGGCCACTATAAGCAATATCTTATTTCCACTGAGGAGCTGTGGAAGACAGTAAACCTGAGTCTGAGAATTATCCCATCCAAAAAAGGGAGCCTGCATATCTATACACTAACTCCTATCAGTCATTAATTCAGTGCTGCTTCTGGAAACCATCTCTGGCACGTCCAGCTTGCTTTGGGCAAGGCAGAGTGGATCTGGCTGCGAGAGAAAGGATTCATGAAAATAAGTGCAGGTGCTGACCTTTGTAAGCCAGGCAAGTCTGCTATGGAATGGCAAAGCCATCTGAGTTATAGAAACTATTTCTTCCATACCTTACACATTGTGACAGTCTTGAGAAAGTTACCATTTTTTAAAAGATTTTATTAAACTATAGCTAATATAACTATTATATTTGTTTCAGGTATATATCATAGTTATTCAATAATACCCACTTGGCAATCTACATAATTATTATCACATTATTGATTATGTTCCCTATACTAAAGAAGTGATCACCATGATAAGTACAGCAACCATCTTACACTGTACCATGTTATCACAATATCGGTTACCATGTATTTAACTACCTTTTCTCCAAAGTGCTTTTCAAAATGCCTGACACGTAGATGATGTTAAAGTTTTTTGTAAATAAAATAATTTTGAGGGTCAAGTAACGGTAAGGCTGAAAAGTCATATTGATCTTCAATATAACTCCTTTGGGACAATGGTATGGAATGGGGATTATGAGGGAGTCTGTGTTCAGTGTTGTGCTTTCTGAGTAGAGCATTTCCTAGAGCTTCAATATCAAATGGAATTGAAAAAAGAGGAAATCCAGGTAGAAAGGTACCTTAAAGCTCTGGTTATCAATCTGTCCCCTAGTTGAAGAAGACCAAAGAGTTAAAGTGGGGAAGGACACACTGTACCTAAGGGAAATCTGATTTTCTGAAGATTATACAAGATGAATGTATTATTTCAAGAAATCAGATGGAAAATGAAAGACGTTTTGTAGAAAATAGAATACGAGTTTCCAAAAAATACAGTGGAATACAGAATATAAATAGGCCAGAAAAATAATAAAGATAAGTTTTTTCTTCTAGAGGAATAATTGTTCATAATGATAAATAGCTCTCAATATCTTTCAGAAGAATATTCTGAAAAGTAACTGATGAGTACTTCACCCATTAAGGAAAGGTACCATGAGGCTGAGGCATTTCTCTATTTACTCTTCTGATAGAAATTTAGACCCTTTCAGTCACTAAACTTTCTTTTAGGGGAAACAAAAAAAATTCTCCATATTCTTGATCCATACTCTAAATATGGAAAGAAGAGAGAACAGGCAAACTGACTTTGATGTGAGAAAAAGCCTGTTCTGTCTTTGGAAAGGGAGAAATCCAGGTGATGGAATCAGTGTGAAGCTTCCCGTAGCTGCTAATGATAATGTCAGAAGAAATTGCTGATATGAACATGTTAAATTGTCAGTATGCCATGGACTGTGTTAGAAGAAACCTATACATTTTTTTGCCAACTTCATCTTGTTTAGGGTTTCTTTGACACTGAAGCCCAATGACAAAGTACATCTCACTGTGAATCAGACTGAAACAATCGTGTTTGCCCTTGACTTTATATTCATCTTGGTGTTGTCAGGTTTATTTTTGCCATCTGTCTGTTATTTGAAAGACATTGGCTGCTGTAAGGTCATTGTCTTGGCGCTGATATGCCTGAACTGAAGTGTACTGGACACTAGCTGAAGCGCTGTCTTCTTCAGGGGTCCAGGTGTAGTGTCAGATTTAATACCTGTTCCCTGGTGGAGTCTGCTTCAAAGTGGAAACGAACTTGGGAGCTCAAGATCCCCAGCACACCAATGCACGCCTTATATGGCTACTGACATTAAAGCAGTTTCCCCTTTAAATGAAACTATCAGGAAATTGTTGCTTTTGCATTAGAATAACATATTCCCTGAAATATCTCTTCATCAGACAGACTTGTTTTCTCTCTCATTTGCCATTTATGTAATTGCTGTGCCTGGATTGTATTTTTTTTTTCTATCTATTAACTTAGCAGATATATCAAATGAAAAAGGAGTTAAGTTGACATTTACTCCCACAACACTTTTTCAGCAACTAATGACTATCAGTTCGGAAGGAATAGATACTTTGCCATGAATGTTTCAAGGATGAATTCCGATATAATTTTTCATTAACTTTAGTAGTGCAATTATTGTGATTATAGTCACAGCTCTGATCAAGGGGCGCTTCTGGCAGGCTTTACCTACAGTGCACTGCAGGGGTCTCTGTGTTTATTGAAGGGAGGAAGCATGAGCAGTGACCTTTTCACTCTGTCAAGTAGTCTTCTGTTCTCTCCAAGTTTTCATGTTTTTTAGCTTTGAGTCTCCAAACCAAAATACCACTGGAAGGTTTTTTCCCCCACACACACAAAAGCCCACTAACCTTCAGAAGTACAAATATTGTAAAAGAAAAAAAAAAAATCATTGTCTTACCTTATTGTTCTGCTTTATTGAACCAGCAAAACTAAGCATTTTTATTTCACTGGGACTTTCCTGTCTTCTCTTTTGAATGCAAATTAAAGTAACTAAAAATCTAAACATATATAGATGCAATGAAATGATTGGTTGGTTGGTGCTATTGGATTTATGAGATGAATGTGTGTGTGTGTGTGTGTGTGTGTGTGTGTATGTAAAAATACACATGCATTTACTCAAAAGTGACAGATATAGTAACATCTACAATCAAAGTAATTAGGAGATCACTACATTAAAGCTCATTGGATCCAGTGGCCCTCCTAATAGACCGTATAAGTGAAATGAATCTATGAGTCTCAGCTGATTCCCGAACAAATGTTAGCCCTGATTTAACAAAAGTGTTCTCCCTTGGCTGAGACTGTTTAATACACTACCCAGCTATCTCCTTGTTAGTGTGGCAGGGTTTTGGAAAAAAATAATGTCTGAGAAAAAAAAAACAAAAAAAACACAAGTAACAATGGAGATTAATTTTTGTTTGTTTGTTTTAAGGCACCATTTTCTATGATTTCCCAGAAACTCTTTCAAGGTAAAAATACTGCACCAGAAGCCTCATTTACAAAAAGAGGGTACACCTCAGTTGCTTACTTCAATGATTCTCAATTGCTTTGGTTACAATTGCAAAAATGGATTGACTATGTACAATCCCACATGTGATTTTTTAAAAATATCCTGTGATTTAGATGATATCACAATAAAGACCTTCTAATACAATGAAGAAAATGGTACAACTAGATCTCATATACTTAAATAACTTAAAATTTATAAAGAACTGTCCAGTCAGATTTTTGAGTTGTATTTAACTATAATAGCAAGTATCAAGACATTTTGCCCTGAAATCCAGGGTATATTAGTTTCCCAGGGTTGCTCTACAAATGACCACAAACCAGGTGGCTTAGAACAACACAAACTTACTGTCTCACACAGTTCTGGAGTCTAGAAGCCTGGAATTAAAGTGTCAGCAGGGTTGTGCCCTCTCTGAAGGCTCTAAGGAAGTTGTCCTTGCCTCTTTCAATGGTTTGGTAATTGGCTGCAGTCCTTGGCCTTTCTTGGCTTATGGCCATATCATTCTTCTGTCTTCACACGGCATTCTTCCCTATGTCTTCACATTGTGTTCCCTCTGTTTGTGTCTCTGTTCAAATTTCCCACTTTAGAAGGGGACCCATCTTGGTTTAGGGTTTACCCTAATTCAGTATAACCTCATCTTAACTCTGCAAAGACTATATCTGGAGAAGTTCACATTCTGAGGTCAGGATACATGTGAGTTTTGGGGGGATCCTCTTCAACCAGTTGCATAGGCTATGTAGGAGGAAACAGTAAAGCTACTAGGAGTTTATTTTGATTCAAGTGACTTATTGGAACTTGTGATTTCTTTAAGAAATTAAGGACATACGAGTGAGATGTGGAGAATTTTTATGTTCTACTATAAATGATTCAATTTACTTGGAGGCAATACAAAGCCATTGAATGGTCTGTAATCAGTGGAGACAATGGTTGATGCTTGTTTTAGTAAATTTATTCTCTTCTAACATTAAGTAGAAGATAAGGAAGCATGATGGCAGCGATTTTAGACACAAAGGCAGGCTTGTTGCTGAAGGAGAGAGAGAGAGAGAGAGAGAGAGAGAGAGAGAGAGAGAGAGAGAGCGAGCACATGAATTACCTCAAAGAAAATACAACATAAAGGGCAGGCATTTTGAATAAGTGAGTTAATTTGAACAGTTTATGCTCTGCAGTACAGTATCTATCAGAAAGGAAAAATTGAAAATCCTTGAGAGAAAGTGAATAGCTAATATCTAGTCAGAAGTGTATCAGAACAAGAATATGCATAGTTGACTTACACTGCAATACAAATAAGACAACTTGTTTTGTGAGAATGAAGGAAAAGACTGAGGGTTATTGCAGAATGGATTTTTTTTATAAGTAATGACTGAAGGCATTGAGGAAATTATGTCTCTATGAATTAGGAAGCAAGGTAGAATGCTTAGAAAGTGTCAAGTTTAATGTGGCCTAGAGCAGACCAGAATGAAGGAAGGAGACATAACTCCTGCCATGTAAGAGTTTACAAACTCGTGGGAGATATAATGATAATACAGGTGTTAAAGGAAAGTGGAGTATGCCACAGAAACACATAGAAGGATGCACTTTTATATATTCTTTTTATTTTTTTGGACCCAACTCCAATATGTGGTGCCCAGAGTTTATCCCCCACCTCCAATAATTCTCCAGATACCAGCTGGGTGTACTATAATTTAACTCAATTCTGACACTATCTACCTAAGGACTTTTCAAATGTCTCATTACATAATAAAAGATGACTTTATCACTATTAACACGTAGACAATTCCAAAGGTTTTAAGAGCTGTGAGTCAGGAACCCTGGAGAAGACCAAATATCGGTATATGAGAAATATGTTTTGGTCATCTAATGACCAAATACATATTTTTCTTATAAATCACATCACAAAATGAAGTGATTTAAACCGAGACCTAAAAAAATGAATATCAGTGATTGTCAGAGAGAAGGGTATTCTAAACATAGGAAACAGCATGCCCAAATCTAGAGGACAATTATATAGCAGTTTCAAGGGATTGAAGGAACTTCACTGTGACTGAATTGTTAACTACATGGGGTATGTTGAGGAATAAATAATGCTAAAAACAAAACAAAACAAAAAACCAGCAACCGGATGATCTTAGTAGCTATATTAAATTTAGACTATTCTATGGAGAAATGAAGAACCATTGCAATGTTTTAAGTATGAAAGTAATATATTGAGATTAACATATTAAATGGTGGTTGTTGTTGCTATGGAAAATAATTATAGAGAATTACAAATAAGGAGAGAAGAAAGTTTGGAGCCTTGGGCAATAATCCATGTGAAAGATAGTGGTAGATATAACTAGAATTGCATAAGTGAAGATAAGAATTGATCAATTTCAAATATATTTAGGAAGAACAATTCATAGAATTGTGTGCTAAATAAGATAAGTGAGGGAATAGAGAAGGATGAATCAAATATCACACTCAGAATCCTGACTTGCACAGGTGAATTGATGCTGGAGGCACACACTATACATGAAGTTGGAGAGATTATAAAGTTCATGTCTGGAATGTGGTGTTTGGAGAAATATATGAATGGAGTCTTCCAAGGCATAGGAAAGCACAGGGTGGCATTAGTATTTCTGCAGTCATCATTATAAAGGTGGAAACATATGCTATAGATAGGCATGAGATGAGTTTGTAGAGTGATAAGAAAAAGGGGCTAAGAACTGAACCCTAATAAGGTATTTAATATTTAAAACAGAGTAAATGAAGAAGAGAAAGCAAACAAATGAAGAAAGATCAGACAGAGAAGTAGAAATAAATTTTAGAAGGCATCGTTTAATAGCAATAAAAAATAAGGATGTCTTCCAAATACCATATGATCTCACTTATATGTGGAATCTAAAGAATAGAATAAATGAGCAAACTAAACAGAGACAGACTCAGAGATAAAAAGAAAAAAACTGAGGGCTGCTAGATGGTAGCGGGGTGGGGATGAGGGAGAAGGTGAGGGGATTAGAAAGCACAAATTAGTAGCCACAATATTGCCATGGGGATACGAAAGACAGTTTGGGGAATATAATCAATAATGTATAGATTTTTTAGGGTAGTCGATGTACACTTGTCTTATTAGGCAGACCATTTAATGGACAGTGTAGATGCCTGAGCACTGCGGTGTACACGTGAGGCTGAAGCTGAATAATAATGAATGTCAATTATAATTTAATATATACATATTTACAGGATGTGGAGTATAGCACAGAGAATAGAGTCAATGGAATTGTAACAGCTATATACGATGTCAGAGGGGTAGTAGATTGGGGAGAGAGGGGCTATCACTTTGTGAGGGGTGTAAATGTCTAACTATTACATTGTTTTTTACACCTGAAACTCATAAAAATAAATAAAGATGTTTTCAAAAAGAATTTTGGTTAGCTGAGAGGTTGAGTAATATAATTCTCACAAAGGAACATTTGGGTTTAAGAGGATTTGATATCAATGAATAGTGGAATAAATGGGAGAAAAAGTTGGGAAAGCTCATATAGGCAACTATTTCAAAAGTTTGACATGTAGTTTTTTTCTATAGATTCATATACTTGTTTGTTTCAGATGCTATCTTATTGTTCATTATGTATATTAACTAGAGGTGGCTGGTGATATGAATGAGTACTATTGAATTTGATATATTTGCCCTGGTTTTGACTGTTTTATTAAACTAATTCATCAATTCTAATTTCTTTCACTTTTTCAGGTATATATCACATCATCTGAAAATAATGATTATTTGGTCTCTTTTATTTTAATACTTGCTTGTCTTAGTTTCATTTGCTAAAGTATTGCATTGATTATGTTTTCAAAAACTATATAACATGACAGTGAGAGATGGTTTCTCCAAGATGGCTGGCTCACTGGCTGATTGATTGTCTGCCTTGTGAAGAAAGAAAATTATTGAACTTTCTGATCACAGTCATAAGTCTTACAAGCCTTTGACATAATATAGTTCTTCCCATTCAGGGCATTTTCTAGTTACCTGCTCATTACATTGAGAAGTCACTGCCAACCTGTTCTTTCAGGGAACTTTAAACAATCATCTAGACACAGATAACGTTTTTCCTTCATTTATAGAACGATTTTTAATTAGCTTCTCTTTTATTCATCTTACAAACAAATTTAAGTTTTTTGAAAATACTCAATAGTACTGAAGAATTAATAATAAAAATCAGTTGTTCCTTGTTCTGCACATCTTCAACCCTAACTTTCTGTCTAGAAGCAGCTCCTACTAAGCATTTCTGCTTTTATTTAATTTTGTGCATAGGTTCATTTCACCATCACGTTTAACTTCTGAGTTTTAGCCTGTAAATCCCTGTGTATAAACATACTTAGATGTTATCACCTCAACCCGCTCGTTCACTCCACCTACTCGTAGCTATATTTTATCTTTTTTTTCCTACTGCTTATATATTCATATGTTCAAATTCATTTTCCTTCAACGATGTACAGCTTCCTTGCCTCTTTATGCTATGAAACAAGTATTGTCAATTTGTCTACCCTTACGAAACATTTCCCCCATCCCTCAATGGAGTTGAACCTGTACTTTTACATTGTCAGTTTGTGTCATTTACATTTTATCTATTTCTAGCTCTCTTTGGATAATCGTTGTCTATTATTTTTTGTCTATGAGTTCATTCTAATAACTGAAAGTCAATTCACATTTATGTTATGATAATTATTGTTTATTACAGAGTCAATTGATTTTAAGCAATTATGTTTTCTTCACAATTTTGATGTTAACAATATTTGTTATACTTGTATGGAAACAATGCAGATTAAATGGAATATCTTTACTTAAATTCCACAACTCGCTCAGAATCATGCCATTTTATTTATTTATTTATTTTTTTGAGGGCAGTGTCACTGGCCCTCATATGTGGGACCGAACCAGGGCCGCTGGCTTCCCAAACCAGCGCTTAACCGCCGCGCCACTCGGCCAGCCCAGAACCATGCCATTTTAATTGCTTCATACAGAGACCTCAACTGTAGCGTCCAGCATGACAGAGCAGTGGGAGTGGAGAAGGGAAGGCGAACGGTTAAGAAAGAGAGAGACACAAATAAGAGCAAAATGCAGTTGGTTCCAGGGGACTCCAGCCTCATGGACTGAGCCCCGAATCGGGCATGACTGCTCCTTTTATTGTCTCACACATAAGAAAAGATTAATGTATCTTCCACAGTCTGTGAGTCTCATACCAGAGAATTTAGCTCAGGGCCAAATCACCCATGCCTGCAGGTTGCCATTATGGAAGATCCCATGATGTTATTGTCATGCACCTCCTAAGAGACAGAAACTTTCTGTGCTGGAACTTACTGATAAGAATGCATAAAGAACAGATATTAACACATCAATAGGTCATTTCACATGCAGGCTGTCAGAACCTGAAACAAGGGGTCTACATCCTTTTTCCTTTCTTAGGTTGTTCCTCTCTTGAGGAATCTTACAAGTCATTGACTAACCAGCCATCTTTTGGGGTCAAGTAGGGATACATAGAGTAGGCATGACATTGAAGTAATGATCTGTCTTTATGGAAAGGTGCATGGGGGCAGGCAGGCTATCATGTGACAACACTCAACATTTTTATCCTAGAGTTTATATTTACCTTTCATTGTTTTTGATATTGACAAAAGTAACTACCCAATTTTTTATCCTCTATTTGATATATCTCTGTCCTAATATATTATTATTTCCTTCCTTCTGCCAGCTGTGCGTTTAGCTTGCTCTTTGTAAGTTAGTTCTTTACAGTGTACAATTAGCTTATTCTTTTGTGATCTTACTTTTTTTTTTTTTTTTAGAAGGCAGTGTCGCTGGCCCTCATATGTGGGATCCAAACTGGGGCCGCTAGTGTCCCAAGCCAGCTCTTAACCACCGCGCCACTTGGCCGGCTCTGATCTTACTTTTTAATATGGACATTTGCAGTTACAATTTGCCATGAACACTGCTTTCACAGCATCCTACACATTTTGGTATGTTTTGTTTACATTTATCTCATTTAAAAGATAATTTCCTTTGCAATTTTTCCTTGACCCATGTATTAAGGAGTATATTATTTAATTTCCACATATTTTCAGTTTTCTATCCGTAATGCATTCCTAGCTTCATTATGTTGTGGTCAGAAAAGATTCTTTGTATTTCAGTCTCTAAATTTATTATGACTTGTTTTGTTCCCTGACATATGGTCTATTCTGGAAAATGCTCCATGAGCTCTTGAGAAGAATGTGTTTTGTGCTGTTGTTGTGCAAAATGTTCTGTTTATGTCTGTTAGGTTCAGTTGCCTTATGGTACTGCTCAAATCTTCTATGTCCTTATTATCTTTCGTCTGGTTGTTCTACTCATTATTAAAATTGGGGCATTGATATTTCCAACTATTATTGTGGAACTGTCTGTTCTTCCCTTCATATATTTTGGCAGCTCTATTGTTAGGCCTCAATTTGTGAATCTATTTAAATGTAATCCATCAGAGGGATCTTTCCTGAATAAATAACTCTTTACCCTCTGTCCCCTGCTACTCAAAATATATGGGCAGGCCAGCAACATAGGCAAGCCTTTGGAGGCTATTAGAAACGGATATCTCATCCTTCACTCTAGAACTATTGAGTCAGACTAAGGACTTTCATTTCAGAGTAGTATTCAGTCTGTTTATTGTTTTTATTTTAATAGTACTTATGATTTTTTTATATTTTGTGTATTTTGTAATTTTGTTTTTAAACTATCTGCTTCTGCAAGAACATAAGCTTATTGGGAGAAGAGCTTTGTTACATTACCTGCCATATTCCACTATATAGTACAGTCCAGTTTAAGGTAGGAACTGAATAATAATTAAGTAACTGGAAGAAACAATGAATTAAAATATCCCTGAATAAAAGCTTCAAGTGACCTTACGTTGTGTGTAGAATGTAAATCTTAATTCTTCTGCCAATTTCTTCTGTTATATTCCATTCCCATTCTTTTTTTTGCCAAACACATTGGACTTTGGAGTTCCTTCAATATATCACAATCTTGTCTCTCTCAGGCCCCCTTGAGGTGCTTGTCCCTCTGCCTAGAGTGCTCACCTCTCCCCTCTTCATATAGCTTATTTTTTCCATTTTTTAGCTTCTAACATCTTTTTTTTAAAAACATACAAACATGCATCTTTTGTATTATTTATTTTATTTTATTTTATTTTATTTTTTATTAGGGAATTGGGGGAGGGGAAAGCATTGGGGAACCGGGGAAGGGAAACTGACAAGTTGCTGTCCTTTTATTCTGCAATCTAGTTGTGGAGGACATTGCTTCACTGGCCTATGTTGGTATCATCATTACGCTCTTCTCGGGTGAGGCAGATCGATCACTGGCCTCTGGATGACCACTCATGGCGACCCTTGGCAGCTCATACTGGCTGCTGGCCTCTCATGCTGGCTGCCAGCCACTCACTGTAGCCTATGGCAGCCCATTGCAGCAGGGGCTGCAGCTATGCCATCGCTGGAGACTCATAGCAGCCCAGCTCCAGGTGGAGCTGTTGTTCACCAGCTTAGCTCTAGAGGGCTCAGCCTTCATATGTGGCCCTCATATATGGAATCTGAACATGGGCCCTGCTGCTCAGAGCTGGCATCCCAAGCCACTCTTAACCAATGCACCACTCGGCTGGCCCCTAGCATCTTTCTAGATCAGATCAGACTAGTTCATGCTATCTGTGCATATATCCCTGAAGTTCTTTACTACAAAATTGATCTAAATTGAATTATATTTTATGGTCTGTATCTCCAGCTCCAAAAGTCAGGTAATGTATTTGCTAAAGTTGCTAGACTAATAGTCATAGTAAAGACGATTAAGAATATGTCTTTTATTATACTTTTTATATTAGGATTATAAATGGTTTATAATTAATCATATAGTTTCTATAGCTATTGAGGATATTTTTATTTTGATATGACATATAATATTTATAACTTTTTTCTTTATCTTGAACTATTCTTCTTTGGGAGTAAATTCTATTGGATATGATGTATTATAATTTAAAGGTGTTTCTCAATTCTATTCCTGTGAACTTGATATCATATAACTTTTCTTTCATGAACAGCAACTTCAATTATATCCATGTGTATTTGATATTTTCTTATTTTCTGTATAAATATATTCTTTCTTCCTGTTGGAAGTAGATGCTTATTCATGTACCTATTCTTCTTCAAATGCATTGCAAAGATAAAAATTGTATATATTTTCCAGTGCTTTCTACTGTTTAGCTTAATTGATTTCTAAACTTCCATTTTCCCTTATTGATAGGGGCAAGTATTTCATTGATTAGAAACACAATGTTGATTTCAAGAAAACTCATTTTAAATCTTAGTTCCAACAATGACAAGGAAGGTAACCATGAGTGATTATTTAACTGCTTTCAACTTCTATTTCTTATCTGTACAAAATATTACAAAGAAGTACAAAATATTACCCTGTTTTGTTGTTTTTAGAAAATTCCATGGGATAATTCATGTAAGGTGCTCAGCATTCTTGATACAGAGTGAGCAGGCATTTGATAAATGAAGTTGTTATTTAGTGGTGTTCTTTACTTGGCAATATCCTATTTATGAGTTTCTCTGAAAATCTTTTGAAAGTGCTGTCGATAGTGACACTGCATATTCAAACAGCAGAATTGACACTTTTTAAATTTGAAATAGATCATGATGATCCATAGCTGGGTCAGGTAAACTTTGCAAGTACCTGATTATTATTTTCCTGTGTGCCTTATAAATTTAAAGCTCAAATATGAGTCAGTCTCAACATGGTTGTGATCTGGAATTTTTTAGAAGCAGTAACCATATGTATTGTAAAACCATATCTACTTTTGCATTACTTTGGAGAGTGGGAACTCAGAGAATCACCCTGGAGATAAGATATGGTAGATGTGTTATTTTATCTGGTGGTCAACGCCTATCCTTCCTTCAATTTCACTCAACTCAGAAGAATAATAATTATTATTTGATTAGAAAATTTTATCTTTTAGTTTTTATTAAGTGGCATTGAAAATTAAATTGGCAGAGTTGCATGTGCATCATAAAAATATAGTATGCCAAAGTTATTTGAAATAATTAAAAATAGTGCTTCTTAGCGCTCTTAGTGTATATTATACAGTTCAGGGATGCTGCCTTAGTTCTTGCTCCCTTTCTCAATTGACTTAATACAGATAATGCAGGGAATTCATGAGTGAAAGAGAGGAGAGGTATACAGTTATAGATTTTTCAGGACAGTATATAAAAATCAGATGTATTCTATATTTTAGCAAAAAACAGAAATTGAATTTTAAACCTTTCTTTTTGTAATATGAATGACAACAAGAAATACTTATTAATTAAAAAAAATATATTTGGAAATCCCATACACCAGAAATTACAGAACATTGCTGAGAAAATTTAAAGAAGACCTAAATAAATTGAGAGATATACTATGTTAATGGATTAGATGGCTACATATTATCAAAAGGTAAATTCCTTCTAAATTAATCTAGAGATACAATCCAATCTTAATAAAAATCTCAGCAGATATTTGTAGAAATACACATACTGATTTTTAAACTTACAAAGAAGTACAAAATATTTTTATATAGCCAAAACAATTTTGAAAAAACAAAGAAAACAAAATTGGGTAATTTAGGCTATTTAATTTCAAGATAAAAAATCCGACAAACCTCTGATGTCAGCTGTAACCCTCAAGTTATAGAACCTCAGTATCTATGAAATTCTGTCCTACCACAGAGCATATAGAAAGAATCAAATAAAATAAACACTGAGAGCAATTAGAAAAAGAAGTTTTAAGGCATTGTGATTTTAGCATAAAACTTGAACATGTATTGAACAGATGAATAAAAAAGAATATAGAGACCAGAAATTGGCACACACAGATCACTGATATTTTAAAAACCATGAAAGTAATTAAATGGAGAAAGTAAAAACTTTTCAACAAATGGTATAGAAACAACTGGGTATTGACATGAAAAAAAGAAATAAAACCGATGACCACATCATACCGTACTAAAAAATCAACCATAAATGGAGCATAAACCTCAACTGTATCCTTACAGAACATAGGTCGAAACTAAAATGTCTTGAAAAATATTTAGGAGAAATTCTTTGTTAATTTGGGAGAGGAAACGATTTGTTAGACAGGATTACAAAGCACAACTTAAAATAAATGATAAATTGATTAAATGGACCTTAACTGAATTAAAATTTTGCTCTCTTAAATATACTATTAAGAGAATGAAAAGACAAGCCACAGACTGGGAGAAAATATTTGCAAATCACATATCTGATATATGCAAATACACCTTAGGTTCAAATTGGAATACCATTGATATTGGTATTTAAGAGAAATATCTCAGGACCACTTGTATTACTCTGAGTGAACATTAGAGTGTGAGAAAATGAATTCAAGGAAATGAAAAGACTGGATAAAGAAGGATGTAAAAGGTAGGTTGGCCTTAAGTGAGTCACATTTTTTAAGGAGGGAGAGAGGATTTTTGTCCTCTCACATTCTAACTCTCCAACTCTATTATATATTAATATTGTAAAGTAAATTTCTACTATAAAAAGTAAAGCTTTGGCGATAGTGCAGATTACATGAAGAGCAACTTCTGTCTTAATTTCAATGGTCTGGTGTCTATTGACCTATAGTTGATATTAGTAAATTGTAACAGGTAGAAATTATAGATTTCTAAATGTATAAAACTATTAAAATAATTATATACAGAATAATCTGAACATCTGCAATAACATACTCAAATAAATAAAATTTATTTCTAAATTAACTAAAGCAAATCTAAGTTAGCAATATTACTGTGTCACAGAATTTTTGTGCTAATAACTCCCAAGTAAAAATGTTTTCCTTTGCTGCTGTGATATGTTTTCTAAACCTTTTCGCTAGCACCCACAATTTGATGGAAAAGTACATGTATCAACTGATCTTTTTTCCTGAAACAGCTTTATTGCCTAATTTTATCCTTATCATCAGTATTGTCATTGGATTATCATTTTACTAATTTCAATTTAAACCTGTTTCCTAAATTTTATTGTTTTAATTTCACATATCTTAACTTTCCAATTTCATTTATTATCATCAGTAAAGCACTCATTATGGTATCCTTACCTTCACAAAAGTAGCTCTCAAAATTCCCAGTGTTTGATCTTTTTTTTCTAAAGTTTGCCCTTAACTTTCTTCACAATTATTTTGTATGTACACTGTTTGGGCCCAATTATGTTTCTTCCTGAAATTCCATCAATGACACATTGTTATCATTTAGATTAAATGAACCTTTCTGTCTATAAATGTCAAGGACCTTGTGTGCTCTCACATACTTTATATCCTATTCCATATTTGACTTTTAAAATTCCTGCTTTATACGCCACTCAGCATGAAGCTTCCTTTCAAGGTGAGAACTCCGGAGCTGCCTCCTCATCCATCTGACTGGCCTGCTTCAAGTCCTTCCTCATTAGGGCTAATACCTCATAATGTGGCCACAGTGAACTGACAGTGTTGATTTGGTCTGTTCAGGCTTTGGCTTTTCTTGGCAGCTCTGACAGAAATTCAAACTTTGAACAGCCTGGAAAAAGGAGAAGCAGCAATTTGCAGTTTAATCTGGAAGAAAATTGGAAGTTGTTGAAAAAAATTCCTTCGTTAAGTCTTGCTCATATAAGAGATGATGAAGTGACTTATAAAATTTCAGTTCTGATTTTATTTTGTTTTTCAGTGTATATTTAGTTCTAAGGCAATATTCCAGTTAATAATTGGGTGTGATTTTTCTGTTTTCAATTTGTCCCTTTTCTCTTCCGTTAACCCTATCTCATCTTTATTCAACAAAACCATGAGATGAAAATGTGCATACTCTTATACTACTAGATCTATTTCTGCTTCATCTCTTAAGGAATGGTAGGATTTTAAAAGCCATTTTATATAGTTTCCTTCTTCTTTCTGTCATAAATGAAATAATGCCTATAATGGCGTGGATGTTTTGTATTCCCCCAAAATTCATATGTTGAAATATTTATCTCCAGTGTGGCTATCTTTGGAGCTGGGACATCTAAGAAGGTAATTAAACTTCAATGATATCATAAGGGTTGGACCCTGACATTATAGGATTAGTGCCCTTCTTACAGACATAAAGAAGTTTCTCTCTATCTCTCTCTCTCTATCCCTCTCTCTCTCTACCTCAAGGAAAGACCATGTGAACATGAAACTAGATGGTGACCATCTGCAAGCCAGGGAGAGGGGTCTCACAAGAAATCAGCCATGCTAGCATACCGATCTCAGATTTTCAGCCTCCAAAACTCTGAGTAAATAAATTTCTGTCATTTATGACACTCAGTCTGGGGTATTTTGTTACCCCAAAGCAGACTAAGCAGACTAAGATAGTACTTAAGTTGCTGTAGGCTATTTTTAAAAGAATTCTATTTGGTTAGGACCTGGCATCCCTGATCTTGTTAACCCAGTCCATAGCCTGTTCCAATCATGTAGGAATGTGTGTGTGTGCACACCTGTGTGTGCTTGTGTGTGTGTGCATGTGCATATGTGTGTATGTGTGTATATAAAAAATATTTAAGGATTTGATGTTTCAAAAGCCATTGAAGTCTCTTCATTATCTGGGCTTGACCACAGAGAAGACGCATTCAGCCAAGCCCATAGGCAGGCCTAAGCAATCTATAACATTCAAGTATGATAAGCAGACCCAGGCACACATGGAAGTCTCAATTTTACAGGTGACAAAGCAAAGAAAAGATGATTAAAGGAAAAGGGTAATGGGCAGAAAGAGGTATTTTTACTGCTTTCTGGTGAGGGTCACAGTTTGATAATGTGATGCTAACTGGAGTTAAACTATGCCCCTGAGCTACTCAACAACTTCATTCAGTCTAGTCTTTTTTTTTAGATTTTATTGGGGAATTGGGGGAGGGGAACAGCGTTGGGGAATGGGGGAAGGGGAACAGACAAGTTGCTGTCTTTTTGTTCTTCAGTCCAGTTGTGGAGAACGTTGCTTCACTGGCCCATGTTGGTATCGTCATTGCGCTCTTCCCGGATGAGGCAGATCAGTCGCCAGCCTCTGGATAGTCGCTCACCGGGGCTATTGGCAGCTCACGCTGGCTGCCATCCGCTCATGCTGGCTGCTGGCCACTCACTGTAGCCTATGGCAGCCCACTGCTCGCCAGGGCTCGCAGCCCAGTTCCAGTGGAGCTGTTGTTCATCATCTTAACTGTAGAGGGCAGTGTCACTAGCCCTCATATGTGGAATCCAAACTGGGGCCTCTGGCGTCCCAAGCCAGCTCTTAACCAATGCACCACTTGGCCGGCCCCAGTATAGTCTTTTAAAAATTCTCCCATCAGATAGGCCTGGGCATCTATAAACCCTTGTTACATATGCACTCTTCTGGTTCCCTAAAATTTTCCAGAAATTCTTTTAAAACAGGGAGCAATTAACAAACAGAAAATAAATTGGCCAAGTTCTGTGCATCCTTGCATTTTTGAAAATTAGCAAACTATGTTACTCAGAGATATTCTCGGTGGGTGTTCCTGATAACAAAACTCACATTATATACATACAAGGAGGTATATATAAGTACATCATTTTATTGTGGTAAAGTTTAGCGATATTTAATTCAGTACATGTGATCCTGCTGAGAATTTTTGGAAGACTACAATAAAGCGCAACTAACTTTGTACACTGTACAATCCCAGGAAAACTTCTAAAATGTTTGAATACATTTTCCCTGTTCATTGGTTTCATAGATGTTTTCCTATTTGTAAGATTCCAGTCCATTTTCACTTATTGCAATCAATTTTCTTCAGTGTCCTTGTGGATCTGAGCTTAGTTAGTGAATATTTTCCTTGTATAAAGTTTTAGTCCCTGCTTTCCTATAGGACACAGTCTGGAAAAAGAAACTCTACAGAAGATCTCTGGGGAAAAAAAACTTTGAAACACGTAAAAATTGGTAGAATTATTTAAAATTTGATACATATCTCCTTAAAAGATATTAAACATAATTTACTACAAAATTAACTTAGATTAACTGGATACATTTTTTTATGCATTTCCTCTTGTAATACAAGCAAGTTCTAATTGGCAGCTTTTGTGTTTTAAATTTTAAGAAGTGATAAAAATTGCTTTTATTATTTGAGATATTTTATTACTCATTTGGGTTCACAGTATACAAATAAACAGTACAATATTATACCTTGACATAAGGACTTCTAAAGGAATGAAAAATAAATATGCTACAAAATTAAAGTATAAAAATTTCTTGACTCATAGAACGTTCACAATAATTTATCAATGTTACTAGTATGTAGAGGTGTTAGTAATGAAATGACTCAATTTTAGTGTTATCTCAGGTTTATTGTTCTTGCTGGGAAATAGCTAGAAATTTTATCTAGGAATACAAGGAAAATTAAAATATATTTTGGCATAATTTTCCACTGGGGAAAAAAGAAAGCAAGATAACAGCCTTAATTCAAATTCAAAGAAGGCTATACTTGATGTAATTTTCACAAGTGTGTCTAGCAAGAATCACTTCTGGGCTCAGAGCATAGAAGAAAACAAGGTAAAGAATATTAACCTGTTTAATTATAGTTCACTTGGTTAAGTGCTCATTTCTTCAAGGAAAAGTGAGACCCCTCATGTATGCCCATATTTTTTTTTTTCTTTCATCTTCCTGAGATGCAGATAAACTTAACCTTGGAACGATATTATCAGTGAAGCCAGCTCTGAATACACACTCTCTGCTTAATATGGTCGCACAAAATTAGAACCATTTCATGTGTCATTTCTTTAGTAAATGAGATGGAAAATCAATTTAGAAACAAAATTGCATAAAAAGTTGGATTCACCACTATTTTATTCTGTAAGTTAATATTCTAAAAATTAATTTAATTTTTTCTATGAATAAACATTTTTATCTGTATTGTATTGTATTATTAGAAGTCAGTTCATCAATTTTTCTATTAGGGTTCTTGGTCAATCTGTAATTATATAATTATACTAAATTTGTTAAATATGTTCTGTCATAAATTCCACAAAGCAGAGAATACAAAAATATACTTTATCTTTGTAATAACCTTATGCAATGTCTGAATGAATTTCATCTTGTTGTTAAAAATTTACAGGGAAAATTAGTTTCAGAAAGATGAAGTGGCAAATATGACATATAAGAATAAATTCTCTTAATTGAACTTGTCAGTTGAAACTTGTAGCCAAATTCACTTATTCTGTAATGCATCATAATTTATGTGAGATTATATCGACAAATGGTATTTTCTCTAGGTCGGAAGAGCTGAAAACCCATAGTCTACAACGAGATGAATGAGATAAACACTAAATTTGTTATGACAAGAAATATCATTTTTGTACCAAAGCTATTCTACAAAGCATACGTTGCTATTTATGTTGAGATTGTCTCTCATGATTTAAGTGGTGATAAATGTATCAATGGTAACCAAATGAAATTAAGGAGAAACTTTCATATATATATATATATATATGTCTAGGCTTGCAATATACGTTAGTCAAGTGGCATACTGTTGGCTATAACTCATCCAAAACAAATGGTAAAATGTCAAAGAACTAACTATCTATAAAACAGACCTCTTCCAATTTTTTTCTGACTTGAAATGTATGTGTTAGTCTACTGCATCCTTGATTTTTTTCTTTGGCTTCTATTTAATCTGCTAACCAAATTATATTCTCTTTTCAATAATGAACTCTGGCAATGAACACTCAGCACAAAAACATAAGACAACTTCCTTTACTGTCATCTACAACCCTATACCCTACCCATAACATATACAACTCCAAGAACATGAGGGAAGTGAGCAAAGGGATACACTTGACAAAAACTGTAAGTGCCCCTGAAAATTTAGGAAAGGCATTTTTCATAAGCCAAAAAGTTCCAAAAATTCCTGTGCCTCATAATTGTAATCTCATAGAAGAAGCACTTAGACCTAACTAAAAAATCCTTAATTCCGAAACAAACAGCATCCTGAGGAGTGAATAGAAAGGATTGTGGCAAACCCTTATAACCCTCACTTGAAGGTTGTAGGGCTAGAAAGAAATGTAAGTCATGAGGCTGAAGCAGCACCCTAAACCTGGAATCCATTTCCCACTGAGGGTTGGAAAATAAAGACAGCTGTTTTATTGAGGGACATTGAATTTCTGAGGCAACTATAATAACAGAAACTTTAGAACACTGGGACTTTTCCCTTGTTGATAGGCAGACCTCCACTTCAGCATCTGTCTAAAACCCAGAGAAGATAAAAACAGAAATCCCTGGCTCTGTTTCCTTCCGGATTAACTAGAGTCTCCATAAAACTCAATCTAAGAGGTAAATTTACATCAAACACCCATCCAGATTGATCTTAAAGGAAGAGATGTTAAAAGCAGAGAGATAGACAGTAAAGGTAAACAATAAGTGTCTATTTATAGAAAAACATGGAGCCTGAATTAACCTGCCCTCAGTTAAAATTGATAATATTTGCAACAGTTAAGAATATAATTCTTCAGGGACACCACAGCTGGGAACCTCTCTTGTTTTGAGAGCTGTTATTTTCTACTCTAATAAACTGTCCTCTGTTGCAAACTTTTTAAAAAACAGGATATAACACTTCAGATAAAATATTAGCAATATCTGGACTTTCCACTTACTAGCTATATAATCTTGGGGAATATATTTTACAGTTTTTTGCCTGTTTCCTTGTATATTAATGTCATCATGTTTTTTTCTCTATTTTTCAAAAAAATAAGATAAAAGAAAATCTAAAAGTGCAGATTTCCTTTCATCTGTGTCTGTGTTGTATTAATACACATAAGGCTTACACATCCATTATTTTGTTCCATTTCCTACCCTACCTCCAACTCCTAAAACCATTGGTCTATGTCCTATGGAATGTGTGTTCTGTCAAAAGCAGCATCCCTATTTCCCCAACCTCTTTTCTGAAAATCCTCCTACAGAAGCTGTCTCTTGAAATAGATGCAGATGAAAGTGACCCTACTTTCCCTGATAGCTATTTCCCTTTTGTTGTTGCTGTTCCTTTATTAAATGAGGTAGCTTAAAATGGTTATCTGTATCACCTATATGTAATTCCTTTTTTCTCATTCTTTCATGAGTCTATTTTAATGAGGTTTTCACTGTATTATTCCACTGAAACTGCTTTTGTCAAAATCAGACATGATTCAGCATTACCAAATAGGTTTGATTGTCCGTCCACATCTTATTTGATCAATAAACAACCTTTTAAATAACTTGTCACTCCTTCCTTCTTAACACATTTTTTTTTTAGAGAGAGATACTATTGTGGCTTTTAAGACACTGAATTCTATTTCCTAACACATTTTGTCCATTCTCTGTCTACTTTCAAGCTTCTGTTCTTTTCCTTCATCCTCTTATCTTGTCTGTACACACATACTATCTTCGTGATTTCATCTAATATCATGGCTTTAAATACTATCTGTATTCCCAGACTCCCAGACCACACCTCACTCATGAAATCCAAACTAATATGTATACATTTTAATTTAACAATACCCCTTAAATGACCGAGATCTCACAAACTCAGAAGGGCCAAATCAAAATTTTCATTCCTCCAATTCTTTTTACTTTGAAACCTTCCCCAGCAATTCATTATTCAATTTCCTTAGAATGAAACACTTGTAGTCTTCACTGGCTCTTTGTTTTACCCACACATAGACCAAATCCATCAACAAATGCTATTGACGCTACTATCCAAAAATGTTCAAAATCTTCCCCCGTGTCACTGCTTCTAATCCTACTGCCACGTTGGTCTAAGCCTTTGTCTAGATTATTGAATTAGCTGACTAGTGTACCTTCTTCAAGTAAGAATGGCAAGCAAAGTAATGTCAATTTAACATCTATTGTCAACATAGTTGCCAATGAGCTACTAAAAAAATATATAATAATAATAATAATTCAGATCATGTCACCCTGTACTTGGCTCTCAGTTTCACTTAGAGTAAGTGTTATGGTCCCAACAATGGCCTAATTGTCCATATACTTTTCTGAGTCTGTTACCTATTAGCACTCACCTCTATTACTCATCTCTTACTACTCTTTTTTTTTTTTTTTTTTTTTGAGGGCAGTGTCACTGGCCCTCATATGTGGGACTGAACCAGGGCCGCTGGCTTCCCAAGCCACTCGGCCGGCCCTCTTACTACTCTTTTTAAATTAGTTAGTAGGAAATAAGAACTTATTCATTTTGGTTTTATACAAACTCTAGGTGAGGCAGGATATAAATTTAGCTGTGGATAACAGAAAATATCTAATGTGGCTATTCTATGACCAGGCATTCTTGCAAATATCCCTCTGTCAAATGAGCACTAAAGCTACCTGAAGAAATGTTAGCCTGATTCCTAGAGATATCTGGGTAATTCATTTAGCTCTAATTATTTTTGCATTAAGCTCATAAATGTTCGGAATGAGGCTGAGTTGTTTGGAAGTGAGGCAGATGAATGCAATCATGTTTATACCTGAGTATAATCTAAACTGTACATTGGTCTGCATGTTATATATTGTATAAATGAAGTTTATGTATTACAACTGCCCCAGTAAGTTGGTCTCTAGCATGTATGCAAACAGCATACGTATAGAGAGTTTACCTAGCATTATGTCTCAAAAGAAATCTTGGCCTGGAGGAATAGAATTATGCTTCCAAAAGCTTAAATATGGTCCTCATTTTCACAGCTATTATCCCCTTCACTGTATATTACTGGCTAGATATAAACTGCTAGGCACTTACACCTCTCTCTGAGACCTTTGCTGATTTCTGTGCAGTTAATCTTAGATATGTTTTTTTCCCTCAGTGTCCTGAAATAAGTAAACATTTTTTACTTACAAAGGCAGTTTCTGGGCCGAGGTTGTCTACTATTTATATTTTCCACAATCATTTTAATCAAGAAAAGGCAATTATGCAAAAACGCCAAAATCATTTTAGCAATTTTCCTTGGAGAGTGAACAGGAATAATGAAGACAAAAGAGATATTATGTGGTGACTGAGATGCACATGTTGAGAGAATAGGTTTATAGATAAGAGAAAACAATATCAAAGATGTGTACAGTATTATTTACTAAATATTCTTTGTTAAATAAATTAATATGTTTTTACTAATACGTTATTAGTACCACATTAATAATATATTAAAACTATTTCATTCTCCTATGGAGAGGAAGCAGAATGAGAAAGCCACTTAATTGACATAAATGGTTTACTCTAATGCCTCTGAAAAGTGTAATGGGAAGTGAAGTTCTTCCCAAGAGGTAGAACCAAAGCCATAAATAAAATGGGGAATTACTCTCAAAGAGCAGAAAAAGTATTGCAAAGACAAAATATTGAATAGCTATTTCCTCTTTTGACTCAACATTTGAGTGATTGAGGGTTAAATAGGTTTTTTCTTTCATACATGGGAGATTTTCAACCTGATATGGCATTCAATGCATGTTCTATTTAATCAGACTGGTTAGGGGAATGCAGAACTCTATTCTTCCTATTATTAAAATTGTTTGTATTGGAAACACATCATGTATAACATTAAGGGGAAATTTTGCTCAAAGACCCCACTATAAAAAAATAGAAAATGCTTTTCAGGGCCTGGTGAATGACACATTGGTTAAGAGCTGGCTTGGGATGCCAGTGGCCCCAGTTCAGATCCCACATATGAGGGCCAGTGACACTGCTCTCTACAGCTAACAACAGCTCCACCTGGAGCTGGGCTACGCAAGCCCTGGTGATGGTGTAGGCTGCAGCCCCTGCTGCAGTGGGCTGCCATAGGCTACAGTGAGTGGCCAGCAGCCAGTGTGAGCAGCTGGCAGCCAGCATGAGCTGCCAATAGCCGTGGTGAGTGGCTGTCCAGAGGACGGCGACCGATCTGCCTCATCCGGGAGGAGCACAATGACGATACCAATATGGGCCAATGAAGCAACATCCTCCACAACTAAACTGAAGAACAAAAGGACAGCAACTTTTCTGTTCCCCTTCCCCAATTCCCCAATGCTGATCCCCTCCCTCAATTCCCCAATAAAACCTTCTAAAAAAGAAAATGCTTTTCAAGTAGTGTATTACAATTGAGAGTGATTGATTTTTGAATTGATAAATATCAATGTTCAAAATTTTGAGGGCAAAAACCATGTCTTTTATTCAGTCTTTGAAAGGATCATTGCAAAATTCCCTATTCATGCACTCCAATGACAAAATTATGGATTAATTAAAAGGGTGGTATATCATGTGACTATCTGTTTGCTAGTTTGCCCTGCATGGGTTCAAATAACAGAGAAAATATGGTTCTGACCTTAACTTTTGGAAAATCAATGAAAGACATGAAAAGGTTATCAGGGAAGGATTTGCTGGCAGCATGGAAGACTCACTTTAGTATAAAGAACATGAGTCTTAAGACCCAATATGCGGTATGATTATGTCCTATAGTGTTCAGCAGCTTAGATGTAGGCTCTGGACATTTGGATAAATCCTGGGTTGAGACTGTCAGAAAAGGGAGACAGAAAACCAAGAGGAGGTAGTTAGATGATTTTGGCCAGAGGATGGTTTAAAAGATGGGCCATTAACCTAAGGGAAGAAATTGAAGACAAAGAGTTCTATTCACTTGCAAGCAAGCAGAGGCGTCAATGGAGTAGAGACCTCACTACTTAGAAGAAGATGGCACAGAAGAAGAGGAAGAAGAGTGAGAGGATGAGGGAGAGGAAGAGGAGAAGAAGAAAAAAAAGAGGAAATGGAAAAGGAAAATCATCTGTGGTGAATGCAATTGGGTAACACATATGAAAGGAGAATAAGTTTAGACAGAGTGCAGGATGTCTGAGTTTCCTATTTTGCAGTTGGTTCAGGGTCCAATGTTTGGCCATAGTGGAGGGTAAATGAAGTGCTGTGTGGAATAACAGATTCCTGCAAATGAAAAAATAAATGAACTGAGATTCTAATGTTCCAGATTTCCCCGACTATTTTTTTTTTTTTTTGTCCTAGTGAAGATAGATGCAAGCCAGAAAATTGGTAAAGCCAATTTTTGAAAAAGGCAGGAGTGCAATGACTAACTTTTGGACCTGGTAGCTGGGAGCCAGGCAAAGTCTGCTCACAATTGGTATTAAAAATGTTCTTTGAAAGAACATTCGCCTAGACTAAGCTAAGGGGCATTATAAGAACATAGAGTTTTCTTCTTTAATCACAAATCAGAGTTATAAGAGGAACTCCAAAAGGGAAAAAAAACTAGAAATTATTATGTTGTCTGGAATTTCTTGGTACCATTCATACCCTCCTCTTCTGTGTTTTCTCTACTCCTCTCTTTGTGAAAGTTGAGTTTTTATGCTTTCTTCTCCAGCAAGACTTGACAGCTTTATATCTCCTATAATCAGGTACTTAGACTTGAGCAATAGGAAGTGGTGTTATGTGGTATAAGAATACCTCTTTAAAAGAAATCTAGAAATATTAAATTAATAATAAACATACTTTTAAATTCATAGCTGAATATGAGGTGAAGTTTTAAAATTTTTCCACTAGCCAAATTAAGGAGTTGAAATTGGAAGGAATTAATGTGCTTCTAATTCTGTGGGTACCATGGGTGCATTTGTGATTTCATGCAAGGTGGATGTTGAAATGAGAATACCACATAAACAGAGGATTTTGAAGAAATATACCTTTGGTAAAGTGTGTGTGTTTGTGTGTGTGTGTGTGTGTGTGTGTGTGTGTGTGTGTGTGTCTGTGTAAATTCCACCAGCTTGTGAAGGGCTATTTCCAGAAAACTTCTGTGATATTGATCTCAGTTCCAACTGGGAAACAAATCATTTTCTGAGAACTCTTAACAGATTTTCTATCCTCACAAATCTTGAGGGTTTAAATATCTACTCCCTGTGTGGTACAGCAAATGCAAGCCAATAGTGAAATTGGTCATAGATTGTTATCTTACAAGGTACCTGGAAGAAGCAAAAACCTATTCTCCTTGGAGAAATATATTTTAGGATGCACAGAATTTCTACAGATAAAGTCCAAATTAACATGGATTCAGAATAGAGAGCATAAGAAAAAGTGCACCATGAACAAGGGTCATCAGTAACACTTAAACAGCAGATTCATATTTAAAGTGACCCTACATATTAAAATTTCAGACACAGAATGTAATAACAAACAATAAATGACAGAATAGAAAACAAACAAAACAACTGATTTTCCAAAATTACTACCAAGATTACAAACAGAATAGACATTTTAGAAACAGTAGATATAATCACTGGTTAAGAACCCAAAGAATAGATTAACAGCAGAATACACATTTATGAAGAAAAAAACTGTGAATTAGAAAATAACTGAAGAAATCACTGCTAAGCGAGTTCAGAGAGACAATCAGAAACTATGAAGGACAGATTAATATTCATGAGAGGCAAAATGGTAAAGTCTAATATATGTTTTCCAAAAGTATTTAGAAAAGAACAAAGAGTACTCATTGAACCTGATTTTGAAACTTATTATAAATCTATAGTTTTCAAGACAGTGAGATATTTGTAAAGGGACAGATAATTAGATCAATGGAAAAAAACAGAAGTCAGAAATAGACTAACATGTGGATGGGTGTTTTACTTTCAAAAAAGATGTAAATGTTTTTCAATGGAGAAAGAGCCGTCTGCACAACAAATGCAACTGAAACAAGTATCCATATGGCAAGAAAAAAAAGGAAAAACTTTCATCTGTACCTAACACAACATATAAAATTTAGGTCAAAGTGGATCAGAGGGTTAAACTTAAGTCCTGAAACTATAGAACTTCTGGCATAATAAGTACAACAAAGTTTTTGTTACTTTGGGTTAGACAAATATTTCTTTTTTTTTTTTTTTCTTTTTAGCTGAGCCATCCTGCCACCTGTTGGCAGCTCAACAGCAACTCAGCTCAGGCTGGCATCGAACGGCCATTGCTCAGAGCTCAGCTCTCACTCTTTTCTTTTTTTTTTAAGGGTATTTAACCGTAATTTTATTTTATTTATTTTTTATTTTTTATAATTTATTTATTTATTTTTAATTAGTTTCAGGTGTACAACACAATGCAATAGTTATACTTTTTACCCCTCAAAGTGACAATCCCTCTCCCCTATTTAGCCACCCCACTCGTCGCCCCCATCTCATATATATCTATTACTCTTCCTCTGACTCCCTTCCACAGTATAATTCACATCCCGTGACTATCTATATATTCAACTACAGTTGGTATACAATATTATACAACCTCAGCTTCAGGTGTACAGTGCAGTGATCAAGCCTCTACTCCATCCATGAAATGGTCTCCCTAACAAGATATATGACCATCTGACATTCCACAAAATATTTACAACATTATTAATTATATTCCCCGAACTGTCTTTCATATCACTGTGGCAATATTGTAGCTGCCTATTTTTGCTGTCTAATCCTTTCCCCTTCTCCCTCATCCCCACTCCCCTCCCAACTAGCAACCTGTTTTTCCTCTATACCTGTGAGACAGTTTCTGTTTACTTTGCTCATTCATTCAGTTTTTCAGATTCCACATATGAGTGAAATCATATGATATTTGTCTTTCTCTGACTGACTTATTTCACTTAACATAATAGTCTCTAGGTCCATCCATATCATTGCAAATGGTACGATTTCATTCTTCTTTATAGTGGAGTAATACTCCACTGTATAAATGTACCACAGTTTCTTAATCCAGTCATCAACCGATGGGCATTTCGGTTGTTTCCAAGTCTTAGCTATTGTAAATAGCGCTGCAATGAACATAGGGGTGCATAAATTTTTTTGAATAAGTGTCTTGGGTTTTTCAGGATAAATACCTAGGAGTGGAATTGCTGGGTCAAAAAGTAGTTCCATTTCCAGTTTTTTGAGATACCTGCATACTGACTTCCATAGTGTCAGCTTGCACTCTTGAGCGAGCTCTTAACCAACTGAGCCACTCGGCCGGCCCCCAAATATTTCTTAAATACAATACCAAACCACAATCTATTAAAAAAAGAAAATTATACCTTACCAAAATTAAAAACTTTTGTTTTTCAAGAGACACTCAACAGATTGAAAAGATAAGACACAGACTGGGAGAAAATATTTGCAAACTACATATCTGATAAAAGACTTGTATGAACATATATAAAGAATTCTCCAAACTCAATAATTAGGAAACATACAACCAAATAAAAAGAATGGGCAAAAGATTTGATGATACAGTCCAACAAATAAGATGTATACATTATAAATAAGTATGAAAAGATGAAAATTAATAATATAGAGTAGTAAGACTATACACTTATTGGAATAGCCAAAAACAAACATAAAACACAAGCTGACATTATGAATTATTGGAAAGGATTTTAGCAATGGAAATTTTCATATGTTGCTTCTTGGATTATAAAATCCTGTAGGCACTTTACAAAACATTTTGGTCTTTTCTTTAAAAGTTAGTCATACAATTACCATATGACTCTCAAATGTAGCTTCTAGGCATTTACCCAAGTGAAAAGAAAACTTATGTTTACACAAATTCTGATGTGAATAGTTACAGCAGTTTTTCATAACCACCCAAACCAGGAATCTATCTAAATGTCCTTTAACTGGTGAATGGATAAACATACTGTGATATATTTACACAAAAGAATACTATTCTGTAATAAAAAAAGTAATTAATGGTACATTATAGTATTGATGACCCTGCAATGCATTATGCTAAATTAAAGAAGCCAGACTCAAAAGGCTACATACTATATCATTACATTTACATCACATTCTTTAAAGGCCAAATGAAAGGGACAGAAAACAGATCAATAGTTGTTAAATGTTGGAGGTTGGAAAGGTTTCAACTGTAAACAGGAATAATAATTTTTGAGGGATCATGGAGCTATTTTGTATCGTGATCAGATTGATTGTTAAAATGTGCACATTTGTTAAACTCATGAAGCTGTTCACCAAAAAAGATGAATTTTTATTATATTTAGATGATATCTTAATAAAACAAATAAAAAACATTTAATAATGACCACAGTACTTAGGTTTAAATAATTGACAGTAGAATTTTTCAACCATTTGACCTATGAAAATGGTAATTTTATATGGTTTAACCTAAAAACTTCAAAAGTTTTGATGCTTCAAGGCCATGTTTTGGAAAAACTTATAGTTTTTAATGCTTATTTTTAAAATATAAAAGAAAGATTAAAACTTAAATGATTAAGCCTCCTACTTTATAAATTATGCCAAACTATGAATCAATCATTAAGTGCCAAGACTGATAAATTTGACAACTTAAAATAGCAGCTCAAATAAAGACATGTTTAAAAGATGAAAAAAATTCCCCTATTCTAGGAGAAAATATGCATGCCACATAAAGTTCATAATATATTATTTTCCCAAATACAAGTTTTCCCATAAACAAGTTTTATCAATCATAAGAACATTTCCAGTAATTTAGTGGAAAGTTGTGAACTGAAAATTCAGAGGTGGAACTATGAATGGGCAATAACTCAAAAATAATACTTTCCTTGACATGAAAACAACAAATTTTGTAAAATAAAACCACAGGGATTTTTGTGATGGATGTGACAGAGTGTCTTCTAGAAGACCAAAGCTTCTGCCACGAACAGTAAAAATTGATTTTTAAAAATCTCATTGAAGTTATTATACATTAAGAGCCGCTGAAGCAGTCAGCTTGAGGAGTAAAGATTCTTGAAAAAAATGGAAAAAAAAAATTTGTGTTTGTTAAGCATAGCATGTTGGCATTGCCTTTGCCCTTGGATCATTTGATGATTTTCAATGGAGACAGAGCATCAAGCTGAGAAAATAATCAGAAGGCTGTGGATAGAGAAGCCAACAGAGATTTTGGCAACTTCATGGGAATAGAGACAGAAAAATTGGAGTTGGAGTCTATGAAAACAGCCAAGACTTGTGGAAGAGAGAAACTCCCAGAGAGAAGAAAAGTGTAGAGACATTGATGTTATGGTCTGTCTCCTTTTTCTCCTTGGGCATCTGCCCACTCTTATGCTACAAGTGACAACAACGTAAGAAACTAATCAGAACACAACTGGAAAGCTGAGTTAACATCATGTACTATTCCACTGCATAACTGAACATAAGGGAGTGCGTAACAATAAGGGTCTTGGTACATAGCAACATGGACACTTGGATCAATAGTTGGGACCCCTGGACAGCTATACACCTTGGAATAGGTACAAATCAATAACAGAAATAACCACTGTTAGAGGTCAGTTTGGATTCAGCAGAAGAGAACACTAGTGAACAAGAAGTCATTAGAATATTTACAACATTATTAATTATATTCCCTAAAGTGGAGGTGGTATACCTACTGTAATTGAATATATATAGATAGTCACGGGATGTGGATTATACTGTGGAAGACAGTCAGAGGAAGAGTAATAGATATATATGATATGGGGGTGTGTGGGGGGGTGTATTGGGGGTGAGGGGTTGTCACTTTGAGGGGTAAAATGTATAACTATTGCACTGTGTTGTACACCTGAAACTAATTAAAAAAAAACAAAAAAAACAAATAAACAAACAAACAAACACCTTTTGAAAACCAAAAAAAAAAAAGAAGTCATTAGAAAATACTCAGGCTGAAATACAAATAGACAAAAGAAAAACAATACAGGATAAAGCATGGAAACACATAGGGCATATAAAAAATATCTACAATATGTGTAACTGAAGGGAAAGTATAAAGATTGACCGGGGAGCAACAATAGGACAGCTGGCTTCCCAACACAACAAAATATAATAGCAGAAGTTAATTGCATAGGATATTTAAAGTGCTGAATATAAAGAACTGCCAAACCAGAATTGCAAATGAAATGATAATGTCCTTCCAAACGCAAAGAAAAAAGAAATAAAGGTAATTTCAAACAAATAAAATCTAAAAGACTCCATTGCTAGCATACTTGCTTTAGAACAAATAACACAGAAAGATTTTGTTGTTCTTATTTCTATGTTGTTTTGTTTTGTTTTACCTCAGAGAGAAGAAAGGTTATCCTACAATAAAATATAAAATTAAATGAAGGAATGAATAGGTGAATAACAATGGAACCACTAATAGTAATTATCTAGATATATCTTGATGACAACTAACTGTGTGAAATAAATCTAAAAATAACAAATGTTTCTGTACACAGATACACGTGTGTGTAATTCATTTCAAATGCAAAAAAATAATATCACAAAACAAGGCAATGTAAAAGGCACAAAATATCTGTATTCCTAAACAGTCTTTCTAATACATTAAGGATTTATAAAGTAATCTCAAGGTAAACAAATAGAAGGATAAAATAATAATTTCTTAATTTGCTCATAGCAGAAAATGCTAAAAAGGTTTAAATATTGCAAATGAGGAGAAGAAAAAAAAGAGCATAAAATGGAGGACAAAGAGAAAAATAAACCTGTTAAATGATAGATACAAATCTATATACAGTGTATTCAAGTTGGTATCTAATTTTTCATTAGATCTATTAACTCTTAGATCATAGTAACTGACTTGAAAATAACAACAATGATCATGACATGGATATCACAACTATCATGTATCCATGAACTTTTCTTGCTGTATAGAAATCCATTTTGAATTCTCTGAGATATTAGTTTTCTGAATTCCTAGTTATAGTGTAATAGAACACCAATAATAGAAGCAGGAATATTGTTGGAAGGTGAAGCCATGAAAAAGCTAACTTGGAGAAGCTGATCTCTGGAGCTTCACAGCCCCAGAGGGCATCAATATATTGAAAACAAGGGTCTTAGAAATCGAGTTTTGGATAGAACATTAGGATTAGCAATCCACTTTTCCCTCACTTGAGGGCAAGAAGGTCAAATGAATTGTCCAAGATCACAAAGCTAAATAATGGAATGGAACTTTCAGAAACTGGCATCCATGAGATTTACTTTCCCCTAGAAAATAACTTATGTAATAGCATATTAGGAATATGTCCACTAAAAGGTATTAGAATGTTAATTTCCGGTAAGATTAGTAGACTGTATTAAATTGCTATTTGAATAAGTTTCTTTGGTAATTTTTCTTATTAATACATGTAAGAATATGTTTTCAAAGAATACAAACAGTTTTGAAATGTTTTTAATAAAGATTCAAGGGAAGAAATACATTACATGTATAACATACCTAAACAAGAATTACTAAATAAAAGTTTCAAGTGAAAACTCTTACCCTGATAATACATATGACACATTATACATGCTAACATAAATTACCAACCATAAAAAATCTGAGAAAAGAAAAAAAATACAGCAAAATTGTGAAAATTATAATCTATTATACTAGCTGTAAGCATAAATTCTCTTTGTACGCTACACATACGAGGTCAGACAATTATGTTTGTGAACTCATCTTAGAAAAAGTGCTACACACCTTATTGCTGAATATCACTACGGTCACCTTCAAAGTACTCCCCTTGGGAAGCCATGTACTGACACCAGTGCCTAGTCCACCCTTCAAAGCAATTTTGGAATTCTTTTTCTTGAATGGCCATCAGAGCTGTCATCGTATTACCTTTGATGTCCTGACTGTCATCAAAAGGTCTTCCTCTCAATATTTCCTTTATCTGTGGGTAAAAGGAGGGTGTTCCAATACAGCTTTTTGTTTACTGGCTAAAAACTTCTTCACAGACAGTGCCATGTGAGCTGGTGCATTGTTGTGATGCAAGAGCCATGAATTGTTGGCGAAAAATTCAAGTCGTCTAGACTTTTTATGCAGCCTTTCCATCACTTCCAAATAGAAAACTTGGTTACCTCTTTGTCCATTTGATACAAATTCATAATGAATAATCCCTCTGGTATCAAAAAAAGGTCAGCAACATCATTGCAACAAGTTCAGGAACTTAATTGTCTGACTTCATATAATGGAGTTACAGAAATTTTATCTCATATATATATAAATATAAATATAATGTTCCTTTAATATAAAGATTCATTTAAAGCACTTTTATTAGCTAAACTATAAAGAGGGAACTGACTATAATTTCACATTTTGTTAGGGCTAAATATTCTAATAAATTGAAATCATCACTAATTTCTTTCATTTAAAAAAGGTTTTTCATGGATTTCACTTTACTCTAAAAGAGAAGACATTATAAAGATTATTTGGAAAACATGACTTTGGACTGAGGTAGAGATAGATACTAACATTAGTAGATTATTTATGAGGTGCATTATTTATGACACTGCTTGACAAATATCAAGAATATCATTACTAGAATGATTGAAAAACAAATACTTTAAAACTGACAAGAATATTACCAAATCCATTTCTTTTTCTTCAGAACACAAAGCAAAACTGAGTGTTCTACTCCTTTTGCATTTAGATGTTGACAAATGAGTAGTTCTCCCCTAACACATTTAAGTAAAATGATCTGGAACACTTCTGCCGTAGAGCAATGAAGAGCAGATACGCGCTTTTTATTCTTACCGTTTGTCTTTCTTCATGCTGGATAATGTTCCAAAAGCCTTGAAACCACATCTGAAAGTTGAGTGGAACTGGCCCTCTGAATCTAGAATGTTCCCAACCTAATTCCCTCCTGATCCTCTCTTTCTCACACACTCACACACACACACACCGTCCAAATGTAATGGATAGTTATGTAAATAAGAGATAAATATTTATTTGTAAGTAAAAGTCACAGACTCTTTGATCTTTATGTATTATAACAGCTAGACTTTTTTTTTTTTAAGTTTGTTTTTTTTTAATTGGGGAATTGGGGAAGGGGAACAGACAAGTTGCTGTCTTTTTGTTCTTCAGTCTAGTTGAAGAACTCATGCTGGCTGCCAGCCACTCACTGTAGCCTATGGCAGCCCACTGCACCAGGGGCTGCAGCCTACACCGTCGCCGGGGCTCGCACAGCCCAGCTCCAGGTGGAGCTGTTAGCTGTAGAGGGCAGTGTCACTGGCCCTCATATGTGGGATCCGAACCTGGGCCGCTGGCATCCCAAAACCAGCTCTTAACCAATGCACCACTCAGCCGGCCCACAACTAGACTTTTAAACTCTTAACTTATAGTAGGAAACTAAAGTTCTGAGAAGGCAGATCACCAGAAATTTGATTAATCTTAACCATTGTGTTATCAGTGGGTTTGTGGGCAGTTAAATAATGATTATCCATACATCTGATAACTTCTTCTTGACAAATGCTTGTAGACAATAATTTTCAGCAATCTTTCTTTTTATAATAGAAAACTCATTAATCAATGCTTAATTTTCATGTATAAATTCCACTGACAACAGGACAAAGGACATTTACTAAACTGTAAGAAATTGTTAAAGGTCTGTTCATAAAGTATTTCTAAAATGTCACCCAGATAAATCCTGCACATTATGAATCAAAGCACAAAAATCTTTTCGTTGTTTTTTTTTGTTTGCTTGTGGGTTTGTTTTTTTTTGAGGGCAGTGTCACTGGCCCTCATATGCGGGACCCGAACCGGGGCCGCTGGTTTCCCAAGCCAGCGCTTAACCACTGCGCCACTCGGCCGGCCCACAAAAATCTTTTGATCTAAACATGATTGACCTTCACAGTGGCAAAAAAGAATTCTGAGACAAGCATCATAAGGATAATTTTAAGTAACTATAAGATTGTGTAACATTTGCATGAAATTATCTTTTTATGATTCATATATCTGACCTCATTAGTTTTGCATTTCAGATTATTGATGTATTTGTTTATATGTTTTTGTAATGTGAAGACGCTTTGATAAACTGAAACTTAGAAAATAATGGAACCAATTTCATTTTTCTCTGCTATATCATATCATTAAAATTATCTAATGTGACAGAACTGTATGGTAGGCAAAAAGGAAACTCGGGAGGTCAGTTGTCAATTAAATACTAAATTTAGAATGTTGATTTCAACATCAGAATCAGTTAAAATAGGCCCTTACAAAATTCGTCAGAATAATAAATGAGACTTTCTTGAAATCATGATAGATTTATACTATTTTTTACTTTGTATCTCTTTATAATATTAATTAGAAAAGCTGATCTAGAGATAATTGTCTGCATGCACTTTATTCTCTAAGTTGATGGGAAAATTTAGAGATCTTGCTGTTTAATTTCTAATGCAAAATTCATGTTATAATTTCTGTGTTTAACAAGGTTGAGACTTGAAAAAGCAGACACAGACTTTAAGGAAATCTAAAACATGGCTTTTTAACAAAGTGTCCAGAACTGAGTATGATGGTTTTAGGAGAAGAAAGGTGATACACATTTTTCTCTAGCTCAATGCTAAATCATTGTCTAGATATTCGCAATTCTGGAGATAAGATACTTGAAGTTAAATGCCAGTGTCCTGTATGTAAGAGATATCTATGTCATATTGGATATTTTCAACTGCATTTAACACAAGGACCAACAGTCAGTGGCTTCATTATTTAAACAAAGGAATTATCCCTTGTAAATAAGAAGTCCAGAGATAGATCATGTGCAGGATTGTCTATTTCAGTGTCTCAACAGCATCAGTGTTCCAGGTTTTCTCTTTTTTCCACGTGGCCATCTTTAGTCTCTTGAGGGTTGTTCTCAAGCTTGTCCGGCCACTGGTCACAAGTTGGCTTCATAAAGCTCCAAATATGTTATTCTTAGGAGAGCAGAGAGAAGAAAATCAGAAGAGGAAAAAAAAAACTGTAACAGTTCTTCCTCTCCATTTTTAAGAATTAGTAAATCTGAACAAGAATACTGCCAACAGATACCTCATAACAGCTAATTGACCAGAATTTTGTCGTCTGTCCAATATTAACCTAATCACCAGAAAATTGATTAGGATTTACATTACTGTAGCCCCCCTTTATTTGAGGTTTTGCTTTCCTCAGTTTCAGTTAACCGAGGTCACCGTGGTCCAAAAATAGTAAATGGATAATTCTGGAAAGAAACAAATCATATTTTAAACTGCACATTGTTCTGAGTAGCATGATGAAATCTAGGGCCATCACTATCCATCCTGTCTGGATGTAGATTTTCTCTCTGTCCGGTGTATCCATGCTGAATATGCTCCCAGCCTATTAGATGTTTAGTAGCCATCTGGCTTATTCGATCAACGGTTTCAGTATCACAGTGCTTGTGTTCAAGTAAAACTTATTTTACTTAATAATGACCCCAAAGTGCAAGATTAGTGATGCTGGTGATTCAGATTTGCGAATGAGAAACAGTAAAGTGCTTCCTTTGAGTGAAAAGGTATGAGAATGTGCCTGTATGTATAGAAAGGTAAAATAGTATGTATAGGGTTTGGTACTATCTGAGGTTTTGGCCATCCCCTTTGAAAAGGGGGACTACTTTTACATGACTGGCTCAGACTAATCAAGGATTTTCCTCTGAGGTTTGAAAATGACCAACATCTCATGAAATTTATACATTTTAAAGCCAAATGCAATTGAGATTCCATTTGGAAAGAAGAAAAGGACTGTAATGCAGGCAGCCAGCATTGCCTGCCAAGGTGTATAAGCAATATCATCTGAATAGATAATCTGGAATTTTGCAAGGCATCAAGGGCTTATATATTATTTTCTCTTAGTTAATTTAGGGTTGTTATTTTGAAAGGAAAGAAATTTTCAAAAAATCCCTTTGAATTGGGTTTTGGCTGATATTATTTGAATAACACATTTGATTTCTCATTGAATCAATTCAGGAATAGTCTAATTCAGAATAATTGTTTTTTCCATTTTTTTCTCCATGATGAAATAGAAGAAACCTTAAATTTGGTACTAGGAAGGTTAGGAATAATACATATTATGAATATCCCCTCTAAATATGTCTTCAATAGACTTAATGATGGCTTAACATGCAGAAACATGGCAATCTCAATGTTAGGTATTGTCCTGGATTGGTTTCAATTGGTAAACACTGGAAATCAGCAGAATTGTTGTAGCAGAGACCGATAATTGTAGCCTCAGTTTTTATTCTTATAGGAAAACTAAAATGAAAAGAGTTTAGCTAAAGTCTCAATATTCTTGCCTCTTATAGCACAATGTGACCATGTGAAAAAGTTCTGACTAATGATGCAAGAAAGAAATTATTCAGTAGAATTTAGCTCCTCAGATTGGGAAACTGGATGGAGCTTGTCTCTTTTTTTTTAATCTTTCTTTTTTTCTTCTATTAAATTCACACATAATGGCTAGAACTCCCACAGTTGTGTTAGAAGGAGTCTGTAAAGATAGAAAACAAAGATGACAGAGCAGAAAGATAAATGGAACCCAATAATAGTGGAACCCCACATGAGCACTGGCTTGCCTATGTAAAGGCCTTTTTTATGCTGATAAATGGAATAAATAAACAACTTTTATTTTTCCTGTTATTTCTTTTCTCTGGTCATAACATATAAATGTACTTCCTACTTGTGTTTCCTGTAACTCTCTAGAAATGTACCATGAGGCATACAATTATTATATAAAGAGGAATAATAGGAGTAATAATACAAGCAAACATTTCTGTGAATCACTTTACCTAAATACAACATTTCATTTCACAAGTTAGCGGGAGAGAAATAAAACTGTATGTGCTATTTATAGTAGGCATTTGAAAAGACTTTAGAACATGAACATTGATGGTGTTACTCATTATCTGCTTTGAATTATCCAATGTGATGCAAAGTAAAGAAATGAAAGCAAAGAAACATGATATATAAATTAAAAATTTTTCTCTAGTTTCTTTCATAAATTTAAGATCCAGTTGCTTTAAGATTCCCTATAAATAATGTAATGTTTTTTAACACCACATAGTATTTTAATACTATTTTATTTAATTGTTACATTTATTTGTATCATCTTTCTAATTGGAAATCAGATAAAAGGTCTCATATTTGTATGTTTTAGTGATCATCATAATACTTAACATAAACTGCATATATGTTTTGAACATTCAATAAATATTTGAGCATAATAGCTTGCTTATTATTAAAAGTTTGCCTTGTTGATAATAGGTTACCTAGCCTAAATTCTAAATTCCCTATTACTGAACACTTATATGTGATTGAATGTTCTGTTCTCATGTATAATATTAGGAAGAGTAACTTTGTTTATAAATAGTTGGTCACTGGTCTGATTATTTCCTTAGGATAGATTTTTAAATGGATGATTGGATCAAAATATATGAAATATTTTAATATTCTTGATATATAGTCAACTTGATTTGTAGAAATTTGTATGATTTTGTAAATAGCTACTATACCCTAAACAACATACATAGCCTACAATGCCAAAAAACTATTTGGAAGAAATAATGTTAATAAATTTCTCAAATTAGTGAGACATAAACCTAAGTCAAGAATATAACTTAACCCCAAACAAAACAGACTCAGCAAAATCTGAGCACAGGCACATCACAATCAAACTGGTGAAAATTTTTCAAGATGAGCTCTTGAAAGCAGCCAGATGAAAATGATACATCACCTATAGCAGAACAAAGACTTGAATGAGAGTAGATTTCTCAGCAGAAACCATGGAGGATAGAAAGAGGTGACATAATATCTTTAAAGTGTTTAAAGGCATGAACTGTCAATCCAAAAATAATAGACAGACATTGTCAGAATGAGAAAACAAAACAAAACAACCATGACTGTGTACTAGAAACTCACTTTGAATATATTGATATAGACAGCTTAAAAGAAAGTTCTCAAATCATTAAGTTTTTATTTGATGCCACAATCTCACATAAGAAAACTAGAGACCAATATTTGTTATAAACACAGATGCAAAATATTTAACAATATATTGCCAAGTCAAATTCAGAAACATATAAAAATGGGTAGTATATCAGTATTAGCTTATAGTATATGAACAGGATAGCACATCAGAATCAGGTTTATTTAGGAGTACAATTTTGGTACAGTAATTGAAAATAATGCCATGTCATTCACCAATTAACCCATAAAAAGTTTAAAAATTTATTTGATTATCTTGATACTGAAAAATCATTTGAAAATATTTAGCATTATTTCTGATCTAAAAATAATAAAATTTATCAAAATTAATTAAGAAATGAAAGGAACTTCCTCAGTGTGATGGAAATAGAACATATTCTGATTGTGGTGGTGGTGACCATATTTGTTTTCTAAAACTTGTCCTATATCACTGAGGTGATTGAACTTTACTGAATGGAAATTGCATCTTTATTAAAAATCAAAGCAATGAAAATCAGGGTGTAGACCTATTTATCTAGACATATACACATATTAATTTATGTTCTAATCTTAAAGTTGTAAATAAAACTTGTTGCAATTAGTATTGAATATTTCAAATGTTCTGCTTAAACGTAAACTTGAAATAATTTGAAAATTTTTATCTGTCTTGCCAAGGAAGTTGTTCTTTTTGCTGTGGTATCAGATTTCTTATCCAAATGTCCAAAATCATGTAAATTCTAGCCTATTTGCTTACAATCTTTCTGCTATTTACAAAATTGACAGGGGCTTTGATCAGAGACACAATTGAAAAGTGTATTCTGAGAAAGATGAATAGTTGTCCTAAGGCACAATGCAGTGCAGAAAATAAGGCAGTGATGTGAACACTTTTTTCAAAGTATGGTATGCTAATTCAATATTTCATCTCTAGTGATTCCTCCGAGAACAATGCTACCCCAAAGTGCTGATATTCCAAAGTTTAGAAATGAGCTCCCTAGAAGTCAGTAGTTATCGCTTTGATCTCTACCAGTTTGGCAGTTAAAGAAAACTAATTATAAGATAGACAGACTAAAATACAAGAGCAGATCCCCCTTATGTGGATTATGAATTCTTCATCATGCAACCTCTCTAAACTGAATAGTCTTTCTAAAATGTCATTATTTGATGTTGGGCTTAATCTTTTTGTGTTTAATATCATGGTTGATGCTTAAAAACAGGATTCTAAAAACTGGCTTTTTCTTTTTCTTTCTTTCTTTTTTTTTTTTTTTTTTGTAATTAAGACTTTTTGTTCTTAGAACAGTTTTAGGTTCACAGCAAAACTGAAAGAAGGAGCCAAAATTCCTCACAGACCTCCTGCTCTGACACATGCACAGCCTCCCCCATTACCCACATCCCACACCAGAGCGATACATCTGTTACCATTGATGACTATATATTAATTACGTCAAAATCACCCAAAGCCCATTTATGTAAGGGTTCATTCTGTGGGTTTGGACAAATATATAATGACATATATTTATCATTATAATATGCAGAATATTTTACTGCCCTCAAACGACATTGTCTTTTGTAGAGCAGGTTTTGATTTTAATAAAGTCAAGATCATCAATTATTTCTTCCATGGATCATGCTTTCGGTGTTGTATCTAAAAAGTTGTCACTATGCTCCAGGTCATCTGGGTTTTCCTCCTATATTATCTTCCAGGATTTTTATAGTTTTTCATCTACCATTTAGGTCTGTAATCCATTGTGAGTTATATATTAGCTTTTCAACTTCTTTTTGATTTATTAGATTCTTCGTTATTTAGTTCTTGGTTTCCTTTCTTCATATTCCTCCCATTTTCTCCCCTCTGATGTTCTTGAACTACTCTTGGTTATCTAAAATATGCCATTTCCTTGGATAATTTAATATAATGACATATTAGTCAGAAACCTTACTGGAACACATGAGACATTCAAAGAAGAATTTGAAAAGAGTTTAACAAATAGAATTCATATCAGTGTGGACAAACAATAAAAAGATGATGGAGCAGCTAGGACCCAAAAACAATAGGGAATGATCACCATCTCCAGGCCTGAAAGGGGAAGGAAAGGGACATTTGTTGCAACCCATTGAAAGCTGTTTTCTTGGGAGTGGGGGCCAGATAGAAGCTATGGTTTGTGGAAAAGACACAGTGATTGTTGGACTACAGACTGAAAGGCAAGATGGGAATGCATACTCAACCCCTCTCTCCTGCCAGAGTCCCCATTACCTGAACTCAGATGGAAGCCCTAGAAGGCAGGCCCTTTTGTGCATGGAGTAGGGCAGAGAAGAATGGAGAATAGATTTAGGGGAGCAAACAGAGAATGTACAGTACAATATATACATTGTGTCCCTTAGTAACTACACTAGCCCCTTGTTTGGTTGAAGAAAACTGAGCCCTCAATATAAGGAAACATAAGTTGTTAGTAGTTATGTCTTCGTTGAGGTTCCAGTTTTCCATTGATAGTACAATCAGCCATGGGAATACTGTGGCAATGCCTCCAATTTATGTCATGACTGGCAGTTAGGATCACTCTCTCACTTCCCTTGGGTTCAATGCTATGATGATCTGAAAAATTGCCAGGTGGCATTCTCAATTTTCAATTCATTGGAAACAACTCTTTTCCCTGATAGAAGCATTTATTTCTTAGGCACCCTAGGACTGTGATAAAACATTCGTATGTGCATTCTTCTCCATCTTGTTCCTCTTCTTCTCCTCTTCCTCCTTCTCTTCCTCCCTGTCCTCCTCCTCATTATTATTATTATATATTTGTATTATTATTATTAACTACAATGTTAGGATGGAAGCATCCTTCAGCCCCTGGATTTGTGCAATATGGCTATGTGAGAACGGCATCACACATATGGGAATGACCTTTGCTTTATGACATGATATGTGCCCTCTAGCATAGTGCCCCAGCCTAGTGAAATGTTTTCTCTTAGCATATCCCACAATTGGGAGCACATAGTAAGACAATTGAATACTTTTAGTATGAGCCCATAGATATACTTCCTAAAAGACATAAAACATGTCTTTTAGTCAGCAACAATATTGTGTAGTGAAAACTCAGGCATTTTGTAGGTCCACAAATGGTGATGTTAGCATATGCGCTAAGGCAGAATAGGTAAATTTATTCATATGTCCCAATATATATTTCATTGAGTATAACCTCTTTCTTCTCCAAAATGGAAACCACTTTGTGTTTTCAGCCTGACAACATCAGCCTGTCACTAGATGGCGTTTTGCCTCCTTTTTCCTAGTGAAGAGTGTTATACGTTGGCCTCTTATAGGGACACAGACTGTCTTTACACTCCGCCCATTCTGAGACGTTTATCCTCATATCTCTTTCCTACATTGTTTTGCCAAAAGCTCTTTATTTTGTCTTATCCAACACCCTAACCTGTGTAGAATATTTTCTCAACTATTTCTCCCTACTCAAAGTACACAACCAAATATATATTCTTAAAGTCACTCGACAAGGTGAAGCATATTCTCATCTTTCTCCTTCCTTCTCCTGTGCATGTGTCTCTCAGCTTCCTAATGCAACTAGACTTTGTAGGAAGTTGACAGAATATCCGTTTATTATATCTGAATCTGTTCTCATATGAATAGCAAGATTACCTTCTCACTTTATTTCACAAAGTGAAGACATGATTCAAAGACAGTGTTAGTCACATTTTCATAAGACATTTTCGCCAAATCTGTCTGACATTAATTGCAATATTTATTTGTCATGCAGCTACATCTGCTATATTCTGATTTCATCATAGCAGTGAATGAAGAGTGGCAAAACTTGTGCATGTTTAGCTGATTAAAATTTGCTATAAAGATTCAAGCAATATGAGCCGTACACATTGACTAATGAGTTTGCTGCACATGGAAAATGTGACTTTAGTTGCATAAACTCTAAGAGTTGGTAACCAGAATTTCTCTGGGATATACACTAATGCATAACTGTTGCCTGAGGAAAGTTTCTAAGTAAGAAGTTCACCAAATTATACTCATAGAGATGAAGAAAAAAGTTTTGCATTCCTAATTATCTTTCAGTGATGAAATGGGAATACTCATATATTTGAAATGAATTTCCCTATTACATGAAATAATTAGTAATAGTGGATGAGGATTAGAAATATAATATTAATAGGCAGTTCTTTACATTTGCTTATCTTTAAAATAAACTTATAACCTCACTAATTATATATAAATTTTATTAAGGAAGTTAAATGGTCTTGTAAGACTTTTTCTGTTGCTACTATACACAGAGATTGATGGGAAAGCAAAACTTTCATTACATATTTGAATCCTGTCATTTTATTTTGTCAGAAAGAAAAGGAGCTTGTTTCATTCTTTTCATGTATAGGTGTAGATTAGACATCTTGAAATTCAAACAGCTTGGAGGCAATGTGAAGTTTTGGCAAAATTATCTAATTTTTTATTAGGTATTGCTTCTAGTTAAGAGCAGTAAAATGTTAATTTAGTTTTTGGTAGGACACATTAGTACTATAACTCACAATTGCTTTGGTGTGCTAATTCTAAAACAAAAAAATGGCTCTAATTAATGCATGAGTCAATATAAAAACTACTAGATGTCTGAAATGACAAAGCTGATCAAAGCCTCCAAAATGATATGGTGATATAGTCAGTGTTAAATACACTCCCAGTGTTATATATTAAGTGATTTCAGGGAGTTATGTTGGAACCCCTAATTGATAATATCTGAAAGCATGCACATTGTGCTGTTTTACATGCTATTATCTGGTTGTACACATTTTAAAATATAACTATAAATATTTTGAAATTTATATTTCTAATATGCTGACTATTTTGTAGGTGATAAGAAACAAAACCTGATGGAAAACCTCAAATGTTTCCTTCAGCATTTGCTGTTTAAGTTCATTAAAAAAGTTTTCAAAATAGATTATAATAATAAAGCATGGAGATAACCGTAAAATATTTTCTCTTGCTTCTAGTTATTTGGTAAGCTAATAATGGTTTATTAGATCTCTTTTTATTGCCATCAAATTGTTTTATAAAATAGACAGGTGTAGGAAAAATCTGATACCCATCATGTTTTTGGTATTTTCTTTATCTATCTCTGGGCTCACTCTTACATTTACTCTACTTTCCCCTACTCAATGTTATGCTTTTGGAATACTGTTCTAATTTATGTTCATGGTTATATTTTTGTCATTATGCATACTTCTCAAACCTAGCCTATTTCCTGAAACATTACAATGATTGCTGGTTGCTAGTCCTATGTACTTTAAATTCTACTAATGTGTCTTAAGCCTGTACTTAAAAGCTTTTCACTTTGGATCCTTTCTATGAGACAAACGGTTTATATGAAATTTAAAATTCCTAGTACTTTCTTTATCAAAGCTTTGCACTAGGTTTATAGGTTTATGTTAGAGTTATCTCTACCTCAGCCACTACACTCAGTTCTACACTCAGTGCCACTCCTAATCTTCACAGCACTCTTGGTAAGTGTATTCGAGAAACTAAAAGTATTATTCAATATGATTGTCACTAGGATTCACTGTCAGAGACAGTTAAGATCGCATTTCTCTTGTCAGTCGTCGCTAAGAGAAACTTATCTGAGGACAATGATAACTGCATGTGCTCAGATGGTCAGGGGCCCTGAAAACTGAACGGGATATTTAACTTGTGAAAGTTCAACAAATTAATGAGTTATGAACAAGACTTTGATGTCTGCACATGCATTCTTCTTTTCTGGTGTTGGGGTTTATAACAGTCATAAAATGGTACTTTTGATTTACTTAGTATCTTTTTCTAAAAGCTTAAGAATTTTTTAAATTTATGATCTTATTCACTGACTTATTAGTTTCAACCTTCCTCATAACATAACATAAATTCTACCCTTATAACATCAATAGAATCATATATTCTATTTAATATTTTCATATTATAAATACATTTATTTCCCTTATGAGTTTTTATACAGGATTATCTACTTTTAATTTTAAATATCACAATTGAACACTGGGAGGGTAAATGAATCTAGAAGACTATGACTGTACATTTTTTAATTATTATTTTAAATTTCTCTACCGAGTGTCCATGCCATCCCATAACTAGCTATGATTTCTCTAGCCTTCTGAAGCTATTATATCCAAAATATTAGTTTTTGTAACTGTACTACAGTGTCACATTCCTACCTCTTATCGGTGTTTATGAAGCACTAACTATAAATAGCAACTAGTAGGACAGCCGAAAGGGATGTAAAGAGGACACACAGACCTTCAGTACAAAAGGTGACACTAAAAAAGATGTGTCTCACACAGCCATTACACCTGCATCGAAAGTGGCCTAGACAGCTTCTGAAATTGAAGGGGAACTTCAATATCAGAACTGAGAAACTCTCTGGCCACAGATTGTCTCTAAATTTTGACCAGACTTAGACCAAAATAATCAAATCTGTAGGAGATAAGCCATTAAAAATGTCTGCCATTGATTCTGGAAATACCCTACTAAATCCTTAGATAAGTATGTTGGGACAGAAAGAAGATACTGAAGATTAACTGGTATTTCTCACATCATCCCATACGTTAGTGCCACCCCAGAAATGTCTTACAGATATTTCTTGCCAATTTGAGATCAGCTTGTTGTCTATATTTGTTAGAGTATACCACTTACAGTTGCTTGTGGTTATGAAATGTTACTCAGCAGCATGATGTGTAGAATGGGATGCCAATCATGAGCAAATGTAATGTAGAAAGCTGTATAGTTTTGTAACACTTAATTTTGGTTTCATATCAATAGGAAACATATGGGCTGAGAAGTGGCCAGAAGTTGCTTCATGTACAGTGTACATAGTTTCCAAAACCCTGTATGAAACAATTTCAAACTAATTCTCATTGTTATGCAATTCAAGGGTGTAAAAGTATTATCAAGGACCATCTGAATGTACATAGACATCTATGATGAGTTATGTTCTGCTTAGTTTAAAGTTCAAGTAAGCCTCAAGAATTTTGATGTGCTCTACATATGCCTATTAAGATTTATAAGCTACCGTGGAATAAAAAGTTTAAAACAGACAACACTTTGGATTTAAATGGCAAGCTGGAATTAGAAACTCGTCTTTTTTCTCATAAGTTATATTAGTGTTATAGGTGAGGGATGAAAAATCTGAGTTACCTATGATTATGCCCTTTCCACTGTCATTATTTGAAGTTATCATTATGTGGCAGAATGCATTCTGGATTCTATCTATCTAATCTATCTATCTATCTATCTATCTATCTGTCTGTCTGTCTGTCTATCTATCTATCTGATTCATCAATTTACCTACCGCTTTAGTAATGAATATTTGATGTACAAAGGACTAAACTAATTTAATGTGTGCAATCTGATGAATTTGGACATGTGCAAGCACTCATTATATCATCACCACTATCAATGTAAAAGACATCTGATACCTCCTAGAGTTTCCTTATGTCACTTTGGTGGGAGTATTTTGTGTTTTTTTGTGTGTGTATTTTGTGGTAAGAACATTTAATATGATCTCTACCCTCTACATTATCTTATTGCCAACTACACATATTATGTCATACAGTAGATTTCTAGAATTTCTTAATCAAACATAATTGAAACTTTATGTCCATTGAATAACTTCCCATTTTACCCTCTCCCGAACCACTGTTATATTCTCTGCTTTTAGTTTGACTATTTTAAATATCTCATATAAGTAGAATCATGCAGTATGTGTCCTTCTGTGGCTGGCTTATTTCACTTAGCATAATGTCCTCTAGGTTTCTCCAATGTTGTCACAAATGGCAGATTTTCTTTTTTTTAAGCTGTATATTATTCTAGTGGTGTGTGTGTGTGTGTGTGTGTGTGTGTGTGTGTGTGTGTGTGTGTGTTTTCTTTGTCTATATATCTGTCAATGGACTTGGACAGTTTCCATATCTTGGTTATTGTGAATAGTGCTGCAATGAACATCGGAGTATACCATCTCTTTAAGATAGTGAGTGATTTCCTTTGGATATATAGAAAAATGTAGGATTTATGGATAATATGGTAGTTTTATTTTTATATTTTTGAGGAATATCCATGTTTTCCACAGCTGTTGCACCGTTTTATATTCCTACCAACAGTGAACAAGGATTCAAATTTCTCCATGTCCTTAACAACACTTTTCTTTCTTTTTTTCTTTAAAATAGCAATCCTAACTAATGTGAGATGATATCTCATTGTAGTTTTGATTTGCAATCCCCTGATAATTAATGATATTGAACATCTTTTCATGTATCTGTTGGTTATTTATATATATTCTTTGGAGAAATGTGTGTTCATGTTCTTCATCCAATTTCAATTGCTTAATTTGTATTCTTGCTATTGAGTAGTATGAGTTACTTCTAAATTTTAGATATAAACCCCTTATCACGTATATAGTTTACAAATACTTTGTCTCATTTTTTAAGTTGCCTTTTCATTCTATTGAATATTTCCTTGGATGTGCAGAAGCTTTTTAGTTTGATGTAGTCTCACTTTTCTATTTGATTTGTTGCCTGTGCATTAGGTGTCATATCCAAGAAATCATTGATATTGACCAATGTCACAAAGTTTTTTACCTGTTTTATTCTAGTACTTTTATAGTTTCAGGTCTTATATTAAAGTCTTTAGTCCATTTTCAGTTGATTTTTGTGTATGGTTTATGGTAGGTGTCCAATTTCTTTTGTTTTTATTTTTCTTTTCCATGTGAATATCCAGACTCCCTAATGCCTTGTCAAAGAGCAGTTGGCTATATATACATACATGAGATTTCTGGATTTTAGTCAGACTACCTGTTGATGCTTGTGGGTAAATCAAATTTCTGCCCTAACTTGTGACACACTTAGGTCTTAAATATCGAAGGGCAAAGCAGAGGATCTAGAAATAGATGAACCCTCCTGAAGCAGTGAAGGCACTGAGAGGGCAGACCCAGCTATAGTGCTGGAGGGAAGTTTCAGGTGCCAACAGAATACAGTATCAGAATGTTGTCAGAGTAGAAGTTGGTAGCTGGTATTGATAGATCTGTTAAGAGGTGAGGGCGTACTATCGATAAGCAAGCTGGTATTGATAAATGTATTAAGAGTTGAGGCTGCAATATTGATAAGAAATACACAGACAGAGCCCTGCAGTGTAAAATCCTGGGGGATGCAACCCTAGATTATCAAAGCAGACAGACAGGCTTTTAAATGGTAGTTTATTAGTAAACAGGAAGGCTGCATTCTGGGTAGATATTTAGACGATACATTTCATGCATTTTTGGGAGTCTGGCAAAAACAAAGATAAGATCTAAAGCATTGTACCTTTTGTCCAAGATAGATTATTGAGAAAGAAATGTATATCTAGGTAAATAAAGCAAAACGGGAATACAGAGTCATAGCTGGATTAATTATCTGACAAGATGACTTTATACCGACAGTGATAAGTCCCTCACATTGACCAGGTCTAATTTTACCTGCACTTGAAACTGAGCTGTGTGAAAGGAGGCTGGAAAAACCGGGAGAATTTTATAAAGGGCACAAAATTTCCTCAGCTGCAAAATGGATATGATCGTTATGCTGCCCAACTTGCCTTACATAGTTGTGAGAACTTTTCAATTTTACTAGTCTTTAGGAAACTAAAGACTGTTAAATGCTCATCAAAGTCAGTTTTCCCTTCTTTCTCAGGTTACACGTACAGAGTTTCCCTTTGTAGTCATGTGTGTTGGTCATGGGTCCTGTGAAGAAGTGATATGAATCGTGTGTGGACCAGGAGTCTAAGAAACAGGCATTCCTTCTCTAAAATCTCTATCCTCTTCTGCTAGGTACATATGAATGAGAGCCAGACTCTAAAGGTTGAACAGAGCCCGCACCCCTGACTCATCACATGTAAGGCAGGCATGCAGTAACTCACACATCCACACTAGCGTGTGTGTATGTGAACAAGAAAGAAATGCCTTCCTACTTTGTTTGGTAAAGCAATGCTTGCAATAGTCTGTTAGAGTAGTTTCTGTGCAACTACTTAAATTGGGACCTCAATATTTTACACTTAACCTTTAATAACATTTTCTATAATTGCCTTTCTATTCTATTACTCTAAAATACTATATCATCTATCATCACTATTCACTACACCAGCTTTCTCACCACTAACTTGCAGCCCTTTACTGTTCAATCTCATAATAAAGAGTTTAAGCATATTCTATGGTTATTGCTATATTTTACATTTCACTATTTTATACTATTTCACTTACTTATATGCTATTTATTTGTGCTATAATTATTTATGTAAATGAAAATGTCAAATACTTTAACTTTAGATATTATGATTTTTTTATTCATGGCAGTTATATAGGTAGATATTTGTATCTATTATCTATCATCTTTCTATTTATCTACATAAACAGAGATCAAGGAAGGTAGATGTTAATATTAATAGCGGTCTTGTGATACATTTCCCATTGTAACTGGAATTTTATTGGGTATGGCTAGAACTTGCCCACACCCCAGTAATGATTTAATGCACTTTTATATAGCACACTTCTCCTACTGTACTTATAAATAGAAAGATCCATAAATGAAAATAGCTGCTTTTAATCAATTATTCTTCAGGATTATGATTGACAGTATTAATGGCATTTATTTAAAATATTTATTTAGTTTTCTTATAGAGTCATTTAAAATCCACATTTGCCACTGAACAAGTTAAAGAACATCTTAAAAATCAGTATTATATAAGAAACATATTAAGGTTCTATAATGGTTTAAAAAACAGAGTGCTATTTAGTACCTACAAGTATTTTATATCACAGCTTCCCTCTCTGAGGTTGGGAAAGCCTCCAGTTAAAAAAACATTCCACCTTGAAACTACATATCTTATACTTGAGTATATGCTATAAAAAGTATACCTCTCCAAGACTCAAAACAAAAAAAATAACATAGTATTGGGTAAAGACATAAGTTTTTAAATGCCTACTCCATCTGTAATGAAAGATCCAATTGAAAGTGATATTAAAGTATTTATTCAATGGCCATTATTAGGATTTATCTTTCTAGTTATTATTATCTCTCTCCAATATGTATCATAAAACCTATGTAACTTGACTATATCCTTTTACTCCAAGGAGAAGTGTTTCCACAGAAATATAATTTAATTGTATATCCACAAATGTTCTTGACAATTGATACAAGAAATGTCCTAAAAAAGCAATTTTATTCTTCATGTAATTGCTCCCAAGGATATTGCAAAACATCCTTTACAGAGAAATCAATGCCACAAATTCCCTTAGCATTTAGGAAAAAAGCATTTCCCCCCTAAAAAATAATTGTACCTGGCAAAGCCATATTTGTAGTTTTCCTTGGTTGCTAGTACCCTCAGGATACATTATTTCAAAATTACAAAACTGTGATATACATCTAGAATTCTGATTGTTTTCCTTTGTATTGCTATTATTCTGTTAATTATTCTGTTGAGAATTTGTCACTAAATATTAATTTTGTTGCTGTTTATTTTACATATATTCAATTTTGTGGTATAAACTTTCAAATTATAAATGAGGTTGTATTTATTAATTTGCTAATTAATATTTTAGAAAATATTATCTATCTCTCTATATAGGTACAATTATAAACATAATTTTTTTCAGCAAAGTAGGTTTACAAAATAAAGTGTTAATTTACCTTTATGTATATAATATTACTGCAAGAAAATTTTTACCATTTAAAATTCATTTCTACTGATACCATTATATTTCATTATATAAACAAAATCATTTTTATTGTAGCAATTTCCAGATCATTGAAATTTAGCCTCCTTCAATTTTGTGTTGCATGAAATGTAGTAATGGATATCATCATCCATATTTTTTTGTACTATATTATTTCTTAAGATACATTATTATAAGTGAAATGATTGGGCTAAAAACTTTTAACCCTTTTGAAGTTCTTGTAACACAATGACAGATTATTTTATATAATAAATATCAAAGCACATTCAAGGGATTAATATTTGATAGGTACTATCTCACCATATTTTAACAGCTTGAGCATTACAATTTAAAGATATTTCTAATTTGATAGTTTAAAATTAATTCTATGGATTTTTCAACAATTTCATCAACTACTCATAACATGTGTATGCATTCAGGTATTGCTGGAGATCTTACTTTGGCTTCTGTTAATCCCTACGCATTCTTTGCCATTTTCATTAGAGTTTTACTATTATAGTTTGATTTGCAAATGTATTTATGCAAAGGAAATTAACCTTTTTATAATAATTATTAATATTTCCAAGCCTATAATTTGTGTCAAAATGTATATATTATTTCTGGTGCAACAATTTGCATATTTAAATATTAATTATATTTATACTATTGTCTGCTCAAAAGATTTTGTTTTTGTATTTTTAGTTTCAGGTGTACAACACAATGTAATAGTTAGATATTTACTACCCTCACAACGTGATAACCCCTCTCCCCCAATCTACTACCCCTCTGATATTGTATATATCTATTACAATTCCATTGACTCTGTTCCCTATGTGCCAAAAGTTTTGTTGTGCCTTGAAGCTCTTCCAGGATATATCAGCTTATAATGATCTCTGAATATTTGATTGAATTCATTCTAAGTGGTATACCTCATTTATGTCTGCTTTCTAATATTTTGTATTTCATGCATATTATTTACCTTTCTTATTTTATTTAATGTATTTATTAATATATTTATACCATGATTTTACCACTAAATACATAATTTTCCTTACAACATAAATTATTCATCACTTCATTTTATTATTATACTTTATCTGTTTCTCAGTGACTAACACATGACCCTGCATATAAAGTTATTTAGTAAGAATTTTATTATTTTTTAAGTTGTTGGTGAAAATATGTGTTTTATATGCAGCTTCTATTAAAAACTCTCAATTATTTTAATGTAATTCTTGTATGATACTATGCAGTCCAGTGCCATTCTTTCTGTATAAATGCACCTATTGGATTGTTGAAAAAGTCATGATATATTTTTGCAACGGAAAACATAGAAAAAATACGGCATGAATTTTTTGACAACCCAGTATAATTTTATAATTAATCAGTTAGAGCCGATATGCTGTAAGAGTCCTTGAGTATTATTCTTTTTTTTTTTTAGGTTTTTAAACATTTTTATTTATTTATTTATTTATTTATTTATTTATTTATTTAGGAATTGGGGGAGGTGGGCAGTGTTGGGGAATTGGGGAAGGAGATCAGCCAGGTTGTTCTTCAATCTTAGTTGTGGAGGGTGCCAATCACTATCTGGCTGCCCATCAGTAGCTCGTGGCCTCTAAGCTCAAGGTGCTGTGTTCAATGTTAGTTGCAGGTGGATGTAGCCACCATCCCATGTGAGAGTCGAACCAACAGTCTTGTTGTTAAGAGTATACACTCTATCCACTGAACCGTCCAGGTGATGAGTTCAGTCTTAGTTGCAGGTGGACATAGCCACCGTCCCATGCGGGAGTTGAACGTGGCATCTTGTTGTTAAGAGCACACGCTCTATCCACTGAACCATCTGGGCAGCAGCTCAGCCCAAAGTGCCTAGTTCAGTCTCAGTTGCGGGCATAGCCCACCATCAAACATCAAACAGGCAATCTTGTTGTTAAGAGCATGTGCTCTCACCAGTTGAGACGTCCTGCCACCTGTTGGCAGCTCAACGGCAGCTCAGCTCGGGCGCAGCATCACTGGTCCATGTGAGAATCAAACCGGCAGCCCAGTTGCTCAGAGCTCATGCTCTTAAGCAAACTCTTAACCAGCTGAGCCACTCGGACGGCCCTCTAGATCGTATTTTGAATTATCAAAAAAAACTATTCTACTATGAGATTGAGAAGACAGCCTTTTATACTTATTATTCTTGTATTTAACGCTCGGGTGAAAAGAATTATTTTAAGGAATTAGTTCACACCATTTTGGGGGCTTGAAAGTTTGACATTTTCAGTGCCAGTCATTTGGAAACTCAAGCAAGAGCTGGTGTTGCAGTCTTGAAGCCAAACACAGTATGGAGGCAGAATTCCTTACTCTCCTGGGAACCTGTCATTTCTCTTAAGGCCCTCAACTGATTGGATGAGGCCCATCCAGATTATAAAAGGTAATCTGTTTCCCTCAAAGTCTACTGATATGAATGTTAATCACACACACACACACACACACACACACACACACACACACACACAAAAAAACCTTCACTGCAACATCTAGACAGGTATTTGACTAAACAATTTTTACCAGAGTATAGCTAAATTGACAAAATTAACCATTAGAATAATTATTCATATTATTAAGCCAATTTAAGATGGAATTTCTAATACTTCCCAAAGCATCTTAGCTAATACCATGGGTAAATGGAAGAGAAACTGAAGAAGCAAGCAAGAGTAAAAATGAACATATATGAGACAAAAAAAAAATGAATGATATAACTGGCGTTTTGCAGTCTGTTACACTAGCCCCTGTCTATCTTTCTGTGAATTTCACAAGACTATAGATTTCTTCATTATTGTGAAGCTGTAGAAATTCCTATTTAATCCAAGCATTAGAAAACCAAGATTCCATTGTCTCACATTCGTATATGTGTTTCTGTCAGTTTATGAAGAGAGCTGGTTCAATTGATCCTGAGGTTCAGCTCTCATATTAAAACTCCTCATAAATTTTATATGGCTTCATATCCATGGAATATAAACATAAGCAAGAATAATCATGTTGGGATTTAATCCACTAGCTGTTTGCTCTGTACACTTCCTTTTTCAGATTTAATTTTAAAAATATACATATTCTATCAGAGAACAGTAATCCTGACTCAATTTATTGGAGAATCCCTATAGCGGAACTTAATGCTACAATATTAACCAAACCTAGTCTATAATAAAGTATCTAAATCATGTCTCCTTTTGAAACTATGACCTCAGAGAAACTATGACCTCAGAGTAATGGAGGAGAAAACTAAGGGTCTGCCTCACACGAATCTTCAACATTGTCAGCAATATCTTCCCTCTACATAGTCATATTTTGCTGTATTCATAGAAAGCTGTTGCACATATCATTTATATAATTCAAGAAATAGTTTCTGAATATATTAACATATATATTTATCCTGATTTTTCAATCACTAAACTAGTCTTTTTTTCTATTACCCATACTATAAGATTCTCCGTTTTTACCAAAAACCTACAGAACACATGTTTGGGTCACTTTGTATTTTTTTTTTTTTTTTTTTTGAGGGCAGTGTCACTGGCCCTCATATGTGGGACAGAACCAGGGCCGCTGGCTTCCCAAGCCAGTGCTTAACCACCGTGCCACTCAGCCTGCCCTGGGTCACTTTTTAAACAGCATAACATTTTTCCTTCAAATTACATAAACCCATAAATCAAAGGACTTAAATAGAATGCTATTATTAAGAATATTCATATTCAAAAATATCACTTTTGAATATTGCTCTCATGTGTCTTTGTCCCAGAATGTAACTATTTCTATATAAAAACAAAAAGCACTTCTACAAACAATAGCAGCAAGAATTTGGATTTCCCATTGATCTCCATATGCTGTTCATGAAAACCAATGAATTATACTTTTCAAGTTTTAAGTTTTAAAGAACATTGTGAGAAGCTACTAAGATCTATATTTGCTTACTGCAAAAAAATAGTCACAAATTAAGTTCCCTATTTGAATGGGAACTCAAGGACTCTTTCATCAACAACAGGGTCTTCTAGGAGGGATAAAAGTTTCCTGTGATAGATCGCACACATAAAACACCTTATTCAGGTTTAACAGTCAAAGTAAAAATACAACAGTTTCCTTTTGTCAGTAGATTTTTATATTAAGGCTACTTTATAGTTCCTGGAAATTTTTAAATTAAGAAACCTGAATAACCTTCTTAACACCTTTTGAAAGTAATATGATATTGGCATAGCAAAGAAAATTACAGGCCAATTATCATCACTTAGCATTTCCTCAGCTAAATATTTTACACAGAAGAAATGTTCTTATTTATAGAGGAGGTCTTTGCCTAATATGCAAATTCTATGCTATAAATCCCCAACAAGTGCTGACTACTTCGTCTTTTACCATATAGCTATTCACTGTCTATCACCATTATACTCAGTTATATAATATAACCAGTACTTTCTTTGCAGTTGAAGTATCTTGAAACTAAATTAATTGTCCTGGATGAAACATTAACTTGATGAAGATGTAAAATTAAATTTTGGTTTGTGTAAGGTTATCATTTTAGGATGTATTTTTATTTTTCAAAGACTTGTATTTACTCGAGTGCTAGGCATATTATATAATTTTAGACTTCAATACAATCTAAGCCAGATATTCTTTACCTTGGTCTATGAGCTCTTAATAATATTGAGATACAATAGTTCATAATACAGATGTCTCTGATTATGAAATATAAATTTTTACTTTTGAATGTTTAGGTGTTCTGAGTCCCTCATTATATGAGGAAGCAAACATCTTCATGCAGCACAGCAGTACTAAAGCAGCCAGGTCAGTTTTATAGTAGAAACAATGAAAATTTTGCCAAGTGGTACTGGAGGGAGTATCCAGATGCCCAAACATTCCTTTGTTTAATATATTACTTTATATATTATACTAATATATAACTTCTATTAAAAATAGGCATAACATGCATGTCAATTCCCTTCCTTTCTGTATGTTTAAAGACAGGTTATAGTGAAATGATTAGTTCACTTGCATTCCCTTGTGGCATGAGAATTTTAATTTTGTCGTGTTCGAGTTTGTTCATTCCTGTAAATGATCGTACAGTTAGGTGAGATTTTCTGTTATTGTACCCAAACTCACCATTTGGTCCTCTTTAATCTTTGAAGGTTTTAATAAAAATTTGTCACTCAGAAAAATATAGGCATAACAATGTTCGGGAATGATAATTCTCCCAGATCAATTCTCTCAGCATGAAGGTTAGAGACATCTATCTATATCTATATGTATATCATCTATGTCTATATTTATATTCATATATCATCTATCTATATCTCTATATCTCTGTCTCTATATTTATATCATCTATACATATAATCTATATTGATCTATCTATATCTATATATATCATCTATATTTATATCTATCTATATCATATCTATATCTATATATATATCTCTATCTCTCCATCTCCATCTCTGTCTCTGTCTCTATCTCCATCTCTATGTCTATATAAAAGAAAGGCAGCTCCCTGCTGGGCAGGAGTACAGAAACTAAAGAAACTACCGAACTACCTCTGGTGTAGACTTCGGAATCAAGCTGTGGAGAGAGTGGAACGTGCACAATAGATTCTGAGTTTACACTTATACCCTGTGTGCCTCAGAAATCCAGGTGCCAGCAGCACAGATGGTGCAATAGCAAAACAGCCATAAAGAAGCTTTCTTGTTGTACAGGATCATGTGAAAAACATATGTCAGAGGACATTAGACTCTCCCTAAATCAGAATGCGTGCTTAGTGGGAGAGAATGGGTTAGCAGAGAGAAACCATAAAAGCTTATTCCTATATCCCTATATTCTCATCAGCAATCTCCATTCTGTCCATTCTAAAAACTTCAAAAAAGTTGTAGTATTTTTTTTATTGTTGTTATTATTTTTTGCATTTATTAGGCAGTTTATAATCAGATCCTAAGAGAAATCAATATAAACTACAATTTCAATAGAAATGTCCTGAGAAATAAAATTGGTGGCCCACACATGTGAAAACAGAAAATTTCAGACTAAATAAAAGCAAACCTCTCTTCATCTCCATGCTTTGCACTTAAAAGATAATTAAAATCAAGAGTAGGTAATATAATGATCAGAGCTGACAATGCACGAAGGCAAACTGCTGATATGTAGAACAAGTTTGAAACATTTACCCGGGATTCAGAAGAACAAGATTGTGGATTTGAAAGTATGAGAAAAAGGAAATAGAAAAAATAATAAAGTAAATGTGTTTAAAATGGAACTGAAAATGTGGACTGTCCATGGAATAAATTGAAGGAAAACCACAGCACGTTGACACAATTTTGAAATTAAAATTCTATAGAAGCTATCCTACAAGCATTCATATTGAATGAGATAGTTAAGAATAAGCAGCTTTCAGATCTTGCATTTGAACAATAAATGTCAGAAGAAAATGATGAAACTTTCATAGAGGATATGTTTCTGACACAAGATATTTATTCTCACATAAGTTTCCTTTTATGAAAGCAAGAGAAAGATGTCCTCAGATATTTTAGTGGGCAGAAACTAGAAAAATGAAATGTCCTTCACAACGATATTAATCAAAGGTGTTCCCCAGGTAACAATACAATAAATCAAAATAAGAAATCCAAAGATTAAAATTTTCTTATCTAAGTGCTCCCAAGAAGAACTAAAATTGGTTAAATAGGAAATTATGTAAATAATTGTGTTATAAGATTAGAAATGGTTTTATTGTAAGAGGAGATAGTTATTTTAAATAAGAACTATTATTGTAGAAATGTTTTCCTTTAAGTTCAATCACTTTTTTTCCTTCATATATTTTGGTTACTTACATGTATATTTTATATATGTTGTTGTCTTCCAGGTGTAGTGATACTTTTCTGATTATAAAATGTCCTTCTTTGTCTCTAGTAACACTTTTTTCTTAAAGCCATTTTTTATAGCTGTTCAATTATCTTTTGGTTACTGTTTACATGATAAATCTTTTTTCATATTTAAAAATTTTCAATCTATTTGTGTCTTTTAATCTAAACTATGTCTCTTATAGAGAAGATATAGCGGCTGTAGATCTCTACTTGTTGGTTTTGGTATTTATCCTTTTACATTAAATGTAATTACTGATAAAGTAGAACTTAAGTTTGATTTCATGTTCTTTGTGGTGTTTTTTTTTGGTTTTTTTTTTTTTTTTTTGAGGGCAGTGTCACTGGTCCTCATATGTGGGACTGAACCCGGGCCGCTGGCTTCCCAAACCAGCACTTAACCACCGCGCCACACGGCCTGCCGCTTATGTTCTTTGTTTTTTTTATGTCATGTTTTTTTTTGTTTTTCTAGTCTTCCACTATTGGTTCCTTCTTTTGTGTAAAATAGATAAATTCTAGTGTGTTACTTTATTCTCATTTTTGTTTCTTTTGCTATATTTTGTAGTTTTTTGTTCCTTGGTGATGACTCTTATAATCAGCATGCATTTTAATTTAAAACAATCTTGTAATAATGCCAACTTAATTTCAACAGTATTTAGTAAAAGGCGAAAGATTTATGCGATCTGAAGAGAAACCAGAGTATCAACAGTATTTAGAAACTTAGTACCAATATAGCTCTGTTCTCTCCCCACTTCTTTGTGCTGTTGTTGTCAATCAAATTAAAACTTTACATTATAACTTTATACAGTTCTATAGTTGCTTTTGCAGATATCTTTAAAAACAGATAACAGAATAAAAAAGTTGCAGACAAAAATACATTTATATACTGTCTTATATATTATGTAGTTGCTTTTACCAATGCTCTTTATTTAGTCATGTCAACTTCAGTTACTATCTAGTACATTGCCTCTGATAAGGCAGGTTTGCTAACAATAAATTCTTTGATTTTATCTTGGAATGCTTCAATTTCTCCTTAATTTGTTGATGATAGTTTTGTTGAATATGGAATATATGGTCATCCATCTTTTTCTTACAGCATTTCACATTTAAATATGTGACATATATTGTCTTCCGTCCTCCATGACTCTGATGAAACATAAGCTCTAACTTCTATTGATGATCTTTGGAGTGTAATGGATTATTTTTATGTTTTTGGTTTTTTTTTTAACTGTTTCTCATATTGGATCTCAATTAAATTAATTGTTCAAGTTAACTTTGAGCTAACTGATCTTCCTGTTCAGATCTGCTATTGAGCCACTCTAGTGAATTTTTCATTTGTTATTGTATTTGTTACTCTAGAATTTCCATTTTTTTTTACTTCTAACATGTCTTTTAATTGATATTCTCTATTTTGTAAGACATTGTTATCATACTTTTTAATATTATTAGACATGTTTCTTTCAGTTCTTCTAACATATTTAAATATACAATACAGAAAAATAAAATTTATGTTTTACTATTAGTCCAACTGTCCTTAAAAACAGTTTTATTGACTGCTTTGTTTTCTATATATGGGCCACACTTTCCTGTTTATTTACATTGTCTTAATTTTTTCATTGAAAATGCAATTTTTGAAATGATATATTGGAGTAACTTTGGAAATGTAGTTCCTCTTTTCTCCAGGGTTTGTCATTCTGTTTGTTGTTTATTTGTTTAGTAACTCTCTTGGGCTAATAGAATGTCTGCATTCCCTGTCATATACAGCCACTGAAGTTTCCATTTGGTTTGCTTACTTGTCATTTAATTGAACAGATATTTCCTTAAGTGCCTTGAACAAACAAATTTTCCATCTTGGCAGATGAGCTGTATTTAAAATTCTTCCTTTTCTTTTACTTTAAAAGAAAAAAACTTTATTATTATTATTATTATTATTATTATTGTTATTATTATTTACAGATGTACAAAATAATGCAATAGTTACCTTTTTCACCCCTCACAAAGTGACTACCCTCTCCCCACTCCTTGCCCCCTACCCCCGATATCATACATATCTATTACAATTCCATTGACTCCATCCCCACACTATATTCCACATCCCATGACTATATAGGTGTTAAATTATAGTCAACATCTAATATTAATCAGTGGCAGCTTCAGATGTACAGTGCAGTAGTCAGGCCACTACACCTTCCATGAAGTGGTCTCCCTGACAAGACATGAGTCCATCTGGTTCCCTAAAAAAAAATATTTACAACCTTATTGATTATATTCCCTAAACTGTCTCTTCTGTCTCTGCAGTAGTATTGTAGTTATCAATTTATGTTGCTTTGTCCCTTCCCCCTCTCCCTTGTAATAGAACTCAGAGTAAGCCAGAAGTGAGGTTTTGGGAACTTTTTATATTTTCCCTAGCTATATGCACAACACTGCATATGTGTGTAATGATCTATATTCCAAATAGTACGTCATAGCTTTTCAAAGTTCCTCATGAATATCTTATTTCCCAATCTTCCTTTTTGTTGTTATTTTTTGGTCAGCTTGTTTTGCTTACCTGGCATCACTTCATACAGCTGTGATGCTAAACAATTGTCACATATTGTTTATCAAAACACCCTAGGGATATGTCTTTACTTACCCCACAATTCCAATGGAGAGTTATATCAACTTTTTGAATTTTGATTAAAATTAACAAATTACTCAAGGAAAACACATACACACACACACACACACACACACACACACAGCAAAACTTTCTCCAGATGAATTGGAATACTTCTGTATTCCTATATTTATTTAAGGTATTGGTGAATTATTTCAAAAGTTCAGCAAAAAAAAAAAAAAAAAAAACTCTGACCTTATCTGAAGTCTCTTAGAATAGTAAACTAAGCTTACTCACATAGATTTATGAAGTTAAGATAATCTTATATTAACACTTGGCTAAAACAATACTGAAAGAGAAATTCACAGGCCAATCTTACTCGTGAACATATATACAAAAATCTTAAAATATCACAGGAATGAAAAGCTGATGTCAAATGAGAAATTTGATAAAAGAAACTGACCATAAGTGATAATTTTTTTAAAATCATATGATTATTTTCATATATACAATAAAAAGGCACTTAGTAACATTAATATCCAGGAAGATTAAATAGTAACTCATGGTAAACTAAGAATATAAAAATAATTTTTTATTCCCTGCAATAAAAATTATTTTTAATAATGGATCTTTGGAAATATTTTCTTTGAGCTATGGAAGAAGATGAAGTTTCTCTTGATCATTATTGTCATTTTACTATATGTCACAGCCAATATGTAAGGGCAGAATAGTAAATATAATGTACATAAGTCAGAAGGAAGATACACAATCTGAAATTATTTTGAGATTATATGCCTGTATATACAAAAAAAAGCTAATAAAATATTAAAATTAACAAGAGCTTACAAATCAATATAGAATTTATTTGTAATTCTATAGGACTAGCAAAAAAAACAACCCTCAAAATATTACTATGATAAAAAACAATATGTATCAAAAAATAAATCTAATACCAAGTTACAAGGACTCTACATGGAAAAATAGAAATCTTCATTTAACTTATTTGAAAATTGATACATAAATCATTTTTATCTATATATAATGTTATGTATATAAATAAATGTTATAGACTCTATTTCAGTAGGTCATCTTTATCACAATAAATGTACAAATTCAGTGCAATTTTATTCAAAATCCAGTGATTATATTTGTGAAAATTGTTAAGCTGGTTCTAAAATTTGTATGAAAATGCAAATGTCAAGAGTAATCAGGCCACTTCTAGAGAAGAACAAGAAAAAAAAATAGGAGACTTGATCTACTAGTTAAGAAATTTTGTTTTCTATAGTGAATAAGACATTAATGTTATGGTACATGGATTGACAATCAGATCAATGAAACAGAGCATATATCACAAAAACAGACCTATACAATTTGGACACTTTCTATATGACAAAGTTGTACTGTAGAACTGCGGACAAAGACATTCTTTTCAATACATGACACTGGAACAATTAGATGTCATACAGAAACAAGATAGACCCAAAATCAATAAGATAAGCATAAACAAATAATTTTTGTAAACATAAGTGTTTACAAGAAATAAAACCAATAAATCTTGAAAAAGAGGGTTCAATCCCATTAGTTATTTTCTCTATTTTTATTTAATTTTTATTATTTTAAAGATTTTATTGGGGAATTGGGGGAAGGGAACAGCTTTGGGGAATCAGGGAAGGTGAACAGAGAAGTTGCTGTCTTTTTGTTCTTCAGTCTAGTTGCAGAGGATGTTGCTTCACTGGCCCATGTTGGTATCATCATTGCGCTCTTCCCGGTCGCCAGCCTCTGGATGGTCGCTCACCGTGGCTATTGGCAGCTGACGCTGGCCAGCCACTCACTATAGCCTATGACAGCCCACTGCAGCAGGGACTGCAGCCTACACCATCGCGGGGCTCACACAGCCCAGCTACAGGTGGAGCTGTTGTTAGCTGTAGAGGGCAGTGTCACTGGCCCTCATATGTGGGATCCGAACCAGGGCCACTGGCATCCCAAAACCAGCTCTTAACCAATGCGCCACTAGGCTGGCCCCCATTAGTTATTAATAAAATATAATTTAAAACCACAATGATTTAAAATTATATACAACAAGAGATCAAATTTTAAATTCTGAAGCCAATTCTTGGCAAGTATGTGGAACAACAAAAATTCATATATATTGTTATTCAGAATCTAAATTGCACGACCATATTGGAAAATAGTACAATATTATCTAGTAAAAAAGGTACTAACCTTATGATCTACCAATTTTATTCCTAAATGTGCATGCATAAGCTCTCCAGTATACATGGCCAAAAATATGTGTAATTTCATTATTTGTGAGATCTCCATATAGAAATGACTCAAAGTTCCATCAATGTTAAATGGATACATTGTAGAGTAATTACATAATAGCATATTATATAGTATGGAAATTAATAAAGGACAGTGATATACATTAATTTCATTGCATTTTACAAACATAATGCTTAGTAAAAGAAACATGTCATGAAATAATTTATACTAAATTATACCATTTATATAAAGTTTAAATGATGGCAAAACTTATCCATATTGTTTAGAAATGCAATTATCATGGTAAAGCTATCTTAAATTTTTAGTAACTCTTACCTTACAATGCAGGAAAGTGGTTACCTGTAGGGAAAGGATGGAGGAGATGGTGAACAGGAAGGAACACAAGGGAATTTTGGGGTAGCTTTCGGTGTTCTACTTTTGACCAGTCTGGTGTTTACATGGAAAATCACTTTCGTTTCATAACCGTGAATTAGCATGTACGCATAGATATTTTGTGCATATATGTTTTCCTCTGTATGTTGCATGTCACAATAAATCACTAAAAATGAAGCAGAAAAATGAAACAAGTGTGTAAAATTAGCTGGCTTGCAATCAAATTATAATAATATGGAATTATTTATGATATTATTTAATGAAAAGAAAGCAGAATATGTATGTAATAGTAATTACTCAGGGGATTTAAAAAAATAACAACGTGTTCTAAATTTCCACCAATTTAGAACATGGTGGCAATAAAAGTACTATATTCAAAATTGATGGCCGTTCTCTGATACAGTATCATCCCCTGCTATCTTTTCCTATCTAGACTTTTAATCAGAAGTCCTAGCTTGCCCCACCTCACTCATCTTTTGGTTTCCCATCTTTTTTTACCTATAAACTGTTTATTTCAAACTTCATCACTTTCCTGTTTCTAATAAACCTCTGTCATTTTCTTTCTGCTGTCAAGTATTTCTAGAGATCCTTGAAATGCATTTGTTTGACCTATTTATCCTTTCCTCTTATTCTCATTTTTTTTTCTTTTCAATTCTAAATACTTAGAATGTATATTTTTTTATTGTTGTTATTTCCCTTACTTTTTTCCTGGACTCACTTTAAACTGGTTTTGTCTGAGGCCAGGTATGTAGCATGTCCAGGGATCTCTTCAAAAGCATCCCCAATGCCCTCTTCTAAACTGCCTTAACTTTAGTGCTACAAACAGTATGAGTCATTCTTCCGAACTTGTAGCCTTTCTCTCTGGGATCAGTATTTACTGGCCATCTTTTTGGCATAGATTTGTATTTGCTTTAATCACTGTTCCTCTGTATTTTCTAACTAAAACGAGAAGCTCACCAGTACTCTGTTAAAATCTCAGCTTTCCTTACTATACCTTCTCCCATTTTTAGTTAACCTTTGAATATGATCAATTGTGTGGAATGAGCTACTTATTTCCTTTTCACCATCAAATGTGCAGAAAACATATTCTTGTACACCTGCAAAAAAAAAACCTGAAAAATATTTTGCATTTTGTATTTTCATTAGTTCTTTTATCCTCCATATATAAGTTGTAGCTGCATTTTCCACTTATTTTCTCACAGGACTGTACTCCCTTATTATAGGTTGATTACACCATGAAATGGCTGTATCAATCAAGGTTCAGGTTAAGCTTCTTAAATTAGCCAAGGAAGGGTACAGTATGCTGCAGTAATAAACAATCTCCAAATCTCAGAGGCTTACAATAACAAAGGTTTACTTTTTACTTACACACTAAGTATCCAGAATGAATTTGTTTAGACATTCCACATGTTGTCTTTGGTCCATAAACTAATTTGACAGACAGACCTCTATCTGGAACATTTACATTATTGTGACACAGAAAAAGTGACACAATAAACTGGCTCTGGAAGCAACCTTCTTGAAAATGTTTCATCCCACTCATTTTCATTGGTCATCCAGACCAAGACACACTGACTTCAATGGACCAATGGAATTACAATCCAAACTAATGTAACATAGTCATCTAAAAACAATAACTTAGAAAAAAGAGGGTTTGTTTTTGTTTTTTTGTTTTTTTTACATACTTGTTTCAAGTTAAACAATTCATGTATGCAGAATGGCTCTGTAACCCATAGTTAATCAGGGCTCCAGGTTGATTCTATGTTGTTGCCTAACAAAATTACTGTCATTGTTTACATAACCGAAACTGAATCAGTATGTCCGGACTCCAGACAGTAAAAAGAGAAAATGGGTTAGGATCTCACATTCTTAAGATCCAATCCTGGAAACGGTTTCAATCATATCTGTTCATATTTCATTGGTATGAAGTTTGTCACAAAATTTTCACAAAAAATAATTTGATTTTGATTGAGATTGTATTGAATCTGTTCATAAAATTTTCACAGAGATGATAAAAATATTTAAGATATTGAACCATCAGTACGGCATAGTTCTCCATATTTGTTTTCAATAACACTCAAGAAAGGCCACACTTAACTCAATGGGAAGTGCCTCTTCCTTGGCTTATAAGAAGGGGAAAATGAATTTTTAGAATTTTAATATCTCCATTTAATGATTCTATGATAAAATAAGACCAATTTTAAAAGTAAGCTTTATTTCTCTTAAATGTAATATTTCATTACCAAAGTTTCTTATAGTGAGTTTTCAACATTATATACCAAGGAACCTGAATGTTTTAAAGTACATAAAACATTAAGATGTTATAGCCGACTCATCATTTTAATTTATAACTCCAGATGTTCTTCTCATTAAATATAATAGATTCTTCAGGATATACCTATACCTTTACAAATTACTTTAAGAAATTTGCTTATTTTTCCTAGTAAAAAAGATAAAATACTTAAAACATATTTAATATATTTACTTTTTTCCAAAGGTTGGACTTTGTTTTAATATTTGATAATAAAAATAAATGTATAATAAACAAGGGATGAATGTTACTAAAATTGACTTCTAAATGTTGTCTTTTTTTCCAATGTCTGTTATTCTCTTTTTCCCCTTTTTTTTTTTTTTTACCCCTCAAGAAAAACAACTTCAAAGTTCTGTGTAGATGTGATAACCTAAAATCCTGTCTTTCTTGTTACTATTTTTACTAATTCCCTCCTTGTTCTACTATGTTTTTAATCTTGTATCACTTTATATTTTAGATCCTGACTTTCTGTATACTTGAAATAACTTCTCCTTCTAGAGTCCAAATGCTCTTGTCTTCCCAAGACTTTAAACTTAACTTCTCAAGTTATTGTAGTTTTTCAGACATATAACTATTAATACTAAAACATGCTTTGTCCTTCTTCGAGCCTTTCAAAACAAAACTTTGACAAATATTTACTATATTTATTAATCTGCCTATACCTGGGAATTATGGGTTTTGCAATTTAGTGACAAATGTCCTACAAAGTCAATATTTTTATCTTTCCTTAGTATTTTTATAACCCATTGACATTGATAGTTTCCAGAGAATGCAGAGTTGCCTAAGTAATAAATTATAAGCTAGAGCACAAATTAGCATAAAAATATTTAGACTTTATCACAAAAATGTTTATTGATGCATTAATTCCATAAGCTACTACTCTACTTGCAGCTCTGTAAAAGATGAAAATAGCAGAGAATATTATCCAATGCCTTCTGTCCCTTTCATACTTATTTACCCTGAAAACAAATTGCAAAGTGATGACATTAAGGCAGCTTTTCTGTATTTAATAAGAAATGAAAGGTCTATTGAAAGTAATAAACCCATATGTTTTTCTACTCTAATTGGCATCAGATTATTCTGAAAGGGAAAATGATTTAATAAAGGTTTATATGTAGCTGAGAAGGAACAATGAAAGTTGTCAAGTAATACTGGAACAGTTCGAATGGTAGATATTTTGGGGAGTACTCTCATTATGTAAACCAATGTAAATACAGTAATTGCTCTGTAAAAGTATCTACATTCTAGACAGATCAAAATCATAGATATTGTCATCACTACTAAATGCAGCTCATTTCAGGAACAATTAATAAGCATTCACTTTTTGTTACCTTTTAGAGAAGACTTGAGAAAGGACAGAATGGAGATAACATAGTGAAATCTAAGATATACTATTTTCTTCTATCCTCCATGTTTTTATTTGTCAAATATATGAGAAAGCATCAATTAAAGAAATACATTAAACATTGGATGTTAGTAAGACATAAGCAGGATGCAAATGATCAGTAACTAAGTGTTTTCTCCTCAATTCTCCATAGATAAATTTTTCTTGAGATGGGGATCTTTATTAGATCTCACTGATTCTGAAAATGAGCTAGTAACAGAGAATATTATTGTGTTCATCATTTTTCTGCTGCCATCTTCTGTCCTATTCTCTTTGTTTTCGGATTGATATAATTTTTTTTCCTGTCATTTTCCTAATCCTCTCTTCCAGGTAAATATGAGTATCTTTATTTCTCCCCTCTTTTTATCTTTGTCTTTCTCTCTCAGATGTCTTTGCCATTTTCTCTATGTTATCCCTGGATTAAAGGCAAAAAAAAAAAAAAAGACATCATGTGCAAAGTCAAGAAAGTTATGTTTCACAGAATATTTGGTTGATAAATATTTCTGTAGAGGTAAAACATGATCGTGGTCAGGTGGCAATTAGTGAAGTAGGAACCTGAAGAGATTATCAGAGGCCCATATGTGAATGATTTTAGGTGTCTCAGTAAATTATTTAACATTGGAAAACAAAATGATTTAGCAATGGAAAGACAATGAAGGATGCTAAGCAGCCATAGTCTTGTTTGCATTTAGAAATATCAGGGAAGATTATGGTATTAAGAAGAGAGAGAATCAGGGCCGGCCGAGTGGCACGGTGGTTAAGCGCTGGCTTGGGACACCAGCGGCCGTGGTTCAGGTCCCACATATGAGGGCCAGTGACACTGCCCTCAAACAAACAAACAAACAAACAAACAAACAAGAATAGAGAGAATCAATAGAAACCAAAAGACCATTTAGGAAGGTTTACAACAATCGAGGGGAAAGATTATGGAGATTTAGTGGTAGTGAAGATAAAGGAAAAACAAACATGATGGGATGTGTAAGTTATATAACTGAATTTTTTTTTTTTTTTTAATACCTGAAAATTTTCATGGAAGTTGGTAATTGACTAAACTTAAGAGATGAATGAAAGATAAAGTTGAAGATTAGTTTATAAACTAGAGGCCTGCAACCTTTTTCAGTAAATGGCCATAGTTTACAATGCCTGGTTTAAGCAGCTGAGGGAATTATGGTGACATTACCTGTTTTCTTCTAGGAGTTTTATGGCTTAAGGTTTCATGTTTCAAAGTAAATTTAAAACTATCAGAGAATGCATGGTAATTCAAGCAATCATATGAAGAATTTTTTGACAAGTAGAAACAAAACAACTGAAAAGGAAATATATCAAATGAGAACACTACTTCATAATTTGAAAAACCTTATTTTAATGAAGATACTTAACTAAAGTCAATTATAGAGTATTCAAAATGGTATCATTCAGAAAAGGGTCCAAAAAAATATGTATTATACATTTTTGAATCATAGAATCCCCTTTCAGTTTTATGTATTTCAAATTAGTATCAACCAAAAGGCCATTTCCTTATTTGTATTCTTCTTCTGGTAGTTTGCTCATGGTGTTGAGATTAACTTTTACATATTATTTCCTTTTTGGTGTTTTCTAGTGTCTGATAAAGACATTTAGTCTCCCTAGCAACTTAGTTTGTGAATTCTAAAATAGTTGGTAGTCTTTTACATCAGTGGATACTGAATGTTTTTGTTGGGCTGTTTTGTTTCAGTCTAATAATATTTAATTAATTAAATTTTTATATAGGTAATATATTTACAGGATACATTTACATACCTTGGGCTCTCTCACCATATGAATACTCCTGTTTCCTGGACTTCATAATCATTCACTGAGGAGGGCTTTCTGACCCTCATTGGAGACAGAAAAGAAGGTAGCACAAAGTTTTGGAGGCACTCTGAGGGCTGAGAAAGATGGAAAAGTCAGAGAGTCAAATATGTTATGAAGAAACCCAAGCACTTATTACGAAGATTGATAAACTGTCACCTTGGAAATTGAGTTGAAGGTAATTGCCTCCATTATTTTTCAAGATAGGAACCAAATTTAAATAAGTCCAATTTAACAAATTTTGAGTTACCAGTAAAAGAAGCTAAAAAACTCTATATGAAATATTTTCCCAGGAAAAGGCATTAGACTTTAATGACTGCACACTGAGTGATAGAATGTATTTAAATTTACCTAAGAAAAATGTTTTTTAATGACTTCATTTATTCTTCTCTTTATAACCCTGTGAAATTGTCATGTAAAAATTTCAGAGATACTCCCGAGTGTGATGTTGAGAGGCAATTTCAACATTTATTATAGAACTTCACAATGTAATATAACCTGTTGTGCCTCACTGCTTAATTCCATAATGGCATTTAGAAATTGTCCATATTGCCTGGTAAAAAATATCTTGCCATACATTATGGCAACATGTATTTTTATTGTGATTTTTATGTCATAAGAAAACATATCAAAGCATTCAGGAAACATCTTAAGTGAGTAAACGTAACAGAATCACCAAGCAGAGCAGGAGCTTTATGAACAGAATGTATAACTAAGAAGTACTTTTTCATAAATCATTGCTATTAGAAACCATGCATATTTTTAAGCTCTCCTAAAACTCTTACAGAAACATTCACACTGAATCAAGGCCAGTGGGACCACTTAGAGTCACACTGTTGTCTATTTTCAAAGAGAGGAATAAATTCACAACATTAATCTGCTATCCAACAATAAAAGGCAATTATTTATTGTATCCTGTTATAGAGGCTGTAAAATATGACAAAATATTTACAATAAATTGCCTATCTGTATGTTATGTACACCTCATGTTCTTAATGAACTACAAATTAAAGTTATAAACAAATTCCTAAAATGTTTAAACAATAAAACAAAAGCTTGCTCTATGGCAATATAAAATTGTTCATGATTTTACTCATAGGAATAACATGGATTTGAAGAAAATATGTTTAATTGTGTTGTTATATTAGAAATATATTAAATGTCAAACATTTCTGTTTTAGATTAAAAAACAGTACAAATTAAATTTAAGGAAAATACTTCAGAAAAAGTATTTTTAACAAAAAAATCATCAAAACGATTTATGAGAATGCTGCTCTCTTTAAGATCGATTGCATTTGGGGGACTATTTTTGGAACAACTAAGTAAAAGTGTCCTTTTAAAATATTATTAATTTGTATTGGCATTGTGTTGTGCTCTATTGATATGTTTGTGTGATTTTTCTTTTTTTAGTCTATTGATGTGATACATTGTATTAATTGATTTTTGCATGTTGAACCAGGTTTGTATATATGGGATAAACCCCCATTGGTTGAGGTATACAGTTAGTTTTATACATTGTTGAATTCAATTTCTACTATTTTGTTGAAAAATTTGCATGTATGTTCATGAGACATATTGGTTTGTAGTTTTCTTGTAATGTGCTTGTCAGGTTTTGGCAGTAGGGTAATGCTGACCTCATAGGTGATTTAGAAAGACTTCCCTTTGGGTCTGTCCTCTGAAAGAGATTGCAGAGAGCTGATTTAATTCCTTCCTTAAATGTTTGGCTGAATTCACCAATGAGCCCACCAGTGCCTGGGTTTCCTGTTTTGGCAAATTAATTATGGATTCAATTTCTTTAATAGATATAGCCTGTCTAGATTATCTACTTCTTATTGTGTGATATTGGACAACTTTTGGTTTTTATGGGATTGATACATTTTATCTAGGTTATCAGATTTGTGGGCATAGTATTGTTCATAGTAGAGCTTTATTATCTTTTTAATGTCCATGTTATTTCTGGTGATGTCTCCACTTTCATTTATAATATTAATAATTTGTGTCCACTCTCTTTTTATTCCTTAGTTGTCTTGGCTAGAACCTTACTGAGGGTTTTGTTTTTGTTTTTGTTTTTGTTTTTTGAGGTCAGTGTCACTGGCCCTCATACGTGGGACCTGAACTGGGGCCGCTGGCTTCCCAAGCCAGCGCTTAACCACTGCGCCACTAGACCGGCCGCTGAGTTTTTTTATCTTTCCAAAAATATCAGCTTTCAATTGTATTGAATTTACTGATTTTTTGTTTTAAATTTCATTGATTTTTGCTTTAACTTTTATTATACTTTTCTTATTTTTATTTTGAATTTAATGCATTCTAATTTTTTAGTTCCGTAAAGTGGAAACTTGGACTACTGACTTTATTTTTTTATTTTATTTTATTTTATTTCATTTATTTATTTATTTATTTATTTATTTATTTTTAATTAGTTCAGGTGTACAACACAGTGCAATAGTTATACATTTTACCCCTCAAAGTGACAACCCCTCACCCGCAATTCGCCATCCCACTCCCCCCCCATATCATATATATCTATTACTCTTCCTCTGACTCTCTTCCACAGTATAATCCACATCCCGTGACTATCTATCTATATATATTCAATTATAGTAGATATACCTCCTCCTCTTCAGTTATACAGTGCAGTGATCTTAAATATTTTGTGGGATGTCAGATGGTCATAGGTCTTGTTAGGAAGACCATTTCATGGATGGAGTAGAGGTTTGATCACTGCACTGTATAACTGAAGAGGAGGTGGTATACCTACTGGACTATTGACTTTAGATCCTTCTTTTTAATATATGCAACTAATACTGAACTTTAATTCTAGACACTACTTTTTCTGCATCCCACAAATTTTGGGATGTTGTATTTGTATTTTTATTTAGGTCAAAATATTTTGTTAAATTTCTTTTTTGATCATGTGTTATTTAGAAGTGCGTTGTTAAATCTCTATGTATTTTGAGATTTTCCAGTTATCATTTTGTTATTGATTTCTAGATTAATTTCATTGTGGTCTTAGAGCAAATGTTGTATGATTAATATTCCTTAATTTTCCAAAGTTGTGTTCCATGTAAGCAAATGAGTATTTTTTTATGTGCTTATTAATCATTTGTGCATATTCTTCTGTGAAGTGTTAAGTCCTTTGCCCATTGTTACTGGATAATTTGTGGTTTTGGTATTGATTTGTAACAGGAATTAATACATCTGTATACAAATGCTTTTTCAGTTACATGTATTGCAAATATGTATTCTGGTGGGTCCAATATGCTGGTCAGGTTTGCAGAAGTTTTAAAACTTGTTTTCTTCTGTTAAGTCAGTCATGAATGCTGTCCTTCACCTCTGTCTCCTTTTCCTCTTCCCCCTCTTCCTTCTTCTCCTTCTTCTTTGCCTTCTTCTTTGTCTTCATCATCTTCCTCTTCCTCTTCCTCCTCCTCCTTCTCCTCCTCTTCCTCCTCTTCCTTCTCTTCAATTTAAACTTTCCCTGACCATGTTCTCAATGTATCTTTTTAACTTACTGACTGGTTTATGTCATAGCATAAACGAAAAGTCATCATTTATTTTTATATTGTAGACTTTAGGGGAAGGTGAATCAGTTTAAAACAGTGTGAGCTAGTCAAGATTTATAGATTTTTGCAAGGTCAGTGTCTTCTTGGCAAATTAGATCTTCACAAAATGTAGATGAATCACTATCTAATAAATACTTAAGGGATTGCTACAGTACACTTTCTTCATTAAATTGCTATCTGTGACTGACACTTGAGAACTGTGATTATAAGACTGTCCACTAATTTAACAACATTAACAGCTATAGTGTCAGCAAAAATAACTAAAAAATATTTGCTGAGTAGTACTACATACTGAAATAAGCATTGGCATTATATGATGCCATAAATGCATTTGCAATATTATTTTAATATATGCATGGCATTTTGCTAGAAACTACTAGCAAACACTGATAACAAAGATAATACCTCTTAAAACATGGTCTAAATGTTTTCCTGTGCTAACTCATTTAATGCTCTTTACAATCATTAGCACCCATTATCACCATTACATATAGAGAAACTAAAGAACAGAAACATTAGATAGCTTTCTCAAGTTTATACAATAGATGTACTAAGGTTATATAAGAAATAAAAACAGCCTTATTTTCAGGTAGATTGACTCCCTAGTAACTTTCTTCCTCAAATGTAACTAGAAATGGCATAAATGATGACTATCTCAAAGTTTATATATCTGTAAAAAGAATAGTCTGTTTTGTTCAAAAATCAAGTTGTGATAGATAAGGGAGAACGTAGACAGCAAAATTGGCTCAGATTTATTTTTTTCTTTTAACTTTTTCTCTTTGAAATTATTATAAAGTCAAATAAAGTGGTACGAAAAGTCCCATGTACACTTAACCCAATTTCCCCAAAGGTGACACTTTATACAGGTGTATTTACAATATCAAAACCAGGAAATTGGTTGAAGGCATTATTCAGTTTTCACCATTTTGAAATTGGCATTTGTATGTGTGTATGTCTTTATGTGTGTATGTGTGTGTGGTTCTATACAATTTTATTTCATGTATAGATTCATTTATTCCACATATAGATTCTATTCCAGTTACAGATTTCTAATTCATATCAATAATCTTACAGGACTAGAACCAATCCTTTCTTGTCAGCCCCCTCCATAGTGCACTGGCCACCCCACTGTTTCCATCACCCGTGACACACATGAGCTGATGTTTTGTAGGAATCTCTTGCACTCATAAGTCCCTGTTTATTAACTTGGGACACAAACAAGAGGTAGGGTTTCTAATTCCTTTTGATCAATAGGAACCCTTCTCTTTTTATGCAAATCAGAGATAGAGGTTCATAAACAATGGGAGAATAGCTTTGTCCAACTCAGTCATATAACAAGTGCCCACCAATTCCCCCTCATATGTCAGAGGAACTTGCTCCAATTCCACTTGAGTCTGTGCACAGTCAGAATTCCCACATACGACGTATCCAGCCGCACAGGGAGCTTTTCTGTTTGGATGTCCTAAGCCACGTCAGCTCATCATTTACAAAACTATACTCTCAACTTTGCTCTATACTTCCATTTTTTCCTGTAGTCCCCATTTGAGTGAAATAGACCATGGTCAAGTTAACCGGAATCCTTGACAAATGCTAGGCTCCTTTTTCATCAGCCTCTGCCTCCTCCAAATTTAATTAATGGGCAGATGATGGCAAATCTATACCCTTAATATCTTCAAAGTCTGCCCCCTTACTCACTTTCTTTTAGTATTTTAAACTCTCAACAATTTTATTTTTGAGTCTGTGGCAAAGAAAATAAAGGTTTAGTTAAGGAGTTGGCACTAAGTCTGGCCCTCAAGATTTTTTGTCTGAATCATATCATTGGTCTTTTAATTTGTCTTTCTCTATTTTCATAAAGACCTAATATATCTCTTATTATCCACTCTGCTATCAGAATAAGTTTGAATAATATATTGCATATGAACATCCTCTCCTATTAAATGTCACTCATTAAGTTCACCATGGCTAGTGGATAAAATTCAAATTCCTTAGAATGATATTTATGGCTCTTTATAATTTTACCAAAGCTCTCTCATCTGTCTCATTTACTAAAGTTTCCCTTCCCACAGTTGAGCTTCCTGTTAAACTTAAACTACAAGATAGTCATTGAATGCTGAATATTCTTTTGTTCCCTTGTGCCTTTACAAATACACATTGAGTTCTTCCCTTTGCTTAAACACCAATTCTTGCCTTCTTAAATCAGATTCCTACTCATCTTTCAAACTCAGAACTGTTCTCTTGTCTACGAAGTGTTTCATCATCCCCATTTCACCCAGCTGTTCACAATGTTTCCAATATACATTAGAATTCCAAATTACATGATACTTTCTACCTTACTCGCTGAACTAAAAGTCCTCATGTGTGAGAACAGTCATTTATTTCTGTTTCAAAGACCCTGATATATTATAATTTTCATGAATTTTGTTGAATGAATAAAGATGTTATAAATGGCAATTAAAATTATAGGATACAATTGCTGCAGAATATATGAGAAATTGTTATGCTCATAGCTTTCATTTTATAGATGATAAAATTGAGACACAGAGAGATAGACAAAGACAACTGTTATGGTTGAATTGGATCCCCAAAAAAGATAGGTTGACATCCTGAACTCCAGTACAGCAGGATGTGACCTTATTTGGAAATAGGATCATTGCAGATGTAAATAATTAATTTAAAAGGAGGTCATACTGTAATATCTTGACCTCTTAATCTAATATGCCTATTGTCCTTAAAGCAAAATGAGAATATATAGACAGATGAGAGAAGAATGCTATGTGATGAGACACAGCAATTGGAGCTCTATATCTGCAAACTAAGGAATGCCAAAGATTTCTGGAAATCACCCAAATCTGGAAAGAGATAGAGAGAGATTTTTTTTCCTACAGGTTTCAGAGGAAGCATGGTCCTGCCAACAATCTCACTGCAAACTTCTAGCCTCTAGAATTTTGTCTAGGATCCAGGTCCCCAACAATATGTCTTTAATATTTTTGGTTCTATTCTAATAATAAAACTTGGATGCCTTTCTAAAGACAAGTAAATTTAATTTTATACACAATTAAGTAGACTTTGTTGCTAAAACCTATATTACTTCTCTTTTTTACAGGCGCCATATTAATGGATCAATCCTATCATTCAGCTTCATGTTTGTGATAAATTCTGTGATGGTTAATTTTTTTGTTAACCTCTCTAGGCTATGATGCCCAGATGCTTGGTCATGTACCAGTCTAGATGCTGCTGTGAAACATTTTTATAATTTTATTAACATTAACAATCAGTAGGCTTGGAGCAAAGCAAATTACCATCCATAATGTGGGTGGGCCTCAACCAATTAGTTGAAGGTCTAAGAACAAAGACTGATGTTTCCTCAAAGAAACAAGTCTATCACAAAACTGCAATATCAGTCTATCTTGCCTGAATCTCCAGCTTGCTGGCCTTCCCTTCCCTAAATATTTCCGATTTACCAGCCCCACAGGCCCATAAGCAATAAGCCAATTCCTTAAAATCTCTTGTTCTCTCTCTCACCTTATATATACATATGCATATGTTTTTTTTCAGGTTTTCCAGCCCCCACAATCCCATAAGCCATAAGCTAATTCCTTAAAATAAATCAATCTCTCCCTCTCCTTCTCTCTCTCTCTCTCTCTCTCTCTCTCTCTCTCTCTCTCTCTCTCTCTCTCTCTCTATCTCTGTCATATGTATATATAGGGATAATGTCTAACAAGTTCTTGATAATAAAATGCTAATGAGAAAAAAACATGAATCAAAGATCTAATGAATTCCAGAACAAAAACATGTAGGATAGTCAAAGAAAAAGATACAAAATTTATAGTTAAAAGAACATTGTTCAGTTTAATATAGGGCAGATGATTAGAAGCTACAAAGGCTAGCCATGTTGCAGGTGGCTAAATTCCACTAGGTCATGTGATATAATGACTGAAGTCCCCTTTTGAGCCTCTGCAAAGACTAAATGGGTAGTTTGAGCATTTGAAAAGACATTTCCCTGACTTTGTCATCTCCCATCTCTCTGGCTGTATTGCAATGCTATGGAGACCAAGGAATGATACATTCCTAAGGTCATAATCTTCATTCATCCAGGGTCACCCTCTTAAATATTACCAAAGACCAGTGAGGGGGCAGATATATTTAGTTTTTAATATTTTCAATTGCAATGTCTGTTCACCCTTACTGAATCATATGCTAAGCCTTAATTTAAGTGTACTCATTCAGGTGTATATTTGGTGTTGGCTCTTTAAGCTTTTTGTTTACATGAGGAAAAAGTGGAAATTGTGATTTTGGAGAAATGTGGACCAGTATCTCGTGTTATTCTAAGCCAAAGAGAAGTTTGCAAATTTATGCCCTTAGTTTGACAACTTAAATAGCTGGAATACAAGAAATAAGTACAGAAATTTTATAATATATTTAAAGTCACAACATGCAGAGTCTTAGCAACAAAAAATTAGAAATGTAGAGTAACTAATACCAATATTAACCTCTAACTTCCCTCTCTACTGTGACAAAAAATTCATTTTAGTGTGAGTATACCAAAAGATCTATAGAATCTAACAAAATTACTTAGTCAAGCCCCAAGGAGGGAGGAAAAAAGATCTAATGACACCGTATGTGGATAATTTTCAAGTAATAAAAGTTTACTGAATGAAATTCCAGTTTCTCATTCTCTAAGACACAAATAAAATACCGTTAACATTTGAAAACTGAGTCCAAAAATATTAGCCATTAAGATTCTTAAAAAATACAGATAGATGGTAGATAGACACATGCATAGATACACAGACTACACACACACACACACACACACACACACACACACACACACACAAATAGCTCTGACACACAATTCAACTACTTTATTCAATTTTTGTAACTTTTTGTATGCATTTGAGGAAACATAGGGGGTGGATGGTGGGTAAATAAACCCTGAACCTAGAGGTATCACGATATAATGGAGGGAAACAAGTGATTTGTTGTCAGATAGGCAGCCAAACCTGCCTCAAACCCATTTATACTCTTTTACAACAGTGTGACTTTAGGAAAACCACTTATAGACACCCATTTTTAGTTCAATTATGAGCAAAATAAAGGAAAGAGAAACGCATAAAATATTTAGTACAAGAAATTTTATAAATAAGACTCACAATCAATATTAGGTCCCTTCACCACTTCCTTTCTAATTTTAGCGTTGTCTTTTTCTTTTTGTTTTCTTTCTTTTTTTTTTTTTGAGGGCAGTGTCACTGGCCCTCATATGTGGGACTTGAACTGGGGCCACCAGCTTCCCAAGCCAGCGCTTAACCACTGTGCCACTCGGCCAGCCCTGTCTTTTTCAATCAAAGGTATGAGTGAATAGAAATTTTCTTTATTCTGTCCCACTCAACAAAATCACAAAAAGGGGGTGACACATTTTCTCACACGTAGTGCATGGCTCTACCATCTCCACTAAATTCCTGGAAATTACAATATATGATAAACAGGGATAGTCTATCCCTCCCTGATACTAAGGGGCAAAAGTTACCAATCCTATCAGCATCCACAAGGTTAAAACAAACTCAACAGTTTTTTTTATTTTTTTTTATTATTATTATTATTTTTTAGCTGAGCCATCCTGCCACCTGTTGACAGCTCAGCAGCAGCTCAGCTCAGGCTGGGCATCGAACTGCTGTTGCTCAGAGCTCAGCTCGTACTCTTGAGAGAGCTCTTTACCAACTGAGCCACTTGGCCAACCCTCAACATCTTTTAGACCTTTGAAGACAATCCATTCCTCATTTACAAATTTTACTTAAGTCTACTTATACTGTTTCTTACAAATTGATGCACTTTGAACGTAAACACCCTCATCAAACAATTCTAGAATCGATGTAAACTTCTGGAGAACAGTACCTATCCCTCCATTCCACCCCCTCCAACCCCATCTCCCCACCCCCAACTCCCCCTCCCCCACAGCCAACCCCAACTTCTTCACTCTAAAGGTTTTAGCTATTTTCTCTCATGCCTCCTGGAGACTTGGGCCCACCCTTGATTACCATAAGTTGTTCATAGTCTCTGATGCAAGAAACTTGCCTCCTTAGTCCCATGTTATATACCATTAGAGCAGCAATTGCTGATTGTATACTGGGCTTTCCTGGATTCAGAGGCTCTCATAGGTCCTGAGCCTGTGATTCTTTGCAGCACTGCCCACTGTGCCTTGGTCATGGAAGTAGCACAATATAGCTACCAAGAGGTCTCTTTGCTATAACAGAAATTTTACTTACAGGACACCACTTGCAAAAGGGGGTAGCCTCCTTTATTCTTAGTTCTTTGCCAGATGCCAGGGTACCAGAGTGGGGTCACCCCTCCTCCAGAATCCTTGGCTACTTGGGCAGCCCTTGGGTCAACTGAGTAAACATCTAAGGGAATTCATACACTTTATGGACGTGAAGATTCCATCCCATGTAATGGAGCTCTCTGGAGAGCTTATGCTTTTATTTTTAATCAGGGTATCCCTGATAAAGAACGTTTCTCAGGGTCAGCATTTGGCCAAATTCAGGAAGTCATTTTAACGCTGGATACCTTGGACAATAATCAACGGCATCTGCACATTCTTACATATTCTTGTCATCATTGCCAATAGTCTGGCTACTTGGTTTGGTCAACGGAAGCAACATTTCCTTATCCAAAGTCATTCTTTTTGGTTAAAGAATGCTGGATATCTGTTGCCTCATATATACCAAATATATAAATCAAGGTTACAAAGTTCCCTGCACATGCTAAAGCCACAAATAAGGCTTCACCAAAACACCCTATTTCTCCTTTAGGAAGGTCCAAACATTTTCAATAGTGACTAAGGCACTAATTTCACTTATTAATATATGCAATGTTGTATTCTTGAAAGGGAATTTATTGGCCTCAGACAACAGGTCTATCGAGTGCCATAATGACCTGTATAAACAAATGCAAATTAATTCAGTTAAACATGGTGCATTCCAGCTATCAGGAATTATACTAAAGAATCTGACTCCATTGTGATGTTTTAACACTTGACAGTTTTCAAACCCATCTGACTTCCCTTCCATACCATATTTGGGCAAGCTGATAAGAAACAAACCCAGAGTGGTCCCTGTTTAGATGCCAGTGGGAAGTTCAAATCATACAATGTGGGTTTGCACATGTGGATACCTTTATTTCATCCTATGTCCTTACCACCATAAAACCACAGGCTGGTCACTCTTCCTTGATCTTTTTTCTCAAGCCTTTTTTGAATCAGTTTGGAAGTTAGCCCTGCACTCCCTGGAAAGCTTCATTATGTGAGTAATAAACCTTTGGTACCCTTTGGGTGAGGGTGGGCTCATCAGTTTCAACATGCAAATGAAATGTTGGGTGGAGAGTCCATCTCACCAGTTCGGTTAATCACAAGAGGATAAATATAACAATTCTATCAAGTGTGCTTTGTAGGAAGGTAAGTTTAGTTGCTATTCTCATTGCTTTTCTCTTTTTCTTTCCATTTTCCCATCTCAGGAAGAAGCTTTAGGCTGATTCTGGATGATTGATTTGTCTCCTCTGCTGTTCTCCCCACCCCACTTCAAACCCCACCATTGGTGGATATTGCACAGTGCTTTTCTATTTTTAGTTCTTTTTTTTTAATTAAAGTTTATAGGTGTGACAATTGTAAAGTTATATAGGTTTAAGTGTACAATTATGTAATGCATCATCATACATCACATTGTGTGTTCACCACCCAGAGTCAGTTCTCCTTCCATCAACATTTTTTTGACCCCCTTTACCCTCATCTACCACCTCCCTCTCCCTCCCTCCTCCCTCTCTGGTAACCACTAAACTATTGTCTATGTCTATGAGTTTTTGTTTCTTTGTTTGTCTTGTTCCTTTGTTGTTTTCAGTTTTATATCCCACATATCAGTGAAATCACATGGTTCTCTACTTTTCCTGTCTGATTTCTTTCGCTTAGTATAATAATCTCAGGATCCACCCATGTTTTTACAAATGGCACTATTTCATCTTTTCTTATGGCAGAATAGTATTCCATTGTGAATATATACTACATCTTCTTTGTCCAATCATCTATCGAAGGACACTCTGGTTGTTTCCACATTGGTTTTCAATGTGCATTCCAGTAGCATCACTACTACCTAGAAACTTGTTAGAAATGCAATTTATTGGGTTCCACCCCTGACCTATTATTGTTCAGAGATTTGGAGTCAGAGTCACTCAGCTTTCTGTATTTAAACAACTCTCCTAGTGATCCTGTTGCATCTAAAATTTGAGAAAGGAGATAAGGAGTAAGTGTCTCAGGCTGGTTGTGCTCCAGGGTTCTCTTTGGAGTTTAATTTCCATGTCTACTCTTGAGATGTCAAAGGTAAAGTTAGAGGGTAGCCTTGTCTATATTTACATCTTAAGCTATATAAAAGGGCAATTTTGATGAAAATAATATATAATGAATCCAAAATTTGGTTTGAGTATCAAAAACCTGATGATTCAGGATAAGAGAACGCCTGAGAAAATGGAGCCAAATCCTTGATTTGTAATAAAGAATTCATTGGCTTGGACTGTCCTATGTGTGTATTTTGTGTCTCCATATGGTACAAGCAAATGCCTACACATACAGTACACACCTTGGGAAATCAAATTGGCAGGAAATAGATGACTTTTTGTCTTGCTGACTCTCTTTCCATCAGAGACAAATTAATAAAATGGGATAAATTATTTCTAGCATTCTCTTCAGGTTCAACATTTGAGAACCATTATTATATACTATTGAAGTTTTCATCTATAATCAGAGTAGGTAGGTCTCAGTCCTTTTGGCTTTTCCACTTTTCTGGGGATCAGGTTTTCTGCTGTAGATATGTCTTTAAAGAAATGGTGCCTATATTTATGCAAATATATATATTTATACTTGTATATAAACATATATTTTCCATTTGCAAAATCTCAGCAGTGCTACAAATGGATTTTTTTCTACTACTTTCTGTAATTGAGTTCTTATGGGAAAAAAGTACATTATAGTGTGGGAAGATGAATCTCGTTATTTTCAGAAAGTATTCTTTAATGTGAACAAAATTATTGACATTTTCCTTGTTTGTAACTTTATATTTTCATGTTCATGTTATATTCTCTATGCCAATATTTTATGAAGATCAGGATTCTGTCCAGTATATGTTTTATTTTTTTACATTTTTTATTTTGTAGAGGTCTATAGCATTACTACAATTTTTAAAAGTAAAAAATAAACTTCCCCAAACTAAAATACCCTAATCCATAGCAAACTTTGTTCATGCAGATGATTTCAGCAAAAAATTATCATATTTCAAAGGAAATTAATAGAGTTTAGTTTTCCAAGAACTGACATATCTGATGACCTCCAATTTTAATGGATTTTTTTAATGAATAGTTGACATGACTGCCTTGCTATAACTATTTTTCATTTTTTGACTTGTGTATATTTTCCTCTCTTCTTTCATTGATTTTTTTAATGCAAACTGTAATAAGTTTAAGGGAGCATTTTTCCAGAACTCAAATACTCCAATGATTGTATAGAATTGGCCACTCATTTATGGATGAACTCTTTCAGACTATCACGCCAGTAAGATGGGATAGGAGACTATTTTCTTAGGCTGTGAAATTATGTCTTCATTCATTCTGAAAGTAATTTTCCCCTACTAGATTCTTTTTTCCCCTCAATAACTATGCCTTAATTCCCCAGACTGAGGAGTCAGAAATCCTTAGATTTTTATCTTCATTCTGTGTGAAAATGAAGTTAACATCACAATTGTCATTAAGTAGGACTCATATTACATGTTCTAAGAGTAGTGAAGAATTTGCACTAAATCTTGTTGACTCTCACTAGAGTAGTCCTGAGGCTATGGGAATAGAGCCAAGAAAACCAGTCACCATGGGAATTGAATTGTAGCAAAGCAGGCCCCATCCTCCAGGCTAAAGTGTGGCAGGTTTAGGGGCTGACTCAGATTGAACCAATCTGGCATTAATTAATTTTGACTTTTTCTGGACCAGATGATCTCTAAAGTCACATTCAATTCTAAGACCCTTTGTTAAACTATCTATCTTTAACTTCTCATTGGTAATATTTAAAGTATCCTAGTACTATTAAAATGCTATTTATAAATAATTTACTTGAGGTTATTTCTCAAAGATAGTTAATCATTTGAATTTTGTTTTGATGTTTGGCTTCACTTGTCATTAATGACATGAATAGAGAGTGCACTGAGCTAGTAATTATCTTAGATGCTAAGAATAAGATTAAGTGTAGCTAATGTAAAATTAAAATTATAGCCCTTGCCCTTGAGAAGTTTACCTGTTTACAATTCCACTTATGATAAAGAGATTTGTGTATTGTTTCTACTTAATACTAGTAGTTATTACTAGTTAATATAGTAGTTAGTAGTTAGTACTAGTTAAAGATTCTTCTCCTTGTCTGATCTTTATCTCTCAGACCTTCTGCCACACACCTTCAAATTAGGTTGTGAGCCTTTCTCATCTTGTCCTTTAATATCAACCTACAGGGTATTAATTTCCAGTGCTGCTTTAATTTCCCTACATATATATATATATATATATATATATATATATATATATATATTTCCTAAAATGCTCTCATTGAAGATAATTTTCATTTAAAAATCAGGAAAATTTTAATTATGACCCACTTCCCCCTCTATCTTATACCTTAACCCTTCCCTATATATAAAGATTAACCTTCATAAACAAAATAAACCTTCTTGCAATTCTCTTTAATCACAAGATTTATCACAGTACATTAAAATTGAGGCTTATCTGTCCTATTAGACAATCTATGGGGTAAATACCATGTCTGTTGTCTTCCTAATTTTACCTCAAATATTTTGTATAGGGAATTATGCATAGCAAGAATTCAATAATTAATCACTGAATTGATTCTGTTTACCTCTTACTTTCTCTATAACCAAGTGCAGTCTTTTTTCTTCTTCGTAATATCTGTAAAACTATTCTTGCTGTGGTCATTTCTCTGAATCCAATGAAAAATTCAAGGCTATAATGCATCTGACTACTATAGTGGTTTGAAACTGTTTGAAGATGCCTATATTGAAAATTTGATTTACATAATTCTTTGATTTTCCTCCTCCCATTTTTCAGTAATCTATATACTCCCCTCCATCTCTGAACATGCTAATCATATTGATGTTCTACAATTTCCCTTTCAATCCTCTTCTCAGTTAATATCATCAAAAACATGACAAAGTTTTAACACCCATCTATATGGAGATGAATCTCAAGGCAATAATCTTAAATCTAATATTCCAAAACCATATATCCAACTCTCCACTAGAGATCTCCAATCAGATAATCCAAAGTAACTTCAGTTCAATATATATAAAACTAAACTTTACATTTTACCATCACCTTCTTTTCTACTTTAAATCTGTTTTAATTCTATATTTTCCATATGAGTGAATGATCCAAACTTCCATCCAGCTTTCAACATTATAAAATCAGAAGCCATCATTCAGTTCTGCTTCTTATTCATTGAATCAGTTCCCAAGTCCTATTGATTCAATCTATTTATAACTCCTTAATTTGCTTAAATTCTTTTTATCTCCTCTCCAGCTTTAGGGACTATCATTTTCAGTTCTCATTGAGAGTATAGCAACAGTCTCCTAATCAGTCCCATACCTCCAGTCCTTACTCCCTTTAACCTATGATGTGTTACTGCTAAAATAAATATGTCTAAAAAAATATGATGTGCCACTCCTTGTTTAAAATCCTTTAGCTGCACCTCATTACCTGTAATATGAGGGACAAACAGCTTAACAAATTTCTCAGATTCTTCTCTAATTAATGATTGGTTCCCCATCATCCTCAACTCATCACTGATTTCTTTTTTGTTACAGCACCAGGCATGCAAACTATTCCAAGTCCCACTTCCATTTCTCGCCCAGATATCAGTCATTGCTGCTTCCATGAAATTTCCTCTAAACCTGTCTTGCTTTCAAAGTTCGGGTTTGGGGGATCCTTCTGATATCATCTATTGTAGTTCTACCCTAGAAATAATTACGCTGTCTTTGAATGTTCTCTTTTGCCCTCCTCTGTGGTTCTTTTGTTTCGAATTCAGTATTTTTGTTCCATGTGTTTTTTGTTTTAAAATGTGCTTTCTATGGATGTAAAGTAATTTAGAAGCGTTTTAAAAACTTTTCCATACTAGTTGTGTTCTATTTTTTGTATACTATGTTCATTCACTAAATGGTTTCTTTTTTCTCTGAAAATGTTTATGCTCCTGAATATATATCCCTTCTCTTCACCTGGAAGTTATATATAACCTAGTAAATTGTGTTTTGTGAAATTCATTTAATTGGTTTGAGAAAACTGGAGGAGATTATAACAATGCTTTAATTAAATTTCTACAGAATTACCAGGTGTTTTTGCCTGTAATGAAAAGGTTTACAAACTCAAATCTCAGTATTTTGCTACCATGTGGTGGGCACACTTCTGAAGTTTAATACAAGGTTAGGAATACAATAGAGACAGTGAGAGATTAAACCTAGATTCATTAATTTGAGGTTTCTCTCTTCTCTCTTTTTTTATATGGGTTCAGGAATACTATTATTGGCACAAAATACAATGTTATAAGCTACTTGGTATATAAAAATACAAAATTGTATTAATTTTTTATGTAGTATAAATAATTAAGAGATATTAAAATTTCAAATTATCTTGAAATTTAACATTGTTGTATCATCTTTGTAATGTGTCACCTACTTGTGGTAATGACTCATAAATTACAATATTTAAATAATGGTTCCACTAATATTCTAGCAATTTTGATTTTAGATTGATTAGACAGAAATGGACTTTCTGGGATGAATTTATATTCACATGTATACATGTACTCTACATATATTTCTCTTTTAGACAGTCAAGGTATTTCTGGCGTGGAGCATATTAAGACAAAAGTTAAAATGACCGTGATATTTTGAAATAGAGCTACTTCTGTGTTTAACTTACTGCATCCCAGAAAAATTCAAAGTTCAGATATAATGAAGGGACTTGGTGATTGCAGTTTTCGAAAAAGAAGTAAATGTTCCTTTTTTGTTATTATTATACAAAATTCTGGTACATGGATGTTTTAAGTTGGTGTTTATTGTTGGGCAATGTGTATCACATTAAATCTTTTAATTCTATGTAAGCTGCAGTATTGTTATCATTACATTATCTTCATAAAGAATGTTACTCATTATTTCATTTAATATTTACTTCCTGAGACTACTGAAGGCAATCATGGATATTGCCATTTATATATCATTTATGAGCAATATGAGAATAGTTTAAGAAAGTTAGTTTTATTTTAGATGATATTTGAGAAGTAGAAACCAAAAGAAAATAAGGTTTTTATCTAAGTTACTTTGTTTATTGAAGTATTTAATTATGGTTGTTATATCAGTTTATATTAGACTTTCCCCAATACATATTATTCATACTTTAGCAAAATCTTCACATCTTCAAGCTTATTTTAAAGCTTATTGCTTCTTTCTTTTTTAAAACTATTTTACCCACAGTCTTCCCACCTTCCATATAAAAATCCTATATGCTCTAATATTAAATTAAATGTATCAATTTCTAAGCCATATACCTTGAATAATTCATTTTAGTGTGTGCTAAAAGTTGTAAATGTTAATTACAGTAGAAAAAGAAATTTTAATATGTGCCAGCAAATGTCCTCAAACATCAGCAGTAGAAAGAATCCCCACTAAAAATTCTTATCAAAGACAATTTGATCATAAACCTCTCAAGCAGAAAATAGGCAATCACTATAGAAACAATTCCTCCGGAAAGTATTCAACTTTCAAATAACCCCAAAACAAAGCAACCCAGTGACATTTGTTTTCCTGAAGAGGAAACCTTACTGGTCCCCTCTGGAAAGCAAACCTAGAGTATAACACGAAGAACAGAGCCACTCAAAAACTCCTGTGATGCACAGGAAATCGAAATTTGTTCCTTCTTTTCTGGACACTAAAGAGGAGTCTGTTAGTTTCAGTCTTTGGGAAATGGCACAGGTTCGAACAGTATGGATTATATAAAGACCATAAAAGCGGACACTATGGCTTATTTAAACCTCTTAATAAGCTAAAGTATGACCCTAGACTTTTGTACAACTTAATACAATCCACCTTAGTCTGGAATCATTCATAACATAAAGAACCATAGATGAAGAATGTGATATATTACAATATACTTACATATAATACATATGCATATATATGAATATTTTTTAAAATTACACTTTAGTATAAAGATCCAAATGAAGATTTTTTTTTAGATTATCTATCAAGGAAAGTTTCATTTTTGTTACATTTTACCCATTGGTTTATTTCCTATCTGATATTTTTCAATGTATGAATGACAGTATTTTCCTTTTTGTCATGGCTTCCAGGACATTTAAGATAAACTTAAAACTTAATTGTAACAATTTTGTTGAAATTCAAAATCATAAGGGAACTATTTTGTGTGTTTTGTTTTGTTTCCCCAATATGGATTTTCTATTTGTATTTTTAATTTGATATTTACTGTCTGCATCATTTGTTGTCAAAAGTATGACATTTTTGTAGAATAAGAAAGGCATAAGTAAAGCAGCCAATACAATAAAAATAAAAATTAAAAAAAATAAGGATGGGTGTAAACAAATCAATCAAAATGGAAATTTATAAAAATTCTTCTAAATAATTCAAATTAATGAGGAAATGAAGACCAAATTAAGCAAATATTAGGAAAAAAAATTGATAACCTGAGGACTACATGTTATATATGAAAATGTATAAAAATAAAAATTGTATGTAGAAAAAAATGTTATGGCATTAAAAGCCTATTAGAAATTTTCTTAAGAAATTAATAATAAAAATAAATGAAGGGATCATTAATGATAAAATTTAAATGTTATCATTTTAAAATTTAACATTATGTACAGATGAAGTAGTTAAAGCAAAAAAAGTTATTTTTAAAATAAATAAAATAGAACATAGTTCTAAAAGAAACTAACCAAAATTGTCTAAAATGATTGAGTCATTTGTGAGTACCATTAGCATCATAGACAGTCAATTTGCATATATATAGTAACCATTTCCTAACAGAAAACAATAAAATAACTTATTTTTTACAACATTAGTATATTCTGACAAATTTCTGACTTATGGAAATAAAGTGTGAGGAAGGATCTCTTCTTGATAACTAGTGTAAAAGCAGCATAGGGGCTGTAGTGGCCCCGCTGGCAAACATCACATTATACTTTATTTCTTCAAATTAAGTGAAATATTGACTTGATATTTTTAATGGAGACTCTTTAAACTAGGTCAGATTTGACAACGAAATTATTATCTAGATAATTTTCTCAACACAATGCATTAGCATGTTCAAAGTACACAAACTTAAATATATAACAATTAGTAAAAACACTTTTTCAGTTAGTAATATATTACATTTAGAGGATGCATAAAAGAGCTTTTTTAAATAATAAACACAGCTTGAAGCTAGGTGTCTCCTGGATAATTATGTTAGCTCCTTTCACACTTTAAGTTGATACATCATATAATAACAAACTTGTAAGATTTTCTTGTGACAGTTACTCAGAAGCTGAGATTTCCTTTCTGTAGAAACGACTTTCACATTAAATGGTCTGAATGTATGCATATATTTTAAATTTTCTCAATCAGTCTGTCTCCATAGAGCTTATAATTGATGTTCAGAACCAGATTTAATTAAGAGGATGCCAAAGAAGTATATATTGGAGCTGAGTGATTTGGGAGTAGGGTTGTTTATATGTGCATCTCAAGTTTGTAATTAAGCAAAATAGCTTTGGATGAAAAGATGATTTAGCATCCTTAACCAAACACCTAAGTTTTTAAACAAATATAATTTATCTATTCTAGGTGATTTGCATTTGCAAAGCCTGTGCTTTGAGTTCTATACTAGGCTATTTGAATTCAGATAGTGGGCAAACAGCACAATGCATCAGTGCTTGTGACAATAAAACAAAACAAAACAACAAAACAGCCGAACTGTTTATAATAAAGTGCCATGAACTTTTACAGTGATCTACCAGTGGTCATGATGGCTGCTGCATGTATAATTAGAATGCTCAAAGAAAAGCCAGCATGTCAGTGATGAGGAGGTAATAAGTGTAGGGAAACAGAACCAAAGGAAATAATCATATTTGTGGACTTCAAAATTACTATTTGATTGGAATATAAATTTATAATTCTTCTTGAATGTGTAAGACTTTATTACTATAAGTGATCAACTCTATGATTATATGTATTTATTGTTGAGAAGTAATGTAACATTTAAACTAGTACTTTTTTCTTTATGTTTTAATTACACATGATAGTAATATAGAATCAACAACCAAGGAATAAAATCACACTTTAGAAGATGATCAAACAAAATGTGCATTATTAACTAGGTGTTAAACATTCAATGCAGTTCTTGTAATACAGGGCAAAAATAAAGCCACAAGAAGATCATTTTCATATAATTTAAGTAATTACTTATATCCATAAAAATACTTCTTTTCAAAAAATGTTATTTTTTTTGGTTATTCTTTAAGATCATTTTGGCTGGTGCCTAACAACTTTTGTACTTATAAAAGACCGAGTTAAATACATGTTCAGTAATAATCCAGTCAACATGATGCTGTCTTTGTTAGATTTTTATTACAGGGCTCAAATGAGACATGAAATTGGAAGATTTTCCTTCCTTCTTTTCTCTGTCAACCTCACCCCACATCAGCAACTTTTCCCTCTGGATGCCTGTTCCTATCTCTGTTTAAGTCTTGCTGTCGCTGAGGCCAGTTTTATGTATAGTACCTATAACATAAAAGTGTATTTTAAAGTACCAGTATACCTTTCTTCAGCCTCTTCCAAAATAAAAGTTTTATCTTAAAAAGACTTAAAGATAATTTAGATGTAATTAATCACATTGTCCCTTCATATTTTGTTTAGAATTAAAAGTATATTCTCCAAAACTTGGGGAACTCAGGTTAGAAATTGCACTTAGCAATAAGCTGTTTGGAGAGAGAACTGATAAGACTTCTCCATCAGAGTGTTTAATATAATGACAGTCACATTGCAAATTCTATGGCAAAATTCATGCATTTGACTGTCTCTAGGCCTCGAGAATATATTCTTTGGAGAAAAAGGTTTTTCATACATGTACCATTCATTTACTGGTTTATCATCTAGTGGAAGAGATTTCTATTTCTTTCCAATTAAATATAAAATTACAATCTGAAATGATGAAATGAAACTTTCTTCTTGAACAGGTAGAATCTGTCAGATATTTTTGCATTCACTCTAAAGTAAATAGTCCTTTTTAAATTCCTGCCATTTTAGATATTCTTATAAACAGAACTCATCTAATGGGTTTGCTTTTCTTTAACAATCTTAGATAGAAGAAATATTTTTCATAAATATTTGTAACATGTTCTTTAGGATTAGAACAGTTTTAACTTTTTTTCATGTAGGTATTTAATTATAATTAAAAATATTATCAACATATTTTACGATTTTGTTATGTTTACTACATTTGTGAATATTCTTATATTTATTTTTTGACAAGTTAATACATATCATTTTGAGTGTTTTTTTTCTAAATGTGAAGTAATTTCTTCAGGAAATTTCTAATAACTATGTACACAAGCATATAAAGAGAACAGGATTTAATTTCTAGAAACTTTTGTTTTTTCATTTTGTTTAGTGAGAGTTCACAATTCAAGATATGATAGTTCTGTTTTTTCTTTTAGTGTCAAAATGTAGATTTTGCCATTCAGTTTGATAATTACCCATAAATTATATAAAGTAGTAATGCTGCTGGCAACCTTTACTAGCACTTGGGAAGGATGTCAGTGCTGTTCATTACTTATCACGATCATAATTTTCTCTGGATTTACTGGGATAATGGATAAAGGGGTTTATTGAGCCATAGAAAAATGAAGCTGTTAAATAATATTTTAAATAATTTACTAATTATTTATACACAAAGAAATACTTATTATGTTATTTTTATATTTCCTCTCCTTCCCATTTCTATCTCTAACTCTGATTTGGAATCTGTCCATAAAAATGACCTCTCACACATTTATAAAGTCAAGTGAAAGTGTTTACTGGGAAATAAATGGAATTGTAAATTTAACCAGAATTAAAGCTACAAATATAATTGTGACGTAGAATAACTTTTGTGTCATTTGCCATCAGCTAATAATACTTATTTTTCTTTTAATTAAGCATTTTTGTGCTCAGTAAGTGCTGAATAAATGAATCCTAACTATTTTAAGCAAAAGGCATTGGTAACTTCAGGTATAATTGCCACCTATTTTCTACTATTTTCTTTTCTTTATATAAAGATGGAATTTAAAAAAAAAAAAAAGATGGAATTTAACCTGAAAATTTCTTCAGTAACTCAAAAAGTAATGTGCAACTGTAGCATATCAATAAGTTAACTTTGAAATAAAAGCTTACTTAGGAATGCTAATAATCAACTATAGATATAACATAGATTTTTGAATAAATTTCAAGTCACTTTTAATGAATACTTAAAAAAAGAGAAAGAGACTGCTTCTGTAAAATAACATCTATATTCTGACCCGAGTAATTAAACATTTAACGTTTTATGTTAAAACCCTGGCACTTTCTCTGACCACCAGACTCATATATTCAACAGCTTATTGTTCCTTTCTCTACACTTGAATAGGCATCACAAAATTAATTTATCCAAAGGTGGACTTCTAATGCCTTTTTCAGAAAAAGAACGTGTTTCTTCCACTTTATTTTACATATAAGTAAATGGCAATTTTGTTTTTCTGGGTTCTTGGGTTCTTTCTCTCACATTCTGCATCTAATTCATCAGAAAACTCCATGAATGCCCTCTTCAAATAAATCCCCAAACCGTCATTTCTCACTACTGTACCACAATCACACTGTTCACTTCTACCACACCAACCTCCTAATTCTTAGAATTCACCTTGCATCATTTCACTTCATAGCCTGTATAGCAATCCTTTTCTCTGCCTGAAGCTTCTTCCCCAGGTAACTATAAGACTTAGTTTTTCACCACCTTTAAAGCAGCTCAAATTTCAGTTCCTTGGTAGATCATTTCTCACTTTATTTAGAACCTCACACAATTTCTCTTGCTTCCACTTTATTCTTTTCTATATTCCTCTCACAATATGAAAATTCCATGAGGGAAGGAATTTTTTTCTATGTTGTTTAATGCTATGTGTTCTGATCCTAGAAAATTCCTAGAACATAGTAGGTGTTAAATAAATATATGTAGAATATGTGAATATATTTCTATTTTAAATGGCATAACTGTTGTTTTAGAAAAAATAATCTATGAAGACTAAGAAGTTTCATTAATCTTTGCCTTCCTATTATTCTCACAGTAGTTCATTAATCTTCATTATTTTTCCATTGGTCCTCTGGGAACTTTCAAAAATTATTTTAGATGTAAAGGTATCCTGAATATTTCATTTTATGTTTTTCTAAATTTAGAGCTCAATTCTGAGTAAGAATTTAAGATAGAATTGTGGAGAGTGACACTGGTAAGATGTCAGGATAGTTTTCTTCCTGATCTCAATTCCCCTCACAGAAAGACCAACAACTATTGTTAAGGGACCTTTGTGAAAATATCAGGACCTCGGAGTGAGGCTGAAGCATCTGTTTGGCTAAGAAAAATTGTCTTTGAAGAGTAAGAGGACCAGTTACACTTTGATCATATCGCTGCTTTCCAAGGCTGGCACACTGCCATGCGAAGATGGTTCCTCTTGGCCCATTTCTCCAGCAGGAAAACAAACAAATAAACAAAACAAGGGTGGCATCCAGCTTACCCGGTGTGAAGGGATGCTTTCTAGGAGGTATGCTTAGGTCTTACTTTAAAGGAATCACTGGGGAAATAAGTAGGGCTAAAACACTGGAGAAGATGGGTAGAAGCTCACAGCAGTGGGCACCAAGATCTTGGTGGAACCACATTCGTGCTGGTGACAGTGCCGACGCTGATACCAGCTAGTGGTCTTGCCCATTTTCCTTTCTTTTTTTAAAATTAAAGTCTACTGTTAGCTAAGTTACATACATTTCAGGTGTACATTCTGTAATACATCATCTATCTATATATCACATTGTGTGTTCACCATCCAGAGTCAGTTCTCTTTCCATCACCATATATTTGATCCCTTTTTCCCTCATCTACCACTCCCCTCCCTCCTTATCCTCTGGTAACCACTAAACTATTGTCTGTGTCTATGAGTTTTGTTTCTTCATTTGTTTTTCTTGTTCCTTTGTTGTTTTCAGTTTTATATAACACATATCAGTAAAATCATATGGTTCTTGACTTTTTTGGACTGACTTATTTCACTTAGCATTGTAATCTCAAGATCCATCCATGTTTTCGCAAATGGCATTATTTCATCTTTTCATATGGCAGAATAGTATTCCATTGTGTACATATATCACAACTTATTTATCCAATCATCTATCGAAGGACACCTTGGTTGTTTCCATGTCTGCACATGTTCATGTGCAGCCAAATATAAAGCTGCAATGAACATCGGGACACATATATTCTTATGGATAAATGTTTTCAGATTTTTTGGGTAGATACCGAACAGAGGGATTGTTGGATCTGCCCATTTTCAGAGCAGAGCTGGTGGCCTTGACTGACCAGAGAGCTCAGTGGGCAGTTCTACACAGCTTGCGTCCCTAGCCAAAGGGCCCTATTGACTGCTGAGCCTATTTTATAGCTCCACTCATACTGGGAAGGAAGTCAGCATGTCAGCAGCTCTGCTCAACTGCTGAGCAGAGCCTCCCACTGCAGTCTGGTCAGGGAGCCTGATCAAAAACCCCAGGGCAGCCTACAACACCACTGAGACAGATAACCAAGCCATTAGTTCCACGCAATGGTAGAGCATAATCTTCAGTCCCACCTAACTAAGTTGTCCAATTAAAGACCCAAGTAGTATATATAGAGACCCCGAACAGCTTCAGAGCCCATGCTATCACTCTGCTTGGACAGGGAGCCAAGCCAGTGTTCACACCCAACTTATGAGCTTAACCTCCAGCCCTTTCTAACCAGGGAGTCTGAACAGAGGTCACTGGGCAGTCTTGGAGCCCGCCTAAGGTATTACCCTGCTAATTTTTTGGATATGACCAATAGCACAATCGGCACAAGCAAAAATAAACACAGTAGTACTATAGTAAACAAATAAGCTGCACAGCAAAAGAAACACTCAACAAAATGAAAACACAGCTTGCAGATGGGAGAAGTTATTTACAAACGATCTATCTGATAAGGCGTTAATATCCGAAATATATAAGGAACTCAAACTCAATAGGAAAAAAAAATATTATTAAAAGGCAGCAAAGGAATGAAAAATGCATTTTTTTTTTCAAAAAAAGGCATAGAAATGGGTAACATGTACATAAAAAGATGACCATGATCACTCTTTGGCAGGAAAACACAAATGGAAACCACAATGAGCTATCATCTTACACCTGTTAGAATGGCTGTCATCGAAGAAACAGGAGATAACAAATGTTGGTGAGTATATAGAGAAAGGGAGTCCTTATATACCTCAGTGGGATGCAAATTGGTGTAGCCATTATGGAAAACAGTATGGAGATGCTTCAAAAATTAAAAATAGAACTATCATACAATCTAACAATTCCACTTCTGCATATATATCTGAAGGAAATTAAATCACTATCTTGAAGAAATATTTTCATTGCAGCATTATTCACAATACCCAAGCTATACAAACAAGCTAAGTGTTCATTCATAGATGAATGGACAAGGGAGACCTAGAAGTTTTCTACACATGATTGATGTAGTCCTTAATAGACTGTCCATCTGTTTACTTCCCTGGGACCCTGAGATGAGTTAGCCACCTTTACAGACCTCTGAAGGAAAAAGGCAATCTGATCACCAACATCACTGTAGGTAATTATGCCAATCATTTCCACCTCGTGCCCAAGGTTTAATACTGACATTCACTCCCATCTGGCATCCCATTGTTTCCACTGAAATCAGGAGACTTTGAAGTGTCTTTCACTATTATTTCCAGCCTGTAATGAAAAGACACCATAAAACTTGACAAGGATGCTGTTGGACTCCTTTCATATAAGCCTATACAGATAGATTTCTCTGTTGTTGTTTTTTATCCCCTGTTATGCGAGTATGTTTCAGGTACAGCAGTTGATTTATGTAGGTAGGGTATTCTAATGTCTGTTATTCCTAGTAATTAACTTTTCTCTGATTGAGTCATCTCAGTTTTTTTCTCCTAATGGATTATTTATATCATTCTTTTAAACTTTTACAATATCTATTACTGACACTCTTATGTTAATTATTTTGATTATTATTACTTTTTAAAGTTCTCTTATAACAATATTTCTCTCTTAATGATTTTATTTTATTGTTTCTATTATCTTGTTTTATTTAGTTATTGATCTCCTGTTTCATGGTAAGTGGACTGTATGTGGAAATATGTACAAATTAGCATTCAGGATTATTTTAACTGGTAAATTTCTTCTAAAATGATTAGTACAATTTTAATCATCCACTCCCAGAAATTACTCCTACTTCTCTTTTTAATGTTCTTTTTTGTCTAAGTAAAGAATATTACCAAAAGCCCTTGTATTATTCAGACTTATATTCCTGAAGTTTAGAAAAGTCCCTAGAACAGAGTAAATTGTCAATGTAAACAACATCAACAATGCAAAATAACAAGATTGAATGAAATACACAGCTCAAATCGAGAATTATATTTTTCTAAAAAGAATCATTAAATTCTAAAATATAGAAAATACATAATATGAAAATAATAGTAATATATCATGTTAGAAAAGACCTATTATTTGTATATTTGAGTAAGATGTAGCTTTAAAATGAAGGATTTGTCCATTTATTCTACCTAAATCAAATCATACAAAATTGTACCTTATTTTGTTGTATCCAACGATATCTTCGATTGCTTCTTGCCACTTTTTACTTCATTTCATTTACTAATAGATTGCACTGAAATAATTTTTTTTTGCAGAAAATCAAAAGGCTTTATAATTTTTGCCTACAGTTCTTACTTAAAAAAAATTATTAAACTTACTAGTGTGACATTAGTTAATAAAATTTTATAGGTTCCATGTGTACAATTCTATAATACATTGTCTGTAGATTGCATTGATTATTTTTAGAGAATAAAACTGCTTCACACTGATATAGTCAGTTAGAAATGCTACATGCTGGTTATGACACAGTAACACTGGCTGTCAGCAGCTCACGTCTGAAGGATGTAACAGCTATAAGAGATTTTTAACATTACATACTATAATATTTTAATATATTTAGAGAGAACATAAAACTCAGAGATAAAGGTTATTTGTCTTAGTCACACAGTAAAGATCACAGCTGGTACACTAGAAACCATATTCTTTTATCTTTCAAATACATGGAAAAAGAAGAAATAACTCAAGGTTGACATTTTACCTTGAAACATACTGAAGAGTATATACACATCTCTTTTGATATTTTTGCATTCTTCATTGTGAATATATCATAGATGAGAATGTATGTATGGTGTGTACATAAATAGGAATAAGATTAATAATAATACCAAATATTCCCACTACACACCAAAGAATAGAATTTTATCAATATCTTGACAGCCTCTTGTTTTTCTTTCCTCAGTAGTGAACTCCAATCTCCTTTTTTATTTATGATTTCATCACTAGAAAGATGCCATAGAATAGTGTTTTAGGAAAGTGGATTGTAGATAAAAAGCAAGGGCTCATTTTTTTTCAAGGACTCATAAAAAATAAAATGAATTGATTTTGTCCAAGGAAAATTGATAAATAACAGTCAACACTGAGACATCTACTGAGAAGTAACTCAAATTGAAGATTAGAGAAGGAATCGTACAAGAATACCAAAAGAAGACTTGGGGAAAATCAACCTAGTAGGGATTGTACTCAGCACTATTGGTTTGCTGAAAATGGAATAATGTTTACAAATCTCAGAAGGGAAAATTTGTGACACAGTAGTCTATATCTTAATTATTATTGAGAAAAAAAATCTGAAGGTATCAATAAAATGTATGAAATTCAGAAATGTGGATAGAATTTATAGTACTAATTGCCATATCAGAAAACATTTACTATTTCCAACAAAATAGCGATATAACCTAAAATATTCTTGATGTACATAAATAAGCTTTACTCAATTTTTAATGTCACATTAATTCTATTTGTACCTTTAACAATTGCCTTCATTGCTTATTTTAGGACAAAGAATGATCTCTAGAGTTCAGAGAATGATTATGTATGGGTGAGCAGTTTTCTTTTGTTTGAATTAATAAACCTGTGCTTTGATTCAGACAGAATTTTTTATATTTGCATTTCATACAGAGTATTTCTTAAAGAAATCCAACTTGCTGTATAATTTATTGTCAGTTTTATTTATAAGGGAAATTTTGGGAATAAGATTTCAGTGTTAATTATTTTGTTCGTGGAAGTTGTAACAAAAATGCATATTTACCTTAACCAAAAAGATATTACTCATTATTATAATAAATTGAAAATATTATGATTGCAAAACTCCAATTGAGAAAACTTGGTCCAGAATTTTTTTAGTGGGCTTGTTATTATTGCTAATAAGGCATGAAGAAGGATGTATCCATCACACCCAATCTAAATCAAGTAAATTGAGTTGTGGTTATCATCAATATTAATTATAATCTTCCCTCGAATAAGGTTATAAAAAAATACCAAGCTCTTCCTGAAAGCGGCCTGAGGTGACCCCTCAAAATGGTTCGCTATTCTCTTGACCCGGAGAACCCCACAAAATCATGTAAATCGAGAGGTTCGAATCTGCGGGTTCATTTTAAGAACACGCGTGAAACTGCCCAGGCCATCAAGGGTATGCATATCCGAAAAGCCACCAAGTATCTAAAGGATGTCACGTTACAGAAGCAGTGTGTGCCGTTCCGTCGTTACAACGGTGGCGTTGGGAGGTGTGCCCAGGCCAAACAGTGGGGTTGGACACAGGGCCGGTGGCCCAAAAAGAGTGCAGAATTTTTACTGCACATGCTTAAAAACGCAGAGAGTAATGCTGAACTTAAGGGTTTAGATGTAGACTCTCTAGTCATAGAGCACATCCAAGTGAATAAAGCTCCCAAGATGCGGCGCAGAACTTACAGAGCTCACTGGCGCATCAACCCCTACATGAGCTCTCCCTGCCGTATTGAGATGATCCTAACTGAAAAGGAACAAATTGTTCCTAAACCAGAAGAGGAGGTTGCACAGAAGAAAAAGATCTCCCAGAAGAAACTGAAGAAACAAAAGCTTATGGCCCGGGAGTAAATACATCAAATAAATGCTAATCAAAGGAAAAAAAAAAAAAATACCAAACCCCTTCCCCTTAGAGCGAAAAGGTTTGTATCCAAATCTATAAAATGTAGGAAGCCCAATTCTTCACAAATAAAAAATTATTCATCCCATAAACAAAAGTCAAAACTCTGTAATAATACTGGAATGTTTTGTTAGGACTTTAATTGTTTTACATTGTTTAAGGTTAGTGGATAATAAAGCAGCAGAATAAAAATTTCTGTCTACATGATAGGTTCTTATTCTCTTGTATTTTCCAGTTTTTTGATTAATTAAATATCACTTGAAGCCTAGAGAAGGGAAGCATCCCTGCAGTAGCAAGTATCTATTGTAAGTTGTATTTACAATTAGGGAGGGAATTTGCTTGGAATCATGATATTTAAACAGCACATTACTTTTTTTCCCCTTCCAATTTATTATGACATTAATTCAATTAGGATATTTAATTCAGATATCTGACTGGTATCAAGGTATATTAAAATATCAGAATAACATTTGGAAAGCTTGATGAATTTGGGGGGTTTATTTGAGTAATACATGTGTACATGTTCCATATATAATACCATAGATTTAACTTTGCTCTACGAGAATGTATGATCACAAACCTTATTTGAAATTGATTATAAGCTTATTAAGCATGAGAAAGCACTTTTCTTTGTGTTGATTTTCAACTTCTTTGTCATCTGTCTTTTGAAGAATAGTAGAGACTTTTATAACCACACAACTAATCCAATATAATAAGTTCTGTGTGCCAGAGGAATATACTTACAATTAAGGTCGGGCAACTAAGTTTGCAAACTCATCCTAGAAAAAGTGCTACATACCTCATTGCTGAATACCACTACAGTTACCTTTGAAGTATTCCCCATTGGAAGCTATGCACCCATGCCAGTGACTAGTCTACCCTTCAAAGCAATATTGGAACTCTTTTTCTGGAATGGCCATCAGAGCTGTTGTCAAATTACCCTTAATGTCCTGAATGTCATCAAAATATCTTCCTTTCAATATTTCCTATATTGTCAGGTATAGAAAGAAGTCATTGGGAGCCAGATCAAATGAGTAGGGAGGGTGTTCCAATGGAGTTATTTGTTTACTAAAAACAGTGCTGTGTGAGCTGGTGCATTGTTGTGATGCAAGAGACATGAATTATTGGCAAAAAGTTCAAGTCGTTTCTGTCTAACTTTTTCATGAAGGCTTTTCAGCACTTCCAAATAGAAACTTGGTTAACTTTGTCCAGTTAGTACACATTCATAATGAATAATCCCTCTGATATCAAAAAATAGTTAGCAACATTGTTGCAACAAGTTCTCGAACTTAGTTGTCAGACATTGTATATTTATAATCACATTCAGGTCTTCTCCACCTTTCATCCTTAGATTCCATTCACAGTCATGTCCTCAGATTCCTGCCAGCAAAAGCTGGCAAATCCTGCAAAATCCTTGATGTATAATCTATCTTCTCCCACATAAATTCTTTTCTAGGAGTATATATGGATTTAGCTGTCCTAATGGGTCTAGAGGCAATGAAGGGTGGTGAAACAACCCAAGGAAAATAAGCATCCCATGTGAGACAATGACCCATGTAAAATCCTTAAGTCTTTTTGTGCCTGAAAAGATGATTCTCTTGGAAACTTGAGGGGAGGGCAGTAGGGAGATGTTTCTACTCTCAATAAAGTTCTTGACATATTAGGGATTCCCACATTATCAAATTCATCTTCATCTATTCAAAAGTTCCATTTTGTAGTAATAGGTTCCAGTCTTTCCCTATCACTGCCCATTCATTGACATAATACTTGGGAGAGTAGAATATTAATTTGGCGCTTCTATCTTACAGACATTGTATTTGTATTCTAAGCTTAATTTCAGCCATGTCAATCCTTAACTACATAAGTTAGGGGATTACTTTAAAATTGCCAAAAAGTTTTCATAATCTTTCTAATTTCTAATCAAGCTTATTGAATTTATTAATTTAAGGCATCACATTTAAATTTTATATGCTCTCTAGAGCAGCAGAAGCTCTGCACAACCCAATAAACATTTTAGTCACCATTGATGCCATATGTCTAAATGCTACAGCCACTTTTTCTACCAATGCTCAACCTTCTATCTCTGTTTTACTCTGTACCACTATTGGTAATAACTTAAGTAACCATGGGACCCGTGCCTACCATGGATTATTACTGTTCCATTTTTTTCTGTCTCTCCAGCAAGGAGGCTGTGCATGAATCAATCAAATGTATGACTTACCAAATTCCAGAATCCTGTTTTGAGAGTCCTTTTCCTGGACCCCTTCATAGTACTAATTACTCTGTCAATAATTACATGGCTTGCTTCTATCATACTGTATTATAGCTATCTGCCTTTTTTATTAGTTTCTGGGTTATGTGAATGTAAGACTGAATCTTAGTTATGTTTTGAGGTTTATATCTCCAGTATCCAGTTAACTGTCTGGAACCTTGTAGATATCAAAAAAAATATTTAGTGACTAATAAGTAAATGGTTGAATTTTACAATTAAAAGATATATTGCTGAATAAGGATTACTCGTTTGATTCTTTAGACATGATTCCCCAATGTAGTGGCCAGCTGCTGGGATTAGAATCTGTGGAGCCAAACAGTAACATATCCTGTTTCCCCTTAAATAATGATGGCACCTGATGTAAGTGGCAATACTAGCTCATGAGTTTATTGCAATTGGGTTACTAGTTTTATCTTTCTCCTGTTCTGATGATGCATTGGTCTCTAGTTGAAATACTTTATACTTTCTCTGACTGCTATGTGTTGCTCAGTTTTCAATATTGACTTATCTCCAAGTCATGAATTTTATCATTTTCCTAGCAGGTTATTACTGCCCAAATACATACGAAATTATCATTAGGATTTAAGACAAAAATGAATAAATGTAAGTGGCTAGCATGAAAAAACCCCACAAACAATCATGCAATAGCAATCACTTTTTTATAAAAGTATTTTTTTTTCAGTAGTTTTAAAGTTTAATTTAAAATATGAGAGAAGACATGGTGGAAAAATACTGTAACAAACAGAGCATTTGCATCTCCTAAACTTAGACAGACTTGACCCCTGTCATCTGGTCATCATGTGTTTTCCTGTATCAGTCTGCTTGGGCTGCCATAAGAAAATACCATAGATGGGGTAGCTTAAACAATAGAAATTTATTTTCTCACATGTCTGTAAGCTAGAAGTACCAGATCAAGGCACCAGCAGACTCATTTTCTATTGAGGACTCTCTTTATGACTCTCTTGAAGATTGTCACCTTCTCACTGTGTCCTACAAGGCTTCTTCTCTGTGCATGTATGAGAGAGAGAGAGAGAGAGAGAGAGAGAGAGAGAGAGAGAGAGAGAGAGAGAGAGAGAGATTGAGAGAGAGAGAGAGAGAGAGAGAGATCTTGTTTTCTCTTCCTCTTCTTATAAGGACACCAGTCCTATAGGATTAAGGCCACATCCTTATGACCTCATTTAACCATAATTATCTCTTTAAAGGCACTATCTCCAAATATAGTCACATTGGGGTTAGGGTTTCAACATATGAATTTTTCAGGGGGACACAATTCAGTCCATAACATCCCTGCAGCAAATATACTCACCAACCAAATCAGACAGATGCAGAATCAGGAAATGAGGCAAGTAAGCTTACATTGAGGAAAACCTTGCTAAAGCCATTTAAGAAAAAGTACAGATACAAAGGCTTTGATTCCACACTGGGCCATGAGATGGCATTAATTTCCATCTTCAAAACGTTACTTTTACAATCTGAAGTTGAAAATATAACATAGAGGGCTGGCTGAGTGGCGTATTGGTTAAGAGCTGATTTGGGATGCCAGTGGTCCCGGTTTGGATCCCACATATGAGGGCCAGTGACACTGCCCTCTACAACTAACAACAGCTACCCCTGGAGCTGGGCTGTGCGAGCCCCAGCGAAGGTGTAGGCTGCAGCCCCTGCTGCAGTGGGCTGCCATAGGCTACAGTGAGTGGCCGGCAGCCAGCGTGAGCTGCCAATAGCCGCGGGTGAGTGACCATCCAGAGGCCAGCGACCAATCTGCCTCATCCGGGAAGAGCACAATGATGATACCAACATGGGCCAGTGAAGCAACGTCCTCCACAACTAGACTGAAGAACAAAAGACAGTAACTTGTCTGTTCCCCTTCCCCGATTCCTCAATGCTGGTCCCCTCCCTCATTCCCCAATAATATCTTAAAAAAAAAAAAAAGAAAATACAACATAGAAAATAACAGATGAGTTCTCAAAGGATAAAGTATTTTTAAAATCAATTGCAAATTATAATGCAGAACCAAAGCCCATCAAATGTTTTCTCTGCTAACACACTTTTCTCAGCATTATGAAAGGAAACTTTAGTTGCATATATTTAGTCATAAAACCTGTCATTATTGATGGGGAATAACACACTTTGCAACTGTATTACAGAACTGGTAGGTTTTATGTAAACATAACCTAAACCAAGTGACATTCAAAGAAGAGTGATGAGAAAGATCAATCTTTATCATTTTGGAAATGCTTTACAATAAGCTAAAAGACATGTAGCACTTGAATATTTGGGAGTATTTTGAGTATGGATGACTGTTATAATGAAAGAACTTTGCTGATCCTAAGTCTAGAGTCACAAGAAAGTTAAAAACAATAGCAGTCTATTAAGAAAAACTTTATTAGATAAAGCAATATTATGAAAAATAATAATTGAAAGTCAGATATATGCAAATTATCATGAGCCACATTTTAGGAATGAACTTATTCTCCAATTTGAAATACATTTTAAATACTTCAAGTCATTGTGTTATTTACTACTTAGATAAATGAATAATATTAACTTTCTGTCTTTCTGTTGTTGTACACAAAGTTGACTAGATGGACTTTCAGAACCTAGTTGATATAGTCTGACCTGAACCCTACTACTGGTCTCTCCCTACATTTGTTCTTTCTAGCCTGATTCCTTTTCTCTTCTAGATCTCTTAATGTTGGCATCTAGGCTTGCTTGGTTGTAAAAAAAATATTTTCTCTATGTTTTCTGTCTTTGACATTTTCATCTAGGTATAATATATCAAGTACCATCTATAGTTGACCCTTGAACAACAAGGATTTGAACTGTATGGATCCACTAATACACAGATTTTATCAATAAATACCTTTACTTGTTTTTCTAAGAGCTTGGGAGTCCGCAGTTGCAATGGGCTGACTATATGCATTGATATATGCCATTTTGTTCATTGGTATCCTTGGGGTGGTGGTGGTGGAGCCAATCCCCCACAAATACCAATCCCCCACAGATACCAAGGGAAAACTTAAGATTTGGGGGAGTCAAAGGTTATACATGGATTTTTGACTGCTTGGGGGTAGTCTCTCCTAACTTCAGCGTTGTTCAATAGTCAACTATAGGGCCGGCCAAGTGGCGCAGTGGTTAAGTGCTGGCTTGGGAAGCCAGTGGCCCCGGTTCAGGTCCTGCATATGAGGGCCAGTGACACTGCTCTCAAAAAAAAAAAAATAGTCAACTATATATGCTTTCTATTCCCAATTTTTTACTCTGTGAGTTCCAAACATGTGCATCCAATTACTTACTTGATATATTATTTACTGGTATGACAAATAATATTTCAACCTTAACATGGAAAAAGGTAATTCCTGAGATTCCACCCAAACCTATTCTTTACCTCAAAATATTATATATTGTGATCCCTAGTTACTCTCTGTCATGCAAAGCTTTTTTATTTTCTAGATAATATATTCATAATACTTTTAGGCTTATTTATTACCTATCTTTCACACAGTAAAATATAAGCTCCTTAGGAGCAGGAATTATACTCATCTTGTTCAACACAGAATTTCCAGCCTGTAATTAAATAGGTGCTCCATAAATGATGTTAATATAATGAGTATTAATGAAAGGAACACATGGACAATGCATAGTGTATGTACCTGACTTTAAGGAGTCAGGTAGTCATAATCTAGAGATACTAAAACTAAGGTGTCATTATAATTCATTGTAATTAAAGGAGATATGCCACATATAAGAAGATAGTGTGGGCAAGGACAGAAAGCATTGGTTTCCAATATAGCCCACTAGCCAGGCATCAAAGATACAGATGCTCTGAAACACCATTGGTTTATGGTTCAGCTACTTTTGTTGTGAGCAACACTTCTAAATGTGTAAGCACCTAGGTAAATAACATATTATAAGGATTAAAAAAGTCTCTAATTATTCTGGTATATATAAATGTGTTATATATATATATATATATATTATAAAAATATTTTGCAAACGAATTACAAAGCTTTGATTGGACATTATGTTGATCTGACATGTTGAACATAAGCGACACTTATATAATTGTTTAGGAAAATAAATGTTACCTGTGTTATAGTCTGAGACTTAGAGATTAAGAAAAGGAAAATAAGGTACTGCATGGAGAATTTTGGCTTTAGAATTCATATGAACCAATACTTTCTATTGGTTTCCAATTTGTTCTGAATTAGGTTTATGACTTCTATTTCTACAAGTGATAAACCAATATCGTTTACCTACACTTCAGAATGTGGAAACATATTCAGTTCTCCTAATAAATAAAGAAAAAAAAATGTGCATTTGACCATAAAAAAAGCTATGTGAGAAAATTAAGCTCACTATACTTTAAATATGAAGAATAGGTTAATCTTCCTGCACATCCTCAGACATATAGCAGAAAATCTATTTAGTCACTGGGAATTAAATATCTACAATCTTGATATATTATAAATGAAGTAGTTGGCATTTGTGAAAAAAAATGTCAATGCCTTGTTTACAATCAGGGTTGAAACAGTCGATGTTTTATTATCAAGTGTGATGTTACCTGTAGGTTTTTCATAGATGCTCTTTGTCAGATTGTGGGGTTTTCCTTTTATTCAGTTTACTGACAGTATGAGTTATTTTCAAATCTTTTTTTATCTGCAACAATTTAGATAAACATCTTTTTTTCATTATACAGTTAACATGTCAAATTATACTGACTGATTCTTGAATGTTAATCAGTTTTAATTCACTTTAGTTGTAAAACATTACCTTGTTTACATATTGTAGGACTCAATTTGTTAATATTTTGTATTTTTTCATCTATATTTATGAGATATTTATTTTTAATTGTTTTCATATAATGTTTCATCAATTTTACTATCAGACTTATGTCAGTCTCATAATCCAACTTATGTAAAAATGGTCTATTTATTCCCTAAGCTTTTCATTGAATTTGCCAATGAGGTCATATGGCAGTAATTTTCTTTATGAGTAATAAATTTTCCACTAATAATAATTCTCTAACAATAATACTTGAAAGGCTGTTTAAGTTACCTATTTATTTTTGTGTCAGTTTTGATAAGTTCTGTTTCTCTAGGTATCTGTCAATTTCATAAAAGTTAATAAATTTTTTGCCTTAAAATTGTCATACTTTCTTACTACCTATTTAATATCTGTATTATTTGTTGTGATTTCCTCTTTTTTTCTTGATATCTATTGTTTTATTTTCTGCAACTTTTATTCTTTACAACTTTTGCTAGGAGATAATATTATTAATCTTCTCAGGGGCCTACATATTACCATGAATTTCTCTATTATTTCTACATTTCGTTAATATCCACTGTTAATTTTATTCATTCATTTTTATTTTTTTTTACCCAACTTGATTTCATTTCCTTCTTGTCATCTAGTGTTCTAAGGTGGAAGCTGAAATCATTGTTTTGCAGTTTTCTTTGTGATAGAAACATTTAAATGTATAAATTTCCCTCTAAGAAGGACTTCATTTCTGACAGTTATTTTTGCACTTAAAGCAATTCTTGGATCACAGTTTTAGTCTCATAGCACTTTAACAATAGTCCAATTATCCCTTGTCCTTCCTTGTTTTTGATGGAAAGATAGCAGTCACTCGTATTCTTTACCCACTGTATTGAATATGATTTTTATTCTGGCCGTTTTTAAGCTCCTTAATTTTTCATTTTCAGCAATTCATATCTGATGTGCTTAAGTATTTTTATATTTGCTTTTTCTTCGTGTTTTTTAAATATCCATCTTGAACACATAACATTTCCATATCTTTGGGTTGGTGTCTATTATCAGTTTGTAAACTTCTCAGTCACTACGTATTCAAGTATTTCTTCTCCAATTTCTACCTCTTCTCTAGCATTATAGACTGTATGACATTTTTCTCTGGATCATAGTAATTCTGTTCCATTTTAACTATTTTTCTCCTTGTTTAACTTGCAATAATTTCTACTGACCTACATTCATGTTAATAATTATTTTCTTTGCTTTATGCAATCATTTTTTAACCTCTTAAAATTGTTACATCTGATATCACATTTTTCCAGCATTTTCACTTGGTACAATTTTAGATAATTTCATCTCCATACTAATATTACTCATCATTTACGCAGTTTTTCTATTCTTTAAACTAATCTTTTAACATATGAATCATAGTTATTCTAAAGTTATTTTTGATAATCCCTATATTTTATGTATCTTAGTCTGCTTTTATTAAACTTTCTTTCTCTTGACCATAAGACGCCTTACCTTGTTTCTTCAACAGCCAGATAATGTGTATTAGCAAACAGTATAAATGGTGATAAGTAATATTTATACCCAGAAGAGGGAACAACTCTGGCTTCTCTAAACCCACTAATCTGAATTGAATTAAATGTGTTCCTCAGTTGGTTCAAGGTATAAGGTAGGACCTCTCTTTTATGTTTAGCCTGACTTGATGCTGAGTACCAGAACCACTCTGCCCATACTTTTTCCTCTCCAGCCCAGCAGCTAGCTTTCTGAATAATTTTGCTCTGCTTTGTAGCATGGCTGTCAGTATTTGGGGGTTGTGGAGTTTTTGGACACTCTCATTTCAGTCTTGGTACTGAATCTCTCTAACCTGCTGCTCTACTTCTAACATTAGAAGGACTTCTGTATTATACTTAATGAAGATTCAGAAAGCTTCAAAGGGATTCCTTGCAGGTCTCTTCTGCCCTTAAAAACTGAGCAGTAACCTTTGGCTTGCTTTCAGTGACGACCAGGAATTTGAGGAGAAATTTCTCTCAAGTCTCTGGCCCTGCCTCTGTTTTACGTTAGGTATTGCACAATGCTGTGGATATTCTCTCAGTTCTTCTTTGGACCCTAGCCCTTGGTACACGATGATCTCTGGGAAAGAGCAGATATTGGTTACGCACTTTCTGTGACTGAAGTGCCTGGTAAATTTCATCTGTTACACTGGTTTGCACACAGATGTTAACGTTTATTTAAAATGTGACTGTTTTGTTTTTCCTCCCCATATTTATTGCAGATCCTTTCTCCTCATGCCTCTTTGTCAGGGATAAAAGCAGCTTTGGCTATCTTCTTTCCTAGGAATTTCTTGGCATTCTCCATATTTTAATTAATTTAGGTTTATTAGAATCTTCAGCTCTCTTATAAGGGAATAATATGAAATTATAGTCTGGTTTGTTTTTACTGAAAACATAATAAAAAATTAGACAGTTTTAAAACACAAATTGGCTTATTTTTATTATTATGTGAGAAATGGAATGTTAAGGTATTCTAATTCCTTCCAATTTTTCTTTAGTCACATAAATAACTATTGGACATCCACTTCTTTTTGGTTTCCATACAATTGTTAATATTTACTGTGTAGTGAATCACATAAAACACTATGCATTAGTTTTAAAAAATAAAATCTGGAAAGTTAGGAAGACTTGAGTTTTCCTTTTAAACATTAAAACAAACCAAAAGAAAAATTACAAATCATACAAGACAATGCCCAGTTTTACTCTTGGAAATGTGCAACAATAATGCTGCAATTACTTTTTGAACAAGCTTTTCAAATATTACGGCATTATTACACTTTGATTTATACCCCTGTTTTATACACAGATTTCCAAAATGACTGTGGTTATACATATGGACCAGGCACATCATCTCTCTTTTTTCAACCATATTTTTTCCCGCATACTGGTCTAGTTATAATAGTCATATTTTAATTTTTTTTCCATTAAGATTTTTTATTATAATTAAAATAAACTTTCTTCCAAAAATACTAAAGTAGTGATAAGGGCAGTGATGAAATAGCCTGCAGAATGCAGATAGGAAGAAATTAGTTGTCCATTCCACTTATTGATTTAAAATAAACATACGAAGAGGAAAGAGAGAGGGTAGAATAAATTATAAAATTATTTTTTAGTATTAAGCTGAAAAATTATGAAATGGTTACACAGAAAAAGCAAATTTTATTTTTTTTATTTTTTTAGCTGAGCCATCCTGCCACCTGTTGGCAGCTCAACGGCAACTCAGCTTGGGCCGGCATCGAACCGCCATTGCTCAGAGCTCAGCTCACACTCTTGAGTGAGCTCTTAACCAACTGAGCCACTTGGCCAGCCCACAAATGTTTTTTTTTAGTTACCTAGAGACATGTTCCTGTCTATTAAGAACATAATTATGAAAAAAATTCAATATTGGTGTCTGGTGTTAATAGATTAGTATTGCTCTTAGACTCACTTTTCCTTTTCTGATCTATGATGACAGTTAACACCATTGTGAAAATCTATCAATACCAAACTGAATATTGGACATTTGGGAATCATACATGTTCATGAATACTTGATTTTAAATTGTTGTTAAGTCTTCCTATGTATTCAGTTTGCTGACTGAAATTATATAATAGTAAAATAAATTAGATGGAATTGGAGAATTTGAAGGGAGAAAAAACAGTGATCAGTGTTATATAATTATAATTGAAAAAAATAATTCTGTGTTTTCCATCAACAATTTATGAAACTTGATACTTCACTGGAAAAATAAAAACCAGTATTTATGTTTGTATTAAAAGTACAAGTAAATGGATATGATAAAACAAATCAATATCACATTTTTTTTTCTAGTATGTTCTTCCTCTGAGCAAATTATGTCTTCTTTGTACTTGAAATAATTTAAAACTACTGATGTTTTCATGTGAGAATGTTGCCCAATACTTCCTCATTTTACCTCATTCTAAAAACAAATAAAAAAACAAACAAACTATTAGGCAGGATCATTGTCATGGTTTCCATGGTTATAAATAGGAATTAATTAATTAACTAAAACCTTAATAGATTCCCCATTTGTTGTTTTTACTTTTTTTTTTTTTTTTTTTTTGAGGGCAGTGTCACTGGCCCTCATATGTGGGATCCGAACCAGGGCCGCTGGCTTCCCAAGCCAGAGCTTAACCACTGCACCACTTGGCTGGCCCTGTTGTTTGTACTTTTGAGACAAGAAAGGTTGACTATAAAGGTAAACTTTTAGATACTTCTCATTCACATGTGTCTCTTGGAAACCTTTTGATTAAAACTCAAGGGACTTGATATTCAATGAGAAGTTTTGTTTTTTTGCTTTCTCATTAGGAAACAAAAACATAAAATCTACAACTTTGGAATAGACTCTAATAGACACTCTTAAAACAGAGTTTAGACAAAATAGGAAAGGATCACTAACAGCACTTAGCAGAACTAGTATCCAAAGATGGTGTCTGTTGTTTTTATTGTTTGCCATCCATAAACAACTCAATGCAATATGTAATTAGAGTAAAAAGAAATATTAATGAGATGTACTACCTATTTAAATAAGTCTTAGAAATTTCAAGTGCTCAGTAACCATATGTGGCTTGTGGATGCTCTGTTGGTCAGTAAACCTCTAGACTCCATTCAAAACACATTTAATGAGTACACTGCCAGCCATATGCTATGCTAACTCCTAATTAAACAAGCTTCCTGAATTTTAGAATTTGGCAATGAAGATTAGTATATAGTCCAGATAAGACAAATATTTTCAGATAGATTAAGTGAAATATAGAGATATGGGGGAACATTTACAGTAGCAAGATGATAGATAGATAGATAGATAGATAGATAGATAGATAGATAGACGATAGATAGATAGATATAGATATGTGTGTGTGTTTCTCAAATTCAGAAAAGTATTAAAAATACCTAAAAGTTACTTATTTTTTTTAAATCTTCTATATGATTTTAATACAGTAGTAACTATAGTAATTTTAAGATCACCTAGGAAGTCTTATTAAATGCATCTGTCTTAGCTATACTTACAGAAATTCTGATGTAGTGAGTGTTTTCTGGGACTGGGAAATTGTATTAATTTATTAAACATTCTCATTATTTCTGATAAAAGTAACCCACATATCATACTTTATTTAAGAAATACTGCTCTAGTCTTTACAATGACTTAATTTTTCCTTTGATGAATAGACTCTCAGGGATTTTGGTCTACATTAACACTTTGAAGAAACAAAAATTAGGGGAAATTTCTCTGTGTTATCTATCTATCTATCTATATCTATCATCTGTCATCTTTTTTTTCTATCTTTCTTTCTATTTACTTGTATATTTTTACATTTCACAGATAAAGGGATTACCAACATTAGCTGTATTTTCAATATTATTCAATGTCTCTTGTTTCTTCCTGAATGTTTCTTATTGATATCCTGTTTCTTATGTTTTATATGAGTAATGTCACCTTGAATTTCTCTGAGTACAGTCATTAGAACTTTGCAAGAAATATTTTGCTTCTTCCAAGTTCAGCTATTAGTATTTTTTATCTTTGTCTTTCATTTTGATAATTATCATGCACTTGTATGATGATCTTAGTGCTCCTTTTTATCTACATTACTGAAATCATAAACACATCAACAATCAAGTTGGGCTCTACTGATTCCTTTGAGAATTATAGAGTATTGCCTTTTCTTTTTAGAACTCATCTGCCCTTTGACTTTGTGACAAATGTTTTAAGGTTTTGAGCTGTCTATTCAATCAATACTCATCCTTTGTTTAAGTTCCCTAAAATCATTTACACTTTTTTTTTAGTTTCCTAATTATTACTTGGCACACAGGCAATTTTTTCATGACCCATTTACAATTGATGACTCAAGATATAAATGAGAATGCAAGAGTGATTTTAAATGGAGCACAATGGGTGTTTAATTCAGTTGGGCTTTCCCCTAAGTTGTAGCTTTAAAGTCTGCCCAAAAGTTACATTGTTGTTTTTTTTGTTGTTGTTTTAGAGATATTTCCAAGCGCTCAGAAGGTAACTGCATTCTAGCTGCTGTTGAGAAATCATGAAATTATGTCCTTAGAAAGTACATTTCATCCAGACTTCCTCCCTCTGTGCCTACAAAGTAAAATTAATTTACTTGGAAACTTTTAGAATGATGTAATTTGTAACTTGTAAAAATATTAAAAGTTTGCTACACAAGTTTGCTTCAATTGCTACACAGGCAAAATAGCATAGTAATATTTTTAAACAACTGCATTATTACAAGTATGAAATAAATAAGTCATGGCACTGATGGTCATCTAAGTATATGCAAAGAACACTAGAATACTAGCAACTGAACATTAATCTTTGAGAGCATGTATCTAAGCATAACATGTCAGAACTGTTGCCCCATGATAGACAATGTCAGAAAAAAGTAAACTGTTGCTTGAGGAAATACATCTGCCTTCTTTAAATATAGCAAAACCAACTGTAGTGCACATTACTGTTTAGAGAACCAATTATGTGGTTTAGGAGTAAATTAATGAATTAACACATTCTCTGTCAGCAGGTTTTTGGCACATGAACGCTCCTAAGACAATGTTTGCAATGTGAATATACATCAGATTAGAGACAGAGCTTTAGAAATTTGGCCAAAATAGGTAAATGGACATTTCTAGGCTTCATGAGAAAGGGTGATGGAGGCAAAGATGAAGGAAATTTGTAGAGGATTTATATATATTCTTAATGAAGCAAAGATGTATGAAAATTAGCACATAGTTCTATCACATAATATCACAGAATATTTATTTTAGAGAGAAAATTGAATAAGGAGCAATGCATCTGGACTGTAAGTCAGGGCCATAACTGAAAGGTTTTCAAAGAGAAAGAATGTTTTCACAATTAATATTGAAGTATATGATATACTTAATAGAGTTATGAGATATAACTGGAGAAATCCTTTAGATAATTCATATGTATATTAACAGTGCTGTTTTCAAATACTTTTATTTATGGTCTTAAAAAAAATATTTATGAAAATTCTAATATCCTAATAGCCCAAAACTGTCCTTGAACCTGCTTACATGTGCGGATGTCTATAGGGGGAGCAACCTGGTGGAAGTGAGAAGATAGGAAAGCCAGAGTAAAGATTTAGGTCATGGAAATGATTAAGCAGAGACAATACTTGCTTTTCCTTTTACCCCAGATACCCCAAACACAGAAGAGAGCATATTAAAAGGGGAAGAAGCCCACCTGGTAATGGATGTCAAGCAGGAGTTTGGCTTAAGATGTGCTGCCTTCCTCCTTCTCATACTGCCCCCTCACATAGGAATACTTTGCCCTGCTTTGGGCTCCCTGATGAGACAAGGAGAAGTCGAGGAAAATATGATGCAAACATAGACAGAGTGGCAATAACTCTGAAGACAAAGTAAATGTGGCTGAAGATGAGGTATCAGCCTCTAGGACTGTCAGTAATGTTCATGTGGCTTCCTTTGTATCACTACTCCCACCCCAAAAATATAGTATCCTATGGACCATGCAAGGCCAGGTCTAAATATTTGTATTGTGCAAGAAGAGGTATAATCATGACACAGATCATAAACAGAAGATCAGTCCCCTTCCCAGTTTTTTCCTTAGTCAAGTAAGCTCTGAGGTGTCTATTGCAATTCAGTGAGGGGAGAGGCTTCCAAAGTTAATAATTATAATAACCCAATTAACTGTAGTGAATAGGGTGGTGTGTGCGTGTGTGTGTGTGTGTGTGTGTGTGTGTGCGCGCACGCACACATTCGTGCAATCACAATGTATAATGAGATATTCCTTGAACTTCACAAACTGTGTGAAATTTTATACTTCTCTTGAATATTGACTTTTTTTCTTTCCTTTCAATATTTAAAGCAGTTAGATGTGGAAACAAACCAATAGGGAGTAAGAAGGCTCTTTGGGAAATGAGTTAACATATCATTCTCATCTTTGTCAATTACCATTTATTGAGCAAATGGGCACTTAGTACTTCAAGAGTCTTTATAGAGACTCCATATTGAGACAGGTTTCTATACTATGTAAATTTATGGTCATCTGTTAAAGGACAATATGAATCCGATAGTGCATTACATTATGTGGAATTATTCTCATGTTTGTTTCTCCAAGGGAAATTATATTTTTAAACAAGTTCATCCATATATCTCATTTAGCCATTCATAATTGGAATCTTATTTGTTTCAATAAATATGATTTTACTGAGTTGGAAGAAAATTTACCTTGTAAATTGTTGTGATGAGCCCTGGGGAGAGCGATGAACTAATTCTTACCCATGGTGACATAGATCTATAAATTGAATTATTGTTTTCAATCTGACTTTGGAGAGAGTGAGAAGCTGGTTCACTCCAAGGGATGGTGTGTGTGTAACTTTTTGGTTAAATGTTATTTAACATAAAATTCACTCTGATGTTATCAGAATCATTTTGTAGCTGCTTTAATTTGATATCATTTTTTTGGTAATTGTGGAAATAGAATCAACCAATAGCAAGAGCCAGTATTGTCTGTGCTTGTCTCTATGCTAAAAATTAATGTTCACAATTATTTTTGGAATCTGATACTTAAAATAAAACATTAGCTCTCGTATATGCATACATAAACAGGATTATTGTGAAACTTTATAAGCCCCCAATGGACATCTCATTCTTAGATCTTCCTTGTAAGATATTGCTTCCTTGCTTGTTTTGACCAGTCTTTTATTTGTCTCTACTGGTATTGCTGTCTCAGGCAGTAGCAGTGTAATCTATTGCCCTTGAATGTTTTTGACAAAATTCCTAGAAATAGGGCTTTCTCTCACTGAGCAAATTCTGAGTCTGGTCACACAAAGATGTCATGAGAATATGGCTTTTCCAGGGAACTTAGGCAGGTCAAATAATGAAAAGACACAGGGGTGGCTCTTTCTGAATAACTCCAAAATCTAAGTGTTAACCTCCTGCTACCACACACACCTCTGTGATAGGCAGAGTGTTGTTTTTCACATGCACCATGGTTTCAAAGCTGCCACTTTACAAGACTAACATTGAACTGAAGAGAAGGTTATGGGATTAGGCAAAGAAAAATGCCACACCACTTATTGTTTCTACCAAGATTCAGCCATTGTTTTAAAAAGTAAATGTTCCTCAGATTATTATTAACTTTTGGTTATTTTCTAGAGTCCTAAAAAAGTTGATTTTGTACAATGTTTGCAGATGTTCTCATTGCATTTACAAAAGAGTGATTTTCTGAGGCCCTTATTATGTCATTCAGGAAATCCAACCCATCATATATGTGATTTTAATGTTTGAGAATATCTTAGTGAGATCAGAGATGTCTTAATTCTATGTCTTCTTATAAAAAAAAAAAGTCACTTTAGAATACAGCACTATTCTGAATGTTGAACTTCTCTACTTTGTGTGGTTTTCTTTGCTACAAATTATTAAATTATATAGTTATGGGATCTGCTCTTTTGAATAGTTCAAATCTATATAATTATAAATATTGATGTCAAGATTGATGAAATTTTTTTTTTTTTTTTTGAGGGCAGTGTCACTGGCCCTCATATGTGGGAACCGAACCGGGGCCGCTGGCTTCCCAAGCCAGTGCTTAACCACCGCGCCACTCGGCCGGCCCAAGATTGATGAAATTTTATAAATTAAAAATTTATAAACATTTTAAAAATATTTCTTTAAAATATTTATAAAAATATTTAAAAGAAATAAATACTTTATTTCTGTGAAATATTTTCAATTTCGTCAAGAGGTGGTCACAGATACATAAAACTGAACATTTAATTTTTTAAATTTTTTTAGCTGAACCATCCTGCCACCTGTTGGTAGCTCAGTGGCAGTTCAGCTCAGGCTGGGCATTGAACTGCTGTTGCTCAGAGCTCAGCTTGCACTCTTGAGCAAGCTCTTAACCAACGGAGCCACTCGGCAGGTTCTAAAATTGAACATTTTAACATCAATCTTTCAAACATGATTTTCATACACTCCAACTATGACATTATATTACTATTTCCAAGGACAAACACAATATTTATAATTTGTATTTCTTTTCCCATAGATTTTACCATGTTATTTATTTTGATATTTGTTCTTTTGTGTTCCACTATTGTATTCTTAATCAATCATTTTTTAGAAAAGAAAGTGAAAAAAGAGAATAAAAATGTTGAAAACAATGTGATTCTGGCTCTTTTTTTTATCTATTTGGTGCCTTATTGTTTAAAAGAAAAAGTAAAAGAAGAAGAATCAAAAATTGGTATAGTATCATTCTGTTGTGAATAATTTATTTTATTTACTCACAGCATGTATCAGTTTATAAAAGATAAATTATTTCCATCCAATTTAGTAAAAATCCACCCTTAGTATTCTAAATTAAGTCATATTTTCCCCCCACATCATTTATTTATGCATTTCAAGGCAAAGCTTTCATAGTGAAAGACATTTGGAACTCTTTCTAATTTCCTATTGATCCAAAGTATGTCAAATACATTTTTTTTTTAAATTTGAATAGCCAGGGCCGGCCGAGTGGCACAATGGTTGGGCGCTGGCTTGGGAGGCCAGTGGCCCCGGTTTGGGTCCCGCATATGAGGACCAGTGACACTACCCTCAAAAAAAGTAAATAAATAAAATAAAATAAAAAATAAATAAATAAAGAATAAAAACATAAGAGATTTCTACTAGGGTTAAATAGGTAACATATAGCAGATCAATAACATTAAAATTTCAAACTTAAAAAAAAAAATTTGAACAGCCATATTGCAAGAAGAAAAAGAAGAAAGGGAATTCTCCTTGAGAATTGCCCTCTAAAGAGGCCCATCAAAAGCTAGTTGAAGGAAATGCCAAGCTTGATTGTTTGGAAATCTCAACTGTACATATTTCCATTAAAATCCCATCCAGGTTCATTTAATTTTGTCACAGATAAACAAAATGTCCTTTATTGTATTCAATGCAGTTTTGACAGATGGCTCTTAGTATTCTGTCCAGGTGTGTAAAGACAAAGATAAATGAATCTGTTCTTCTAATTCATACACTTTATCACTTTCATCCCCACCTGAAAGCATCTTTTGGCTCTGTATCTCCTTACTTCATGTTCCTGCTAAGAGACAGCTCTTTTTTCAAATGGAGCTTGTTTCATTGTTCTTCTAAAGAGGAGAACCTCTGCTTGAAATAATCAGTTGGGAACACAGCAAGAAATCAAATTATTCTTTCCAAAATTTCAGTCATTTTATTATTCAGCTTATTAGAATTATCTTAAATGCAAATAAACCCAGCAGGTTTATCTATTCATTATTATGCTAGCACCTAATAAATGCCTATCATGCAATGTAAAGCAAGATTAAAGTTAGAATAAATAATTGAAATTATTTTTGTGTGTGTTTCTTGTTTATAACATTACATTCTGAAAAGCTGAAACATTGAACTGAAACTCAAATTACACCAAATTGTCATTGCTCCATATCTTCATGAATATTTTATGCTGTTTCAAAATATTAAATGTGTACATTTTTCAGCTGTAAATTATAACTGCATATTATTTCACTTGTTTTAAAATAAACCCTCTTTACATTTCCATAAAATCATAATTATGTCAAAATATTGAATTGTAGGTTAAAGAGCTCATGACCAAGTGAATTTTAAGGTGGTGTTCCCCACGTTCACATGACTTCCTGAAAAAAAATGATTCATTTTACATTTAAAAAATAAACTTGTCCTTATAATTTAGTTTAGGGACATGAATTTATTATGGTTCATTTTTACTGATCTAGAAGGTAGCCTAATGGTGTAAGATCAGCAGTTATTTGCTCTTTGAAAATATTGCTTTATATTTATCCAACTATGTAAATAGAATACAATATAATTAAGGGACTGGTTTCTAAATTGTGATCCCCAGAGCCTTTGGGGTTGTCTAGAATCTTTTGTGTGGTTGTGAGATCAAAATTATTTTTTTAAAAGGACTAGGCATTATTTCATATTTGCCTTGTTCACTGTGTTAACATTTGCACTGATGATACAAAAGTCTCAGAGTGAGTAAAACTACAGGTGCTGTAGCAGGAATTTGTACAACAGCATTGAACTGTCCAAGCAGTGATCACATTTTCAACCATATCCCCTACATGAAGGCCATGTGTATATTAATTCTCATTTTACCCTACCTAACATCAGCAACGGACACAATTAGCACACCTCCTCATGAAAAAAATAATCTGCAATTTGTTTCAAAGACAACAAACATATTTGTTCTTCCTTTAACTCACTAGCAGCCTCTTTTTAATCTTCTTTAAATGTTTATATTTTTCCTCCATAATTTATAACAGGTGGAGTGCTCCATGGAAAAGTCCTTGGATATCTTAATACCATTGATTTCATGAAACTATCAAATCAAGATTGGACTTTGGATATCAGCCTTCCTATCCAGTATTTCCAATTAGATGTGGGATAGATAGGAACTTTTATTTTGTAAAACACAAGAGAGAATCACAACGGAAGGAAAATGCTTGGCAATTTCTGGAGCTATGAAACAAACAGTGTCAGTTGGACAAAAAAACAGATAAAGGAGAATCTATATGAAGAGAGAGTGGGCAAGAATAAACATTACAGTCTCAACATTCCCTGTATCAGAGATCGGTAAAAACATGGGCCATTTGAGGAGGTGTGAATTGATGTGTGTTAATGCCACTTTCTCATACATTGAGCAGTTGGCTTTATAATTTACTCCAGGAGCTTTGTTCAGTTCAGTCTGCTCACTCAGAAAAGTCAGATTGTTAAGACACATTCTTAACATGAAAAATCAATTGAAATAGGGGCAAAAATATCTGCTGTATTTGGGAAAACTCTACAAAACTGGGAGAAGAAAAAAATATTGACACAAATTAAATGCCATAAGGTTCTGATTATTTTTTTAATGTTTTATTGAGATATAATTAATACACCATAAATGAACTCATTTAAAGTGCGTATCAGTGGTTTTTAATCTATTCACCACAATCTAACTTTAGAACATTTTAATAATCTGCAAAAGAAACCACAACCATTAGCAATCACTTTCCTTTCCTCCCCTCTCCTTGCATTATGGAAACACATATTTCCTACCTCTTTGTAAGTGATTTCTTCCAATTAACATGAAGATTTTAAGGTTTATCAGTGTGGCAATAGTGCTTTATTCCTTTTTAAAACTAAAGTGCTTATTGCAATATCTGGACACTGGCAATTAGCTGTAAGAAACAATTCAGAGAGATCCTTGTACTCTTTACCTACTTTCTTCCCAAAAACAACATTGTACAAAACTATAGTATGATACCACAAGGAGGGTAATGATATTGATTCAATACACTGATTTTTGTTCAGATGTCCCCAATTTTACTTGTACTCCATTATGTATATTTGTGTGTAGTTACACAGAATTCCATTACATTTATAGGTTTTCATAGTTATTAACACAGTCAAGAATCTGACCAGTACCAGCATCATAGGGATCCCTCCTGTTGCCCTTTTATAATCATAGCAATCATGGCATCATCGCTCCTTTCTCCATCCCATCCCCAAACTCTGACTATGGTAACTATTAATTTGTTCTCCATTTCAAAAATGTTATATGACGGAAAGAACATATCATGTAAGCTTTTGGATTGTCTCTTTTACTCAGCATAATTCCCTGGAGTTCTATAAAGTGTGTGCATTAATAGTTCATTAGTTTTGCTAGCAGAATAGTATTCCATGGTATGTATGTAACACATTTTGTTTAATCATTCACCTGTTGAAGAACATCAGGGTTCTTTCCAGTTTGGGCCTTTACAAAGAAAGCTGTATAAAATTTTACATAAAAGCTTTTATGTAAACATAGGATTCCATTACTCTGGAATAAATGTCCCAAGGGTATAGCTGCTGAGTCATATAATTGTTGAATGTTTATTGTATTTTATTTTCAATTACAGTTGACATTCAATATTATATTAGTTTCAGGTGTGCTGCATAGTGGTTAGACATTTATGTAACTTACAAAGTGATCACCCCAATAAGTCTAGTACCCACCTGGCATCATACACAGTTATTATATTATTATTGACTATATTTCCTATGATGTGCTTTATATTCAGTGACTATTTTATTACTGCCAATTTGTATTTTGTAATTCCTTCATCTTGCAAGTTTAGTTTAAAGGAAATCATCAAACAGTTTTTCTATTGTGGCTGTAACATTTTATGTACATTCCCACCTTCAATGTGTGAATGTTCCAGTTTCTCTACATTCTTGACAGAATTTAATGTCATTATCTTTTTCAAAATTTTAGCCAGATCATGCGTAGTTATATCTCATTGTGTTTTTCTTAATTTGCAATTTCTTCATAATTAATGATATTGAATATCTTTCACATGCTTATTTGCCATCTGTATATTTCTATGGTGAAATATCTATTAATGTCTTTGCCCATATTCTACTTGGATTTCATGTGTTTTACTGTCCAGTTTTAGTAATTATTTATAGGTTCTACATAAGTCCTTTGTTAGATATGGAGTCTGCAAACACCCCATATCTCGTCTTTTCATGCACTTCATATGGATTTTTGGGGAGCCAAAGATTTTAATTTTAGTGATAACCAATTTATAATTTTTTTCCTTTTATTCATTGTCCTTTCAGTGTCAAATCTAAGAACTCTTTGCCTAATAAAGGAATCCCAGAGAATCTTCTCTCTTGTCCTTTCTTCAAGATTTATAGTTTTAGCTTTCACATTTAGACCTGTAATTCATTTTAAGTAGTTTTACATAAAATGTGTGAGATTTAGGTCAAACTTATTTTTGTTTTCCATTGAATGTCTAATTGTTCCAGCATCATTAGTTAAAAAAACTTTTTCCTCCCACCATTGAATTGCTTTTTCACCTTTGTCAAAAATCAATTGAATATACTTGTATTAGTTTACACAAGTACATTAGTCTACACAAGTTTTGGCTTCTGTATTCTGTTGCACTAATCTATGTGTGTCTACCAATGCCACATTGTCTCAATTTCTTTTTCTTGCCTTGTTGAAGTGGGTAGTACTATTTTGAAAAAGAGTGCTGAGTACAGATGTCCTTGTTCTCGGTTCTTGGGGAGATAATTCATTGTTTCATGATTAAGTATGATGTTAGCTGCAGATTTTTCTACAATAGATGGTCTTTATCAAATAGAGATAATTTTACTCTATTCCTAGTTACTCCATTTCTATTATGTCTAACTTGGTATATTAATAGGTGTTGGGTTTTGTTAAATGCATTTTTCTGAATCTACTAATCTATTTACATGATTTTTTTTTACTTTATTTTGTTGATATGATTGATTAATTTGATGATTTTTCAAATGTTGAAACAGTCTTGCACTGCATGTAGTTCCATTTTTTCATGATGTATAATATTTTTATACATTGTTGTGTATGGGTTGCTAATTTGTCATTGAAAATTGTGCATGAAAACTCATGTGTGATATATCTGTAGTGTTTTTTTGTTTGGTTTGGTTTGGTTTGGTTCAGTTTGGTACTACCTTTGTATTAGAATCACATTCATCAAATGAATTTCAGAATATTCCTTTCTGTTCTATTCCTGGAAAAATGTGTAAAACTACTATTAGTTCTTCTTTAAATGTTTGGTATAATTCTCTAATAAACATCTCTGGGCCTCAAGATATTTATTTCTGAAAATTTTTTGTTTTGAGGGTTTTTTTTTTTTGGTTTTTTTTGAGGGCAGTGTCACTGGCCCTCATATGTGGGAACCGAACTGGGGCCACTGGCTTCCCAAGCCAGTGCTTAACCACCGTGCCACTCGGCCGGCCCCATCTGAAATTTTTAATTACAAATTTAATTTCTTGATTACAGAGCTATTAACATTGTTTAATCTCAGATAAGATTATTTTCAAGTATTTTTCCACTACTTGTAAGTTCAAATTTATGAGTACCATTTTTTTGTATTATTCCCTTACCTTTTAATGCCTGCAGGATCTATTGAGATATCCTCTCTTTCATTCCAGATAATGCTGATTTGTGTCTTCTTTTAGGTTTGTGAACATTGCTTGAGATTTATCAATTTTATTGGCATTTGTAAAGAAAACATTGTTTCATTGATCACCTGCTTTCTTTTTTTTTTTCAATTTTCTTGATTTTTGCTCTTTATGGCTTTCTTCCTTCTGTTTTTTTTTTTTTTCCTAGTCTATAGTACTCCTAGTCTAGGAGTATAGGTTATTTATTTGAATGTTTCCTCAATTTAAATGAAAAATTTATAACATTTAATGCAATACATTTCCCTGTCAATGCATGTCACAAATTTTGATATGTTGTAGTTCAGTTTCATATATATATATATATATATATTATATATATATATATAATATATATATATATGAATGTATATGGGTATATATACATACATATGAGGTCTGACAATTAAGTTGTGAATTTGTTGCAACAGTGTTGCTAATGTTTTTTAATATCAGAGGGATCATTCATTATAAATTTGTATCAACTGGACAAACAGTTGACCAAGTTTACTATTTGGAAGTGCTGAAAAGGCTGAATGAAAAGTTAGATGACCTGAACTTTTCACCCACAATTCATGTCTCTTGCATCATGACAATGCACCAGCTCACATGGCACTGTCTGTGAGGGAGTTTTTAGCCAGTAAACAAATAACTGTATTGGAACACCCTCCCTATTCACCTGATCTGACACCCAATTACTTCTTTCTTTACCTGCAGATAAAGGAAATATTGAAAGGAAGATATTTTGATCACATTCAGGACATCTAGGGTAATACCAATGGCAGCTCTGATGGGCATTCCAGAAAAAGAGCTCCAAAATTGCTTTGAAGGGTGGACTATTGCTGGCATCAGTGCATAGCTTCCCAAAGGGAGTATTTCTAGGTGACCGTAGTGATATTTAGCAATGAGTTATGTAGCATTTTTCTGTGTTGAGTTTGCAAACCTAATTGTCCAACCTTGTTTATTTATATAAATATATGTTTATTTAAAAGTTGCTTTTTTGATTGCTATGTGTTTAGAGGTATATTTTTATTGTCTTTCTGGTAATTGACTTATAACTTGGTTCTTTTATGATCATAGGACCCACTATGTGATTTCAATTACTTTCAGTTTTCTTTTCTTTTTCTTTTTAATGGCTCACTATATACTTTATTTGGCAAATGTTCCATGGGTCCTTGTAAGAACATGTATTCTGTTATTGTTGAATAGTGTGTTCTATCTGTGTTTATTTTATCTTGTTGATTAATTATGCTATTCAGGTTTTCTATATTATTGATTATTTTCTGTTTAGTAGTTCTTTCAGTTGCTGAGAGGCAGGTTCTGAAATGCATAGCTACAGTTGTGGATTTGTTAATTTTTCCTTTTAGCTCTATCAGTTTTTGTTTCATGCATTTGAGAGAGTCTATTGTTTGGTCCATAGACATTCAGGACCTTTATGTCTTCCTATTTTAGCATTATGAAATAGCTCTCCTTATCTCTAGTAATTTTCTTTGCTTTGAGATCTTCTTTATCAGATTCTAATATAGCTACTCCCCTTTTTTTAAAAAAAGTAATGTTTGGCGCCGGCCGAGTGACGCGGTGGTTAAGCGCTGGCTTGGGAAGCCAGCGGTCCGGGTTCCATCCCACATATGAGGGCCAGTGACACTGACCTCCAAAAAAGAATATGAAAAAAGAAATGTTTGCATATCACATATTATCCCTTCTTTTTTTACTGTCAACATGATTGTAAATGTGAATTGCATCCACTAAATACCTTCACAGCCACATCTAGACTAGTATTTGACCAAAATTTGAGTGCCAGAACCTAGCCAACTTGATGTAAAATTAACCATTACAGCACAATTATACCATATTTTGCATATCCATTCATCGGTTAATAGACATTTGTTTTACTTCTACGTTTTGACTATTATGAATGATGCTGTTATGAACATTTGTACAGTTTTAAATATTGAGGTATATTTTCATTTTTCTGGGGAAGAAATTCCTAGGAGAGGAATTTCCTAGGAAAGGAATTTCTGGGTCATGTGGTAATTCCCTGCTTATTATTTTGCAGAACTGCCAAACTGTTCTCCAAAGTGCTGTGTGGACCTCTTTCCCTTCCCACCTGCAATATGTGAGGGTGTCCATTTCTCCATATCTTCACCAACATTAGTTTGTGTCTTTCTGATTATAGCTGTCTTAGAAGAAGTGCTTGCTCTAATTACATTATAGCCTGGAGTTATTAAAGCAAGGGAAGGAAAAGGGTTGGCTCAGGCAGTCACCCTCCATGTGTAGATAGAACTCTATGTTGCAAAGCCTAGAAAGCTTTTACAGATGCTTGTCAAAAAGTAGTGATTAAGAGAATTACCGTTGTTCTAAATATTGGGTCTACCATTTCCAATTTATGCAATGTTGGGTAAGTTATTTAATTTTGTGTATTGCTTTTCTTATCTAAAAATAAGAATCATACTAGTAATTATGTAACTCAAAGAAGTGCTATATAATAACTCATGCTAAAATAAACTTAAGAATTTTGGCATACTGTAAAGTGGAACTGCCTTTGATCTCATCCAAGGGCAATGATGACTGTTGAATAAAAAATGGTTTATTCTTATTAGGCAATTCAGTGTCATGGACTCCAAAAGTATCATTGTAGTACTTCTGTGTGCTTACATTATATTTCAAATTAGGATGTGCATTTTCACATGGTGCTATTTTAAATTATGGAAGGTATTTTATAACCAAATGTGTAAGCAGATTGATGCAATAGAAACAGCACTGGGTTGGAAGTTCAGTGTGATTTACCCAGTTGAAATAGCTTGAAGTCTTGAACTTTACTTTCCTCATCTGTAAAATAAGGATATTTGACTAGTTAATCTCTGGGGTTTTTTAAATCTCCTTACTCATGGTTGTGAATACAGTTTCCATATTTAAAGTGTCTTATTTAAATCACTCCTTTCTCTTGCTTTAATGACATTGTCATGTAAATTATATCCATTCTTTTGATATTCTAAATGCTGTCAGAATACTTGTCAGAAATTAAGGAGCAAGACAGGAGCTGTCATCTATTAATAAATTACTTTATTGATGAGGAATTCTATATTCAAGTACTATCTTACTTCATTGATATATTTATAGCTGAATTTATTTAGTATTCTTGACCAGGCAAACTATCTCTTCAGGATAGAGTCTCAGTAAGGTTGTTTAACAATGTACTGAACCTCAAATCCACACATCTACATCAGAATGTTAATGGAAAACTTTGGTACTCTTATATTCAACCCTTTATAAATAGTAGCAAAAAACAAAGCTTAATGCACCTGTGACCATTTGAAAAAACAATTAAATAGAAACTACAAAAAAGAAAATCAAACTAAATGATTAGTTCATTAATCAAACTTATTTGTCACTTCATTTGCCAGTGAAGTCATGAAGACACCTGGAAATCAAGATTAAGTCAGACAGCAAAACTAGATATGTTCTTGTTTCAAGTTTAATTTCTTCCTTCGGTAAGACTTCAGATGGTCATTTAAAATTTTCCCATTATGTATTGACTCCAACTATTATTTGGAAAAGAAACAGAACAAATTGTTTACAAGATCATTATTTATGCAAATATGTAACAAAATATCTCTTAGAAAACAACTTATTGCTAATCTTGGCTTATACAACTTCAAAACTATTTGCATGCATTAATACTTCGCAAGTCCTGAAAACATAATCATGTTTTTTGTATTTATATTTTGTGTAAATACAAATTTCTGAGAAATTACTTGTTCAGACTTATCATTCTTCAAGAGACAACTCAAAAGCCATTTTTTTGTAATTTTTTTTTTTTCCAAATCCTTCCCTTCTACTATTATTGGCATAGGTCTGTTTTCTCCCAGAATTTTCTAGTGCTAATGTGCATAAATCTCTCCATTTCACTCTTAATTTATTTTACCTAAATTATTTTTCCAATGTTAATATTCAAAATAGATAATAAAATATTATAGATTTTGGGTCTCCTCATTGTATCTTTGACGCCTGGCACACAAGTGGTAGCAAATGTGATGGATACACACCCTCTTAGAACACCTCTGTTCAATAAAATGTTAGTTGATAATTGTGAGATTAATATTTGTAGACATATATAAGCTCTTTTAGACTGATGAAAAATTCTGTGAGAGCATAAATTGAATCACTATGTATCATTGCTTATATGCTGGTATGAATGTGGTGCCCTGTATCTTACTAAGGGGGAAAATAAGTGGAGCTTCAACAGCTATGATTTTTAAACTCTGACTTAATTTTAGAAGTTTTATCCTCAATATTATCAGTTTAGAGATTATCTTGTTTTCATTCTGAGCATTTATCATTAACTTTAAGCAAAGTGTGAACGCAGAGCAGACAGCATTGGGGACACATCAAATTACTGCAAATAAAAACCACTGCCTTGGAACTAAAATTGCTTCAAAATATTTTCCCCCTTCCTAAAAGGGGACCCTGCTGTACTGTTGGTGGGATTGCAGATTGGTGCAGCCACTATGGAAGTCAGTATGGAGGTATCTCAAAGAACTGGAAATAGAGCTACTGTTTGACCCAGCAATTCCACTCCTAGGTATTTATCCTGAAAAAAACAAGACACTTATTCAAAAAAAGTTATACACCCCTATGTTCATAGCAGCACAATTTACAATAGCTAAGACTTGGAAACAACCAAAATGCCCATCAGTAGATGACTGGATTAAGAAACTGTGGTATATTTATACAATGGAGTATTACTCCGCTATAAAGAGGAATGAAATCGTACCATTTGCAATGATATGGATGGACCTAGAGACTATTATGTTAAGTGAAATAAGTCAGTCAGAGAAAGACAAATACCATATGATCTCACTCATACGTGGAATCTGAAAAACTGTATGAATGAGCAAAGTAAACAGAAACTGTCTCATAGATATAGAGGAAAAATCGGAGTTGCTAATTGGGAGAGGGATGGGGATGAGGGAGAAGGGGAAGGGATTAGACAGCAAAAATAGGCAGCTACAATATTGCCACTGGGATATGAAAAACAGTTTGGGGAATATAATTAATAATGTTGTAAATATTTTGTGGAATGTCAGATGATCATAGGTCTTGTTAGGGAGACCATTTCATGGATGGAGTAGAGGTTTGATCACTGCACTGTATTACTAAAGCGGAGGTTGTATACCTACTGTAATTGAATATATATAGATAGTCATGGAATGTGGATTATACTGTGGAAGAGAGTCAGAGGAAGAGTAATAGATATATATGATATGGGGGGGGAGTGGGGTGGTGAATTGGGGGTGGGGGTTGTCACTTTGAGGGGTAAAATGTATAACTATTGCACTGTGTTGTACACCTGAAACGAATCAAAAAAAAAATATTTCCCCCCTTCCTATCCACTAATTATTGTATTTGCCCTCCAAACTCCAATCAATTATGAGGGGATTTATTCATATAATATTTAAAATATTTTTCTTCTTAGAAATATTAATATGTCTTCATTTAGACATTAGAAGTTACGAACAAGGAAAATTTAAAATATTTCCTGGAATAAAATTCTCAAGGGTAATCATTGCCACAAATATTGTACACATCCAACCTTTTTTTCTTTTGATAATCTTGTAAAATTTTATATATTTTGTATTAGGTACTATACATAGTACATTATGAATTATGCTCACCGAGAAAACTTTTACAATAGTTTGCAGATTATTTTTCTAGATATTTTAACTTGATATGCCTATTGGGGGTAATGTATGTCCTTATTTATGTGAATACATCTGTATATTTTCACACTTCTTGTATGTAAGCATTGTATACTTCATACCCATGCTTTCACTATTCCATGTTTTAACTGTTTTTAATCAATGTCCTATTAATGAGCATTTAAATTTTCCTTTTTTCCCCTTTATCTATTACAAAAAACTCAGTGAATAGCTTTGTACGTATCTTTGCATATCTTTTAACTTAATGGTGAAGAAGGATATTGTGCAAATTTAAAATATAAATAATACTTTATTGTAGCATCTATATCATACTCCATAATCAAATATTATTTTTAATTTTTACAGGTTCAAAAGTATATGTGATTATTTTACATAATTGAATTTCTTAAATTATTTGTGAAATTGGAAAACTTAATAGAATTATTTTCCCATTTTTAATTGGAAATTTTTTTTGTACTTCTTAACTCTTCCCCTTTTTCACCCATCCTTCCAACCCCCCTCCCATATAGAAGCAGGAAATATGTTTATAATTAGGAAGCCAGTACAATACTCCAGGTAACAAATAATAAATGATGGTATCTTGGACCAAACTTGTAGTTGTGAAAGTGGTAGGAATTTTCTGGAATTTGTCAAAATCTGTACATAATTTGAAGGCAGAACCAACAGGATGTATTGTCATTTAGATACAGGGAATAAGAGAAAGGAATGTGCAATGGGTAAGTCTAGCGGAATTGTTGTTTTTGTTTTGCTTTGTTTTGTTTTTCATAAACATTTTATTGAAATATAAGATTCACAAAAAAGTTAGTAAAGTGTAAAGATCATAAGTGCATAATTTGATGAATTTCACAAAGTGAATATACTTACATAACCATTATCCAGCTTATAAAAATGATGTGGTCCCTGAAGCCTCCTTGTCCCCTATTCTAGTCATTAACCTTCCAATGTTATCAGCATTCTGACTTTTTATATCATAGATTCATTTTTCCTGTTTTTGAACTCTATATAAATGTAATTATACAGTGAATGTTCTCTTATATCTGAACACTTTCACTCCATATTATATTGATAAAATTAATCTATATTGTTAACAGTTGTAGCTCATTTATACTCTGTTATATAGTGTGCCATTGTATGAATATGTTCCAACTTATTTACCCAATATATTGCTGATGTACATTTGAGTTGTTTCCAGTTCAAAGAAATTATAAGTAGTACTGTTGTGAATATTTCTGAACATGTCTTTAGAAAAACATGCATACATGCTCCCATTAGGTATATACCTTGGATGGGAGTTTGCTGTTTATAGGGTAGGTATATGTTCAGCATTAGTAAGTACTATGTTTAATGACATTTTGATATGTGTAAATCCACTTTTATTATAAAGTTTGTCAAACAACAAAGTTGAAATAATTTTACAGAAAGCATCTACATATAGGCCAGCCTATATACAGACCACTTAGATCCTATCACTAACATTTCTGACTAGAAAATATCTTACCAAAGTCAACTTCCTATTTCCAAATGAAACTTTCTACATTAATTTCTAACAAAAAAGCCTTAATCAATTTATTTATTTTTCCTTTCTCATCACATTAATCTTAAGTCTGCTTCTACTTAATTACCATGGGTAATTTCCATAGATTTTTTTTACTAAAAAACCCAGAATCTCCAGTATATTAAATAACCTATTTCCCTAACCCATGAAATTTAAATACAACTTCGATCTCATCATTTTCTAAGGTACATAAAAACCAACATAACCTCTATTAATGACCCTGAAAGAAATATCACTAAGACAGTTTTATGTTTATTTATGTTAAAATATCTAAAGGTAAATTCTATGCTTGCCTCCCCCCACAACTACATCAAAATTACAACCTAAACTACAAAACTATCATTAAGAATCACCTGCAGTCTAGCTGGACAGAAGTCCTATAATTAGGGATGTACAGAAAAAGCCACATGGAGACTGGGAGGAACGGTAGAGAAACAGAATGGGTTGGTCCCAAACCCACATATGTGGATAAAAATTGGGAGGGGTATCTCAGCTGCAGAGGTCCCACCTGAATAACTAGGGCTCCCAGCCCCACACCAGGCTCCCTAGCCCAAAGTTACAGTGCCAGAAATAGAAGTCCTCATAACTTTTCACTGTGAAAACCTGTGGAGAGTGGCTTAGTGAGATACAGCATGCTGGAGTCTCTGATGTTCCTCTTAAAGAGCATGCTCATGGGCTTATTCACTGATGGACTCACTCACTCTGAGCTCCAGCAGTGGGACAGCAGTACCAGGGACATATGGAGAGGAACTGAATTGTCTGGTTTCAGAGCAAGGGTTGGTGGGTGGCTTCTCCCAGACAGATGTGTTGACAGAAGACATTATTCCTTTGCTGAGCCCGATCCCCACACAGCCTGCATGCACAGTGGGCTTCATGTCTGAGTTTGCATCAACCTAGCAAATACCATTCATCCCACCCTGGTGAATCCTGGAGACCCCTTTCCACCCAACTTGCACACCCACCCAAGTTCCTTCTAGTGGCTTTTCCATACAAATGGCCTGTATTGGCCCATGCCATGGATATTTCTAAAACTTCTTAAAGGTTCACAAAACTCAAACAAGCAGCATCTAGATTCAGTATGCCCCTTAACTCTTGCTAAGCAGCCCAACCCCAACACTAGTGGCAGCTGGCCTCAGTTAACAGCTTAACCTCTCTCAGGCACCTCCAAGCTGAACACAAGTGGCAACCATCTGCAGATCACTATTTAACTCATACATGTGGTCCTGGGCAGGAAACAGACAGCACAGACGACCTTGGCCTGCACTAGAGCCCCTCCCAAGAGGCCCCAGAACCAACATACCTAGTGGCCACCTTCAGGTCACACCAGAGCACCACCTAACACCTCCACAAATGATACACCCAAAGGGAAGACTTGGTAGGCACTAGAGTCTTGCTAAAGTGAACCCTGCTCTGAAGGGTCAGCCCCTGCACATCAGCTCCTTCACTGTAGGCCAGTCCTCACAGCAAATCAGCTTGAGGGTCAGTCTATCCCATTCATATGCCAACAGCCATCAAATCTCCACTACAATATTTGGGCACACACAACCCACACAATAAACACACCTGGAACACCCAGCTCAGGAAAGAAGAGAGATTATGCCACTGGGCCCCATAGGAAACCTACTACATAAGACCACTCTATTAAGATGGGGAAACATAGCATCCCTACCTTATAGATAGAAACAAACACCGAAAGGCAGCCAAAGCAAGGAGACAAAGAGACATGTTCCAAATGAAGGAAGAGAGCAAAGCTCCAGAAAAACAATTAAATAAAATGAAGACAAGCAATCTTATCAGAAGCAGAGTTCAAACCATTGGTGATAAGGATGCTCAGTGTTCTTAGCTAAAACTTCAACAAAGAGATAGGAAACATAAAAATGGAGATATTATAGAAAACATAAAAAAGAATGAGTCCAAAATGAAGACTACAATGACTAAAATGAAGAATACATTAGAGAGTCTGTGGCAGATTAGATGAAGCAGAGGATCAATTTAGCTTTTGGAAGATAAGGTAGCAGAAAACACCTAGTCAGAACAACAAAAAGAAAAATAATAATCCCCCAAAATGAGGAGCCTCTGGGGTAATCCTAAAGGAGACTCTGGGGCAACATCAAGCATACCAACACTTTGCATCATAGGGTTACCAGAAGGATAAGAGAGAGAGCAAGGAATTGAAAATTATTTGAAGAAATAATGGTGGAAAACATCTCTAAGCTGACAAAAGAAATAGACATAAAAGCCCAGGAGAAGCAGAGAATCCCCAAAAAGATGAACCCAAAGAGGCCACATGAAGACACATAATTAAAAACCCAAAGGTTTTATAAGACAAAGAGAGACTCTTAAAATCAGCAAGAGAAAAGCAGTTCATTACTTACAAGGGAGCTCCCAAAAGATGATCAGCTGATTTCTCAATAGACACTTTGCAAACCAGAACAGATTGGCAAATATGTTCAAAGTGATGAAAAGCAGGGACCTACAACCAAGATTACTCTATCCAGCAAAGCTATCACTTAGAATCCAGACAGATAAAAAGCTTTTCCGAGTGGCGCATTGGTTAAGCTCTGGTTTTGGGATGCCAGCGGCTCCAGTTTGGATCCCACATGTGAGAGCCAGTGGCGCTGCCCTCTACAGCTGGCAGTGGCTCCACCTGGAGCTGGGCTGTGCGAGCCCCGGTGATGGTGTAGGCTGTAGCCCCTGCTGCAGTGGGCTGCCATGAGCTGCAGTGGGTGGCCAGCAGCCAGCGTGAGCAGCTGACAGCCAGCGTGAGCTGCCAATAGCCACGGTGAGCGACATCCAAAGGCCGGCGACCGATCTGCCTCATCCAGGAAGAGCACAATGATGATGCCAACATGGGCCATTGAAGCAACGTCCTCTGCAGCTGGACTGAAGAACAAAAGGACAGCAACTTGTCTGTTCCCCTTCCCTGATTCCCCAGCGCTATTCTCCTCCCCCAATTCCCCAATAAAATCTTAAAAAAAAAATGAATAAATGGCAATAAGTACATGTCTATCAATAATTGCTTTAAATGTAAATAGATTAAATACTCCAATCAAAAAACATAGGGTAGCTTAAAGGATAAGAAAACAAGACCTTTGCATATGCTGATAGAGGAAGGAGACTCACTTCAGATTGAAAGACACACACAGACTGCCAGTATGAGATGAGAAAAGATATTTCATGAAAATGGAAACAAGCAAACCAAGAAAACAAAAACAAAAACCCCGTTTATATTAGAATATATATATAACAAAGGCTATAACAACAGACAAAAAAGGATGCAGTAATTTCATTTCTGGGTATTTATCCAAAGATATCCAAAACATAACTTTAAAGGTACATGTGCATCCATATGTTCATTGTAGCATTATTTGCAATGGCCAACATATGGAGGCAACCTGGGTGTCCGGCAATGGATGAGTGGATAAACAAAAGATGGTACATATAGACAATGGACTATTGCTCAGCCATAAAAAGGAATGGAAGCTTGCCATCTGCAACAACATGGATGGACCTAGAGGGTATTATGCTAAGTTAAAAAAGTCAGACAAAGAAAGACAAATACCATATGATTTCAGTTATATGTGGAATCTAAAAAATAAAATAAACAAACAAACTCATAGATACAGAGAATATTTTGATGGTTGCCAGATGGAAGGGGTTTGGTGGATTGGGTAAAAAAGGGGAAGGGATTAAGAAGTACAAATTGATAGTCACAAAATAGTCATGGGAATATAAAGTATAGCATAGGGAATATAGTCAATAATATTATAATAACTCTCTATGGTGTCATCTGAGTATTAGATTTATTGGAGTGATAACGTTGTAAGTTATATAAATGTCTAATTGCTAGAAGGTACACCTGAAGCTAATATAATATTGTATGTCAACCACAATTCAAAAAATATATATATATTAAACAATGAAATTAAGTAAAATACAAAAAAAAATCATATAATCTGGAGTAAGAGTGCTGTGTCTTGAAACCTGGTCTGTTAAGTAAGAGATGTGTTAACCATGTGCTACTTACATAATCTTTCTGTGTCTTAAGTTTTCTTATTCTTAAAGTGAAATTATAATACAATTGATCCTCATCTGTCAAACATTTTCTGTGCATACTTATGTAGTGAGGTAAGTGATATAGGTATACCAAGATGAATAAAATGTGTGTATGACTAAAGATTTAGTATAAAAAAAAAAACAATATCTAAAAATGTCAACAACTGTTATATTAGGGGAAATGTCTAATGACTCATGATTAATTATTCAAGCTTAACAGTCTATAATTCCTATAAAACCTAAATCATAAACAATTTAAAGTTTTTCTGCCTTACCAATTTTTAAAAAGCTGTGTTTATCTCTATGTAAAAACTTTAAGTCTCTGCAATATTTATATATAGCATTTTAATTGTATGAATCAAAATATATTGCCTATATATGGTCTATTTATCATAATAAATTAGGCTTGCTTTTCTTTACAGTAACAATAGCATAACTGTAATTAAGATTCATAAGAATAAAAAGAAATACTGGATTTGTTTTACTGAGCACTAAATTTATTGTAATGATCCCAGCATTTGACATAAATTTGGGGGTGGAATCACTGGAATGCAGTTTTAAATGAAGCTGTATGTGAAATCAATTCTTAAGAAGGGCAGCTAGACACCTCTTAAACCATATCATTGAGTTTTACACACAGGTATCTCTGTTAGGCTATGGATAAGCTTATTTATTTTATGGCTATGGATGTGGTTAATGTTAACTTCAACTTTGAATGGTCTCTAAAGTGAAGAACTATAAAATTACCATGGAGAAGGAATTAAAATGTAACTATAGAGATACTAGTAGACTTAAAACTTGAAGGACATGATTGTAATTCTAAAGTTCTTAAAATAAATAAGTTCCATAACACTGTAGCCCATGTGATTTTTCATATAGGATTTTAATATGGAAACATTTTTTTTTATAATTAAAAAGATTGTGATTTTGTAAGGGAAAAATAAATACAATTTCTTCCCAGTTTGTAGATGATTTACACTAGACCAAAAACTGAAGTTTTAAAAACTATGCATGTATTATTTTATTAGTAGTAGTATATTATCTTCAAGATTAAATTTACTAAATTATTACATGTTTGTTACCTATTTTGAACAATAGTAGATGTGTACTTTGTCTACTTTGTTCCCAAAATTTCAAAGGTCAACACCTTAGCTCAGACTAATTTAAGATAAAGTAAAAACAAAAACTTTCAATATTATGAAGTGATGTGGAAGGTTTTTTAGAAAAAAATAAAATTTTTAATAACAGTTGACATAAATATTATATTAGTTTCAGGTGTACAACACAGCAATCAGAGGTTTATGTAACTCATGAAGTGATCACCCTAATACATCTAGTGCCCATCTGACACCATGCGTAGTTATTACAATATTATTGACTATATTCCCTATGCTATATTTTATTTCACCAAGCCTATTTTGTAGCTACCAATTAGTACTTCTTAATCCCTTCCCCTTTTTAAGCCAACCCACCAAACCCCTTCCATCTGGCAATCATCAAAATGTTCTCTGTATCTATGAGTTTGTTTCTATTTTATTTGTTTTATTCTTTAGATTCCTCATATAAATGAAATCATATGGTATTTGACTTTCTTTGTCTGATTTATTTCACTTAGCATAATACCCTCTAGGTTCATCCATGTTTCAGATGGCAAGATTTAATTCTTTTTAATGGTTGAAAAATGTTCCATTGTATATATGTACCACTTTGTATCCATTCATCTATGGATGGACACTTGGGTTGCTTCCATATCTTGGCTATTGTAAATAAGGCTGCAATGAACATAGGGGTGCATATGCCCTTTTCAAATTAGTGTTTTTAAAACTCTAGTATTATTATATTGAAATTGAATCTACATAATGCAAAATAAGTAAAATAAAACAGAGAACAATCACAAGCTATGTTTACATTTCACTTAATTAGCAAGATGAATTCACTCATGTATCAGACATAACATTGTCTTCATCACCTGGTGCTGGGTTGACTTCTGGTGATAGGGAGAATTGCAGTGTATAAGGAAGCATCATAAAGCATATCATGGACAGCCTGATTACACTACGGACTTATGCAATGCATATGTAGAGTGTTCAATACAAACATTATGTACCTGAATTTAGAAGACAGCAAATAATCATCTATCTATGGTAGAGATATGTCTAATTCAGTGGTATTTTACAGCCAATGTGTTGACAAATGAGAAGAAAATTAATCTAAGAAAAAAATCTATATATCCTTGACATTTATTTGGCATTCTTTGTTGCTCAACAATAAATGGTTACCAGACTGAGAATATAAATCCTACGTTTTCATTCTCTGTTTATTCATTGCTACTCTACATGTTTCCACACATCATTTTTCAGGCTATCCCTGCATCTTTCTTCTAATCCAGATCACTTCTACACTGGGAACAGTCACAAAACTTTGAGGGAAGAGACAGAAAAAGGATTACTCTCGGCAATGATCTCTGTCTTGGCGAGAGCAGGCCTGAGGGTTCCTGAAGACGTCAGAGAAGCTTTCTACTCAGCAGCGAGATACAGCAGCCTGGCACAACCAAAGATACCAGAGAAGCAACAGTAAAACATCTAATACATGAGAAACCAAGGTCTTCATCTAAAACTTCTTTCCACACTGAGTCATTGGCTTGCAATTGAGCACTTGTGAGTTGATGAGAAATTAAAAAAAAAAATCAGTGATCAAAACAAAATCAAAATTATATTATTTTCATTAATAGTGACTTAGTGACTATAATCCATTTCTATGGAGATATAATGAACAGTTGAATCCCCAGTGGTAGCTAAAATTTTTGAAAGCATATGAATAAAGACATACTTATTGAAAGGAAATAAGCATTCATGAGAAACAGGCAAATAAATTAAACTATAGAGGGTGTGGATGAAAAGCATGGCAGCAGTGAGAATAGAAGCGGAAAAAAGGAATCAATGTGTGTTAAAGCCACTTTTTTTTTGGGAAACAGCATACAGAAAAGCGCTAAATCATCCCTTTTTTCCTCTGTGTGAAGAATGATGAATATTGCTTCATTTTTTCAAGTTGCTGTTTCCAGAACAAAAAAATGAGTACTATATACAACCTACATAACTAGAGATGACTTAATGTCAACAGGATTTTTCTACTATATTAGGTCATAATTCTGATTTTTTACTATTGAATATTTACCATATATGGAGCTTAACATAGGAAAAGCTGAAATGGGTATATTTATACTATAGTTTAAATCTTCAAACTGCATATAATGTTTGGAGGTATCCTTGCTAAACACACTGAAATGTTTGAGTTTAAAGAAAGTGAAGAAAATAAGAAGCTGGTCATCTTTTTAGATACTGCACGAAACTAACACATACAAGTATAAGAGCCACCTGATTATCACTTTTATGTAACCATATCTAGCAATGAAGAAAAGTGGTAGCTAGATGTCTTCAGGAAATTGGCTGTTGCTCAGCCAGTAGAAAAGCAAGATGTTTGTGTAAATCAGATTTAGAGTTTTAGGTGTTAACCAAAAGTGCCTTTTCATAAATTACTTCATTATTTTGCTAGTCCCACAAGTTTTGATGTAATATTTTGTGGTACTTAGTGTCAAAAAGGAGCTGCTGTTAAGAAATAGTTCCTTGTTAACTTCCAAATGTCATCTAATCACCCAATCAATCTCAAAATAAAAGATACTAAACCTTTTTTCTAGACAGACAGTAAAATGAAAGTCACACATTATAGGCTTTATATTTAATTAATGACCATGGAAGTGGACTTAAACCAATTAAACAGAACAGCTTATCTCGAATTGCAAAGAAAAGATTAGGAAGATCTAAAAGGGATTATGTGCTACATGAAACCCATTTTTTTAAAGGTTAAAAATTGCAATAATATAGTTCTAATATAGGATTTGTTGATAAAGTCTTAAGGCAGAAATCTGTATTTAATGCCAAGTCCATATTTAATGTTCACATTATGCTCTTTAATTTTCATTCTGAAAATTCCAAATTTCTAAACCAAATTGCTAATAACTTAGTGCAGAATATATTATTAACTGCTACTTTAATTTATCTTCAATGTACTGACTTAATCTAGGATGCCTTTCTCTGTTATTATAGTTCTAAATATCTAAAATTTACTTTTAAAAATATGAGTTAATATTTCTTTGCCCATTCTGCTAATAAGTTACCTCACAGATAGAGTATTTTTACCTAGTGGGTGAAACAATAGTGTACCCAAATAGGGCAATTTTTTTTTCTCTCTCCCATTATTCCAAACATTTGAAATATGTCATAAGCAGCCTTAGTTATGCCCCATCAAAAGCTGCCTAATTACTACCTAATCACGATTTAACAGAGTAATATTCCAAATGGATTATTATTGTTTTTTTGTAGATTTCTTTGAAAAGCTAACTGCTCATACATTAAAAAGTAACATTTGTTCTTAAGTTAAATAGCACTCAATAAGAAGGCCATATGACACAACACTCATTTATTTGTGTTTATTTGTTGTTATATGAGACATATGGATTCTATGCTGTATAGAAAGTAAATAAACTATCATCTTCAAACAATAGAAATGAGTGAAATGGAAGCAAGTAAATGGTGTGATTATTAAAAATCCCTTCATGTTGGCCTTCCTACAATTCAAAGATATTACTTTGAATCTATATAGTTGACAACCATTGGCCTAAAAATGTGCTTAACCAGTAGGAAAAAGAATGCGAGATCTCTTCTCCCCTCCTTCAAGCTACCAAAGAGCAGTGATTTATTTTTTCTTTACCATGGAATTTTTCTTCTATGCTCCATCCTAAAGCATATACTGAAAATTAAGCAAAAGGGGCTAATTCATTTCACTTACGAAACTGTCAGGCACTTATTGTCTCTCTATATAAAAGTATGTTTTGATTTCATCCTGAAAAGTCAAAATGAGGGGAAACCATCTTTTGAAAGTCACAGAACCAGTGTACATATCAAGTCACCTCCATTCTGCTAAACATTGTATAAACCTTTAAAAATGGTGATGGACCACTACAATTTTGCCTTCAAATAATAACACCTAAGGAAGGAGGGCCATGCAAGTATAGTTTTTGGAAAGCAACTATGAAAAGTTGAGCACCACACCATCTTTCATTCTCAATAAAATCATGAATAGTCATGATAGTTTATTCACTTTAACTGTCTGGCACTATGTTAAGATTTCTGAATTAGCATGCTTGATAGAGTGCAGCACATTACTGGAAGTTTAAATGAATGCTGCACTTTTTTAACCTTTATAAAATCTATTTTTGATTCCTTGCCTATTTCTTTTGCATCTCATCACAGTAGCCAAATTCATAAACTCAATGAAAAGAATGAGGAAATAAAGTCAGCCAATACAAAGAATCACCAGAATGGTTGCCAGGAAGAGTGAAGAGAATTTTTCAAAACTCTATTGAACTCCAGGATAACAACAAACAAAAGAAACCATAGTATATAATTCCTTCATATAAAATGACTTGGAACTTATTTTTTCCTCAACTGATATATAGAATTTTTAAAAATCTGACTGGTAGGCAAATTATAAAAGTTTTCTAAAAAATATAACTGTAAAGAATAAGAGAAATAAAAGGCATAGTTCAGTTAAAGTTCAATTTAAGTAATAGTTATTGAATATAAACTAGAATAATATATTATAACTAACAAGGACAAATAACAAATAGATATTGAGCACATTCTTAAAAAACATATCAGCCTTAGGAAATGAGAGGCTATCCATGATTCTTAAAACTTTATATATTTGGATTTTGCCAAGTGGTTCATAATTAATTTCAAAAGTTAATAAAAATTATTTTGGCACTTTTATGTGTCTTATAAGATGTTGTCTTTAGAAAGTAGGAAAACAAAGTGTGATATGAACATGGAGGAAGATTGGTGAAAACAATCTTTAATATAAGAAATTTGGTAAACATATGTTCATATTTCTGTTGGGTATATTCTTACAAGTGAAATTTCTGAATTATAAGGTACGGGGACATTTAGCTTCAGCTATTACTATTCAGTCAAAATGATGATGTGTCCCATAACTACAGAGTTCTTGTGAGGAATTTTAATAAATAGAATGACTAATTTATTATACAATTTTAATTTTCTTCATATAATTGTTGTTGATTTATTATTTTTTAAATCACTGAACATGTTGGTCTCCCTGGACCAGTGATGTGCACATTCCCTGTGTGGGTGAGGGTGGAGGGGAGAGGCTGTAACTTTGTGCCCAACCAGGTTTTCTAAACTCATAGGTTCTCTTCCCCGTTGCTAAGGCAGTTTTCTCATTTCAGGTCGCTTTGTCAGTGTGAGATTTTGTGTAGTCAGGAGCCCTTCTCTGAAAACAAAAACAACAACAAAAAAAAATTTTTAGTTTAATTACTGTAAGTATGGGATTTGGGTTTTATGCTCCAAATTGTGCCCCTAAAAGTGAGTTTAGGCACTGTCCTTTTGTTGGTGCATTCTGAGCTGTACTGTCATTGGTTCCTCTTACAGCTGAGCTCTTTGTACATGATTTTCTGTACTAACCCCAAGTCTCTTTTTTTTTAAATTATTATTATTAGTTACAGATGTACAGAACAATGCAATAGTTATCTTTTTCACCCCTTACAAAGTGACTACCCCTACTCCCTCCCCTACCCCCCCATATCATTCATATCTATTACAATTCCATTGACTCCATCCCCACACTATATTCCACATCCCATGACTATATATGTGTTAAATTATAGTTGACATATAATATTGTTCAGCGGCAGCTTCAGATATATAGTGCAGTGATCAGGCCACTACACCGTCCATGAAGTGGTCTCCCTGACAATACATGAGCCCGAGTCTCTTTTAAATGCCATTTGGAGTCTTGGTTTTATACTTGTCCTCTATTTTTTTTTCCTGAAATATGAATGTGTGGCATTTATTCCATTAATCTCCTATTGTTATTGAATCATTTCCAAGGGGTAGGTAAACCAGTCCTGATTTATGAAGTAATTTCAGAAGATATTTTATTACTAATTTCTTTTTTTTTCCCCAAATAATTACTTTCACTGGAATCCATTTGCATTTTCCCCTCCAGATCACCTGCCTCAATCCCATGTGTGGACCCTCCATGTATGACAGGTGAGCGAACTTCAAAAACATGCTAAATTAAAGAAGGCAGTCACAAAAATCACATTATTTTAAGATTCTGTTTATATACACTGTCCAGGGTAGGTGAATCTATATAGATAGAAAGTAGGTGTGCCGGCCATGTGGCGCTGTGATTAAGCGCTGGCTTGGGAAGCCAGCGGCCCCGGTTCGGTCCCACATGTGAGGGCCAGTGACACTGCCCTCAAAAAAAACCAAAAAAAAACAAACAAACAGAAAGTAGGTGAATGGTTGCCTTGCACTTGAGTGCAGGGTACAGGAATGGAGAGTTACTGCTGTTGGGTATGAAGTCTCTTTTTGGGTGATGAAAATCATTCCCAAATTAGATTATGATGATAAATGTATATCTCTGTAAGTGTACTAAGAACCATTAAAAAGGTCAACTTTATTGCATAAAGTTAGATATCAATAAATTGTTAAAAATTAATTACTTGTATATGCTAGGCACTACTCTAAACATCACACAAGAAACTTAGAAGCATTGTCTTTAATTATTATAGCCGTCTTGCAAGTTTCATTGTTCTTAAGTAACAAATGATAAAGACCAAAACGAAAACCAAAAACACATAAGTTCATGAGTCCTATACAGCCACAGAACTGGCAGAATAGAGGGAGAGACTGGAAGACAAATCTACCTGGCTCCAAAGCAGCTTGTGTTATCATCAGGATAACACTTTGTAAGCGGGCATAAAAAGCTATATGACGAGTTTACTCATTTCCCGCAAAAAATGTGTTAATGTTCTTTGAGCTAACGGTGTGGAAAGGCTTTCTATAACACAACACCCCTCCCCCAACCCAGGCTCATGTGAAATATAATGTTTTAATCTGCCTCACTGAGAAAACAAAAGTTTCCCTTATGCCTCATTAAAGGTCTTTTATGTACCAACCATGCTAGGTACTTCGGGGTACAAAGTTCTTCACCTCAAGATTCACATTTCCTTCAGTAGGACACACACACACACACACACACACACACACACACACACACACACACACTTATCTATACAACATAGAGGACTGTCTAATAAATATATAAAGGCATAAGCACATGACAAACAAGAAGCAAATCCTCCCTTTCCCTTTGTATTTTATATATCACACAGTATGCAATTTATCTTTTATTAGATAAATTATTAATATTTGCATGTTCTATTTAAAAATACCCAAGAGACAATATAGTCTTTATCAGAAGAGTTTAAAAAATAAAGTGTTTTCTAAGTGACAACCCATGTCCTTTTTTTTGGGAAGAGAGCAAAGCCCATTTTTTTTTGGATTCCATGAGACAGGCACCATCTGAATTTTCTGTTATGAATTTCTTAGAGCTGTCATACCGAAGTAGCCTCTTGTAAGGAAGTATTTCCTTAAGTGGTGCTTAGATGCTAATTAACTTCACTCAAATTCTGAAATATCTTTCAAACACATTTTTATAAGTGTTTCTGGCATAAGTGAATAGATTCCCATTTTACCAACATACATTGATAGTCTATTAACTTATTCTTAAAATCTGTTACTTGTGTTAAGAGCACTGAACTTGGTAAGTGAACTTCATATTGATGAACTCATTATATGTATCTGCTTTGTACAAATTGAAGGGTATTTTAAAAAAACTGATCAGTTCAGATTCATAAGTCAAAAGTGTGACTCGCTTTATTTAAGCAACCAATTACTTCACTTTAAACACTTCAGAGGTGGAGATTATACATATATTGTTTTGCAGAAATGTTAAAAAAAAAGATATGTTGCAGATATGGATATGTCAATAGAATCCTAGTAGTTTGGTAAAGATTCAAACTCCTTTCCATAGAGCAGGAATTTATTTCATTTTTTTTTGAGATAATTTTAGAACAATCCAGTAATCCCGTTTTGCATATCATGATAAGATTTCTCAGGGATAGTTTGATAGGTAGGGGCCTGTAGGGCTTCCAGTGTTTGGCAGGAACAGCCTCATTTAAACAACTGTAAGAAATCACTCCAACTTCCTATGTGCAAAGATGGAGCTTTCTAATAGGAAAATATTTAGAGCAAAAAGAGATGAGACCATTTATCTCTTTAGCGTGCCCTGGTAGTGGCATTCCCAGTCTCTCTCTTGGGACTTGGAAAGATGGAGAAGCAGCATCTCTAGTAAAGCAGCCCTAGAGAAAAAGCTCTGTTCAGAGTCTGGATGACCTAGGACAGGAGGCCACAGGAGCGAGACAACAGGAGAGGGTTGGACACCATGGTGGTGGTCAACACAGTGTGCCAAAATGAAGGGGTCAACGTCCAGGCAAACAAGTGTTTACAGAGGTTGTTGGTGTCACGGTCCTAAGAAGTAACACAATGAAATGCAGAGATTACAAGTAAAATGCACACAAGGGCCAGGAAAGTAACACAAATGACTGAAGCTGTCCACATTTAAGAAAAATCAATTGACAGATATATAATCAGCATGCCCTTAAGTTATGAAATAGTTCAAAGATAGACAATAATACTGTAATCAATGTCTTTTCACATACCAGCTAGCTTTATCAAATGTTGCCATATTTGATAATTTTCTTCTTTTAAATAAGACATTACAGATGAAGTTACAATTTCCTCTATTCCCTTCTTCATTTTCTTCTTCCCCAAGAGATAAACACTATCATGTATTTTATTTTCATTATTTTTGCATATTTGATACACTAGCTTAATTTTTTGAGCAATAAACACTAATAAATGGTATGTATTATCTCACAACCTATTTTTATTGCTTGTATTAGGTTTGCGAGGTACATCCATGTTGATAGATATAACATGCTTATTTATTTTCAATGATCTGTATACCACTTTATCACATAAATAAATGACGCTTTATGAATAAACTTTCTTCTTTATGGATAGATCATGTCTAAGTATTTTCTTCAGCAAAGAATGCTGCAATAAACACATTTATATATGGCTCCTTAGGGATATGTATCAACATTTACTTAAATGGAAATGAAATGATTGAGGTACAGAATATATGCATCTTCAGTCTTACTAGTTGTCTCCAAATTATCATCCAAAATTGTTGGTTTATACACATATGCCAACTGCCCAGGCTTAGAAACAGAACGTCCTCAGGTCCTTCCAAGCCCCTGTGTCATGTTGATCCCATTTCCATCCTTCCCAGAGGTAATTACTGTTCTGACTTTTGTGGTAATGATTTGTCTTTTTATTCTTCTTTTTTATGTTTTGTACTTATCATAAGTGAATTTGCTGTTTTTGTCTTGTTATACAGTTCTAGGGGTTTAAACACACATGTATACATTTGGGCCAGCCCCAATAAAGATGCAGAGCACTCCCTAACTCCAAAACAGTCCCCAATGTTCCTTCCCCCTTCATAATGATACCTACCATTGCCCTCACTTACACCCCTGATAACCACTGACCTGTTTTCCATTACTATAGTTTAATCTTTTCAAGAATATTAAATAAATGGAATCACACAGTATGTAATCTTTGTGACATGTAATCATTCAGTATAACGTCTTTGAGGTTCATCCAAGTTGTTGATTTTTTCCTCTTTACTGCTGAATAGTATTCCATTGTGTGGATGCACCATAATTTGTTTATCCATTCACCTGTTAAAGGACATTTAAGTTATTTATGTATTTTCACTATCACAAATGTAGCTGATATGAATGCTTGTGTACAGGTTTTACTATACACATAAGTTTTTATTTGTTTAGGGTAAATACCTGGTACTGGGCTTGCTCAGTCCTATGGTAAATATATGTTTAATTTTATCAGAAACTGTAAAACTGGTTTCCAGAGGGCCTGTACCATTTTGCATTACCAGCAGTGATGAATGAGAGTTTCAGTTGCTCTGAATTCTTGCGGGCATTACATGTTGTCAATATGCTATTTAAAAAATTTTAACTATTCTAACAGGTATAGAATTATCTAGTCATGACATTAATTTGAATTTCTTTAATGGCTAATTATGTTGAACACCTTTTCATGTACTTATTTGACATATGTATATTCCCTTCGGTGAAATGCATATGCAATCTGTAAGTTGCCTTTTCATTGTGTTGATTTTTTCTGTTGATGGGCAGTTTCAGTATGATGCAGTTCCATGTGTTTATTTTTGGTTTTGTTGCCTGAGCTTATAACATTATATTCAAAACATCATTGCCAAGGCTAATGTCAGGGAGCTTTTGCCCTATGTTTCCTTCTAGGAGTTTTATGGTTTCAGGTCTCACCTTTAAGCCTTTCTATTTTAAGTCTTTTGTTTATTTTAATACTTACATTTGATTTGTAGTCTTAGGTATGCTTTGGCTTCTAGTTGTGCTGAAGATGTAGGTTTTGGGTATCATTTTAATGGTGCTAGTAGCGGTGTTTTGTTTTGGTGGATATTAGGCAGCTACATTATCCTCAACCACCGCAGTCCTCAGTGACTTGAAAGGCTCTCCTCTCTACCACTCTCCCTACTTCCAAGAATAAGTTTGCAGGTCTGCTTTGTCTGAAAAAAAAAAAAAAGAAAGAAAGAAATTATATACTTGACACATTTCCCTAGTCACTTATTTCCCCAAAAGCATGGCATCCAATTCAATAACATTTGTAGTAGCTGTTGATTTTCTTTCTGTCACAGAGGATGCTGCTTTTACTTTCTTTGAGAGATTTCTTCCTATTTTAATCCAAATTGTCTTAAATGGCATTGTTTCAGATTATTGAATATCCTGGAAATTGGTGAAGAAAGTATTTTAATAAATATACATCAAAAGAGACTTCATGTAGTTATTTGAAGTGATGACAATATTGAAAATAATTTCACAATCACTTAGAATTTGTGTAGTAAACTTATATCAAAGTGCTTAAATAAAAGTCCGGTGAAAAGAAAATATTTTATTTGTGGTCATGAATGTTATCCATGGGGAAGAATATAGAATGGTTTTCTACCTATTAGCAAGGTAAAATGTCTAGAGTCATAAATTCTTAAAATTGGAGAACACCATTCTTCCAACTATCATTGAAAGTAACTATCATTCTTCCAACTTCCATGCTTTTCCTGTCTGTAACTTTTAACACAGCATCCAGAGCAGTAACTGCACAGACATTGCTTGAATACTGACAGTGGGCAGAAGCAGAGAGACATTAGCATAGCTGCTGTTACATTTCCAGTTTCAGAGAAAGACCTCAAAATATTATCTTCATGTTATCATGTATACTTTGAGGCTACATTAGGGAATACATTTGATCATTCTTGCTTTGGTTTTCCATCACTATAAAAATCAATACATATATGTCTATTTCAATCTGATGATCACTGCTTATATTGAGAAATGCTATATTTAGTTATAGAGATGATACTGTCTACAACTATAGATTTGATTTTTGAGTCCTGCACTAATTTGAGTATTGAAAATTCTTGGCATTTCCCGGAAAAGGAGACCCTGTATGGAAAGCATCTGAGCTGCACAGTGTAGATAGATGGAAGATAAGGCTGGATCATAATTTTGATAGTATGAAATTTTTTCAATCTGCTCTAGAGCTATGGATATAAAGGAAGATTAAATGGAATATATTGCTATATAAATGTAGAGTGCAATCATTAGTACTATTCATCACTTCTGACTTCACCAAAGTCTAATCTGACCTCTCAGCAATGCTCAATTTATGTGCCAGTTCAAATTAAAGATAGGTCTTGCAGGTGCTTGAAACAGGATTAAAAGATATATAAAGTTCCTTATAGACTCATTTGTCTATAAAATGTTGTTATTACTTTTTTATAATCCTATGACATGCAGTTTTGTGGCATGTTCTTTTAAAATGTCTGTAAGCTCTCTATGAATTTATTATTCATTCCGAAAAATTCAGCTTGTTCTTGTTCAGTGGCAGTTAATTTTATTAGTGTTTTCTTAATTCCCTCTTAAAATGATACAGACATGTACTCTTTTACCTTTTCCTTAAATTATCATATAAGCGTGAAATGCCTTTAATTATGTTTGAATAATGGAGTAAACTGGAAGCTCGTTTCCCTCGTTCAATTCATCAGAAAGCATTTACCTTGCACCAGCTCTACCTAGCCTTCCTCTGGGTACACAAAATGAATGAGAGTCTCACTGCCATGAAAGATTTTACATTCTTAAGGTTAAAGACATAATGAAAGCTTGCAGTTCTGAATAACATAAATCTCACCTTTGATTTTTATGAAAACATTTCTCAAAGATGTGTCCTGTCAACTTAGAAAGTACAGTCTTTCTGTAGTAAGGAATTTTCAATCATTATTTAAAAATTAGTTATTGCTTTTACTGACATTTTTGCTCGTTAAAGTTTGTGGGTATCTATGTTAAAATCTATGAGTAATTAGTTTAACATACACAACTAATAAGGACAGATGATTAACATTAAAATATATCAGAAACATTTTTAAATGCTTTCCATGGACTAGAGAGATATCTTAACACCACCCCCACCTTTTGGGGGACTATATCTTAACTTTCAGGAGGAAAAATAGGACCACATCTTCTGGTGTACTTACATTAGCTTAAATTACATAAATAAAAACAAGCAAACAAAGAAAAACTCCTCAACCAAAAAAAAAAACGTTACAAGATTAGAATTTCTTAAATTTTGTATGTGTGTTATGTATACATATGTGTGTGTGTATGTGTTCCAAGACAGTAAAAAAGAAATCTTTCTATGTATGTATTTCTTTCAAAACATGACCTATTTAAAAAAAAAACAAACAATTCTGGGACTTAGATAGTACTCTGGGTAACATTTTGAGATTATCCTTTAAGGGAATAAGAAAGCATTATCTGGTTGAAGAGCTTTGACAAGAGCTGTCTGAGTTCCAGCAGAAAAGGACATTAGAAACCAAGATACATCATTTACAGTGTGGCCTTGTTATGGCTCCTGTCAAGTTACAGCATAATCTAAAGGAAATCAACATCATTTAAGGTTGCAATGACCTTTTAAAGGCTTGTTTTTAAAAGCATAGGTTAAAAAGCACAACAGTATGAGTCACTGAATATGATTGTACTAAAATAAGTTTTATAGCATGTCATTTTATTTAAACTCTGTAAGTTCACTGTCTATCATATATCTCTTTAATATTTTTGGAGAAAAAGAACTTTTCTGATTTAATTTTATACATAAACTTAATATGGGCACAATGCTATTAAAATATAAACCACAATATGATAAGGATATGCTGAATAACAATATAATCAGCTCATCATATGTTGTTATATTTGTCATAAATTAAAACAAAGAATGTAAATGTATGAAGGAAACTAATGTGGAAGACATTTGGTGAGAAATCAGAAGACAGCGCAATCATTTATAGTGACTTGACTAACCACGTGACTTTTATAGCATTTGAAATGACAGCTGGATGTAGCAGTACCCTAGAGGAAAGATACACTTAATTATAAATGTCAATGAGAGGTTCTAGTCAAAACAGTAGAGACAAAATGCACACAATCTTTTTTTCTTGGAAATCTTGGAAATAAACACAAAATATCTGAAAAAAGAATCAGATATATGAAATAAGTTTCAATAGACTAGTAGAAAATCTTAAAGAATAGTAAATTAGTTACTAGAATTTAGAAATAAATATGTACCATAAAACATGTCAGAGGGAAATAAAGAGATGACAACTATTGAAAGCTGAAAGATATGAAGAAAAGATTGAGAAGCTTCAATTGTATCTAAGATGATTTTCATGAAGAATAACTATTCAAAACTGGGTAAAGAAAATAGTCAGAGATAATGCTTGAAATTTTTCAAGAACTGAAGAAAAATCTCAGTTTTGATATTGAAATAATTCATGTACTAAATTATGTAGTAATCTTTGTTTTAAGCAAAAAAATGCAGTTTAGATAAATCATAGTCAAGACTCTTCAATGATTTTAGAAAAAATCCAATAGACTAAGTTTCCTTTTCCTATAGCCTACGCCCCCTGTCATTTTCCATACAACCTATAATCATCCCTATCTATATGTTTAACCGTATATATATATATATATATTTTTTTTTTCTTTTTTTTCCCCCTAATATACTTGGAACATTTACTTTCTTTTTTTGAAATTCTTTCTAACTTCCCACTGTATTTAAACTGCTTTGGACCAACCGAGTGGCTCAGTTGGTTAAGAGCTTGCTCAGGAGTGCGAGCTGAGCTCTGAGCAACAGCGATTTGATGCCCAGCCCTAGCTGAGCTGCCAACAGGTGGCAGGGTGGCTCAGCTTAAAAAAATAAAATAAAATAAAATAAATAAACTGCTCACTGGTTGGTCATCTAAGAAAGGATGGCTTTTCCTGTTATAATCACCTCCAGCTTCTTCTCTGTGTAAATATTATAATTATTTTCTTAATGTGTTAGCTAATTATATAAAGAAATATGCCTTAGTTATATTTTCAACTTCCATATTTTCCCACAGTGTTTTGTGTACAGCAGAACCTCGGCAAACATTTTTAAATAAAGCAGTGAATAAATGAACCCAGATAAAGTTCTCTAATTATTTCCAGCTGTTAAATAGATTCTTATTTAAATATTTGCTTTTATGGTAAGGTTTAACATTTTAATACTTTGAGATAAAAACACGGTTGGATATCAGGAGTTGTAGTAAAATTTGCTTAGCTACAACAAATGGAAAGCATCCTCCACGAAGATGCTTGTTTTTATTGAGTTTGAGGTAAATAAGGATTAATAAAGTTTTCTTTACTTTAGTCAAGTTAGAGGAAAGGTTTTTGAATTACCTGTTACCATATGAATAATATGATTAGATTTTCACTGAAAATCATAAAAAAGGATAAAATAAACCATAAAAATGTGAGTTAGGTTGATAATAACCTACTTCCTTATAACAGAGGTTGATAAATATTAGAAATAAATATTTTAAATAAGGTCTCCTATCAATAAAAACATGGAAAAAGATTGCAAACCACCTTTCCTAAATTGTGCTAGTGGGATGATTTGAGATCCTGAAGGGTTTTTTCTGAGGTGCAAACGATCTATGATTTATTTAGGAGCTGCAATATCCTTGCTTTGCTCATTCTGCTCAACTGAGGCCATTTCTGATATCTGTATTACCATTTTAGATTAATTTTGACCACTACCCTGTAAATTGGCTTTCACACATTTCCCTGGCTTGATATCAGGGAATATTTCTTAAAGATAATTTCAAAGAAGTAGTAGACTAACAATTATACAAAAAGGCAAGTCTATATATGTTTGTACGTATGCATGCATGTATATATCTATGTACATTTTCTACTCAAAGGGCTGGGTGATATGAAGAAATTTGGGAAATGAGTACTCTAGATATTAAACTCTTCTTCCACAAGCAATACAGAACAGGAAAATGCCTGTTTTTAAATTAATGGTATTTTGATAAATATATTTAAATTAATGGAGTATTGTGTTGCAAATTAGAAAAATACAGTACTTAGCTGATTAAAAATCATATATTAACTATCAAATTAATTAAAAATGAGACTTTCCAATTTGTATTCTTTATAAAGCCACATGGAAACCCAAAATAGCTTTTCAAAAGAATAAGAAATAATATTTTGCATCAAAAATGAAATCAAATACCTGAATTTTGGCTTTCTAATATATAATGCATATAAAAAATGGACCATTTTCAGCTCATAGCTAGTGGACACAGAGAAAACTATGATAGTATCTGTCTCAGTCATCATATGCTAATTCGATAATGCTTCTCTTATATTGACAGCTTTGACTCAGGTAAATATGTCAAGAGGAAAAGATGATGAATAACATGATTAACAGAAAATTTAATTTACAGAAAACTTAATTTACTTAGATTTCAGGCATTTCTGGTAATCCATGAAATGTTCTGGTTACACTGCAATTACATTAAATAATATTACATAATGGCTACACAATATAGGGAGTGCTTTCTATTTCTATTCCTTCTGAAAAGCAATTGTGGTTGTGGTTACAGTTGGCATGTTTGAGTGTAAATGCTGCTCCTATAATACCAATGCCCCTGAAAAGTTTGGCAATAGGTGAGATTGATGACTGAGCACCATGAAACAATCTTGGAATCATAGCCTTTCTGACATCCCAAGCATCCATCTCTGTCCTTTCATTTTGAGGACTGTGTAATGGGAAAAGCAGGGAATTGGAAATCTTGCAATTGAGATTACTGTTTAGGCTTGCCTCTAACTGGTTGTGTGACCTTGGGCATCTCTCATAAATCTTTTGTATTTACTTATTTTATTGCAAAATGAGTGGATTAAATGAGATTGCTGCTGGAGTTCTTTGTAGTCCAGCTCTAAAATTTTGTAAATCTAAAAATATCTGTTAAGGGCCGACCAAGTGGCTCAGTTGGTTAAGAGCTTGCTCAAGAGTGCGAGCTGAGCTCTAAGCAACGGTGGTTCGATGCCAGCCCGAGCTGAGTTGCCATTGAGCTGCCAACAGGTGTCAGGATGGCTCAGCTAAAAAATAAAAAATAAAAATAAAAAATGAATAAAAATATCTGTTAATATACAAAAGGTGTATATACTTTGAATTGAAGCAAACTATCACTGCTATTTTACAAATAAGTCAATATTTGACTTTAATCCATGAACCTTGGATTACCTATATTTTTGACCCTTTATGTCCATTGTAATCTCCTTTCTAATGCCAACTTTAAAATTTGGCACACAATTTTTTTTCAGAAAGATACAAAGATGAATACTTTGCAGGTAATAAGAGTAGCTAAGATCTCCAGATTCTTTGTTTTTCTTTTTTTTTTTTTTTTTTTTTTTTTTTTTAGGGCAGTGTCACTGGCCCTCATATGTGGGACCGAACCCGGGCCGCTGGCTTCCCAGGCCAGCGCTTAACCACCGTGCCACTCGGCCGGCCCTCTTTGTTTTTCTAATGTGTTAATTTTTTTAAAAATCTCTGATGTGCAGTTTCACTGATCCAAAGAAAATCTAGTGCAAATAAACATCCAATTATATGTTGCTTCATAAAATAAATGGCTCATGGTTTACATGTCATAGAAATACTAGGTAGGACACTATGAAGAATTTAGCATAGCATAACACAAGTGGAGTAAACATGACATGACTATGTCAAACTGATTCAGTTCTTATTATAGAAGCCAGGAAAGAAAGTCTGCAAATAGTAGAAATATAGGATTTGCGGTTACCATATATATGATACATTGGCTACCACTAACTGCACATCTCTGGGACAAGAAAACTGAAACCGGACAATTGAGTGTTCCTTGAGGAGCCGTAAACATAGATATCTAAACCATTATGCAATTTTGGTGATCCAATATTCATATATATATATATATATATCCCATTTATAGGGCAAGCTCTTCTGTAATGCGCTGAATTCTGGCAGTAAATGAAAGAGTTCTCCTATTATTAATTGTGACAACAGATGTTAATAGTAATTTGAATATTTACTATGTGCAAGGCTCTGAGCATATTACACATTTTTTTCAATCATTATCATATTTTATTCTTCAAGCCTCCAATAAGGTGAGTACTATCATTATCTACATTTTGTAGATGAGGAAGCTAAAATTTAAAGGTGATAAGTAATTTATCCAAGTATGGATATTTGGGAAGTGGTATTGTTGGTTCTTAAATACAGGTCTGGATGAACTGAAAGCCAATTATTTTAATCAGTGTACTATATTGTTTGAACATTGGATTGAGACAGTGTCAGAATGACCCAAGAGAAAAAGCCTTCTAGGGTCACAGGATGTGCTGTTGCTTCATTGCATTCAGGGAGCAACCCATTTTAGTCCTGGGTGCACTAATAACAGAAGTTTTCTCTCTCCAAACTACTGAAGCTCTTCTAGAGCAGAAAGTCTGAGTCCTTCCCTTTATGCCCCCAAAGAGCTAACACAGTCAGGAGACAATGTGTTTTGGTTGTCCCACTGGTAAAATTATGTTTATTAATATTTGATATATAAGTACTCCCACTATATATATTTGAAAATTTAGCTATGTGAAAATCCAAATGAAGTAGATGAACACATTGCCGGTACAATTAGAAATTTTCAAAATAACATCTCTTTAGGACTGAGGAAAAGGATGGAGAGTGGAATTATTTTTTTCCTGTTTTTGTCTCTAAACGAACTCTGTTTACAATTCAAATATCAACTGTTAAAGTAATTAAACATGAGACCATTAGACTTAGGTGGTTCTAAGACGTTGGTAGCCTACATAGGCAAAGCAAAACCTAAACCAGAGTCAATGGAATCAAATTGCAGAAAGCGAAACTTAAGAACAATCCATCACAAACAGCCTACTGGGATTTCCTAAATAAGGCAACTGTTTAAACTATAATTAATCAAATAATTGCTATGCTTTGGGTCAGTGTCTTTTGTATAAAAACTTTGTTCCTATCTTCTGTCAGTGGAAGACTCCTAACCACCTTTGGTTTGACACTACCAGATACAAATCAATGTATGTTCAAATAAACTTGAAAATTGTTATGTGCCTCAGTTTACCTTTAACACAGTTTTCTGCCCTTTGTTCCTTATAATGCCTGTGCACAAGAAGGAAATTAGATCAGAAGCCAGGAGCCAATAAGGAACATTATGTTTTCTACTTACTATTAAGAAAGAGAACAAAAATCAAAACTTTCCAAAAAAAAAAAGGGGTTTGGAAACATAGCTCATCTCTCTCAAACTTCACTTTAAAATTGTTCATAAATAATTTGCTTTATGTCATATGATTATCCAATTATAAACACATTTAAGAGAAGCTCAGTCTCCACATTTCTATAACTTAGTTCAGGTCTACCTTCTCTGCTCTTGAATTATGTGAATTCCAGTTTCATCAACTTTCCTCTAATCATGTTTCTCTTTAAGAAAAGTAAAAAATAGAGTGTATTTCATTGTTTATAAGAGTGAATGGAGAAAGAATTTAAGGAAATGGCTGTGATAGTGACACAGAAAGCTCTTGCTTCTAAATGACAACAGCTGTGGGAAAATTACAGCGGTGTTCTCATTTGCACAACAAACATAGTAATTGTTTTCTCTGTGGAATTGGAAAGCTTGTTAATATAATGTTTATTTGCCAACAGTTTTCCCTTGGAAAATTGAACTTAGTATCTCATGTGGATGAATATGTTATCCAGAATTTTATCAGTGATATGACTTGAATTATCTCTGTCCATAAAAACGATTAGCTGACATAGTAGTCAGTTAATATAAAGATAAGAAATATGAATTTACATAAACTGTATGTTATGAGAAACTTTATCTTTTTTCAACAATATTTTTTCAACATATTTCCCCATGAAATAAGTGTTTAAGTAGCCAAAGAAATGTTGACATATTTCTAATTATTTATCTTTAATAATAAAATATAGACATTTGTGAGTTACAGTTGCTGATGGGGGGATCCATTTACTTCATTATGGAAAAGTCACCTGTTCTATAATTTATATCAAGCTAACATTTTACAATTAAACAAATACATATTGCATTTTAAAATCACTTAAAACCAGTAGATAATAGATTTCAAAATGCAATGACATATTGAGTTACTAGTTACCATAATTAAAAAAAAAAATTTGGTCTTAAGTTTTGTGATATTTGAGTTTTAATTAAATTACATTGAATGATTGTAAATCTGACTTGCAGATTTAGTTTGCTAACCAGGAATAAGGAATCCTCAGGTTTATTAACTTTAAAGTGCCCACAAAATTCCTAAATGAGCATCATAATGGATCTTATGAATGGGTATTTAATTTTTATTTATTTATTCATTCATTCATTCATTTATTATTAGTTTCAGGAGTATATAACAACATAATGATTAGACATTTACACACCTCACAAAATGAAAACCCCAATAAGTCTACTACCTATCTGATACCATACATAGGTATTACAATACCACGGACTATATTATTTACTCTGTACTTTACAGCTCATGACTATATATATTTTTAATTATAGTTGACAGTCAATATTATTTTATATTAGTTTCAGATGTATGGTGCAATGGTTAGCCATTTATATAATTTATGAAGTGATCCCCTGATAAATCTAGTACCCATCTGACACTATACATAGTTTTTACAATATTATGGACTATATTACTCATGCTGTATTTCACATCCCTGTGACTATTTTGTGACTACCAATTTGTACTTATCGATTTCTTCACCTTTCTCACCCATCCACTCAACCCCTCTCATGTCTAGCAACCATCAGTTTGTAGTCTATATATCTATGAGTCTATTTTTGTTTTGATTGTTTGTTTATTTTGTTCTTTAGATTCCACATATAAATGAGATCATACAGCATTTTTCTTTTGAAGTCTGACTTATTTCACTTAGCATAACATCCTCTAGGTTCATCCATGTTGTTGCAGATGGTAAGATTTCATTCTTTTTTATGACAAAGTAATACTCCGTTGTATATATGTACCAAAATTTCTTTATTCCAATAGTCTATTGATGGGCATTTCCATTGTTTCCATATCATAACTATTGTGAACAGAGCTTCAGTAAACATAGGGGGCATATATCTTTTCAAATTACTATTTTGGATTTCTTTGGATAAATACCCAGAAGTGGAATTGCTGGGTCATAAGGTAGTTCTATTTTAAGTTTTTTGAGGAACCACCATACTGTTTTCCATAATGGCTGCACCAGTTTGTAATCCCACCAATGGTGCAAGAGGGTTCTCTTTTCTCTACATCCTCGCCAACACTTGTTGTTTGTTGATTTATTGATGATAGCCATTCTGACAAGTGTGAGGTGATATAACTCATTGAGGTTTTTATTTGCATTTCTCTGATGATTAGTGATGATGAGCATCTTTTCATATGTCTATTGGCATCTGTATGTCCTCCTTGGAGAAAGATACAGATAAATGGAAACATACCATGCTCATAGATAGAAAGAATTAATATAGTTAAAATGTCCATATATCAAAAGCAATCTATAGATTCAATGTAACCCATATTAAAATACCAATGGCATTTTTCACAGAACTAAACCAAATAATCCTAAAATTTATATGGAACCATAAAAGACCCTGAATAGACATGGAAATCCTGAGAAAGAAGAACAAAGCTGGAGGTATCACACCACCTGATATCAAATTATACTACAAGGCCAAAGTAATCAAAACAGCATGGTACTGGCATAAAAATATATAGATCAATGGAACAGAATAGAGCCCAGAAATAAATCCGTGCCTATATGATCATTTAATCTATTACAGAGAATGTAAGAATTTACATTGGGGTAAATACAGCCTATTCAATAAATGGTGCTGGGAACACTTGATAGATACATGAAAAAAAAATGAAACTGGACCACCTTCTTACACAATATACAAGAATAAATTAAAAATAGATTAAAGACTTAAATGTAACACCTGAAACCATAAAACTCCTAGAAGAAAATATAGGAAATAAACTCTCAGACATTACCCTTAGTGATTTTTTTTTTTTTTTGAGGGCAGCATTGCTGGCCCTCATATGTGGGACCTGAACCAGGGCCACTGGCTTCCTAAGCCAGCGCTTAACCACCACACCACTCGGCCGGCCCAACCCTTAGTGATATTTTTACTGATATAGATCCTCAGGTAAAGAAAACAAAAGAAAAAATAAACAAAGGGGACTACGTTAAACTAAAAAGTTTTTTTCACAGCAAAGGAAACTAACAAAATGAAAAGACATCCTACTGAATGGGAGAAGATATTTGCCAATGATACATCTGATAAGGGGTAATATTCAAAATTTATTTAAAAAAAAACTCATACAACTCAGTACCAAAAGAAAACAAAAAGCAAAAAAAACAAGCAATCCAATTAAAAAGTGGGCAGAGGACATCATTAGACATTTTAAATGATCAGGCTCTTTTTTCTTTATCAATATCAGCCAATTTTGTGATATTTGGAAGACACCAAGTGCAAATAACCAATATCAGTGCAAACATGTACTGGCAGCTGGTGTAAGAAACTACCCACAAAATGTGCAGAGAACTTTGATTCAGTTAACTGAATCAAAATAGTAAATACAGAAATCTGGGCCAAGGGTTAGGTCCCAAACTTCAATACTCCTGAACAATCCAAGCAGATGCTTGAATTTGATGATTTTAAGCATTCCAAAAAAATTTTCTTTTTTATCTAGATGTTTAGTACAATCAAAATATGGGCAAATGAACACACAGAGAAAAAATTATGAGGCATGCTTATTAGAAGCATATATGTATAAATGTATGTATACATGTATTTAAAGTGGTATTAGGGTCACTTGAAACTAATGAGGTAAAATCAGAGAAAGATAAATTTCAAAATTCAGTTAAAAACATCTGAATATAAATCAGGAGGGAATAAAATCATACTTCCTTAAGCATGGTGCTCTTTAATTTATTCGTTCATATACTCATCCATTTATTACTTCAGTCAAGCAATATTTAATGAGTGCTGGGTTAGAAGAATTAACAGAACGTTAAGCCTGGCTTTGAGTTGCTCATAATCTTCCTCAAGCCTTGGACTGTCCTTGCCTGCCTTCTCTCTATAGGCAAATGTACTTTCAATTAGTGAAGTCAGAGGTGTTTTTAAATTTGGAGAGTAAGTTCTCTATGGCTGTTAAGAACTTCAGATTTTGAGTCAATCATGACCTAGGGTGTAAAATTCAATTAGTGTAGCTGTGGCTTCACCTCTTTTCTCCTCAGCAATGACCTTCCATTTATCCAGTATATAACAGAGGGAGTTTCCTTTATTCTACTCACACAATAGCACATTGCATAGGGAAACAAATACATTTGAATACAAATCTCTAGAGAACTCCCAGAAAAACTTCATAAATCTTTAATTTAATCCTTAACTCCTTTTCTATCATTTGATAGAATCTATCACATAGATTCTGGAGAAGAACCTGGACCTTCATGACCACTGAGATCTGAGCCTAGAAACTAGTCACTTCCTGCCAGTTAATAGATTTCTTTTACCCTCCCATGGAAAGGGGAAAAAACATTAAACAGTTTTCCAAGTTAATGTTGCTTAGAAGTTCCCAAATGCTTTGTATTCACGCGTTTTAAGTTTTTCCAGTCTTGATGGTCTAAGTTGCTTTAAATTATTCATCACAGAATGTATCATTCTGTTCTGGTAACTGTCTCTGAATAACCTGAAGAGATCGTGATTTAACATTCCTTGCAATTTATCAACTGCGAGTTGGGTTTCTTTCCTCATAAAATAAAAGACTTAAAGCACAATAATGTAATACCATATCAACAGAAATACCCACACTATATTATTAAACTGTGGCTAACTGAATCACATTTTAGTACATCTTTTTTCAATGATTTCTTATTGGAAACAAATAATGTCTCCAAAATATGTCTAAAATGTATTAGGACATAATCTTAGTTGAATTGGTGGCATATATTAAATGTACTAGGAAATTTCCTCTGACAGGCTATCAGTTCTTGCTATCAACTCCTCCACGATTTCTCCAATGAGGAAACACAAGTACTTATGAATGCCTGGTATTGACCTTGGTTTTATTTGTGTCTAAATTCTCTCTGTCTCATTGGCACACCCCTTATGGGGTTGATTGAGCTTATCTTTTCAAATACACAGGTCTTAAAAATGATGGGAACTTGACTCTTTTGTTACTGATTTTGATAAATGTGCCTTCTCTATTTTATAATATAGATAAAGACTTGCAAATTCTATTGATCATTCAGAGTACCAAATATTGGTTTCATAGATTTTCCACTCTTTTTCTACTCTCTTCATTGGTTTCCATATTAATATTTTATTTCTTCTGCATTCTCTAGACTGAATTTCTCTTTTGTTCTTACTTCTTAATAAAGAGTTTTAGGTTATTGATTTAAGATTATTTATTTTCTTATATAAGTATTTAAAGACTACAATTTCTCTATGCATGGATTGATCTGCTTTATCTATGCCATATTTTGAAACCTCACCAGATTCTAAAGATTTCAAATATGAATTCGTTTAGTAACTCATTTGATACAAATATATCTCAACAATCTGTTTACTGTTAAAAATTAAATTAAGACTAGACAAGCATAAGAATTAGTAATCACAGAGTGGCTGAGAAGCAGTTGACCCTACCCATGCATTCATTTTCTGTAAAATGAATGAGAGGACAGACCAGCGTCCTCTTTTCATCTTGAGTCACAGTGAAACGCATGGTTCTCACTCTGTGTCCATCCACGTATCTTAGAGAGGGCTTCACAAACACTCTAAAACTTTCCCTTTCTCCTCTTTTCCTTCTTTGCATTTTGTTCAGTCTCTTGAACCTTATAATTCTCAAGAACCAATCTTTTTTGGCAGAAAGCTGCATGAGTGATAATCCAACTGAGCAGTGTCATCCATCTGACACAGGATAACACTGGAAATTGCATGATTTGGAAGGGAAGCAACGATCACATTCTGAAATGTGTTTCATTATGCATCTGAGCCAGAGTATATCTTTACACATACTGCTCCTCTCACACCAACGCCAAATTACCCTGCCTCATGAAGCTCAAGTCATGAATGTTCATGTAGCTACAGCTCAGAAGGGCAATTTATACTTTAATTAATGTTTGCAAAAAAGTCTTAACGTCAAAAAATGCTATAAGTTGTTGGCGGTTATTTGATGAGTTCTACATTAATGTTGTTTATTAGAGTTGCAGCCAGTATTTAACATTTGCTTAGTTCTAAACATAGATTACTTCTGTCCAAATCATAAAATACAAATTTTATAAAAACAGGTACATTAAGGTTTTATTATTTTCAATATGAAAAATGATTCAGGATTATTTGAAAGCAGAAATTTAGTGGTGAAGGTGTTTGCATATGATTAACCATTTAGCAAAGAGCCTAAGGCAAGGAAATTTTAATACTAAAATATTAACTTTATAAAACTAGTTAAATACTTTGAAAATAAATTAGATATACACACATTTTAATGGATGAATTTATTATGAAACAAGAGCTACATATTTTTCTTGAAAAAGATGTGGAAGGGGTCAAATTGATTTTATAAATATTATAGATGCTGTGATAGTCTCTGACATTCCTTGTTTGCAAATGAAGAGTGTGTTGCTAAGGTCTCTTCCAGTTATAAAATTACTATTTTATTTATTTTTTTAAACAGAAATTTTAATATTTTAAATTCATATACAGAGGATGCCAAATAAATGTGTACTCATTTTAAGAATGGAAAAAGCTGTATTAAAATTGTAATACTCAAAAATATCAGTAACAAAAGATGAATACAAGCCATGTGTATACATTTTATGGCACCCCTGGTATATGCATATATAGATATGAATACATATCTTGTTTGAATGTGATGTGAACTTTGAAAAAGCTACTGAGTAAATAATTTGTTTTTATACTGTCCATATGTATTATACTTGGATTTTAAGTTGTCTTTATTCATATAGTACAGTTCATAGTAATGTTTTTATAATTTCAAAGCCTTAGAAGAGCAATTATATTTAATCATATCTCCCAGGGGAGACATAATTATATATAAATATATAATTATTAAGTAGATATCTAATATATCATTTTAACTTTACACCTTTTCCCCCCACATTTTGAGTTATTTTCTTACTAGGCGCTGTGGGGATTATAATATGTATTTATTTTCACAATTTTGGTTCAGGTTAATACTAACTTAATTCTGGTAAATATACAGGCATTGTAAGCATTCAGAAAATGTAAGTTTCTCCTTCCCACCTTATAAAGTATACTCTTGGGGATTTCTGAGCTCCTTCTGATCCTTTCTTTTTCTTGTTTTGTCTTTTGCCACCTTAGCTAGTACAAAAAAAAGAAACCAAGGGATCCATTGAGCCAACTCTCCTGGAATTAGATTTATCATTTTTCAATTTCATTGATAACTTTTACCTCTTATAACAGATCACAGCTCAGCTTCTATTTTATATATGGGCGATCCCCTATGTATCCAGACATCCAGGCTTCAGCATCTCCACCTCTCTTTCTTTTCCCCAAACAACATGTGTCGGTGAATGGAGGGTGTTCCATCATTACCACTACTTGGGTTAAGGGTTGCTAGTTCACTCACGTATTTGGTGATTTGCTGGGAGTCAGGAGACCCTAGCAAGTTATTGCAGAGAAAGGATATACAACAGGATCAGCAAAAGGAAAAAGATACCTCTGGCAGAGTCTGGAGGGATTCTACCATAGGCTTCCTGTGTGCTCCTGGAAGGGGCCACACACCCCACACCCCCGCCCTGGTGACATGTATACCACTTCTGTACAGGAAACCTGTCTGAGGCTCAGATACAAGGTTTTATTGGGGGCTTGTCATATAGGCACTCTGCCTAGGCACAGCTACCAAAACTTAAGATTCCCTGAAGGAAAAAAGTGGGTGTGGGTGTTGACCATAAACACACTGTATGTAGAGTGTAGGCAGGGTGGGGCAGAGACTTGTTTACAGTGTTCCAAAGCCAAGATTCTGGAAGCCAGCCAAGGGCCAACTCTGCAAATAGGCCCATCCAAGGATCAGGGCTGCTATGCTTACTCTTTCCTGAACATCCTCCCATACTGTCATCACTCAATTCCCACTCACAATTTGGTAATAAGTTAAGTCTTTGATGTATGTTGTTTGATTAAATTCTCCCAACAACTTTCTGAGGTACATGTTACTATTCCCTTCTACTTTTCTGATGAGAAAACTGAGAATTGGAGAGAGAAAATTTAAAAGGTCATATAACCAGGAAGGGGTAACAAGGTTTGACTTCAAAGTCAAGATTTTAATCATTATAATATACCTGCACGGTACATCTCCAAAAAATATTTAGTGAATGAATGGGTGCCAAGTGAATTGGGGCTGAAGCTACCATATTATTTAATATCACGGTATATGAGTAGAGTCCTTTATTCTTACTGGAACTCTGTGAATTAAGTAAAGCAAAATTTATTATTCCTGTTAAGCAGAAAGAGAAAATCAAGAGCTGAAGTATATAGAAATATATAGCTATTTGTTATCACTTAGAATGTAAATGAACTTCTTCACTCATTCCATGCTTTCTTTCTACACCAGGAAATATATGTCTGCCACTACCACTGTAGCTTTTAAATGCTCTAATTAATATGCTAAAGACTATTAGAGACAGTAAAATTGCTCACAATTTTGGAGGTAGATAAAGCTCTAAGGGTTAAATGTAAGGTACAGTCACTTTTAAACACAGTCAGTTGAGTAGGATAGCTTCTCTAGACTCTGTTCTTCAGGGGGTAGACATTAACCGAGCACCCAGTACTCTGCTCAAATATCACATCAAGGCAGAAGCACTAATGTGTGGCAGCCTTGAACTTCATGGTTCTTAAAGAAACAAATTCATTCAGGCAATATTCCTCTTTATTTTTTTCATTGTAACTCTAAATGCCACCATTTGTGCACAAAAAAAAAAAAGAAAAACGAAAATGTTGGAGGTGAATTCAACAAGCAATGTAACTTGGCAAGAACAAATTATGGTGTACAAAATTATTTTCTTTTAATCCTTGAAATAATCACAAATATTTTTTCCCCAAAAGATAAGATCTAAAAATTCAAGCATCATCATGGTGGTGCCTTAAGCATTTCTTTTAGACAGCTGAAAGAGGCTCGTGAACAATGTGCAATAAGAAGTGTGCTTTTAGAGAAACTTTAGGCTTCAGAAAACATTAATATATATTTCCTTTCGGATGTCTCTCTCCCTTGATGTTAGAAGATTATCATAGTTAGTACAGATTTTATTACTTATTGTTAGTCTTTGAAACTGATAAAGGAACTCTACCTCAACATAAGAAGCATATACTGAGTGCCTACTATCAATTAATTAAAAAGCTTTCTAGGCATTTTGAAGTACAGCTAGGGCTGAAAACTATTGAATTAGAGGATACCTATTCCACTGTTTATAGAATCTTTTCCAGTTAACAACTGTGATACATTTCTGTATCAATGATATCAAATGTGCATTTTCTGTAGCTAGACAGCAACACATATAAAATAAAATATATTATAATTTTGAAGAATATAAGGCATGCTTTTGTATAGATGTCTTAAATATCAATTTAAATTCCAACATGAGGGCCGGCCGAGTGGCGCGGTGGTTAAGCGCTGGCTTGGGAAGCCAGCGGCCCCGGTTCGGTCCCACGTATGAGGGCCAGTGACACTGCCCTCAAGGAAAAAAAAAAAAAAAAAATTCCAACATGACATTCCACACAGAGGATTTAGAAGACTAAAGCTTTCAATTTTATGTGCATAGTAATAAAAATGTTCTTATTGTCAAATATAGTGTTTTTCGTTTAGATGGTAACTTTTCTCAGAGTTGGCAGGAAAAAATAACTAAGCTTCTGAAATCAACTAAGAGATTTATTTGTTCATCACAAAGTCCTAAAAAGCAGTGCAATTTTCTTCATAATATTACCATATCAATTAAAAATTTCATATCTAAGTTCTTTGGTTTAGCTTATAATAATTTTTCAAAACTAACCTCTTATACATTCTGACACCAGGGCTTGAGGCAGCCATGTTCTCTCATGATTCCATAATTTTGAACTATTTTATCTTCTGGAAATCTCCTTACTCTATTCCTACCCATCTATTAAAACTAAATTCAAATTGGGGCCTTAACATCCCAGAGTTTTTACTTCTTATTTTCTAATCAGGACTAAAAGTCACATCTCCATATATTGAAAATATATTTCAAAGTTTTTTAATCTGTCTGATTATAAATCTAGCTGACTAATTTGCAATCTCCTCTAAGTAAATCAGTCTTATCTTATTCATTTCTACATCATGTAAACCTAGCCTAGTAATTCATTATACATCTTACATTTATGAAGGCTGTTTGGATAATTTGATACTTACTTTAAAGAGATGGAATTTGGAGTTTATACAGTTTCATGTTTTGACTGTTGGAAACATTGGTTAGCTGAGTGAATCCACAAACTAAGCAGCACATTAGAATCACTTCTTTGATGTAGGAACTTGTGCCCAGAAAGTCTGAGTCAATAAACTAGTGAGGGGTTTAGTAATCCGTTTTTAATAGATATCTGGTCATTCTCATGCAATGGCCTTCAGGATCAATGGTTAAGAATAATGCTAATATGAAAACTACCAATTAATTCATATTGTCTTCCTTTTTTATTTGTTGAATCAATATATACTTTCCCAGTCTGGCACTTGCAAGGTGCTAGGGGTATATCAGTGAACAAAAGAACCCTGGTACTTACCCTGAAGGAATAACAGTCTCATGGTGGTGACAGATTCTAAATGATCACATTAATAAAAACATAATTATAATTGGGAGCAATAAGTGCTGTGAAAGAAAATACAAGGGGGCTAACTAATGTTTTCAAGGGGTAAGAAAAGCTTTTCTGGAAACAACATTTAAGAAGGAACCACACAAAAATAAATGGAAGCTAACTAAGTAAAGACAGCACATGAAGCAATTAGGTGACAAAAACAGCACTTCAGGTAGATGGGAATTCATCTAGACTCTGAGGTAGCAAGACTGAGCTTGCCAATTAGAGAAATCCAGAGGCTTCTGTGACTGGGTCGATGGGGATTTGTGCAAGGTAAGTTTCGAGTGCATATGGGGAGCGATGAAGAATCATTCAGGCTTTGAAAATAATACTAAAGATTCTGATCATTATTCCAAAAATAACTTGAAAGATTTTAAGCAAGACATGCACATGATCAAATTTAGTTTTTAGAAAGAACATTGACTGCTGTGTGAAAATCCAGTGGCATTGTGTTGGAGGGTGGCTGTGGTGGGTACAAAAGTGGGAGTAGGCAGTCCGGGTAAAGTTCAGTGTAGAAGGTCAAGTGAGGAATAATGATACTATATCTGAAACTATGGTAACAGCCAGGGATAGAGAGAAGTGGACATAGTCCAGACATATTAGCTTGCTTTTTAGTTCCTCGAAAATAAATTTGTTCCCTAATTTTTCTGAATGGGATAACTGGTTTGTCTCATGTAATAGAGGCTTTAGGACACAGGGTTGCTAATTAATTTTAGGGTATATATCAAGTATTGAACTCTTAGAGGAAATAAACTTGAAATGGAAAACACGAATGTGACAGATTCAAAGAACTCATGTCCTAACCCTGAGATGCCCATTGGATTGTCCCCTGAGGAAGTCTCTCAAGTTTTGTTCCTCAATTTCTTATGAGGAAAATAGGGACAGCCATTTAAATGCAAGTTGTGATATGATTTCTTAGTATAAGACTATTTCTTACTTTTGCTGGAAAGGCTTGGTGGGTCTACAGTATTATTTCATTATGATTTAGAAAACTGACTCTTCAAGACTTAACACTTGAAAAAGATTTCCAGAAATTCTACTTTTATATGCTACCATAACATATCAGTAACATCTTCATTTTAAGTTTCCAGGCAACATCTTTGCCATGTTTTGTTATTTATTTCCCTGAAATATTTTAGAGTGAACTCCCCACCACCACCAAAAATAAACAAACAAAAAACAAACAAGCAAAAAGACTTCCACCTAAAATTAGGCTTAATGCTGAATGATAGTAATAGAATTATTTCTATTTTTAATTAAAATATAGATGATAAAAAGTAACTATTAAAATTATAATTTGATTTAATTTAATGTAACTGTACATTTTACATCAAGTGCTACATAGTCTTTGCCATCTTAGAAATGATTGCTAAGGATAAGGCTTAACACACAGATGTTCCACAGGTATTCCCAGCATTTACAAGAATTAACCAATTATCCATTTTAAAATCATTCATTCATGCATTCAATCCATATTTATTGAGTGTCTACTATATACCACATATAAGTATAGTGCTCTAGAAGACAACATAGGCCTATTATTTAGTGCAAATATTGTCAGGAGAGATTTACCAGAGGAAGCAGCAGTTAAGGTGAGGCTAGAAGCATGCATTAGTTTCCCAGGGCTGTTGTAACAAGGTACCAAACACTGGATGGCTTAAAATAACAGAAATTTATTATTCCACAGTCTAGAGGCTAGAAGTCTTAAATCAAGGTGTCAGCAGAGCCATGAGAATCCTCTCTTGCCTTTCCTAGCTTCCGGAGCTGGCAGGCAATTCTTGGTGATCTTAGGCTTGTGAATTCATCAGTCCGGTCACATTGTCATCTTCTCCCTGTGACTCTTCACACTGTCTTCCCACTGTGTGTTTCTGTGTCCCAATTACCCCATTTTTAAATAAAAATACTGGTCATATTATATTAAGCTCACCTAAATGGTCTTTTCACTTGATTTCTCCTGAAAAGATCCTATTTCCCAATTAGGTCACATCCTGAGGTACTGAACGTTAAGGCCTTTAGCTTATCTTTTGGGGATGAACACAATTCAACCATAACAAGGAGTAAAAGTTAACCAAGCTAAGACAGTAAAGCGGGAGCAAGGGAATCCAGAGTTAAATGAGCTGTGTACCATTACTGCCTTAAAGTTCATCCTGAAATTAAGAAAGTAAAATGTGGCTTGTCAACAGGAACCTTCTATATTCTTTAGAATACTTTTCCCAACTGCTCTGATCAATCTTATGAGGGAGGGCTGTAGCTAACGTATATACAAGTGGTACTCAGGAATACTTCTAACACCACAGCTGGGGACTTCCTTCTCTTCCTTCTTTCCTCTCCTCTCCTGCTGGCAGCTGCCTCTCTGTCACTGTGCTGTCACTTGTTTGTAGGGATGTATGTATTTTCCATTCTGGGAGCTCATCCCATAGGCAGGGATTCTCAATGTTTGCAATGAGTTGCCTAGGACAGGAAATGGCCATGGCTGACACGTTCCTGGGCATTCTTCACTGACTTAAACTCTAGTCCTCTCTGTGTCATCAGTTAATCAGAAGGCATGGGAGTGCAAATACATTTATTAGAAACATATCCTTGATGTTAAACATACAATAACTTTTTTATTTTTAAAGTAAATTACTGAATGGTAAATACTTGGACAGCCATGTAATTAACCATGTCTTGATAAACATCACAATCTTTGGAAATGCCAAGCTCAGTCTCCAGTTTTAGGAACACCTGACAATCACTGATTGCAATTTATTCATTCATTTATGCTTCTAGCCATCGGTGAAACTCATTTTTAATTAGTGTTTGACAGGTACCAGCTAGGTGATGCTAGGTGCTAGGTGATGAAGATACAAATGTGAGGAAGCCACTGACCTTGTCCTTTGGTACTTTGCAATCCATGAGTGAAGTCAAAGGAGAGTATGAAATAGCCATCGTTCTATCTTGATAATGCTGACCTCGCCCCATCAGATGCCTCAACAGAAATATATGAGAAATGGAAATGGATGTTAACAATGGTCAAGTAAAGAAGTATAAGAAGATACATTTTTTAAATTTTGTCTGTATTTCCAGGTATTTTCCCTATTATCTAGTCCAGTATCCTCTACCAATAAATGAATTTGCATTTTTTATAAATTTTAATTAAAAATTTTCTCTGGATTCTCAGTTTTCCTCAGTCTGTGGAAGATAAGGGATTTATCCTAGGGATATGAGGTTATATAGCTGTAATGGGCTTCAGACTTTTTATTTATTGAATGGATTAATTTGAAGAAATATCATTACATAGAAAATGAGAAGAGGGAAGAATTTGCTATAAGAAACGAATCTTGTGTGTTTCAGGCAGAGGGGTTAGAAAGTTGTGCAGAGCCAATGCATAAAGTAGTAAAGTGGGAAGTTTTGGGGCCAAATGTGGAGAAAAAAATTTCAGGGTCATCAAAGAATGTTTTGACTAATAAAGCACTAGAGTAGATGGGATATTTTAGGACAGAGGGGGTAGGAGGTGACCCAAATGCCCACAATCAAACATATCCTATCCCACCTGCTCGGTTACACAACAGACTTCCTGGCCCATTTTAAATGTGGGAAGTGGCAGGTTAACATCTTCCCGGCCCAGTGCCTGTGCACAGCACAGCGGATTCAGTCAATGGGAGTATTATTTCTGCATTTAGAGAAACAATATGCCTTCAAAACAGTATCTATCATAAGAGATGTGGCCAAAAATGGATGTAACCATTGTTTTGGGGTAAAGTGATAAAACAAAGTAACAGAAAATGCATGAGTACCATAAACTTTGTGGTTTATATTTGACCCACTAAAATTACCTGCTGTTCTTTCCCGAGAATGGAGTGAAAGGAAAATTAAACATGCTATGTCTCTAGTTAAGCTGAAAATCATGACTACGACCTGTGATCCTCATACCCACTGAAAATATTTCAGGGACCTGTCATTGACTTGGGTGTGTAAACTTGGCCAAACAGAAAATTCATAAGGAATTATTAATACGATTAAGCTAGCAGCTCATTTCTTAACAGTTCTGATGATAAAAATACCATCCTCAAAGTATGAGGGTTGCTGTGGATAAGGAAGGAAGATGGAACTTCTGGGGGAAAAAAATCCAACTTTGAAACTGCAGTATACTGAAAGTTTAATTACTTTCCAATTGTTCTTACCGATTGTATCTAACAAGTTTGCATATACCTGCTAAGAGAACCTTGACCTTGCTAACCCAAAGAGTAAGTGACCCACTTAAAATCTTTGCTATGTTACAAAGCCATAGTTTATATAGTTAACTCTGGAAGGTACATTCCCAGTTGTTTCTACCCAATTCCTGGGTTTCAGCGAAGGTAAGTCATCATGGGATATGTGTACTAATAATTTAATTCCAACTAACCATCAAAAAATCATGTACACTTCAGTCTAAGTCCATGTTTAATAGTTTATTTAATGGCCTAGAAAAGGAGACTAGCTGATATGAGGTGAATGGCTATTAAAAAAAATACTATGCTCAGGGCCGGCCGAGTGGCATGGTGGTTAAGCGCTGGCTTGGGAAGCCAGCGGCCCCGGTTCGGGTCCCACATATGAGGGCCAGTGACGTTGCCCTCAAAAAAAAAAAATACTATGTTCAGATACATACATGACATTCAAAAGGAGTTACACATCTCCCTATAAATGTCATTGTACTGTGTAAACTGAAATGGGGAGTTTTCACAGTTGGCATTTCATTCATTTCTTTGAATTAATAATGGAAATCTACTCTGCAGCTTTTTAACTCTTCTCTTTTATCAAGATACTAATGTTTTTTTCTGAACCCAAAAGGCCAGAGGACAAAACTTAAAATCCACTGTCATTAGGCCTAATCCAAATGTGAAACTGTTGTAAGCATGGGGGTCAGTGTTGGTGCTGAAATTCTCTTTTGCTATAAACCTCCTTAGTGGTAAAAGTCCCTCAGCCTGGATGGGATAAAAATCTTCATCACCAAATTGTAGAAAACATTTTTTTTTTATGTTGAACTCCCAAAAAAGCTTTTGCTGTGAAGTATAACAAAATTTATCCTGACATGGCATCGTTTTTTCTCTTGTAATTGCATCTGAAATATTTATTCTAATAAAGGCTCATTAAAGTGTCTCTATGTGGAAGAACTAACTGTTAGGTGATTTAACAGTATTCAATCAGTTGATTCTTTCCTGGACAGTAATATATAAGTTTTTAATGAATTTAGCAATTTACTCTGGTTTTCTCCCCATAAAGCAATGAGTTATGATATCACACAAGCGAGCAAGATAAATCTCTCACTGATGATGGCTGATTTATAACAAGGCTTTGTAAATTGAATATTCATGTTACAAAAAGTTCTTTTAAACATGAATGATGTATAATGACATCCATAACTCATTTTTCTTCTTTTATTTCTGTTCACTGCAACAGTGGTGTATTTCTTTCTTCTTTCACTTTTATATGCTTGATTTACAATTTTTTGAAATGAAAATATATTTTAATATGCAGTAAAGTGTGTGTATATGTCTCTGTGTGTTATGTGTCTATGTATGTGATTATATCACTGTAATCAAAATTAGCTGACCAGAGCATAGCAAGATTAATCTTTGAGCTCAGGAATAAATACTTCAGTTATCACAAATCCTGAATGAGTAAATGACTGATGTAAGAGTTCACATGCTCACAGTGTAAATTTTGGATGATGAGAAGGAAGGTTTTTCTCCTTTGTATTTCAGTACCTAAAATATCTTCTTGGCATTCTCCATTGTATTTCATAAACAGTCAAATTACTTTGGGTATATTTATAAGAACATTGGAAGACATTTTGATTGACTGGTCACATTTGTGACTGATATTTGCTCTAGACAGTATTAGTAAACTGGCAAATTTTACATAAGCCGAGTTTCCAGATTTTCTTGAAAAATCAGAAGATAGCAACATTGAGCCCATATTCTTCATAATGAGTAATTGAATGGTTCTCAGTAGCAACACCTTTCAATAATGAAGTGAAAACCTTTCCCTAACTTAAACATTTCAAATGGTTGCAAGAGCCAGGAAGGCAAAGTAAATAAGCGAATTCAGGCAGAAATAACAGATGAGAGTACTCCAGACATATAGCAAATGCACATCTTTTTCACAGGAAGCAACTGCTCTGTGCACTAAGTGTTTATTTTGAGGGAATACTATCTTAATGTTGCCACATCTGACTTTTCAAAAAAATCTGGCATCTCAGATTATTAAGTGGACTTTCCGAGTTTCCCAGCACTGCATGGGTCAAATGTTGCCCTTTTGGACCCAGCCTGAAGACCACTAGTTTGCAACCCCAAAGGTAGAAGATTTCTTTTTAAAGATGTGTACAAAGAGTATTTCAAACTTATAAAAGTGGATAGACTAGTATTAAGAACCTCCTGTGCCCAAGAAACGTCAGCCTCTGGCTAGCTCTGTCCCATCCATATGCCATGCTTGTCTCCCATCCTCTGTTGTTTAGAAGCTGATCCCATGCATCATGTAATATTTTGGAAATATTTCAGACTTGCATTAGAGTTGTTTTTAGGCAAATAAGATGCTAATGTGTTTCAGCAAAAAGAACATCTCTACCAGATTACATGAACAAAACTGATCCACCAATTTATCTGCTGAATCACTTAAGTTAAAAACCTACTAAACACCCAAACTTAATCAGAAACTCAATACAGTCTCTACAAAGCAAGACACAATGGTATAGTCAGCCTTTGAATTCCTGTATCATTCTCCTCTCTTATGACAGAGAGGGAAATAAAGTATATGGTTGATTTGTGCTTCACCTTGGGTAGCATTTGTGGAAAACAAAAACAACAAACAAAACCAATTCTATCATTGTGATTCCAAATTCTGCCTCATTTATAATAGTTGACAGAGACTAATACTGAAAATTCTAATATCTTATCGACAAGTAGATGGTCAAGACCAGAAGTCATAGAAGGAGAGCGTCTGCTTAGGGACCTCATTCAGCTGACAACTAGACCCCCTGAAAGAGTTAATCCCCTCTGATATCTTTGCTTCTGAGTTTAGCACTGTGTAAATCCAACATAAGAGTTTTGAACGTGATGAAGTGTGTTAATGAATATTCTACTGAATCCTACTATTTATAAAGTTGTCCATAAAGAGTTGGTGAAACTTGAGTATAACCAACTGTCTTATTTCCAACTCATATTGTTGAAACACAAACTGTATGTACATGAATTTTCTAATTCTTTTAAAAATTACAGTTACATTAAGGGCAAATATATTTTTATCATAATCATAAGTAAAGGAAATATCCCCAGACACCCCATTAGAAATTGCTTTGAAGAAAGTAGCAGAGGACAATTTACTATTCTGAATAAATGTTTTGAGAACATGTATCTTATTCTATAATGCATTTACATTAAAAATTTCTTTGCCCCTTTTATACTAAATAAAAGTATACTGAAATTTTTAAAATGAAAGAAATTTCACATAATTACTGTGCATTTGTTTATAGGATGTGGATATTACAATGATTTTGCGTCGCCCTATGCAGTGATTTCAAAGGGAAACTATAATCATCATAATTTTCCTTTCATTTTCAGATTCAACTGGAGTGTTGAACTTCATTAAACTTGTTGGAAACTTCAAAATACAATAAAACTGCTTTTGAATGTCTCTTATAACCTATGATTTAGATAAAACTGAAATTCAAAGTAAATGGAATTGAAACGACAACACATACGTTTGTGGAATTAAGAGCATAGTGTAATTTCATGCAATAGTGACTATCAGACTTGCAATAACAGGAGGGTAATACTCTTGGGGAGAAGAGGAAGTACAATCACAAAGTTTCCATTTAATTACACTTATATAAACATCAAGCTTGAACCATTTTTTGTAGTCTACACCCGCATACTCAGTATTTCCTCCCAGCAGGAGGCAGACATGTGAGTGACCTTCTCACCACACAATTTGGATGGTGAGGTAAAAATGGGAAAGATAGGAGAACTCATTTGCTGTTCAGGTGGCTGGCTTTCTCAGTTACTACTGTTCCTGCCAAGGCATCATCATTCTCCTGCCAATCATCCTAATGAGATGTACTTGGTTGATTAATTGAGGAACACTGAAATGTTCACAGACATCAGCTGCATTCCCAATAATACAAAGTATTTCAGGCAGATCCTGACATATAGCAATAGGAGGCTGACTGGCAGACAAGGCACTGATAACAGGAAATGCTTTTTGCAAACACCAAGAAACAGGCTTTCCAGACTCTTCTCAATGCTCATTTGCTTTAACTTTGCTGAGAATGACAGTTTCTGGTTTAAGTAAAAATGAGAGAGAGACCTGCTGGAAGGGGCCTGGTTTGAATTAAGGAAGAAAATATGGATACAGGCCATTGCAAAATGGATGCTGTATTAGTGATGTTAGAGGGGTAAGAGTCTGAGATTAAACACAGCTGTAGAAAAAAATAATATAATAAAACATATTAACATAATAAATTTTGAGGGAAATGAATCAGATTTGATGTGGTCCTTTATAAAACTTATTTTAGTTATATCAAATAAAGATGGCAGTTATAAAACATTTCCCATGTTGCTATTTTAACTTATTTTTATTTCCTCAAGATGTATTATAGTAAATACATAATATTTTCAATTATATCATTCCAGAAAATAAAACACCCATATTATTAATACAAATTTAGGATAAAAATTCTCATATGAAAGCATTTTACTAAATAGCATATGAAGCAGAACACTTGGTCCACCACTGAAACGCAATTACCTATGGGTTGAACAACAGCTAGTTTCAGATCCTACAACAGCAGTGCATACCAGAAAAGAAATGACTTCTCCTAACTGAACTCAGAGAGGTATTTTAGGGATGCAGAATTGAATTATCCTCATTAGAATCAGGCCAGGAGGCAAATCTTTATTCTCCTGAGAAGTCCAATAGTGTTTTTAATGATCAAATCAAGCTGATTTGAGTTTTCCATGTCATCTGCATACAAATTCTTTCCTAGAACAGTATCCTCTGTTCCAGGAGCAGGTAAAAACATACAGTATTTTTGTTTAAGAATTCTAGTTATTTGTCTTAATTACATTTTATTCCCAAATTAACCAGAACTGGTCCTATGGCACTCAAGGGTTAATGAATACGGCGGCATAAAACATGCATGACGCCTTTTTAGTGTGTTTCTAAATCAGCACTTTCATTCAGTCCAACATTTAAGAGACAGCCTGTACCCAGAAAATACACATCACTGATTCCAATTCCCACTGTCTCTATAAAATATATAACTTTGGCCAGGATAAGGAGTAGTTTTTATTTTAATTTGAGAAATCTATATTTCATTCTCCTTGTGTGTTCCTACATTCTGGACTTCTTTAGGGAAAAAGTTTAATCTTTATAAAAGAGCTTAAACTTGGTGTTTGTGACTAAAGGGAGTAAAACAGGAGGCCTGGTGGATGAAAAGTGCTGAGTGAATGTTTAAGGACCCTGCTCTGCTCTGCTCTGCTCTGTTACTAAGGTGTTTTCTGTGAAATGTTGCTGCTCTCACTGATCATTCTTTCCCAGGAAAGGCTGAAATTTCATTTGTTCTGTTTCATTGTGCTTGAAGATTAGAGATATCTTCAAAACAGCTCAAGGGTTTTTGCTTTTGATCACTTCAAACGCATGCCTTTGTCAAAGGTTTTCAGAGTTTTTGTTTTGTTTTTAATAATTTAAGAAGAATCCACACAGGTAAATAAAATCTCAACACTCTTTAGATGCTTTAAAAGATGCTTTTTATTGTTATTTCTTTAAGCCTAGGTGATTTCAAATAGTTCTAGGTAAAATTTCTCTGAGATCACTTTTACAGATTAGAAAACTACATACAACAATAACCAAAAATGTTTATTGAGTACAGGTAGATTTTCCATATGATATCACGTATTGTATTTTTCAACTATAATAATCAGAAAGGTTATTTTTTGCCAATATTTGTAATTTAAGATTTATTTTTTTCAATTATGTGATTCTTTGGGAGATGTGTATCATTCTTTTTTAAATCCCATTCTTATTTTACATCATTCAGTTTCTTCCATCATTTACAACCTCACATCTTTAAAGTTAAGATCCAGCAAAAACAATAATTTTGTTTCAGTACACTTAAATTAGCACCCAAGTTTGAAACAACAAAGAAATATCTGTGCAAGGTTTCTAAATTGTTTTCTATCTCAAACTATGAGAAAATATTCATTATATGCTTTTGTATGACTCATATACTCCTAAATAATAGTTATCATACATGCAACTACTGTTGGAGGATGGAATGGGAATATTCTAGTAATAATCCTATGATCTGAAGAGGTCTTGAAAAGAATCAGTTAGTTCACTCCATAATGTGATAAAATCAGAGCTAATGACCTCAGGATAAAAAGCAATCTTTCCTTTTTATGATGGTTTCTATAAAGATTTCAAAGCCTCTCACAGAAGGACTTAAGCTTTCTGACATGAGTGACCATCTTTCTTATGTCATATACTCCTATGAACTTAACTCACAATTAAAGCCTGTTTTAGAAAATATGATGAACAGCTGTTCTCCCTTTCTTCTTGTGATCAACTTACATTTCCTAACATCTCCTAAATGTGACCCACTCTGGTTTAAGTGACTGACTGGGATTGCAGTTTCATTTTCTTTCTTTCTTTATTTTGGAACAAAATGAGGCCCAAGTATTCTTATCTTATTTTCAATACCTATAAAATATCATTCCCAACATACCCTTTTTCTGTGACACTTTTGTCTCTTTTCTGTCTTTCACCTGATTCATCATTTTCCTTTATTGATCCTGCTCTGTAAAATCTTTTATGGAATATAGTGTAAGTTTGAGAATAACTCTAACCCTAGTAGGCAGAGGTCAATGAGTGTTTATTAGTTTTGCATTTAACAAATGTTTTGAAATGACTCCTCTATACCAGCATTGCGCTAAAAGATATGGCAATGAACAAGAGACAAAGCCCCCGACTTCATGCAGTTTATTCTAGTGGGAGAAGTGGACATTTAAACCAATAAACGAATACCCATGCAATGGGTCAATGGATGAAAAGGTGGGCAGGAAAGAGTTAATGCAGCAGACCTGATGTTACTCACCTCTTTCCTATCTTCATCAGGGCTTGTTGTGTGGGTGCCCCTTGGCTGGCCCTGGGAGCTTAGCCTTTGGAGAATTACCTGTGTAAGCTAATTGTAAAGGACGTTTTCAATGTCTGTGGCACTGAACCGCACTGTACCAGCTTGCCTAGCTAGTCTGTGAAAACAGTATGATCTATGGGGGACAGCGGCTTTCCTTCTGGGTCTGGAGTTTCAGTAATCATGGCTGGCTGCCACTCCTATCAGGTGAGCAGCCCTCTGGGTAAGGCCTGGACTCAGACTCCAGCTGACTCCCTTGGGCAGAAACACCTCACATGTGTTGTTGTAGTTTGTTCCTAGAGGGATAGGTGTGTTTTGTGTGACCCTTGAGGGTGAGGGCTTTGGAAGTCTACATCTCCTCTCCTCGAGACTCCACCTGATTCATCATTTTCCCTTACTGATCCTGCTCTGTAAACTCTTTTATGTAATCAAGTATAACCTTGAGAATAACTACACCTGAGTCTTGTGAGTCTTTCTCAAATTACCAAATGAAAGCTTGTTTGTAGGGCCTTCCCCAAAACATAATGTCAGTGAAAAAAGCAGCAGGCTAAGGGGTTGAGAAATGAAGAAGGATTGTCAAGGAGGCTCTAAGAAGGGGGCATTCCCGCAGGGGCCTGAATGAAATGGGGGACAAAGTTAGGCAAGCATGTGGGAGAAGAATATCCCAGCTAGCTACAAGAGCAAGTGCAAAGCCCATGGAATAGTAGTGACATGCTTGGTGTTTCCAGTGTGGCTAGTGGAGAGATGTATGATTTAGGTGAGAGAGAGAGTGTGGGCACAGACCACGTGGGATATAAAACAATCAAAACTTACCCATCTTACTTCTCAATACTTAATTAAAAAGCCAAATGACATATTTAAAGGATTCTTGCTGAGAAAGGTAGGCCATATATTGGGGCAGAAACTTGTCTCACTAAATTAATCTGAAATGTCCCTCTATAAGGGTAATGTTAATGGGATCCTATAAATAAGAGAAAGTTTTCTCCTGGAGTTAAAAGAATAACATGCATATATTATAAGTAAGATGAACGGCCAGGGAGACAAAATAAAAAAATTATCTAAATATGAGACTACAGGCTTTGGAAAGAAGCAAAAGCAAATTAAATTTATTTGAAAATAATTTCAAGGATTCTAAATTGGCACCCTATTTGAGAACTTACTGAGTATTTGATTTCCTGAAATGGATACCACATAAAACCATCTTGGACAAGGGAGCAAACGTTTATTTTACAGCAAATGAGATTCAGTGTGTACCTATGATCAGGGGGCCCAGTGGTCCTATTACATGCCACACAATCCGGAAGCTCCCAGACTATTAGAGAAATAAAACAGACTTTTGAAATCTACCTGTGAAGTGTCAGCTTGGAGATGATGACATCATGCAAGCATGGGCAGCTATGCCTCAGGAAGTAGTATACAACCATGCAAGGAAGCTGGTCCTTCTTGGGTGGATTCTTATCTCCCGTAATGCCTGGAGTCATGATACTGAACGTGGGCCAAACTAGAACAAAATATAGCAACTGGTGATTTATAATGATCTGTTTAAAGTCTGAAAGTCCCCTGGAGGTACTCTTTAGTAGGCTGTTTATATTGTTTTTTTGAAAAATTACTGAATGGTGGTTTGCACAGTGAAGCATAAAAACTCCTTAGTAAACTCATGCCTTGGCTTCCCTGAGAACAAAGTACCTTGCATGTACCTTGGTAGTTCACAATCCAAAGAGGAAGTATATCTTGTGCAAAGGGCCCAGGGAGCTGTGCTTGAAAGTTTTTCAACCTTTCTGTATTTCTGCACTTCCTTTCTCGTGCTGTATCATATCCTTTACAATTATTAAAGCCTGTGTGAGTATACCTTGTGGCTTCTCAGCAATTATCTGACTGTGATTTCTGCACATTGTAAATTAACAACCATATTATAATATTTTGTCAACAACAACAAAAAAGAATGCATGACTGAGAACCAGGATGTGGAACTAAGTAGTTCCACAAGCTTCAGTAAATAGTAACTATTTCTTCATTCATTAGTTCAATAAATATTTATTGAGGACTCATTAAGAACAGACACTGTCATACAATGTCATGCAACAGAGATATTGTGGTGAGAAAAGTCATACTGCTTTGCACTCACAAAACACAATCTAATGAGGAAGCATATATTAAACAAATTATTTTAAAACTATTATAAGTACTATGGATATACTGTAGTTATTATTTACCATGCTCATCTGTATTACCAATAATCATTGAAAATAAATATTTAATCTTCCAGGCCACATACTTGCTATGTGCATGACATGTATTTGCATTATTTAATATATCCTGTATGTGAAATTCAAAACGCATGATATTCAGGCTTCAAAATTATTTCTGTAAATGAATAGTTCCACAGAATGTTTTTGAAAATTTAATAATGAAAATGCTAACAAACTTTTGAGTTTACCGACCCTTTTAAAGCTCACTTCAGAAAGAGAAAACATCATGGGTAATGATAGAAAAATGCAAATTTAACCAAGAAATAAAATATCTGTATATTAAGCAGGGCATTCCATATGCTCAAACAAGCAGCCTCTGAGCAGCTTTAATCTCATCTGTAAAGGAAGTTTATGACACTAATACCAATCAACTTTATTTTAATATGAGAAATTTTAAAAGAGAATGAAGGAGGTTATACTGACCTTTGGAACAATATGGTTTCTATTTTTTACTTAGGCTTTTCTGGTTTTATTTCTTGCTAAGTGACCTGGTGATACAAAGACAACAGAGCAATTTATTATTTTTATTATACAACATTTCATATTACATAGAGATATTGCCATTGAAAAAAATTGGCTTGTGCCTCCGATGCAATAACAAAATGACAGCTTTTATGATGAACTTCTTACTCACTAAGCTCCGGTGTCTGTTCTAGTCCTTGGGTTACTGGAAACTGAAAACTTCATTAGCAGTAGTCTGTGTGTATCAGATATTTCTGTTTCTGGCTTTATTCTAAATCTGCTTGTCAGTCATAATGTAAACAACTGATTGAGACAAATGATAGCCTGTCACATAATCGGGAACCATATAATAAGATAGCTGTAGCATTAGTTCAAAAAATCCAATTCAAATGGTTCAATTGTATGACTGTAAATTACAGTGGAAGTCCAAACTGCTTATAGCCATTCGAAGTTTCTGTCATATAACATTCAGCCTGCCATTGGCATTATTTTGACTTAAAAATGCAAGATCATTCCATGACACGACATTTGCTAGAATTGTGTATGAAGCAATTGAGAAATTACATGATAGGTTCAAGTAATTTGAAAATAAAATCCCTGGTTTAACTGAAACATAATAAATCTACCCCCTCATTACTGCATTTGAGATGTGGGCACATTGTTTTCTGACAGCACTGTGAAAGTGAAGGGACTATAATATGTTTCACAAGTGCAACAATTGAGACAGCAGAGATAATTAGGGAAGCTTACTAGGGATTTTAAATGTGATGATTTTAATGGCCTTTAGCCATCCCCAAAGTAATTAATGACAGAGAAAAAAACATTTGAATTTGACTGACTTACTATTCACAAGTGAACAGTAACTGACTTAAAAGATTATAGGTATTTCCATGCTTCTGTATGCAAAATGTTTTCAAAAAATAAATTACCTTAAGAAGATGCTTAAACATTACACACTTCTCTGAGACTGCTCCGACATCCACCTAATTGTAGTTACTGAAACACTTAACAAGTGCTTAAAAATGTTATTTGATTGAATTCCAATAGTACTTGCAGAGTTATTTCTAGTTTATATATTTTTATTTATTTAATATTATTTGTCTTCCCCTCATTTCATTTTCTGAAGTTCAATGATGATTATTGACTGATACATGCTATGCTTTTTATTATAATTACCACTTTAAGAGAAATTGTGTTTCTCCCCACAAAGTAATTATTTAAACTATACAATACTTAGACATTACTATTTTTCCCACCAAGGGTGAAGTTACATCTATCTGGACTGGGAAGTGTAAATAGAACTGCATGTCAAGACATTTGAGCATTCTAAGGCTTTAATATGAACATATTTTGAAGAAATAAAATGGAAACATTTCTTATTTGGAGTGGTTGATGAGATTAAGGAGGGGAATATATCACAATTTCTGGAATTAGTTTGATTAGTTGAACTAGTCATTATGGAAAAAAGAATACTTAAAGGTGTGTTCTGTTAAATTCAAACACACACAAATCCCTGTAGAAAACTCAAATATACCATTAAACTCAACTGAATTTATATTGAATTTTATGTTGTTTATATCTGCTGATTTTGGTGCTTTTAAGCTAGTAACATATATCATGATTTAATGTTATTCTTAATTGTATTTCACACTTTACATATTATTGATGCTCAATATTCCTTACCTATATTTTTCGTTCTGAAAACAATTGTGTATACTAGAATATATTTATTATAATAATTTAACAATTTTTCATTAAATTCAGACATTTGATAGATTTTTAATTGTTGAGATGAAGGATTTTTGTGTTTGTTTGTTTGTTTTTTTTTTTTTTTGAGGGAAATGTCACTGGCCCTCATATGTGGGACCAAACCAGGGCCACTGGCTTCCCAAGCCAGAACTTAACCACCGCACCACTCGGCCGGCCCGAGATGAAGGCTTTATAATGATCAAAATGTATTCAATATAATTTGCTCATCAATTGAAAATTCTATGTGTTAAAATGTTATCCCACACAACAAATCTATACACAGAGAGATTAATATAAGGTGAAAAGTAAGCAATTCCCAGCTATCACATTTAGTCTCTGGCCGACTTGGAACACATGATTTGTTTGCTATTTAAACATTTTAAATTGCTAGAAGAAGTTTCTAAACAAGATTAAATTTGTGCCATTCCAATTCACATTATTAGATAAATTTTACTTCATTAACTATTGAAAAGAACGTATATAAAGATTTTGCCCTCTCATGACCTAAATTACTTTGCATATACTTAATATTGATCCCTATATCTTTGACCTTTTTGAAGATGTAGAAATCATGAGAGGAGTACATTAGCAGTTCCAAACTATTATTTATTTATAGTACTTCCCATTTTTTTTCCAGTAAATATTTTCTTTCTAGCTCCATTAACAAAAATAACCATGTTAATAACTGATGCAACTGCTGCCTGTTTAGCAATTTTCCTACAAAACCCAGAATTTGATGGCTCTCATAAATAAAATTATTAGTAACCACTCCCATCTAGGGGAATAATAATAATAATAATAATCAAGCAAATAATTCAAGAATGTATGGCACATTCTCACAGGCAGATGTAATTCACCTCATATTTCAAAACGATGCACCATTAAACAATATAGATGAAAGGTTTAGGGAAGGACAGACTGTGGATGCTGAATACTATCGAGATTTGTCTGAGTCAGAACTTGAAGATTTCCGATTTTGCTTGGAAACTGCAAATTCTAGAACAAATACTAAAAAATTCCACTTTAAGTACAAAAAAAATAACATAAAAATCCCATTAAGAGATGAATCTGCCTTTATTTCTGTACTCCTTCATTGGTCTAAAAGAGTTAAAATGTTGAGTGTGGTAAAAAGTAACATTTAACATACTTAAAGACAAAATTTTGTCAAGTAATAAAATTACCATAGAATACATACATGCCCTTATGGGAAAAATACCAATAATTAAATCACTGATTTTTCAAGTCTACAGATAACAGTTAACATAGTGAGCCTAAGAAGAGTATCTTTAAATAGGCTGCTTGTAAGATGTACCCTTGGCTGGCATCTAGGACTTGGGAGTGCATTTAGGTCACTGATTCTCAAATTTGAACGTGAATGAGAACCAACTGGGTATGCTATTAAAATGTACATTATGATTCAGTAAGTCTGAGGTAGGGTTTGATATTTTGCATTTCTAACAACTTCCCAGGTGATGCTGACATTTTTTTTATTCAAAATCCACACTATGAATAACAAGAACCTAAGAAAACTAGTTCCACTTTCAGAATAGCAAGGAGAGGCTGTGTTGATAGAATTAACTAACCTTTCTTTGTTCCCATATACTTATTAATACACATGCTGGTGGATAATATTAGACCTCTACATATGGTTTATTTGTGATGTTAAAAAAGATAGTAAAGGGCCGGCTGAGTGGCTTATTGATTAAGAGCTGGTTTTGGGATGCCAGCGGCCCGGGTTCCGATCCCACATATGAGGGCCATTGACACTGCCCTCTACAGCTAACAACAGCTCCACCTGGATCTGGGCTGCGAGCCCCGGCGACATTGTAGGCTGCAGCCCCTGCTGCAGTGGGCTGCCATAGGCTACAGTGAGTGGCCGGCAGCCAGCGTGAGCTGCCAATAGCCGCGGTGAGCGACATCCAGAGGCCGGCAACCGATCTGCCTCACCCGGGAAAAGCGCAATGACGACACCAATATGGGTCAGTGAAGCGACGTCCTCCGCAACTAGACTGAAGAACAAAAAGACAGCAACTTATATGTTCCCCTCCCCTGATTCCCCAATGCTGTTCCCCTCCCCCAATTCCCCAATAAAACCTTTAAAAAGAAAAAGAAAGATAGTAAATATTACACAAGTAGATTAGAATTTTGCACACAATTATTGTCCAAATAAGGCAAACTTTAAAAATTTGTTTATTTTACATTTGTATTGAAACAGTATTGAATGTTATTGCTGAGCAATGAGATTTCAGTTTTGTCATAGTTTTTAAACTTTCTTTTTTCTTTTCTTTAGTTTGAATTTTCACAGCTTTATTTACAATGAATACACATTGAACTAGACATATTTAAATTTTGTACTTTGATAAATGTTAACATAAGTATACATCACTATAATCAGTACTACTACACCCCCAACATTTCTTCTTACTGTTGTATTTTGACTGCTTACTGTCCTTTAGCTTTCCATCCCCTATCCTCATTGACACTCATTTCCTAGAATTGAATATAAACTGAATTGTGTATTGGTACTCTTATTTTTGTCACATGTACTATTTTTTATCTACTTGCTTTCATTTAGTTAATTATTACTCATCCATGTTGTTGTATACGTCAATAGTTTATTATTCCTTTTTATTGTTGAGTAGTATTCCATTGTATGAACATATCACAATTTATCAATTATCTATTTGATGGACATTAAGGTTTTTTCCAGGTTTTAACTATTATAACAAGAGCTATGAATATATATATATATGTTTAATTCTATGTGAGGACATATGCTTTTACTTCTCTTGTGTAAATACTAGGAGAGGACTAGTAGGTATATGTTTAACATTTTAAGCTATTTCCAAGCTGTATATCACAGTGGTAGCAATGTTTATATTCCTACCAGTGGTGTATGAGAGTTCTAGTTACTCCACAACTGTTTCTACATTTGATGTGGTCAAAGTTTTAATTTTAGCTATTTTGGTGTGTGTACTGGTATCTTACAGTTTTGTTTTGTTTTGTTTTGTTTCATTTTGATTTCATAATAACAAATAATGTTAAAAATATCTTGTGTGAGCCAGCCAAGTGGCCCATTGTTTAAGATTTGGCTTGGCATGCCAGCTCTGAGCTGCAGGGCTCTGGTTTGGATCCCACATGTGAGGGCCAGTGACACTGCGCCCTCTACAGCCCTCTAAGATGGCGAACAACAGCTCCACCTGGAGCTGAGCTGCCGTGAGTTGCCAGGGGCAGCTTAGGCTGCAGTCCCTGCTGCAATGGGCTGCCGTGGGCTACAGTGAGTGGCCGGCAGCCAGCATGAGCTGCAGTAAGCCACTGTGAATGGCCGTCCAGTGAGCGACTGCCTCACCTAGGAAGAGCGCAATGATAATACCAATATGGGCCAGGGAAGAGACATCCTCCACTAGACCAAAGAACAAAAGGACAGCAACTTGCCTGTTACCCTTCCCTGATTCCCCAATGCTGTTGCCCTCCCCCAATTCCCCAAAACAGAAAAAAAGAATACCTTGTGCGTGTTTTTCATCTGTCTTAGCTTGCTATGGTATCATAACAAGACACCATGGACAGGGTGGCTTAAACAACAGAAATTTACTTCTGGAGGTTGGGAAGTCCAAGGTCAAGGTACCAGGTGATCAGTTTCCAATGAGAACACTTTTCTCAACTTGCAGACAATGCTTTCTGTCTATGTCCTCACATGGGAGGGAGAGACATGGTAAGCTCTCTGGTGTCTCCTCTTATAAGGACATTATCATTTCAGATAAATGTTTCATCCTTATGATCTCATTTAACCTTGATTATTCATTATTCCAAATACAGCCACAATGAGGATTAAGATTTCAAGATAATAATTTTATAGGGACACAATTCAGTTTATACCATCATCCATATAATTTCTTTGGTAACTATGTCCTTTGTTTAGATGTCCTTGCTTAATATCCACATATGTGTTTTGCAAATATTTTCTTCTAGACTGTGCTTGTTTTTTTATTCTTAGTTATTTCCACTGAGGAGCAAAAAGTTTAAATTGTGATTAACAATCTATTGAATTTTTCTTTTACAAATCCTGCTTCTGGTATATATTTAAGAATTTTTTTTTTCCAAACCCAAGTTGTTTAAGATTTGTTCACATATTTTCTTCTAGAAGTTTTAGAGCTTTTAACCCTATATTGAGGCCTATGATTCATTTTGACTCACTTCCTGTGTATGTCTGAATGAGGTAATTGTGGAAGTTTTGTTTTATTTTCAAAAGACTTCTCAATGTTCCAACATCATTTGAATGGATTAGCCTTCCGATTGAATCAATTTCACACTTTTGTCAAAAATCAATAGACATTTAAATATAGATCTATTTCTGGGCTCTATTCTATTCTGTTGATCTTTCATTTCATATGTGACCCATACAATATATATTACCATAACTTGATAAGTGTTGAGATAAGATATTTTAAGTCCTTTAACACTTTTTATCTTTTCAAATGTGTGCTAGCTAGCTGTAACTACCACATTTCCAAGTAAATTTTAAAATTTAGTTATTTTAGTAAGCACAGTGATTTTTATTGGAATTGCATTGAATCTATAGATCAATAGTGAGAGTACTAGTATCTTAACAATATTAAAAGTCTTTTGGACTTACGAGCATGGTGCATCTCTCCTTTTATGCTTTAATTTCTCTCTGCACTGTCTATACATTTCAGTGTACAAGTTTTGCACATGTTTTGTTACATTTATTTTTTGAATTTTATATTTTCTTGTATTTATAATTTTAAAATTTAATTTGAATGCTCATTGTTAAGCTATAGAAATATAATTGACTTTTGTATATTGATTTTAATACTGCAGTCTTGCCAAACTCGTAATTTTAGGAGCTAATACTCTGTCCGGCTAACTCTTTTCACTTTGGTCTCTTTGGACTCTTGGCTCCGGAATCTGCCAGGCTCTGCTTCATTTTCTCAGGGCCATGACCTAGAAAGTCTCTCTATGCAATAAGCTGAAGCAATCAAGCAATCAAAGGGGCTTAGCTTCTTTATGTTTTGTCCTTCATTTAATATCCAGTGCCTTACAATCTATTGTTTTATAAATTGTCTACTTTTTATTTGTTTCAGGCAGGAGAATAAACATGATCTCTGTGGGTCCACGTTGGTTAGAAGCACAAGTCTACAGCATTTATACTTAATAGGATTATTAATTAACATTTAAGCCTATCATCTTGCTCTTATTTTCCATTTGTCCAATTGGTTCTTTGTTCACCTTTTAATAAGTTTCTGTCTTCTTTTGGATTAAACAAATGCTTTTTCTGCAATTACATTTTATCACCTCTAATTATTTATTTATAACTCTTTCTTTTGTTGGTTAGTTTTTATAGTAGTGATCACAAACTTTTTCTATAAAGAGTCAGATAGTAAATATACTGTGGTTTTGCAGTTATATAGACTAGGTGACAGTTACTTAGCTATGCTGTGGTGTCATGAAAGCAGCTGCACATAATGAGTAAAAGTGGGCATAGCTGTATTTTGATCCAACTTTATTCATAAAATCAGGTAATAGACTGGATATGGCCTGTGGAACTAGGTTTGCTAACACCTGGATTATAGCATCATTTTCAATTTAACCACAGTCAATTTTCAAGTAATAGAATACCACTTCACATGTAGTATAACAATCTTAAAAAGTATATGTTCCCTTCTCCCCTCTCAGCATTTTGCCATACATTTTACTATTACATATACATTAGAAAGTCCAGCTTTTATATATATGTAAAAATTTTTCAGCATAATTTCTGAAAGATTTCTGCTGGATATATAATTCAAAATTGACAGATTTTATCTTTTGGTAATTTAAAGGTATATAGTACTGTATTTTCCTTACATTTCTTGTTTCTGACAAAAAAATCTATTGTAATTCTTATTTTTGTTACTCTTCACATACAATATCTTTATTAGTCTAGCTACTTTTGTGATTATCTATCATTATTTTTGGAGAATTTTATTGTGATGTGGCTTATTGTAGTTTTCTTAAGATTTCTTGTGCTTGGTTGAGGTTTACTGAGATTTTTGGATCTGTGGATGATATTGAGTTTTTGTCACATTTGAAAAATGTTCAATATTTATTTAGTTAGTTATTGGTCTTACAGCTCACTGGTGCTCTGTTTATTTTTTCCCCCAGATTTCTTATTTATGTGTATGTTTCATTTTGGATACTGTTTTTTTCTATGGCTTAAAAGTCACTAAATTTTCTTTTGTATTGTCTAGTCTGTCATTAATCCCACTCAGCGTAGTTCTCATCTTAGACCTTATGGTTTTCTTCTCTTGGAGTTAGAGTTGGTCATTTTAATATCTTCCTCTGCTCTAATTAAATTTCTTTTTCTTTTTTTTTCTAGTTTTCAATTACAGTTGATATTCAATATTATGTTAGTTTTCAGGTTATAATATATTATATTAGTTACTGCATAGTGTTTAGATATTTATATAACTTAAAAAGTGATTCCCCAGATAAGTCTTGCATCACTTGATATGATGTACAGTTATTATAATATTATTGACTATATTCCCTAAGCTGTACTTTTACATCCCTGTGTCTGTTTTGTAATTGCCAATTTACAATTCTTAATCCCCTCACCTTTTTCACCCAGTGTCCCAACCACCCTCTCATCTGGCTGCCATCAGTTTGTTCTCTGTGTCTGTGAGTTGGCTTCTATCTTACTTGTTCCTTTATTTTGTTTTTTAGATTCCACATATAAGTGAAATCATATGGCATTTGTCTTTCTCTGTCCAACCTATTTCAGTTAGCTCAATGTCCTCTAGGTCCATCCATGTTGTGGAAAATGGTAAGGCTTCATTCTATTTTATGGCCAAGTAATATTCCATTGTATATACGTACCACATCTTGTCTATCTATTCACCTTTTGATTGAAGCATTTAATCTATTTACATTTAAAGAAATTATGGATAGGTATGTAGTTATTTCCACTTTATTGTTTTCTGATTGTTTTTGTAGTTCCCTGTTCCTTTTTTATTCTCTTGCTCTCTTCTCTTGTTTGCTGATAACTTTCTGTGGTGTTGTGTTTGGATTCTTTTACTCTTTATTTCTAGTACATCTCTTGTAGATTTTTGTTTGTGGTTACCGTGTGCTTCATATATATGAAGCTACATTTATAGCAGTCTATTTTAATTTAATGGTTGTTTAAGTCCTACATTCTAAAATCACTACTGTATTACTCGCCCCCTCCATGTTTATGTTTTTGTCATTATTTTTTACTTTTTTTGTGTATATACCTTAATTTAATGTTGTAATTACATGTGATCTATTTTTGCCTTTTGACCTTTGTATTAGCTTTAGTGTTGATTGATCCACCACCCTTATTATGTGTTTGTCTTTGTCAGTAAGAATATTTTTTCTTTGCAATATTTTCTTGTTCATATTTTTTCATTTATTTTTTCTTAAAGAAGTCCCTTTAACATTTCTTGTAATACTGGTTTGGTGGTGATGAACTTCTTAGCTACTTCTTGTCTGGGAAACTATTATTCCTTTGAATTTTTTTTTAATAACTTTCTGTTATTTTAGCACACTGTTAATGTAGCATCTTTCTTTTTTTTATTTATTTTTCTTATTAGTTTCAGGTGTACAAAGCAACATAATGGTTAGACATTTAAACCCCTCATAAACTGATAACCCACCCCCCAATCTACTATCCCTCTGACATCTTATATAGCTGTTATAATACCATCGACTATCTTCCCTATGCTGTACTCCACATCCTGTGACTATATATACCTATATATTTAGTTATAGTTGATATTCAATATTTTTCTACCTTCTGCTCTTCAGGTGTATAGCACATTGGTCAGGAATCTACACAGTCTATGACGTGATCCCCTGGATAAGTCCAGTGCCCATCTGGCACCTTACATGTCCTTAGTTTAAAGGCTTTTCAGTTCACCTTGATTTTAGGCAATTCTCAATAATGGTTGTTTTGTAGATTAGTTGTAATTTTGATGTGGTTGTGAGAAAAGGTAAACACAGCATTTAGCTACTTGCTATGTTGGTTGTTGAGCTCTCCTTTGATTTTAAATGCTAACCTTGAGTAGAGTAATCTTGGTTGCAGGTCCTTGCTTTTCATCTCAATATTTCATGCCAATCCCTTCTGGCTTGCAAAGTTTGTTGAGAAATCAGTTGACAGTCTTATGGGAACTCCCTGATAGGTGACTAACTGCTTTTCTCTTGCTGGTATTAAGATTCTCTTTCTTTAAGCTTTGGAATTTTAATTTTGATGTGTCTTGGTGTGGGCCTTTTTGGGTTCATCTTGTTTGGGATTCTGGGCTTGTATGTCTGTTTCCTTTGCTTGATTAGGGAAGTTTTCAGTCATTATTTCTTCAAATAGGTTTTCAATTCTTTGCTTTCGCTCTTCTCCTTCTATTAGCCCTGTGATGTGAATGTTGTTACACTTGATGTTGTCCCAGAGGCTCCTTAAACTATCCTGTTGTTATTATTATTATTATTATTATTATTATTATTATTTTCTTTTCACTGTTCCAATTGAGTATATTCAGTTGCTTTGTCTTCCAAATTGCTGTTTTGATCCTCTGTTTCATCTAATTTGCTCTTGATATTTTCTAGTGTATTCTTCACTTCAGTTACTGTATTCTTCATTTCTGACTGGTTCTTTTTTATGGTTTATGCCCTTTTTAATGTTTATTATCACTTTTGTTGAAGTTCTCCTGAGTTCATCTATTCTTTCCCTAACACCATTTGTTTTGAACTCTGTATTTAGTAGATTGGTTGCCTCCATTTTGCTTAGTTCTTTTTCTGGAGTTTTGTCTTATTCTTTCATTTGGGACATGTTTCTTTGTCTCCTCATTTTGATGTCTCTCTGTGTTGGTTTCTATGTATTAGATAGATTTGCTACATCTTGGCAGGGTGGGTTATGTAGTAGGTGTCCCAAGGGGGCCAGTGGTGCAGTCTGCCTGGTCACCTGAGCCAGGTGCTCCAGGAGTGTCCCTTGTGTGGGTTGTGTGTGCTCTCCTCTTATACTTGAGTTTTGACTGCTGTTGGCATGTCAGTGGGTCAGGTTTGATTGGCTGTGAAAACTGGCCACAACCACAGCGAACAAGCTACTGTGCAGAGATGGACCTCACAGAGTGGGATTCACCCCAGTGGGAATCTGGTGCCTGCTGAGACCGCCTTTTGGATGTGCCATTTGTGGTGCTAATCTGGTGGTGCTCTATTGTGTTCTGAAGGCAGCCACCTGGCTTGTTGGTTCTGGGGCCTCTTAGGAGGGGCTCTGGTTGATGTCAAATTCAGCCACCTGCCTATGTTCTGCCTGGCCACCTGATAGGAGCTACAAACTAATCTGCAGTTATTAGCTGCCTGTGTTGGGCTTGGAGGTACCTGGGAATGGTTATGCTATAAACCAAGGCTGGCTGCCATTAGTGCCAGGCTTGAGCCACTTAACAAGGTACATAAAGCCTGCTGAGGCCAACACTGCTTGTTTGGGGTTTGTGGTCTTTGAGACATTTTAGGAAAGTCTGCAGCATGGGCCTAGGCTCCAGCTTGTGTTGATTAGCCTCTGACAGAAGTTTGGGCTGGTGGCGTCTTGGAGAATAACCAGAGTGGGGCAAGAGCAGTGTTAGTTTGGTTAATGGAGACTCAGACCAGGGGCCCACCTGTCCCTGGATGCCAGGTAGGGAGAGCACGCAATAAAGGAACAATGGCTCCTGCCAGCACTTCTGCCTCCACCGTTTGGCTCTGTGTGTGTGTGTGTGTGTGTGTGTGTGTGTGTGTGTGATTGTGTGTAGGCACTTTAGTTTCAGAGAGAGCTGTCCCTCTAGCCTTATGCCCTGAGACCAGACAATTCGGTTCTTCCCTGTATGTCCCTTGTGCTTTTCAAGCTATTGGCCCTTCAATGGAGCTTAGGGCAAGCGTTAGTGAGTGAGTAAGTCTGTGCTTGGGCTCTTTTAAAGGACTCCTGGCTCTCTAGCAGCCCTCATTCTCACCCAGATTGAGTCCCAGCTGATTTTCACAGCCAGATGATACCTTTCTTCCTGGTTCTGATGCTCTAGTCTGGGGAGCCTGATGTGGGGCTGAGACCCCTCAATCCTCAGGGGTGTACATCCACAGCCGAGATAGCCCTCCTGTTTCTTAACCACTACATGTAGTTGTGGGAACAGCACATTTCATGTCTATGCCCCTCCTACCAATTTCAATGTATCTTCTTCTTTATATATCTACTCTACCTAAATTTTTGGACATATGTAATATAGTCATAATAGCTGTTTTAATATCCTTCTCTGTTATCATGTCTGTTCTGGATTGCTTTTGATGGATTGATTTCTCTCCTCTTTTTTAGTCATGGTTCCCTAGTCCTTATATGTTTGGTAATTTTACTTTGTGTCATAGGCACATCTTAAGATGACCCTCAAAGATCCCTGCCTCCTATATTCACTTCATGTATAATCTCTTCCGCTGTCCTGAGTGTGTGCTGGCTTAATGACTTACTTTTGACAAACCAAAGGTGATAGACTATCACTTCTTTGATGAAGTTACAAGTGATTCTAACATCTGTCTTGCTAGTAGACTTTTTCTATTGCCTTCTTTGCCTGCATTTTTTGAAGAAGGAAGCTGCAATGTTATAGCCACCTCTGTGGAAAGAAACTGAGTCCACCAGTTCAACAGTTGCCTACAAAGTATTGTACTGAATCCTGCCAATAAACATGAACGTGGAGGTGTAGTTGAGCCTGAAAGTAACTGGAGCCTAGCAGACACTGTCTTAGCCTGTGAGAGAACCTGAAGTAGAGTCCCAAATTAAACCATGCCCAGGTTACTAATGCACAAGAACTGTTTTTAGCACTGAATATGTCATGCAGTTTGTTATGTAATAATAGATAATTAATAGTTTTCATGGTGGACATTGTGAAAATTACCCTTTGTTATGTTGTATTCCTATGAATATTCTTGAGCTTTGTTTCTGAGATGCTGTTAACTTTCTTAGAAAAAGCTTGATCCTTATGGGTCTTGCTTTTAAGATTTGTTCGGTGGGACTAGGGCAGTCCTTTGTCTGGAACTACATAGTCCCCAGTACTGAGTCAAGATCCTTTTTCAGCATTCTACCAAATGAGTTGTGAGATTTTTCAACCTGGCAGGTGACAATAAGCAATTAATCCAAGCAATTTGTGACCACCTTTTGGGTAGTTCTTTCTTCAGCCTCAGGGATTCTCCTCACGTGTATGAGTATATCCGTACTTAGCTAAATACTTTAGGGTAACTCTCAAATATTAGATAAATGCTACATTTACAATATACATTTAGTACACAGACTTTGAGTCATGCTTTATGGAATCTCCCAAAGGTCCCCAGAAGGGACTTACTAATTAGCATATCAAATATCACCTTTGTATCCTTTCCTCTCTTAGTTCCCCTTCAACTGCTAGCATTTCCTGATGTTGCCTCCCAAACAAACAATTTGCACTCAAATTACATCCAACCTAAGGCAAACCCTTATTATGTTATTAGTTTTTTTATCCCCAGAAATGATCACTATTTTACTCAATCATTCTATGTCTAAATTTGTCACACGCAAAATATTTTATTTGTTCACCATTCCTTTACACATCAAAGGCCTTTCTTCTATGATAGCTTTCCTTCCCCACTTTCCCATACAGTACATTCCTTATATGTTTTAATCAATTCTGTTTATAATTAGCTTTTGCAGTTTTCTAGACTGTATTCCTATGAATACATTTTTCTTGATTATACAACTTTTAGTTAATAGTTAAGTTCTCTTAGCCTTTGAAGCCCTTACTCTTTGGTATCCAACTTTGCTGTTAGTAAGTTAGTGGTTAGTCTAATTGTTATTCCTTTGTATGTTGTCTGTCTTCTCTTTCTGGCAACTTCTATCTATCTTTGGTTACTTTTAGTTTCACAATAATATCTTTAAGTGAGAATTTCTCTCTTTCTTCCTTCTTTATTTTTTTAAAAAATTCCTGCTTGGAAAATATTGGGCTTCCTGAATCTGAGAATAGATATCTCTTGCCAATTCTGGAACATCTTTTGAGTCATCTTTTGGATATTGCCTCTTCCTATACTTCTCTTTTGTCTTTCTGAAATGTCAGTAATAAAAATATAAACTGTCACTCTTTCATATCTCCCAAACCCTCTTTCATATTATCTATATCTTTGTCTCTCTGTGATGGATTCTGGAACATTTCTTCATATATCTGTATCTATCTTTCCTTTAATCCATCCTTTGTGTTTTTAGTTTTCATAATTAAATAGCACATATTTCGTAGTGTTATTTTGATAATTTTTAAATATGCATTTTTAATTTTATAGTTACTTGTTTTTATATTATATTTTCAATATTTCACTTTATTTCTTTAATCACATTAAATATTTACTTTTACAAAATCATTCCATTTTGAATCATTTTTACAAAATCATTCCATTTTGAATTATATCCATTGACTTCTGATGTCGGTATCTTGCCTCTTCATATTGATATCCAACACTCCTTAAAGATTTATAAGAGAAAATTCTTTGAGACTTCTTTTAAAGTATACTTCTCTAGAGAGTGTTTCAGTGTGCCTCTGCTGGGTGCCTGGAGTGCCATCAACCTGAAACCACTTTCAGCAATATACTCAGCCTGGAGATTTGGGGATTACATTTGTAGGATGATTGCAGTCCCAAAACTACATGAGAGGTAGCCTGTGGTTATGAATTCAAGAGAAGATAAATTCTACACAAAGCAACAAAACTAAGTCAGGCAAGTAGCCACAGAATCTTCTTTTGGGGCTCCTATTTTGTTGTTATTCACCTTTTCACTGAACATGTGGTCCTTCATGTTTCAGACTTTCTGTATGGTTTATAAACCTTCCATTTCCACACCTCTTGCCTTGAATGATAAATTAAAATTAAATACTGGGTTATTGCTCATCAAATTTTACTTCTATTTGCATGACCCCTAAAGGAATTTTGATAAGGTGCAAAACTATGGTATCTGAAACATTTTTAACCCAAATTTTAAATGGTTATGAAACACCCAGTCTCCTGTGCTTTACTGTTAAAATTTCAGAATGAAACTGGTACTTCATTCTTTTAAATGTATTCCATAAAATATAAGTTCATTAATACCCATCATTATTCATTTGAAAGTATATTGCAATGTTATATTTAAACATTCATAAATATTACATTGTTTTGTATACTAAGGTTTTCTCATGTGTAGCCCCAACTGTTGTGCAAAGGTTCTGCAATCTATGGTGTGAGTCAGCAATACCTTTGATTTGGGGCAAGCTGACAAGACCAGAGTCAGCAAGAGGGGAGGCAAGAGCTCCTATCTTCCCATTGTCCCACTGGGAGGACAGGGTATTCTGCTAGACATTCAGAATGGATTATATTCCCATGGATGGACATTCTCTCCCATTTTTCTACTTTAGGAAAAATGTGAAAGCAGCTTAGCAGTGAGGAGTCACATGAATAGCTTGCACACCTGCAAGTTTGGGTTTAAATGACAGCATTTTACAAAAAAAATATCTGGAATACCAGCTTTTCATCACCCATAGAATTCTTGAGGCCAATGGGAAATTGTAGACCCCTTTAAGGGATGGCAAAGCACCAGTCCTATTGGAAATTCATTTCTGACATAACCTCTCCTTTTGAGAAAAGAAAGAATCCCACTTAGCTCATGATTCAAGCAATTCTGTGTGAAAACCTTGAATCATTTTCAGTCAAGCCTGTGCCTTCTTTTGCCAATTCATAGTTACATGGCATTTTCTATACAGAAATTCATCCTGTTATACTATATGTTATTCATGCACTTTTTAGTGGCTCTTTCTATTATACTTCTCTTCAAGTAAATTATATTTATAAATTGAAATTAATGTTTCAATTTATAAAGCTTTAAATGTTAAAAAACTTCCTTTGCATTAAATTACTATATAATTATTAACAGTACATAATTGATTAAGACATAACAAATACAATTGTACTGGAAATTTATTACTTAATGAGAATGGATAGGTCTCTTAAAATTAATTCATGTACTCATAGATGAGTATGATGTATTGCTAGAATAAAGCAAGATTCAATGGAAAGTAACAACAAGTGGAAAGACTATAAGGGCCACCAATAAATTCAGGGCTTACAAAACATGAATTAATAATTGTTGCTAAGTACATTATTTACAGTGGAACCCTCAACATATTCCAACTAGATTAATATAAAACAAATAAGTACATGAATGCAAAAGTGAGCCAATAGTTGAGTAGTGATGGTGAGCAAACTTTCATCCTAATTAAAAAAAAAAATGCATAAGAATTTTTCCATAGCCAATAATCTATTGCCAAAATTTAAATTTCACAAAGATTCCTCTTATAAGTTCTCAATAAATGTTTAAGCTAACTTATCTCTGATATGTTTTTAGTATCAAAGATATAACTTTGGTATCTCAGGAAAAAATGGAATTATTTTAATTTCCTCTCATTATTTGAAATAATGGAAAAGAACTAGCTGAAACAATTCTTTGATTACAAAGACTGGTAAGACAAGATTATTTTGGATTGTTCTTTTTGGATATTTGTTTTGTTTTGGATTTTTTTTTTTTAATCTTATCCTTTTTTTCTTCCCTTCTTCCTTTTCCTTTTCTTCTTATCTTTTTAAAACTCCTCAGAAGTTTTGTTCACATACCTGAAAAAATGTAATGCAATTACATGGGTTAAAATTTTGACGTTTTAATTTAATTTTATTTTTGGTAATGGGAGAATTATATAAGACAGAACAAGAGGGAAAACTTGAAATGACTGGGGACTTTGACAACAGAAAATTCTCAAGCAGATGAATTTTAAAACAATATACAGATGGAAGTTAATGTTGAAAAAGATTTGCTTAAAGCTGCTGTTTGTGCCCACACCCCCTGGAAAGCTTCAGTGTAATTTGGAAGCATAAAATGCAGTTTGAAGACTTCTGCTCCGAGCCACCAGGATCACATGGATAAAAGGCAATAGTGAACTTCAAACTTCATTTAATGATATGTGTTTGTACTTTCTTGTCACTTTTTGGTCTCTAAGGATTTTCCTTATTTTCCTGCTATGTCAACATGTTGCTATTCGTTAAAGTTAACAAAAATATGAGTATATAATTTTTTGAGGTTTTTATTTAACTGAAAGTTTGGGGATTTTTTGAGGGGGGAGAATGGCTAGTGTGTCAATATACATGAAACAGAATGCATTTCCATTTTATTGAAAAAAGAAGTTAAATATATAAGTTATTTTTTAGTTTTTTTATATTATTATTTATTTAAGTTTTCCTAAAATCCTTAGATTAATTACCCATTCAGATATATCTAATATTCATAAGAAAAAGAATGTGGTTACTTAACTAGTCATTCAGTAAGTTATTACTCTATGTCTGGCACTTGTTTAGTTGATAAAATTAAAGTTTTAAATGGGAGACAAAATAGTGATACATAGTAAGAATCTGCAGGCAAATGGCTTATTAGGATAATGGAAATTTATTTTTCAAGGTCACCTGTCCATTGGATCTTCCTTGATTTTTCTTCTAATGATAACGTGAGCCTAATGTTTTCATACAGTCCCTCAAATAGGAGGTGGATAGTGTAAGGTATTTTCAGGACTGTTGATGTAACATCTGGCTATAAAACAACAATGACATATTAGAATTAGTTTTCAATCATGTGATCTTGTCAGATTCTAGGGACCCAGAAAGCTATTTTAAAATACCATGCATATGCATACGTATCTTGTGTAGCTACCACACTTCTGATAAGGTTTTCTATCTCAAGCTAATCGAATGAAGTACTTAAAAATCACAAAATGTGAAGGTTCTTCTACTTATTAATCTATAAGTACCTGGCATGCTTCAGGGGGTATCAGAAATAGGTTTGGCATGACAACCATGATTCATATGGTTAGGTTTTAAGAGATCAGGAAACTTCAGGAGAGAATGGTGAGCTCAGAGTATTTCTTAGAGACCAGCTGACAAAGGCCTTTATGACACTGAGTTTTTATTTTGTTTGTTTAGTTTTGTTTTTTGATTTTTTTTTTTAGTTTCTCTCTAGGGGAGGGGAACAGTGTTGGGGAATTGGGGAGGGGGACCAGCCAAGTTGTTGTTCTTCAATCTTATTGTGGAGGGCGTCGGTCGCCATCTGGCTGCCTGTAGGCAGCTCGTAGCCTCTAAGCTCAAGGTGCTGTGTTACAATCTTAGCTGCGGGAGTCAAACTAGCAGCTTTGTTGTTAAGAGTGCATGCTCTATCCTCTAAGCCATCTGGGTGGCAGCTCAGCTCAAGGTGCTGAGTTCAGTCTTAGTTGCAGGCTCGTGTAGCCCACCATCAAACTGGCAGTCTTGTTGGGAGCGTATGTTCTCACCAACTGAGCCATCCTGCCACCTGTTGGCAGCTCAGGAGCAGCTCAGCTTGGATGCAGAGTCACTGGCCCATGTGGAAATCAAACTGGCGGCCCTGTTGCTCACAGCTGACGCTCTTAAACTAATTCTTAGCCAACTGAGCCACTTGGCTGGTCCTAAACTGAGTTTTTGAGAATGGTTTTGTGGGGGAATTGTATTTAGTGGGATTTGGGACCATTCACCTCCTTCTGACATATATGATGGGGAGAAAATTAACCCAATTGTTAGGGTCTCCCTAAGCTCTAAGGGCTGTCAAGAATGTCTATAGAGAATTGAAAATCCAAGGGTATTGGTGCCCTTCACATATAAGGTAGAAATTGAATCAATTAGAAGGTTTTAAATGTGACAGGGACTATGTATGGCTGAGAAAATTTTGCCCTCTTATTGAGCCAGTTTTCCTTGTGGGATTCTGTATCAAGGAAGAGCCTGTTTTAGTGTAGTGTGTTAATTTGTTTTATTAGAATAACACTGTTTTAAAATATTTGTGCTAAATTTCCCCTCACAGAATTCCCTACTTCAGAATTTGCAATATAGAGAGGTTGGGTTTGTTAAAATCGAACACAAACAGAGACTAGAGCTGAAAATTCTCTTAGCAGACAAAACCAATTTAGTCATACAAGCAAAGCTTAATCTAGTTTACTTTGCAAGACAAGCAAAGCTAACTCGACTTGGATCACTTCTTGTTTTTGCCTCTGAAAATTGTGAGACTTAAATTGGTCTCCCAAATTAGTATGTGGTAACCAATAACCAATTCCCTTTCATTTAAGAAAATGCTAATATTGTAAGCAATCACTTCGAAGAATAAACAGCCAGTGCCTCCTCACTACATAAGCTGCTTTGTAACAATATACTTCTCAGGCTCATTTCACATTTTGGTTTAAGTGTTCCTGGCTTGCAAACTGCCTTTTTGATATATTAACAATAAATTTTACTAATTACTACTTCAGAGATTCATTGTATTTACTTCTTTTTTTTGTCTTCTGAATTTTTGACAGGCTAAAATTAGTGTTCATTGGGATCAGAGTTTATTTGTATAAGGACTTGTGAAATAATCGAATATATATTGGGTTGTTGGAAAAGTCATGACACATTTTTGCAACGAAAAACATAGAAAAATATGTCATGACTTTTCTGACAGCCTTATGTATATGAACTGCCCCCAGTGCCTGACACAGAGTTCCAAAAACCCTTGTACTTTCCTAAGTGATAAGAGCAGTAAAAGTGCCTGTTATTCTAATATTTATTCTTAAATGATAAGATCATCAGGAACATCTTTTGTTTTATTGAGGACACCCTGGGTAGTTTCTTGGATGGCTCCTGGATGGGAGCTGGTAACCGGAAAGACCAAGCTGTGATTAGAAGCTCGGAATTTTCAGGCTCAACCACCCATCCTCCAAAGGGGGGAGAGGAACTGGCCATGGAGTTAACAATGATGATACCTACATGAGGAAGCCTCCATAAAATCCCAGTAGCGTGGGGTTTGGAGGGTTTCAGATTGGTGAACACACCCACACCAGGAAGGTGACACGCCCCAACTCCATAAGGATAGAATCACCTCTGCTCAAGACCCTCCCAGCCCATGCCCTGTTTTTCACTTTGTCTGGCTGTTCATTTATATTCTTTACCATATCCTTTAATAAACTGGTAAACACAAGTAAGTGTTTCACTATGTTCTGCAGCCACTCTAGCAAATTAATAAAACCCAAGAAAGGGGTCACTGGAACCTCCAATCTACAGCCAGTTAATCAGAAATATAGGTAATATCCTGCACTTGTGGCTGGACTGGCATCTGAAGTGGGGAGGTGAGGAGAAGGTGGGAGAACAGTCTTGTGGGAATAAGCCTTTAGCCCGTGGGATCTGAAACTATCTTCAGGTAGATAGTGTCAGAATTGATGAGACAAGTAAAGAGTTAACAGGAGCGGGCTGTGAGCTGGCAGAATGGGACCTGCAAGGAGTTAACAGGGGCAAGTTTGTGAGCTGGCAGAAGCGAGCTTAAACATTAACCTCTTGGCTCTGACTGCCCTGGCCAGCACTGCACCTGCAGGCTGACAAGCACCTTACATTCATCATAGGTGGGAACAGAACAGTTCCCAATCACAACGGCAACCCCCAGCAAATTAAAGTCCCACCCAGGAGAACACAATTGCAACAGCAGCCCCCTTGCAAGTTGACAAGCACCCTACATCCTGCATGAAAAAAAACATAAAACCCCAGCACTCCCTCTCATAGGGGCAGCTGTCCCTATCGGGCTCTCCCTGGAAAAACTTCCCTTTGCCAGAACTGTTTCTCTTTGATTTTCAGTAAACCTTTGCATACTCTTATAGAGTCTTGTAAATTCTTTTTATGTTGTGCCCAAGACCAGAGGTTAATTCTACACCAAGATATTTTGGTGCTGAAACCCTTCTCTGCGAGTTTAACTCTACCTCCTTCTGTCCTCACCAGGCTCTCCAGAGCTTCTCCTGGACCCCCTCTATAGAGGGTTGGAGATTAACGCCTCCAGGCCAGGACTACTCTCCGATGGAAGCGAAAGTCCGACCTCTCTGTTGGTTGGGGAATCCCATCGCCATACCTGGTGTGAGGCTCCTTTCTATTTCTCAGGGGACAGGCGAGTCACCTTGGCCGCACGCTTAGTGGGCATGGGATGGACAAAGAAGTGTCTCTAGAGCACCCACCACATTGACAGGATAACCTGGTGGCGGTCCCGGACTCCAGGACCTGGTCCCGAGGTGCAAGTCAAAGCCCCGCTTATCGGATAGGCACACAAGTCAAAGACACACAGCCTCCCTCCCCGCTGTCCACTCTCTATAGTTCTTTCGGTGAGTCGCTCCCCATTCTTTTGCTTCTCTGGATCTCCATCACCACCTCCACTGGTCAACGGGCCTTTGGTCGGTAAGGGATAAGCCTTGAGACCTCCGTGGGGCACCAGGAATTCCATGGCCAGGTCCAAAGCCGTTGCTTGACCTTAGCTGTGGAGGGGACTCCCTCACAACTAACAGTAATTTATTTTCTCCCCTTCTCTGGAGTACGCAGTAATGAGCACGCTAATTCTGTAACTCCTGGGTCAGAGACATTCTGAGGATCTTGGGGGACGCCCCTCGATCTCCTAGTCCAGCTATCACGAGATCACCATCCCTAGCACCATGGGTGGCTTGTCCTCTGTTCCTTTCGACCCCCCTCTTGTCTGTCTTCTCAAAAATTGGACCAAATTCGATGTCTCCTCTCTCAACGAGGACAGCATGATTTTCTTTTGCAATACTGCCTGGCCTCAATATAAACTAGACAGTCAATTGGTCTGGCCAAGTAACGGCACTCTGAACTATAACACCATCATGCAACTAGATCTTTCTGTAGGTGCCTTCACAAATGGTCCGAGGTTCCATATGTCCAAGCCTTTACGGCCCTGAGCCACAACCTAGACCTGCGGAAACAATGCTTAAGGTCTCTTGCAAAAAATCCCTTCAGATCTTTTAGATGGCCCTCTTTTATCCCAGGTCCCTCCTAGACCTCCTCAAAACCCACTTTCTACCCCTCCTACCTCTCTTTCCTCAAACCCCTCTACCCCTTCCACCTCTTCTTCAGCCCCTCTTCCCTATTCTACCCTAGCTCCCAGTCCTGCGGGCACCACACTGTAGTGGAGCTCGTTTTAAGGCAGGCTCCCTGCTACCTCTCCAGGAGGTTGCAAATGGAGAGGCCGGTACAATTAGGGCTCCTGTCCCTTTCCCCATGGCAGCTCTAGCTCAAAATTAGGAACCTACTTTAAAGACCCTTATAAGCTCATTAAAGAATTTCAGGGCATCACTATGGCCTTTGATCTTACTTGGCAAGACATTCACATCACTTTAGCCACCTGCTGCTCCTTAGAAGAAAAGAACAGAATCTGGGCTCTTGCCCAAAGATACGCAGATGAGCTAGCTGCTGGAACCCAGGACAATACAGGGTTGGGTCCGAGGCTATTCCCAATCATGATCCTGATTGGAATTATCAAGCTGGCCAACAGGGTCGAAATAGATGAGATCATATGGTCAGCTGTGGTACTAAGGACATAAAAAAAGGCATTATTAAACCAGTGAACTATGAGAAACTGAGGGAAATTACCCAAGGACTGGATGAAAACCTGGCCCTCTTTCAATCCTGCTTGGCTAAAGCCCTCTGAAAATATACAGACCTAGATCCTTCTAGCCCCGAGGGCATCACTATCCTTGCCATGCATTTTATGGGCAATCAGCTCCAGGTATCAGAAGGAAGCTTCATAAATTGGAGCTGGATCCCCAGACTCCACTTCCAGTCCTCCTAGATACAGCCCTAAGGTCTTTAACAACAGGGATAAGGCAGAAAGGGAGTCTAGGATATGGAGGGATAAAGAAAAATATCAGAGAATGTCTCAATTAATGGCTGCTGCCCTTGCCAGCGCCCTGCCTTCACAGCCTTATCTGGCTTCGGGCCCACAAGGAGGGAGGCCACCAAAGATGGGCCCAAACACCTGCTACAACTGGAGTAAGGCTTGTCCTCACCTTGCCAAGAGGGCAACCCCTGGCCCATGTCCCCTTTACAAAAAGGAAGGACATTAGAAAAAGGACTGTCCCATCTCCCTTTGGGGAGGGAGGCCATCCCGACTCCTAAAAGGCTAAACAGATGGCTCCTCCAATTAGCTGCCAATATCTGTCATCATTGACTACGAGCCAGATGACTGCCACCTCGACTGATGGGCCCCAGGATTTGTCCAGGCTCTCCGCCTCAGCATCACAGAGGCCGAGCCCAGGGTAACGCTTGGCGTGGCAAAAGAATGTTATCTTTCTTCTTGATATGGGAGCCACATTCTCTCCTCTAATTCATCACCCTGCCCTACACTTCCCTCCAGCCTCCTCCTAACAGGTATCGAAGGCAATCCCACCACCTGCAGATGGACTCTGCCTTTACCTGCTGCTTTGGGTTACTTGCTTTTACACATAGCTTTCTGATTATTCTTCAGTGTCCTATATCCCTTTTAGGGTGAGATATTATGCAGAAGCTACAAGCTTCCCTCCAGATCTCTCCTAATCCTACTCTAATAGCTGCTTTGTAGCCTATTTTCCCTTCTCAAGCATTTAACCCTGACATGTCTGCAATTCCTCCCTGGATCAGAAAACAGGTCAGCCCCATTTTCTGGGATCAGGAAACTCCCGGCAAAACATCTCATCTAACTCCAGTACAGGTTAGGCTGAAGGAACCCACCTATTTTCCCTGTAAGCCTCAACACCCCAATAACAGGGAGGCTCTTCTTGGCCTTCAGCCAACTATCAACAAGTTCCTCAAGCATGGGCTTTTAATTCCCTGCAATTCTCCCTGCAATATACCTATTTTACAGGTCAAAGCGTCATCTGGGCAGTACCAGTTAGTTCAAGACTTACAAGTTATTAATGAGGCTGTAATTCCAATTCATTCTTTAGTCCCTAACCCTTATGCCTTACTGGGAATGATTCCCCCAGGGACTGAATGGTTCAGTGTTCTGGACTTAAAGGATGCCTTCTTTTGTGTTCCGCTAAACCCTCAATCTCAATTTTATTTGCTTTCGCCCGGATGGACCCCCACACTCAGGTCCGCAGCCAATATACTTGGACTGTCCACCACAGGCTTCCAAGACAGTCTTCGCCTTTTTGGCCAGGCTCTAACTGGAGACTTGAGGGACCTTTCCCTCCCTGGGGCTACATATTCCTTCCAATATGTTGATGACCTCCTTATTTGTAGTCCAAAGGAAGTTCAGATCAGCATACAGTAACAACTTTAAATTTTATAGCAGAACTGGACCGAATATCAGCCCCAAAGGCTCAGACTTCCCAGCAGCAAGTAATTTACTTAGGATGTACCTTTCACCTGGGCGACAATGGATTAGCATGGAGAGGAGGGAACTCATCACCTCTCTGGAGCTCCCAACCACCAAGAGGCAGCTGCGAACTCTCTGAGGCCTGGCTGGCTACTGTCGCATTCCTTAGTTCAGAGTTATAGCTAAGCCCCTTTATGAGGGGAGCCTTCAGGCTCCAGAGCTAGAGCCCTTAGACTGGAATGCAGAGCTCAGGCAATCTTCGATGCCCTTCAGAAGGCTCTACCTGAAGCTCCTGCCTTAGCTCTCCCAGATCTGTCCCAGCCCTTCTCACTGTGTATCTCTGAGAGGAGGAGAATCGCTTTAGGACTCCTTGTCCAGAACCCAGGCTCAGGTTCCAGGCCTGCTGCTTATCTCTCTAAGACCCTGGGCCCCGTAGCAAAAGGCTGGCCCTTCTGCCTCAGAGTACTTGTGGCTTTAGACTTACTGTTAAAAGTGGCTCAAAAGTTCACCTTCAATCTACCTCTGTTTTGACCCCACATCAGGCCATAGAGGTCCTCAACTCCAAGGCACCACACAGGCTATCAGACAACAGGCTTGCCCAATACCTAACCTTGTTTTTAGACTCCTGAGACCTAACCATTAAGCCCTGTAATACCGTAAGCTCCTCTATTTTACTGCCAGGTCCCTCCTCCCAGACCCAACACAAGTGCCTAGAACTTCTAAACTTTTCCCACCCTGCTCGCAAGGATTTAAAGGATGCTCCCTTTCTGGACCCTGATGAAACCTGGTTCTCAGATGGGAGTTGCTTTATGTCCCAAGGACAAAGAAGGGCAAGATATGCTGTTGTCTTTTCCATCACACTAACAGAGATGGGGTCTCTCCCCACCCATGCTTCAGCTCAAAAGGCCGAATTAATAGCATTAACCAGAGCCTTGCTCCAAGGACCTAATAGTCATCATTTATACTGACTCAAAATATGCCCATCATGTCCTATGTCCTCATGCAGCCATCTGGTATAGGAAAGGGGCTTTCTAACCTCTCAGAATAGCCCCATAAAGCACAAAGAAGAGATTTTCCAGTTACTTGAGGCAATCCAGGCCCTTGCTCAAGTTGCTGTAAGCCGCTGTCGGGGCCACCAGTCAGGTACAGATGAAATATCTCAAAGAAGAATTTTGCTGACCGTATGGCTAAGTCAGCTGCTCTTTGCACAGAAGGCAAAATATAATATCAAACCAGAAACCTGGACACTCTTCTTGACCTCCCTGAGCCTTGTTCCTTTGAGTTTCCCTACAGGCTCTTTCTCTTTTGACCTGTAAACTTTACTTCTCAACCTGCCTACCCTCCTAAGGAAAGACAAAAGGCAACAAGGAAAGGGTACATACCTAAACCTCAGGGGTGGTTCATGGATCCCCAAGGAAAATCCTCATCCCCAGAGCCTCTCAGTGGAAGCTTCTCTACAATTTACATCATTCTACTCATCTAGGCACTAAGGCCCTACTGTAAATTGTTAGGCACCATTTTATAGGACACAATATCCTCTCAGACCTCCAAAACATTTCTAAGACATGCCCACTTGCCTCAAGGTTAATCCTGAGGGGCACCTTAGACCACCTCGGCTTTTAGAGCCAGTTCAAAGGAGAGGACAACCCCCAGGGAAGACTGGAAGATAGACTTTACCAATATGCCCCCCTGTAAAGGGTATTGTTGTCTCCTAGTTTTTATTGACACCTTTACTGGATGGGTAGAGGCCTTTCAGCTAAGACTGGAAAGGCCTCAGAGGTCACCCAAGCCCTATTTGGTTTGGCTTGCCCTACTCCCTACAAAGTGACAACGGGCCTGCTTTTGTCTCTCAGATTACTCAGCAAGTCTGTGAAGCCCTTCAGATGACTTATCACCTACACCTTGCCTGGCACCTTCAGTCCTTGGGGAAAGTGGAGAGAGCTAACAGGCTTCTCAGGAAACATCACGCTAAGCTCACCCAAGAACCCAATCAGCCTGGACACAGCTTTTACCCCTTGCTCTTCTTAGGCTCAGGATCAGGCCCCACTTGAACATTCACTTGAGCCTCTTTGAACTCCTTTATGGGAGGCCTTTCTTATCAAAAGACTACTAGACCCTGGATTTAACACTTCAGCCACATATGTTTCCTCCTTAGGTCACATTCTCAAAGAAATCCATCTATATGCTAACACCCATGTCCCAGCCATAAACTCTTCCCTAGCGGATCAGAACATCCCAAAGTTAACCATGGAGATTGGGTCTTTCTTAAAATACTTCCCCAACAGTTTAAACCTCTTCACCCTGTCTGGACAGGTCCTTTTCAGTTTCTCCTAACAACACCCATGACCGTCAAACTCCTTGGACACTCATCCTGGATACACCTGTCTTGAATAAACTTGCTCCAGAGCCAGGCTCCAACCAGGAAATGGCAGTACCTGAGAACACCCCGGACATCTATTCCTGTGAACCAATAGAAGGACTCAAGCTCCTCTTTAAAAAACAATCAGAGAAGTCAGGATTGATTTGATGTTTTTAAAAAAAACTTTCTTCTGGTTTCTAGTCCTCTCTTGGCTCCTTGTTATAGTCCTTGATCAGTGCATGAGAGCTTGCCTCTTCCCTCCCTGCTGGAACTATTCTTCTCGCTGTTAAGATGACCTTATTTTGGGTTCTGATACTTCTACCCTCCCTAACAGCTGAGCAAAGGTTACTTGTACCAAGGGAGAACATTCTTACTATACCTCACAAAGCACTCCAGATTTTTAAAAGGGCCAACTCAACCTATAGTCATGATTGTTGGATTTGTATAAATTTCCTCTCACCCCGAGGGGGGGGAATTATCCTGCCTTCCCAAGGGAATGGGTCTCGATTGAAGCTTGTCTCAGCTTACATTTTACTTGGAATCCCTCTCTCAAGAGTCTGTTTGCTCCAGCCAACCAGCTCTTTGCCCAGGTCCCACAGAGTTTCCCTGCCTCTCTCCAAACTAAGGAGAAGCCATTCTAGGACCCCTCTATATACAGATAGTATTAGGAGACTCCCTACCTCTCTGTATCACTAGAAAGGCCTCTACCTATTCTCATATCCCGGTTGGCAACACCCAAAACTACAATACAACCTTCACGCTCCAGTTCCCTTTCACCTACTCTTCTTACCCACATCCAGCCTTTAGGACTCCACCATGATTTCCTAAATCTGGAAACTGTACTGCCAGTCCATTTACCTCTTCAGCCTCCCAGTTCTGTGACGGCAGACGCAAGGGACCCTGTCCCCAAAACTTTTAGTTCCATCCTATGGACTACTCGAGAAGTTGCCAATATTCTAGCTCACACTACACAAAACCATAGGGGTTAATTATTGATCAAACTCACCCTATATTATTATGGGAGTGAGATACACATAATAACAACACCCCATGCTTAGGCCCCCCTGGGGCCGCTCTATTAGCCTCCGAATATCACACCACTGCATCCATAGCAACCTTCACTAGCCCAACCTCTGAGCTCTTTTTTCATTTCTCTATACATACATGATTCCACTCCCCAGGAACCTTCTTCATCTGTGGGCCATTTGCTTGCTGATGCTTGCCTGCCAATTGGACAGGAACATGCACTATTGGCTTTGTAAAGCCAGATATTCACCTAGCTAAGGGGGTTCAGCCTCTACCCATCCCCATAATGGCCCCTATATTTGAGGCTTCCTGGGTCAGGTGAGCATTCCAGCTGATTCCCCTCCTTGCATAGTTGGGAATTACTGCAGGGACAGCAACAGAAGCCACTAGACTTGTCACTGCCTCCAAAGCCTATCACGAGTTTTCAGATGAAATCACTAAAGGCTTGAAATGATTAGCCACCATCCTAAATGACTTACAAGACTAGATCAATTCCCTAGCAGTGGTAGTGCTACAGAACCACTGAAGATTAGATGTGCTCACAGCAGCCCAAGTTGGTATCTGCCTGTATTATTATATAAAACAAGAGGAATGTTGTTTCTGGGTAAATAAAACTGGGGTAGTTCAAGAAAACAGAAAAACTGAGAGATCAAGGCCTAGACTTAGGGAAAGGTGGCCCAAAGATGAACGGCCTGAGTTGGCACTTGGTCTTGGGCTTCCTGGCTTCTGCCTCCCGCGGGCCCACTTGTTTCTTTTCTCCTCACACTGATCTTTGTCCCCTGCATCCTTAATGTACTAACAAAGTTTATTTCATCTCGCTTGCAGGCATTTAAACACCAACTCCTCCTTCACAACCAGATTATGCTCCTGCAAGACGTCCAGTCCATCCCCACAAGTAACCCTGAACTTACAACGATCAGCCCCGTAGACCAGAGCTCCAGCTCTAAGCCTGGAGACCCCAGCTCGGTCCGCTTCCTAGATGACACTGCCCGGATTTTCCGGGGTCCAATTGTTCTGCTATCCCTTAATAGGGACAATCTCTTAATAGGGACAGCTTTACACCCCTATGCAGCTCTGAAGCAGTTACCGAAGACTGACCCTTGTCCCAAATTCCAAAGGTTTTTCATTGACAATCAGAGACGGGGAAACGATGAGACAAGTAAAGAGTTAACAGGAGTGGGCTTGTGAGCTGACAGAATGGGATAGGCAAGGAGTTAACAGGAGTGAGTTTGTGAGCTGGCAGAAGCGAGCTTAAACATTAACCATTTGGCTCTGACTCCTGTGGCTAGCACAGCACCTGCAGGCTGACAAGCACCTTACATCCATCATCGGTGGGAACAAAATAGTTCCCAATCGCAATGGAAATCCCCTACAAACTAACAATCACCCATTGTTGTAGATGGGAACAGAACTTTTCCCAATCGCAACAGCAACCCCCTGTAAGCTGACAGCCATCATAGATGGGAACAGGACAGTTCCCAGGAGAAGACAATTGTAATGGCAGCTCCCCTGCAAGCTGACAAGTATGCCACATCCTGCTTTGAAAAATATAAAACCCCAGCACTCCTTCTCATTGTGGCAGCTGTCCCTATTGGGCTCTGCCCTGGCAAAACTTTCCTTTGACAGGACTGTCTCTCTTTGACTTTCAATAAATCTTTGCTCACTCTTGCAGAGTCTTTTACATTCTGCAAACAACCAGGGGTTAATTCTACACCAAAGCAAGAATTAAGTTACACTGTAGGGCACCCAGTTGATGTCACAGAGAATTACGTGGTGTGTCGGGGGGAAGCTCCTTATTGGTGACCAGAAGTGAGGTGTTATGTGTCCATAGTAAAGGAGACACGCGGAGAGAAAGAGTAAGGAAGAACTGGGTGTTCCCTACTCAGGTGGAAAGCTGAGTTTTTCTATATTACAGGACGACGCATGGCAAAAAAGAAAGCCATTTATTTTTCAAACTCTAGTTGGTGTCCACCAGACAAAGGCCATCAGAGCCACACCTGTGGTCAGAATTAGGTTTATGACTTCTTACAGTGAGGATGGCTGCATACCACATGAAACCTGGGGAGTGTAAACACGAGGAATTTTTTTTTTAATTTTTTTTTTTTTAATTTTTTAAGAAGGGACTTGTAGGGATCAGGTTTGTGTTAGTTGTTTTGGGAGAGGGTTACATAAAATGCAATTTTCCTGTGGTTTGGGTCATGTTAGAAAGAGAGAGAAATTTTATGAGTTTTTTTCATATATATATATATTTATTATTATTATTAATTTTAATCTTGGAGGTGGAAGGAACAGCATGAGGCTATAAAAAGCATTTTGTGAGAGGTGTCTCTCCTGTGAGCAAAGTGAAAAACATGATTGGTTATCTTTGTGGTTCAAACTATGTTCTTGTTTTTTGTCTATGCTTAAACATGCTTATGTTTATGCAGTGCTTTTATTTTTTAAATTGCTCCATCATGGTCAGAAAGTGATCTTTGATGATGGTATATACTGAAATTGTTGATATTCAATTGAACAAAAATCATATGATGGTGGAAAGAGATGTATAATACAAAAGGTGTTAGAGAAGTCATTACTACTGATCTCAATGAATAATTCTCCATGAAAAAAAATACAACTGTGTTATGAAATGGATGTCATTATTGTCCCCATTTTATAGATAGGGAGTTGTAAGTTGTGCACTTAGTCACACAGCTTTAAGTGGTGTGGTAGAACCAACCTCACTCAAGAGTCTGTGCACTTAGCTTATAAGCCACACATGATGTCCCATTTCCCCCAGGATCTAGGCATCCTTATGATCCACCAAGTTTCAAAGGAATAGACATTATGGAAATGGCTTTATTGAAATAAAACATAATATAAGAACCATTACAATTCAAGGGGGTTATAGCTGATCTGAGGACTGAACTACAGGAAAATATAATTTCCACCAAGCAGGAAAGCTAAAGAGAGATAAATTATTCAGAAAATCTGGGAAAATCCATGGATTTCATCTTGCCGGTACTTACTTTCATTCAAAAACTAAAATAACCCTTAAATGATGTAAGCTTCATGGTGTCACAGATTAACTGAAATTTCCAGTTCTGATATGACCCTACATTAGGTGAATAAAGTCACGAAAAGTTGTCTATTTCTGTTTGCGCCTTGAGAGTGGAGGAGAATGTGATCTATTTATGCTTAATCTGCTGCTGGTACCTCTCTGATTCTGATAAAATGATATACCCTTATGTAGATAAATCAAAAAGTAACTAATGTTTTAAGGATTGTGTGTTGGCAGGGAAATAGGGCATGGCGTATTCTCTTTTCTCAACTGTAATCCATCTGATAAGAATCAGAAGCCAATAGCCATTCTTGAAAAAATGAAGTAGGTTGATTAAAATGGTTTTCTAGGAATAGTTATGTGGAAATAAATTGCAGGCTGCATTGAATACTTAGAGAAAATAAGTCAGGAAAAAATAAGGAATTTGCTATCATGGGGCATGCACATTGATTAAGAGTAGGCGGTGAGAATGGAAAGGTACTGCAAATGAAATGCAATAGAATTAAGCATGAATTCACACTAGCAAAGAAAAATGAGAAAGAAAATCTTGAAAGTAAAGTCCAAACAATTAAGTGTTATAGAATTTTCACAGTAAAGGAGCTGAAGAAGGAAAAGAAAGAGCTAGTAAAAGAGATAGGGGAAATCACAATTCAACTATTTACGTACCCCTTAATAAATTATAGAAATATTTAATGAGTTCCTACTTCATACCAGGAATACCGCTAGGTGCCGGGGCTATGGCAGTGATTGAAAAGATAAAAGACAAATTTCTTACATTTATGGTGCTTATATCATGGTTGAAGGAAGATAATAGATAATCATAAATAAGTTAGGTGGTGAAAAGTACAAAGAAGTCAAAGGGATAGTGATGAAAACAAGATACTATAAATAAGTGTCTCAGAAACTAAGAGAGCTTCTTAAACACTCTGATTTATTTCAAATAATTTGGTTTAAAGCTCTGAAAGAAATTGGAATAGGTTTAAAATTTAGAAAAACCAGGGCCGGCCAAGTGGCGCATTGGTTAAGTGCTGGTTTTGGGATGCCAGCGGCCCCGGTTCGGATCCCACATGAGGGCCAGTGACACTGCCCTCTACAGCTAACAACAGCTCCACCTGGAGCTGGGCTGTGCGAGCCCCGGTGATGTTGTGGGCTGCAGCCCCTGCTGCAGTGGGCTGCCATAGGCTACAGTGAGTGGCCCGCAGCCAGCGTGAGCGGCTGGCAGCCAAGCATGAGCTGCCAATAGCCGCGGTGAGCGACATCCAGAGGCCAGCGACCGATCTGCCTCATCCGGGAAAAGTGCAATGACGATACCAACAGTGAAGCAACGTCCTCCGCAACTAAACTGAAGAACAAAAAGACAGCAACTTGTCTGTTCCCCTTCCCCGATTCCCCAACGCTGTTCCCTTCCGCCAATTCCCCAATAAAATCTTCAAAAAAAATTTAGAAAAACCAAAGACAATTAAGCATTGTAATTTTTTAATTACATGGTATTAATTACATTGAATTAACATGGGAAATAAAAGTCCTAACAATGGTACTGCTTCAGGGTACAAAAGTTCCCCTCCATTATATCTGATACTCGGGGCCTCTAATCCCAATATTATGTCTCGGCAATTTGTGTTTTCTCTATTTCATGTGGTATAGTGTCCTCAATCATCTCCTCTTAGCTTGGTTCCGCAGGTTTTTTTTCTTTTTTTTTGTTTTTTTTAGTTTTTCTTTAGCTGAGTCATCCTACTACTTAATGGCAGTTCAGCTCCAGCTGGGCATCGAACTGCAGTTGCTCAGAGCTCAGCTCACACTCTTGAGCGAGCTCTTAACCAATTGAGCCACTCGGCCGGCCCTGGTTCCACAGAGTTTTGATTTGTACTGAATACAAGTCTGTGATTCTGACAGTCTTCATTTCTTTTTATGTCTCAGCTGCCATGCATGTGCCAAATCTGGGTATAAGTTAGGATCCTGCCCAAGTTTTGCCAGTTACGTATTTGTAACCTTGGACATATCACACAAACACTTTGAATCTACTTTATCATGCACAAAGTGGGTCTAACAACTATTGAAAGAATCAAATGAGAGCCTATGTAGAAAGGGGGTTTGTAGATGTAAAATTCAGTGAAATTTAATGGGTTATTGTTTTTTCACTATATTATCTTGCAGTGGCATGTCAGCCCTTAACACTAATTCAATTGAGTAAGATTCATTCACTATATCCTCAGAGTCCTTTCTTTTAAATTTTTCAATATTGCAGATTAATGGAGATACAGTGATACATAGAAAGCACCATAACTTATATTAACACTCCTCTTTAATAACTTTGAAAAGAAATATTCTACGACCTTTAACAGAAATTTTGGAGCTCCTATCCTCTCCTATCAAACTAGTTCTGCCTCATGGAAATTCAGACTCTATTTACAGCCTGGGCCACTCTCGTTGCATCTATGATTTTCAAATGCTGTTCAACTGTAAGTGGCTGACTCTGCAGTCTTATTATTTGTGCCAGTTTTCAGTATCTCTTTCACATTTTTTCCACCAACAGCATATGGCTCTGCATGGTCTATTCAGTAAATACTCATAATTATTTTACTGAGCTTTGGTGATGGTGAAAGTGTGTGTTATTGGAGATAAATTCTGCAATCTGCAAAGAAAACAAAGATGAGTTTTTGCTTGGATATTTTTACTCATTTGGAGGAGGAGGAGAATGCTGTGCTCCATACCAAAGCCAACACTGCTTTGGGGAGAGGTCTGCCGAGTGGGTCACATGCTTTGCCTCCTCTTTGTGCTTCATGACGGATTAGCATGCCTTCCACCATCACTTCTGTTGTATGGGTGTAATTACTTTCCATCAAAGGTTATAAGGATAAGATAATGCATGCAAAGGAGTATTCTTACCATAAGCAAAAACTAAACTAAGACTTCATGTAAATATTGCATGATACAAAATCAAATTATTTTAATATCCCTTCATTAAGTATTAAAAGTTGCTTTGTTTCTTATGTTCCAAAACAATAAGCATTTAGTCAGATAAAGGCAATAACTGAAGTGATATCAGCAACCAATTAAGGGGTTTTTGTTTGTTTATTTTTACTTTTCCTTTGCTGACCATTACCCCAGAAACAGAGAAAAGCATGGAACCTCTCCTTTCTAAGTTTTACAGTGGAACTAAATAGTAACCAGTAGTTCCCAGGGAGCTAGAATTACTGCTGTCAGAAAACCACATGCCCAATTTCCAGTATTTCATATTTCTGAACACAAGTGAATATGAAAAGTGACCCAAATTAATTTGTGCATCAAAGCTGGAAATGCACTGAGATTTTCTTTTCTGTGAGAAAACGATTCTTTATAAGAAAAAGGATGAATTGGCTTTAATGTGGATTTACTACTGCCATCGCTGTCCCAGGTAAATCCTCACATTTTTCTTTTGAACCAAAGAGAAACCATAAAGTCACAGAAGAAGTGAGTGAGCCCTTTTATACAAGCTTAAGGTCTGATTCAGTGGAAACATAGCCACAAATTCTACGAACAAGGACATAAAGGTCTGTGTACACTGGATCTGCAGGTTCATAAGTAGCTAATAAAAAGCAAAAGGGAAAGAAAGGAAGAAAGAAGTATGCCTCCTCTTTTGAAAAACATTCTTTGGATTCGAGCAAAGTCGTTACAAAACATGGAAAGTACCTTCGAGCACAATGTGACAATGCTTGGGTTAGTTTATAAAAATGGCTGCAACCTCATTTTGTTCCTGAAACTTCCAGAAAGCAGTACAACTTTTACCTTATTTTAATACTCACCAGCCACCCAGCTAGATGATGTCAGTTAATCCCAGTTAAAATATGCAGAATTTAGTACTTTGAAGGAGAATATTCTGAGCTAAACAATATTTTTTATATAAAGAGCCCATTATAATTATCTTTTTATAAAGGCTCTAAGTATCACAACAAATCATTTTTCTTAGCAAGCTCATTTATATAGCCCTTTCTTTTCCTTTGGAATCTCTTTTAGTAGGTCAAATGACAGAAAATGGGGGTGTTTCTGGGGGAGTATGAAGGCTATGCTGAAGAAGAAAAGGATGGAGGGAACATGGCCTCATTGCCGTTTACTGGGATCTTGGTCATTATCCTTCACTTGTGATTCTGCTGGAGGCATTCCAGCTGTTTCTAGGCACACTGGCCTGACTTCTAATGGACCGGGGAGGTCCTGCCCAAATGAATTAGTGATGGTTGTGGGCCATAGTGATGCCACTGACATGTTCCCCTTCTGGATTTTGTCCTTTGTATTTTTTTTTAAGTTTTTTTATTTTTTTTTATTTTTGCGGGGGAAGGGGAACAGTGTTGGGGAATTGGGCAAAGAGAACAGCCAAATTGTTGTCCTTCAATCTTAGTTGTGAGGGGTACAGCTAGCTAAGCTCCAAGTCCAGGCACCACGCAGCTGCCCAGTGGCAGCTCGTGGCTGCTCGGCTCAACGTGCCATCCATTGTTTTTGACTTTAGAATGATCAGTCCTCAGAGAGCTATTATCTGCACTGACAAATGAAACTCGGTGAGCTCTGCAGTGCCCAAGGGAGGCACTATCAGTTCACTCTTAAGCATTGACGGCCTCTTTTAGATTAGGGGATTTGGTTGCTTCCTAGAAGAACTCGCAGACAATTTTAAATTTTTTTGTTTGTTTCTATGTTTGTTTGTATACATGCAGGAGAGGAAAGCTTCCTTCATCTCCAAGATACCATACACTAGGAGATATTTCCTTGGTTCTTAGGGACTTCATTTAGAAATATTTTCTATGACAGAAGAAGGGCCAAAGCATGAATATTCTGTTAAAAGACCAAAGTGAATACATTCTATGTGAGCAGAAATATCTCGTGATATATGAGGTAATGTTTGTTCTCTTTCATTTTTCACTTATTCATCATTACCCAAATTCTTTTGAAATTGATGTATATCAATTTGTAAAAAGACGCAAATGGAGGGGAACATGTTTTAAGATAGGTTCCTCAGAAACAGATTTTGAGATGGATATTCAAATAAAAGTGAAATATTAGAAAGTGTTCTTAAGAGAAAAAAAACTGTAGGAAAGAGGGGAATTGGGGGTTGGAAAAGAATGAGGTCAGATAAGACTATAATATCAAGCAAAGTCTATAAAATATAGACTTGTCTATTCCACATGAATTCAAACTACTTCTGATTCTTTTTCCTAATGAATATTAAAGAGAACATTCATTTGTAGAACAATTTACATACCAAGTGCCATAGGTCCTGCTGATCTGTTTTTAGCAAAGATACTAAATCTAATACAGCAATGTGGGTAAATGGCCATAGAACCCTTAGGGGAAGATTGGAAGAATCACCACCGTATACAGTAGCCACTGTTATGGGGTCCTTTCTAATGTACATTCATTTTTTTTTTTTAAATATATGGGCTCTGTTTCCTGGCTCTGCTGACATAACCTGTGTTTGTATTTCAGTAATTCAGTGTTCCTGTTCCCTAGAAGTTTAATGTTGTCACCTTAGTGTTTACTATTCTGGAATCTTATTATACTCATTATAACTAAAGAGCCCAGTTTCATAAGTGCAACATTTATCATTATCCCTAATCTAATCTGTAGAGGACAGCTCATACTGAGCTTCTTTATAATACCAACGTCTCTGCCATCAAAGTAATCCTATAACCTTAGAGAAGGTAGTGTCTTCTGAGCCCTATTAGAGAAAAAAGACAACTAGGGGAGGTGGTTGAGGTTATTGGGTCTTTCCTAATTGATCCATCTAGAATAACCACACCTATTAAGCTATCCTTATAGCCCTTCCATAACACTCTGCCCAGGACATTTCTGGTAAAATTGTTTCCCTTAATATGAACCATTACTTTTACTAAGCTTTGAAGAGTCAATCTCATTATAGTCAATTATAATTAGATCAATAATCTTAAGGGTAGGTTTGGTGGTTAGAGTAACAGAACTGCAGGGCCGGCCAAGTGGCTCAATTGGTTAAGAGCTCGCTAAAGAGTGCGAGCTGAGCTCTGAGCAATGGCAGTTCGATGCCAGCCCGAGCTCAGTTGCCATTGAGCTGCCAACAGGTGGCAGGATGGCTCAGGTAAAAAAAAAAATAAAAAAATACTAGAATAACAGAACTGCAAAAATGCCAAAATTTAAAGCCTCATAAGTCTCCTATGCTAGAGTCACAGACTGGGCGGGGGGCCGGGGAAGGGAGGCTTGGGACTCTGAGGCTTGGGATAGAGACATCTGAATGGACTCCCTAAAGAGCCCTGGACTCCTTGGTCTGCTAGAATTACTTGCTATAAAATAGCAAGGATAGGTAAGTTTTAGGACCATGCAGAAGATTCAGTCATGGTAGATGCCTTGAAAACTGATAACTTCCTTCCTCAAGATCTGAAATCCACTTCTCCTGGCTACTAAACTAATAACAAAGTCAAGTTGCAGCATGACCAGTTGGGAAAGATAGGCCTTTTAAAGGGATAAAGGAATTAGGGACTGAAAGAACTACAGGACTATACTAATATGTGACAGAAAAAAATGCAAAAAGCAAGTCTGAGGATGGATGTTTCTCACTGAGGAACAGGGAAATGGGACCAGGTGGGACAGGGGTCCAGCAGAGCCGCAGTATGGAGCAAAGTCTGGTTAAAGTTAACGGGCTTATTTGAGAGAAGAGCTGTGGAAACAGTGCAGATCCCATCTCCAAATTGTCTCCTCAGATGGAAAAGGTATGAATTATTTATATGCCTGTGTCCCATAGGTATTGGTTAAAAGTCGCCCCTGTTAATTAAAAGGAATATGTAAATTTCCAGGCAAAGTTGCTCTGTGAGCAAAGGTAAAGTGGTTTCTAGCAGCCTGATAAAAAATATTGATGTTGGCTTTTAAAATGAAAGCCCTATTGTGCAGTGTGCGTCAAATGATCTAGGAATTCAAGGATATATCTGCAGAGCAATGACAGTATCAGCTTCAAACTCCTTTTTATTATGCTCCACGTTTCATGTAGAAAATTACTCCTACAGTCAGAGTGAGGTGAATTTACATTACATGTGTTACCTTAGACTCAAAGGGTCCGCTTGCCTGCACACATCCAAGCCAAAAGAAAACCCGGGCAGGAGTTGCAGCAAAGAAACTAAAGGTTTATTTAGGAGTTGACACCAAGCACAGAGACACAGGTGAGCTAGTGCTGTCAAAAACTTGGCTCCCCATGGCCTCTAGTGGCTAGGTTAGATAAGTGAAAGGTCATTAATCATGGTTGCTATGGGAGCTGGGGCTGGGGGGCTCTCCTGATAGTTTGAGGCAAAGGCAGGAAACAATTGAATGTGGTTTCAGGTCCCAAGTCAGTCATGGCATTGTTCCCTCTGGTTTCCAGGGAATGCGGTACGTGGGGCTGTTCTGCTCTCATGAGTCCCGAGCTGAAAGGTAACTGAGGCCAAGGTATTAGCTTTGTTGTATTAAATAAACCCTTGCCCATTGTTTGAGGTTTAGTTATTATACCGTAGTCATGGTTGATAAACCTGAAGGTTCATTCTTAAGTGAATTTGGTGTTGGACAGAACCCAGTGTCCTAAGGGCTTAATGATTAAAAGGACAGTACAGCACAGTGAGTTATAGTTCTATCAGGGTAAACAAAGCTGGCTTGGATTAAAGCAGACTGCATGCTAGAAAAAATGAAGTTCAGGTGTGGTTACACAAGTTGCAAGGGATGATCATAGGAATAATAAATATACTGTCAATTGGTTCCATAGGTGACAGTTTCAACCCACTTTCAGTGGAATGTGTGCTTTTCTGTTTGTTCAGATGGATTTGTGTTAAGATTAAGCCATTCATGATTTACAAGTAAAAGTATAGGCGATTAGTGCAAAGAGCTGGGTCTTGGTTTGCAAACTGCTACTGTGGAATAGGTTGTTTTTGTTTTTCATTGTGAAGGCTTAATACAATTAAGGCCTGATTCATTCTATGCAATAACCCGTTTAGGAAATAGCTTTCTGAGAAAACTAGATGAGGGATGAGGGTAGGCAAAGCTAAGGTTAGGTTTCTTCAGGAGAAAAAGGGTAACCTAAGTAATCAAATTGGAAGAAACGAGGGCCTAGAGAATAGGCAGTATTCCTTGTTAAATATTGAACAAAAGAAATATTTAGTAGAAAATTAAAATATTCTTTCAACAAGATATAAAAATTTTTGTAGGTTTCCTAAAATTTATACCCAGTCACTAGTCTTTTAGGAGACAACATGATAAGCATGCATTTTCTAAAATTACATTATAGAGCCATTTATTTTAGATATAAAATGAATTTAAACTGCATAATAGAGGAAATGAAGAAAATTATGAATGAAATAAGGAGTATTGCCATGGGAACGTTATGTACCTCATCACTTCTGGTCCAAAGAGATTGAAGTGACACATGGAATCGACCAGCATATCTCACAAAAAGTCCAACTGGCTCCCCATGCTGAGCATATTTGCTACAACTAACCCACAGATGTACATATAATAAAAATAAATGGTTGTTGTGGCAAGCCACTGAGATTTGGATGGTTTGTTATTCCAATAGCAGATTAATTCAATGGACTAGTCCCTTAGGGCCGGCGGAGTGGTGTGGTGGTTGAGAGCTGCCTTGGGAAGCCAGCGGCCCCGGTTCGGATCCCACATATGAGGGCCAGTGACACTGCCCTCAATAAAAATAAAAATAAAAATAAAAATAAAAGTTAAAAAAAGACTAGTCCCTTAAATATGAATATTCTACTTGTTTTATATTTACTACATATTTTGATACTACAAAAATATATCAAATCTTCCCAGAAATAGCTTTATTAATCTCCAGGGCAGATCAGTTAGTCAGCAAAAATGAAGTTTGAATGGAAATAAAAAATTGTGTTTCAGTTCTACCTTTTAAGAACCCTAATTATTGCTGACCTTGAACATCATTCCAAATCTCCGAGCCTCAAATGAAATGCTGAAGAAGATGATCTCTGAAACACCTCTATTAGGTAGGTGCAAAAGTAATTGCGGTTTTGTGCCGTGGATTTTAAATCATTATAACTAGGCTCAATCACATCTTTATCAATCAAAAATGGGAACCATTACAATCAACACATTTTTGACAACGAGAAATGTTTCTTTATTTCTGTAGCATAAAAATCCATGCTTTGGGATTTGACGAATTCTTGGAAAGCATTTTCTGCACCCTGCTGGTTGTGGAAGTGTTTTCCCTGCAAAAAGTTGTCGAGATGCTCAAAGAAGTGGTAGTCAGTTGGTGAGAAGTCAGGTGAATACGGCAGATGAGGCAAAACTCCCTAGCCTAATTCGTTCAACTTTTGAAGCGTTGGTTGTGTGATGTGCAGTCGGGTGTTGTCATGAAGAAGAATTGGGCCCTTTCTGTTGACCAATGCCAGATGCAGGCGCTGTAGCTTTCAGCGCATCTCACTAATTTGCTGAGCACACTTCTCAGATGTGATGGTTTCGCCAGGATTCAGAAAGCTATGGTGGATCAGAACGGCAGCAGACCACCAAACAGCGACCATGACCTTTTTTTTGGTGCAAGTTGGGCTTCGGGAAGTGCTTTGGAGCTTCTTCTAAGTCCAACCGCTGAGCTGGTCATCGCTGGTTGTCGTATACAATCCACTTACCATGCCACATCACAAACCGATTGAGAAATGGCTCGTTGTTTTTGTATAGAATAAGAGAAGATGGACGACACTTCAAAACGACAATTTTTTTGATTTGCCGTCAACTCATGAGGCACCCACTTATCAAGCTTTTTCACCTTTCCAATTTGCTTCAAATGCCAAATGACCATAGAATGGTCAATGTTGAGTTATTCGGGAATCTCCCGTGTGGTTCTAAGAGGATCAGCTTCGAAGATTGCTCTAAGTGGTGGTTGTCAATTTCCGATGGCTGGCCACTATGCTCATCTTCAAGGCTCTCATCTCTTTTGCAAAACTTCTTGAAACACCACTGCACTGTATGTTTGGTAGTACTTCCTGGGTCAAATGCGTTGCTGATGTTGCTTGTTGTCTCCTCTGCTCTATGACCCATTTTGAACTCGAATAAGAAAATCGCTCGAATTTGCTTTTTTGTCTAACATCATTTCCACAGTCTAAAATACATATAAAATAAACAGCAAGTAATAAGTCAATAGCAAAACAAACTTAAATCGAGAAATCCACATTAAAATGATGTTTAACAGAACCACATTTATTTAAGAATGTATTCCAATATCAAAGGCAAATTTCAACAATGCAAAAACTGTGGTTACTTATCAAGCTTTTGATAAGTAATGAGCACCAGCCTCCTGTGTTCATGGTTTGCCCCAACTTAATAATTCCAATATTCCATGATGGCTTGCATTATGATCTTTAAGACCTGCTGCTTGGCTGTGTAACACAGGGTGCTAATTCCTCTCACCACCAACTTCATTCCCTCCATTACACTTTAGCGAAACATAGGTGTATATATACCAGTTACTCAGAGGTGATGTGCAAAAGTTACGTCTATAATTTAACAGAATAACACAGGCAAGTTGGTAAAAAGAGCAAATTGCCATTTTGTCTAAACATCAAGAGGAAAAGCCGGCGGAGTGGCGCCGTGGTTATGCGCTGGCTTGGGAAGCCAGCGGCCCCGGTTCGGGTCCCACATATGAGGGCCAGTGTCAGTGCCCTGAAGATTAAAAACAAAAAAAAAAACAAAAAAGGAAAAGAAAAGAAAATATAGGTCATGAAAATTGGTTCTGCTGACACCTGCAGAGCAAACCACATCAAGGATGGGTGATGCACTGTGCTCACAGAATTCTTGGTGGGCTTTCCATTCCTCTGCAAGTGGAGCCTGATCAACTCAACATGTTTGGAATATTCACATGTAAGGGACGAAGTGCAGAGATGAACTGAAAGGGATGGTGTGGGCTGTGCTGCACTCTGAGGTGAATACCCTGCTTCCTTCTCTGTCACCATCAGAATGAGAATAGTCTGTCACTTCTTCAATGGAAACTTGAAGAATGTCAGAAAGCTGCTTTCTCAAACTGTCTCTTTCAAACTAGCTCATAAAAATAGCTCAAATATTGCCACTAGTCCATTTCCAACATTTTCTGCAAATCACTTCTAGAAGAATGACGTTACAGCATTTTGTAGCTATTGATATATTAATAGAGATATTCCTAAAGTAGCATATTAGTGGAGGTTTCCTGCTTTAGCTCTGTCCTCCAACAATAGTTGTGCCTTAGTGACTGTGAAATTAAATCTAATCCTTTTAGCTTCCCTTAATCCAAGTTTAATTCCCCTTTTCCAGTTTATATTCAACTACCTCCCATGTCCTTCCTATATGTATTAATACTAAATTCAAGTCAGATATAGTTTTAGAATTATAATTTATATTTGAATGTATACATTTTCTTCTTTTATATGTAAAAGCTTGTTCAAATAATTTTCATTCACCATAGCATGTTAGATAATTAGTATCAAGGAAAATAACACCAGGAAAGGGAAAAGAAAGTGGAAGTCCACAATGTTAATTATAGTGGTAAGGGAAAAACCTTGGAATAAATGGCATTTGAATAAAAATTTGAGATTGTGAGAGAGTGGGCTGTATGTTTATTTGGGAGAAGAGCATGCTAGGGAGAATTACTGCAAATTGGAGAGGATCTGAAGTGAGCACCAGCCTCCTGTGTTCATGGTTTGGGATGAAATGAGCACAGGGGAGAACGTTAGGAGAGGAGGTCAGAGAGATAATGGGTGAATAATGAGGGCCTTGAAGAACACTGTGAAGAATTTTCATTCACTCTAGATTAGATGGAAAGCCTTAGAGGGTTTTGAGCAGAAGAATGATGTAATCTCATTCAAGTTCTAACAAGGTCATTCTGACCATTGCCCTGGTCATCGATTGATAAGGGCCAGAGCAGAAGGCAGAAAAGTTAGGAGGCTACTGCACTGATCCAAGTGAGAGAGAATGGTTATTAAGAGCTGATCAGGTTCTACATAGGTGTTGAAGTTAAAACCAGTAAGTTTCCAGTCACAGTGAATATGACTTGTGAGGATTTTTACTCACATTTCTGAAGAGTGAAAACTGAGGATTTTGGCCTCATAACTGGAAGCATGGAGTTTCCTTTAACTAAGATGAGAAGACTGAATAGAACTGGCACCAAGAGAGAACTCAATTTTGAGTAAGTTACATTTGAGATGCCTAATAGACCGCCAGATAAAAATAGAAGAGAAAGTTAAAATGCAAATCTCTAATTCAGTGTAAAAAAACAGGCTGGAGATATGAATTTGGGAGATGTGATTACATAAATGATACTCAAAGCCTTAGATTGGATGAGATTAATAAAAGAATGAGTTTGTAAATGAAGAAGAAAAAAAGTGTTGAGCTAAGGGCAAAAGTTGCTGAAAGATCAACAAGATGAGCAGTAATCTTATTAAACAGTTATTGTAAGAGTAGCGTAGAGGAATCTAAAACCTGATTTTAGTAGGTAGAAAGCACAATTGTAGGAATGAATCTAAAGAGAGCAAGTCCAGAGGCAGCTCAGTGACATGGTGAGTCTTTCTTGGCAACTTCCTTTCACCATATTCACCAAACCAAAGGTAATCTCTGCCATGTGATTCTCATAGAAATGTATTTGTCATTCTTGTTACTCTGATTACATCCTTTCTATTTTATTTTTTTAAGATTTTATTGGGGAATTGGAGAGGGGAACAGCATTGGGGAATCGGGGAAGGGGAACAGACAAGTTGCTGTCCTTTTGTTCTTCAGTCTAGTTGTGGAGGATGTTGCTTCACTGGCCCATGTTGGTATTATCATTGTGCTCTTCCCGGATCAGGCAGTCACTCACCAGCCACTGGATGGCCGCTCATGGCGGCTCATGGTAGCTCACAAAAGCACTCACCAGCTGCTGGCCAGCTCCACTGCAGCCTATGCCATCGCCAGCGATTCACAGCAGACCAGCTCCAGGTAAAGTGTTGTTCACAATCTTAGGTGTGGTGGATGCAGCCCACATGTGGGATCCAAACTGAGGCCCTGCTGCTCAGAGATGGCATCCCAAGACAACTCCTAACCAATATGCCACTTGGCCAGCCCACATCCTTTTTTTATTGTGGTTATCCATGCTTATTGAGAAGAGGACTGTGCCTATTTCATCTCTGCAAACCCCGTGGCATTTGACCATCTAATATATGCACATTTTTAAAGTGATTATGCACCAATGGACAACTGGATATGAAAGAACCATGTAATTTTGATATAGAAAAGGTAGAGGTAAATGTGCACATCATTGAAAAAGCAAGTCAGTGGGAAACCGGGGGTGGCCATTAGGACTTTAGGAAACCAAGAGATAAAATCATACTCCTGTGTTCCTAAAAAATGGAGATTAGGGCTGAGCTATGAAGCAAAACTAAAGAGAACAGGCTACAATATCAGGTTAACAATGTCACAAAAGCCACTTAAATCTTACCAAAATTTTCTCTTGTTCTTCAGAGGATTCAGCCTGCTTGAAACCTAGACGTGTAAAATGGTGATGTTGACACTGATTGAGGCCCTGTTGAAGATGAGTTAATAATTTATGGTGTTTAATTCCAAGAATGAAAAATTATGTAGCTTCTATTACTGCTTGCATAGCTTCACAGAAAAAAAAAAAAGATATTTCTCTTCTATATATTTTCATGTAATGTATCATAATTAGTATACTCTATAATTATCAAAGTGGGATACACAGTGAAATCACAATCCTTTTGAAGTATATAGATTTCACATGTGCACTATAAACCCTTGTGTGTGATTGTGCATGGGTTTGTATACATTTGTGCATATGTAAAAAAAAATTATTCAGCAATAAAAATGGTTTTCTCTACATATGAAAATAACAAATTATTTTCTTATCTTTTTCTTTTTTTGAGACAGAGAACTTCTAAATTTACTACAATGGATACATTTTCTGGTAAAATCAGAAAAAAATGTTATAAAGTGAACAGTCAATAAAAACTGTAATTTGTTACAGAGAATATTTGTTTCAATTAGCTAACTCTGTAGGAAGTAACACAATTTAGATATTCACTGATTTGCTCTGTAATCTCATATTTGATTATAAGGATAAGATATACCTGGGAAGATCACTGGTGAATTGTATAATTTTTGTGTTTGAGCACAGGTGTTTTAATTAATAATGAATGTGAGGAAATTTCATACTATTTTCTGAAAAAAATATTTCCATTGTATAAGAGGAGATACATATGTTAAGAAAAATAAGAACAAGGCAATACTTAGTAACTACCGATGACATATAGAGTCCTTTTGTCCTTTATTTTGTAAATCACAGAAAAGTGAAAATTGGGTACAATTTGAATGCTAAACCATGAAGAAAAGGGAGTATCTGTTGGAATATTAAGATTTTCCTTTCCTTCATCTTTTGCATAGTCTCCTTAAATTGTAATATACTTAAACAGCATCTCCCAATCAAGTAACAGTTAGCTAAGGTCAGATTTTTAATCAATAAGAAGATGGTAGAGACCAGTCAGTGTCCAAGGTCAATAAGATTTCATCATACAAAAGAACCATTCTCCCTATAGCATATGAAGATTTCTTCTCTACTTCTTTGGTGACAAGAAAATTATAACTATTTTGCTTAAAGGAAGGAACAAAAGAGACTAAAGTTTAATTAAATGGTTTTATTTCCCTTGCAGCTGTGTCCCATTAGCTACTGAGCAATGGGAAAGTTCTCTGTAATCTTTGACCCTCCTACCAATACAGTGGGGTGCAAGCTGATAATTACAGTCAATTACAGGCCACAGAGTTGTGAAACAGACACTTTTTTTTTTCTCTTGCTGAGACCTATGAATTAACTTTATGGTTAAACCATAGCTCTTCAATTTCTGGGCCCGAAGCTCCTAATAAGTTTAAGATATACAGTTATCTTTAATATTGTAATAAGCTGCTAAGAATTGTGATGTTTCCTAACTCTAATTCTTATCATTGGAGGCTGACTTTTTATGGGTAGACATATTTTCACATGTTCTTGCCATCAAGAGCTCCTTTTTGAAATCTCCATAGCAGAGAGAATAATAAGAGCAGATAAAACTTAAACTAGAGTTTTAAAATGCTGTTAATATATTAACACATTCAGTTCTCGCAACAAACCTCTGAAGCAGGTACTGATACTTACTCTCTTTAATACCTGGGGAAACTCAAGCCCAGGGTATTTTCCCAAAGTTACACAGTTAGGAAGTGCTGGCTCAAGGAATTGTACTAAAGTCATCTAGCTTTGAGTTATCCTCTTAACCCATGTGCTACGCTGCCTCATTGCCTATTGAGGTCTTTATGGAACTATAAAACATTAATGGGAGAAGGGCCACAGTAAAAAGAAGAATAAACAGGTAGAGATAGCACTTACTACACTACTGAACAGCCCATGGGGATCAATAATTTCTTATTGACTGTCTCTTCTCTCATTTAGCTTTAAAAGGAATGTGATTTTCCACCGAGAATGTTGTGATTTATCAGATCCTTGTCACACTCTCACTGCAATATGATAAAGACAAGGAAAATGGCTTAGGTCCTGAAGTTCAATTTAACGGCCTAAAGATTATATCTTGTGATGTATTCTGGTCAATGTGGCACTAAGTAGATGCCGGAGCTCTGAATAAGGTATGGTGGGAAGAGACTGGAGTAGGTGCTTTGGACAACATTCTTCCACTTTTCTGGGGCTTGAGCAGCTTGTTTTTGAGAGGAGGAAGGAATGACCTCTTAAACAGTTGGTGATGCTTAGGATATGATAAACTAACAAAAGCATATTACCCCTCCCTCACAGGATCTGACTCATAATTTACAGAGCCAGGTGCAAAATGAAGATGCAGGCCCTCTTGTGAAAAAGCGTTACACATTTCAACACAGCAGGAGAACATTACCAAGCATAGGACCTTTCTGAGCATGGGACCTTGTGTGTCTGTATGGGTCATATTCCCCTGAAGCTGGCCTAGCTCCATGCCGTTTCTAAATGTTGATTTTCTCTAATCTGAGAGTGCAGACCAGTCTCACTCACTCAACTCGAATGCAACTTTTCCTGAAGTCTTGTCTGTTCCTTCAATCTAATAGCAGAGGACACATCCTTCTCCAATGGAACGGATACTTCCAAGACTTGTGATCAGAGAAATGTTCTGCAATCCTACACACGTCTCCTGCACTCAAAGCTAGACTTTGATTGTTCCTGTCAGGTGTATATAGATGAGACAGGCCAGCAGCTCATTCCTTCTAATCTCAGGCTTGGCTTGTCCTGCAGGTGCTGAAAGACAGAATAACTCAACCCTCAGCTGACCTACTGTGTTGTCATTCTCTATGGCTTCATAAAAACTTGTTTTCCAAGTATAGCATGGACAATTTTTCTCATTATTCCCTCCTTCACTAAAGACGGAAGGATTAAGATAGGTCTATTAATGATGTTTCATTCTTCAATTTGCCAAAAACTAGAAATAAACTGTAAAGTTCAGTTCTAATAAATGCATTTTAAAGGCAGAAAATTGTTTGATAGTTGAAGTTATCTTCATTGAAATCTTTTCTCTGTATTGCTGTAAAAAAAGAGCTTGCCCAAGGTTTCTTTCTTAGGGCTGTTTCTTAGTTGCCTTTTTTTTTTCTTTCTTTTTGACAGTACTTTTATAGAAAATTTATCTTTTATTAGCATTTAGGTCTCCCGTCATCATGCATTGCAGAATCCTTTGGGGGCATGTTGAACTTTTATTCTACTGTTGTGTCTCTCTCTCAAAGCCTTATCACTATCATTTCTTTGAAAGGCTGTCCCCAGCTTATATCTGAAGGTTAGTCTCTGAGCAAACCTTTTAATCACACCAGCAAAGAATTCAACCAGCAGTATTACTATTCCAGTCTCATACTTATGAGTTTAATTAGCTTGGTGATATATACATATAACAGAGGAACTTTGCCCATTAAAAAGAATTTGTTGACAATTATTTAAATTCTTGCCTACTTTTTAACAATATACCTGAATGTGCTCATAAATAAATAATATATTGCTAAGAGAATAATTTTTAAAACCCACATTGATTATTTGTATGCATATATTAAGAATATAAATTTGTATTATATACTATATAATATATGTCAACTTTACACTTGACTTCTACTGAGGAGCTGAGTGTCAATAGCATGTTTTCATGTTCTTTAGCAAATGGATGCCACTTAGAAAGAAAACACACTGCAAAATCACAGTATGATCATGCTTTTAGAAATATTGCATGCTTTATGCAGATTAAGCAACTTAATTAATAATTAAATTAAATATTTATGCTATTACCCTGAGGGTAGTGGTAGTCTTTGAAGCTCATTAGCAGGAGAACACACAAAACTGGAAAGACATAAAGGAAGGTTTATTGCCTTTGTTGGGCTCTAACTAATTGCAGTAAAATAAACCTAGTACTTTTATCAGCTAATTTCCATGGAAGAACAAGGAATCTGAACTCCTGTCTTCTGATGTGGTCATATCTCTATTGCTAAGTTTCTTTTAAAGTCCCCCAAACAAATATGTCTGCCAATTAAGTAATAAAAAAAAGGAAGAAATGTCTTGTACCCTCCTGCCATTTTCTCATGGAAATGACTCTTGGACTTCTTCCCATTATTATCCAATAGATTAAATGACATTATCCCCCCAGTGACTCAGGTAAAAGTGCCAGGTTTACTTTCATCTTGGACTCTGTACTCTTAGAATGAAGAATAGACCAAACAGTGCCCTTTGAGGCTGAAGATGCCTTTCTTCATAATGTCATCTATTAGAGAAAGTTTGAGGAAAGGTCAGTTTTACCCTCGTGTAAAAGAAATGCTGGCAATTCACATAAAGCTACTTCTTGCTCCTTAGAAGTATCTTTATTTCCAGATTTGTTGCACTAATTTCCCCATAAAATAGATTTGAAATATGGAATATAGAATAGAGGTATATTCCTAATTCAATGACATATCTTCTTGTATTATTTTTTCATTTAAAATACTGTAGTTTGAAATATAGAGGAAGAAATCATTAAAGAGGGTAACGGTAGTCTCTGTCAGTCTAGAATCAAGAGGAAACAGCATACTCAAAGTGTTAATTAAAAACAATGTAAAGAAAGAACTATTTACCATGATAATTAATAACATTGCAAAGATTTTGTTGGGGGTCAAATAGATACATGTCTTATTACAATCACTTCATGGACGGTGTAGATGCTTGACCACGACTGTACACCTGAAGCTGAAGCTGAATAATATTATATGTCAACTATAATTATATATATATATATATATATATATATATATATATATTCATATTCATGGGATATGGAGTACAGCATAGGGAATACAGTCAATGGAATTGTAACAGCTATATATGTCAGAGGGGTAGTAGATTGGATGAGGGAGTTATCATTTTGTGTGGGGTGAAATGTCTAACTAGTACATTGTTTTGTATACCTGAACCTAATAATAAGAAAAAAAGAAAACCAATAGATACTATGAAGTGCACAATGACTTAGTGGGGGAACCATGAACATCTCTAGGTTTACAGGGATAACAGCACAATGATATGACTAGAACTGGGTAAAAGCTGTAGCCCTGGAAGAGGGGATTCATGATAGGAGTTTTGGCTACAAGCAAGGAACACAACCACTGCCAATAATGGCTAGTGAACAGGTGGAGGCAGGGCAGGGGGTGAGATAAGGACCAAATGTTCCTTCCTTTCTCCCTATTATCTTCTAATGGCACCTTCCATTTACTAGACCAAATGGGAAGCAAGAGTGAAGCGTGCTCTTAAAGATTAGGGTTTCTGACCTCAAAGGAGGGCAGAAGAGAATAGAAAATTTATCTGTGGGAAAGTGGAGCAAAACCAGTACCCATGAATTATGATCTTTGAAATTGAACCTGTATTTCAACACACTTAGTTTTTTTTTTTTTTTTGAGGGCAGTGTCACTGGCCCTCATACGTGGGACCGAACCGGGGCCGCTGGCTTCCCAGGCCAGCGCTTAACCACCGCTCTACTCGGCCGGCCACACTTAGTTTTTTTTCCAGCATCTTTGACACGTTTCAAATAGAAGTCTAGAAACAAAGGCCTGCCGAATTGAGAATAGTTTGAAGAAAACAAAAATCATTGGAAGGAGAATTTAAACATTGAAGTTGTTCTCTCCAATTAAATGAAATAATTACGTTATAATTACATTATTTTATTTCCTCTTTACATCACTGATACTAAGATGTCCTCTGATAATTATAAACAGAGACTTGTCATTTTGATTTTAGCCCTGACACATTAATTATATATTCTTATTTCTTAGAGATATTGGAATAGCAGAAATTGGCCTCACATCAATGAACCAGACTGGAACTTGTATTTACTTTATAGTTCCTTGTTTTGCTACTCATAAAAATGCATAATTCAGTTGATATTTTAATTTTCTTTTATCCTTAAGTGTTACAGCAATGAAAATGGGAAACAATTGCATAGATCCCTATGTAGAAAACTCCCACATTATAGTGGTCTCAACATAAGAAACACATTGAATTCCCCTCAGATGTTTCAGAAAGGGCATCTCAGCTTTACTTAATTCTAATAAATTTATTGTTGTCTGCAAGGTATCTAATTGTGTTGTTGGAAATAGAAATGTAATACATAAGTCCTGTTCTCAAATTAATGAAAATTAAGATAAGAATCAAGACTTAGACAAATGAAATGTTCTACATTCATACAATCAAGCAATCAATATAATACAACATAAAATAAACCCTACCACAGGACAAAGCTCACATTTTGACATTCTGACATGTCCCAATCAATTAATGATGCTATTAAGTATGCATCCCTTCAAAAAAAAATCACTGAATAAGCTTCATGGCCTGGTAAGGAGCAGTCAGTACCCGGCCACAAAGTAATAGGGTCAAATTGCGAAATCTGATTTGCTCAATTTTATATTTAAATTTCATATAGTAAAATTTACACTTTTTTTGGTACACCTCCAAAATCAGGATACCAAATGTCTCCATAACCTCCCCAAACTATCTTTTGCGTTTATAGTCAAACATACACCCCTCCTTACCCCACTGGAACACCCTCCATCACTATAGTTGTATCTATTTAAGGCTGTCATGCAATAAAAACAAATGAAATCGAAATCATTGATTGTGTAAACATTTGAGACTGACTTTTTCCAATCTGTATAATGCCTTTCAAATTCAAGTTGCCGCATAGTTTGTTGAGTTTTGCTATGGTTCTTAATTGCTGAGCTGTATTTCTTTGTAGAGATGAATACATTTTGTTTATCCATTCACCCATTCAAAGACAGGTAGACATGGTATAATTATGGATAGAGCTGCTATAGACATTTATGCACAGTTTAGTCAGGTTTTTTTGTTTGGTTTCTTTTGGCGATCATAAGTTTTTATTCCTCTAGTGTAAATCAGAGTGGTGTGACTAAGTCATATTGCAAATATATGTTTAAGCAACTGCCAAACTGTTTTCCATAGTGGCTGTATCAGTTTACATTGTCACCAGTAATGGGTGATAAATCTGTTTGCTCAATATCCTCTCCAGTATTTGGTATGGTCAAATTTTATCTATTTTATCTATTCTAGTAGATATGTAGTATATCTCATCATGTTTTAATTCACATTCTCTTAATGAATAATGATGTTGTGTAGAAATGATGTCTTCTTTAGGTAGATGGTTGATTTTGCTAGTGAAATCATCTGATTGGTGATCTATTCTTAGAAATATTTTACAAATTACAGTTCTCTAATAGTCATAGAACTTTACTTTTATTTGGGTGAGTTTTATTCAATTATACTTGACAATAAATAGACCCAGTTCATCTGAGTTGCCAAATTCATATGCCTAGAGTTGTACATAGTCCCTTATGACCCTTTAAATATATTCACAATCTATTGTGACACTCCTATCATTGCTGATATTGGTGATTTGTGTCTTCACTTTTTTCTTTGTTAATCTTGTTAGAGGTTTTTCAATTATATTGATATTTTCAAAACAGCAAGTTTTGGGCTGGCCGAGTGGTGCATAGAGCTGGTTTTGGGATGCCAGCGGCCCAGTTCAGATCTCACATATGAGGGCCAGTGACACTGCCCTCCACAGCTAACAACAGCTCCACCTGGAGCTGGGCTGTGTGAGCCCCGGTGATGGTGTAGGCTGCAGCCCCTGCTGCAGTGGGCTGCCATAGGCTACAGTGAGTGGCCGGCAGCCAGTGTGATCAGCTGGCAGCCAGTGTGAGCTGCCAATAGCCGCGGTGAGTGACCATCCAGAAGCTGGCGACTGATCTGCCTCATCCAGGAAGAGCACAATGATGATACCAACATGGGCCAGTGAAGCAACGTCCTCCACAACTAGACTGAAGAACAAAGGGACGGCAACTTGTCTGTACCCCTTCCCCGATTCCCCAACGCTGTTGCCCTCCCCCAATTCCCCAATAAAATCTTAAAAAAAAAAAAGCAAGTTTTGATTTCATTTTTTTCACTAATATACGAGTAAATTTGTTTTAAATTTACTGATCTCTTTATTATTTTCTCTCTTCTGTTTAATTTGAATTTATATTTTTCTTCTTATTCTCCTTTAATTAAAGTAGAAGCTTAGATTATTGATTTGAAATCTTCTCTTATAATTTAAGCAGTTAATATTATACATTTCCTTCCATGCATTGCTTTAGTTGTTTTGTACAAATTTTGATAGCTGCATTTTCATTTTTGTTTTGTTCAAAATATTTTACTTCCCTTGAGATTTTCCTCTTTAACCATACTGGTTATGTAAAAGTGATTAATTTCCAAATTACCGACTATTTTCCTGTTATCTCCCCTGCTTTTTTGTTATATTGTTATAAGCAAATAAAAAAATAACTAAATGACAAATTTTAATTTATAATTTTTGAACTCAAGTTATTTTTTATTTTAAATACATAGTGTTTGTTAAAATAACCTTTGTTTACAAAGACATGGGAAAAATCAGATAGTTTTCCAATATAATTCCTTTTAGTGAGGATCTACATATATGAAGCAAGAGATCTGCAGTGTTGTTGTTTTTTTGTTTTTTTTTATGAGGGCTGGCTTTATTTTATTTATTTATTTATTTATTTTACTTATTTATTTATTTATTTTTTAAGTTGAAGAACACTGAAAGCAGAAGTAGAACTTTAAGGCAATTAGTCTGGATATCACAATAATGTTTCTTTTCTGAATGTATCTGTTCTGAATTTTTTGTATTTGCAGTAAAAATATATAAAATAAAATAGAAATTGTAAGATTAAGCTAAAGAAAAATGCTTCTTTCATAAGAGAACTTAAATCAATGAATTTCACCTTAGTGATTTAGGTGATCTGATCATATTTATTGTCTATCATTAAGGTAAAACTTGGACAATTCATGTTTGGATGTATCCATACATAAAGAAAATTAAAATTTGTTGAATTAATTTGACAAATTATTGAAATAAAGTCAATAAATTCTTAAAATATAAGCATTCAACTTTTTATATTTTATTAAAATGTCTCCAGATTCCTAAATGTAAAATATTTTTGAGTAGGTTAGCTACAGTTTGTTCAGAATTTGCTCAGATTTATTTTGAGGACTTCGTAAATTGCTTTTTTCCACTACTGCTCTCTTCTACCAATAAGTAAACCATTATTTAATCTGTATCTTTAGGATAAGAAAAAGAAAACTGTACAATTCTTTTAAGATTTCTATTGATATCTTTGTGAATTTTTTATTTTATTTTTTATTTTTATATTTCTAGTAAGTAATATCCTACAAGAACCAGTAGAGGTATAATGTTGGGTCAGCTTAATATCTGTGAAGGAGTTATTACATATATAATTTTAGTTATTAGATATATAATTTTAGTTCTGCTTACAGATATTTTGAAGAGTGTGAACCTATTTTATTTCTTAGTACAATTCTAGATTGTTAGGTAAAATAATTGATTGGAGGTGAAAATGAGTTAGGAAAACATTCTTTTATTTTGAACTGCTCTATAATACAAGACTGAATAACATTCAGTTTAATATATTTATTGAGAAAAAATAACTAACCATTTTTAGGTGGTTAATAGTTGTCAATTAAAATGAGTCAAAAATCTGGCACATTCTACCAGACTTAGAAAAAAAGAGAAAAAAGATAAAGCAGGAGGTCACAGGAGATCTTATTGGTATATTAGAAAAGAAGGGACACATGACACCATTGTTACCCCCAACTTTCTGCCTGTTTTTGCTTACTCTTAATGAACAAAAAGTGCTCAAGATTCTTATTTTTGGTTTTATAGTTTTAAAGAAGTAATCAGAAAAGTTCAAAAGGCATTTTAGTCCTGGTATTGTGGTTGTTGAAAAGCTTGGAACTCCACAATCTACAGAGAAATGAATTTCAATACCACGTCTGTTAGTTTTTTGTGACCTCAGATGAATTTGAGTTTCATATGTTTCAATCCAAAATCTAGTGTAATTTTGTTTACACTATATGGTCATTATGCTGCTTTAAAAAGTTGTTGAAAGCACTACAACAGAATCTAGAATAGAGCGAATAATATTTTTAAAAGCATCAGGTTAATTTCTAACATTTGTATTTTGTTTAATTGTAATTAACAAAATAGTCATTAAAATGCAGTGGGTGCTATGATGATACGGATTCAGGCTCAGAACTGACTCATCAAAACAAAAGGCTAGCAGTGTTTCAAAAAGAAAGATAGTAATAGCAGCAGTAATAAAACACAGAGATAAAGAAGCTGATAAACCTCAATCTGACTTGTGAGTTCAAAATTGAACTTGGCACAGTCCACTTCTTGACTGAACATAATGGCATTGAGACAGCAGATATGTAAAGCATCAGAAAGTCCTTAAACTTTTTTTCTATTATAAGACACATATCAAATATCCACATGCATGAATGAAACAGTCCTATGAATTCACCAGATTACAAGATGTTGAAGAAGTAAAAGACCACAGTTTATATCAATCTCTTGTTCTCTATCTCTTCTTCTTCCATCAAAAAATATTCATAAAAATGTGCATGACAGCAAGTGGGGTTATTATATGGGCCACCTTAGAAGTATTCTAAATTTTTAAAAAAAACTATTTACACAGCTCAATAACTTAACTATAATTATTACAACATTATTTGATCAAACCCACAATGGACTGTGATACCACAGTTAAGCACCACCACTTAAAGGGCAAAAGGCAGATTAAGTTTTCATATAATTTAAAACTTTACCCCTTGTATTGTTTCATTTTCTCATTACTGTTTATTGTAGAATATAAATAGCAACATTTCATAGCTTATGGGATCACTCTGATTTTTTTACATCCATCTTATTTATTTGAAGCCACTCAAAGTGCTGAGCTACATACTACCTAGTGAAAAGAGTGGCATCTAGTGACAACCCCTTTGAATTATATTTACAATCAGATCATGAGGTACTTGTATGTCACCCAGTTTGTACTGTATCTTTAAGGTTTGCATTTAGCTCCTTTAATCTACCTCCTCAGGACTAATGTTGAGTTCCAGAACAAATTAAATAAGAATGCGAACACCTCACCCCATACAGAGGCAGTCTATGAACAATGTGTGTCCTATGACCCCAGACTGTTAGCTCTTGGTGGACTTCGATAATACCGCTTCCCATAGTGACTAGCTCTTAACTGAAAAATCTTCCAGTAAAGGTGAAGGGAAACAGCATCACTGGACCTCTTTTATCCCTATCATCAACACCACTATGGTCTGCTGCATCAGTTTCAATTTTGCCCTCTTTTAAAAAGTCACTGACACAGCAAAAAAATTGATGTTTTGACAAGCATAGCACACCAGAGAACCAAAGAGAAGAGGCACTGCTAACATAATTTTTACAGAATGAAGAAATGTTAAAAAGGATTTTAAATCATTGCCCAAGAGGATTCTGTCAATCATTCGTTGAACCAACGCCATATTTGAACATGGATGCCTGCATTTCAAGTTAATCAGTACTCATACATTTAATATTCACTCAACAAATATTTACTCATGCCTGCTGTGGTTCAGACACTGCTGTCTTTGAACTGAAGGGAATTTCTCGAGGCAAAGGATATTCAGGCACTTAGGGAAAATACCTTTCATTTGAATGCAAGAAATGAAGAAATATGCCTGACAGCTTTAAACTATTATCTTCAATCAAATATATTTTTTCATGTGATTTTGCATACATTCTTTTTTGGGCAAACACTTAAAAATCACATCCAAAGCTGGATGACCAGACAAGTGGACATTTGCCAACCTCAGTGTGACAGCATAGTCACGCCATGCTACTTCTTTAGCGTTTTAATGTTTTATTGTTTTCTTTTTTGACATATATTTGTTCCAGAATATATTTTTAAGGACCTGTCTGCTTTTTGATTGGCTTGCTTTTTTTGAGGGAAGTGATATAGCCATGTACACTTCAGGTGTTTTGCTTCAGGGAAGTGCTGGCTGCCTAACTGCTGTCCTGGGAAGTTGCTCCCACTCAAGCCCTGTGTTTTGCAGGTAGGGAGCTGGACCAAGTGTAATTCTTACTACAGCAATTTTCAGCAAATTGTTCTGCTAAATAGAAATACATTACTTTAAGGCTGGAAAAGTGATGATAAACCTGACCCTTCAGCTCTGCTTTTAAAGGTCATTTTGGTTAAATGTAAGCAAATTGTGGTACAAAGTACATTTTATGTGCTGTTTCTCACTTATTATCTCCCCTTATTTCTCATTATGCTAATGTAATGACTTATTTGACAGAGTGGTTTCATCCATAATCTTGGAAATACATAATGGATTTAATTTTCAAGGTTATATTTTCAAAAAACTATTAATGTCCCTTTCAAAGTCATTGAGACTGAATTATGTTTCAGCAAAATATTAGGTACATTAAAAGTCCCTTTTAGATTTGAGTAAAGTCAATTGGCAATCCAGTTGCAATTATTTAATAGCTTTGAGCCCTGAATTGTTAAACTTATTATGACTTCTCTATGCTAACCATTATCCTAAAAAATTAAGCTCTCTGCCACATTCAAACTTCATTAGAGACTGTCACCAAAATAAATATGGATTTTTAAAAACTGTCAGAGCTTCTTATTTTTAAATGTCCATTAGATAACAATCCTTAAGTATTCAGGAAATCTTTTTACCTAGATTAAATAAGATTGCCTCTTATTAAAAAGTGATTTTTCATTTCTAGTAGAATACAAATACTTTTGTATACCATCTCCTCTGTCTGCATGCACGTAAGCAGACCACTTAAATTTATGTACATAGTATTGAAAAATCACCAGCACCAGATTATTGTAATAATGATTGGGCTTTATAATTAAGCACAAAACCTCTTCAGTCTGGGGATGGTTCTTGTCAATAATCTGATCAAAAGCTTAGGACAGAACACATGTTATTTGGGGGGAAGTACCTATTAATGGTCCTAAGAAGACAGTCTCAGTAATTCTTAGCTAGTAAGGAGCCTATTCAAATCATCCTTGGTCCATATCCTCTACTTGTACTTGCACAGAGATTTAGACTTCTCTTATTGTAGTTACTCTGATGCTCATCCTAGGAAATCAAATACTCAGAATATGTCAAAATATATAATTGGTATTGGTGGGAGTAAGTAATATCAGACATACATTTGTACTTGTCATAACTTTTTAGCTCTTGTGCCATTCTTGATACCTTACAAAATGCACACCTTTTCCACTTACAGCTTTATTGTGTAAAATGTAGCACCAAACAAAAACACATAAAAAATGTATATTAATGCCCATAAATGGCATTTAACCCAGAGAGGAGGGTCAAAAATCTTTATCAGAGGTGAGTGGTGGTGAGGTAAAAATTGGTGAGATGGTGTATCACTAATTATGTATTCCTCTAACGCAGAGATTAAAAAGTTGAGCATGTATGGGAACTCTGTTCTGCTAAGTCAACAAGGCCTAGGCTAGCTGAACTCATTGCTTTATGATCCCTAGTACACTAGGTTCACACACATTTTCAAGATCACTCATTACAATACATGCATTCCAGCAAGTGGGAAAAAGGGCAAGGCAAAGAGAAGGGCAGTCCTTCCATGATATATATATATATATATATATATATCACTCTACTCACATTTTATTAGCCATCTCTTAAACATATGCCCACATTATGCTCTGCAACTAAGAAATATATATATATATATATATATATATATATATATATATATATATATATATTCTTTACAAAATCAAAACAGATATGCTGTATAATTAGAGCATCTGGCACAGGCAATTAAAACAGAAAAACTGGGGAAGAAGTGAGATAGCCAAGCCACTCTATGAGAGAGAAGAGGGGAGAATTCAGAATATTATTTACATGTGTAAGGAAAAGGGTAATGGGATTACTAGGCAACCAAAACCAACTCTGGTTACCCAAGCAGAAAGGGATTTATTAGAAGGCATTGGGTAGTTCACAGAACCAACAAAAAGGCTGAAGAAAACGGCCAGGAGTTCTGAGCAGCTTACTATATGACAGATAGTTGTGCAGGGCCAGTATAGTTATAATACCAACATTGTGGGCACGTTCACTGTCAAACACAAGCTGCTAGGATGCTGGACTCTCACCTCTATTGCCACTGATATGGCAGAAACCTCTTACTGTCTACTTTTGTCTATATTTCTCTGAACAGGAACATATGATTGACTGAGCACCTGAATACACTGAGCATCTGATCATGCTTATGTGCCTGGGCACTGAGAATTACAGGCCTCTTTTCAGCTTCTTCAGTGTGTTAGAATATAACTCTGCAACACACACACACACACACACACACACACACACACTCACATGTTCATTCTCTCTCTCTCTCTCTCTCTCTCTCTCTCTCTCTCTCTCTCTCTCTCTCGGTAATGCTAGTTCCTATGTAAGATTTCACTTTTCTAGGGCAATGTTGAGTTTCCTTGACCCAATTCAGGAACCTCCCACCTACCACATTTTATTGTGTACCCATGGAAAACAAAAGAAATTGGGGATTTCTTTTTTGCTCAATTCCGCACCTATAGCAAGTAGAATTTAGTTCTATTCTGCCTTCTCTTTGGTATTTCTAGGGTCTGCCAATGGACCACAGTCTACTTCTACATCATCTTACAGATGTTGGAAACAGTTGAGCTTTCCTTAAGTTCAAAGCCTCAGGTTATAAATAATGACTGTACTAACATGCCTTAAGTTACATCCTCGGAGCAAGGTGTAGTAGTCTACCTATTCAGGACAAGGTAACTAGCACAGAAGCAGTACAGCACCAAAGCTTCACTGCATATGCACTTCTTCACATGCAACACACACACACTCATGCACACACACACACTCACATTCTAAAGAGCCATTAATTCAGAATTTTTCTTCTGTTTTCTCAATATTCTAAAGATTTAATGAGGGAGAAATTATGTTATTTGCTGAAATTTTGTTGGAAAAATTTCTTCATAATTTAAATGGATAATACCATCTAAAATATATATGTAATACAATAAATGGATGACTATGCTTTCCTTAATATTTAGTATATAATACAAAAGCAAATACAATTTCATAGAAAAAAATCCATATATTTCTCTTCAACAACTCCCAAAATCACTTTCCTGAACACCAATGTGTCAGATGAGGATTTAAAATATATTAACAAATTTACCAAAGAATTTCATTTTTCTCCCAACAACTTTTATACAATTAAAGCAAGCAAAGATATAAAACAAAAATTATAAGTAATAAAAATCATCTAATGATCATCTAAAACCATTTAAGGAACATCTTGAAACAGACATAAAAGTAATGGCTTAGGCAAATCTTACTTCTAGAATTAGTCAGTCAAATCCCCTACAGGATATAAATTAAACCAAAGTGAAGGAAAAATCAGTGAAGCAGATAAATGGAGTTGGGCCATTCGACCAGCTGTCAACATTATGATTGAATGTGACATATAGTAATCTAGAAATCAAAACTGCAAACTAGTTAGGACCAACACAATCTCATAGCTTTAGAAAGATCAACCTTGAAGACAAAGTCAAGGGTTGATTAATGGAGCATATACACTGAAAAGAATAAAAGGTGTTTCAATGTAAAAGGAAAAAACTGTTTCTTTCAATAAGACTTAAGATGTAGGAGAAAACTATAGCACAACCCACATATGTGGTATCATACTTGTGTGTATATACTGTAGATGTTGGCTTACCTATAAAAGTGGAGAAGTAAAATGAAATAGAATAAAGAGTTCTATGAAAAAAATATAAAACAGAAGTAGAAGAGCTTATTTTGAGTTCATAATGAAAACAGGTTAAAATTGTAAAATAGTTAATAAACAACAATTGAAATGTATAAAACCTGTCTCACAGTGAAGTTAAATCCATTTTCTTTAAGGACAAAGGATCAATGAAGAAAGAAATTAAACCATGCTAGATTGGAATGGGAAATTAAGTTACTACGGGCAGCCAATGAGAGTGGGTGATGGATTACTACTGTCATTACCTTTGGGAAAAGGGGTATTAAAGTCATATCATCGAGGCAGTGTTGGACTCATGGCACCTAAGATGACTCAAAAGAATGTCTAATGAGGTAGAAGTATATTTGCTAATATATCCTGTCATATATGAACAAATTACCACAATATTTGAGACATTTTTCTGAAACATCCTGCTGTTTAACTATTAGCTGGGGGAAAACATGGAAAGGAATGAGAAGGAATTGTTTTTGAACAGAGGGTTAAAATTGCAAATATTTTAACTTACTTTCAACAAGCATGTGGTATAGAATCTAAAAAAGTAAAAATCCAATAACCACTTTTCCTTAAGATTTTTGTTGCTAACCATTGAAATAAAGTATGCAAAGCAGTAAAGCACTGATCCTGAAACATAAAAAGTCTCCATAAATGTAATAATAATAATAACAACAACATAAACAATAATAACATTAATAACAGAAGCTTGAAAGAGGACAGTCTATATAAAATAATGACTGAGGGACCTAGGAAATGGGCTTATGCTCTTGCCCTACTATTGCACATTCCAAAGTTTGTGGATAGTTCACAAAGCCATAAAACCTTAGATTTTTTTTTTACTTCTTAAATGAGTGTGGTACAGTAGCTATTCTTACTGTACTTTGCCATTCAACACTTAGGCAAGACCCAGTTGCAGAAACAGCCATCTACTTTTCATCAATGAAACTTGACTATATTGATCATGTTCGATACTTTGAGTGGCAAGTAACCAAAACTCAGTCAACTTAAAATAGTGGAAGTTTTTAAAACATACTTAAAGAAGACAGTATCTCATTGGTGTCCAAGGAATTGAGATATAGTTTGGAAGCTAGCAGATATGTAGTACGGTTAACTGAAAAGATATCTGTCATTAATACTAGGGATCTATCATCCTGAACAATGGGGCTTGGTGTTAGATTTGCTGCACAAAATATAGCCCTCCATAATGGGGTAAGTGCATTAGGTGCTCACGTATTCATGATATTATGGACTCACTGCCTGTCCCTGCAAGGAAGAATTGCTTTCTGGAGGTGGAGGGGATAGGGACATTTGGTTATCACCAGCAGATTGAACTCTGCCCTGACATTTATTAATACCTTCACAAACTCCTTAACTCATAGGTGTGCAATCAAGATCATTTTATTTTTTCCCAGATCCAGGTGCCTATATACTACTAATAATCTTTTTTTCTACCACAAAGCTGATAGAGAATAAGCACAAAGTTAGTTAGACAAATAAGACTCTAGTATTTTTCAATCAATTTTATGCAAATAATGTACTTATAACCCCAAAGAGTGTACTTTCCAACTATTACAGTGGATAATGTAGACTAAGAATGAAGCCAAATTTCATCTTCACACTCTTACCTGCATCTACTTTCATTCTATAAACCCAGAAAGCTGTATAACAAGCATCATGAGATCACATCTTCAATAGCATTGACTAGTGCTAATGAATTTCATGTCGCCCCTTGAGCACACCACGTTCTTTCATGCCTCTGGACCTTCTGATATTCTTTTTCCTCTGCTTGGAATGAACTCTCCACCAGTTCACCTGCCAAATCATGCTTCATCCCTCAATTTTCAGTTGAAGGTCCACCTATGTTGTGAGGCTTCACTGTTCCTCCAACAAATACTGATGTTCTTATTGACCAGGCTGACATCATGTAGATTCACTTAATTAATTAAACTGGTTACTTCTCCCCAATCTATATCCCATGTCATTGATGTCAGGAATGTAGCCTTTTAATTTCCTTATACCTCTGCAATCACCACTGTGAGTAGCTCAGAGTAGATGTTTTAAAAATAAGTATTTATTGCTTAGGATGTTCTATGAAAATATTTCTATTTCTTGATAGAGAGGGGAGACTACTGGATGCACGAAAGGAGAACATTGGTATGTTTCTATGCAATACCAACAGGTGAAATTAATATTAGAACAAAAAGATTTAAGTTGCATATTTACCACTTTGTATCATTTAAGAAGCAGCTTTGTTATTTATCCTCTTCTATTTTTAAAAGTCAAGAGAAATTTGTGTATTTTGATGCAGGGTTTCATTGATTAGTGAAAACAATAAATTAAATAGGTTAATCAGCCAGTGGGTATTGGGTACCTACATTGTACATAGCACTAATAGATTAAAAAAAAAGCACATGATATAATCAACAACTTCTAAAGTTTATGTATATTTAAGTCATTAACATTTGAAATATTGGATAATATAAGATATTATCAATATAGTTTAAAATGCAGTGAAAACAATTAGCAACAAAGAAGTCTGCAGAACTTTAAAAATAAAGTCTAATACTCTCCCTGGAGAAACAAAAGAAGGCATATTTGGTACTTTCATTATTATGATAGACAACTGTACCTTAAGCAAAACGGAAAATACAATGTTTTCTCCAATAAATTAGGATTGCTTAGCTCACCTCGATGGAAAGTATGCATCACTTTTTTAAAAGAGAAGCTATTCCCTTTTCTAAATGGATTTAAATTGTACAACTTTTCAAAAGTAATGCTTGTTTGTGAACTGCACATGCTTAATTTAACAGAACAACAACCATTTACAAAACCAATTCACCTGAAGTACATACTAATGGTCCTTCCAACAATGAAATTCAACAAGGTATCACAGCTGCCCTTGACTCAAGCCAGTCGTTGGAATTTGGATACCACACTCTCCTCCTTGGACTATTCATTATTGACTCTCCAGGTGATTTCTGAACATAACTCATTCAAACTGGATGAAACACAATTGAACAACATATCAGGAGGCCCTGAAGGATCCAGCGAGTGAGCCCCTCCTTATAGGTAAGGTTGTATTTAGTTGACGGCTGTATTGTTTTTCCATGGGTAAATATTTCAGGAAGAGAACTTGTGAAGAAAGGAGGTTTCCTCCACAAGGAAGAAGACAAGAAACTGAGGACTGGCATGCCTCAAGAGTAGGTGCACTTGGGAGAGAAACCTCTCCTGGTGAAGGATTAACATTCAGCTGCACTTTCCTGTTAAACTGGAATTGCAGTCAGAATGAATCTGAGGCACAGTGAGGTTAAATGACTTACCCAAGGTTGAGTGTGGTTTCAGACCCAAGTAGTCTGAATTAGACCATACTTCCCTAACCACTATGTATCTAGTCTTTCTTCTTCAAATTATGCTTCCTGTGTAGTTTGTAATTTCTCTCTGAAATGGCCCTACCTATTGCCACCAGAAAAACTTCATTTGTTATTGGAGTTGACTGAAGAAACAGGGTAGTAGGGTAAGGGAGCCTTAACCAAATTTCTTCTCACAAGTTCCAGGGCAGAGGTGGCGACGGCATAGTGCCCAATATTCAGTGGCCAGAAGTGAGCACTGGGGGAGAAGGGCAGCCCATGGAGGTGCAGGGAGTAATGAGGAGATTACAGCATTGCCAAGGAAACATTCCAAGGTACACAAGCTCAAATTGGATGAACTGTTTAATCCCAGAAGGCAAGAAAAAACTATTTTTGAAAGAGGAAGAAAATCCAAATCTCTGGATAAGAAGACATTACCTAATAATTTTCAAATGCAAAATCAACCATTTTCAGACCAACCCATAATTCCAGAAGACACTTTCTTTTTTCTTTTAATAAAGAGTTTGAAGAGGCAGCCATAGTGAGGTGGGTGGTGAGTTGGTCCTGAACTATATGCATTGAGATATATATATCTGGAGCCGGCCGAATGGCTCAGTTGGTTAAGAGCTCGCTCGCTCAAGAGTGCAAGCTGAGCTCCGAGCAACAGCGGTTCGAGGCCAGCGTGAACTGAGTTGCCGTTGAGCTGCCAATAGGTGGCAGGATGGCTCAGCTAAAAAAAAAAAAAAAAAAAAAAAAGGAGATACATATATCTGTACCAGATCTGATTGGAATCCTACAAGGTGGTACTCAATTGTTTAGCTACTCAAAATTTTTGAGACAATCTATCTAGAGCTGAAACATAAGATTCTGGCTTATGTGAAAATAATGAAAATATGTGCACAGGCACATAGATTTAAAACCTAAGTAAAAGAGATGGCTGTCATAGTAGATGGATAAATTATAGAATAGTCATATGATGGAGAGTAGTTGCATCATCTGTACTTGTAATGAGAATGAGTTAGTTGCAACTACATACAAGAATGTGAATGACTGGGCCGGCCGAGTGGCGCATTGGTTGAGCTGGTTTTGGGATGCCAGTGGCCCCGGTTGGGATCCCACATATGAGGGCCAGTGACACTGCCCTCCACAGCTAATAACAGCTCCACCTGGAGCTGGGCTGAGCGAGCCCTGTCGACGGTGTAGGCTGCAGCCCCTGCTGCAGTGGGCTGCCATAGGCTACAGTGAGTGGCCGGCAGCCAGCTTGAGCAGCTTGCAGCCAGCGTGAGTGAGTTGCCAATAGCCACGGTGAACGACCATCCAGAGGCCTGCGACCGATCTGCCTCATCCAGGAAGAACGCAATGACGATACCAACATGGGCCAGTGAAGCAACATCCTCCGCAACTAGACTGAAGAACAAAAAGACAGCAACTTGTCTGTTCCCCTTCCCCAGTTTCCCAACACTGTTCCCCTCCCCCAATTACCCAATAAAATCTTAAAAAAAAAAGAATGTGAATGACTGTAACAGACATACTATTTAGGGACATGAGCCAGACACTAGGAAATATATATTATATAGCTGAATTTATATAACAAACCAGACAAAACTAACCTAGACTGGATAGTGTTTTGACTGGATAGTTCTTAGGTTCAGGGAGTTGGGTAAATCATGTCTAAAAGAGGTAAATAGGAGGGGTAGAGGAGTAATAGTCTACTTCTGATCTAGGTTTCCATTACATGAATGCTCAACTTGCAGAAAACAACGAGTCGTATACCAACAATTCTGTGTGTGTATGTGTATATGTATGTATTATGCTTCAATAAAACAAGTTTAAACATTTGGAATAAAATCGTGAATCCAGACAAGTCCAGCCTAAACTTGTATCTATTATTTCAAGCAGCTCCAATGGTTTCCTCTTTGGCAAACTTTAAACTGATAATGGAGGGCAAAATAGACTTAGAGAGAGGAAAAGAAATAGATATTGCAGCAATTAGAAATCTAATTAGCTCTGTGTTTTAATACAATTGTCTGTGCCCTCAGACACAAAACATTATTCTTTTCAGATAACTAAGATTTTAAAATGCTAAACTTCTGTGGAAGGAAAAGATACACTAATTCAAAATTTCTAGTTTTACTTACTAATATAGATTCTTTTTAAAAGATTTCAGATTCCTATGAAAAATTCTGTTCTGTATCTGTATCAGAAGGAAGCTAATTGTATTATTCACACATTAACTAGGAAGCACATATGTACATAAAATGAATCCCTCATGTACAAGACTTCAAATGACACATTTTATGTTTCCTTTATCTTAATCTGGATATGTTTCTTCTTATACGAATGTCTCCATGTATTGTGATATACTTTGCCTGGATAATGTGTGAGTATAATATTTACTTCAAGATTGCTAATTAGGCATGGATACTATTGTAGTTTGTATATCCAGTTTGATTGACCCACTCAGGCAAATGTAAGAGCATCAATGCACTTGAGAAACCATTTTTTCTGTTTAAACATCCTGTAGTCGATAACTTTTTTATCTGTGCATTAAGTAAAAGTTTTCTCCTAAAATTGGCTCAAGAAAAGGGTGGCAAGCATTTTAAGAAAATCTGTGGACTGGAATTATGATTAAAAAATCGGATAGACTGAAGCAGTGCTGAGGACCAGTTATTCTTTCTCTTTGGTTCCATGAGCTTTATCATGGTATTTCTGCTTCTGGGCACAAGCTCTCCATTATCATGCAGATAACTTTCTATTTCTTTCTGGTGTTTATCTCCTAGTTTTTCTTACTTATAGTCTATGTTCTCTACAAATTATGATGTTTATATTAGAATTTCTGATTGCATATAAAAAGCCAACCAAAGACAGCTTAATTTTAAGGGGGTAAGGAATATTAAAGATGTATCCAGGTAAGACCCCCCAGGGCCAATTTGCAGGTAGTTTGCAAGAAGTGAACCAGGAGTATTTTTGCCTTGAAGATTCACCTTTGTTTCTCATTGCTTATTATTTTTTTTTAATTTCCCTCTCTATAGAACAGTTTTCTGTTACCTTTTCTGCATGATTAAATATGTCCACTCAAAGTTCTTAAGCCCCCATTTATAGTCTAATAGTATGAAGACTGCCTTTCTCTGAATTCTATTTTGGGAGAAAGTGATCAATTGCAAATATGGCCACAGAGCAGGGCTTCCCAGTGAAACATGGCTTCTAGAAACTTACCCCCGAGGAACAGTAGGCATGGGGGAGAGGGTTGGGGGTGAGGGAGTGGGCAGGGACTAAGGAGAAAAGACAGTAGTTGCAGACATCAATATGTAGTAACTCCAATGGCTGCACTTTCTCCCAAAGTATCCTCAGCTTTGAATCTCTTAGTTTACAATAATTAAGTCTGTTCTTTCTAATTCAAATTCCAGAGAGAGTGAATGCCATTTAAAACACTTATATCTTAGAATCTGCCAGGGAGTGCATCACTGCAACACTAAACCATCTATGATTTGACAGCCCTTGTACTGGAGTCTTGAGGCACAACACATTATTGCTTAGGCATCAGAGGATGGATTGGAGTTAGATCTTCCCAGAAGGCATAGCAGACATTCTAAGACTTGGCCTGTCTAGTACCGTAACATAGCTCTTTCAGTTATGTCAAAGAGAAATGTCACAAATACATTCTTTATATAGCAATGTTAACTGAAGTCAAGCCAAGGACCATTATTCCTTTGGAGATACTCTTTGAAGGAGAAAATACAATTCCATGGACAACTATGTTTGGGATACACAGCAAGTCTAATTCCCAAACCCCCTTTTTTTTTTGAGATTTGTAAAATATATTAGATTACTAAATGCTCAGACAAAAACATTTATACGTTTATATGTAACCCATTTTTGTACCCTTATTGGATGATATAACATAGTTAGAGCTCTCATTTTGCAGATTATAGGAACCAATTTTTCAATTCATATTATATTATATGAAGAAAAGATGAGGAGGGCTGGCTGAGTGGCGCGGTGGTTAAGCGCTGGCTTGGGAAGACAGCGGCCCCAGTTTGGTCCCACATGTGAGGGCCAGTGACACTGCTCTCAAAAAAAAAAAAAAAAGAAAAAATGAGGGAAATATGCAGCGTAACTTCACATATTAAATAGGAGCCAGTACATTAATGCTCTCGAAAATTCAGGGAATTCCTTCTCTTGCTTCCCCCATCTATTCTTCCTGAATAACCATTGCAGTCTTCTCTCTCAACAAGCCTGACTCTGAACTCGATCAATATACGTATCAAAAGATTACTCCATTAACTATTCTTTTTAAATATCCTTTCAAAATACCATTTCAGACTTAAGCTAGAATATTTATTTCTGATTATATTTTTAGAGCAAACAGAAAGAAGTGATGGAGGCAGGGATGCATTTGGGTGTGTGCCAAATTATTGACATCACTGTTGGGGGCCAACCCCTTTAAATCAAAGAGAAAGGGACATAAATTCCAGCCAAAAAGGAGGGCTGTTAATTCCCTGTCCACCAAATTGGAATAAAGTATGTTCTAAACTATGGAAAATTTACCAGAGAACCAGTATCAGCATTTATAGTACACATAAGAAACAGGTCTAAACACTCTATGTATTTGAATTCATTTCATTTGCATAGTTAATCTATGTATAATACAAATGTTATTCCTATTTTCTAGATTAGGAAACTGAAGCACAGAAAACTAAGGTAAATTGTCTAAAGACACACAACCTATAATTTGTAAAGGATCCAAACCATGTACCTGACCCTATAGTGTTGTGAATGTAAACAGATTTTTGTGTTTTATATGTAAAGGTATGAAGTAAAATTGCTGTATTCAGCCTTGAACTCAATAATAAATCTATTAGAGCTTTCAGCATGGTATAGATCAGCATTTAATACAGTAGTATTTCAAGGACCTTAAATAATAATAATAATAATAATAATTATAATTATTATTATTATTATTATTTCACACAGACAAACTCCAGTCAAATCTGCCTCACCTAATCCTCTTCAATTTAACTTAGACTTCCTCCCAAAAGTGTCAACCTAAGATCTGAGTATCTCAGCTCTTTGAAAGGTTCAAAAAATAAGGTACACTTATGTCTACTGTCATTTGTAAATACCAAGGCTTGATGGGTCATCAGTTCTTTCTAACTGTCTGTTGAAGACAGCGCTGCATGTTAAATAGCATGCGTCCCTTGTAGTATGAGGCTATGCACTCAGTGAGCTCTGATTAGTCACCTGCCTAAAACAATAAGAAAATCTCACTTTTGTTTTTTTGACAACTATATCAAATCACCTTTATAAAAGCAAATGAGTATGTCTTAGGAGTGAGTTCCATTTGTATTTTAACTTCCTTTTCTAAAGAACTATGTACAATTTTATGTTTAGCAGAGATTACGAAGCCATTTGGAAGAGGAAAGTAATTTCCTAAGGAGCTAGGGAATGAGAACCCACAGAGTACAGAGAGGAATTGGCTATTTGCAGAGCATTGAGTCTGATTCCTAGCGAGCTGGGATAAACCCAGGTGGAAGTTTATGCATTTTATACCCTTTAATAACCAAATACACTTGAAACTAAATCTGTTTTAGCAAAGTTCACAGAACTGCTCCATTCTATTTTAAATTTGTGAAACAGGTTAAATATATTCTTAATTGCATACTGCTTGCCATATGAAAGACTTTTAAATCCTTTCTCATAATTCAAAGGTCTATAATAAGGTAGTAATTTAAGAAACTGCTGAAGAAAAAAATAGTACTCTCCATCAGTTTTTTGTTTTTATTTTGTTTTGTTTTGCAACAACAAAAACAGAAGAATGCATTTATCTTAATACAAGGTTAATGTATCTGCATCTCTGACTTGTTTGAAAAAAATCTAATATTGGAATAACTATTCCCAGATATTTAAATATATATATATATATATATATATATATATATATATATATATATATAAAATTTTATTATAAATTCTGGATAGATGTTGTACCAGAGAAAAGAGTTATCTGTCAAAACTCCAGATTCCATTACATAATTGCAGTTTTCTTCTGGACGTGAATGCCCAGAAAGGGACTATATTTCACGGACCCCAGTGTAATGAGGTGTAGCCATGTGACTGAGCCTGGCAATTGAACGTAAGCATAATTTCTACACACCACTTCTAGGCTTGACCCATAAAAATTTCCTTCAGGTTTTGTTTCTCCATTCTTTTTGTTTTTCCATCAACCACCAGCTAACTCCCAAGGAAAAGTTAGAAACCTTGTGCTGAAAATGGCAATATCCATCATTCTGAATCACTGAAAAACTACATGGTGCAAAGCCCTTCCCCATTTCCATTGTACCCCAGATTGTGAAAAACACTGCATTGAAATGTAATGTGTGCAAGAAATAAAATGCTATTATTAGACACCTAAAATTTGGGAGTTTTTGTTGTTGTTGTTTATTTGTTTGTTTGTTTTTAGCAGCTGACATTATGCCAACAAATCCAGAAGCAATAATTGGAAAATTGTTCAAAAATATATTATTCTTTAATGTGCAATGCTATTTACACTCTCTTCTTAGAATATTTTAACTACTGTTTTTCTTAATAATTATGTTTATAAAAATAATTGATAATTACATTAATGTATGATTTAATAAAGTGCATATTTATTGAAAAAATTATTGTATATAAGGTCCAATGTTCAACACTGGGAAATATAAATAATATTAATAATAGTCCCTGTCTGCTAAGAACTTATTCTGCTTAAGTGAAAAAAATATATATATATATAGTTATAAAATTCATTATAATTTAATATGTATATCATAGGTGACACTATTGGCAAGAAAGCATTTTGGGAAGGTAGGCAAAGGAATAGATCCCATATAAATAGTAGGGAAAGTTTGATACAAGAGGGGAAATGTTAGCTGACTCAAATAGGAAATTGAGAAAAGGCGGGAGAAGTAGGAAGATATTCTAATGAGTAAGGAATTAAACCAACTAGTAAAGCTTAACATCCATTGAGAATAAGTGAAGGAATTACTCCTGGAGGAGGCAGAAAGTGGAGAAGGGAAGGATTGGACTTATTACATTAATAATGTAAAAAATCTGAACTATTTATATTGGAAAGAGAATCATTAGTCTATCAGAATTAGATCAACAAAAGAGAGAAAGAAATTCTATCAGGACAGAAAAACTTGAATTATATTAATAGAAGAGAGAGTTATTGTAAGCTTTTGAGTAAGACAGGATATTATACAAATGTTTTTAGTAAAGTGAACCTGTTGGCAGTGTGCAAGTGGAAATAAGTGAGAGTCAGGAAGAAGGGTAAAAAGTTATGACAAATATCTGTGTATAAGGTAATCAGATGCTGTTTGAGAGCTGTTGCAAGGAAAATTAAGAATAAGAAGCAGAATGAGGAAAACAAGATATTTTGAGGAAAGAACAGAATTTCAGGGATGATTAGATTGGTCTGGGGGAAAAAAATGCAACCAACCAAATTTGTTTTCCAACTACTATAAATTACAGAGATCTTCCAAACAATCAATATAATTGCAAATCTTGCCTCTAAGTGTTCTGATTCTGGTATACGATTAATGATAAGTTGTCTCATGGATCAAATTATTGTTAATGCATGTGGAAATGTTTCCATAATAATTTGGGTTTTAGAGTGTTTTATTTGATGAGTTTGTTGTGTATTTATTTACAAAGTATAAATGCCATTAATTAAACACAGTTTCTTAAGCACTGACTGTCCAAAAATTTCTATTCTGTGTGGACAGTTGCTCTAATTTTGATGCAAGCATCTCTCCAATGGGGAACACACATATTTGGCTAAGCAAGTTAAATTAACGAAGGGAGGTTTCTTATGGTCCCCTTGTGTTAATCATAGATACACACTCTACCCCCTCCTTAGCCAATGATCTGTTTGTTATAATATGTTTAAGGGTCATTGCAAGTATAAAAGAACATTTTGCAAGTGTTCTAGCAGAAATAAATATAGTTTACTAACCAAGAAGCAAAATTCAAGTTGATTTGAGACATTTCCTCTGTAACTCTAAATATTAATATTAAAAGAAAGCTTGGAGAGCATTATAAAGAAAAGCATGGTAATTCAAAAATTTTATGATATGCTGGGTTTGCTATTAACATATAAAGCAAGGCAGAATTCCCAAAAGTGTAAGAATTTTGAAATTCAAATTAAAAAAATTACTCAGAAAAATACTCATCTGTTCCAGAAGCAGGTCAAAACTATAAATTCACAAAGACAAAACTGAATATATAATAAGATCAGAAGTATGCAATAAAATCAGTTAGACTGAAAATTCTATGGTGGTAAGTAATCTGTCCTTTTTGCTGAGTGGTCTTTCCTCAGTATGGACACAATATCTGGCACGTAGGAGGTACTCATAAAGCTGAAATATAAGCTATTTAAATAATTGTAACTATGGTTACTAAATGGAATTGAAGCAAAATTACTTGAATTCAGTTATCTGTTCTTAATAATGTGCAAAAATAATCTAGGTTTATTAACAGATATTAATTTCTCTTGCAGATGGAGAAAAAAGACAAGGGCAAGGAATGTATCATAAAGTACTTAATGCATTTTATTGGTCTTTGATAATAAAAGAAATGTAAGCTTAAATATAAATTTTATAAATTTTATGGAACATTCTTTTTATAAAATCAAATTCTACCTCATGGTTTTTATTTTTTGTTTTATTTTAAAACTGCCCTCAAACAAAATAATCCAGAGTGTAAAACTGGAATCACAGAAAAGGTATACTCTACAAATACAACAAGTTAATTAATTAAGCAAGCAAACTGTGGTGTTAATATACAAAACAAAACAAAACAAAACAAAAAAACAAACAAACAAAAAAAAACAAAATAAAAATCCAAGGCAAATTGCACTAAATTGGGGGTAATTTATATTGGAAATGAAAGTGTATAAGAGTACAATCTCCATAAATGCAGGTATCTATGTCAATTTTGTCCACACTATTCCAAGTACATCAAATGTTTCTGGCACAAATATAGTTCTTAAAATGAACGCTGTGGTGTATCTCTCAGATCCTAGGACTCCACCCCAGACTAAGTCCTCGCCTCCCAGCTGCTGGGAGTGCTGGCAATACTGCTCAGCTAATTTCCTGTTTAAGACTAGCCATCAGCTGAGGAGAGCCATTTTGCTCAAGGTAATAACTCCTTCCCCAGTGCATCCCAGGCCAGTGTGACCTGTTGAGTTGAGGTTATAATGGTCCTACTGCTTTACCTCAATTCAGGATGATGTTGAAAGGCTAACACAGTCCAGAGCTCTGCATAGGATCAGATGAGGCTATTGTTGCAAATGCATCCCAGACAAATTCCTCTCTATCCAATCTTTCTTACTTCATTCCTCAACAGGAACTTAACCTGGGATGACTGCTCAATGACTTTTTGCACAAAGATCTCCATCTCAAAGTCTGTTTTCCAGATATCCCAACCCAAATAGATCTAAAAAATTGTTAAATGATGTAAAATGGTAATGAGGATTGCTCATGAACTTTATTAAACAGCTTCAAACTATAACCAAGTAAAGTTTATGACTTATAAAGATAAACGTAAGTATTTAAAAGTAGGTTGGGTGATATCCACTTCTAACAGTATATGGCAGATCAGAAATATTAAAATGATACAAAATAAATTAGAATAAGAATGATTCTATTAATTCTCATACCTTTTTCATATAATTGCCCCTTTTTATGGCTTTAGCCTCTAGTTGTATATTTTTATTTCTTTTTTGAGGATATCTATTTATGTAAGGTTAATTTTCATTTACATGAAAAAGGAAATCCATTGTACTGAAATTGCTGTCTTGTTCATTTTCAGGTTTTTGAAATTTTTAGTTTCTTTGTGATCCAGCATAGAACCTCTTTCCTAATATAAATGTTTCTTGATGCTGGAAAATAAGCAACATTTGTTACATATAAAACTGACCAGGGAAGAAGCGTGGCCTTGGACTTACCATGTCCACAAACAATATGTTGGACCCACAGGGGCCGAACAAAATGCTTAGGTACGAGCCCCCACCAAGCGAATGTAACCCAGACTTAGATGACTCAATGCCGGACTACAGGAACCTTCTGTGCATGACCATCAGCATGTGTAGCCTCATGCTCAAGCTGAAGTGGTGCACTTGGGTCGCTGTTTACTGCTCCTTCATCAGCTTCGCCAATTTCAGGAGCTCTGAGGACACTAAGCAAATGATGAGTAGCTTCATGCTGTCCATCTATGCTGTGGTGATGTCATATCTGCAGAACCCTGGGCCCATGATGACGCTCTGGTGATGTCATTGTAGAAGGGACATATCCTGGACCCCTCTCTCCACTACCCCCCAGGCCTGGTCCTTGGCTGCTAGCCTCCTGCACTCAGCTGCGTCCTGGGCTTCCTTGGTGAGGTGGTCGCAGGGTCTGCAGCTGGATGGTCTGCAACTTGGCCCTTTCTTTGGGATCCCACTTCTACTGAGGCAGAGAGAGACTACCTAGGTCTACCCCTCCTGCTTTCCTTCCCCACCGTGCTTGCTGCCTGGGGACATGCTGTCCATATTTCTAGGTCTAGCCACTTGTTTTCTTGTTAAAACCAGCTAATAATAAAGTTTTGCATTGTGAAAAAAGGAAAAATGAAACTGACCAAAAGACAATTTCAGAGATATGCACTTCAGAAATATGCCTCCCCTAAACATGTTAATAGCATTAGCAACATCATTATACACTTTTATAGCACAAAAATTGGCCTAAGCTAAATCTTTAGAATAATCTACCTATCCACAAACATTGTATTAGCATTATTACACTTTCTTTTATGTTTGAACAGATTCCAAATATTTCCTTCTAATGACCATGTAATAAAAGAAAGAATGACACAAATAATATCAAAATGACCTGAACCAACAAGAAACACAGATATTCTTGAAATTAAAGGCAATAGTCTTTTTCCTCTGGGGAGCCACTGTGTATGTTGTGCTCAAAGCCACCATGTAATATGTCACCAGGGGACATGATTCACATTGCATTGAGCTTGTACTATTTTGTAATTTCGCTATCCTTACATAATGCAAAAATTTCCCACATCTCTAAATCCATTTTATGTGCTTTATGCAACAATTTGCATATAGTTGATTTTTATATAAGTCAAATGCTATATATTAGAAGAATTATCCTCAAGAGTGAGAGCTAAGCTCTGAGCAACAGTAGTTCGATGCCCAACCCGAGCTGAGCTGCCACTAAGCTGCCAATAGGTGGCAGGATGGCTCAGTGAAAAAAAAAGAAGAATTATCTGTACATGTGTAATGAGATAAAGAAAAATTGTATTATCTTAGTGTACTATGCTAATAGTATGCCTTTACTGTAAGTACAGAGAATGTGATAAAGACAAGGATGAAATTAAGGATGATCATTGCAGTGAATTCCTTTTTCTAGCCATTGATAGCACTAACAGTAGATACACAATGTGGTTAGAGATTGTATGGTATTGTTAGGTTTCTTTAATTGTTTTAGACTGTATCTGCACCCCTTGCTACTATTTTCTACATCAGTGATTGACATGTTCTACATTATGTTAAGATTAATCATTCTGCTTATGCTTCACATATCCCTTCCCACTTGTTCAAGGCTTCCATTTCAGTGACTATTCTCTTTTCTGTATGTATCTGGGACAAAACATAGGTTGAGAAATCCCATCACCTATCCAATTCTCTTGTTTCTCTGTTGCCTCTCTTCTAAAAGTTAAGCTTTAAAAACTCTTGATTTCCTAGCTTCCCTTTCAATATTGATCGATTATATGACACAGGCCATTGAAATATAAAAGGATTTCAATGGTACCCTTTTCCCCTTCTCCTTTCTTTCTTCCTGAAAGGTGGATGTGAGGCTTAGAATACCTCTGGTACATGAATATGAGGCCACAAGTGAGAGCAAAAAGGAAACACATCAGGGATTGTGAGGGGAAGATGAGAGAAAATTGGATCTCTAGTGGGTGGCATGGTTGAGCTTCTACAATCCTTATCTCTGGGCATATTATATGAGAAAAACATACAACAAAATTGTTTTAGAAACTTTTAGTTGTATTTTCTGCTATTTGCAGACAAAAATATGAGTATTCCTATATGCTGTGCTTCCTCTCCTTTACTTCCCACATGCAGCCCTCAAGTTCTGTCAATTTTATTGCTTCTCAAATTCAGTATTACTCATTATCTGCATGGTAATGCGTTTGGTCAGACTGCTGTTATTATTATTTTTTTATAATTTCTAACAGAGCTTCCTGGTCTCCCCTCAGGTAATTTTACACACCACCCAGTCCACATTCAAATCACCAATGTTTCTTGATCATTCTCAGTAGGAAGTCCAAAATCCTTAGGATGACACATAGGACCATTAAAGCTGCCTTTGCCTAGTCTCCAGCTTTATGCTCATAAAAATGCTCTTCCATCCTCCACTTCAGTTGTTCTACCCTGGCTTCATATACTTGTATGCCTCGATACATTCTGCTTACTCAGCCTAGGATGCCCTGGTTATCATGCTCTTTGCCTTTTATACTGCTTAGACTCTAATTCTCTTTCAAGTCCCGGAAGCCTCACTGATACTATACTTTGATTAGGTAACATTACCAGCATCTAAAACTTCATGTTAAGAATGGATTCTTGACTGGGGCAAGATGGCGGCTGTGAGGAGGGCTCCATGAAATCTCCCCTGGAAATATCCACAATTTGAACTTCTAATACGCTTCAAAGAGACATCTACTCATCACACAGAGCGACTAAGAGTTCCACACAAGGATTGCTGGAAGGTGGGCAGGCCGGGCGAGTAGGGGAAGAAGGCGGCGAGACGCGTGAGGTGCAGCCCGCACGCGGCCTGCTGAGTCACGGTGAGTGTTGCTCCAGCTCCCTGCGGCCCGCGGCCCACCTAGAGTTCAGCCAGAGCGCGTTGGTTTGCAGTCTGAGGCAGAAGCTCCAGGCCGGGCAAGTGCGGGAGGAGGAGAGAGAGAGACGACTGTGCAGAGGTGCGAGCTGCACCGCGTTCCCCAGGAAGCAGGGTGCAGAGCCCCGCAGCGACAGGGCAAGATCAGTCCCTGCACCCTCCGGTTCAGGGATCAGTCTCTGTGCCCACCGGGTCCCGCGGAGCGCAGAAGCCTGAAACCCGGGAGCAGGGAAAGAGCAGAGGACTCGCCCGCGGAGAGAAGCGCGCGCTGGGCGGTGACGCAGGTCCCGGAGAGACGGAGCGGGGATCGGAGCCGCGTGGAAAGGTGCGCGCGCAGTCCCTGAACCCCGGCGGCAGTCCCTCCAGGAGCGCAGCAGGAGAACGGGCGGGCGCGCGCCCGGCTCCAGAGCAGAGGCCTTAAACCCGAGAGCAGGGGAAACACAGGACTCGCTCGCGGAGCGCAGCGCGCCGGCTGGAGTCACAGATCCCGGAGAGACAGAGCGGGGGATCGGGAGCCACGCAGCACGGTGCGCGCAGTCCCCTAAATCCCGGCAGACCGTTTGGGAGAGCAGCAGGATTTCCGCGCGGGCGCGCGCGGCTCCAGGCAGAAGCCTGGAACCCGGGAGCAGGGGAAAAAGAGGACTCGCTCGGACAAGCAGTGCGCCGGGGTGGAGACGCAGGTCCCGAGAGCAGCGGAGCGGGATCTTGGCCACACGGTAGGGTGCGCGCAATTCCCTAAATCCCGGCAGACCCTTTGGGAGAGCAGCAGGAACTCCGCTGGAGCATAAGAGGCAAAGGCCTTAGCTTGAAACAGTGTTGGAACTGTGGCTTTGTTTATTTTTATGTTTTTATTTTTTTCCCTTTTTCTACTCTTGAACAGAAAGCAAATAAAAACAACCCAATAACTCACCCACTCCCACAAACTTTGTCCACCGCCAAGACAGTCTTAAACTGACTCCTGAAGGAGCAATAGGGGCAGACTAGGAAGATATCCTTACCTGCAGGGGTTGAGAATTTCCACCCAGTAAAGGCAGCAGAGTGAGACTACCCACCCCGCCCCCACCTTTAGGTAAGGCTTGGGAGGAGCAGGGGCAGGTTCATCTGCTGAGGCACTATTAACAGATTCTTAGCAGCAGGCTTTTGGTAGTGAGGAATTCTTTAATTCTCCACTGTCAACCAAAAGGGTGCCCAGAGACACTCATTGAGCCTTTGGGGTGCAGCCTGCCTGGGACAGGCAAAAGCAAAGGCAGTGACTTTGTAAACCACCAATCACACGTCACAACCACACTCAAGTACAGCAAACCTGCAGTGCCAGGATCACGCTAGGCATCAGGTGGCCTACTGTTCCCACAAGACAGGAATTTTTGTACAGCAGACAATCTGAAAGAAGCTTGGTGGACTTTAGCCTAGACCGGCACGGAGTATTTTGGTTTGTTTGGTTTTATTCTGTTTTGTTTTCCTTTATTGGCTGCTTATCTTGGTTGTTTTGGTTTATTTCTATTTCATTATAATCATATTGTAGTTTTTAATATAGGCATATATATATAGGTGTATATAGGTGAATATCTGTCCATATATATGGGTGTGTAGACAAATATATATATATATATTTTTTTTTCCTTTTTTCTTTTTCTTTTTCTTTCTTTTCTTTTTCTTTTTTACCCACACTCACTTTCTCTCTTATTTTATTAATTATTATCAATGCTATACTTATCCTCTTTTCCTTTTTCTGCAAATTTTATTTTAAATTTTTCTTACTTTTTTATTATTATTTTAGTTTATTTTTTATTTTTTATTTTTTAGGTATAGCTAATCGGTTTCTCATGTTTATTCTATTTTTTATTTTAGGATATTGTATTTTATTTTGTTTCCTCTTCTGTTATTGAGTATGTGGTTTTTGTTTTGTTTCTGTTTGGTTTCTTCATTAGTATGATGGATATTTCTGTACAAGTTGACTGTAGTTTGATGGTTGGTTGTTTTTAATTGTGCGAGCATTTGGTTTCCTTTGGTGGCTGCAGAGGTTGTTCTTGTTGATCTGTTATGCTCTAAAAATCACTCTGCAGCAGTGGGTCCAAACAAACAGACACAGAATCATCATACCCGGAGGCCAACTTTAGATAAAACCAGAGCATTTCTGGGTTTGACATACAAGAGTCACACCCAAAAAGAAGTTACTACAGGTACTAAGACCCATAGGGTCCAAGTTTCATCAGAGGGTCAATCCTCTCACAGCAGCTCATAAACTGCAGAAGCTGCTGATCCTCACAGCTAATCAATCTGGAAGTCAATCCCACTACTGACAAACCAAAGTAATCAAAACTAAAACTTCAACAAGTGAGGGCGCATACGACACAAGGAACACCTCAGATACAAGCACAAAAGAATAGGAGACTGAGTAATTCAAATATAAAGGACACACACCATATAAGTTTACCCAGAAAAGACTGAGAAATCTGGGGGATCTATCTGTTATATTGAAGCAAACACAAAGAGTAAGCCAGAATGGGAGACAAAGAAACATAACACAAATAAAAGAACAGAAGAAACTCCTGAATCAGTGGAAATAGAGGAAATAGAGGTAACCAACCTATCGGAGACAGAGTTCAGAACACTGATTATTAGAATGTTCAAGGAAATTAATGAAAATATAAAGAAGGATAGAGAAATCATGAAAAGCAACCAGCTAGAACTTAAGAACACAATTACTGAATTAAATAACAAACTTGATGGAATCACTAGCAGACTGGATGAAGCAGAAAAATCGAATCAGTGACTTAGAAGACAAAATAGCAGAGATCACCCATGCGGTACAACAAAAAGAAAAAAAAGAATGAAAAACATGGAAAATAGTTTAAGAGAGCTGGGGACAACATCAGAGCAATAACCTAAGGGTCATTGGAGTACCAGAAGGAGAAGAGAGGGAGCAAGGGATTGAGAATATATTTGAAGTAATAATGTCTGAAAACTTCCCTAACCTGGCAAAGGACATTGAAATACAAGCCCAGGAAGTGAGAGAGAGTTCCAAACAGGATGATTCCAAACAGGCCCACTCCAAGACACATTATAGTGAAATGGCAAGGGTTAAGGACAAAGACAGAATCCTTAAAGCAGCAAGGGAAAGGCAGCAAGTTACTTACAAGGGTACCCCATAAGATTATCAGCTGACTTTTCTACAGAAACTTTGCAGGCCAGAAGGGAGTGGCAGGAGGTTTTCAAAGTGATGAAAAATAAAGGCCTTCAACCAAGATTGCTGTATCCAGCAAGGTTATCATTTAAAATCGAAGTAGATAAGGAGCTTTGCAGAAAAAAATAAGTTAAGAAATTCATTACCACCAAGCCAGCTTTGCAGGAAATGCTAAAGGGCTTCTTTAAGTAGAAGAGAAAAACAACCTATGAAGACTACGAACACAAATAAGAAAATGGCAATAAATACACACCTATCAATAATCACATTAAATGTAAATGGATTAAATGCTCCAATAAAAAGACATAGGGTGGCTGAATGGATAAGAAAGCAAGACCCCAGTATATGCTGTATACAAAGAGACTCACCTCAGATCCAAAGACTCATACAGGCTGAAAGTAAAGGGATGGAGTAAAATATTTCATGCAAATGGTACTGAGAAAAAAAGCTGGAGTAGCGATACTTATATCAGATAAAATGGACTTTAAATTGAAGAATATAACAAAGGACAAAGAAGGACACTTCATAGTAATGAAGGATCGATCCAACAAGAGGACATAACTCTAGTAAAACATCTATGCACCTAACATAGGAGCCCCTAAATATATAAAACAGATATTGTCAGACATAAAGACAGAGATCAACAGTAACACTATCATAGTAGGGGACTTCAACACCCGCTGCTGTCACTAATGGACAGATCCTCCAGACAGAAAATCAATGTGGAAACAGCGACCTTAAATGACACATTAGACCAGCTGGATTTAACAGACATTTTCAGAGCATTTCATCCCAAAGCTACAGAATATACGTTCTTTTCAAGTGCACATGGAACATTTTCTAAGATAGACCACATGTTAGGCCACAAAACAAGTCTCAATAATTTTAAGAAGATTGAAATCATTTCAACTGTATTCTCTGACCACAATGCTATGAAACTAGAAAATCAATTATAAGAAGAAATCCGGAAGCTGACAAATAAATGGAGGCTAAACAATATGCTATTAAATAGTGAGTGGGTCACAAATGAGATCAAGGAGGAAATCAAAAGATACCTCGAGACAAGCAAAATGAAAACACCACGACCCAAAATCTCTGGGATGCTGCGAAAGCAGTCCTAAGAGAAGTTTATAGCAGTGCAGGCCTACCTAAAGAAGGAAGAAAAATCTCAAGTCAACAGGTTATCCTTACACCTAAGGAACTGGAAAAAGAACAGCAAAAAGAGGCCCAAGGGGAGTACAAGAAAGGAGATAATAAAGACCAGAGCAGAAATAAACAATATAGAGAACAGAAAAACAATTCAAAGATCAATGAAACCAAGAGCTGGTTTCTTGAGAAGATAAACAAAATTGACAAACCTCTAGCCAGGCTCATCAAAAAAAAAGAGAGAGGACTCAAATTAGCAAAATCAGGAATGAAAGAGGGAAATGACTACAGACATCACAGAAATACAAAAAATTCTAAGAAATTACTATGAGCAACTATATGCCAACAAATTTGACAATCTGGATGAAATGGATAATTTTCTAGAAGCATACAACCTTCCAAAAGCTAACGCCAGAAGAAACAGAAAATCTAAATACCCTGATTACTACCAAGGAAATTGAATCAGTAATTGACAAGCTCCCAAAACAAAAGCCCTGGACCAGACGGCTTCACAAGTGAATTTTATCAAACATTCAAAAAGAACTATCACCTATTCTTCTCAAACTATTCCAAAAAATCCAGAAGGAGGGAAGGCTCCCAAACTCTTTTATGAAGCCTCTATCACCCTGATTCCAAAACCAGATAAAGACATCACAAAAAAGGAAAACTACAGGCCAATCTCTGATGAATATAGATGCAAAAATTCTCAATAAAATATTAGCAAACAGAATTCAGCAATATATTAAGAAGATCATTCATCATGATCAAGTGGGATTCATCCCTAGTCATAAGGCTGGTTCAACATCCGTAAAATCAATTAATGTGATACACCACATCAACAAAATGAAGGATAAAGATCACATGGTCATTTCAATAGATGCAGAAAAAGCATTTGACAAAATCCAACAGCCATTTATGTTAAAAACCCTTAGCAAAGTGGGAATACAGGGATCATATCTCAACATAATAAAAGCCATATATGATAAACCTACAGCTAACATCATACTCAATGGGGAAAAGCTAAAACCATTCCCCTTAAGATCAGGAACAAGACAAGGCTGTCCACTTTCTCCTCTTTTATTCAACATAGTGCTGGAAGTTCTAGCCACAACAATCAGACAACAAAAAGAAATAAAAGGCATCCAAATTGTGGAAGAAATAAAATTGTCACTATATGCAGATGACATGATACTGTATATAGAGAACCCCAAAGACTCCATCAAAAAACTATTGGAACTGATAGGCGAATCGGTAAAGTAGCAGGATATAAAATCAATGTTCAGAAATCAGTGGCATTTGCATATACCAATAATAAACTAATGGAAAGCGAAATTAAGAAAACTGTCCCATTTACAATTGCGTCAAGAACTATAAAAATAGCTAGGAATAAATTTAACCAAAGAAGTGAAAGATCTGTACTCAGAAAATTATAAGACATTGAAGACAGAAATCATAGAAGATACAAATAAATGGAAACACCTACCATGGTTATGGATAGGAAGAATTAATATAGTTAAAATGTCCATACTGGCTAAAGCAATATAGATTCAATGCAATTCCTATCAAACTACCAAGGGCATTTTTCACAGAAATAGAAAATATAATCCTAAAGTTTATATGGAATCATAAAAGACCCAGAATAGCCTGCGGCAATTCTGAGGAATAAAAACAAAGTTGGGGGGGATCACGCTACCAGACATCAAAACCTACTACAAGGCCACAGTAATCAAGACAGTTTGGTATTGGCATAAAAACAGGCACATCGATCAGTGGAACAGAACAGAGAGCCCAGAAATAAATCCAAGCATTTACGGACAGTTAATCTATGACAAGGGAAGCAAGAATTTACATTGGAGTAAAGATAGTCTATTCAATAAATGGTGCTGGGAAAATTGGACTGACACATGCAAAAAAAATGAAACTGGATCATCTCCTTACGCCTTATACAAGAACAAATTCAAAATGGATTAAAAGACTTAAAATGTAAGACCTGAAACCATAAAAATCCTAAATGAAAATATAGGGAGTACATTTGCAGACATTACCGAACAATATTTTTACTGATACATCCCTACGGGCAAAGGGAAGTAAAAGAAAAAATGAACATATGGGATTATATCAGACTTAAAAAGTTTTTTCACAACAAAGGAAACCATTAATAAAACAAAAAGGAAGCCTACTGAATGGGAGAATATATTTGTAACGATATATCTGATAAGGGGTTAATATCCAAAAATTTATAAAACACTCATGAAACTCAACACCAAAAAACAAACAACCCAATTAAAAAATGGGCAGAAGATATGAAGAGACATTTCTCTAAAGAGGACATACAGATGGCCAACAGGCATATGAAAAAAGTTCAACCTCACTGGTCATTAGGGAAATGCAAATAAAAACTACCATGAGATACCACCTCACCCCAGTCAGAATGGCTATCATCAATAAATCAACAAACAACAAGTGCTGGCGGGGCTGTGGGGAAAAAGGGGACCCTGCTGCACTGTTGGTGGGACTGCAGATTGGTGCAGCCACTATGGAAGTCAGTATGGAGGTATCTCAAAGAACTGGAAATAGAGCTACCTTTTGACCCAGCAATTCCACTCTAGGTATTTATCCTGAAAAAACCAAGACAGTTATTCAAAAAAGTTATGCACCCCGATGTTCATAGCAGCACAATTTACAATAGCTAAGACTTGGAAACAACCAAAATGCCCGTCAGTAGATGACTGGATTAAGAAACTGTAGTATATTTATACAATGGAGTATTACTCCGCTATAAAGAAGAATGAAATCGTGCCATTTGCAATGATATGGATGGACCTAGAGACTATAATGTTGAGTGAAGTAAGTCAGTCAGAGAAGGACAAATACCATATGATCTCACTTATATGTGGAATATGAAAAACTGTATGAATGAGCAAAGTAAACAGAAACTGTCTCATAGATATAGAGGAAAAATCAGGGTTGCTAATTTGGAGAGGAATGGGAATGAGGGAGAAGGGGAAGGGATTAGACAGCAAAAATAGGCAACTACAATATTGCTACTGGGATAGGAAAAACAGTTTGGGAATATAATTAATAATGTTGTAAATATTCTGTGGAATGTCAGATGATCATAGGTCTTGTTAGGGAGACCATTTCATGGATGGAGTAGAGGTTTGATCACTGCACTGTATTACTAAAGTGGAGGTGGTATACCTACTGTAATTGAATATATATAGATAGTCACGGGATGTGGATTATACTGTGGAAGAGAGTCAGAGGAAGAGTAATAGATATGTATGATATGGGGGGGTGTGGGGGGGTGTATTGGGGGTGGGGGGTTTGTCACTTTGGGGGGTAAAATGTATAACTATTGCACTGTGTTGTACACCTGAAACTATTGGGGGTGGGGGGGTTGTCACTTTGAGGGGTAAAATGTATAACTATTGCACTGTGTTGTACACCTGAAACTAATTAAAAATAAAATAAAATTTAAAAAAAAAAAAAAAAAAAAAAAAAAAAAAAATAAAACTTCATGTTGCTCTTTCCATTATTGCTGTGTTATGAATATCTGTTTACTATCTATTTTTACCAGCTAGTTCTTTAGATAAATTATTATCAATTCATTTTCATTCCATATACACAATGCAATGGCTAGCATATAGCATATCCTCAAGTATAGTGAAAAAAATGACTGACTAGAAGAATGAATGGTAACTTAAATTAATTCAGTCACATATATTAGAAATTAATTATATCAATAATTTACACTTAAATTCATCTTATTAAATTCCCAAAGTAAATTTGCATTTCTCTTATTTTCCTAATACTATACCTTCATGAAAAAGTGTAGATAGTTAAAGGGTTATTTTTCTCTGTAGGCTGACAAGAACACATGGCTTCCATATTATAACAGTTAAAGATTATAGCACTGGTTTCAAATTTTACTTTTGCATATTTCCTGTTATATAAATAGGTTTTTAAAACTTACAGAATATTCAAAGTGCTTTTTTAATTAATGTGTTATAGAAACATTCATTATTTGTTCCAAATGTTACTTGTTAAAAGTTGCATGTTTAATATAGTGTCACTCTTTTAATAGCACCAATATATAGTTTCCTTCATTTTTGAAACATTCCTAAGCTCGATTTTTTTTTCTTCATCAATAAAGGTGTAACATGTGAAAATCTGTCATCCAGTTACATCTATTACGTGGGATGACAGAAAAAAAAATGTAGAGCTTGCAAATATTATCTTTGCTGTTGGAAAATTAATACACAAAGAAAGTGTTCTCAGAACAACAGCAGTATCATAATATTCCTAAGAGGTCATCCTCGTCTAAATCAGTGTAATGACCTCCTCATGGATCTCCACAAGTCCATCCTGAAGAGCAGCCAGAGTAATCCTGCTCAAATGTGTATTCGATCACATCACTATTTAGTTACAATCCCTCCAATGACTGTATTTTTTCAGAGTTAATGTCATGTATGTTAAAAGATTATATATAAGATCTGGTTTCACATTATCATCTTCTTTCTTTCCTTGTTCATTCTGCGCTAGGTACAGAGGCCTCCTTTTTTTTTGAACACATCAGATCTGTGCCTACCTCATGGCCTTCCCACTGGCATGTGCCTCTTCCTAGGGTACCCTTCACTGAAGGCCTCATGACCATTCCCTTAGCTCCTTCAAGCTTTTGCTCAAATGTGAACTTAGCTTCCACCATGTTGAAATTGCAAACACTCTCCCAACTGTCTTTGGGTTTTAAATAGTATTTATTACCTACTCAAGTGCTATTTGCTATTTATTGTGTTTTCTTGCTTACTGTTGCCCTGCCCCCCCAAAAATATATAAGTTTCATACACGAATGTGATCACTTTTGTGCACTGATGTATTATCAGAGCCCAGAATTATATCCGGAGCATAGTAGATGCTCCATTTTGGTTGAATATACAAAAAAATTAAAATGTAGGATTAAGAAAAAGACAAGGAAAGAAACATCTTAAGCTGAATTAGAAAATTATTGGGTTGTCGGAAAAGTCATGACATATTTTTTGTATGTTTTTCAAAGGTCATTTATTTATATAAAGAACAAAGATCAATCAATGATATATTGCCCAGTTTGTTTGATAACCTTTTGCATCTTTCAGTGAGCTTCATAATTCCTCATTCATAGAAAGATCTATCTTTATTTGCGAAAAACTGAACAAGGTGCTGATTTACAGCCTCATCTGAATTGAAAGTTATATCACACAAGGTGTTTTGAAGACAGTGAAACAAGTAGAAGTCTGATGGCGCAAGGTCAGGTGAGTATGGTGGGTGTGGCAACACATCCCATCCAAGATCCAGTAATTTTTGACGGGTCATCAAACTTGTGTGTGGTCTCGTATTGTCGTGATGGAACACAACTCCTTTACAATTAACAAGCTTTGGATGTTTCTGGATAACGGATTTGTTCAAACTATCCAATTGCTGACAGTACACATTCGAATTGATTGTGTGGTTCCTTGGTAGGAGCTCGAAAAAACAAGACACCTTTAAAATCCCACCACACTGAGAGCATAACCTTCTTCTGATGAATGTCTGCTTTTGATGTCTTTTGAGGTGAATCATCACCTCGGGACCAAGACCATTTGCACACCACATTGTTGTCAGCAATCCATTTCACATCACCAGTTATCAGTCGCTTCAGAAAAGGATTGTTTTCCTCAATTTTAATGAGCATATTGCAGATGTTCATATGTGCCGTCAAATGAACATTTTTGAGTTTATGCGGAACCCAAATATTGAGCTCGCTTACATATTCCAGCTTCTTCAGGTGGTCATAAACATTTGAATGACAGATGTTCAACGTTTTTGCAATCTCTCCTGTCATGTAACACGGGTTTGACTCGATCAATGCCTTTATTTTGTCGTCATCAACCTTGGTGAGCCTCCCTGACTGAGGAGCGTCGTTGAAATCAAAATCACCAGCACAGAATTTTGTAAACCATCTTGGTACTGACATTCTTGTAGAGCATTGTCACTGCAAACTTTATGCAACTTTTCACAAGCTAGATGCGCATTCTTCTCTTTTTGGAAGTAAAACAGTAAAATACGGAAAAAATGCACAGTTTTGTCTTCTATCTTCAACTTGTTGTAAAATCTCCAAAACTCAACCAAATTGCTCAGGTTTTTTTCAGTGTTTTTTTTTTGTTTTTTTTTTTTTTTTTTTAGAATGAAGCTAGAACTGTCAGCTGTCAAATGGCATAGCAATAACATCTATGTGAATAACTCTAGTACTTCCAAAAATGAACCAGTGCCATCTGTTGCAAAGATGCATCATGACTTTTCCAACAACCCACTAGCAATATAATGGAATAGGTCCACAGACAAGACACCTTTGTGAATTCCAGAACCAAAGGTGAAACTGAAACACCACCCTTATTCCACAAACAAACAAACAAACAAGAAAACCAGCATAAGAAAGGTAATAGGAGCAGTTTCACATTACACACATTGCCCTCTTCTTGACTGGCACAGTACCCCACCTAGAAGGACTCTGATTCTACCGTTTCTCCAGTGGGAAGAAGAACATCCAAGGTGAATACCCAGCTTCCCCAGTGTTCCAGGACACTCAGGTATCATCTCACGGGGATTACAGGAGGACTAAGCAGGACAGATGACCAGAGGTCAGCTAGAGATGAAGAAGACAGAGCACAGAGACGCCAGCCCAGCGAGTTTGGTAGACTGCATTCCTGCTGCTAGAGGTGCCAGCAGAGATGTCATTCAAAGGCTGTGACTATCTGCAGAGCTGAGTCAGTCAGATACAAAATCAATGCAAACAAATTCAGTTGTGTTTCTGTACATTGAAAATGAACTATCTGAAAATGAAATAAAGAAAATTATCCCATTCATAATAATGCCAAAACCAATAAAATATTAGGAATAAATTGAGCCAGGGAAGTGAAAGTTCTGATACCGAAAACCTTAAGACAATAGCAAAAGAAATTGAAGACACAAATAAGTGGAAAGATAAATTCATGGATTGGAAGAATTAATATTGTTAAAATGTCCATTCTACCCAAAGCAATCTATAGATTCAATACAATCCCTATCAAAACCCCAATAGCATTATATTTTTTAAAGAAATAGAAAAAAAAAATCAATCCTAAGACCCACATGGAGCCACAAAAGACTCCAAATAGCAAACACAATCTTGAGAAAGAAGAATAAAGCATCACACTTCCTGATTTCAAACTATATTACAAAGTTATGGTAATCAAAACAGTAAGGTGCTGGCATAAAAACTGGCACATAAACTAATGTAACAGAATAGAGAACCCAGAAATAAACCCATGCATATATCGTCAACTAATATTTGACAAGGTAACCAAGAATACTCAGTGAATAAAGGATAGTCTCTTCAATAAATTATGCTAAGAAAACTGCACATTCTCATGTAACAGAATAAAATTGAACCCCTATTTTACACCACTAACTAAAAGTAATTTGAAATGGATTAAACACTTAAATGTAGAATCTGAAACCTTTAAAACTCCTAGAAGAAAAAAAAATGTGAAGAAGCTCCTTGTCATTAGTCTGGGCAGTTATTTTTTGGATATGACATCAAAAGCATAAACAACAAAAGCAAAAAATCAACAAGGGGGCTACATCAAACTAAAAAGATCTAAAAGGAAAGGAAACCATCAACAAAATGAAAAGGCAACCTACTGAATGGGAGAAAATATCTGCAAACCATAGATCTGAGAAGCAGTTAATATCCAGAATATATATAAGAAACTCACATAACTCAATATAAAAAAAAATCCTATTAAAAAGTGGGTGGAAGAACTGAGTAGACATTTCTCCAAAAAAAACACACAATAGCAAATATGTTAGTTCAGTAAAACCTGGATTGTGAGTAATGTGATTTGTGAGTGTTCCACAAGACGAGCAAACATTTCTAAAACATTTCAACGTGGTAAATGAGTGATGTCTTACAATACAAGTAGTTTGTTTCTGGAACGAATTATGCTTGCACACCAAGGTATGACTGTATTAACAACTTTAATGGGGTAATGGTTTCACCGTAAATGTATATGAAATCATCGTGTTGTACACCTTAAATGTTGTCATTTGTCAAATGTATCTCAATAAAGATGGAAAAAGTATCATATATCAGTATAATCCAATGCAAAATATTAGATATTGTAGATTAGCACGCTGAGTTGAAAGAACCAGTAACAAAATAACATACATATTCATTCAAAAAGTTAAAGAACTGTGAGAATATTGGTGGTACCTCTGTTTCCTATCATTGCTTTCTGAAAGTTTTAAATGGCTACTCCACTGGTGCTCCTAATGAATGTTTTCTAGACCCTAGCTGCTCAAACTGTGGCCCGTGGACCAGTGACATCATCTGGAAGCTTGTTGGAAATGCAGAATCTTGTTCTAATCTCAATCCAACTAATTCAGAAATTGCATATTAACAACAAGTGATTTCTATACACATTAAAATCTGCAAAGCACTTACCTGGCCACCTCAAAGTTTGAAAGTTGAAAAGCAAGGGTAACCTTAATAATTCAACCCTTGATTTAGTGGCTTCCAAGGGTTTTCTCAGAAGTAAGGTGGGACAGTGTAAACAGTCAATTTTGGGTTTGGAACTTAGCCAACAATAACAAAAAAATTTGGAAGGATGAGGATTTTATCATTGATATTGTTTAGAATTACTGGTGAATGCTAATAAAGTCAGTTTTATTATTGTTTTTAAATTCTCTACAATCAATCCATTTCCTTTACTGTTTGCACTTGTGTTGGACAGCCTCATGGCCTCATTCTTGATATATCACTGTTGTTTACAGGACATTTTGTTGTTGTTATTGTGTTTTCCTTTTGTGGTACTATTTTTCCATATATTTAAAGTTCTGTATTCATTGTGGATAGAAAATGGCCATTATAGTGCAGAATGTCTTCTACAAATAATGGTCAGCAAGTCCTCAAAATGTAGGGCATATTTCCGTCTCCTGACTTTTGCCTAAATGTCCCCCAAACTAGTTCCATATACTGTCAATTTCCATATCCATTCTATGGAACTGAATAGTGGGAACAAAATATTAGAGAGATCCATGTGCATATGTTATTTGCAACTCAGACCTTTATTTAAAGTCTCTAACAGTACCCCTAGTGTACCCAGGTATGCATGTACAACAGAGAGGATGCAAGTGGTGATGACAACTCCTACCTGGTCTGCTTCTGCAGTATCAGGTCTCCATGATTAGCCTTTGTTTTTTACTTAAACAAAGAGGATGAAAACAGCTGTTTAAAAACTGTACCCATCCTCAAGAAACAAAATAGATTTCCTAGGCATATATATATATACCAGGTAAAAGGATCTTTTAAAATCAGAAAGGACAAGTTAGGATGACTCGTTTATTTTATTTCATTTTTTTAGTACTCATGCATTTTTAGCCTCTCACCACATTTTCTTTATAAATCAAGTTGAGGGAATTCATTGGCTGTGAAGTAAAATGAAAAGCACTTTCAAGAACATGAAGAAAGCAGCCAGTGTGAATGTTTTCAACCCAGCATGATCAGAGCTCTCCAGCTTCAGCTGCAAAGAGAAGGTGCTGTGTTTTAGAGGAAAGCCACCTCACATGAGTGCCACTTCACTCCAGGGGAAGTATCACAGACAAATAGGACTGTACTTTCCCTGCCTTCTCTGCCATTTCTCTCTCCTAAAGTGAAGTCTGTCCATCACGGTACTGCGTTGTACCACGAGATACATTTGAGACTGAGTTATCGATGTGGGCTATTCATCTTTGCTTTCAGCACTGTATCCATTACAGATGATGTATATGTTACATTTTTTTTATTACAAGGAAGATCCATCGTCCTCCCTTTATCTCACCCAGAGTTGTAGAACTAAAGAAAGTATCTCATCTACCCAGTGCTTATAATATGAGGACAAATGAAATGGTATTGCCATGTGATAATCCATCTCTTTAGTTGTTCCTAAAAATCCAATTGAAAAAGGACTATGAGAATCTATTTTTAATGATCAATTTGTATTGCAGTAATCAATGAAGAATAGTTTAAGAGGTGAGGTACTGTGCTAATGATAATTCTTTACACTTATCAGAGGTCTGCACCTGAAGAAGGAATGGAGATGAGACACTGTTCAAAAAAGAGGTAATTTTGTGCCACAGGATATTTATTTGGGGCTAGTCCAGAATAGGGTTTGTTTTCCTCGAAATTTCAGTGAAGAGGCTAAAAACTATTGTGTGAAAGTGACCAAGTGACCTCCAGTTATGTCGACTCTGAATAATTATATAACTCACAAGGTAATTTTAAACAAATGATGGATCATCAAAACTTGCATACAACCAAAGAAAGGTTGAAGGATATATGGTTAAACAAGAATTATGTATAATTGTCAAGTATGGTCACTGAATTAACTAACAAATATTTTGCTATAAATATTTCCTTTAAAGACAGTAATGTATGGGCTTTTCCTGAACTAAAATATATTGGAAACCCAAGGTTGTATTCATAAACTGTTTTGCCCACTTCTTATGCCAGAAGTAGAATTAGGAGCCCACAGGGAGCAGGTGCATGATGTAGTGTCCCTGCATTTGCTGGAGTGCAGGGCACCTGGCAAGGAGGTTCAAGCCACAGATTTTTTTTCCCACCTGGAGTTCATAATCTAGTGAACTAAAGAAGGCACATGTCAAAATGTAACAAAAAGCACTATATATATATATATATATATATATATATATATATATATATATATAACTTGCAAATTATAAATGCTATAGGATTTAGGGTTATAACGATATTTTTTTGAAACTAATTAAAAATAAATAAATAAATAAAATAAATAAGTAAATAAAGATATTTTTCTAAGGCATCAAAAAACCCAGTCATACACATATATTTTAAAAAGCACTACTTTGGACCCCAGAATGTTTGCACTCTTTAAAAGGCTCTCTGGAGTCATAACCTGGGGCCAATGTTATAGGAAGATCAGTAAGGACCAGAGGCCCAAAAGGCTCCCCCTACATCTCCTTTCTCTAAAATTAGTGCTATTACTAGTGTGACATCTGGCTAATATGAGAGAGATGTGTGACTTAGTCTCTTTCAGCTGTTTCCTCAATGGCCTTTATTAATGTTTTGCCTCCTCTGAAATTCCCACTGAGTCAGTTTTTTGAGTAAAACTTGGCTCTGATAGCCCACGATAAGATGCACACATTTGATCTTGTTGGAAGCTTTCCTGGACCTTACAGCTGAGTGTATACCTCAGGAGTAGTCTTAGAGAGAGAGAGAGAGAGAGATGGATGAATCACAGAGAGCAAATGCTGGAATACCTGTGGAAACTAGATAAACATAAGGGGGCACTATAGCGTCAGCAGATGAAGGCAGTGAAGTCCTCCCTATAAACCTTGTATGATATGATGTATGTTCACCATCTGAGTATTATGCATGCTTATTCAACATTTATTGATCAGAGTACTAAGTGCCTACTGTATGCTAGCCTCTATTCTAGACTTTGGAAATAAGCAGTGTACCAAAGAGGCAATGCCCCACCTCATGGGGTTTACATTCTATTTGGAAAGGTAGAGAGAATAAGTAAAAAAGTAAATATGTCCCATCCCAGATGACAATGAGTTGTAGGAATGAAAGTACAGCAAGATAAGGACGGAGGGGACAGTGTGAGTGTGCTTTAATATATATAGGGTCTTCAGGGGTTTTTTTTTTTTCTGATAAAGCAACCTGTGAACATATTTGAATGAATGATAAAGACAAACATGCAAACAAAAGTGGAAATGATATTGTAGGCAGTGAGAAAAGCCAGTATGGTGGCCATGAATGAGTTGGGAGTGAATATGGTACATCTGAGAAAGAATAAAAATACTAGTGTGGCTAGGTTGAGTTAGCTGAGGAAAAAGAGGTAGGAAATAAGATCAGAAAGAGATAACTGAGAGGCCAAAAACAGAAAACGCACATTTTAAAACAGCTTCCTTGGCTCATACTCTGTTAAAATAATTTATTACGATCTACTCTATACTGGTAGATAGCTGTGTGAGAAAATACCTCTGCCATCCTGGAGCTCACATTATTGAGAGTGAGGAAAACAAGAACATAATTGTAATGCATTATGACATGCTTTTTTTTTTTTCCTTAGGTATAAGCTCCAGTTGCGAGGTCACACTGAGAAGAATGTGTGTAAATTTTCCCGGTACAATCAGGAAAGACTAATTAGAGTATATAACAGACACACTGACATTTGAAGGACAAATCAGAGTTTGCCAGGTGGCCGATATGATGAAAGTATCCCAGCCTGCCTGAATGGTTTATTCAACTGTACAATGGCATAGGACAGCATTGTAATTTGAGCTTGAAGGATGTAGTGGAAAGGCAAAACTCATTGAAGACAGACAATGTTTGCATGTTATCTCTGAAACAGAGAACATTATTTAATCTCCCCTTAGAAAGGGATTGATAATCATGCCTATCTTATAAAACCATTGAGATGATTAGTGATACTATGTTTAATGCGTCTGACTTATAATGCACAGACAGTAAGTCCTAGCTATTGTTTTCACACAGAAAATTCTAGTATTGCCGGTGAGTACAGGGAGGATTTCCTTATCTTATTCTCAGACTTTGTTCAGAATCTAAAATAACACGGATGCTCAATGAATATTTGGTTTGTAAATAATTGTGCCAATTACAGTTTCCTTTTGATTGCATAATTCATATGATAAGAGGAGAAAAAACTGGACAAAGGCAATGGTGGTAGATATAGGAAAAAGATATCTTAAAGATATCTTAGAATATCTTAAAGATATTTAAGAGACAAAAGTGACAGAATTAGTTACTAATTAGATATGAGAAAGAAGGAGTCATGATAACTTTCAGGTTGACCACTGAGTGACTCAGGGAATGTTGTTCACATTCGCTAAAACAGGATGACAGAGGAACAAGAGATGGTTTCAGCTATGTAGGGAGACGAAAATAAAATGAGGTCAAGTTGACTTCATAATTTTGCAACATCCTCAGGCCATGGAATTGAAAGAGCCTAGAGGTGATCACAAGTGAACTCAGAGGAGGTTCAAGCAAGATAGATACATTGGCAGTCATTGAAACCTTTTTTGTGAATGAAATTTGGTAAAAAGAATTATTACAAAAAAGGGAAAAGAGGAGCGATAACATATGCCAGCCAATATTAGTATTTGGGGAAGATCTCTTGAAAGAATCTTGACTTCACAGAGGAGTTAAGAGTCATGAGAGACCGGTATCAATTTATATACTTTACGTTTTTTTTGTTTATTTATAAAAAAAAATACTGCAAAGCATAGTTTCTTATAGCTTAAATATTCTCACACTGGAGAACTCCATAACTTAAATCACCTAACGGCTTTCTAAGAGCTCATAATGGTGTATGAGAAATGATCAATGAGAATAGGACTCATAACTCAGAAGACAAAGTTCTATTTAGTTCATGTGATTTAAACGTTATGAGATTATATTTCTTGTTTTCTTATTGGACATTCAACTTAATACTATTTAGTCGGTAAGGAGCAGAAAACTCAGATAAGCGATAATGCTGACCAAACATTTTCCTGGTAGGTACCATTTATATCATCTGCTCATTTTCAACTTTTTTTCAGTTAGATAACTTTAAGCCTTTTTTATTGTGTTCTAATTATGCTTGAATATTCTGTTTGATAATCCAGGGAAGGCAGCCACTAACATTAAAAAAAAAAATAGTTGGGAGACCTGCAGCCTTAGTAGATAAATGCCAACTTTCTTGTCATAGCATTCACTCAGTAATTGTATCTGAACATTTCCTCAGTTGTTTAAAAACTTTTTATTTTCAAATTTTTATATTTTTCTATATTATTATAGTTGATAATAATTTGGTGTTTCAGTGAAATGGGACTATACTGTATTGTTTTGCTGTAAAGAGTAACAATTATGGGAAGTATAAGTGGAAATTCCATATTCAATTGAAAAGTGCAATGCTGATGTGATTGTCATAACGTGCTCCCAGTATCTCTAAATATGATTTTACAAAAGCACAGACTGCAAAAGTCCAGATATCAGTGAAAGCAAACTTCAGTATCCTGATGAAAAGGCCTCTATTACTGATCTAGCATTTATTCTGACTTCGGAGTTTAAGACATGAGCACAGTATGTTAAAATGTCATGAACTATTGCTGACTAACTCAAATAAACAACCCAATACCAAGTGGATGCAGGGGTCATTAGTTGTTTTCTGTATTAAAAAAACAAAACAAAACAAAAAAACTCCCAATTTTTATAAATTTTCATGTCTGTAGGTAGGACCTATCTTATTCATGTTAATTACAACTGAAGATATACCATCACTTCCCTCTCCCAAAAAACGATTTTGATTGACTAGAATTTGAGGCAAAACGAAATTGAGCTGATCTACAGAAAAGCAGACAATACAGAGGAGAAGAGAGAAAGAGATAAACAAGCTGGAAAAGGGTTGTGAGGTGTGACTTAGGGGGAAAAAAATTGAAACAAACTTCATCAACAGGAGCTGGAAAATTAAATTATGCACTGAATAGTTAAGTATTTCAAAATAATTTCCCCCAGGCTGGATATTTCAAACTAACAGCTACAAAGTCGTCATTAAGCATTGTCAGGGAAATAGGATTGGGTGCATCTCACATTTTACAAGAAAGGGAAGTGTTTAATATAATATTTTCCCTGAGAAAAATGGGACAGTTCAGTCAACTGTAGATATCACTGAATTGATTAAAATAAAAAATTAGATTATACCACAGAAGCAAACTATGCTTCTCTGTATAGAAAGATCGTGTGAAGAAGGGAAAATGAGTAGAGGCAGTTATGTCTAAGACATGTCTCCTGAACCCAAAAGGGCTGGCCGAGTGGCTCAGTTGGGTAAGAGCTCGCTCAAGAGTGTGAGCTGAGCTCTCTGAGCATCAGTTCCATGCCCTGAGCTGCTGTTGAGCTGCCAACAGGTGGCAGAATGGCTCAGCTAAAAAAAAAAAATAAAAAATTGAGATTCCCCCAAGTAAGGTAGGGGGCTAGAATTTGTTATATCCCTTTTGATTAATAGATTTTTCCAAATTTAATACAGGAAATAAATTGCTTAAATAAATTTCACATCTCTAATTCCTAGAGTATTATCTGTATCCAGATGGAGAATATCAAATATTCTCATTTCCAAGGAGGTCAGGATAATACAGTGGCCTGTGAGAGCTGAAACTTTATGACAAATTTGGCCCTAGGGGCGTCTGTCCTTGAAAGGAGCCAGGAGCCTGAGGCTCTAGAGTACACTTTCATGATGCGTGTGGGGTAAGGATATGACATATGGGTTTAAGTGATTTGGAGGGCAGTGTGACTACTGGCAAGATAGTGGAAAGCCAACTGTGAATGATGTAATTCCTTCCCTGTGACATCACTGAAATGTAAGGAAATTTCCTAAACAGCTAACAGATGTCAAACTGATTGATCCTCTGGAAAGAGTATAGGATACAGGTTTGCAATGGATCTAACCCAAGTGGGCGTCCCCTAAATATTATCCTAAATAACAAAAACAAAACTATAAACTCTGAATAAAAATTAAAGAAAAACAACCACTAAAGGACTCTAGTGATTGAACCAAAGCAGGCAAGAGTTAGATATGAGATAAAAGCAGACAGTGAGCCCAGAGGCCTTGTGCTAATTCTTTCTACCTTCCCTCTGAAGGAAGCTGTGGTCACAGCAGAAGAGGTACCAGGGGCTCCTGGATATAAAATACTTTATTCTCAGAAGTTGGATGCATTAACCCTGCTTTGATGGTGCACGTCAGCCTTTTGGAAAAATCAAGTGTAAATCCCCTCTAATGGAAGACATCATCCTGAGCTTCTAGTTACTGCTTCCCACAATCTTCCACATATGTTTTCTGTCACACAATGAAAAGTAACCAGAAACATTGCCTTTTACATTCCACTCTTCCTCCTGAGTGTGTTTTTTCCCTTAAATCACATTCTCTCTTAATTCTTTCATTAGTAGGTTGTAACTGTTAATTTGCCCACTCTTACTTATTTAAACACCTTAACTTCATCCTCATTTTTGAATAATAATTTAGTGACATACTGAATTCTAGACTAATAGTTATTTTTCCACAGTACTTTTAATATATTAAAAGTATATTTAATATAATAATAATTGCTGGTATCAATTATTATCATCATTATTATTATTATTGCTGCTGTTGTTATGATTATATTACTAAAATTACTGTTATATTTATTATTACTTTGAATTTAGCCTTTGGTCTAATTGTTTCCTATTGTTAAGAACTTGTATTTTCTTCATATTTGATTATAAGATGTTGACGTATGTTAGGACCACAGACTACAGTAGAGATAGATCTATTTGATTATTTATAATCCTATTGCAAGGAATTGTTTTCTTGAATCCAAAGATTCATGTATTTAATTAAGACTCAACCATTATCTCTTTAAGGTCAAAGCAGAGAATGACAAATGAGCATGGGCCTCCCTTAAGCAGATCCATCAACCTAGTGATAAGCAGAATGAGGCCTACCACAGAAACCAAAGCAGTCTTTCAACCATTACAAATTCGTTGAATGACTCAAATGCCATTGCAAACAGTAAAAATGTTTTCTTAACTAACCTATATCTTCAATAAAAAGACAGCTGTAAAACAAATTCATAATGTAGGTCAAAAAACAGATCACAACTATGTGTCTTAAGGATGTAAAATATTACTAGGTAGTGAGCAGAAACTGAACATTAACAGATGTGGTTCTGGTGATAATCCCATAATTTCTCAAGTTATCTGCAGAAGTTAATAATTTTCTGAATATAGATTATTTTATTTTTTAAAAAAACAAGATGACATGCGAATATGTATATACCCAGGAAAGCACTTAGTGATTTTGTCAAAGATAATGCAACAAACTTTGAGGAGACTGGATTCCAAAGTTTATGTAATTAAAAAAAAAAAAAAAGAAAACAAGAATGGTGTTTGAGGATGTTACCCCAGTAGGAAAATTGACATGCTTGCTGTGCAATTAATTGGACACAGTGAACTGAAGAAAATGGCTCAGTGGTGATATTATCTATGGGTAGCTGCTGTGGTCATCTATGTGAGACCACTACGTTCAGTGGAGAAAACATGCTTTGAGATGGCCAGGATAAAGGCCCTAATGTTTAGAGTTTGGATCATAAAAACAGAAAAAGCAGTGAAATCCACTGAATGGGCTCAAATAACAGGTGTGCTAGTAAAGATTTCTGATGAGCACCATGAAAATTTTATAAAATGTAGTGTTGCACTTAATCTTTCTCAGCATTAAAAGTTAGATAAACACTTTCAAAATGCTGAATTTTAGAGCTATATTTCCCTTTTACTTTACATAGATATATACATATTTATTATATAAATGTGTATTTGTGTTCTTCATAGTATGTATTCTTTTTTTATTTATTTTTATTTTTTTTTACTTTTTTTGAGGGCAGTGTCACTGGCCCTCATATGTGGGACCCGAACCGGGGCCGCTGGCTTCCCAAGCCTCATAGTATGTATTTATATTTATCCTATCCACCTATAGATTATCTATCTTCCAATGCTGTAAATACATTAAAATATTGTGATTTATAATGTAGTAGTTCCTGAATTTCAACATTATCTGATTTAAATTACAGGTGTAACAACACAAGACTAAATACATTCTAACTAACTCAAAGGTTTTCACTGCTGAAACAGGTATACAAAGGATCATACTGAAATGAAAATGGTGTAACTTTCAAACTGGAGTCTGTTAGATTAATGACATGATATGCTGCCACTTAGTAGGAAATATTCTGCTGAAATTGAATATTCCTTGATAACCTGTAAAACCTATGTTCAGTGAAGTCTAAAGAAATTACAGATTTATTTTCTGGAAAATATTAGACATGGTAGTGCTAAAATCCATTCAGAAAATATTATGACATCTTTTAGAATAATGTGAAATGTAATTACAAATATTGCATAATCTCATTTGACAGGTGTTAATTTTGTTATTTCAATTCTTCTTAATTAGATATGCATTAATTGCTAAAACTATGAAGATATCTGTGTGTGTATGGAGGCATTATGTGAATATTGTTCTTTTTCTTTGTTTGTTGTTGTTGTTTAGAATCAGGGGTATATCTAAAGAATTCTGTCACACATTTACCACCATTGTCAAGAATGAGTAGAATAAAAGAAAAAAAAAAAACAGAGAAAAAACTGCTGTCCGCAATCAGTCTTTGAGCAACTAAAGATATTTGCAATTTATTAATATATTTTCATTTTTTATTTAATTTATATTTATTTAATATGTTAGAAAGGGAAAAATGTGATTTCAGTCTCAGAAGCTGTTTTCCACAAAGTTTACTTTGAGTCCATTATTAGTAAAACAGATTAAGACTGAATAGGAACAGGCATATGGGAGATGATTTGAACTCTAACTTTTTTTTTAAATTAATTTGTTTATTTTTATTGGGGAATTGGGGAAGGGGAACAGACAAGTTGCTGTTTTTTTATTTTTCAGTCTAGTTGCAGAGGACGTTGCTTCACTGGCCCATGTTGGTACCATCATTGCGCTCTTCTCAGGTGAGGCAGATGGGTCGCCGGCCTCCAGATGGTTGCTCACTGTGACTATTGGCAGCTCACGCTGGCTGCCAGCTGTTCATGCTGGCTGCCTGCCACTCACTGTAGCCCATGGCAGCCCACTGCAGCAGGGGCTGCAGCCTACACCGGGGCTCGCGCAGCCCAGCTCCAGGTGGAGCTGTTGTTCACCATCTTAGCTGTAGAGGGCAGTGTCACTGGTCCTCATATGTGGGATCTGAACCGGGGCTGCTGGTGTCCCAAGCCAGCTCTTAACCAATGCGCCACTCGGGCAGCCCTGAATTTTTTAACTTCTAACTTTTTGCTGACTGCCTTTACTTTTTTTTCTTTACATTATCTACTGTTCCTCTCATCTATTTCACTGCCTTTGATTTCGCATTTTTGTACCCCTATCCCTTGATAACAAGCATTATCCGTTTGTCCTAACCCCACTAAATTCTGCATTCTTTGGCCTTGGGAAAAACAAAACGAAAAAAAAAAAAAAACCTTTAAAAATGTAGTTTTCTTTATCTATGATCATGATTTTCTACTTTGAAAAAAATGAAGATATTTCAGGTACAAGTAGATAGGCTGACTCAAAATATGTTTCACAACCGTGGGAGATGCCTGATCAAAGCCCCTCGTGCACTTATCAGCCTCTCTCAGCACCAAATGGGCTTATGATGACCTTGGTTATAGAATGGAATCTTTTATTGTGATAAAAGAATTGGCACAAATACAAATCATTTTCTAGTTAAGTTCATTAACTAGACTATCTATAAAACACTAAAATATAAGGACAATATTTATCTGAAGTTTTTAGAGTTTCTTAATATTTGTGTTATTATTTAACATTGTATCAGCAAGAACATATTGAATAATGAAAGAAACTCACATTTCTTACTTCCTATATATAGTTCAAGCTTAAGCATGCTGATTCACTGTTTAAAGATGAATCCCTATATCCAAAATACAAGAATTTTGAAAAAAAAGAGTTGATGACAGCCATTCTAACTGGTGTGAGGTGATATTTCATTGTGGTTTTTATTTGTGTTTCTGTGATGACTAGTGATGTTGAGCATCTTTTCATATGTTTATTGGCCATCTGTATGTCCTCTTTGGAGAAACATCTATTCAAGTCCTCTGCTGATTTTTTAATTGGATTGTTTGTTTTTTTGTTATTGAGTTGTATGAGTTCCTTATATATTTTGGGTATTAGCCCCTTAATGGAGGCATTGTTTGCGAAAATCTTCTCCCATTCAGTTGGTTTCCTCTTTGTTTTGTTGATGGTCTCTTTTGCTGTGCAGGAGCTTTTTAGTTTGATATAGTCCCATTCATTTATTTTAGTTTTTACTTCTCTTTCCTTTGAGGTCATATTCATAAAATCCTTTTTGAACCCAAGTTCCATGAGTTCAGTCCTATGTTTTCTTCTATGCAGTTTATTGTTTCAGATCTTTGATCCAATTTTAGTTAATTTTGGTACACGGTGACAGATAGCAGTCTAGTTTCATTCTTTTACACGTGGCTTTCCAACTCTCCCAGCACCATTTATTGAAGAGGCTGTCTTTTCTCCATTGTAAGTTTTTGGCTCCTTTATCGAAAATTATCTGTCCATATTTATGTGGGTTTATTTCTGTTAGAATGGCTATCATCAATAAGATAAATTATAACAAGTGTTGGAGAGGCTGTGGAGAAAAAGGAACCCTCATACACTGTTGGTGGGAATGCAGATTGGTGCAGCCACTATGGAAGGCAGTGTAGAGGTTCCACAAAAAATTAAGAATAGATTAACATATGACCCAGCAATTCCTCTCCTGGGTATCTACCAAAAATTATGAAAACATTTATCCATAAATATATATGTGCTCCGATGTTCATTGCAGCTTTATTTACGGTGGCCAAGACATGGAAGCAACCAATGTATCCTCCGATAGATGATTGGATAAAGAAGATGTGGTATATATACACAATGGAATACTATTCTGCCATAAGAAAAGATTTGAAATACTGCCATTTGCAACAACATGGATTGATCTTGAGATTATTATGCTAAGAGAAATTAGTCAGACAAAAAAAGTTGAGAACCATATGATTTCACTGATATGCAGGATATAAAAATGAAAACAACAAAGGAACAAGAGAGACAAATAAAGAAACAAAAACTCACAGACACAAACAATAGGTTACCAGAGGGTAAGAGGGGAGGGAGGTAGTAGATGAGGGTAAACGAGATCAAATATATAGTGATGGAAGGAGAACTGACTCTGGGTGGTGAACACACAATGTGATACATAGATGATGTATTATGGAATTGTACACCTGAAACATATGTAACTTTACTAACCATTAAAGTAACCATTTACACCCAATAAACATTAATTTAAAAAAGTTGATAACTAAACTAAGAACTCCCTCTACCCCAAATAAACATTATTCTGAAATAATGAATGAATTTGTCAAAGTATTTCATTTAGATGTTTCCAGTTCAGAAAATTAATACCTGAGTATCAAATGTATGAAATGTGAAGTATATGTTATCAGTTGATACATTGGCAGAGTCCTCAGATAAATGAAAATTCAGATTATTCAATGTCTTCTTGGGGTTTTTTTTTGGGGGGACGGTGGTTAACTTAGTTGTGTTCCTATTAGTTTCAGCATCTTTACAACTGCTCAGCTCATTGGTGATAGTAACTTAGTAAATGTGATATAGCTATCTTTTCCTAGAATTGGTTTCCTTCCAAGCTCAGTCTACAGCCTACAGGGTAGGGAATAATGGTATTATATATTTTAGTAGCCATGGAAACTGGTACATAGAACACTATAAACAAATACAATTTTGAGAATAACTCTCAAACTTCATAGCTCAGTGATTTCAACAGTTAAATAAAATAGAGGATTTTTTTTCCTTCAAGTGGGAATCTCAATATTTGAAAAATTAAAAGATACAATCAAAAGCTAGGTAAGTTGGAAAGAGAATTTTTGGATGAAAGAAACCATGGAGAACATTCCTGAATATGTCATTAACTTATCAGTGACCTTCACCTACTTACTCAACTTTTCAGTTTTTTATTTTTCCCATCTGGACAACATTATTTGCCTCCCTTGCCGGAATATTGTGAAGCTTAATTAATATTTGTGAGCCATTTTAACTCCCACAACGGAAAGATGTTAGAGAAATGCAAATCATTATTGTTATTTATTATTTATTATTCTCTATGTAGACTTAGTCTCAGTCTCTGAAGGTTTACCCCCTAAGCCATGGAGACAAATTAATAATAGATGCAATGTCAGTCCTTCAGCAAATACCAGAAGGGCTCAACAGAAAACAGCAAAAAAGAAAAAAAAAAAGTACTCATATTGTATGTCATAAGAGTTAAAAGTTCTTTTAGTTGTTGTTTTTTTTAATGCTAGAAAACTAACAATTTTATTCCTGTTGACAGTCCTTTACTTTGAATTATTGAGAATTGTTGTGGGTAACAATTTTACTCATTTGAGATAATGCCGTTTTGGACTAGAAACTTGTTTCTGCTTAATTTTTTTCTAATGGGAAAACTATACCATTGGTAGTTTTAGTATTTTTCAATAAAAAGTTCCATTTTTCAGCTTTGTTTAATTTACAAAAATTGAATTTGAGCTGATTGTTCTATTTTGCTGGACTAAAACCCTTAGGGGTTTTATTTCTAGGCAGACATTCATGTTCTCTTAAAACAGTTCAGTTTCCCTTTTATAAAATGTATGATGATGATATAACATGAATTATGCTTTGCAAATGTTGAATAAGCATCGTAGATGCTTTCCTATTGAATATATACTGATTCATATTAAAATACATATATATATATATTTTTTTTTAATAAGACATGATAGGAAAAATGACTACTAAAATGGAAGAACACGTCTTCCTCAAAGGATACCTTTTCTTCCCTATTAATAGACTCCTTGTTTTATGTTTAGGTAACTCTGCAACTATTCCCTGATCTCTGGCCAAATAGGACCCTGCTACATCTTTGGGGATGACTGTGATTTGTAGAAGATAAATGTGGCATCCTTTGCCAGATATTTACTGTCGGAGGCTCCTTTGCTCCTAGTGATGTCATGTGATGGCCAAGGAGGTAAAATAAGTCCTCTGATAAACTTCTGAGAAGACCTCTATATCTCTTATTCAAGAAACATGCTATTCATGCATTTCCTTTCTTCATGGAAGTACAGCACAGGATTTTATTAATTCATTTTCCAGCTATCTTTTAAGCAGAAGAGAAACAGTAAAATAATTAAAAGATCTTTATCAAAAGCCATGCTGTTTAAGAAAACCTGGAGTGTCTAAATAGACTTCCTTATGATATTTTTTTTTTTTGAGGGCAGTGTCACCGGCCCTCACATGTGGGATCTGAACCGGGGCCAATGGAGTCCCAAGCCTGCTCCCTACCAATGCGCCACTCGGCCGGACCTATGATAAATATTTTTATTGCTTAAGCTCTTCAGTTTGCCAGTTTTCTACTAGATACTGAAGAAAACAGTCTTTAATATACTTCACCTGAGTACCAAACTTCATTCATTTTCTTCTCCATGCTTCTGCAGCACTTGTAGTAACTATATGTAATTTAATAATAAATGAATGATACTTTTATTGTTTGACATGCATTTTTATATGTCTCCTGTAATAAGTTGTTAGTACTCTGAATATGGAAACCTGATTTAATTCTTCCTGTGTTTTCCCTATACCTTGCACAATGTTGCACAGTGTTGGCTCATAGGAGGCTCCTTATATTTTAAAAAGGAAGTGTGTTCGTGTGTGTGTGTGTGTGTGCGTGTGTGTGTGTGTTGCCTTTTTCTTCTTTTTATTTATTTTTATTTTTATTTTTTTTTCCCTTTAAACTGAAAGCTCAGTCACAACTCTTCTGGGGCATGGCCTTTTGCCATGTTCAGTTCTTCCTTAAAATAAACCTTATGTTTGCTTTCCTAATCCTTCTCTTTTCATGGTCTCTTTGTAGATATTCAGATACCTAAAAGGCTTTATCTTTTACCTTATGCTATTTTGCTACCCTGTTCTACCTCCAAAGACTATATCCACTATGACTCTCATTTATTTTATGGAAAAATTACTATTATATGTGACTCCCAGTTTGATTTCTGTCCTGCATATCTGTTGGGCACTCCCAATTACCTTGCAATTGGTACTTCCCACTGAATATACAACTGAAATCTCACTCTGCCTTCAGTAACTGTACATCAAAGTATTATCTCCCTCCTCTGAATTTCCAAGCTGTGTATTTGTACCAACTGAGCCAAGCTGCACAACTTTACAACTACTGCTTGGATTGATAATTTGTCTCCACTTAGATTTTAAACTTCTTGAGAACAAGGACCATGTCTTATTAATCTTTAAGTAATATATATATATATATATATATATATATATATATATATATATATGATTGTACCATACATATATATGGAATCAATAAATGCTTGAATGAATATATGCCCACCTTACTCCAACATAGAAGCATGTTATGTTGAAAATTGGCTATGCTTCCTCTTATTTTATTGTCTTTATATATGGTTCATTATACTTTTAGGTGTCATCTTTTTCCATATATATATATATATATATATATATATATATATATATAACTATAGAAGATATATTTTCATTGACCTGCTTAGTATATAGAAATTCTATCTGATTATGCTTTCAAACTTCCATATTAGTGTAGTTTAGTTAAGATCAACTTCTATTTTTAGCATGTTTTCCTACAAATAATTATAGTTCATTAAAATTAAATATTTTCCTAAGCATGTATAAAAGAAAACAGGTGTCATTTAATCATTCTGAGAGTGAAAACTCCATGAATCTACTCAAAAAATCAAAAACATATGTCTGCCCCAAAACTTGCACATGAATATCCATAGCAGCATTATTCATAATTGCCAAAAATTGAAAACAACCCAAATTTCCAACAACTCATGAATGGATAAACTGAATTTGGTGTATACAACATCTCCCTTATCTGTAAGGTGGTACATTCCAAGATCCCAGTGGATGACTGAAAACATAGATAGTATAAGCCCTATATATACTATAATTTTCTAATACACACATACCTATGATAAAGTTTAATTTATAAATCAGTAAAAGTAAAAGTACAGTAAAAGATGAACAACAATAACTAATAAAAAAATAGAACAAGTATAACAATATACTGTAATACAAGTTATGTAAATGTGGTGTCTCTCTCTCTCTCTCTTTCTCTCTCTCTCTCTCTCTCTCTCTCTCTCTCTCTCTCTCTCTCTCTCTCAAAATATCTTATTGTAACTATTCCTTACTTGCAGTGAATGGGTTGGTGTCACTAGTTTCAGGGGATCCCTTGCTGAAGTTTTCATATAAGCTCAAGACTTTGAGATGCAACATGCTGCCATCAACCTGAACATGTTTTCTGTCTCTTCTTCTACCCACAAATTTAATGCCTTTTCCATTTTAACAAAGCATTTATCACACACTGTGGCCGTAACTTTCACAGTTTGTGATGCAACAGCAAAACTAGCACAGGTTTCTTTCCCCTTCTTTATAATTTCACAGAGGGAAGATTCATTCTTGCTGTAGACCTTAGTAACCTTAGCATGCGTTTTTTTTCTTTCCTTATTAAGTTGAGAACTTTCACCTTTTCACTTAAAGAAAGCACTTTATGGCTCCTCTTTGGCATATTCGAACTGGCAGCATCACTACTCTTGTTCTTTGGGGCCATTATTAAGTAAAATAAAGGTCACTTGAACACAAGTACTGAGAAATCATGAGGGTCAATCTAATAATCCAGACAGCCACTTACTAAGTGACTATGGGGGTTGGAGCGATATACATACAGCGTGAACACACTGGAAAAGGATTGATTCATGTCCAGTCCGGATGGAGCAGCAGGACGGTGTGAGATTTCATCTTGCTACTCAGAATGACATGTGATTCATTAATAAAATTTATGATTTATTATATCTGGAAATTTCCATTTAATATTTTCAGACCACAGTTGACTGCAGGTAATGGAAACCATGGCAACTGAAACTGTAGACAAGGGAGGACACTGCACATACAATGGAATATTATTCAGCCATAACAAGGAATGAAGTGCTGATACATACTATAGCATGGATGAACATTGAAAGTATTTTGCCAAGTGAAAGAAGTCAGCTACAAATGCCACATATTTATATGTAATGTACAGGATAGGCAAATCCATAGACAGAAATTAGTGATTATTAGGATCTAGGTATAGGGGGAAATGCAGGGTGGCTGCGAATGAGTATGGGGTTTCTTTATTTGATGATGAAATATTCCGGAATTAGGCAGGGGTGACGGTTGCCCAACTTTAGGAATATACTAAAAGCCACTGAATTGTACATTTTAAAAGTGTAAACACTATAGTACATAAATTGTAACTCAGAAACCAGTGATTCTTAGTTTTCAGGATATTTAGATTCAGAATATATCAGGATATACAAATCAAGAGCAGATATTAACAAAGATCCCCTATTTTTCCTATTGTAACAGTTTCACAGAACAATGATAATCTATACTTTGTGAGTAATAAAGCACATTCCAATTATTCATAATTACTTCATTTATGGACTACCTACTACTCTCCAGAGAAGGTTAAACCATAAGTGAGTGACAAGTATAATAAGAGTTATTATTCATTGAGTTTAATTGGCATGAAAATGTTGTGCAGGAATTGAAAAGGGATGTTCCTCATTCTTCCTGAGGTTGGAAATATTGGATAGTGCTTGTTCTTGTTCTTGGAGAAATCTACCAGATGGGGAAACTTACTCCATGCAAAGAAAATAAAATTTCAAAAGAAATATATTAAATGCTTAGAAAATAATGAGTCATCTCTATGGCAAATCTTAGGAGGTACCCCAGTATAGAAATAGAGTCCTCTCCTCCCCTTGTATGCCATTTCTGTGATTTCCCCATCTTCTTCTGATTAGAAATTCTGGCTGCATTAGAAAGGAAACTGTTCCAGAGTTTGTATTAAGTAATTGATCCTTAGAAACCAAGAAAGGTTGGATTTTAATTCATCTGTGTGTTTTATACAAAATCCATAAATTGTTTGCCTTTATGACAGTAGTGCCATTAAACAAAAAGAAAGTAGTGGACTGATTCATAAAATCCTACTAGAGTAAACAATAAATACATATGAAAGTTATTTTCTGCTGTCTGTATGTAAGTCATTTTGCAAAAAAAAAAATGTGGAGGGAACTAGAATAGACAGGAGACACAGTCTAGCATAGAGCAATTCAAGTCTTAGAAAATAGGTTATTAATATCAATACCCGAAAAGACCCAAAGGAAATAACTTTGGGGTGGGAGAAAGGTCCTCTGCATTTAGTTAACAGATAAATGGTCAGATTTCTGTAGAACTATCTATGGGAGGAGGAGGGTGAGGAAAAGCGTAGGTGAAGAAAAGGAAGAGGAAAAGAGAGAGGCAAAGGAGGGGGAAATGTCCTTAATGAAGCCAGAAGCTCTAAAATACTCAGTACATTCTGTTCTCCTAGGAATTCATTTGGGAATGCACTACCTGAGGAGACTATAGGCCCCTCAGGTCATCTAGGATAGACCAAGAGTAATAGGAGCTTGCCTAAGGATATTATCCAGAGAGATATTGCTCATAATACTGCTGACTAAGTTTGAGTATTCTGCTGCATTTCTTCTAATAAAATTGCTCTCTCCCATGCAAAAAATGGCCTAAGTAATTGATGAAAGGTCAACAATCTCTTTTGGGTATAGTAATTTATTAATTATTCAATTTATCAACTTATTAAAATAAAACCTACAGTTGTACAACTACATTATATTACATAACAGTTATATAACTACAATTGTATAATAGGAATGCCTTGAATGCTGAGTTTGCAACACAAACTAATCTTATTGTAATTCACTTGCTCTTTGTAACATCAGGTTTTCTAATGCCAAGGTAATGAGTGGGATATTATTGAAAAAGTCAAAGTCAAAACTGCTTGTTTCAGTTACCACTATACTATCTGATATACTTGTCCCTCCCTTTCCCTATTTCCAGTGATCCCTTTAAAATATTTACTCAGAAGTAAACAGCTTCTCTTTAATTCTTTATCTGTGTCTTCACTTGCACACAAATAAGAATTTTTCTTTCACATATGCTATCTATGGATATCATTTCTCAGAGGCTCTCTCTTCTTCAGAATTGACATGCTGATGAGTATTCAGTCAGGGAGGTGAGGTTATCTAATATTGATTGGCATTACACAATGACATAGTGATCAGTATGGGAATCAAGCATCATATAGTGGTAATAAGCCAGTCAGAAATTTGATACTTTCCTGTTTGAAAATGAATTTTACCCCATATCTCTGAGTGAGCTTTTCCATTCCTGTTTTTGTCTTCATCAAGTTTTTGACAAGAAACACAGAGGGTAACACAGATTCTATGAGATTTGCTATGCCAAAATCTTCTGTCATTTTCATACCAGTTTCCTTTTTGTTAACTGAGTTGTAATGGACTGAGAGGGAAGAGGACTAAGAAGTTAGATAGATGATAGATAGATAGATTAGATAGATAGATAGATGATAGATAGATAGATAGATAGATAGATAGATAGATAGATAGATAGATGTTGATAGACAGGTCCTGTATTTCTAACACCTGTCCCATGTTCCATGATCTCTGTCATTGTCCATAGCTCCAACATGGAGTGGCCTTAGCTTCTCAATGCTCCATACAGTCTATTAGGTTCTGCCACTGTAAAGATCTCACCATTCTTTGCCCATCGCAATTCTGTTTATACCTTCCATCCCTGCCTACACACAAGGATAGACTGGTGCAGAATGAGGGATTTGGGTTTGAGAGTTAATACTTTCAAACTCTGGTTTCAAGAGACTCTCTAGCCGATAATCCATATTTAATACTCTGCAAGAAACATCCCACTTAAAAGTAAACATAATACCTAAAGACTAAAAGAACTAAATGCAAGTTTTAAAATGGCATTTCATGTAACTATCAGTAATTTTATTTCACTCTTGTAATAAATATTCAATTTATCCTATCAGTAAGGAGCATCAGTTCTGGCTCCAGACTCCCTTTAATCCCTTCTGTTACTTTACTAGCTGTGTGAATTTATACAGAGATTATTTCTCAGTGCCTCAATCCTCATCTGTAAAGTGGGAATAATACTCTAGTTGTGAGGACTACATTAAGTAATATTTGTAAAAACATAAGAGTAGCTTTCAGCACATAGTAAGCATTATGTAAGAGCCTAGATATTGTTATTTTAGGCTTGTCTTTGAAAATATCAAAAATCACAATTATTACTTTATTTGTATTATTTGTTAAAATATTCTAACATTGCCCTCCCCCCTTTTAACTTATTAAACTATTATCATTCTTTAAAGAACAATCTAGTCCCCAGATTTTTTTAAAACTGGGAAGAAATAATGTAATATAATGAAAACAACATCGTTCTTCAAGCCAATAAGTTTAGGGGTTTGATTCTTGGCTCTACTACTTATAGCTGTTTCATTCTGAGCTAAAATATTTAATTCAAAATACTGAACTAAGATTATATGTTTAACTATACACACTTCTCTTTGCAGATTCCCCACGCACCACAATACCACCTAAAATGACAATAGATTATAAAAAGTAGTAATACTCTGGAACAGAACAAGAAATCCAAAAAGGCAACTATTATATACAGGAATTGAATAAATTTCTGCAAGATATGTTAGAGATGAGACAGATTGAAGGTAGTACAAAGAGATCTCTTAAAATAGAAACCCCATTAATACCCCTAAGTTTGAAGCTCAGGGTAAAGAGTTCACTTCTTTTAAATGCTACCCAGATAAAATTTTAAATTCTTATAATTATATGAGAAAAAAATCATATATATATATATATATATATATATATATATATATATATCACAGCAATATCATATATAGAGCAAGCTTGTAGAATAGTATTTACAAAGTATTGTAAAATAGTATTTTCATGCAAATTGGAAATTTTACCAATGTAGTTTTACAAAATAATTTTAAGAACATTAATAGTCAAATAGCTCAGAAGAAACGGACAGAGTTCTGGGATATTGAGAGCCTCCCACAGGCCCTTTCTTCCTGCAAGGTCATGCACCTCTGGCCCAGAATAGATGACATCTTTCAATCAGGTTTGCAGCATTCTTCACACAGTAGAGAGCATTTAATGTATGTAACATCTCTGTTTTATATGCCCCAGATAATTGTACTATCTACATGGCATCCTCCTGGGAGTCATGCCTTGCAGATTTTGTATTCTATTTATTATATTATAGGTAATCTTATCGAGGGACTTCTGCCAAGGGCATTTTGGAAACAAGGCCTCTGCCTTCTGGCAAATATCATTAGTCTATTTACCCAGAGTCTCTGTGGACAAGAAAATTAGATCAGGTTCCCTGCCTTCTTTAAGTTTCTTTTGGGGTACCCCTCTAGTAAAGTGAGTACACTGATTTCTGTTCAACTGCATAACTACGGCCTTCCTTAAATCACACTGCCTTCACATGCCTGTTACGAAATAATTAATAAGAGAAGAGAATGAGTGTTGTTATCTTTGTTTTTAAAATAAAGAAACTGAGGTTCAAAAAGATTGGAACCTATGTTTCTTCTGGACAGACTCAGACAATGAAAATAAACAAACCATTAATGTAGTTATGTAGAAAGAATAAAACCATAGTTTCAGACAGTGTGGGAGTATGATTTTAGAATAGGCAAAGGATACCTAGATCACGGAAACACAGCGTTCCTTATTCTCAAGGAAAGTGCTATTATCAATCATGAATGCCTTGGCTCAAAAATTGGCTCTCTTAAGATGGCTCTATTTAAAATCCTATACCTAATGTGTAAGAAAACACTGCCTCGATTGTTAAGGGGCTTTCAAGGGATAGAAAGAAGTGGTCGTGAAGGTTGAAACGTAACTCTTCTCTGGCCTTTGCACTCAATGGCCCTTTCCGCCGGCTCTTTCTGAAAAGGGGTTTCATCCCTCCTGGACCGCCAACAGAAATAAGGACACAGTCAGAGCTGCAGCAATGTGGGAACCTTCAGATAAAGAGCAAGGAGAGTATCTGAGAAGTAAATTGAGGAGAGAGAATTGTCTTTATAGAAAAACAAAAAAGAAAAAGAAAACAACCTAGCTTCCTCTAAATAGTTTAAGAAAATACATGTGAAAATGAAAAATACACATTTATTGGTATCTCAAGCTAATCAAAAACTCCCTGAGGCTGGGAATACATTGGTAATTTCAGTATAATAAAGTGATATTTCCCTCAAGTCAGAATAAAATTATTCATTTCATTTACAAATAATCTCATAGATCTATAATGATATTTGTATACTCATCACCAAAGAATGAGTGGGGTACTCATGCGATTGCTCACAGAACATTTTCTCCTGCAGAAAAACACTAAACATTATGAACACTCACTAAAGCAGGGCTGTTCCATGCAATGATTGACGAATACTGAGTTTTATCTGAGAAGTTGTTCATAAACTTTGTGCTGTTCGCTGAAGAAAAAAGAGCTAATGATGATTGAAACAGTATGATGATTGAAATTAAAGTTTTAAGAATGGAGATAGCATTTTTAATCACGGGGAAATTGCCATCTCAATATTCTTAAAGGATGTTCAATATTTAAATAAGATCATTTCAAGATCTAATGAAGCATATGCAATATTTAATTGAATCATAATTTTCCTTTAGAAATCAGGGAGTCTCTCACTAATACATTTTCATTAATTATGTACTAGTCCTAAAGTTAAAATGTCTCTTAACAAAACAAATTAATCTTAACAAAACAAATTAATTTAAAAAGAACCATAGGACTTTACCTATGCAAAACCTTGGTGGAAATGACTACTAAGCGTTGTGCTGGTGGTAATGGAGTCAGAAGCAGTGTTTGAGTAAAGGAATTGTGTCTCAATGCATGACACATACGAATAGGATAATTGACATTAGTGCGATATTAATAGAGAGCCTTAGCTTCCAGTAAACCTTTTTTTCCCACAGCTAGAAAACGTTTTAAAAATTCATATTTGAAATGAGTGCCTAGGACATTACAGGTAAAAAGTGTTACCACATCAAGTGATAGTAACTTATCTATATCTAATCCATGTGCCATTGTTAAAAAAAAAAAAAAATTCTTTGTCCGGTAGTTTCAAGATAAATTGCTTAAATAAAATTTCAATGTTCATCTTTCTTTTCTGAATTCACGCTAATTTTGAATTTTTTTAGTGCTTCAGTTGAAATACATTTTATTAATAAAGGTCTTCTGTTCCAAAAGTAGTTTTCAATACATTCGTACTTTGGATTAAGAAATACGTAAACAGTAAAGGAACACTGGAACACTGCTCTAGTAGATGTCACCCATCAGGAAGGATTAGGTCGCTGAAAGCTCTGTGGAAAAAGAATTGGAAACTTTTGGCGTGCTGCCTTATGGGATGTCTACCCAAGCCTTCTTTACCCTGAGCTTCCTACAACCTCAGAGTTGGGCTGCTAACAGCTACCCACACACTTTGCAATGCCACTTTCCAGCCATAAGGGATTAAATAAGTCCATTAAATTGGGAACAGGGATTCAAAACAGATGGTTAGCTTTGCATGTGGCAAAAACTTGGATATGTCATCTAAGGAGCTGGAGGGCAGTTACATTCGGCTGTGAGGATGGAAAAGAGGAGGAGAAAGCTGGTGCATGGAGAGAGCAAACAGCAAGCAAGCAGATGAAAGAAAAGAGGCAGGAACGTGATCTGTGCCCATGTTCCTAATTGTTTTCCAGCTCTTGTCACCATCCCATCTGAGCCCTGGGAATATTCCTCCCCTGGATTCTAGGATTCCAAAGCATAGCCTGGTAGAATTATGATAATATCCCTCTCCTTTGTCCCCTTGAGCCACATGAGTTGGTTTTTCTTATTTAAACCTCCTGAGATTTAAATAATATAAGATTTTATGGGAAAAAGGAGAATGGACAATGAATTGAAATTTTTCATATCCATTTTTTTACACCCATGTAAATAAAAAAAGAAAACTAGAAAACTAAGGTTAATATTGGTCACATTTTGCTTGAATTATTGACTCCTGCCTCTTTTCTATCCTATTGCCTGGGACCTTTTTGCAGGTAAATCTCTCCATTATGATTTATACCATGTCTTCAGATGTCAGAGTAACTTAAGACATTAGGAGCATGGAGTTCACATAATCTCTGCCCATCTTCACTATGGTCTGAATGTTTATGTCTCCCTAAGATTCATATATTGAAATACTAACCCCGAAGGTGATGGCATTAGTAAACGGTGCCTTTAGGAGGTGGAACCCTCATAAACAGAACTAGTACTTTATAAAGGAGGCTCCAGAAAGATCCTTTCCCTCCAAAATGTAAAAATGCAGCAAGAAGTCTGCAACCCAAAAGAGGGCCTTCACCTTGAATTTTCAGCCTGCAGGTTTCTGTGAGAAATAAATTCCTGTAGTTTATAAGCCACCCCAGTCTGTGTTATATTGTAATGGCAGCCCAAGTGGACTAAGGCAGTCTTCCTGGCCAGCACTCCTGGTATGTAGCCATTAGGTGATCCCTGGAACTCCTACTGGGAGCCCCTCTTCTGTATCTGCATGGTCCCCCTCTTCTCTAGGCCCCACTGGAAGTATTTATAACCTCTAGGTTTACTTCCTTATCAGTTCTTCCTCAACACTCCAATTAAACAAAATCCCTTATTATTGAGCATTTATGACATTTTCACTTTCTATTCTTAATACACAATATCCTTTGTGTCTAAATAATTTCAAAAGGTATGACTCACAGTTTGTTCTTACTTGCACCAACTTCTTATGTGTACAAATATTGTATATAGAAAAAAGTCTGTATCGTAGGTTTGGAACTCTTAAAGTCAACTTGCTTAGGGGGAGAGATCAATGTATTTTGAAACAATTATTTTTTCAGCAGCATTTATAGTCAATGATAAATAAGATCATTACAGACTATTTGTAATCTCCATGGTATATAGTACTCTGTTATCAGCAATAATAAATACATAATTATATTTAAGTGCATTCTAGCTCTATTTTTAAGGCTTCCTAGTAGCCCCAATTTGCTCAGTGTGTTGTAAAAAATGCCATCATTAAAAATGTTTAACAGTATAGAATAATACCATCTTATAATCAAATCTCTGTTTTAATCCTGGCTCTACCATTAATACCTGTTTATTGGTCAGGAATCTTTAAGCTGCAAATGAAAGGAACCCTTTCAAACTATCTTAACTACTCCACCCTATTCTCAATCAAAATAGAATTTATTAGCTTTCATTCATTCATTCCACATAGTTTTATTGAGCACTTACTTTGTGTCAGGCAAGGTACTAGATGTTGGGGATTTAGCAGAGAACAAGCTCTCTGCGCTCTTGAAGATTTCATTTCACTGGATGGTGGTGAGAAAAGGGGCAATAAACATGATAAATAAGTTAAGATATGATGAAAGTGTCATGAGGAAAAATAAAGCAGAAAAGGGAGAGAGAAAATGATAGTGAGGCTGGAGAGGGTGCAATGACAAATGGTGTTGTTGGGGAAAAGACAACAGAGAAGATGATATTTGAAACACGATGCTGGTGAGGCAATGAGCCATAAACTCTATGGCAGAAGAATGTCTCAGGCAGAATGTATAAGTAATGCAAAGTTCCTAAAGCAGCAACCGGCCTAGTGGCCTAGCATGTTTGAGGCTCAGTAACATCAGCATGAGAGCGTTAGCGGGGAAGATCAGGACAGGGTTCACAGTTAGCTCATTGTAGCGGGTAAAGTAAACCATTGCCACACTTTGGCTTTTACTCTCCTATGACTACAAAATGATACTTTGGTGAAAATATGATAGGATATAGCTAGGACTCTTGTTCTCATATTACCGTGGTGTCCCAAGATTGGAATGGGTTTTATGCCAAAGTCTGAAATGCTGTGATCAGAATTTTCCTTTTTCTCCTTCCGTTGCTTCACCTCCTCAGTTGGCTGTGCATCTCTCCTCAAGTTGTATATAGGAGAGATGGCATCCCGCACAGTGCTTGCAGAGCCCCCCAGCTAGCAACTGTAGAAGGGGACAGACCTCTTTTCCTAGTATCCATATAAATTCTCCCCCCAAAGGCTCCAATGGGTTAGGTAGGGAAGGGGTCCAGCTCCATAAGGAGTAACCTGGACCAGTACAACGACAGTCTCATCCAAATCACATGGGATAGGAAAGGAGAGCTCCTAAAAGAAAGGAATACAGGGTTTTCCAAAAGTTAGAAAATTCTGCCAATATTGTGTGACCATGGACAAGTTACATCATCTCTCTAAGCATCAGTCTTCTCATTAGTAAACTGGGAAAAACAAGCCTACCTCAGAGGATCATTGTAACAAATCAGAAAATGCCAGTCAAGTACTTTCTTCAAATGACCACTAAATAGTATCCATTATTACTATAGAGTAATAAAAGATGTGTTTAGAAAGTCTAATATATACTTTGAGGCATTAATTAGAGAAATTTTAACTTTCCAATTATATCATGGAATACTTTTTTTTTCCCAACAGAAAACAGGATCTTAAAAACTAAAAGCTATAGGAGAAAATAGGAAACTAGGATAGAGAAGTCCATGTCATTTGAATTAATGTCATCTGTTCATGGTTATTCAAGATTACAGAGTGACTTATTTTGAAACTATAAATCACAAATGTAATAGGTACAAATATTTGCCATCAGAACTGACTAGAAAACGACTTGGCTACCATAGTGTTGGCCTCTTTTCAGGTTATCTGCTCTGTATTGCTCCAAGCCAGGCAAACTTGAGGTAGTGGTGTTGCTTTTCTTCCCTAATAACATTATCTGAATAGTATGGCCACAGGATTAATGACAACAGACACAGGATGAACAACAGAGCTTTCGACTTGGGGCATTTTAATTTCCTTCTCCAGGCCTCATTTTTCTTATCAATCCCATGACAGCTTGGGACCAATGCTCCTGGTAAACTCTTAGGGGTGTGCTTCTTCAGATGAAAGGGGCCAGCATTGCATGAAATTCTACAATGGCCTAACAAGATCTGGAGAGTTGTTTTCATTGTGAATACACTCCTTTCCTTGGTTTTTAAAAAATGAATTATCATGGGGACACATTAATTCTGCATACTGCAAAGAGAGCCAGGTGTTAGCCTGGGCATTAAAAGAAGAAAAAACAAAATTCCAACTTTCAGAAGCCAGACAGACACAGAAAGTCTTTTGCTTTAATCCTTCATGCCTGGCTTCTGATTACTTCTAGCTCAGATGATAGAAAGCAATTTTCAGCTAAGTGCTTAACTCCACTAGTTTGCTTTCACATCTGAACCTCCAGGGCCCTACTTATATATCCCATCATGTAAAGTGTCTCCACAATTCTCTGCCTTTCTTGGAAGAACACATCCTTGGAGGATTTACATGGCTTTCCATTTCAATCACTACGTTAAGCCCAAAGCTCTGAACTTTTTCTTGCTTTCTCTACTCTATGAACTACTCCATTTCCTATGATGAAAGTGAAAAAAAGAAAAATTCAAGTTTCTTGCAATTTAATTTCTGTCACACTAGAAGTGTTTATCTGTTTAATCAAAACTGAGAACTCTGAAGTACGCATTGCTGATCAGTTTGCAACTGTAAAATGGAATTAAAATAGACTTGGGCAAAATAAGTGTGGCAAATTCCTCACATCAAATGTAGGAAGAAACTAAATAGCCATGGGTGGTTCAGCATAGATGATCCAAATCTTGGGGGAATGGAGATGAGAGAAAAAGAAGAAATGAGCCATGACCAGTGTGATTTTTATTGGTTATTTTGGAACCTGGAGCACCTTCATGTGTCAAAGTTATGATTCACATAAAGAGCCACTTTATGACATGATGGTCAATGGCCATTTTTGATTCCCTGCCGTTGGTGTAATTTTTCAGAGAAATTATGACAAGAATACAGAGCAGTAATATGTAGCTTTTGATGAATAAATCTGAGGATCTCAGTGAAAACCTTGGACAAATTTAGAAACAAGGAAAGATATATAGAAATAATTTAAGTAAAATAATGTGGTCAAAGATGAGAGCAAGACAATGTCAGTAACATTTTAAATTGACTTTCTGTCATTATGACTCAATAAATTCATAAAAATATGTTTAATTTGTTAGTAACTTATAAACTGTTTACAATCAAATTTTAAAATTTGGGGAAAAGTTTGTGTGTTTACTTGGGTTTTAAGACATATATTTTCTTAGTGCAAAATGAAACAATTCTACATGAACATTTAGAGGAAGGAATTAATTATTGTCAGAAAAGTAAAATGAAAAGGTAGAATTGTAAGAGAAAACTAAAGATCCTTTTTGTCCCCAGTAATAAAAAAAATTAAATTGATGTAATCTGAATTTGAAAAGTAAAAAGTAATAGGGTATTCTACAAAGAAAGAAATGTAATCAACACAGGCAAGTATTTTGCAGTTGATAGAAAGATCTCCTAGATATAGTACGTATTTCCAATTAGAGAAACAAATTCCAATTACTAGAGTTTACATGTACATTTAATTTTAGAATCATATAAACTAGTGCCTTTAAAAAAAAAACTAACGCTAAAGTTCTAATATTGGCAATCAGCAGACAGAAGGGATTGCCTTATTTTGGCAAGATAGGTACAACTTATATAAATGAGAACAATGACAGGATTAATTCATACAAAAATTTATTTAAAAAAATAATTAAGCTCATTTTGACATTCCATATTGTGGTCATGTTTTCAGGTAAATTTAAAATAAAAAAAAAAACTTCCCATTTCTCAGGTTATTATTATATACTCATTAAAATGCATCACCAGATAAATAGGAAATAGCTTGCAATTTTTAGACTGTCTATAATGAAAATTGCTTCATTAACTCAGGAAACAGCCTTAAGTTTTAAACAATTGCTTAGTTATTTTTGTTCCTTCTTTTATTCTTTTAACATTTAGGCATTCCAAATCCAATGCTTTAGAAATCACCCTATAATCCCTAAAAATATTATTTAAATTGATTTTGCAGTTATTTTTGTTGGCTAGAGGTAGTATAGAGGCAAACTACACAGTCCCTATCTTCTTCTGAAAGTGTTTGCAGTTACTATGTATTGTGTGTTTTCTAAGTGTTAGGGAAGGTAGAAAATGTTTTATATAGATAATAAAATGTAATCACTTTGTGATTAGGATTATTATTCCCACTTATCTACTGATGATGATCTCTCTAGGGAATATCTATCTCCAAATGACTAAATTCAGAGTTCAACTTAAAGATTATCACCCAATATATGGTATAGAGCCTCCCCATTTACACATTGACTCCAAGGAACACTTCAGTCTTAAATGAACATCACTTACTATAAAAAAGCATATACTTTAAAGAATATGAATTTATAAAGCCTACCATTTTGCTTTAACATACCTTTGGGAAACTTGAAAAACTGGTATTAAAAAAATTAGGTTGACCTTGGATTAACTTCTTTTAAAATAAGTGCTATTCTACCTCATTATTAGTCCAATGTTTAGTGCAAAACTCTGCAGACCTTCTCAGTGTTGGTAGACCCCAGAGAGTGGGGATGTTTGCCTATTTAAAATTATGAAAATTGTTTACAAATTAGAAAGTGTGTTGCCTCTGCTTTGTTCTTCCTGATTTCAAAATATATTACAAAGTTACAGTGATTAAAACTGTATGGTATTTGCATAAAAACAGACATATAGACGAATGGGACAAAACAGAGAACCAGAAATAGACCCACACATATATGATCAACAGATATTCCACAGAGGTGTCAATAGTATACAATGTGGAAAGGAAAGTCTGTTCTACAAATGGTGCTGGAAAAACTGGGCATCTACAAGTAAACAAATGAAATTGGACCTTTACGATATACCATACACAAAAATCAACTCACAATAGATAAAGATTTAAACATAAGACCTGAAACCATAAAAGTTCTAGAAGAAAACATGGAAGAAAAATTTCATGAAATTGATTTGGGCAATGATTTTTTTAGATATGATACTAAAAGCACTGGCAACAAAAGCAAACATAGACAAGTGGGCCTACATCAAACAAAACAGCTTCTGCAAAGGAAATAATCATCAGACTGAAAAGGGCCACCTACAGTATGAGAGAAAATACTTACAAGCCATGTATCTGATTTTAAAAAGTAGTTTGCAAAACGTAAGGAACTCATAAAACAATTGTGAAAAAAATCAAATAACCCAATTAAAAAAAAATGGGCAAAGGACTTAAAGAGAACGTTTCTTCAAAGAAGACATACAAATAGCCAAAATATATGAAAAGGTGTTCAACATCACCAATAATCATGGAAATGCAAATCAAAATCACAATGAGGTATCACCTCACACCTGTCAGTATGGCTCTTATAAAAAATAAAAAATAAAAAACCAGATAAGAAGTGTTGGTAAGGATGTGGAGAGAAGGGAACCCTGGTACAATGTTGGTAGGGATATAAAATGGTGAAGCTACTATGGAAAACATTAAGGAGGGTCCTCCAAAGTTAAAAATAGAATAACTATATAATGTTGCAATCCCACTTCTGGGAATATATACAAAAGAATTAAAATTAGGATCTCAAAGACATATTGCACTCTCATATTCATTGCAATGTTGTTCACAATAGCCAAGATATTGAAATAACCTATATGTCCTTTGAGGGATGCATAGATTTTTTTTTTAAATGTGGTATATACATACAATGACATGTTACTCAGTCTTCAAAAAGAAGGAAATCCTGTCAGTTGTGACAACTTGGATTAACCTGGAAGACATTCTGCTAAATGAAATAAGTCAGAGAAGGACAAATGCTGCATTACTCCACTTACATGAGATATTTACAATAGTCACACTCATGGAAACAAAATAAAATGGTAATATCCAGGGGTTGGGGGAGCTATTTAACAGGTATAAAGTTTCAGTTATGCAAGATGAATAAATACTAGAGATCTACGGTACCACATTATAACTTTAGTTAGCAACACTGTATTGTACACTTAGAAATTTAAGAGGATAGATCTTATGCTAAATGTATTCTTACTACAAGTAAAATAAGGTAATTTAAAAAATGTGAAAAATGAAATACAGGAAAGTGCACCATGAATAATAGGTTTAAGAACAAGAAGCTCAAGAAAGAGCATTTTATTCACTTTTATATTTGTAGAAATAAATTCTGTTATGAAATAATTAGTGGTAAAAGCTCAAAATGTAACTTTTAAGGTAGATTTCCACCCATATTTCCTTCCTTATAAGTCCTTCTTCAGTACTGGCAGATACAAGGGAGAAAAACAATGATATTAAAATTCTATACTTAGAACACTCACTATTATAAATGGACAGGAGAGTTTCCTTGCTGTTACCACTAGTTATCTGAGATCTCTAAACTCAAACATAGGATTAAGATTTAATAACAGTTTGACTTCGCTTAGGTCCATTTTCTTGTAGTTATTTCTTGTTGACCTCAACAAGAAAAAACAAGGGCATCAAATCTGCTGGCTTGCCTTGTTAGAGAATCTGTGGAATAAAGCCACCTTTTTCAACGGACCCAATACATTCTTCATTTTCATGACAAGGTTTCTTGGAAATAAATCAACATTAGAAGACAAGGCTAAAAAAAACAAATGAAACTAAAGATAAATGCCCTGCTGCAATAGCCCTGACCTGAGATCCGGACATTAGGGCTCCACATGCCTTGCACTTCAGAGCCCCCCCGTATCACGCACACAGACACCTAAAGACAGTTTTGTCATCTTAGAAGTGTTCTTTGTTTGTTTGTTTGGTTTTTTGGGGGAGAGTTATTTGTTTAGTTCAGTAACTGGTTAATAGATCAAGAGAGTTACTTGAGCTGAACAGAGACCACCAGGCCAGAGAATGCAAAGGTGAGTGGCAGCTACACGGGAGAAAAACAAACAATGATATTAAAATTCTGTACTTAGAACGCTCACTATTAAAATGGACAGGAGAGTTTCCTTTCTATTAACATGGTTATCTGAGATCTCCAAACTCAAGCATGGGATTAGGATTTAATAACAGTTTGACCTTGCTTAGGTCCACTTTCCTACAGTTATTTCTTGTTCAAGGGTAGGTGGTGAGGGGATAAAAATCACAACTTCTGCCTTGGAAAATGGGGGAATTTATATAAAGTCAGTCCTCAAAATCATCAAATGATGGGTTTCCTGTTAAAGTGGATTCTGTCAAAAGCCAGGCAAGTGTGTCCCCCTGTGCTCTGCTTTGATGGTCTAGTTTTGGGAGGTACTTAAGACAACCTGGAAATCCTAAGATTAAAAAAAAAAAAAAAAAAAAAAGCGAGTGAACGGTACATATGCTAACCTTGACTGCCTAGTGAGTTTGTTTGCTCTGTCACCTGCCCCTAATTCAGGTGGGCTCAGACACTGCTCAGGGGTCCTGGGGTTGAGCCCAGCTTTTGCCCTGTCCTATCTCAGCAGATCCAATTCACTCAGAGCCACAGGCAGTAGAAAAGAGATCTTTTTGGCTCCTGAATGGGCTGTGGCCATCTCCAGGGAATGGGCTGGAAGTCTGGAGTGGGAATGTGGACAAGGGCATGGATGTAAATTCATACATAATGTTGAACTACTGAGATGTCGAATGCAGTGGTCATAGTCCCCTTTGTACTTCCGGCCTGCACATAGGCAAGCATAGTCTGCATTCAGCTGGCAGATTTAGGCAGATTCTGCAGTTTGTCTTTGTCAACTGTGGTACTTTTTCTACATTTTGATTTCCCAGTCTTCCCCTCCCCCAAATTAATGAATCGCCTTCTGTTTTTAATTCCAATATCTTATCCTAGCCTACCTTGAAATTTTCCCTACTACATCAAATCGAATCGAATAACAATAAACACCTTTCCACTGTGCCCTTGGCAGAGTCCAAGTAGAAGGTGCCAGCTGCTTGGAAGTGCCTTTGGATTATGAAAGCTGCTGAGGAAGGCTCAACAGGACAGGCCTAAACTGCTTAGACTCTGCTCCTCCGTGGGTGTTAAATACACACATGAAAGTCTCAGGCAAGAACTCTGCAAGCGCAAGTGTGAGTGTTGGCAGCCTCAGTGCCTTGCGTCTCTGAAGGGTCACTTTAGCCACAGCCATTCCACCCATTTCATAGGAAATCTCAGTCGCTAAGGGTTGCTTTGACTTAAAGACCTGCTGACGTAGGCTTGGTACTTTCGCTTATAATATGTTACCATTTTATCCTTTTTTCCTTATCTTGTCCTTTCAGACATTTATTGTATTTCTATGTATTTCATATTTAACTATAAATAGTAAAATGATAGGCAGGAAAAAACATTAAAAGCACTATAAATTATGGGGATACTAGAGAACTGGGAGCTCAGCAGACATATTAAACTAGAATTATCTAAGAGAGAGTGCTTGTAAAAGTCCTGGCTGATTAAGAAATAGTTAACGTGTTCACTGACCATAGGCAGGTATCTTTGTAACATTTTCCCATCAAATTAGAATGAGAATATGGCCTGTCTGGAATTTATCAGCTTAATATATAAAAAAAAAAAAAAAAAAAAAAAAAAAATCTTCATTGAGTAGTATTTTTAATACTATGCCCCAAATAGGAAGTAGTTAGATGAAAAACTATATCTGAAGGTCAAAAAACACAATCTCTTAAGAAGAAATTGAACATGAATTTCCATATTCTTTCATTTTAACTTACAGATATCACAAAAAGTATTTTAACTTATTTGTTTAAAATTATACTAGCTTAAGTGATGCATGCATTTATTTTTCCCTCTACATATTTGGCATATTTATTAATTTTCAATTATTTTGTATGTCTGTGTGGCTATACTGATGAAACATATCAAACCATATTTGAAGGTACATAGGCTATAAATACTTAAATTATTTAAAATTATTTTGAATAATGATTAATTTGCTAATACTATAGCTTCATGTTTACACTTTATTCACTTTTTGTGTTACTCATAATAAACCTGTCACATAGACATTTTTGTTTTGTTTTGTTTTGTTTTGTTTTGTTTTGTTTTGTTTTGTTTTAAGGCAGTGTCACTGGCCCTCATATGTGGGACCTGAACCGGGGCCGCTGGTTTCCCAAGCCAGCGCTTAACCACCATGCCACAAAGACATTTTTATAGCTAAAGAAAGTCAGGTTCAAAGAGTTTAAATTACTTGTCCTATAAAACTCAGCAATAGCAGATAATGAAAACACTAACATCAAGTAGTCTCTAAAAATAGATTTCAAATAATAAAATCTATATGAAATCAAAACCTGAAGAAGACATAGTTTTGGAATAAAATATACCACAGGGCAACAAAAATAGAGAGGTCAAGTTCTCTCAGTTTTTTGCAAGCTTTTATTTTATAACCTAACAGAATCTAATTCAATGACTGTGTTAACTGTTTTATTTCCTATTTAAGTAGTTCAACTAAAGACATATAATTAATAAAACACATTATACGTATCTTGGAACTAGATGATAAAAATAATTATCATGATACTTTCCATTTTGTCAAATTTCTAAAATTCATAGTTTTAAAAAGCAGGGGACTTTGTATTTTATTGTTTTATAAAGAAAAGGGACCAATGACTTGCATAATACCTTGTATATGATACACATTTATGTGTGGTACATAAAATAAATTATGCTCTATGATAATGGAGATACTTCAAAATATTTAGTTCAGTTAAGGCAACCCAGACATCATACTTATTTTCTCTCATCAAGTAGTGAATATTTCTGGTTTTTGATAAACATATCTTCAACTCCTAAGCAGTTGGCTGATTCTTGTTGAGACAAGTGAAGATCCTTTCTTCCCTAGGAAAAATGACTTTTTCATTTTAGCATTTTCTAAACCAAAGCAAGTCATGGTGTTTACACTGCCATACTACATATTAAATGAAATAAAAGAGGATTTATCTTCTTTTGCCACCTTTTTATAGAAACATATTTACAGTTAGGTAATTTTCATTAACCTAGTTGTATTTCCGGCAGTTTTGATAACAATTTAAAAACTTACATGAAGCTTTTTAAAAGTCTGATGTATCTACTTATTCTTTGCATTTTAATTATTCTCTTTAAAAAACAAAAACAAAAACAGAAACATTCTTAGTCAAATATTTCATATTTTATAAATTTAAACTTTTTAGCTATATGTGTTTTGGCTTGGAGTGCTATGATAAATGTAGAATTCTCAAAAATCTCATATAACTATATAAAGGATTTTGACTCATGAAATAGTATATAACATTGAGCATCACTATTGACCATGTTTCGAACAGTTTTAGTTATACACATTTGCATGAAGTTGAACATATCAGATCATTTTATTTGGCATAGAAACTGAAATCCAAGTATCTTTGAGAGAGAGGGCAGAGAAAACATAATGCTGTTAAATCCCAACACTTATGTTTCTGCTTTGTGTCCTTCACTTTCCCAACTGAACAGATTGGTATTTACTGCAAGGCAGGCCCTGGACAAATAGAGAAATGTGTTTTTTGTTGTTGTTGCTGTTGTTTTGTTTTTGTTTTTGTTTTCTTTTTTTGTGTTGGTTGCCCTGCCATGTGCCCTCTCAGTTAGCTCCATTATCTCACTCTACTTTAGCTGGGCTCTTTTCTTGTATTTGCTCATATGTGTGGGAATGTATATGTCCTACAGGGCAATTTAAGGTTTAAGAAGTCAGCTAGTGAATTAGTTTAATTCATTAGATTTTATTAAAGGTCATCTGGAGAGCTACTCTCATAAATTATACATCTATAAGCGATATACTTTTAACTTGCTCTCATAAAGATAACATCCACATATTTAATATTTATTAACAACTCAAGGTTTCAGCAGTCCTATAAAGAAAGTTTAATTCAAGGGCCGGCCGAGTGGCTCAGTTGAACGCTGAGCAACAGCAGTTCGATGCCCAACCTGAGCTGAGCTGCCACTAAGGTGCCAACAGGTGGCAGGATGGCTCAGCTAAAAAAAAAAACAAAAACCAAGAAAGTTTAATTCTGGGTCTTGCGACGGAAACTCAACTTCATTATTCTGTACATTTCCTCTCGGACTTTCTTTCTCAAACTGCTCACAAAAGGCTACAAATTCTAACGTAGGTTGGTTTGCATATGTACAAGCTATTATTTATGTATCCAAGCTTAATAAAAGTCAACAAAATGAGCTGCAACTTGGTTATTTCCTGAAGCTCTTTAACCTCACCACCTATAACACCTGAGGCACACTGGACACTCAATATATTTTTGTTGAATGGATGAATAAATAAATGAATAAATGAACCAATGAATAAATGAATAGGCATTAAAGTCCATGGGAATAGAAAATAAGTCTGTGCTCTCTAATATCGTCTATAACTTACATTACCAGAAACTGTGATTTACCTACAGCTGAAATTAATTTAAACTTGTTCTTAGTGAAAGATTTGGTCACACATATTTTTTGGATGGGAAACAGTTCCTCAAATTTCATACCCTTTTGAAAGAGGTAATCAGAAATGGTGATAATATTTAATTACCCTTGATCAGATCTAATAAATATTTTGCCAATTATGTACTTTCACTACAGTGTTTATAATAAATTATTTTTGTACAAATGTATATGCACTAAATATTTATACTTACATATATACATTCCAAATGCATATTCCATAATGCATTTATAGTCTAATTACTTTTTTTAGTAATTAGGGGAAAATGAAATGGAATAAACATACATATTCTTATTACTTTTAATAATTAGGGGGAAATAAAATGGAATATTAATATCACTCAGACATTTAAAAAATTGTATATATAACAATAAGAAACTAAAGCCTAATTTCTTCCTACAGATAAGAAAATAGGAGTTTAAATGGGTGAAGTGATTTCCTCAGGGCTACACAATTAAATCACAGAGCTCAATATTCCCTATCATCCCGAATCCTGAAACAGTGCCGTCTTAATTAAAAGATGATACTTAGCTCTACGGTAAGTGTTGTAAAATTATTATGTGAAATAATTTTATTTATTTAAGAGAGGGCATGTTGTGAATGCAATCCACAAAATCTCAACATGTTAATGATAAAGCCTAAGTGTAGCAATCTTGAGTAAATTACATTAAAATTGTACCATTCCAGAGATTCAATAATTTATTCATTCAATAAACAGTTATTGACCACCTACTTTAAGTTAGGCACTCATTGTGCAAATGAGTTTGAAACTGTCTTTTGCTTTAAAGAAATCACAGTTTAGTGAGATGGGCAGACATATCACCAGATAAATCATAAAACAAGGTCGTAAGTGATAAATAAAAGTTATAAGCAGAAAAAGGTCAACAAAAGATACAGTTTTGTTAGATACATTTTACATTATATATATATATATATATATATATATATATATATATATATATATATATATATATATATATATATATAAAACACACAGAGGATGCCAAAAAATTGTATACACATTTTAAGAAAGCAAAAAACTGCCTTAAAATTGCAGTACTCAATATGTACCAATAACAAAAGATGAATACAAGTCATGTGTATACATAATTTTGGCACCCCCCCAGTATATGTAAAACTCAGAGACTCTGTCTTTATAGAAATTATCTGTAGTGGCCAAACTTAGAGGTTAAGGGTACAATCCTCTTGATTTTCAAGTCTGCACAAGACTTCTGACCCCAACAGTAAAGAGTTAAGGACCAGCTATAGTTAGAGGGAAGAGTCTACAAAGGACAACCCTCACTTCTGACACAAAATGCAAGTTTGGTGGTATCCCCAAACCACCTTCATGTTTGATCATTCTCTAAAAATACTCAGATAACTCATTCAATTAAAATTTTATATTCATGGTTACATTTATTTCAGGGAAAAGAATCAAATTAGAATGAGCCAAAGGAAGAGATACATAGGCCAAAGTCTGGAAGGATTCCAAACAGAAAGCTTCTGTGGTCCTCAAGACACAGTACTCATATCAGTGGGTGACAATATGTATGGAGTGTTATCAAGTTAGGAAGCTCACCCAAGTTTGGGTGTCCAGAGCTTTTATTGATTAATTGATTCATTGCCCATGTGGTTGGATTCCCTTTAGCACTCCTCTCCTCCTCCAGGAGGTTGGGCTAACCCCACATGGTCCAAACCCCCAAACTTCTAATCATATGGTTGCTCTTTCTGGCATGGCTAGCCCTCACCCTAAGCCTATTGATGTGTATGGCCCCATCTTGAATCATCTCTTTAGCATAAACTATCAGGTGTAGTCCCATCACAAATAACAAAGACATCCCTATCACTTGGGAAATTCCAAGTGTTTAGAAGTTACCACTCTGGAGATGAAAACAACAGCAAGACCTCTTTAGGCAAGGCTAAAAACCTGATTACACAGAACTATGGATACCTTATAGGTGATTCAAAGTATTTTTCTATTGTTTCCTAAGTCTAATTTCTAATTAAACATTTCACTGCTACACCTAAGTACTAAAATGATGTTCATGGGATTCTTCTCATTTCTTCTAAAATATCCACAAATGAAGGTGTTTTCAAATATAGAAAGATCCAAAAACAGGAATGTCATACTAAGAAAAATCATTTCCTAAAGATTAAATAGTCAACATCCAAATAATTATACATAACAATAAATTAATTTACTGACTATCTCCTACGGTCCCTGTGCTAAATATTGTGAGAGATTCACATAGCTGACATTCTCTACCCTTAGACAGTGTGCATTCTCCTAATGAAAACAGCCATAAGCATAAGCAACTACAATACAGAGAGAGTGCATTAAGTTCCCTAATACAAGTGCAAAGGACCATGGGACAAAAATATGCAAGAAAGGATTACACTGAGGTTATAGTAGAGAGGCCATTAAAATTGAGTGAGGCCTTAAAAATGGGTGGATTTTAAGAATACCATGGAGTGAAGTGTATTTCTATGAATGATACAGAGAGAAAATGATAGTGAGTCTTAGAGGAATAGGAATGTATACAGAATCAAGGGGAAAATAAAGTGGATGAAATTCTTGGGTCTAGAATATCATTTGAGAAAGAAATCTAAGATTTGAATCCCATGACAATGACTTTTTTTTTTTAATTAAAGTTTATTGAGATGGCAACTGCTAGTAAAGTTACATAGGTTTCAGGTGTACAATTCTGTATAGTACATCATCTGTATATCACATTGTGTGCTCACTACCCAGAGTCAGCGCTCTTTCCAATGACTACTGAATCTTCTTTTTAAACAGTCAGGTGTTTTGCTTATTATAGGGATTGATCTGTAGACAGAGTGGTGAAGAATAACACTTTCCCCTTGGAGGCAGGGGGAATGATACAGTGAGATTTACTATAAAAATATTGTACTAACTTATTCTAGTATGGTTTACCCAACTATTAAAGTATTGAAAGAAACACACTATGTCATAGAATGTAAACATATGAAGTATGTTCCTTCACTGTTTTCATGATCTAGGTAAACCATGCTTAAAAAAAGTTATGTTATTCTTATTATATTGTCATAATTATAGAACAGAACAGAATTATTGAAGTGCAGAATTGCACAGGAAACTCAGGGGTATTTGGTGAAACCATTTACAGAGTCAAGCTGTGCGGTATTAGAATAGTTTTTTCACGGACTTCTTCAAGATAGTATTTTCTGTTTTTACTCTCTCATCAAGTATTCCTGGAGGAAATAAGATAATTTGCTTTCTATTTGTACAGACAATAAACATTAAGAAGATGAGCCTTATACACATAAAAGGAAAGTCTTTGCAACGAATTTGTAACACTCATTCAGAGCCCAAATTATTTTCTTTCACAGGCTTGTTGACCTTGACCTCTAGAACTGTTAGTCTCTCAAAAAGAAAACAAAAAAGCATCTTTTCTCTCATCTATCTTTTATCACTATTTTCCCCCCTACAGCATTAGTGTTGAGGAGAGTTCCAATAATAAAAAAGGCAGGCTTTCAATTCATATAGGGAATGGGTACCTTTGGAAAGAAGCAAGTTCAAACATGTCCTGGGATTAACACACTGTCCTTTAAAAAGTGTTTCCTTTTCTTTTCCAAAGCTACCTTTCGCTTTTGTAGTGATTTCCTCAAAGTTTTTGGATTGGAAGATTGTTATTTTTTTCTTTTAATATTTTTTATCTGTATCTTGCCAAATATACATATTCTTTTTCAAATTTCTATTTTGCCTCATAGTTGATTCACTCACTGGGCAGGCACCTTGTCTTCAGATCTATCTCCACCTTGAATTACCAAATATTAAGCCAAAATTAAACAGTTTAACTTTGTGTTTATGATTAGGTTGACAGGCCTTTATTCTATATTATAAGAAATAATTAAATCACAAATCTAAATTCTTCAAGAAAACTTATAAGGGAAATTACCAATGATGAAAAATATACATTAAAATTAATTTTTGACAGGAAGTTTGGATAGGTGGTAAGATTTATGGTAACATTTCATTATTTAAATATTATAAAACATTAAGCACATTTGAAAATAACATGAACCCTTTTATGAGTCATAAAATGAATAGCTTTGGCACACTAGCAGCCTTTCTTCTTTCTTTTCTTTATTCTTTCTTCTTTACTTTTCAAGGAGAGTAGTCAGATAGGCAACAATTACATGTCAAGAAGATATAGCTTTCTACTCAACAGACTAAATTATTAATGGTTATTTATATTTGTACTATAGATGTCTAATGCTTGTCTATTTATTTTGCACTGTCTTGTCCCTATGAGTGAGTAACACTTGAAAATTACAAGTAAAGAAATCTCCTCAAGGAAGGGTACCTAAAAGGAAATATCTAAAACAAAGATGACCAAGTAAAGAAGCATATGTAGCATATTTTCAATCCATAAGGAAATGTAAAGGAGTCAGGGTGGCTTATATTAAAGAAATAACATTAAATTCAGTTTCTCATTAACTGATAAATCACTGATGCTAAGGTCATGTAATATTTGGTGAAGTTATTACTGCTGGTGCCATATGGAACATATCACATGAACCTGGCTACTGCTTCCCTGTTAGTACAGACCTCACCTGGATTTTGTAATGACAATAGGGTCAAAATAGGCATATGAATTAATATGGTCATAGGCTTCAAAACTTTGCAGAATACAAACCACAGTAGAGAGAGCATTACTTATTTAGCACACACAAGCCCCTGAAGTAGAAGGGGCAAAACGATATTACTCCTCTTTTGATAGAAAGGGACCTGGGAGAGTTCAAGTCATTTGATAATAAATAACGTGTTAACTAATGACAAAGACTCAGGGTCCCAATAGCCAACTATAGTGATTGTTTCCTCACCCATATCTATCCTAAACAATTAAGGTGATGAACTATTGGGTTGTTGGAAAAGTCATGATGCATTTTTGCAGCAAAAAACATAGAAAAAAATACATCTTAACTTTTCTGACAATCCAATGCATGTCCATTTTCTTCGGTCCAAACTCTACAGACCCTGTGAGAGAGGCTCACCATCATGACTGGTCATTACATAAAAAGTAGAAACAGCACTTTCCCTGACATTGGGTCAACCTGGATTTGAAGTCTAGCACTGCTCCTTAGTAGTTGTATAATCTAAAATTGTTGAATCTCTTTAAATCTAAGTTTTGCAAAATTAATTTACCAAGGCCCACCTTCACAGAATTTTTCTAAGGATTAGAGAAAGCATTTTTTAATGTTGGTTTTCAGTAAATGACCGCTATTATTATTAATTTCTTATGATAATTTAGTAACTCTTCTTAAAAACCAAAGCAAGTAAATAATATTGTCCTAACTTTAGTGATACAGACACAAGCTTAGAAACGTCAAGTAATTTGTTCACCATCACACTACCAACCAGTGAATTTGTTCACCATCACACTACCAACCAGTGATGGAGCCAGGGTGACAAGCCACATGCATATAACTTCGAATTTCTTATTTTAAAAATTTTCAAAATGGAAATTCTATCCTAATAATGGATATATGGAGGTCAAGACTAAACGAAATGCAGAATGACACTTTTCTGTTAATATTATCCCTCTTTTTGGACCTAAAAATAATGATTGTTAAAGGTTAAAACAATAGAGGAAACTTTGATGGGAAACTATGGTGCCATGGTGCTGAAGTCTTATCTCACATGTCATTTAATGTTTAAAAGAGGAAAATATAATTGTACATTCGAGGAACAGGGCTGAACATTGCTGACCTATGACATCTAGCTCTATGAATCAGTAGGTATCAGACGACCAGGCTTATGTGCCTCCTAGCGATGACAACGTCATTTATGAAGTAGCATTCTTGCCAAAATGTTTGATCTATGGTGGTTCCCCATGAACACCTTCTCCCAATAAAAATTTCAACAAGCTTTTTGTAGACATTAAACCTCTTTAATCGATTTTAGAAAATGAATATTGCTGTAGTGTTCAAAAGGATTGCAGGAGGAGAAACCACAGGTAAGGAGATGAAGCTTTGGTTTAGGAGAGAGCTTCTAAAATTGCAATGGTACTGGAAATTTGGGACAGTAGATAAATATTAAAGAGGTTTAATGGTCTAAGTGGCAGAATTTAGTGAATAAGTGAAATCTAGTAGTGAAGAAAGAGTTGCAAACAAAATAATGATTATTTTTGAGTAAATGCACCTAGAAGGGTGGACACATTTAATGACAAGGAATACAAATTGGTTATTGTACTAACAGCTGTGTTGGGAAAAATACTCCCTTGCTCTGAATAATCATTTTTAAAAAGTGCCCCTGAAATTTCAGGTTGTCTTCAATGTAAAGGGAAACTCTGGCATTTATGAACTTTCATAACTTTATATTTTTCCTTCCAACTTTATTTACTGTAATACCCACATATGGGATGTATGCCTTAGCCAGATCAGTCTCCTTACTGTTCCCTGAATACCTCTCAATCTTCTACATGGGTCCTTCACACAAACTGTAATCTCCAACTACACCATCCAAACCTCTAATCAATTATTCCCTAAAATTCCGGTTCAGAATTCAGCTCTATAGTACACTATGTAATGGTCATTATTGTAATATTAATATTAATCGCTTAAAATGTGCATCTCTTCCACTGAATTGTGAATTCCAAGTTTAGTAATTTTGTCTTTTGATTCTAGACATCTCCAACTACCCAAATACCCAACATTATACTTAGTAAATATTAGACCCGAGATACACGTGTGATAAATGCAATAACAAAGAAAAGTAGGCTGGAATCAGCATCTGCTTATCCACTGTTCTCAAAGTTAAGATAAATTTTCTTTCTAACAAGAGGGCCTGGAAATGGACAGGATAACTTAAGAGTAATGTAGACCATATTTAAGTGTATTCTGTTTCAAAACTTCTAAAGCACACAAATGTCATTATTTTTTAATAAAGATATTAATAATATGTGCAATGTCTTTAGAATTTTCATTACATCCTTAGAAAGTTAAGAAAATATTTAATAAAAATTATTTTATTACTCAGTATTGACTATAAGAGTATTGCATCACAATAAAGTCTGTTTTTTTTCCAAAGCATATGTACTTCAGAGTAATAGTTTTGTTTATTATATGATTTTTTACTTGAAAATACAATTTTTTCAGTGATACATTACATTATTAATTGAGTACCAACCTATTACTAATTTGAGGAAAAATAAAGGATAATTATTAATTATCTTGTGGTTTTACATTTGTCCAGATCACAACTTAACTTATCTATCAGAACATGGGCAGCATGCTTGCTGAACAGAAGCAACAGTGAAATTTCCATACAGTCACCTAACAGAACTGCAAAATGTTTTAAAATTTATTTTTCTCTGACATTCTGTCAACCAAAACATCTGCACATAGGTTTTCAGTGCAGTTGCAGATATAGATAACTGAATGATGTGAGCTGCCATTAACTCAGGAAAAAGGGTTCTCTCTTAACCTGTCTTCACTCTAGTGTCGTGTGTCCAGATCTTTAGGCAACATTGTACCCTGACTGTACTGCACACAGTTTAAATGAATATGGATAATCTTTTTTGAAAAAGAAGATGCATTTTTTATTCACTTGCAAATTGGAATGCTCAGACTGTCTTCCTCTGGATCTTTTTAAAAATCAGTTGCTTTCAATGTGCTCTCTGAGGACAATAATGCAATAGGATTGAAGATTACTGTATTCTGGTGTTCCTAAATATTTCTTTTGAGACAAGTGAAGAGAGATATGGGTGTGGAAAAAAACAGAACAACACTTCTCTTTTGGATGGTGTGACAAACAATGTATCATCTTTAAAGCTGTGTACAAATAAATGACATTATAAGGTTATAAATACTGAAGGGATGTTATCATTACTCTTGTCACGGAAATAATCACTCAGTTAAACACCAGTAAATAACATCATTAGATATGGAAGTACTTTGCTATATTTTCATGTAAGAGATCCTTTCTGCAAAAGGTAATAAAGGAATCTGACATGTAAAGAAATATTTTCATTAATAGAACTACATCTTTCTGATCTACTGATATAATGCCAGGATTTTGTGATCATAATGCAGCCTATCGTATTAATGTGGTGATTCTGTCAGCATAATGGGAAGGGAAATGCTAAGACGACAGTATAAATGGAGGAAATATTCACAAGTAATAGGCCTTCCATCTTTCTTTCAGAGACTATTTGTATTAGAAAAATAAGTTATAAACACACCCTGTAACACTCCACATACTGTTAATCACTTCACATCAGTAATACTTTGTTCACAAAGAGTTCATGGTGTTCACAGTGTTAAAAAGTGATTTTCAGAGTATCTGACGACAGAAATGATGTCACCATCTAACTCAGTTCTCACTTTTTTATTATTATTAAAATCTGTATTGCATAATGATGCTAGAAGTGGAGGGTTTATACGAATGATGTGGGTGGTTTGTAAATCTAAAGTAAGTGTGTAAAATCCCCTAGCGATATTGCCAAATATAAATCACCAGCTATAATTGGGTAGTTTTTCTTTACCTCTATCTCTCTGGGTAATAAATGTGTGTGTGTCTAGGGATGTCTATGAGGAATTGTTAGCAAGCTGAACTACTATTATGTGGAGTGGAATCACCTGATTTCTAAGTTTCAAAATCCTGCCCTCCGTCCTTTTAGCATCTGCTCATTACAGAGGAAAGACTTCAAATTCTCATGAGACAAGAACCTCACTTCACAGGCATTATATGCCATTGTGGAAAAACAATAAAATAAAAAAGAAGAAAGACAACACGATCCAGGTGGATTGGAGTTTTAGTGTGAAAAATCTGTCTGTACATGCAGTAGTTCTGATAAATCATATACTATTCAAGCAGAATTCCCTGTAGGTTACTGAATGTTTCAGAGTCTAAAAGCTCTAATGTACTTTTGATCAATTGCATTTTATCACCAGGAGAAAAGCTGTCAAACTGCCATTAAGCTGAGTTTCTCCCTGCTTTAAAGTACAAAACCAACAGTTGGAAAACTTAAAAACCAGGCAAAGTAAGATTCTGTACCACTCATAACATGAAAACGGTATATAGGAAATACTACCAATGAAAGATAATGCCAATGAGGCAGCACGGTATTTGTAACGGATTTTTTTTCTTGCAAAAATATATGTGTATGTTCATGTGTATATGTATGTGTATGTATCATCATCAAATCACCAGGGAAGGAATTTAAATACCTTTATCTTCACACATTCAAAAGTTGGAGAGTTTTGCAGAGAAGAATGCAGTGTTATAATGTACTTGCCAGTACATTTTATTGTCTGGTTAGGCCAACCTAGGGAATACTGTGTTCTCTATGGAGAACAAAGAATATCATCAATTTTAAACATTGATGACTTGCTTTAGATGGCTAGAAACTAGGTAATTCAATTATTATGATTATGTTGTGCCTTTGAATCATTTCTTAATTTATTCACCCTATAGAATTTATTCCTTCATAATTTTCTGAAAGAGAAATGCCAAGATAATTGCATTTTTAAAAAAATATATTTTTGCTAAATTGTGGGAAAGCAAATATGTGTATCTTATTTTAATTGTTGAAGGGCTTTCAAGCTTTGATATTATTATTACCTGCATTCTATTGGTTAGGCAATTGACTATAAAAAATAGAACTTGATACAATAATTTCAAGGGATATCTCAAATTACCAAATGAAAATATATGTTAATAGACTATTTTCATTCTATGTAATAAGTGAATATTTAGAATTTTAAATTGTGTTCATTAATAAAAAAATAGAACAAATTAAGGAAAACTACCAGATACATGCTATAAATAGAATATCTAGATTTGATGATTTTAATATGAAACTCTCGTAGAAATCTACTAAAATTTATCTTAATATTCTTCCCCATGAAGATGTAACAAAAGATAAAATTAATAATATGTTTATAGTTATATCTCTAGACCAATGTATGATTTTGAAGAATTCAAGATATCAAAGAAAAAAGTGATTTTTAACCAAAATTTATACAACTGTGAATTACCAAAACATCACTTTGGCAACCATTAATTAATTAAACAAATCTCTATTAGCTACCTATCTTGTGTCAAACCTGTGTTTTATGTGCTGGTAATATTTTTTTAAAAGATAATAAATACATTATCATGTAAATATACACATATATACAAAAACAAACAAGTAAAAAAGCCAGAAAAGTATTCCTTCTTTGAAGAAAATAAAAGAGGGAAATGGGGTGGGAAAACTGGGATGAGGTGAGTACCTTCACCAGGGTGCTCAGGTCGTCTCTGAGATCAAAGATAGAAATGTGAAAGACAGCGATGTAAGTATCTGATGGAAGCCTGTTTAAGAAGAGTAGAGAAAAGTAAAGGTCCTGGGCAAGTATAAATTGGCTAAATGTGAGGAACAGAAAAAAATGCCAACAGAGAATAGTGAAGGATGCAGACAGAGTTAGAAATCTAGATCAAGGACATGGACAGATGCTGATTCTATAAAGACTTGGAAAGTATAGTGTAGAGATTGGGTTCTATTTGAATGACAATAGCAAATCAGAATAGGGTTTAAGAGAAAAGGAGATGTAATATGACTTTGTAATTTTAAAAGATCATTCTGGCTGATAGACATGATTAAACTGTTGTGGGGAAAGAATGGACACAATATCAATTAAGAAGCTATTGCGTCAGTCAAAACAAGAGATGATGGTGGTCTAGGCTGGGGAAATAGAAGGAAAACAATGCAATTTAATTTGGCACATGTTTTGGAGATAGAAATGGCATAGCTTTCTAATAAATTATATGAGATAATGGTCCTGACTGAGAGGAGGAACTAAAACACAGTTTTTAGGCTCAGAGATTGAACTACTGGATGGATATAGTGCCATACATACAAAATGGGAAAGTACCACTCCTGATAATAGTGAAGTAGTTTATATCATATTAATGTTTCTATAGACCATGATTATAACTCTGAACAAAATTAAGACAAAGATGTAAAAATGCTGGGATATGAACAAAATCAGGAAGAAACTATAGGGAAACCGACAATTGGAAAACATAGATCAGAGTGAGTTTTCCAGTTTTATGGCTTTTTGGAAGGGGGTACTTTCTTTTTTTTTTTTTTGAGGGCAGTGTCACTGGCCCTCATATGTGGGACCTGAACCAGGGCCGCTGGCTTCAAGCCAGCGCTTAACCACTGCACCACTCTGCTGGCCCTGGAAGGGAGTACTTTCTAATCAGCGTCTTTTGGGGACAACCAAGACTTGGGGAGAACACTGTCAGCTTTTTGGTTGAGGGATCAGAAGACAGTTTCAAGGCAACACAGAAGCTGGAAGTTGGGAAATCCACAAAGGAAAGAACCACAAGTTCAGAACATACACAGAGGGTCCCAAAAAAATGTATCCACATTTCAAGAAAGGAAAACCTGTATTAAAATTGTAATACTCAATTTATACCAATAAGTAAAGATGAATACAAGTCATGAGTATTTTTTTAGCACCCCAGTATATGGCATATCCCTGAGTTATATAGTAATGTGGTAGACTCAAAGCTTCCCACTAAGGTTAAAAGAGCTAAGAGACGTTTCCACTGGTTACCCCCACAAGGGAGAGAGTTTGGAGTTTGAGTTCAACTAACTTAACTGCAAACCAACTACAATTTTAAAAACACATCAATATTTATAGAAACATAAGAGAATATAAAATCTCTCTATGTATAATTCACATTGGTCAGACATAATCCAAAACAAAATAGACAAAGAGGAGATGTAATGTCAACCAAGAAGAAAAAAAATATTATGCAGACTTAGAGATGACTAAAATGAGAGAAGTTATGGAGACAGAAAGTGTGTGTGTGTGTGTGTGTGTGTGTGTGTGTGTGTGTGGTATGTGTGGACAGGCAGTATATGAGATATCCAGATATTTATTTTCTATTTTAAGAAGTGATAAGTAATGTCTAAATTGAAATGTCAATACAGAGCAGCATTGACTAATGTAGAAATGGAGAAGAAAATTAAAATGCAAATAAATAAAAGAATGAAAGTTCTCTTTAGGAAGTGTGGATGCAGATAGGGAGTGCTGGTGACAAGGAATTACTGTTTTTCATCATAAATCTTAAAATACTACTATAAAAATATTTTTTTCAAAGTACTTTAAAAATATCTACCTATATCACTTTCTTAGAAATACATATTTTAACATATTATTTGATCAGCACTTCCAATAATTTATCCTAAGAAGATTATTGCAAATTAGTGTAAAGTCAGAGACACAAGTATAATTATTTAACTGCCAAAACAAGGAAATTTGGAGGACAACTTAAATTGCTAATGATGTTTCAGCTAAATGAATTTCATGCAATCCTTAAACATAATGTTAGAAGATGATATCTAATAACTTGGAAAATTCTTTATATACATAATCATTTAAATTAGTATATATATACATATGTGTATCATTTTAATTATATATAAGTATATATTATTATATAAGTGTATATTTTATATATAAGTGTACATATGATTTAAAATGATGAAAATAGTCCCCAATGTATTGGTATTACCATTCATTCAACAATCTCAGCTGGGCACTACCCAACAGTCACTGCAGTCTCTCACTAATTATCACTTTCAGACATGTTTCACTCTCTTCAAACTTCAGATGCCACTTTTTGTCACTGATTCTCTGCAAACAAATTTTACTTCTATTCCACAAAGATAGTCAAAGATACAAAACACACACACACTACACCACCATATTTCCCACCAACTTGATAAGTCATCGTTGATCTCACCCATCTTCCTTTTCTGTTACAAAGAACAGTGTCCAATGGAAGGTTAATTCCTCTAATGTGATCTGGATTCCACATGCTGTCGTCTTTCTGAGCCTTTACTCTCTGCCTATTTGATATTTCATTTCTATCTCCAACTTCTTTCTAATCTGCATGTCCTTGCAATAAGCATTTGTACATGCTATATGCTTTTCCATCTTAAGCGCGCGCACACACACACACACACCTTTCTTGTGTAATTTGATATATCTTGTACATGTTGCAGGTATATGTTTGTACATTTTGTGCACTTCTACCCATCTTGGTTCATCTGGGTTAAGATTTCTGCATTCATCCAGTGTTTCTTCTGGATGAAATGACACATAACGAGTGAAAATTCAGTAATGCATAAATTGTTTTCTAATATATCAATCTTATTAGAATAAATTTATGTTTTCAAAACAAGCATGAACTGACTACAGAACTGACTGTACATTTTAATTTTTCTTTTTTGGAATACCATTCTAAGCTTATTCTTTCAAATAAAGCTCAAATCTTAATTGTCAGTTGAGCCTGGAATTGAAAAACAATACTAAGAGTTTGAAAAGAGTAGATTAATAAAAAGAGATACAGTGTTTCAGATTTTCATGAATTGGTTGGGTACAATATGCATGAAAGGAGAAAAATATCAACAACCTAAAAAAAAACAAATAAAACAACAACAAAGTATTCTGATAAATATAATCCCAATTATACAGGTATACACAGAGACCATGATGAATCCTTTCTCTGTGCTAAAGTGCACGGTTTTGAAACAAATGGAGCCAGTAAAAATGAAATACTTGGAGAAATCCCACACTCCCTATCTTATCCTACAATAATGACAAAGTTTATTTTGCATGGACAAATTTTATGCAACATAAATTTAAATTGTTCAGAATCTGCAAAATAGAAAATAGGTGGTATGAAGCACGCAGCTTCCTCTGCTATCAACATCTTTGGAAATGAAGCTCCTCCAAGTGTGCTATAAATTCCTGATTTGTGAACCGCATTCTTGCTCTACAGTGAAAATGTCAATGTTGATATTTAATAATGTGTGTATTTATTGCCTCGTAAAGTTAAACTAGCTATGTGTTGGCTATGCTGCTGATGAAAACTTGTCTTTATGTGGTTTATAGTCATGCTCATTCTGCTGGGGTCCCCTGCCACAGCAGGGTAAGGTGGTAATGCAGCCGATAATTAAAAGGACAAAACAGACTTTTCACATGTGGCTCAGAGCCAACTTTAATTACCCTTTGGCTCCAAGGCCTCTGGTGGGGTCATATCTGCGAATAGTTTCTTAGGTTGCTGACAGTGCCTTCTATTCTTGACAGATCCCGATAAGGTAATGGCAATGGTTTCACTACTTGTATTATTAAATTTCATTTGAAGATTAGGAGTACTTCAATTTTCAGCTAGCTGGCTAGCTGGAAATGCTTTAATCTTTCATTGGCAACCTTTTACAAGACATTGCAACTTATTTACAGTCACATATGAAATCAATTCTGTGTATTATATTTTCTTCTGTAGCTGTAATATTGGTAGTTTTTAGCATTTATAGCATTTAAGGCTGATTTCAGATTACTGACTTTTAAGCCTCATTACCCATAAGCCCTCAACCAATAAAACCCCAATCTGGCAACAATATTACTAGTAAGTGCAATAATATGTATAGACAGTTACTTAGGACTTACAATATGTTAAATAGTATGCTATGTGTTTTTTCTGTATTATGTGGTTTATATTGCCATCAAAATCCCTTGTGGTAAGTTTCATTATCATCCCTGTTTTAGCAATCCACAGAGACACAAAGAGGTTCAGTAACTTTCCCAAGCTCTCACCCCAAAGGAATTAACGGGTCTGGCTAACTGGAGTTAGTCTGTATCTTTTCTTTCCCCGCAACTTTGGATCAGCTTTAATATGTGAAAAACTTAAAAGAATAACACAATGAACACTTTTTCACTCACAATTTTGCCTTATCTACATATCTAAATTATTTTTGTTGCTAAACCATCTAAAAGTTGCACAAGTGATGACACTTGCCTTCAGAGTGCTGCTCATAAAAATAAGATTTTTAAAATAAAAATTCTCCATCCTAACACATTGTCATGTTAGGAAAACTAACATTTACTCAACATCATCTACTCTATAATGCATGTTTAAAAATTTCCCCAAATGTGTTTTATAGGAATCTTTCCCCTTAGATTCAGGGTCGATGAAGCTTTATTCATTGCATTTGGTTGTTACACTTACATAATTTCATAATCTTGAAAAATCTTCATGTTCTTTTTCTATTTTTTCCATCATATTGCATTTGTGACAAGTTATTTTTTAGATTGTTTTATATTCTGCATTCTCTATTTTTTTCCCCTCATTCCAACATTTGTGGGGAAAATACTATTCAGGTGATGACTTGTACTTATTATTGCATCACATCAAGAGGTAAGTATCATTGTTTCATTATTGTGATACAAATACTGTTTGTATCACTGTTGGTGATGCTAAATTCAGTCACTTTGTTAAGGTGATAAAGTAAACTTTTTTTTGTATTAGTGTTGATATTTTGAGTAGCTATTTTGTTCCCAAGTATTAATAAAGGTTTCATGAAATATTGGGAGGTTGCAAAATGAGAAATTTAATATCAAATTTGATCTTTCTTTCTGCATATATTAATTAGTATTCTTTTCTGTAAATAAGATATTTCTACGCTTTTTTTTGGCATTCCTTCCACCTTCATAGACTCACAGATTTGTTTGTTTTTTAATTTAATGTTTTATGATACATTACCATTAACATTTTTTCATGCTCAAGCATTACAAATTTAGCCAGTGGTGGCCACGTTAAGCTAACTCCTTTGTCCTTCTTTTATGGGCCCATCAGTCTTAGAAATCCTTGCTCCTGAAAAAAGATAAGCACAGCTCATCATTTACTTTTCCTACCCAAATCATAATATGCTAACTACTCTGCCAAGTGTCAGTATCCTTTTAGTAAAGGATGTTATTTGAAAACTAAATTCTAGCACTAAGTCTAAACACTGCTCTAAAGTGTCATTTTTCTTATGCTTACTGAGTGGGAAAAAAACACACACACATTCACAAGTTTATAATGATCTACAATAAAATTCCATTGCCATAATAAAACAGTTAGATGAAAACATAGGAGAAAAGCTTCATGACATTGGCTTTGACTTTAATCTCTTCGATATGATACCAAAAGCACAGGCCACAAAAGCAAATATTTGTCCAAGGTAAACTGGACAACATCAAAATTAAAAACTTTTGTGCATAGAAGGATACTATCAACAGAGTAAAAAGTAAACAGTGAGAAAATACATTTACAAATGATACACCTGATAAAACATTAATATCCAGAATATAGAACAAACGAACAATAGATAGATAGATAGATAGATAGATAGATAGATAGATAGATAGATATTGATATGTAAAATGGCCTATTCAAAGTCCTTTGCTCATTTTTTAAATTGAATTGTTTGTTTTTTGGCTCATAATTAAAGTTCTTCATATATTATATATATATCATACTTGTGTATATGACATGCATGCTATATATATATAAAACACATTTATATGTAATAAATGTGTTACATACATGTAATACAATAATGTAGCATATATGTTGTATATATAATATATATGTAGCATATAATGAAATTTATATATTTTATATATCTTTATATATTATACACACATACATAATATATAAATAACTCAACAGCCAATAAACAACCCTATTTTAAAAAAATGGACACATGACTGAAGTCATTTCTCCAAAGAAGACATACAAGTGGCCATTAAGCACACAAAAAGATGCTAAACAATACTGATCATTAGAGAATGCAAATCAAAACTACAATGAGATACTACTACCTCATACCTATTAGGTACTCTCAAAAAAAAAAAATAAGTGTTGGTGAGGATGTTGAGATATTGGCACTCCTGAAGGTTTAAGAGAATTCAATGAGAGCATCTTGACCTTTCCCATTTTACCCTGGACCTTCAAGATCTTTCTGTTACTCTTATGGAAACTGCTCTTGTAACTTATTAGCTCATACTATTTTGCTTACATTTATTTTTTATCATCACTTTATTTCTATATATCTGTATGTCTATGTATATAGCTATTTCATTGCTTTGAACAGCTCCCTAGTATTCCATAGATTCATCCACCATCTATGCTATTCCTCATTTTTGTCTTTGTAAATCCAAATTATTCTTCAATTCTAGCCAATACCCAAAGCAAATGTCAAACAAGAATAATTTTTCACATTTGTCTATGCTGGACATTATTTCAAACATGCACATTTTTCCAGAACTCCAGCTCATAGTACTTTAATTTATGGTCTTTAGTGTCTCCACAGCTTCTCTCATAGCATTTTAAACAGCTGTGTTTATAGTATTAATTATAGTGATTTCACATTAGTTTTTTGCTGTTTTTTTTTACCTCTTTTTTCCTCTCTATACTGAGATTTCCTTAATGACAAGAATCATGTCCACTTATTTAACACTACCACACAATATGAACATATAGATATATGTGAAATATGCAAATTATATCATTGCTAAATATTATTTTAATTTATTTATTTTACATTCTAAAATATAATTATTATTCAAACAAATACCATTTTTATATTCTTTGCAACTCCTAGCACAATCTTTGAACATGAAAATTAACTAATGGACTTAAAAAACTTAATGAATATTTTACAAAATTTTAAAAATTAACATGAATTAAGCAAAGTGTTAAGACTCATCATATTTCTCTATTCCTGAAAAAAATAACTTATAAGTAGTCCTATGAAGTAGTACTATTAGGAATACAAGTATTTAGTCACTCTATAATAAAACAAAACAAAACAAAACAAACCCTTCCCTAAAGCTAAATAAAATCTTTACCTCATTTGGTTAACAATATAAAATGAAGTACAGCATATTGTATTGAGTTTGTCTTGGATCAGTGAAAATCTTTGAGGATTTGTGAAGTACTCAATGATTCTTTAAGCTCATATATCTATCTGTTATGAAAGGAGATAAAAATATAAATGTTTTGCACACTGTTGATTTACAATTCTGGGCAAATTTGTTGTGTTGCTAAATATGGTATCCTAGTTTACAGAAAAACAAAAGCTGTTTATAAGATGTCAAATTAACAGATCTAAATTAAAACTTTCAAAGACACTAATAATAGCTGACTTGAAAAAAAAATTTTTGAACCATTGCACTCTTTCCATAACATGTGGTATGGGGGTTATTGCCGTGAGCTCTCTATCAGATGGCTGTAGAAAAAAAGGGAACAGTTCTTATTTTCTTAACTTGAAACTAAATATTTATGAAAGTATTATATGAGACGAGTTACTAAGATATATTTGGAAGTATTGTGACCCTTATATTTAACATGTATTTATGTCAACCTTAATGTTTGTATTATAATGTTTTGTGTGGCAAATTATGGGTAATTTAGAACAACCAACTTAAAATATTTGCAAGAGGAGATTTACATTCTGAATTTCTATATTGCCAGGAATAAACTAATATAAAATAAATAAAAGTCTATAGAGTGTACTCAAATCATCACATACTTTATTATATTATGATGTTTTCTGAAAGTAACATAGACTCTCCTGCAATTGCCTAATAATGAGGGAGGTTTAATGCAGCTACTATTAGTAAAACAAGAGCTGAAACCAATTTAAGACATTGCTAGTTTTATTTTAAAAGTAAGTTTGTAGTATTTCAACTCACTGATTGTATAAATATTGTACTGACAATGCCACTATCATTGGAATAAGCCTGTCTTTCACTTTGTTTAGTTATAATTACATGATTTAACCCTAAACCTGTTATTTATTACAGGTCATTTATGTTTGACAATTAAGACAAATGACACAGGTAACGATATGTGCCCATATTTACAATATACCTAAAATATGAATCACACTTTTTCTTTTTGGCCATGTTTTTCCCAGTGTTTTGGTATATTTTGTAAAAACAAGCTAGTATAAGTAATGGTCTTTATACGGAGAAAGAAGTAAATATGCAAATACCGCTGCCTTGTTTTCTATTTTCTATTTTTATAATTTTTGTTATTTTCTTCTAACATGAGAATAAGATGTACTAAATGTAGCATAATTGTCAGTGGTTCTTAAATCCTTTCTAAAAAGTGTAAAGTGTACTAAAGATAACAAGAACTATGATTCACTTAAGCCGTTATCGCAAGTTGTGAAAAGTAATACAATTTAACTTAATTTCAGCACTGCTTTATGTTCAAGATAATATTCCACTTGGCATCAGAGTATCAAGGAAAACATTTTCATTAGTCTAGAATTTATACATTAATTCTCCATAACTTTAAGAATAGCAATAACTCTGAAAAGTACAAAGCAGTGAAATGAACAATTTTAAAGCCTTACTTTTTAAATCATTTTAGCTTGAATACATTTAAGGGATTTTTGGCTGAAGCCTCTTATTTGTCCACAAAGTCTACACTTATTACAAAATCACTTATTCAAATATGCATATAAAATACTTCAGAGAAAATAACATATTACTTGTAATTTCATAGGTTTTCTAAATATCTGAAATAATTCCTTAGAAATTCTGTAAGTTTAAATTGGGAGTCTAATTTTCATATGTGGTTTAGAACAGTTGTTTGGAGCATTTTTCTTTTGGCTGTGAGTCAAATTTCCCTTTTTATTCATATATATCTAAAGTTTTGATTGTATGCTGAACATTATAGATTTTCTACCTAAGAAACTCTGGATTATGTTGTATTCTTTTGCAGAGTGTTGAGTTTATTATTATCAGCTATTTAAATTATTGGCAGAGCTCCTTGAGGTTCTAGAGGCTGATTCTAAAATTCAGATACTTGGTCAAAGCCAAACAATTGCCAAGACACTATTGAAGAGGGCAAAGAAAAGTGATGAAATACTTCATACTCTATCTCAATGTCATGTATGCTAAAATATAGCCATTAAGAATCAAGAAATTATGGCAGAATTGGCAAATGGACTGGTGGAATGGAATAGGAACCATAGATATAACCATGCTTATTTGAAAAAAAATACCTATTTTTAGGTCACTGCATGTCCCTAGAGGAAGAAGGAACTACTTATTAAATAGTGCTGAGTCAATTGTTTATCCACAATAAAAAATAATCGCTATTTACTTCACAAGTAAGCAAATATCGATTACAAATGGATTTAAATGTGAAACATAAATTTAAATCTTACAGAGATATATCTATAGAAATCTCAAGCAGTGAGGAGATCCTTAAGCAAAACACAGATATTTTAATTAAAAGTTTTTTAAAAATATCAATTTTGATTACGTTAAAATAAGAATTTCTATTCATTAGCAGACAAGAAAAGACAAGCCATGAACTGGCAGGATGTACTTGCAACACAAAACAGCATCATAAACTTAGAATAGCATGAAAAAAAAAAAAAAGAACCCTTACAATTAATAAGAAAAAACAGCAACTTTAAAACATGAGCAAAGAGGGCCGGACGAGTGACGCATTGGTTAAGAGCTGGTTTGGGATGCCGGCGGCCCCGGTTCGGAGCCCACATATGAGGACCAGTGACACTACCCTCTACAGCTAACAACAGCTCCACCTGGAGCTGGGCTGTGTGAGCCCAAGCGATGGGTATAGGCTGCAGCGGGCTGCCATAGGCTACAGTGAGTGGCCTGCAGCCAGCGTGAGCGACTGGCAGCCAGAGTGAGCGGCTGGCCACCAGCGTGAACTGCCAATAGCAGGGGTGGGCGACATCCAGAGGCAGGGAACGATCTGCCTCGTCCGGGAGGAGTGCGGTGACGATGCCAACATGGGCCAGTGAAGCAGCGTCCTCCGCAGCTAGACTGAAGAGCAAAAGGGGTGGTGACTTGTCTGTTCCCCTTCCCCAGTTCCCCAACGCTGTTCCCCTCCCCCAATTCCCCAATAAAATCTTTAAAAAAAAAAAAAAAAACATGAGCAAAGAAGTTGCACAGGCATTTCCACAATCAAATATGAGTGGTGTTTAAATAATGGAAGGATGTTTAATCTGAATACTCAGAGAAATTATAATAATGAAATGTCTCTCACAACCATTAGACTGTCAAAAATTAAGACAACTATGGATGAGGATGTGCATAAATGAAGCCTATGGCTAGGTTATTACCCTGGTAAAACTAATTTAGGAAACAATTTGGCATTATCGTGAAAAATATGTTCTTCTCAGCCCACAAACCAGCAGTCCCTACACTCCAGCAGAGCTTTCCCACTGGCCTGCTGAGTTACACAGCTGTGCAGAGAGTAGGTTAAAGATGTGCTCGGATATTGATTCACTAGCCTGGTAGCCCAGTCTGGTCACCTCAGGCTGTGAACAGCCTTGTCCCTTTCCCTCAGGGTGTCATATGTGGTCTTAGTGTATTGTGAGATGTATAAGACTATTAAAAACAGCATTGCTAAGAATAGCAAAAACATAGAAGTGGCTAAAAATGGAGAACAGGTAAAGAAATCAAGGTATATTCAAACAACAGAATGATGTGCAACAGTAAAATAAATAAGCCAGTATTTTAACAGTAAACAGTATAAAACAGTAAAATAAAATAAGTAAAAAAAAAAACAGTAAAAAAACAAGTATAAGCAATGATATAGATGGATATTACAAACAGTACATTGATGGGAAGTACCCTCAGTACAAAATAAAAGCAAACTAAAATTACAAAGTGTATATGTCCATGTATGTGGATATGCATGTATGTATGTGAGTGTATATGATAAAATCATGTTTTTTAGTGAAGTGAAAAATAATCATAAAATTCAGGATGATGGTTTTCAGATGATTTCCTAATGGTTTTGTCAATATAAGAAACATTTAAACCTGTGAAGAATTTAAAGTTTATTTGAGCCAAACTGACGACAATTGCTGGGAAGTAAAATCTCAATGGATTGAGAAAATGCTCTGGAGAATGGCAGTTTTGCAGCTCATTTTATACATTAGAATCAAAGGAGGAAATGCAAGGAGGGTTACATGAAAGTTACTGGTGGTAAATTTAGGGGACAGGAGAAAGAAAAGTGATGAAATCTCTGGTATTAGATAAAAAGTAAAACAGAGAGACACATACTTCTTTTATATTGGTGGGTACAGGACAGTTGATAACATTTACAGCACATAAAGATGGTATTTGGGGAACAAGATACTGATGAGGGGTTCTGTGGTCTCTGGTGCAGCGGGTGTACTTGAGGGGTCTGGATAAAGTGGAAAAAGGGGATAACTCTGACATTTCAAAGGTATGTTACCTTACATGCAAAAAGACAATAGATAGGCTCACTTGTAGTAAAGATTGACTTATGACAAGGAAGCTACAGGCGTAGAATATGACTACCTGCCATGACCTGCTTTTAGAAATTTTCATGTTCAGACCATCTTATGTGGTTAATTTCAATCTCTGAGTCTGTAGGGTCCACCATGCAGTCCTCCCTTGAGCTAGTCAGGTTTAGTATGTGGCCCCTTTTTCATCCATAATTTCCTTTCCTGCTGCCCTGGTTGTAGAAAGACCAAGAAATGGGCTAGGAAAAGAGTACACTGGTAATTACAGAGATAATTTAATACTGTAATGTGTAAGCTTGACTGTGAAGCAGAATACCCAATGGAGTAAGAGGGGAAGGCATGAGGCACATAGATATTATGGGGAGAATAATGTGCTTTCATGCTTATGGGGATGCTTCAGTAAGGATAGAGAAATTCATGAGATAATAGAGAGAAGGGAGATTATTCAGAAACAAAATTTTCTATAAGATGAAAGAAAATGGGACTCAGAGCATAAGTACATAGAGTGCTCTTTGTAAATGATGGGAAAATCCATTCATAAAAGGAGAAAACAAAGGCCAAAGACTTAAATGTTTCCGGGTTGACTAGAACGGTAATCAAAAGATAAGGGAGTTCCGGCCGGCCGAGTGGCGCATTGGTTAAGAGCTGGTTTGGGACGCCAGCAGCCCCGGTTCGGATCCCACATATGAGGGCCAGTGACACTGCCCTCTACAGCTAACAACAGCTCCACCTGGAGCTGGGCTGCGAGCTCCGGCGACGGTGAGTGGGCTGCAGTGGGCTGCTATAGGCTATGGTGAGTGGCCGGCAGCCAGCGTGAGCAGCTGGCAGCCATCGTGAGCTGTCAATAGCCATGGTGAGAGACCATCCAGAGGCCGGTGACCTATCTGCCTCATCCGGGAAGAGCGCAATGACAATACCAACATGGGCCAGTGAAACAACGTCCTCCGCAACTAGACTGAAGAACAAAAGGAGAGCAGCTTGTCTGTTCCCCTTCCCCAATTGCCCAATAAAATCTTTAAAAAAAAAATGATAAGGGAGTTCAAGATCTTCAGCTGGGGATGAAGAGATGGAATAATGTGAGTTAATTTAAAAAAAAAAAAAAAAAACTTAAATAGCCAAAAATAGAAGAGCAAATTTCTAGACTATGTACCTTGTACATTTGTGGCCAGAAAAGTTACCATATTAATTGAAGGTCCCAGGAAACTACAATCTGGGAGAAACCACCAAAAGTACAACTGAGACAAACAAAAACACTTGAAATTCCCTGCTGCCTGAGCAGCCCTTGACACAAATCATCAAGATTTACAAGACACTGCTCTAACTTTATTTTAATCACAGTAATGTGGATGAATACAGTTGTAAATTCTAAGAAAATTTTGCCAATGGGAATATTTATAGTTTCCCTTTCTAAAGTATAGTTTCCCATTGTCATTGTAAAATAAAGTCATTACATATTTTTAAATTATAAAAGAAAATAAAAATTGTAAAAATTATTATGTTTAAGAACTCTAGTTATTGAAATAAATTTCATAAATTCCAAAGTACATTAAACCCTCTCACAGTATTATTTGCCAGATTTTGCTTTGTAATTAGCATTACTTAAAAGAAACTGAGCAGATGACAATCTCAATATTATTTAAAGAAGAAGACTTGTGGTGTGGATTTTCACAGTGTAAATGAGGTATTTACAATTGCTGCATTAAAATAGTGTTCTTCCTCAAAACCCCAGTGGATAGATACATACTTATATCAAGATATTTCTAATGCACACACAAGTACACAAATATGGTTGATTTTTTTAAAAATTGTCTTTGGTGTTAGATTTCCAATCAATGAAGATAATCAATGTCTTTGTAGACTTTAGACTTTAAGAAGGGTCCTATAAATGTGGAAAACTAAAACATTTTAACCAGTGCATTTCTCAGCTTTTAGAATTCATATTATGTAATGCTTGAAATTTCTCCAAGAACAAACTAAATCTCATTCAACTTCCTTTAGCCAGCAGGTGCATAGCTTCAAGTGTTCAGCCTTCAGAGAATGCCTCACTCCAACTTTCCCTTTCAATGGGACTTGTCCCAGTGCATGGTCGCATCCTACTGAACTATCCTGCCTCAAATTTCTATCCTCAATGTTCTGGACCCTCACACGGGCCTCCCAGGGATACCCACACGCCTGTGTGTAACCTGCACAATATCGTCACAACTCGGTGTCAAATAAATGTGGGCATTATTCAACTCAACTATTCACTCGATTGCACTAAATGTTTATTCAAAAAGTATGGTCTGCCTCTTAGATAAACTAGGTATTATTTGCAATATCAAGATTTCAAAGAGTTTCAGCTTCTGTAAACAAGTTAAAAGAGACATAATATTTTGAATGCTCTCAAAAGGGCCCGCATGAGCATAAATGCTAATACTCATGTTTGGATTCATATATTAATCTCATTACATAACAGTTAAACTTATCAGTATATCCTGGTCTATAAAAATATAGATGAATTCTATACTACAGTGATAATTGTTTACTTTTTCCCAATTTTTGGTGGTTTCTTTTCTCTGGAAATATATTCCTATAATTCCCCGTTGTTATATTGTATCCACAGGGTATTACACAGTGCCAGATACTGGAAGCATTATAAAAGTAGCTATTTCATTTTTAACATTGATATTTAAATTATTAGAACTAGAATGCTGCCCAGAAAATTTATAGAATATCAGCTAAAATAAGTGGATATGATACATTCCTAAATTGCTTATAATTTCATCACCCTGAGATACTCTGATCAAAAAGAAAAAATCTGTTTGTACAGTAAAAGTAGAAAAGAAAAAAGAAAGACCCTATCATTTAAAGTTCATGGTAAAAGACAACAAAGCATACTAAAAAACAAGGAAAACTAGAATATTCTTTCAACCTGGCCTTTCAATGGCCTGTGAAATTTTAAAGAATGGTTCACATGCAAAGGCCAATAGCAAAGGAAAAACCAGAAGGAGATAACACAAAGTTACCTACATGTGAGACTACCTTAAATTTAGGAAATAGCAGTTACTTTTTAAAATTATTATTATTATTATTATTATTATTATTATTAATAGTTACAGATATACAAAACTATGCAATAGTTATCTTTTTCACCCCTTACAAAGTGACTACCCTCTTTCCCCTTCCCTGTCCCCCCACCCCCGATTTTAGCAGTTATTTTAATTGTTCTCACCAGCTTTGTTGCAGACACGCAGACAGAAGAAGATACTAATCATGTTGACCATATTCTAAGACATTAATAGCATTAAACCTGGAGTGGCTGAGTGATGATACAGTAAGAAATAAAATGCAGATGTATGTCTGTAAGATGCAGAACAACATTGTATACAGTAAAATAGAAGACCCTTGAATATCAATGTCTCCCATGTCCATCTCCACAGTGACAACCTCCGCTGACTGATATGACACCTGAGCTGGCTGAAATTTATAGGCCTTCATACTCCCTCACTGATCACTTAGATATATACACTGCAAAGGATATAATGACTTCGAACAAGGCAGCTCTCTATAATAGGGGTAATCCCCTTACCTGACGAGGCTGGCAGCTAAATAAATAAATGAAGAGATATGCCATGCTTATGGATTGGAAGACTCAATATTAAATATGTTAATTACCCCCAAATCAATCTCTGGAATAAATACAATTGCATTACAAAATTCTAGCAGGTATTTATATGAAAATTGGTGAACTTAACCATAATGCATATGAAAACACAAAGAGTTGAAAATAGACAAGGGAATCTTAAGGAAGAAAAGCAATCCTAGAGGACTTACACCATCAAATATCAAAATCCATTGAAAAACTGTAGTAAGTAAGACAGTATGAAATCAGTACAAGGATAGACAAAAAGGCCAATGGAACAGAATAGAAATTCTAGAAATAATGTATTCATATATGTTCTCTGGATTTATGCCAGAGATTACACTGCAGTACAGTGGGAAATGAATGATTTATTCAATAAATATTTGTCAGGTCAATATGATATCCATGTGTGGAAATTGAATCCTAAAACTCCTACCTCATCAAGTCAAATAAGCTGGATAGGTAAAAATAAAAAGCACAACAATAGAAAACAGGAGGATATCATAGGAGCATATAAGGCAAAGGTTTCTAAGAAGGACACAAAAATTAGTTACATGGATATATTTGACTGTATTAAGACTAAGGACTTCTGTTCACAAAAGATACCAATAAGTGGGTACAAAGACAATCCAAAGGATGAAATATTTGCAATACAAATATCCTAGAAAGGAGTTGTTTCCAGCATATACAAAGAGCTCTTATACTCAATAAGAAAAAGCTGAAAACACAATGTGAAAATGGGAATTGAACAGACAATGACTAATACATTTACCAAAAATAAAACAAAACAAAGTTCAACTTCATTAGTCTTTAGAAAAATGCAAATTAATGCCATAATGTGATACCACTACTAACAGAATAGCTAAAATTTCAAAGATCAATGAATTAATAAGTGAATAAATGAATGAATGAATGAATGAATGAATGAATACTGACTGACAGTACCAATTGTTGCTGAAGATGTGGAGCAACCTCAACTCTCAGTATCTATTACATCTGAATATATCCATCACCGTGACCTTGCACTTTTCTTCTAATTATATACTCTAAAGAAATACATACATATACTCATCGAAACAAAATCTCTACAATGTTCAGAGCAGCACTATTCATATTATCTCCAAACTAGCTACACGTGTATTGGATAAATGGATAAGCAAGTTGGATAAATATATTGAAGTATATTTGCACAATGGAATATTATATATTAATAAGAATCAACACATTACAATTACATACAATAATATGAACAAATCCCATAAACATAAGGTAAGAAGCAGAAAAAATACGCAGAACAGAAACATTATATTATTCCATATATAGAGTTCAAACACTTACAGAACTAAGTCATGATGTGAGAGACTGAAGAGTGGTTAGACTTGGTGTGGGAGTGACTAGAAGGTGGCTACAAAGGGCCTTCTGGAATGCTGGTAGCATTTTATTTCTTCAATAAAGCCCTCGTTACACAGGTGTGTTCACTTTGTGAAAATCCATCAAGTTTTACACTCATGATTTGTGTACTTTTCAGAGTAAGTTCTATACTTCAATAAAAAGTTAAAGTAATAAAATCCATTCAATTCTTTGTCTAGAGTAAAAATGCCTCTTATACTGATACTACTTCTTTTACACATTCATATAATTACTTCTGCATTGTTTGAGTGACTTTAGCTAGATAGTCTAGAATTTCTTCAAAGATATTTCTTCCTTCATCTCTTGATTTTTCTCCCTATTTTCCTTATTGGTGATAGGCTCTGTGCTTCTCACTTCACTCCTGTGGTCTTGTGATCCTGATGGGACCATCACCTTCTCTTGGCCCCTCCTATTCCTTAATTTTCCCAGATTTTCCCAGATTTTCCCAATTTTCTCTTCTCTCCATTGTCCCCCTTTTGCAGATCTCAAAGGAACCTGTCTTTGAGGTGGGGCTTTTCTGCTCCTTTAATTAGCAAGGCCTATTTTCTCTCAGTACTGATAAATTCTATTTTTAATGTGTATTGAAGAGATTTTGACACCAAACTTTGGAACACAAGTCTAAACTACAGGTTTGTAGCTGAGATTGCTCTTCAGCCTAACATTCATTTTTCTGAAGAAAGACAAAAATGTGTCTCCTAAACTACAGAAATCGTAAAACAGAAGTAATTATATTTCCTTAGATATTATTTTAAGTTTATTTATTAGCATTTTATTTAACTATAAATATTTTTTGTTCACAAAATCCAATTTTATCATGTAAATATGTTAGGTTCTTTTAACTTAAAAGTTTTGAACATATTTCAATAAAATAATTATGAGTATTTAATATCACTGATATATATGTAGAACTAGGTATGCCAGGATAAGGTAGCTTTTGGTATCTTTGCTTTAATAAACATAAGATTTTTAGGTTATTTTGATCACCAGAGGTAGCTTATGTAGTATTACTGAAATTACAGAAATACAGTGAGAAAAAAATACATAATTAATTTTGCATAAAGAAATGCATGGACTTTAAGTCGTAAAAGAAGTTAAAGTTTTTTGCATGTCAGAATACATGGTGAGTAGAGATTTTTATTAAAATCATGTTTGGTTTATAGAGACACCATTGATTTAAATAAGAAATGAAAACCTCATATATTTCAGATGACTTGAGTTCATAAAATTGGAAAAATGCTAATGGACTTTTATTGTTTAACATAGGAAGTACAGAAATCATTGATTGTGATATCAAATGGCATTTAGTTGAGGTCACAAGTATTAAAAAAGTGTAGGAAATATAGCAAGGTAAATATAAAATATAACATTGTTTAAAGTGGGAAGAAGTAGAAATAATGCACAAAATGAGGACTACACAATAAAATGCTAACCTAGCAGAGAAAAATGCAGCAAACACTGCAGATTATAGTGTGAATAAGTAGGATTGATAAGAAAATAAATATACCCCATGAATTAGAGAAACCACATGGCAATTCTCTAGCTATATTATTCACTAAAGCTCAGCACAGATGCTGAATTTTACAAAGTAGAAGCAAATGATAAACAAGTTCAGGTAACACGGCACAGTGAAAACAACAGTGGACAACGGAAGCAGCAGAACAAATCAGGTCATTTCATATCTCTCAGCCTTACTATCCTCTTTTCTCGAAACAACAACAACAACAACAAAACAGAAAACCTTTACAAAATCATCTCACAGTTCCCACAAGGCCTCAGATTTTGCTGTGATATGAATTAGGAATACATGGGCAATTGAGAGGCTACTGATACAGAGATTTTAAATATGTATAAAGGTATTCTCTAAAAGTTGATAAACTATTTACTATATTCACTTATGACAGAACTGGGAAAATGGGTTTAATCAGAAGTAAGAACAGTGTAGCCTGGCCAATGATTCTCAGTCCTCACTGTGGTAGAGCCAACTGGGAATTCCTTTACAAAATACAGACAACAGCCTTCACCCCAACATCCTGTTTCAAATGGTCTGGGGTGTGTATAGACATCAGCGTGTTTTAACTGTCCCTTTAAATGTTTCTAATTTCCATCCCAGGTGTGAAGACCTCTGAATTAGATATAATAACATTACCTACCAATGAAAGTTTACAGATAATCCCTTTCTGTAGAGCCTATAAAGAAAATCACTTAATTTTGTAAAATGAATAATATAAACACAATAATAATGAATATCTATTTAGACCTTGATTTACTTACTAGACATTTTTCTAGGTGTCGTGAATACATTAATTTAATTAACCCTGACAAAAATGTTTTGATGTATTTATTCATTTCCCTGTTTTTAAAAATGGGGACATGAACTTACAGAGTTAATAAATTGAATAATTCTTTATCTACTCTATGCTAGTCCTTATGTGATTTTACCTTCAGCTATAGAATTTCATTTCACTCCAGTTCAATACCAGCCTGATATAGTTATGATTAAACCTGAAAAAAGGGAAATATGTCAGTTCTTTTAGTATGCCCTATCTTTTCCCAAAAGTATTATATTAATATATAATGCCTATTTAGTGAATTTAATATAAAACATGGCTTTGTTTTCCCACATATTCTACATCCCCAAATTAAACCCTTGTGAAAGCATATTTTCTTCTGGAAAATATTATCTGTATTTTAATTGTGTCCGCATTACCTCAGATTTTCCATTGAGTTTGGTGTTGTAGGAACAACGACATAAAATTGCTATGTTCTTTTTCAAATTTTCTATTGAACTCAATATTATGACTTTCACTACATCAGAAATTCTCTCCTTTGTGTTGTTTCATGCAGCCCCTGTGCTATAGGCATTTTATGACTCTTTGAGATTAAGATATTTCAAACCTCAGTGACTATATGTTTCCACTGGGATATTGGAAACAGACTTTATAGTCTCCACACACAACGCAATTTTAAAAATAAAATTCCATAAATTAAGGCTCTTATAAACCTTCGGAAATGCTGCTCTTGTGAGCATCTGATTTGTTGCACTTGATCCCCACAATGAAGTGGAGTTCACGGAGAGCTGGTGTTTAAACCTGGACACCTATTTAGCATGAAGGTATTGTGAAAAGATTATGACTTGGCAAAGAGCTTATGCCTATTAAATATTTCAGACAGATGATCAATATATAATCAACACTTCAAATATACTAATCAGAATATATTACTTTGAAGACAAAATCAACCATATTTGTTTATTATGTAACGCAGGTAGAGGACTGGCGTTAAAGGGAGGCTACAAACAAGGTTGAAGTCAACAAGGAAGTGAGGCTTCAGCTTCCATCTGACAAAATAAAATATACAATATGAGGGGAAATCATGTCATCGGACACTCACTGGCAGCATTGGAATTGCTTCATCCAAAAGGCTTCAGTAATGTAAGATTTGCATTTGAGCCATGAGTACCTAAAATGAACAGGAACTCACATTTATTGATTTGTTCCAATTTCATATAGCTTCTCCAAGAAACAGGAGAACAAGAGTAGACCTCCTAGGAATCAGGAAATAGACAATTTGGGAATTATTCTCAAAAATTTGCTATTTTTGTCATTGTTTTATTTCTCTATGGGAATTAGAAATGATAATTCCAAATGACTTTTAAGTAAAGGCCAACAATTGTATAGCAGTACTACGGTCTGAATGTTTGTGTTCCCTTAAAATGTAGATACTTAAATCCTAACTCCGAAGATGATGGTATTAGAAGGTGGGGACTTCAAGAGGTGCTTAGTTCAGGAGTATGGATGCTCCATGAACGGGGATCGGTGCCTTTATAAAAGACACTCCAGGGAGTTAGTTTGCCACTTCCACTAGATGAGGCCACAGTGAGTACTTGGCAGCCTGCAACCTGAATCCAACCATGCTGGCACCCTGATCTTGGACTTGCAGACACCAGAACTGTGAGAAATAAATGTGTTTTGTTTTTAACCCCCCAGTCTGTGGTATTTTGTTATAACAGCCCAAACAGATTAAGCCTACAAAGCTTTAAGAAGGAGTACCTTCCTTCCTGTCTCTTATCACTCTGACCTTTACCCGAACTCTGACCCCACCACACTGGTTGGACACATCCGTCATACTTCTGTGTGAACTGTGCACCTACTGTTTCATTTGTCCGAATTGCCCCTGTCTCCTTCCCTCTTTCAAATTTTGACCTAAAAGTCTTACATTTCAGTCAGGTTGTTCCAGCAATGCCCTATCTAAATGGCAGACCACTACTAACCACAAAGTTCACTTAATCATCCTCTTCTTTATTTTTAACATTTACCTAACATATCATATATTTTAAATATTTATTATGTTAATTTTCTGCTCCCTTTTTTGCATCAAATGTAATTTTGATTAGGGTAAATTTTGTGTCTATTGTCCGCTGTTGTATCACCAGAACCTAGAACAGTGCTAGTCATATACTAGGCACTCAATAAATACTTGTTGAATAAATGAATAAAAGAACTTCCAAATTATGCTTTTTGCAGGAACATAGAAATTCAGACTTTGGGAGAATATGACCAACTCTAACTAACCTTGAGGGAGACCAAATCCAAAAGAAAACAAAAAGTAGATAGTGGTATTAAAAAGAAAAATATAAAGAAAAGGAAGTAAAGTTAGACTGAGACCTACACTTTTCAACCAATTAATTTGCCCCTAAGACTTTCAACCAACCCCAATTCCTCCCTCTCTCTTCATAGTGAGGGCTAAGCCCTCAACCTTATCTCAAGTAGTTTCTTTTGCCTGATCCCAAGTGAGGTCTGTAAGTATGACTTTTTGTTGTATTATGTCACCTGTGGACAGGAGTTAACCATTCTTCCAACACCAGCTTCTGAGATTAGCTGTTTCGAACTAATCCTAATGATAACCACAGCTGATACAGATCAGTTCCTAGTCCCTCCCTGGAGACCTAGGTAACAAGAGTCCTCAGTTTGCCCTAATTGTGATTATGAGTTGAAAGCCAGCCAATATTTTCAGAGCAAGAAATCTATGGTTAAATGAACTCTCAAATCTCAACAGCAGAGATGGTATCTCAGAAAAATTTAAGATTTGGATTTCAAAATAGTTGTTTTCTCTCTTTTTATATGGAATATAGACAATCAGTCTGAAATTTCCCAGGGTGAAACGGGGGAGCCACTTGGGGCTATGTACCATGATACATACTTTGTTAAGGACAATTGCCTACTAGCTGCCCTGATAATCTCAGAAGAAAAGCATATATAATTATTTTACCTATAACAAATGACTGTTATTCATGTTTTATTTATCTTCCTATTATCAACAGACAGAATTAAGGCTTGAGCTAACACATTTATCAATCTCTTCCTGGGTGACAGGCACTTTGTAAAATAGATATTATTCTTCGCATAAATAGTTGCCATATAGATCCTATTATTATCTTAATTAAAGGACACTAAAGGTAAAATAATTAAGGTAATTTGCTCCAAATTACATAGCTAAGTGGAAAAGCATGACTTGTACCCAAATATCTAAGCTATAGAATTCCTTTACAAAATCTTTGGACTGGCATATGGCATTATATAAATGAAATTATATTACTTATGTGTACACTGAAAGTTAGGTCACATATGTGTAAGAGCAAACATTTAAATGAAAACCTTAGTTGACTGATAAAGAATATTTTTCCTGTTTTGATAGGTGCACTTGTCCTGGAAAATATGCTTCAAGGCCTATATTATCACCAACCTAAACTAGACCACTGTCACCCTGTACCTGGATTGACCTAACTCTTCTTATTTCTTCCACTTTTGCCATTCTCCACAGAGAAACTAAACAATCTTATTAATGGGAGAATTGAAATCATTTATTTTCTTTACTTAAAACTGTTTGGTGGCATTCAAATGCACTTGTAATTCTACCGTGACCATGACCCTGGCCTCATTTGGCCCTTGATGATTCTTTTACATTCAATTTGAGCTACCCTTTCTCTCCATTAACCTCTAGTTACAAGGTATTGTTCTTCTCTTCCTTCAACTTTCAAAAAGCTTTCCTTCCTCGTGGCCTATACGAAAGCGTCCATCTCCCTATATACCACATCTTTCCAAGTTGCCGTTGCTAATTATTCTTATCCCCTAGATTTCAGTACATATGTCAACTCTTCAGGCAGGCCTACACGAAGGCCTACACGTAGTTCTATCTATTGGGTTGTCGGAAAAGTCATGACGCATTTTTGCGACAAAAAACAGAAAAAACACATCATGACTTTTCCGACAACCAAATAAAATTCATGTACTGTTCTCTTTCCACTCTAAGTTATTTTCTATCTCAACACCCTATTTGTTTCCTTTATGATGATTATAATGCATAATCATTTTGCTTGTTTAGTTATTCTTTTGTTTTTTAACTCATTATAATGCCAACTCCATGAGAAGAGTGATTGTGTCCATCTTGTTATCATTGTGCTTCCACTGCCTAGCACAGAGTACGTAGTAGCAGCCTAGTAATTGCTTGTTGAATATATAATTCTTTCCCCCAAGCTAAAATAAAAATGGCTTCCAATTCAGATAAGATGAGTGTCAAATTCTTATCCCAGCATTCAAAATTCAACCAAGGCTTCAGTTAGTTCCCTTCTCTGTTAAACCTATTCTAAACATTCTACAAACCAGCATATCTGTGTCATTCAAATACTTCCAATGTGTCCCTATCATGACATCTTTACTCACATCATTCTCTTTTGTTTGTATGTTCTCTACTTTTCCAAACTGTGCAAATTTCAAGTACATATATTCTGACTTAAGGAAGACTTTCTTCTTTTCCCATTATTTCCTGTTTCCTTCCAAGGTAAATTAATTGACTATAATCTAAATTTACCTTGAATTTGAAATACTCTTTATATAGAAGACTGCTTTCAAACATTAAAACTAGAGCAACCTAGTTGCCTAACCTTAGTCCACTCCTTGCTATTTTGGAATCTTTGTTTCCTCATCTATAAAATTGTAATAAAAACTATACCTACCTATATCATCATTTTAAAAAAATTAAATTCATAATACATGTAATGCCCAAGTACAGTGATCACTATCACAGACTAAGTACTCAAGAAATATTTGTTATTCCAAGTCATAGTAGAATTTACACTTAGTTAGTATTACATGTATTTGGCTATATGCCTTGGAACTACAAAGAGACTATACATTTCCTAAAAATCTAGGAAAATATATTATTCTGATCATGTTCCACAATATCTTGTGTAGAGAAGGTATCTGATTAATATTTGTTGACTTGGCTGATTGCATTGATTAAAGAATACATTTTTCAAAATGAAGACTTGTCTGTGTGTTTCATCCAGAAATAGGAAACTGTAATTAGCTCCTATTGTGCAGAAAATTCATAAGCTTGAAATGCCATACAGTTTTTTTTCTTCTACCAATATATGCCTTATATAATGCTTATGAATGATTAGAAACTCTTTGAAGGTAATCAGCTTTCCTTCGTACTCTATCTAGAATATTTGAAACAGAATTTGACTGTGCGTTGTGTTTGGAATTGTGCATAATGTTAATCCTCACTGGAAGCATATATCTGATGGCTTTTCATTTAGAGCAGTGGCCCACATGCCACAAACTGGCTAAATTAGAATCACCTGTACTGATTACACGCATCACAGCTTGCTGGCCTCCATGTCCAACACAGTCATCAAATCTCTGGGGTGAGGCCCTGGAAATTATGCTTTATACAAACACTCCAGGAGGTTCTGAGGTGCAGACAGGTGTAAGAAGCCCTCCAGCTCTCCTCTAGAAAGCAGCTTAATGGAATCACCTCATATGAAATAAAGTGCAGCAGACTTTTATATTAATTATAATTTTTATTATGATATCTTCTGAAATGAGAGAAGTTTCAAGATTTGGATTTTACTTTCACATAGAAGCCTAAAAGACTCTCCAGTACATTATTTCTTACTGAAAAATTCATGATAAATTTAAACTTGTGGTTTCCCATTTTTCAATTGTAAAAGCCTTTTTAATATTCTGATGAGATAATAACATAAAAGATGTATAATTTATAGAAATAGAATCTTGTAATTATAAGATAACTATCAAGGAAATAAAAAAAAATACTGCATGAGTCTATTGACAGGATCTGATCATGACAGCAACTCTGAAACTACATATTCATTTTATTGCTGAGTAGTATTTCATTTTATGAATATATTACATTTTGTTTATCTATTCACCAGTTGATGGACATTTGTATTATTTCCAATTTGGGGTTACTCTTAACAATGCTGCTATGAATAGCCAATACAAGTCTTTGTGTGGACACATGTTTACATTCTCTAGAGTAGCTACATAGGAGTGAAATTGCTGATTCACATGGTAATTTTATGTTTTTAAAGTTTTAAGAAACTGTGAAAAACTGTTTTTGCACAGCTTACCTTCCCACCAGGAATGTATGAAGGTAACTGTTTCTTCACATACTTGCCAAACACTTATTATTAAATGCTACAACTTGGATGAATCTCAAAAACATAATTCTTGGTAATGAAACCAAGTGCAGAGCACCACGTATTGTATGATCCAATATGTATAAAATGTTCAGAAAAGACAATTCTATAGACACAGAAAGTATATCAGTAATTGCCTGAAAGTAGGAATAGAGATGGACTGCAACTTTCTCATTCCAATTGTCAAGAAACAGACTTCTCTACTATATTGAATATAGAAAATAAACATGAGCTCATGCAATCATCAAACCAAGTTGGTAGTTACCAACTTTCCTGTGGTTTTTGAAGTAAAGAATCATTTCTTAAAGAATGTATAAAAGACAGCACCAATTTGTCCTGCAATTTCTTGTGCATCCTAGGGTTTCAGACTAGCCTGCACTGGAACTGTTGACCAACTGTAACTTATCCTAGGCTGACTTTTTTTCATTTATTTATTTAATACTTTGTCATATTTCAATTATAGTTAACATACAATATTATATTAGTTTTGGGTGCACAACATAGTGATTGACATTTATATAACTTATAAAGTGATCACCCCCACATCACCTAACCACCCCCACATCACCCCCAATATGTGAAAATGACCATATTTGGAAAAAAAGGTCCCTGCAGATATAAATTAACTTGAGGATCTCTAGATGAGATCATCTTGGAGTACCTGGGTGGAGACTAAATCTGATGACAGCATCCTTGTAAGATGTGGCCCCGGTTTGGGTCCCACATGTGAATGCCAGTGACACTGCCCTCAAAAAAAAAAAATGTTCTCTGTATCTATGAGCTTATTTATGTTTTGTTGTTCATGTATTTTGTTTTTTAGTTCTGCATATAAATGAAATCATATGGTACTTGTGTTTGACTGACTTATTTCACTTAGCATAATACCTTCTAAACCCATCCATGGTTTTGCAGTTTTGGTTTAGTGGCTGTAGTGGTTTCAATAGTGGCTTCCAAAAAAGATTGTCTATGTTCTATCCACCCCCACATCACCCCCAATATGTGAAAATGACCTTATTTGGAAAAAAAGGTCCCTGCAGATGTAAATTAACTTGAAGATCTCTAGATGAGATCATCTTGGAGTACCTGGGTAGGGACTGAATTTGGTGACAGCATCCTTGTAAGAGTAAGGCAGTAAAGTGAGGCAGATTAGACAGATAAAAGAGGACACATAGGGACATAGAGGAGAAGGTCATTTGAAGACAGAGACAAAGATAGGAGTGATGCTGCCATGAGCCAAGGAACACCAAAAGACCCAGAAGCTGAAAGAGATAAGCAATGATTCTATCCCAGACCATTTGGAGGGGGTGTGGCCCTGCCAACATCTTACTTGTGGAATTGTGGACTCCAGAACTAACACAATAAGTCCCTGTTGTTTTAAGTCACCACCAACAACAACAAAAAAATAAAGAGCATATTTTTATTTTATTTTTAAAATTATTACTCTTAATTTTAATTATAATATCTTCCTTGACTACTGAATTATTTATAAGGTTATTTTTAACTTCTAAATATACAGTTGCTATTGATTTTGTTATGTTACTAATTTCAATCTTGTATTTTTAGTGTCCTACTTTTAGTCTGCATGATATACATTCTTTAAAATTTTTTATGATCTGTTTGATTGCTCTAGTATTGGGTATTATAATTGTCCCATGAGTACTTTAAAGACACTAAAGGTGAAGAAAGATCTTGAATTGATCTTGAGGTACACCAGGACTTTTTAAAAATCATTTTTGAATTTTCTGAGTAGAGTTACTATAAACATGCATATACACATCTTTTGGGAGGATAATTTTCAACTCAGGTAAGCTCTTAAAATTATTATTGCTAAGTAATGGGATAGGGAATATTTAATTTTATGAGACTACAAGAACCTTCAAAGTGGTGTCACCAACTACACTCCCATTGTGAGAGGATGGTCCGTATCCTCACCAACATTAAGTGTTAAAAGTCTTTTCACAGTTAGCCATTTTGATGGTTGCATAGTGATATCTCATTGTAGTTATAATTTTTATTTAACTGATAATGCTGCCCAGTTTTTTCATGTGCTTATTAGCCATTTGTATGCCAGTGTATATTCAGTCCTATTCATTATTTTTTAATCAATCCTATTGATTATTGGATCATTAGCCTTTTTACTGTTAGTCATAAAAGTTAATTTTATATATTGGTCACCAGTACTTTATCTGATGTATGTTTATGAATACCTATTCCTTCAACACTTAGCTATACTTTTAACTGACTTTAAATATTAATTTTTAGGATTTTTATAGTGGGAGATTTTATTGAGATATTTCATTATTTATATCACTTACTATTAGGAGGAAATCTTTATCTTATTTGTCAGTTGATGTAATACCTTTCTGTCAACAAAAAAAAAAATGAGTTTGGGAGGATAAATTATTATCTAATACCTATTCGGTAGTATACATAAGAGGCACAATCAAATGCTTTATTGCTGAATGATATGAAAGTGTGTAAAATTTAAGTCATGTAATATTAAATACATAACATATAGCACTATTCTGAGTTAACAATAATAAGAAAACATCCTTGTCTTCAAAAATATATAATCTAGATGAAGATAAATAGATAACATGATTAAACAGCCAAAATGTAAAAAGGCACAAGCAACAAATGAATATATAATTGTGTTTACTGGATATGTGTGACAATTATACACAGTAGATAAGGATTGCTGAAGGCTAACATAGGCATAACCAGCATCAAAAAAAATTGAAATGAACCCTAAGGAAAAATTTGGATGTGAAGAAAGAAGATTTTGCATATATTTGCAGAGGTGGAGAGGCACATGACATGCTCAGAAGGTGTTGCATCGGGACAGTGAAAAATGAAGTTGGAGCAGTCAGGCAGTACCAGTAATTGAGATATTTGCAAGTCAAGCCAAAGTATGAGAATTTGATGCAATAGGTGAGAAAGAATCAACGTAAGTACAATATGTATAAGTATGAAGGGAATCTGCAGTGTCACTAAAAGCATGAAAGTGCTATTTCAAGAAGATTAATTGAGCAACGTTGTAGGTAGCAAATATTATGTAATACTGACTGAAAGGAAATGACAGCAGTTCAAACTTAGGAAAGCAATCTTGGCCCTGGTTAAGGCTATGGGAAAGAGAGGAATGCATGACAGTAAAGAAAAGAATAACTTAAGTATTTAGAGAGTGACAGGAAGTATGTATGAATGATAGTAAGTAGTCTTAGTTAATGAAATATATTAACTTTTCAGAAAGCTCCGGGTGGCTATAATAAAATCTTAAATTTTAAACCAACTAATTGCCCAATTCATGCAGACAGATGTGAATTACAAAAAATCTTATGGGCATGCAAATGTGACTCATCTCACACCTGCTTGTTTTGTCTTCCACAGAAAGTGATTACTGAGAGTGTTATTTTGAGAAATTTAATCTGTTAATCTGAAAATGGGAATATCCTATACAGGTATCTTTTGCCTTCACTTTTTTAAAATTTAATTTAATTTTTTTTTTTACTGCTTATTGGCTTATTGTGAACCCTCAGGGATCTATCTTAACACCTGCTGTGCTGTTTAAAAGTTATTTTCCTGTTTAGCATTTCTTATTTTAATACATGAACATCTGGTAAAGGTTTGCTTTAGAAATCTTCTAGTCACAGAGTTCATTTGCTTCTAAAATTTTACTTTCTCACTTTACATTATCCTTTTGAGCTATAGGACAGTGATATTTTAGCATCAGGAAACAATTGCCTCTGATGAATCCTTAATATTCAAGAAGATAATCAACAGGATTTATTGAGTACCTATTTTTTGCTCAATATTCTGATGAGCCCTGAGGAGGAGAAAGATGTATGATTTCATCCTTGCTCCGAAGGACTTTATAATCTGGTTGGGAAAACAAAACAAAACAAAAAAACACTAAAATCCAAAAAGAGTGAATAATACAAGGTAGTGCATCATTAAAATTTTTATTGTATGGTTTTCTAGGGAAAAAGTAATGAGGGTTGAAGAAAAGATAAAAGGTTAGAGGAGATATAACCTGAACAAAGGATTGACTTTGGGAAGATAGAAGTTAAATTATATATCATTACAGCCAAGGGAAATACAAAGTAGGTCTTCTTGAGGCAGTATTATTTATTTTTATTATTTTATTTACCCTCAAGTTAGTCTATGTTTTTTCTAAGATTAGTATAATCTTGATCAAATTCCTTTCATTAAATTATTATCTATAAATGTTTGTGATCTTCCAGTCATGATTAATAAGGCATTGATTTCTAAGAGTGGAGTGACATTTTATACATGTGTTTCCTAGGCCAAAGTTGGGGTTTGTCAATTGAGGAATTTTCTGTCGCTGAGAAAATGTCTCATGACCTTTTCTTAACTCTTTATTTAGGGAAATTAGAAATGAAATGTTTGGCACACTTAATCTAAGCTACATTTTTCCTCTTGTACCCTGCTAATAAAATGTTAGCCCATAAAATGTTCATTATTTTAATACAAAACAACAATTCCCCACTTCATTTAGCATTGTCCCATGAGGAAAATGAATAGATGAATTTCACAAAGAGGATAGAAACTTATATTGATAAACCAATTTGTCCTTCTTTTTGATGCTTTTTGTTTCATGTAAGTAGTTATATAAATACAGGTTAAGCAGTCAAGTATTTGTTTAAGTAAGGTTATTCCACGGCAATTTCTTTACCCAGTCAATAATTCACCATTTATATATATCATAGCCCATATATAACTTGAGTTGTAAATTACCTTGTTTAAGTCAGAATATAAATTAATTTTAAGAGGTTAATAATTCTGTCATTTGAAGATTCTGTTTTAAAAGATATTGGAAAATCAAAGCATTCTCTTGATTTAACAAAAATAATATTGATTGTTGGGCAGCTAAAGAAAACTATAGAGTACTCTTTTATTTATTTTCCATGTATACTCGATGATTTCTGGCACTCAGAATGCTAAAAAAGGAAATTCAAATCTCAGAAGTTGTAGAAGAAAATTAAGGATTAGAATGAGTCAGTTCTTCTATACTCTTTCTCACTAATAATTTTATAAAGGTCTCGTTTTAGAGCAATCCTATATAGAACCTGAGGAAAATATTTAAGAAAGACATCCATCCATCCAACACAAAATGATATGCTCATTGCCTACTCATTGGATATATTACACAAGGATTTCAGATTGGCAATTGTAAATATGTGGGATAAATATCTACTGAGTCATCCATTTCCAAAACATGGAACATGGAAGTTATGGAGTACTTCAGCAACCACACTGAATCAGTTCACTCAATTCTATTGATTTTATATCTTAAGTATGTGAAATTTATTCTCTTTGAAATTATACTCCCATCACAGTCTTGGCTCAACCCTAAATCATCTTTATTCACGGACTATGGACATAAACAAATTGCCCTAAAATTGAGCCCATTTGCATGCGATTTTGGGAACAGAAGGAAGAGATGGACATGGACATAATCTCTCTCCCTATTGACATGTACACACTCATACACGCATGTGTATGTATATACAAAAATCTAGGGCCGGCCGAGTGGCGCATTGGTTAAGAGCTGGCTTGGGATGCCAGAGGCCCCGGTTGGGATCCCACATCTGAGGGCCAGTGACACTGCCCTCTACAGCTAACAACAGCTCCACCTGGAGCTGGGCTGTGCGAGCCCCAGCGACGGTGTAGGCTGCAGCCCCTGCTGCAGTGGGCTGCCATAGGCTACAATGAGTGGCCGGCAGCCAGCATGAGCTGCCAATAACCACGATAAGCGACATCCAGAGGCTGGCGACCGATCTGCCTCATCCGGGAAGAGCGCAATGATGATACCAACATGGGCCAGCGAAGCAACATGCTCTGCAACTGGACTGAAGAACAAAAAGACAGCAACTTGTCTGTTCCCCTTCCCAGATTCCCTAACACTGTTCCCCTCCCCCAATTCCCCAATAAAATTTCAAAAAAAAAAAGAAAACAAATCCTACTGCCCAATCTCTTAAAAAAAAAAATCCAAATATACTTGTGTATGAATATTTACTAAATAAAATGTATTAGTTTCCTAATTTCAGTACTGGTGACGGCTCAGGGCTAATTTAAGGAGGATCTTTTTCTTTTTTTTTTTTTGAGGGCAATGTCACTGGACCTCATATGTGAGACCGAACCGGGGCCGCTGGCTTCCCAAACCAGCACTTAACCACCGCGCCACTCGGCCAGCCCTAGGATGATCTTTTTCTTTATTTGTGATGGTTCTACATTCCCTCTAATTCTTCTTGTATATTTCTCCTTTCTATACTGGAGGACATGGTCCTATGACAATACCAGAAATGATATGCTAATTGTAAAGACTCTGAAACTGCTTCATATCTATTATTTATAATATAAAGACTTTATAGCTTGAATATAGTTTTTGATCAACTGTATTTTATGGCTTTAGCTGTTCTTTTCTTATTTTGCTATTTCACCTGCAGTAACTTAAAATCTGAAGATATGTAAAATCCACCTTAGATTCGAATGTGCTGTGCAAAGTCCTTTCTGTCTTTGAATAACTTTTTCAAATATCTTTTATGCTACAGGTGAAATGGAAAGAATATTAAAGGCCTTCCTGAATTTAGGGAGAGAAATTATCTCCCAGGCTGAATATTGTCTGGACAAATCTTGCCAACATTCTGAAGAAGTATTTCTTTTTTCGTTTTTTGCATCTTTCTTTCCCACCATTATCCCAATTCCCTATCCTTAAAGCTCATATTTCCCATCATAAATAATGGTAAATGCTTTAGAGATCCTTCAACATCCTAATGTTCTACAATTCTAAAGTTAAGAGGAGTTCTTTGCATTAGAGTTAAAGGCTTATTAATAATTTACTGCTTAATTTTGATTTAATATAAATTGCATTGGGTGCTAATCTGAGTAACCAGTCTTCCAATTTTTTCATGTTGTCTTCCATTCTTTAATTGAAAATACTGCTTTTGTGTAACTAAAATTTCTCCTGTATTACAATTATTTATAGATGACAACAGGTAAATATATTTGTTCTTCAAAAGCACCAAGCAAATTACATTTTCTGATACCCCATGACCAAGGTATAATCAGGAGTCACATTCGTGTGTCCATTCCTTCAGTCCCTTTTCTCAATACGTCCCCTCTCAATTGTGACCAAATTGGAATCCATAGCTGACTCATTGCATTCAATCTTATTAGCTGTTTTTCAGCCATGTAGATATTTTCTATGCATGTTTTTGATTAACTGCATTTAGTCTTCTTTCATCTATTTAAGATATGAGTACTAAAATACCTGGACATTTTAGATAGTAATGTGAAAACAGAGTAATGAGGAAGCCAACACATTTTTCCAGCTGAATGAACGGGAGTTTTAGTCTTTTATTTGGTCCCAGAGATATTTATTGAACAATAGTGTCAGCCGCATTGAAATGTTAAAATAGACCTCTGGCTCAAAGGTCCATTTTTGTAGCTCGAGTTATTAAAAATGAAAGGCAGTCATAGGAACTAGAAGTAGGAAATAATTTTCCCCTAGTATTGCATGTTTCCACATTTGTCTGAAATTCAATTTATTGGGGGTAGAGGGTCGATAGAGGCAAGGGAGAAAAAACAAGTATATATAAATGCAAATTGCCTAAACAGGAATCAATACTTATGAATGAGAAAGTGCTGGCTGTTGTTTATCAAATCATCTGTCAATGATCTATCAATATAATAGAAGAAAAATACTATATGAATGTGAATGTATATTATATATATGATGTGTAATACCTATTAAGATATATATATATATATATATATATATATTTTTTTTTTTTTTTTTGAGGGCAATGTCACTGGCCCTCATATGTGGGATCCAAACTGGGTCCCAAGCCAGCTCTTAACCACCACGCCACTTGGCCAGCCTATCAAGCTATATTTTAATAAGCAGAAATTATTCCCATGATCCTAATTCCTGTGCTGTCTGAAGTGCTAGGAATGTTCAAAAACTTTTTTGGCCCCAAAAAAAGTCAAGACACTGAAACATGAGAGACATTAAGAGGTGCAGAAGCAGAAGCAGACATTAGAGGAATTACGGTATATTCCTCAAGTATATGGATGAGTATATAGGACTCAGTATATGGATGAGTATATAGGACTGTAAGTATATGGATGAGTATATAGGACTGTAAGAAATAATGTGGACTGGTAATCAGGAGTCAGAACACAAATAAATAAAAAAATTCAGACTTGATCCTGAGATAATGGAAAAGCTTTGAAAGCATTTAAACATCAAACAACATGACCAGATCTGTGATTTGAACGGTCCTCTGGCTGCAGGGGAATAATGGATTTGAGGAGTTAAACCTAGCAAAAGGTGTTGCCATCCTCCAGCAGAGGGGATGATGCCCTAAACTGCATGAAGGGCTGTGTGAAACAGCACAGCCATGGAATGAATCAATTACCTTTCCAGGGGGATCTTAGTCTGTGTGGCAGGAAGCTTCTTACTATGTTTTAGAAACAACTGCTACCCATAGAAAATGGGGAGACATAGGCTTCTCTGGGATGAGTTGGCTATAGCCTAAATTGGCTAGATATTTTCTCAGAATGTTTTAAGTCTTCTACTCACAGAAGCAGGATAACAGACCACTTGAATTGATCTACCACATGTTTTTTAGTTTCGAGTCTTTGGGAAACTTACTTAACCCCTCTATGTCTCAGTCTCCTTATTTATAAAATAGCGATAAAAATAGCATCTATTCAGTGTATGCTGGTAAATGTTTAATAACTGGTTCACAAAGGGGAAAAATAAAGCAATACTTTGCAGTGTTTATTGATTTCCACTGTGTAAATAATTCCACCATGGACACATTCAAACTAATACAACATGATATCAACTGATTTACAACATTCCTGAAAATTCAACTACTGGCTCTCAGAAGCCAGTATAGCCTGCTCTTGCATGTCACTATAGCTAACCTCATAAGGCTATTGTTAGCATTACATGTGCAAATACATGCAAAGCACTTACTGAACTGTCTAACACATATTGAGACATATAGACATACTGTGGTAAATATTATTATATTGCTTCTGATCACTTTCATTCCCAAATCTAATTATGATCATGTAAAAAAAATATAATTTGATTGCTCTATTTTAAAATTAATGTTTTAGAAGGTCCTTTTGCTTTCAATGTCTAACTAAATAATATTAATACAATATCTCATTTCTTCAGTCTTACAAGGTTGCATACTTTTATTTCAGTGAACTTTGGGAAATTATTTATGATTACTTAGAGTTATTCTGTTTTTCTCATTAGCTTTGTTGAACTTAAATCACATTATCAGAGAAAATTTAACAATGAATTCTTTTGAGGCCTTTTTAAAACATATCTTTATACCACAGATATTGTTGGTAATACGAAGATAAAGTGCTATATCTGTGCAAATTCATCTTGAAGAAGTATAGTTAAAAATGAATTCCTAAGGTACAGATCCTTACCACAAAGAATAACGCACAAGTCACTATCCTTCACCAAATCACAATAGCATATCTTTATGTTTATTTTACTCTATTTAAAAATATTTTTATATAAAAGTGTTATCACTGATAAATTCATAATTTGGAAATTAATGCACATCAAGAGATATAATGTAATACAGAAATAGAAAAAAATAGTTTCACTTACTCCTTTTTTTATAACTATCACCTTATATGAATAATTGTTTCTAGAGTAGGTTTATGAAACTAGCCATAACATGAGATTTTGATAGAGAACATCTTATACTAAAGTAATATAATTGCTAAAATATCTGCCTAAAAGACCTTGCTGGAAGCAGTTTTGCCTGAAAACTAAGATACCTGGAACAGGAGGAATGAGTAAATTCACAGGGATATCAAAATAAAAGCCTTGGAATGAGGTATCCTGAATTATCAGAGTTATGCTAGTATTACACAATTTTATCACAGGGTCCAAAAATATTTATTGAATTCAGATTTAAAAAATAGTGAAATACTGAATACCTTGCCCAGAATATAAATGTATTATGTTACCAATTTAGACACATATATCTTTCACCTTAGATTTTAAAGTTAGGCATTTGGGGCCGGCCGAGTGGCGCGGTGGTTAAGCGCTGGCTTTGGAAGCCAGCAGCCCCGGTTCAGTCCCACATATGAGGGCCAGTGTCACTGCCCTCAAAAAACAATAAAAACAAATAAAAGTACTTTGTCTCCTTTCTTTAAAAAAAAAAAAAAGGCGAAAGATTTATACCATCTGAAGAGAAACCAGAGTATGATTTAGCCACTTAAAATAATAGAACATCAGGGACGACTGAGTGGTGCAGAGGTTAAGCGCTGGCTTGGGAAGCCAGCGGCTCCGGTTCCATCCCACATATGAGGACCAGTAACACTGCCCTCAAAAAAAAAAAAATAATAAAATAAAGTGAGGCATTTGGTGCTATATTAGCTGGTAAACCCATCTTAAAAAGCTGTTTACTTAGCTCATTTACCTGATGATAGCTTAAAAATATAAGGTTCACACACACACATAAATACTGAGCTATAAAGTTTTTCCAATACCTCTTTATATTTACAAATTCAACTCTTTCCTCACTGTAGTAATTTGTATAGATGTTTACTAGCATAACCCAAAAATCTACAGGCTGTCCTTCTGTAGGTCCCAGTTTATTCCATGAGAGATGGAAATAATTAGTCTATATAGTGAAGGTGCCATCTCCACAAATCAATGACCAATAAACCTCTCAGAAATAGAACCCATTCACCAGGCTATAATTATTCAGAGTTGTTGTGACATTTATATTTAAGGCAAAGAGACAAATCACAAGAGACAGAGTGCAAATAAGTATAATCAGTTTGACTGAACAATGTTAACTCACAGTGGTATAAACATGGAACAATTTTATTTTCCCAATAACTCCTACCAGTTCTGATCTGTTATCCACTTTCCATCCCTTTTCTGGTGAATGACAGCATCTTTAGTGACAGCTTATTGTGATTCTACAATTTTTCCTGTCATCTCAAGTTATTAAAAGTGTCATTCCAGTTCTTAAGACTCAATCTTCTTCATTTTAAAACTAAGTATCTCCATGATTGTTTAACCCCAGCCAACCTTTTGCAATGTTCCCCAAAAGCACAGAAACTTCATAAATCTTTGTCGTGTGCCTCTGCACTCCTTTTCTTACCTTTGTCATCTTTCCAGCCCCTTTATATCCCAGCGGAGTCCAACACATTAGCTCAGTGACTTTCACATGGGAGACAGTCAGCTACAAGAGCTTGAGTTAAAACAAAGGGGAGGATGGTTGACCATTCCCAATTTTGTAAGCATGGTGTGTCTCTTCCTAAACCAAGAAAGGGAAAAGAACTGTGTAGTGCTCTTGAAACAAAAAAACAAAAACCTGCTTTTAGAAAAGGCTACTATATCAATTGTGTTTCTCTGGCTCTGTGATCTCCCAGGGGTCACAAACCAAAATTAAAGTCACTAAAATATTTACCCTAAAGAAGTCTGTATTTTTGTTCATAAGCACGTATGAGGTTTGATCAAACAATATGGTAAATGTTTAAATGGGAAAAAAAATTATTACAATAAAAGATAAATTGCCATTAATCCCCCTCAAAAAACTTCTCCTTGCTTTGAACACGCTTAACCCATTTTTCTTGCCATTTTCTGAAGCAGTTCTGGAAGTCCTCCTTGATGAGTGTCTTTATTATGTTGTCATGGCTGCCTTGATGTCCTGAATTGATTCAAAACATTTATCTTTCATGGTTATTTTGACTTTGGGGAAGAGCCAGAAGTTGCACAGTGCCAGGTCCAGTGAATAAGGTGGATGAGGACACACTGTGATGCTTTTATTTGGCAGGAATTACTGTATATAGCTGAAGTGTAGGTGACACGGAGTGTTATCATGATGGAGGATGATTTACAGCATACTTTTTTTTTTTTTGAGGGCATGTCACTGGCCCTCATATGTGGGACCTGAACCGGTGCCATTGGCTTCCCAAGCCAGCACTTAACCACTGTGCCACTCTTCTGGCCCGATTTACGGCATACTTTAAAACACACCTTCTCTCAACTATAGCTCATACGTAACTGACTGCACCAAACAAGTTGAAACTTGTCACTACTGTTACTAAGGTTCCACATGCCGCTTCCCATATTGAAGATCCCTGCCTTTCCATTGGATGGCACTCAGCAGTAGCATTTACTGTTTTGTTGAACACAATGGAAAGGCTTCTGGTATGACAGTTTCTGTCAAATAAAAACATAATGGTGTGTCCTCATCCACCTTATTCACTGGATCTGGCACCATGTGACTTCTGGCTCTTCCCCAAAGTCAAAATGACCATGAGGTAAACCTTTTTAATTGATTCAGGATATCAAGGCAGCCACAAAAGTGCAACTAAAGACATTCATGAAAGAGGACTTCCAGAACTGCTTCAGAAAGTGGCAAGAACAATGGAATAACTGTGTTCAAAGAGAGGGGGAAAATATTTTAAGGAGGATTAATGGCAATGTGTCTTTTACTGAAATAACTTGTTTTAATTTAAACATTCAGTGTATTTTGTGATCAAATGTCTTCTCTGTTAATTCTGCAGAATTCTTATTGCCATTTAATTGAAAAATATTTCAAACTCCATAATAATATATCATAGATAACTTTTTAGGCTATCTAAGAATCAACACATGTTCAGCTCTAAGAGAATATATATATATATATATATATATATATATATATATATATATATATATATATATTTCTCATATATATATATAAAGGATCATTAAGATTAAGATAAAATAAATCAAGAAAATGTTTCAGTATATATTAAAATCAAAATGATGTTTTATTAATTATCATATTCCATGCATTCCAATTAATTGAAGCTTCACTGTATTATATTCTATAGAAAATTAAAAGCAATAGAAAGCATCATCCCTAAATGCCAAAACTTTCAATAAGGATCCCCAGAGCATCCTTTTGATCAAATGAGATTTATTGATTCTAATCACATTCATCAAAGTGAGTTATTAAGAAAGGAGTAAACTGATCAACACCTTTCTCCAGCTCCACCCCAGAAAATAACTAGCTTTGTATACCTTAAGAATGTGACTTGGTCTTATACTTCATTGGCTAGGGCTATGATAAGTGAGGTAGTAATTGTCAGAGGTAGAGAACTTCTGTGTTTTGGGAGTATTGGGAAGCATTAAGGATGGAGTCTGACCCTTTGAGTGGGAGAAGATGAAGCTTAGAGGCACTAAGGAGTGTGAGCTTTTCCGAAATTTGAGGAAGAAATGAAGGAAATTAGTTGTTAGCTGTATTTCAATCAGTGTTTTTCCTTGAATTTCTAATATTCTTTTCTTTGTATAATTAACTGCCTCTATACTTTATACACATAGGTTTATGACTGTTAGAGCTTCAAAATTATATTTCTATCATTTTAAAAAATGCTCCACTATCTTCAATTTATTTTTTTTCCTTAACTGCAACTGAATATTTATAATGCAAATTAAAATAATTCTGACACTACCATTCCTGTTCAGTTATTCTCTCTCTCTCTCTCTCTGCCTAGTTTCTCTTTGCCTCTCATTTTAATTTGTCTTTACAACTTCATTTGAAGTGGATTTTTGTAAGCAGTATATGAGGTATTTTCATCAGTTAGCTACATAATTATATGAGGTCTGACAATTCAGTTCATGAACTTGCAGCAATGTGCTTACATTGACAGTACAAACAGCTCGGTAAGGTTTCCTAACCTTGGAATATCAGTGTCTCACAGCTGTGTTCATGTCGATGTGTGGCAGTGTGTTGCTGAGTGGCGTTCATTATTGTTGTTGTGTATTTTTGTGTGCCATCATGAGAATGTCTGAGCTTGAATTAGAGAAATTAACAAACATTAAATTTCTTGTTAAACTTGGCAAGAGTGGAAGTGAAATTAGGGACTGATAGCCCTAGTTCATGGGAATAATGCCATGAAGAAAATGGCAGTGTACAAATGGATTAAACATTTTTCTGAGGGGAGAGAACATGTCACTGATGAGGAGAGGTCAGGGTGGCCAGTAACAAGCAAAACTGATGAAAACATGGCAAAAATTCATGGCAATGTGCATGGAAATCATCGCCTGCCTGTGGGAGTGTAGCCGATCAAGTAAACATCGATGAAGAAACAGTTAGAAAAATCTTGGCATGAGAAAGGTGTGTGCAGAAATGGTTCCAAAGGAGCTCACCGATGAACAAAAGCAAAGGAGGGTCAAAGTTTGCGAAGACCTTTGGAAGAAGCAAGATGAGGTTTTGAGCCATGTTATCACTGGTGATGAAACATGGCTGTACCAATATGACCCTGAAACAAACCATCAAAGTGCACAGTGCAAATCAGCCAATTCTTCATGACCAACAAATTCTGTCAGTCCAAATCAAGAGTCAAAATGATGTTGCTAACCTTTTTTGATATCAAGGAGATTATTCATTATGAATTTGTACCAACTGGACAAAACAGTTAACCGTTTACTATTTGAAAGTGCTGAAAAGACTGCATGAAAAAGTTAGGTGAAAACGACCTGAACTTCTCACCAACAATTCATGGCTCTTGCATCACGACAATGTACCAGCTCACATGGTACTGTCCATGAGGGAGGTTTTAGCCAGTTAACAAATGATTGTATTGGAATGCCCTCCCTCTCACCTGATCTGGCCCCCAAGGACTTCTTTCTTTACTTGAAGATAAAGGAAATATTGAAAGGATATCAAGGGTAATATGACGACAGCTCTGCTGGTGATTCCAGAAAAAGAGTTCCAAAGTTGCTTTGAAGGGTGGACTAGGCACTCGCATCAGTGCATAGCTTCCCAAGGGGAGTACTTTGAAGGTGACATAGTGATATCAGCACTAAGGTATGTAGCACTTTTGCTATGATTAGCTCACAAACTTAATTGGCACACCTAGTATAGTATTCATACTGGGTCAAGTTTAAAAAATGGCCTTACCTTATGTTGATTAATTGATTTTTCTTCCCATTATTTTCACTGATATATGCACTTTTCCCATTGTTATTTTGAAACATCTACTGTACTCCTTTAATTTATTAGTGGTTACCTTCCCTTTACTGCTCTCAAAAAGATATTTCTCAAGTATAATTTAAAACAAAATACCTATTATTTCTCCCAAAGAAACAAGTTACAGTTTCTGGTATATTTTCATTGAGTCTTCTCTTTTCTTCCTCTCCCTTTTCCTTTCATTCTCTGAATGATTTAGAAATCTTTTCTTATTCTGTATCTTCTTCCCCCTACAAATCTGAGGTTTGCCTAACATGTCATTATCCAAACATGTCACTCACAGTGCCATTTTATTTTGTTTCAAAAGTCCTATTTATCATATTCTTAGAAAGTGTGCGTTTATTTCAGTACATTTAATTGTATATTTGCATAATATATATTTAATTGCTCACAACTGTTTTCCTACCTTTTCATCTTTCCCTACATCTCAGTCTCTGTTCTGATTCATTTTTCATTTGTTTAACAGTTTGTGAATTTTGACTACTTCTTTTTCTCCTTCTTCTGCTCCTTCTCTTCCTTCTCCTTCTTCTTCTCCTCTTTATTTCTTTTTTTTGGTTTGTTTTTCCTTCTTTTTCTTCTTTCAAGAATCCTGGTCTCCTGGATCCACAACCAAGATTACTGTATTTTTATTGTAGTGGTCACCTCTCTATTTTTTGCTCAGTGCATTAAGATATGTTGTGCATTTGATATGTTAGGACACTAACTAGAACTAAAAGTTAGTTGTCTTTTCCTTGAATTATTTTATTTGACTGTTTAGTAGGGAATTATGTGTAAGTTTCCAAAAAGCCCTTTTCATGCTACACTTGGATCTGAATCATTGAAGTGATTCTAATTTTTTTTTTTTCATTCAGGCTTTCATATATCTCCCCCATAATCTTATTTCACTGGATGCATGTTGTTTGTTTTGAGGTTTAACATTAAAAAGTAAGACAAAGAAAGAATACTTTTTGGACTTAAATCCATTACATATCAATAAGGAAAAAAATCTTGGTACTGCATGTCTTGTTCATACTGTCTTCGCAGTCTCAGTTTCGTAAATCTTAACTTCCAACTGTGAACAAGTTACCTGGAACTTCCAGTTGCCAGTTAAAATGAACCCACACATTTCTAACATGATAGCTTCCCTTAGACTTTACACACTACTGAGTTATTTCCTTACCTTACTAGTTAATAGTTTCATTAGTATTAGATCCATTTCTTTCTGCTGATAGCCTAACAATTTTAGTTTTTTTGCAATTTAAGTATTTTTGCTGACACACTGGCTTTCGAAGGTACCAAGCATTTTCTTTTTCTGACTTAAAAACATCTTGGATATGGCAGAACACAGCAAACTTAAAAGAACGCAATGCAGTAACTTCCTCATAAAGGCTTAAAAGTTGTGTGTGAAAAATACAAATTACTCTGGGAATTTTTTTTTTCATAATTCCAATTTTGTTAGAGATAAGTCACACACAGTGTCTAAAGAGGATTGTAAAGTTCAATGCTAAATTCATTTCACAGAGAACAAGCACAGAAGTAAACCTGAGATAAAAAATTGAGAATTGGGAGAGGTCCTATTAATTCCCTTCCAAAAAACGTTAAGATGATATTTGTTTTAACAACAACAAAACAGTGGTGATGGGGGTGGGGGGTTCTAGCTGTTGATGTATTATGCTGTTGTTGTTATTATTATTAGTTTCAGGTGTACAAAATAATGTAATAGTTAGATATTTCACCCCTCACAATGTGATAAGCCTCCTCCCCAATCTATTACCCCCTGACATCGTATATATCTATTACAATTCCATTGACTGTGTTCCCTATACCATACTCCATATCCCTTAAATATATATATATATATAAAATCATGTATTTAATATATATATATATTTATATATATTAAATTATAGATGACATACAGTATTATTCAGCTTCAGCTTCAGGCGTACAGTGCAGTGGTCAAGCATCTACACTGTCCATGAAGTGGTCTCCCTAATAAGACATGTGCCCATCTGACACCCTTCAAAATATTTACATTATTAATTATATTCCCCAAACTGTCTTTCATATTCCTGTGGCAATATTGTAGTTGCCTATTTATGCTGTCTAATCCCCTCCCCTTCTCCCTCATCTCCACCCTCTCCTATCTAATAAGCATCAGTTTTTCCTCATCTCTGAGATTATTTCTGTTTACTCTGCTCATTTATTCAGTTTTTCAGATTCCATGTATAATATTATATGTTTTGAATCTCCCTATGTCTTGCATCCATAAAGAGAAAAAGTCTAGAGGGAAATTATGATTCAAAGTTTTATTTTTGTTAAAAGTCTGTGACAGCTGAAACAAACAAACAAAAAAGCTGTTGGTATATAAAGCCAAATAACAGGCACAGATTTTAATATCAAGCTGGCCTAAGGCAGAGTTATCCTTCTATGGGATACACTCAAAGATAAGAATAATAGATTATTAGAAATAATCATTTTCTTCATGTACAGGAATAAAACTGTGGTTCATATACATTATGGGGAAAAGTACCCATATACTTGGTTCATTTGCTTAAATCTTATTCTGAGATTTTATATTGACTTCTAAACATAATATTCCTTAATACTATTTTGCTTTGCTTATTTTCATAAAAGCTTAAGTGTGTATTGAAAGGGTAATTCATGTGAAAGAGTGCTATTTATTTCTGAGAGTTAACCACACCTTCTGAATGAAGCCTGATGATCCAAATTATGTGGATAAATGACAGGAAAAGAGCCCCAAGTGCTGAATTTGCAACTTAAATAGACACCAAATAGGATCCATTTACTCATGTAGCCAGTGTTTATTTAGCAACTGCTCTGAACAAGACTGCTGAGAATTAACTCAAAATATTCTGTCAGTGAGCATCATCATTGTGTGCTCTGAAGTTAGTGTAAATTACAGAGTGTAAAATTCAAATATATATCTGCAGCTTCATTTGAAGTCACAACATCCAACTAATTTGATGAAGTCAGTTAAAAAAAAAAACAGTTAAAAAACAAACCCACCATTAGTTATTATTGTTGTTGCTATGGTTTCAGTTATCACATATACATGGATAACCATTTGAGAGTGAACGGGAGCACTATACTCACATGGAAACAAAAGGTGCAATTTGGGACATATTTTCTCCCTACAAAAAGAGCAACTATATAATTCACGAAATGTCAAACTTTTCAAAAGATTGTTTTAGAATCATACAAACAAGAGTAGTGACTATAATGAACAATAAAGGGTATTCGTAGGATCAAGCTGGGAGGGTCTCAGCAGTCAGGGGTCTGGGGTAGTTTTGGGGCATGTTGCGCTGCAGGCCATATGCTGAAACTCACTGATACATGTAGAACACTGCTCTCAAACTGGTATCTCCCAGGATGTGGCAAGGCCATAGATGTGTTTCATTTGGGAATTGAAGTTCAAAAAGCATCGCATTCCTCCCTAATATTCAACCACTGAAAATCTTCACATAAAAATCTGAGTTCCTGACTTTTTTTTGAAAAACTAAAAGATGTGGTAACGCTGAGCTGTCAGCCTACATGGCTACAGTCAGCTGGAGCTGGGTGGTTGATGCCCCCTTTTGTGGTTTCCAGAATGTACCATTTCCCAGAGCTTCCCGTACATGGAGGCTCAGAGTTAGTACCAATCCACAAAGGCATGGGCTGCTTGTTTTATTGATTTTCCTAAATGGCCTCTGTGGGCATTTGAGTTCCTGATCTTCATCTGGCATTCATGTGAATGGCTTTCAGAAAACGAAGCATGAGGTGAGATGGGGTGTCTGACTCATTTCCTCGTGGACTTGATGTCAGCACTCACGCTGAGGAAAGAGGACATTTCTTAGGTATACCAGATATTTAGCAGCCAAATCTTTGGGTTATGTTTCATTTCTCTGCCCAGGGAAAGCTATTTTTCACATCCACTTTGATTCTCATCTAGAGCAGTGGTTCTCAGCCCTGAATTCCCCTTAGAATTGCTTGAAGAACTTTCATAAAATCTTGATGCTTGGGTTTATTCACAAATTAGTTAAATAAAAATATTTGGGGTTAAGATACAGGCAGCAAATCTTCTAAAACTTCCCTCATTTGATCTAAAGTGCAGCAAGTGTAAATACCCACTGGTTTAGATTCCCTCTCTATGGGAATCTAAAAGAGAATTCTATGGGAAAATCTTTTAGAAAATTTGCTGCTGCCTAGATATTCCACAGCTCCAAACAAGGCAGGCTCTTTACCTGTGGGCCATGCGGAGAGATCAAGGAGTCCTTGCATCTACATGCACACTTTGACATCTCACATCTGATCCATTATCCTTAATACGTTCTCACAATCATTCCAGTAGCTGTCCTATTTATTTCCTGTTCCTCAGGTCATCCTGCCCATCTGCCATTCACACTGCAAACTCACCACCTCTTCATACCATTCTACTTCTTGATTTGATGGGTAATTCTAAATAATCCTGTTGTCTGTTTGATTTCCTTCCCTAATCCCAAAAATGAACTTTTACTGTCCTCAGCATAATAATGACACAAGGCACATTCCATTTCTAAGTCTTACATTAGGTCTATTAGTGATAACATCATTTATTTATAAATTGGATTTTCCTATCCCAGAAACTCCTATCCACCCTTTAAATTCATCTTTTTTAAAAACTTTGACTCTTGGCAAATGCTTTGGCTATCTTAACTACCTTCAAGAATTTAATCACTGCCACAATGTCTCAGGTAAATGTGATAAAATTGTAATAATTTTATATTTTAATCTATTTTTTAAAGGCAGGGTATGCTCTTTAAAACTTGATAGAATAACACACTGTGTAATGTTCTATTCTATTGCAAACAGCTGGATTTTACCAGAATCTTTAACGCATGAATAGATTCTTCCAGCTTCCAGATTCCCCAAAATATATGATCTATCTATGAAACACATGGAATATCATTTTTCTTCTATCTCAAACAGTTGGAGAATTATAGGATCTAGCACAGGATTAACACCTCTGGTAGAGGTCATGCATGAAAATTAAAATACCATTTTTCATTGTGCTGTGTTATACAGTGCTACTGAAGCTGCAGAAAAGTTCTCATTATTTCCCTCCAAAAACATTGTAAATTTTGTTAATGCCAGCATCATGCCATGAATGCCAATGTACTATTTGATATTTTTACACTTTGAATTTTTCTCTTTCTTTGAACAAAGGGCAAATGAATCAAGTCTTGACCTATACATTATGATACCATCTAAGTAGTCTTTCTTTAGAAATTGGTCGGTGTATGTGTAAACACTAATCTGTAAAGTGTTTTTGTCCTTGCTACTTGCACAAAAGCTACTGATTCAGAAATGAAGCTGAGGGCACCCATATGCATTTTAATCAGACAAAATTATGGATGGGTGGCAATCAGCTATGTGCCAAGGGCATAGTCTTAGCTGATGATTTTAACCTGAATTCACAATGTTTATCCACATTAAGGGTCTAAAATTTGGGGTAAGAGAATGAGGCACACTTTCAGTTCCCCACATGGGGAAAGGACAGGGGGGAGTGGGTTTTCTGTACCCCAGACCAAGGGAAGGGGCCCAATGAAAATGTGGGAAAGCTTGTATTGTGATCCTTGGAGCTGTGGGTCGGAGTAGGGTGGTACTGACTCATGCATGAGAATCTAAAAGATGATCACTGTAGCTGCTCAAAGAGAACTCTGGGATTAGGCTTTGCTTGGAGGCTTTGTCAGGGATAAGGAAAGGTAGGTGTTCCCCCATGCGTACAGGGTGTTTATAATATGGTGAAATAATGTTCATATTCATTGTTCTCCAAAGGACCACCTAGAGTGAAAGAATTCAGAAGGAAGCAGCTCAGAGTAGACCATGTCTTGTCTAGTGCTAAAGAGGTAGGTGTAAAAAGAACAACTAACAGATGGGGACCACTGTGACTCGGGGGGCTTAAAGTTAAAAATTCCTATCAATCAAGGAGTCTCAAAGTGTCCTGTAAAGTGCATAATGGGAACATGTGCCAAGCCCAGAGAATCCAAAACAGACCATTCAGTCTCGAAGAATTCATCAATGCTTCAACCCCTACCTCTGTTTTTTTCCTCCATCGCTCCTCCTCCACCCACATTCAAACCAAAAAAGACTTTCAAATGGGAAGGAGAGGTAGGCAAATGGAGGAGAAGCTGTCTGATCTTTCTTTGTGAAGAGGGTAGTTCTCAGAAGGCCTATGCTAGAGAAGCAGTAAAGCCATAAATTAAAATATCTATAGGCATTCGATCATTATTCTAGAGGGGACAGAGTGATTACTGAACTGAGACTGCTTTTTTTGGTGAACAAAGGGTTATCAAAACTTTTTGATTACCTAAAAATAACCAGAAATGTTATGAGACTTACTCTAGGTTTTGTCTAGGTTGTTAGAAAACTAACCAATCATCAAGGTGGGTTTGAACCACATGTGGGAAACTGAATTAAGGCACTTTCTGACTATTGCTACCATTTCTGCCTCTCCCACAGAAAAGTAAGAATCATCATCTGAAACACTGTCTTCAGGCACAAAGTCATTCATAAATATGTGTCATGGTTGGGAACTGCTATGGTGGCATTGCTACGCTGCATTGTGACAAGAGCCTGGAAGGTAGAGTTGCCAGATTTAGCAAATCAAATAAAGGAGTCCAGGTTAACTTTGAATTTCAGAAAAGTAAGCAATATTTAACTTTCTGTATAAGTGGATTCAAAATATAGCAGTGGAAATATTTAGATTAAAGAAAAATTCATTTGTTTATCTCAAACTCAAATTTAACTATGTCATTTTATTTTTTTTCTGACAACCTCAACAGGTCCTCTAGCCCTGTGACTAAAGAAGGCAAGGAGCTGACCCACTGTTAGGAAAGCTTGTGAGTGGTCAGGGTTATGTGAGATATTTAGGAAGGGAGCAGAGGTAGGGAAGGAAGAAGAGGAAATGGGGCAAATCATGAAAATGGTTAAGGCAGAGAGCATATTCCTAAGATGCAGAAAGTAAATGTGATATCATGTACAATTTAAACATTCCTTTAAAATAAAGAAGAGTAGTAAATGATGGTGAGGGCCTGGGATGATACGACAATATTGTCTCACATTTTCTAAAAAAATTCATTCTGCCTCCAGAAATCATGGAAACAAAGGTTTTCATAGCTTTTTGATAGATGAGTCTTGTCAGTATTCTGTTTTTAACTGTCTCTCATTGTCATGTTTACTCTTTCTGGTTTTTTGAACTGTGAATTTGTATGACTAAAGTTCAGCTTGTAATTTACTTTGAGCTCTGTTTTATGTTTTTCTGCAGAGTCATATAGACATCCATTCTCCAAAGATTTTGTTTAGCTCAGTTAAATCTTTGTTTCTATATGCATCTCTATTAACTTATCCTTACCGAACCTTATGAAATCACAGGTATACTGCCATTTTGTAAATTATGTTTCTATTAAATAAGTACAGCTACTTGAAAACAAACTTGCAGTCAAAATTGAAATTTAATACTTATATCTTGTGTTACTTTGATTTACATTCAGACACATGTTTCTTTACTAGTGCACCTGTAAATCAACATTATGGAGACAGGTATCCAAGGATAAGAATAACTGAATATGTATAAACCAAACTGTGTTTGTAAATGTGCTGATTGAGGTAGTAAATACCTTTAACATCATTTAGAATCTGCCATGAGGCAGAAAACAGGCATCATGTTTTTGGTAAATAGCTTATGATTCTTGACAACTTCAGTGGTCCACGTAAAGTTTGTATTCCACTCTGATGGCCTGGATAGAGTTTTTGATTACAGATATAATTCTTCATGCAGAACAGAAATGCACACATAGTCATATTTACAATATGCTGTAAACTTCCAACAGCTATTATTGACACTTAAAGGCTCTAAAAAATCAGTGTTACATAATTGAACTTTTAGGATATCATCTAAGAGCGTTATCCTTTTTATTCTCCCTTATTGAAAATAAAAATGAATTCGAGTATCAGGTTAAATGTATTTATAGTATACCTTTCAATGCCAAAAAATAGCTTAGTATATGTTTTGTTCCAGGGTAGCATTTTCTTGGCATAGATGCATGTAGTTTTAAAGGACTGTTTTAAAGAGAGTCAAGCCCATGGCTTCCCCTCCTGGCTCATGCTCAGGCTCCTCTCTATCACGCAGTCACTGGACCCCTTCTGTCCATCCAATGGCTCCTCACGGGAATTGCAAACCTCTAAGTCAACGGCTTGGCCCATCATCTCACAAAGCTGAATTGTCCCATTTTCCCAAAGAAATATCAAGGAAGCTTTTTTCTTCAGTTTTAAACTACATTGTTAGAAAACAGCAGTCATCTACAATGAAGAATAATATCATAATGAAATTAAGAACCGTCTCTTCACAAAGCACTTATGTGTCGATTTGCATATAGAGAATGGTATGGAGGGGTATGCCCTGAGGAAGCATGCAGAGAGAAGGAAGATTGTTAACTGTTTCCTAATATATCCTTTGATTGTTTTGCCTGCCACAATCAACAGACTTTAATTTTAATTAAATAACTAAGAAAATATGTGGAAATGGCAAAATAAAAGAAGCAGGGATTTTCTTTAGTCTGTAAGTCTTCTATTATAAGAAAACATGAAAAGAGTTGCCAAAACTCAGTAAAAAACAAGGCTTTCTCAATCAAATTACAGATAGGGCACCTAGAGGACTTTGCTAAGGTAGCAAGGCTGAGATATCTGGGCATCACTTCCTTACATTGGTAATATTTATAAATCCCAAATATGATTTATAAAATTCAAATTCACCCTTGCTAAAATAATTTGATGAAAAAATACTAAACACCACATTGTACATATTAATACTTGTCAATATCTCCTTGCTCTATTGTTCATTTGCATATCTTAATGTATTTCAAGGAGGCTCTCTGAATAATTAGTGTGAGCCAACCGTAAATATTGTTACCTAAAGGTAAAATTTGTTTTTTGTACTATTTTATAAATAATCTCTGAACATTATTAAAAGTATTAAGCTTTCTTATCTATGTATTTATATCTATGAGACCTTGATAATGTGACTCAGGTTGGAATTTTGTCTTTTCTCTTTGAAATTTAACATCTCCATACCAAATGGTTCTGTTTTGATTTGGGATGAGGGTGTAGAGAAATTATTTTTATTTTGTATATTATATTCTTCTATTGCCTTGAATCATGTATAATGTTTATTCATATAATTCTTTCTCCTCTTTTCTGTGCTTTAGTATGAACAAAGAATTCCCAATCATTTTCTAAAACATGATATCATTTTTCTCTTATAACGCCTAACAGCCTAGAGTACAGAACATCATGTATTACATGGGTTCTGCACACTTCATCTGAGCCTCGTTCATTACAAGCCAGTTAGTGTGTAACCTAAAAAACTAACCTATGTAAAATAAACTCTAATATATGAAATATCCAATGGAATGGAAAGAAGTTGCAAAGTTATTTTTTTAGTGGAACCTCTTAAAGTCCAACTTCAGTCAGGAGCGTGAAGCTGCCTGACAACTAACTTCCTTCCTTCCTTCCATCCTTCCTTCTTTCCTTACTGCCTTTCTTCCTTTTTTTATTTTTTATTTATTAATTATCTATTTTTGTAACAAGAAATAGAATCTTGTACAGATAGTTCACTTCTCAGCTGATCCTTAATGGACAATAGCGAGTAGCTTTGAAAAGAAGGAGATGTCAGGGGCAAATTGATAAATATAAATAAACAAGCCATCAAATAAACAAAGGCTTATAAGTCATTTCTTTATGTTTTTCTGTTGAATGTTGCCATTGAGATGAAACATTGCTCAGTGTCCTGTCCATCGAATTTCAGAGCTCATGATAGTGTAGCAGGGGAGTTAGCTTTAAGCTTTATCTGTTATACAGAAACCTAGCTGAAAGAGTGGAGGGAAAAGGCTGAGAAATGTTTATTTCATTGAGGACAGGAATATTCATAAGAAGGAAAATATCCTGAGGGAAGAGGGTTTAGGCAAATAAATTCAGTTCAAAGACAAAATGCTAGTGAGTAAGAGGGGGTCAATTCTGAGCATATTTTGACAGTCTCCATCAGAGCCCCTATAAAATTACACCCAACTGGAAAGGCAAAGGGGCTAAAACAGAAGAAAAAAATAAGGACAAACTAAGTGAGCTAGGACATAGAGAATGCAAGACATGTGAAGCATATTTTCAGAAGTTTCACTAGCAGCTGTAGACAGGATTCTCTGTTTAGGCCTCAAAGCACTTTCCATGGGTACAGAGCCCGAGATGATAACTGCTGAGGAGGCCACCCAAGTTACCCTAATCTTATTGTAAGTAGACAGACTTCTATGCAGCATGGTATGAAAGATTTTGGAAGTAATATATTGCTACAATCCTCACCTTCAATTGAAAGCACTTAGGTACGGTCAAGAAAAGTTGATGTATTGTCTACAATCCAGTGATTCTACTCCTAGGTATACCCCCTAAAATACCTCTTTGGAAATGTTCACTAGAAGATATTCACAAGAATTTTTATAGCTGCAATTGGAAACACTGGAAACAATATATTTTATATACATTATATATCATTTCATAATAATGAAAAATTTTATAATACTAAAAATGAATTTAAAATAAGGCAAAAACAATCCACATACAAAGAAAGATTCTCCCAGATTATTTCTAGGAGGGACAAACAAGAAAGGGGCACAACCCTGCAGGACCAGGTGAAGAGGGTAGTGATGTGATTTTTCCCTAGGCCAAGAGAAAACAACATGGAATATATTATGAATGCATGACACCCAAAACTCCCATTGCTATGACTTCCAGGGCCTCCCTTTCTCCTTCTTTGACCATATCTCATAGCATCTTGCTTCTCACACTGACCTTCTTTTGGTTCCTCCAAATGTCAACAGTGATTACTTGAGGATACTTGCATTTTCAGTTCCTTTCCTTGGAAATTCTCTTCCCTCAATCTCTCTAAAGTTGTTTTGGTTATTAGCTCAAATGTCACCTATTCAAAGAAGTCTTCTCTAACAAACAAAATTAGAATTAATATCTAGTAACCAGCCATCCTGTTAACTTGTTTTATGTTCTTTATCTTCTTTGAGTTTGAATGTATTGTGTATTTATTATCTCCCCCTCCCCCCTCCCCCCCACCCCCCACCACATACACCCACCCTACTGGAATTTAAGCTCCATAGAAATATGGACCCTATCTCTCTCACTGCTGTATTTCCAGGCTTCAGAATATCACCTGGAATCCAGCAGGTAATCACAAAATAGTTTTTGAATATTTTTAAGTAAACTCATTCAAAGTAGGGATAAGAAACTTTCAAAATTTCTCCAAGCCATTCTGACAATCAGGACATTTAGAAACATGTGACTAAAAATATTTCATCTAATATCACCTGTCTGACTTTTAGAAAAGATTCTCTCTTGGGACCCACAGCCACTCTGCAGGTAAGTGAAATCCCCTTAAAATGACAATACTCCCTGGCATCCTTCTAATCCTGGCAATTGAGATAATCTTAGTATAGGAGAAAGAGGCAGGTCTCAAGACCAAGCATCATCGCTATTTTTACCTGTGAAATAAATAGTGGGAATGGTGGAGGGAGTGGTAATCTAGTGAACAAAAGCAGTCATCTGTTCACTCAGATGATTCACTTCCCTCTTACAAAGTTGTGACTTGAATTGACTTCTAACAATATGGTTATTTCTATTTGTTGCATACTTTCAAGTTCATTTTAATTACCTAGACTTCCTGGATGTATTATTTTAATTGTTATTTATATGTTTGAAAAATGAAGATCTATCTGTAAGTAATCCAATAAACTATATCAGTGTACTGATATAGTAATAATATAATTTTCAACATGTTTAATCTTATCAAGTTTGGAATAAAAGTTTTTCCTCAGAAGACATACCACATGTAACGTCTATCACCACATTGCATCTATTGTTTTTTTGTTTTTTTTTGAGGGCTGTGTCACTGGCCCTCACAAGTGGGACCCGAACCGGGGCCGCTGGCTTTCCAAGCCAGTGCCCAACTGCCACGCCACTCGGCCGGCCCACATTGCATCTATTTGCAGTCAAAGAATTTGTATGGCTTGCCAGGCTTCAGCTTTTCAGTTTAAATGCTTATTATATCAGTAAAATTTATATATATATTTAACAAACAATATATATATAAATTTATATAAATTACAATATATATATTGTTTGTTAAATTTATATATACTATATATATAAATTTATATAAATTACAATATATATATATTGTTTGTTAAATTTATATATATACTATATATATATACTATATATATTGTTTGTTAAATTTATATATATAAACAATTTTATATATATATAAATTTAACAAGCAAAACAGTAAAATTAGAAACTATCACTCTGAGACTAGAACTTATGAGAAAATTAAAAGATTAAGGTGTTCATTTTTCTGGATAATTAATTAATAATATTCACACCCATGTAAATATTAATATAGATGTGATTTACATAACTGCTATGAGATAGTCATTAAGCTTTAATGTGTTCAACTAACTTAAGCTTAACAATTTCTCTACAGGTAGGTACTATTGTTTTCCTCATTTTGCAAACGAGTATACTGCAACAAAGGCAGGTTGAGTAATTTGTCCTGCATAACAAATCTAGGAATGAAAGAGTTAGGATTCAAATCCAAGTGTTATATATCCAGAATCTATTGTTATTACCCCTAGACTATTTATAGCTAATTATTACCTGTAACATGGAAGAGTCATTCACAAATATCCTTTGAAATTGCAGTAGTCAAAATAAAAAAATGGTTTTAAATAAAGATATCATTCTTAAATATTGACATAAACTTAAAGAACTGTTATCTTTACTATCCTTACACACACATACACACACACACATACACATTCATTCCCTAATTGTTTCTCTAAAAAACTAACAATTTTAAGTGTGGTCTATGTTTATTTATCAGAGTCTCTATTAGATAAATATGATCATTGCCACAGTAGAATTTAATATTCAAAGGGGGTTACATCCTCAAAGGTGCAATTGAGATCATCTTAGTATCCTAGATTGGATATTTGAAAATAATTAAGTTAAATATTCAAAAAGGGTTACATCTTAAAAGGTATAATGCAGATAGAGAAAGTTTAAGAATATTTAAGCACTTTGCTTTCTGCTTGTGAGACTATGGAAACTGCGATTAGCTGTATGACTCACACCTGATCGCTATTCTTTCTCTTTCAAAAAAAAAAAAATTATTTAGCAAGAATGAATTTAAATGTATAACTATTTAATACATGTTTCCCCCTACCCCCATTTCAACTCATTTGATCTCTGGCTTAAACTTGAGAATAATGGTGGTTATTTTTAGGTAGAAGAGCATCAGGTAGCAAAAAGAAGTGTTCTGCAAGAAAGAGTCTTCATATTAGTGGCAAAAAAATTAAAGAGAACGACAGTTGCTGGGAAACCATCTTATAGGTGGGAAATGGACAAATGATATTTCCTTTATATTCACTGTGCTTTACTTTTGAGTTCTATTTGCCCTTACCTAGAGAACTGACCAGTCTTTCCTCATAATAATCCTACCACTACTCTCTTCTGACCTTGGCAATGCCCTATGCAACCACAGCACTGACAAGTAAAAGAAAATGTTTCATTTTATCCTTTTTGATGGGAAAAGATGTTTCCCATAGAGATATTACTAACATATAGAACATAGGGGATATAAAATTAATTATATTTAATGTGTTGTATAAATGTCAATTTCATTTACCACCTTCTGTTTGTATGTTTATTTATACCATGTTATTCATATTATCTATACCTTGCGTGCTGTCTGCAGTTGGTTAAGTGGAAATATTTTACTCTTGAAAATTATTTCTTCAATCCTCATTTCATTGGAAGAATGAGGGAAAATGTATGACAAATGTAGTAAACTGTTGTTTGTATAATGGCCCAACCCTTGTCCTTCTGATCTTCTGAGACATAGTTGTCCAAGAGAACTGACAGCACTGACTTCCATCTTGTCTCAGATTATTTATTACCACTTATTCAGTTTTCCTGAAGAATAAAGCATTAAGTGACAGTCTAATGTTTTGTTTGTTTAGGATTGTTCTGGATATCTGGAGCAAAAATAGAGTCCTGAGAGAAAGATTGGACCCTAGAAGCTTGAGGAGTTTTCATCACTTTTGCTAATTTTCAACTTCCCCATGAAAATAAAATATGTACCACTAAAGGAAAGACAAAGATTATAATTTCAACTGTGAACCATGTGTTCTAAAAATAAAAAGTGTTAAAGATTTTTGCTTAGCTAAAGCTCAAAAGCATGCTCTCTATGGCAAGTCAGTGACAATTTAGCTTGTGCAGTGTTTTCCTATTTCCGTCTACGCTGGTCCACACTGTTTCTGTCCTTTTATTTTTCAGTGGCTTGTTGTCAAATATTACCTCACAAACCAAGGCAAGAAATAAAAGACCATTCACTTTACCAGACTCTTTTCTCACTTTTACCTCCCCCATGCTTCAATCTTCTAAAGATTCAAGCAGAATGAATGGAATCAAATGAGCTCTTAAGTACTATTTTCTTTTTATTATTATAATTTTTTCTTGGATCTGTAGCTAAAATACCACTGAGGGTACAAAATTGTGGCACTACCCTGAGATTCGATTGATATGCAAGGACTAGTGGCAAAGTGAAAGGGCTGTATTTCTCAAGTGACAGACTGCAAATGCTTCAAAAAGATGTTTATTTCCAAGAGGCAGCCTTCAATGTGCAAAATTATTATCAGCCCTGAATTCAATTTACTGCAGGTTGAAATACAAGGACAGTTTGATATTATCATAATTATCTAACATAAAAACTGATAAACTTTGATTTAAAGAGATTTATTTTTTTTCCTTGAAAGCAATAGAAAGATTCTTAAGGTGTACAATGATAGAACCGGTATTTTGGACAGTAATGCAAGTGGTATTACTGTTGAGATTTAGAAGGAAAGTAAATAATACCTTAAGAATCGTAAAATGTATTAAGCAGTTGTAGATGGTGGGAATTCTGGTAGCTGGAGAAAAACGTCTAGACCCACCTGATAAGTTATGGGTAGGCCACAGGCTGAGTCTCAGTGTTGAAACACGGTAGGTATACTTGATTACTGAATTTACTGCACATGAGATGGTAGCTCCCATCTGCGTCCTCCCCAGGTCTCCTCTTACCTGAGTATATATTTTATTTGCATAGAGGAATTTTCATAAAAAAGGGCAATAACCACAGGCTATTAGGATTAAAAGTTTGGCTGAGAGATAATATGTGAGAAGGTCAGAAGTCATTTCAGATCAATAAAGGAAAAAAACTACAAAGAGGAGAACATTTTAAAATTGACAAGATACAAAAAAAATAATTTTTTTTCCTTTCCTAAAAGTGAAAGGATTTTGCATTTAATCCCTACTTTTCTAGGAGAAGGAAAGAGAACTCCACAGAGCTCTGACTGTTGATAATTATAGAGTAACTTTCAGGTTTCTGCAAAGTAGAAAAAAGATCAGAGTTCATCAAAAGCATTACAAAAAGCAGTTTCTTGCTATGTTGAGAATCAGAAGCTTCTCAGCAAGGGAATGACTCCCACAGGACCAGCGACATGGTGGAACTTGGCAGAAAAAGGAAAAAGGAGACTAGCTGCCAGCTTTGTATCAGCAGCTATGTTAATGTTAAACATTTGGAGGGGCAGGGGAGAATAACATGTTAATTTAATACTTTGCCAGTAAAGTTTACAAACAATGTTCATGAGAAAACACAATAATTTGTTTAGGGTAAAACCATTTTCATATCTATAAAATACACTAAAGAAATTAAGATATTTATAAAAATGTCTTGAGAAATTAAGATATTTATAAAAAAAGAGATCCAGGATCTCTTTATCCAGAGTCAGCAATTGCGTCTATGTGAAAACAGGTATAAATCATTTTAATCTGTAATTTCAGATAAATATTTTTATATCAAACTGGAAATGTTGGGGTTCTTTTGTTTTGTTTTTGGTTTTTGTTGTTGTTGTTGTTTCTCAAAAAGGTTTTGAAAAACTTTTCTTTTTTTTTTTTTTTGAAAAACTTTTTCAAACTACTATTCCATGGTATCCAATCCACAAAGTGTTCTGTCCCAAAATGGGTTCTCTGGCAAAATCATTTAGGGTAGATATATACTAGATTTCCCCCACTTGAATATTTTCTGTGATTACAAGCATACTTAAGTTTTTACTGTAAAGAAATACTTCTAATCTAGCATATTCCAAGTCTCTTTAAACATGGGACCCTCTATCCCATTTTACTTTAATCATAAACACCTACTGGTATCTCTTAGAACCAGTGTACCACAGAATATAGTTTGGAAAATACTGTTTTAAGATAAGATAAACAATATTTTTAACGCATAAAGTATGAAGGGGTCACTCAAGGGTTTTCTTTGCTTGTTTGTTTTGTTCAATGTTTATTTTCTTACTGCTCAGTATAAAGAGAAAATATCAATGTCCATATTAAGTATTCTGTAATTCACAAGTTTGTGGTTATTGCTATACTCTCCACAATGACAATTTAAATTTAAATTACATAAAATTAGAAATTTAGTTCTTTAGTCACACTAGCCACATTTCCAGGACTCGATAGGAATATATGGTTAGTGACTACCATATTGGACAACACAGATATAAAATATTTTCATCATTTGCAGAAAGTTCTATTGGACAGGACTAATCTAGAGCACTAGCAGGGATACAAAGAACTGCTTGAGAGACCAATGATCTATCAGATTTTATAAAAGCATTTACATGTCACTCACCCATTTTATTTAGGGTTGGCTACACATCTAGGTATATACTAGGAGCTTAGTGATATAAGACTTAACAAAAGCTTGTGCCCTCAAGAAGCTCAGAATAGTTACGAGACTTTAAACAAGCAATGGCAACCGCTAAGGTGCTTTTGTTCAACCTGCTATGGAATCAGGAGAAAGCACTAACTTTTTTATAGGGGAATCTGACTTATAGGACAATAAATCACAGAAGGCAAGATCATAGAGGAGATGATATTTGAGTCTCAACAGTCTTGAAGGGTAACAAGCATCATGAGTAGTATTCCAGAAGGAACCAGCCTACAAAGAGGTATGACAATTTCACTATGATTTGGGTAAACAGCAATCAATTCAGTGTGACTTGGGTAGAGTGGTAGTGTTTGCATGTATGATGTGGAAAGTTGTGGCAAATGAAAACGGTGTTAAGAAAAGATAAGGTTAGCACATGGAGGGATCTTGTAGATCACATCTGTGATGATGGAACTCATCCCATAAACGGTAAGGGAGTTGCATCTGTCATTTTCATGCTCTGTCTCTGTGTTAGGACAATTGTGCTGGCAACACCAGTTTGGAGGCTATTAGTGTTATGGCAACTGAGCTCAGTTACCAACTTATGAGAACAGAAATAAAGAGATAGGTGGAAGAATATTCAAAGGAGGCAAAAGGAGATGTTGTTGAACTTCATGTCCGATTCTCACTAAAGCCGTTGTCAAGGTTTTTTGGACTGTGAAGGTAAGGGGTAGAATCCCAGCTAGCCAAGGGTCTCTCAAGAGGTTACTCAATTTATGCTATCTTTAAATTTTGGTTATTAGTTTGGAAATAAGATTAAAAACTAAAAAGCAAATTTCTTTAATTAATAATTTTTAAGAAAAGAAAAAGGGACATATAGAAAATTATCAGACATACTTTTCTTGAGAGTAAGCTAAACTTTATTCTGACAAATTCTTAAGTTTATCATGCCAAATATTTTCCTCATCTTTACTATTGTATTTAAACATTTTTGTGTAATTATTGATTAGCCATATTCCCATTTAAAAGTTCACTTGATTCAACTCACTGAACAGTTTATATTGATTTCACCTAAAATAATTTTTATTCAATATTTCATCTTACTTCCCTTTATAATCTTGGCTTACTCATGTGCTAAAGTGAATAGTTATATTGACTGTAAGAAAATCATATCTTAATTATCTACCATGAGAAAAGAAATAACATGGGTCACTGATACACAAAAATACAAAAATAATCATATTTTAAATATACCTCCTTCAATATGAATTGTTTCTTGGAAGAACGGCTAAGAGGTAAACATGTGTAAATTTTATTCATTTTACCCCCCAATTTAATATAAATAAGCAACCTAAAATGTAAGATGATTTTGTAAGCCACATAGCTGACAATCAGTCCAAAACTAGGAAAGAATGTATGATAATTTTGAAAAGGTATGGGTCTCAATATCTAGATTTGCTCTATTTATAATGAGAAATTATGCCATTTTGATTTCACATTTGAGAACTGCAGGGGAAGAATACTGAAATAATGTAAATTGATCTTCACTTAACCTATCCATAGAGGCAGCTACTTTAATTTGAAATATTCATTAAATATGTGTGCAATAACCATAGCTAGCCCAAATGTATTTCAGGAGATATAGCTACTTATTAAGCGCATGAAGTTCTGCCAATCTACTGTGTTAGAAAGTAGGTCATAATTAAAATGTAATCACTTAGTTTCACTGGAATTTCTACTTAAGCGTAAGAGTCGGAACTGAGCAAAATCATGTTAAGAGGTACTTCTACAACAGCAGCACAGATTTGTCTTCCTTCCAAACGAAGCTTTCAGTTTGCTCTTTAGTGTTGCTTTTCCCATGCCCGTTATTCTTATTAAACAAAAATATGGGAGAAGATGATGAATTAACTCACAGGGTTCCACAACGTATTTTAGGCATGGATGTTACTTATGTCCATTTTCAGGTACTTTTCTATTAAGGTTTTCTCTTGTAAAAGTTAATGAATATCTCTTTAACCTAATTACATTAATTGTGGGAGACATTTATTCACTGGGTGTGGTGGAATAATGCATTTACAATTCTTGGGAATTAGTCAGAAACAAAACAAAACAATATTTAAAATTTCAACTTCTTTGAGCAAGCTCCTCAAAACAGCTAAATAATATGCAAATTACTTTAAGTTAGATTTTATAAATATATAAACCAAAAACGATACAAGATTCACTTTTAATCCAAGAATAGCTATGTAGTGCACCCTGAAACTTGTGAAAAAACATTGTGAAGTTTTCTATCTTAATTTTAGGAAAAGTATTCACCAAGAGAATACAAGTCTTCTTCTTCTTTTTTTTTTGGAAGCAAAGTCCTCTCTACATTACTAGGATTACAATATCTGTCAATATTAAACCTATAATCATCAACCAAGATGGAGTAGCAGTAATTAGATTTTTCCTTCCACCTTAAACAACTAGAAAAACAATGATAGGTATGAGTATATATGTATCTCAATGGTTTTCAGGCAGCACAGGCATGAATACTTGAGAGAATAACAAGCAATGTAAGCCATAACATTGTCCCAGCGTATAGCTAGTGATGGAGGCAGAAGCTTGAGTGGGCGAAAAGCAACAGAACCTAACGGTTTATCTAAATTAAAAAGTCAGAAGCTAAAGAATATACAGTTCAGTAATGAATCAGTCTGTTGCTCCATAAAAACAGCATTCTTGAAAGCCTTTACTAAGATGGTTATTAGAATTAGTGATAAAAGAGCAGTTTGCCAGCCTCTGGGTGCTAAATAGCTGTGCCTGGATTCACACAAGACTCACAATTAGTATTCACTTTCACAGGAGGAACAAACATTCAGACTGTGGAATTGGGTTAAAGGAAGAAGTGTATACCATCCATATTCCTGAGGGAAATGGTGACTGTCCCACCCCATCTCTTGATCTGAAATGGAGTGCCTCCAGTGAGGCAACAGAAATGCCAGTGCAATGTCTTAGGTGACTGGAAGTTCCTAAATTCAGAGGGCCAGCTGAAGGTCTGTGGAAACACATGGTAATTTATGAGACTCCAAAATATGAATTCTAGCTTTCTGCTGTATGAAATACTAGCTAGATGAATCACCCTCTCCAAATTCACTATTACTACCAAGCAGTATGGGTAATATAGGCTCTGAAATCCTGTCAGAATCACCACAGTTTGGGAAGATACAGGAAGCTGGGAAATTTCCCTGCAGGTCTTTCTATCAAAGAGGGTATTAACCCTCTGTCGTGTTTGGGATAGGTACATGAGATTCCACTCTTTCAGTGGCCTGAGGATGGTTCTTTTGATTTAGGTAAATTCATGTATTTTCTGGAACTCGTAGGCCTCATCCCAAGCAAGTAAATGTCTAGTATTTAGGAGACGGATATAATTCTAAGAAAAACATTCAAAATGATTTGGATAGTCAGAAGAAAAGATTGAGAAAAAGGGAAGAGAAAATGTGAGAATTCAGGCTTTACGCCTGTCACAGAAACCTTCTCCTCCTCTCGCTCTTGTCCCAGCTCCCTCTCTTCCCCTGTAATCTTTTTATTTCTCCTTGTTTCAAACTGATTTTGGTGAAGGGTGAAGTCATGATCTTTTAAACCAGCAATTCCTTCTATTAATGGATTTCCCTGTAAGGAAGTGTAAGAACACAACTTCTTTAGCTGGGAATGAATCACCTGTTGTGTTGGAGGATGCAGGCTTATGTGTCCTGCAGCCCAGCCCTAAGCCCACTCTATGTCTTAGTCCACTCCCACCTCTAAGGACCCTTATCAGCCACAGCCATGTGACTAGGGAAGCAGACATGATAAAGAGACCTGATCAGAAAATAACAGTGTTAGATAAAAGATTGTGTCCCTCTCTGAGGGCAACAGGATGGAGAGTAGCTATACTAATCACTTGGAAAAATGCAAACAAGCAAGTTATTATGCTGATGAATGAAGGGAAGCCAAAATGTTATATAATTTACCTTCTTCTTATCTCAATGTGAGAAAAATCAGCCCTTCTTAGATGGATCACATTTGAAAAGCTACCCAGGACTCCTATCATCCACATACCTTTCTAGCCAACTGATATTACTCATGTAAAGACTTCTTTTCCGTGTGTCCCATAACTTTGCAGAGATATTCCAAAGCACACTTCTGATTTACAACTCTATGTATTGAGAGGTGTGCTGGCTCCTGTATGGAGTTCTGCAGATGGAAGACTACTCCTTTGGCAGAGTGAGCATACCAGGTACAGATCACCACATAAAGGAAAATAGTGGCCAAGAGAAGCTGGCCAAGTATAGTATCCTCCATTCTATACAACTATAGAAAAAAACCCATCTTCATTTTTGATGATAACAAAGTAAAAGTAAAATGCACCCAAGTACTCAAGCCTTAAATGTGACACAAAAATGTTTTAACTCATTTGGTTGGAATGATGATGCAGAAAAGAAAAACAAACAAACATCTAATTAACAAACAGAAATCTGACATTTGCAGATAGAAACTAAAAAATCGATCTGATAGCACTTGATTAACTTTAGGATGTAAATTCTCTGCAGGCCCAGTATTGGTCAACAAAAATGAGTGCCTGTTGTTCCAAGAGATTTGGTTGACTATTATAATAGTATAAATATTGATTAATAGAGATGCAAAGAAATGTCCTTTAGAATAAATAGGTGTAGCCTCAATACTTAAAACAATTTAGAGACATATAAAATTTAAACACTGCAAGTTTAATCTGCACCTTTCCATGGATGCCTCATAATAAAACTTTGACACTAGATGATGGTGTAGATATCTTTGCATTCCACATTTAGGAAAAATTATTGGGGATGACACAATAATTACTAGAATTAAGCTACTCTTTAGGATTAGATTGGATAAGACTTCATAAGAAAATATCAAATAATATTTAGACATTCATCATTTGAAACTGCAAGTGATAAAGACATCACAACAATTTATAAAATCAGTATATGACTAAGAAAAACATTTGTATGTTGCTAATCAAGAATCAGATTTAACCATTCACCATCGATATGACACATTCAAAGATTACTCCTCAAAAGGAAATGCTATACTAACTTAAAATTTTAGTAATTCTGTTATTCTACAGTAATTATGATAATTGCTTTGTTTTGCTATGGATATGTAGATAGCTGTAACTAAGTAGAGAAAGGTTGAACCAGCAATAGAAGTAATTAGAAATCTATAATGTCACTATTTGATAGTAACAAAGGGAAGAGAATATAAAGGGCAAAAACAAATTAAATATAAGATGCTTAGTTCTTCCTCTTGAAAATAAGGGAATAGAATCACTATCATTGCTCCCTCTTCTTAAAATGTTAATTTTTTGGAATTGCAAATTCTTTCTCTGTATCTTTGAAAGGTATGTAAATCCTTCTTTAAGTAAATGTTAAGTTACTTTATTGAGGTATAATTGAAATATAAAAAGCTGTACATATTAAATGTATACAACTTAATGAGTTTGGAGAGTACCATGCATCTGTGAAACCACCACCACCATCAAGGCCACAGACATATCCAACAACTCCCAAGATTTTATCCTGCTCCTTTATCATCATCATGTGTGTGTGTGTGTGTGTGTGTGTGTGTGTGTGTGTGTACACTTAATAAAGATCTACCATCTTAGAAAAGTTGCAGTATACAACACAGTATTGTTAGCTATGGGCAATATCCTGTATAGTAGATCTCCAGAACTTATCTTGCCTAACTGAAACTCTGTACCCTTCGACCATCACCTCTCCATTTCCCCCTTCTTAAAATCCCTGGCAATCATCATTCTACTCTCCGCTTCTATAAGTTCAGCTTGTTTAGATTCCTCATATAAGTGAGATCATACAGTACTTGTCTTTCTGTGTTTGGCTTATTTCACTAAATATAATGTCTTCCAGGTCCATCCATGCTGTCTTAAATGACAGAATTTCCTTCTTTTTTAAGGCTGAATAATGTGTCATAATATGTATATACCACATTGCTGGAACATATGGTAGTTCTAGTTTTAGTTTTTTTAGAAACTCCCATATTGTTTTCCAAAATGGCTGTACCAATTTACATTCTCACCAACAGAGTAATATTGTTCTCTTTTCTCCATGTCCTTACCAAAACCTGTTATCTTTAGTCTTTTTGATAACAGTCATCCTAACAGGTATGGAGTGATATTTCATTGTGGCTTTGATTTGCATTTTTCTGATGATTGTAATTCATTTTAAAGCTAAATAAGCCTCTTCACCACCTTAGGGTCAAGGGCTATCTTTGCTAGGAAACTAGTAATGGTCTCCTCGAAACATAATCATTAAGAACGATAGTGCTTCCATTTCCCAGTTTCTGTGAGCAGATAGGAGCTTAACTCTTCTGAGGGAGTCTAGTTCTAAGTTTCAAAATTATCTCTTGTCACAAAAATATGAGAAGTTCACTTTACCTTTCAATAAAATCAATTCAATTAGGTAACACGGATGATCACTCCAACTCCCAAGTGAATTTAGGATAACCTACATTAGATAAATGGTGCTATCAATTCCTCCGAACCAAGGATTAGCTATTGCTTATCTTGAGAGAGCATCTATGTACTAATGGGTTGTAGCTGCTTGGCTATATAGAAAGTGCAATTTTTTTCTGTCTTTCTGTCTTTGCAATTTCTTACTGAATTGCCTGTAATTTGCATAACATTCTGATTTAATGCTTATACAGTAATAAAATTGTTTTCTTTCTCCTCTACCTTTGTGAAGAGTGGAAGAAGTGTTTGTTTTTCATTATATTTCCCCAGTACATTCAAATATTTGACTACTAAACAAATCACTTCTAAACAATCACAGTTAAAATATGAAATCATCAGAAATCACCCTGGAAATTAGGAAATAAGTCCAATTGAATGATAATGAAAATCTACAAATAAAGTTGTGAGATACAGCTAAAGCAGTGCTTACGGTGAAATTTGTAGCTTTAAACTCTTGTATTATAAAGAATTTAAAAGTTAATTATCTAAGTTGCCATCTTAAGACTAGAAAAAGATGAGAAAGTTAACAGCAAAGTGAATATTAGGAAAGAAATAGTGAAGTAGAAAGCAAAATATAAGGAAAGAAATCAATGAATTCAAAAATAGAAGAGCAGTAGAAAAAAATTAATAAAATCTAAAGTTGCTTCTTTGTAAATGTGCAAACACTTAACAAGACTGCTCAAAGAATAAGAGAACAAAGGTAAATTATCAATAGAAGTAATAAAAGGAAACAGAACTAAAGATTCTATAGATATTAAAAGAAGACAAAGGAATATTATAAAGATCTTTTACCAATGAACTTGACAGCTTATATAAAATGGGCAAATTTCTTGATGAAATATCATACCTCTCTAAAACTGACATAAAAAATAGAAAAATCAGAATTGTTCTCTACTTTGAAATGTGAATTTATTATTAAAAAATTATTTCATAAAGAAAATTCTAGTTCCAGATGAATTGACACATGAATCTTATCAAAATTTAAGAAAAATGTAATACCAGTACTAAAGTTTTCAGAAAATAGAGGGCAGTATAACCCTGATACCAAAATCTATGTTATTCAAAGAAAATTACATACAAATGTCTTCTTAGAACATAGATTTAAAATTCCTTTACAAAATATTAGTAAATCAAAATCAAAATATATAGAAAAATAAAATATATAAAATATTATATCAGGAACAAATAGTTAATGTAATATCTAAAAAGCAATTAAAGTTATTCATTATATTAATAACTAAAAAGAAAAAAAATACATTATTTTCTCCATAGATTTAGAGAAAGCATTTTCACAAAATTTAAACACCTTCTGCATACCAGGAATTGAAATTATCTTCCTCAATCTGATAAAGGGAAACAACGAAAGACCACAATTAACATCTGAACAAAAGACAAAATAATGAAAACTTGCGTCCAAATATCTAGAACAAAGCAAGGATGTCCACTCTCATTAATTAAGTTTAAGATATTACTGGAAGTTCTAGACATGGCAACAAGGCAAGAAAAGTAACACAAGGATTGAAAAGGAAAAATATAAACTCTATTCATAGAAGAATAGCTAAACTATAAAGCAACTACCAAAATCAGAAAGGGAATTTTGCAATGTCAAAGCAATATAAAAAATATTTTGTTTCTATATAACTATATCAAACAAATGAAAACAATGGAATATAAAAACTCCATTTACAATAGTATCAACAACTACAAAAATTACTAATAAGTAAATTTAATAAAAGTTGTGCAAGATTTCTAAACTAAAATATTTAATATAGTCCTGACATAAATTAAAGACCAAAATAAATTGAGAGATAGAACATGACTACCTCTCAATATTATTAAGATAGTAATGTATTGATATAGAGATTTATTCAATTCTAATCATAATCCCAGCAGGATTTTACAAAAATATGCAAATCAATTCTAAAATTTATATGATAATGCAAAAGACAGAGAAAAGAAAAAAAAAATTTGATAAGGCAAAACAAAGTTTGAGGATGTATACCACCTGACTTCAAGAATTGTTATAAAGCTGCAGTAATCAAGACAGGGTGGTATTAGCATAAAGATGGATAAGTAGGTCAATGAAACATTTTAGAAAACATATTCACTTAATGTAACACAGGTGCCAATGCAATTTATTAGAAAAGGCAAGTATTTCATTAAATGATGCTGAAACAAAGAAATATTTACACAGAAAGAAAATGAACCTCAACACTTAGTCTTCGTTACACATGAAAATAGACTTGACATGGACGACAGACCCAACTGTAAAAGCTAAAACTATAAAATGTCTAGAAGACATAGAATTATATCGTCATGACATAGTTGAGCTACAGATTGTTTTGCCACATCACAAATAGGAATAAGTATAAAATGAAAGAACAGAATTAGATAGGCTACATCAAAATTGAAAACTTGTGCTCATCAAAAAATATCATTAAAAAAAGAACGAATAAGCAAATCAAAGGCTGGAGAGACATTCAGAAAAGATATATTTGGCAACGGACTTGTTTCTGGAATATACAAAGTTCTATGTCAATAATAACATATAGTTTTTAAAAATAATGAAAGACTGGAACATGCACTTCACAAATGAAAATATTATGGATAATCACATGAAAGCATTTTCAATACTACTAGGAAACATATTAAAACCACAGCCAAATACCATTACATGAACATCAGAATCTCTAAAATGAAAAAGACTGACAACTCCAAATGGGGAAAGGATGTAGAGACACTGAAAACCCCTTAGGTTGACAGTGGGAGTGTGAAATGGCACAATCACTGTGCCAAATGACAAAAAGATTTGCCAATTTCTTTTAAAAATTAAGCATACATTTACCATAAGACCAAGAAATTCTGAGATATTTACCAAAGACAAATGAAAATATAAGTCCACAAAAGAGAGGTTTATACAAAAACTGTTTTGCCATCATAATAATCCTGATTTTTTAACATTAACTTGGGCAAATAAGATGGGTAGGGGATTCAAACTTTAATTCAGTAATCCATGTTCATCTATTAAAAACCAGCTGTTGCAAAGAACCAAGGCTTTCCTGCCCTGACCTAGACAAGGCAGTTTAGAAGGCGCTCTGGACTGTAATCTCCATTTAAATTTTTCTGGTACTACAAAGATTTTCCAAATTCATAATTGTAAGTCGCTTTCAATTTGGTTAATATGTGTTCATTGTAATTTTATGAATTTATTTCAATATCTAATAATGTGAGAAGGAAAAAAAATATTATTTGGGGAACAAAAGCACATAAGAAAATAATACAAATAAAAGGAAAATAAATAGTTAATAGTACTATATTTTAAATGCTCGTTGTCTTTCCCACAAATGTACAAAGCTTTCATTCTATTTCTCTGCCTGGAAACGAAATGGTTACAATAGTTGGAGAGGCAATTATGTTTTCCAAAATATTCTCTGGAGAATGAGTAACCGGCTTTTGGTCATAGACGTGTGGAGCTGTGGTTAATTTTCCAGGAGTGATGATGACACATCACTGCACTGGATTATGCTGGCCTGGCAGTCTCGGTTTAAGTAATTCACTCAGTGTCATTTCCATTCAGAGGAGTGACAGTGTTTCCGCTCCCTCCGCCAAAAGCTTCCTCAGGAGGGAGCTGCCTCTGACCTGAGAAGGTTTAGCAGCTTCAGGCGCTCCCCTGGGGTATTGTCTAATGAACTCATTGTGACAACTGATATTTAATGGTGACACCGTCATCGATCCAGAGCTGTGTCACAAATCATATTCTTGTTGGGTGGAGGTAAAACAAACACACCTCTGTTATTCAACATAATCTTAAATTTGAGAGACCAACTCCTCACTCCTGCATAAATGACAGTTATTATTCATTCCAGGGAAGAGATGGATGGGCAATTTGGAGATCAAGGCAGTTCATTTTCTCAGAGGTGCTAGTTACCTTTTTCCCAACAAGAGGAAGAATTAACATTTATTGAGAGCTTAGCCTCATTGCTAAGTGCTTACCATAAATGACCTCATCCATTTCCGCCCCCCTGCCTCCTTCCACTCCCACTCCCATACAAATAAAGAAACTAATACTCAAGAAATGTAAAGTTGTCCAAGGTCATGCGGCTAATAGCTGTTAGGCCAGGAATTGAACCTAGAGCTATCTAACCTCCAAAGATTTTCACCAAGTAATTGATCTGTCTTTCTTTCCCTTTAAATTACATAAAAAAGAAAAATCTTTGTGAATAAGCCACTTATAGAGCAAAGACTGACAGTAAAACACACATTTGGAGAAAAAGTGTGTCAGTGAGTCCTTTTAGAAATGTTTACTTGTCTTTTCTTCATGAAGTTCAGAAGAGCCTCATCTGTTACCCACGAAATGACAGCAAACAAGGGATACATATTCAGAGACTAAAACGCATCTCTTCAAAATGGAAATGCAACAGTACAAAACATAAATGCGCAAATAGCTCAAGCTTAAAAGCAGAAAACAGTACAGTATAAAAACTAAAAGAAAAAGATAACATCTGAAAATCTGCTAAGGATGCGGTATAAGCATCAAAGATATTTAACTACAGTGTGCAGACTAGGTCCAGCATGCTGGTGAAAGAATTTAAAAACCATTCAATTCATATACCACTTGATATCAAAGGAAACGAACAAATTGCAAGCAAAGAATATTTTCAAGACAATCTAACAATGTTAACTATTGACTTTCTGACAGACTGGCAGAAAAATATATAGTTGTTACTTCAAACATTTATATGAAAAGTCAAAAATTTAGTCACATTTTCGTTTACATGATGCCCAATACTAGGTGTAATAAGCTGATAAATCAGACAAAAATAAGGAGAAAATAAAGGAAGGGCAAAGTATGTTTTCCCTGTGAATGTGCTTGTATAAAGGCATGCTACACAGAATTGGACAACAAAAAGATAGATTGGCAGAAAGTATGGCCGTAACACATTTGAAGATACGGAATCTTAGGGAAAATTTTTTTTCTTCTTCTAAATTTCAGTTATTTTTCCAAAGGCTCACTAATTGAGGACTCAAAGGTTTGTTTCCACCAATTTGTTTTTTGTTTTTTGTTTTTTTTTAGTGTGGAATTTACAATACAGAGTAATGCATATTTTAGATTTCACCAATTCTTGTTGGTGAAGTTCTGTCTAGAGTTACTAACCCAACCATCTTAAATAAGAATTGTTTACAGTGTTCAACCCCAAAGGGCTTAGAGTAACCAGGAGGATATCAGAGGATATTAAATATTAGACAAGAACCCATAAGATTTGTCAAAGCAAAACTTGCACCAAACAGTTAAACAGGTAAGAAAGGCTTTATTCAAGGCTATTGCTATAAGGGGGAGAAATCAGAACTAAGGCCTGAACTCAACTCTGCTGAAACAAACAGGAGGAGGATTTTTAAGCACTGAGGTAAGAGGGAGAACACAGGTCATATGTATTTGCTAATTGCTTTCCTTGAAGGAAAAACAAACTTTCTTGTATTGTCATGACTGGAGGTAGTTTTACAACTTAGAGCAAGGTACCCACCAAAGTTAGGTTCTTACTCTCCTACAGAAACTGGGAGGTAAACTGGCAAAAGGCTTACATAAGTTACATGAAATTTACATACACATTAAAGGGACCGAGAAAGAATTTGCAATTACAAGTTTTCTAAAGTAAATGTTCTTAAGTAAAGGGAGGGGAAGGCCTAGAGTCAGGAATAAGCCTGTCTGTGTTTAGTCAGGCTGATGGGAACATGAAGCTATCTTGGTTAGTCCTAGAATTAGATTCTAGCATATTACGTAAGGACTTAGGAGATGAATACCAATCATTGATCTTTGACCAGGGAGGAATCTCAACAAACCGCTGATGTTTCCAAGAATAGGCTCTAAAGCCTCTAAGAAGGCCATGCCGCTATATTGTAGGCAATGATAATAAAGAGTTTCGTGAGTATGTTTTGAAATTTAGGTTGGGCCAAGAGGCTGAAAATGCATTTTCAGAATGTGGCCAGTTACCAATGGCATTATGCATGTTTCACTTTCACTTTTGGACTAAGTCCCTTCTCCAATTCACTCTTACTACCACTTTAGCTTTGGCTTTTGCATTTTTAAACTTGAATTCCTAGATCTAAGATATGAAACTGTTACAGAAAGCTTCCATTGTACCTTCTCTTTGTCCACCATTACAATAAACCTTATGACTTTGTGAACTGATTCCAAGATTTGGCCATTACACCAAGGCTACAATCAATGTAAATGGTTTCTATTTAAACATGACATTAGCAACCCATGATGGGCAAAGTTGGTGAGTAAAAAAGATAAGCTAGTGAAAATCAAAAGCAGTTTGGCCTGACACGCAAATGCATTGTTTATATTTGAATGGTTATGTCTATATCTCCCAGAAATTAAAATACCAATATACAATTTATAACATTAATAATCTGGGTGAGTGGGACGGAGTTTTCAACAACGTATTGACATTGTAGTTGACCTTCAAAATCCATGGACACCATACAGAATAGTAATATAGTTGGATTAACACTAAGGGACTGGCACATTTTCAACCTGAAGTAGTTTTTTGTTTTAGTTAAGTGCGGAAATGGCAAGCACAGAGTCATCATTCTCCTTTCTCATGACTGCCAAAATTCTCCCTATTTTCTCTCCGTCTTCATTTTTGTCATCTAGCATCAAAGACCATAGTCTCATTCCACATATTTATGGTTAATACCAAAATATTTTCTATTGCACTTTTTTACTCCTTAGTCACTTGTTCTAAATCATTTTCCTTTCAATCTACGAAAATACTCAAAATTCCCATATCTTTATTTAAGCTTATTACATACAAACCACTATTCTGTTTATCTTTTTTATACAACTAAAATTCTTAAAATGTACACCACACTCACTCCCACTCAACCACCTCATCCCCATCCTAAACATTCATTAAGCCACTGCTTCAGAAGACTGTCTCCATTATTTTAACAAACTGCCTTTTCAGAAATCACCAGGGACTTCCTGATCTTGAAATGCAATGACCTTTTCTTAAACCTTATCTTTTCAAGTTCTCCACAGCATTTGGCAGAAATGATCAGCCACCTCTTCCTTATGATATCTTCTATTAGAACAAAACTTTTCCTTATTTAAAGTCTTATCACTTGCAGTATCTAATTTCGTCTTACTTTTAAAAACAAGACTGCAAAATCACATGACTAATGACTGCTGTGTCTGTTGATCATTGGTCCAGTGCTACTGTCATTATGCCATTCTGTTGGAGATAGCATGGTTCAGTGGATAGGACTTGAGCTGTAATTAGAACCAATTTTTCATTCTAATACCCATTTTTATGTTAAACTTTTGGCATTATAGTTTCCTTATGTGCGAAATGGGAATAGCTGTTCTCATATAAGATTATGGTTGGAATTACAGTATAACATAAGTAAAGCCCTTAACTAAATTCTGCCATATACAGCACATAGTAGGCATGGTTATTTACATCTCCAAAACATTATCTACACACTCAACAACTTAGAAACCAGTAACTGAGTGTCTCCTAGTCCTTAAAGATAAAACTGATCTTCTTGGGCTGGCCGAGTGGCACATTGGTTAAGAGCTGGTTTTGGGATGTCAGCAGCCCCAGGTTCAGATCCCACATATGAGGGCCAGTGACACTGCCCTCTACAGCTAACAACAGCTCCACCTGGGCGATGGTGTAGGCTGCAGCCCCTGCTGCAGTGGGCTGCCATTGGCTACAGTGAGTGGCCGGCAGCCAGCGTGAGCTGCCAATAGCCATGGTGAGTGGCCATCTAGAGGCCGGCGACCAAGCGCAATGACAATACCAACATGGGCCAGTGAAGGGATGTCCTCCGCAACTAGACTGAAGAACAAAAGGACAGCAACTTGTCTGTTCCCCTTCCCCGATTCCCCAATAAAATCTTAAAACAAAACCAACAAACAAACAAAAAAACCAACTGATCTTCTTATATACACAATAGAATACTACTCTGCCATAAGAAAAAAATGAAATACTGCATTTGCAATAAAATATTCGATCTTGAGATTATTATGTTAAGTGAACTAAGTTAGACAGAAAAAGTTGAAAACCATGACTCCGCTCATATGAAGGACATAAAACTGAAGGCAACAAAGGAACAAGACAAACAAATAAAGAAACAAACTCAGACACAGAAAACAGTGTAGTGGTTACCAGAGGGTAAGGGGGGTGGGGAGTGATAAGAAAAGGGTAAAGGGGGTCAAATATATGGTGATGGAAGGAGAACTGACTCAATATATACAATATATACAATAGATAATGTATTATAGAATCATACATTTGAAACCTACGAAGTTTTGTTGACCATTGTCACCCAAATAAATTAAAAAAAAAAAAAAAGATAAAACAGATTCAGTAGCGATGAAGCTTGTAAGAGTTTGCACTCTGACTATTCCTCACTTTTCTCTTCACTTTTGTGATGCTGCACTGTCCATATTCTCTCCTACTGCTTGCTCACTCCATTCCATTTGTGCATTTCTTGGTGACACCACTTCCTCCTTGTTATATTAAGCTATATCCCAGAGTCATCCCTCAGATGTCTCTCCTATAGAGATGTAAAACTTTTCATGGTCCAGCTTTAACTACAACTTTGTACTCTCTCTTAAACTTCAATTTTATATTATCAACTGCTTATGGTAAATCTTTACTTATATTCAGTGTGTCAAACAAACCAATCACCTATGCTACTGACCAGGTTCATGATAAAAACTTGCCATTTTTGTATTGCTACCAGACCTGATGCTCTAGAGGAGTTTCAAACTCAGTATTTATAAATCTGACTATCATCCTACTTTCCCATAAGCTTGCAAATATATTCATATTCCATAAATTCATTGAAGACGACCTCTAAAGCCAGAAACTATATTGTTATTTACTGCCTTTGTTTCTCCTCAACTCATCTCTTACTTCTTTAACATCGATCACACCTTTCTCCAGCCTAATAGAAGTATCCATCATCTCACACATGAAATACTAAACAAACAAAAAATACCTCCCTAAAAGTCATCTTATCTGATACTCCTTCTCTTTCTTGTACCTGGTACCCACCTGCACCATTTTCAATACACTCACTTTGTGCCAGTAAGATGATGTTTGCATGGTTCACATCACTGATCATCAAACACCCAATTATCACCTCTCCATTTCCTCATGGATGGAGCAAGACACTGAGCATGTATCAAGAACATCCTTCACAAGAAGAATTCTTTCTCCAAAATAAACTTCATGCAACCCCAGAGTTCCCTGACCTTAGTCTCCAGCCTACAGCCTGTATAAGCGGTGCCACCCATCCTCCATACCTTTCATAACATTGTGCTTCACACATGCTGTTCATCTGCTCAAAATGTGCATCCCCACTGGTGTGCCTAGAAAAAGCCTAGGAACCCTTCAAAACCTTGTTGTAACTGGTTGAAAAGGGGGGTATGTACAAGCTCAGTGGCTGAAAGTAACCTCACAGCCTGATCCAATCATAAATTCCCAACTGGGCAGGTATGATATGTAGTCATGACCCAAGCCTATCAAAGGTTTATCTTTGCAGTCAGCAAGTCCTGCCCATTATTTCTGTGCATCTAGGTTAACCTACCTTTGAAATGCCTCTTTTTCAGTTGACTCAGAGGCATAACCACCCTCATGGAAGCACATAACCTTGTTTAACTATCCTGTACCTTGATTTCTTCCACCTTCACGTAATCCCTCCTTAATTCCAAATGTACAAAAGAAACTGCAACATTGTCATTCTCCGGAACATTTGAGACCTTGCTTCCCAGTGTTGTCATTAGTTTGGCTCAAATAACTCATAAAAATTCTCTACATGTTTGGACATTCCTTATGTGGACATAACAATGGCTCTCTTATTTTGAAGTACTCTCTATGGGTTTGGCACTGTGTAAATTAACTAACCCATTAGATTCGCACCACAGTCTGTTGAAATAAGCACTGTCATTATTCCTATATTATAAATATGGAAATTTTGGCATAGAGACTCAGTTACTCACTAAATATTGGTAGAGTGAAGACTCAAATTTCATTTTGGTTTGCTCCCAAAGTTACCCTGAATTATGCTGACCCCACAGTGTTTGTTTCTTACCTCTTCCATGAAGCCTTTCCATTTCCTCCTACCCACTATGCCCCATTCCTAATCATTTATTATTTCCTCTTCTGGGGTCTTCTATTCCTTGTTTATATTTTCATTTTCTGTATAATAATAGCAATAGCTACAAACATATATCTGGCTATGTCCAAAGTGCTTTTATAGTGTAATAGTTTTTAATCCTCACAGTAACCCTATGAGAAAGAATAATTCATTATACACATTTCTCTGATGGAGAATCTGAGGCACGGAAAAGTTATTTGTCCTAGGAAACACATAATTACAGTTCCATGGGCATTTTAAGAAACAAGCTGTCTTTTACATCGTTTTACCAATAGGGTATAGAATGTGAATGGTGCCTAGAAGGGACTCTGTATTTATTTAATTGGCTCTCTTCGCTTGTCCCTGTCTGCTAACCCCTGTCCCTGTCCAATAACCCACTGTCCCTGAACACCACCCTGTTCATGTTTTCATTTCAACAGATTATTTGTCAACAGCAGGGGAGAGTGACTTAATCTTCCTGATACCTGTTTTTTATGTATCTACTCTTTGGTCAGTCATAATGGTTTTCTATTTCCTAAGTAATAAAACTGAAGCTCTAGAGCTTGGCATTGGATGCCCTCTCTAGTGAAATCCAAACTACCTCTACACCCTTATTTTACAATTAAGAAAAGTGTCCATGTATTGAGTATTTATTCTGTATTCAAACAGTATTCTTAAGAATTTCAAATACATTATCTAATTTAACACTTAAACTTCAATTTATAATAAGAAAGTATCCTTTTAGATCAGCCAAAATGATTCTGGACCCCTCAAATTTTCATATGTGTTTCTGAGCTGGAATGTTCTCCAATGAGTTAAGGTCTTTCCGACTCAGGTATCTATGAATGATAAATTTCTAATTTCTTCTTTTTCATAACCCATTCCTCAATTTTCCACAACAAAAAAAATAATGCCTTATTAAAACTCTACATTTATTATTTGTCACTTGCCATGTTATCATATGAAATGACCCTCATTATATTGTTTGTGTTTATATCTTCTTCTGGAACCCAAGTTTAAGACTTTTTCATGCAAGAATAATGTATAAACACCATTTTATCCATGTAACTTTTCATAATGACTTATAAATATTATCTATGTATAATGATGACATCACATATAGAGACTGGTTCAGAGTTTTAATTCTCCTATCATCACAATGTACATTGGTAATATGATATAATTTAAATATTCACATAAGAAAAAAAAGTAAATCGATGTAATTAATTCATAAGTGTCTTATGAGAGAAAAATTAAATGATGATGTTTGACAGAGAAAAAGGTTTCATGGAAATGGGTTGTCAATTTAGATAACTCCTTTTCATCTGTTTTTATCTTGCCCTGCAGAGATTCCATAGATATATCTGATGAGTTGTAATTTTTCTCTGCAATATTTAGGCTATTTTTTGAGATGTCAGTTAGTGCTTAAGCTTTTAGTGAATACAGCCCAATAAATAAACATGTTCATGTAATCATTATATAAAGCTTTTCATTTTTAATAAATAAAGAATTTCCTTCATGTGCCCTTTCTTTGATACTTGTCTTTTTGAGGGGAAAGAAAAACAGTAGATCTCATTAATCAATCTCTGCAGAACCATCATCTGAGAAATAAATGAATAATCTTTTCAAGATTTAAATGAATTAAAAGTTATGTCATAGGAACTATCAAAATTTTGTGTAGCCAAGTGATGCCAAGCTACAATGGTCTTATGATAGAAGATGGGAGCAAGAATAGGATAAGAATACCTTTCATTTTTCTAAAATAAAGAAAATATAGGTCCATTATCATAAGAAACAAAAAGGTTTCACCATGAATACATTACAAAAATCCTCCTCTGGAAACCTAAAAATTCTTTGAGAATTCCATCTGGAAGTAAAAACTGCATTGTAAATGATCATAAATTTGCATTCATGCTTTTGGAAAAAAAAAGACAAAAACAAAAATACACCTTCATTCATAAGAGATATATAATTAAGACGCTATTTTCCTCAATATGCTAAATAATATTATTATACAAACAATTCACCTTCTTTAAAGCAAGGCTTTCTTTCCTTACGATTGTAAAAATTTGTGCTGAACTTCTTTTAGCTGACCTGAGAGCATAGTCATTGAATTTTTAAAATTAGAAGCAACAGGTTTTAATCATTGACCACGCATGTGGGACTGACTATCCAAAGCTAAGTTATGAGACACTATCTAGTGAATAAATTATATTATGAAAGAATAATAATTTGTATTTTCAACAAATAATAAGAACCTTAGAATTTTAACCTGGAATGAATGCATAAATAAAGCAAGTATTGCATTGTCTGGAAAGTCATGACGCATTTTTGCAACGAAAAGCAGAAAAATACATCATGACTTTTTGGACAACCCAACAGTTAGAGAAAACAGAATTAACGTGATCCCACCTTTGTCTGCTAGTACTTTAAGCATTTTGCAGATAGTATATCTGGGGTATGATTGGCATTTTTGTTATTTCAATAATGTGTATCCAGTTTCTGTAATACTGATATACAAAAACAAGTTAACTCTTGGAGAGTTCTTTTTCTTCGCTATTTGGATTTGAGTGTCTGTGTCTTTAATCTAAAATACATGAGGTTATGTGACACATTGGAATTGGGAACAAAAGGGGAAGCATATTTATTTGATGATATATGGCATATGGAAATGTGCTCTTCATTTGAAAGGAAAAAATACTGAAGGTTGCCAGTATCTCACTTCAGTTGTTTATAGCCTGTCTAACCTATCGGGAAAAAATGTCTAATAGCCTACCTGAGCAGATAAATAGTATATAAAAGTTCAGCATGAGTGCAACTCTAAGTTATGATTCAAGTCTAGCCACCATGTGTGGCTAGACACTGAGACTAAAAAATTTATTCATAGTAAACTGCAAAAATTATTTTCATCAGTTTTTAAAGTGTTTTTAGTGTCCCCAACATGTTCATTTGTATTCTTTTGACTTTCTTTCAAGTATTTCTCCCTCAAAAAGCAACTTTTGGGCCTCCACTGGCAAATGGTCACATGATTTCATCTGTATTGTGCTCAATCCTCATTTCAAATAGTCAGTCAACTGTTTTTCTGATTATTCATTTATATCCATTAATAAAGTTCCATAGAAATTTTCTTCAGTTAGATATTATTTTCTTAGTTAATATAACATTTTCTAAGCTCCTATGAGCACAATAAAGAATAGATATATATATTTTAAATAAAACATGGGATTTTTTTGTATTTGAAATTAACATTTTAATTTTGAATTAAAAACTAGAAAAAGGTTGCAGAATGCAGATTTAGAGAGCTTAGAATAATGTTTGAGATATTTCAAAATTGTTATAAAAGGTTGTGTTTGTTTACACCTTCCAGCATCTTCTCTGCAATTAGAGCATTCACATCTATAGTTCATTTTCTGTCAAATCATAGAACCTCTTTGTCCCCATAATTAACTTATCAAAGACTTACTACAAAAAGTGTCATCTTTTGAATTACTAAAATATTGTGACAGCACATAAGATGAATAAATTCAAAGAACAGGATAAAAAGACATTTCCTTAGTGGAACTTTGTTTTTCAGGAATTCTTTGGTTTTTTTTGAGTTTGCTCTCTTTAAGCCAAGAAAAATATGTCTATATTGTGGCACACTACATACCCTTTTGTTCTCAAAATGTTTCAAGAAAAATTTCACAACACATAGCGCCTGTGAGTAAACTAAGAGTAATAATACATACATTTTGAATTAGTGGTTCTCTAAGAATTTTAAAAATAAATTTTGATGTGATTTAATTTTCTTTCTCTTTGAAGATTCACTGGTGTTGCATTTTCAAAGGCTGCAGCATACTTCCTCATTATATTCAACTTGACCGCAGTTCTCCCTTATATCAAAATAGTATTACTGAATTGCCTGTATACCTAATAATTCCTACAATTGAATCCACATTTATATTCAGTATTGAAAACTATAAATATAGTGACATTTATATTCACTATAGATACTCAGGTTCTTCAACCTGGACATGTGTCAAGGGTTTAGTAGCATTTGCATAGATATAACAGATTGAGAGAGACTCCAAGCTGGGCTTTTAAAAATAATAATATGATTCAAATGATGCCCCCTCCACCCGACCTAGGGCCTCCTGGTTCTAATATCTCTGCTGAAATTTCACCTTCACAGATATTTATTTATCATTAACAAACTCTTTTTTTTAAACTGTAAATATACCCAGACAGTTTAGGTACCACTTATAAAGGATTCAAAACCTAAAGTTGCCATTTAAATCATTTTCCTTTTCAGAAAAGAGTCCTGGCAATTTCAGAGGCTAGCTGTCATTTATTACTAGCCAGAAAGTATTAGATAAAAAGTTAAAATATAGTAGTGCTGAAACAAGAGTACAGTCCTATCTGCTTTGAATTGGGCACAAGTGGTTAACCAACAGACACGGAATTAGAAAAGGAGTTGGAAGGACAGCAAATAAACTTCACCTAAAGGTCCTTGCAGCAAGATTTAATAACATATATGTTTGCTTTCATGGTGTGATATTTGCCCTGTGGCCTTCTTTTCAAGAATTTTGCTAAAAAATCATATATTATATTTATAAAAGTAATGCACATTCTTTATAAACTTGGAGCAGCAAGGTAAATCACAAATAAAAGTGAACATTAAGGGAACATCATTCCATATATCTCTTTATATAGAGAGAGATAGAAAATAGATGAGCTATAAATGGTATCATGTTATATAGGCTATTAATGTTACTTCAGTTTCTAGAAGAAAAATATTAGATGAAGCTGAGAAAACTTCTAAACTTCAGATAATAGTGTATATAGAATTAATTCTTTATAAAAAAGTGTTTTTCCTAAAAGATCTAACAAGTTTAACAAAAACACTAATAAATGGAATCTTTGTATTCTTACACTTTCACATTTTCAGACAGCACTGATTTATCCTCTACTTAGAAAAAAAAAGTGAAGAAATGCATCTACTACCCAAATATATTATATTATTATTTTTACTGTATTTAGCCTGTAAATGCTCTTTTGACATTTTTTCAGAAATCCACTCCAATCACATTTTCATTCTCACTACTCCACTGAAACCCCTTTGTTAATGATCTTCACATTACAAAACCCCATGGTCAATTATTTGTTTTTATTTTACATGTACCAACACTAGCATTTAACACAACTAACCCTTCCCTGCTGAAAACGCTTTCTTCCCTTGGCTTCAAGGACACAAGATTTCTTCACAAGTAGCCTCTTTTCTGTCTCATGCGCGTGTACCTTCATTTTGACCTATTAATATTGTGGAGCTCAAAGATTCACATTTTTGGACTTGTTCTCTATTTACACTGACATACACTTACATAAGCTTTAAAACCAAATATATATGGGATCCCTAGTAACTCATGCTCTGTGGTCTTTGCTGAACTTTAAACTCATATATCTAATTGTTTACTTAAAACTTCCATATGGATGTCTAATAGACACTTCCTGTCTAACATGCCTAAAACTAAATTTCTGATAGACAAACCAACTCACCAAACAATAAATAGGTAAATAAAGTGCATGCTCTACCTGTTGTCTTTTACACCTCACTTGATGGTAACATCATCCTTTCAGTTACTCAGACAAAAAAGAATTCTAGGATATTTTTAACCCCTTTCTCATAGCCATCACCCATTCTATCAGAAAAGTACCATTAGGTCTACATTAATAATACAACTATATTTCGACTTATTTTTCATCAGATGCACTGTTAACACCTTCATCCAATCTACATCATCTCTTACCTGGATTACTGCAATTACTTCCAATTATTTTATTATGAATAAGTCAATTATTCTCTCATTAGACTGCTTTATTCTACTGGGTGTGTATAGAGCTCCTTATCAATGTAGTTTAATAACTTCAGAAGGATATGTCTTAATGTTGATCATTCCATAACAAGATTCCCTAGCATACACAAGATTTTCAAACTCAGTTCTCCCTTTTTCAGGGAAATTATTAAATTATATTTTTGAATATAGCTTTTGCTAATTTTTTTGGATCCTCTATCTCAGGGACACTGAAAACAATTATTTGGTTCCTCTGTCACACCTTCAACTGCTTTATTATCTTTGCCTCTTTACTCTTCAATAATACCACACTTTTCCTCTGAATTGGGAATTTAATAATTTAATTTTGAGAGAGATATAGTGTATTGTATTATATATATAGTTAGGCTTTAGAGGCCTTGATGTTATTGCAAGCATGGTTCTGTCTGCAGGCGCAGGCCAACAGATACTTTGGTGTTCTCCTACAGACATAGCTCTATCTATAAATCAGGGTCTCTGAGACCTAACATCTTTACCTATCTATCTATCTATCTACCTACCTACCTATCTATGTATATCATATCAGAATGACCTGATTATAGAAAAAAAAATATATATATATACATATATATATATATATATATATATATATATGTATATGTATATATATCGGTCATTCTGATATGAGAGCATTACATCAATGAGTGATTATATCAAAACAAGCCATAGCTTTTATAGCAAACCTCACATTTTTTTTTTCCTTTCCTTGGGTAATGTTTGTTTACCCTGGGATCTTTGTTGTCTTTCCCTTTTCTTTATTTTTCTCTAGAAAGTTTGTTTAATTAATAAGCTACATATTTTCTTCTTCCTCATGTTTAATACTAGCAGCTTTGTCCAGAATTTCTATTTTTCCTACACATTGAGAGTGACTTTTCCTTGACACTGCTCACACTGGTTGGTACTCTCTTGAGAACTAGAGTTTTGCTATTTATATGTACTTTTGGTATTTTTAAGGTGTGGGCAGGTTAGAGAACAAAAGTTCTATTTGTTTGAGTGCAGTCTTTTTTGAACAGCCCAGTCTCTGCTCTCTCTTTGGAGATTTTGTTAAGCGTCTTTAGCAGATTTCATTTCACTGCTTTCAGGTGTGTATTATTCTGGTAGAAGGATCCACTTGGATTTTTGATCATTCTCCTGGAACACAGTGACCCCTGGTGGTTTTTGCTGACTCTGCTGAGGGCCTATGGGCCTCCTGGTGCCATAGAGAAGGTCCTGCTTTTAAGGATCTTTTCTCAACATTTCTCTAGGCTACTTAATTACCCTCCCAATCTGGTATTCCAAGAGCTTTTAGAATATTTTCAATTCATCCTCTGTCCTCTTTATGGAATTTAAGAGATAGAGTTGAGGATGGAGATTAAACTACATACTAGAGCCGGTTACTTTTTAATATTTATATTAAGAGGTTGAATCATTTGGCATATTTGGATGCTGCTAGTGAATTCACTGCTGGTTGTGTCAGAGGATGATAATTGTCTACCTTCATTGTACCTTCTTTCTTTCTTCTCTAGTAGCAAAACATTTATTCTATTGTTTTGTAATGACTGTTCATAATAGAAATCCTATTTGGCATCATCTGTTATAGCTAAGTATAGACATGTGACTAAGTTTGGGTCAATGAAATGTAAGCAGAGATATTTTCTGACATTTTCTACTAACTTTCCTTAAAATATAGTAGTCATTCTATCTTTCCTATTTTCTCTCCCCTTCAACCTGCTGCTGGCCTAGTACAAGGAGGTGACAGGTGGAACTCTAGACATCAACTTAAAACCTGAAAACAAGATTCACACTTAGGGACGAAGGAGTCAAAAGCTGGAATAAGCCTGGAATATTGGTGGTTCCATGAACCCACCAAAATTCTCTTATGTGGGGGAAAATAAACAGTACATTGTTAAAACTACTAGTATGTGAGACATTTTTATGAAGTGGAGTTAAACATAGTCCTAAAAATATGCTAGTTTTAATAATTTCTGTTCATTGTGTCACATGATTGAATAAAGGGAGACTCTGTAATCCAACTTGGTCCCTCCATTACCATCTAGTGCTTATTTTTTAAGATAACCTTTGTGTGATGATTTGTTATTTTAAAAGTATTTTCATATGCAGATTTAAATTTATGTGAGTCTACATACATAATTTTTGTTAAATTTTCAAATGTTTTGTCATAAAGTTGGTCATAATAGTCTTTTAATATGTTCCAATCTCTTCTATCTCTGTATTTCTGTCCCTTTCTTTCATTCTTAGTATTTTGTTTATCTATACCTTCTCTTTTTTGAGCAATATCACAAAGGTTGTTTATTTTTAAATTTTTCAAATAATCAACTTTTGGCTTTTTCATACTATTTTAGTTCTATTTCTTATTTCATTAATTTCACTTCTCACCTTTATTATCTCCTTTCTTCTACTTTCTCTGGGGTTATTTGGCTGTTTTATTGTTAATTTCTTAATTTAGATGCTTAGCTCATTAATTTTTAGCTCTTTCCTTTCTTTTATTCTACCTAAATTTATAATTTTTCTTTCAGATATAAATATTTCTCTGTCCATATCTTTTGATATGTGCAATCTTCCTTATTATTTTGTTAAAATTATTTTAAAAATTCATTATGATTTCTCCTTTTAGTTATGAGTGGTTTAGAAATAGGGATGCTTTTTGATTCTTAAACACAAGGGAAAAGGCAAATTTATATTTTGTCACTCATTTCTAAACTAATTGCACTGTGTTCAGAAAACATGGTCTAGTGTTACAATAACACTTGCAAAAATATTTTGATTCTTGATTTGAGCCAAGTAAGTGGTAATTTTTACTAATGTTTTCTGTGCATTCTTTATATAAAGTTGTTTGTTCTACAGTTGTTAGATGGCTGGTTCTACAGAGATAGGATTTCCATAACAAGAGTTGGCCTAGGTGAATCTTAGTTTATGCTTATTGTCCCAGTGTAATCGTGTAGCACCCCTTTTACCCACAAAGCATTTCATAATTTTTTTTTGTTTTAAGCATTGCATTATTATCAAATCAAATATTAGCTCAAGCTTGTCAATTGTGAAATTCAAGGTTTCAGTATCTTAACTGAACCAATTTTTTTGCCATTTGATCTCCTGATAAATTAGACAAGTTTGTTGAAACCTCCCACTATGGTGGTGCATTCATCAGTTTTTTTCCTGCAGTTCTATTCATTTCTGCTTTATTTATGCTGAGAGTATTTTATTAGATACATATATGTTTACAACTGTCATAGCTAGCTTCCAAGTAAGTTGAATGTCTTTTTTTTATTGACTGATTTTTCTTACTAATTCTTTTTTGTCTTTATTTGCCATTTTAGCTAATAATAATAATAATAATAATAACGACTCACAGATTTATTTTGTTTCATATTTTCTTGATTTATACTTTTTACTTTCAAACTTGTTGTTTTATGTTTTACAGGAGGAAACCAAGGCAAGTCTGAAAAAGGATAGCTATGTATATAAGGTCCCCCAACTAGTAAGAGACAGAGTGAAAAGCCAGGTCTCCTGATTCAAAATTCCCTGTTGTCTTTAATAATAACCACAAACACTGACTCAATGCCCAGTTTGTGCCAAATACTACACTAAGAGTTTTATATGCATTATCCCCATTATTTGCATTCAACTCTCATATGGTTTCAGATCATACATGGAGTAGATGTTCCAATATATATTAATCAGTACAGTAAAACAAGGAAAACATTTGAAGGTAGTATTTTCTTTTTTGTATCCAATAAATTGTGCACCATGAAAGCAGAAGAGCTTTTTAATTGAAGGAGAAATGCATGGTTTTAAATCTAGGCTGGATATGCACATGATTTCTTCCATTTCCAGCTGTTGTTGGTGAGTGCTTCAGGTCAGCCTCTCTGCACTTTGACACCTCTTAGATAGAAAGAACATGTGTGTGTTGCTATTTTTGAAAATGCTAAGGGTGAAAGGGACAGTTCCCTGATGTGGAACTCATCAGAAATTCAACTCCTTTATTTAACCTACAATCTCAGCCATTTATGAAACTGCTGGTTTGATATCAGAGCCTCAAATAACACTTCTCTGGAAGCTCCTCAAAAGGCCAGATCCCATGAAACTACACAGGTTCTTTTCTTTTTCCTTTTTTTTTCTTTTTTTTTAATTCTATGTTTAGATTAGAGCTGACTGCAACTCTCCTAGATTGACTCTTTTCAACAGTCATGCAGAATACCACAGCACAAAGTCTATTTGTATAACCTTGAAGCTTATTTACCTTTATCTGACTTCCTGTCTATAGCCTCTCAAGCCTAAGTTTGATTGGGCCTATTACTCAAAAAGAAAGGGAAAAAATCAGTACCGCATAAGATTCTATTCCTGTTTCTCTCTAAAAAACAGCCATCATATTTATTTATTAATGGCACAGCTGCTGTTATCTCATATGGCTGCAGGGTGACAAGCTGTCAGTGCGAGCCAATTGTCCCTTAAACCCCAAGACTCCTTTTATCCAAGGCAAGGAGGCTACAGAAGTTTTTCACATGCTCGTTACTGAGATTGTTTCATTAGGATCCTACTTGTACTTTAACTCATTTACTTTTTCAACAGGCTTTCGTTATTCAGTACCTTCTATGGACTAAGCACTGTTCACTGAGTTCGCTGCCTATTATTCATGCTCATCGCTGTTATCCCCATCATAGGAAGACACGCTCAGTTAGTGGTTGCTGGACTTGAACCGATATTCTCCTTCACTCTTAGATGTCTTTAACAGTAATCTCTGTTAGGGGAGCAACCATTCTGTCTTGCTTAACACAGTGTTCTCAGCAGCTAGCAGAGTGCCTTATACATGGTCCTGTGCTTAGCAAATATCTACCAAATATATAAATCAAAGAATAACCTTAAAACTAGTATGAACCATTGCTAAACTTTCAAAACCCCATCTCTTTCCCAACCCACACATCTACATCCTCACGTCCTGTATCTCCATTTTGGTTCACATGCCTACGTGGCCACACATAGAATACCACTCCCTGACACACTCCCTCTTTTCCAATTTGACTCAGTGGCTCCCCTGGGATTCCCATACTTGTCTTCTGCTTGACATTGACATCTTTCTCAAAGATTCAGAGCTGTGAGAACACAAAGCTTGCCATGGAAGACAGCCAGATCTTCTGAGAAGAAAATAGCATACTAGTGGGTATTTGACAGTGCTGCCTTTGTAAATAATAAGATATTTGATTTTCAAGACTGTTTAAGGAGGTGTCTGCACGGAAGAAGAGTCAGACGCCAGGGAGGTTTAATTAGAACAAAGGTCACGGCTGTGCTGCACATATTTTTGCAAGATACCATATCTAATTGTTAGGCAGTTAGATTGTCTTTATTTCAGACTGTCAGGGGTTTGGATTTTTTTTTTTTTTTGGTTTAATGAGACAATGCACTGCATTTTCACAGATTGCTGACCATTGTTAGAAACACTGTGATGATAACTGCATTTAAAGTTATTGAGCTTGAGTTTAAATAAATTATACAGAGGTCAAAGAACACATATTTGGTATTCCATAAACAGCCAGAACCAGTGAATCACAGCTGCTAAGAGAAAGGGAAACGTTTTTTAAAAACTCAAACCCTGTCTCTCACTGCTGGGTTTTTCTTTAGGAGTCCCATATTTTGTAAAAATAAATAATTTGTGTAAATGATCCTCTGAAATTACTCTATAAATGACATGACAAATTTTCAGATATCTTCTATTTAATTAGATTAAGACTAATATGTATTAAAATTCAGCTGAATTTTAGGTCAAATACTTTGAACTAAAAAAATAAACAATAAGAGTACTGAATTTATTGTCAAATAGATATAGAAAGAAATCTGTCATTAAAACATGTTCACACACATTGTTGACTTCTGTAGATTTTTTAAAAGGTTGTGGTTTTGTGAAAATCATCAGCATCATTTTTATAAACTTTGTTTGGGTATCTTCCTAATTTAGGTATTAAGCACATGTAAAAGTAGATAATGACATTTAAATACATAGTATTTTCATTTTTTAAAAAGTGGGTAAGTGAGTAACTGAACTCCACCTATTTGCCAGACTTTGTTTTAGAGGTTTCCATATATTAATATTTTCATATTTACTCTGTACCACAACTTTATCATATTGGTGCTATTATCATTATTTCAAATATGAGGAAACTGAAGCACAGAGAGGTTAAGAAATAGCCTCAAATTATATAGCTAGTAATGATAGTTCTATGACTTCAATTACAATGAGTGTGCTGCTTCTATTTTATTCCAATTTTTACCTAATTTCCAAATTTTACCTAATGCTACATTTAAGTAAAACTTAGATATTTCTACTTAAACAATGTATGTTATAATTATTATTTAAGTAGTACACATACTGTAATAATTAATGACACCATATAGTTGGTCATTTTAAAAGATGTATATGAAGAATTTATATGCATTTATACATATATATATATATATATATATATATATATATATATACACAACTTGCTTATCAAATGTTACATTCAAATTTATAGCAGATGCTGTAAGCTATGTTGCCTAACATCGACTCCTTTTCACTGTGTCCTCTATAATCTAGGATAAAAAAATTAAAATACTCAAGGGGGACTGCCAATCCAAGATGGTGGCATAGCGAGACTGAACTCCTCTATTCCCAGGAACACACTAAATCTACACCTATAGACAGAGCCATTCTCCTTGAAGAACTGAGAGCTCACTGAACAGCATCTGCACATCATATAAGAGAGACAAACCACACAGAAAAGGGTAGGAAAGGCAAATACATGGCACTGCAAGAGCAAAAGGGCGGTGCTTTAAAGGGAGTCTGCATTACATGGGAAAGAAATCCATTTACTAAATGTAGAGCATCTGCCATGTGTGAGGGGCACTGTGGCTACTCTTGTCAAGGTTGGAGTGCCGGAGAGTGCCATTTTTTTGTGTTCCCCCTCCACCCTGATTGCACAGGTGGGAACTTGACCAAGATGTTCTAGCTGCCTGGCCAAGGCCCCAGGTCCCAGGCTGACACCCAAGCTCTGTGGCTTGCTCTGGGGACTCTACATGTCCTGCTCCCACTATGGCTTCCAGCCAGCCCACCAAGGTGCCCGGGTGTGTTTTATCCCTTAGACTCCCTGAAGCCCATACAAACTCTAGCTACAGCTCCCACCCCAGCATGGCTTGCTCCCAAGACTTTCCACAGCCTCAGACCACTCCCACTACAGCTCCAGTTCCAACGGGCTCTCCAAAGTAGCCCTGGGGCAGCTTGTCCCCAGGACTCTCCATTAAAAAAAAAAAAAAAATCATATCCCTTTAGAATATTAGAAAAGTTTAGACTCAAAACTATCCCCCAAATATGACATAATATTTTAATAAGATTTCCTGGTTCCAAGTGCAATTTATTCTACTATTTTAAGATTATTAGAAAGGCAAATATTCCCTCCAATTCCCTAACAAAAATTTTTGTTACATAAACTTTTACAGTATGATAGTGTTGTGGCTGAAAAAATGGGCCACATGTTAAACTTGACAAGCTCAGGAGATGGAAAATAACCATATAGGATGATTTGAACATAAAATTTCTAACTAAAAGTGGGTCATGGCTGGTACTCTACATCCTTGGCCTGTGGCTTCCTTGACAAAGGTCAATCTTTACTTTCAGTGATCCTGTCTATTTTGCATCTAAGATAACATGCCCTTGGAATGTCAGAGTAATCCCTTTTTCTACCAGAGCAGGAAACTACAGAATCCCTCATTGTTATTCTTGTCCTGATTACCATCTCTATGTGCTGCTAAAAGGGAACTGTTAACTATCTGGTGCCCACCTACATAAAAGAAGTACCTGTCTCTCTAATTTACTTCTATCCAATCCCAGGGATTTCCTTGCTTTATTTTCTCCCACCCCCTTATTCTACCACCAATGGATTTCATGTAGCCCTCCAACTTTGATTATATGTATAAAAATAAATTGCAAAGTGCCATTTTGTGGAGCATTTTCTCAATCTGTTGAATTTTTGTTTCCCAGCAATTGTCAGTTTGCCTCAAATAAACTCTTACAAGTTTTCTCCCCTGGGAATCAAAGAAATTTCAGTACTTTGGACTCCACTAACCATGGATAAAACTTCAAGCAACTGTACAAAGTAATAAAGCACTTGAGCTCCCTCTTGGCCTTAGATACAGCATAAAAATAATTGGCCTGTCTCCCCTTATGGTTACAAAAAATATGTGTTTAATATGCATGTGTGTGTATTTTTTGTGAAGAAATAAAAACACAGATATTATAGCTGTTATTTCACTGTTCTAGATTTGAAAAATATGTGTTCCTAGAAATAGTTTGGTTAAGTTTTTTCAATAGCTCTTTTAAATAAACTTTAAAAAAAAAGGTATGAACTGAAATGTTTCAAACTCAGGGCTAAATCTGTGACTGAATGATTATGACGTTAACACCTTTAAAAGTCCCTAATATAAACCGGTTAACTAAATGAAGTAAACCTTTTTAAAAGGGTGAATTGAATTATAGGACAAATGTCATCTGTCATTTTATGAATTCTATATGAGCAACTTGAGGACACAGGTTAATTGTTTTTTCTTTAGTGGGTAGAAATATAAGAATTTCAAAAAACAGCGTGACCAAGCCTTTCAATATGTGCCTGAGTTCAAGTGTCTGGACAGTCTTAAGTCTCCAAAGAACATTAGATTGCTGAAAAGATAGATAGAAGAGCAGATATATTACTCCCGGAGGTGGTGGGGGCAGGGAAGAAAGGAAAATAATTTTTCTTTTTCTAAATACTTTTTATAACACAAATGTAGCTGTGTTAATGACAGATTACCTTTGATTAGTAATTTTATCTTACATTCAAAAGGAATATGCATGATGATTACCAAAAGCACAGAAAATAATACTCCTCTAACCACATTCATTAATAAATGATTATTGCTTAAAGGATTAATCTAAAACTTTGTAAATACAGATTTACTGGATATGCTAAAAGATAAAAGTGAATTATTAGATCTGCTGCCATATACCTCTGCCATATACCTTAAATACACTTTTAATAATCTGTATGAATTAGGAACACTCTCTATTGCTGTTAATAAGAACCATATTAATAACTCTTTATCGTATCATTCTTCTCCACTCCATATTAAAAACAAAGAAATGTAATGAGGAAGGGAATTTTAAAATATGATATAATTCTAAAACGGATTTTCTAAGTTAAAGAGGAAATACTTTTAAAACAATAACAATCTAAAAATTATGTACAACTTTTCTAATACTTGAGATTACTCAAAAGAGAGAGTTATATTATGGAAGCAATAGCTGACCTAGAAGAAAGTTTAGCTTTTTTCTTAAAATGCTTTTAAAAACTACTACAACTGGTATAACACAATAACTTGTATTTCTGAAAGATCCACCTTTTCAGTATCTTTTTATTAACCTCACTTTGCTGCCCCATTTTTAAGTTTGGTGCATATTTGCCCATTACTAAAACAAAACTGAGATTGAGTTCCTACATTATTATAAAATGTCTTTCATAAGGTAAATAGCTTATAAACAAGTTACCCAGGAGGAAGTCCCTAATTGACCTTCATTTGTATAATTACTTTATACACCAAACAGCATTTCAGCTAAGTTTTAGGGGCTTCTTTTCCCCTTTTGCTATAACAGTACATTTTTTACTCTACACAGTAGAAGGCACTTTTCTTCCTCCTCCCACCCACCAGAGTTTATCAATCACTGTGGTTTCAGATGCCTTTACTTGAACTGGAAAAACCAAGCTCTGCTGTCCTCTATAAAGTGAAAATATACTTTTCTCAGCACTGCCTCTGTTAAGTATGAGCAAGGCTTTACTGAAGGACAATTAGAGAATAAAAAGATGGTCTGGGCAGATAGCCATAGAACTGAGCTTTCTATAGTGCACATGCACAGTAGCTCTCCAATAAATGGACAAATGGACAAATAAATGAAAATTAGAAATAAATGTGCTCTTGCTCCTGCACTAAGAAAGGGGATAAAATTATTGTAAAATCCAAACTCAATATATTTTATTATAGAAACATTGTACTAAATCGTGGTTAAATGCTACTCATATTGCAGTGCTTATTAAATAAGTTTTTATAGAATGGTCTCAGCTTGAACACACCATTAATTGCATTCTCACTACAAGAAATGGGTCTGAGTTTCAAATAATGAACAAATACAAGTTACATAGCAACTATATTAGTCAGAGTTCCAGGAAACACAGGACCAATACAGACCAACCAATAGAAACAGAACCAAATGTAGGTAGGCTGCTGCCGAACTAGGAAGAATCAATATTCTAATTTGAAGGTCATCAGGCAGGGGAATTCTCTCTTACTCAGAAGAGGGCCTGCCTTTTGTTCCAGTCAAACCATCAGCTGACTGATTGAAGCCCCCCCCCCACATTATGGAGGGCAATCTCTTTTACTCACTCTACCAATTCATATATTAATCTCATCGAAAAACACCCTCACAGAAACACCCAGAATAATATTTGGCCAAATATCTGGGACCCAATGGCCCAGTCAAACTGACACATAAAATCCATCACACTAACCAAAGACAATAAATCATAAACTTAGCTTCTGGAACCTGCCACTTCCATGTCAGGAACAGTACTGAAAAGGTCAGACCTTGTGTGAATACTCTTCCCATGAAGGACAAAGTGTATTATTTTGAGAAAAAGAAACTTGTCTTTAAAAGTGTCAGTTTTTACATTTGTAGAAAGCATGGTAGTTTAGCTGACACGTGCCAGTGAAAAACTAAAAAAAGTCCACAAGAAATTCCTGAATTCAATTTCTTTCATTTTAATATCTGTAGGAATGGTGTGATCAATCATATAGAAAAACTGTTAAAAAATAATTCACCATTCAATCAAACTTCTTTAACTTGATCTCTAGTATCTCTAGATCCTGTTGTTTTACATATTTCTAAAGTATCCCAAATGTATATCTCCAAAATAATGTCACCAACCCATCACCAATAGTTACGTAGTTCTGTGTTAGGCTAAAGATGGTACTAGAAAGAAATGGAGTAGATGGAAATTGTGCAGCTATCCACAGTGCTACCTGAAGGAAACTTAAAAGACTCATTTGCCAAAGACTGTCTAGATCACTGATCTGCCACAGTGCTCCTGGATTAATCTTTAAAACAAAGCCATAAAGAGGCAAAGCCTTCTTATCAATGAACAATGATGACTTTATTAGAGCAACAAGAAGCAAAGATTCTCAGAGCCTAAAAAGTAAAGAAACAAAGGGGTGGCTGGTTAGCTCAGGTGGTTAGAGTTCAGGCTCATAACAACAAGGTCCGGTTAGATTCCAACATGGGCCAAGGAGCTGCACCCTCTGCAACTAGATTGAAACAACTACTTGACTTGGAGCTGATGGGTCATGGAAAAACCCACTATTCCCCCAATAAAAAATAAAAAATAAAATTCTTTAAAAAAAAAAAAAATAAAGGAGCAGAGAGGATAGATCCCAGTGGGTCCATGCAGAAGGCAAGAGGACAGTGAAGTCCGTGGTCCCAAGGATGAAGGCATCAAACAGGAACAGAGGGAGAACAAAAGCAATCCAAGTCATTTGATAGAGTTTATTCCCCATAAATAATCATCATAGAATAAATGTGTGGTAAGTGGTTGGTTTTACATAGTTAAATGCTGAAAACTTTAAAGGCAGACAAGGGTTTTAGTCGATGATTCACAGATAAAAATACTGGCATTTCCAACAGATCACAGTTTTTAGGAGATCAAGAACAGGAGAATGCTAAAAGTAGCTATATCTCTTTTTTTTTTTTCCATAACATTTCTGGTTTCATGGCACAACATTAAATAGGCCCCAAAATTTTGAAACAAAAAAGGAAGAAAAATAAATGATACAGCTGACCCAGTAAAATCATGAATGGAAAAAAAAATATGAGTCAAAAAAGGCTTATTAAAGTTGGAGGTTGGCCAGGCCATCCTATTCTAGATGATTTACAGTCAGTAAAAGCTTATCTGCAATGCTAAAACTGCACACCTATTTTCTAATCTGAATAAGAAGTAAACTTTGCCAAAGGTTTTGGAAGAAATCACTGTTTAAGATGAAGTTTTCCTATTTATATTTGCAGAACTACAGTCAGTGAAAGTAGCTAGAAGGCTATACTGATCAGAATAATAATGATAGTCATTGAGCAATTACTCCATGCCAGGCCTTTTCTAAACTATTAACTTCTTAAAAATTTTATCCTCCTAATAAGATCATGAGCTAGAATTATTATTATCCCAAACTTCTACAGTAGATGTAATGCACTGGGTAAGTTGCCTTTATCCCATAGCAAGTGGCAAAATTGGACAAGAACAAGGAAGGCAGACACAACTGGTCCTCTCCCTACTAGTTAGTTGGAGATTTGCTGTGCTATTTCTTCTTCAAACTCCGAATTTTTTTTTTTTTTTTTTGAGGGCAGTGTCACTGGCCCTCATATGTGGCACCCGAACCGGGGCCGCTGGCTTCCCAAGCCAGCGCTTAACCACCACGCCACTCAGCTGGCCCTCAATCTCCCAAATTTTGACATCACAGGAAAAATAACAACCACAACTGTAATTGTTTAGGAAATACTCATTAGTATATTTGTGTGGAATTAGAAATCAAGAAACCTGTGTGTGTGACCTCATTCTGCCCTTGTTCTCTTTTACACATTCTTCAGACCTGTCAGTGATTTTGTTATCTGTATTTTTTTTTAATGTAACACTCTTTAAAAATGCCAAAGGTCTAGGATTTTAATTACACTAGCTAAACTTGACTACTCACAAATCCCTTAATTTTCAGAGTTCAAAATTATACGTCTTTCACGTTTTTTTCCCAACCTTTTCTGATATACCTCAAGTAATCACAAGGTACTTTATATTGTAGGCACTGAATTGCATTCTGTGTTAAGTTTTTTGTATCTTTCAAATGCATTTGGTTTGTCTCAATGTGATCTTATCTAATTTCAAGGCAGGTACCGTATCATCTTTGTTAGTGTCTTCTGAAGTATCTTGTATCCTCAATATAGTAGATCTTCAATAAAAGCAATAGAATCATGTTACCTTTCCCAACTTTAGTAAAATGCTGAGAGATAAAGAAACATCATTCAACCAGGGATTTCTGCAGGGTTTGTCGAGTATTCCAGTGATACTCTTATGTTTGGAGTGTAAATGCCACAAGAATAGAAGAGCGTTGATGGATTCTTGAAAGGAGGCAGTTGTACATTCCTCAAAGGAACCATGAAGAATTCACACTGGTCTTGAGTAGCTGGTTAATCATTGCCCCAGAAAATAAATATATAATATATCAATATGTCATTAGATTACCAGTTATGATAGATATAGATATAGATATAGATATAGATATAGATATATAGATATAGATGTAGATATAGATATAGAATAATGAAATCCAAATATCATATATACATATTATATAAAACATTAGATATACATATATAAAACACTATATACTATATATATGTCAAACACATTAGGCTGCTTATGTATGACTCAATTTATAATAGTCTGTTTAATCATCACTTTTCATGTCTCCCTTTTTTTCAACCGGAACAGGTGTTTGTAGATATAGAGCTATTATTCTTATTCATATATGTTTTTTTCTCGGAGTTCAGGGCATCTGTCCTCTTCATGATATAAGATGTTTCTTGTGATTTGTTTGGTGCCTAAGGAAAGGGACATCTTTATGCTTTTCTCTCTGGGCATGCCCCCCAAAATTTCCCTCAGAATTTTGATGCACTTTGCTTTGAACCTTCCCTCAGACCTAGTGACTCCCAGGGAAAATTTCCAATTGTTTTTCAAATGTATTGTTTGAATTCGGTAGCTGCCAGTGGTTATATTTCTCTATATGTTGTTCTTGGACTTTTTTACTGTTGTTTGTTTTTAGGTACTCATCACAAGCAAAGTGTTGCAGCTGCTTCTCAAACGCTCAGCAGCCATGGCTTAGGCTAAAACGTGCCAGTTGTGTGTTGGCTGCCTGTCACCTAAGCTCTCATTTATGCCAGTGGCAGCCTCCAGTGCTTCTGACCTCCCTCCTGCATTGACAGGAATTAATGAAATGTCAGCCCCCAAAACATAAATACTGAAGTTTTGAAATCTAGATTTAAGTTACCAGAGAGGCTACTCTTTTATCATTTCCACAGAAGTTTATTGGCAAATTACAGCATTTCTGTGGCAACAGAAGTGAAATCCTGTATAGTAACAGTTGGTATGCCACACAAGCTCATTTATTTCTAACATCAGACATGCTTCTGAAATGTTTAATGTCTTCTTCTCCACCTACCCTTGACCCAGCTTACTTCTCATAATGATAACTAGGACTTCTCACCAAACAAATTCAGCCATATCGATTGCTTTGCCTACTGGATTCTGAAAATGCTCAACATTTGTGTTCTATAACTTTACCCTCTTTGTTACACATCCAGTATTTTGTACTTATACAGTATTACATATAAGTAACTAGGGAATCTTAATAAGAATTCCTTCCTAGAAAACAGGAATACAAAAGTCAGTACTCTATCTTCTACTTCCAGTATTTTTTACATTATTTTAAGAGTCTGGAAATATGAAAATCACTCTCTAATTTATTTGAAATTTGTCTCATTAGAAAACTTTAAAGATTTTTTTTCACACCCAGAATCAGTGAGAGTATGGGGAAAAAGAGACTCTCATAAATTTGGTGTGAAAATAAATTGTTGCAACCTTTCATGGAGGCATTTTGTTGTTAAAATGCCTTTTAAAAATCTGTCAAAAATATTAAATGTGCATACATCTGAATCAGGAATTCCACTTCAAGAAGTCTAGTCTGTGAATATTATCACTCAAGCAAATAAAGATGTACTGCAGCATTTTGGAATAGCCTTACTTTTATTAGCAATAAAAATGAAGTCAATCCGAACATCTATCAGAATGAGACTGGTTAAATAGTGGTATAGTCATAGCACAGACTACGAAGTGATGCTTTAAAAAATAAAGTAGACCTATACATACTAAGAAAAAGAAAGTTCATGCTATATTGTTAGGGGCAAGTCAAACAGAAAACAAATAACAAGCAACAAACAAATAAAAATATGCAAACAAAATTACAGAATAATGTATAGAACAGCCCATTCTAGTAGTGCTAACATACCACATGTGCTTGAAGAATCTGTGAATATGCATAATAAATGGAGAAGATAAAAGGAGTCACTTTTACTTTCATTAATATTTCAGATGATTTTATTTAATTAATAACTTATTTGAATGTCTAATATGTTTCAAATACTGTGCTAGGTAATGGTTTTATTTTAATGCTTCCAACAACTGTACTTCTTTAGTCAATTTAAAATATTTGCTTTTTTGGGTACAGCCGAGTGGCTCAGTTGGTTAAGGGTTGGCTTAGAGTGTGTGCTCTGAACAACAGGGCTGTTTGATTCCCACATGGGCCAGTGAACGCTGCGCCCTAGCTGAGCTATCGCTGAGCTGCCAATGAAGGGAGGATAGCTCAACTGGTGTAACAACAAGATTGCCTATTCAATGGTGGGCTATGCCTACCCGCAACTAAAAAGATTGAACTCCAGCACCTTGAGCTGGGCTGCTGCCTGGATGGTTCAGTGGTTAGGGCATGCACTCTTAACAACAAGGCATAGGATGGTCACTATGTCCACCCACAACTAAGACTGAACTCTGTACATTGAGCTGAGCTGCCACCTGGATGGCTCAGAGGATAGACCATGAGCTCTTAACAAAGCGGCTGGTTCGACTGCTGCATGGGATGGTGGCTACGCCCACCTGCAACTAAGATTGAACGCAGCACCTTGAGCTTAGAGGCCATGAGTTGCCAACAGGAAGCCAGATGGCGACTGGCGCCCTCCATAACGAAGACTGAAGAACAACAAGTTGGCCGATCCCCTTCCCCAATTCCCCAATATTGTTCCTTTCCCCCAATTCCCCAATAAATTTTTTTAAAAAATAAATACATAAATAAATAAAATATTTGCTTTTTAAATATATGTTTTCTAACCATAAGTATCATAAAGGTTTATCACAGAACTTATATCTTTAAGAGTGCTGAAATTTGTTTACACAGGTCACTTGAGAAAAATAGCAAGATTATATCCTAAACAAGTCGGTCTTTTGGCACAGAGAATTCATTAAGCTTATCAAGGTTGCACTACATGTAACCCCTACAAAAATTCCTATGTTGAGGTGCATGATGCAAATTTTACATATGGATACATGCCAAGATTTTATAGAAGTTATTGAAAAAAGGGTTGGCTTTCTAGCTAGACCATATTAAAAAAGGAACTGATTGTCTTAAAAGATGTCCCACACTTCTGCTGAGCATTACATGGAACAGTAGCACCTCCAATTGAACGTGACTGTAGACATCAGTTAGTACATAATTGTAGATGAAAGTCATAGAGTGCAGTGATAAACAGCATAATGGCTTGAAACAGACATAATTCAAAGCTTTTCTCAACCACTTAATAATATATAAGCAGGTACAAATTACTTTAAAAAAATCACTGCTTTATTTTCTCCATCAGTAAATCGGGATACTAAATATAAGTTACTTCAGATGGTTGTGCAACAGCTCAGTAATTTGCTGCATGCAAAGCAACTCAGTATAGCACTTGACACACAGTAAGCAATGAACAAATGTCTGCTGGTAGTACATAATAATTTGATGATGGAATTAAAATGTGTGCTTCTTTTGGTGACACAAATTCTTTAGAGGCTCCATTCGTATATTTGTAATGTTTTTTTTTCCACCAAATTACTACTTTTCTATTGCTGCTGTAACACATTGCCAGAAACTTAGTGGCTTTAAGTGGCGCAAACTTATGATGTTACAGTTCAGAACTCAAAAATGGGTCTGCAGGGTGCATTCCTTTTGCAGACACCGGGGGATAATCCATTTCGTTGTCTTTCCCATTTTGTAGAGTATCTACATTCCTTGGCTTGTGGCCTCTTCCTCCACCTTCACAGTTAGCAACGGCTGGTCAAGTCTTGCTCAAATTACACCATCCTGAGTGTCATTACTATAGCCAAATCTCCCTCTTCCTTCTTCTAATAAGGACCCTCTTAATTACATTAGGCCCTGCTGAATAATCTAAAATAATTTCCCCCTCTCAAGTTCCTAAACAGTCAGATATTCAAAATCACTTTAACCATGCACAGTAACATTCACAGGTCTTGGGGATTTGGATGTTGGCATCATTGTGGGGCCATTATTCAGCCTAGTATAACTAGTAAATAATTTCAGTCTGGTTTGGTTTGAATACATTTTCAAATTTTCTGTTTCTATCACAATTAATTTTTAACAGGCTACACCAACAAGTTCTAGTGGTTTTCCTCTGTTACTACTGGGGCAGTGTGTTAGCTGTAAAGAACACAGGGTGATAGAACACTTTCTTTCACTGCCCTTAAGGAACCCTGGCGACCAACAAATAATTATAGTGTACCATATTGTGGGGGAAGCTAAGTAGAGTTGGCCATGAAAAGCTTCAGAGAATAGATGACTCAGAAAGCAGAAGGACTCCAAGTGTATAGACTCCCCTGGAGACAAAGCAGGTAGAAGAAGGACGGTTGCAGGCTAAGGGAAAGAATGGAGCATATACAAAAGCAGACAAGATCGAAGAGTATAGGATGTTAAGGGAAAAGTAACAGTTCGATTTGGCTGGAGCAGAAAGTTCAGATAAAGAGGTGGTGAGAGAGGAGGCTTGAAAATCAGTCAAGAGTGAAAGAAATTTAAACTTTGTTGTGAGTTCCACTATAATTATCCCATAAGAATATACACATCTATATATGTCTGTACATGTCCATCACTCATCCATTAATCAGTACCCATTGATATAACAGAATCAGGTGCTCTCTTGAGAGAGTTTATGATTTCTTACTTCACCTCATATGCCTTTATCAGACATCCTCTAAAACTATGAAGAAATTGTGAATCTCATTAGAATGTAGGAGCTGAAAGCAACCTTAAAACCATCTTTTGAAGAATACCCTCAAGTGTGTTCCCTAAAATGCTAGCTCTGGGAGATATAAATGGAGGGTTCTCAGAAAAATTCCCATGGCCCAAAATATTTGTAAATGACTATATATTATATACCCTATTTTGAGATTAAAATAAATTTATATGATTATATTAGCATATTAAATTAACCTGATAAATTACACAAAAATAAATTATTTTCATTCAAAATCACATAGCTTTTATAACCATACAAAATTTATTTTTTCCAGTCTGTTTTTACCCAGAAGATCTGTGGAAGTTATGCTATTGAATAACACTATGGGAAAATGACTCTACTCCAGTGCTTCTCAAAAGTCATTCCTGGCCCACCAGCATGGGTAGCACCAGGGAACTTGTAGGAAATGCAAACTGTCGGGCCCCCCCTCAGACCTACTGTATCAGAAACTCTGGAGATGGGGCTTAAAAACTGTTTAAACAAGCTCTCTTGGCAACTCCAATGCCTTGCTAACAAATGAGAACACTGCTGTATGCCAATCTGCTCTCACAGCTGAGAAGGCTCAGCTCCGGAGAGTTTAAGTGCCCATTAGGCCCCTGGAGGTCTGTTTTGATTTGGGCATTGTCAAATCTTAGGCACCCCAAGTTTTAAATTATTCTGCTACTTGATCGTCAAGTCTTTCTGATGCTTCACCAGTGACATCCATTTCCAGTGTTAGCCTCATAGAAACAGGCTCTGTGTTGCTCTCCCAATATGGGATTTTTTTTTCTCTCATGCTTTGATTCTGTACCTCGAGATAGTATTTATAGTTTGAACAGCCATAGTACATCTTAATACTACCTCTGTCCTTATTCTAAGACAAATGGAAGATCAAACTATTGTTTTCCTTGTTTATGAAAAGCATTTTTATCTTTTATTTTAAGACATGGTTTGGAAAAGCCCCACAATTCTTCTCTGTAGGCCATCTTATCTTTCTGAACTGTTGTAGAAACAATCTGGCATCCTAAAGTATTACTAACATATGATTAGGGGAGAAAGGACTAATTAGTCAAGCAAGAAGAAAGAGGGACTAAATTTCTTTTTTAAAAAGAGGAACAGAAACTAAATTTAAATTTGAGTTAATGAAGATAACTGATAAAGATTAGGGAAAAAAAATAAGGAAAATCATGATAATAGAAATTTTTATTTGGGTTAATTTTGTGGTGGTGTTTGTTTTTAAGCTTACAAGGTAATAACCTTACTGGGAAAGATGATGAAGGAAAAGTTTGATTTGGAAAGCAAAAATTGAAAAACATAGCTTTTTGGGATCTTAAATTTTTTTAGTTGTTACAATCATTGGTGTTCTGTCTTTCCAATTATATACAAGTTGAACAGAAGGAAAGCAAGTACTCTTTAGCCACTTATGAGACTGTATTTTCACCAGTGTGATTTCCCCTCCAGCTGTCACAAGCTGAGAGGACATATTCCGTCTGTGTAAATTTAAGAAATCTCACGGTAACAGGAGTGAATAGCAGTAAATAACACTGCCACCTGCACTTAAAATGAAATTTCTGATGTCTTGTTTTTCATTGCTGTCAACAATGAAAGACAATATTGCATCAAATTTATAATGAAAATAATAATGTGGTCTTGGTTTATTTATAACATATATTTTATTGGTTGGGGTAACTTTTTGCTGTTATATTAATCAAACACAAAATTGGTTTTAGTTTAGCACTTGAAACTCTTCAAAAATACTTTTCCAAAATAAATACTTTTAAAAACACAGAATTTTAAAACCACAAAAAATATTCAGTATAACAAAAGCTAAAATAATGCATTTTCTTTTATTGATATTAATAATTTTGGTGAGAAATGAAATTTCTAGGAAAACCAAGATAGTGTGGCCACCATATCTACCTAAAAGAAATTATAATTTCCCCCAAAGAAATCTTCTGCAAAGAGTAAAGTGTTCAGGAGAACTAAATTTAGCCACTGCCCATCTTCACATAAGTTGAAAGAATATACAAAACATAAGATCCCATGTAATTGAAAATAACTTTGATTTTAATAATTCTAGGGCTTTTTTACAAACATAACATGTTAGCAAGCATGCTTCCTTCTATGAGATAAATTCAAAGAATCGCACATTTTATGCCCAATATTGAATTCATATTAATATTTCATATTTTAATTAATATAACAAACCCATATTTTATAGTCATATGACAGTATCAATGAGAATTATTGGTCATTAAAGTGTTTTATAAAATGAAGGGAAAAGTATATTGCTAGTCCAGGGAGAAAGTATTCAAATCTAAGTTCCAGCACTTACTAGGTGTGTGAACTTTGGGCAAGTTATTTAAACCCTCTTAGCCTTTATCTGTAAAATGGGTATAATAGTAGTACCTATTTCATGGGATTGCTCTGAAAATAAGTAGGTTAAGATTTATAAAGTGCTGAGATAAAGTCTAGCATACAATAAAAGATAGATGAGTATTTGTTAAATGAAATAAATAAATGGAACCAAGTGAGTTGAGAAAAATAGCCACTTCTCCTCATTTCAAAATATTTCTATTTTGGTAATTTCTATGTGGATAACACTGTTATCCACAACTAAAAATATCATTCATTAGAAAATTAGTGCATTCGGTTAGAACAAGTTTAATGTTAATAATAATTTGAGAGTTAGGTGCCTGAGCACCTAATTGATGATTTCATGAACTTAAAGAATTATGAAAGTGTGAAAGGCAAAAGAAAGAAATTTTATATGCTTAGCAAGACTATTTTTGCATTCCTTTATAACAGAGCATTCTTTAAGCTGAAAATTGAGTTCAAAATATATTACATTTCCATGACAAATAGGGTAAATAATGAAACAAATGCAAGTAGGTACCAAAGTTAAGGTAAAAATTTGGACACAAGAGATGATGGTAACTCTCAAAAAGCACAATATAAATACTTTAGTATGTAGGTAAGTAAATCAGTAAATTAAAAATAAATTATGTATGAACTCATATATGAAGAGGACCCTAAATTGAACAGTTGAAATTAATGTTTGCACAATTCTCCATTTCACATTAATCTAAAGAGGTTACTTACCACAAATTTAAACAGTTATCAGGATTACTATAGAATCAAGAATTGCTGTAGTTTTGTGATTTGATTGAGGAAAGGGGAGAAGAAGAATCTAAATGGATTTTATATCTAATCAATATTTACATTGTATACTGTATTATAGTGTGAGAAATATAATGAATAGTACATACAAAAAAATATGCCTTATTGAAACCAGTTCTACAAAGTGGTGCATTTACTTCATTTGTGGGCACTAGAATTTTGACTACAAAAGTGAGTCCAAATAGCAATGTCTAGAGATCAATGCTGGGAGAGCATCTTTGACTTGAAACTTTTAAAAGCAACAGTAGTTACTATTTAAGAATGTGTAACTAGTTCATCCAGTATGGCTGCAGGCATGGAGACTCTATATACGTGATGTTTTCATAGGCTTGAAAAGACAATGGAATATAGGATGTAGGCAAGTAGAATTAAAGTTATGAACAACAGGCTCTAAAACGGGGAAACTGGAGCTTCTACATTTGAGAAAATTTCATGCAATCCGTTGTTGGAAAATATTTGGTCTAGTGGAATGTAAAAATTGTTCCCTGACATTTTGGCATTGTTGAGATATTTGCAGAAGCACTGATTCCTCAGCTATTGTGTCACATTGCTCCAGGTTGCTGTGAACACATCCTAGATGTGCTGGCGTATTTTAACCAGCATGCAATATTTTTTAACCATAACTAAAGATACAAGTTGTTATGGTGAATTCTATCGGACAAAACATAGAGTTAAAGAAACAAAACACAAGTTCATGTCAATACCAAAAAGAAAATGTGTTTATAGTTATATAGAACTTTGACTACAATTGTTTCCAGGAAATGAAGTCAGGGCAGTAGCAGTTCTACTAAGAGTGCTGCAGGGTAACCAAATGAAGAGAGTGATAAGTACTGACCCTTGTCAATATTTAGTTAAAAATACATATGAGCATCTGTGAACTGCCAGACATACACTTTTATAGGACCTAGAATAAAAACTCACAGTCCAGCTTTTTAAAATAATAGATTTGTCTTGAACTGTGCATATAATGCCTTCTTCTTTTTTTTTTTTTTTTTTTTTTTTGAGGGCAGTGTCACTGGCCCTCACATGTGGGACTGAACTGGGGCCACTGGCTTCCCAAGCCAGTGCTTAACCACAGTGCCACACAGCCGGCCCTAATAGTTTTTTCTTGAAATCATTCCAGTCTCATTTATAATTGTTTGGAATTTTGTGTGAGATTATCTTGAATGGTGGTGAAAAGTTTTATAAATTCAAGTATTCAAATATTTGCCCCAAATACAGAAATGTTGGAAACCACAGATAGAAAGAGGCCCTGTGATTTTTTTCAAAATGTTACCCTGAAGAGAAAGAATGCATTTTTATGCTTGTAAGAATCATCATTCTTCTACCTCTCAACACACAAATTTGGTCTTTTAAGATTAATACAGTGTCTCTCAAATTTAAAGTTTACTTATGTGGTGGCCCTAATAATTAGCACCATAAACCCTTTAAATCTTGGTTCTCTGAAAATTCAGCTAAAGATGAAATATGTCATTCCTCCTTCTAATCAGTTAATGAGCAGATTGAAGGGGGCAGGGAACGGCAGTGGGGTCTGCATCCATCAGCAGTGGTGTAAGTAATTACACATGAACCTACTGAAAGCAGCATCTATGCTAAGGACAAAAATCCCAGTAAATACCCATCAAAACCTGAAATTTTAGAAGCTCATAATGCAAGCTGACTTGCACACAGTTCATTTTATACCTTACTATATGCAATTTAGCCACAATGGCTCCTATAGCAGTTGTTGATTTAATTTGCAGTGTTTCAGTTTTGGATGAGATAAGACTAGTAATATTTGATCCTATAACATAGACGTTTCACTGAAACAATATTTCAATGAGGATATGGGAGACTATGGAAGCCCTTAAACCTCTATGGCTATATCAATACATAAGACCTCAATTGGTATTTAACAATGTTTAAAAAAACAGTATTCCTGAACACCATAGGAAATACACCTAAAAGTAATACAATTGCTCTTCTGATGAGAAAATAAATGCTCAAGGAAACTTTGGAAAGTGTACAGTTGATATACAACTTACATGCTCAAACTACCTTTGTGACCAATCAAGATACTACTCCTATTAGTATGCTTTTAGAAGTAAAGATTTTTAAATGAGCTTCATAGGACTGTTCTAAGAAAGAATTATATAAACTGTATCAATATATAAACCAGTAGCTGATGATGAGTCAATGTTTGAACAACTATATTTCAAGCTATAATGAGATTTATTATCAGAATTCTAAATAGTGACATGAACAAAAAGCATTAATAAAATTATAAAAAAAATTAACTCCTTTTCTATTCATTTATTTCATATAAGTGAAGTGATTTATTTTTGTTTGTTTGTTTTAACTTACATCTTCCCTTCACCACATTTACCCAAGAATAGCTCAGATGGTTAGACATAACCAAACAATCGAAGGTACTCATAAAACTTATCTCTCTTCACCTACTTATCTTCAGTATTCTCTTTTTCTAAGTATAACCATTTTTAAACATGATCCCAAATTCTTTGACTTTCTTTCCTCTGCCACTGATTCATCAATAGAATTCAGCAGAGGCGATACTATGCAAATTTCCAAGTCCAAAGCCAGGTCTTAAGAAATTAGAAGATTCTAGTTGCTGTCCCTTGAAAAGTAATTTTTAAATCCAAAGAAATTCAAGCAGCTCATAGAGAGGCTTACATGGAAAACCCCCTTGTAGTCACCCTTCAGCCTCATCTGAGCTTCTAGCCAAAAATTGCTGTCAACATGCTAGTCATGTGAGTGAGACATATAAGAAGCAGATTCTCCAGTTTCCTATCAAGCCAGCCCAGATGACAAATCCTGAGGCAGACATAAGCTTTGCTTGACAAGCTCTGCACAAATGCAGATCCATGAGCAAAATATATAAGCTAAAAGGTGGTGAGCAGAGTTTTAATAGAAAAGTTGCCATTGTGGGCTTAAAGGAACGTAAGGTCATGTTATTGAAAACTGAAAAAATAGATTCTCATTATGTAGTGGCAGAAATTTCAGCAAAGCTCTCACCTGCAGTAATGTACAACATGAGAAATATTCCTAATTGTGAGAAGATTTCCAGACAAAATACCTGCAATTACCTACTGGATTCTTCTTTCTACCTGTGATTAATAATGTAGGAGGAAAGAGATAAACTAAAGAATCACTTAGTAAATATAAAGGATCCAGGGTTCTTGTTTTAGTCAGTTTGGGTGTTAAAGTACCATACACTGGGTGACTCACATATAAATGGCAAACATTTGTTTCTCACAATTCTGGAGGCTGAAAATCCAAGATCAGGGTACCAGTATGTTTGGGCTCTGCTGAAAACCCTCTTCCACGTGGTATACTAACTTTTTATTTCGTCCTCACATAGCAGTAAGAAGGGTAGAGAGGCCTCTGGGGCCTCTTCTATAAGGGTACCAATCCTACTCATGAAGGTTCTACACTCATGACCTAATCACCTCCCAAATGTCCCAATCCCCAATACCATCAATTAGGATTTCAACATATAGATTTTAAGGGGACACAAAGATTCAGTGCATCACAGCTCTTTAGGTTCAAAAATAAAACTCTTCTCATTTAAAGACTCTTTAGGCTACAGAATATTTTCAAAGTAAAAAAGTGTCCTAAGCCAAAGGTGAAATCCATACTGAAACAATAAGTTCCTTTGCTAAGACCTCGGAAAGATCTAAGATGATGCCTCATAGGAATTTCCAATCAGACAAGGCATGATTTGAGTACCCCTCCGCATTAAACAATGGAGTTTCTCTGAACTCCAAAATATCCTGAGGATATATCTCTCCTTTAAATAATATAGCTTCTTAGAATATTAAGGGTGTTGTCTCATAGCAGGATCACATGAATTCCAAGGTAAAGACAGACTTAGCTCAAGGAGATTTATAGTTTTTATCTAATGGAGTGAAACCATGCTGGACGATGTTCATGTCTTTCTGAAACAAATAAGTTGAAGCTCTTACTCTCAGTGTGATGGTATTTGGAGGTGAAGCCTGTGGGTAGCAGTTAGGTTTAGCTGCAGTACCACCCTCATGATTGGATTAATGCCCTTGCAGGAAGAAGAGATATGAGAGCTCTCTATAAATGCATGTACTGAGGAAAGGCTGTGTAAACACACAACAAGAAGGTGGCTGTCTACCAGCTGGAAAGAGAGCCCTATCACAACCCAAATCTGCCAGTGCCTTGATTGCAGACTTCTTAGCCTCTAGAACTATGACAAAAAAAAAAAAAAATTACTGTTTAAGTCACCTAGTCTATATAGTATTTTGTTATAGCAGCCCAAGTTGCCTTAGACAGAATCCTAAAACATTTTGTAGAAACTCCATAAAATTTTTAGTTAATTGTTCTGGTGGAAATACCATCAACTTGAATTTAAAGGAATGGAATTGGGGGGGCCGGCCAAGTGGTGTTGTGGTTAAGCACTAGCTTGGGAAGCCAGCGGCCCCAGTTCGGGTCCCATATATGAGGGCCAGTGACACTGCCCTCAAAAAAAAAAAAAAAAACAGCTTTGGATTTCCAAGCTCCTATGGGAAAGAGCAGGATGAAAAAATTACTGTGCTTCAAATACAGACTATATTTATAGAAACAAATGACAATTCAGAGGATAAAACCAAGACTCCAGAAGACAGAGGTGAGAGCTATGGAGATTCACTCTCAGGAAGTAGCACTAGATCCAATCAAGGATAAGGATTAGCTGGATTTCAGGGTTACAATGGACCAGTGACTACTGGTCAGTGTGCCTTTTGTCTTCCTCTTTTGAATTGGAATGTCTATTGCAGTTATCCTTTGCTGACCTACCACCATTATATGTGGGCTATGTATTGGGTCTTCAGAAAAACCATGACGCATGTTTCCAAAAGATGGCATTAGTTCGTTTTTGGAAATACTCAAGTCATTCACATCTTTGTTACTGCTATGTCATTTGACAGCTGACAGTTCTAGCTTCATTATAAAAAACAATTGAGCAATTTGGTTGAGTTTTGGAGATTTTACAAGTTGAAGATGGAAGACCAAACTGTACATTTTTGCCATATTTTAGTGTTTTACTTTCATAGAGGGAAGAACGCACCTCAAACTTGGGAAAAGTTGCATAAAGTTTATGGTGACAATACTCTACAAGAACATCAGTGCCAATGATGGTTCACAAATTTCTGTGCTGGTGATTTTGATCTCAATGACGCTCCTCGGTCAGGGAGGCCCATCGAGGTTGATGACAACAAAATAAAGGCACTGATTGAGTCAAACCCACATTATATTACACGAGAGATTGCAGAAACATTGAACATCTTTCATTCAAGCATTCACGACCACCTGAAGAAGCTGGGATACATAAGCAAGCTCAATATTTGGGTTCCACATGAACTCAAGGAGTTCATTTGATGACGCATATAAACATATGCAACATGCTCATTAAATGTGAGGAAAATGATCCTTTTTTGAAGAGACTCATAACTGGTGATGAGAAGTGGATTGTGGACAACAATGTGGTGCACAAACGGTCTTGGTCCCGACGTGATAATTCGCTTCAAACATAGAAAGCAGACATTCATCAGAGGAAGGTTTATGCTCTCAGTGTGGTGGGATTTTAAAGGAGTGTTTTTCGAGCTCCAACCAAGGAACCAAACAATCAATTCAAATGTGCACTGTCAGCAATTGGACAGTTTGAAAAAAATCCATCATCCAGAAACGTCCAGAGCTTGTTAATTGCAAAGGAGTTGTGTTCCATTGTAACAATGCAAGACCACACACAAGTTTGATGACCCGTCAAAAATTATTGGAGCTTGGATGGGATGTGTTGCCACACCCACCATACTTGCATGACCTTGTGCCATCAGACTTCCACTTGTTTTGCTCTCTTCAAAATTCCTTGCGTGGTATAACGTTCAATTCAGATGAGGCTGTAAATCAGCACCTTGCTCAGTTTTTCACAGAAAAAGACAGGTCAGTCTATGAATGAGGAATTATGAAGCTCACTGAAATATGGCAAAAGGTTATTGAACAAAACGGGCAATGTATCATTGATTGATCTTTGTTCTTTATATAAATAAATGACCTTTGAAAAACATAGACAAAATATGTTGTGACTTTTCCGAAGACACAATATGTGGAAGGAGGGAGGGTGAAGATCACTTGCCTCTTTAGTTCACAGGACTTCAGATCAAGAAGGAATCGTGTGGAATTGTACCCAAAGAACTGAATTTAAGAATGTTCATTTGTACCTGGACTTGATTGAGATGATGAGATTCTACATCTCAAGATTTAACTTACTGTTCTATTAAAATGGGACTTTGGGGAGGTCTTGGAAGGGAGTGAATGTATCATGTAAATGAGGGAAACATGCAAATAAGTTTTGATCATTTTACAATTTGGCCTAGAAATTCTTTAACACTCCTCCTATTAAGACATGACACCATATCCTATCAAATTAAGTCTGATCTCTGTGACTGAGCAATAGAATATAGTGGGCTTGGTGTTATGTCAGTTTCTGGCCCATAAGCAACTGGTGACTGCCATTTGCTGTCGCTTGGGATACTTGCCCTTAGAATGCAGCCACCAGTTCCTGAGGATTCAGCCTGTGGAAGGTGCCACACAGTGTGGAGAGGAACCAAGGCTCCTGGCTCTTAGCCCCAGTTGAGCTCATGATCATCAACCAGTGCCAACTTGCAACCTATGTGAGTATATAACTTAGAAATGAATCCTCCAGTCCCCAGTTGAGGGGTCCCAGCTAACGTCATCTGGAAAAGAAGAGAGCTTTCGTTGCAGAACCTGGGTACATTGCAATTTCGTGCAATAATTGTGATTTATTGATGCAGCAACAGACAATCAGAACAGTCACTATTATCACACAAATAATCCTGAAGAATATGAATTTTTATTAAGAAAATTATGAGTGCTGTAGAGAATTAAGAGAGTTGTTCTTTGAAGTGAGTAATCTCTCTCTTTGTAAATGCATACTATTCAGTTCAGGTCTCTAACAAAATAATCTCTGGAAAAGTAGCTCTTTTTCTTTAAAAGAGAAAGTAAGTACTAGAGTTTTTTTGTACTTTTTTTTCTAAGTTGATTCCAAGTTCAAGGTGTATAAAAGTAATGAACAAAAAGTAAGCTATATATCCTTGATGCTTGAAAAGATTGAGTCTGACACAAGTTTTTGTTAGAATAACTAGTATTGGAAACCAATTGGATTCATACTGGTGACATTTAAGCCAAAAATTCTTACTATAATAGATTCCATATCCACAGGTAAAATCACTGAATGTAACTCTATTGCTTTTTATGACTATGTTTTGGAATAACCCAGAAAGTAAATCAAAGGTAATTTTTCTTCTCCATAAAGTGGTGGTAAGGAAACAAGTAAGGTCAGCTTTCTAGTGCTTTTCTTCCTTCTACTCCTTTCCTTCAAGCTCTTCAAAAAGTTAGAAGGCACTATATATCCTCAAAATCTAGTTGGAGATCAGCTATTTGCTTTTCAATCTTTTACATTTTATAATTAAATTTCAGGTGGAGAATATGCTTTAAAGTTTTAAATTTATTATTCAACCAAAGGCAACTCTATAAAATGTTAATCTTATCATGTTTTTATTGACTATGGGACATATTTTGGCTTAGTCTTTGTGGGCAATGTGTTGCAAGTTGTACAGGGAAATCACTTCATTTATTGCTGAGCAAGAATACCTAATATACATCTCCTGGAAAATGTGCAGTTCACCAGTTCCAGTTGGAGGCCACAGCAGCTGCTGTGTGATCTGGATTAAAATCCCAGCCATTTGAAATTAACTCTGCTATCAACCAGACCTTCGACAGACATGACAGGGGTCACCTCATTTAAAGCTCTTTTGAATTATGCTCCAGCTGTTGAAATATAAATTACACTAGATGAAAAAACTTTGTTTTCACCCAGCATATTTCTCAAAGACAGTCACTCCCTGCATTCTTTAAGTAGACTCAGTGTGTGCCTAAGAAAAAATGAAAACTGATGTAGTACCTCCCTCAATACATTTCAAAGGAAAAAAACACTGAGATAATTCTGAAATTCTGGCAAGCCATAACAGGGTTTCTTGAATTGCTCAAAGCATCCTCCAAAACAAACAAACAAGGTATTCCTTCTAAACTCATATAATACTGATTATTGGATAATTCAGCTAATGTTTAAAAATACTGGATTATTGACATATTTGGTACACTAAGGCACTTTTGTCTTTAGTGGAATGCACACGAACTTTGGAGCAAAATAATCCTAGATTGAAAGTAGAATTCTACCACTTAGCCAGTTGAACCCTGGAACAGTCACTTAAATTCTGAGTTTCAGTTTTTACAGCTATCTAATAGAAATAACATTTCTTTATTTTAAAAACCAGTGATAAGATCATGAATTAAAACACCTGGCAAAATATCTGGTACCCAACAAATGGCAGTTACCATGCTTATGTGTAATACGTAAGAAAAATCTTGGCCTGCCTCAGCACCAGGTCAATATCCATAGACCTAATCTCAGGCCTGTCCCCACTGACCCTGGTCTACCCCAACACCAGGCTGAACTCAGGGGCTTAGGCTCCAGTTCTGTACCAGTGCCAGGATGGCCCTGCAGTCCCAGGTTTGAGGCTTACTCCTGTCACCCAAGGTTCCAGGCCTGTCCCAGTGCCAAGCCAGCGTCCCTGGTCCCAGGCTCCAGGACTGTCTCCATAGTACCAATTATCAGGCTTGCCCTAATGACCTTGCACTAGGCCAGCCACTGAAAACTCAGGACCAAGTTCATCCTTAAAGACTCAGGCTCCAAACCCATTCTAACACCAGACCATCCCCCATGGCCCCAGGCTTCAGGCCTAACTCCACAGTCCCAGGAACTAGCCCCACCCCATGGACACAGGTGCCAGACCTGTCTTAGTGGACTCCAGTGCCAGGCCAGTTTCCATGGACTCAGGATTAGACTCTTTACCCAGGATCTAGGCACAAGGCCAGCCCTCACAGACTCAGGCTCAAGGCCCATCCCAGTGGACTCCAGCACCAAGCCTGCCACAAGTCCTTGGAGCCAGTCCCACCCCTATGGACCCAGGTGCCAGATATGCCATAGTGGACTCTGGTGCTATGCCAACCCCATAGTCACAGGTTCCAGGCATGCCCATGCAAACTCAAGAGCCAGGCCCACCACAGTGGACCCAAGCACTAGGCTTGCCTCTGTGAACACAGTTGCCAGGCCAATTACTGTGAATCCAGATTCTAGGCACATCCACCCCACCCGCTGACTTATGCCATAGGCCAATCTACCTGAGGACTCCATCTTCAAGTCTGCCAATAGACTAGACCAAATGGACCATCCAGAATCTCTGGGTAGGCTAACTGGTGAAGGACATTCCCTGCTAAAGCCAGTTTGTGAAAAATGCATAGACATAACGCAAGGCTACAAAGATCATAACCAGGGAGTCATAACCCTATCAAAGGAACAAAATAAAATATCAGTAACCAAACCAAAATAAGAGATCTATGAACTTTTTGACAAATAATTCAAAATAATTTTCTTAAAGAAGCTCAGTGAGGGCTGGCCGAGTGGCTCATTGGTTAAGAGCTGGTTTTGGGATGCCAGCGGTCCCGGTTCAGATCCCACATATGAAGGCCAGTGACACTGCCCTCTACAGCTAACAACAGCTCCACCTGGAGCTGGGCTGTGCAAGCCCCGGAGATGGTGTAGGCTGCAGCCCCTGCTGCAGAGGGCTGCCATAGGCTACACGGAGTGGCCAGCAGCCAGCGTGAGCGGCTGGCAGCCAGCGTGAGCTGCCAATAGCCGCGATGAGCTACCATCCAGAAACTGGCAACCGATCTGCCTCACCCGGGAAGAACACAATGACGATACCAACATGGGCCAATGAAGCAAGGTCCTCTGCAACTAGACTGAAGAACAAGAAGACAGCAACTTGTTTGTTCCCCTTTCCTGATTCCCCAATGCTGTTCCCCTCCCCCAATTCCTCAATAAAATCTTTAAAAAAAACCAAGCTACTAGAGAACACAAATAGACAGTTAAAGGAAATCAGGAAAACAACACACAAACAAACTGAGAAGCTCAACAGAGATACCATTAAAAAAAAAAAAAAGGAGAAGAAAGGAATTCTAGAGCTGAAGAACACAATGACAGCTAAAAACAGCAGACTATCAAGCAGAAGAAAGAAACAGTGGACTCAAACAATAGACAGTTGAAATTAACTGGTCAGAGTAACAACAACAACATAATTTAAAAAGTGTGAAGAAAGACTATGAGACTTATGATACACTATTAAAGAAAACAATATATGCATTATGGGAGTCCCAGAGGGAGCAGAGAAAGAGAATAAAATGCAGAAAACTTCCCAAATCTGTGGAGAGAAATTAATATCCAGATCCATCAAGCTCCCAGAACTTCAAATAGATTAAACATAAATAGATCTCCACTAATACATATAATTAAATTCTCAAAAGGTAAAGATAAAGAGAGAATGTTGAAACGAGCAAGAAAAAAGCAATTCATCACATACAAGGGAACCCCCATAAGACAATCAGTGAATTTCTCATCAGAAACCTTCAGGCCAGGAGAGGGGTTCATTATAGAAATATGAGCTCATGAAAAAAGTGTTTGCTATAAAATTTTATATGAGCATATATACACATAAAATACATATTTTTGAGGTCAATTTAAGAGAAAACTCATTTAAGCTTCCCACAGAAAATAATTTCTACAAGTATAAAAATTACCATTAACATTTAAAATATTATTTTAAATATATTTAGTACAAAAATATTTACCCCTCCAATAAATAAATAATTTACCATAGCCTATTTAAAAGGTATTTCCTTTACTATCATATATATTTCTATAAATGCATATTAACTTACATTTTTCATATGAATGTTTGGAAAATTTAGGGAACGTGTCATTATGGTTTTTATTCTTTCATTGGCCTATTGAAACTGAACAAGGCTTACCCAGGTATTTGTTTAAACTTTTGATCAAATACATGATTTCTTCACATGACATAGAGATAGGAAGATAATTTACTTTGCTGAGCAAGACAGTGCCTCTGATTTATTCTTCTGTTAACTCAAAATTCCAATTTCATCTATGTAATCATCAAATGATTATTCTCATTGATCACTGAGTTGATCATCCCTATATTTTAGAAAAATGTACCAATATATAAAATTCCTCTTATGAATTCTAATGAAGATATAAAAAATTTCCACTTTTTTAGAATAAAACTACTTAGAAAATTAAAAACAATAATAATGTAAACATGCTTTGTTCTTTAATGCAAAAATTAAGTCTAAACAGAAATATAAAAACAATAAGAATTATTCCAGCTCTAAAATTAGTGATTTTTATCTGGTGTTCAGCATTTTCCATTTCATTCTTGGCTGAATCTAACTCCCTAGCTCTCATTGCTAGTTTATTTTTAACCACTAGCTGCAATATTCTACTAATTTATTATGTATTTTGAGCGTGGCTGTGTTTCCACTCACCTCATCATCTGAATTTGCTGCCTGATCAGGTGTTAGCTGGATAGTTGTCGCCATGCAAATGAAAAGCAAATTGCTCTATTGGGCAGCTTTCTGTAAATAGAAAACATCATGTTTATGAAGACTCAGTGTTTGGGCTAGGCACTAGGTTTACATGCTAATGTGTTATATGTCCACAGCCATAATTGAGATTTTTTCCATTCATTACTTGAACTCAGAGAGCTCTAGTCATAAACCTAGATATTTTCAGTCCATACACAGTTCCATCTATATAACTTTCCATTTTTTTTCCCTAAGAACTGCCCCCCCACTCCTTTATCTTTAGATGTGCAACAAGGATAGGTTTTGAAGAAAATAAAAAACAAAAGAAAATTTGGGTTAGAATCTCCCTATCTGCTAACAACATGTGTAAACTTGGACAAACTATTACTATCTGAAACTCAGCTTCCTCACTAGCAAAATGAAGATGACAAATTAAGTGAGACGATGTGTACCAGATGCTTAACACAGTGCCTGGCATATATAATCACTTCATTTATGTTAGCTATTATTTCATTATTATTGTTGTTATCATATGTTTCTTACAATATTCTGCATAAGTTTTCAAAAATATATATTGGGACATATAAGTTCTCTTAGAGCTTAAAATGAAATGTAAGTATATAAAGTATTTAGAAAAAATATTACAGTAATATAAGTGCTTCCTATTTTTTTATTTTTTTTTATAGTTCAAGGCTTTCTATAAATACCCAATAGCCTTATTAGGTATCATTATCTTTCTTTTATAAATGTGCATATTTAGAATTTAAGAGTACATATACTGAAAATATAATTGCATAGCAAGTATTCTTTCCACAGCAGCATGCTACTATTCACTCTTAAGATAGACCTAAATAACTTAAGCTACATGTTTTCATTTGTAAAATAAATTTTTGCCATTGGCAGCCAAGGTAATTATGGGCTAAGACACAGAAAGGAAAGGCTTCACGAAAGAGGTCACTAAGAGGACTGGCCGAGAGACGCGGTGGTTAAGTTCTGGTCTTGGGAAGCCAGCGGCCCCGGTTCGGGTCCCACATATGAGGGCCAGTGACACTGCCCTCAAAAAGAAAGAAAGAAAGAAAGAAAGAAAGAAAGAAAGAAAGAAAGAAAGAAAGAAAGAAAGAAAGAAAGAAAGAAAGAAAGAAAGAAAGAAAGAAAGAAAGAAAGAAAGAAAGAAAGAAAGAAAGAAAGAAAGAAAGAAAGAAAGAAAGAAAGAAAGAAAGAAAGAAAGAAAGAAAGAAAGAGGTCACTAAGAATGTGCCTGGAAGTACCAAGTAGGTACAAGTATATGAAAGAAGTAAGACACGGGCTGGCCGAGTGGCTCAGTTGGTTAAGAGCTCACTCAAGAGTGCGAGCTGAGCTCTGAGCAACAGCAGCTCAATGCCCAGCCGGAGCTGAGCTGCTGCTGAGCTGCCAACAGGTGGCAGGGTGACTCGGCTTAAAAAAAAAAAAGAAGTAAGACATACAGGGAAAGTGAAAGAAGTAAGACATAACAGGGAAAGTCAAAAGCATTACCAAAATCAAAGAAGAAGCAATAAAAGCATTCCATGTAAAGGACAAAGAAGACACTAAAAGTAAAGGATACATATTGATGATTTGTGGGGGAACAAAAGAATTATATAAAAAGTGATCGTGTTATAAAGAATTTCAAAACTCAGGAGATGATGGAGATTCTAATTGCACCTAGTGAATCTTTATTTTTGAAAGAGACATGATAAAAGAAGGTGTTTTCTAGATGATGCCCTCAGTGTGTTCTCATACAAAATCTACAGTATTATATATGGAGGACCCACAGAGATACAACATAAATATAATAATATCAGTAAAGGAAATTAAATGCTATCAAACCTTACTATTCCTCTATCCCTTCTTCCTTCTTTCATCACCAGACATTTTTTTTATCCCTTCTTCCTTCTTTCAACCTTAGACATCATTTTCTTAGGATTTATTTATGTTTTCCTAGCATTTGATTTATAATGTGACCCTCCCTAAAAATTACTGTATTTCTTATCTAATGTATCCAAATTATTAAGAAACACCTTTGAAACTCAAAGTATCTGATGCAATTATCTAGTGAGTTTCATCTTTTTTGACATACATTATACTGAATGTGTTTTGACATAATCTTGAATTTTAAAATCATCCAAGAAATAACCAAAAAATGCATTAAGACAATTTAGACATTATTCCCTTTGCCTCAGAATGGCCCCTAAATGTTCTTGTTTTAAAAAATAGACAAAACAAAAAGCCATATTGTCAAAATGGAATACAACTAGAGTGATTATTAACCTAATACAGATAAATCAGGGTTTCTTTTATCAATCAAGTTGTGGGAAAATCTTGGAGGGTGATGGGCATAAAACATAACTGGAGAAATGAATATTCATAGGATACCATTTTATAGTTGCTTAAACTGTCTAGCAGGCTTGCTCAAATGTCTGGAACACTGGTGAGATTATAAAGTCTGATTCAATATTGAAATATCTGCCCTAGAAAAAATGTTTCATTCAAGAAATTCCAGCTCCTACAAATTTACTAGTGAAGAAGACTCTCATTGTTATAACATTTGTTCTTTAGCTTTTCAGCTGAAGGTTTGAAAATATTTTTCAATTTAGTAGACTAAATTCCTTAGACTAAGAAGACTATAAAACTAAATTTTAGATAGTGTTTTTATAATTTGTGAATTTCCAAACATTTGTTAGCAGTTTTTTAATGTACATCATAGGTACTCTTCATAATAGAGATACATGGATTCATTATAACTGAAAAAAAATTGAGTCTCTGCTTGCATATTTGGGGGTAGGCAGGTTAAGAGAGGCTAGAAGTTTTGTTGATATGCTTTTGTTTTATTAGGTGAGTAGGTTAAATGGAGTAAAAGTCACCAGCAGTTGACAGTCAATTTCTTCCATTACTGGGCTTTGCTTTGTGATTCTGGTTTCAAAACTGGTATTGAGGGCACTGCTACTAGTCATGCAGAACTTCTTCCATACAGGTAGTTAAACAAACTCTTATTTTCCTCAAAAGGTGTAATTTTTTCCCCCTTCCTTCCTTCCTTCCTCTCTCTCTCTTTCTTTTTCTTTCTCTTTTTTTCTCTTTCTTCCCTTTCTTTTTTCCTTCCTTCCTTCTTTCTTTCCTTCCTTCCTTCCTTCCTTCCTTCCTTCCTTCCTTCCTTCCTTCCTTCCTTCCTTCCTTCCTTCTCTTTTTTTTTACATCATTAGAGTCAATAGTCAATTTCATCTATGTGGTGTTTATTAAAGAAATAAGGACTTCTAATCTCATTCTTAATCCTTACCAAAAGAACTTTAAAAAACTAGGTAATCTAGGAATTCATAGTGAAAGAAGAGGGATAATGCCATGTATATCTATATTATCTATACCTACCCCTATCTATATAGACACATATATATATTCAATATTTAGTAGTTTGTAGTACCAGCCATGTTTCCATTAACTATATGAATTATTTCATGAAATCCAGAATGGTTTTTCCCTTCCTTCTGCTAGAGTCATTGCTTTAGTTTGTGTTTCCCCTAACGCAAACATTGAGACAAGGATTTTAGTATACGTAATTTATTTGGGAGGTGATCATGGAAGTAAGTATAAGTGAGGGAGTTAAGGAATGAAGAGAGTAAAGGAGGAAAAATCAATCAAGAATGTATTAATTAGCTATTTACCACCCTGGGCATCTGAGCTCAGCCCCGTTAGCAACTCTATAAGGAACCATGGAGCATGTGCCTCAGAATTGTCCTACCATAGGATGGGAGCTGTTTTCCACTCACTTCTGTGCTTCATTAGTTAAGGCTTGTCCAGGAGGGAGTTAAATCTCCGGTATTTAACAGTTTATACTTGCCCTGTGGAGTGGCCTTTCTGGTGTCTGACAAAGGAAAGTCTGCACTCTTGACAGACACGTGCAGGTCACTGTCCACCAGAGCTATGCTGAGACCAGCGGATGCAGTGCAATGCAGCACAGGTGCCTGGAATTTTGTTTGTTTGTTTGTTTGTTTGTTTGTTGTTTCCAACAATCATACATTTACAAGTTTCATTCCGTTTCTAACTATGTTAATTTTAAAGTCATACAGACCTGCATTTAAATCCAAGTTTGGTATTTACAAACCAGCATGACTTTGAACAGTTATTTAATGATTCTAAACCAGTTTTATAATCTGTAAAATAGTGCTAACAAGATACCTACTTCTTTAGAATTGTTGTAAAGAAGAAGTGAGACACTGTATGGGCAACTCTTAATTTAGTGGTAGGGGAGAATAAGTACCCATTGTTATTATCCCAAGGTAATAATGGATGTATAAGCTTTGATTCAGTCAGACCTGGGGTTGAATACTGGTTTACTACTGGTTATATGGCTTTCAAAAAATAATTAACTGCTTTAATTATTAATCCTTCCAAATCCTTTGAAATTTCATAGGTTTTCTGTGAGAGAAAAATATTACAAATAGGATATTATATGTAATCCTGTAGCCTAGTTCATGGTAGTCAGCCAGTGGATGTTGGTTGCTTTTCTCGTCGTCTCTGCTACAGTATTTATTAATTTATACATTTGTGCATTTATGTGCTCATTCAACAAGGCTAAGATTATAAAGATGTATTCTTTATTTTTTTAAATTTCCAATAGCTCACAGGCTTAGTAGGATATATATATATATATATATATGTATATATAAAGATAAGAAAGAATGTTACAATATAATGTAAGCTCTGGGATTTTGAAGAAGTATCTACCTTGCCTAGGGATGTCAAGGAAAACATCACATAAGAGTTATTATATGAGATCAATTTGGGAGGGCATATAATTTTATTCCGTTCTTATCTATTGGGTAGTCGGAAAAGTCATGATGTATTTTGTCTAAGTTTTTCATTGCAAAAATGCATCATGACTTTTCCAACAACACAATAGTAAATGCTTTTTGTCTGCCTTTGCCTCAGGTGAAGGCAAACTATTTCAAACATGGAAAAGCATGTTTGGTTCTAATCCTCGGTGTGATACTTACAGAGAATAACTACTGTGAACCTCAATATTGTTAGTTAAGAGCCTTTCGAACTCTCAACTCCAGCACTGTAGTAATGATATAGAAAACTATAAAAATAAATAAATGAAAAATAAAGTTGGAGAGATGGATTGTTTCCATATCCCTTAGTTATCCTGCATGATCAAACAAATAAACTTCTGGAAATGTAAAGTTTAAGGTTGATGGTCTCACAAACACAGCATGTGAACACCTTGCCAGAAGCGTAGATATTAAGGTCATATTATTAAATAGCAAAGGGCAATCAGGTAAATTGGTTTACCTGTCTCTCCATAAAAAGAAGTTTTAGTTTTCATATCCCTTGTCTGCCTTGTGAATTTATAACTATAATATTTATTGCTGACGTATATCCTTTATTTCCATAAATTCACTTTCTAAATGAAGTACTTATCGTTTGATAAGCCTGCTTATAACTAGATTTAGAAATCATTAATAGGTTTCTTAATAGCCTTTCAAAAATTCATCTTTACAAAAAGAGTACTGATGACATATTTATTCTCCCTTTTCCATAACTGAGAAGTGAATGCCAGCCAAACAAAAAGCTAAGGCCTTGTTTGCACTTCCTGCTTTTTTTTCCCCCTAAGGTGAATCCTGTTTTTGAATTTTTGCTCTTTGTTTTTTCGTTTCTGGAAGTTCAGTGATGAGAATGTTTGTGTAAGGTACAAAGTATGATGTCTGTGTATGTATTAACAACTCAGACAGAAGTATTAGAATGGTTAGAGAAAAGAATTAGATTTCCTAAAAGACCACTTCTTCTAAACCTTGGAATCTGTGGAAGCAATAGCAAATAAAGTGTGGTGAAATGTAAAAAAAATTAAAAAAATAATAATTCTACCTAATCAACTTCCTTAAAACAAAATTCTATTCTGTCTTCCCAGTGGGTTGGCCTTGAAGAAGAAGCCAAGCTTTGCTCAGAGGTTCCTGATATTACTTCTGCTGCTGCTCTCTACTGATACAATTTGAATAATCATTTCTTCAGAATTGTTTGGGGGCTTTTACATTGTAAGCATCCATAGTAAAATAAAACGTAGTTGTTTCCGTTATGCTTGTAGGTTGAGAAATTCTTTACATAGAAAATGCAGAAATATTTCTTGATAAATAAGCACTTGTGTTGGTTCCTTTCACTTTGAGGTGGTGAACAGAAAGCTGTGGCATGATCATTATTAAAAGTAAAAGTGATGTAGGATATTTCTCTTGGGCCGGGATCGTAGTCTTGTGAAGCTGGAGAATGGAGACACGGACCAGAGAGGTAAAGTTTACAGCAGTGGATAGTTTATTGGAGTAGAAACTAACAGCTCTCAAAACGTGTGTGTGGCGCGGGGAGGAGAAATCCCAACTGGGTTGCCCATTAGTTAGAGCAAAAGCTTTGGTTTTTATACCTTTTGTGTGTCTGGGGTCGAGGGCTGGCTGGCACCTTTCGAGGCCACATTTGTTGCTCAGCCAGGAGGAGGTGTTTCCTCCAAATGTCTAATTTTCTTAGAGTTTAATTAGTTTAATTGATGTCTCTGCTCTGAGAGGATCATGTTACCTGAGACTGAGTCTTATGTTATGTTAAATAACCTCTTGGAAATATGCATTCTACCTGGGAATCCCTGATTGGGAAAGAGACCTTTCTCCTCCCCCACGGGAGTTTGTCACTGGCAGGTCCTGTAACAATCCTGTTAGTTAGCTAATAAATTATTTTCCTGGCTTTGTTGTAGTTTACACCCTGATTCCCTCTACCATGGCAATTTTCCTGACTGTCTATAATTTTCCTATCTCAAAATACTCATGAAGAATTATGAACAATGAATAAAAGAAAAGGAAAAAACAGGAGCTATGACAGTATTGGCAACTACTTGTGAAAAAGTATTTTTGAAAAATTCATTAGGGGATAAAAGATCAAAAGAAACTATCCTGACAAATAGGGAGACAAAATTATGAAAGAGAAATTTTAAGGCTGTATGTAGACTCACAGCAAACTTAAAGAAAATTCAGGATAAAAGTATAAGAAAGAGCATTATGAATACGTTAGCCACATGTCTTCACTTCTTTGGCGGCGTCCCCGTCAGAGTTCTCATTCTCTGCTTCTCAGGAATCTTGCCTCAGAGAACAGGACGATGACGACATTGTCCAAAGCCCTGTTATAACCTGCTGTGTTCTAATCTGCCAGTGAATATTGGTGGTAGTCATTGATCTTGGAAGTCAGTAGAGATTTGTGTGGGTATGCACATTTGAGATTTAGCCTCTGCTAACATGATGGTGCACTTTAAGAAGAATTCACACAGCTACTTTTGGAAAGGCAATGCTGCTAGGTGGAGAAAGTGAATTTGCTTTGGGGTTAATGAATGATGAATTTGTTCTATGATAATATATCATTAGATTCACACCAAGAAGGGAACCTTCAGAGGATCATTATGAAACTAAACTTGCCAGACGATGTTGTTTCACTTTAATTGAGAAATCTCATTGGAAGCATAGCCCCACATGAGGTTAAAAAGTGCATAGTACATGGAGCTCAAATGAAAGCAGTTAGACCCACTACCTTGGCCTTGATGGTATCTGACTCCTCTAGGATGCCTGCTTAAATTCTGTCTGACTCCTCTAGGATGCCTGCTTAAATTCTGCTTTCAAAGGCAGGCTTAATGCAGTCACTTAACTCTTTGTCCTTGAAGTAAGGAGGGCAGTAAGGTCTGTTTTCAGTGAGGCGGGGGATGGGAAGATCAGTTCACCTCTGAAAAGGAGCAATGCATTTTCCCAGGAGAGTTCAAAGGTTAACAATGCCATGTACATACTGATGCTTCACATTATTCTTTTTAAGAATCCTGAACACATACAGGAGTTTTTTAAAGATGATTTCCCAATATTTCAGTTCTTGGCAAATGAGCCATTTTATTTTCTAAAATTAACTAGCTATCCTAAACTCCCTGAATTGAGAACCTAAAATTTTCCTTAAAGTAATGATGTTCTTTTTAGATCTCCAGAGATTTTTTTTTAAAAAAAACATCATTATTTCCATATCAATAGCATAGTTTATCTTGTTTGCAATTATTTCTATTTCTCAAATCACATTTACAGGCAAGAAACAGACTTTCAGTAACCATTCCAGGATTTTTCTAAATAATTCCTGGATAAAGGTAGATGTTCTTCTTATGACAAATTCTCTTTGAAAACAGGATTAAATCATGATGTCTTCACTTCTACTCTAATAAACTTTCATTCATTCTAGCCTGGCTTTGCTTTCCTTCTCAATATATGCACTCACACTCATATCCATAGTCCTCCTATCTCTACTAAGACTGCTCGTATTTAATTTACATCAACTACGATTTTTGCCACTCAATGTACACTACTCTCTCTTGGGTTTTCTTGGCCTCTCAACAACATTAAACTATTTGATTATTCCCTTCTCTTGAAACACTGGCTTTTCTTGCACTTCATTACTTCAGTCTCCTGGTATTTATTCAATCTCTCACAAGCTATTCCTCAGTATCTATTACCAGATTGACTGTCCTAATGTATCTGGTATCCAAATATTGAAATTTCTGAAACCTCATGACTTATATCTCTACAGTCTGTCCTTCGGTGATTTCATTATGCTCAGGATTTAAAAATAAGCAAGAGGACTTCCAGGTTTAATTGTGATAGCGAAAAAGTGTAGAAGCTATTACTGCCATTCTTACAAGAAAAACCTGAACAAACTGAAAATCAACGATTTTTTTTGAACACGTTAGAAAACTGAGGTCATAGGGGGAAATGTCATCCCCAAATCTGGAGAGACAGGTCAATCCAGTAGAAGCTAAGATCTGCTTACCTAAAGCATAAGCTACTAGTGCCATAAAATGATAGTAATAATTAAATTATTATTTGGAAAAATTGCTGGAGGCTGAGTGTGTACTAGCTTGAAAATGAGAAATCCCTAAGGATCACAGTCATAATGGGGCCACAACACCTCAGTGAGTTTTACCTTTAGAAATTTCACAATGTGTCCACAGTGAAGAACCAACAAAGATCCTTTTTGTGGCACTGACATTGCAAGAAAAATAATCATTACAAAATAAGTATAAAGTAGTGTCTGTACCAAAGGCCTGTTCTCTAAAGAAAGGGAGTTGCCAGAGTCTCACTCCACTTTGAGAAAGGGCATTTCTCCATCTCCAGCCCCTTCTTGCATTACTGTCTCACCAAAGGGAGGCTGTGTGGGAAGCAAGAAATGCTTGTTAATGTACAGCCCAGGAATACAGACCCACTAAAAGGCTGAGATTTATTAATAAGATTATAAAATGCTTCCCCTCACTAACATCTTACTGCCACATCAACAGAGATCCAGTAAAATAATAGTGGATTAAAATTGCAAAAAACTGCAAAGCACAGGCTCTCTCTGAGGAGAAGTATTTAGGAAAACCCAATCTTCAAAAACAAGATACAAGCAAGGATTCTAGAGGAATTTGAAGTCCCTAAATGCACTACAAATAGTAAAAACAGCCAAACTCCCAGCTAAACATAAAAACTCACAATAAAGGCCTATGTCCCTTAGTGCCTATTACACAATACACTACATCCCATTCTCAAAAAGAAAGCAAAAGGCATGGTAAAGGCAAAGAAAAAGGGACAAAAGAAAAAAAGAAAGAAAGAAAAAATCAGCCTGAAGAGATAAAATAAGCAAGAGAAGTAGACTCAGAAATAACACCAATGCTGAAATTATCAGACAGGAATTTAAAATAACTAAGATTAACATGTTAGAAGCTATCATAGAAAAAGGGGACAAATTATAAGAACATATGGATAATGTAAGCAGAAAGATAAAACCTTTTAAAAAATGCTGGAAATTAAAGACACTGTAACATACTGTGTAACATAATGTAAAAACACTGTAATGAAGAGTACTTTATGGGCTCACCAGTAGATTGTACACAGCAAAGAAAAAACTCAATGAACTTGAAGATGTATCAATAGAAACTTCACAAACTGAAATGCAAAGTAAAAAAAAAAAAAGAAAACACTAAACAAAAAAACAGAACATCCAGAGCTGTGAGACAATGACTAAAGGTGTAACATATGTGTAATTAGAGTACTAGAAGGAGAAGACAAAATAGAGCAGAAGAAACACTTGAAGAAATAATAATCAAGAATTTTCCAAAATAATGACAGGCACAAAACCACAGATCAGAATCTCAGAGAACACCAAGCAGGATAAATACAAAACATCTGTGTCTCATCATATGATACTCAAACTTCAGGGGAAAAAAAGAAAATCTAGAAAGATGACAGTGGTTGGTGGGGGCCAGGTGGAGAGCACCTTACCTATAGAGTAACAAGAAAAAAGAATGATAGTAGACGTATTTCTAGAAACCATTCCAGCAAAAGAATGGAATAAATTATTTAAAGTGTTTAAAACCTGCCAACCTAGAATTCTGTATCCAGCAAAAATATCCTTCAAAAGTGAAGGAAAAGTAAATAATATAATAATAATAATAATAATAATAATAATAATACTTTGTCAGATAAACAAATATTGTAGGAATTAATCACCAGTTGTAAATAGGCCCTGCAGAAAACGTTAAAAAAAAAAAAAGTTTTTCAGGGAAAAATAAAAATATACAGCTCAGAAAATTGAATCTACATCAAGAAAAGAACACTGGAAAATGAATAAAGATCAATAATTGTATCTTTTAATTGATCTAAAAATACATTTTGTTTAAAGTAATAATACATTGGATGACTATAACACACAGTTAAGTAAAATGAATGGCAGCAATGTCATTAGATATAAGGGGGAGAAATTGGGAATACTGTTATAATGTACTTTTGCTATATATATATAGTGATATAACATTATTTAAAACATGGAATTAGAGCTAAAATGTATACTGTGAACTTTAGAACAAGTGCTAAAGTGATTTAGAAAGAAGTATAATTACTAGGTGAAGAGAGGAATGAACATGTAAATGTAATCATACAAAATGTTCAATTGAAATCAGAAGACAGAAAAATAGGGAGATAAAAAGAAAATGCAACAAATAGAAAAGCAGTTACAAAAATCAAAGATATTAATCCAACTATATCAATAATCATTTTAAATGTGTATGGTTGAAATGCACCAATGACAATACAGAGTTTGTCAGATGGATTAAAGAATAATAAGACCCAAGTATATTTTGTCTGCAAATAATCTATATTAAGTTTAAAAACTCAGGTTAAAAGTAAAAGAGCAGAGAAAGACATATGATGCTAATATGAATCAAAGGAAAGTAGGAAGTAGCTACATTAATTTCAGATAAATCAAACCAGAAAAAGATATATTTTCAGGAATAAAGGAGATCATTCCACAATAATACAGGACAGGGGTCTATTCTCCAAGACGACATAATAATCATAAATATGTATGTACCTAACAACAGCCCATCAAAATACAGGATGCAAAACTGATAGAACTAAAAGAAAAAAATAAACAAATCCACTGTTACAGTTGAACTCTTCAACATCCTTCTATCTGTAATTGATATATCAAGCAGGCAGAAAATCAATAAGGACATAGTTGACCTGAAAAGAACTATCAACTTCATCTAGTTGACATTTATAAAATTCCCATTCAATAATATCAAAATACACACTCTTCTCAAACTAATATGGAACATTCACCAAGATGGACCACATTCTGGGCCAAAAATACGCTTTAGCACATTTAAAACAATATAAATCAAATGAAGAAACAAAGTATGTTCTCAGACCAGAATGGAATTAAATAATAAATCAATAATGTAAAGACAACTGGAAAAATTCCCAAATATTTGGAGACTAAATAATGTAGTTACCAGCAACACAATTCAAAGAGGAAGTCTCAACAGAAATTTTATATATATATATTTGGAGCTAAGTGAAAATACAACTTAACAAAACTTGGATATAGCAAAGGCAGTGCATAGAGGGAAATACAAGGTGTGATCAGAAAATACGGTGAATGTTAAAATTTAATAAAAAGAAAATACTACAGTAAAGGACACATTGCCATCATCCCCCTCAAAATACTCCTGCATTTTGAGGTGTATTAATGTAAATGTATCTTTTACTACAATAAATAAATCAATATTTAAACATTCACCATATTTTTAGATCATACCTCATATGTAGCATTGAATGTACTTCCACTTTAGGAACTGGAGAAAGGAGCACTATAAACTTTAAGGTTTTAAACTAAGCATTAAAAATGAAACAATGAAAAGTAGAGCAGAAATTAATAAAATTGATAAAAGAAAAAGACATAGAGGAAATCAATGAAACCCAAACTGATTCTTTCAAAAGATCATTAACCTATTTAGGCTAACCCAGAATAAAAGAAAGAAGACAGAAATTTCTAATATCAGAAATGAAAGGGCCATAACTATGAATTTTATGAACACTAGAAAAGATAATATTATAAAAGAATATTATGAATAAGCCTTTTGCTCATCCACATCAATTTTCAAATAAATTTTCAAATCACATATACATATTCACAAACACATACAAACTTACATAGAAGCCTGTTAAGATTTTTATAAGAATTGCTTGGATCTATTAATATAACATTGTGACTATTAATTAATGAATATTAATCAATATATAATATATATATATAATATATATATATTATATATATATATTATATATATATATATATATATATATATTCATCCGTCCATACATATTTGGCACTTTTTCTCTGTTTCCAGAACATTCTTTTTGATCTATAAAGAACATGTATAACTTCTTTTTAATCATTCCCATCTTTATATTTTTGTATTTCGTACTACAATTATCTGTTTCTTCGTGTACAGAATTGTGGTTGATTTGTAGATACTGAATTTACTTATCCAAAAAACTTTCAAAATTCTCTAATTAAAGTAGGTAATTGTATTCCTCTCATCTTTTGATTTATTAATTACTGAGAACAGTGAATTAAAATGCCATGCTGATATTATAATTTTTTCAATATGTCTTTACTTATTTAAACCTTCTCCCCTCTGGCTAGAAATAAAGACCATTCTCATTTTTATGGGCTTCACCTACTGCTTTATTTCCAGCTTTCCCTCCTAATTATGCATCCTAGACAACATATTTTAGTTGTGCTTATTGTTGAAATTCATATAATTGCATTATAGACTGTGTTCAATGTTGTGTCTGACTTCTTTTTCTCAATTCAGCTTTTTAGTGTGTGGTTGAGTTTGTTTCTTAATTGCTGTTATACTACTGTATCGTGTGGCTATTCCATGATTTAAATAGTTATTAAAGTGTTAAGAACATTTTAGAACCACCACAATACTGGAAATTCAGGCTGCAAATATGGAATAAAACCAGCTTATTTATGCTAATTCTCAGGGTAATTTTCTTATACCTCCAATCAGCACCAATGTTCATTACAGAGCAATTTCCTTTGGTGTTTCTAGGGGTGGTTAGTTATTTCTAGTCTGCCTTTATACCAAGGGTAAAGTCTCTTGTGCCTGCAGCTGTAAGAAAATTTCCTATTTTGACTATTTACCTTCTGTTTTTATATCCTATCCCCTGAGACCTATGAAGCCCAAATTTACTCGGTATGCACTTTCATTTAATCTTTGTTCTGATTATTCCTTTATTTCTTATCAGCAATCTGATGCATTTTAATTTTTTTTTTCTTTTTTTTTTTTGAGGGCAGTGTCACTGGCCCTCATATGTGGGACCCGAACCGGGGCCGCTGGCTTCCCAAGCCAGCGCTTAACTGCCGCACCACTCGGCCGGCCCTGATGCATTTTAGATGTACTTTTTATGACACCCAAATTTGTAGTTATAGTTAATAAGAGGCTGGATCTTGATAATTAGTTCACAATGTTGTAAGAAAAGGGAGTCAATAAATGAACCTTTTTATTATGCAATTTTTAAAATAGCCCCAAGTGTTTTTACAGTCCTCCCATTGAAAAGTGAAGTCTACATACTTCCCCCTTGAATCTGGGCCCTGTGACGCTTGAACAGCAGGGTACACTGAAAATGACACTGCTTTCAGGCTTAGGTCTTAAGAAAATGGTAGCATGTATTTCTCATCTCTTGGGAGATTTGTTCTTTTAAATTACATCATGTACGCAACTATTTACTTCGTGCAACTATTCCTACTAGTTGACTCAGTGCTTGATTATCTCAGTCACTGAACCAGGCAAATAAAAGTTGTGATCTCAACAACTATTCTACATGTTTTGCATAAATGCATAGCAAAATATTCATACATTTTCAAGCAGAAGAAATAAATTATTATGAGTGTATTTAATGGCTTCATTCATATTTCATCAATGGGTGCCAAACATATATTATCAAATATTAATAATATGATGTAAAATATATAATGAAAAATAGGTAGGTATTTTTTAAAGCACCCATATATTATTTGGCAAAAATGTATTCCAAAAGACATAAAGTGAAGAATAAGTTGATGTAAAATAAATGTAAAAGGCAAATAACACTGATTCTCAGCTGTCACTCCAAATTTGTATCATATAGGGTTTTTTTAAAAAAAAATACAAATAGCTAAACTCCATTAATACCCAAGGAGGCAGGTTGAAAATAACTGGTTAAAGCAGTGATTCTTATCATTGAGTTAACATTATAATCACTTATGGAGCTTTAAGAATACAAATTGCCAGACTGTATTCCAGACCAATTAAATCAAAATCTCTGGTGGTAGGGATCCATGCACCAGTACTTTTTAAAGCTCCCAGACTTTTCCAATGCACAGCTAAGTTGAAAACCACTGGTCTAAAATATCTGGTTGCAAATAATATAATAATATAGGGAAACTACTTTTAAAATGTAAAAGTTCTATATAATAATTATGTTTGCATTCCCATTATCAATTCAGTATTAATTAATATAAAATATGACTGCAAACTCCCTTAAGTGCATTTTTAAAGACTAAGGAAAATAAATCCTCCCAGAAAGTAAAATTCAGCATGTATAGAAAATTTTAAATGAAATCGTCTATTCAACCTGGAGAAACTAAGAATGTTTTTCTAATTAAGAAACTGAATTAGTTTATTCAGTCAAAAGTCAGAATCGAATATTAATTTAACACTACACAAGCATGGCTTCTCGCCCAAGTAAATGAGCAAAATATTGAATGCATTTCATTCCTTCATTAAAAAAATATTGATCATTCTTATATGCTAGTCATTGACTTAAATGCTGGAAACATAGTAGTGAGAAAAATCAAAGATCCCTACCAGTATGACACTTCTAATCTAATGGAGATACAGAAAAGTTTAAAAATCATGCAAATATATTTCTGTATAATGCCAAACTATAAAGGGGGCTATAAAGGGAAGGTTCATGGTGCTGCAAGACACCTTCTAGGAGAACCTGGCAGAGGTAACACTATGCCAAACCTTAGGAAATGGGCAGTTTCCACTTCCTGTCTATTGGGCCCTTACCCTTGGAATCCAGCCATCATAATGTAAGGAAGCCCAATCAGCACATAGAGGTCTACGTGTATCTAAATGGAGAAGAACCAATGCCCCTGGTCCATAGCCTTGGCTGAGTTTCAGCCAACAACCAATCCCAAATTGTTTTTCATGTGCATGAGTTACCTGGAATAGTAAATCACACAGTACCACCTGCCTCTAGTATTCAGGAAGGGCTTCTCAAAAAGTTTGCTTCTAAAGAGGCAGCAGAAATTATGACATGTGCTAAGGTTACTTACAGTTATAACCTATCTACAAGTCATAATATTTCAATTGGGCAATTGACTGGATTATGTATGAATCTGATGAATATTAGTTAATAAATGTTGTAAGTTAGAAAATAATGGAAATCAAATATATTTTGTATAAACATCATTATCAACAGGGCACGTAATGGTACTAAAGGGAAAAGCAATATACGAGTACGGCAAAAAATGTTGTGACTAATGGTAGACCTAGATAAATCAATAGACATTTAAAATATCCACTCTATAATCTAAACCTGTTCACTAGACTATTATGCTATATTTTAAATTGCAAAAGACTTCCCCTCCCCTTTTTTTTTAGGATCCAGCAGAAACATATGAGATCAAGAAACTTTCTTTCCTGCTTTTATTTTAAATTAAAAGGATGTAAAAATAAAGTCTTCTCATCACTTTCTGTGAAATACTGTATTGAGTTGAGCAAGTACTCATGTATACACTTAAAAATCCAGTTTCAACCTGGTGATTATGAATTATACTCACAATGATCTAAGCATACCCTTACATAAATATTCTAATGTAAAGTGGATCTGGAGGATGAGTGAAGCATTGTCATTATATTCAACACTTTACCTTCAATTTAGCAACAAATGTATGCTGAAGTGTTTTCCTGTCAATATACTGCCCTCCTTCCCAGCATTTGTCAAGATATGATTGAAAACAGTGATACAGTATTAAGGCTCAGAGAAAATCCTGACACATGATAGGTTAAAGCAAAGAATTAGTTAGTTCCTATGATTTTCAGACAGCGTCTGCTACTGATTTTCTTTGATACACCCATGAGCCAAACTGAATGTGAATGTTTAGCCTTTTCAATGGTGCTCAAATACATTCATGACCTACCAGTTAGTTTCTAGAAAGCCCGAGACCTCTCTAAGGCCTCATTGAAGTCCGCAACATCAGTAAGAAATTATCATTTCTTGAGTTAAGTACTCAGCTATACAGTAGTTCATGCTGCCCCCCCAACCACTTTTTTATCGCTGTCCCACTGAGCATTAATAATGTTCAGATTTATTTATTTATTTATTTATTTTTCAGATTTATTTTTTATAATTTAGAGCTTACTTTATGAAATATTAAAATGCTTATTAATGCTTGGGAAAGTGGCAAAGGCACTAATATATACTGCAAGCAGCACATTGCTGTTCTATAGTCACATACTAATTAATCATACATATAAAAATATCTTGATAAATTTTGTCTTCATTTTCTAGAAGGCAAATAGAAAAGGGGACAGAGAAACACATTTAAAGACCCTTAGGACAAGCTAGTATTTACTTGAAATTAGCCATTGGCTCAAACGGGTCAGATAATACATATGAACACATAATATTAGGTACAATAATTCTAAAAGGTTTCTTACCTTCTCATTCAAATATTTAAAAAAAAACAAACAGTGAATTCTCATACATTTCTAAAAACCAAAGTAAAAATCATACACTTTCAAATTACGAATCTTGTTTCTCAGTCACCATTTCCCAATCCAATGATTTTTCCCTCAAGAATGATAATGAATTCAAGTTTTTGTTTGCCCTACTGACTGACTTCTGTAAGTTGCATTTGTAAGATAACTAAAAGGATCTAAAGATTATAGATGCACCTTCTGTTCACAGAGCAGCACTGTACATATGCCGGGGGTGCCAAAAATGTATACACATGACTTGTATTCATCTTTTTTTATTGATATATATATTGAGTATTACAATTTTAATACAGTTTTATCCTTTCTTAAAATATGCATACATTTTTTTTTGGCACCCTCTGTATAGTGCTTAGTTTAGTTAATCTCACTAATCAATAAGTGAAATTATTTTACAAGATCACACATTATAATGTGTGGTATCCACAGTTCTATAAATAGAATGTTGCAAAAAACTAAGAGACACTATAAAAATCAAAGATAAGGAAAAAGAAGAAGGAAAGAAGAAAAAACAAAAATGTAAGACAAATAATGAGATTAAATGGATCCAAGAGAAAGAGATCAACATAGTAGACATGCAATAAATATTGACCACACTACAGAGTACCAGAAAAAAAAAACACCCTTTATATTTAAAAAAAAAAAATGCTCCCTAAAATGAAAGACTTGAACCTAAACATCAAAAGCATACACTGTGAGCCTGGAAAAACTTATTTAGAATGGTCACTATCAGTATATACTCTAGTAAAATTATTGAACATTAAAGAAAAATAGAAAAACTACAATGGTTTCCAAAAAATATGGACAATTCACATATCTGGGAAAAAAATCAGATAAACATCAAATTTTGAAAAAAAGTTATATTAGAAAAATGAATAAACACATTTAAGATATTCAAGAGAATAGAAAATGTACATCAAGAACTGGAAAGCCAATAAACTAATTTTTTTCATACAAACCCCATAAATAATCATGAACATTCAGAATTCAAGGAATAATGTTCCTGAACCCCTTTCTACAGAATCTACTTATTATAAGAACAAGTAAGTTTTTGCCTTAGGCTAACAAAACAAAGTTCAATTCTATGCTGTATTAGAGAGAGAGAGAGAGAGAGAGAGAGAGAGAGAGAGATGATAAATTGATAAATGATAGATAAATATGGTAAACACAAAGAAAAAGAAAGCAGGGGTCACAACTCACAATTTGCCATACAACAAAATAAAATGTAGACCAAAAAATTTAAACATTAAAAATGACAGAGGTCACTTTATAAAGCT